>BRKX01000002.1:34985000-39785000 GCA_026008535.1 Perilla frutescens | reverse complement strand
TTTCTTCTGCCAGAGTCTCCCTTGTCTCGTGTGTATAGTATTGTTGATAAATATGACTGTTTTTAGTAACAGAAAACAGTGTGTTGCTGTAAACTACACGGGCCTTGTCTATGTTTGATTCTAGTGAGATATGAACAGGGAACTACAACTGGTTGTCCAAGAGAACCATGGCATGACTTGCACTGTAAAATTGACGGGCCTGCAGCATATGATGTTTTATGTAATTTTGAGGAGCGGTGGTTGAAGGCTTCAAAGCCTCATGGCATCAAAAAACTGAAGATGTCCTACGATGATGCTTTGCTTCGGATAGAAAGGATGCCTGAAATATTGGGGTTGGCTGAAGCTCCTTGTGTGAGTGATAATGACCCTGAGAGTTGGCATGTGCAGGTATATTAATCTCATTGAGCTGTAGGTTAAGTTTCATCCTTGAATTTAATGAGGAAAGGACTGAGGAAAATATTCAGTGTTTTTCTTATACTCCTTTTCTTTTCCTCGTCACCAAAATCTGAGGTCCAAGCTTGACATGAACAATTGAAAAATCAACTTAGCTTTGTGGCAATTGTGTTTGATTGCTCTGCTTTTGTGCATTTTCAGGTGTTCCGTTCCATTGATTCAAATTCCGTCAAAGGCTTCCCGAAGGATCCTAAAGATGCTACAAAGCGGGTGAGTTGAAAGATGCTTTGCAATCTACTAAATACACTGATATATTTTAACTAAAAGATATTATTCTTTTGAAAAAAGAACTTGGTATGCGGGAAGAATGTATATATAGATATGAGCATACACACGGCATATGTAAAGGCTATTCGGTCTGCCCAACATTTTATATACATCGAGAACCAGTACTTCATTGGGTCTTCCTATAACTGGAGCCAATACAAGGATGTCGGTGAGCACTATATTTCTTTTGCTATGTATTACAAATCCCGACATTTTGGAAGCATATGTCTTTATGTGTGCGCGTTACTATACTGTCGCATATTTATTTGTCAAGATTCCTCTGCTATTCACATCAAAAGCATTGTGACCTCTGCGTAGGTGCTAATAATTTGATTCCAATGGAAATTGCCCTAAAAATCGCTGAGAAGATCAGAGCACATGAGAGATTTGCAGCTTATATTGTCGTTCCAATGTGGCCAGAGGGTAATCCAACTGGGCCTGCTACACAAAGGATTTTATTTTGGCAGGTGAGTGTTGATTTATTCTTCAACTCGTATAAATCTTGGAAGGTCCTATATTCATCATCCTTTCGTATTTTTATGTTTGGCATATGCTTGCAAGATGACAAGAAAGGCCTAATGACTGTCATTTTAGAAAACGTGACGATCTTGCTAATACAGCCTTGAGTTTATTTTACTGTGTGTTAACTGTTTCAGCTTTTTTTCCCCAGCACAAAACAATGCAAATGATGTATGAAACTATATACAAAGCTTTAGTGGAGGTGGGCCTTGAGGATGCTTACACACCTCAAGATTACTTGAACTTCTACTGCCTTGGCAACCGTGAGGCTCTCGATGCAGGCGAGCTGCCCGATACTCAACCCATAGCAAACAATCCTCAGGTACTCCATTGTTGTTTACAAACCAAATAAGCAAATATTTTTGCATCCAAAATCTTAGGATGTCTATTTACATGAAAATATTTTATCAACTCTTTTAGGGTCTCAGTCGGAGAAGCCGCAGATTCATGATCTATGTTCACTCGAAAGGTATGATAGTGGATGATGAGTATGTAATCCTGGGATCTGCAAACATCAATCAACGATCCATGGAGGGCACGAGAGACACAGAGATCGCGATGGGAGCCTATCAACCTCACCATACCTGGGCAAAAAGACTATCCAGTCCACAAGGACAGGTAAACCCTTGAACCAAATCGCGAAAACGTGTTTTATAGAATCTACAAATTCATATTCATAACACTGATCTACAATCTATATTCTTGGTTTCTTGCACTATATAGTAAAATGGTCAATTTTATACAAACAAGACCTAAACCATGTTTGGACATGCATTTGGACAGATATATGGATACAGGATGTCTTTATGGGCTGAGCATGTGGGGTTTTTGGAGGAATGCTTCACACGACCCGAATCTTTGGAGTGTGTCCGACGTGTAAGATCGTTGGGGGAGGCTAACTGGGAACAGTTTGCATCTCCTCAGGTATCAGAAATGAGAGGACACCTTATCAAATATCCAGTCGACGTCGACCGGAAGGGCAAGGTCAAGCCTCTGGCTGGATACGAAACCTTCCCTGATGTTGGAGGAAACATTGTTGGATCATTCCTCGCCATACAGGAAAATCTAACTATCTAACTTTTGTTTTTGTTTTTTTTTCCATGTTGACAACATACAACGCGTGCTTATAAACTAGAGTGGCATTTTTGAATTCTTGAACTGCATTCCCTTCTTACTGTTTATATCTTTTGGGAGTGAATAAGTTATGATTGTTTCACTAATATGTAAAGCATTTTGCTTCATGTACATTGTAGGCTTTAAGCCATAATATATATTGAGATTTGAGGGTGAAATTGATGTCACTGGGGGGGGGGGGGGGGGGTTTGTGTGTGTGGAGCCCTTCTGTTGGGAATTATTTTATTTTTTCACTTTATTGTTTGATGTGGAATAAGTCAGCAGAAGAGTTTAATGCTTTGGAAATGCCCAATTGCAATTGCAGGGGTGAAATGGGCCCTATTTGAAGTGGACCACGTTTTTCACGGGCTCTCTAAGCATGGCCTGGTTTTAAATTTCAATATTCCTAGTCACCCTCAAATTAATTCTCATACATTCTAAAAAAATATAAATTTTCATGACAAATATAACCTTACGAAAATTCAACTAGTCTGTTCGGGTACTGCCCATGAACCCCCACCACTATGCAAGTGTTTTTCTGGCAAAGATTTTCAAATAAATATAATGAGTGTAGAAATGATCGTATTTCACCATACATACATACTAGTTACTACGAAACATTTATGTAACCATTTTTTTTTTTTTTTTGAAAGGGTGTTGTGTTTCATTTGCACCACAAATTTTGCTTTATGCATCACACTTTTTTGTTTTCAATTTTACCCTCAGCTTAATAAAATGATTGAAAAGGGAAGAAGAGATCTGCGCGCCACTGCTCATGGCTTCCACCTCCATTTTCATTTTGATAATTCTGTTTCAGACTCCATTTTCGCAGTCTTCTACTACTGCTTGCTTCATGCAATTCTTCTTCGATTCCTGTTGATGGGTTAATTTGGAACTCCCCATAAAGAAAATGACAAAAATAGAAAAGAATGAAAAACCATTTTCTGTTTATTTTTTCCAAGGTTCGAAAACTAGACTGTAATTCCTCTCGAATTTGTCTTGAAAATCTATGTATCCTAGCTCGCTCAAATTTGAGTTGAGAACATTATTTGATTAGATGTATCTACAACATGAGTAATGTACATTCATGCATGATTGATGCACACTTTCGCAATTAATTAAGGAAAATAAAAAGATGCATGCGACTTAATTCTATTCATCACATATATACACGTATGTAATCTTTATTTGGTCTATAAAGATTGAAAATAGACCAGTTACCTATCTATCATATATATATTGAATACATATTTAATTCATTATTTCCACATATCTCCATAACTAGTTAATACATATGAGTATTACGATCCACATTCCCTAAACAAAAAGAACATTACTCTAAATTTTTTTTCAGGATGGCCTAGTGTCACACCAGTTTGTTTTTCAAATGTATTTTACCTATCGTGTGTACGTAGTTTGTAGGTAATTGTATATGAATGTGTTGGGAAAAACAATGCCTTCGACATCCTTCCACAAGAAAAGAAAAGACAAATTACAAACGGATCAAAACATAAACAAAGTACAGAATGGAACTCACACTGGACTATGTCTATGTTCCTGGATTCGTTTAAAACAGTTTCAGGAACTGCATCCAAACTCGTCTTGAACAGTTCTTGATTCATCATCAATGAACTTGAACCCTTCAGGTTCGCCTTTATTGAACTTGAACATCCAAACAGGAATCGTGTTCTTCGACACCATTTCTGTTCCTGAATTTGTTCCGAACAGATTCTCTCCATCGATTGTAATTACGAATTACAATATTTCAGTTCTTGATCATCTTGAACTGACACATAAAACAAACAGAGGATAAAACCACAAGATAAATAGAAACAGAAATACAAATACACGAGAACAAACCCGCCTTGTGTGGAACAGATTCTGGACCACACTCGAAATGTCTTAAACAAAACCTGCAACAACCAATAAAATGGTTTTGTATGAAATTAAGCCGAGTCAAGGAGATCTCTTTCCTCAAGACAATTACACCCCAGCTAATGCTCACGGCATTGGCGCTTATCCCCGAAGATAAAACGGCTTCGTCCTACCCGATAGTAGCACCACAAATCGGTAGGCTCCATTGAACTAGATAATGGGAAAACTGAGAAACAATGAGACTCGATGAATGATGCTAAATGCAGAGACTTTGTCTAAGAGAACCCTACAAGCTCTCGCACAACTCTCTACAACTCATAGGCTTCCCTTTCTATCCTCCACTTTCCCTCTCTTCTCCAACAAAACATGCAAGAGCACCTACTTATAGGCACACATTCCACCTTATTTAGGATTAGGGTATGGGCATTCAAACCAAGATGTAACCCCCATGAGTTACTAGTATGCATCAAGTCCACATTTGTAACCTCTCATTAAGGATCATTCAAATTCACATTTGAAACCTCCCATGAGTTATAACCGTTGTAGCATTAACTCTCCCACCATGAGAGTCGATTACACTCTTGAAGATCAGGAGTCACATATGTGTGCATCAATGGGTTCGGACATCAAATTGTCCCCGGATTTATTCCTGACAAATTCGCAGACACTTGATCTGAATCCACTATGACTGATTTTGGCTAGGCACAAATTTAACCAAGTTCAAATCAAAGTTCACTGAACCACCAATGCCAAAACACGAGACACTGTCACTATAATTGTTCCTATCCCGAGAGCGGGAATGGACACTGGCACTGTCGATCTCGCGTGTGTGGACTCGAAGCTCGCACACTTAGTACACATCAGATGTCACACTCAAGTGATTACACACTTAAGTACAAGCTTAATCAGCTTAGGCTTCGATTATGAGATTTCTCAAATGTAACATGGTACATTTTCCCACAACATACATGTCCCTTTCACGTGAGCAACTTTACGATTAATTTCTCACTCACCACAAATTGGGTTTGAGAAACTAATATACCATGATTATGCAATACAACATAGATACATTATTCAACATTTAACTCCTCCAAAGTTAAATATTACTGTCACTGAAAATCGGATAAAATGAGACTGACTACTCACTTTATTAAACCCAATTTTCCAACAGAATGTAATTTGCCCAGTGTACACTCCTCAAGTAGCGGTTGCGAGTACCCTTGTCATTAAAAAAAAAGGAATATTACACCACATTAATCAACTAATGACTCATATAGTGTTATATATATATATATATATGGAAAGGTAAGATAAAATTAATGTTATAAATATAATTTTTTTTATTTGTGAGAAAAATAATTAAAAGTTCACGGCTTCAAAAAAAACTACTAATTTTTTTTTATATATTTGTGATACGGATGTAGTACAAATAAATAGACGATATTTTAATAATCCAATTGCAAAATCAAAATATAGTGTTGATATTATCTTATGGAATACTGTTATCAATAATCGACTTTCTTTACTGGCACACTAATTATAGTGGGCGCTCGTTACGTTTTCTATGGGGTTAAATTACCCAAGAATATATCTTTGTTTTTTCTTTTTCTTTTTCTTTTTCTTTTTTAGAGTGGGAAGAAGACCTGAATATTAGTCCAACTATAATAATTTAAGACGTCCTTCTTCTTGTTTTCTTTCTTTCCTTTTTAATAAAGTTAATTCATTACTAAGAACAAGAAATAAAATCTACCAACTTCCACTACAATTTGATTAAGAAATAAAATTCCAAATTCTCAAAATAAAAATCTCAAAATAACAAAATCTTCCAACTTCCACTAGAATTTGATTAACAAATAAAAATCCAAATCCTTTATACATAACTGATCCTAATTAAAAATATAGAATTAATGTGTTATATTAAACCTTTTAAAACTTACGTACTGCACAAATATCTATTTACTCACCACAAATTCAAAACCATGGTTAAATTTTGAAATGGGTAAAAGTTATTATCCACATGATAGTCAGATTCCAAGTGTCCACCTCGATTGCGCATAATCTACGGTTATAATATCTTAATTTACCTAAATAGTCCAAAACCAGTCAACAAAACTCGAATATTCGCATCATTTGTTATAAAATAAAATAGAATAAAAATAAAAATGGTGAAATTTGAGGCAGCCCACTTTTAAATTTTAATGTGGACCACCTATATAAGAGGTGTCCTCACTTTTCCACCAAATTATGGAGCCATGGTCCCTTCACAATGGCCCATATTGGAGCCAGGTCATTTACACACATTTCAGACCCATCTCGACTTATAATTGTCCCTAAAATTTAGGCTATATAAAATAAAAGGGTTAAGGGCCAAATAGGCCCCTATACTATTTAGAGGGGAATAAATAGCTTTTTAAATTATTTTTTGTCTCGATTGAGCCCCTGAACTTTTATTAAGATCTTAATCAAGCCCCTCCGTCACATCCCTCACTAACGTCCGTTAGGGTTGATTCAAAACGACGTCGTTTTGATCCTGAAATTATATATATATTTTTTAGATTTCTCTCTCTCTCTCTCCTCTCTCTCTTTCTTCAGCAACACCAACCACAGTCTACTGTCACTGGCGCTGGCACTTTCGACAACTCTATCGTCGTCGGAAAGAGAGAGTGGCGAGGGATTAACCCTCCGCCTGCGGCGGCGGCGGTGCCACCTTCTTTGTCTTCCTCCTCTTCTTCGATTTCGTTATCGGATTCTGCGATTAAGAAAATTGACGATCGAATGAGAAGTATGAAGAGAGAGAGAGAGAGAGAGAGAGAGAGAGAGAGGCGTGGTTGATTTGACGAGTCGCTGAGGGGGTGCCCGATGACTGCTAAGCGCGGCCGACTTTCGGCCACCGCGAGCTCCGATGACGATGAAGCTGTGAACTTTCTGATGATGTTGGCGGAGGGGGAGGAAGGATTTTGGTGAGGTTGTTAATGATGGTGATGATGAGATGAAGTTGTTGATGAAGAAGAGGAAGAGGAAGAAGGTGAAGCTTTGTGATTTGAATTTAATGGAGATTAATGGCGGCGGTAGCGTTGATGAAGAGAGAGAGAGAGAGAAATTTTTTTAAAAAAATAATTTAATTTCAGGATCAAAACGACGTCGTTTTGAATCAACCCTAACGGACGTTAGTGAGGGATGTGACGGAGGGGCTTGATTGAGCTCTTAATAAAAGTTCAGAGTCTCAATCGAGACAAAAAATAGTTCGGGGGCTATTTGTCCCCCCAAATAGTACAGGGGCCTATTTACCCCTTAACCCTAAAATAAAATAACATTACCTTGATTCTTGTGTGAAATTGTTTTAAAGCTCAAAATTCGTAAAATGAATCATCAAACACAATAAAATTACAAATGCACATTAAAAATGAGTTTGGATTTGAATATTTACTCGTCTAATAAATTTTTTGACTTGTAAGAAAGTCTTTGTTCGTGTCAGGACGGATGTCATATTCTTGAAGGGCTACTCTCCCGTACACTAGACTAATGGGTCGACCCATCAGACCGACCCGACCCAATCTGGCCCATTTAAAAAAAATATTGGTAGGCACGTGCACCACACACGCACGGGCCACGCGCGCCCACGCGCCTGCTATTTTTTTTTATTTTTTTTTCGATTTTTTCGAAAATGTTTTTCCCTTTTTTTTTCTGTTTTTTTTCGTTCTTTTTCAGTTTTTCTTTTTGCCCTTTTTCTTTCTTTTTCGTTTTTTTTTTCATTTCTCTGTTTCTTTTCTTTTTACTTTTTCGTTCTTTTTTTTTCTGATTGCCTTTGTTATTTTTCTATTTTTTTGTGTTTTTCCCCAAATTAAAGTGAATGAATTTTTTTAATTTGGCGACTCGCACAATTCACTCATCCGACGCTAATGTGTGGGCTCGTGCATTGCGCTCGACAATTAATTTAATTTTTCAAAATAAATGAAAATGATGATTGGGAAAAAATATAAACCTAAAAAACACAAAATGAACTCCTAAAAACACCCCAAAAAAAACCCTAAAAACACAAAAAAAAACTCTAAAAAACACCCCTAAAAACACTCCAAAAAATCCCCTCAAAAACACAAAATGAACCCCTTAAAAACACCCTAAAAACACAAAATGAACCCCTAAAAACACCGCAAAAAATCCCCTAAAAAACACAAAATGAACCCCTAAAAACATCCCAAAAAACCCCCTAAAAAACACAAAATGAATCCCAAAAAAACCCCTAAAAAACACAAAATGAACCCCTACAAACACCCAAAAAAACACCCTAAAAAACACAAAATGAACCCCAAACTCATAAAAAATAAGTAGGAGACCAGTTACTATTTAATGATACAATTGGTACTTTTTACCCTTTAAATGGTACGTTTTAGTATGAAGATTGATAATGCATTTCACCCGTTTTTTTTTTTTATCGGAACAGGTCGGGTGAGGGTTGACCTGCGCGTTGACTCGAGATCCAACCCGTCTGATATGCTTGATAGGCCCAATTTTAAATTTCAAAGTTTGATAGGTGTTATTGTCATTCTTGAATATTCATTATGTGCTTTTAAAGTTGTTTTAAGTTTCATCTCATGATATTTTTGTCATCTCCAATTTTAAATTATGAAAAGTTGACTTACAACCATAACATAAACAATTTCAATGCGATGTAAATTAGTTTATTTTATATTGCACCCGTGAAGTAAGTATGTTTAATTTGCTCCTATTGGTCCAAGTCTTTGTAATATGACTCAAGTAAAAAAAAAAAAAAAAAAAGCCAAAGCAAAAGAAATTGTTACCGATACAATGTGACTTTGTAATTTTTTGAATGGGAGCATGAAGTTTTTTGTATAAAAATTAAATTTTAGGATTTTTAAATAAGGTCGAGGCTATATTTTACTATCTGCTTTGACTTGAAGCAAATTTCCAAATTATTTGTTAGTTAGTTATTCATTTCATGAAATCGGGTGGGTGAGGTGGTGGGTTCAAACTCTTGGGAAATTCACGTTGTTACAAGTGATATTTTTAATATGACAATCACATTTAAAATTAAAATAATAATAATAATAATAATAATAATAATAATAATAATAATAATAATAATAATAATAATAATAATAATAAAGAATCATTCCTGACATTCAGATATGTTTCTCGGTATGAAGGAGCGGGTCAGGGTTAATTAACCACGGTGAAATGTAAATACAGAGTGCAAGCCCACATTATTAATTACCCTTAAACACGAACCTAATTAAAGAGAAAAGTAATACTAATCCCTGAAACCTTATGAATAATACAAGATTATGAACCTAATTAAGAATTAGTAAAATTAAAAGATAATAAACAAGAAATTGGACCACCCCTCAAAGGCGTTAAAATAATAAGGGAAGGCCCACCAAAATCAGAAGCCCATTAACGGCCACGTCTTTGGAGCCCACCAGCCTACTTTTTTCTGTTTAAACCTAGCCCAAGATCCGGGACCACCTGGCGGCCGCCTCCCTACCCGGCCCCACCGGGCCCCACTCCCCAACAAAATCTCTGCCCTACGACCGCCGCTCTCCACCACCGCCACCACCTTTTGGTTGTTCAGCAGGGGAGCGAGTGATTCAAATTTCCACTTAAATTCGTGAATTCTTAGCAGAAGATGGGAACTCTTTATCTCAGCATCTGATTTTTCGCCGCTGCTGAGCTATTGCTCGAGCTCGGTAGATTATAATCTCCGGCCTGCATGAGTTGCGCCATGCGTGGTGCGGCGACGAAGGCGGGGATCGGCCTCCCCGCGGCCGAAATGTTGACTACGGGGGTCACGTTCACGGCGGAGGAGGCCGGTTGAATTGCTATGACCTGCGTCGTTTGATTCGGCGGGATGATGAGAAATGCCGGAGATGGTGAATTGGACGTTGATGTTAGTGTAGGGAAAGCCCACACGGCAGGAATTTGTATCATTGACATCAGTGGGGCAGAAATTGATGCGTTGTTGCACGAAATTATTGCGGAATTGTTAGCATTCGTTATCGCGAAATTATTGGCGGCGGTGGTGACGGCCGAGTTTGGCTGCGGGCAGCTGATACTGTTCACGTCGATGAATTCGCTGTTAGACGGACGCTTACGTTTGCGATCTTCGGCGGCGGAGGAGGAGGAGGTGGTGTTGGCGGTGGTTGGGATTTTGAGAGTACCGTTGACTGACATGGCAATGGCGGGGACGGTGCCTGTGCCGGTGGCGGCGATGATGGCTGGTTCGGCTTGTTCCAGCAGCCAACGGATGGTTTCGCCGTCGGACTTGTGGCCAAGCTCTCGCGTGAGCTGGAACACTCTGGCGGCGCATGTAGCCGGTATTCGGATTCGGCGGCCGCGGCCTTCCACTTTCGTGTGGCGGTCTTTCGTCGACGATCTCTTTACCGGGGGCGGCGACACTACTAGTGGCGGCGGAATCGGCTTCTCGTCGGCGGTGTCGGGCTGTTCTTCTTTCATTACCGCCATGCGGAGTGGCTGCGCCGCCGTCACCAGCTGCCGAGGAAAGGAGGGCAATTTAGTGTAATCTGGTTGGGGATTCGGTTGATCTTGGTTACGGTTTTCTGGTGAAGCCATTAAATTTAATCAAATAAGGTTAAGATTAAGGAAAATTAATGAATCCAGAGAGAGGATATTGAATATATCTAACACAAATTTGGAAGGAAAACTGGCTAAACGAATGAACCGCGGGAGCTATAAATACTGCTACTTCATTCAGTAAAACTATTTTTTATGAACAAAAATAAACCTTTTTTCTTTTTCATGTTTTTCGATGTGGAAATCTAACGGCTGTTAGCCAGATATATCCATCACGGACCAACATGTAGACATTATGTGGGCTCCATCTCATATTTTTATTTACTCTCAACTAGATATTCTTCCTCTTGATTTTTCTATTTTGGGCATCATATATATATATATATATATATATATATATATATTTTATTTTTTTTTAAAAAAGGAGTTATTTAAAATTATGATACCTCCGTTTCATTTCCATTGTTATTTTATTTATTTTTATCTAAAATTAATAATTAATTTTATTAACTAATATACTCATTTTTATATATGATTTTATTTACTTATATTTTCCTTAAAAAAATAACATTTTCTCTTCCATTTATTTTTAGGGATTGGAATATGGTTAAAAGTGAGAGAGAGAGAGAGAGAGAGAGAGAGAGTGAAAATATATAAAGTAACAAAAAGTGTGAAAATATATAAAGTAACAAACATTTTAAAACATGATAAAAAAGCTAAAATAACAATCAAAACGAATAATTTTGAGCTTACTTAAATATCCTTTAAATTGCTTTCCTACATCATAAAAATATATTAATGCGCCACAAATTAAAAAATATGGTTAATTGTCCTAAAAATCATGAATTTTGAACTTAATTACAAATTTAACATGAACTTTAAAAGTAAGCAATTAAAACACCAACTTTGAATTTTTGTGTTATTTAACACCCCAATTTTTTATAAAATAAATTGACCTTCAATCCAACATATAATTGTGGCCACTTTGACGTCATTTTAAAAAATTGATGGTCGAGTCATGATGGACTCGAAGATACGAGCAGATTATGTGTTGGATTGTAGGTCAATTTGTTTTATAAAAATTTAATATGTTGAATAACACGCAAATTTAAAATTGGTGTTTTAATTGCATATTTTTAAATTCATGTTAAATTTACAACTAAACTCAAAATTCATGATTTTTGAAGCAATTAATCCTAAAAAATAGTAGTGCAAATATAAAAAAAAATCAATAAAAAAAAACTCATTGTCTTCTCCACTGGAGTTGCAGACGTAGAAAACTGGTTCTTTTCCACTAATTTGCAGACACCATCCGCCACCACCACTGCTCACCCTCCCCGACACCGGCCATTCTTCTTCACTTTCTCCATGATCTCCTCCGCTATTTGCAAAAAAAGGAGAACTGAATATCCACCACCGCTACCTCGCAGTTAACTTTCAAGAAATATTTTTTTAGAAGACATGATATTTATTTTTATGTTATATTATTATGTAATTTACATGCCCTATATATATATATTATAAATATTTTATTAGAAGTTATTCAAAATATGATTATATTGTAATATGTATTTAATCATCAAATAAAAGGCTTCTCTAGCTATCGTAAAGTTAATAGTTAGATAATATAATCGATAAGTGATAGGATGCACGCACGAGGTTCAAAATTCAAAAATGCTTCTTCTTTGCTTGAGGATATGAGTTTCTATAAAAGACAATAAAATTGTGCGTGCGATGCATACGACACCAACTAATACTTATTGATTGCAATTTGGAATTTTAAAGTTGGTAATTCGCAGTTGACTCTATATTATCGTCAATTCTTTTGTGCATAATGTATGTATTAGTTATCTTATACGAGTTTATTGAGTTCAAATTGTGATATTTTCCATTCCAATTAACGTTTAAAGTTTAGGAATTTAAGGTTTTTAGTGTTCATGGTTTTTTAAAGATTTTTTTTAATATTTTTAGAATTTTTTTAGATTTTTTAGGGGTTTATTTTGTGATTTTTAGGATTCATGTTTTTAAGTTATTAATCTCCATTAGGGGTTATTTAAAGTTGAAAAAAAATTAATTGTCGAGCGCAATGCACGAGCCCATGCGTTAGAATCGGGCGAGTTCATTGTGCGAGTCGTCGAATTTAAAAAAAAAATAACAATTCACTTTAATTTTAGGATAATATTTATTTCAAAATTAGATTTTTTTTCAATTTTCAATTAGCGTTATATATGTTTCGAAAAGTTAAATTAATTTATTTTAATTGTTGACTTCATTAACTCCACCATAGGGTATATGTTTCTATTTATTTCAAATAAAGTAAATCAATTCACTTTAATATTAGGGTTCAGTGATTTCTATTTCAGAGGATGTATAATTTTTTGGGGAAAAAAAAAGAAATGAGAAAAGAAATAAAAATAAAAATATGTGGGCGGGTGTAAAAAGTAAAATTCAAAGGAGGGGATGATCTGTTGATTATTAGTGGCAGCAGCAGCACTAAAGAATTAAGAATATGGACACTAATCTAATAAAAGAAGGGTTTGGACGGCAGTTCTAGGTGGTGGACCCTGGCCCTGGTGGCCCTAATTTTTTTGTAATGAATTTTTTTTATTAGCATTTGGGTGCCATCCATCATCAATGTTGTAGAGCCTAGAGTAGAAAGGTAGGGGCCACGAAGAATGGGCCACTTAGCCCACTTTTCTCTCCACAAATTGGTCCCCACATGGGTTTGGTTTGGATAGGGACTCTACGTATTTCAATGGCCCCCACTTTCCAAACCCCTATTATTATTATTATTATTATTATTATTATTATTATTATTATTATTATTCACATATCTTTCTTTCTTTCTAAAAAAAAGGATGGATAGTTCCGTACTAGATGCTTTTACATAAAAAAAAAATGTAAATATGATTATATTTGAATTTAATTTTAATGTTACATGAGGTCTTGAAAAAACTTATCGAGTAAATGGAACAGAAATTAGTATGGGTTGAAAGTTGCAAGTCCCTTAGATAGTGGAAGAGCGGGCTACTTGTAAATTCCACGGAATGCAATATCTTATTGTGTGTGTCAAGTATGTAGCGTCTACTCACACTTAGAAGCGCCTAAAATAGTAAATGGCAAAAAGTGTGAAAAGGGAGGCACACTTTTGAATATAGATAAATGTGGGAGATGATTATTTTAAATAAAATGGTAGCAATAATTAGTGGCCAATTTCTACTTGTCTCTTATGGTACTAGTAGCTAGTAGGGGCCATAATAGCACAAGGGACTTGTACTCATTCTATTGGAGTAGGGGTGGGCCTAGTAGCCCCCCATTTTACCACACTCTTTCACCTAATTAAACCACCACCTGCAAAATGCAATTTCTTTTCTTGGACCCGTCATAGCCCTTTTTCTCAACTTTAACACACACATGCATATAAGTTTTTGTGGAAAAAAACTCAACTCATGAAGCTGTTGATAGAAATAAGTTACAAATGCATTTTAGAGCTCATGGGAAAAAAAAAACGGAGAAAATGCTTGTAACTACACTGGAGATGACTATGTTTTATAATTTATTATGAATTCTGGGCATTACAACATGGTTTAGGGTGCAGTACTCTCACCATTGAAGACAGCTGGAGCTTGTTGAGGATTTCTGTCATGAACCAGACATGTAGGTATACCGCGTCTGGGCTCCAACGAGGAGTTCGATGAGTTTCTCTACACATGAAAGAGAACATTTTGAGGAAGTTGGACTACAAAAATGATGCTGATCAAATTCTAACATAACTTGCAAACCTACCAGTAAGAAGCCCTACAATAGGAACATGTTCTAGTATCTTTTGAGTACCATCAAGTCTTTGCCTGAAGCAGAAAACACACATTAGCATATTTTTCACGCATTGTGGAGCCAGTGGAGAGTAAGAGGCCGAGACAACAGAAAATCTTACAAGAGAAACAACATAATATTACCGGGTATGCTTGGTGAAAAACGGGTCTCTCATGAGGTAAAGTGCCCACAGCAGTTTCCGCCTTTTTAACTGCATACGTGTACGTAAGAAAATCTTTCAAGATTACATTTTCATCACTAACTCTTACTCTGTTACTCATAAAACATGAAACCAGTAAAAGGTCCTGACCATGTTATATTTTGCAAAATTCCCTTCAATGATCAGGGGAACAAGGAAAGGACCAAACATAATGTTTTTTTTTTAAATGTCAACAACGTTGAATTATAACAAATGGTAAAACAAACAAATTCCTCATTCACAGAATCACAAGTCACTATAACAGAAGGAAAGATGAAACACATCAAGAAACTACAGACAGTCTAACCTCAATCTTCTCATTGTTGGAAAAACGAAAATCGTTGCTATTGTGCCACAGTATTGTGACAAGTGAAATAATTCCATTTCCAATGATGTCCACACCCAAAGAAGTAAGCCAGGGAAACCACGACCGTGCCCCATATTTTCTAATGAGCAATACATATATGAGCGGTCTTAAGATAAACATCACCTCACCCGTCAGAAATAAGCCCCCGGGCAGACCCCTCTCAGACAAGAAAGAAGAGAGACTAGGTGTCTCAGCCACTGGCTCTGTGCAGACACAAGAACATGTTTAGTGGACAAGTTATACGAATACAGAGCAGTAGCTTGCCAAAATAAATTGGAAAAAGAGAAAATTACTTGAAGGCTCCATGACAGCCTGCTGGTGCTGAACCCTGCGCAACCATGTGGGCTCAGAAACTGTCCGGGCATTTTCCCCAAATCTATTTAAGGCAGACAATGCCCTTCCCTCAAGATTCCATGGAGTCTGTCCCTGATGATTTTTCAGAATGCCAGAAACCCCTTGTGGTCCAACCGCATTTCTCTGGCAATCAAGATCATCAGACTCGCCCCGGTCATTTATAGTCTCCCCACCATGCAAAAGCATTTTATACCCACTATTTTGCAGAATTGCCAACCTAAGTAATACCCTGTAATTGATTTATCCACAGAGTTTATCTAAGGTCACATATTTTGGATAATTTACTGACAGGTAAGGCACTTCAAATGAGTCTATCTAGTTAGGGATATTACTTGATAGCTTCTGTAACGGCCATGAAGTTCCATTTCTTTACTTCACCATATAATTGTTGTGCTGCAACTTCAACTAGAGTTTCCAAGTCCTTAAGTAAAGTAATGCACAGTGAGAATGGGAAGGAAGAAGGCTCTGCATGCCTTGTTCGTGTTTGTATTGGTGTTGTCTGGAGTATATGTTCATTGATTGTGGTTATAACACCCAATATTGATGTAACTGCAACAAATGTTAAGATGTATATGAGAGGAGATATCCAATCATTAACAAACAAAGGACAACATCAAGAGATCCATGTTTCAGTATGACAATCAGTTTTATAGATATAAAGAGTTCATTCAAATTTTCAACAACTAAAAATATCAGCTACTACATATATACAAACTTGTATTGGTATTAAGGTGTCCTGTTCTAGTAGTTATCTATGCAATCGTAGATTTTCTTCTCATTATTTTCCAGGAATTTTTAGATTATTATTGTACAAAAAACAATAAAGCGCTCCAAATCTCCAATTTCTTTTATTGTATTTCCTTCTAGCAATATTATTTATGCATTTCATAGCTTTTATATTAAGAAACTGTTCAATGATTTTGCTGTGATTTAGGAAAAGGAAACTTGGGTAAAAGATTTTTCAGGGAATGAAATGCTTACAGGATGCAAGTACAAGAGATAGCCAATTAAACTTTAATCTATTTTGATTCTTTCACAGTACTAAACTACAAAAAGAAGTTCTCTATTTTTGGTACTTAGTATGTCCAAATGAATAATATCCTCAAATTGGTTCTCAATGCTTCTACTTTGTCGTTTCACTTTCGCTTAGAATATCTTGGGTCCAACTGAGTGCAGTTTTCTTCACGAATTCAGCAAGTAAGAGCCGACAGGAGAAGAAAGACATTATAGAATGCAACATTTCATCAAGAAATATCTCATTAATAATAAGAAGAAGTCATAGTTACCGAAATTCTACAAAACCTGCTTCTGGTCCAATTTCTGACTCTGAAAACCGCTCTGGTAGAAGCCATGTTAAACCCTGAAAATAGAAATTAAACAATCTAATAAGGGTGGGCACATCACAAATATCTTGACATTACTCAACATCATTGCACTAAAATATCTTCACTGAACATGAATGATATGAAAAGACATCTGGTCATCTGAATAAAAATTACAAAAAACTGTGGTGCTTTATCAAAATGGGGGGAATGGGCAAGATTATAATAGTATACGGGAAATACTTTCATTCTCCCAACATTTAGGGGTATAACCCATTGCTATAGGAATATCAAATCACTATTCCCATACACATTCATTTTTACCAACCAACATTTTCATCCCATTCCTATGCCCTCATCTCCAAAGTCCAAATCCTTCAACCAAGCAGCCCCTCAGATTAATTAGTGTTTCACTAAAACCTTGGACTCCCAGAATAAATTGCAGATAACAGCCAAATATACTGCAAGTTGCAGAAAACACAGGGAATGTAGTTTCACGTTCTGGCATGCGCACATCATATCATTGAAAACACTATAGAATACGATTTTTTCAGCCCATATATACCCTGCAATTTTATAAGTGCTAATTCTACAACTAGGCCACATTGATAAGCAAAATTTAAAACTGATAGGTGATCCACAGGGCATTCAAACTGCACTAGATTAACACATCACACGATTCAATCCAAAAAAGTGGCAGGACAATACCGATATTTCTTTCCAATGAGAGCTGAAGATGCAAAAATGGGGTATGCTGGAAAAGCAAAATTTGATACCAACACCAATTTCAAAGGACACATTTAGAATCATTTCAATTCCACATCCGCCATAATTCAGGTATCGCCATTACACATCCAAGGAAACTTATTTCAGCAATCAGCGGTGTGTTTCTCTAAAAGCACACTAAAAAAATGGTGGGGTTTATGAAAATTCCAAAACTCCAGATGCTTCTAAGCACATCTTGATCTCTTTTACATCAATACCAACAATTAAACAAAGCACCACCAGAAAAGAAAAAAAAAAGACAGAAGAGTACCGAAACGAACCCAAAAAGGAAACACGATAATAAGAAAAAAAAAGAGCAAGTTTTGGAGGCTTACATTAGTTAAAGACTCTAGAGAATGAACATAGTCTTTGTTCCTCCGAACCCATCTCTTGTAAGCTTCCATGTGATTCGAAAAACTTAATCTTTACCGAAAACACCAGGTAATTTAAGGATTACGCGAGTCAATGTGCAGAAATTCAGAAACCCTAACTCCTAAATCCACCGCTTAATTTATTGTCTGACTGCAATTTCGAATGAATCCCAAGAGAGAATAGAGGCGAAAGAGGGAACCCTTTTGGGGAAACAGTTTTCTTGGGGTGCGTGAGAGTGACATAAGCGGTAAGCCCCACAAACTGTTGATGAACTACTGTGTCTCCACTCTTGAAAGGATGAGCAGATATTTTAACCGGAGAGGGCTTTAGTTTACAGGTATTTATTTATGTGATTTGAAAATATTTTATTCCAGTTTTTGAAGTTAAAATACGATATAATTTAATTGGTAATAAGCTTTTTTTTCTAATTTTATTTTTTGAAACACTTGATAATAAGTATTGGTTGTATTTGGCTTGTACAAATTTTGATATGCATAGACTTTGTAACAGCTACAAAAAAATTAATCAGGAAAAAAGAGTGGAGACTATCATATTAATTCATACATACATACATAATAAAAATAAAGTATGCTAACCGGGATGATTAATGTTGCACGTTTACAAATGAAAATGATAAACATACAATGAAATCGGAGGCCTAGTCATCCCCTTTCGCACAACAAAAATGAGGAAAATAAGTTTTAAGAATTATAAATTTAAATGCTTAAAATATATTCATACCCCCTCAAAAGTATAATGGAAACACGACAAACTAGTAGCGCTCTCTCTCTCTCTAGTATTTCTTGCATTACACCTTTTGTTTCCCCTTTTTTATTATTTCCAGTTCTGCTTCAGCATCCTTGAGCTGCTCTCTCAGTGTTGATACTCTCTGCTCCAGCTCTTCCACTGTGCCTCGAACAATGGATGGTTGATACGGTGATACAAAATTGTGTGAAAATCCCTTCAATGCTTCAACCCCACAAACCTGTTTCATCAATCACACCAATAACAGATTATGATAAATCCGAACATCCAATCCTTGAGGCACTTGGGAACTAGATACGAAGGTAACTGAAGTTAAAAAACAGTCGAGATGTACCTCTTGGGGCAGCAATGGCAACTTGGTTATGTGGAAATCGTCGTATAGCATGTAAAACTGGTTCATGTATTTTTGCTGCATGCGCATTCTAGCTTTGAGCAACTTTGACTCAACGACTGAAAAAATAAAAAGTAGTGTGCAGCTAATTTAGTAATGGAATGAATTTGGTATGATAAAGACATTGCACCAAAAGAAAACGATTTTTTTTACCTTCTTCATCATAAATTACTTGGTTAATGATAATATTATGTGTATCAATCTCAAATTTAGTAAGTTCCTGCACGAGTCGTTCAGTTTCATAAAGAGAGAGGAATTCTGGAATGCAGACACAGACAAAAGTTGTCATATCCTGCCAAAAGAAAGTATTGAATTAGGATTTTTCCAGCGGTGCGTAAACACGGGGCAATGAACATTATCAATCATCAAGTATAATTAACTTGTGGGTTTAGCTTTCCAGAAACAGAAATGTCTATTAAGAGGCATTAAAGATCTTACTGGATCCTTGAACTGCTTGTTCACTTGCTCAATCACATCTTTCATGCCCTCAAGTTTTCCGAGGATGGCGTCTTCATTGAATTCATCATCAACACCAAAGAGTCGAGTCATCTGCCATGAAATAATTGAGAGCAGCTTATTTCATGAATGGATCACCCAAGACATAGCAGAAAATCAATTATTGAACTCAAGACATAGAAATGGATCTCTTGACACCCCAGCAGCACCACAGTGGTGGTGAAAAAGGAAGAGTGAACATTTAAAAAACCCAGTAATGGTCTTTCAAGAAATGGAAGAAATCTCATATAGCATGCAAGTCATTATAAATTTATATGAGAAGTGTGCAAGGGTTGCATGGTGGTCGCATCACGTCATTCTCTGATACTCAACAACCAAGCAGAACAATTAAAAATGGCAAAATTGTCTTCAGAAACTTCAAGCTGACATGAGCTATTTCATCCTAATGGATTGTATGCCAGAAAAGAAAAAGTAGTCTAGCATTAAAAGCAAGAAAATCACAAAAGAAGAGTGAAGTTTTTAGTTATTCTAAAAATGAATGGAAGGCTCTTCTTGAGCAACAACTATTACAATGAGAAGATTTGGACACCAAAACAACATAAAGCTAGATGGTATCTGTATCTCAAAAATTATATGCACAACGAAACAATAGAGGAAAGCAATTCTTACTATTTTATATAAAATAGTAAAAGTACTATTATTCTTCTTCTCATATGAAGTATCAACTCAGTCTCTCCACCCAGTGATTGAAAAAATTATATATGAAAACAAAGTACACTTAAAGGTAGGAGAGAAATCATACCTGGCTCATCAAGCCACCGAATCTGTTCTTCAAGGTCATTATCTTGGCAAGCCCTTTCTCTAATGTTGAAGGAAACTGTAGCAACCGAAGTGTATGGCCAGTAGGAGCTGTATCAAATACTATGACAGAATAATCCATGGTTTGAACAAGCCTGAAGGATATTGGATAAGTTAGGTTTTTTTCACAAAGATACTTGAATCAATTTGTTTACAGTTATAAGTTCGATACAAGAAGGTTCTTTTTTCAAAGCCAATCAGAAAGTTGATATCCACTTAGCGACTCAGGAGAGCTGTAATGTAATACATTCAAGGCATGGAGAAAAAATCGGTAGATATCATATCATCTTAAATTACTAGTGAGACTTCAAAAGGGTTCAGACTTACTTGAGCATTTCAGCAAAACTCATCGCCTCATCAATTCCTGGGATAGAATTTGCTAATTCTGATACAAATCCATCAGTCGTATCTGATCCAAGAGAGTCATCATGTTCCACAGTAGGATCAACTTCCTGGAAAGGAATCTCATTCAAATGGCATGTCTAAGATCAAACAATCTGTGTACCAGTGCATACATCACAATTATATACACAAACAAACTTTCAAAAACAGATATTTTCACACTTCTATTAATGGTTGCCCTTCTTAAAAAGGTGTTCTCCCACAAGCATGAACAACACCACGAATGAGTCAACGCAAAACTAGAGGAAACTGTGATAACTACAGAAATTGATCAACATCAATTAGATGATAAATCACTATCTTTCGAGGCAAGACCCAAAAAAGGGTTCTTTCGATTTACAACTTGAAAAAGAATCTAACTAAAACTGGAAGTTTGAGAAAGATTCAAACTAAACTCATCTAAACGTTCAAATATTGGATACAGAACACTGAACAGAAATTCACACTGCCCAACCAATGCATAAAAAAAAAACAACTCTTTTTTGTTGTTGTGTGAAATATATAATAATCTCAGAATACCTACAAACTGCAACCAAAAAAAAAACACCAAAAATCCTATTAACAAATAATAACCTCAAAATAATAAAATAAATCAATTCGCGGGGAGTGTAGAAAGAATTATTGTACCATAGCGTACAAGTTAGAGAAGCCATTAACAAGCGAGGGAGACTTGGTGAACTTCTGCTGGAAGGCATCGCTGAGGTTGTGGGCGGGGTCGGTGGAGATGATGAGCACAGACTGCCGCACACGTGCGAGCAAAATCGAGAGAATAGAGCTGCACGTGGTCTTTCCGACGCCGCCTTTGCCGCCGACGAAAATCCACTTCAGCGAATCCTGCTCCAGTATGTTCTGCACTGTCCCCTCCGGCAACTCTGCGTTGGAACCCATCGATCAATAACTCTATCAATGCAGTTGCGCAAACTTTGCTTCCTTGGCTGTTTCGTGTGCTCGTATTTGATTTCTGTGCGGGAGATCCGATGGGAGCTCGGATTCTTCCCTTGCCTTCAGCGACTCTCCCTTTGCAACTTTTCCCACGCCAACTTAAGTCTATTTGCAATTCCGCCCCTTTTTTTTTTGCTTATTACAAAAAATCACCCTTTTTAATTAGTTCTCTACTTTGGACACCTTGAGTGAAATTGGACCCGATTGACAATTGGAAATCATGGGTGACCAATTCAACAAATATAAAACTTGCTCAAAAATATTTAAAACTTGGAATGTTGATGACCTATGAGATTCGTGAAATATATATTCATCTTTTTATTTAAATAAATAAAATAAAGTAAAATATTTAGGGTATAAAGTATTCTTAAGATTGCAATTATAAATCGCAACATGCAAGAAAATTAACTGCATTACATATTAGAATAATCGTTTGTCAGAGGTAATGTTCGACAATAAAGTACTCAAAATATTTCCAATTAAATTATAAAAAGTAGGATTATTATCAATTAACTTTGCTAGAGAATTAACAATTTTATATAAATAATTTGATCAAAATCACGAGCCATCAACAGAACTGCACACCGTTCCTTGGTAAAGAAGATATGCATTATACTTGGTGAGGGAAACTTTGATTGCTTGAGGGAAATTAAATCACAACACGCAATGTTATAAATTGAATAAGAATCAATTTGGGAAACACATAGGTCAAGAATAATTTTGACGCCATTAATGGGTTAAAAATTCACAAATTAACATCCATTGGTTTTCCATAATGAAGATCAATGATAATTTTAATGAGTGGCGAACCCATGAATTTTATTCACGGATAACTTACAACAACATGCAACATCTTAATACATAATAATAAGTTGATATATAATAATTTTGATAAAATTTTAATATGTTTTCTTAATTACGTTTTTCAATATTAAAACTTCAATTGGTTAACAAATTACCTCATTGTGCATCGTTTTTTAGAACTAACAATTGGTTGTGTACCCATTTTTTTATCATTTAAAATTGACTGTGTCATAATATTGCTCTTGTAATTAATTAGAGGAAAAAAACTAAATAAAATTAATTTAAAAAAACTATGAGACGGAGTGGTAGAGCGGTTTTCTCAACAACACAAATTCCTTTTCTAAACATTTGCCATTTTCATTTTTTTATTCTTTCTCAATTTCTTCCTTTTGATTTTTTGCCCTTTTCGTTTTTTCCCTTCTATATTATCTTTTTCAATTTTTTACCATTTAGACCTTTTCTTTTATTTATATTTTGGATATTTCTCCTTCCCCAAATTTTTTCCCTTCTCGTTTTTTTTTCTTTCTCAATTTCTTCCTTTCGATTTTTTTTTCCTTTTCGTATTTTTCCTTCTATATTATCTTTTTCAAATTTGTACCTTTTAGTTTTTTTTTCTTTTATTTATATTTTGGATTTATTTTTTATTTCTACATGGGTCCTATTTTTCGTTCATCACCTAATTTGTTTCAGATACATGATTAAATTCACAATTTATTTTGATAATTAACATTGATTTCATTTCTTTTCTTTTTGAATTTTTTTTCTTAGGATTTTTTTCCCCTTTCCCTCTATACTTTACTAGTTTTGCACCCGTGCGATGCACGATAATAGTTTAAATAATTAAAGACGATTCATACTATTTTATGTAAAAAAATGAATAATAAATAAACTAAAAGGGCAAAATATTATAAATTTTTAAATACTTACCTATATACAAAAAGGTAAATTGTAATGGTGCATCCACTATCAATACTAAATTAAGATTGGACACCGTATATATTCAGGCATAAGAACAAATGTAGCAATTATTAATTCTTTAATGTCTCGATCCTTCAATCCATGAAACATGATTGTCATAAGAACAAAACTGACAACAAATAAGAACTCAC
The DNA here is from genome assembly GCA_026008535.1 of Perilla frutescens. Taxonomy (NCBI): domain Eukaryota; kingdom Viridiplantae; phylum Streptophyta; class Magnoliopsida; order Lamiales; family Lamiaceae; genus Perilla; species Perilla frutescens. Next base: position 39,761,305 of record BRKX01000002.1, on the reverse strand, counting down.
CACCTCATTTTAGGAGTTCCGATAAAATCTTTAGGACAAATCCAGGATTTTTGGAGAACAAAAAATTAAATGTCGCCTTGATATTTGAGACAACAAAATCAATATGTAGACAGAAACTAAATTCTCACGGCAAAAGGCTAAATTGTTGCACAATCTTCCATCTAAGACACTATCATCTTTCATCTAAGGCATTATCAGCTAATTTCTAATTTTCATACTTTGAATACAAATTCAGACAAAAACATTTCAAATTATATATTACCTTTTTCTATGAATGTTCATGTTCTGTAGCATTATATATGGACCCAAACACCAACGCATCCCATATTGATTGGTTATACTCATCACATTAAACTAATAGACTAATCATAAGTTACTCCCTGAATGTTTTAAATTTCATATCAAAGCATAATTACATTCATCGAACACAAATGTATTGAGGCTGTAAAAGCTACATCTGAAATTGCAAAGAAAACATTTTTTTTAGCTATTAATTCTGAAGTTTTGGTGGATCTCTTGGCAACTTTGTAAATAACTTCTTCACTTGCTTGTTGTCCATGAATTGTGTTGATATTTTCGGCAAGTCCTATTAATCTTGTCATAGGAAAACGTGAAAGAAAGTTCATGCAAAGGTCAAATATAACATTTTTCTACTTTTGCTGGTACGAAAGATGAAAATAATGAGGACAATTAACAAAACTTGAATCTTAATGATTAGCTAATTCATACTTGTACATATTTAATTATATTGAATGAGGAGAATTTAAAGCAAAAAAGAAATCAGAAAATTAAAAAAAATCGGTTCAAAACTGAATCGAACTGAAATATTTCGGTCAAGTTCGATTCGGTTCCGATCATAAATTCGGTTCGATTCAGTTAGGTTCTATTTTTAAAAATTCAATTTTCTTCGATTTTAGCATTTTCGGGACTGAATTGTTCAAAATTCGATTTTCTTTGATTTGAGCATTTTCGAGACTGAACCGAACCGAAAAATCAAATGATCACCCCTACTTAAGATTAACATTTATATTGCAAGAATATGATGAAAAAACTTGTCGGAAAGATTGAGCCTCACAAATTGAGAAGTTGAAGGACTAGTTAGGAAAGAGAAGATCATGTGTTCATAAGGCGTGTGGATCTAAGCTGATTAGACTACCCCCATTCACAATCTCCACCAACCCAATCTATTAATAAAATAATCATTTCTCTCTCCTCCACCTACACAATCAACTCAACAATCTAAAATCACAATCTTTCAACTTTATCAACAATCATCCTCAATCCAAAAATAAATATTTTATTTGATTCTTTATTAATATCTATTAATAATAATTATTATTTTTATCATATTTTAAAGTTATTAAATTATTTTATATTTTAAATAATTAATTACAATAATAATAATATATTCCTACTACACTTAAATTAAACAATAAATTCAATTATAATGCGAAGATTACAATAGATGAAATACAAATATTAAAAAGACAAATAAAAGACATTACAATCCAACAAGGTGTAAACTACATATTTAATTACTAGTGCCGAATTTTCGCCATATATGCTCAATTAAATCATTTTTAAGCACCACATGAGCATCTCTATTGCGAAGTTGTGCCCTATTAGTCATATAAGAGGACAAACTCGCAATGCGTTCTGTCGAGTATTGAAAAGGTTGAGAGTCATCTTGTTGCGCACCATCCATGAAAAATTATGTTGGATCATAATAGTTTTGATATGTGTCTCGTTCATCTTCTACTATCATATTGTGCATGATGATACAAGCCATCATAATTCTTCCCATTAAATTTTTATCCCAAACAAGACAAGGATGTCGAAGAAATGCAAAATGAGCTTGTAGAACTCCAAATGCTCGTTCAACATCTTTTCTGGCAGCCTCTTGTTGTTGTGCGAACAACTTGTGCTTTTGAATTGATGGAGAAGGAATTGGCTTGACAAATGCAGCCCATGAAGGATAAATACCATCAGTGAGATAATATGCTCTATCATAATTCCGACCATTCACAACAAAATTAGCCTCTGGAGCACGACCTTCCAGAACATCACTAAAAACTGGAGATCGATGAAGTACATTAATATCATTGCAGGTACCTGGTGTTCCAAAGAAAGCATGCCATATCCAAAGGTCATATGATGCAACAGCTTCTAAAATTATTGTTGGTCTTCCGCTTCTCCCTGCATATTGTCCAGCCCATGCAGTCGGACAATTCCATTCTCAATGCATGCAGTCTATACTACCCAAGAATGAAAATATCGCGAAATATCGCGGATATTGACATTGCGATACGGATATTAGGGGGAATATCTTTTTTCCCGAGTATCGACGAGAAATCGCAATATATCGCAACATATCGCAAGATATCGCAAAATATCACAATATATCGCGATTTTTTTAATATTTCTATAATATATTTTGATTTTTATTTAATACTATATATTTTTGTGATCTTTTTTAAGTCTTCAATGTAATTATTTGAGTTGCAATATTCTTTGCTTTATAAAGACATTCACTTCGCAAAAAAATATGAGAAAGAAGACCAGGAAATCAACGGATGTCTTAGAAAGAAAAGTGAGATGCACGTGCACCGACTTTATTTTTTCATTTTTTCAGTTAGAGGACATGATGGACAAATCACTAAAATTTTTCTCCCCATATATCACACGAAATTGAAATCTAAGATAGAATATAAATTATTTGCCAAATCTTGATTCTATGAATATGGGTGGCACTGATCATAGTGATATGTCCCAAGATTCATATGCTTCTCACACATATAGGAGTTCACAAATTGATTGGACTACTCAAAATGTGTATCAACAAAATAATTGGGTCAGTGGACATTGAATTGGTGAAGCTGTTTGAAGAAATCAAGAAACATATCAAGCGCGTGTGCATAATTATATCCATAATTACTCGAATGTGATAAGTTCGTACCAATATTGTTTAGAACAAGATGGCATTCCATCCACTATATTTGAACCTTATAGATCCTCATTTTGGTATTAATTGTACTTTATAATGTTTATTTAGTCATTTTATGTTGTATTATGTATTATTTTGTCAAATGTATTGTCTCAGACGGTATTCATATAATGTATTATTCATATATTTGCTTTCAAAATACAATTCTATCAAAAAAATCAGTGGAATATGTGCATAATAATATGTCATAATAGTTCCTAAAATTTCATGCTAAATTTCCAAGATTTTAATATGATTTCCGTCATTTTTTTCAATTTTCTGCGATATCGATATGCGATATCGATATATCCGTCGATATATCCGTAAAATTGAAGTTGCGATATATGTTGCGATAGCGATATTTTCATCCTTGATACTACCAATCATGCCTGGAAACCCATGTTGTTCCCCAACATGAAGTAGTCTAGCTAAATCATGTGCATTCGGCCTTCTGAGATAGATGTCTCCAAAGCAAGATATGATGCCATCTACGAATTTTGTAAGAGAATCTCTTGTCACAGATTCACTTATTCGCAAATATTCATCAACGGCATCGGATGATGTTCCATACGCCAACACTCTTATGGCTGCAGTACATTTTTGCAATGGTGAAAGACCTTGTCTACATGTGGCATCAGGTCTTTGTTGAAAGTATTCGTCATTGGCAGTAACAGCCTCTACTATACGTAGAAATACCGTTTTCTGCATGCAAAATCTACGCCGGAAGAGTTGAGGAGAATATATCGGCCTTTCCACAAAGTAATCGTTCATCAAGCGCTCTTCGCCAATCTCACGTGCTCTGTTACAGTATCTTCTCCTGGATCTAGGAGTGTGATCTTCAACATACATAGTATGGTTTGCATATACCACCTCCTCGATGATACGATCAATGTGACGATTTTGTTGAGAAACTCGTTCTTCCCAAGCATCAAGATCAGTAAAGGTGAAAGCTCTATCACTTGAATTTGAATTTGGTGATGAATTTTCACTTTGAGACATTTTCTTAAGTGGATAACAAAATATGTGAAGTAGAGTGGATATTGTGAAATAATTCAAATTAGTGAATAAATAGAAAAGAAGAGACTTTGCACATGCAAGTGGAATTAAAAGTAGTGAAATAATGCATGAGTGGAATCCAAAGTAGTGAGTGCATGTGATAAGTGGAGAAAAAATAGTGAATGCGTGTGATGAGTGGATAAAAAGTAGTGGATATTACCAACAAAGATCCAAGCATGGATTTCATGTCTCGATCTTTTGGGGACAAACATACATAAATACATACATCATGGCACAAATTCCAATACTTATCTACTCTATAGTCTATTCAAGAGAAATAGTACCAATATCATGGCACAAAATCCAATACCTATCTACTCTATAGTCTATTCAAGAGAATAGTACCAAACAACTTGTGCAAAAATTTGAAGAGAATAGTACCAAAAATACTTATCTACTCTATAGTCTATTCAAGAGAATAGTACCAAAATACCAATTTGTGCATAAATTTGAAGAGAATAGTACCAAAAATACTTATCTACTTTTTGGTTCTTGAAACGATATAAATTCAGAATACCAACTTGTGTTATATAATTTGTCATCTTAATGCAGAAATTCAGAATGCCAACTTGTGCATAAATTCATAATTTACGATTATTAATTGATGGCACATAAATTTGTCATCTTTTTCATTGATTGAAATTTAAACATACAAATCATAATAATTAAATAACATGAAAATAAACTACAATCAATCGCCAAAAATAATTGCCAACAGTCGGCGTTTCAATTCTTCGTCTGCTGGAGTTAAATGTTCTTTGGCCAACAATGTATTCAACATCATTTCTTTTGATTTTAATGACTTTCTTTCTAGTTTTCGATTCTCCAAATCGAGTCTCGCAGTTCCCAATTTGTTCATTACTTCAACTTCAGTCTCTCTAGTTAGTCTCAATGCACGAATCTCTTCAGCAACTTCATTAGTAGATGTAGATTGTGATGTCTTACCTTTTCCTTTTTTTCTTCGCCTTATCTTTGCCTGTAGGACGGGGAATCTCTGAGCGGCCACTACTTGGAGTTTCTATAGCTTCTGGAATTTGTGAATATTCTCCATCCTCACTAGTTCTTGATCTTTTGGAGCTGCCCCGCTCTCTTCATTACCTTGATTGTCTTCAGAACGCCAACGTGTTGCATCATGATGTAGATTTAATGCCCACTTTTCATGTTTAACCATGACTTCATTAAATACAACAAAATCTTGAAATTTGCAACCGTCTTCTTTATAAATGGCATGAGCTTCTTTGTCAATATCTGTTTGGCTCATTCTACTTCGTTTCCGACGATGTGTTTCTTTGCAAGCGCCAACCCACTTCATCGCGTTCGCATTCAGTCGTTGATAACGACCTTTTATTGAATCTTTATTTCTATCACCGAGTTGTTGTTCTGGATTTTCTGCTCGATATTGATGGAAAATTTTGTGCACATTTCCCCATATAGAGGCACTCTTTTGATTTTTTCCACGAACCTCATCTTCACTAACGAAACATCATGCTTGCATTAGAGCAACATCTTCTTTCACAGACCAAATATTTTTTGGTGTCTTTCGATGTGTAGATGGTTGTTGCATATCTTGAAATAAATTACGGGAGATATTTTGTGATGGTTGGACATCTTCAGAAATTGAATTTTGGTTGAGATTCGGAGAAAAATGTGAGTTTTGATAATATTGATAATTTTGGGAGTTTGGAATTTGGGAATTTGAAAAATAATTTGGATCATTTGGATCCATAATTTCAAATGAGAGAAAATGAGTGAGAAAAGATGGTTTTTTAATATGATTCAAAATATGTAAAAAAATGAGCTCATTTTATAGACAAAAAAAAAAAAATGAATTATGATATAATTTTTATATGTTTTTAATACATTGTTATCTAAAATAATAATAATATTAAATTTTATCCAATAAAAATATAATTGACTAATCATATGTTGACATGTGGCAATAAAATTTTAAAGAGATTGGTTGATCGCTCGGTTGGATGACCAACCGAATTTACAATCGATCGCAGGAGGTGAACAACTTTTGAATTTTTTTTTTATTATTTTTTTGTCTTATTCTACAATCAATTGTAAAGATTGATGCTGTGGATAGTCTTAGATCGGGCCAGGTCCATTAAGAAAAAAAAATCACGATCTAATAACTGCCCCAATGTTGGGTGCATGAGGTACACGCGCTCACATATATATATATATATGTGTGTGTGTGTGTGTGTATTTTGTGAAATTCTTTCTTTTTTTTTTAGTTCTTTTCTTTAAAATTATATACTCTAAAATGAAATTAGTGAAACCTAAAATCAAAGTAAATTAAGTTAATTTATTTAAAATAAATATAAATATATATCCTAAAATGAAATTAATGAACCTTAAAATTAAAGTGAATTAATTTAATTTTTTGAAAATCCAGCGACTTGCTACTTTGGACGAGTGCATTGTGTTCAACAATTAATTTTTTTCAAAACAAATGCAAATGAAATAAATATATACCATAAAATGGAATGAGTAAATCCTAAAATTAAAGTGATTTTTTTTAAAAAAAATTAGACGACTCGTGCAATGCACTCACCTGACGCTAACGCGTGGGCTCGTGTATTGCATTCGACAATTATTTTTTTCGAAATAAATATAAACCCTAATGAAAAATAACAAATCAAAATTTTGAAATAAGAATATAGCCTAAAATCGAATTAGTTAACTCAAAAGTAAATTAATTTAATTTTTTTGAAATCTAATGACTTATGTTGATGAAGTAGCTAGTACGATAATCTTATAATTTAGTCTTGTAACAATTTGATGTTGGCATCTTCCTTTGTAATGTTGTTTTGTGAAGTTTTGAACAAATGACATCGCAATTGTTCTTGAGCTTGGTACTTACGTAATCGATTCTTATTCAATTTATAACTTTGCATGTTGTGATTTAATTGTAATATTGAGAATACAATTAAATATTAGATAGTGAATATACATATATGTACCAAGGAAAATTTACATTCATACATGCTCTTGTACATCTGAAGGTGAAGAGTTAGTCCATGTACATCTTCCAACTATCAGTAGAGAGAATTGTAAGTGAGACAAGTAGCTACGATGGAGGTGATACATATCAACAATGAAGGAAGCAGAGTCACATTCAAAAGCTTACTCATTCCGCAGTAGCCGGCAAGCGTAATTGCGCCGTCCGCCACCACTCGAGCCAGAGTCCCAGCCTCCGTGGACAGCAGACCACCATTGTATGTCCCTCTCGACAATCGCGATGACATCACCCGCGATAGGAGTGACAAGTTAACACCTATATAGCAGGGGCAGGCTTATCGACAAGTCAAAACAATTGATTCCTGATTACTATTCATAAATCATATATAATCTCCAGAAGAAAATGACTAGCATTAACAGTTAAAACAAATGATTTAGCTACACGGTTCGGAGCTCACCTTCGAGAACTTCAGCAGCTACGAAGGTGAGTAGAGCTGAGCAAACGTATTGTGGCACGGAATAAGGGATTATAACGTGGAAGCTGAAGACTATGCCAATGCATACCATGATTTCTGATGCCAACAAAACTTGCCTGCATTTCACAAATAAAAAATAAACACTTTAGGCATGTCTATGTAGTTGTAGTGTATCAACTAAGAAAAGTCGGTTGCTCCGAGTTTTTACCTTTCCTCGAACATGTTGCTAAGGTAGCTTCCAACAAGAACGTTTACAGGCAGTACTGTTAGTCCGAGAGAGGCCAGAAAAATCGCTACATTGCTCGATGACCATATGAAGTAGTATGCGGTAATGACACTTGATTCGGCTAGCAAAACCTCCATTGCATACTTGAGCATGAAGTATATGAATAACTGTACCTGATTAGAGCATGCAGCATGACAAAGCCAAACAAATTTCCAGTTAGGAGAAGCATGCATAGCTGAAAGAGGAGGCATCATACTAATGGACATGTTCTATTTGTGACTGATTAAAGTTGCCAAAATATATATTTTGGATATGCAATTAGTTCCTAATTTGGAGCCACTGTGTCTGTTGTGTGAAGAAGTGACGAGCAAGAATTATGTGACCAGACCTTTACAGAAGGCGTAAGCAACTTATACGCAGACACAATAGATGTGACAGGTCTGTGGCTTTCGTCTGAATCATCTTCATTATTGTCGAATTCTTGATCACCATCGTCATTGTCTTGTTGCTTCTCTACTGAGCTTGTGAGCAACGGTTGGGAGACAACATTTTCCAAAGCACCAGTTTCAAGTCCTACAATGCAAATCCTGGTTCAATACAACTACAGCCAACTAAATATGTTCCAATCTAAAATTGGATATGCAACGGATCAACTTTGAACAACCAAGATCCAAATTGCTAACATAGAAAAATAAGAACAAAGATTCCAATTCACATACCATTGTTGGTATGCTGTCGCGTAGTATTTAGTTTCTCATCGCGGTATGGCTCTCTAAACGACACCCATAACCACAGTAGATAGATTAGCCATGCCAGAGCCATAACCCATCCAGGTAAAGTATCTTCATTGAATGTAATTTTGAAGATCTTGAAGTTAGTTTGGAGTAAAGCAGCAAGGGCAGGACCGCATGCCATTCCAAGCGCGCTGGCACTAACAAAACCAGCAGAAGCCTTCATACGCAACTTAGGAGGGACACAATCACTGATGTAGCGACGATTAACAGCCCTTGCAGATCCCAATCTGAAACCACAGCGTTTAAACATTTACAAAGGGATTCTAAACTTCATTTTGATTTTCAACAGAAAGTGATAATCACTTCTCACCCACAGAATAGACGGCCTACAAAAAGTATGTATATTGAGTTGAGATCGTATGCAAGAGCATATAAGGTGTTACCAACGAGAAGAACAATGCTGCTGAAGATGAGAGGTTTCATATACGATTTATTCGACCATGCACTAAAATACACTGAAGAGAAAACCTGTGCAACAGCCATTGACCCTATGACAGCCCCACAAACAGTTGCTGCAGCTCCGAGACTCAATGAGTAGCTATCTGCTGTCGGGACAATTATATAAGTATTCACCATGTATAGAAATGTATTCACGAGGTTCAGAAGGAGAGACATGAAATGATATCTTTCGTCAACATCATCATCTGAAGGGGTTGGCAATTCCTCCTCTGGAATAAGTGCATGTTTCCCTATATACTGAAGGAAATTTGTCGAGTTTGTTAATCGGTCAACTGCAGCTTTGATAGACTCAATCACTGGATCCTGCAAAGAGAAACAAGTAAGGGAACATAACAATTCTAATAACAGGACCGTATAAACAGCTCCTACTAATCTAAAAGTTGGGAATTATTTGGGACATGACACAAGGAAAATACAATCATTGCAGAAGTTCTGATATATTAATGGGCACGAGCAAAAACCGGGAGAGACAGGGCAGGCTGGTCATAGATCGAGATAAAGGTCCCTTGATGGTCTTGGAGATCTGCAAGGTGTCGAGACAAGGAACCAACAACTGCTGAAATTCCCTGCACATTCTCAGACATTGTAATAACATGATAGTTTTACCAACTTAAAACCCACCCTTAAGCCGTACTTGAAGGTTTATCTTACCACGTGCTTAAACACCTGTTTAAGCTGAGAGTAAGGATGGTTGGCTCGTGTCTTGACATAGTAATGAGTGAACTTATAACCGAACCTCTTATCAAACTTCTTCAATATCTTACGGAGTCCAATGGCATTCAGTTCCACAAAATACAGGAGTTTTAAAAGCTCCCTTCCCACAACTCTATATGCTTCCTGCAACTCTGGTATCATTCCACCATCATCTTGCTGAATAACGGCATCATGCTGCTCTCCAAGAACGGACAACCTGCTTGCCAGATGCCCCTCTTGTTCGAGTAAAAACAGGACGGTCTTTTCAATCTGCAGTCGTGCCAGACAAGAATCATTTGAAAGTTAAACAAGATGTAGTCATTTGTGATTTGCAACTGGAATTTTCATCTTCTAAAAAATAAGTACTGTATGCATACATGAAATGGTTGTATAAGTTATGGTAATTTTCTACCTGGTTATCCAGAACCCTGGAGAAATCCTTGAGGACATACTCACGATTATGTTCTGAAAGTTCAATCTGCCGAACATATTGCTTCACTTTCTTCTTCATTAACTTGTAGTTAATGTAGTAGCTGCTCCAAAACATAACATAAATACATAATCATGTTGGAAATATATGCAACAAAGATGATAGTTATAACCTGTTTTGAGTTAAATATATCAACAAAAAAAATTCAGTCATTCCTTTACAAGAAACAGTCTCTTAGTACTTTTATCAGTCCATAGGAAACAGAAACATACTTTGGAGCTCTAAGTTAAGACCCGAGACACAAGAACTAGACTAGGAAACTAGTAAATTCAGCATAACACAGCGATTCCATAAATAAAATTGCAGATGATGAAGCACGGTAAACTTAAACATACCTTTCCCACTCCTGAACTTGTAATTTTTTCAATTTTTTGCCAAACGCAACCATTCCGCTTCCAGCTTTGGAAAAACTGCAGCCGCAAACATTTACAATCTTAGGATCTGATTGAGATTTCTAACTATGAATTTAGGAAATTCATATCAGATGAGACCTATTTGAACGAATTTTACCAACAAAAGACATAATCTCACAGATAGAAATGCAATCTTGAGATGCTTTTCATGATTCTACATATATTCCAAAATCAAGGCTGAAATTATATAACAATTTACCTTACTATGGCAAAAAAACATTTCTTTAGGTACGTATTAATTCTCTCTGTAACTGAAGATTTCGCATTTCATTTTTTAAGAACGCGTTTCTTATTCACACATTATAATGTCGTACTTCCCGAACAGGACATGGGATTAAAATTAAAAATCAGCCAAACTCATGCATGAAATCAAGAAAACCCAAAAGATATAACTACTTTATTATCAAGATTTATTCGTGTGTTACCAATCATCATAAATAAACTGAAACAGAGAATTTACCTGCAGAAATTTGTAGCTGAATCGATTTTCAATGGCGTTGGGCCCCACAAAAATATTTGTCACTCCAGGAAACAACACACTCTCACGCTAAAAGAGTGTGTTTTTGTTACTGTGAGTCCAGAGTTGTGAGGAGGGTATCCACGTGTTTGCAGATGGCAGTGACTCGTGATTCTCGCGAGTTAACTCAGAATTGATCAATGGCGTCGCAACGTGTGTGTGTTTTTTTTAACCCTAAGAACACAAAAATGATCTTATGAACGTCGTACCCAGTCAAATATAATGATTACATAATGTCACCTCCGATTAAATATAATTGGTACAAAAACTAATTAAATTGTGGTACAAATGTGCTATCTAAAACTAAAAGTACGAATTAAAAAATATGGTGCGTTAATGTTTTTATAAAATTAAACTCAGATATTTACACCACAAACTTATCTACTAATTATGCCACTCAATAGATCGTCATTATCTCTTTATAAGTATTGCAGGGTATGAGCACTTGTTCACTAACGTGACTAATGATAAATGGTAATTAAAAAAAATAATAGAAATGTCACGTGCTGTTTAATGTGATGTTTATTAATAAACACAAGTGATCAGTTTTAATAAATATGTATTAACTCCTTTAAAAATGAAAAAGTATTCTATATTTTATCAATAATTATAACGTATGCAAAATTAAAGAATCTCGTATATGTATTCAATAATTCAATTACTCCACATAAATATATTATTTTATGAAGCATAAACCACATATACATATATATTATATTTAAAATTGATAGGGGAAAAGGCCAAAAAAGAATAAAGACGGGAGGTTGACATTTTGATAGGTGCCTTAAATAAGTGATGATCTCCCAACTTGTGTAGACACCTTTTCACCAATTTGTGGCTCTATTGTCAACCACTAATATATAGTACTAGTGATTTTGGGGACATTTTTTAGACATGTTTAAAACTAAAAATAATTACTCCATATTTAATTTGGAATATTCTGTTGAATATTTGTTTGGGCTCGTTTAAGACAGATAGAACAAACAAGTTCATGTGCATGTGTGTGTGTGTGTTTTTTTTTTTGTTTTTTTTTTGTGACATTTGAAGCTTGATCTAATTTCAGACCATTATATATAATCTTTGTTAAAAATATTAAATTATTTGAAACCATATAGATTTCAATAAAAGCTTGTTCATTAATTAATTGACAATGGAACAATTTTTTGTGCAAATTTAGATATAATTTAAAAGGAAAAAAAAACTTATTCAGGTCGCAATATTTACTCTTTTTACATCATATGTCCATTTGACACGCACACATATAAATGGATTTAGGGGATATTCTATGAGTGCAGCCATCATTCACTCCTCACCTCTTCTTTTTTGCTTAATAAATTGATAATAACATCAATGGTTAATTATGATTTCTAAGTGTCGTTACCAAATTACATGAAATTTGTTTGTACCTCACAAAATTTTCTACCTTCAATAGTAGAATATATCCCTCCTCCGCCAAAAATATATAAGTAAATAAAAGTGGAATATATCCTAATATTTCACTAGTTATCCATCCCGTTTTCTTTTAATTTAACCAAGAAATTCGTTCAAATCAAATCAAACAATGCCCAATATATACAAATCCAAAGTCCCTTTATGGGTGAAAAACAGTGTAGTCATGAAAACAAATTGTATATGAATAATTAAATTTATTGGTGTAATATGAGCTTGTAACTTTTGATTATGATCTCAAATGTGCATTCCACCAAATACCTATTCAAACTCTTTATATAGTATTAAATACTCTTTATATATCATTTACAAATATTTCAAATAGAAGAAAAGAAAACATCATCATCAAATTTATGAACGTTACTTGATAAAAAAAGTTAAAGAAAAGGAAAGAGAACCACTAATCAAATAAATCTGGATTTTGTGATAGATCGATTTCGGATATATATACAACATTAATTATATACTATATTCGTATTGCTTATGCACGAAAAACCCAAAACATACATTCATTTGATTCATATCAATATTTGTTCGATTCCATTACTTTACCAACGTTATATTTCGAAACAATTTATTTATATGTAAAATCAAACCCCTGAAGATCAGATTTCTCAACGTCCTGGCTATTAATTAGAATCAAGAAAAAGATTAAAAACATTAACTATAATATTTCTCAATTTCCCGTTCATTCAGGAGCTAGGCAGAATTAATTAAAAAGAGAAGAAAAGTACAAGTAGCTAGATTAATGCAGAGAAATAAATTAAGCATAATTAATGACTTACAATGAAAGAAGCTTCTAAAAATTGAAGTGGCGATGGAACCTTCTTCTAGAAAAAAAAGTGAAAAACGATGCAGGCTTGTAATGAACTCAGTCGTCTGTGTGAGAGAGATTTTGAGCGTTTTCTTCTCTACGTAAGCGTGTGAGAGTTTGTACATGTTTTTGGTTTGGAAAAAGGCCTTTTTTATGGGGTGTTGGTCTATAAATGTTGATTATTCTATCCAAATTTGACACGTGCAAATAGTTACAGTGTTTAATGCCTTTAAAGAGGAGACATAATAATATTACCAAACTAATTAATAGATCCATCAAGATTCCTCAATCTCGTAACATGAAAACCCAACTCAAAAAAATAAAATAAAAAATCAAACACAAATATTATAGCTACGTCGTGTATTTAATTAAATTTTTATGAGTAATTTTTTTAGTAACTTGTATTTTACTCACCATATATAGCCTCTAGAGGTCTGGATCCCCCGAAAATCCAATAATGTATAAGTATAACCCCCGTTATTTAATATACATATATATATTAACCCGTAATGATGTGGCCAATTTTCTGCAATGCATGAGCTAAAAATACGTGTGTATGCATACATCGATAACTTTTAGATAAGAATATATATGGTGAAGATATAAAGACCTTAATAATTACTATTAGAATGATTATTATTGATGAATTCGTGGAGTGGATCGATGGAAGCGTCGCATTCTTATCCGTGTAGATGTAGTCATCAAGAGCAAAAACAATCCCATTTACATATATATAATTTTAGGGCACCAAATTAATATTGTAATATATTTGATCATGACATTTTAACCTTTTGTCACAATCGCAAATATTCGAGCACCCAATATGGACATATGGTGGAGTAGTTACCGATATATGCGAAGTTGCGAACCCTCCCAATTATTCACGTTTTATTATTGTTTTGTTTTTAAAGTTATTATTAATATTGGTGAAATGTGTGCGTGTGTGATCAATATTTATTTTACGAACCGCTTATAATAAAAATCTGATCAGTAGGATTTTTATGCATTCGTTTCTTACTTAACATATATATAATTATGTTCTATCTTGGTCAATCATAAATTTAAATTAGGATAATGCTATCCGTCCGACCGGCCATAATTCACAATTATGGTATGCTTTAAACATATAATGAGTAATCAATATAATTCAAATTTTGATTATTGATTATTATGATTTTTTTAATTATATTCTTATATTTCATTTTAGAAAGTGATTTACTTGTATCTTTTTAAATATTCGCATATTTCATAAAAATGTCTAAAAAAATAAATAAATTATTATAAAAAAAATTACAACATCATACAAGGTGTACGTGCATGCGTAGAAGAAAATTTGAGGCAATTTGTCATATGATTTTTCACTTTTTTTTTTCAAATTTGAAACTAAAAACACACACGCACAATAGTGCAATACGTACCTTTTTAGGCAATTTTTTTATATTAATTTTCAATGAAAAAATTCATTTCTAATTAATTACATATTAAATTTGATTAAAAACATTAAAATAAAAGGTATCAAAATTAGGCTGATAGTAATTTGTTTTTCAGTATCTAACTATAATAAAACTATTATATAACTTGTACAAACTATTTAATTATATATATATATATATATATATTAATCTAAACTATATCAAAATTGAAAATTGATAGTTTCAATAATTCAAATTTAAAATTGATGATTTTCATTTCTCATGTTTCGAATTGATAATAACATATCTTTCAGGATTGCCTGAGTTAGTTAATAAAATTCATATAAAACTCAAATGAATATTTAAAACTTGACTAATGACTCTGATTAAAAGACCATTTAATCTAGAATAATATGCATACAATTATAAATATATAACTGTATTAAATAAATAATATCTTTAATATATTATCAAATAATGTATTTTTCATATTTTACTTATATATACTAAGCTAGCTATAATTACAATTGATATACCTAGAAATAATGTATATATAGCATATAAAATGCTAACTATGATAGAACTTGTAATTGAGTATGCATTACTTAATTTTTATATACTAATGGTAATGCTAACAAGATATCTATATATTTTTAAAAATTAAAATTTATATATTACATACAAGTTAACGTTAATCTTTAACTATTTAAATATAATGACCGAATTTGCAATTGCATGCCTTAATTCCAATTTGGATTTCAGTTGGAGATAACTTAGAATTTTCGAATTGGTTATTATTTTGGAGATAATATTATGTGTGGAACTGTTCATAGATAATTAATGGACACGCTAATGAAGAAAGAGATCAACATGAATTTCGTGTAGAGAACTTGTTAAATTTTTAGTCAAAATTAATATAATTTTGTTTGTTTATATTATAAATTTGCCACTACTGAGCTGGATCAAATTGTGTCAAATAACATTACCGAAATATTAATAATTATAATTTATTCTTTATGTCGAAATTTCATTTGTTTTATTTTCAAATATTTATCAAAATAAACAATTACTCAATCAAAACTTGAATAAATTAACCAACATATATATATATATATATATATATATATATATATATATGTTGTATATTTTAAATAATATAATTGAAATAGAAAATTAATAAATTATTATAAATTATGTTGAAGGAAGTCAATTTTGAATTATATTATATATATTGTTTATTATTAATAATCCATATATAATTTTGTAGAGTTTTTTTGTAATTTTTGAATTTTAAAAGATACAAATCAACAACTTTCTAAAATGGACTGCAAGGATATAATTGTAAAACCATAATAATTAATAATCAAATCTTTAATTGATTACTTACCATATATTTAAAATATACCATAATTATAAATTATGGCCGGCCACACATGTGACCAAATAGCATTACTCTTTAAATTAGAACTATATATTTCATGATCCTCATTAAAAATATTTCATAAAGTCTCACTTGTAGGTAGATACTGTTTTTTCAAAAAGGAAATTCTCAATAAAATATGTCAAGTATCCTCCTAGTATTAAAAAAAAAAAAGAACATGAGCTTAATTACAACCTTTCAAAAAATAAATAAAACAAAACTTAACAGAATTAAAAAAAGCCCTATATAAAAATGAGATAATAATTTAGATATATATCTAACTAATTAAAGCTTGTCCATTGGGCTTAACACAGATGTTAATGTCTATTGCTTCGAATGGCACGCCCATGTGCATATTGCAAATCTAATGCGACTTGTTAAAAAACAAAATCCTAACATTTTGGGCAAGGACTCTAGTTTGAGAAAGTATTAAATATGATTCCGTATTTTTATATTTCTATGTTTGATTTAATTTTAGCGCATAATGAAAATTAAGTAAAAAAAAAAAACAAAACTATATTGGAATCAAAATTAAGAGGGTACTTGCAGGATGATATTGATGCCTGCAGGTAAGTTACAAGTGTAGTCGATCGATAATCAAAATTCCTCAACAATTAATTATGATCGATAATCGGTATATTAAAAGATATTCAGTCGGCTTATTAATTACTTAAATTGTAGAATTGTAGCGTTAATTTGCCTCATGTGGAATCATTTAATAAGCTAGTCAGTGATTTTCAAAAAATAAAAACATAAAAAATTAGCTAGTCAATGAATTGTCTATTAAGTTAACTACAATATGTATACATACATATGTAATAATAATTTCATATCATCATGTTCTAAAAAAAAATCCAATAATCACGCGTAATTTTAAGAGCTGGCTGCATGCATGCATGGAGTGTACATGATAGAATCAACATATGGACACCATAATTTTCACTTCGCCTGAAAAACATTAATAAAAATCCATAATTTTCACTTCGCCTGAAAAACATTAATTTATTATTATTATTATTATTATTATTATTATTATTATTTTATTTTGTTATTTTGTTGCTAAAAAATAAGTTCACAATTTGCCTTTTGACTACAAAACCACTACAAAAAATTCGTTGTTTAGCGACAGAAATGTCCGTCAGTAAATTTCACTTTTCCATCGTTTATCTCAGCTAACGACGGACACCGTCAATCGGTAAAGGCTTCATCGGCAAATAAATCTCACGACGGATATTGACGGTTGTTATTTGTAACGACGAATTTAAATACTCAATCATATGCACTGTCAATGTAAAGGATGTAATCCATCACCTAAAGTAAAAGCCCCTACATGTTTATCTAGATCTGCTTGCCCTCAAATCTTCAATCATAGTTGTTCCAATTAAAGTTATTTCTGTCATGTATTCCATTATATCAATATATAATAATTTACATCAGTTACATTGCTATATGGATGAACATATCAATAAAGCGCTATTTTGCATTGAGCTGTGAATTCAAGTGGACCAAAATGTGGGTGTGTGCAAAACCTAATAAAAAAAAAAAAAAGAATTGAACTGGGCTATTTGATTTGATAATTTTTCTTAAATTTTGGTAGTTTTAAATATTTATTACCGGTTGTTTCGATTTTCATTTTTTTAGAAAATTCAATTTATGGGTCTATTGATTCAGTTTGGTTTTATACCGAACCAACTATTTGCACAGCCTAATCAAAATGCAAGATTCGTTATTTAATTTGGCAACTTATATATAAAAAAAGAGTAAAAATAGTAGATCGAGCACAATTAGATGATGGAATTGAATCACACACACACATATAAGGAAGGTATTAATTAATATTGCCAAGGTCAACACAACCCCATATAGCGAAGAATCTTTAATGGTTGTTAGTGTCTCTCGATCTCTATGAATATATATACGTACATGTTTATCATCAATTATATATAGTAAGTACTCGAGTAATTAATTAAAGGGTGATACTATATGCAACCACTATTTTACTCAATAAAGCCTCCAATATTCTAATATAATAAAATAATTTATTTAATATCTATTTTGCCCTTGTAAGCTAATAATCCTTTCACGTAGCCCTGATCCTTCATTTCTTCATAAAACAAACTTAAGCTTTTTCCCCAAAAATCAAAATTCCATACGCCTAATTCATCAAGGAAACCCACACCAGTGACCACTCCGACATATATTTGTCCCTATTTTGTAAATCATGTTTTCTAAATGTGCAACATCAATGGAAACAAAATATTTCCAATTTTGGAATTGGATTCTTGAAGAAGAGCACATCGAGATTTATAGGTTAATGGTGAAGAAATATCTAATTTGGATGTAAAAATATTTGAGCATTAATAAATAAAACTTGACAAGGTCATGAGCCATGATTGAGAGCTCCTCTTTTTGTTGTTGAAGAATTTCTGGAAATAATGATTTTATTAATTTATTTTTGGATGTTCAACTTTATTTTTGCTTATAATCAATCTTTTTTTTATTTATAACACTTACGAGATGTTTAAACACAATAGAATATTAATTTGATACTTGTTTTCTTCCAATGACCTGTAATTGATTATCAAGGAAAAAAATATGATAATTAATTTTCTATTGTATTCTCGATTTATGGAAAGATTATTTCATATTTATGGAAGAGTTATTTTCAGTTCTTGAACGTAGGTGAGGTATATTGTTTATGAAGAGTAGAGAGCGGGCTACGCAGGGCTACACACAGCCGGTAACTCATAAGGACAAATTTGGAAATTTAAATAATATTTATATTATTTTTTAATATGGGGGCTATATTGAGTAAAATTGTAGCTGTGTATAGAATTACGCTTAATTAAATTATCCTTCGCGTATATATATATATGCAACCGTATATCCAATTTATATCCAAAGTTAGGATAAAATTAAAGTTATTAACAAAATTTACAGACTGTATCCAGAGAAAAAGGCCAGGGTATGCATATCTAGTCCATTTTTACTTTATTTTTTGTTGAGCAAGCTAGTATACAAAAAATCAATCAAATAAAAATGAGTTAGATATACATACCCTTTCATCTTGTATTTTATTTAAAATATGTACGCATGATATAAAACGACAATTTCAATGCACCATCATATCATTGTTTGGGGATTGAACTAATGTAGAAAAACATAGTTTTGTACTTTTGTTCGATGTTTCTCAGATTTCAATTGTCTAGTAAATTCTAATTGACAACAATCTATATATATATATATATATATATATATATATATATATATAACATCGTAAAGTAGGAAAAGAAGTGCGAAAAAAAAGGTGGAAAATTGAAAAAGGAAAGAAAAAAGAGAAGGAAAAAAATCCAATATATATTGATGCATGATATATGGGGAAAAATTAAGTAAGAAAGTTTGTTGATGTATGAGTAATTGTGATCTTGATAAGAAGGCCGGGCGAAACGTCGTCGTGTTGCTGAATGTGAGGGTTGTTTTCAAGTATATAGGGATCGTTGCACTTGTCGCTGATGCTGTGAAGGGTTTCTCCTTCTTTAACCACATATATTTCGCTGCATTCTCTTCTACGCCCCACCTTTTCTCCGCCCCTGATGTTCAAGCTTTCATCCACTGCATAAACACCTCTACTTATGGAATTCAGACTCATCAACACAAATACGACAAAAATACCAGAACAAGAGGCCATCATCATCACTATATATTAACTACTACTACTACTACTCTCTCTCTCTCTCTCTGTTCATTCTGGGATTAATGAAAGGGGTTTAAAGTTGATATATAATGACGACCATCTTTTGAGGGCCACGACTGGGAGTGTGGTGTTTATAGGAGTAGTGCTTTCTTTTAATTAGGACCGACTACCTAATTAATTAATACAAACTGTCTATATTTTAATTAACTTTTTTTTTTTTTGTGAAACTATTGACTATATATTGTTATGTATTTAATGAATAAACATTTGGTATTTACATTAATTACCAATTGTTCTTGGTCAGACTGTTGCCACTAAATCGATACTTGTAAGGAAAAACTGTTAATTTCATTGATCAAAATTGATACATATATGATGTATACAAGTACTTGTTGTAGTTAACGAAAGCAGAATTGGTGGGTTCAAATCGTTCCCATGAGATAATTGATAATTTATTTTTGTATGGTGCAGTACGCGCACGCACACTCGTTGACTTGTTAGTCATATTTGATTAGGCTCGTTTAATATTGGGTCTGTTTTTTTTGGGACTTACTGACTTACAATTCATAAATGTGGTAAAAATCAATTAGACTTGGAATAGACTACATATATACTCATATAAATACGGCTTGATTTAGGACATCTCAAAGAATTTTCGAGATACACAACACAATATATAGGAGTATTAGTTTAATGCAACATATTATGATAGATAGTAATTACACTTATTTCTAAACAAGATATTGAAGTGCTTTTTGATTAATTATATTCAAGTTTTTCAGTAATGATGTTGAAATTATACGCGTTATCGATCATCAACAAATTTTAATTTAACTTTTCAGTTCCGTACATTAATTCCTTAATTTTAGAAACAGATCATGATTTTCAATCCTTAACAAATTAACCCTTTATATAAAAGCCTCTGAATTTGAACATGAGATTCTCTAATACATATATATATGTACTAACCGTGTACCAAACATCAAAATTATTAGTTTTTTCTTCCATTTTTTTCATCAATTTTAATTTCTTTTCCTTTAGTATAATTTACATCAAAATTATTAGTTTTTTTCTTCAATTTTAATTTCTTTTGGTTTAGTATAAATTTACATTATTATTTAGAGTTTATTCCACTCAATTAGGATTTATAATTATTTTTAAGTATTGAATTTTTATTTTTTTAGTTAATATAATTATTATTTTAGGGTTGAATATTTCAAACTTAGGGTATATAATATTTAAAAAAAATTCAATTTTTAACAATAACTATTAATTAGGATTAATTATAATATAATAAATATTTTTATTTTTATGAAAAATAAAAATAAAAATACACAATTTTAATGTTGGCAAAAGATTGGTGCACGAAACTTTGGACTTGAGGATTCCATCAGCTGAATTTGAGGGTGTTAATATAATGCTACCATATAACAAATATTTGCATAAACGTAATTAGGACGAGTTTCTTTCTCACTTCAGTTTCATTTTGAATTTAGCAGAAATACTTATCTTGTTCACAAGAACATTAATTAATTAGTTTTCTCAATATAACATATATACAGCATAAGAAAAGAGTGAATATTGAAAACCAAAGCTCCAAAAATATGAATGTATATATAACAAAATACTAAAACAAGAACATCATCATCATCTCCTCAAACCTACAAAATACTGTCTCTCTCTCTCTCTCTCTCTCTCTCTCTCTCTCTCTCTCTCATTTCGTAGAAGTTGAGAAAGGGGTGATCTTGATGACGAGGCCAGGAAACACATCATCAGGATCATGGATATGAGGGTTGTGGTCGAGGATGAAAGGGCCGTCGCATTTATCGCTGATGGTGTGGAGAGTTTCCCCGTCTCCGACGACGTAGATTTCGTGGCATGCTCGGGTGATGAGCTGCTTCCCTCTGACCTCTCTGCAGGAGCAGCTTGGCAGGAGCAGCCCAACCAGAACAAGACTTGTACAAAACCATGATGCGAATGATACTAATCTTTCCGCCATGGCAGCGGAGGTGGTGGTGGTGGAGGTTGATAAATGAGAGCGGTGTGAGAGGAGTAGGTTTGGCGTGTGATTAATACAAGAGGTTTAACTTTGGCGTTTCTAAACGCCTCACGATTTGACTCACTTTTTGGACCAAACCGTCAAATAAACGACTTGGAAATGGATCATCTATTTATTTATATGTATGTAAATAAATACACACACTAATTACATATATGGACCCTTTTATATTTGAAGAAAAAAATGGATGAAATAGGTAGGTTTGAACACGATAGTGTATTTGTGACTTGACTTTCTTTTTGGACCGAAACTCAAGTGTAATTTTCAGCTCCAATGGCAATGATGAAAAACAGACTTTTCCTACAGTTGATCTAGAACAAAAAACAGGTATGATTTAAGTGATTCGAAGCAGTGATCACAAAATGAATATATATATATATATATATATATATATATATATATCGACATTTAGAAATATGTCCATACAAACTAGTGGCCTTTCTTCGATTTACACTTTGAAAACTTAGGTGGCCAAACACTTGCAGGATTTTACATCAAATGAAAAATTACAAGAAATGGCTGAAGGCATCAAGATCTGAGGGGAACCTCAATACGACGCTGTTGCAGACGGCGCCTCAAGCAATTTCCAGACGGCAACCTCTCCAGTTGCATCGCCAGTAAAAAAGAGTCCGTTGATGCCAATTTGAATCACTTCAACCACACGCTTCGAAAATATTCTGCCCCTCTCCCTAAATCTTCAGACATAATTAAAGTATACAAAGAAAGAATCACATGGTTAGCAACAGAGGAGATGAAGTGATCTATGGTTGAATGAATGATACTCACGAAGGTAAGTCATAGAGACGGACTGTGCTGTCGCTAAATGAGCAAAGCAGAATAGGTTTTGCTTCTGCATCATGTATGCCACACAGAGCCATGAGCTCCTGAAACAGTACGTGGGGCGTTAGATATTGGTAAAGACGGGCATGATTCAGAGTATATGCGAGGATCAAACTAAGGCAATTTTAGAGAATTATTGATTGTCACTTACATGGTCTTCTTTAATCTCATAAGCAACCTCTATTGCTCCCCTTTCAGTAGCACACCAAATCTATCAAATGAAGGGAGCAAAATCATTATAAGAATTGCAGTACCACATAAAAGAAACTGAAATGTAAAAAACATTCAGAAAGAAAGCCAAACCTTTAATGTTTTGTCGAGAGAAGCTGACAATAAATAGCTGTTCCAGCAAACAACAGATGTCACATCTCTTGTATGTCCATATAGAGTCTGCAAGCACTGCAAATTTTGCAGGTCCCAAACCTAGAAACAATAGTTCAGAAATTAGGAATATAAAGAACTTTTGAATGAATCT
Source organism: Perilla frutescens (assembly GCA_026008535.1). NCBI lineage: Eukaryota > Viridiplantae > Streptophyta > Magnoliopsida > Lamiales > Lamiaceae > Perilla > Perilla frutescens. The sequence goes on along the minus strand of BRKX01000002.1, from coordinate 39,738,068 downwards.
GGCCAAAAACAACGGAACGCTAAATATATGACTAAGAGGTTGTATTGTAACATAATTTTGGGATGTTCAGTGGTCTATTTTAGATGGACTTTTGAACAAGTCACATCCTTCTCAAAAGTCCATTATGAGGAAGCAAGATTTGGAGGCTTCTTAAATCCCATTTCCCATTTCCCATTTCCTGCACTTATTTTATTGGAGGTTGCTTTAAGTTTCACCAAACATCTTTTAACTATGTCAACATTCAATTCTAAAAGTGCTCTCAAATAAGCACTAAATATTCACAGTAGTTCTAGTTAACAGAACAGATACCAACAGTAGCAACACATCAAAGATGTCCCCAACCAAATTGAGCCTATAACGAAGAACTAAATTCCGAAAACTCTCGGCAAGTAAAGAAATTTGTTACCTTTATAGTACAGTCCCTCGAACCTGAATAGAGCCTACCAGCCCCTACAACAAGCGAACACACACCACCATTGTGCCCCTTTAACATGACAGCTGGTTCATGAATATTGGTCTCCAAATTCCACTTCCACACCATTATGGTGCCATCCTGCATCCATGAATTGTAAAGAAAATGAGACCTACAATCACAATGTGCTAAAATCTCATGTGAATGGATGAAATTGGCGCATGTTCGAGGGAATGAAGGCCAGATAACACCATGTGAAGTTACCTCCATTCCAGCAAACACCTTATCCTCGTCTACAACCATGCTACAAACTGATCCAGCTGGCCCATTTAGAGAAATCTCAGTCTGATTTTGGAGGTTCCATGCCTATAAAACCAACAAAAAAAAATCATTGTAGATATATAAAAGGTGACAGAAAGCTGCACAGAACGCCACAGTTTCTCAGGATATGATAGCCATGCCAAAACAAATGATACCTTCACAATCGTCTGCGACCCAGCAAACAGCCATGGGCCTTCAGCAACTAAACACCTAACTTCACCATCGACCGTTGCAGAACCCGCACACTGACCAGTATTGCAGTCCCACACTCGAACAGTCCCATCCTTGCTTCCAGAATATAACTTGTCACAACCAGAGGGTAATGAAATTCCACTAATAGCCTGAGCAAAATTGTAAAAGTTAATTGTGCATCATAAACCTATACTAACATTAGGCAGAGAGCCAACTTGGATTTGCATATATATATATATGAAAAGTAACTGAAGTCACATATCAACAACAATTCCAAAAAAACCATTAACACATGTTTTTGAGAAGTACCTTTGTATGCCCCTCTAACTTTGCCAACATAGTAAATCCAGAACCGCAGAACCAGGAGTGTAAATCCTTGCACTTTCCTCCATGGACACAATTTCCAGTAACCCAGTACTTACATTGCTTTGGCTGAGCTTTTGGAACAATATTTTTCTCTGGTTCATCTCTTACTGCAATCGCAACCTTCGGCTGGTCCTGTGCAACACTATCACTCCGAACCAGGCCACTGGGCATTCCTTCATCTCTGTGACCGCTCTTTCCAGCATTTGTCAAGACCTTCCTCAGGATGTTCTGATCACTCATGCTTTCTTCATCATTCGAATTGGAACTCCTCTTGGAAGCATGAGAGTTGGGATTCCTCCAGGTCCGTTTTTGGGGTTGCTTGGAATAAACATCATAAGGTGGTGCCAACTGGGGCTGCTGCTCAGTTTCTGAAGGTAGAGATTCTCTGTGCAGGAACCTACATGGGTTCCTGTTGCATCTCCCTTCAAGCCAGTAGATGCAAACTTGGTTCTTCACAGGCTTTCCACCAACTCGGCCAAAGACCGAGACTTTACTTGCTGTTCTTATCTCCATCGCAGAATACTGAACGGAAACAGAGTGACATATTAATCAGAAACTGAACCAACTAGGTGCAGACGTGCAGTCTTAACCAGAAAGCCTGCTGCTTCCACCACAAGGACTGATGGAACTCATGCAATAAACGAAGATTCTAAACAGGAACCCCGAAACAGATAATGAAGTCCACTAATCCTCATGCGAGACCAATCTTCATCACAGCGGAGATCATGAGACTTCATACTAAGATCAGAAAAGCTCCAGGATTCATGCACACCAGGAATTGTGGACTCGAGAGGTTCTTAATCTTGAACCAAGTCACAACTTACTTGAATCCAAGATTATTAAAAAGGAAAAATAAGCAACAGAAACTAACTACTCCAAATAGAACTAGGATGTCAGGCCACGGCGCCATATGCAAGTCCAAGACCTCATCTTCAGCACCATCAGATTCATAAGTCCCGTACATCAAAAACAGCATCCAAGTGTCTTGTTCCTCAAGTATAAACATGATTTATACACACCATAGAAAAATACAATATCCCGATAATCCAGACAGCAGTAGAAGCTCAATGACATCGAAGATTCAATTCAAACAAGAAAAATAAACATCAATACAGGCCTAGCTAATCCGAACAAACAGAGCGCGCAACAGAAAACACCTAAATTCCGAAACCCTAAACATCCCCCAAAATAAATCAGACGAATCCGATCCAATCATCGCCGAGTCTTGTACGCCCATGATCGTGACTGATCGGTTGTCTATCGGAAAATTTACTGAAACAATATACAGAGAAATCAGAAAAAAAAAGCCAAACCTGATTGATTAGATTGTTGGAATGAAAATACCCTCGTATTCAAGAGAAGAAAACCAAACGCTTAATAATTAAGCAACTGGGAAAACTATTGTGTGAATCAAGCTACTATCTTAGGGTAATTCGGATATTATAATTTATTTATATATGTAACACGCGGAAACGTGGGTGTATAATATAACTATATATAAGGAAAAATAATAAAACTTTTTTTTTTTTAGTACAAATCTATTTCTTTTCTGAAACTACTAAACTAAGGGGGTGTATTGGTTGTGGAGTTTGATAGATTTCATTGAACTTTTAAAATTTGGGTGTATTCAATCCAGACTTTTAAAAGTCTAATGAAATTCTGGTGTATTCAATCCAGACTTTTAAAAGTCCAATGAAATCCTCGTGTATTTAATCCAGACTTTTAAAAGTCCTTTAAAATTCTGAGGTATTCAACAATCCACGGACTTTAAAAAGTCATTGACTTCGTTGGATTTCGACTAGATTTCACGTGAAAATTACGAAGGATGAAATCCGACCTCCAGACACGAGATTTCGATAGATTTGGAAAACCCAAGGAGTGTTGTGTCCCAACAGCCGCTGTGTAGATAAAATTGGCACCCCAGCGGTCACTCGAAGCCAGCGGCCGCTGGCTTCACTGATGATGACACCCCAGTGGCCGCTGTGTGCCAGCCGCGGCTGGGTTTATGGCGGTGGCAACCCAACGGCCGCTGGGCCTGACCCAATCCGCTATAAAAACTCGATCACAACCACTTTTTTCCATCCATAATTTTTCCACAAAGCGGCGGCGGCAGCGGCTATATTCTTATTCCCGAGCGGCGACGGCGGCTACAATCTTCTTCAGGTATTCTCTATACTATTCTAGTATGATTATTATTTTTTACTCATGTCATCATTATTGATTGAATTTGTCTTGAATTTATTGCATGTAAGAATAAAAAAAATTTACTTTAATTTTGAATTACTGTTTAGTCTCTGTTTTGGTTTTGGTATAATTGTACTGATTATTTAATCATCGAAAACTAGTATATATGGTTTTTTTAATTATGATGATTAATAGTATATACACCATAATATATTAGTATTATCATGGAACTCACAACAAGATTCGAAAAAGAAGACAACTTATGAACCATGGACTAAGGAACATACTGACCTTCTGCTAGAACTTATGGTTGATGGTGCGCGTCGCGGATTGCGTGATAATAGTGGCATATTTAGCAAAGTCAATATGGAAGAAAGAATACTTCCTGTGCTTAATGAAAGACTCGAGTGTAATAAGACCTACAACAATTATCAAAGCCGGCTCAAATGGTTTAAGGGTCGTTGGATCACTTATTCGAACCTGTTGAAGTGTAGCTCTGGTTTTGGATATGACAACAATACGAAAAAATTCACGGCTACAAATGAAGTGTGAGATGCGTACTTAGCGGTAAGTATCATATTGCAATAATATTATTCAATATTTTTATTTAACTAATAGAGTGAATTAATTAATTTTTTTATTTTTTTATAGTCTCACCCGAAAGACACACAATTGCGATATGGAGAATTCCCTAATTATGAGGAATTGAGGATTGCGGTGGATAATGGTGTTGCCATCGGAAGAAATTCAATTGAGTTGGGAATTACTAATGATACAAACACATTAGGAGAAGATGAAAATAGAGATGCGCGCATAGAAGATTTGACGTTTGATCCTGAGAGTGATGCGTTTGTCGCACTATCACAAGATGACCAACCGCCATCTGGTTTCACACCACCTTCTGGGCAGCCTGAAGTGCCTGAGAGCTCCACTCAAAGACCGAAGCAACCCAAAAGAAGTAGAACTCAGTATGAAGCAACTTTTGGCTCTAGTGAAAAGATCATGGAAGAGGTGAAAACACTGTTTGGGGAAGTTCACGGTCTCTTACTGAAAAGAGATAGCATATTGGAAAAAAGAGAAAAAGAAAGCTCCTACACTACATGGGATGCAATCAAAGAGATCCTAAATTTGGATGCAGCCACTCGGATTAAGGCATTTGACTTGCTTGTCACGAAGTCCCAGAAAGATGGTTTTTTGAAGATGAGTGTTGAGGAACGAGCTCAGTGGATAGCTTACAAGATTAAGAAATATGGATAATTTGCTTCATATTTGACATACTTTGATGTTGGTTTATTTGTATTTTTCTGGATGTCTTGTTAGAATTTATATTGATTATTTATTTGATGTTATAAATTATGTTTTGTGATTATTTAACATATTTGATTTTATTTTCTTTAATGCTATGTGTCGTTCATATTTTTTAAATGCACCATGAAATCATTAATCATGATTTATTCGAAATTATTAATTATGTTTTTTTGGTTAAATTTTTTTTATTTGTTGATTTATTAAGTTGTATGCATTTGGATATATTTTTTATTTAACACAATCGCTTTAATCAAGAACTTATTTTTTTTTTAAAATGCAGCATGGAAAATCATGAAATATTGGAAGAAGAAATGGAAGATGAAGAGATGGAAGAAGAAATTGATGAGGAAGAGGAGACAGAATTATATGAAAATGTTAAGCTCTTGCTATTGACAACAAAGACTGTGTTAACATTATTAGGGAAAATTGCTATAATGCGTCAGCGTATTGAACGTTCTTTGCAGCGACGACCAATTATTAGAATTGGATATCATTTTGTTAATAATATGATTGAAGGAGATCCACAAAGTTTTCAATAGCTGTATAGAATGTATCCTGATGCGTTTCTGAAGTTATGTTCTATCATAAGAGATAAAACGCCTCTACAAGATACAAGACACATATGTGTTGAAGAAATGGTGGCAACATTCTTGATCATTGTTGGGCACAACGACAGATATTGTAATGTTCGTCAAAGATTCAGTCATTCTCATTTTGCCACTAGTCAAAATTTCAACAAAGTATTAAACGCATTGAACATGATAGCACTGGACATGATGGTTAAGTCGTCTATATCGACCCCGGCTAAAATTCAGGAAAGCACAAGATTTATGCCTTTTTTTAAGGTATGTATCATTTATTATGTAATGTATTTTAAACGTTTTTTTTATATCTTATCTTCACTTTATTTTAGGATTGCATCGGGGCTATAGATGGAACTCATATCCCGGCAATGGTAACAGGCCGAGAAGTAAGCAGTTTTCGTAACCGTCATGGTATGCAATCACAGAATGTTTTGGCAGCTTGCAACTTTGATTTGCAGTTCATATACGTGCTAAGTGGATGGGAAGGTTCAGCACATGACTCCAAGCTTTTAAGTGATGCATTATCTAGAACAAATGGCCTTCAGGTGCCGCAAGGTATATACTATATTTATAATTGTGTGTTTTTTTTTAAAATAGTGTAAAGGCAGCTATTTGACAAATAATAATAAAATTCTGTTGTTGTAGGTAAATATTTTCTGGTGGATTATGGATTTGCTAATAGACGTCAGTTTTTAGCTCTTTTACGTGGTGTTTGATATCATTTAAAAGATTTTGGTGGTCAAGGTCGTCACCCCAAAAATACAAGTGAATTACTCAATCTCCATCATGCATCGTTAAGGAATGTGATTGAGAAGATTTTTGGTATCTTCAAATCTAGATTCACAATTTTCAAAATGACACCTCCCTTCTCATTTCGAACACAAACTGAATTAGTTTTGGCTTGTGCTGATTTACACAATTTTCTCCGAAAAGAGTGCCGCTCTGATGAATTTCTAGTGGAATATGAAGGAGATCAAGATGTACCACCTCTCTATACGGAAGAAGAAAATGTGGAATGTCTATCTCAAAGCCAACTACAATAAAGAACGGAAGCTAATGCATGGAGAATGAGTATTGCTAATGCTATGTGGGAGTCGAGGCCAATATACAACGGTGGTGGTGGAAATGAAGATAATGAGACGGAAGATGGGAATGCTGAGTAATATTTTTTTTAATTGACTAAGAAATATTGACTATAATTGGTATTTTATAAACAATTTGTGCTTATTGTGTCAAATTTTTATAACGAATTTGGATAACACTTTTTTTTTTATAATTGTTGTATTTTTCTTTCACAACTTATGTATCCGATGAAACATCATACTAAACAAGTAATACGAGATGGAAAATCAACATCATCAACGTAGTAGACATAAAAATCATTGAAAAACCATATGTTAAAAAAATAGAAGACAAACACCATTTTTTCAAAAAAAAAAAAAAAAAAAAAAAGGCCAGCGGCCCCTATCGCACGCCCAGCGGCTGCTGGAAGCCAGCGCGCGCTGGGAATGTTGGGCAGAAACATTCCCAGCGGCCGCTGGGCATCCATTATGCCTTTTTTTTTTCCCGCAATGTAGCACATGTGTTCTATTTTATTGACCAAATGTTTTTTGTACGATGTTTATGTCTACTATACGTTGATATTTGTGTTTAATTTTTTTGAATAAATGATTTTTGTATTTTTCTTTAACACTTTATGCATCATTCAATCATCATACTAAACAATTAAAATGAAATGGAAAATAAACATAATCGAAATAAACATTGTTAAGAAACATATTGTTTAACAAAATAGAAAACATATTGTTCAACAGAATAGATAACATATTATTCAACAAAGTAAAAAACATTTGATATCAACGACAGAATTAATAAAAAAAAAACAACATCCAAACAATGGTGGCTGGGGTCCTCCGCCTCCGGCGTTCGACTTTATCAAGCGAAGACAGTTACACGATTCACAAACACCAAAAATCAACCAAAAATCAACATAATGCAAATAATTCAACATAACACATAACTACAACAAAGCAATCATTACACATACTCAACTCTAAAAACTTCAACTCCAAAAATCCAAAAATCCAAATAACATTAAACATATTCAACACCAACTCGAAACACTACAAATTCAACAAAAATCATTAAACATCAAACATAACATTAACATAAACCATTTATTCAAACAATCAAAATATAATCCATTAAATGCAAAGAACAAACCATTAATTTTGAGGTGGTGGCTGTGGTGGCGGATAGAAGGCAGTCCAAGCATCCCACTGAGCCTGTAAGGATGCAATTTGTGCATCATGCGCGTCAAACCGGGCGTTCATCTGCTGGGTATACGCATCAAATCGGGCGTTCATTTGTTAGGTATGCGCGTCATACCTATCGTCGATATGCTGCCTCAGTGACCCAAAGGATGCGTCGATATGCTCCCAAAATGACATCATATCATTCTGGAATCGCCCATAGTAATCTCCGGACATTGTATGAGGTGGCTGTTCAGTTTGCTCTTCCTCTTCCTCCATGTCCTCATCTTCATTTCCACCTTCATCACCACCAGTAGACGGGCCGGCACCAGAATCACCTTGCATCTTAATGCGCTCTTCATTTGTGTGCTTGCTCACACATGGCCTCTTAGCAGGGGGTAATAACGTGAATCGATCTTTAATAATCTGAGCTCCTTTTAGCTCACTGAAATCAATCGAATACGGCCTAATTTCATCATTCCCCTTCTGATACCCCGTCGTGGCACTGAGAATTCCGAAATTATATGCCAATCCCATCACAATAGGAGCAAATGAAGGATGCGTGCTTGCCCGAGTCTGCATCTGCCTCATAGCCGACCAAATGAAGTTTGAAATGCAAACTTTTATGCCCCTCAACGCACAACACAACAAATACACCTCATTCGCGTCCACTTTATTCATCTGCTCTTTCCCAGACACATTATAAGCAAGGAATTTGTGCACAATTGCCAGTGCCGGGTCTTGGATGTACCCATTTGACTTTCCTGAATTATTCCAATTGTCAAACCCAGCCAACTCACGCCAACCCGCTTCCACACTAAACGAATTAGGTCTCTCCCGTTCCCCACCAGTAGGAAATCCAAACACAGTTTTCATTCTAGACAAACTAATTTGGCAGTCTCTCCCATTCATCCTAACCCCAAGTTTCTTGTGAGGATCAATCACATATATAGTAGATAAAAATTCATAACACAAGTCTTCAAAACTAGAATAATCAGCATGCTTAGCAAAATGTTCTAACCCCAAAACCTTCAAATACTTCGTCACTTTTGCTACAATTTTTAAATCTTTCAACAAATCCCAATCAAAATAACGAGGCATGGTAACCATACATTGGTTAAATTTTTTATAGAGTTGTCCCTCCCATTCAGTTTTTAGAGAAAATGGACATTCATACCTCGTCGTGAGGTCCTCCTCTTCGACTTCTTCGTGTGCCCCAACGTTGGGATTCTTCATGTGATGAGGCATGATTAAGAGTAGCAGCGGTCGTGGGCTTCGAACGGTCGGTGGAGCGGTGGCTCGAGGTGAGCGGCAGATGGGGTTTCACAGCTTTTGTTTCGCATTTTCTGATGTGTTTTGTAAATTAGGGTGTGTTCTGCCCGATTTGGGGCTTTCTGCCCTTTTATATTTTTAATTACCAACGGCTGCTGGGTGCCAGTGGTCGTTGAGTGTTCGACTCGTTCCCCAGCGGCCGTTGAGCCCAGCGGTCGCTGGGTTTTCTATCCTAGCCTCCCAGCGGTCGCTGGGTTCTCTCGTCTCGACTTTCCAACGGCTGCTCAATTCAAGCGGTCGCTGGGTTCAATTTTTTCCCGGGTCCACCGATCGTTGAGTTCCATCGAGCGCTGGCTAGAATGATTTTAAATCCGTTGAAATCATTCAAAATCGGTCCGAAATCCATCACGAAATCCGCCAGACTCCACATGGAGTTGGGAGACTCCATTTGGAGTCTATGGATTTTATAAATCCATAGACATTTAAAAGTCTATCAAAATCCATCAAAATCCACAACCAATACACCCCCCCTAATATTTATTTATACAGCACTGACTTAAAAAGAAAAGAAAAAAAAAAGACAGCAAAAATGAGAACATAGTTTAGTTTTTATTTTAACTAGCATTTCCCCATGCACCATATTTTAAATTGTGTGATAATATTTTATTAATGTTTAAAAGTACCCAAAATACATGCATTATATTAATTGAACCTTGTTAATTATTTTGATTTTGATATTAACTAGTAAAAAAGTTACCATATTTATGAAAAAATATACATTTCAATATTTTATTTTAATATAAAAGAATACATAGATATTGTGCTTTGGTTTACCTTATTCAATGTAAATATACAAAAACTCATATATTGTATTAGAGTTTATTTATTTTTCTTCTGAATTCTTAAATAATATTTGTTTGTTGTAATTTGAATATATTATTAATTGCAAATCAAAAAGGCACTACTTAAAGTTCTTAACACTGTTTTTTTCAAAGTAGTAATTTCAATTTATTGATTATTAAAAAAAATCAAAATGTTTTGGAAGTTGCTCGTGGTTATAGATCAAATTGTACATTAAAGGCATTTACAAAAATCGTAGCTTAAAATACGTTAAATAAAGAAAAGAAAAAAAGTTGCCCAACGCAATTTAGATCAACAAATTAGAATCCCAATTGGTTGCCCTAGATTGAACAATAAATTAGAGTAAAGCAATAACAACACCTTCAAATTAAACTTCATGCTCACTATTAATAATATTTGGACTAATTGCATCACATTCAAATTAGCTAGAAACACTTAATGACGTTGGATTGGGCATTCATAAATACGTTTATCAATCCTGTAAATCAAAATTGAAACTTAGGAGTCAATTATATAAAGGAAATTCTAAATACGGCCCCTTTTACTCTTTATAGCCCTTAATATTTTATTAAATATAAATATAAATAAGATAATACTCTTTTATCCCTTATCCCTAACACTTAAAATTCTATCATATCCACTACACTATAAGCCGACCCATTTTCTATAACTAAAAAAAATCGAAACATAAAATCACAGCATTCCTCCTCTCCTAAATTGTGAATCAAATTAATCATCTCTTCAAAATATCCATGAGTGATTTTTGTTGCTGACAAACTCTACAAGATTTTGTTGCAATTAATTAATTAATTTTCCTATGGTGGTTTACGTTTATTTTCAATTTGATGCTCCAATAAATTATGGCACTGGAGTTGCATTAGTTCATTTCATAGTTGTGCGAATTTCGTGATCTAATTAAATATATATCCATTGTGAATTCACTGACTGCAGAAATAATCAGTAATGCCTTCTTTTCCCAAATATATATTTTTTCGTTGATAAAGAAATGAGCAAAATTTAGTTTCCTCTATGATTATATTTTTATAAAAAACAATGGAGATGAAAAGGAGTTATGATTTTATATCTCTTTGTTTTTATTTTTGCTTTTTTTTTTCAGAAAAAAGTGTGGGGGCTATGGTGTAGAAATTATAATAGAGTTTTATGTGTTAGGGACTAAGGGATAAAATAGTATTATCATATTTATATTTTTAAAATATAATGGGGCTGTAAAGAGTAAAACAGAGGCTGCGTTTAGAATTTCCCTTATATAAAGGCGTGCATTTCAGAGTTTGATTTGGGCAGCTCATTTCAACAAAAAAGTCATATATATATAATATATATATATATATATATATATTATATATATAGAGAATGGATCAAATATGACCTTTTTTCTAGTATAGGAAGTAAGACCATACTTCCATCATCCAACGCATTGATCTAATGGTTGAGATTTAATGGAAAATAATTAAATATAGTGGTTATTTCATAAATAATAGGGCAAAAAAAAATAAAGGAATGAATGTTATTTTCATCCAAACCCATTAAAATTGATGATATCAGTCATTTAAAAAAAATCTTAAAAATTTAAACGACCATAACTTGCTCGTTTTTAATCCAATGCACACAAAAAATATCAAATTAAAACTCTCTTTGTACTCTTTCATTTAAGATGCCGAAAGACTATATTTAGATGAAAAATATGGGTGAAAAATACAAAAGATAATTTTTTACGCATACCCAGATTATAAATGTTTTTGTTAGCTTATAATAATGATTCGTCAACATTATGATAACGCATGCTAACAAAACATTTGTCATATGCTAACATAATGTATTCACTATGCTAATAAATAATTATCATAATGCTAGCGTAATACAGATTTATTAGGGTTTATTCAATCTCAATTTGATTTATTTCATCTCAATTATGGTTTATTCCATCCAATTATGGTTACTTTTTTTTATTTATTTTTTCTTTTTTAGTTCCTAATTGATTATTGAGATTTATTCCATCCAATTATGGTTTATAACGTACGTTGACAGAATATTGTCATATGCTAACATAGTGTATTCACAGTGCTGAGGAAGCAAAATCATAATGCTAATGTAGTACATATATATCATTGTTATGATTTGTTCCGACTCGTTTAGGGTTTATCACATCTAGTCAGTGTTTATTTCATCTAATTAGGTTTATTTCGTCCAGTTAGAATTTATTTAATTCAATTAAAGTTTATTAAATCAAATTAGATTTATAATTAATTTTTAGAATATATTTTTCGATAACAATATTTGAACAATTAGCATAATGATAACGTTTCATTGGCATGATGATAATACTTCGTTAGCATGACGACCTGTTATCAAATCCTCCGAGATTTTTATAAGAATTATCAAATTACATTAATACCCTGCGCAAAAAACTTTTCAAATATGACAAAATTGTCACCATCCTTTAATCAAATCTAGACCTTTGATTTTTTAGGATTGTGTGGTGTGAGATGTGGTCCTAATTCCTACACTATGATTGGTTTTTACCTAACCTCTCCCCTATAAATACATACATACATATATATATATATGAAAATGAGTGGGAGAAAATGATTTACAACTTTATTAATTAATATACATACATATATGTGTGTGTGTGTGATTTAATCTGTTTAGAAAAATATGTGTATATCTATACATATAATTGACGGATGAAAATTTAAAATTTAGCGAAAACATAAATATTAGGGGTAAAGCAAATAATTGGGAATATGAGATGTATTCATATTTTTTAATGGGAAAATCGAAAACACAAGGGTCAACAAACAAAAACCATTATACTATATGTATGCTACCGAAATTAGGAGGTGAATACATAAATACCTTACAAATTAAATATGTTATTTAATTATAAAGAGAAGAACTTGTATGAGACCGTCAAAACCCGTTCCAAACCCGTGCTCCACACACGGGCGCGTGAGTAGAGCCGGTCCTGACAAAAATGGGGCCCTAAGCGAAATTATAAAAATGGGCCCCCAATATATTATCGTACGCAATACATCGAAAGGCAAAAAATGTCCATTACTTATAAAAAATGACTTCGTCTAGCATTTTTACTTGCAAAATCATCTACAATATCGTTCAAATCTATGTTATCTAAAATCTCTTTTTCTATACATAATATTGCTAAACCATTCAATCTCTCTTGGGATATTGATGATCTCAAATAAGTTTTCAACAATTTCAACATATTACCTTTTTGTAATTTAACTAGTTCTTCTATTCTTTTTCTTTTCTCATTTCCACATGCTTGTTTTCTAAGCGGCCCATGTTTAACACTTACAGAGTAAAATAAAGGGTTAATTACTATAAAATACACAAACTTTGACAAGATTTGCAATTTAGACACAAACTTTAAAAATTTGCAATTAAAACATAAACTTACAATTTTTTGCAAAATAGACAAACTCATTATTTTTTGGTTAACAGAAAATGACGTGGCATAAAAAAAATTCCAAGTGGACAAAATATCTGATGTGGAAATAAAAAAAGCCACATGAATTTGCCACATAAAAATTCTACCAAAAAAATTTCTATCAAATATATGTAATATATATATATATATGTATCTGCCAACCATGGATTAGCAATTATCGTGATTTCACACACTCTTCCTAAAAGAAAGTCGCTCCTAAAATCTTTAAACCCTAATCTTCAAATCGTTAAGTTCGATTCAAATCAGCAATCATCGTTGTGGTCCACTCAACATGAGAAAAGAGGAATGATACAAAGATAGTTGGAAAAGAACGGTCGTGGTGGTCCTTCGACAGCTTTGGAAGATTCAATTTGTTGTGCAAATGGCTAACATGTAGGCCCCTTTTGTTTTATTTGACTTGTTTATTTTGAATTTATTGTATTTTGCTTCTCATTCGATTTAAATATGTTTCTTACTGAGGGCTTTTGATTATGAAAATTGAATTTTTGTTGCATTTTGTATGTCCCATCTAGTTCTCCAAGAATTTTTGTTGGTTTTGTCTATCAATTTGTTATTGTATTTTTATTTTTTATTTTTAGGATAAATAAATATTTTATTCAACTCTAGAGTAGCATTGTTCTAAGAAGTTCAGTTGCTTCGATAGCTCATGATATCTTGTGACCTCTAACATTGCTTGCCAACCAAATTTAATATGATATCCGATAAAATTTTAATGTCTAGTTGCTTAATTGTGTGTTTTTAATGTAGTGATTCATTCTCAATCTACTTTAATCATGGCGGAAAATTCATATTGCTTCAAGATGAATATGTGTACTGTGGAGGTCAAGTTACAAGCAGACACGAGCTCGATGCCGACATATTTGGTTTTCTGGATCTTATAGAAGAAGTGGAGAAGCTTGGATATGTATCGTGGGATAGTTTACATTGGAAAGTCCCAACGACTGGTGAATATAAGGTCTTAAACGACGATAGAGAAGTGATGGATTTTATTTCTCTTATCATGAAAAGTTCCAAACTAGTTATTAGTGTTTATGTGGATAATGGGAGTGGAATCACAAATGAGGAGCTGACCAAACAGATAAACATCGAGGAAGATAGAGATGAATTAGATACTGCATTTGGTGAAAGCTCTGAGGAAGAAAGAGAATATGTTCCGGTGAGTGAGAACGAGAGCGAAACTGATGATGGGATGAATGTTGATGAGCTGGCCTCAAGTGATGAAGAGTACATAGAGTTTAGAAACAACAAAAGCAAAAAGAAGCAGCTTCTTACCCTTCATGAGATTTTCATTAAGGGACCACTTATAGCAGAAGCTGACATCGGAGAATTTCACTCATATTATGCAGATTCAAATGAGGAAGTTAATTCGGAAACTAGTAGTAATGAGGAACTTGATACATTAACTAGTAGAAGAAAGAAGCACGTCAAAGTGAATTATGATCCAAAATGTGATCATAAGACATTAAAGTTAGTGGTTGGGATGAGATTTGAAAATGCAGCTCAGTGTAAGCATGCCATCCGAACAATTTCTATTGAGAATGGACATCCTATACACTTTACGAGATCAAGTAAAAGACATGTTGAAGCGAAATGTATCCCGCAATGCGGCTGGAGATGTTATGGTAGTGTAGTGAAGAGCTCCATGTCATTTTTCATCAAAAAACTCTCTGATCATCATACTTGTCCAAGAGATATGCACAACAAGCAAGCAACTCCAGAATGGATTGCAAAAGAATACTTGGAGACTTTTAGAGCAAGACCAGATTTGAAGATGAAGGAGCTACAAACTGAGATCATGAATAGATTTGCATGTGAAGTACCACTTTGGAGGTTATACAGAGCTAGGGATGAGGCTAGGAATATCATACGTGGATCAGTTACAGGACATTATGCAAAGGTTAGAAGTTATGTAGCTGAATTAATGCGAGTGGATCCAGAAGGTAGGTATGAATTGCAATTGGGTGAAAATTGTGTCTTTAAATCATTATATGTTGGGATAAGTGCACTGAGAAAAGGGTTCTTGTTTGGTTGTCGTCATTTGATAGGGCTTGATGGATGTTTTCTAAAGACTGTTATGGGTGGTGTGTTGTTGACAGCTGTTGGGAAAGATGGGAATAACCAGATGTTTCCAATTGCATGGGCAGTGACAGAGGTTGAGAATGAGCAATGTTGGAGTTGGTTTCTGAAAATTTTATTTGAGGAGTTGGGCATGGTAGATGGTCTAGGTCTGACAATCATCGGTGATCAGCAAAAAGGGCTTGAAAATGCTGTGTCCGAGCTCGTCCCACATACTGAGCATAGGAATTGTGCAAGACACGTCTATGCTAACTGGAAAAAAATTCATAAGGGATCTACTTTAAAGAACTTGTTTTGGAAAATAGCCAGAAGTACATACAATGAAGCTTACAAATTGTCTTTAGATGAGTTAAAAGCAGAAGATGAGGTTGCCTATCTGAATTTCATTAACCGAGAGACTCAAAGATTTTGCAAGGCATTTATCTCAACTTACCCTTTGAATGATATGATTGATAACAACATCAGCGAGACGTTTAATGGGTTTATATTGCACGCACGTGAAAAGCCACTTACTGATATGCTTGAAGAGATTAGGAACTCATTAATGAGTAGACAATATGCTAAGTTGGTGATGATCAGTGGTTTAACTGGCAGATTATGTCCAACAATAACAAGAAAAATCGAGCAGCTCAAATATGACAGTCGACAATGCAAGTGTACTCCTGCACTAGGTGGTAAGTTTCAAGTGAAACTAAGTGATGATCAATTTGTGGTGAATATGGGGAACAAAAGTTGCACTTGCAGGAGCTGGGATCTTACCGGTATCCCGTGCGTACATGCTTGTTCTGCAATCGCATTTCTCAAAAAAGAGGCTGCAGATTTTGTTTCCGATTATTACACGGTAACGCAGTACGTTGAAGCATATCGATATGGAATTGAACCCACAAATGGATCTAAAATGTGGCCGCCTACAAGTGGCTATCCGATTCAACCACCTTTGGTGAGAAAGATGCCAGGAAGGCCAAAGAGAAATAGGAAAAGGTCAACTGACGAGAAAAAGAATGAAAGCAGAAAAAAGCTTGGATACTTATATTCACGAATGACTTGTCAACGTTGCCTTCAAGAAGGCCACAACAAGCGAACTTGTAAAAATGAACCGATCATCAAGCCACCAAAAATCAATGTAAGTGTTGCTATTATGTTCGTTACACTAATCAGTTCACTTAATTCACTTAAAATTTATTCATCACAGGTGAAACGAGGTCGGCCATTAAAAAATGTATCAAGCATTGGTGTTCAAATGATGACTGTTAGGAGAAGGACATCACAACCTTCAACTTCAAACGCAAATAAAGTGAGAGTGAGAGAGAGAAGAATGGTGAGCAGGATTGCTTGTGATTTTCTCATTTTATTGACTATTTTATGGTGAATTGTTGAGGATATTTGTTATTATTTTGGTGTAGGTTAATACTGGATTAGGAGTTCTTACGTTTGAGGATACTGGAAACATATATAAACGGGTATATACACTATTAATTAATAACACATGTACACTAGTATTTATTAATTCTTACATATTTATGGGTTGCAGATGGGAAGAGAGGTTTACGAAGTTAACGAAGCGAGCAGGGGTCGAAGGGATCGATGAGCAAAAGGAATAGGTGACCTAGCTACAACGAGTTCAGATAAACAAGGGGATGCGTTTGCTACACAAGAGAGTCGTGCCTAAATGGGATGCTTAGCTATAATACTTTGTTGAATATTTCTGTTCGTATATTAAGCAGATGAATTGTGAAGTAAGAAATAGATTTTTGTTGGGGAAATTCTGAAGTAAAACAGGGTCATTTTTTGTGCTATCTAAGTTGACAGATACTTTAGTAAATTCTGGTATAAACCAGGTTCATCTTTTGATAACTGGTACTTGGTGTGGTGAATGAGAAGATATTGTTTTAGGTGCAGCAAATAAACTGTTGAGTTAGTTTGCAAAAATCCTTCCAGTTCTATGTCTCAACATTATGAAAATAAAGCCATCATTTGGCCACCATTCTCTACTTCTGTTTCAATACAAAGTTTACATTCCAATACAATTTAATGTTACAAAGTCTCAACTACATCAACCTCCTTAAACTAGCAAAAAAAGTCATGACAGATGCAACAACAAGAAAAAAGTCATGACAGATATAACAACAATTACCACAAACCATAGCCATGCTAACAACCATTTTATTACTCAAGTGCTTCAAATTCCATATTTTTCAGGCTCATTCTTTCAGTCAAGAGCTTTTCCATTACCTAAACCTTGTCTAGCTGCAAAATATATACAATACAAATTCTCTACCCCTATGCCGTAGAGATTAAAAAAAATCAATGCCACCGATTCTCTCTATCGATTGGCCATATAGCAAATCAATTTGGCTCGTACAGGAAGCCGATGACCCAGTCCTCACTAAGCTCGGTGTAGTTGAAGACCCGTACATTTTTTATACTTCGAGCTCCTTTGTTCTACAAAATATTCGCGATTGCTTCAATTTGAATCGAACACCTCGACGATTGCTTACAATAAAAATCGCTTATTTGTGTTTCTGCCCAGTGCCCCACTACCGATTCCTCCCAGAATTGTGTACGGGTTGGAGGAAGAATAACATCAGTCTTCTTTTGCTCTACTGCTCCTTGGTCAGAGATAACAGCTCATGAACTGCCCTGCTCGAAGGATCGTAGCCCGAACTTACCTAGCTGCAGAGGAGAAGTTTTACTTTCGAGAGCGGATCAATGTTAGGGTTTAAACATTTTAGAGAGCGGATTTCTTTTAGGGAATGAAATCGAATTGATATGTATTAATCCATGTTTGGTAGAAGTATTTTTTTTTCTTTTTTTAGTTGATAGAAATTTTTTTGGTAGAATTTTTATGTGGCAAATCCATGTGGCTTTTTTTATTTCCACATCAGACATTTTGTCCACTTGGAATTTTTTTTATGCCACGTCATTTTCTGTTAACTAAAAAATAATGAGTTTGTCTATTTTGCAAAAAATTGTAAGTTTATGTTTTAATTGCAAATTTTTAAAGTTTGTGTCTAAATTGCAAATCTTGTCAAAGTTTGTGTATTTTATAGTAATTAACCCTAAAATAAAAGAGTAATAGCACCTGGATAAATTGGTGATTGAGACTTGAGAGCTATTTGAGATGCGTTTTGATTTTGTATTTCGGATACACTTCCAAGTTCCAACTTCCAAACTTTCTGATAAATGATAATCTGCAAAAAATAAACTAAAATATTTAATTCAATTGCTCTTGCCTGTAAAAAAAATCACAAAATCAATAAAATATATGAATTTACTTACCTGTAAAACAAAATCAACAAGATGCTTCAATGGTTCCGCCTTCTGAAATCGGAATCTGAATTTCAGAATTTGCAATGAGAATTTTTTTTGCTCGGACAATTAGGTCGATACTCGATAGTCAAGAAATAAAAATTGGTATAAGAGAAATAGAGAATTCATGTGGTTCCTTCTATTTATATAATTATATTCATGAATATGATTCAACGGTAAGAAAAGTAAGTTGAAGAGTTCTTAGTTCTTATTTTTCGGAAAACTGGCCAACGACTTGGAGAAGATGAATAGTTTTTTTTTTCCATAGAAATAATGTTGAAAGGGGTGAGAATTAATTGTGTCGCTGATTAATGAATGATTTAATGGTATTAGACAATAAATTTTGACATCATGGATCGCATCTGCTCGGCCCAGAACCAATAAGTCTAATATTTTTTTTAGTATACATAATGCCTATAACTAATGGGCTATATTAAAAATTTTGGGTCCTCCAATTTTTGGGGCCCTGGGCCGTCTAGGCCCGCCCGCCCTCAGGGCCGGCCCTGCGCGTGAGCTGCACGCGCCCCCACGCTTGGCGCGTGTAGCTCACGCACCTGTGCAATTTTTTTTCTTTTCTTTCGGTTGCTGTTGGGCCAAAGCCCACTCCCCTTCCTCTTCTTTCTTCTACCTTTTTTCTTTCTTTTTTTCTTATTCTTGTTCGTTTATTTTTTTTCCTTTTTTTTCTTTTTTTTTTGTTTTAATAATTATTGTATATTAAGCGCAATATACGAGTTCATGCATTAGCGTCGTGCAAGACGTCGAATAAAAAATAATAGTTCAATTTAATTTTAAATTATATATTTATTTCAAAAATTAATTTTTTTAAAATAAAAAATATAATCTGAAAATAAATTGAATTTAAAAAAAGTATCACTAATTGCAGAAGAAAGTATCACAATTTTTTTTTGAGGGAAAATAGAATAATAGGATTAAAAACCAGACCGTTCAGAGGGAAAATAGAAACTAGAACACCCGGTGAAGAGCAGGAATAAAGAGAAAAAACTGGATTACAAATAGCAAGTTTTGCCAATAAATGCGCAACTTGGTTTGCACAAAGCCTTGCCCAGCTAAAGGTCATCTGCTCCAACAGTCGAGCCACCCCCCGAACTGATTTACAAACTGCTTCTTTGTATGATAAATCTTCATTGTCATTTTTAAGGGAAGTAAAAATCCATTGGCAGTTTGTCTCTATAATGATTCTTTGGCCACCCATTTCACGAGCTGCTGCAATTCCTTCCTGACATACAATGCCCCTCAGAATGCAAAAAACCTGCGGCCGTTTGCACCTCGTCACCACCAATCTTCCATTCCAATCTCGGATAACAATACCAATTCCAATACCTTTCCCGTTCTCTAGAGCTGCATCAACATTGACCTTCCACCCCCCAAACGCGCGGTTTTTGCCAACCTTTCTGTTCCAAATTCTTATCATGCTGGGGTACTTTAACTTGATTTTCCCGAAACTCATTATGAACCTTTAAGGCAAGATCAAAACACATCTCACGAGGAGTTTGGATGTTTTGGTAGACAAGCAAGCTTCTCTTCTTCCAGTTGAGCCACAACAAAGTAGTAAAAAGGCTATGCATCTATTCATTATCAATCCCTGCAATCTTTTCCATCCATTCCCTAATCGAGCTCACTCTTGTTTGGGAGTCAATGGTGATGCGGAGAGGTGATGCTTCCCATAAAAAGGAGCTCCACGGGCAGTCCCTCAAGCAATGTTCCACAGTTTCCACCGACGCACCACACCAACGGCATTATTCATCACATTCAATTCCCTTCTTCTTAAGCTCAGCTACAACTGGTAGAACTCCCTTCGCACACCTCCAAAGGAAGTGACTGACCTTGGGGACAACTTTTACCTTCATAATCCATTTCCAGATTGGCGTTTCACCAAACATTGACGTCGGAATATCCCTCTTATGGTCTCTCATATTACATGCAATCACGTAGCCAGATTTCACAGAATATAAACCATTTTTATTAAATTTCCAAATCTGTTTATCAGGACCTCTATCTCTATGGATGGGAACGAATTATTGATTTTCCCTCTGTCCCAAGCCTCGCCCTGGTCATCCAAAAGATCTGCAACAAGTTGATTCTGAGGATCTGTTCCAGGCTCCATTCTAATAAGACCGCTCTGCAGCTGTGGTAACTATCTATCTGTCCAAATGTGAATTTGTTGTCCATCCCCGACTCGCCAGATAATTCCCTCATTAAGGATCGCTTTTCCTGCCATAATGCTTCTCCATGTGAATAACAGATTATACGCATACATGGCCTCAAGAAAAGGGAGACGAGGGAAATATCTAGCCTTAAGGGTTTGGCCAATAATAGAATCTGCACCATTAAGTATCCTCCACGCTTGTTTTGCCAATAAAGCTCTATTAAATTGTCCAGTATCTTTGAATCCCAATCCACCATTCTGCCTAGGGCGGCAAACTGATTTCCAATTGCACCAATGAAACCTCCGCTTCTGTTTTTGTTGCCACCACAAAAAGTTAGCCACCAATGAGTTAATTTGATCGCAGACTTGGTCTGGGATCAAGAACACACGCATCAAATAAGTTGGAATGGCCTGAGCAATCGATTTAATAAGAACCAAGCATCCTGCAGTGGAGAGAGATCTTTGTTTCCAATCTTTCAATTTCTTTCGAACCCTATCTTCTAGCATTTGAAAAACCTCTTTTTTTTGACCGGCCTACTGTACAAGGAATTCCCAAATATATACCATGCTTCAGCACTTTCCTCGCTCCTAGGGTTTCAGCGATAGTTGTTACAACCCCTTCCGGGACCCCTGCACTGAAGGCAATCTCAGATTTATCAAGATTAATCATCTAACTTGAAGCCTTTTCATATCTCTCTAAAATGTGCTTAATGCGCAGGATTTCCGCTTCATTGGCTCTCCCAAAAATCAAGTTGTCATCTGCGAAGAGGAGATGGGATATCGCAGGTGTTTGCAGACAAATTTAATTTAATAAGTAATGCCTAATCATCGGTAATTTTTATTTTAATGAAAATATAACTTTTATCTGGTGAAATATCATTGACTGTGATGTGAAATATCATTAATTATGGATGAAGTATCATTAATAAAATCATTATAAAAAAACACGAAAAAAAGAAGGAAAACTGCTAAAGAAGAAGGAAAAAAAAACTTCCAAAGATGAAGGAAAAAATTGCCAAAGAAAAAAGAAGAAGAAGAAGAAGAAGAAAAGGAAAAAAAGAAAAAAAAAACACGTTTCTGAAGAAAAGGAAACAAAAAAAGCAAAAGTGGAGAACACGTTTCTGGAAGGAAGAAAAGAGAGAGAGAGCGAGCTAACACGTTTTTGATAAAGAAAAAGAAAGAAATTAAAATTTGAATATAAAAAAAGGAAGGAGGAAGATCATTAAAAAAATAAAAAAGAAAAGAAAAAAGGAGGGGAACCACTTTGATGGGTCAAATAATATTCGTCTAACGTAAAGGATACATTAAACCGTCTCACGGGAATGTGCCCCAATTATAAATATGTTATTTAATTATAAATAAGAGAAAATAAAAGAGGAGTCACACTACACTTCACATCCAATACAAAACAACCACATAGATGTATTTTGAAGGATAGGAGCAGCTCTTCCTCTTGCTCGGGTTTCTTCTTTGTTTTTTCAAAATTGTCCGACACTTTTCAATTTCGAAAAAGCTTGATACCATTCCCAAACCTTTTTCGTACGAACAAAAACATCGAACTAAATTTCCGTAATTCTTAACAATCTTCATTTTTCCAACATGTTATTCTACAAAAAATGAAAAACCTCAAATCAACTTGAAGCCATGAATTTGAAGAATTTTTAATTCATTCCGCCACACCAAAAATCGTGTACAGTGTTTTTTTGAATTTGTTCACAAATGATATGAAGTAAGCAAAATATTCTAAAGATATATGAAAAATGTTTGAGTTTGTGATGAAAAGTGGTACGGGACTATTGAAAATTATATATATATATATATATATATATATATATATATATATATAGGGAATGGATCAAATGAGAACCTTTCCCTAGGTGGGAACTAGGGAAACTAGGAACTAATCATATCCCTTTATTGGTTCAATCTGGACAGCCCAGATTAAATGAATGGGGCGGTGGCATAATTATAATATTTGGCAAGTTTGATGAAGGGGAGGGCAATATAGTAATTCAGTTCTTCAACTTTTCTTTTTCAGATTTTTTCTCCTTTTCTCTCCCTCTCTCGCTGATTTACGTTCTTCTTCTTCTTCTTCTTCTTCTTCTTCTTCTTCTTCTTCTTCTTCTTCTTCTTCTTCTTCTTCCCTTTTGATTTCTCATTATTTTTCAGCATCTGCTTTCATCTTTTTATCGCGAAGATTCGACCTTGTGATTCGTAGAGTTCATTGGCGGCACTGTCTTTGTATGGTGACTCCATGTATGTGTTTTTTTTTCAATTTATTTTAGCATTTTGGTATGTCGATTTATTTCTCGTTTCTTCTCGTGATTTTTTTTCTCATCTTATTTTACTTTATGGCTTCATCGTTTTGTTACGAAGATTCTATATTTTTGATTGATTTGATCTTTTTCGTTCAGATCTGGGTTGTATCAGTTTTTTTTAGAAAAATATCAGTTATTTTCTAATTGTTAGGAATTCTAGGGTTTAGTATGCACGAGAATATACAGAAT
Organism: Perilla frutescens; assembly: GCA_026008535.1. Classification (NCBI taxonomy): domain Eukaryota; kingdom Viridiplantae; phylum Streptophyta; class Magnoliopsida; order Lamiales; family Lamiaceae; genus Perilla; species Perilla frutescens. The sequence goes on along the minus strand of BRKX01000002.1, from coordinate 39,714,767 downwards.
ATGCATTAATTTGATCTGTTTATTTATTTTAGCATGTTAATGTATTCGTTTTAGCCTATCGTCACATATGTTTTAGCATGTTAATGTAGTCATTTTAGCCTGTCGTCACATATGTTTTAGCATGATAAGATGTTGGTTTAATGTTATTTCTACTGCACTCTGTGAAACATGTCATACAAACCATGCTTTGCTTTTTTTTCCCTTTGTGTGTGTGTGTGTGTTTTTTTTTTGTGACTCGGCTACACAATGTTATAGACACCATGTAAATATTAGAATACTTTGGTGCTAAAATGTATGTTGCATGATGCTAGAATGGTACATACCTAATGCTAAAAATCAATTTGTGTGTCTGAACATCTCTTGATGTGATTGTATTATTATTTTACCTTGTTCAGTTTATAATTTTTTGATTTTAATGTTCCAGCTTCTTTTGTTTGAAGTGACCATAGTAAGATTACTCACATGGTGATATAGAAGGTTCTACTTCACATAGCAAGACGATGATGTTTGAGCAATTCTGCGGTTTACGTGCCTCTTCTGAAGTTGTTGTTCATCCACCTATTCCAGTTAAAACAAAAGGTAGCGACAGTCGTTTGATATCTAAGAAGGAGGCAACGAAGAGAAAGGAGAACAAACCACTCAGAATGTGCAGCAATTGCTACAAGTTGTTAGATCATGATGCTAGGAACTATCCAACTTGATGTTATTATAGCGATTGGGCATAGTTTGATATCATGTTTTACCATGCTTGTGAATTGTTTTCAACACATTCATTTTTAAGAATATATATGTTTTTTAATAAAAGTGTTTATGACATTTTCTTTGCATTAATTATATTACTATTAAGTTTTATTAACCACGGTTACTATTTAAAATATGATACTAAAATAACGGAAGCATGAGGTTAAATACCTTGTCAGATTCCCACTGCATATTTTGTTTATCAGAAGATGCTAAAATAAGAACGCATGAGGCTAAAATGATTGAAGTAAGAGGCTAAATTTGATGTGACATTTTCCACTAGAATTCACCGTTTCCAATTAGGAATTTTTACGTTCCAATTAGGGCTCATATGATCCCAACTAGTAATTCTGAGATTTCCAGTAGGGGTTCACTGTCCCTATAAAGGGTGTATTGTGTTTCATTGCAATGAAATCACCGTTCCATATTTTGTTTATCAACCCATGCTAAAATGAGAATCATATGAGGCTAAAATGATCGAAGTAGGAGGCTAAAATTGATGTGACATTTTATACTAGGGTCCACCGTTCCCAATTAGGGTTTATTACGTTCCGATTATGACTTATCTGATCCCAACTAGTAATTATGAGATTCACATTAGGGTTCACTGTCCCCAAATAAGGTGTATTGCATTTCATTCCAATGAAATCATCGTTCCATTTTTGTTTATCAACACATGCTAAAATGAGAAATGTATGAGGCTAAAATGAGTGAAGTAGGAGGCTAAAATTGAATCTGGGCAGTTTCTGAGTCCAGTAATTAGGGTTTATTACGTTCTTATTAGGGCTCATCTGATCCCAACTAGTAATTATGAGATTCACATTAGGGTTCACTGTCCCCAAATAGGGTGTATTATGTTTCATTCTAATGAAATCACTGTTCCATATTTTGTTTATCAGAACATATATGCTAAAATAAGAAATGAATTGGGCTAAAATGAGTGAAGTAGGAGGCTAAATTTGATGTGGTATTTTCCACTATGGTTCACCGTTCCCAATTAGGGTTTATTGCGTTCCAATTATGGTTCATATGATCCCAATTAGTAATTATCAAATTCCCTTTAGGGTTCACTGTCCCTAAATAGGGTGTACTATATTTCATTCCAAGGAAATCACCGTTCCATATTTGTTTATCAGAACATACATGCTAAAATGAGAAATGAATGAGCTAAAATGAGTGAAGTAGGAGGCTAAATTTGATGTGACATTTTCCACTAGGGTTCACCGTTCCTAATTAAGGTTTATTACATTGCAATTAGGGTTCATCTGATCCCAATTAGTAATTATCAGATTCTCATTAGGGTTCATTGTCCCCAAATATGTGTATTGTGTTTCATTCTAATGAAATCACCGTTCCATATTTTGTTTATCAGAACATGCTATAATGAGAAATGAATGAGGCTAAAATGAGTGAAGTAGGAGGCTAAATTTGATATTTGTTTCGAAAAATATTTACGCATTTTGTTTCTTAGTTGTCAGTCATCTCCTTCGTTGCTTCACTTTCTCATTCTTTTTTTATTATTAACTCGTATTTTTTCATTTTGTAGTATCTATATAGGTGTAGGTGTTTATATGAAACTGTTAGAAATATATTCATAATATCACCCGCTAAAATGTATTACACAATATGCTAAAATGTTATATAGGTCATGCTAAAATGTTGTATACAACATGCTAATATAAATCTGGGGTTACTCTCTACGAAAATTATGCCTAAAAATAATTTTTTGTATTTTTCATCTATTTTTTTCAAATAAACATATGCAATATGGATCTTAAATGAAAGAGTATGAAAAGAGCTTTAATTTGATATAAGATTTGCGGAAATCCGATTAAAATGAATAAATTATGATCATTTAAAGTTTTTAAGAATTATTTCAAAATATGATGATGTCACTTTTTTTTGTTCCAACTTTACCCTTAATGAAACGCGTGAATTTAATCTGGACCGTCCATATTTTGGAATGGAAGAATGAGATTGGTTCCCAGTTCCCACCTGGTGACTGGTTCTCACCAGATCCCATCCATATATATATATATATATATATATATATATATATATATATATATATATATATATATATATATATATATATAGGGTTGGGTTCCAGAAGGAACCACACCCTAGGTGAGAACTGAGAACCAATCTCAACCACAGATCTCGCCTATTTAGACAGCTAAGATCTATTCCAAAATTAAAAAAAAAACGTGATGGCATAATTATAATAACGTCCAACTTCGCTGCCCCTGAATCTTAGTAAGTGTAAAATCGAAAATTTCAATGTATATGTGATTCACACGTATATTTTTTAATTTAGGGTTTTAGCATTGTTATTCCCCATTTTAGCACTGTCATGACTTATTTTAGCACTAAGATGACTTATTTTAGCACTAACATGGTCCTTGTTTATCATGATAATTATTTAGCATTACAATAAAAAAATATCATCTGCATCTTTTTATGCTTCATGATCTTCCGTTTTTAGCACTGTAGTTTAGAATTTAGCATTGTATATGTGATTCACGCATATATTTTTCAATTTAGAATTTTAGCATTGTCATTCCTTATTTTAGGACTGTCATGACTTATTTTAGCACTAACATGACCCTTGTTTAGCATGACAATTGTTTAGCATTACAATAAAAAAATATCATCAGCATCTTTTTATACTTCATGATCTTCCGTTTTTAACACTGTAGTTTAGAGTTTAACATTGTATATGTGATTTACGTGTATATTTTTCAATTTATGGTTTTAGCATTGTCATTCACTGTTTTAACATTGCCATGACTTATTTTAGCACTAACATGATTGTTTAACATGATAATTGTTTAGTATTACAATAAAAAAATATCATCGACATATTTTTATGCTTCATGATCTTTCATTTTTAGCACTGTAGTTTAGAATTTAGCATTGTATATGTGATTCACGCGTATATTTTTCAATTTATGGTTTTAGCATTGTCATTCCCTATTTTAGCATTGTCATGACTTATTTTAGCACTTTCATGACTTATTTTAGTACTAACACGACCCTTGTTTAGCATGACATCAATGCACTATATTTCTTCAACTTGAGTGATTTTTATTTGGCTGTTGTAACAGGTGGTTGCAAAGAAACAAATGCAAAAGTTATAGATAATAACTATAATCAAGTAAGGGAAATTTTCAGACATTGTAGAAACAATATAAAAATGAATGGCTAGATTCAAAGTTAGATAAATATTTTTCTTTACATTAGAATAATGAAAAGTGATTTTGCAACATAAGCTAGCTAATGTACAGAAGCAAAATCTTTAATGATGAAGCAAGACACCATATCTATATACAAAATTTGAATCTACCTTCTTCTCCTTCTCTAAAACTGATGATCATGTAGTCGAAATAATCATTCATCTAGAATAACGAAGAATCATACAACTCGACTGTTCCTATCATTTTTCCTCTATCGTGCAATGATCTCGCCATCAATGTATCAACTTCCTTCTTGTAGCCATGTCGAGATTCAGCTCCACCAACAGCAGTCAAATTCTTAATCAATGCGTGCTCCTTCTCTTGCACAATTTCCTCTTCAATCCATTTGATTTCTGTTCAAGTCCAGCAGTGTTAAAACAGTTCATAGTAGTGCTAAACTAGGTTACAACAGTGCTAAAATAGTTCACAGTAGTGTTAAAGTGCTAAACTTAATCAGCTTAATCAACATAAAACACAACAAAATCGAAGAAAATCGCAAGAAAAGTACAACAAAAATATTTTTACTCCAACACCATCATCTAAGAACAACGAACAACCAAAACTCTAGGGGAACTCGCGTGAATGACGATTAAGATGAATCAACTTGAATCTAGATTACATAAACACAACAAAATCGAAGAGAATCACGTGAAAAAATCTCAGCTTCATCAATCTTATCAAACAAATCTAAAACAAAAACAGATAAAAAAATCGCAGTAAAATACACCAAAAAAACTTTTTTACCCGACATCTTCATCAAATAACAACAAACAACAGAAACTCCAGGCAAAAAATCGCTTGAACACCGATTGAGATGAATAAAATTCGAAGAGAATCGACTGAAATTTCGATTATATAAACATAAAGGAAATCGATATGTAGAAGGAAACAAATTTCGATTACAGACGGAAAAAAGATTTTATGCCAAAAATAATAGAATTCCTAAATTATGAAAATACCCTTGCTTCATTAAAAAGTCTGTAATATTACAGCAATGCCACCGCATTTTTTTAAGTTTGGGACATATCTTGACCGTCCAAATAGGCGAGATCTGTGGTTAAAATTGGTTCTCAGTTCTCACAAGGGGTGTGGTTCTCACATGATCCCATCTATATATACATATATATATATATATATATATATATATATATCTAGGATATGAATCATATGAGAATACTTTGTTGGTGTGAGAAATGAGAACCCATCTTACACCATCCAATTTAATGATCCAATGGTTGAGATTTAAGGTGGCAATTTCATAAATAATAGAGCAAAAAATAAAGAAAGGATGGCTATTTTCGTCCAAGCCATTAAAAATGATGATGTCAACAATTAAAAAAAAATCTTAAAAACTTTAACCGACCATAACTTGCTCGTTTTTAATCCAATGCACACAAAAAAATATATCAAATTAAAGCTCTCATCATGCTCTTTCATTTAAGATGTCGAAAGTCTATGTTTAGATAAAAAAATATGAATGAAAAATAAAAAAGAAATTTTTTTACGCGTGCCCATATTGTAAATGCTTTCGTTAGCATATAATAATTCTTCGTCAGCATTATGATAACATATGAACGTATGCTAACGAAGCATTTGTCATATACTAACATAATGTATTCGATGTATTAACAAAGAATTATCATAATGCTAGCGTAATATAAATTTATTAGGGTTTATTAAATTTCAATTATGATTTATTTAATCTCGATTATGGTTTATTCCATCTAATTATCATTATTTTTTTAAAATTTAATTTTTTATTTATAGTTCTTGATTGATTATTATAGTTTATCTCATCCAATTATGGTTTATAACGTATATTGACAGAATATTGTCATATGCTAACATAGTATATTCGCAATGCTGACGAAGCAAAATCATAATGCTAACGTAGTACAAATATATTATTATTATGATTTGTTCCAACTCATTTAGGGTTTACCACATCCAATCAATGTTTATTTCATCTAATTAGGTTTATTTCGTCCAATTATGATTTTTCCATTTAATTAGGGTTTATTAAATCAAATTAGGTTTATAATTAATTTTTAGAATATTTTTTTCGCTAACAATATTTGAAAACTTTAATTAGCATAACTGTAATGCTTCGTTAGCATTATGATAATACTTCGTTAGCATAACGATCTGTTATTAAATCCTACGCGATTTTTATAAGAATTACCAAATTACGATAATACCCCGTGCGAAAAACTTTTCAGATATTATAGAATTACCACCGCATTTTTTATCAAATCTAGACATTTGATTTTTGATGGATGTATGGTGTGAGATGTGTTTTCATTTCTCACACAAGAAGTTATTTTTATATAACCCCACCCCTATATATCTATATCTAGGGAATGGATCTTTTATAAACACTTCCCTCATGTGTAAATTATGGATTGATTTCATCCATTAGATTTGATAGATGTATGACTAGGATTATATCTATTTTAATTATTATATTATATTTATTTTATGGAGAAAGGTCATATTAGTCATTATAATATCATTAATATCTTATTAAATTCTTGTTTCCTTGAATCTCGCTTTATCCATTTTGCATTTACTTTCTAATTTTTCCATTCTCAAATATTTGCTTCTAATTTTCAATATATCATTAATATTTTAGAATTTTCGTTTCTTCAATTCTCACCATCAATTTGCTCATTGATTTTTTTTTATGTTTATCCATCATGCTTTGAGATTTGAAATTGATTTATATGCTTTTTTCACTCAAGAATATCGATTTTTTTTTTACTCAACTATCATATTGTGTTCATCAACGAAGAAATACTTCAATGGCGTATTCACCATACAAAACACAGAACACAAAGAAAACCCAGGTTCACTATCATTTTTTATGTTTCTTTTTAAATTGATGATGTTTGTAGTTTTGTTGGTTTTTCTCATGAACTCACTTTCTTGTATGTTTTTTTGTAGGAGAATATTAATAATTTTTTTTGTCAGAATACTAATGTATTAATAGCTTAATTATTAGGAGATGGTTTATGATATTGATCTGGTAATGTTTTCTTTTGTTTTATTGGTGTTGGTTTTTTAATCAATGATTCTTATAGTTTTGTTGATTTCTTTTTTGTTTTTCCCATTTTTTGTTAGGCTTTTTCTGGAGTAATTTTAATGAATTTTTTTTATCAACATATTAATGTATTAGTAGCATCATAATTCTCAATTTAAGCATTAGAAATAGCAAAAATAGCATCCATATATATAGTACACATGTTATCACACACACAAAAATTTGAACTTCAAAAAATAGCACTACAAAGTATCAATGTAAGCATCTAGAATTAGAAAAATTAAATATGTTGTCACAAAAAAAAAATCAATTTCGAACAACAAAAAAAACAACTTCAGAATTTATTTTCTATTGGATGAATCTTGTTTGAAATATGAAAAATAGCATCATAATTCTCAAGTTAAGCAATATAAATAGCAAAAATAGCATCAAAATATATAGTACATATGTTATCACAAAAAAAAATCGAACAACAGAAAATAGCATTACAAAGTATCAACGTAAGCATCTAAAATTAGAAAAATAATATATCTTAAAAAAGCTCAATTTTAAATAATAAAAAAATGAAAAACCTCACAATAGGAAAATAGTGTTTCAAAGAATAATATAAATATCTAGAACTATAAAAATAACATTGTTCACAGGTGTTAGATTAACACGCTACGACATACTAAATTGACTAAATAAATTTTCAATTAACATTGCACAAAAATCACATACATATTCATTATCAGTGTATTTTTTAAATACAAAAAAATAATGTGAAAGTTATCATAATAAAAAATATTATCACCCAACATTAACAAGCATCCAAAATTACAAAAAAAAAAAAACATCACAAATAGCTAGGTTGTTATAAATAATTATTATGCAATCATAAATAATTAATTTGATTGAGATCCTAATCAAAAGCATTATCACACATTAATACCAGCATTCAAAAATACAAAAATAAAAATCATAAAACATCGGTGCTTAAAAATAATTATGGTGTGACTAAAACTACTTATTTTGAGTACTATCATAATTAAAAGCATTGTCACCCATGAATAACAACATTCAGAACCATAAAAACAACATAACAAATATAAGCCAATGCAATAATACTCACCTTCAAAATAAATTAATCACAATGAACTGCTCAAAATCTTCCTTAGACGTTACTAAATGGAATTCATTTTGCTATTAAGATTATTTAATTTGTTCCCTTTAAGAGTATGCATAAATCATGGTGCTATTGAATAACATAAATACAATTATACATTTTTACCCTTATAGGCATCTACAAGTTAAATAATAGCAATATTGATAACTTCTTCCTTAATTAATAATAGCCATTGATCTAATTAAATGAGAGGCTATGATTGATCCACAATTTATACACAAGGGGTATGTTTACATGCTAACCCTCCCCTCTATATCTATATCTATATCTATATATAGTAAAATTTGATCTTTGAAATAAGTTAAATATTAGATTATCCTTAATTACAACAATTAAGCGGCTAGATTGGGGATTGGATATTTTAATGGTGTTATTATTTTATTGGATATGCTAATGTTAATAGGTTAATTAACAACCGTAGATTTAGGATGAACATTTCTCTTCCATTATTATATTCTATTATTATGTTATGTTAATTATATATAGAAACACGTCATTTACTTTAATTATAGAAATATTCTTAAAGACATCAGCGTGCATGATACCATTAAGAACATGTTCAGTATCCATATACCAGTATATCAGATATTAAATATGGGTATGAGTATAAGATATCAGATGTGGGTATCAGATTGATATATGATATCTGTGTTTGGAATGAACTTTTCTGATATGAAATATCAAATCCTGATTTTAAAAAAATAAAGTTAACTTTTAACTGAATAATAATAATAATAATAATCATGATTTTCTAGCATACCAAATTATACCAAAGTATTTTACAAGTGTCATTTATCATTACATTTCAACCTATCAACATTAGATCATCCTAATATAAAAAAAAAATCTCCTAAAAGATTAGGGATGAATGAATGTTTAATAAATATATCAAAATGACCTTGCAATCCTTTCGGGACCTTAAAAACAATTTGGTCTAGAAATGGCATCACGAAGAACACGATCGTCATGTGCTGATCATTCCCAACCAGACAATACATATATGAATTTCATATTAGGTGTACAAACACCTAATACATTCATAGCAAGGGCGCCTTTCCTAGTTCTATATCTTGATCTATCGATATTTGACACATGAACACTAATGAAAGTTCCATCTAAAGCTCTTAGACACCTCTACAAAATAAGAAAGAGCAAGTAACCATTTGAGAAAAAAAAATTGTCATATTGTTTACTTTACTGTCAATTAAAAATAAAAGTAATAATTCTAGAGTACCTTGAAGTATTTCCATCTACTATCTTCACAATCTTCGGGTATTGGTGTAGGCTTTTTGAGCAAGTGATGATGCAACTTTAAAACCGTACGAATACATAGATTGAATTGTCGACTTACACTCTCTCCACTTCTTACAAAATAATTAGCTATAGACATATATTTTTTTGTGGTGAGCTAATGTAAATAGAAACATTGCAACCATTTCATCAACCTCCATATTTTTTGTTCTACGTAATTCTCCTATGCTCGATACCATCTCACAAAGCACTCCAAAAGTGTGTCTATTGACACAAAGTTCATTCTTACATATATCATCACTTTCTCTAATTAACCTATTTATATCCGCCAATCTATGACGTATCTTATCTCTAGCTTGCATTGGAACCTCTTTAATTTGATGTACTTGTTCATGAACTATCGTCGTAACAATGACAATCAATTTCGTGACTAATACAATTGTTAGTTATAAGAGTTCTTCTCTCTTCTTTTTTTTTATTGAATCAAGCTCACATGAATCAATTATCAACAATCAAACTACACACAAAACATTCATAATCACATAATTAATTTCTAAAAAAAGAAAAAACAAAGACAACAATTATAAATAATTAATTTATAAAAAACCAAAGGCAAAGACAACAATTATGCATAAACTAGGTAAGTTTTAACCTAGTGATTCAACTATATATATATAAATCGATTTAATGTGCGCACTCCATCATGAGTTTCTCTGAAGGATTTCATAAAATAAATATTCAAAGAACTTCTAAAAGTTTGCAAGGGCAGAAACAAGTTTCGAAAATTTGACTATATCAACCAAATTTTGTTTTAAGATAAAGCTTTCATCCTATGTCTCGATTTTTCCTACAATTTGTTCATATCACCAAAATACAACCACCACAACCACACATGTATGCTCTTTCAGAACCACAACACTAATTTTTATGATTTCAATCACCAACACACGTCTACATAGACCAATGACCAGCTAGATTTTATTTTGAGAAATTCTAACTCACTTTTAATCCCATGATTAATATGATAATTTGCTGATAATTTAGAACTACGTTAAAATAGAAATGGAACAGAGAAGGGAGTAGTGAATCACCTGGGTCGAGTTGTAGATGAGTCGGGTCTGGAGTTGTCGCCGGGGGCTGGTTAGCGTCGTAGTGTCGGGTGAAGAGTAGTCGCCGCCGGTAAGCCAGGCGATGACGAACAGAAACAACAGCTATGAGCAGAGGTGGTGTTGGGAGGGCTGCTGAAAAAGAGAAATGAGGGTTTTTCCGGATGAGATATGAGTTATACCGGTGTAAATATTGGTATATGAGATATGTTAAAAGTGGCGATATGAGTATATCAAAGATATCAATTTGATATCCATATACTGATATACCAAACACATGGTATGGTTATGAGCCATTTTGATACCCATAGCTGATATACGTATATGGATACCAAACGCCCCGTAAATAATTATATTATCAATTGACTATATTACCCTTATCAACGGGCATGAAAAACATATGTTGCACAACTCTATACATATATATATATAGATATAGATTTTCGAGTTTAATGATGATAACGGATAGGGTATGGGTAGGATATCATGAAATCTGTTTTTACACTGGCATTTAAAAAAAACATACTCATCCCCATACCCGTCGGGTAGCAAATTCATAGCGCCCCGATCTCGAAAGACCGTGAAAATGGACGTTACGGGAGTTGGAATTAAGAAGCGAGAAAGAAAGGGGGTATCTTGATTATCAAAACCTCAATAGAAGTTTCAGAACAACCAAACATGCTTTATAATATAACATATACTTAACAAAAAGGGACAACAGAAAATATGTAAATAACATAAGCCCATCTCTTAGCATCGTCACGTCCGCGCGGCAACCTACTGACCTGAAAAATATTTGAAAATATTTGGGCCGAGTACTAATGCACTCAGTGGGCAAGTTTTTACAATTCAAGTTATGCAAATCATTCTGTTAAAGTAATCTATCTGTGTCCATACAGGTAGTGAAGCTTAGGAGGTTTTAAAATTGAAAGCAACCTAAGTTTACCAAAACATTTTATCATGAAGCGCTTAAGAATATAACCAGTCACTGCCCACAACCCGTACTACATCACCAACGCGTAAAGTTGAGTATGGCCAAAGTATACCCAATGAGTGTGACCAGTAAGCGTTTCATTTTAGTCTCACCGACAAGGAATAGGGCATGGCGAATAATGCATGCATACTGTAGCTACTCACATTGACACAGCGCTGGCGTATGAGACTCCGACAACATACAATAGCACGTAAATATTTAACACAGATAGTCACATATGCAATTTTAGCAAATCAGAGCTTAACAACTCGAAAGATACAATTTGCAAAGATATAGTATAACCCACCTGGATAGAAGATAAATTCTCAAATTCTGGGCTGGTTCTGCTCAAATTATGCTACTTCTTCTAGCCCTACAACAACCAGCATTGGCTTAGTTTAACTAAAGCCCCTTATTATAACTCAATCCCTAAACTCCCTTTTAATTTAATTTATATTTCTATACTATACGTTCTATATATTTTTTTTTTATTTTTTTATAGATCATTAAATTTGATCATTTAAATTTGTATTTATTCCAAAAATATCAATATACTCTTAAAATTACTATACTAATATTCCTAGTTAATACCATTATTTACTATGATCAATTTAAAATTATTAAAGCATACAAAATTAATTAAAAATTTACACAATAGGGTTGTAAGTTACATAATTCTAAAAGTAATTTTTACATGTACAAGAGAAAAATATATTATTTAGGAAATATTACAATTTTAAATTATCTCAAACTCATAGCATAAGTACGGTTCTCTCAATTAATGAAAAATGGTGATTAAAAATTCTAATATATCATTTATGATTAATTAGCACCGATAATTTTAGTACAAAATTTATGCAAAAATGGATGATTAAAAGCTATATATATACATATATATAAATTTTAGAAATTTATAATTATAGTATGAACTAGAGATCTTACATCCATACTCCATAATCTTGATTTCATAAAATAAAACTAATAGGAAATTATAGAAGATTATCTTGAGTGCAAGTTTGATTTGGCTAAGCACTTACGTTTCTATTAGAAATTGTTTCCTTTTTTTTAATTTAAGGTTTGATGAAACTAAATTATAACAACTAAATCAATTCCTTAAAAGTGTGCATATTCTGCACTAGCTAATGACTTCCCTTGGTGATTAATCCTATATTGCCACATCACTTAAATAATGTAGGGTAATGTCACATGTAGGGGCTAAAAATGATGACAAATGAATCTTATTATTCACATACTTATATATATATATATACATACGTAATAGAATATATATTTTTTTTATATATAAATAAATAAATGATATACATACATACATACATACATATATATATATATTCATTTTTTATGTGTATGTATGTATTTGTCACAATAAATCTATTACACTCAGTAAATAAATTCTAATCAATTAAATTAAGTGCATATCTAGGGTTCTAAAATTAAACACGAGAATGTTCTAAGGGTATTTCTAACACACTCAATGGGCACACATCCTTAAAAACATAACCTAGAAGGGTCCGTTTTCTTCCCTAGATTATCCTTATGATTAGCACATGCTATATATATATATATTAATACCAAAAAGTTTTAGATATTACACTTGTTCTAACTATTAGATTTATATATTTCTAATTAAATTTAGGTAATAAAATTTTGGGGTATTACAAAATTTTATGTCCGTCCACATACCCTCTATGTATTTAACCACCCATATCCATACCCGTTATCCACACTTTAACTAAGTAGTAATTCTCTTATGTGATGAACAAGAAACATTTTATAATATTTAATAAAATTTAAATATTTTTTATGAGTTCAAATAAAAAAATTGGAGTTATATATATATATATATATAGTATGTGTTTGTTTTAAATTTATGAAAAATGTATTGAATAAGAATTGTAATTTATATAGATGATAGAATAATATAACTGTTTATTTTTTAAAAATAGATAAAAAAGATTAAATTCCGTTTATAAAGTCTCACTTTTTTTATAATAATCATTTTTATGTAGTATATTTGTGCATACATAATAATAAATATTTTTTAATATACAAATCTTCATGAACATCTTCTTAAGTAAAATGAGTATAAAATTAATAATATCTAACTTTCTAACAAATTGAATTATATTTTTTCTATAATCATTCAAATATACTTATATTTATATATATTTTATCATATAATGCATTTATTTATCAAGTTTATAATATATATAATAATAAGTAACATGAGTTACAATTTAATATTTTTAGGTAATTCAAATTTTATTTATTTCTAATAAAGGTTATATTTTTAAAAATATATTTAAACAAATTTATTTATGATGAACTATTTATTGATTATTTAATTTAGTAATTATTATTTATAGTAAATAAATAAAAAATAAGATTAAATATTTTATATTATTAAAAAATATTGTTTAAAAAAAACTAAATTATAGTTCAATTAAAATCTAATAAAAGACAGTTCATGAAAATGCGACATTACTTAAAAAACTATGAACATAACAATGCTATGAAATCTTAAAAAAATATTATATAACAATGCTATATATATTGTATGGGGAGGACTGGGTACAAAGGGTACTAAGGTACTTGTACCGTACTCATAAAATGGATAATTCTCCTACTATCGTGAATAATTTTTGCAGGGTATATGATCTGTTACCTGTTGTCATCTTTATTTGAGTTGGACTTAAGGATAATAATGGGTAATGGACCCTATAGGTACCCGCAAAAATTATCCATAATGGTTATAATAATTACTCACTTAATGGATATGAGCACATGTATGGATAATTGATGGGAAAAATTTCCAACTAGCACAATCAATCCTAAACAAGTTTTAATTAACTAATCCCATATTGCAAGTGTACAATCGTGTAATATGCGGAATTAGGTCGAACACGAGGAGTGAAGATAACTCAAGTTATACAAGTATCGGTTTCATGCTATTTCACAAGTCAAACGGAACAAATACATTTTTTAATTGTGATTTCTATTCTGGGCATAAAATTAAACAAATTCAAGAAGTCCAATAAAATATAAAAATAGCAACACAAGCACAATGAAGAGGATTAACAAGTAAATAAAAAGGCTCTAGGGTAATGTTCATTAACATAAGCATAAGAATTTGGGTAAAAATCATGCTACTTCCACTCATGTGATTCAAACTTAACTAATCCTATAACTCTCTCGAGCTTCTAGCATATAATTGGAAAAATAAGAATTCTCTTATCTCTAGGAATAAATCCTAATTTTACCAAATTAATCACAATTAATCATCAAAACCAATTCAATATCCAACTCTCGTTTAAACATCAAATTGGATTCATAAATCAATCACCCATGTCAAATTTCTTTTCTCAAAGGCAATTCAACACATAATCAAACTTTAGATGGCCAACCCAAAGCAAGATGAAATCATAACCATGATTTATGAATAAGGAGAGAGGGAAGAAGCATGAATTCACACCCAAAAATCCAATAGCCAATGTTAATTTCACATCACCCTAGAACTAAAGAAGATTAGCTACTCATGCTTGAAATTGATAGAAAGCAAAAATAATCAAGAAAAATAAATAACATAGATAAAGATTAGAGTAAACCCGAATGATAATTGAAAATCTTCAAAAACTTGAAATCATCTTCTACAAAATTCTCTTCCAAGCTCAAGAACCCTTACACAAAAACTCTCCACAAGCTAAGTCTATTTTTGGGGGATATGTAATGTGTTAACCTAGTTTTTGAAACAAGATTCGTATATATATTACCCCAATTTTCGAACATTAAAAATAAAGCAAAAATGGAGAAAAAGGGCTAAAATTCGGAACAGGCCAAGGGGCGTGACACGGGCTCGGTCGCGCCCCCTCTTGCTCGATCGGGTCGCGCCTCCTGACGCGACCGAGCTGGTCGCGCCTCGGGTCTCTGTGCTCAGACCGCGCCTCGACACAACCTTTTGCCCCTCTGAGTGAACGCGCACTCGCGCTGGGCCTGGCAAGAGGCGCAACCGAGCTGGTCGTGCGCTCCTGGCTCTGTGCTCGGGTCGTGCCTCAACATGGTGTTTTCGGGCCTCTGTTTGAACGCACACTCGCGCCAATACTGTGCCCAGATCACGCTTTGTTCTGCTCCTTGGAAGCTCAACCCGCTCGATTCACCCTAAAATACATACGGATGCGTTAAACGCATTTATTATACGACTTAAAGGAAAAACAACATTTAAAGCGGAAAATAAAGAAAAAGAGCATCCTAATAAGACGAATTATGGTCGGGAATAGGTTGAAAATCCCGTTTGTCAATAATTACCCGTAAACTTTGACGGGGATGAGTGCGAGTATGAGTACCTTAGTACTCAATCCTCCCCCCTTGTTGTTATTGTTGTTATTTAATTGTATTGCAATATGGTATTTTTTAGAAGATCTCATAGCATTGTTATGTTTTTTTGCTTTTAATGTAATGTCTTATTTCATGAATGATATTTGTATTATACTAGTATATCTCCCGTACGTTGTACGAAAATCTATCTACACATTTTAAGTTTAAAGTTTGATAATAATTGAAATGTTGGTTGTAATAGTATTAGCATATGATAAGAAATAATTATAACTTTATCAAATGATAGTTTACATATATAAAATTATATTTGTGATTTTTCAAATATATTCATAAACTCATTTCGAATGTTTTTTTATGTTTTTAAATTGAATCAACTGGAGATTTACATACACTTATTGTGTATGAACACAAATCAAATAGTAATTTTATTTTTCGATAGACAAAATTAAATAGTTTCTTTGTTTTATAGATTTAAAATATTAAATATATTTTTTGCAAACACACATAAATTTAAATAAATAGATTTCATACCACAATATGATGATGATGATAATAATAATACTACTAATAATATAATTTATTGTTATATTATATGGCATATGTGTATAACTTCTTGACATAGTTTAGTTTCTAATTGTTAAAATAAATATATAATATTTATTAGTAAATATGATATTAGCATTTTAATTAATAGATTTTTATAATCAATTGGTTGAAATTTTCATGAATTTGAAAGGTTGATGTCAACAAATAAACACTTATTATTATTATTATTATTATTATTATTATTATTATTATTATTATTATTATTATTATTATTATTATTATTATTATTATTATTATTATTTATCAATTTTCTTTGTTGGGTGTTTGTTTTCAAATTTTTTTTTATTTAAAAACTCGCATTTATTATAATTTATAAGTCTCTTTGATTACACGATAAGCGGATGAAATTATAACCCACACTTTGTGGAAAAATAATAACTTTAATCGTGTAGCGTAGAGTGTTACACAAAATGCAGTATAGAATTTCATCTGCACCATAAGAAGTATATTATTTAGAATTAATAATAAATAAATTTTAAATTACAATTTTTTCATTATTCTATTTTAAACGAATTGGTCTTTTTTATCTGTCTCTTTTTTTTCCATTAAAAGCTCTTGTCCCTTTATTTAACCATAAGTAGTGTTAGAATTCAAAAATTAAAAATTTAAATGGTTGTCATTCAAAAATCCCCTGTCAATTATATAATGAGTCATTTGATTACACCGAAAATAGTATTTGAATTTAAAAAATAATGAAAATTCAAATATTTTTTGATGGGCATTTTGTTATGTTTTGGTGGCATATTTTTTAGATAATATAAAAAAATTAAAGATGTTGAATTGTTGTTAATTGCTATCTATTCATGTTTTGATGATATTTTTTTCATTTAATAGAATCTAAAAAATTAAAAATATAAGTGTTTACACCATAATTAGGTACGTAGTATTAGAATTAAAATTAAAATAAAAATTTAAATATTTCCATGGGCATATTTTGTTGATATTGTATATTTAGAAAATCTAAAAAATTAAAGATGTGAATGGTTGTAAATTATTATCTATACATGTTTTGGCGATATTTTTCTATTTAAAAAAATTCTAAAAAATTAAAAATATGAATGTTTACACCATAGGTAGTAGTACATTTATATAAATATTTTCCATTGGTATTTTATTAAATTTTAATGATATTTTTATTTAGAAAATCAAAAAAATTAAAGATGTTAATGGTTGTTAATTGTTATTTCTAAATGTTGTGGTGGTAGTTTTTTATTTAAAAAATTTCAAAAGTTCAAAACTTGAAATGTTGATGCAAGGAGGAATCAAATCCAGGCGGCCAGACATCCAATTGTACCCACTATCCAACTGCGCTAAAGACGGATTACTATAAATTTTTGGAAAACAATTTTATTTTAACAAACTTTTTCGCTGATTTATTTTTATGACAATTTTGCTCCTGCGATTTTGCTTTAGTATATGTATATATTTTTATTATGATTTAGTTTAAATTAATAATTTGTTAGTCTAATTTTAATTTATTATAATTTTATTTAATTTTAATTTTTTATTCAGGCTCATCCTGAAAATCAAACCGAATTGATTTTAATTTGTTTTGGAAATTCACATGGAACGACCACGCAAACCCCATAAGCTGCTTTTATTATTTCTAAAACCTTCGCGGCTTCACACTGACAACAATGGCGACGGCTTCTGAAGATGCCAAGCTTGAGCTTTTCCTTCAGTGGCTCAAGGTCTGTCGAAACTTATAGAACGAGCAATTTCAATTAGTTGTTTTTTTTTTTTTCAATTATTATTTCTGAATTTTTTTTATTGAAAAAGGCCTTTTGAATTCAGGTCAATGGAGCGGAGTTGAGGGGTTGTAAAATCAAATACTGCTATTCGAGTAAAGGGTTCGGAATTTTTTCATCCAATGATGTCCCTGATGGTAAAATATCGAGTTTTATTTTTCATTAAAAATTCTGTATTGTTCAGTTCCTCTTGAATTAGTGTTTTTTAGATATTTAACTTTCACATTTATATTTAAGTAACGGAATTCAGGAGCGTTTGTTACGGAATGAAATTTATGATCTTTTTTGGAATTTGCGATTTTCTGAAGTTGTATTGTTGTAAGTTGAAACCGAGTGATGATTAACATTTTGCATGGCGAAGTTATGTTGCCGTGGTTTGAATAAAAAAAAAATAGTACTTGAGACAATTTAGACCGCATTTGGGTAGAGATAAAATTTTATTTGCATGTAAACTATAAATTTATGCAAGATTGCCTCTGAAATACCCTTGTAGTCTGTTCCAATAGTATGGTAAACGTTGGATACTTCTGAGCAACTTTGAGACTCCAATTTTGGTTATTGAGAATTGTTTTCCCGAATTTTTCATAAACAGTGTATATTATGAGGTTCTGTCTTACACTTTTACTTAACTGTCTTCACTATACCTGCAAATCATCTAGTTGGTTGATTTAACTACTTAAATTCAGGGATTTTTCTGGTGATTCCGCTTGATCTGGCAATAACTCCTATGAGGGTCCTAGAAGATCCATTGATTGGACCTGAGTGTAGGTCAATGTTTGATGAAGGAGAAGTAGATGACCGGTTCTTGATGATGTTGTTTTTGACAGTGGAGCGTGTACGAAAGAACTCTACATGGAAGCCGTACGTAAATAATGTATTTACCACTTTTCATGCATTACTAGTTAGGATTTCTTATAGGGTTCTTCTGTTTGAGTGAAAACTAATTGTCTCATGACTTAATCTCAGATATCTTGATATGCTTCCTACTGAATTTGGAAATCCACTTTGGTTTACTGATGATGATCTTCTAGAGCTAAAGGGAACAACATTGCATCGAGCGACTGAACTGCAGGTAAAGTATAGCATACCTAAAAGTCCGTTGTTGTCTGGTTAAAATTTTGGGATTACACTTTCAGATGCTTGCTGCCATCATCAGTGATCAAATATTGCAACCTTGACAACAATCTGTAACACCTATATACTATATTTTATGCGATCACAATTCTCAGTGATGATTCACATTAAATTTGTAATTCAGTTTGCTTTGTTTTCTGATATTTACTATTAGCATATGTGACTGAAGACAGGTTTGTGTTAACAGAAGAAAACTTTAAAGACTCTGTTTGATGAGAAAGTGAAAAATTTAGCGAAAAGGCTTTTGGTTCTTGATGGAAACCCAGAAAGGTCAGTGCAGACTGCAACATTCATTTTCACTTTCTCAACACTGCCTGCACATTCTTTACCTTTGCAATATTCTAGGATTTCACCACATCTGTTGTTTCTTAGAGAGCAGTCTGAGTCTGATCAAACTGGAAAACGGTGTGATTGTGTGAAAGATAAAGACCATGGAATAAAATATAAAGATGTAACTTTAGATGAGAATATAAATAACTAACTACACTCGTCATCATTTCATTTTCACAGGGAACTTGAAATCAGTCAGAGGTAATTGTTCTCTTCTATTTGCTTAAGATTTTGAGTATCTGGGTGGGGAACTTGATTTTTAGGCGGAGTTTATGTTTTTTCTTGAAAAAATGTTGACCTGGGGAACCAAATCTACAATTTTGAACTCTGCTGATTTCCATACTGTTAATCTGAATGAATGCATAAAATATAGATTGTATAAACTGTAGGAGCTGAGTAACAAAACTAGATCAAGGTACTCCTCCTAGATTAAGCTAACTCCTTCCCTTGACTTAGCTGTATGACTCATGGGCCCTTGTCTACTGCTACTTCTTTCCTTAATTGTATCAGCTGCTGAATTGCTGATAGTCCATCTGCTGTTTGTTGTACTGCTTACCAGTTTATGATGATATGCTGTATAATCTATGTAGTGTATGAAGTATCTTTGTATTTCTAGTTGTGTATTAGAACTTTAGATCTCTGAGTTCTATCTTCCCTGTTGATTTTGGCAGTGAAGTGAGCTTTCAGGACTTCCTTTGGTATGTTCAGACCACCCTCAGGCTCTATACATTCAATATACATTTAAACTGCAAAGACTAAGCTTTAGAGAGACCATTGACATGAATTGTGGAGATCCTAACAGGGCAAATTCTATATTTTGGACTCGAGCTCTTAATATTCCTTTTCCGGCCTCCTATGTGTTCCAAAGAGCTCAACCAGAACGAGACAGTGGAGGCAGCATTGCTTCTGATACATGTACCAATCCCGATTCCGCTGAAAAGTTGGCAAAAGGAGAAAATGAAAAATGTAAGGTTGCTTGCTATCTCTTCCAACTATTCATGAACTTCAGGCTTTCTTTGATTCTTTGAGGTGCAAATTTCTGAGAATTGCTGATATGATTTCCGTTCTTAAACCACGTTCACTATTGTGATTAATCAGCTTCTGAGATGAATAAATCTACAAGCCAAGTTTCTGGATCTGAATCCACTTCACAAGGAGAGACTATATGGGTTGAAGGTCTTGTGCCTGGCATTGATTTTTGCAATCATGGTAATCTATGCACTATAAAGGTTTTATTTTTAAACTTTAATATACTTGTACAAAGAATAGAACGTAAGTAGCTCTGCATACAGTAACTTCTCAACTTTAATGTTTGATGGCTGACAACCTATATGAGATATTTGAATCACTGATAATGTGAGAGGTCAGGTTGATATTTAACATATATTCTTTGATATATTATGGGAGCTGGAGATTGTCTCATGCAAATCTCTCTCTTTGTCTAGACTTAAAGGCAGCAGCAACCTGGGAAGTTGATGAAACTGGATCATTGACTGGAATCCCTTTATCTATGTACCTTCTTTCTGGTAGTATTCTTTCACTTTTTTTTTTTTTTTTCGTGTATTACGCTGGGATCTGTCTTTTCCTTTTCTAAAACATAATGTACCATTTACACGTATTTTATCTGAATCTAGTTCATTCAGAAAAGTGAACTTTCTTCAGTATGCCATTGAAACATTTGTAAACATGGCAGAAGTTGTCATTACCTAGATTACCTGCAAATGCATTAATAACTTATTTCCCGGACCATTTTGGAGATATCTGGATATGGTTATCACTTATCAGCTTGTCTACTTTGAAGAATGAATCTAGGTTAATGTTGAATATTTTAACAATTCTTTTTTTCTCATCAGCTGGGAACATTCCTCTCCAAGGTGAGAAAGAGATATCTATCAGTTATGGTGACAAGGGGAATGAGGTGTGTTGAATTTCTAGGAAGTTTTTTTGACATCTTTTTTCCTTAATCATCTAGATAATTTTGTTCACTGCCCTGTAAAATTATGATGATGTGGAAGGTGGCTTTATTTTAAAACAAATAAAGGGAACTGCAGGCTTAACACCCTGTGCAAGTGATGTATAATTGATTAATTGATAGTGGTCATTAACTGGTATACTCTGTCATTTTGTTTACTGCCCAGTAAATTAATTGATCAATTTAGATTTGATGCAGGAACTTCTATACCTTTATGGATTTGTCATGAAGGACAACCCAGATGACTATCTTATGGTAATAATCCTATCAATGTCTACCATGCATATTTTCTCTTTTAAGTTTTATCAGATCAGTACTCTCTCAAGTGATCTTGTTTCATGTATTCCATTTGAGATCATTTTGCGTCTATAAATGGGTCAGATACATTATCCTGCGGAAGCTATTTTGGATATGCCCTTTTCAGAGGGAAAGCTGCAGCTTCTTGAAGCACAGGTCATTGATTTAGTGCCATGGAAAACAAGTTATACTTTGCATGAATACATGCTTAATGTTGCAAATTCTGTGGTTTAAGATAAATTAATTGTCTGTTTCGTCCATTTTTTTTTGTCTTCACAGAAAGGGGAATTACGATGTCTTTTGCGGAGAAGATTGCTAAGCAATGGTTTTTTCCTTGAAAGTACCTTGCCACAAGGAGCTAATAGCAAGGACTCCAGTAATCAGGGATTCAATTATAGTTGGAGTGGACACCGCAAGATACCCTCATACGCAAATAAGCTTGTTTTCCCTGAAGAGTTCTTAACTGCCTTGAGAACAGTTGCCATGAAGGAAAGTGAACTTCACCAGGTTTCTTCGTTACTTGAGGAGGTGCGCTATGTCATCAGCTTTCTCTCTTACCTTTTGACCAATGTTTCCAGTTTTTCTTTGCTTGCTTTATTTTTCTTGATTTCAATCGATGCATGCATGTGAAATTACTAAAGAAGAAAATATTATATTTTATTTCAGCACTAACCTTTCTTTCGCATTTGCCTCTAATCAGCATGATATTTGCGGATGTCCATATTATGCATGCATGCTTTATGCAACTTTAGTCACCTCTTCTCATCAATCTTCTCATTAAATTTTCCTTCCTCTGTATGTTGCTTTCTCTTTCTCTCTTCAGGGACTGGAATGTGATACATCTTGCATATTAATATCAATTCATCATACGTAGGCCAGTTGTTTTGGATGAGTCTGGCAGGCAGAGAGCTCACATTTTAAGTAATGTATACATATGGTAGCTAGATACTATGCAAGAATTTTGAAAACAACCGGTTGTTAGGATTGTTTATATGGGAAAAGATATAGAGAAATCAATGAAAAGATAATAAAATCAATAAGATAGTTTAAGAAGGTTCACATGTAAAATAGAATACAACCTTCAATTTTTTGAGCTGTGTTCAGAATTCAGATGCTTGTTTCTTGGCTATCTCTGCTCGAATTTGTCTAAATTAGAGATGCTCGTCTAGAATGAATAAATGATTTGGTAAGAATTTTTTTCAGCAATTTTCATTTTTCTCAAATTGTTTTAGACGATAGTATTCTGGATCATCGTAGGGTGAATCGTGGGAATTGCAATATCATTCTGTTTCACCTCCATGCCGCCGTAGTTTATCATAGTTCAGTTTTTTCTATGCAATTTTTCCTGACTGAATTCTGAAAATTGTTCTTGTAGCTTGTTGGATGTGAAGGAGAGAGACAACCATCTGAAACTGAAGTGCGAACAGCTGTATGGGAGGCTTGTGGTGATTCCGGTGCTTTACAACTGATTGTTGATCTTCTTAACATGAAGTAATTTTTGCCATTATTCGAATACCTTCAATTTATAACCATTCCATTATGATTTATGACTCCTTAAGAAGTTGAATTCTGTTTGATTTTCCCTCGCCATTTAACCACCTTTTAAAAGTTATAGAACGAATGTCCCTCGCCATTCTGTTTGACCTTCTTGTATAAATGGAGCCTTATTACACTTAACATTATTGTTCTGCATTCAGTCGATATTTTTTCTTGAAATTATGTCATCAGGTTTATTGCCTAAGAATGTACGAGTTCTCGAGATATTGAATTAATTAGCTTTTTTTTTTCCTTGCTGTTATCTTGCTATATCCATGCAAAAGGATGATGGAACTCGAAGAGGGTTCAGGCACTGAAGAGAGCGATGCTGAGTTGCTTAAGAAAGCCCACGGTGGGGAAGAAGTTCAAGACGACAAAAGGTAGATTGAATCTTCATTGATGAGTAAAAGGTTAATGGATATAATGATTTTTGGCAAATAATCTTTGCTCTTATTAAGACTACTAGTTGTGCCTATGATTCACCAGTTTCTCTTGTTGCAGGTGTTGCACCATTAATGGGTCTGTTTCGATGAGTAGAAATAGGTGGGCTAGTATAGTATACCGCCATGGGCAGAAGCAGCTGACTCGTCGATTCTTAAGGGAGGCAGAGCATGCGCTGCATTTAGCATTGAGCCAAGAGAAGTAGACAGACGGCTTATTAAGGTTTTGTTTCCTCACCCCCCTTCATTTTTTTTATGGTGAAGGTGTGAGCTGTTTTGACCTCTAAAATGAAATGTAGTTTATTCCAACCTCATCAAAGTTGATGTACTGAAACTAGTTCATGATATAACACTTTTGTATTTGCGAGTTATTTTTGTTTATTGTTTGGTTACGGTTAGTATGTGATAACTTTAGCTACATATAATTTATTGAATAAATTAAAGCACGGTGAGAATAAGATTGATATGAACATACATAGTTGATGTTCAGAGATTAGAAATAAATTATTATTTCTATAAATTAAAGCACGCCTTTATGCTAAAAAAATAGTAAGAAAAACTAAAATACAAAGTCAAGGCTCGCCAACGAATCTTTTTAAATCACAATAAACCTTCCAAATTAGAAATCAATAAATTAAGTCCCTATCGGAAATTATGTAAACAAAAACGCATCAAAAGCGTAATGCGTATATAGTAGTATTCATGAATCAAGAGATTTGTGAATCTAATAATTCATGCATGTATATAGATGGGCTAGTACATGCTGTACAT
This sequence comes from Perilla frutescens, assembly GCA_026008535.1. Taxonomy (NCBI): domain Eukaryota; kingdom Viridiplantae; phylum Streptophyta; class Magnoliopsida; order Lamiales; family Lamiaceae; genus Perilla; species Perilla frutescens. The sequence goes on along the minus strand of BRKX01000002.1, from coordinate 39,690,068 downwards.
GACTTTTATTTATAATTGAAAGTTGAACCCCTTGTGCATGTGATATGTATAATATTCATATGCAAACAACCTCATAATTTACCTTACTTACAATGTTCTACTGGTAGCAGCTCAACCTATTAATTTTAGTAGATAGTAAGATTAATTGCTTGCATACTAACAGTTCATTAGTCCTGGTGGAGATGACCTAGTGGTCGAGTGAGATTGCTTAGAGATCAAATGTTACGGGTCGAATCTTCTCAATAAGGTTGGGTGTGTAAGTAAAAAAATAAAAAAAAATTATTATTTCTTTTATATGAAGTAATGGGTAAATATCATTTTCATACCTACATTTTACATGAGGTTTTTTTTTTCTTTACTCAACTCAAAATCATTGACAAAATGATATCTCAATTTTAAAAAAAATTCCAAATATATCCTAACCTCATATTCTGGTCCCGTGCTGGAAAATAAGGTGGCATGTCGGATGCTTACGTAGATATTATAACATGAATAAAATAAATAACATGGTAAAAATTAATCACACGTTATACCAAAACTACATCAATTTGGTCAAAAAAAAAATAATTGAAAATTGAGATTAGGATAGATTTGCAAGTTTTTTTTTTTTTTTGAAAAAAATATGTATTATGAATGGTTTTGATTTGGTATCAAATTGACATTTACGCCCGACTAATTTATTTCTTGTTCTGTCTTTTAATTACCCTTTGTATTTAAATTTTACATTATAAAAAGGCACATTTATTGATTTACCTGAGTGAGCGTAAAATGGACTGTGGAACTCGCAACGAAAAGATTACTAGCCGTTCCGGCGTTACCTTAAGTAATCCTAAAATTATTATGGAATAAACTACAGTAATTTTACGTTTCTTTTTTTAATTCATCATATATTTATTAATCATTAAATTGATTGATCCTAAACTAGTTGCAATTCAAGAACACAATTCTTGGTCCCTTCTTTCTTTCCCCCCTATCATTTATTTAGAAATCAATACTGTAGATATGTTTTTTTTTTCTTTAGAGGGAGAAACAGCCGAATATATAATAAAAAAAAAATGGCAAAAGTTGCAATTTGATTTTCATATTTGTTAGGGTTAACATGCTGAAATAGCACGATTTTTTTTTATATTTCACACAACATTTTAATTTTTGCAATAATGTCAAAATCTTAATTTTTTGTTGTAACTAAACTATCTGAAATAAACTAATTTGATACGACAAATCTCATTTCAAGATGCACTACAAAAAAAATGGTCTTTAGAGACAAGGTTATTAGCGACGACAAATGTCGTCACTAATACTAGATTTTTAGTAACGACATGTCGTTTCTAATCATCACATGTCAACTCTAATAAAATTTTAGTGATGACATTATTGTCGCTTAAAAATATTTTTTGCGACGACATGAGCGTCCTTAAAAGTTCATCCCAAATAAGTTAAAAATTATTTTAAGTGACAACATTGTCATCACAAAAAATGTCATTAGAAATGACATGTAATTATTAGAGACGACATGTTGTTACTTAAGTCTATTATTAGTGGCGACATTTGTCGTCGCAAATAATATTATCGCTAAAGACCATTTTTTTGGTAGTGATGGAGGGAAGAGAAAAGTTTTTCAAATTAAAATAAATCCAAAATAATACTCTCCTCGTTTCTAATTAAGTGTCATTTTGGATAAATGCACAAAGATTAATAAATTAATTGAGTTACCTACATTAAATTAGTTAAATATAGATGTATGAATGCATTAAATGAGAGCAAATATGTGAAAAATGAGAATTTTATGTCTCGAATTTGTATAATGATATTTTTTTAAACAAAATTAAAATGGTAGAATGACACTTGTACATAAACGGAGGGAGTAGAAAATTTAATAACTAATGGGTATTTTAGTAAAAGTGGATAAAATAATTGGATTTAAAATTTTATGGCAAAAATAAGTTTTATAAAATTTTATGTGGCTACTCTTCCACATTGACTCATTAAATAAAATACCTAAAAATATCTGAAACTCAACGTATTAATGTGTGTGGATGTGGAAAGGGGATACACCAAATTCATTCATCTTGTGCACTCTTATTGCCGACAATGAAGAGTAAACAGCAACTAAAAAACAAGGAAAAAGAAAAAAATGGGACAATGATGAGTTTAAAAAGCGCAGCACATACATAATTTGAAAATCTATTTATTTATATCTATACTGAAGGAGTGAATCATATAAAATGTAACGAAAAAATCAAACTGAAATTATGAGATTGTAGGATGAGTGGGAGTTGGTAACTTAACAATATATATATCGAGATTCATATAATATTAATAATTAATCAAATCACACAAGTTTTTAAATTGTAATTTTTATTTGAATGTTGATATATATGAAGGGGAATACGTTGAGTCTATTTGGTTAATATTATTAAACATAAAATTCAAGAAACCTGAAAAGAAAAAAAATAAATTGCAGAAGACTCTGAGCAAGGATACAACAAACAAGTATTAACATTAGTCATGAGCAAAACAAAATTTGGTTATTTGAGCCTGAATTTATTATTATTCGTATGTATTAAAATTAAGAGAAATGAAAGGAATAAATATGCAGGAGAAAAATAAAAGTGGATTGAGTAGCTAGGTCCCAGAAAATCTCTTCCGAAACAATCTGAATTTCATTAGCAGGCGACTCCCAGAAGATACCTTCTGAAACAATCTGTGTTTCATTAGCAGCTTCGTAGTCGGCCTCGCCCCCGCATCCCTACACAAACACGCCACCACAACTTCCGTCAACTCCGCCGGCATTCTCCTCCTCTTCCTCCTCCTCTCTACAGTACTACTAAAACACGACGACAAACCTCCTAAATTTCTCAATGGCTGTGTCTCTCTGAATTCATCAGCCACTAACAACATAAACTCATCAGAACTTGGAATCTCTCCATAAAACAATTCCAACGCCAAAAATCCCAACATCAATGTGTCGGTAGCTTTATCTTTTCCCTCTCCATAATCAGCTACAAATTCCGGCACCGTCACAACATTGTTGCTGCGATGGTCCTGCGTAATCGAACTAATCCCGATCTTCACTCTGCACTCATCGTCCAAGTTAACACATCCAGCTCCTAGGTTTTCGCATGCCGCGTTTTTTTTATCATGCATGTAGTGTAGGGCTTTTAGGGTTTCCTTCAGAATATAAGCGACGTCTTTTTCCGGCAGCCCTTGTTGGAAATGCGACCGGATAATCGACCTGATCGGAATCCCTGGCGGCGACATGACCACCCACAGTTGATCGCCGGTCTTGAAGTAACAGTGAACCTTAACTATGTTTTGGTGCTCGAACGATTCGGCTTCTTGGAGTTGTTTGCTGAAGGAGTTGATGTCTTCGATTTTGTGGGTGTCGAAGATCTTGATTCCGAGGGAGAATTTTTCTCCGGTCGCCGGATTCACGTGTTTGGCCTTTTGGACAGTGGCGCCGTCGGGGGTGGCGGCGCCGGTGAGAACGTATTGGTTTCTGACGTCCCGAGGGAAATTCATGGGGTAGTTTTTCTATATCGACCTTAATTTGTTGGTTATTGGTAGGCGTACGTGATTATTGATTAATTAACCGCCTATATATATATATATATATATTGGTGTACGTTTTTATAAGGGAATTTAAGAGTTCAAGAGAGAATAACCATATATAGTTCTTGATGGATTAGAATTAAAAAGGTCGAGAGAGAATATAGACGTGCAGGTTTAAGGATATATATATGATACGTAATTATTAAGAATTCTCGATGGATTAGGATTGTAAATCTTAATAAATAAAGGAGATCGATCATTAGGGATTATTTTAATTACTTGGAATTATTGTTTTAATTTTTTTATTTATCACAAGGATCCGGAACCAAAGTTATTGGTAAGTCCAACCTTAATTGGGTAAGTGCGAAATGTCAAGCGGTTCAAATTTTCAATTTATTTTCATGGTGTCCCACTATTAAATTTATGATTTTAAAAATATTTATTATAAAATAAAATTAATTATAATATAAATAATCATAATCAATATTTATCAAAAAAAAGTAAATTAAAAAATTATAAAACTTAATTATGAAATAATCAACCCTAATAATAAATTATTAATTGAAAATAAAAATTAAATATTAAAAATTAATTATAAATCCTAACTGGGATGTGTGAACTCTAATAAAAAAATTATAAAATTAAATTAAATTATAAAAAATAAAATTGAAGAAAATATATAAAAAAACTCACAATTTGAAAATACAACACAGAGTGAAATACGTCCAACATAAAATCTCAATTAAGTTGGTGCTCAGAAAGACAAATATGACCATTACATGAGAACTTATACTAGCCACTAGGGTGACATGTTGACAAATTATTTAATTAATTAATTAATATATTATTGAGATCCACATTAAATCCTCTAGTCTAAAGTTGAGTGTCTTATACGTGTCCCAAATATTAAAATTATTAATTTTCTTCCACTTTTCTTCAATATTAATTTATTTGATTTAGTAGAATTTTTGTAACACCCCAATCCCGAAGAATTAAGATGCTAACCAAAGATTAAAATAAATTTCCTAATTTTACAAAAATTACGTATTTAGAGAAAATATTTATACAATAAGTACTTCCTAATTTTAAAACCAACCAATCACAACTTGAGAAGACTATTCAAACAGACAATTATATGCAATTTCAACTCACGACTAGTCAATGTTGACAGTCTACTATTTTCAAAGTCCAAAATAATGGCGGAATAAAATAAGATTTTTAGGATATTTTAATATAATCCAAAATAGTAGCGGAAGCATAACATGTTTCAATATTGACCATAGTCAATATTCAAAATTCAAACTACATAATAACGACACAGTCCAAAATAAAATAAAAACCATGTGTCCATGTCAGCAGCCTCCATCACTTCATACCTGAAAAATATTTTAAAAACGTGGGTTGAGTGCCAGAAAACACTCAGTGGGCATGCTTATCCTGTTCGTCCAAGCACATATAAACATTTTTCATCTCATGTGGCCAAATAATTTACCATTCATTTGAGATCAATGCGCTCAATTAATCATGCGTGGAGACAGACCCTATGTGATCACATAACTATATTTCAATAGAATTGACAATGCCTGAATTCATCCATGCAGGTCAAATCACATCCATGAAGAGCGAAAACATTGTAATCATATTGAGTAAAATCTCAATACATTTAAGCATGGACGAAAGCATTTAAAACATGTTCGTAAAGGTTTTGGTTAGCAAAACCCACCTTGTAGCTAGTATATAGCTGAAGCTTTAGCCGACTATCTTGATGATCCTCCTACACCTGAGGTCTCGGGTTTGGGCCTATAAAATGGTAAACTTCCTATTAATATCATGCTAGGCCTTAAATTATATCGCAAAATAAATTTGGGCCAAGGAAACGAGCTCTCGAGAGTTTTGGGCCAGAATGGATAAACTGGAAGTGCTTATTAGATTTTTTTACAATAATCCAAATGGTCCAATTATAATTAATTTAATCATAAAATATTTTAATAATAGATCCATAAATCATAAATTTTAGTTACTCAATAGTTAAGTAGAAATTGTTGGCAACTGAATAATGTGCATATTTAATAAATTACTTCAAAAGCTTCTCTTATATAGAATAATTAAATAATAAATAATAATAAAAATAAAATATTACTTCACACACACACGCACACAGTAACCTTCACAATTAATTAGGCTAAGTCAATTTCTCTCTTCTCAATCTTCGTACACTGCACATCCATATTTACACTCCACAATTTACAATTCTCCAGAAACAAGCTTTCTCTTACTTCTTTTTTTTCCTATATGTATTTAGATGCTTTGGTTCTCTCTCTCTCTGCACATCTCACAAACTGTACTTTAATTAATTCACTCTCTCTCCCTCTCTCTTGCTTTGGAATTCCATAATTACCCATGCACAATTTACGAGTTATCTCAAACCCATCAATAGTCACTCTCTCTCTCTCTCTCTCTCTCTCTCTCTCTCTCTCTCTCTATATATAAGAAACACACGCATAAATGCATATATATTATGTATATATGTATACCCATTTCAGAAACCAAATAATATATTTTCTACTACAAAGTCAAAGAAAGTACAACAACTAATTTTTTTTTATCACTATTTCTTCTTTTGTTTTAACAAAGATAGTTGTCCCCACAAGACACATATACACAAAAACCAAACCATTCTTTTCTCTTTCTATTGTAATTTCGTAGTTCTTCAATATCAAATATTCAAAATGAAACATCACTGTTTTATTTCTCTATCTTACTGTCGGCACATATATACACATTTTAATTATTTTTTAAAAGTGCAGAATACTCGATGCACACAGAGTTGTGAGTAAAGTTGTGACTGAAGATCAGACAACTTTGCATACGATTGCAGCGGAAAACTTGTAACAAAAATGAATTTAAATTTCACGAGATTATAAATTAATAATCTCGTTAAGCGTCTCAGGGCAAAAAGATTCACTAAACAATAAGGTGAATTACAAAAACACTTCGAGTAAAAAGGTCACGAAAACTAAAGATAATTTATCACTCCCTTCACAGAAGGTTATGACTAAAGTTGTCTTGACTATTGCTCGAAGAAAACTATAATCTAAAACTAATGCAGATCTAATATATCTGAATCTATATCCGAAAGCTCTATCTAATCTCAACAGATTTGATCCCTATTTATACTAAATCTAAATCTTGGGCTTTACTCCAATCAAAACTGCATGATCTCACCATGAGCCCATTATCTCCTTATCTTTTGCTGCAAGTATCCCACTCCCTCAGATTTTGCAACAACCCAATCTTGACTCATTCCTCCTTGATTTAGTCAACCACATGTGCTCCTAAATCTTCTCAACTGAAATTTCTTCCTGCACACAACAACAAATAAAGAAAGACAAAATATACATATCCACAATAAAATTCCTAACAAAAAACCGACTTCATCATTTTTCTACAGATTAAACAACACTTTTTCACACCTAATTTTGAATTAAATAGTTTCGTGAAGAAGAAAAACAAAACTATATGTAATATAAATAAACATGGACATTACAAAGAAATGGAGAGTTGAAAGGTTTTTCGTCATTAAAGTTCCTTAGATTTTAAATTCCAGTTTTGACCCCCTAATCACCAAAGATCGTAAAATAAAATAAGGGGGAAAGGTAGAGGAAGAAGAGAGAGAAACATTGGTGTATTTGCATGTTGGATCCGGTCACCGGAAAAAGTCACTGGAGCAGCACCGACTTGCGGCCATGGTGGCCTTTTTTCGGCCATTACGACCTTCATCTCCTCACCAAAACTGTTCCATTGTGTTTAGAGAGCATAAAGAGTTGAAAAAATGGATTTTTGGTGAAATTTGACCGGAATTGTTTTTTTCCGGCGGTGACGAACGGTGGTCCGGCGGCGGCGCTCCGCCTCCGACCACCTTGCCGGAGTTCGCTCAAGAATGGAAGAAGGAGGAGAATAAGAGCTCACCTTTTGAAATGAATGAGAGAATGATTTTTAATTGATTTAAGATGTATATATATATATATTTAAATTGGGCTAAAAGGTCCAAAGTCAGAAATATTTTAGTACTGGGCCTGCTTTACCAATTCGAAATCAGCCCATTTAGGCTAGGTTGACCTATTACTAATACAATTCTATAAATTAAATTGATTTGGCCCAAATCAAATTAAATCCAACTAAATGGTTTTAGGGTATTACAATTTTACATTGTCGTTTAGGGTTTATTCCACTCAATTATGATTTTATAACTAATTTTTAGTATTTAATTTTTATTTTTTAGTTAATGTAATTAATTATTATAGTTATTTATTCCAAAGTTTGGATATATATATATATATATATATATATATATATATAATTTTTTAATATTTCAATCATTAGCAATAAATATATATTAATTGCAAACACTCCTGTACATAAGATGTACATCAGACGGTCAACATGTTGACCAGGTCAACGCGCGTTGACCAAAAAAATTATGAAAACGGGTGATACTTTTTAGGGATACAATTGATTCATTTTTTAATTTAGAATGATATTTTTTAGTGTGTCAATTGATACTGATCTTAACAGTTATTTTCTTTATTTTTTATTCTGGCCAATACTTTTGTTCGGATTTTATTTTCACCTAAACTGCAAGTGTACAATGAGGCTAATAGCAAAGCGGTGAACAAGGTCGAATCCACAGAGACTCAATATCTAATCACTAGTTATTCTATTTATTCTACGGTTGTTATCTAAACTAACAAAATTATGAGTGTGAAATTAACTGAACTAACCAAACAAAATAAATAAAATTACCACAAACATAAAACAAAAGAAAATAACAAGTAAAATTATCAGGAGAAAAAGCGCATTCTAGGATTGTTTAATCATCAAATACTCCACCTGTTTAACTAACACAATTCCTTGCCTATATTCAGATTCAAATCACACTAGAGCAACCACACAATTATATACAATCCCTTCTCAGAGTAATGTAAATGTTGATTACAGATTAAATAATAATGTCTCCATTAATTATCCAATATGCAACTCCAAAATGATCAACATGTCAAATGCTCTCTTAAATAATCTCAACTCTCTCGAGTATTATCAATTATCAAGTTAATTATTCTGAATCTCGTGCTAAAACTCATCTTTTGAATTATGAATTAATACCACTGATTGCATCAATTAATGGCCAATTAATCGACACAGCATCCAAAACAAGAATAATTAAAGCATGAAAAGAATCATAGACAAGAGAATTCCATTAATTAACTGGTTTCATAATTGAGTCATAAACAACCCTAGAATACTATGGTTTAGTTATCCATAATCAAACTGATAAATAAATATCCAATCCAAAAATTCATAGAAAGACAAGAATATAAATAAACAAAACCCGGAAGGTTAAGTCTGCCTCTAATCTTGTACTCTTTGAATTCCTAGAGCTCGTTCTTCGCGATAGATTTTCTCCGTTATTTTTCTCTACTCCAAAGCTTATAGTAGGGTTTTTTTCTCTCTGATTTTCGTGTATTTCCACCCTTAAATATTAAGTACGAATTTGATCCAAAGTAGGAAACCACAAGCTGCTCCATCTTGAAAATTCGCGAGCTCGCTCCCAAACATGTCGGTCGCGACTCCATGTGGCTCCAACTGTCACAGAATTCGCGAGCTCTTCGGATATTCACGACCGGGTCGCGAATTTATCAAAGATGACCCCCTTCTCTGTCGCGATCAAGCAGTGAACCTCTCTTGGTGATTCACGGTCACATTCGCGACTCGCGAGCTAGTCGCGACTTTTCTTCTTTGCACCCCAGCCTCTGTCGCGATCAAACAGTTAATGGCTGGGGTCTTCACTCGCGAGCTGCCACGTGGACTGCGATTCTCAACCATTTTTCATGTATTTACGGGGACTTCCATACTTCGTTCAAACACCATCTTTCCAAGTACAATTCCTGCAAAATTCCAACAAGTAATACCAAACTCCCAAATGCATGAAAACACAAATAAACTGAGATAACACACACCCAAAACAATTCAAACTCGACACAAAAGTGTATCACGAAATCAAGAGGTAACAAAAATGCAAGCTTAAAATCCGTAAGCCCTTCAAATTACCCACATGCACATTTGAAACCCAACACACATACATCAAACCAATGTTCTTCTCAAGTGTGTGTGTATCACTAAAACTCTCACAAAAATATATATCAAGGTAACCACTCATCGAACATCAAACATATGGAAACATCAACCATAAGCTTGCACTTCTTCCCCACTCTCTCCAAATAACATCATGCCAGAATTAAGGATCAAATAGGTCTTTTAAACGGGTTGTAATGTAGGCTTTGGGTTAGGGTTGGAATCATATGGCTAAAGTGACTCAAAAACCCTAAAAAAATCACCGAAGTTCACAGCTTTATCAACTCAACTCTACCAATCAATCTAAGCACCCCCTTTTTTTTCACAAAGGCACAGGTTAAACTTTGTCTAACTCACTTATCCTACACAACCACGTTTCTCAGACTCTTTGAGTCCGTTATTTTCTTCTTTCATCTACGTTGTTGGCATCCTTTTTATTCAAATTTTTCTTTCATTTTTTTTTTTAATTTGGAATGCCAACAACACTCATCACCTCACAACCATCAACACTAACAGTGTTCTACCATTCCCAATTACAATCCTTCCCATTTCCCTCCAATCCTATTGTCCACACGTTTTATCATTCATACCACAACGGGATTCTAAGAAAAATGATGATTAAGCTCAACGGGGTTCACAAAGGAAGTAATTGTATTTAGGGACCGTGTTTAGGCAAATGGCTATAAGAAAGATGGCCTAAAATCATTTCTTCAATCCTAAGCATAGTCAAATCACGAGTGATGAATCATGCAAGTTCTAGTGACATCAACACATGCTGACCAACACACATCAAGAAAAATACGGGTTCATCACCCTTAGGCACAAAAGCTCACGGTTAAACATTGGTCTTAATCATGCTTATCAAGCTCAAATGTACACATGTGATCAAATCAGAACTCACAAACTTCAAGACATACATATCCTCACTTCCATCAATTATCATCACCAAAGCATGAATTCAATACATAACTCGATCAAGTTCCTCAAAACCACAAGATTAAGGCAGACAAAGTTCAAAATTTTTCTAGGTTTCCTTTCTTTTTTTTATTACTACTCTAAAATAAGATAAATAACTAACTAAGAAAACAACTAACTAAGAATGCAGGTAGAAGAAACAAACTTGGTCGAGATATCGTAAGCGCACATCCCTCCAAACTTATTCAACACAATGAAGAAGAATAAGTTTGAAGAAAGACGAAACAGTGTCTCAACCACTTACAGCGGATCAGGAGGACGGGGGCGGCCGATATGGCGGGTATCCGTACGGCATGTATGAATACATGTGTGGCGGCATCTGCCTCTGGTAAGACTGAGACTGGGAGCAGCCGGAAGATGTGGGCTCTTGGGGCTGGTATGGACCAGACGGGCCGGCACCGTAAAATGGGTAAGGGTAGTAGCCGGGTGCCGACTGCAGGCCCCTAATCGCGTCTCGAATCTCATGCACCTCTCCTCTCATAGCGTGCACATCTGTCTGCAATGTCTGAAATGCATCATTCATGGCACCGTAGTTTGTGGTCAAGGTGCCAACGGCGTTGTTCATCGAGCCAATGGCCGTGTTCATGTTGGCCATCATTTAGGTGATAGAGTCCCATTGATCTTCACTCCTCTCATCCCTAGTCCATGTGTGGCCTCGACACTCGGCCTGAGCAGACGACTCTCCTAAAGGAACATGCCCTTGAGCCTCAAAGACTTCAAAGTTAGTTCGGCCCTCATTTGCGACTCCAGCAATCGCTTGCCGATGGGCCGGTGTATCCATCAACCAGTTTCGAGTGTCAGTGAGATCCGACACTGTAGTGAGCGGCCTATTGGGCAAAGGAAAATAGTGGGAACTGCGCAGGTGCAACAGGAACCGATTCGTGCGAGTGGCCAGCATCCGAGAATTTCTCAAAGTGGTAAGATCAATGAGACGAGTCTCAGGGAGGGGCCCGTAGCGGTTCAGCGGGATGCCAAAATGTGTGGCAATGGGTGTAATCATCCCACCAATCTCAATTGCATCGGTGGCCTGAGTAGATTGCCTCTTGAGCTGCTGCATCAAGAACGCGGCAAAGTTGAGGTTGTGGGCACTCAACATGCAGTAGAGAAACAGGACTTCGGGTGAGCGCATGCCGGATGTCTCATGGCGGGCCAAGACTGTCGATGCGAAGATCTTCTGAAGATACCTGAAGACTGGGTTCGGCATCATAGACGCTTTGACTCTCTTGTGATCAAAACGAGTCATCTCTGTCTGGAGCTGTCGCCAAAACGCCTCAGCTGTAACCGGAAAACCATTGAAAATGCCGCCTGGAGGCACATGGAAGATGGTGTTGACTTCTGCAGCTGTGAGGATGCGCGAGACCCCGCCTAACTGAAATGTCATCGTGTGTGGGCCGCGCATTGTGGACGCATGTACCTCCAAGGTACTCAAGAACTCATACACGAGGATGGGATATGTCGACCATCCACCGGCCAAGGCGTGATTCCACCCGATTCTATTGATGAGGCCCCAGACGTCGTCATGGATTCTCAGGGCCATAGTCATCTCAGCACAAGGATATCTGGTGGGATAAATATTCATCACGGCCAGACGGGCCCAGACGCACTGCTGCTCCTCCGTTTGTAGGCGGATCTCATACCGGTGTGGATGGTATAGGGGTTCCATCCCTTCTTCATCGTCCTCAGCTAACTCGGGCTCTAATTCCTCAACAACATCGTCCTCTTCAGACTCTGGTTCATAGTCCTCGTCCTCAGCACTGTTGTAGTCGTCCTCTTGCTCATCCGACTGGCCGTCTTCCTCAGACTGGGACCCGGCCTCGGACTCCTCCTCTTCTGAGTGGTACTCCTCGTCTTCCAGATTTTTTTCATAATCACGTCCTTCATCCTCAGAAGACGAAGAGGAACTAGCCAAACTGGATGGCATGATGACCCGTTGGCGACGTTCGCGAGCCATTGTGATATCTGCAAAAAAATGTTCCAATCAAAACCACATTATGCAAACTAACACCACAAGATGAGTATGGCTCCCCCAAACTTGCATAAAAGCAAGTTGTTGGCAAAATCATCCCCCAATTTCATCTATCCAAACAAGCACGGAAAATCAACCACAATTCCGCAATCAACACACAAAACCACAAAATTCGAAAAATGGAGCACAAGAGACATGACATTCCGAATATGAATACATACCAACACCACCAAAACAATTGGCACATTAAGAACAGAGCAAAACGAGGATTTATCCCCAAAATGTCTCCATATTCTTAACATACTACCAACACATATTACGACTAGCATCAAATGTAGTCAAAACCTCACGTGTACATGCTTGGGCAACAATGTAGGGGTGAATTGGGTCATTAATTGGAGTATTTAGCCAAGAAACACAAGAAAATCCCAAATTTGAACTTTCAAAACCTAAAACATGGGTATTCCAATTTATCCATAGAATTTGCATAGATATGAATTAAGTCACAAATTTAAATTAATTTACTTACAAAATTAATTAACCCAATTTGATTCAATTAGCTAATTATCTACGTTTTTATGGACGTGAAGACGGAATTTTTTGTATATTATAAGAGAGTAAATAATTAAATGTATAATATGAATACACACACACACACCAAAAAATATATGTGGGATTTGATATTCCATATAAAATTAAATTACTTTCATATCCTCAATTATAAAACTCTTAATTAATTGCATCTTTGACCCCTTCAATTTTAGATAATTTGAACCATGCATGAAACCAAATAGATAAATGACTAAGATTGAATCCTAATTTTTATAGAAGAATAGTGTTAATATTTACACACACACATATATATATATGTATATATATTAAACTCTAATTATGAATGTCTTGTGAATATATTATGATCAATTACGATGTATGGAAATCAGGAGTGTTTACACATTGTTAAGTAGTTCGATTGATGAGAAGGCAAATTTCAGCTAGCGTATCCCAATTAATTAATTTGGATGAAATCATCCGTTACATTCTGTACAACACTCTATGCTTCACATTTAAAAATTATTGATTTTTATTCTGTTTTTTCTTCGATTTCAATTGGTCCTGCTTTAATTTAATTTACACCTATTTATTAGGATTCAATTTTCCCGATTAGGGTATATAATTATATTTTCAATATTTAACTTCATTTTTTAATTAATAATTGATTGTCTTGTAAAAAAAATACTTAGAATATCATATATATAAACATGCATGTAGAATTGACGATAAGGTAATTTTATTACTCTCTAGATCAATTTCCTAAAATAGAAACCACCAAAAAAATAATAATAAAAAAAGGAAAAAAAAAAAAATATATATATATATATATATAAGTTTATAATTGTGATCTCAGCTTGTTCATCATCAGCTTCTTCAGAATGAGTTTACCCGTACTCGGATTCTCAAAAAAATTATTCTGAAAGAAGCTGAATTCCATTAGCTTATTCGTGGTCGGCCTGGCCTTGGGATCCCTACACAAACACGCCGCCATCACCTCCGCCAAGGCCGTCGGAACCCTCTTCCTCTCCGCCCGAAAACAAGACAAAACCCTAATAAATTTGGTCTCTCCGAATCCATTAGCCATCAATGACCTAAGCTCCTCATAACTGGGAATCTCTCCATACACCAATTCCAACGCCAAAAATCCGAACATCAATACGTCAGTAGCTTTATCTAATCTGGTCTCTCCATAATCAGCTACGAATTCCGGATCATCCAATATTGCAGGATTAATATTTTCCTGCGTAATCGAACTTATCCCGATTTTAACTCTTTATTCATCGTCCAAGAAAACACATCCAGCTCCAACGTTACCGTGCACCACGTTTTTATCGTGCATGGTGAGGCGGTATAGGACTCGCCGCACCTCCTTTTTCTCATGCATGTAGTGTAGGCCTTTTAGGGTTTCCTTGAGAATAAAAGCGATGGCTTTTTCGGGCAGACCTTGTGGGAAATACGACCGGATGATCGACCTGATCGGAATCCCCAGCGGCGGCATCACCACCCAGAGCCGATCATCATCGGCCATGAAGGAACAGTGAGCCTTTACTATGTTTTCGTGGTTGAATGTTTTGGCTCTGTGGACTTGTGAAGTGAGGGAGAAGATGTCTTCCATTTTGTAGATGTCGAAGATCTTGATTTCCACGGGGACTTCTTCTCCGCTCTCCGGATTCACGTGTTTCGCCGCGCCGCCGCCGCCGCCGGTGAGAACGTACTGCTTTCTGTCCCCTGGGAATTCCATTGGACTACTGCTACTTTTTGATCGTTGATGCCTTGATGGATTGGTGGTGATTAATTACGTGTGTATTTCTAAATATATATAGGGAATTTTGAGGGTTCAAGAAGCATTCAAGGATTAGCTAGAATTGTCTTTTTCTTAAAAATAAATTAAAAAGGATTACAATTGTCTACATGGACTCTTTTAAGGATTTAATTAAGAATCCGTGATGGATTAGAATTGCAAATTCTAGAACAATTAAAGAAAATAGGTTTTTCCTTAAAAAAAAGGAAAATAAATAAATTCGGGCGGGGCGATTTTTAGTTGGGTTTTATTATTTTTAATAAGCCTGCCCGGCCCCATATTGTTTTTCACTAAAATATATCTCTTGCACTAGTATATGCATATATATATATATAGCCTAAGATAATGACAAAAATACTGTTACTATATTAATTAATAATGGTAGTACATATATTAATTTAGTTTTGCTTGCTAATAAAAGAATATGCTTAAATCAAATTTGTCTTTGTTTCTTTGCGTTTCTTTTTCTTCCTTAATTTTTCCTTTACCCTTAACAGACAAATCAATCGCAATGGTGATTCTTCAATTAGTTTAATTTTACATTTGTTATTTAGGATTCATCTATTACATTTTTTTAGTATAAAAATCAAATGCTAAAAATTATAATAAACCCTAACATGGTAGGTAGAATGAACTCTTAATAACAAGTGTAAAATTAAACTAAATCACATGAAATTAAAATTAAAGAAACAACTAAAAAAATTAATTGTACAGTAGAGAATGCTGTATGGAAATGCAACACATAATTTCATTCGGTTTGTTTTGGGGTGGGCGTGTGTGGTCTTGTTAGGATATAGGGCCTCATAAAATTTTATGAGAGTTTCGCTGAACTCATTGTTTTTATTTCTGTGTTTATCAATTTTTATGTCATAAAGTACGGAGTAAAATTTATCATTTGGCTAAGAAGAGAGAGTAAGAACTATTTGTTTTAATTTTCTTATATGAATTCATTTTCTATAAATATTGACTAAGTTATGATTTCACAAAATTGATGAAATTTTATTTTATTTTTATTTTTTTATTTTTTTGTTAAACTTCGTTTTTAAAAATATGATTTTATTGTAAATTAATTAATTATATCGCGTTCTAGATAGACTCTATCCTACTTTACTTACTTCCAAATTCAATTAGCTCTCACTGTCACTACGGTCAAACCATAATATACTTGATCATCTGCGGCTCTACCCATCCTTGATGACAAGGATACAAAAAAAGGGGGAGAGGTAATTAATAAATAATGTATACATATTCATTAATTCGATCACTCAAAATTATAAAATTTAAGTAAATATCACATAATTGATTTTACTAAAAAAAAGTGTTCTAGCGACGGATCCGATGGCCAATTCGTCTTCTGGAAAAACTTATGGCGGGAATAGCTGGCGTGTGTATGTTATGATGGATTTACGAAGGATCTATTGTCCATTTGTACCTGACTTTAACGACGGAACTGATCCGTCGTTAAATATTATTTTTTTAATTATTTATTTATTTGATTAATTAATTACAGACAATAATCCGTCTTTAGTGTTTTACGACGTATGTATGACAGATATTATGTCGTTACCTATAATGACGGATGATATTCTGTCGTTATTTAATTAATTATTTATTTTTAAATTAATTATATAATTAATGACGGATTATCGTTAATTGTAGCGACGGACATATCTGTCGTTAAAGTTTTTAAATACAAGATATGTAACTCCCCTTCTTCTTTCTCCGCTCACAATCCTAATCGCCCAAATTTGCCGCCTCTCCCATCGCATGACGCTGCAATCCGTCGTTTCTCCGCCAAAACCCTTCTCCGCCGCACCCTCTCCTTCTCTTTTCGCTGTCTCTCTCTATCTCCTTTTCTCTCATAAGCTGTCGCTAACCAAAGAAGGCACGTCCCCCGCTGCTGACACTGCAAAAGATGCCCTCCGGAGACGACCCATCCCCTAGTACCATTACCATCCTTTGATGACTAAGTGATTTGTATTCGAATATTTTTGAATTATTACTATTATTTGTGAATTTGTGATTGAATACCATGAGATTTTTATTATTAGTATTTTATTTATAATATTTTATTTTCAATAATTCATAATATTTAAATTTGAATTTAAAAAATAATAATCTAGCGACGAAAAAAAATTCGTGAATTAACACGATTGATGTATGTCGTTAGTAGCGACAGACAAGTCCGTCATCAGTTCATTGTTACACCATCACCAGTTGGTCAGCACGTTGGGCCGGCGAATGAATATGGTTAGTCATGTAATATTGGTGCATGAATTGATAAAGAGGTTCAGTAACTCATGCACCCGTTTAATTCTGAATGGTGCACGAATGAAAACTCTTATGCATTTTGTATCTATACTATTTTGCACTAGTGCATGAGTGACCACACTCATGTGTCTGTGCATCTGTTCAAGATTGAACGCGTGCATTGATACGCGAATGATTTATTCACTCGTGCACCAGTTTAAAATGATTACACAATTTCACAAATACATCCAGTCGTGAACTCGTGTAGCTGTTAACAAATAAATTGATACACGAGTAGGCGTAATGTATATTCGTGCAACATTTCAAAAATGCATAACAATTTTTAAATACATTCATGGATTTATAACTTGTGTAGTAATTTATTTTTAAACTGCTACACAAATGAACAACAATTTTCATGTACCAATTGAATCAATTGCACTACTTGTGTACCGAACGAAATCAAATCATGTATCAAAGAACTTTCAATTTTTTCATCGATTTGAAAGAAAGATTTTTAAAAAATAATTAAATATATACATCGCTAAATAAATTAAAAATACGTGAATATCATACCATAATACAACAAAAAACGACATGATCTCAACAAAACATTAAAAAAAAATTGAATTTTGCAATGAATCTCTTATTTTTGAAATTGCATCAGATAATTAAATTGTTGATACGGGGATGAGAGAGAGAGATATGCATGGGAAAGTGATAATTTTCAAAATTCATAGCTTGCTCATCTTCTTCAATTCTAGTTTTGTTTCAGTTGATAAAACATAGAGCGATAAATCCGAAAAAGTGAGAACACAGAAGAGAGAGAGAGAGAATTTTCTTGGTATATGAATATATAAGAGAGAAAATTAATTAGATATTTTTCTTAATATTATTGATATGAGTACATGAATAAGAATTTTTAATAATAAATATAGAACTAAGGGTATTGTAGTACTCTTTTATGATAATGACTAGAAATATTATTTTCTTAAAAAGTGACTATTTATATGAATTACTAAGTAATTAGGCTATTTAAAAAATTTCCTCTATTTTTTAAGGGCACTGATATAAGAAATTATAATATCAAATAATTACAACGAAATTTAATTACATCCTAATCCTAAGGGTACGTGTGGGTAAACATATAATAAAATGAAATCTAACAATTAATTTTATGTAGCGATGTTATATATTCTTATAAGATGAATATTAGTCCAAGTGATCCAATATTGGGGCAGGCAGTAACATAGCGTACGTAAGTCATGGATGCTTGGAACCAAAAACAAAGAAAATCATTAATACAAAATGTAGGACATATGTAGTGAAGAAAATTAAAATTAGGGGTTACAATTAATGTGTGTTGGTGATCAGTCATCCAAGCCAGCGACATTGCGAAGAGTCCAACCGATGGCGTAGGCGGCGGAACCAGCTACGGCGCCGTTGAAGAGCGTTATGGCCATTGAAAGCATGTAGTTCTGGGCAGCAAAGTTGGCCTTTGCAATGCCTAAAATGGCGAGGGCTAATGCTGACATGACGCACGCCCCTACGAACTTAATGCTATCGCTGTTGGTGAAGGGGATGAGGATGATGAATGCCAGAAGGGGAGCACATCCGAATATCACAAAGGCTACGAATGTGATTACTCCGTTCTTCCATGGCTTCTCCCATTCGCCCATTCCACCTTTTTCATTACCCATTTTTTCATCTACTAGTATCTCCGGGTACTTGCCGAATATGCTCACAACCTAGATATAGATATAGATCATTGATTAATTCATATTTTAATTAATTAAATAAATTATATAATATAATAGGCACCATCACCGTGGCTGCATCAGTCGCATTCATCCCAAGCTCCTGATAGCGTCGGAGCAACTGTTCCTGCTGAACTCTGCCTTCATTTTCCACGTCCCATTTCGCCACGAACCTCTCCTTGGCGGCAACATCTTTTTCAGTGCTACTCGACACAAAATCTCCAAACCCCATCGATATCCCATCCGCCACCAGATTAGCAAATCCCAACACTAAAACATCAACTGCAATTGCATGTATATATATATATATATATATATTATATACCAATTAAGAAATTTATATATTATCTGAAATCATCGATCAATTGGAATTGGACCCTACCGGAGGAAAGGCGGCCGGCCGATATGGAGGAAATGAGGGAAAAGGACGTGACAATGGCGTCGAGGCCTGCATACACAATGCTCTTCACGAACTCCCCTTTCCATGGCTCTTTTGGTCTCTCACTTCCCCCATTAATCAGAGGAACATCAACATTAATATTGTTTGCGTTTTCACCCATTCTTTATTTCTCTCAATCAATTTTCTTTTTCACTGCGATCGATTAGATCTACTTCATTCATGATTGTGAAAACAAATTAAAAGGGCAAGGCATCGTGTCAGCATGCATGAGAAGCACTTGACACGTGTCGGAAGCCCAGATGGTTCTCAGAATTTTAAGACGGATTCTTTTATGGGTAAACTTCTCTATATGGGCCGGGGCTTCTGGTTACCACACGCTCCTTAATTGACCCGAATGTGCTTCAAAACAAATCGGGTGTCACAACTCACAAATTTTAAGTTTTTGGTATCATTCATTCATATCGAGACAATAATAGAATCTGCATCTAAGTTATATATTTACACAATCGTATTTTCATCAACGGAACTCTAGGTTTGTATGGAACAGATACTCCATATATTATATAGGTATATAGTAATGTAATTGTGTTGGGCGACATAATTAATGAAATCAAGAGTCCAATACATGGTGAAATTAAATCAAGAAATCTAGTACTAACTAAACTTTAAACCAAAGGTCTCTTTTCCTCATCTTCATCCATTCCTATCTGAAAGCTGCTGCTGCTGTCTTCACCACCTCGAGACACAGTCTCGACCTTCGTCTTTGGATTCAACGTCGAGGAGGGCCTCTTCGGAGGTGGCTGCTTGTTTTCAGGTAACATCTTCAATACAATCCCCATTGCTATCAGCAACAGCCCACTCCCATGTTGTTCAGTCAAAGGTTTGGTAAAAATCATGTATGACAGCAACAATGTCACTGCTTTCCTCGCCGTCGTCACCTGTGTTACATTTTACACATTCAGAATATGGAAAACCATGTTTAATTAAGATTTATCATGTCAGTGTTCCTATGTATGGCTGTGGATGTTCGATTTTTCTATTGCATTTTGCTCAAATGGATCTTGAAAATCACATACCATTGCTGTGTTAGCTGCACCGAACAGGGCAATGAGGGAGAGGACTGAGACCTGACCGATAAAAGTAGCCATAGCTTCGAAAACTAGAACTCCATAAACATAAAGATGCTGCAGATAAACATAATTGAGTTACATATTTGAGAAATGAACTCATCAGAATAAATATAAGTTTTCTTGATCTGTACCTGTGAGCAGGAATCATAAGCCTTGAATAGCTCTCCTGTAAACAGCATTGGGGGAATCAAGAATGGCATGCCTACGAGCGTTGAGCAGAAGAGCATCTCCGTCTGTGATGTAACAAACATTTTTATAGCTGCTCATCAATGACCGGATCAAAATACAAGAATTCGCATGCATCTCACCTGTGTTGTTTCAGGATTCATGGTGAAGATAGCTTCTTGTAGATTCCCCAAGAATGCATCCATAATCAGAGCGCCGGATACCATAATGACACCTATTGAACTGAAATTTGGAGAAGTTTGGGCGTCTGCTAGGGTGAATAGAATCAAACCTACTACCAAAAGGACAGCAGATATGTATTCGTGAGGAGGATATTTCCGTCTCAGACCAGGAATAAATGCCCCCATTATCATCACGGGCAGAACCTGATATTCGAATAAAATGACAGCATACCACTAGTTAATGACTACATTTCCTCACTTAAGTTCAACCATATGCAAGTTTCCTATTGATCAATTGAGTAATGCAAAAATGCAGAGGATAAATGCAAAATGTAACTTGTCCCGACCTTGGTGGACTTGAACATGATCTGCGCGGGATAGTTGAGAAAAGCCAAGGAACCTTTAGTGAGTCCATTGGAACCCATGAGTACAGCTGAGAGCTTCACATAGCTCCTCCATGGATTCACCATTTGCTTTGTGGTGAATCCTTGGAGATATATCAGTAAAATGTACACCCATCCTTGCACAAAGGTGAAGTACCACCCATAACTGTAATAACAAAATTGTCCATTTATTCAGAAAAATATATATATTGAGTTTTTCATGATTCAAACAAACATTCTTGCATTTTTTTTTTTGTATAATCAAGTGCTGGATTAAGTCTGTCACCTGAATTGGAGTCTGTTATAAACATATTCCTGAAATTGATGAATAATTTGTCAGTACATAGCTCTAGAAACAGCAGCACACTCATATATCTATGTAGAGAGAGAGAGAGAGCATATTCTAATAAAATAGAGACTAATGAGTCACTAAGAGTCAAAGATTCAATCCATTTCACCTAGTAAAATCACGTTTGACAATAAGGAGATAAGAACAAACGTTTAGTGAACTGCTCACTGGTGATGATAACGATCTATGAATTATTTTTGAAACAGAATTGTAGTGATCTGTAAATCAATGTGAAGTAAGCAACTCTCTCTCTCTCCCCCTCTCTCTCCCTCTCTCAAGACTCTTTAACAAGTCACAAACACGAGAGGTCAAACCCATAAAATTAAGGTACGCATCAAGATTCAAGCTGCAGAAACCCATGAGCTATGAAAAGAAACAAAATGAAACAGAGAATTGAATAAAAGAAATATTTGACTAAACATCAGAATTATGCAATTCAAAACCACCTTGGCCCGTAAAGAAGAAAAGGAGAGAATAAATTGATTAAGAATCAAAATTCACATACGCCTTTAATCATTCAACAAAAATCCACCACATAAACTCAAATACCAAACTAATCGCCGAAATCAAGACTGCTAATCTCATTCTTCAACTAATACTCTCCACATATTCCATGATCAGACAAGTGCAGAAACAAAATCATCAGTCTTAAACCCTTGAAAACTAAGAAAGAAATACATTTATCAGTCCAAAATCATTTCTTTTTCCAAATTGCTCCCAAAGAAAAGACAAGATTTTTTAACTTTACCTCACAGATCCCATTAACAAGATAACCAAAGAAAAACCCAGAAGAGCAAATGAGAAACTGCTGCCATCTGGGTCGCTCAGTCAGCGAAATTCCAAACAGAGAACGCGCCTGCTCTTCATTCCTCATCTTCTCTCTCTCTCTCTCTCTCTCTCTCTCTCTCTCTCTCTCTCTTAAGAATGCTTTTATATACGCAAAACGAAGCCTTTTTCTGCTCCTCCGAAATGGGTTGGCATGTGCTGGGAATCGAAGTGTGTGGGAGTGATTTCAACGTATTAGCATGTTGACTTTGGGAGTGAAGAGCAACAGAAACAGAAAAGCGAATTTAATGAAAACGTATCGGTTCCTCTACGTTAGCAAAAGAAATATACGTATTTAAATACATGTAAGCAGAATGTGCAAATGCGTTCATTAAAGAAGCAGGAGAAATGGAACGCTTCAAGAGAGAGAAGGTGCAGAGAGTTGAGTATTTTAAGCAGCTTTTATGCAGAGAGAGAGAGAGAGAGAGAGAGGGATTTTGAGAATAATAGGAATTGATTAGGTGTATCTTAGCTAATTTGGTAAGTCATTAATCACCATTAATAAAATAAGATTCGGTACAAGCGACACCACCGCAACACCTGTGTACTTGTGGGGTCCACCGGAGATCTTCCTTTGATGGCGATGCATGTCACGTGACTTGCATGTGCCCTTTTTGTTCTATTTTTGGACGGAAAGCATGGCGAGTTGTTTCGTAAACTCCGTATATTTATCGACTCATTAATATTTATTTTGCATATACAGTTTGAGTGAAACATTTGGGTAAACATTACATCTTTTATATTCAAAATTATTTTCATTTTCTTAAATTTATTCTAAATTAATATTTTTATCAATTAAATATTAAATTATTAAAAAATTAATCAAATTTATCTTCGGATACATTTTTCGGTCAAATATTACCTTATATTTTGGATAAAAACTTAAAGCATTTTTCTTGCATTGTAGTCTGACATAATATCTTTATTCTAATTTTTTAATACTTTTTTTAGACCTGATTTTGACCGAAAATTTTATTCAATGTTAGATTTGATTTTTTAATAATTTAATTATTGAATTAATAAAAGTATTAGTTTGAAATGTATTTGAGAAAATGAAAATTAATTTAGAATATACATAATTATTCACCCAAAATATGATCGTGCGCAATAATTTTCACTCAATCAGTGATGTCATATTCATGTATTGTAAGAAAACAAAATCTCTCTCTTTCTTTGTCTGCGTCACCCCACAAAAGGAGTAAATGTACAACCTAAAAATACATGTATGGGCCTAACTAATACACTGCTAAATAAGCCCAAAATATAATACACAACAATAAATATAAGGCCCAATATGTATAACTATGTAGCCCTATATAAATAATAAAAAATAAATAAATTCGAATATCTAATAGTTTTTTTAGTCATGAATTTGTGCTACATGGCAATGTCACGAAGTCAGTTAACTATACTAATGGATATTAATTGAACAGTTAATAAGATGATACTATTATTGAGGTGATAGACTTTATTTTTCTTACCATAATTATATCTTTTTAGTACGGTTAATTCTATCCGCATACCTCGTTTTTCTATTCCTAATTCTCGAATTTATGCCCTCGTTACAAATATTTAAAAATTAAAACGTTAACAAATAAAATAAAGTGGCTAATTTATAACCCCTATATACCCCCTTCTCCTCCTTCCTCCCTAAGCAGCCAATTTTCCTGCAATATTTCTCTACTTAATCAATCTGTAATATCAATTCTGTTGGAAAGTTCTATGTCACGTGCGGATGTAGTGTATCTCTCTCACACATAATAAAATAATAAGTCGATTCATTATTTAAAAACTCTTATTTTATATGAGAAGGATACACTACATGCGCACGCGGTATAAAATTTTCTCAATATTACATTTGAGGCTTGAAACAAAAATATAGAGGATGTTGGAAAAAATCTAATATGTGGACTTACATGTATAAAATAAAATGTGTATAATTATTTTATGAAAAGTCCAATTAAAGTGATCTAATTAATGTTTGATTTGGATTATTATAAAATATCAAATAATCATAGAATTAATATGTAAATATAATGAAGAAATATTCAATTTGTTGAGGGACAAAAATGAAATACACAATAAATATTAGAGTTATGATATCCAAGTGACTTTAGTTCAATTTTAGCAATTTATATTTCTTCTGCTAAAGCAAAACAAATTAATGTGATACCATTTGTTTGGAAGATCCATAACAATTTTGTTTAAGAATAAGGTGCAAATTGATCATCTTGATTATTTCACTAAGAATACTTTTTCTCCAAACGGGTCAGCCCGTCCTCGCCATCTTTTTTAAGTCCATTTTTATGGCGGGCCCGGGCAAGCAAGCCCGCGGCAGGACGGGTGTGTGTGTGTATATATATATATATATATATATATATATAATTTTTTAATAAAATGATAAATTAACTATTTATGTTTTGACTTGATTGTTAGGTTGTAGAGATATTGAAATAAAATCATCTAGTCCTATAAAATATATATTTTTTTTTACTCGTACAGTTTTTTAAGAAACATTATATTATATAAAATTTAATTTAAGCAATAAATTCATATCATAATCCCATTAGTCAAACACATTACAAAACTGGTTGTTCTATTTTTTTTTTTGAACTAGTTCTGTTAAAAGTAAATGAATGCTTAATTTTCACAAATATTAAATAAGAATATACTTTCCTTTTTCATTAATAGCCACGAAAAATAATTTGAATGAGGGAATGCATTAATTAATTAATTAGTCTTATAAATATTTGAAAACCAATGGAAAATACTAATATGTTCTTAATATATCTCATCATATATAATATCCAGGAATTGATGGACACAATTAATGATCTATATTGTATTATTGTATATTTCTCATTCTCATTGTCGTTGCATGATTGTATATTTTTCATTATTGAAGTTTAAAACTTGAATTTTGTTACAGCAAAAAAAAAAAAAAACCCGCAGACCGGCCCGCCAACCTGCGGGCATAGGCGGGGGCAGGTAGGATCTTGTTTTTTCAGGCCCGTCCCTCTGTCCCATCCTGCCCCGCCAAAAGATGGGTTTTCCGAGCCCGCCGTCCGCTCCATCGCGCTGGCCCGTTTTAACAACTCTAGTGATGAGTGAGGTGACAATCAATCTTAATATATTTGGCATCACGCCCCAATTTTCATAAAAATAAATAATAACAATAATAAAAAAAACATCATTTTATTTAATAATAGTAAAATATTTATTCATAATTTTTAAGCAAAAATAATAAAATATAATTATTTTATTTTTCTGACGACCATCATCTCGTCACGCACGC
Source organism: Perilla frutescens (assembly GCA_026008535.1). Lineage (NCBI taxonomy): Eukaryota > Viridiplantae > Streptophyta > Magnoliopsida > Lamiales > Lamiaceae > Perilla > Perilla frutescens. Next base: position 39,664,354 of record BRKX01000002.1, on the reverse strand, counting down.
ACATCGCCCGACACCAACCTGAAATAAATAATAGTTTGGGGTGAGTACTATTGACTCAGTAGTGAACACATTTATCCAAATTATATAATTATAACAAATTATACTATGGGTAGCCCCTGGCTAATACCGGGACATATGCAGTTCGTCGGCTAATAATTATTGTAACCCGTAGGTTAATAATTGTGAACCTGTATAAAAACATAATAAGGAAATAATATTTACGTCACATCGGATTTCCCAACTTGACTTAAACTTGATTTGAAAAATAGTATGGATTAGTTAGTCTACGTGCCGGCTATTAAAATATATGTAAATAAATAAATAATTGAATAAGTAAATATTAATAAATTTTAAATAAAATGATGCATGAGCAAAGCCCACCCCAATAATGAATACATAAACTCTCGGTCCATTGACAACCACCCAAACTATGACTTATATCTATTTCACTAACTCCCACAAAGTAATCTCCCTACTCACGCACTCTCTCTTTCTCTAGGCTAATTCACCTAAAGAAATGAACAAGAGTAGTCTCTCCCTCTTCTCGGGATGAGATCCTCTATTTCATATTTAGTGCTCCAATCGTATTCCACGATCAATTTAATAAATTTAATAATAGATATTATAAAAGTAAAAATTAATTATAACATAATCGACCTAATCACATCTATCAACAAAAGATTGAAAATTTAAAAATTATAAATCATATTTTTAAAATAATCAACCATAATAATCATTTATTTGAAAATTAAATACTAAAAAATGATTATAAACCCCAATTAGGTGGGGTGAACCCTAAAAATAATCATAAAATTAAACTAAAATATAATAAATTAAACTTGACGAAAAAATGGAAGAAAACTTCATAAATTTAATCATGGAATATGGGATCTCATCCGCTCTCCCCTCTCCCACCCCCGCCCCCCTCTCTAACCACCAGGGGCGGATTGGAGGGGGATCGGGGGGCAACTGACCCCCCCAACATTTAATTTTTTTTATGTCTTATAATTTATTAATTTTCTATCCATTTATATGTTATATATACGTGTGTCATGTGTGTGTGTGTGTGTTTGTTGGGCTCATTATGTAGATATATTATATTAGATTGGGCTTATGGGGAAGTGGGCTGGGCTAGCTATAATAACTTAGGATTTAGAATAAAACAAAAAAAAGCTTATACAACCCAAATACTCAAATTTGGTAAGAGTTTGGTTTCCCCACTGGTTTATCATATGATTGAGTTGGCTTTGGCGTTGCCTATTGCTACATCTTCTGTTGAGAGAGTGTTTTCTGCTATGAAGATTGTCAAGACTGATTTACGTAATCGAATGGCAGATGAGTCGATGAATGACAGTTTAGTTGTGTATATTGAGAGGGATATGTTTTTAACAATTGAAAACGAGCCGATTTTGCAGCGTTTTCAATCGATGGATACACGCAGATTTCAGTTGTCGTCACTTTCTCAAATAAGCACAACTACAACCTCACTGAGTGTCAATTTTTAGCACATTTTTAATGTACTAAATATTTATACAATTCCATATTATTTAAATTTGTGATTTTTATTTGATTATATATGTGTTAATATATATTTACTTTGATTGTGGGGTTTTTTTTTACAATACAATTTTGCCCCCTCAAAGATTTATTTCTGAATCCGCCACTGCTAACCACCATTCCAGGGCCTCTCTCTCAACAACTTAACCTCACCAATTTAAATCCTCCCAAACTCTCTACCTAGTACCCCCCACAATTAGAACAAGTAATCAGATAACACTTTCTCTCTCCCCCTTATATCTCATAAGCAACCGAGAAACATTGAAATTGGAAATTCCTCTCTATCTCTATTTCCATTCACATAACCTTTCTCCCTCTAAAACCCCCTGACTTTAACTGAAAAACACCCGGCAACCCTCTTTATCTCCCTCTCTCGCCCTTGCACCGTCGCCAACACCACCAAGAAACAGTCATCACGGTCGCCAATTGTATCACCTCGTGCACCCTCAACCCTCCCAATGGAATGCAAATGTAAGAACACAAATATATATATATATATATATATATATATATACCTCAAAAGGAAAAATCTATTTCTATTAGAAATGAAATGCTTTTAGAATAAGATGTAAAATTGATATTTTTGTTTTGAGTTCGAGCATCGGGTCCCCTTTTATAGCTAGAGATTTAGAGTTGAAAAGGTTGATTTCGAAAGATAGAATTCAATAGAGGAAAATTCTGGAAGATTCATCATTCATTTCAAGATGAAATGGCCGATCGTGGAGCAACTCTCGATCGATCCCTGTATCTACTCATTTTCCCACGTAAAGAAGACGATAACTAGATTTGGGCCAAAACTTGAGTTAAGTATAATGATAAGTGGGCTCAATTTAAACAAATACTTGTCTTGACAAATAAATAATTATTTGGGTTGAAGTTAAAAATAAATATTGGGCTAAACAATTAAAACATAGAGTTTAAACTTTTGGAATGAAATAAAAATAATATTTACCAACTAATAATAATAATAATAATAAAATTATATAATAACATTAATGATGATGATAATCATAAAACAACAATAATGATATAGGCGCGACTTATAGGAGCGTAACCGAAAATAATATGGCGTGCATGGGTTAGAAAGTAGCATCTTTAATTAAAAGTTTCGAGTCGCTATACTTGATACCTTCGTAGAGTACAAAATGTTAGCAATTTGTATAGCACTTGTAATATCACATACATATGAGTGGGATCATGAAAGGAGATCCTCATGTCGTCAAGGAACCATCGTAACCAAACGATCTAAGTTGCTGTAAAAGTCTTAGTCTAATACTCAACTTTCCTAGAAATACGAGAGACAACATATTGTTTCTTGTGTTTTCCAACAAATTAGAGAGTCGCCAAGAAAAGTTCATATGTCAATGGTAGATTTTCGATCAACATGACGATTGGCCAATCAGTTAACCATCTTGGCCTTTTATTATAAACAAAAACTTGTACAAAGACCGTCTAATGGGTCTCTTTCGTTAGACGGATCTTATACATGAACCGACCCAGTTGACTATACATATATATATATATATATATAACTTTCATGTCCATTACTTCTCTCATTCAAGTCTGAACCACCACTGCACGCTGTTTTCTCCCAAATCATCACCACCACCCCGACTGCAACTATCGTGCATCATCCCTGCTGCAATCATCACCACAACTCACCACAATTACTCTAACATTGCTACAATGATTTTCCCCAAATTGTCACTACCACCGCCGCTGCAACCATCGCGACGATTTCCCCCAAATTGCGACTACCATCACTGCTGCAACCATCGCCACCATCACCACCGTTGAAATCATCATCACCATTGTAAGTGTTTTTACGACTTTGTAATTTCAGAATTGTCGAAGATAAGTAATATATGTAGTCAATTGCTTAACACATTATCCTAAATGCTAGATATGGTATTTTGGACCACTTCCAGCTTATATGGTTAATTTTGGCTTAATCCATATTGATCAATTGCATTTGGAAATGATAATGCTAGCAAGTTTGTACGTATTTTGAACGTTCAACTTACCTTGCTATATAATATATGTATCTTGTTACTTGAGCAATACAACATTAATAAAACTTATTTGATTATTTCTGTTTAATTTCCTTAATTTTGCAACTATGATTGCTACCACATTTCGATCTCCACCAATTTTGTTTGTCCTATAAGTATGCTCTATGAATTTATTGAGTTCTATGGGGTGTGTGTGTGTGTGTGTGTGTGTGTGTGTGTTTGATTTGGTTCAAATGAGTACTAAACATTTGTGTGAGAAATGGGAACTATTCCTAGCCATTAGGTTAAACAAATTCTAGGGTTCAGATTGAGATTGATATTTAAGGATATTTGTTTATTTTATCATTTTTTTAATTGTAGGAGGTTAACTAAGTCATTTTGCAAAATAAATCCCATAATACACGAATTTGTCATATCAATTCAAATTTTTCTTTCCATATCTTCTCATCCAGTAAACTCGTTTTTCTCATTTCTCTCAATAAAAATTTATCTTAATATTATTCTATCAATTTTCATTGTTTTTATTCTACATATTTTATTCCATTCATTTTTCACCCATCGATTTTATTCAATCAATTTTAATTTTTTTTAGCGCATTCATCAATTTTAATGATACATGTGCTTCTAGGGTCACTCATTTTTCTCTATTGGCAAGTTCATATTTTCATAAATCATATTTAATTTTTTAAATCATCTTACTAAGATATTTATCGCTTTTCCACTGAGCTTCTGCATAAGTTTTCCTGTTTTTGATCGTCCTCATCAATCTCTCTGTTTCTGATTATTTCTAGGTTGATCAACTGTGTTTGTGTATGAGTGTGTGTTTGAGAGAGAGAGAGAGAGATTTCTTTTTTGCTACTTTATTTGGGGTGCGTTAGTATGATAGATAAAGTTGTGTTCTTGATGAAATTTTGAGATGATTGATGAGTGAGTTTATATGACTTCTTGCTGGGAATTTGATTTAGTCAAGGATTAATGATTAGAACCCTCAATTTGAACTTACAAAAAGTGTTAATTGTACGTTTTTAATGTATTCCAATTTTGAATTTTTTTTTCCGATGTGCTATACTGCTATATGAGTTGAATTGTTACCTGAAACGAGTTCATAAATAGAGTTCCTAGTATGTCACTAAGATATGATATTTATAAATAAGTCCTTACCCAATACAATAGGCTTAGGATGAGCATTTTATGATTAATGCTTCAACTATTGTAGTTATAAGGTGGGTGATAACTATCTAGCACGTGACTTATGTTTCAAAGACATGCTCTACTTATGATAACATATGTTTATGTTAAAACATGCTTCAAAATACTTTCATGGCTCAATGATTTCTAACCAACACGTGGCATTATGTTTCAAAATCGTGTTATCTTTATGATAAAATATGTTTATGTTAAAACATGCTTCAAAGTTCAAAATATTTTTTTATGGCTCATCGGAAGATACTAAATTCTTTGGTTCCAAATATGACACTTCGGTGCAGTATGGCACTACGGTGAAGTATGACACTACAGTGCGATTATGGCACATCGGTGCAGTATAGCACTACGATGTAATTATGGTACTACATTATAAATATGTCACTTCAGTGAAATTTATATGATAGGGAACCATTTTATGTATGTTAATGAGCAGAGTTTTTATGGGCACTATAGTAACTATATTTAATATGCAAAATATTTATTGAATGATCAAGTATATTTCAGAAATTGAAACTCCCACTGAGTATTTTCTGGCACTCAGCCCATCTATTTTTCAAAATATTTTCAAGTATATGATAACGGTTGGCAGCTGATGTGGACCAATAGGGACTTCTTATTTCTTTGACCATTCAATGATTTTTAATTATTGATTATTTGTAGTTTCTGGTCAACAAGTATGAATTTTCATGCTTTCGCTTTCTGATCATAAAGTATTTAATTATTTTATGGACAATTGGGACTGTTGTGGTCTTTTTGACATATTTTAAATGTTGATTGTTGAATTTTGATTGGTCGTGGTCAAACAGGTTGTGACTTATTGTTGAATGGTAAACGCATGTGAGTGTGAATATTTTGAATATTTTAAACGAAATGATGCCCAAATTTTTATAATCCAAGAAAACTTTTATTTTTAAATTGTGAATTTTTTTTTCATTTATTTTGATTGTGTGTTTTCATTAGCATCTGGGCTTTCGAGTTCGAGTCACTACAGGAGAAGTGCGAACAAAAAGGAGGTTATGTGCCTTCGCTAGGGAAAAGTGGGAAAGAGGGATCATGACTTCAATATCTGATTTTTTTAAATATATATATTTTCCTAAAATTGAGTAAAATAGTGGGTCGAGTTAGATGATCATATGGGAGTCTGCCTCTTTGTTATATATTTTGTAGAGTTTTTCAATTGTTGATTTGTAGGTGATTAATTATGTGTATATATATACTAAATTTTGAGGGTTCAAAAACCATTCAATGGTTAGAATTGTACGTTGATAGAAAATAGAATTTTGAAGTTTTTTTAAAGTATAATTAATAATTTGTGATGGATTAGAATTGCACTAGTCTCTTTTGATGTACAATTGGATAATTATCAACCTTCACAATTTTAAAAATTAAAGCAAATACAACATAAAAGATATTACTCATAAGTTTGTTCGTCCACATTTACAATGGTAATGGGGTGAAACATCATAGTTTACCAATGAACATATATTTGATGTGGTGTGACTTAGACTTGAAAATTTAATTCAAGTGTGTATGTGTTAGTATTTTACATAGGAGATTCCAATTTTATTAATGGATCTAAATTCTAATGAGAGAGTATAAATGGGGATAGAAAACTTATATATCTTATCCCCTCAACAACTTTTCAATTATATTCATTATGTCATTATCAGGAATTATGATCTAAAAATAATTTTTGGCCATCCATCTATACCACACTAGGAATTTTGAATACAACGTGAGCATCTTAGGTGTTATGAGCTCATTCACGCATTAGAAGCAACGGGGAACAATTCGAATGCATAGAGATTCCTACATGCACGACGGCATGCCAAAATGTTTCATCATGTATGTTGTCGGTAAAATCATAAAGATGGTGATAGAACTCCACAACTCCAACCACTTTCATAGGCAAATGTGTGTGGCACATGTATTTTTCATGGAGAATCTGTGTTTAAACTGGATACGTTGGCGCAAATGTCGACATGAACACTGATAATGATGATATTGCGTACAAGTGTGATGTGTGGCGTTGGGTTGCTGCCTTAAAAGTTGTATCTAGCGAGACCTCACCACGGCATGAGGTCCTGAAAACGGATATTTGGATGATTGGAATTCTCGCATTGGAAAACATAAATTGTTAACTATGGCAATCAGATTCAATATTCGGTCATTTTGGGGCCTTTTGAGATCCCAAATTGAAAATGCTTGAACTGAAAAGTTGTCCGAAATATTATTTTACGTTGGGATAGCATATCGTTGAATTTTATTTTCAAGTATCTCATTATTTGGATTTTTGCCTAAAATGTTAAAGTTGTTCGGATTTTATTTTGAAATCAAATGTTGTCGGAAAAATCCCAAATTTAAGAGTTGATTTCTGTTATGATAAGGGTCATCCTTGATATATTTTATAATTTTTGGATAAAAATAAAGCTTCGTTGGATTTTGTTATTGAATATCCCTACCGAAAGCCCCCATAGACATTCATCATTTGTGCAATACTTGTTTATTTTTCACCATCTGATTGCGACTGAAGAGCCCCATTAACTTCAACAACTTTTCACTTATATACATTATGGTATCTTTGGGAATTCGAGTCGAAAAATGATTTCTTAGTCATCCATCCGTACGTTAACCATCTGATTGTGACTGAAGAGCCCCATTAACTTCAACAATTTTTCACTTATATACATTATGGTATCTTCGGGAATTCGGATCGAAAAATGATTTCTTAGTCATCCATCTGCACAACGTACTAGTATGGTACATATGGAAGGACTAAAAGTTAAACATATAATATCCACTATGATGTTTGACAATAATGTAAGTGTGGCAAATTGAAACAATATTATGTCATGTGAATTGAAATATTAGTGAATAAGAGATTTTGTTTTTGCTAGAAGTAGAAATTTTTGTATTTATTAAGTTTTGTGGTTTTGGTGTACATTGGGTGGATGAATCAAATTGAGGATTTTCGTTTTTATTTTCTTTTATGTAATAAAAAATTAAATATAATATATAGTATGAAAGTTAAATTTTTTAACGTCTAAATGGCGGACATTATATTCTTATTTCTCCTACATATTTCCCAGTTTGTATTAATTATTATGTATAATAAATTGTTATATTATACACTCTGTAATAATAAAAAAAGTGTTTAATACTCGTGTATCGCATGAGAAAATATTTCTTTATCTATGATTAGAAAACCTAAATAAATCACCCAACCTACCACACAGCCAAACATTATCACAAAAAAAAACATAGAAACTTAGAAACTATAAATCTTCATGATTACAACTTTAGACTATCAAAACATAAATTTATGTTAATAATTTACATATATACAATACAATTATATCTTCATATATCAGCAAGTTCTCATGGCTTAATTAATGGTACACGGCTATTCCAATAATTGATTGAAACTTTAAATGTCTAATAAAATCGGTAGTTTAGCCTCTTCCACCTTTACCGCAATCGAAAGACACACGACATCCACGAATTGACTCATTCATGACTTCTCTCCCTAAAAACAAACCATTTGCAATAAACCTATTACAGCAAACCTGCAATACTTATACATACATATATATATATATATAGAGAGAGAGAGAGAGAAAGAGAGAGAGATAGAGAGATTCTGGTCCATAAATTCAAATTATGTATGCCCGAGTTCTGGGCCATTTTCCTATTAAAAACATTATTGGCAACCCTCACTGAACGTGGGCCTAGTGGACACATCTGCGCTAGCCAGATTTTTCTATCGAAGAAGAGGCGTCTGAAAGTCGGATATGCCATATCGACTATGGTGTTTGACCGGGATGCGAGCATGGCAAGTGTAGAGGATGAATGGGATTATCTATACCCCAAACACTGTAGGCAGTAGCTGTCCCGGAACAGTTTGACAAATTTTGTAATCCCAAGCAAGAAAAAGTTGATATATGACACTTTAGAGTGATAGCTTTGGAAATTCTCTATTGCGGAGTACGATCACCGAATGCCTTGTCGATGTATTCATCTCTCTAAAAAATTGTGACCAATGACAAATTGCCTGTGGAGATGATCTGTTTTGAAAACATAGATGGTGAAGAACGCGAAGGGAAAGCATATACCAAAAGTGGCTTACCCGTTCATCATCCAAACAGAAGGCCCGATTCTCTATTGAGAGAGTTACAACGAATGGTGATAATAGAGTGTATTGATCCTAATCCAATGACAATGACCACCCTTGATGAGCCGAAGGTCCATAAATTATCTACGAACGAGTTCTACAATTAAAAAGTGGATGATCTTCTTTGGAAACCGTGATCAATCTTAGTGTGTTTATGTGTTTTCCGTTTTTTTTTACTATAACTATTTTATATCTATCGGAGTCTGATTTTCTCAGCTCATGATTGTTAAATATGTCTCTATCTTTATTATTTCTTATCTGTCGGAGTCTGGTTTTCCTAACTCTTGGTTGTTAGTTATGTCTGTCTTTAGTTTTTCTGTTGTTGCTGGAGTCTGATTTCCCTAGCTCTTGGTTTTTAGTTTTGTTTGTCTTTAGTATTTCATGTTGTTTTCCGAACTCCAATCCAACTAAAATATTATTACTTTATTTTTTGTTTATTATTTATAATTGTTGCATTACCCTCTTTTAATGCCCTTTTAGACTTATAACTCAATCAATTAGAGTTTGCTACAAAATATAAGATATTAATCATTGATCAAATACTCACAATGATATTTATCTACATATTAATCCTACGAGTGTAACCATATTATAAATTGAAGCCTAAGACTACCATTATCAACAACCGGACAAACCCCCCAACCGGGCAAACAACCTCAATATTTAATTAATTTATCTCTCTTTCACATCCCCAATATTTTACCCAACTCAACCACATACAATTTGATAGTTTATCAGCAATGACCCGAACACCCAACCACAACATTATATATTATTTATTCTTTTCTTTCATTAATAAATATAATATAATTAATTTGAATTAAAAAAAACAATTATTATTATTGAAAATTATAACAACACAAAATAACAAACTTTTATAAAATAGACAATATGATAAAATACAAAATAAACAAAATAAGAACATAAATAACAATAAACTCAATATGAATTGAAAATAAACAAGTGACAATTAAAATAGATAAAAAAAATGTAAATTTAGTGTTGATTGCCGAATTTTTGTCATATATGCTCGATCAAGTCGTCATGAAGAATGGTGTGGGATTTTTTTATTGTGAACTTGTGACCTAGTTTTCATATAGCTCGACAAGCTTGCAATCTTCTCTATAGAGTAAACGAAATCGTTTTCTTCTTCTTGTTCTTCACTTTGTTGATTATTCTGTCTAACTCGATCTTCTATAAATTCCGTCGGATCATGATAGTTTAGATAAGTGTTTCTTTCATCCTCCACTATCATATTATACATGATGAGACAAGCAATCATTATTTTTTCAATAATGTCACGATCTCAAATAAGACATGGACGTTTGATAAAAGCAAAACGAGCTTGTAAAACGCTAAATGCTCGCTCAACATATTTGTGGGTTGCCTCTTGATGTTGAGCAAATAATTGGTGCTTCCGAATTTATGGAGCATGAATAGATTTGACAAATGTTGCCCATTGAGGATATATCAGCCAAATAATATCCCATATATTTTTCTTTGCCATTTTCAACATAAATGACTTTTGATACCCGACCTTCCAAAATATAATCAAATAGAGGAGATTGATCAAGTACATTGATATCATTTCTCGAACCCGGTGTTCTGAAAAATGCATGCCAGATTCATAGGTCTTGTAATGCAACTGCTTCCAAAATTATTGTTGGGTTATCGTTCTTCCTGCATATTGCCCCGCCCACGAAGTATGATAATTTTTCCATTCCCAGTGCATGCAGTAAATACTTCCCAACATACCTAGAAAACCACGTTGTTCTCCGACGTGAAAAAGAGTTGCGATGTCTTCTTCAGTGGGCTTTCTGAGGTACTCATCACCAAAGTTGGAAATTGCACCTTCAACGAATTAGATAACTAACTTACGAATGAGTTGTGCGCTCATTCATAAGTATTCATCATGTAAGTCTGCTGATGATCCGTATGCCAACACCCTCATAGCTGCAGTACATTTTTGAATCACCGACATACCTAGACGACCGGTGGCATCAGCCTGTTGTTGGAAAAATTCATCGGTGGCAACGCGCCTGTTCATTATACGTTCAAACAATGGCTTTCACATGCGATACCTTGTTCAAAACATCTCCGGCGGATAGATTGGATCTTCTGTAAAGTACTGCTCGAACATACTTTCATGACCTTTCTCGCGTATTCATTCAATATAACGTCTTACAGCTCTAACATGATGATTGGTAGGTTGTAATGATAGTTCAGCAGCATGAATGATCACATCTTCGATGATGCGGTAGACTCTCTGATTTTTGTTTAGTAATGCTTTCTACACATTCATCATCATCGAGGAAATTAGAAACATCAAAACTAGAACCTGATGCCATTTTTTTAGGGTAGATTCAATATTTGAGTTGGAAAATAGAAATGAAATTTATGTGCATCTTCTATAAGGTATATATATATAGGGTAAAACTATAATTATTTCTCTTTTTTTTTAAATGACATGACAAGAGTCACATGGATGACATTGAAGCATTTTTTTCTCACATGCACGTTATTAAAGTAGTAATTATTATGAAAGCATTTTTTCTCATATGCACATCAGTTTCTCACATGCACTCCAGTAAAGTCACATGCATGCCAGTACATTATCATAATTGGTGCTTCACAAAATAATTGAGCAAATAATTGGTGCTTCACAAAATAATAAGACATAACTATATTACATAAATTGAAAATTACATAATTAAATATTACATAAAAGACATAAAATGAAAATTACATAAATGACATCAGGGAGAAAACTCACAAGATCACATCCCATATAGTTCAACCATTAAACGATGTTTCAGATTTTTTCATCAGGGGGATAATTGGCCTTTTCCCATCTAGAACATTAGCATAGATGTTTTCATTTTTTCTTTCTGCAGATCAATTTCTTTTTCACGTGTAATCCTCAGTTCACGAAGTTCTGCAGTGAAATCATCAGGGAGTATGAAAAATTATGACGCTGCTTCTTTTCCTTTTCTTTTATCTTACTTTAGCTTTGTCTCTGCCAATTGGACGAGAAAATAATGAAGCATCACTACCGGAAATTTCTGGAGTAGAAGCAGGTGGAAGATCCCCATCTTCATCGGTTCTTGATTTTTTGGAGCTGCCGTGACTTTCGTCAACACTATTGTCATCATCTGGGCGGGAACGTATGCACCCAGTGTTGTTCAATCTCAACTCCCACTTGTGATAATGACGCATCACTTTCTCAAATACCTCATAGTGGGTAAACTTGGATTTTCCATAGAATGTTTGAGCAACATTCTCAATATCCTTTCTGGGCTGTCTGCTCATTCTTCGTTCATACGTTTTTTTGTGTGCAGCAGTCCACGACATCACATTTTTATTGAGGCGTCTGTAACTTTGCCTCAATGATTCTGAGGATCGAGGCCACCAATATCAGGATTTTCAAATCGAGTTTTATCATACAAGTTTAAAACTTTTGACCAAAATGAGTCACTATTTTGGTTCTTGCCAGTAATAGGGTTATTACTGACGAAATACCAAGAAGACATAAGTGTTATATCTTCTTGATTTGTCTAATTTGAAGGGTTTGTGTGTGTTTCTTGCACATTTTGGGGTGCATTTTCAGAGATATTTTGAGAGGTTTGGTTTTCGAGATTAGGAGAAATGAGTAGGATTATGTGAAAATTGGGAGTTCATATTACAGAACTGTGAGAATGTTTCAGAGTTTGAAAGATTTTCGAGGCTAGAAAAATTATATTGGGAGTGATTTTCATACTGAGGATCGTAAAAAAAATATTTTCTCGATCCATTGGGAGATAGAGAAAAAAATGTTAAACGTAATAGATTGAGATATTGAGAAATTTGTGAGGTGTGTGAAAATATAGCAAAAATGGTCTCTATTTATAGAAAATGAAAAATACGAATTTTGATATTTTTTATTTTTTTAATTTATTATTAAAAAAATATATGCATTATATCTATTTATCCAAATAAAATTTACATATCCAATAAAATAGAGACAAATATCCAAATAAAATTTACATATCCAATAAAATTTAGATATAATGGATATATTTCTTTTGACAAAAACTTGTATGAGACGGTCTCATACATGAGACGGATCAATACACGTGAGTTAATGATACTTCACCCATAAATAATGATACATGTGAGTTAATGATACTTCACCCATAAATAATGATACTCACATGCGGGTATAAATAATGATACCCACATGTGAGTTAATGATACTTCATCCATAAATAATGATCCCCGCATGTGAGTATTGACCCGTCTCATATATGAGACGGTCTCACCCAAATTTGCCCCATTTCTTTTTAATAATACATTAAAAAAAATTAAAAAGTACAAAAAAAAAGAGAGGGGAGAGAGGGACCAGCGGTTGCTTGGTCTCCCTCGATCAAACAGCCAAATTCAGCCAACTTATATTTTTTTTTTTATGTTGAGTTGGGGGTCGAATGGTCTTCATTTAAAATGAGGATCGATAATTGTAGTCTAACAATTTTATTTTATAGAGCCAAAAACATAATCAATGTGTGTATATTCACTAGTCTTGTCACCTTGTACAATGAACACAATGAGAGAGCCAGAAAGAGGACATACGTTATAAACGATCGAACTTCCTATTTCTTCCTTATAAATTTGATATATATCAAAATGCACTTTCCCCTAATTATTTGTGAATAGATTGAACATTTTTTTATTTTATTTTATTTTTTTAGAAAGACGATTATGTTAGCTATTGATTCAAAATAGCATAAAGGGTTGCTATATAATTCCCAAAGGCTGTCTAAGTGTCTATATATTTTTTTAGAAACTTTTATTTTTCACAATTATGAATTTGATTGATTGGGCCAATATGAATTGAGGCTTTGTATTCTCCATTTGGATTTTTCCATCCATGGACTGTATACATCAATCCGGTAGCAGCCCACCCAATTTCTTTTCTTTTCCTTTTATTTTTTAATTTAGATTTCATTTGTTAGCATATATACTCAGATATGTATTATTAATGTCATCTCGTAAAAAAAAAGTCAGAACTTAATATGAACATTTCCTTAAAATATGATAAGAGAATATAAAATTCAGTGCTAGGTTTTGTTGGATAAGGGTGGGACTGTAAGAACTTATTTAGTTAATTCATTTCAAATCTCTAATGTCATTCTCCATACTACAATTGATGTTCTTGATCATGCCTTAATTATTCTGTATTTTGAAATATTTGATTGAAAAATAATTCTCATCTCATAAATACACTCACGCTAACAAAGCTACAGTAGGGACATATATGTTGCAACACCAAATATGAACAAAATGATCTTTACTCCTAAATTATATATTCTCAAAATAAGCGAACCAAATAAATGTAAGGTATACAACATGTGTATAATCCAAGAGATCTCAATACTCTACTATTTTCCAATATCCACTTTTACATTTAGTCAAATTCGATCCACTTATACTAGGCGTCTCATCAAGTATAATAAAAGAACGCACATATACCCATCAAGAACGTGTGCGTGTATTACAAATAGCTAAATATGAACTATTGTATATTCATTATTTACAGTCTATATATGTTTATATATTAATCTAGGTAGCTAGCAATAAATTAAATCAGCGACAAGATGGTCTATTAAATCATTGAAAAGTGTAAGTTCCAATTGATGACACAAGTGTTGTTGCTCTTGTTTAAACTTATTGTTCCAACAAATTCCTTTGTCCATATCCTTAACAAATGACTCCCTCTTCTCCTCCTCCTCCTCCAACCCTCCATCCATCCATGATTTTGCAATCCTCAAAATCTTATTACAATAATCAAACTCATGATCATCGTCATCGTCATTAAACTTTCCAAGTTCCTCAATCAAGAAATCCAATATCACATCATCACTATCATCGCTGTCGTCTTCTTTGAGATGCCTCAGCAACTTTTTTGCTTTCTCTTCTGTTCCATTACAATTACTGCCAATTTCTCTCTCCGAGTTCTGCTCTTCACTTCTAACATTGCGTTTCTCTCCTGCAAATTCATCCATTTTATTTATTTTTTATTAGAAAATTGTACGTACGCCTTTAATTGTCAAAATTACTAATGAATTAATTAAGTTCATTTTATTCCGATATATACTCACTTTGAACATTACTGAGGGTTGGATGATAAGGAGAGACGATGAATTCTTCAACTTGTTGAAATGGTGAAGCAAGAACTGAGACTGGGCTTTGTTGCTCATATTCTTCAAATGACCAATCTCCCTGTAATAATTAATTTAATTACAAAAAAAAAGTTAATTATAAGCAATATAATGTATTATATTTTTCCAATAATTAAATAAACAAATTTGGTACGTATTGTCTGGCTAGTAGCGGACAGAATATGAGATAAATTAATGTTAATCATTATCAAAATAAGAAATTTATTTAATTAATATATAATACGTACGCGACACACCTTAGGAATATTCTTCAACGTGGCAGCAGCATTTTTACCCCAAAACTCTTCATTTTCACCGCCCCACGGTGGTAACTCCTCATCCTCCGCCGTAAAATCACTGTCGCACCAGCTAGACCTCTTGCTGCATGAGGTGGTGGTAGTGGTGGCGGCGGCGGTGCTCCGGTCAGGGGACGGCGGAAGCGTAGGGTCATCATCGACGAGGTCCCTAAACGATCTCCACCGTAAGATGTCCTTGACTTTGACTTTTACCTCCGACGACACATCTCCGAAAATGTCGTCATTGCCCTCACTGCTCCTCTTTGGCAAAACTGAGGGAGATTTCGACGAAGCAAACTGGAGCAGCTTGATCACCTTATGCACGGCCGACATTTTCGTCGCGGCGGCTCGCTTCGACCAGCTTCGGAGTAGTACGATGTGGGGCTTCGTTGACTTTGATGATGATGTTGACCTCCACGACCACGATGATTTGCAACCACCATCGTCTCTCAGGAAATCTTTCAGCAACATGGGACGATTATGTTCGACTATATGGTGTTCAAATCTTGTGTTTTCTTCGACTAGAAAAGCCATTACTTTTTTTTTTTTTTATAATAAAAATGAATTGATGAAGAAATTAATTGGTGACTGGGAGAGAGCCTAGGTAGCTAGCTAGGGTGGTGTATAGATGAAATATTGTAATGAATTTTTTGGGATCTAAGTTGGATATAAGCTAGGAGTGGATTTATAGAATAGAAGAAACAATGTATATGGAGAAAATGACAAACAACACGTAGAAGCGAGGATGCTTCTAACCGATCGATGGAAAAATATTTCCATAAAAACAAAAGCATGGAGCAATATTAATATTTTAATGGTTTGTTTGATGAAGGATGTCGGAGAAGAGTGGATTATAAATGAGTTTAATAATTTGCAGTTATGGAAAATTGTCGGTTGTCGTAATGCTAGATAGATGTGCATGTATGTGTATCTAACTTGTTAATTCGGTGATAAATTTTATATTTTTAATTCAAAAATCGATATTATATTTGCTAGCTCTCTGACTTATATTAGTTATACATATTGAGATAATATATAAAATATTGTTGAAAATAGAGGAACTCGACTATAATGATTAATGACATAATTAGAATAATAGACAGTGCAATGATAAATTAAAGTTGATCAATTGTTTCATGGAACTCATGGTTTTTGGCACATGAAAAGAGGAGCAGGAATTTGCTAGGTACTTGCTGCATTATTGGATCAAGTTATATACATCAGACTCTTTCTTGTCCTGTTGCTCTTCTGGATTAACAAATGATTAGTTAATTACAATTAATGTTAATTACTATGGACTTTGGTACCGGTTATATATATATATTTATCTATATTATATATAAAACATCAAGAACGTACCGTTTCGAACAATACCAAACCAATGTATGTCAATACATATATTACATTTAACTTTTTTGCACATTAATTAATTGATACTGATTTAGTTATATTTATTTTAATATACACATATCTTCGGGAAAACAATAACCATTTTTTTTAAATAAAAAAGGTTATATATTTGAATAACATTTAATTATAAATAATGTTACGTACGTTATATATATTTCACTAAAATAATTTCATCATTTACCCCCTAATGAAATTTAAATTATTAAAAAATATTTTATCAAAAACTTTTTCAATACTCCATATATGTAATAAAACATTGAAATTATAATATCAAACATTCTGATTCATTTGGAATAATTTAAGTTTTTTATGTCACAAAAATAATAATTCATTGACAAAGACTGGTGTACACTCATAGTATATAAGTTTTATATTAACCGTATACTTTGTAGTATTAGAATTGATATTTTCCAGTATTGGAAGTGATATTTTTTTCAATCCAAAAAATGTAGTAATAATTACAAAAAAAAAACCCCACAACCTTTTAAAATAATTAGCAGCATTTTTCGGTAAAATAAATATGATTATTTTCAATATTAGAAACGATACTTTTCAATGTTAAAGTAATATTTTTAAATATTATAAGTGATATTTTTTTTCCATTAATTTGATATAAGATGTATATACAAGTGATATTACCTAATTCATTTCATCTCTAATTAGGCCTGAAATTCCTTAACCGAGCCGTCACAAACCTTTTAATTAATCTCCATACCAGACTATTTCGAATTTTCGGTGCTAGTTAAATCAGATAAATATTCCACTTTCTAAATTCTTTAAAAACTAGATGCGATTTCGATTTATTTGTAATTAATTAATTGTGGGCATTAAAAAAAATTCATGTTCAGCTAACCGTTCACGTTCTTATAGTTGAGGCATGAGGGTAATTAGTGCAAATTAATGCTGTCTTAATCATGCCCTTTTTTCTTCTTTATTTTTATCTTTTGTTTCCAACGATGTAGTAAATTTTAAATTAGTGCAAATTAATGCGGCCTTAATCAGGCCCTTTTTCTTCTTTATTTTTATATTTTGTTTCCTGCGGGGTTTTAAAATTAATTAATGATGCTTAATTAGTAGCCAAAGAGTTGCATAAATAATATTTGATGTTGTTATGGGAGGGACCGACAAGATACAAGAGAGTGGTCAACATTGACATGCTCATCAATTAATGCTTGTGTTGCTGTAGCATAGATCTCAACTTTATCAATCCAATACGACAATTTAAATTAATGTATTAATACAATAGAATATCAAGACGTGACAGGAAAAAAAACAGCAGATTAAATTCCAACCATGCACATATAAGATACGTCAGAAAAAAGATGTTTAGGCATATACATATGTTCTTCACTTTATAAAAATATGAGTCCATGCAACAGTTCAGTTTTTTATTACATTTTACAATATAATATAACATATTTAGTTTGATGATTCAATTGGATTGATAATGAAAGTTTGAGAACCCAACTGAAATAAATAAAGTTTGATCTTCATATTCTTTGATCGAATAAGGTTTATGGTCATTTTTTTTCTTTCACTTGCAGACTAAGTTAATTTTACGTTCAAATTATTATAATTTTATATTTCATTTTAATCAATGTGCGTATGTTGCTCAATATCTTTTACATGAAATAAAATACGAGGGTAATAATATTACGATAAAGTGAATGATCTTGTAATAATAAATGATAACTTTAAATAATTTATGAATTATTATCTGACTGCCGATTTTTATTGCAAAAAGTATTGAAGTAATGAGGAGATCGATGGATGTTGGATCAAAGTAGGCGTGAAATTAATAGACCAAACTTTATTTTCTTTTCTTTTTTTATAACTTATACGGGCCTAACATTTCATATTCATGCAATCGAAGTTTTGATTCGCAAACATGGGAAAGGATCAAATCTTTATTTTTTGTCTACTTGATTTCCTACCAAAGTCTGCGATGGCGTACGTGGCGGATGCCTATTGGTCAGCTGCACGTGCAGTTGCCTATGTTATTTGGATGTGATTAGAAGGGGATCCTATGTTTTTATCTTCATACATGAAATTTTATTTCGACTCGTGAGTAGTAGATTATTACTTTATTTAATTGTTTCAGTCCACGAGTCACGCCCCCTAGTTGAAAAGCCTTTAAGTTTTCTTTCTCTAAGTATAATTATGAGCGACTCATATGTTACCATCTCATCGGTAAAAAAATCGTGATATCAATATTTAAATTTTAATATTAACGAATGCATAAAATAATATTATAGAAAAATCCAATGATGATGGATTTGAGAGAGAATTCGAGATCCAAGAAAGGGTCAAAGGAGGATCTTAGAGTTTCGAATACCTGAACTTTTTGATGATATATATCTTGACTTTCTTATAGGGAGGCGTTCAATGGTCTCCCGATTTTCTATTTTTTCTTTATCTTCAAGAGGGTTTTGACCCGATCTCCTCCTTGCAACTGTTAGGATTTTGACCCGATTTTCTCTCCTGACTGCTACTAATTTTAGACCTTCCCGATCTTACATTTTCCCATCGTATATGATCTCGTTTCCAAGGTCATATCATTCGACCTCACTACCATTGGGTTGTGCAAGTTTGGGCTTACAAAAAATGACCTATACACTTATTACACTAAAAAGTATTAGTTGTAGCCTTAAAACTTAAAAGTACATCATGCTACTTTAATTATATGAGTTCATTACATTTCAATTATTGTTTAATATTACCTTTGCTCAAAAAAATATGATTTAATACATCTAAATTAGGGCTTATATTTATTTCAAAGAAATTAATTATCGAGCGCAGTGCACGAGCCCATGCATTAGTGTCGGATGAGCGCATTATGCAAGTCGTTGGATCAAAAAAATAAATTAATTCACATTAATTTTAGGGTTCACTACCCTACAAAGGAATACCACTTTAGCGACATAATTTACATAAAAAAATCCATTGTTAAAATGGTTTAACAATGGATCGAGTTTGTCGTTAAAAATATTGTCGTTGGCTATTTTAAAGATATAATTAATGACAGAAAAACATTAGCAACGTAATTTTCCGTCGCTAGATTATCGTCAAATTCAGTTGCCAAAAAAATAAAAATATGAAAATAAATTAATTTAGCGACGGAATTCCATCACTGAAAATAAAAAAAATTAGCGCGCGAGACCATCCGGTGCATGAGTTTCAATCAACATGATCATTGGCCAATCAGTTGATCATCTCAGCCTTTTGTTATATATTTTATGGAGCTTTTCAATTGTTGATATGTAGGTGATTAATTACATGTATGTATTCCTGATTTTGAGGGTTCAAAAAACATTCAATAATTAGAATTGTGCATTGACAGAAACTAAAAATTTGAACCACTTTTAAATATATGATTAAGAATTTGTGATGCATTAGGATTGCATTAACCTCTTTTAATGCACAATTAGATAATTATCAACCCTCACAATTTTAAAATTAAAGTAAATAGCATATAAGAGATTTTACTTAAAAATATTATTCATCCACGTTTACAATGGTAATAGGGTGCGGCGTCATAGTTTACAAGTGGACATATGTTTGATGTGGGGTGAATTAAACTTGAAAATTTAATTCAGTTTGAGTGTATGTCAGTATTTTGCATGGGAGTTTCCAATTTTGTTAATGGTTCTACATTCCAAAGAGATAGTATAAATGGAGAGAGAAAATTTATATTTTGTCCCCTTCAATAATTTTTCAATTATATACATTATGATATCTTCTAGAATTCCGGTGAGAAAATAATTTTTAGCCATCCATTCATAAAACGATACGTCTTTTGAGTACAACACAAGCATCTTAGGTGTTATGAGCTCATTCACGCACATTGGAAGTGTTGGAAAATAATTTCGAATGCATAGAGTTTCCATACATGCGCGATAGTTTTTTGCACAACTTTATGAGACGTTTTCCTTCCGGCATACCAAAGTTTTTCCTTATATATGTATGTTGTCGGTAAAGTCGTGAAGGCAGTAACGAAACTCCACAACTCCAACTGCGTAGACGGGTGAATTTGCACGTGTATTTTTCATAGGGGAGCCGCGTTCAAATTATAATACATCGGCACTAACATCAATATGAACACTAATAAAGATGGTGTTGCGCACAAGATGAGGTTCTGAAAATGAACATCTGGATGATCGGAATTCTCGCGTTGAAGTATTTTGGGCTATATTTCAATGGTTAACAATCACCTGCATCGAAGACTGGATCAAATTAGAGAAATTGGGAAACTTCCAAAAAATCTGCTCGTAGACGATGCGTCTCTTCAGTCCAGTATCCAAAACAAACTAAAAGCTCTAGTGAAGAAAAAGAGAATGATTTTTTCACACGTCTTTCAAAACCTTGTGCTCAACTGTTTGAAGTCTGGCCAATCTCTAAGGCCATCTACTAGAGCTCTAGAAGCATGTTAATTATTAGCAAGATTTCAAATTAGTGTTCAAGATAATGAATTTCTTAATTAATTATATTTTAGTTTCTTAATTAATTATGTTTTAGTTTCTTACTTAATTATGGTTTAGTTATTTCATTGTGTATTTGATCTCTATAGCATAAACTTATTCCTTCTAGAAGCCCTCGTAGCCACTCATCATTTGTGCAGTAATAACGTTTTATAACTAAAGAGCCCCATTAAGTTCAACAACTTTTCAATTAAATACATTATGACATCATCAAAACTTCAGGTCGACAAATGATTTTTTAATATCCATTCGTACGAGTATGATATGTATGGAAGGTTAATACATTTAGACTCACAATCGTGTATTTAATTTTTATAGTAGAAATCTATTTCTACCGGAAGCTCCGTAGTCAATCATCATTTGTGTCCCATAGTCATTATCATTTGTGCAGTACATGTGTTTTTTCACCATTCAATTGCTACTGAAGAGCTTCATTAACTTCAACAACTTTTCAATTATATACATTATGATATCCTCTGGAATTTCGATCGAAAAATGATTTTTTGGCCATCCGTCTGTACAATGAGTATGGTATGTATGGAATGTCTCAAGGTCAGATATGTAGTTTCCACTATGATGTTTGACAACGATGCAAGTGTGTCAAGTTTAGCCGATCCTTTGCAAGAGAAAATCGACTTATGACACTTTGGTGTTATAGGGTTGTAACTCATCTACTGTGTGGTATAAGCACTGAACATATTGTCGTTGTATTAGTCTCTTAAAAAAATTATTTTCATTGGCAAAGTATTGGTAGAAATGATGCTTTGTTTTAAGAAGCTCACTCATGCGGTGGGTGAAGAACTTAAAAGAGAATATATACCGAACGAGGCTTACCATTCACCCTCCGAAAAGAAGCCTCGACTTTCTATCAAAAAAGTTTTAAATAATGGTCATAAGATGTCTTGATCCTAATCCAGTGAAGAGAACCATTCTCAGTGCACTAAATGGCCATAAATTGTTCACGAATGAGTCCTACAAGAGTGTAGACGACCTTCTATGGAAACCATGATCTTAATATCTTTCTGTTTTCCTTTTTTTAGTAGTATTGTTTCATGAGTTCTGGTTTCCCAAGCTCATGATTGTTATATCTATGTCTTTTGCATTTCTTGTTAAGTTCTCATTTTTTGTGCTCATTGTTTGTTATCTTTCTATTTTTCAATCCAATTAAAATAACAATATTATTTCTGTTTAATTTTATGTTTATTATCTGTAATTATTATTTGTTATATTCATCATTAATCTCAATTCTATGTTTAACAAATATATATATATATATATGTGTGTGTGTGTGTGTGTGTGTGTGTGTATTTTGACTATCTCATTCTTTTGTTATATATTTTATGGATCTTTTTTTATTGTTGGTGGATAAGTGAGTAATTAGATGTATCATTCGGGTTAGCATAATAAAAATTGGAGTAATTATAATTACCCAAATAATAATCATGAGTTTCTCCTTCATAGCTTGGTCATAGTTGTTGAAATTTTCCTGGTGGAAAAAATTCAACTCTCTCTATGTTTCTGCTCAGCAACTCCATATGAATTGAAATTTCTCTAGTGGAAATAAATCAACTCCTCATTATATCTTTGCTCAACAAATCCATATGATTGCCTCATATATTTTTTTGGCTCGTCTCGAATCATGGAGTTTAGTTGATTTCGCAATTGTGCAACTTTCGATTGCAATTCCAACAGAGTCACTTCTCTCTCCAATTCAGCATAAGTAGCATAAAGATTTGTTTTTCCTACTCCAGCCATTTTTTTGTAGTTGAAATCTCAAGAACAAAAATTAAAAATAGAAAAATAGAAGATTTTTTTTTATTTTTTTGAAAATAAAGAAAAATTAAAATAAATAAAATCTAGCTTACTAATTCAGTAACATAATTCCTGGCAACGATGCCGAAAACTTGACCACTATCTTCTTAGCAGTAAAACATCCACAAGTGTACGTGTAATTATAGACAATAGTGATTCTTTATAATTTAAGTTGTTTTCCCTCAAAAAATTATAGACAATAGTGAGCACGAGTATCGTATCCACATAAATTGTAATGGTAAATAATAATGCGAGTACTAAAACATAGACATGTCATTAATATTTAGATACTTAAATAATATAATAAATGACATATAAAATAAATATTTCAATAGCATAAATATAATTAACTAAAATAAAACAATTAATGAAAATAATGGATTCTAGAGGAGAGTTCATATAATGGCTTTTAGAATTGATTTATTGACTACTTGACCTTATTTAATTTATCAATGGTGGAAAATCATTTAACTGTTGTCAGACTGCTTTTACGAATACGTGTCATAACATAGAAATAATGAACATGCACTTCAGTTGGTCGGTTCTTCACACATGTTATTACCCACAATCAAACACACTAAGATTATAATTCCTATGCAACACTTGTTCATTGGGTCGATTCTTCCAAGCATCAAATAAAATGATATTCATATTTTATCTCACTAAATTAATCAGTCACCGATGAGGCGATGATATTGCTTTAATTAATTAGCTTGCATACATATGATGCAACCGTCAACATACACATGAGAAATCTAAACTAGTAAACCAAATACTCAATGATAACTGAAAAATATAACTCAATAAATCAAATCATGAAATTCAATGTACTTACAAAATTCTAGAATCCAACAAAATAATTACCTAGACATAATTAAATCAAAAGAATAAAATAAGAACATAGTAAATAAAATAACGTTCAACACAATCAAGAACCCGAAGTCTTCAATCTTGACATAGCCAAAATCTCCGCTTCTCCAAAGTCTCTGTTGTGTCTCCATAATTTTATTCACCCCTTCTCATCGTTTTCTCAACTTTTTATCTCTTTTCTAATGTGTAGAGATGATATTTATAGTGTTGGAGGGAACCCTATGGTTAAAAAGAAGTCCTAAGTTGAGAAAGACCTTGAAAATCTCGTGTAGGATTCGATTAGGCTGATTGGGAGCAGTTCCATGCTAGTCGACCCACCAATGTCTTCTGAGTCGATTGATGGGTCAGGTGGCTGGTCGATCCTATGCGCGCAGGCTTCACTAAAATGGCTCGTTCTCACTCGTTTCTCGTCCGATTGAGCCAATTCAATTTGCACAATGCTTCTAACTCGATTCTCCATTTTCCTAAGCTCTTCAAACACTCATTTGGATCATTTTAAATTATTTCCATCAATTCTTGCTAGCTTTACTCTTTAAATTCGGTCCAAGAGCCTAATTGGGTTCTCATTTAGCTCTCCAAACACATATTTGATCATTTTGCATCAAATAATTATTAAATTCACCGCTATTACTGCAAAACTCACAAATATATTAAAAACCTCAAATGATAACATATTGAGCACAAGCTATGAAAATCACATTACTTATCAACTTAAACATCATCAATTCATATCCAAAAATTTGGTAAAATATATAGCTGTCAAACCCCCAAACTTAAACTGTTGTGCGTCCCGAGCAACGAAAAAAAAATAAAAAAATATATGAAGTGATGATCACAATACTTGCCTCAGATTTCTTTCTCATATATGTCAAACTGAACATGGAAATATTAGACAGATAAAATTAACAGCACATTAATCACTTTTATTAGAATTACTGACATCTCGAAAGGTAAATAGGAAAAATTCATTTTACACTCGAGTGTATGGGGTGTAATCTCAAATCAGAATACACAACAATCAATCATAGCCTTTCAAATCGTCTATCTCTCTACCACTAAAATGTATGCTTAAACTGAAATTCGTAAAGGACTTTATATTTGGTTGTAATGTAGGCTCTTTGGACAGATAGAGAAATTTGGCCGTGTGACAAATTTGAAATAATTAAGATTGTGAATCTCCATTACTCAAAATAAAAAAACACACCATTAGAACATAACAATTCTCAGTAAAACTAAACAAAGTTTAGTTTTCTTCTTTATTTTCCAATCACCATTTACAACGAAACAAATCACCAAATAATTAATGCTGAATTTTAATTTCAACAGAGAAAAATATTGATAGGTCTTTTATACTTTATTTATGTAATTTTTTTCTTTTTTTCCTTTTTTTCTCTATTTTTTATGAGCTCATAAGAGACTATAATAATTTTTCAGCATCACAAATCCAACATTCTTTCACAGCATGATAACCATTTGTAATTGACCAATAACAAGCTCCCACATACATCTAAACATGAAACCCTGATTTTTAAAGAATAGGCTTAAAAGACTCAAACGGGCTAACTATGAAATCTTTCAGAGATAGGTAAAAATTTAAGATAAATGAAACACTAACAAAAATGACCTAAAATTATTTTTTTCAATTCAAACATACTATGCGGTCTTAAGATAGATACCAAAGAATGTTCTAGAGATTAACTGCATAATCTGACACTCTCAATAAATAAACAATGATAACAATGTAGCTAGCAATCAAAGCTCTAAATCTCATACGTTCATTTACTTTCCATAATTCTAATAAAAATGCAATCCATGCTAGTAATTCCCACTATCAACAATCACCGTGCTCAATTATTAACATACAAATTCAAAAAAATTTGGAAAAATTTCGAGTACCTCTTGAAATTCATGAATCATCATAGACAATTGATCTCACCAAATCATAACCTCAACAATTTCATCTATCCTCATTGATCGAAAAATAATCAACAATTTAATTTGAAGACGAATAACTGACCCAGTATTACCTCTCATCAAGAAAGGTACAACAAAACACACAAAACTAAAAATTATGAATAAGGTGAAGACATAAAAATACCAATAGCACATAAGCTCCGAGAAAATATAAATAATTAAACAACCCCATCAAAAAAATCAGAATGATGCAATAAAAATCATCATACAGACCTCAGAAAAATAAAAATTCTATCTTAACTACTCTTATATCCCCAAACTTATTTAAAACATGGTAAAGAATAAGTTTGAAAAGATGAAGGAGTTAAGATAGAAATACCTCTCACATAAAGCTCACTGAGGTCCAAGTGCTGCATAATATATGTCCATTAAATCGCATACATCCATGGTGACTACAAAACCATAACAAAACACTCCACAACATAATTAGAAAATAATTATCATCCATCGTCTACCAAAACCAAACAAAATAGGCCAATTACATTCTAATTAAATTATTTCTCAACTAAACCATTTTAATCCATCATACTAAGAACTTCATAGCAATTAAATCACTAATCAAATGTAGCATAATCATTAACTCATAAGAACACAAGAAATAAAATGGAGGAATTAACATACCTTGATAGTTTAGGAAGAGGGGTGAGAGAGATTTGGGAGTAGTATGTGAAAAGTGGTGAAAAATAATGAGAAAGAAAGATAAAATCCCAAAGTCGTAGCTTGGGTTGACTAGCGGGTCGATTGGTTCAGTCATCCCCAACTCAACTTATTCTAGTGTGAGTTGTGAAGGACTAGGTTGATTGGTAGGTTGACTAATTCAGTCCACTACCAGCTCGACCCAGTCACGTGTTTTTTTCGAAAGATCGGGTTAATTAGTTCGTTCCCGAGTCGACCCACCACTGGGACTTACCTCTTTTTTATTTTTTTTATTTCAAACTCTTTCTCGAACTACTACTATGATATTTTCGGTACCAATACCTAATAAAATACAAAACACGAAACAAAAATAAAAATTAAAACAAGAAAATAAAATAAACTTACGAGATAAATTATCTTCAAGTTCCCTCAAATTTATTTATTGAACACAAATAAATTCAAGATAGCAAAAATAACTTATCTCAGAAACTCACAGATGAATGATTTTGAGTACTTTATCATCAACGATGTTGTAGAACCCATCATGTGGTTTCTCTTCTTCTTCTTTCATCCTCCAAATCTCACATGTTTTGGATTTAACTCCCTTTTTGGAGTTTTCTGCACATAAAATTTGCTATCATCAATAAGATTCAAGACTGTGCATTTTTCAACTCTTGTACACCATTGATCTTTTTTAGCTCTCTTGGATGATTTATGTGTCATTTTCCTCTTCTTAGGAAGATCTTCAACTTTCACTTCTTTTTTTGAAAACTGAAGCAACTTTTCAGTAGTCTCTAGTTGTAGCTTTATTTCCTTTGACTGAACATCTTTCTTCTCTGGCTGAATCTCTGCAACTGGAAACTCTACAGTTGGAGTCTTTATTATCTCTGGCTGAATTTCTGCTATCTTTGGATGAATCTCTTTCTTCTCTAATTGTATATTTGCATCTAGAATTTCTAAAGTTGAGATATCGACTATCTTTGATAGTTTTTTTACTATCTCAGGTGGAATCTCTGCAGCTCATATTGTTGTCGGCTTCCTTATCATCTTTTCAGGAGACACATAGGATGAACATTCATATGATGAAGATGCACGGGAACCATCAATCTCTTTTCCAGCTTCTGCTCTAACTATATATGTTCGTCCTGACTTTGCACGATGTTTATGCATTATGTCAATTGTTCCCTACACTTCTTGAAATCACTTTTCAGCTTTTGCATAAATTGGTCATACTCTAAATTCGAACAACTTTCAATTAATTTCTCCAAGTTGGGATGCTTTGGCTCATCTCCATAGATAACAAAAAACTCTTATCAAACTGTTCTTACCAACACATGTCATAACATAATAATAATAATAATAAGTATGCACTTCACTTGGTCAGTTTTTCACATATGTCATTACTCACAATCAAGTACACTAAGATTATAATTCATATGCAACACTTGTTTACTGGGTTGGTTATTTCAAGCATCACATAAAATGATATTCTTATTTTATCCCACTAAATTAATCAGTCACCGGTGAGATAGTTCGAATTAATTAGCTTGCATACATATGATGTGACCATCAACATATACATGAGAATTCCAAACTTGGAAACTAAATACCCAATGATACCAGAAAAATGTAACTCAATAAATCAGACCATGAAATCCATTGTACTTACAAATCATAGAATTCTACAAAACAGTTATCTGGACATAATTAAATAAAAAGAATAAAGCAAGAACATAGTAAATAAAATAACGTTCAACATAGTCAAGAACCTCAAGTCTTCAATCTTGACGTAGCAAAAATCTTCGTTTCTCCAAAGTCTCTATCGTGCCTCCATAATTTTATTCACCTCTTCACATCTTCTTCTCAACTTTTTATATATTTGTATGTCTCATTTCTAATGAGTAGATGGAGTATTTTGTTGGAGATAACCTAAGACTAAAAAGAAGCCCTAAGTTGAGAAAGGCCTTGAAAATCTAGTGTAGGATTCGATTAGGCCGACTGGGAGTAGTTCCGCGCTGGTTCAACCCATGCTGGAATTGACCCACCACTTGGTCTGATCCTGTGTAAAACATGTCTTCTAGGTCAAGTAACGGGTCGAATGGTTGGGTTGACCCAGAGTGCAAACTTCACTAAAACGGCTCATTCTTACTTGTTTCTCGTCTGATTGAGCTTAAACTTGCACAACACTTCTAACTCGATTCTCCATCTTCCCAGGCTCTTCAACATATAAGAATAAATATTCTATCAAGTATAAAATATAGGCAAATCGAATATATATAAAAGGACACAAATACAATAGCTAACTTTTTACTACAATCATTAACAGTTATATTTATGAAAGCACATTGCACAAGAGGAACATAGAAAAAGAAGAAAAATGAAAATCGAATATATAGGAAAAAAGAAAGATTACAATACTGAAATGAACAAATGTTGTCCACTACATAGTTGGATGATTCAATAATGATATTTCAACACCGAAATATGAATTATCACATTTGTGATGTTCAGTTCACATGCTAAAACTTACACAAAATATCATTATATAACAAATATAATACAGAAGTTGCATGATATCCTCAAACCTTCATTTTCCATCTAAGTTTTGCGTTGCTATTGAGACTGAAAATAAGAGTTGATGTTCAAACTGTAAATATGGGTTATGCGTTTATACACTAGGGTGATGTTTATATTTGATCCCCCTCTCTCTCAATATATATATGTAAAGTTAATTAGTACAATGTCCCGGTGGGATGACCCAGTAGTTGAGTGAGGTTGTTTGGAGACCAAAGGTCACAAATTCGAATATTCTCAATACCACAGATCGGGTGTATAAGTAAAAAAAAATTAATTAGCACAATTACATAAACTATAAATTTAATTATTATCAGGATTAAAACAATTAAAAAAAGAATTGTGTTGTAACGATAAAAATACATTATTGTAACCAATTCTTTTTATAAGGTCATTATAAGCTTAAAATATGTAAAACATATATCACACGATGTTGCACCTTTTATGATGAATTCTTTGTTACACATTCGTTTTTGTAGTTTTTTTTCATTTACGCTGATTTTAATTTTTATGTACTTTTATTTAATTTTACACTTTTATTTAGAGTTCACCCTATTCAATTAGAATTTACGGTAATAAAAGCATAGCAATGCTAAATAAATCCCAATATTTGTGATATTAAATTTTAATTTCCATATCCATAACAAATTCGTTAACAAATAAATTTAACTTTTACTCGTCTTTTTTCTGGTACGAACCCCCAAGCTATGACTAAGAATCTATGATGGCTCAGTAATCAGCAAAAATCCCAATCCTTTGTTTGTTTCTCAATGGGAGTTGGCGGGCATTTCTGGGATTTGCTGAAACCCTACGCTCGATTCGAAGGCTGTGATTTCTTGAGGAACAAACGTGTTGCGGTGGACCTGTCTTACTGGGTTGTGCAGCATGAGACCGCCATTAAAGGGTACACTAGAAACCCCCATATTCGCATAACCTTTTTCCGAACACTCAATCTCTTCTCCAAGGTACTACTCTTGTTCTTCTTCAATGCCCTTTTCATTCTTATCGACTCTTATCTTGTCTTTTCAACTCCTTTTTTCTTCTTGTTTCTGCTTTTTTTCATTTGGAAGATATGTTTTTTATATTTTGAATTATTGTATTTGATATCTATCTCATTTCTTGGTAGGATCAGTGTTTAAATTTGCAATATTACTTTTGGTGATGTCAATGGATACTGAAGTAGTTTTTAGTTTGTAAATTTGGAATGGTTTCTTAATGTATATATGGTTTTGATTTTTGTTTTTATGATATTAAAAATGGGTTATTGGGAGTAATATTGATCACATTGGGCGCGATTGATACAGTTTGGAGCGTATCCGGTGTTTGTACTTGATGGGACCCCATCACCGTTAAAATCTCAGGCAAGGATAATGCGATTTTTCAGATCATCTGGTATTGACCTGTCAAGTTTGCCGGAGGCAGAGAAAGGTGTATCTGTTGAGAGGAACAGAGCCTTTAAGAAATGTATTGAAGAATGTGTGGTGAGTTGAGCACTCTGATTGGATGTATGATATATCCTCTTTTATGCTGCATTTGCCCCAATACAGATGTTTTATATTGCAATTATTTGCACTCCTAAACTCTTTTATCTAATGCAAATGTAATGGCTATCAACTTTCCATGTATTTAGGGAAAAGCATTCGGACTGCTCTCT
The DNA here is from genome assembly GCA_026008535.1 of Perilla frutescens. NCBI lineage: Eukaryota > Viridiplantae > Streptophyta > Magnoliopsida > Lamiales > Lamiaceae > Perilla > Perilla frutescens. Next base: position 39,633,510 of record BRKX01000002.1, on the reverse strand, counting down.
GTATGAATATCATAGAATACATTAATACTAGCTGATTGTGGTCAGATTTTTTTAGGATCATCTCTGCCGTCTGAGCGCTCTTAATGTGGGCAAATAATGCAAAAAATATGCAGAAAATATGTTCGTTTCATTTTATCATCATTATTATTATTTAAATGTTGTATGCCATTGTCCTTAACAAAGTTGAAAGAATCATGTTTTGATTTATAGCTAAATCTAGTTTGTTAATTTTGTGCTAACTGAACCCTGGTTAGATTATCTCATTATCAAACCCACAACATTGATTTTGGGTAAATTGATGCCTTAGAATGAATTAAGATGTGTTCATTAGTTCATAATTGGTTCTTGTTAGGGTACTGCAAAGTTATCTGATAGTTCTTTTGTGATTTGGTAGGAATTGCTTAAACTCCTTGGAATGCCTATTTTAAAAGCAAAAGGGGAAGCTGAAGCTCTCTGTGCCCAGTTGAATAGAGAAGGACATGTTGATGCTTGTATTACTGCTGACAGTGATGCATTTGTATATGGTGCCCAGTGTGTGGTCAAGCGAATCCAGCCAAACTCGAAAGTGAGTTCTCTTAGTTGTGATTTATTTCTAAGCAATATATATATATATATATATATATATATATATATTGATGAATTACACTTGCATACTCTGTTATCTTGATAAAGTGAACCACACAGGATTTATTTTATGCATATCAAGTGGAGGAGAGCATTAATCATTTGCATTAAGTTTTTCTTTTTTCTACTAAGCCTGGCAATTGTCAGAGGCACTTGTAATTGAGAGAGTGTATCCATTTTCCTACTAAACCATGCACTTGTATCCATTGTATATGTCTGAGTTTTTCCTTAATCTATTCTAATATGACCGTAATTAATCTTTGCTCAAGAGTGGTATTTCATTTTTTCTACGACCAACAGTAATGTAACTTTCATATATTGGGCAGGAGCCATTTGAGTGTTACCATATGTCTGATATTGAGACAAGTCTTGGTCTAAGGAGAAATCACTTGATAGCCGTTTCTTTGTTGGTCGGAAGTGATCATGATTTAAATGGTATAGTAGGAATTGGACTTGATACTGCAGTTCGTTTTGTCAAAGGTTTCAGCGAAGATGAAATATTGAACAGGTTTGTGTCTCTTATGCTTGCCCATTGGTTATTGTAACTATTAAGGCATTTGAAATGTTACTCTTTTAATCATGGTGTTTGATTATGTATTGCATGTTACTCAGGCTGCATGAAGTAGCCAAAGGAGTTTCACTGGCAATCCAGGGACAATACAGTGCTGGAGATGAATCTGGAAGCAGTTGTGATGCCAAATCCCCGAAGCTAAGATTACCTCACTGTTCACACTGTGGTCATCCAGGCAATAAGAGAGCCCATCTCAAGTTTTCTTGTGAATATTGCAATTCAACTGCTGGCCAGAGTTGCTGGAACAAACCAGTGGGATTCAAATGTTCTTGCACATCATGTGACTTGGTACTCCATTACTCGGGCCTTGCCAGTTTTAACCTGCCACATTTTGGTCCTTTGTATTTCTTCTTTTGAAGTTGAATATTAGTTTTCTGCTTGCATTGTGCTATATGATGTTAGGACAGGGAGGAAAAAGCAAAGAAGAAAGATGCATCTTGGAAACTTACAGTTTGCCGAAAGATTGCATCAGAGCAGAATTTTCCGAATGATGAAATTATACAGATGTACCTGAGCAACCATCATGGGATTGGTATTTTGGCTGGAACTTGTCATATGTCATGTCTTTTTTTTTGTCATATGTCATGTCTTTTTTTTCATGAATCAGTGATGTATCGATGGTTTAGCAGTTAGATAAAGAGCTCCACTGTGGCTACTGCAATAAGAATTCTTTTTCTCTGGGATTTTGTACCATATTGTAAATATACTCTATTGTTTTTTTTTCCCATGACGAAAATCTTTTTCCTTGCCACGAGTTATGTTTTGTTCACTCATGCTAGCAGTTTCATGCTATTCACTCTTCAATCCTTTATTTTTTTTTGCCTTGTGGCAGATGATAAGCTGCATGTACAATGGGCAAGCCCCGACACAGGAATGCTGGTTGATTACCTTGCTTATCAACAGAACTGGGAGCCATCTTACATTAGGCAAAGATTACTTCCGATGTTATCTACTATATATTTGCGAGATATGGCCTCGTGTCCAACCAGTAACTTGCTATATGGATTGTACAAGTTTCATGGTATTCAGCGTGTTAAAATAAGATACGGACATCAATCCTATGTTGTTAAGTGGAAGAAAGCTGCTACCAGTTTGAATGATGCTGTCCACCCAATTCCTGAAGAATCAGATTTGCAGTCAGCAGTTGACCTTGATGAATCTCTTGATTTGGTTGAAGACACGGATGGTCCTTATATTCATATTGACAATGGAGATGGTTCTTTGTCGACTGATGAAGATATGGAGCTTGTGCAAAAGGCTTTTCCTGAGGAAGCCTACCAATTTTTGAAGGATAAGGTGAGAAAAAAACTTGCTTATCTCCTGAACAAAAAATGGGTAGATATTTCAATTCTTCTGCATGCTGACAATAGACTTGTTATACGTGATAGGAATTGAGAGAGGCGAAATCACGAAAAAAGAAATTAAACTCAGGTTCTGAAGTAACACCTGAGAAAACAGAATCATCTGCATCTCGCGGAGTGCAGCTAAGTATCACTGAGTTTTATCGTTCCTCCAAATTGCGTAGCCCAAGCAAGCATGAGGAGAATGCCGAGAAGGGCTGTGATTCCTCTGAAGGGAAAAGGAAAGATCCAAGTTCAAAATTATCCAAGTCTGTCCGGCGACGCCTCCTTTTTGGATAAACTCAGCTACCTTGTCAAGTCTCTTGTCGTCTGCAAATTAAGCTGTGCATTTGTCTAACATCAACTTTCACTTTTCCTGTTTTGGCCTTGCTGATATTGATTACTCCTTGCAAGTGTAAATAGCCCTTCATGGTGGCAATAAGCTGTTTAGTTTATATGCCCCCCCCCCCCCCGCGAAGAAATGTAATTACCGTGTCTGTCTTGATGTGATTTTAATACTTTAGAAAACAATCAAAATGGCGTGAATAACTGTGATTTTTTTTTTTCATATGCAATGCAGTAATTAGATAATTAATGCAGAATCTTTGTATTATACATGCCTCTTGTACCTCAGAGTCTGAGGCCTTGTTTGGCTATGTAGATGCCCATTTTCTCCATTTACTATTTGTTCTTGCATTTAGTTGGTTTTATGTAAAGTCAGAAAAAACTTGTCATTACCGTTTTGTTAGTTGATTAGTTTCTGACTTGTAAAATCTTAAGTGTGGTTGTACCACCATGGATTGAATTGTTATTGGCCCTTTCAATTTTCTTAAAATAAATAGAGCATATGCTATGAAGATTTTCTCTTTGTCAATAGACAATTATCCTATTTATGTGAGATAGCTACAGATTATCTTTTGTGCTCCAATGTATCTGCATCTATACAGAGAAGACGGTGGCATCATGGTAAATCATTTAATCCATCTAGTTTTCTATTTCAGTAACCTAGATGTCTGAACTTCGACCAACTAATTCTAGAAGATGACATTCTTGTCTATGATTTGTGACATCTGAAGTGTAAATCAAGAATCTGTTTATATCCTCCACAGTTGCCAGAGATGGATGTCAATGAAGCTATCTCTATTGGGATTCTTGTTGTCAATGATGATCTAGCATGCCAAAACAAAGTGGCAGAGGTGCTTCGATGCCGTAATTATCAAGGTACAGATAAAAAAATAAAACTTAAAGACTTCTAGCTTTGAAGGCTGCGTACACATGCCACAACTATGTCTTCAGGCATTTTGTTACATTTGAGTTTGTTGCAGCATGCTACGAGTTATTTGAATCATTTTTTTTCCTCAGTTTTGCATACCGGGACTGTTTATGACGCTTTACATGCAATATGGGAGAACAAGGACAGGCTTGATCTTGTTATTACAAATGCTCAGAAGTTAGAATCAGAAGGCCGTGCAATCATCCAAAATATTGAGCATAAGTTAAAATTGAATGTTTTGTGTAAGTGGAATGCTTCTTGTGATATGCTCCCCCACGTCGTGTAGGAATCTTTGAACTTGATATAGCATCAACTTCTTGTTGCTTGCAGTGATACGCAGTGATGAGAGGATCGAACCAAAGGGCGAGCTGTTTAGTTTTTCATCATATGTTTTGAATGGTCTGAGCATAAATGATTTCAATAATCTTTTGGAAAATGCAAAACAAAAGGAGGTAGACGAAATGGTGGCAGCTCATCAGCAAGAAAATGTTCAGAGAGCATCCATTTCTAATGCTGCCGTTGAAACAAACAAGGCTGCTTCATCAATTGATGCTGCAGAGTGCTTAAACCAGAAACGAAAGGCCGTGGAATTGTACGGAGAGAGAAGTGAAGACAGCAAAGACGATCACCATAAAGAAAAGAAGCAGAGGGTTACTTGGACAAATGAAATGCATGAAAAATTTGTGGATGCCATCGAAAGATTGGGACATGACAGTGAGATTATAGTCTTTTAATGCAGTTTTTGACAATTTCAAGTAAGTAGTTTTTTTTTCTTTTCCATTTTTTTGGAGCAACATTTTCTTTTTGTTTTCGGCAGAGGCAGTTCCCAAGAAAATAGTCGAAGTTATGGGTGTTCCCGGCCTTACAAGGGAGAACGTTGCCAGCCATTTACAGGTTCGTTTTATTTCAAATTTGAGACGAAGATTCAAATTCATGTAAATTTTGTGGGACTAATTGTGAATGCTTTTAGTTATTTTATGAATTCTATCTAGTATGGAAAGCAACATGAGATAAGGAATAAGTTTGGAAAGAAATGGAGGCATGAATAATATAAAGGTATTCACATGCGATGGGATCTCTAATTTCAATGCTTGAATGTGATTTAAACCATTAATGAAAAAGATCTCATCATAAGTCATAACCATATTGCCCAATCTTTTCAATAATGAGCATGCCTATTTGAGTCGTACTATTTATGTTCCTTTCTCATCATCATTAAATTCTTCATTCAACAAAGATAGTTTGATCTTCCTGCAGAAATTTCGGTGCAGCATGAGACGAAATCAAGAACCAGACTTGAGCTGCAGAAGTAGGAGGATTGAGCTCGAAGGCATAGGTTCGGCTTCAAGGCTCACCTCTTTTCCGCAGAGCTCATTCATTCCTCCCATCAAAGACGCAAGTAAAGATGTTTCGTTCAGCTCCAGATTGGAGAGGAAGTTTTACACAAGAATCGGAGGTTCACATCTCAGTCGAGTGTACAAGCTGAGAAACATGATGCACTGCAGAGACAAAAATACTTCCGACACCAGCAAATTTGTTGGATACAGATTCATAGGGAACTCAATCGAGCTTGGTCCAATCGACAAGATCAACAAAGGAGCGATGTTTTCTACTCTAGTGAGATCAGAAAATCAGTCCACAAGCTATGTTCAGCACCACCCGATTTCGGGTCAGAACCCCATTGGATCAGCTAGCTGCACTCCACAGCAATCTTCATTTCAATGGCAACCAGTTTCAAGAAGTCATGGGGCTGAAAAAGCAGCTATCAACACATCTCAAGAACCAGACTTGCTACCCGAGAATCTGCTCCAATACCCTCAACAACAAATCACTGTCCAACAATCAGGAGATTGGGGTGACTCTTTGCACGATCAGAATCTGCTGCAATCTTGGGATACGCCTACAAATGCAAATGCTGCTCTGTTCCACAACACATCAGAGAATGCATCAACAACGTCATCGATGCTTCTTCCTCATCATCAAGATTCCTCGTTACCGTCGCTGGAAACAACTGGAAATGATTTCGCCGTACAATTTCCGGTGGCATTAGTTGATGATATCTTGCAGCAGCATTTTTCTCCACCACCACCACCACTGCTGCCCCAGATGTTGCAAAATTTAGATGATTTTTTTAGCCAAAGTGGCGTTGATGATTCCCTGATGAATGGAATAGGAAACACTTTCGATCAGTTTGATTTACCGGAATTTGATGACACCATTTTTAGTCAAGATGATTAGCCATCTACATAGATAGCAGCATTGCTAAATATTATTATTATTATTATTATTATAAAAAAGGTCTAAATTTTACTCTCTCTTTTTTGAGACATTTTGTTACTCCTCTTGCTATGCATAGGAATAGGATGCCATTATCTTCCATAACCCTCATGTGAGAATAACTATGCCACGATGGAGTTTATCACCCGACCAACGAAATTGTAATTATTATTGATTTGCATGTAGTCATATATTGTACGCATACAAATTGAAAATAAACATTGCATTTAATATTAGTCCATTTGGCATGATGTTTTATTTTTCGATTAAATAATGTTTACAAAACGAAAAGGTGATTTTTTTTATTTTTTTTTCATACATTTTTATTTTTTTAGGGAAGGACATCTTTATACTCAATTGAAGTGTCTCAACCCTCAAGTTGTCTAAAACTGAGATCCCAATTGCAATATATATATATATATATATATATATATAGGGAAAGGATCAAATAGAAACCAAATCCCCCGTGAGAATCTAGGAACCAATCATAATCTTAGATTTGATTAGATCTAATTAGTCAAAATTTTAGTCAAGTAAGATGGCAAACTTGTATATTTGAAAAACTTAATGAAGGCGAGGTTATTTTCGTAATTTAGAAATTAGGTTATATTTTTTCGGATTTTGGGCCCAATTCTCGGAATTAAATAGACAATGCTTTAAGACCGTTGTCTTTTATGTCGTTGTATTAATATGCTAACATGAAATATTTATATTGCTAACATCAACATATTTTGTTGCTAACATGAGGTAGACTCATATTGCTAATTTGACGAGATCATAATATTAACTTGACACGTATTAAATACCACACATAACATTGGACCACATTTAAAATAATATTGTCTAACATGTGTAACATCATTCATACATACAACATATTGCTAATATGTTAGAGAATATACACACTGCTAATATGTGACTAATAATTTGCTAATATGTTAGTAACATGTTGCTAATATGTGAATAATGATATACTAGTATGACTTAAATTCTTAAATATTACAAATTTTCAAAATAATATTAAGCATTGATAAAATTATAATTGTTTATGAACTTAACTATATATAGCTCATACTTTAACTATTTTCTCATGAAAGCAACTTAAAATTCAAAGTCATGCATAAAAAATTTCATGTTAGCAACATAAATACAAGATATGAGCAATATTGTGATATCATATTAGCAAATGTCTGACAGTTACGAGTTGAATATATGTGAAAAAAGTTTTTTATATTTTTGCTCAAATAAATATATGTACTATCGATCTTAAATGAAAGAGCATGGAAAAAATCTTTAATTTGATATATTTTTTTGCGTAAATTGGATTAAAAAAACGAGTAAGTTATGATTATTTAAAGTTTTTAAGAATTTTTTAAAAGATAATGACATCACTTTATAAAAAAATCTGGAATTACCCCTTATATTTCGAATTTTACATATTTATAACTATGTCACCGCTTTTTTATCCGACATGTCATCAAAATCCTTAAATTTGATTGGTTCCTAAGTTCTCACGGGGGGATTGGTTCCTATTTGAACCCACCCCTATATAAGTTCAAATAGGAACACTATTCCCATATAGGAAATATGAATTAACAAAGTCATACAATCAATTTATTTTAATGGTCAACATATGTTTTTATAGATGGGGTTAAATTGAAATTAGTTGATAATTAAAATAAGATAGGACTATAGTAGTAATTTAAATCTTATCCATAAATGATAAATCAAATCACACGATTCATGGAGAATTCCAATTTTAATGCAACAAGATTATTCCATTCTTCCCATGCCTAATAAACAAATCCAACGTTTTAATTCATTTGTATCGATAGACATATATATTAGCAAAATTAGGGACATCATTTTAAACACATAATATACATTAATATTATGGGAGTTTCTATTTGCACCACAATAATTACTCTTTGCACCACAAAATAAATTAATTAAAAAATAATCAATTATGAAATTACTTAATTGTCCTTATTAAATAAAAATAAAAATTCAAAATTAAATAAAACAAAAGAAAAGGAAAAAGAAAAAAGTGCCTCTTTCTTCCTCCTCCCAACCGCCGTCACTGCCATCTTTCTCCCAACAACCCAGCGCCGCCGGAGAAGAGAGGTGAAGAAATGGTTGGACGATCAGCCGGAGAAGTCTGTTATTTTCTTGAGCTTCGGAACTATGGGATGTTTAGACGAAGTCAGGCATGACTATCTGAAATGGCTAGACAATGAACCTAGTAAAACCGTTGTTTACATGTGTTTCGGTAGTGCAGGTTTGTTGTCGGCGGTGCAGTTGAAGGAAATAGCTGACGGGTTAGAAAGAAGCGGCCACAGATTCTTGTGGGTAGTTCGCTCGCCGCCGGAGGAGAAAGGCGAGTTATTTCTACGGCCGTCGGAACTGGACTTGGATGCCCTCCTGCCAGCCGGGTTTGTGGAGCAGACGAAGGATCGGGGCTGATGGTGAAGTCATGGGCGCCGCAGGTGGCGGTGCTCAACCACGAGGCGGTAGGCGGGTTCGTGACTCACTGTGGGTGGAACTCGACTCTAGAGGCGGTGTGTGCCGGCGTGCCGATGGCAGCATGGCCTCTTTACACGGAGCAACATTTTTAATAGGGTGTTAATGACGGAGGAGTTGGGGCTGGCCGTAAGGGTGGAGATGGCGGAGGACGGGTTCGTGGCAGCGGAGGAGGTGGAGAAGCGAGTTAGAGAGCTGATGGATGGCGATTCCAAAAAGGGTGAAGAAATAAGGAAGGTAAAGAAAGGGGAAGTGGAGGTGCGGCTGGAGAAGAAGGTGAAGTGGAGGTGCAAGTTACGTTTTTATTTTACTGATTTTAAGTTTTTTTTTTTTTTAAAGTAAAACACATATTTCAGATGGAAGAGCATTATTGTAAATGTTAGTGGTGCAAAGAGTAAAAACAGGAGTGCAATGAGTAATTGTGGTGCAAAGAACAAATTTGATGGTGCAAATAGAAACTCCCTAATACTATTTTGTGATATTTGATTTTACTTTTTTTTATTTTTTAAACAAAATGAAAATGGATATTCCCGCAAAATTAAATGTAATAGTGCTTAAAAGAATATTGCTCCTAATAAATTTCTACTGATGATACTATTCAACAATTTCATTTGGACCACGTTTTCGTGTCTATTTTTTTATATTTTGTCGAGTAGTTGCTAAATATTTAGGCTTCTTCGTGGTAATAATATAAACCAAACTTTTATGAAATTAGTTAGTTCAAATTGCGTGTCTCATTCGCATACTAACATTAAAATTGCATAATTTTAATAATATTTTCACAAAAATAAAATTTATTATATTATAACTAATCATAAAATTGTATATGACGTGATTTAGGATAATTTAGTACATTAATCAAAATGAGAAAATATAAAGGTAAAGAGGGCATGAAAGAAATTATGTATAAAAACGTTCGCTAACAAGATGTAGACTTTTGCTATCCGACATTTTTTTTTGCTAACCAATGAAACGTGGTTTGCTAATTCATTAATGTATGGGTTGAAGTTGTGATTATGATTTCATTATTGTCAGACTTTTGCTATCCGCCATATTATTATCTGTTAACTAATGAAACGGGATTTGCTAATTCAGAACTTTAATGTAAGAGTTGAACTTTAATTGTCAAATAATAAATGACTTTATTTAGATTAGCGAAGTTTTGTGTATATGTTAGCAAATTGTTCAGCTTGTAACTAGCAATTTTTTTACTACCACAAACAAAAACTACTTCATCAATCCTTGTCCAATTAACTATCCAACTCTTTCATTATTGTTGTTAAAATCTCTCTGATTATATACTGGGACTTAATTATATGCGATTAATTTTATTTTGGACTCTAGTTAGCTCCAATTATTTGCCTTCTGTATATTTATAATATTTCTGCTTTGTTTTCAGTATTGTCTACAAGATTAAAGAAAATAAATTAAATTTTAGAATACACAATATATATGACTTAATTTTAAAGGTTTTAAATGTATTTAAAGTGGTATAATTAACTAACCCAAAAAAGAAAGCAAATTTCAAATTCGTAAATATTTGGGTCAAATTTGCACACAATAACAGATATTGTAAGCTATATTGGTATCACAAACAAACAGAATATATGCTACTATGCATTCATATATTTGCTAGTAATAGGTAAATAATTTGCTAACATATACACAAAACTTCGCTAATCTCAATAAATCATTTGCTATTATCAGTTAAATATTTTGCTATTTACAACACATATGTTTGCTAGTTATGGGTAAACAATTTGCTCACAAACAAAAAAAATCACTAATCACCATAACATATGTATTACATATGCCAAAATTAACTGCTTTACAGATGTTTATTACACACATATATTTGTTAGTTACAGTAAAACAATTTGTTAGCATATAAAATGTAACACCCCAAATTCAATAATAGAGGCCCAATGAATTTTTCTAGAGCCCAAATGTTTAAGTTGAGTCTATTTTATTAAAATGCCCAAATGATGGGCTTTCTAGCCCAGTTATTATTTTAATTATTTACGGCTCAATTATTACCCGATCGAGATGAACGAATACATTAGACGATAGTGCTCGTTGATACAAATCTATAGAAATTGATTTTACTGATATATGAATTAAATTGACCAAGATATGATTTAATTTCTAAATTAAGTTCTAATTTAGGGTTTATTGAGGAGGGGTATAAATACCATTCACTACTTCATAAGCCTCATTTGCACCTCTTTCAAATTGGAACAGCCCCCACCCCTCTCTCCCCTCTCTCTCTCTCTCGATCCCTTTCCCCCTTCCCACAACCGCCGCCGCCGCTCCTCCACGCCGGAAAATTTTCTGGCAATATTTTTTTCACATGCAATACCATTTTTAGATTCCCCTCTTTTCCTTCTTTCCATTTTTTTGATTATTTTTGAAAGATTTTGAGGTTTAGGCATCCGATTTTCGGATCTAAGAATGGGTTGAACCCTAGCCTTTTAGAATCTCTTTTCTTTTTTTATTTTCCAATTTATATTTTGATTTTTTATGGTTATAATGTAGATTTATGGGCTGTTTTGGTTGCTCAATTTAAATGATGTCTCGGTTTAATGTTCTTATGATTTTTGGTGTTCTTAAAAACATTAGAAGTAAAATGGGTGAAAGGAGAGGGAAAATATTGAATTTTTGGTTGATGTTTTGAATGCTAAAATAAGATTGGAATAAAAAAAATGTTGATTCATGAATTGTGAATGTATGTGTGTGCGCGCCTCGGCTGGTGTGTGTGTGCGCGCGCGTGTGTTTGTGTTTTTCTTTTTCATTTTGTTTTTGTTGTTTTTTTTATTTGATTTTTTTTTTATTATTATATAGATTCTATCACTATTTATTTTAAAAGATTATGTTATTATTTAAAATTAAATCTTAGCCTAATGGAACAAGTTACTGCCTTGGTATTTAAAATTATGGTATAATTTTTGTAGTAATTCGTGTAACCTAATGGTTAGGTACTCCTTAATTATTGAAGAAGTCTAAGGTCCATTTCATTTTAATGATAGTTTGTTACTTTAATTGATGGATATATTATGACCTTATTTAATTAAAAGCTTGTTATTAATTTTAAAATTAATGGATGGATGTATTTATGATCTTATTTAATTAAAAACATGTTATTAATTTTGAAAATGGGGATTAGTGTAATGGTTTGTGCTCTAGATTAATTCTTGAATGATCTAAGGTTCAAATCTTGATCAATGCATTTTAAGACTCAATTTATTTTTGAAAGCCTTTTATTAACATTTTATGCAAGACAGTTTTGAACTATACATAAATAAAATTTAAGTGTAATTTTCGAAAATGGTCCTTAGCTTAATGATCAAGGTTTATAAATTATTATTTGAGGTCTATGGTTCAATCCTCCTTGGAAACAGTTAATTTTTATTTTACTTTAATTAATGCATGCATTACTGTCTTTATTTAACTAAAACCATGCTTGAAAATTCGAAAATGATATATAGTCTAATGGCTAATGTTATGGTTTAATAATCATAGGTCTAGGGTTCAAAACCTCTTTTGAACATTTTATTTATGGATTTTATTCCAATATGATTCTGCACTATATATAAATAAAAATCTTCAAAACCTTTAGAATGCATTTTATTTATTTTTATTCCAAGATAATTATGAACTTTATTTAATTAAAACCACTAAATAATTTTTGAAAATGGTGTTTAGTCTAATGGTGAGAGTTTAGATTTTATGCTAGAGGTTTAAGGTTCAATCCATTTTGATGTATTTTATAATCATCCTCTTTTTACTCAAGCATTTATGAGTGTACTTAATTAAAGCAGTTTAATTAATGTTACATAAATTCTTTTAGCCTAGTGGTTAAGTGCTTACTATTTCAATTATATTTTGGTCAAATGTTCAAGCCCTCTTGACTACATAATCATATTATATTTTTACCTTATTTTTATTTGGTCTATTTTGCTTAATTTAGATTAAATTCAAAATTAAGTGTATGATATAATAAATCAATATTTCCATATTAATATTCTATGATCCTTTAAATCTTAAATTAAGTTTTATAATTTCTATTTGTATTATCAAGGACTCAGATATATTTTAAGCTAGGATCTCGTTCAACTTTTAGGCGACGTCAGGGTACGCTCTTACTTTAGGGACTCGTTCCCTAGATCCTTATTTACGTTATGGTATATGTTTAGAAGATTAATATGTTATTAAGACATAGTTCTTATGTATAGGTCCTAATCCGAGACTCGTTTAGGACGACGATTAAGGCGATTCATATATTTAAGCATAAGGTCCTAATCCGACAGCTGGCTTTGGATGAGAGGTTATGAATAAAGCTACAACTAATCTAGCTATAAGGTGGGTTTACTTACTAAAATGATTTCGAAAATATATTTAAACTTTCGTCCACTATGAAAAATAATTTATGCTTATGTTGCTCAATGTGGATTGACACGACTCATATGAGGAATTTCGAATATGGCACTTCGGTGCAATTACTTATGAATATGTTATAGTTTATATATGATCACATTAGGGTCGGTCTCCACTATGTCTATTGAGCATATGATTTATGACATGTCAAATATGGATTTATGGATATTCTTATTGCAAATTATTGGATGAATGTATGAGTATTCCCACGGAGTGTTTTCTGGCACTCAGCCCCACTATTTAAAAATATTTTCAGGTAATTGATGACGGTAGGTGGCGGACGTGGACTAATGTGGACATTTTGTATGGTTGACCATTTTCTATTTTTGAAATATTTACTCTATTTAGTTTTGGTCAACAAATATGATTATTTATGCTTCCGCTGTATGTTTATGGATTATTTAAATATTTTATAGACGCGTGTGATCGTCGTGGTCTTGCTGGCATAATTTGAATGTAGATTTTTGACTAGTCAAGGTTGAACATGTTTTAATTGGTGGTTCGAAAGGTGTGATTTTAAAATAATAGGTTGGTTGAAAGGTCTCATCTTATGTGATTGGTTGTTGAATGGTAAATGCTTTTGAGCGTGAAATTTATTAATATTTTAAACGAAGTGCTGTCTGAATTTTTATAATTCGAGAAAATGATTTATTTTAGTTTGCGAAAATTTTATTGTGATTTTATTTCATCGCATGTGTTCCCGTTAGCGCACTGGGCCTCCGGGTTCGGTGCGCTACATAAAAGAAAATATATTTTGTATTTTTAGGCTTTCTCACAATTGTACGTCACTGAAATCTTCTTCTACCCCTTTATAGAGAATGTTACCCACATCATGAGCTCATTGCAAATGTTACCCACATCATGAGCTTCATTTAACGGAGGATCATTCGCATGTTCATTTGCACCTGCTACATCTTCTGGAATATCACCAAGATTATCTGCACCATGAGCTGCCGGCAGTATCCCTTGGTCTGCATTTTTATTTAAATCATGCACTCTTTCTTTGGCCACTGGGTCAGCATCAACACCGACAACTTCATCTAATGTGTATAGACCATCGCAAAACCCTTGCCCAAAACCTCATTTAGAAATCTCTATGGTCTGCCTTCGCAACAGCATATTTTTCTTCCACTATTTAATGGCGGGGATATCCCTTGGTATTCTTCTGTACCCGAGAATCACACGATCCATGTATAATAACTGCATATAGTTTACCCACATATGCGATACATTAGTTATTATAATATTTTGCACGTCAAAAATTATAAAGATTACAATCCAAAACAGTTTTGCAAATGGAAAACTAAAAGTTTGGTAGAACTTTTAACAAACATAAAATGCAATCATATACGAATTCAAAACCATTCAACAACCAGAAATCAATTTTTATTTTGATATATACATATTAAAATGAAATATGTTTAATCTGCTCACAACAATTGGTACTACCATTATATAAATTTCCAAAGGTAATCTTTAAGCTTGCTACAAAATTGATTACTACACAATAGCAGACTGATTGCTAAATGTATTCAAACATATAACAATTGCTATCAGCTTCAATCATATTCGCTAATACAACAAATAAATTTGCTAATACTGCCCAAATCAGTTGTTATTCTCTCGGGAAAAAATTAATCAGCAAACTGCCCCTCTATACTCCACTTCAAATTGTAGCAATTTTGGTTAACATAAAAATTAGCTAACATATGCATATTTATTTGCTAACAAGATAAATTTATTTGCTAATGAAGACCAGATTGTTTGCTAATTGTGTTCAACCAAATACCAATTGCTATCAGTTTCACTCAGATTTCCTATTAGAACAAATAATTTTGCTAATACTGTCCAAATTAACTGTCCTTCTATATTCAGCTTCAAATTGTATCAATTTTATAATAAAAAAATTAGCTAACATATGCAGATTTATTTGCTAACAATACTCATTCATTTGCTAATAAAGAGCATATAGTTTGCTAAATGTATTCAAACAGATAACAATTGCTATCAGTTTCAACCATATTTGCTAATAGAACATATAAATTTGCTAATACTGTCCAAATCAATTGTTATTCTCTCTGAAAAAAAGTAATCAACAAACTGTCTTTCTATACCCAGCTTCAAATTGTAGCAATTTTGGTTAATATAAAAATTAGCTAACATATGCAGATTTATTTACTAACAATATACATTTATTTGCTAATAAATGTCATATTGTTTGCTAACTGTATTCAACCAAATACCAAATGCTATCAGTTTCATTCAGATTTGCTATTAGAACAAATAATTTTGCTAATAATGTCCTAATCAAATGCCCTTATATATTCAGCTTTAAATTGTATCAATTTTATAACAACAAAATTAGCTAACATATGCAGATTTATTTGCTAACAATATTCATTCATTTTCTTATAAATAGCATATAGTTTGCTAAATGTATTCAAATAAACAAGACTCCCTTTCCATGTTCCCCCAAATTACTGATTTTGAATGGTCCCCCAACGAAGAACCTGTCCAATTTCACCTCTTTTTTGAACACGTACGCATCATGCATCATAGAAAACCCAAAAAAAAAAACCCCAACAACATTCATATATTTAATCATCACTACTTTCAACCACTTTTCATCGAAAAATTCAGTAGAAACAAGCATCGGCGCACAAAAAAAAAAAGCAACTTCCATTAAAAAAACCAAATAAAAAACGAGCAGATCCCAAAGCAAACATTGCCATAACTTTTTAGTTTGCTAATACTATCCAATATATTTGAAATCTCAAGCAACAATATGTGCTAATTATAACACATTAATATGTTAACGATAACCAAATAAATTGCTATCAATGCATAAGAAAAAGCAAGCAAACAAGAATGCTATCAATTTCAACATCATTTGCTAATAGAACAATTTAGTTTGCTAATACTATCCAATATATTTGAAATCTTTAACCAAATAAAACTGCAATCTGCTACTAACATTCATAATTTTGATAAATTCAAAACACGAAAAGAATGCAATCTCAAGCAAAGTAGAGAAAAAACCACTAAAATTATAAAATTCTAACTTTTAGCAAATAAACCAACTTAAAAATGATATAAACAAAAAAAAAGTCGAAGAAAAACCTGGGTTTCTTCTCGTTGAACGCCTCCCAGACATTATCGGTCGCCGTGAAAAGTTTAAGCTATGCCGCCGCCCTTGCAAACTTCGATTTCCGGCTTTGGAGAATTTTTTTCGTCTCAATACAGAACGGTAAAGCTAAAACTTAGATTTTTTTTGGCTGCAAATAAAATCCCCTCCAAATCTACCGCTCGATTCGGCCGGCGGGCGTAATTAATGGGGACGTGATTTTTGGGATTTTTTCCCCACCCTTTTTTACCCTTTTACATTCAGTATTATAAAATAATAGTAAATATATTGCTATTTGGTCCCTAGAAATGAATTTAAATCTGGACCATTTATTTAGACTAGATCTACGGTTTAATTTTGTTCCTATTTCCTACATAGGGGGTGGTATTCAATTTAACCCACCCCTATATATATATATATATATATATATATATATATATATATATATATATATATATATATATATATATATACAACTTGGTTTAAATGAGAACTAGGTATTCGCGTGAGAACTATAAACCATGTTTATTTAGTGAAATTTTATAGCTTATTTTATTGTATTTTAGTGCTAATTTAAAAAAAAAAATAGCACTAAAATACAACAAGATAAGTTACAAAATCATATTAAATAAGCATGGTTTATAGTTCTCGCGGGAATACCTAGTATCCATTATAAACAACCCCTATATATATATATATATATATATATATATATATATATATATGGAGCGAATCAAATGAGAACTCATCCCCACGTGAGAACTAGGAACTCATCTCATCCATCCATTGCTTTGATTTAGATGGCTAAGATTTGGTTAAAGGCGGTGGCAAACTTGTAATATTTGAGCATAATTTTCGGAAATCATATAGACAACACTTTAAAATCGTTGTCTATTCTTATAAATTTCGCTATGCTAAAATGAGAGTACTATCATGCTATTATGAACATATATACATAATAATAAGAATATATATATATATATATGCATGTTAGTATGAACAGATAATGTCATACTATTAACGAACACTAATATTGCTATTATGAGTAAAATTTATGTGTTTTATGAATATTTTTTCATGTTGTTATGAATATTTTTTCATGCTATTATGTGTATACTTCCATGTTATCATAAATATTTTGTCATGCTATTCTGAATTTAACATCAGGCTATTATGGACGAAAAAATATATTTTCGAATAAACATTTGAACAATGGATCTTAAATGAAAGAGTACGAAAATAGCTTTAATTTGATATATAATTTGCGTTAATCTAATGAAAAATGAGCAAGTTATGGATATTTAAAGTTTAAATAAATTTTGTGTAAAGATGTTGATGTTTGACCATGGTAACAATTCTAGTTCAATTTGGACTATTATTTTCGGTCCATAGCTTTAGATTTTCGGTCCTCTTATTATAAATACAGGATCCATATTTCATTGTTATTTTAGACCATATTTGATAATTTAAGCTTTGCTAAATATGATGTGACCCGGACAATTAATCTAGGACAAATCTAGAAACGTGGCAGCATATTTACCATAAGCACTGTGGTTGAGATTAGTTCCTAATTCCTGATTGGTTCTCACTATATATATATATATATATTGAGTGAATTGCAAATTTCAATGTTATTATTACAAGGTTCAAACTTGAAACTGGCAAAATAATACTGAATATAACAGAAATCTAGAAGCAGAACTTGTAATCAACAGCTACAATGAACAGTCTCCTGCATCCCGTTCGGCCAATCCTTTCCTTCCACCACACCAGAAGTTCAACTTCGCCGTCGGCGCACGATAGCGCCGCCGCCACTTCCACTAGCAAACCCCACGACACATTGCCGCGTCTACAAGCCTCCGAAAGGAAACCCAAAACGCAACAAGACGATTACCACTCCACCCTTAAAGCCCTCAACTCCAAAGGTCGTTTCCCAAGAAAATCTCTTGGCCAGGTAAATTATTATCCTATTTTTAAAAAATCTTAAAAATCAAATCTTTTTTCACTTTTTATTTGAATAGAATTCTGGGTTATCTCTATTACCTCCATTTCTCTTCCTTAATTTCGTTTTTCCCCCCATTTAGCACTATATGTTAAATGGGTCGGTGAATGAGGAGCTAGTGGCGGCGGCTAATGTGAAAGAAGGTGATGTAGTATTAGAAATTGGGCCGGGAACTGGTTCTTTGACTAGTGTACTTGTGGAAGCTGGTGCAACTGTTCTCGCTATTGAAAAGGTTGGATTTTATATGTCTTATGTTTATGTTTTCCTTAAATTTATTGTTGGTTTTTCACCTTTTCAATGATTGTCTCAATTTTTATGTTTCAAAGATGTTAAAAAAAATGTTAGTCTACCTACCAAAACAAACCAGGTAGTTAAATGTCTACTGCATATTCATGAATAGTAGTATCTAACTGAACACTATGATATTCAATCACTTGCAGGAAGCATCAAACTATCAAACAGTTTAGGATTCTTGATCTTATGATTTCATTTTTCTGCTCGGTTTTTCAGGATCCTTATATGGCATCACTGGTGAGGGAACGCTTTACCGGATTAGAATGTGTGAAGGTGATGTGTTCTTTTATTAAAATTCTTGCAGCTCTGTTCAATGAAAATGAAGCAATTCCTGTACACAATCTTCTCTGTTGATCCAACTCATTTCGTTAGAAGCTACCTGGGAATGTATCGCGCACCGGTACCAGTATTTCATTGTTAATGGCCAAAAAAACCCGCATCTGAAAGCCTTGTATTTGGACCTTATTCCATTTATGTTGGTACCAATATATATTTCATCAAATCTTGGTAAAATGTTGAGCTTCATTAGATCTTGTCATGAATAAAAACTGCATTCAGGTTGTGTCATCTCTCCCCTTTTCTGCTTTCCTACTGCTTCCTTCCTGTATTAATCTGAATATGTTATATATAATTTTGATATACTTTACAATAAAGTGCTGGAGAAGGGAAAAACTGTCATGGTACACATTGCACTAACGTGACATTGCATAGTAAGGTCTCGTTTTCTTGATTTTAACATGTAGGTTGTGGAAGAGGATTTCACAAGATCTCATTTACGTTCTCATATGTCCTCATTTTTTTCAAGTAAAATCCCTGCAGATGGATATTCATCTACTGCAAAGGTTTGGAGGTTCTATCAATGGTTGTGCATTAGCATTTTTGGACTCAGTTTAGTTGGGAGTCAGCTGGAGTCATGTTTTATCTCTCGTGTTTAGGTGGTAGCGAACATACCATTCAACATAAGTACTGATGTGGTGAAGCAACTTCTTCCAATGGGAGACATATTCTCAGAAGTGGTTCTTTTACTTCAGGTGTGCAGAATGAATTACTATGGTTCGCCAGAAATAGCTATGACGTATGTGAAGGACTATTATGTGTCTTTGCATAATGAGATGAATGACATAGCTTCAAAGTTTACTAGATCAACTGGTTATCATCCTAGTTTGTGGTCTGCTATAATATGTCTCAAATATTGACCAAACAATACAATTTTTTTCATCCCAGTGTCTGGTGTTTGCTGAGTTATCAGTTATCATTTATGTCCTCTATTATGCTGTGTACTTTTGTTGCTGAACTAGCACGTATATCAATTAGTTAAAGTTAGGGCAATCGGCACTATGATCTTGTTGTTTCTCTTAGTGTCATAATTCTCACTCTAGGATTTTAGTGAATCTGAGATAGCTATTAAGGTTCTAAAAGTTGGGACAGTTTTTTTAACAGTGTAAAATTATCCTGTAATCTTCAGCATCTCGTTTCCTTTTAAATCAGCTCTCTGACAGGGATGTGTATATCTTCCCTATAAATTTCAGGATGAAGCAGCTCTACGCTTGGTGGATTCTTCAATAAAGTCATCCGAGTATCGCCCCATTAATATTTTTGTGAACTTCTATTCAGGTAATACAGTTGCAGAGTTGGGATAGTTGAACTATATTTGGAGTAATGTATGGTAGCTAAGATAGGATTCTTCAGCTTCAATCAAGAGTCGATGTGAGGTGATTAATTTGCTCTAGTGAGTGATATACTCTTCTCAAAGGAACCTTCCTCTCTCTCTCTCTCTCTCTCTCTCTCTGTTTTCTTTCCAGCCTAGGCTGGTGGGAAGTGGTTACTAGGGTGTAAGTGAGTCTCTTGCCTTCTTATAATCTATTCAAGGTTGTTCCTATACTGCAAAGTTTTAACTATTCATTTGGTGGAATAATCACTGGAAATTTACATTTCAGTTCCTGAATACAAGATCAAAGTTTCAAGAACAAGTTTCTTCCCCCAACCTAAAGTAAGTTTCTTCCATTGCAAATCCATGCAGCATGCTTCACGAATTCACATCTGTAAAAAAATGTGGCTTTGATGCTGTGAGATACTAGTTTGCTCAGCTTTACCGTTGTTAGGTTGATGCTGCCATTGTCGCGTTTAAACTAAAACAATCCGCGGATTATCCCCACGTTTCCTCCATTAAAAGCTTCTTCTCAATGGTAGAATTTCTTTAGCGGATTCAAGAATTCATTTGCCATGATCACACACCACGATCATATATTTTGTTATGATTTGTTAGGTGAATTCTGCATTCAATGGAAAGCGTAAAATGTTGAGAAAATCTCTTCAGCACATCTGTCCTCCACCAGATATTGAAGCTGCTCTAACTGCTGTTAATCTCCTTCCCACTGTAAGTTTCACCTTTTCTATCTTTCAAAGCTCAGATTTTTACCGTCCCTGATTATTTACTGCGATTTGATTTGTGATTCCAGTCGAGGCCAGAAGAACTGACGTTAGAAGATTTTGTGAAACTGCACAATTTGATAGTGAATACATAGAGAGCAATGTTGGAGACAAAGAAGAAGATGAACTCAACAAGTTTTTGCCTTATTATTTTTATTACATAACAATTAACATGGAGTGGGAGTCATCAGTAATGTTGTGTAATCAACTAAAATCATCCATTCTTTAGTGTAAATAAAATCTATTTTCTTGCAATAATTTTCACAATAGTGTAAATACAAATGAGATGATTATATGGAGTGATTCACAACACAATTTTGCTTACACAGCCTCTACAAATAAAATACATAAAATAATAGATTTTCTCAAGCATGGAACTGATAAATCAAATCAAGAGACCTCAACTTAGTACGAGAAGGATCAAACTCATCCTCCGCCGCAACGCCACTTCTCTCCGCCGCATCATCAAAGCTCCGCCGTTGCTCCGCCGAAGGCGAGAGCTGCCTCTTGGGCCTCTTATTCTGTATAAAACACTCCCTCATCCGCCACGCCACCTTATCAACGGCGGTGGTGGCAGCCCTCGAATTCTGTTCCTCATCATCATCATCCTCCATCTGCATGGGCTCGCCGCCGCCCACGGCGGAGGATACCGAGTTCTCAGGCGGCGGAGGGTGGTGGTGGGAGAGGAAGAGAGAGAGACGGTGGTGGGCGGAGTGGAGGGCGGCGTGAATTTGGAGGAGTTGGGATGGGTCTGCGGCGGAGGGGAGCTGCTTCGCCATTAGGGTTGCGTGCTCTAGAACTGCGGCAAGGTCCGCCGGCGGCGGAGGTGGTGGCTCCGGCTCTGTTTCCACCTCCATTGTGCGTGTTTGTGCGTGTTTTTGGGATTCTGATGGGATCCTTTTAGATTCTGATGTAGGTGACAGAATTTGGTTGCTATTAATGATTTCAACTCTTCAGTTTCCTTGGCTGCCCCCTTCCAAACTCTCATCTTACTTTTTTGTTATTTTTTTTTTGTAATTTCATTTAATTCGGTCATTAAATATATTTATGATTGGCTTAAAAATTTAATGACAATTATATAATAAATCATTTAACTTAACTTTAATTCTCAGAAATTATGCTGTATTGGTGAGTTCTGTATGGGCAAATTTCATACAAAGTAACAAAACCAAATCATAAATTTTTTTTAATAAAAAATGCCAACTTAACAAAAAGAGTATTCACACGGAAAAGAGTAAATTTGAAGCCCAATCATATTTAATAATTACTAATGGAAAAACGAGAAGTTAATAAAACCAAAGAGCTGCACAAAATAAATCTTCACAAACAGAGAGAACAAGACCATATACTACAATTTACAGAAGGTACAACAGTGAACTCGTAATGTACAAGTCGGAGTTGCTATGCTAACTAAGCTAAGCTCCCAACATCCTGAGGTAGTCATCAATTATGGACATGGCAGAAGACCGGTAACCCGAACCAAACAAGTTGTAGTGATTCAAGTAGTGATACAGCATGTAAAGATCCTTCCTCTCCTCGAAACCGGGCTGTTTAGGCAACACCTAAGACACCAACGCACAGGAAATTACACGACGAGCAAGCATCATCAGAATAGATTATCTTGAAATAGAAGATGAGCATGAATCCTACCTCAAAGTAGGCATTGTAAAATGATCCGCTGAATCCAGCACACCACGACATCCCAAACTCCGCCTCGTTATGTCCATCTACAAGGATACAGAACCAGTGGTTTGATTAGGACAATGAGGCCCTAATCAAGGTGACAAGGTTGAGGTTCAAAGACTTGATGATCTTGGATTCCATCCACTTCCATTTCAAAAGGGGTGATTTATTGTTCCAATATCACGTTTTTATTGAAGATGCAAGCCTCAAAATCTCAACGGATTCCAGTCAAAGAAACAGTAAGATCATCAATGAAATTAGTATTTGAGTGTTCCTGAGTGATGGTACTATATTTCAACTAGATAGCTAAAGGAAGAAAAGGAAAGTTTTTTTTTTTTAACAGTATATTGATTTCAATAGAATAAATCCACGTAAAGCCAAGCGAGGACTTACAGTAACAAGCTGGGTCGAGTATGAGAGGTTCGCCATTTTTGTCGTAGCTGATATTCCCACTCCATAAGTCTCCATGTAACAGGCAAGGCTCAAGTACGGCACCATTAAACAGAGATGCCATGTTCTTAATCAGTCTTTGTCCTTCGGAAGCATAAAAAAATAATCGTGATAAAACTCTCTGGTCTATATATGACTACTGAAAAGTAATATGAGAAACACCAAACAACACAACTATCAATTCACTTTTTGATACATAACAAAGTTTGCAAGGTAAAATAAGACAATGAGATTGATTATTAGTCTCCGTACCAAACCAGTGTATCTGATGCATAATTAGCGAAAGAAAAAAGAAAGAAAGAAATATCATGCATTGTTAAGACTTAAGATATAATGATTTGATGAAGTGTACTTATTCTCAAGAAAGTGAAGCTTAAAAAGTAACATTATCAGATGTTTCAGATAAAACAGTATGTATCTACCATAGCACCAGAAAAAGAGTACGAGATTCAGCATCAAATTAACTTTCTCATATTCTATAGCTGTAGTAAATGAAAGCCGTATCTGTTTGCAACTAAAAAAAAAAAAAAAAAAACCTCTTTCATATATTAAGGAATCGCCAAACTGTTGCCGTGCCAACTTCAATTGGTAACCCAGCCTATGAACCCCATAAAACTCAATCCAGTCTGACGTCCATGTGTTCATCTGTGGAGTACTGCACATATTGTACTATTAAACTCTTAGGAAGTGCAATTGTTGAACAAGGTTAACTAATGGGGTATTCAGACAAATTACATTTATCCTAAGTGCTTGTAAGTAAAGATGGGTTGCAGCAGCAAAAGAAGATGGACGATATACTGCTATTAACAAATGCATGTCATATTGCACATAAGCTAAGAGTCATCTGAATATGTGAAAAATACCTTCCAATTGTATTGTCAACATCAAAACCAAAGCCTTTTGTGGACCTTCCTGCTTTATGCATCTCAGCAAGTTTCCTTCCTAGTGCAGCCTAAGCACTGGGAAAATGTCACATGGAAGCAAATGGACAAAGAGCTCGGAAAGAAGAGGGAAGAAGATTACGTCCTCACTTGATTGCCCCTAGATGCACCAAATTCGATAAATTCCATGATGATGAATGAGCCGCCAGAGGGTAGAGGTCCGAACTAAATGCATGAAAAAAAACAAAAAGAAAAAAAAGCTTAAAGATCAAGACAAAAAAACCCCCCCTCAAAAGTACTATAAGAATTGATAATATAGAAGGACCAGCTATATTAACAGAGGCACAGCAAAGAAGGAGATGCATCTTCCTACCTTGAATGGTTGAGGCACACGTATAGTTCTAGTTTCATACATGGCACTGAGGCCCAGAACCTCTCCCTCAAACATTGATGGCCCAATACTCCTGTTGGGAAATAAAAATATCAGATCAAACGGTTAATGACTTCTGCAGGAATTAGCATGTGACTGTGGTCTTTTGATTTGTATATTTCTCTAATACTGCCCTATTGGGAAAATCATAGCTGAGGAGCAGAACTGAAGGCCTAATCTTTAAGATATAAGAGGACCGAATGCACTGTCCGTCTATCTTAGTTGTATTGTTCCACCAGCTTATTGCTTCCACAAGTGGTGACTTCACGTCTAGCAGATTTTCAGACCTTGAACTATGTCAGATCAAGTCAGCGAATTCTCAACATATGAAGAGCTCATTTCTAACCATTGCAACATCAATAGCCATAAAAATAATTGAATAAAAATGACCAAGTTTAGTTTTGAACAAGTGAAAGCAATTCCTGCCATTCTTTATAGGGGATTATAAGAATCTATGAACTAAAATGCTAGGTGATCATACCGATTTGTTTTAACAAAGAAGGAGCCAGCATCTGTCTCATAACGATAAGCACGATTGATGCAACCACCACCAACTGAACGCGTGCCAGTTATTTGAGTTGCCTTTCCTTCAGATAGAATCCATTCACGAATTGGATCCTCACTCATTGTCATTGATGCCACTGTCAATTTCGTGTTTATAACTACCAACATTTTGGCAAGACTAAAATAGTAGAGCTAGCAACTACACACATTCAATATCATAGACCAATAAATTCTGCATTTATCCAATTTACGCCATCATACTGGGCAAAAAAAATAAAATGAAACAATATCATGATATAAAGCACAAAAAACAATACCTACTATTCACCAAGTACAAAGTCAAAAGGGACGATAGAATTTCTCTAATCCTTCAATATACACTTGCAGCACAAACTCAAACAAAACCTCAAACAATTTTTCACCATCCACCACAATTTTGCAAGGGGGTATAAAAAGGGAAAGTAGCAGCCAATTCAATTCCAAGAAATTTCAGTTATACCGAAAAAAAAAATTCAATTTCCGTAATTAACTGACGTTCAGCACACATTCTTTAGGAAAAATGGAGTCTTTACTACATCTTTATTCTCTCCTTTTTTTCCTACATTTTTGGGGTGGAGGAGAGCATGAGCATCAGCACTTACTAGTAAACGGTTTGGGTTTGGTCGCAGAGAGTCGGAGACGAGGAAGCGGCGGAGAGACAGAGAAAAGGGCGGAGGAGAATGAGAGAAGCCCCACCACTGCCGCCACCATATTTTTCTGTTTTCTAGCAGCTTCAAGAAAATCTCCACTGTTTTGTGCCCTCGTTCTATTGGCTCGAAAATTTATCAATATCACAAGTTTTTATTTTTATTTTTTTAATGGTAAATTACAATAGTAATCTGTAAGGTTTTTCTTTTCTTTTCTTCTCTTTTTAAATTTTAAATACATTTTCATACCTTCTTAACAAACAACTATAAAAAATGACTATTGATTCGCAACAAACAACTATGTATTTTGCTGAACTGTAAAAACTTCAAATTCAGTTAAAAAATTGATTCAGAAATGAAGATTCCCAACTGTTTGAACGACATTCAGCAGCATATGAATTCTGAATTTATGATATGCCCTTCCAATTCTTCCACAAAAATCAACAAACAACATGAAGAAAGTCACAATCCAATATTATGTACAGACAGTGTATATAAATCCTTCATTCCTTTATACTACTATGACGACCTCAATGGTGCTTCTCTCGCAACATTAGAGTTGTGTTGGATCAAAATGTGATCACGATGCATTTGGCTGCTTAGGATAAGCTCTGAACTTGCAGCATTAGGAAGCATCCATTGCTCAGAATGCTCCAATCTGATGTCCAAACTATCAACAGATTGAGGTATAGACGGGGTAGCTGACCGGGCATGTTCTGCTTCGATGGAGTCTTGTACAGTGAGACGGCATACTGGACACGTAGATTGTTTCCTGAGCCATACATCGATGCAAGATAGATGAAAACTATGGCCACACTTGGGCATTATTCTCAATATTTCTTTGTCTTGATACTCTGCCAAACATATTGTACACCTGCAGTTTGAAAAATGATATGGATCAGATCTGCATTCATTGATGAACTTAACTTGAAAGGAAAACTGCGATGAAACTATGATTCTGGCCCAAAAACCTATTTATTCCAAAGGCTTCATAACACATAATGGTAATGAGATGCTGAATTCAGACAGAGAAGTATCTATGTGGTGAGACTCACTGTGCATCTTCCATTGAACTGAATGCTTCACGGTTGAACTTCATAGTGGGAATAGCAGCGACCACAACGGGTGCAAGGCCATTGCTCTGGCGGCCTGCCTGCCAAAAGTTCGAACATAAACACCCCACGATCAAGCTAACTTCAAGAAAGCTAGAAGAAATGTGCAGACTACATTAAATTAACACATTGTACAAGTGATGCCAGATTTGATGAAGTCTTGCAAGAATGCAGCAGTCAGTGTGTGAGAGTATAGTAGTAGACTTGGATTGAGAATGAACATACACAAGGATAAATCTCCGGCTACAACTGAACTCTAGATTGCTTCTCTATAAACTGATGAATATGAGATTACAAAAGTGAATCAATCCATTCACATCTTTATCCAATTTGAAGTTCAGTGATCAACAATGATAGTCCTCATCAAAACATGTAACAAAAACTCAAAATTCAGAAATGCATTTGGCAATGAAAATCTACACTTCACCAACAGATTGATATAGAGCAATCTTGAAAAAACCACACTAACACAAAAGTAACAAGAATCTGAAGCTCGTATCGTTAACAAGAAGTAAGAACCAATGCAGGACAGAGAGACTAGTATATGATACAATCATCGTTCAATCGAAAAACTGTGGCAAGACAATAAATCTTGAATGTAGGTGAAACATACCAGCTCAAGATCAATCCTTGAATGGATCTCAAACATTTGGCGAGCTTCAATCTGGCGAAGCCGACCACAAAAAAGCCTAGTGCAAACAAACACAATGAAGGTTGCACTCATCCCAAATCCAATTATTGTTGTAATCAGATTCATTCCTGAGCCTAACATATCAAGATTCCTGCTTATATACAAAACCAGTTCCCAATAATGCAATGATGGAACACAAGAAATAAAAAATGTAACAAAAAAGGGAAGCTAAAAAATGCCCAAATCAAGATTCATCAGCAGAATTACAAGCCCTAAAAGCTTCAACATTAAACGATAAATCCCAACTCTCTCATACAAACAAGAAGCTCGTGAATAATTTAACAAAAGGTGAAGAGAGCCCACTATCAAGAATTTCAAAGCAATGTGACAAATTATCTTAATTTCGGTAGCCAATAATTCGATAACCCCATAAAACGAGAAACAACAAGAAGAAGCCAAATGAGTGAATCAACAATAATTCATTTTAAAAAGATAATGTATCAAAAAATAGAAGATGTTCGAGATTCACCCACAAATGAGAGATCTAACACAGTGTAAAATAAAAAATATTCAAGAGTAGAAAATGGAATCGTAATCGCTTTGTGTAGACTCAAAGTGAATGGATGAGAACGGGAAGTCTTCCATTATTCTTTGGTGTCCATGTCACTGTGGACTTAGATTTCTACTGGGCCCCACCTTCTTCTGACAGTTGTGTTCGGAATTTGGCGCCTAACATAAACTAAAATAATCTTTCAACTGTTCAAAAAACAGAGAAAATAAAAGGTTAGATTCTTCGGTGAGGTGAAATGGGTTAGTTTTTTCAGTTTTACTATTTTCGGATAAGTTCATATTTCCTTTCTTCAGGTGAAAATCGGGAGTAGAGATTCTCCAATCCCAATTTATGTGTGTTAATTATATGTTAATATTAAAATTGTATATTGTTAATAATATTTTTATATACAAATAAAATTTATTATATTATAACTAATCATAATTAATATTTATTGTTAAAAAATAAAATTTTAAAAAATTATATACTCTAAATTTGGAATAATTAACTCTAAAAATCAATTATATTAACTAAAAATGAAAATTAAATATTCAAAAATAATTATAAACCCTAATTGGGTGGGATAAACTCTAAATAATTATGTAAAATTTTACTAAATCAAAAGAAGATAAAATTGAAGAAAAACAAAAGAAAAAATAATAATTTTAAAATTTGATACACGATTGACACGTACAAATTAGGACGAGATGATCTCAAGTGAAAAATAGGGACTGTATTTTGTATGATTGATAAACAGATTAGGGGGGGGGGGGGGAGAGAGAGAGATAGAGAGGCGAAGATTTGTTAATTGTCGTTAAAATCATGAATTTTGATTGGTTATTTATGTAATTATAACATAGTTTTCACAAATTTTACGGTTATAACACTGATTACATTTTCAGCAAAGCAAATCCAACACGTTTTGACAAATTTAGCCTAGCCTAGCCAAGCCAAAATGATGTTATTTTGTAATATATAAAAAATTGATATGAATTAAAAACTATATGAGAAAAATACATGTAACGACTCGTTTCCGCACTGATGGCCTAAAAACTAATACAAGTAGTCGGTCTACAAATCAACACATGTCTTTCCAGTGTCTTTCATGTGAAGTTGTGAACACGCTTAATTTTGGAATTCTGATAGAATATGCGCCATAAAAAAGATGTACTTTGTGATATGAGTAGCACCAATCAAATCCTTTAAGCTCTTTTCCACTATGCAATCTCATTTTTGTATAGCCTCAGTATCTCTCTCTTTCGGGTGGATTCGGTTCATTCATATGCCTGTCTGACAGGAGCCTGAATATATTAACTCTCATAATTCATTAAGCCTAATCTATTTATCTATATAATAAAATAGAGTTTTCCAAAAACATTACATCCCCAAAACATCAAATCATCCATAGTATATATTTTTATTTTTGATGTCTCTCCATCTTTTCTCTCTCACACACATATCTGTCACTTGCATTATTTATTATTATATAATTCATTTGTGCTATATTCAATAACATATTTTGTTATATACATGATATTCAAAATCTATTTGTACGAATGAATAAATATGTAAGTTTGCGTATATTAAGAAGTGATTGATAATGATTAGTACATTTATTATGTAAAATAATTAACAACATATATTAAATATATTAAATAAAATGATCAAGTAAATTATTTGGTAAATCATCATAATAGCTAGCATGCTTTGTTATACTTTAAACGCAAATATAATATTTATAATATTTTTTAATTATATTGAACATGAAATAATTAACAATTTAATATTCTAATTAGATGAATAACTAAATCAAATAAAAAAATTGATATTTAAAAATTCATATAGTCTATTAAATTATTTTTTAGAAAGTGTAGTCTTAACATTTCTGAATATACAATCATAGTTAGTATATTTTATAGGATTGATTACACTTTAGTACCCGAAAGTTGGTCGTTTCTACACTTTAATTTTATCTCAAAGTTTTAAAAAAATACATATTAACACATAATGTTTGCACAAATTAATACATATAGAACAAGATCAATTTTTCGGTCTCGCAAATATTGACTTAGACTGATGAAAATCTTTCAAACTCAATCTTTAACTTATTCCATTTGTATAAATATTGGATATTGTTGATGTTCTTCACAATTTTCAACATTCCATGCCAACATTTGTGAGACCGTAATCTGTGTAAATGTTTGGTATCAATATGTAAATTTTGAACTTTGGAACACAAGTGTAAAAACATTCAACGATGGGTATTAAAGTGTAATCAACCATATTTTAATGCAAATAAAATGAAGATTGATATATAAAAAAACATGTAGGTTGTATTATTATAGTTTCTTAAATTGAAATTTTTATGTTTCAATATATATATATAAACATTATTTTGACTACATTTATTCTACATATAACATAATTATCATTTATTAAGAGTTAAATATAACAAAACTATATAAATATATAACCCTAAAAACTTTTAAATGAAGCGTAAGTTATTGTTATAATCTTTGTTCACATATCTTTTTCATAAGTTTTTAGTCATAATCAATTGTACGTCGTTATTTCACAAGTCACAAGTCGTGCTGGTTTGAAAGTTTTTATTCGTAGAGATGATGATAGTGTAACAAATGTTACTACATACGTCGTATTCAAACAAGCATTATTGCATAATTTATAATATAATATTTTGATTGTAACAATTTATTATTTATTTGAAATATGGTTAATTACAATTAAATACATAAACTTTGACATAATTTGCAATTTAAATACGAACTTTGAAATGTTACAATTAAAATAGGGTTAATTGCCTTAAAAATCATGAACTTTGATATTAGTTGCAAATTTAACATGAACTTTAAAAGTAGGCAATTAAAACACTAACTTTAAATTTGTGTGTTATTCAACATCCCCAAATTTTTATAAAATAAATTGACTTCCAATCCAACATACAATTTGCTCGTCTCTTCGAGCCCGTCATGACTCGACCATCAATTTTTGAAAATAACATCAAATTAACCACAATTGTACGTTGGATTGAAGGTCAATTTGTTTTATAAAAACTTGGGGATGTTGAATAACACACGAGTTTAAAGTTTGTGTTTTAATTGCATACTTTTAAAGTTCGTGTTTTAATTGCATACTTTTAAAGTTCATGTTAAATTTGCAACTAAGCTCAAAGTTAATGATTTTTAATGCAATTAACCCATTAAAATACAATCTTGTAATTTCTGCAAAATAGACACTTCCAAACTTTCGAACAAAATGAAAAATGAAATTATAACATGAAATATTATAAAATTGTATATATATATATATATATCGTGATCATAATTTAAATTTCATTATACAATAAAGATCGGTATGAAATATAGTATTTAATTTTCATATTATTGCAAATTGTGTCTATTTTGCAAGCAAAAAAAAATGTAAGTTTGTGTTTTAATTGCAACATTTTAAAGTTCGTGTCTAAATTGAAAATTGTGTCAAAATTTATGTATGTAATCATAATTAACCCTTTGAAATATATTATGATATAATATGCAAGTATATACATATGTATGTATAATCAATAATTTTTTTTTATCGATTGTCAACTTTACTCCTTTTAGATTTAGAATAATGATTGTCTGACATAAAAAAAAAAGATAATTGGACAAATAAAAAACGGTATGAATTTCTTTAGTAAATATGAATTATCTATCAAATGCGAAGATGTGACACTTACATTAAATGTGTAATAATTGAGTTTGATACCATGAAAGGACCATCATACGACCGGAAATCTAGTTATTATATTATTTAAAACAATAAAAAGAAATATTTATTTTGAGGGTCCGAATGCGCTAAATAATCGGGCTTCCTTGATTTAAGTCTCATTTGAATGTTGGGGCCCAATATTATGGGCTGGGCTTTATACTGATATATTCATGGGCAACTCAAATACAATTGTATCACTCTCTCTCTCTCTCCCTCTCTCTCTCTCTCTCTCACACACACACACACACGCACGCACGCACGCACGCACGCGCACACAAATTTTACATCTTATCATTATCATAACACCCGTTTATTCAAACTCATAGAAATGCAGAATTTAGTCCGAAATAATAATGAATTTTGAAAAGTTTAAAATACTTCTCTTATTATTATACAACCTTTCTCCCTACGTATAATAACATTATATAAAGAATTTTTTGTGTTACGGAGAAAAGAGTTATTTTGTCGTGTTGATGGATGACAATAAACTATTCCCTATGCCCCTAATTCTTTAGAGCCGTGACCATCAAATCATGCTAACTATTATTTAATTTACTAATCTATATATACCTTAAGATAAGCGCAGTAAATTAATAAATTAATCCAATGCTTATCACTTCCGAGTAGAGATTCTATAGTCCCCATTTTGTGTGTCAAACGCGTGTCAACATTAAAATTATATATTATTAATAATGTTTTTTATAAAAATAAAATTTATTATATTATCACTAATCATAATTAATATTTATTGCTAAAATTCAAATTTTTAAAAAATTATATACCCTAAGTTTGGAATAATAACCCTAAAAATCAATTATATTAACTAAAAAATGAAAATTAAATATTAAAAAATAATTATAAACTCTAATGGGGTGGAATGAATCCCTAAATAAAATTGTAAAATTATACAAAATCAAAAGAAATTAAAATTGAAGAAAAATATTAAAAAAAAAACCGCAAAAACTTCCATGCAATAGCTGTAAATAACACTATTTCAGGCGGATCGGGTCAAACCCGCGCTTTGACCCGGTCAACGCGGGTCAACCCGCCAAAAAGTGGAAAAAAACGGTTAAATGAGTATCAACAGTCTCACTAAAAAGTATCACCAAAAATTCGAAAAGTATCATCTGTATCATTAAAAAGTAAGGGGTCTGCTAGTTATTTCATACTTGTTTATTTAGTTCAAATTGTGATTTTTTCCATTCGAATTAATCTTTAGAGCTTAGTAGTTTAGAGTTTTATTAGTGTTCATGATTTTTTAAAGGGTTCATGTTTTTTAGGGGGTTTTTTAGGGTTCATGGTTTTTTAGGGGTTTTTTTTAGTTTTTTTGGGGTTTTTTTTTAGGGTATATTTTGTGTTTTTTAGAGTTTTTTGGGGGGTGTTTTTAGGGGTTTATTTTGTGTTTATTAGGATTTTTTTGGGGGTGTTTTTAGGGGTTTATTTTGTGTTTTTTAGGGTTTTTTGGGGTGTTTTTAGGGGTTTATTTTGTATTTTTTAGGGTTTCTTAATTCTATTTAATACTCATTTCAAACAAATGAAATCAATTTATTTTAATTTTAGGGTTCACTAATATTTTTTTGGGTATATATTTTTGGGGAACAAATAAAATTGATAAAAAAAAGACAAAAACAAGTACAAAAAATTGCCAAAAAAAACTGGGAAAAAAGAGGAAAAAAACTGCCCAGAAAAATAAAAATAAAAAAATAGACGGGCACGTGTGCCCACGCCTCGTCTGAAATAGTGGTATTTCAGGCGTGATGCACTGAATACCTTCTCAAAAAAAAATAAAAATTTTGAGATTTGATACACAATTATATACACAAGTTGGGACTAAAGAATCTCAAGTGATCATTTCCAACCCAATGTCAAATAAGATTAAAGTAACTGGAATAATAAAAAATAATAATTCTATACAGTATTTGGAATCTAACACCTCTTAGCCAACGCATCTCAAATATTAACTGCGGCTAGCTGTTAATTATATTCTCTCACATACTACAGAAATCTCCTCATATTTAAATAACATTTGTGTTGTAGTAATCTAGCTACTGTTTTTGCATAAAGTTACTGTTACTAGAATATCATAGAAAAATTTAACCTTTTTGCTAACTTGAAATTACCACTTGAGATTTACTATTACATTCTCGGTGTTACACTTTTAAATTATGTGATTTTTTATATATTTTTTTCATTTAAATTAATTTTGAGATTTTTTAAGGTTCATCACACCCATTTAGAATTTATAATTATTTCTAAGTATTTAATTTCCAATTTTCAATATTCAATTATTAATTCATTATTATGGTTGATTAATTCAAAATTAAATTTATAACATTTTTAATTCATTTTTTTGTTGATACATCGATGTTGACTATGATTATTTATGTTATAATTATTTTTATTTTATAATAAATATGATTAAAATTATAAATTTTATAGGGAAGCATATAGAAGTGTAACATGAAATTCGAACCCTAAACTTACTAGCTGGGAGGTAATTTTTTGCACTTTCGAGTACTTATATATAGAGTGTTGCACTCTTGGTAGCTCGATCTCCGTTAAACGAGACATAACTAGAACTGGTATTGAAATCAGTGATTTATATTAAATCTTTGATCAGCAATATAATATGGAATTAAAACAATCCAATTAGATGTGAACAAATTAATGCAGGCTGCACAGTAGTTGGAGAAAATTAATTTTAAATTGGAAGTTATGAGATCAAGATTTTAATTAATTATTGAATACATGCATTCTTGTTTTTTTCTAGAGATTATGCAGCAACCAACGTTTTCAAAACATGCTCGATTCTTGATTTAAGTTTTATGAAAATTGGTGGATGATCGATCCAGAAAAAAACTGAATATTAATTTGATGAGTGAAGTGAGTTTGGAATCCATGATTTCGCCACCCTAGCTCAACGGAGACTAATTAAGTCTTTCACTATGAAATCATCGCCGTTCAGAAGCTTATGCATGCAAAAAAACACTAATTTAATTTAATTTAATTTACAAAGATTACTGTATTCATCGCCATATATAAATTAATAAATAAATGGACAAGCTGCTACATTTGAAACTGTATTGAAATAGCTCAAATATAATTATTTTAGTTACAGGTGAAAATCAAACAAATAATTAGTGAATAACATATATATTTGAACAGTGTGTACGTATATAGCTAGTGATTAAGAAACAAATATCATGTCTGTTACGCTAGTTTTAATCCCAACTCAAATATCATGTAATTAAACTTAGGAATCCAAAGCTGCACGGTCATATAAGTTAGTTGGAGAAAATGGACAAAAACCCTGTTTGAAATGGTTTTACAAGCATCGATCCATTAATGAAGCTAGTGTATAATATTTAATCAAGAAAATGTATATACGATTAAATAAATTAAATGATAAGAGGCATTATATTAGATCAAAAGGAAATGAACATGAGAAACGACACGGCACGTTGCTATTTGAGCCCCCACAAATCATTCTATCTCCAATAGCAAAACTCCATTTCAATCAATATATTAATCCTGAGTTTCCCTCCTGAATTTCAACTACAAAAAAATTAACGTTCCAACACCGTTTCTTCATCTCCATAAATAATCACTAAAATATGTATATGTAATTAATTATTACTAGGCGCCTTCATGCTTGTCCGTATATCTATCCTATGGTTTAATTAATCTGTTGAACACTGTACCTTATTTCAGTGAAGCCGTTAATTAGCTAGCTCGTGCAACTTTGTAAGCCAGCTGATGAGCTCAATGATGATTTGATCAATTTGTGCAGGTTTATTAATTACAACTACGTTCATTAATGCTTCAATGCAAGTTTAATTTTAATTGACTGTTTTTAATTAATCATGTGACCATCATCATTATCATATAAATCGATCTTTACTTTTTGAATCCTAATTAACAAATTAATGATGAATATTGATGAAGCTCATGATTAATTTGAAGGGTATAATACACCGATGATCTTTTGCTGCAACCTAGTTTTTTGATCAAATATTTGAGTTTAATTAGCCATGTCTGCTGGCAGCCAACGATTCACCAAGCATGTTTGATTATTTTATTTAGGCAACTTAATTTGTTTGTATATGAAATGATGCTGTATATATATATATATCTCCATTTTTTAATAAGAGTTTTCAGTAGCTACGTATGCTGCAGAGCAAGCCAAAGTAATTAATGAGTTTAGAATTGAATCAATCAGAAAAATACATGATTATTTAGAATGTGGACAAAAGCAAATAATTGAGAAGAATTTTTCAAGAATTACACTTGAGCCTCACACTTGGAAATATGCTTATATAAATAGAGCAAATTAACAACATGCAAAACCAGGAGAATAAATAACATAACCAACTTCCTCATTCAGATAAACTCATGGCTGGATTTGACACTGCGAAAACCACCATCGCCACCAACACCACTAGCAAACTGCAGCCAGCAAAGTCGACAGCAGCACGTAGATTTGTCGGTGTGAGGCAGAGGCCATCCGGCAGATGGGTTGCAGAGATCAAGGACTCATCTCAACGAGTGCGGTTGTGGCTTGGAACTTATGACACCCCTGAAGAGGCTGCTCGAGCCTATGACGAGGCTGCACGAGCCCTCCGTGGAGAGAATGCTCGTACAAACTTTGCTGCAACGAATCGGAATCCGAATCCAAATCCACCCAACTCACCAAACACAAATATTGGAGCAGAATCTGATAATAGGCATGGACTTAGCTTTTCCTCACTGAAAGCTAAGTTGAGCAAGAATCTGCAGAATATCATGGCCAGAAACTCAGAAAACAAGGCTTCAAAGAGTAGAGTAAGTGATCATTTCACTTTTGCGAGTATTTTCCACTTCAGAGGCTACAATCAATACAGTGCTCAAAATCATGTTGATATCAAGAAAATTGAAAAGGCTGTCCAACCAAGTGTCATTGTTCCTCATGCCTGTGATGAGCCCTCATCTTGGGAGACCTCAAGCCTGTCCGACTACAGCAGCGAATGGCAGGGCTTTCGACACCCCGCTTTGGACTCTGATGGATCAGAAATGAGCGATGTCTACAGCTTCAACGAGCAAGCATTTGGTGATCAAATGATGGGGTGGATTAGTAGCCCTGAGGTGATGAGTGCTGCAACCTCCACAGAGGGATCAAGGAGCAAAAGATTGAAGGTCTCGTCTTCCGTTGTAGTTCCACCAACGTTTACTGAATCTCCAGCCCACGGTGAATGGTGAATGGTTAAAGAAGCTGCACGAGTTACTCTAGTTCAGTTACTGATAGTTAAAAAAAAACAAAGGAAATCTTTTCTACCAAAGGGTGAAAAGGCATTGCATACTTCTTTAGTTCTCACTACTGTTCAATGTAACATCTAAAAAAAACATGTACATTAAAAAAATAACTCAACATGACAAACAGAGTTCATCTCTGTGAATGTAAGAACAGTAGTTGTTGCTTTACAGACTTTGGAATTAAACTCAATCTAAGTCAGCCTGTTAATTACACGTACTACACACACACACACAATTTTGCCCTTGTTCAATGCTTTTGTTCATGCACAAACTTAATGGCCCCTCAGCTTGATCAAGGGTTAAACCAGTCAAAAAAGTACCACAGTGCTAATGCAAGAACTCTGATTTGGATCTTTCATACAACATAATTCACATTTGAATTTGCTTTTTAGATCCCATCATTCTTTCATCATCAAGTTGGTAGTTTTGTTGCTATTACACACACACACACATACATAAATATTATTATATATGCGAGTTGTGACTTGAGCAAGTACAAGATAGCAGGACATTTCATCACCAAAAAAATAAAATATTTAGTGAGTTCATAGAGCATAATTGCAAGAATGTGGACAAGAAGGTGGCATTTTTGTGGGATTTGTGTAGTTAATCAAGAAACTGAAGAGCAGGCCATGAAAGCTACAATTCTACAACCTCAAAATTATCTAACCATGCATATACCTACAAATATTTTGAATCCTTCATAAAGATTAGTCAAATGTTATTTTCATTTGCATAATCAAATGTTGGGTCCTTTTCTTATAACAAACATTTGAGTTAAAAACACAATGTTCCAATTTGGTGCTGATTGGATTTCTCCCTTTGTCATCTAATGAATTATGCTGTCCGAGTTCCAACCAACAAATACATACAAATACAACTGAAATATTTAATGCTAGTACTAGCAGTAGCCATGCTATTTTATATACTTATATTATCACAAGAATAATGTTGATGTATCAAAGAAGACGAAAATGTGAGAGTTATTTATAAATTTAAGTTAGTTATAAATGAAAGCAATGCTATTTTAATGTGTTTGGATATATAAAGTTATTAATTAATTAGAAATATTAAATTTTAAAAAAATAAGGAATTTTATAAGAAGAAATAAAAAGCCCAAATTTTAGGTTGTGGCCTCTCTACATCACTAATCCAGCCTAAACCAGAGGGCCCAATTATGAGCCCAACATTAGACGACGTCGTTTTGATCCAACCTTTAAAAAATTGACCTAACTCATTAATTCAAGGGTTTCTAGTTCTACACATCAATTCACTCGGAAGCAATAAACCAAGCTCGAAAAGGTAGCTTTTAATGCTTATCTTCTTCCTATCTGCGTTCATATATGATTGTATCTGTGTTGAAGTACGCATATACGTATTTGTGTAGGTAGATTTTCCTAGATCTGATTTTTTTTTATTCCTCACTGGTTTTTGTTTCAGATATACTGCGTTTGGATTTTCAGGTGCAATTGTTGAAAAATCTTCGAGTTTTAGTTACGTATTCAGGTATGCTCATGGGTTTCAACAGATCTACGTACTAGCTAACTGCAATTTGCTTGTTTGACATTTTTTTTTGTGGTATTTTTGGTTTTTGAAAATTTGATTTAAACTGTTTAATGTAGCTCTGAATTCTTAATCTCTGCTGAAAGATTTTTCCTTTTGCTGTATCTATTTTTTGTGGTTTCTCCGTTTGCTTTTGTATTGAAGAGTGTTGTGGTTTATGTGGATTGTTTTTGGCTAGAATTTGAAACTGTTTTTTTTTTTTTTCAGAGTCAAATTTCATTACGACTTGGGGTTTATTAGAATTGATGGAAAAAAAACTATGCAAAATGCTGAAGGTCTTTGGTTGACTTGCTCTTAAGGAATTGTTTTAGTGTGCATTTGATATATTTGCTTGAAACTTGTGTATTAAAATTATTTGGCTGTTTACGCTTGAGGCTGTCTGTGTTTTAAGAATAGTTACATTGGGAAATTTATTGATGGACAAGGAATCATATTTGTAGGAAAGTTTCAGAACATCATGAAGCCTGTATTCTGTGGAAATCTGGAGTTTGATGCTCGCCAATCTGATGTTGAACGCCTCTTCAGAAAATATGGGAGGGTTGACAGGGTGGATATGAAATCTGGTAAGGCTCAGATATACTTTAATGAAGTTCCTGGGATCTTTATAATGACACCACAAAAAAATCATACAGCATAGTTAGTCTCACCTTTTTTTCCAATGCATGGGTTATATGGCCAGAATGATTGATGTTCACTATGAAATACTTTTGCCTCTATTTTGTTAACTAACCTTCGTTGTTACCCGAAACGGGTCTGTGTGAACCTTTTAATGCCCTGCACTTAAAGTCAATGCAAGAGGTTGTTTTGGGAGGAGAACGCTGTGCTTCTTCATTGCAATTGAAGATATAACCAGGAGCAGATAGATTATATCAGTGATTTTCTTGTAAATAAATGTCCATTGGCTTTGAAGGAAGCCCTTTAGGTGTGTTAGGAGGATAGATATGTTATTTCAAATAACTGCTAACAAAATGCTTGTGCATATTATTTCCCAGAAAAAAAATCGCGTTTTTGCTGTAGCGGAAACCCCCATACTCAATAGTTTCTTTGGCGCAGGATTCCTTGGATATTCCACGATATTCTACGATCTTCCTCGATGGATGGTTCTCTGCGTTTATTTTCTGGCTTGTGCCCAAGATACATGTTCTTGTGTTTGTTCGAAAGAACCAATATGATCTGCCATGCTCCTACCATCCTACACTTTCCTGAGACCATTGCCTTTTGCATTCCTCATGACTTTGCCCACTCTTCAATTTCCGACATGTTTCAACATAGATATCATGTTCATTCCGGATCCAGTGGCAGGTGTTGTGTTTTTTTTTTCATACAGATTTTTTCCTTTCTCTCCCTCAGATTTGCAGGGGTATAGGTGGTAGCGATATTAGTTCAACCATGTGGTTTTTCAATGTCTTCACTGGGGGCTTCTGAACTTTATATGCATTTGTGCCAGCTGAAGAACTTTGGCTTGTTTTTTTTTAACATTTTTGGCTCTATAGGCTTTGCTTTCGTCTATATGGAAGATGAGCGTGACGCAGAGGATGCAATAAGGAAGCTCGACAGGATAGAGTTTGGTAGAAAAGGAGGGCGCCGACTACGTGTTGAGTGGACTAAGGTATATTTGAAATGCTTGCAATACATACAATGCATATGACCCTAATTTTATATTCTGAATCCTTTGTGGTAGTTAGAA
Source organism: Perilla frutescens (assembly GCA_026008535.1). Lineage (NCBI taxonomy): Eukaryota > Viridiplantae > Streptophyta > Magnoliopsida > Lamiales > Lamiaceae > Perilla > Perilla frutescens. The sequence goes on along the minus strand of BRKX01000002.1, from coordinate 39,593,387 downwards.
AGCTCACCAATTTTATTGCTAACGTCTATTGAGATTGATTTATTCAATTTTATAACAAAATTGGCATCATTAAATTTGACTTGTAGCAAGAACGTGGTGGCAGGAGGCCTGATAGCTCGAGGAGATCTTCAACCAACCCGAAGCCTTCAAAAACTTTATTTGTTATTAACTTTGACCCTGCCAATACAAGGACCAGGGATCTTGAAAGGCATTTTGAACACTACGGAAAAATATCAAATGTCAGAATCAGAAGGAATTTTGCATTTGTGCAATTTGAGTTGCAGGAAGATGCCACCCGGGCTTTGGAAGCGGCCAACATGAGGTTTGTCTATTATTACACACTATGGCTTGATTTTTTCTTTAGTGGGGGTGGCATTTATAACCTGTTATTACCAAGCAGTTTTTTTTGCTCAATAAAGAAAGTGTGCGCTAGAAAAAAACTTGGGCCTTCAAAGTTGAGATAATTTTGCTTCTGATAACTGCAAATGATATCTAGGATGGTTTTAGTTAACTATCTTGCATTTCAAACCACAAGATCTCATATGGTGTTATTACTTAGACTTGTATGCTTGAGAGTCTTCTGATTCAGTATCATATTTTTGTCCTAACACAGCAAGTTCATGGACCGAGTTATTTCTGTGGAGTATGCAACTCGAGATGATGATGAAAAAAGAAATGGCTACAGCCCCCCTGATAAAAGAGGCAGGGATGGGTCTCCTCCCGATGGAAGAAGCTATGGTCGTGGTGGACGCTCCCCAAGTCCATACCACAGGGATAGAGGTAGCCCTGATTATGGGCATGGCGCGGTACCAAATTCTCGACCCGAGCGAAGGAGCAGTCCTGATTATGGCAGAGCCACAAGCCCTATCAATGATAGATATCAAAGGTATTTCATATTTATTTGCCTTGATCTTTTGCTATTTCCTGAGATTCAGACATTATTTAACTTCTCATTCATCGTTTACCTCACAGCCGCTCTCCTCCTGCACGTGAAAGATCTCGATCTTGATTGGAACTTGAAAGCATTTGGTAGTGTTGGCAGTTAGCTCGCTTGCAATCAAATCTTATTTCTTTTTCCTTCGATCCCCCCTCCTTTAGTTTGTGTGCTAGTTGTTAGTGAATGTTAGCCAGCATCTGCAGAAGTATTTTTTAGAAATCTTGCATTAAAAACATATCTATTGTAATTCTGAATTTGATTTGCCCTCTTTGCTATATTGTTTCTGATTTATGGTGCTTTGCTGTTGTTTATTTGAAGAAAGGCCATTATATGTGTATGTAAACGATGGCGTTGTATTTGATTAAAACATTTTATATGCATTAAATAGTAGGGTTTAATAATTCGATTAAAAAAATGCGATTTGAAAATAGATCGTGTGGTAAAATAATACAATAAAAATGATTATTTGTAATTGGTCCGAAGTCAAATCATTGTCAGATCCAGATCTACAGATCTATCAATAGAAATAGAATAGTTTACTAAATAGATTTACCAAAGTCCACCTAGCGTTGGTCGGAAACATTATCTCTTTGTACTGATGGCATAATGAAATAATTAATTGCCATTAAATCAAATAGTCTTTTGTCTTTATAGTTTTGTATTTTATAATAATGCGTTTGTAATGTGTCAAAATTCTTACTATAATATGTACTATTGAAGTAACATCTTGTATCTTATGGTGTACAAATAAAGATAACAGAATTTGACATGCAGATTGTCGCGAAGATCAGTTTGATTTATGTAAAATAAAATTATTAGCTGTTATTGATATATGAATACATATAATTGAATTATTAATATATTATATATAATTATTATTCAAAATCATATCAAACACTCTAAAAAAACCAAACATGATACTAACCGTCTTACAAAGAAAATTGAATAAAATATACTATGAACGTGTTTATGTGTACATTTGCAATAATTTTGAAAATTCGATTTAAAAATATTAGGATATTACCTTTAGTTGTTAATACTTAATAACACATACCATGTATTGTTAATATGCATACCCTTATGTATTTATTCGTTTTTTTTTTTGTTGTAAAATTGTAATGGAAATTTGAAAATTATTGTAATGTAATGCAGGTACAGTTTTTCAAAATTTGAAAAATGTAAAAAAGAAAATTCTTGATTCTATGGAAAAATGGATGGAGCGAAATTCGAGGCAGATATAAAATGGGAAAAGCTGCTTCGTTTCGCTAAACGACGGCGTCTCGCCTCCTGTCCCTATTCTCGAAGGTTTAAGAGATTGCACGCCGTCACCCGACCCCTACATAAATAAAATCAAAATAATATTTTCTTTTTTTAACTTATATTTATTTTATCTAAATTATTATTATGTTTGAAGTCGTTCTTTTATTTTACCCTGAAAATATATATATATTGATTTTGTGTGCTTTTTTTTTTGTATGTTAACGACTAGTCATGCAATTTTTATGGAAAAAAATGGTTTTATATTTATCGTCTCTTTACATTTTAGATGGACGTGCATATTTATCAAGTATCATCAACAAATATTGCAACCGACATTGGTGTTCAATATAATATTTAAAGTTGATTCGATTATTATAGCTTGTAGCACGTAACGTATAGTGCCTGGAATTTGGAAACTAATTTTCCTAATTTTACATTTAACTTTTTAGACATGATTATGATATTGTGCCACAGATTTTTAAAACAAATATTATTTTTACTTACATAAATATTTGTCGCGAATTCGCAATAATTGAACATAATTGATAAGTACAACTTAACATCATGAACTTTTCTTGGATAGGCATTCTATCAAATATGGATTATTAATGTCATTTTCATCAATTAATAAGCAATGCTTGATTTTCATCTCCCACATACTCATAATTAAAAAGATACACATATAATTGAGTCGTGTATAGGGTAATGACAAGTATAGAAAAATTACTCATCATTTTAAAACTCAAGTATGCATATTTATCGTCAGAAGATAACAATCAACTATTAATCTTTTCCTCAAAAGAAAAAAGAAAAGAAATAAAGGATGTCAAAATTACCTTGATTTATGCGGCAACCCAATTTTCTCCTAATTTTTAAGCGGAACACTTTGACTCTAATAATCATAAAATCAATTTTCTCAAATTCCAAACTTGTAAATCCCCAAATTCCCCAACAAGACCTCATTAATTTGGTATATAAATATAACTCTGGCATTGTAGAATTGTAAGGGCAATAACGTCTTTCAACCAGGCATGCCGCTGAGACGGAAATCTCACCTCGCTACACGTGCAGAAACAAAAGTCCAGCGCATGATTGCACCCCCACGGCCTACGTGGCGTACCACAGCTGCCATGTCAGCACCTCGGTATCTTCGAAGCACTTTCAAATTTCAAGCGAAAAACTCAAACGGTCAGATTCACTGTTCCACCCTTGCATCTCCGCCGTCCGATCGCGGAATGTGCTCGACATTTAACGCCCCAACCCCACCCCGATTGCACACTCACCCACCATATACAGATACTACCTACGTTTGTTCAAAATCGAACCGAACCCCATTAAAAATACAGTATATAGTTGTAGAGAGAGAAACGGTGGGAGACAGTTCTGACAACTTGTTCTTCTATGAGAGAGAAAGAGAGAGGAGTGTTTTGATTTTGAAATATTGTTTGGAATTTTGAACTGGAGTCGTTGTTCTCTTCCTGGGGGTTTTGTCCGCTTGCCTTAAAGCTCAAATACTTTTAAAAAAAAATTCAAATGGGGTAAGCTGCTGTTTCAAACTGAGTGATTCAGTTGACTGCATTGCGTTTTGCTGGCTCCTCCTCCTCCATTTCAAATTTCTTTAATTTAGATTCTGTGTCTCTCTCATCACCCAACAAAAACACTGTAGTCGACCGTTTCAACTTCTATTATAGCTTACGTGCTCTGACGTTTTGTGCAAACAAGAAAGGTAGAAACTTTATCATTTCTTCTCTCTTTTCTACTTGAGTGTGTGTGTATGTGTGGATTTTGATCCTGTAGGTCAGGTCTTTGCGAGATTCTCTCCTTTTATGATTCAAAGTTAAGTTTCAGCCCAAAGATTCTGGCTTCAGATAAATTTTTGAAGGAAAGAATTTTTCTTAGTAGGAAGTTTGTATTTTTTCTTAAAAGATTCTGGGATCAATTCACATTTCTGGTCTTAATTCTGTATACTGTTTCAGGTCCTAAAGATCTCTCTCTCGCTCTCTCTCTGTGCAAAATTATGTTTTGAGATGGTATAAGGTTGCATTATATAGAAAAAAAAAGAAAAGAAAAGGAAATCCTCCAAATAAAGTTATGTCCTTTAAATTATCCTTTTACTCTTGCTCCATGGGAGCTGTTTTTTTAGACTCTGATGAGGCAATAAAATAAAAGAATTTTTCTTTATGTGTCTATTTGACTTTTCTTTATAATTCAGACCTCAAATTATGCAGATTGCTTCTAGATTGAGAGCGAGATAGATGCAGATTGAGCTATCATTGTAAGAATTATTTTCTGAGTGTGATTTTTGCTTACAGAAAAAGTAGAGAAGCTGTGGCTTGGTGGCTGAAAAAGGTGCTTGAGTGCCTTGAATGGTAGGCAAAAGACAAAAACAATTTGAGGTAGCAATTATTATTACATCATTTGTGTATTTATTGCATCAAATTTATTTTATTTATTCTCTCTCTCTGTGTGTTGGCCCAGATAAGAAATTCACATATACACTCTAGACATATATATATGTACAACTGGAGATGGCGACGCCTATCTTCTCTTCAAAGCCAAGTCTTTTTCCCTATCAAATATGTATTGTGAAGATAAAACTTCTCAATTCTTGAAATTCATACTTGTGGGCCTGCCCATAAAATTTTAGCCTCACAATTTTATATATCCAAATCTCCAGAAAAATTGATGTAATTATCTTGGTAACACAAGACATTGTGTATTTAAATAGTATTTCTTCTTAAATTCAAGACTATTTTCGTACATACGAAGATCGTTGAAGTAGGAGATGAAATCGTTCTGTTTTGGAACTAGTATTCTTGAGGAAGTATGCAATTTACAAGTTGAAAAGTAAAGCTACCTTCTTTCTGAATTTCTTTTTCCCGTATGGGGTGGGGGGAACTTATGGTACCACTCTTACCCCTAATGATTGACATATTTTCCTGTGTCTTGTGGTATTTTTTTAACCAAACATCATATGCTGAGGGCATACTGGTCATAGAAATTATCTGCTTTTATTGGGCGGTAGTGACGGCTGTTAGGAGAGTTTCTCTTTCACTTTCATCTCTCGTCTTTCTACAGTTTCATCATTGTATTCTTACCCGACATTTAAGGTAGTAAAAATTTAATGTGTGTTCGTATAAAAATATGATGATCCTATGCTAATAAAAGCTTTTCTTTTGTGAGTGGTCTCGTGTGGGCTTCATTAGGTACTTTGTTACTACCTGTCATCTCTCATTTTCAGTGAACGAGCATTTTGTGATCATGCAAGATTCTCGAAGTCCCTAATCTAGACCCACTTTTTCCCATTAGTTTATTGCTGTTTTATTGATGCATGATGTATAATATAATCTTGGATGATTGCAACTACTCCACATCTTCTATTTTTTTATGGCGGAAATGTTTGCCTTCTAACATTTTGCTCATTTGAGAAGCTACCCAGAAAGAAGGTTTTTTTCTTTTTGATTCAACATCTTTTCCTGTCTTGTTAACAATTCTTGCATCTGCTTCCAATAAGCTTTGTGTTTCTTGAATATCAGATATTTTCTTGATCTGCATCGACTATTTTTCTATGTTTCAGTGCTTTTTAGCTCTGGTAATAGTTTGACTGGGATCATGGGTGGAGAGAATTCTGTGGTTGATGGCTTGTCAACTGAAGAATGGCTATCGTGTGCGCAAGGGCTTGTGCCAAGGGCGCTGCAGAAGGCGAGGGAGGTTAAGGGTTTCCCCGGGAGGTGGAAGATGATAATTTCAAAACTGGAGCAGGTGCCGTCGCGATTGTCAGATTTATCTAGCCATCCTTGCTTCTCGAAGAATGCACTTTGCAAGGAGCAACTGCAGGCTGTATCGAAGACGTTGAATGAAGCTATTCAATTGGCAGAGTTGTGCGTGAAAGAGAAATATGAGGGGAAGCTCCGGATGCAGAGCGATCTGGATGCTCTTGCAGGTAAACTAGACTTGAATCTACGTGATTGTGGTCTCTTGATCAAGACGGGAGTGCTCGGGGAGGTGACGTTTTCGTCTTCTACAGCGAGCACTTCGACAGAACCAGAGGCTGCAATTCATGGAAACTTAAAAGAATTGCTCGCCCGACTTCAGATTGGCCATTTGGAAGCAAAACATAAAGCACTCGATAACCTTGTGGAAGTCATGAAAGAGGATGAAAAAAATGTATTGGGTGTCATCGGACGAAGCAATATCGCTGCATTAGTACAATTGCTCACGGCCACTTCTCCTCGAATCAGAGAGAAGACAGTCACCGTGATCTGCTCGCTTGCTGAATCGGGCAGTTGTGAGAGTTGGCTTGTTTCAGAAGGTGTGCTTCCACCTCTAATAAGACTTGTGGAATCTGGAAGCACCGTGGGTAAAGAGAAGGCCACAATAGCCCTGCAAAGGCTGTCCATGTTGTCTGAAACAGCACGATCCATTGTTGGCCACGGTGGGGTGAGGCCTTTGATTGAGATCTGTCGAACTGGTGATTCCGTGTCACAAGCCGCCTCGGCCTGCACGCTGAAAAACATATCCGCTGTCCCCGAGGCACGACAAGCACTTGCTGAGGAAGGGATTGTGAGAGTGATGATCAATCTTCTTGATTGTGGAATCCTTTTGGGATCCAAGGAATACGCAGCCGAATGTTTGCAGAATCTAACTTCTAGTAACGATGATCTCAAGAGATCGGTTATATCAGAAGGTGGAATAAGAAGCCTGCTCATTTATTTAGACGGTCCACTGCCTCAAGAATCTGCAGTCGGGGCTCTCCGAAACTTGGTTAGTTTAGTACCGATGGAGGTCTTGATCAGTCTAGGCCTTCTCCCACGGCTAGTCCACGTGCTAAAATCCGGGTCCATTGGCGCGCAGCAAGCAGCAGCAGCAGCAATCTGTCGAATTTGCACATCAGCAGAAATGAAAAGATGGGTAGGTGAAGCTGGAGCCATTCCATTACTGGTAAAAATGCTGGAGGCAAAAGCTAATAGTGCGAGGGAGGTGGCAGCACAAGCAGTTTCTAGCTTGATGAGTCTATCCCACAACTGTCGAGAAGTTAAAAAAGACGAGAAAAGCGTGCCAAACTTGGTGGCATTGCTTGATCCCAGCCCTCACAACACGGCCAAAAAATACGCGGTCTCATGCCTTGCGCTGCTCTCCTCGAGTAAGAAATGCAAGAAGCTGATGATTTCATACGGGGCAATAGGGTATCTGAAGAAGCTCACGGAGATGGAGATACCGGGTGCGAAGAAGCTGCTCGAGCGGCTTGAACGAGGTAAATTCAAAACTATGTTCAGCAGGAAGTAGATAACCTTCTCTTCTCCTTCAATGCAAGTATATTTTTGAGGCTATGTTTCATTATCTGAATGAAACAAACACAATATGTCGTTTTGAATCTATTTAATGAAATGCCACCAATCTATCTGTAAAAAAAGAAACGAATAACTCTTGACTTATATGTCTTGTTTTCATGCAATGTTTGTTCTTTGCTGAGAATTCTCCATAAAATGATTTCAGTAAGCAACACTTTTGTTCTGGTGTGGTTGTGTTGCCTGAATTAGAAAGAGTGCCATGTGAATTATGTTATGTTATTGAGGTGGATTAGTTTCAATGACGTTTAGATGAGGAGATCGTTATCTTCTTCTCACGCCACCGGAGCTTATTTTTAGATTGCCAATTTTGTCCCTACACCCAAGCAAAGATCTCCCCCCTCGTCTCCAACTCTAAAGAATTATTCGAAAGGGTAATGTGGTAATTTCCGCCTCGGTCTATTTATGTGAAGCCGAATGGTGGAGTTGTGGAAATAAATGGCGGTCTGAAAATGACTTGTTAACCTCCTCCTCTAATAATTTCAGCGGATGCATACTTCACTTGCATTATAAATTATCATACATAATTCTTTAATTTCTTTATATGTGTATCCTTTTTTAGATGAGAATTCACTGAATTCCTTTGATTTCTTCTCCTTGTTTTCTCGCTCTATATTTCTCACCTTAATTTATTTATTTCAAAAAAATAAACTTCAAATTTCGGTTTAAGGTATATCTCTAACAATCAAAACTGTGTACATTAATCATGAACTGGAGATTGATTGTAAATTTCTAATTTGCTATTTCATTTGATTGAAACACCATGAAATCATCTAAAGCTGTCACCACAAATATATTCCTTCATTAAAGGAAGTTTGTAATTGCTAGCTGTCTAAGTACTTGGGTCCCAACATTAATGATAAAGCTAACATTATGAAACCGAAAAATATGCAGTCGGATCCTACATTTATTTTGGATTTTATTTCCTGTTATATTTTGTATTTACATAATATTTCCAATAACCGACATCAATTTATCCTGGGACGTTACATTACCGAACGTGTGTGTTACACAAATATAATATTTTGGACATTGGAATAGTAAATGAATTTCACATAAAACTTTGGATTATTTTATTCAACTGATTGCTTCAACCATCGAGAAAAAACAGCGTTCCAAACAACAATGATAATTATATAGTTTATGCGCAGGATGAAGTAAATAAAAGCAAACATACATGCACAAGGTGTATCCGTGTATGTATAAACTCAGACACGTGATTAACCCGTTTTGACTCGGATCAACGCAGGTTAACTCACAAATAAAAAATTATAAAAATGAGTATCAACCGTAACATTAAAAAATATCATTTAAAAATCCAAAAGTATCACACGTATCCTTAAAAGAGTAGAGGGTTTCTGCTAGTTATCTTATACGAATTTATTTAGTTCAAATTGTGACTTTTTCCATTCCAATTAATGTTTAGAGTTTATGGTGTTTTTTAGGATTCATTGATTTTTTAAGTTTTTTTAGTATTTTTATATTTTTTAGGTGTTTATTTTGTGTTTTTTATGATTTATATATGTTTTTTAAGATTTATTAAACTCAACTAGGGGTTATATTTAAGTTGAAAAAATATAATTATAGATCGCAATAGATGAACTCACGTGTTAGTGTCGAGCGAGTGCATTGCGCAAGTCGCCAAATTTCAAAGAAATCAAATTAATTCACTTTTACTTTAGGGTTCACTAATCACATTTTAGGGTATATATTTATTTCAAAATTAGGTTTTTAATTTTCAATTACCGTTTATATTTGTTTCAAAACACTTAAACTAATTGTCGAACGCAGTGCATGAGCTCACACGTTAGCATTGGGCGAATGCATTGCGCGAGCTGCCGGATTTCAAAAAATAAATACATGAATGCACTTATTCCATTTTAGGGTATATATTTATTTCAAAATTAGAATTTTTTATTTTCAATTAGCATTTATATTTATTTTGAAAAAAATAATTGTCGAGCGGAATGCACGAACTCACGTGTAAGCGTCGGGCCAGATTTTTAAAAAATAAATAAATTTATTCACTTTTATTTTATGGTTCATTATTTTAGGGTATTTATTTATTTATATTTATTTGAAACAAATTTATTAAAATTATTTTAGGGTATATAGCTTTATGGAAAAAAACTTAAAAAAAATATAAAAATTTCAAAAGAAATCTTCCAGAAAAAATAAATAAAATAAAAATATAATGGATCAACATGTAGGCACCACACGTCGTGTGAAATAAGTTATAGGTGCACCATGTGCACATAAGTGTTCCTCAGTAAATAATAAATTAATAATTTAAGAAACGCATAAATGGCTAGAAAACATAAGGCAAGTCAAATGAGAAAAATAAAAATATACACACACACATGTATTCAATTATCAATTTTACAATACTTCTTTATATAGAACATTCATATAAGTAGTTTATACGGCATGTTCTAAATAATTATGTCGGTGGATAGTTCGACCTAAAAAGTGTTGGAAGAATTTAAATACATAATTTTTTAATTATAAAAACGTAATTTCAACTATGAAGTAAATCACGGCATAATAAACTCAAATCGTACATTGTAGCTATATTGATAAATGTTGATATTCAATTAAAAAAAAATCAATCTAAAACACTATAAAATCTTTAACTCCTCTACCATAAAGTTATATAATCACTTATTTTTTGTAAATATAAAAAAATTGATATGGAAGAATGTGGGCTATAACGTGACAGCCGAAGGCGAAAGGCCCGAAACCTACAAACAATAATTTATCATTGAAGCCCATAAATTTCTACAAAATAATTCAAAACGAAAAAAATAAGAAAGGAAAAGGAAAAAAAGAGAGGACTCAAACACGCCTTTATCTGATCAAATCATCATCAAAATAATTATGGTACACTACTATTTCTATTTCTCACACCAAGAGAGAGAGAGAGAGAGAAAACGGTGAGAGATAAAATAATATTGTGAAATTCAAGACGAGAAGGGGTGAGGCACGACTCCCGGTATAGCCACTGCTACTATTTGTATTGTATATATATAATACAATACGTGAAATGAAATGCCCTAATTTTCGAATTTATCTCTGGATTCTTATTGCTGCTTCTCTTCTAATTCTGGTACGATAGATTATGAATTTCCATTTTGGTTATTAGTTGATTTGGATGAGTCATGTGGGAACGAGATTTTAAAGAGAAGATTTTATTCTGTCAAAAAAAAAAAGTCTATTTGGTGAAACAGTTCAAATTAATTTGCTTTGAATATGGAATTAAACTGCGTGGTCTTGTATGTTTGTGATTTTGATGAGTGAAAACATTTTTATTTTTATTTTTATTTTTCTGGCTTAGAAGACTGGTAGATTAAGGCCTTTCATTTAAAGATTACAGTTATATCACCTCTCTGCATATCTACGAATGGTTTCCGCATTTTATATATGCGTGCATGGAAGAACTAAGAAGTGTATGTTTACTGTGTGTGGATAGTTGAAATATTGAGTATTCATGAGTAAAATAGTTGAATCAACTCCATAACGGTTCCATAACAGTCTGACAGAGGTGGTGGTGGTTGTATGTTGAAGAAAAAACCGATGAATTGTTTGTGTGATTGTGATTGCAGCTGTTTTCGAGGTTTAGTTAGGTAAACCATGGGTTCGTTGGATGTGGCCAGAGCTGAGCTTGCACTTGCTGTTGTCTATCTGAACAAAGCTGAAGCCAGGGATAAGATATGCAGGGCAATCCAATACGGTTCAAAGTTCTTGAGCAATGGAGAGCCCGGCACAGCACAAAACGTTGACAAATCAACTAGCTTGGCTCGCAAAGTCTTTCGTTTGTTCAAGGTGAACTTTTTTCATTTTACAAGGTGCTGCACTAACCTTTTCTTAGGGGCACAGTGGGTACAATCTAATGAGAATTATGGTATGAAGAGCTGCTTTTAACTTTGGAGCAATCCCATTTGTTTTGTCTTGATCAGGTTTCTTCTGTATTTCTTGATTTTTCAGTTTATCAATGATCTCCATGGTCTCATTAGCCCAAATGCTCCAGGAACTCCACTTCCTCTAATTTTGTTGGGAAAGGTAATATCTCTTAATTAGTATATTTCTACGTGATCTTTGTTGGTATCTTATTCTTACCCTTCCAGTCGATTTCTCTTGCAGTCCAAAAATGCTCTCTTGTCCTCTTTCTTGTTTCTGGATCAAATTGTGTGGCTGGGTAGGACAGGCATATACAAGGTGTAGCTTTAAATATTTTTCGTTCGTTCTAGTTATGTGGCAGGAACTTGTGTGCTGATCAGAAGGTTTTCTGGTGCAGAACAAAGAACGCACGGAACTGATTGGAAGGATCTCTCTCTACTGCTGGTTAGGTTCTTCTGTTTGTACCACACTGGTCGAGGTATCTGGGCTGATCTTGCTCTGTTCTTTTTGGCTACAACATGATATAATCATTGGCTATCTAACACTACAAATTTACTTGGCTTCCTTGTTGCATAAGATTGGTGAAATTGGAAGGCTTTCAGCTTCAATGAAGAAGTTAGAGAAGGAACTGAAAAATACCAACAAGTATAAGGTGGTTTGCTTCTCTGTAGTCTGGAGTAGTAAATAATTTGAAATTTCAGCCTGGAGTTCTAGTTAATGATCCGTTGTTGTGCTGCTCGACTGTTATTCTATTGTGACAGAACGAACAATATCAAAGCAAGGCTCAAAAATCAAACGAGAGATCTCTAGCCCTCGTTAAAGCAGCCCTGGATATAGGTGTTGCCGTTGGTTTGCTACAACTGGCACCCAAGAAAGTCACCCCTCGTGTAACCGGTGCCATTGGATTCGTGACCTCTCTCATATCCTGCTACCAGGTACTTGAGTTTTCACATTTATGTTTATCACCAAACTTTAGGAATATATACATGTTCTTGAATAGTGTAAAAAATCGACTGATGAAATGGTTGTGCCATCGCAGCTGCTCCCGTCGCCACCGAAGACGAAGACAAGCTGAAGTGAAGCTTAGGCGTGGATGTGATGAAACGATGATATAATGAGAAGAAGCTGTAATAGGAATTTAAGCAATTTGCTGACAGGTTTGGCTTGGCTTAAATTTCCCCCTATTTACCTCATCTCCTTTGCTGTTAATGTTCATCTTTATTTTATTTTATTTTTCTCGAAAATATTATACCAATAATATACACAGCTTCCTATTTAAGTTCCCAATTGAACCAAAGGAACGAGTATACAACGATAAGCAAATATAGTAAATGGTTTTATCCCTTGATTGCTTTATATTTCCGGCAACTATTATTAGAATCTTTGTAGCACGAACAAAAACACAATTTAAAAAAATAAAAGCCAATATATGCAAATATGAACTGTCCAACTACTTATTATTTGTACTTTGGAGTATAAAAACAGTATCAACCAAAAAATTTCGATTTCAATAAAAAGGTTCAATGATATGACTACTTTATAATTTAATCTAGAGTCCGCACAATAATGAGATGAACATATATAACAGCCCCAATTAATATCACCCTACTATTAAGTGAAAACAGGCCCAGATTTTGAGTAGTATATTTTTAATGTAAACGTTTAATTCATTCAAAACATGTAATAAAATGGAATAACGATATCACTTTTCATTTAATAAACATAAGTTTTAATAGATTAAATTCATATTCAAATAAAATACATCATGCATGCTTACCGAATTGAGCTTAATCTAGATTATGATCTAAGGTAAATGTGGAGTTTAGTGATTAAACCTATAGTCCTGTATTTCCTCCATAAATTAATAGAAAAAAAAATATAAATTCATCGATTAACTCGATCCATACATGCATGCATGCAATAATAGAGATACCTAATACTTTAGGTTCCAATGGCGGCAGAAAGTGTAGGTAAGTGTGCGCAGATAAAAGTGTTATGTGAATAAAGAAACACAAAAGTGATATTGTCTACATATTTTTGTATTTGCCATGATCAACGTAGAGGCAGACGGAAAAATACGTAGGCAGTACCATCTTCGTATTTCTGTACTCACATAACTCTTTACTTTGTCTCGCACATTAAATTGACATTCTAGATACTATACAACAATAGACTTTCCAAAAGAAGCAACTTAATTTAGAGATAGAGATAAGAGTTCCATGAATCCTCACAAAAAAGTTACAAAAAACTATAATAAAAAAAAAGCATCCTGGTAAGAAATTTAATATAGTTTAAGTAGTAGTTTACTGTGCATGCATGCATGAAGGAAATAGAGTTGGGGCAGTGAGTATGCAGAGAGAAAAAAGAGCATGCACAGACCTGCACTCATCATCATCATCATCATCATCATCATCTTCATTCTCTACGAAATATAAGATCAGTCATTCGACACGCTATCATCATCCGCCCCTCAGTCATTCGACGTCCTCAAATGGAACGATAAACCTCCTGTTAACGTCCCTCCCCTCATCCCTGTCGCTCGCAACACGTGGACGTGCATAGGCAAACCCCAACCTCTCGGTAATCCCCAGAGCCCGAGCCTGAGCCCGAGCCTCGACATCCGCAACAAGTGGTAGTCGTACGGCTGCTAACCTCCTTTTAATCCTCCCCTGAGCCTCCGCATCCTCTTCCGCAACACGTTCACGTGGTATGGAAAACCTCCTGTTGATCCTCCCGGTAATCCTGCGGATGATACAGTCAATAGCACGGGGACAATACTTCAAATGGAACTCTCCGGAGTCGAGCGTCAGAAGCATGTATGCAGGATCCAGCGGACTCCCTTTAACTCAAAGGTAACCCAAACTGAAATACATCGACAACCAACACATGAGTAGCTGAATGCAGCAGGATTTCTAATCTACTGAACAAGTTAGGAGAATGGTGCTATCCATAAGGTTAGTTATTGCACTTCTACTTAAGAAATACATTGTAGAAAGAAAGGGGGGGGGGGGGGGAGGAGGAAAATTGTGCAATTATTGATCATGCATATCTCTCTACTAGTCGAACATACAATGTTAAGATGCGCACCATATGTAGAACAATCCGTCTTGTTCTTTTTGCTGAGCCCGACCGATCAGCTCAACCTGAAAGACTACACCAACGCAAACAACAGGCTCTGGTAGCTTGAAATTTTGCAAGGTGGCTTCCTGTTCAGAAATAAGAAATATTAAACCGCATCCATTTTAATAAGAGCCATAATTTTCTAATCCTTTCTTCTGATGCAGTTGAAACAAATGGAAATATTGCTAGCATCTATAAGATTAAACAGTATCTAAGAAAATCTTGATTAAAATCAATAATGAACTGTGACTTAAATCAGAAAATTGTACATTTTCAGCATCAGTACCAATTAAAATTTCTCAGTGCAGAACAAGAGCATTTCAGTGCAGTATCAATTATAGTTTCTTTCAGTGCAGAACAAGAGCATTTCAGTGCAGAATTTCTGCCTTTCAGTGCAGAACAAGAAGCATTTCAGTGCAGGGAAAAAAAAATCTGAGAGATTACCTGTAGCACAGGGTACACTGGTGAAGTATATGCCCACACATAACTGTCAGAGGAAAGGCGGTTTCTGGGATAGGCTACCCGTGCATCTGGCGTCATTTTTGGATGACCCAGTCGAAAGCGCACTGAAATTGGTGCATAAACAGGCCTTCCAGGCTCCAAAATATCTGGAGGGCAACATGATATATATATATATATATATATATATATATATATATAGAGAGAGAGAGAGAGAGAGACTGGGTTAATAAGAATCCTAAATGGTAAACATATGCAGATAAAAGGTGAAACACAGAATGAGAGCAAAGTAAATAACAGAATAGATGCTCGGGTGCATCAGGATCAGCCGATCCTTTACTAGACCAGAATGCAGTACTTCCACATGAATATCAGTCAATTGGAGTCAGTGTATGGATAATGTTTATTATTTCATCATGATATGTGCTCGAAGCACCAATGGGAAACCCTAGAATGTCGTCAGAAAAAAAGTATCGGCTTTGACAGAGGACGGAGTAGAGAAAGAAATAATTTGTGCTCTTTCTGAAGAGCACCCCAGTCAAGAGTAATGGTAGTAGCAACATTCGCTAGTATAGTTAAGTCCTCACTATCATCCTCTCCATAGGAAACATTAGAAACATAAGGAACCTTTCTCAACCACAGCTTTTTGCCAAGGCCATTTGCAATTACTGCTCAGAAGAAATTGCAATAATGTTAGATCTCACAAGTTATGTTTAATATCTCTGTTCCAAATATGAAAATGAAAAGGAAAAGGATCTGTATCTGGTTTTGGAAATAAAAACTGAAATTAGCCCAATTATACGAAACAAATTGGTCGAGTTTATTCTAAAAACATCCAATTTGGTCGAGTTTATTCTGATATACTTCAAAGCACGTGTTCATAATCTCAGCGCACAGAAATTGAAATAGCAAGCCAAAATCTCACTCAGGCAAGAAGAATTTAATACAGATGATATTCCATGAACTCTTCAAGGTGCGTTACAGAATTCCGTTTACTCTAGGGTATCCAAAGGAAAACTTCAAAAACAAAATGAGATTATGTTTAACAATGTTGCAACAACAATTAAAATCATAAAACAAGGATGACACCAGGATAGGAAGGTTGATGAACAGAGAATGCAAATCTTTTATATTTGATCATCACATTACAGTATTCCAATCTCGAAAAATAATTGGACTCATTGCAAGGAGGATTTAGAATATCACAAGATCAGGATGGCAGGTGGATATCAGACAGAAAACACAACCAAACTATAGCTCAAAAATTAAAGAAGCTCCCCAGATTATGTAATAAAGCAAGCCATAATCTGTAAAATAGGCCACGTCGGATAATACAAATTATCTGATGCTATGATGGCGTCTTCTGCCAGACATCGACCACACTTCCAACGGTCTTATGATCAATGAATTTGTTAATTACCATAAGAACACAACAAAAACAAACACGTAATGAAAGAATGTCGCTACGTGTAGACTAACAGAGAATAAATCATGATATCCGATCAATAAAAGTTGGCAAAACAAGATCCATCTAGCCAATAACAAATCGAATCTCCTAAAAACACGCGCAACACGACAAAATTAATTATGGAAACATATGATTTTAAGAGAATGAATTCAAACTCACTGAAATGGCGCCAAGTCCGTGAAACAGCACTAGCACGTACAACATCAGCCGGATCATTCGATCGTTGCATCACATGAGAGCTAATCTCAGTCGGGAAGCAATCCACAAAATTTTTACCGGACTCCATGATCTGATTATCTGAGGTACCCTGCCATATTTGAATTAACAACAAACAAATGAAGACATTATAATTTATTTTATTCAATGCAGAAAACAGTAGCAACATATGTTAAAATCCCCCTTCTGTTTCCATACAATAATTAAAAGAAAATTAAATCAAATCTGTAAAATTCCCCTTCTTTTCACCAAAACCATCATAACACAGTAGCAATAAGAGCTCGATCCCAACACAGACCACAAAAACGGTGGTAAGAAAGAAAGAAAGAAAGAATGACAGAACCACACACACACAAGATTTACTCAAACGCTCACAAGATTACACAAGAACACACAACAGCATGCACACAAAGAAAGTTGGGATATTTTGCAAGATCAATACATGCAGAATCTCACTTGTAGTGAAAGAAGTAAAAAAAAAATAAAAAAATCCGCACGAATCAATTGAATTGCCGCTCTTCACCATTAAAGATCCAACCAATTCATGCAAGAAGTTGGATTTAAGAGCGAAAACACCACAGAAATCACAAAATTGAAAGAGAGAAACATAGAAGCATCAAGAAATATCGACATTAACACATGATTGATAATCCAAGCTAGCACACTCAAAACTTAAGAGATGAAAAGCAAAAAGGAGAAATGGGTACCTTCTTCTTGCAGCGGAGATTTCAGTGCAGAAGTTTGAAGCTCGCAAGGCAAATATAAAGAGCAAAAACCTCAGCAACAACTAAATGTGGGCGGTGGAATATCACTAACCACTTTTGTTCTTTTCCCATTTCGCATTGCTCATCATATCTCTACACGCTTTATTTCAAATTGCTTTTTTTTTTTTTGCATTTCAACAATTCCGCGGCATAAAACTTTTATGACATTCTAAATATTAAAACGACTCAATTTAAGACTCCAAAGGTGAATTCTCCATCATTATTAAACACATGAAATGTCAAAACTATCAATCTACAACTCCAAAATTATGTATTTTGAAAAAAAAATAAATTTAATTGTTACATTAATGTTCAAAAATATTTCTTTATTAATTATCTATTAAATATAATTAAAAACATTTATTATAAAGAATCCAAATACATGATTATTGGATCTTTCAAATCCTAAATTGATAGATAACTTATCTTTCGGGTATAAAACTTCTAAAGTATGTGTATATTGTTATAATATTGGATTAGGCCTTACAATACTACTTTCTTCTACAACCAAATAATAAAATTTATTAAGAAGCACAATTATCGAGAAGGCCTAGCACAAAAGACGGATGTTCAACCTAATAATAAGAGCTTAAAAATTCACAAGCAACCCTAACTAAACAATGTAACACACAATACTGTTTTTATTCATTTTTTGAAGCAAGTGGGTCATTGTGTTCGAGTGTAGTCCAGTTTAAGAATAAAATCCTCACAACAGAGATACTAATTGTAAGCAATCGAATTTTTATCGCCAATCAAATGATGCCACGTGGAAATTAAAACAATTAAATACCAAATTAAGTTATTTATTTATATTTTAGGAATTTTATTTAATCAAATTCCTAAATAAAATAAATAATAATTTGATATTTAATATGTGGAAATTTTTAACCAATAAGCAATTGACAAGTGTCAAGCTCACACAAATGATCCACACATTGTTGTAGAGAATCATGAAATACAAGACACCAATAGAAACGCGCCACATAAGCCCTAATAAGGCACCAATGAGAAGATGACACTTAAGCCCTAAAAGCACTCTCATTTACCTATAAATAGAGGCCTTGACAAATGGAAATGAACAACAATTTGAAGAGCTCAAGACTTAGAGGAAGTTGGTGTAAAGAAATTCTCTCTCGACCTTCAAGGCATTCGTGTGAAGAACCAAAGCGTTCTACATCAAAATCATCCGAGCTTGAAGTTCGATCCGGAATCAAGGTGCTACACCCTCCGATCGACATTTCCAAGCTTCAAATCTTCAAGTTCGTTCTTGAAGATTCAAGGCGTTCTTCATCAAGATCGTCTAAATCCATCGTTAGATCCAAGATCGAGGTCTCGACGATCCGAATCAACGTTTTCAAGCTTCAAATCTTCAAGTCGTTCTTGAAGATTCAAGGCATTCTTCATCAAGATCGTCCAAATCCACCATTTGATCCGGAGTCAAGGTTCCGACCATCTGAATCAACGTTATAAACTCCAAAAATTAAATTCGTGAAGATCGAAGAGGCAAATTCGCCTTGAAGATCTTGAAGAACAATGATGAACAAAATCTTGAAGAGAAGAATCAGAAGATCTAGATAGAGAATCGAACCACAAATTGTAGTTTCAATCCAAAATCTTTTCTTTGTACAATCTTCCGGTGTTTATTAATATAAATACTCGGAATTTATGTTACAAATTCTGGCACGCCCGGTGGGACTTTCTCTACTTCTCATCTCTTCTCTTCATCAAGTTTCAAATTCAAAGATGTCTAACATCTCGATCACTCCTGATTCCACTATGAAAAGTGTTGGAGTGACTGCACGAAACATGAAAAAACAAACACTAGAAGCTTTGAAGATGGCTACCATTGAGGAAGAAGAGCTTTATATTGCCAACATCAAAGGAAACAACAAACAACTGGAAAGTGACTTTCCGCCACAAGCAAGCTACTCACTCGAGGAAGCTGTCATGATGGCGATTGACTCCACTGTAGAAGATCAACTTGCCAACCTAACTAAGCTCGTTGAAGAAATGCAAAAGCACATACAAAATCAAGATGCGGAAATCTCAAGACTCCGGAAGGATAAGGGAGAAACAAGTCATGCAAATAGCAAAGAAAATGATGATAATGGCGACGAGGCATCCTCAAAACAGCAGACGGATGAAGATGGAAGAGCTGCAACTAAAGGTATCCAAGTCTCATCCGATGGTTTCATTCAAATTGATCAGCTAAGGGAGTTCATCGAATGGACTATCAAAAGCAAATTTGACGGAGGCTCCAAGTCATCTTCGACTTACTCCAAGCCATATACTCAAAGGATCGATAACTTGAAGATGCCGCTAGGTTACCAACCACCAACATTTACACAGTTTGATGGCAAGGGCAATCCCAGACAGCACGTTGCCCACTTTGTAGAGACTTGCAACAATGCCGGAACCTTTGGTGACTACCTAGTGAAGCAATTTGTCCGTTCACTCAAAGGAAATGCGTTTGACTGGTACACGGACTTAGAGCCAAACTGGATCGACAGTTGGGGGCAATTGGAAAATGAATTCCTTAATCGCTTCTACAGTACGAGAAGAATAGTCAGCATGATGGAGCTCACAAACACTCGCCAATGGGAAGAAGAACCTGTCATTGACTACATCAACAGATGTAGAAATTTGTGTCTCAATTGCAAAGACCGCTTGTCTGAGACTTCTGCGATTGAAATGTGCATTCAAGGAATGCAATGGGGCCTCCAATACATTTTGAAAGGAATTCAGCCGAAAACCTTTGAAGATTTGGCTACTAGAGCTCATGACATGGAGTTGAGCATGACAGCAAGCGGAGTCAAAGGACCACCAATCCAAGAATCCCGTGCACTCAAGGAAAGACAAGAATTTAAGAATGGGGACGCACCTTTTGACACGACCCTAAATGAAGAATCTATGGTAGCGAAAGCAGTGCCCGTCAAATTCTCAAGGAAGGATGCTGAAAAAAATGTTCCTCAAGAAATAGAGCAAAGAAGATTGACTCTAAGAGAGATGCAACAAAGAGAGTACCCATTTTTGGATTCAGACGTCCCTGGAATCTTTGAGGATCTGTGCAAAACTGAACTCATCAAATTACCAGAAATGAAGCAACCTGAAGAAGAAGGACGAACCGATGATCCAAAATATTGCAAGTACCATCGTTTGGTCGGATATCCTATACAAGACTGTTTCATCTTCAAAGACAAAGTTATGCAGCTGGCGCAACAAGGAAAGATATCACTTGAAGAGGGTAATGTCTCCACAAATCTCTATCCATGAACTAAGAAAGAAGTACGCTCCTTGATACGAGCATAAACTGTCTCCATAAGCTCCTTAATATGAGCCAAAACTATCTAACGTCTTCGAAAACTCCAATGCTCCTCGATACGAGCATAAACTGTCTCATAGCTCCTTGATATGAGCCAAAACTATCTAAACTCTCCAAGAAACTTTCTCCAATGCTCCTTGATACGAGCCTAAACTATCTTCAATGCTCCTTGATACGAGCCTAAACTTTCTCCAATGCTCCATGACGCACGAGCCTAAACTGCATGTTACTCCTGACCCGCATGAGTATAAACTGTGCACGGTAACCACCAAAAGTTAAATTTATGTGGCTAAACTGTTATTTATCCCACCCAGACGGTAAAATTTATGTAGTTAAACTGTTATTTACTCCACTTTGTCTATATAGTGGTTAAATAAATAGTCACTCCTGGCCCGCATGAGTATAAACTGTGTACGGCACCCCCCTTTCAAAACAAATCGATAACTTGAACTACGTTTTGACTTGATCCCTGTTATGGGTACGTAGGCAGCTTAGATGTACTCTAAGTTCAGTCATGTCTCACATTTTATGTTACGTCTCTTACGTTATATATGACAAAATGATATAACACTAAATAGAAAGTTCATAGGTCTGAAGATGTCTCAAAAGAAAGCATAAACGACAAAGATGTTCGTGACAAGAAAACAACTGGAATACAGATAACGACTGAAAAGATGACAAACAAGTCTAAACAAGGTCCTAAATGAAAGGGTCTTGATCCTCCAAAGCTTTCTTGGCATGCTCCAATGAAGACTTTGAACTCTTCAGTTTCTTCTCTGCCCTACCATCAAAAGAACCTCTGATCTTAGAGAGCTCTTCTTCATAACCATGAATCTCGTTCCGGAGAGCTAGGCGAGACCCCACATGCTCTTTCAAGGACATAGTCAAATCCCTCATCCGCTCCTCTAAGATGGAAAGCTCCTCTCGAATAAGATCAATCTCACGAGTCTCTTCATCCTCCTTGGCTTTAGTAGCACAAATGCGATCATTGACTTCCTTACAATGTTGTGCAGAAACCTCATTGAGCTCGGAGGACGCCGACCTTGCCTCATCATAAGCTGTAGCATTCACGAAAAGTATCTCTAAACTCTTCGTTAGATGAGAAAGGTTAAAACTGTGAGGAGTGTTCTTCATAAGTAAAAGTCCCTCAAATGCCGTCTCTCGAAGTGACGAGAGGGAATCTACAGGCGTCCTCATCAATTTGTCGCGGAGGTCACCCCAATACATCTTGAGGAACGATTTGCAATGATCATCGAACACCGCCTTGCCATCAAACTCAGTAACAACCCTAGCTGGTAGGATATGCTCACTATCCGCATCTCCATCAGAGTGGCAAGCTTCGGCCGATGCATCGGAGTCCTCTTGATCATTAGAGCCAAACAACTCCTTCACCAACTGAAATGCAAAAAAATATATTGGTTAATAGGAGACAAAATAAAACAAAATAAGAAAAGAGAAATAAAAAGAGACGAAGATATGAGAAATCTCTTCCGTAGAAGCACCCGCATGGCTAGGGTTGTTCCCACCATGTCCCTCAAGAGGAAGGGAGGATTTGCGATTGGTCTTTTCCCTCTTCCAATGGCGATCCGCGTTACTGCTTACAGAGGCCTCCGGATCGACCTTTCTTTTTCCCTTGCTGGAAGGGTTAGCCTCTCCCACTTCCTCTTGACTTGGTAGTAGGCCACTTGGTTTAGGTTGAACTAAAAGCTCAACATCCCTCTCCAAGAAGTTGTCGAAGACTCGATCCCACCACTTCTTGTATTCGGCATTAGGGAACTTCTTCAAATTCAGGAATGGAAAACATGTCTTCGCCATAGATCTGCGTATCAAGAAAATATGCCAATATCTAAGGCCATCAGCCAAAGAAGCCTCACGGATGTCTTTGGTAAGAACCCCTGGAACCATCTGTTGGTAGCCAAATTGCCGACTGAAGCGGTGTGGGCTATAAGGCTCGATAATGAAATGGTCATCTATCCTCTTAGCCAAGAAGTTGGATCGGATAACCATGAAGAGTCCACGATCTAGGTCGCTTGCATTTTCATCATCAATGAACACGAAATCCTCAGCTCTAGAAGGCATGATGCAATGCCAAAAAACTAGTTCGGCTCTATGCACCCTTTTACGAGCCTCAGTAGGACCATAGAATCTAGCACCGCCTTCGCCCGAATAATGAACCATCCTGGGGGCTTCCCTCTTTCCTTCAAGATCGAAATGAGTCCGAAGATAGCACGCCATCCACCCATAAACAAAATGGATAGGGAATGCTGAATGACCCTGAGGCGGCTCGGCAAGGCTTAAGATTTTGTTCAAGCCATGGTAAATGCTCGCCAATACCGGGACGGCAAGAGACACCCTTTCACCGCTTGCCATGATACTGGCTATCTTGAAGACGTTCGGCCGGATCAAACTATCATCACCTCGGGGAGCACAAAACTACAAAGCCAACATGTGAGATGGGCGGCTAAGTACGTCTCATTTTGATGATTCTCCTTAACTCCGAGCTCGGTAAGCGGAGCCCTTTCAGAAGAAGTCTACTCTTTGTGATCCTCGACTTCTCCGGAAGGATTGTGCGTTAATTTGGAACGCTGACTTTTCTTTTCCTTACGAAGTGGAAGCGGTCGGTATCTTGATTTTCTTCTCGACCAGAACTTAGTCCACCTCTCAATCGACACGGAGTGATGTAAAGCTTTGTCGTCTTCCCTTCCAAGGAGGTAGTAAGCATGGAATAAATATTTGCAACTCACAGGGACGAATAGCTTACCCCTTTTGTTGACTCCAGTAAGCTCCTCCGTCCGAGGCACCGTCTCGTCGCAAAGAAGCCCGATTAAAGGAAGACCGGATATCACATACAAGTCCCATAAAGAAATGGATAACTCACCGGAGGAGGTCAGCAAAGTATTGGTCGAGGGGCACCATGCTTCACAAAAGGCTTTGACGACCTCGGTATTCCGATCATACGTAAAGAGAGAAGCGTAGACGGAGTCGTATATACCGACATCGTGGAGTTTATCACTGCAGCGACTGAGCACGTCCTCAGTCCACTCCTAATAGCCCTCAAAATGACGAGATTCCCCAAGGAATTCGACTTTATCGTGCCACTTCACTTTACCCTCTGCCATTTGGCGCCCTAGGAATGGGAAGAAGTCAACTCCGTCGCGTTGTTGATGATGAGCTGATTGAAGAACCCACGCCCTCGTCATTTTTGTCAAGGAAACCTCGTGACACCAATGAGGCTTGTGAAATGGATTCGTAAGCTTAGGCCACTCACGAGCATATTTCCCGATAAGTGGCTCACGAGCTCGAAGACGAGTACCTCTCCCCACGGGCTGCTGGCCATCATCTGTGATCACTAAGTACTGTTTTTTGGAGATACTCGTGTCTTGAAAATGAATCATACCTAAAAAAATAAAAGAAAAAAAAATGAATAAAACGTGAAATATGTCAAAAAAGGAAGTGTGAAATACACTAAAGAAAAATGGAAGTTCTACCTCCAAATTGAGAAAAAAAAATCCTCGAAAAATCTTTTGGCATGAGTTTGGAGCGTCTCGATCAGATTCGCGGGCAAGTTCAATCAAATAAGTCCTGCGAAGAAGAACATAAAGGAGATTAAAGCCCAAATAAAAAAAGTGAACAAAAAGAGAAAAGGCCCAAATTTTTTTTAAAAAAAAAAAAAAAGAGAGAGAGAAGGAACAAAAGAGAAGGCCAAATTTTTTTTAACCCAAACCCGTGGCCCATTTTTAAGCCCACATCCTTAGCCCTAAAACAAACAACAGCTTCTCTCTCCTACGCAAAAATGAATCGCTCTTCTTCTCGCCCGCTTCGAGCTCTGCCTTCGCTCACCACTAATACCTCCACCAGCCCCGATGAGAACCTACCGGACTCCCTAATCCTCAAAGATCTTCAACAAAGTCGGCAACGCCAAGGCATTGGGCCGATGCTGCGTCGCTTCAAGGCGTTTCGACTCGCTCGACGACGTCGTTCCGCATCGACTACGTAAACACCGACGGCGAAGACCCACACTCCTAAGAAAACAACGAGGCTGTCAGCACCTCCGACGCAGTCTCCGGTGACGATCTGGAGCCGGTTCTGACTGAAGATGACGATGATGTTGACGTGGAAGAAGATGCGTTGGCTGTTCAGAGACTGAAGACGAGGATGACGCGGAGGATGACGCACCGGCTGGTCTACCTCTTACTCAGTCAGAACGTAAAATTTTGTTGACAAAAATGGAGGAAGGGCAAAGCTATTCGAAGTCTATATTCATGCAGAATGGAAAAAAATAATGATAATACAAAGAGCACAAATGATAAAACTCACAGCAAGCCTTCATTCAAATCTGTATCTACTTCTCTGAACTCGAAGATTGTGAAGCTACTGGGTGTAACGTGTTGTTGATTCAGAAGAATATCCTAAAGAATGCTATCACTGATTTGTCTTTGCATTATTCATCAAAGGCTAAGATTCTAGTCATTAAAGGGAGAGCACAAGCCAGGCAAAGGCAGTTAGAGAGATTTTGCATGATAAGGGGTCCAGGCAAAGATCATAAACCAACAAGAACACAAGGAACATAGAAAGCCAAGCTCAACAACATGCACAAGTAAAATCACAGATGGCTCATTATGAAGATGAACTGACAAGGAAAGAAATAGCAAGGAAATGTGGAGTTCAATACAAGTTCACTCATATACTCAGATTGTGTTTCAGAGGGTTCAAATTCTTCCAACAAAATTATTACCAAACAGAAATATAGTTGCATGGATACGTGAGCAAAATTTCCAAGGAAAAATTATATATATAAATATCACAACAAAAGAGGAAAAGTAACTGCAATTTTGACTAGGGCTACGGAACTAAGAAATGGCATGATAAACTTACAGCCTTGAAGCCTTGAAAATGCTTGTTTCTCCCCGTCGATGTCTATGCAGCGAGATTTTGGCCAATCTCGTGAAACTCAGCAACGCCGTCCCAGCAACATTTCTTTCCGTCTGAAACAACAAAGTTACAGATTGTTAGAAGACCAAAAAGAAAGGGAAGAAAGCAAAACAAAAAGAGGAGAATAGCAGAGCAAGGAAAATAAACTCATCACCTTCAAACAGACAAGGAAGAGCTTTCCTATTCAGATGAAGCACCTCTCACAGCCTCCCATTTGCTATTTCTAAGATTTTTTTATTTTTTTTTTGAAGAAGCTTGAAGAATAAGCTTGGGAATGATATGAAAATATGTATGCAACTTCTTGAACGAGTATGTGAAAGTGTATGCTTGGAGGTGGTATGACTGCAGTGCATGAAAGAGTATTTATAGAAGCTTGAATGCATGAAAACGTTAAAATAACAGCTAGCATACTATGCAGGTGCTCCTATCTCCTATAGGCTGGGGAAGTTGAATTTCAGAGGTGGTTGAAGGAAAAGAAATAACAAACAATCCACTTTTGCAGAAATGGTACTAAGAGGCATTAAATGCAAGGTACTCTCAAATAAAAAGGGAACAAATAAAAAAAAAAATGAAACAAAGTTGGCAACATTAAATGAGATGAATACCTCCAAGGATGATGCATACCATTTTGGGAAACTAAGTTGGAATATCTCCTGCACCAATATAAATGGTATGGCCCATTTCATGTAAAAAGGGCAGACAAAATCAAAGCAAACAAACGAAAAGGAGGAGAGCTTTGCAGCTCTTGACACGTACCCTGCATTTTGATTCACCAAGCTGCAATCCTGTAACAACTCGAAGAAGCAAACAAAAGTCCTATGCTTTTGCTCCAGTTTTGGCAGAAGACAATTAATGCACCATTGATAGAGCCAATCAAAAAATCTCGTACAAAAATGAAGTGGGCTATCTTGTTTGCCAATCAAATAAAAAAATGGGCTCCATTTTATTTGATTTGGGCCATTAAAACAAAATGTGTGTCTTGGGCTCGTTTTAATAAACGAATTTCAGCCCAAAATCATAAGTCATTTCCTAGATATCAAGAAAAGAAAAAAAAAATCACAATTGGGCTTCTTTTTTTTTTTTTGGCGGCCCAATTTATTCAAAATCAAGAACTCCTAGATACGAGTGTAAACTATTTGACAAATTCTAAAATAAATTTGAAGAACTCCTAAGTACGAGTATAAACTATCTAGCAAATTTTAAATCGGAATCAAGAACTCCTAGATACGAGTGTAAACTATCTGATAAATTCTAAAATAAATTTGAAAAACTCCTAGGTACAAGTATAAACTATCTAGCAAATTTTAAATCGGACTCAAGAACTCTCAGATATGAGTTAAAACTATCTGACGAAAATTTTGAAATATGAGACTCATCCACCTTCAAGGCAACTTGCTCATGAACTCGTCTCATGGGGGCATTTGTAAGCAATCGAATTTTTATCGCCAATCAAATGATGCCACGTGGAAATTAAAACAATTAAATACCAAATTAAGTTATTTATTTATATTTTAGGAATTTTATTTAATCAAATTCCTAAATAAAATAAATAATAATTTGATATTTAATATGTGGAAATTTTCAACCAATAAGCAATTGACAAGTGTCAAGCTCACACAAATGATCCACACATTGTTGTAAAGAATCATGAAATACAAGGCACGCCACATAAGCCCTAATAAGGCACCCATGAGAAAATGTCACCTAAACCCTAAAAGCACTCTCATTTGCCTATAAATAGAGGCCTTGGCAAATGGAAATGAACAACAATTTGAAGAGCTCAAGATTTAGAGGAAGTTGGTCTGAAGAAATTCTCTCTCGACCTTCAAGGCGTTCGTGTGAAGAACCAAAGCATTCTACATCAAAATCATCCGAGCTTGAAGTTCGATCCGGAATCAAGGTGCTACACCCTCCGATCGACGTTTCCAAGCTTCAAATCTTCAAGTTCGTTCTTGAAGATTCAAGGCGTTCTTCATCAAGATCGTCTAAATCCATCGTTAGATCCAAGATCGAGGTCTCGACAATCCGAATCAACGTTTTCAAGCTTCAAATCTTCAAGTCGTTCTTGAAGATTCAAGGCATTCTTCATCAAGATCGTCCAAATCCACCATTTGATCCGGAGTCAAGGTTCCGACCATCTGAATCAACGTTATAAACTCTAAAAATTAAATTCGTGAAGATCGAAGAGGCAAATTCGCCTTGAAGATCTTGAAGAACAATGATGAACAAAATCTTGAAGAGAAGAATCAGAAGATCTAGATAGAGAATCGAACCACAAATTGTAGTGTCAATCCAAAATCTTTTCTTTGTACAATTTTCCGGTATTTATTAATATAAATACTCGGAATTTGTGTTACACTAATCATCAATCCAACGATGCACATTAATATGAATGGATGCTCCAGTAATTAATACTTGCTCAAGAATCATTAGCCGTTAAGTAATCATTCATTACCTCTTTCCGTTTCTCTACGCAATATGTTTTATTTATAATTCTTCGGTATATTTATTGGTGAAAAACACACTTCAAGATCAAGCAGACACGAATCGCAGCCAATCCGTGGCGGCGCCTCCCGCCGTCGTCGCTCCACCTTGCCAAACCCAACGTAAGCTTATAGCGATCGAATCACCTCAAATTCACTGCAAAATGCTTTGCCATTTGCGTCTGTTTTTGTTACGATTAATTGAGTCAGATATTAACATATTGTGTTTACCTCGCACCAAGGAACGTTTTTGTGTAATTATCTAATCAATAATTAATTGAATTCAAACAGACTATTTTTTTTTCCCATTGAGGAAAAAAAACTGGTTTTTGTCCCACAAAAATAACCTTTTTTAGAGAGGGGAACACCAATGGAAGAAATATCACCGATTTTTTTTTTCTTTCAAACAATTGGGTTCTAACATTATTTCAGTAACAATATTTTAAAATAGCATGGTATTATCATATTCTTAAAAAAAAAAAAAAAAAAAAAGACGACCCGAGAGGGCATGCATATTGATCAAGAAATGATTTGGTTATGGGAAGAAGGCACTCAATATGCATGCTCATTCACAATATTAACCATCTACAAACTCCTGTCTTGACGAGAGAGAGAGAGAGAGACAGACAGAGATTTTATAAGCAGAGTTAGAGAACAAGACCGCCGTTGATTCCACCTTCGTCGTCTTCATCCCAAACGAAAGGATTGTTCGGCCCTTGTTGTATCCCACGCAACAAATCCTCCAGCAGACCTATTCGCTCCCATAGCATCTCCTCTTCTAGGTGGCGGAGATGTGGGACTTCATTCCGCGATGAGTTTTGTAGGACACAGTCAAGTTTCTCCTGTTGATACTTGAGCAAGAGTTCCCCATTTGGCTCCACAATCTCCAAGTCGAATGCAGGGAAAAGAGGGCGTCCCAGAACTCGGACATAACATACACTGCACCGTGCAATCATCATTAGAGACGCAGACGCAGTCATGCATCAGTTTCACATTCTTGCTTTCTTCTTAAATTTTAGTTTGATGAATTCTACTGATATCACCAGTTGCATGAGTATAAAAACTAGCATACTTGATTCGGTTAGTCAGAAGATAAATATAGCTAATTATAAGGTTCAACTTGAGTCTGGGCATTGCATCTCCAACAGGTAACAAGACATTTCCAATTTTTTACAGTACAATATATTCAACACATGCTGACTTCCCAACATCATCTAATATTAGCAGTCAACAGAATGATCGAACAATTAAACTACGTAGAGTAACTGACCATATATAGAATAATCCATCGATATCCTGCCTCTGGACCCTGCCCAATAATTCAATCTGCAAATATCCTCCAATACAGAGGACCGGCTCAGGTAGCTTGAATGGCTGCAAGCAATTCTCCTGTTCAATTAAAGCATTAATTAGAGAAATTGACATACTACTCAACAAATTCATTCCTGCAAATTGGCACACTTTTTCTCTTAGAAAGATGAAAACAAGATTTAAATTATTTAATTCTGGATAAATTATAACCTGTGTCATGGGAAATTCTGGAGAAGTATAAGTCCATACAAACTTGTCATCAGCGGGTTTCTGCAATGGAAAATGTAGGAGGTCACTTCCTATCTCTCTTGGGGATTTCGGATGGCCCATTCTGAATCTTACGGATTTTGCGGAGTATATGGGTTTGCCCTGCTGGAAAAAGGCTGAACAGACAGCGTAACATATCCAGGAAAATTGTCACAAACCACATAGATAAGTCGAAATCAAACATAGAAGTATCAAGAGAAGGGAAAGCATGAGTAATTAAGTTGAGCAAACACCTTCAAATGGATGAATATCTATTTCAGTAATGACCCAAATTCCAGCCCTAACTTTATATATTAATGTCTCAGGAACTTCAGGATTAGATTGCCCTTTACTTGACCAGTACGAAGCTCTCCGAATGAATCTGTCCCTTGGATTCAGAGTATTAACAACACTTTCATCTGGATAATTGTCAGTGCTAGATGCACTAACTGCATTTGCTATGCAATCCTTTGGGGAAACCTTTGATTTTGTGATGGCCTGAAGTAAAGATGCGTAAACCTTGTGATCCCTCTCAAGGACCTCCCGTTCCACAGCACACTTAGTTTCGACCTCAACCGAGTTCCTTGTTCCTTCAGTTGCATTCACTACTCTAACAATACTGGAGAGTTGTGGGTATGTTTTTAAGCACAGCTGTTTTGCAAGCCCATTTGCAATCACTGAAAAAGGAAATAACATATGCATTATTTCCTCATAATGCTCTTTTCTTTCTTCTTTCTCATTATCTCCACCACTATGGAATTCGAAAAAAGAAGAATCAAATGACATCTCAAAAGAATTAGCTGATCATAAAAAAAATCATGGCAATTCATTTAACTGGAAAGAATCATGTCAGTCCAAGGATTTCAACATTGTTTCCATTTCATGCATTGAAAAATCCGCACATTAAGAGGAACACATTTCAAGACTTTTTTGTCCTTTTAAAGAGTGAGAGTGACAACACTCTTTTGGAGGTAACAGAAAGGAAACTTCTAAAGGATGATAAAGGAACTCATTATTCTATTAGAGAAATAACTGCACCTTTGTTTCTGGGAGTTAGTGGGGCTTAACAATCAGTCAAAAATTTAATGATCATCATCGAAAAAGTTATTCATGGTAACTGAGATAAACTCACTAGAGAAATAACACTTGCAAGGAAAGATTGATCTTTGAGTTGCTTTTTTCTAAGATTGAAGGGGGTGCAGGAGCTTAGCTTCATGGTATGTTTGGTAATCAAGCACACTTGAGATTTCATCACTACTTAAGCAGGGCAGCCCTAATTCATCCTTGATTTCTTTCCGGTTACCTTCATTGCTAAGACAGTTTAATATCCACTAGGCCTTTAAGCCTTTTGAACAATAGGTCCAATGTTGTTCCACAACCAATGAAAGCACCTATCAGTTACAATGTTGGAATGATGATCAAGCTAAAGAACTGTAATGAATGTCACATTTCTTCTAGCTTAGTTACAGTGTTATTTCGAATAATTTGTTGCTATGTTCTATTTCAATTTTCAGCTCTGCAGTTGATGAAACTGGCATGTAAATCCTCAGGAAGATGTTATCCACATATCATGCAAGATTTTATATTGGTATAACACAACATATGAAGACAAAGCCGTGTGTTGAACAGTGCAAATAACTAACGACTTTGAAAGCACGTGCACAGAAAATCTGAAGCACAAGAAAGTTAACAGTAATTGGGTCAGTAGCATCCGACTAATTATAGAACTAACGGTAATAATAATAAGCGAAAGACACGTGCCTTCTTCAACATGCAATATAAGTGCATTAAATAATTCAAAATCATCCAATGCCAAATTCCAAATGTACTAGTTGGCACTTGGCATTAGCTTCCATAAATAGATTATAAGGTTAGGGAGTGACTTCTCTGTATCATTCTAGTTTAAGTTGCAAGAAGTAAGCAAAATGATGTGCAAATATAACTCTGGAACAAAATATGAAGAACTCCAACTTGTATCACTAACCAAATTGGCGCCAAAGGCGTGAGACAGCAGATATACGAACTAGATCAGCTGGATCATCTAAGAAACTCATAATATAAATAGAAACATCCGTCTCAAGATGTTCCACAAAATTGATTCGAGATTCAGTTTTCTGGTGATCCATGTATTTCAATGTGCTGCAACTCATCGACATTTCAGACTGCAAACATACATGATTGTGAGAATTACAACTTCAACCACACTGGAGAGAGAGAGAGAGAGAGAGTCAATAAGCCATAACATTGCCCTACAAGTTAAAATTTCAAATTCAAGAATTTCCCTTGGGCATAAATCAAATGTCGTTGTGCCTATAACAACAGGGTATTTGTAAGAGAAATAGCCCACATTTTGTAAGAGTATGAAAAATACGAAAAAGAGGAAAAAATCTAGCTTAAAACAGTATATTTGATGAAATATAGTAAAAAGACTTCCTTTTTTCAACCTTCAAGTTTCAAAATTTTAGCAATACAAACCTTAAACGAAACATAATTCGGACTATAAGCGGAAAATCTCAGACCTAAAAACAGAAAAGAAAAAATAACGAATTCCTCAAATTGAGCTAGCTAAACAAAAGAAGAAACGAAAAAGAGAAAAGAAAAAAGAAAAACCTATCCAACAACATAGACCCAGTCATAAATTGAAGGGTTTTTTTGTCCTGGAAACACAAACCCATCATCGTCATCGCCATCATCACATCATCACATCATCAACATGAAACGAATTATCTCTAACCCCTTATCCCCCGCAACAAAAAATAACATCCTAAAATACCAAAAAAAAAAAAAAAGCAAAAATTCAAGAGCACGGAAAGAATTATACCTTGACAAAGGAGAAGCCATAAAAATACACAATTATTACCCGCGTATATTTTGTATGTATAGGCTGAGCGAGAGAGATTGAATGAGATTGGACTAGAGTTTTCTGGCCTATGATGGAATTCCCTTTAGGACTGAACCAAGCTGAGTTAGCCCCTATAATTATTTTTTATTTTATTTCCTTTAAACTAGATATTGTTTTTATTTAAGGAAATTAAATATTATTTAAACGCTCAAGAATTGTATATAATATTGAAAATAAAAGTAGGTTTTTAAATGAAAATGAAAATCCAGAACAGTATGGTTCTCGAGAAAAAAGAGAAAATGAAAGAACATATTTTTTAGTTGATAATTGTTACCAATAGATTTCACTATCTCATGAATTAGAATACTTGATTTTTATTTATTTTTTTGGTTCGCTAATTTCACAAACGTCCAATTTTTGGCCAAACGTATAATTTGGGTCACTAACTACTGATTCAATAATTCTTTTTTTTTAGACATATGCTCGATAGTTAATTTTATTAGTGCACGAAATTATCTCAAATTAGAAGCGTTTTGTGAACTTTTAACACAAAACAGTTGAATAACCCAATTTACCTAAGTAGCACTGTAATTTTAGAGGTTTTGTAAAAATTAACAAAATTTTGGCCGATGTAACTAGAAATCCAAATCCCCAAATTTTCTATTTGGAGATGAGTTGAAATTTTGAATCAATTGTCTTTTGTTTTGAACAATTTCTCCCCAAAATACCCAACCACAGCAATTCATTTGGCTAATTCCCTAATTATAAGTCCGATTAAGCAAAATGCAATTAAGCAATTACATTACCAATTGGTGGCCGTAATTCGATATTCGAGTTAAAATGGGATTAAAAATGTACCAAATCCTATTTCATATAATAAATTAAAATATATTATCCTAACAATTAAACATCAAGCTTGTACATTAATCATTATTTTAAATATTTACAAATAATTACATTTTTGGAGAATTATCAACTCAGAGCCTGAAAGATGATTTTTCTATCGATATAGAGCCTAAAAGATAGATTCTATCGATTCAAGACTTGAAAGATATAAAACTATCAATTTAAGGTTTGAAGATTTAACGGTGTTAAAACTCCATCCAATAGAAGGTGATGTGGCCGTTAAATATCAACATCATTTTGACACATCATTTTTATTCTAAATTAAATTAAATAAAAATAAACATAAATTTACATTAATTAAATTAAATAGAGGGCTTTATTATATTCTATAAATTCAATCAGAGATCCTTAGAAGTTTAAATTAAATTAAACGTTTAACTAAATTCAGTATGTAAGTGTAATACCTTTTTTGGTTTCGATCACACAGTAATAAATTGATATAGTTATTTTTATTTTATTTTCAATTTTGATGGGGAACTGATTATTTTAAAAAGAGGTTAGGAGAGAGAATAAAATTAACATTAATTAATTTATCAAATATTTCAATAACATTTAATAGTTTGCGATGGAATAAAATCATAATAATTAATTCTAAACATAATAAAATTTAATTAATCAAACAAACAAAGATGAATTTTAAACTAAAAAATAATGAGACTCGAACGATAGAAAGTTGTGGTTTTTATTTGACTAAATTTAATAAAACCCCATGTTCAATTTAATTAAAATAATTAATATAAATTTGTGTACTTTTTAATTTAATTTAATATATGAAATGATGTGGATATTTAACGGCTACATCACTTTTTGTTGGATGGAGTTTCTAACACCGTTAAGTCTACAAACCTTAAATTAATAGTTTTAGATCTTTCAAGTCTTGAATCGATAGAATCTATCTTTCGAGCTATATATTGATAAATAAACCATCTTTCGGGCCTTGAATTGATAATTCTCCTACATTTTCGTGTTATAACAATAAAATAAATTATTTCATATTCTATTTATAATAGTAAATTCTTGAACTAGTTGGATCAATTAAACTTCTAATCAATATGAATCATTAAATAATCGATTTAATCATAAATTCACCAATATTATCCAATATAAAACCATCTTCAGTATCATATATTCATCTTACAATAATAATTGTCGATTATACGTCCATTGCTAAATCATTAAAATAAGACATTATTTTTTTAATATAAATATATATAGCCCCATAAATTAAACGGACAAAATCATCTATTCAAATTTCGTGTTATATCTGGTATTTCAACTATTGGGTTCAAATCACGTGTATTTAAAAAAATTAAACAATTATCCATTAAAAAAAATTAAATACGCGTGATATAAATTCAATGGTTGGAATACAAAATGAAACAATAAGTTTGAACAGGGGATCTCGTGTGTAAATTAACTACCTATATATTAATAAATCATTAAAGATACTTTAGGTGTATCAAAATTCACACCTAATGGAGATTAAAATAACAGGGAAAAAAAGCAGGAAAAATTAGTAACAATAACATCTCTCATTTTCCACAGTATGTGCTACAAAGCCCCCAAAAAAGTGAACAGAAAAGAAAGATGTAAGAAAACCAATGTAAAAAAATAATAATGATGATTATCAACATAAAAAGAAAGCAATAAAAAAAATGTTGGGAGTAATGCTATGAGGCTGTGTTTGTAACATCTTGGTTGTCATGAGCAGGGGCTGTCCAATACTGCTTGGTTGCAATAAGCAGCTTTTCTCTCACATGAGGCCCTCCTTCATGATCAGTCATTCTGCTCTCCCACTGCATCCCATCTACTATGCTCTTCACGTTCACCAAAACGTCGACGTCGTCTCGTATAATCACACTGCCTTGAGGCCGGAGAATCCTATCCATTTCCAACAGAATGTCTTCCACTTCACACCTGAAAACAGACAATATGGCATGTGTATTAGACCCTCTCTGCCTCTCTCTCTAGTTGTGGATCATCAACTGACCAGTGGCAGTAAGTAATCGGCTGTGTTAGTTTTACCTGTCCTTATACAAGGTGAATACACCGCTGGCGTGGATGAAATCATAAGTTCTTGGATATGTTGACATTGCCTCACACCTGTTCAGTTCAACAATATTTGAGACAACGAACATATATGCAGAAACATCATCATTTTTCTTGATTATTAATTGATTGCTATATTATTTAGTGTACGTACGTACCAGTTCTGATAAGTCCCGATTAGGCCACGTTCGAAGATGACACCTAGCGTGTTAGCCTCACTCTCGACGGGGACAACGTTCATCACCCACACAGGGTCATCAACAAGTGCAGCCGCAAAGCCTCCCAATCCAGCATTCATATCAAGCAAGTTTCTGTACCTGCCCTTCTCTGCTAACTGAAAGTCTATGGCCTTATAGTGTGCGACTCTTTTCTTCCAAAGTTGGCTATCTTTCTCAAACATTTCTGCCGTCACACCATCGATGCTTCCACTCAGGATTCTCGGTGGCACAGCCGTTAATCTCTCCGGCCACCTGGCCAACGGGCCTCCCGACACATCCTTGGTGTCGGATACTTCAGGGAGAGGAGTCAGGCAGGGCTCCATCTTAGTGTACCTTAACATTTACAACAACAACAACAACAACATCAGCATCAAGATTTGTGATGAATGGTGATGATCAAATGATCAGGTGCTTAAAATGTGGGAATTCTTTATTTATACCACGCTTTATCAGCATCATTGGTCTGGCAAAAGGGAGGTTTCTTGAACACCTTCCTGTTCAATCTACAATGCATGTGATTGGTAGCCTTCTGCCAAATAGAGAGGTCATTTCTCTGCACCTTCTTCTTCCAACAGAGGCTTTTTGCAACGCTTTCAATTCCCATTTGCTCTGCGTTCAGATCGTCTTGTGTTCTGTTCCAGCCTTTCCAGTGATTCTCCCAGTTCACCGGTGGCCCCGACAGAATCCAGTAGCCACCGGGGCGTAGAATCCTATCAACTTCGATCAAGTAAAGCCCATCTGCTCAACACATTAATATTGTGTTAATTATACAATTTGATAGGACAAATTGAATAATGTACAAGAAGTCTTAGAGTGAATATGTGATGTGGTTTTACCATATTGGCCCCAAGGGATCAAGCAACGTGAACAATGAGCAATGTCGAATGCCCTTGCAGGGTAGGGCAACCTATCGGTAGCCATGATTCCGATCAAGGCGGGGACGCCCCGTTCGAGGGCGAATTGGACTTGTGCTTCGTGTGTGTCCTTTGGTGCGAAAGACATCGGTAGGATGTCCCTAGAAAGCAAGTAAGCTCCCCAACTCGCAACCTGCAAAAACGACACAACACAATGAGACATTTCTTTTGAGTTTCAAATGGTGTGATTTGGTAAAATGGTGATTAATCATGTCACTTTCAAATCAATGCCATTAGATTTGAGCAAATGTCAATGCAGCGTACGTAACAACCATAAAAAAAAGGAATTTTATTGTCAGAGAACAACTCCATCAAGAATTATTACAAGTCTAGATATATAAGTCGGGCCATAATGCTATTAGAAATCAAAACGACGACTTTATTGCTACTCAATTATTTCACCCTAAATTTGAAGAACTTTACCAAAAATAGGATTCGGTGCGTCAATCGTCATTGTTAATGACCAATATTTTGCGATTTTCCACCCTAAAAAAAGATGGAAGATGTGGCGAGTTTAATTTGCTATTCCAAGAATTGTTACCAATTTAGCATGGCTCTCCTAAAGTAACAAAATTCATTTACTTTCCGAGATCCCTCGTATATATATTAATTCTTCAAATTATTGAATTCTCAATTAAATCATATTCTTGGAGTGGAACTGAAGAAATTTGCAGCTATACCCACTTTTTGGCACCAATAAGATCGATATTTTCTATGATTTTTCAATTCTTAGCTACGTACATATAAAATATGACATCATTATTATAAAAGTCAGAAGATACAACCGATGCAAACTTTAATTTTTCGAGTTTTCTAATTTAATTTCATAAATTCAAGTCCAAATGCTATTAGCTAAAGGGCATATTGTGCAGGCGGTCACCAGATTTTAACTCATTTTTTTAAATTCAAGAGCAGGTCACATACTATATAATTGTAAAATTATTTCCTAACAGTCAAAAGTCAGTATTGAAAATTAATTAATTAATTCATAATTAATTGGCAATAACTAGTCTACGCAGCTACACATATCCAACGTGACAACCGATTTTAAACAGGATCGAAAGTTCAATGCAGCACAGGTTTTTTCACAAGCCAAACCATTCATCGTCAAAAAAGAAAAAAGTGAAAACTATGGGCCAATTAACTACTCATTCAACATTATTTAGTTTATGTAACTTGTTGGTTTATTCAAAGAATATTAAAATCTCAATGTCATCCTAGAGGATTACACCATCACAGTAAATTTTGAACGTGACGGCTTCACTTCAATAATTTATTTTATTTTATTAAAAAAAAACATTTTTCCTCCCATCCTCACGCCAATATTCTGACCCAACCAACTTCAAATTCTGATTACAAAATTTGGGGTTATTCAAATCAGCAAAATGTTATTTCATGCAATTAACACCCTCCAGAAATCCTATTAAATGAAAAGGTAAAGATTTCTGAAATTGAAACTCTCAATTATGTAATTCGTTCACAAAAATTTATGATGGGAAACCCATTAAAATAGTGGAAAATTTCTCCACCTACCCAAAAATTATCCGCATTCATCATCTTTATCTTAAATTGATTTACAAAAAAACAAAAACAAAAAAAAAGTAATTAAACCCATATAAATTTGAAAGAGAGAATAGAATCGTCCCACACAATCAAACAAACAGCAGCAATAACTGGTTCCAATAATAATAATAAATAAATAAAAATAAGCCAGATATAGCAAAATCGAGAAATGAAAAGTTGTACACGTACTCACCCCACAACCAGTATCAATGGCGGTTCTGACAGAGCCATCTCCGAGGTTGATCAATTTTCCGATGTCATCAATGTAGGCGTCAGCGCCACGTGGAAACATCGTACCGCCGCCGGGAAATCTGAACCGGTCCCCATGAAACCGGACCCAGTTCTGTCCCGCCTTCTCCACCGTTAGATGCTTGTGCGGCACGTTTGCGTACCACACCTCATCCCTGCTCTGCGGCCACCGGAACGGCGTCGTATAGCCGTGCGGCGCCGGAATCCGGCACTTCATCAGCTCGCTCTTCTCCGGGCAGTGCCTCTCGCGGTACATCAGCATATTCCGGTCGAACTTCAGCGACCGCTGCGTGTCCTGGCACGGCGTGTACTCGGAGAGTTTCGGGTCGCACGGCGGGAGGTGGGCCGCACGCGCCTCCGGCGAGAGCGGCACGAGGAGCTCGGCCGTGTGGTGGGCGGTGAAGTCGAGCGCCGTGGCGGTGTTGGTGGGGAGATCGCGATCGGGGAGGGTGTTTGTGATTGAGGGGTTGGTGTCGCTGCATGGGAGGGAGGGGAGGATGGAGGTGGTGGCGTTGGCGGGGCCGCCTCCGCCGCCGTGCTGCCAGATTCCGATGAGGTAGAAGAGGGAGCAGAGGACGGTGGTTATGGCCATGAAGTAGAGGTTGGTTTTCTTCGTTTTCAAGGAAAGGTAGTGAGTGAGGCTTCCCCATGTCGCCATTTTTTTCCACCAACCTCAACTGAAATTGGAATCAAGAAACAGCCCTCTCTCTCTCTATATATATACATATTATTATTCAGTGGAGAGAGAGAGAGAGAGGATTGATTTTGTTAAACTTTTGTTGGTATTACTGTTACACATCAAATATGTTAGTTTGGAACAGAGACGGACAGATGGGTATATATACATATATGTATGTATCTATAATTGAGAGACATGTATGTATTGGGTGGGGATTCACGCGCCGACGCTCCCTCGTGATTCTGTAATTAAAAGGAGGCTTAAAAATGGAAGAAAAAATTTATGATGAGAGAAGGTAAGAATATCAAGAGTTTCCTTGTTTTTTGCGTTCTTCCCTTTTATATCTGTGTGTGTGTGTCTCTGTTTCTTGGGCCCTTCAATTCCAATTTCTACAATCAAATTGTATCACTCTTTCAAATTTTATAATTATCCTTAATTAATTATATTATATGAGCTGGATTCTGTATTTTTTTTATTACACCAGATTTCCTATTTTCTCATTGTATATTTATTTAATTACATAGTGTTAATGCGATAGATCAATTTATCGATCTGGTTGTGCGCTCTTGAATTAGTTTCTTGAATCGCAATTTGGTCCATTACTAGTCAATGTGCATTGTAAATATTATTTTCTCACTGTTTTATTGAATAAATTTAATCTTAAATAGACTAAATTATTAATATTGACAATCGCGTACTTTATATATATGGAGTCTAATCTAGTAATATATATTTTGTAAAATAGAATGCAAGTCCAAAGATGGTAGGAAATAAAACAAATAATTAATAAATTTTGTATTAAAGTAATATTTTTATTTGGATTTTGCATTTATGTGCAAATTTCGTATTTGAAATTAATTACTTGAATATTCATGGTTCGCAAAATTAAGCAGAAGAAAAATTAATTAATATGCAATTTAAGAACAAAATCTTACCTTTAAAAGACTATATATTATGCATAATTGCTAACTTCATAATGATGATAAATCTAGTTTTAGAATAGCATTTTACAACTCGATATTATTTTATTTAACATACCAGTAAATGGTTTCTCAATTCAAATTAAACCGAACGATTTAGTTGACTTAAACAGTCTGGACTACGTTCCAAAAATTAAAAAAATGGAAGAAGGGAAGAAGAATTACCTGTACTACTAATTATTAGTACATTACTAATTATCATTAAAAAAAACATACATGATATATTTATAATATAGATATAATTTTATAGTTAATTAGCGTTGAGCTGCAGTGGGACTGATCAGTTGAGCAATATGCACACGCCATATGAAGATTCCAATAGTAATATAACTACAAGAAAAAAATAAGAATAAATGACGTGCTACTTATAAACTAAATCCAATTTTTTGTTTTAAAAATATATAAAAATATTAAAATTGTCATCCATCCACGTCATACCAAACAAGTTGCTATCACAAGGATAATTACTCATGCATAATTGTCTATTAATTATCTCGGTTGGATAATTGCTTAGAATCGTCATTTCTCATTATATTTCGATAGTACATAATTATGAAATTTAACCTTTTAAGTTATCTCACAACCAATAGGTTAGCTAGTGCCTAAATAATAGTAGTTATGCCGTTAAACCTAAATTAATCTTGTATTGAATTCATTGTGGTTGACATAATATACAAACAAATTCTCGACACTCATTCAACTCATATATCGCGATCTACCTCATCTACTAGATTTTAAGAACGGGGTCAAACATGGCAGAAAGACCCTATTCATGATGGGGGCTTCATCCAAGAAAAATACTAATTAATAGTTGCTATTAAAAATGAAAACAATCAAATTAAACCCCAAAAAAGTGAATTGCATATTTAGATTTTGTACTCTCCACTTTTCTCTTCAGTTTGATATTTATATATACTTTTATTTATCAAAATTAAGTCTATGTAATTTTTCTTTAGTTAAAATTTGATCGTTTATATTTTCATTCATGTAAAAATAATTAGATATTTGCATTACACTAAAAGTAACGAAAACAGTTTTTAATGTAAACGAAACTACTCAATTAATCAAGAGAAGGCGTGAGAGTGTGTACATATGAACCGAATTAAAAAAATAATAATAATAATAGAGAGACCTATCGGCTATCGGCTATATATATGTACATTATTCCAAGATTAAAAAAATAGTACTTATTATATTCCCAGATAATTTAAAAAACTAACATTTCCCATCAGAAATTAAATCATATCGACGTCGCCCCTTCCCTCAAAGCGTTAAAAAATCATATCTAAATGCCTAATTATCTACATCATTATACTTTTGAATCCGTCTTGTACAATTTATAAATTATGAGAGATCACTAAATATCCATCTTAGCTTTGAAATTAAAGTGGATCGGAAGAAATCCCTTTTTTAAAATGAAAAATATGCAGCTGCTCTTGACAAAATTATATTCCACTTTAATTTTTTATGATCATGCGTCAATTATGTACGTAGAAGCTAGATAAATCGTACTAAAAAAACTTATATGCGATGCACTCGACCTACAAGACGACGTTAATGAGATTTGAACTCGCAATTAACCCGATCGTACAGGCTAGAAAATTAAGATGGCCCATAATACAGTACTAATTAAACAGATCACATGAAGTGGATTAAAAAAAGTCGAAACCCCCATCCATGTTTACCCCTAGAGAAATTAAATTGGAAGAAACCCTAATTAATTAATATTATATTAATTAGATCGCCTCCTTTTTAACTCACAACATTCCATATGGGGGAGGAATAGGATAGTAGCAAGTAGCAAAGCCATGTTAGAATATTGCACGTATAATTTATCCATTTCTTGAAATCCCATGTGATTAAACTTTCACCAGTTGCTTTCTAGTTTTAGGGTTTAGATGGATTTGATTAAAAATCCAGTCTTCATTGATTGATCCACAAATGAAGTGGTTGTTTACTTTCTTTGTAAGTTGTTAATTCTATTTGACTTCACTCTACTTTTTGTGGGTTACAGCCAATAATTAAGAGCGCACTACATATGTACATAGTTTGCTAACTAGTTCATTTTTTTGCTTTTAAAATCATTTGAGATCCTCTAGTTCAAAAGTATTAGTTGTGTGTATCAATCGTGTACGTACCAAACATTAAAATTATTAATTTCTCTTTCATTTTTTCTTTAATTTTAATTTATTTTGGTTCAATATAATTTTACATTATTATTTGCGGTGTACCACACCAAATTAGGGCTTATAGTTATTTTTTAGTATTTAATTTTCAATTTTGTAATTAATATAATTGATCTTTAGGGTCGATTATTCCAAACTAAGGTTATATAATTTTTTATAAATTCATTTTTTACCAATAAAAATATTAATTTAGGATTAGTTATAATATAATAAATTAAAACCATACAATTTTGATGTTGGCACACACAATTTTTAACTAGATGATCTCATCCGTTTAAAACTCCAATAAATTTATCATACATATTTCGATTTAAAAGGAATTCGTGATTTTATTGTTATCATGCACCAATTACGTTCCGCGTTATGAGATAAAATTAAATTATAATTTATGTACACTTAATTAAATATAGAGAATGGCTAGATCTTTTATAATAATCTACATGTATGTTGTGTGATAATATATGAATCAGATCAATTATTAAATTAATTCAAACTTCTAATAAATGAGTAATCGTTTGACAAGTTAAAATTAATGGGATGACAGACATTCCTATTCAAAATTATCAAAGCTACACTATGATATATACCCAAAAAAAAGAGGGTGAGTAACGAAATGTAATTTATCAACTGCTATTTGAGAATGCATGGTAGTATTAAGATTTAAGTAGTAGTATAAGATAAACTTGGTTCATGTATAATTAAATATTGAAATTGAAGTCAATGCCGCATATTTAAATGGGAGAAGAGAGAAAAATATAAAAATTGTCAGTGAGTTATAATTAGCACACAATAATTGGCTGCTGAATTCAAAGTAGATTTCTGTTGCCTAAAAAGCTAAAAAGGTTAGCTATGTTAGGTCCATGACAAACCTACCTGCACCATCGCCATGTGATTCCACATTAAAATATAATACATATCTTTAAAAGTTAATATATGTGCAGTTCAATTAATACATAAATTTAAATTCAAAATTTGGGGATAGAAAGTCTTTCTCATTTCGGCCTCGTATTCATATATATATATATATATATATATATATATATATATATATATATATATGCCCACAACACATTTTCATCGTGTAATATTTAATTACATATATTGTACTTTAATTTATTTATGATTATGGGTTTCCATTAAATACGGAAGTTAAAAAGATTCGACATCATATTGCCATGGTTTAAAAAGAAAACAAATTTTAATTGTAAATAGTGAGAATTCGATTGTATTTTTAAATCATAATTATATAATTTTGATTTATCTCCTACCAAGGGGCAAATGCGTGAGAAACACCGCTCGATTATAACTATGCTGGAGGGAAAAAATCATCTCACCTGTTGACAAATGTGCTTCATAATCCCTGTTTTGTTTGCGCATTTTCCATAAATTAGGTATGAAAAATTCAGTCTGAAAATCATACATTTATTATCACATTTTATTTTACTAGTATATGACCGCATAAAATACACAATATCACATATGTATATGTCTTTTCTTTTTTCATCTGTATGACCTACAAATTATCAATATCTCACGTGGTTGTACCTTGATTAAAAATCTCAATTATATGTAATAGATTGCAAGTTACATCATAAGGATAAACATCATTGTCTTTTATTTTTTATGACGAGCTCGGTATCTAGAAGTAGATCTGTCAAAAGTGGCCTAGCCCGATTCATGAAAAGTCACGTGGACTTCAGTTAGGTCCAAGGGGGCACCCCACCCTTTTCGGCCAATGTATTCTACCCCTAAACTAGTTTAGCTCAGTGGACGTGGATCGGGCTAAATTGATAGCTCAAATCT
This sequence comes from Perilla frutescens, assembly GCA_026008535.1. Taxonomy (NCBI): domain Eukaryota; kingdom Viridiplantae; phylum Streptophyta; class Magnoliopsida; order Lamiales; family Lamiaceae; genus Perilla; species Perilla frutescens. The sequence continues at coordinate 39,549,235 of BRKX01000002.1, read as the reverse complement.
TTTGTGCCGATATCTATAAGTAGATAATTATAAAGTATTATGAAAATTGAAAATTAATTATAATATTTTTGTCACTAGTTCACCCATTCAACCAACGATATCAAGTGAACAGGACCCAAAAAAAAAACGAGCTCTGCAAAATGCTACATTAAGTGTAGTTTAGTCTAGACTCTTGATACAATTATATTTTTTGAGGCAATCCAGTTGGATTTTTAGAAAAGTTCATATCTTTAATTTAGTTAACATTTTGACTAATTAATATGCCGCGATTAAATATGTTTCTGTATAATGTTTACAAATTTATATATCCATACAATAGATACATGTATATAATTAGCTGATAGTTTAGCATTTTTTTTATTAAAATATAGTCGGCCAGGTCGAATATAGGATATAACTTATTTAAATTAAAATTCCAACAACTTACGACCACGTATGTACACAAACAAAAAAATTAAAAAAAATATATATATATATATATATATATATATATATATATATATATTCCGACAACATTACAACTACGTATACACTCAAACAATTATTAAATAAATATACAGAAAAATTAATATATCCTTAGAGATGCAGACGATTATCCCACGTCTCAATCCATGTCTTCAATAAATAATGATTTATTCCTTTTATTATAATGTAGTGTGTGTGTGTGTGTCAGTGTGTGCTTATATATATACACAAATTAACCATTTTGTGAAGAACATGCATTGTCGTGTTGTACCTTTGTCTTACGCAAATAAACGCATTTTCTTAGCCAACATATCAATCATAAATAGTATTTTATAATGATATGTCACATTAAAAGGTTCCTTTTGACATTAACAACAGATCAAATGTGTGTTGGTGTAGACATGTTATGCAAAATCATATCCCACTTTTGTTTTGTTAATTTAGAGATTGAATGAAATGTAATTGAGGAATGATTGTACCTAAATCCTTTACGTATACATCTTATCTAATAGAAGAAAAAATGTCTTGACAATTTATTTGTTTTCTATATTAGAGAAAACAAAGGATGCATTTATTTAAGCTTTTTCATCCCCCCAAAAAAAATTGCATTTAGGAATTAAAAATGTTTCAAATCTTTGTCTTTTTAATGTCCTTGTAATGGGTATTAAAAAAAAACTAAAAATAGAAACTATTGTAGACATTAAAAAAAATGTTACATCTCGTAAAAATAAAAATAAAAATACTCCATATTAGCATATTGTATTATCCGGCCCAGCTCGTCCTGAGTTGTTTTGATCTATATTAGCCCATTACATTTACGGCCCAAATTTGTAAATGTTTAAAATTAAGAAAAAGCTCAGTATAGCCATTTATTTATTTTCGAATAAGCCCAACATGGAAATTGTTTTCTAGTGATCTTCCTTTTAAATGTACAGGAAATTAGGATTTGGATTATTGTTTAGGGAAATTTTAAAGACCGCTCTAATTTTACTTTTCAAAACTCCACTATTTTATAAGATATAAATATTAATATGCTAAGATTTTTCTACTCTTTAACTCAATACTTAAAAACCTAGTATAGGCCCTTACACATTGAAATTACATACTTCATATGAAGTATCTGTTCTGCAAACGTTCACACAAAAGTACTTGAACATTGTTAGATAAAGTTCACAATAATGTGCAAGAACATTATTATGAACTTAGTGTAAATAGCAGAAAGTAAAGAATACGGTGAGTTGGTAACCTTATTCGATCAAACGATCTATGTCAGGGGGGCTTGTCAAATCCGTGAAAAAAATTCACTACTCTGATACAACATTTACTTGGGATATTACACACAGTTGGTCTTCTGTCACTCGATACCCATTCTACCCGGACATCCTTTCTCGATAAATTGAATCGTGAGATCCTTTCACAACCTAAACTCTCTCTATCTAGTCCCCATAGGTATTCTCTCTCGAAAAACCTTTTGATAATGTATGAAAAGTGTTGGAATTTGTTGCCCAAATTACTGAAAATAGAAGACAGTTCGTAATGTCAAACTTAATGTTAAAGATAGCAGTTTCATTATCTTAACATAAAATGCAATGAACCAAAAACAAGAATGCGCGAAGTTAAATTTTAAATCACACACAACATGTATGTGATTGCTATATGGCGAAATTAGGCTTACACAAGCATAAACAAAATAGTTGAGTATGTTTGAACAAATGTTCCAAACTCATCAACAAAAATACATGAACCTAAATCTAGTTTTCAACTAAATTAAATTCAAAACCATAAACTAATCTACCAGTTAATTTGATTACAATGCACCAACGATTCCCAAGTTTTGATATCTTCTACCTAAACTGACTCGAACAATCTTATCATAAGAATTGATTGAACGAAGAAAACACATAAAGAAGAAGATAGAACTCTAGAAATCTAGTTACATAAAGGGTGACTCGAGCTCTTGATCTTCTCACTCTCAAGGTGATATTTTCTCTGCTCGAATGGCTTCTTCAAATGTGAATCATGCTCTTTAAATATATTCTTCACTTGAATCGGCTTGAAGTCCAAGTCATCTTCTTGAACGTGTGTTGTAGATAACCGCCACCACTACATCATGTTGAGGAAAACCGTCTCCTTGGTGTGGCTAAAAATATGACCCACGTTCTTCACCATTTTCTATAATTTCAGCAAGTCATTTTCTGAAAAAGAAAACGGTTAAATGCAAGATAACTAAAGACCTAAAAATATGAGATAAAGTTTGACTAAATCAAACTCTATTTAAATATTAATATATCAATCATATATACTAATTTATTTGAAATATAGATTTCATGGATATATATGATTTAAGATACACTAAATAATTATAGTTTATTAGAAAATAATTAATCCTAAAAACTAAGAAATGATAAGATTATGAACATCGAATGTTACAGACAATGTTCTAGGGGTTTAGTATGACATCATGTTCAACATTGAACTCAATGTCATACACCTCATTACAATCTCCCTCTTAATCTTAGCCTTTCTGCACAAATCTACAACTCGATGTATTATGTACACTTAGAGTCGCAGCGGAAAATGGAGACACAAATCTCCCCCTTAAGGGTAACTCCCCCTCAAGTTAATCAACATACACCGGGTAATAATCTCATATACAAATTAATGTTTAATTAAAATCCAACAATAAATAATTAAAGCAAGTCGAGAAACTAGTTCATACCAATCATTCAACATGCCAAAACATCATGATGCTCAACAACACACATCAATGAATATATATAACAAATACCAAAACAAAAGGTACATAAGAAATACTAATGAGTATCAACAAAAATAACCATTCATCAACAAAAGATGCACCGAGCATGTAGCAACCCAAACTTTTTATAAAATTTGCTACATTTTTTCAAAAATGATTTTATAATTCATGTTATATTATTTTGTTATGCTCCTATAAGTCGCGCCTATGTTATTATTATGATTATAATCATGCTCATCAATGTTATACATATGATTTTATTATTATTATTATTTGATAAATAATATTTTATTTTTTAAAAAAGCTTAAACTATATGTTTAAGTGTGTTGCTCTATGTTTATTTATTTATTTTTACTTAAGCCCAATTATTATTTATTTTTTTAGCCCAATATCAAAGTTGAGCCCAAAAGTAAGTATTTTCTAGCCAAAATGTTTTTAGATTTTCCATCTTCTCCTTCCTCATGCGAAACTAAGGTTTTAGGCATTCTCCACATTTGAAATGGAAATACTTTGAAATCGTGGAGCCTCTCTACTTTCTGCCATTAACATAGAATTTATTTCACAGATATAAATTTCTACCTCTCCACTATCTCCATGATCGTATGAATAAATCTGAGAATTTAAAACTCAACCTCTTCATTTCTAGATTTTCTTGCTATAAAAAGAGGCCTAGATGCCTCATTCTAAACACCAACAACAAAAACCATTCTTCTAAGAATTTATAGAGTGGTGTTCTTGCTTCTGAGGTATATATATGTATATATATTTGTATTATTACTTTTGCATTCCATTGAGAGATTCGAGAGAGGCGGGAGGTTATACAACTGACGGCGGTGGCGGTGGCTATTTCTCAGTGGTGTCGATGGTGGTGTGGGGGCAAGAGAGGGAGATAGAGGGAGAATATGAGGATAGGTTAGCTGCAGTGGTTCTCTGGGTTGCTTTCGTGAAAATATTGAGATGAGAGAATTTGTTCCAAATCTATTTATTCTGGGGGGATTTGGTCGATAGGAGAGAGAGAGAGAGAGAGAGAGAGAGAGAGAGAATGTGTTCCTTGCTTATTTGGAAGTTCTGGGCGAGAGATAGGGAATTAGGAGAGAGGGAGAGAATAAAGTCTTTTGCTCAAATGGTGAGGTGGCCGAGAGGTTAGGACATTGGGGAAAAGAAATGTTAGTTGACTTTGTATTTTTTAAATGGGCCAAGTTAGAATTGTAGTTAAAATTGGGCTAGGATGTTAAATGGACCAAGAGTGGTGTGTAGAGATTTGGGATTTACCATGCATTTTACATCTTTTATTTTTATTTTATTTTATTTATATATTTATTATTATTAATTATATATTTATATTTAATAGGCGGCGCGTGGACATAACTAACCAGTATTATTTTCCAAAGTCAAGTTCAAGTCAAGGTGGGGAATACGATGTGAAGCACATTATTATTTATCCTTGTTATGTTTTTATGCAGGTTCACGATTATTAACCTACGGGTTACAATTATTATTATTGGCTGAAGAGCTGCATATGTCCCGATATATTATTAGCCGCGGACTACCCATATTATAATTTCTTATAATTGCATAACTTGGATAAATGTGTTCACCATTGAGTCAATAACATTCACCCCAAAGCTATTATATTTTTCAGGTTGATGATTTACTCGGGCGATGTGCGTGGTGACGTGTGATGATGGTCTATTAAAGAGTTTTATTATTTATCTTCCGCTGTATTGATGTTAAATATTTTATATTTTAATAAAAGTGACGTCCCTTCTTTATTATTGCTATTATTTTATTTTACGAAAATTGGGGCGTGACAGAGCATCTAAAAAAAACTTGTTCATAACATACTCATAACAAAGACAAAGATGCACAAAGCATCTTAAAAATGTGTCCATCACATAAAACCAAAATAAGCATTGTTTTTGTAAAAAAACGAAACATTGTTTATAGAAGTTTTACAAACTTCAAATCAGCTTCCGTTTCCCCTTGGCTGCACTCTTTCTCCCCCCTTGCTTTAACAGCAACGTCAACCACAGTCTCATCATCAGCATCAGCTTTAGTGCCATCCTCATCACCAACTTCTCCAGCATCATCATCATCATCATCATCAGTCACTCCCCCTTTTTGTGTAGAAAGGAGGGTTAGAAAAGAGTCTCAAACAGTGGAGAGATGTTGTATAGCCACATCAAGATTAGCAATTTGTTGCTGCAGAGACTCCAGAGGCAACATCACAATAGGGATGTTAGGAGTAGAGACCGTGTCATGAGCAACATCAGAATGACAATGGGCAGGAGGGGCCTTGGAGGGAGCATTCTCTGCAGGAGCAGTAAAGGAGTGGTAAGGCAGATCAATGATCCTGTCATCATTGGACTTGGGCTTCATAATGGAAAGAGTAAGCAGCTCTACTATGAGTTTCTTCTTGCTCTCCTTCAGACCTTGACTCTTAAGAAGAGCAAAGATCAAACAAGGGAAGTGGAGCATGTTGGAAGAACTAAATTTGGACGCAGCTTTCATAGTAGCATAAAAAATGTAAGCACCAAGATTGAACGGAAGCTGAGTTCCTAGCTTATACAGGAGAATGTCCTGATCAACTATGAGGATAGGCCCATTGGATGTGGGAAGCCAGTTACACACTGTTAACTTGTGTAGTACTGAATAGAAAAATGTTAACTTAGAGGTTGGGACTTTGTTCATCCATTTTGACACTAGGCCTCCAGTAACAACTTTCACCACATCATCAATCAGATCCAAAGAAATGATCGTGTCCTCATCACCAACACCAAGGAATGTGTTAATCAAATTAGGGAAAAACTAGTAGACTTATCCCTAACATACACAGTTCCAAAAGAGCGTTTCGTAGGATCTCCCATATCAAGAATTATTTAGCATAGAACTCAAAGACTACATCAGGATCATATGTCATAAACAACGTCACAGATTTCCACAAACCCCTCTCCTTCAGAAATAAATCCATCCCATGCTTTTTAAAACTAAGAACATCTATCATTTTCTCAACTCTAAAAGATCTCTTAACAATTTATTGATGAGATTTTTTAGCTTCTTTAGAATATAAAACCTTACTATATGCTGAAGAAACATCTAGAGGAGAATCAGAGTCAATGTCCGTACCTTGGTTCAGATCAATAGGATCAGTGGAGTGAGCCACTTCCTGATCAACATCAGCAGAGCTGGGATGTTTGCTTTTGGGAAAGGAAGGATGTTCGGCAAATGAGTCGGACTCATCTTGAAGAGTGCGAGTGACACTCTTGGACCGTTGAGTCTTAGCCTTTTTTTGAAAAGGCTCATTCTGATTTCATAGATGACTCACAGTGAGGGCATTTGGACTTCCGAATAGGAGAGATAGGGTTTGAGGAACGGGTCAATGCTTCATTGTGAGATTTGAGGTCTGGATCGATGGGATTTGCAAAATCTCCAAGAACATAAAAGTGGAGAGGTTAGGGGTTTAGAATCTTGGTTTCCGGATGAATAATAAGATTAGGGTGAATATCTTCGACCGTGGGTGGTGCAGTTGGAGATGGGGGTTTAGGTGAGGAGTGTGGAGGAACGGTGGTTTCAGTATTAGAGGGAACAATTGGAGCAGCGGAATGGGTGGTGAAGGGAACGAGAGAAGGTGTCTTTGATGGAATAGGGTTTGAAATTGGGGCAGGAACGGATGAAGAGGATGGAGTGCCTTGGGATATCTCCATCATCTTTTGAAGCATCATCATCATAGCCTGATAAGGGTTTAGATCGGCCATGGATGCAAAGCTTCAAGAAAAAAATTTGCAGAAAAGAGAGAGGAGGAAGATGAACGGTTTTTGGAGAGAGAGCAAGAAGTAGAGAGAATGAAGCCAAAAATATGAAAAGTGTGTTTAATAAAGTGATTTTCATCGGACCCACTTATCATATCCAAATAGATGCATATCACATCAAGTGTAGATATATATTATTTTATTATTATAAGAATATAAAAATAAAGTTTTTTTTAGATAATTAGGTTCGGTTAAATAAATAATGTTGACTAGTTATAAATGAATAAATTCTCATGAATTAATAAAAAAAATATAACAGTCAATCATAATTTAAGTGTTCCGAACCAAAAAGAAATTTTCCCGATGTCAAGACATGCCACATATAACTTAACATCAGGATTACAAACATCATCTAAACAACACAAATACCAAGAGATTTTCTTAATGAAGAAAATCTCTCAAAATCTAAAGGTTTTGTGAAAATATCGACTATTTAGCTTTCTGTGGAGATGTAATCCAACTTGATGATTTATCGTTCGACAAGATCTCGTATGAAGTGATGTCTGATGTCAATATGTTTGGTACATGAATGTTGGACTGGATTTTTGAAAATCTCAATGGCACTAACATTATCACATAAAAGTGTCAGTGATGAACTTGTCATACCATAATCAAGCACCATTTGATTCAACCATAATAATTGAGCATAACAACTAGCGGTAGCAACATATTCTGATTCGGCCGTGGAAAGTGAGATACAATTTTGTTTCTTACTTGACCATGAAATCAGATATTGCCAAAATAAAAACATCCACCGCTCGTGCTTTTCCAGTCATCGACATCACCTACCCAATCAGAGTCACTAAAACCTACAAGTTGAATGTTGGTGTCTTTGCAATATCGTATACCAAAACCAACAGTGCCTAAAATATAACGAATAATTCTTTTAACAGCTTTGAGATGTGATTCTTTAGGCTGAGATCGATATCTCGCACAAACACCAACGCTAAACATAATATCAGAACGACTAGCTGTTAATACAATAAACTGCCAATCATTTCTCTATACATAGTAGAATCAACATCAACACCAACATCATCTCTGATCAACTTTTCTGAGGATCCCATAGGAGTCTTCATTGATTTAGCATCTTCAAGCCCGAAGCGTTTAACCAACCCCTTAGCATACTTGCTTTGAGAAATAAAGATGCCATCATTATTTTGCTTAATTTGTAGACCAAGAAAATAGTTGAGGTCTCCAACCATGCTCATTTCGAATGTGCCGCACATTGAGTCTACAAATTCCTTGAGCAAATTAGTACAAGTGGAACCAAAAATAATATCGTCAACATAGACTTGAGCAATAGTTATATGTTTTTAATTTTTCTTGATGAAAAGAGTTTTATCCACTTGACCTCTTGAAAAACCAATTTTAAGTAAAAATTCAGTTAATCTAGCATACCAAGCTCTTGGAGCTTGTTTAAGACCGTATAAAGCTTTCTTAAGCTTAAACACATGCAATGATTTGTCATGACATTCGAATCCTTTAGGTTGTTCAAGATAGACTTCTTCATTAAGATAACCATTCAAAAAGGCACTTTTAACATCCATTTGATGTAAAGTGAAACCAACATAGCATGCAATGACATACAAAAGATGGATAGACTCAATCCTTGCAACAGGAGCAAAGGTTTCGTCAAAGTCTACTCCTTCAAATTGAGTATAACCTTGAGCAACTAGACGAGCTTTATTTCTGACAATATTGCCAGATTCGTCCGTTTCATTTTTGAAAATCTATTTGGTTCCAATAACATTCTTATCTTTTGGATGTGGAACCAATTCCCACACATTGTTTCTAACAAACTGATTTAATTCTTCATGCATAGCATTAACCCAGAAATCATTCTTAAGAGCATCCTTGATGTTCTTGGGTTTAATGTTAGACAGAAAACATATGTTAGACAATGCATTAGTTAGGGAGAACATACAAACCAGTTTCACCATTTCTTTGTAATCAACCAAATTCTTCTTTTAAGTTTGAACTTCTTCAGATTCATCACCAATGATTTGAGAATTTGGATGATTTTTCCTTATTCTACTTGGTGGATCTCTCTTTGGTTCACTTTCAGCAGTGACAGGTTGCTCATGTTCACTATCTGATGTGCAAGTTGATGTTGGTGACTTGATGGGAACTTTGTCACTTGAAGAAACATTGCCTTCAACATTGTCTGAAGACTTATTTTTACCATCATGTTCAGACTTCACAGTTGACATTATCTCGGTTTCAAGAAGATACTCCACTTCATCTTCTTCAGATTTCGAATCAATTCCTGTGTGATCATCAAACACAACATTAATCGATTCTTGGACAGTTTTAGTCCTCAGATTCAACACACAGAATGCTTGACTATTTGAGGCATATCCCAGAAAAACTCCTTTATCACTCTTTGCATCGAACTTTTCTAAGTGATCCCTGTCATTAAGGATATAAATAACACAACCAAAAACATGAAAATATTTCAGATTCGGCTTTTTATTTTTCAGGAGTTCATAGGGAGTTTCTTTCCTTCCAGGAGGAAGAATCACCCTATTTCGAATGTGACAGGCAGTGTTAACAGCTTCGGCCCAAAGTTTTTTGGACAAACGTTAAGCCTGTAACATTGCTCTTAACATATCCTGAATAGTACGATTCTTTCTTTCAACCACACCATTTTGTTGAGGAGTTTTCGGTGTAGAGTACTCATGGATAATGCCTTCCTTGTCATACAAATCATCGAACATTGAGTTCTCAAACTCGAGACCATGGTCGGTTCTCACACATTTGATGTTAACCTCGTACTGACAAGACACTGATCTGCAGAACTTTTTGAACATCTTGAAAGTTTCAGATTTTTCTTAGAGAAATTCAACCCATGTGAATCGTGAAAAATCATCTACTATAACAAGAATAAATCTTTTCCTATTCATGCTTTTTGTATCAATAGGACCCATTATGTCCATGTGAATCAAATCAAAACATTTAGTGGTTTGACATTCAGTAAGACTTTTATGAGGAGATCAAACTTGTTTGCCCTTTTGACATGCTCCACACACGACATTGAGATCGATCTTTACTAGAGGAATTCCTCTAACAGCATCAGCATCAATCAATTTCTTCAGGCTTCGGAAGCTCACATGTCCAAGTTTTTGATGTACAAGGTGTGTGTGTCAATATTGACAGAAACATTGCATTTCACATTCTTGTCTGCATGATAACAATTATCCACTGCACGACTCCCGAACATGATACATTTATTATCACTGTCAAACACTTCACATGTATCTTTGTTAAACTTGATATGCATTCCGTCATCACATAGTTGACTAATGTTTATCAAATTTGCTGTCAGACCTTCAACATGAAGTACATTACGTAATTTAAGGAAATTTTTGACATTCAAGGTTCCCTTACCAACAATATTACCTTGTGCTCATCCTCCATAGCTTACTTTTCCTTTACTTGAGGAGGAATATTCATCAAGAAATTTGGGATTACCTGTCATGTGATGTGAGCATCCACTATCAAAATACCATGTACCTGCAATGTTGGCTTTCAAAGAGGTGTAAACCACATTGCAAGAGACTTTGGCCTTTTTGGATCTCTTCTTCTTCTTACTAAGATTGGAAGGTGTCTCTACAGTGATCTTCCCTACTGCTACATTATCATGATACTTGAAGCAATAAAGTTTGATGTGTCCAAGTTCTTGATAGTAATGACAAGTGTATTTTTTTATTTTTATTTTGTCATCAACATTCTGCTTGACATCCGTATTCACATTGTCGGGAGAGCTTCTCTTGACATCATTGTTAACATTAGATGGAACACTCCTTTTGACATCATTTTTCACATTTTCTGGAACACCCTTCGAGCTTTCACCTTTCACAAATTTTACAAAGTTGTTGTTAGAAACAGACATAGATAAACTAGAGGCAAACCTGCTCGGGTGGTTTGTCCCAATGTCAGAACTTCATTAAAAGTTGATGTTCCTTGATTGAGTTGTCGAAAGATTTTTGATGCATCATCAACTTCTTTCTTCAACTTGTTCATCTTAGCATCACTTCTAGTAAACCGAATTTCTAGATCCATCACTCTACGTCTTAGAATTTGGTTTTCTTTCATGAGAATTCCAAATTCTTTTGATTGTTCAGTCCACTGGACACAAACTTCATCCACAATATTGTGTAAATGTCGAAGAGCTTCCTTGTGATTGATGTCAGACTGATATTCTTCAACCTGAGATACTTCAATAGTGTTGCAAAATTCATCCAGTAGTGTCATCTCATACCAATTTGTGGTGTTTAAAGGGATGTTAGCAATTTCTTGTGTAACATCAGCTGAGACATTACTCGGAAGATCTGGTGTCTCATTGTCAAGATTAAGATCATAGTTGAAATCGACTTCATCAATGTCAGTCAATGCATCTATCATCTCATCAATATCGTTATTGACTTTGACAAACAAAACTGTTTGCTTTTCGGCTTCCTCATCATCGGATCCATCACTTAACACAGCTGCATTATAGTTTCTGCTTTGCTTCATGTGTACAGTAGGACACTCATTTGCATAGTGTCCAAAACCCGAACATCCTCTATACTGGATGGAGTCAATGTCCCTTCTGGTTTCATTAGATGATTTAGACGACTTTGATGATCCAGATGATGCAGGAGAAGGAGACTCAAACAACCTTCTTGGTTTGAAGTTCGGTGATCCCTTCTTCATAGAGCGAACAAGAGAGTTAAACTTCTTAGTAAGTAGTGTAACGCTCAAGTTTTCATCTTCTTTGATTTACAAGATGTTTTCAACATCATCTTGAACATTGGGAACCATCGTAGTGGATTGAAGTGCAATTCCTTTAAAAGAATTGTTAGACTTTTGGTTCTCAAAGTTCATTTCAAAAGTGATCAGAATACTCACAGCTTCACTCAGGCTCATATTTGACACATTATGAGCCTCTTCAATAGCGGATATCTTCATGTTGAACCTTTTGGGAAGGGTTCGAAGAAGTTTGCTCACCATACTCTCATTCAAGATAGGACATCCAAGTGCAGTAGACTCATTTGAAATTTCACACAGCCTTTCCGTGTACAAAGTTATGGTCTCATCTTCCAACATTCGTGACATTTCAAACTTAGAAGTAAGCATCCTTAACTTTGTTTGGGAAACACTTGTTGATCATTTACAATGTTCCTGCAAAATATTCCATGCTTGATAAGCCGATGTGCAGTTGCACACTATTTTAAAATATGGAACATCCACTGAAACAAAAATGACGTTCAATACCTTAGAATCAGTTAGAAATTATTCTATCATCATTAGTCCACTAGGTTTCTGGAGTAAGGATGAAATTTCCATCTGGTCTCTCCATCCTTAGAGAAGTCCAAGCTTCAATTACAACCAACCAAGCCCTTTCATCAATGGACTTGATATACATTTTCATGCGTGATTTCCACATCGCATAATTTTTACCATTACTATCCAATGCGGAGGACGACACTGATTTATCTGAATATCCATTTCAGTAAATTAGCAACTAATGATCAAATATTTAGTATATCAAGTACCGGCTCTTGATGCCACTTGTTGCAATTTGTTGCCCAAATTACTGAAAATAGAAGACAGTTCGTAATGTCAAACTTAATGTTAAAGATAGCAATTTCACTATCTTAACATAAAATGCAATGAACCAAAAAAAGAATGTACGAAGTTAAATTTTAAATCGCACACAACATGTATGTGATTGCCATATGGCGAAATTAGGCTTACACAAACATAAACAAAATAGTTGAGTATGTTTGAACAAATGTTCCAAACTCATCAACAAAAATACATGAACCTAAATCTAGTTTTCAACTAAATTAAATTCAAAACTACAAATTAACCTACCAGTTAATTTGATTACAATGCACCAACGATTCATAAGTTTTGATATCTTCTACCTAAACTGACTCGAAAAATCTTATCATAAGAATTGATCGAACGAAGAAAAAACATACATAAGAAGATAGAACCCTAGAAATCTAGTTGCATAAAGGGTGACTCGAGCTCTTGATCTTCTCACTCTCAAGGTGATATTTTCTCTGTTCGAATGGCCTCTTCAAATGCGAATAATGCTCTTTAAATATATTCTTCACTTGAATCGACTTGAAGTCCAAGTCATCTTCTTGAACGTGTGTTGTAGATAACCGCCACCACTACATCGTGTTGAGAAAAACCATATCCTTGGTGTGGCTGAAAACATGACCCACGTTCTTCACCATTTTCTATAATTTCAGCAAGTCATTTTCTGAAAAGAAAAACGGTTAAATACAAGATAACTAAAGACCTAAAATATGAGATAAAGTTTGACTAAATCAAACTCTATTTAAATATTAATATATCAATCATATATATCCATTTATTTGAAATATAGATTTCGTGGATATATATGATTTAAGATACACTAAATAATTATAGTTTATTAGAAAATAATTAATCCTAAAAATTAGGAAATGATAAGATTACGAACACCGAATGTTACAGACAATGTTCTAGGGGCTTAATATGACATCATGTTCAATATTGAACTCAATGTCATACACCTCATTACAAAAAGTGTTTCACTAAATGATGACTAAAACACTAAACTCTAGCCTAAACTTGACAACCGAAAACCAATGTGGCTCTCAAACAATATAGAGCTCATTTGAATTTATCTAACTCGGATCTTTTAGTCTAGGCTAACAAGTTCTGATCCCAGGTTATTTATAAGACAAGAACATAGCCTTAACATGGAAATCAGAAATCATAATTGTATCAGATATCTAATAAGGAAATTTTCTTATTTAACTCTAAAACCAATGACTTGTCTTGTTAGAACTCTTCCATCTTTAGACATCTGTCTTATCTTCATTCATGTGCTCTTCAAGATGATTAAGGTATCTTCTAGAATGATCTTGAATCTCTTCTTGATTGACAAACTTCGAACAACTTAAATGATCTTTGAAGAATAATCTCAACAAATGATGTTCATACAAACGTTCCTGAACTTTGCCATGAACATTATTGATCTCGAACCTTCACATCTGGTAGCACAACATAATGTCTTGTATGTTCACAAACTAACTGCTGACTATCACTTAAGCTAGATGGCAGTACTGAGTGAGCTAAACAATCTCAGTTGTGTCTTGATGCACAACTGTCTTCATCTTCAACTCAATCATATCTTCATGCTCGAGCTGCCTTCATTGAATCTCATACAATGTTTTAGTCCATTCTTGTGAACATCGTTAAATATAAATAGTTTAATTAATTCAATCGAATTAATGTAACGACGGACAGATTTCATCATTAAATATAAATATTTTAATTTATTCAATCGGATTTAAATATAAATATTACAATTAATTAAATCGGTATAAATATTACGATGGACGTATTCCGTCATTATATTTTTATTTTTAAATTATTTAAATAATCATAAATGTTAACGACGGATACGGTACGTCGTTACTGTTATTTATTAAATAAATAAATTTTGAAAATAATTTAACGATGGAATGTATCCGTCGTTAATCATAACGACAGTAAATTAGTCGGTAATCTGTCGTTAACCTTAGGTGCGAATTATTCCCGCCATTTTAAAGCCTGAAAAAGCTATCCGTCGTAAATGCTGACGGACACGTGTCCGTCATTAGGGTCTGTCACTAAACAAAGAATTTTTTGTAGTGTAGTTCTATAAGTATTAATTTCTGCAAACATTGGATATTAATATGTAATTTTTGTAAACTTTGGAACAAGAGGGTAAAAATGCTTTAACATTGGGTATTAAAGTGCATTGAACCGCATAAAATATGTTAACTATGGTTGTATATCAAGTAATCTTAGATTGTACATTCTAAAAAATAATATATTCCCTCCGTTTCGTTTTATTTGTTGTTTTAGATTTTTTATCTATAATTAACAATTAATTTTGTGGACAATTATACACATCCCTCGTATATACCATAAAATCGTATTCAATTATATTTTCTTGAAATATGGTTTGTGATAGGGTTAAATTAGAGAGAGGGTGTGTGAAAATATATAAAATAACAAATATTTTGAAACAAAATAAAAAAGTTAAAACAACAAATAAAACGAAACTGGGGGAGTAATAGATGGATTTATAAATATTAATAGTTGTTTGATTTAGCTACTCATTTAATTAGAATGTTGAGTGGTTAACTAATTCATGTAATCGTGTAAAATATAATTAAAATTATTATAAATGTTATATCTATGTATAAAATATGATAAAAACATGCTACCGATTGTGATATTTTACCAATTAATTCACTTGATTATTTTAACTGGTGTATTTAATATATGTTGGTAATTGTTTGACATAATAAAATATTCGAAACATTATCAATCACTTCTTAATATAAGAAAACTAATATATTTATTGATTAGTTCATATAAATAGATTTTGAAAATGCCATATATATAACAAAATATGTTATTTAATATATCACAAATGAATTCTATAATAAAAAATGTAGTGGTGTGTGTGTGAGAGAGAGAGAGAGAGAGGAGAGAGAGAGAGAGAGAGAGAGAGAGAGAGAGAGAGAGAGAGGTATAGATAATTAATTATATATTATAAATGTAGATAATTTGATGTTTATGGTAGGGAAAAACATTGTTTGAGAGGAACTCCATTTTATTATATAGATAGATAAATTTTGATAGTCTTTTTTTTCCTATCCTTTTTCTCTTGAAATACTCTGCTAAATTTTATGATAGATCAATAATACTACGAGGAAATTATCAAACAGACTTTTCTATCATGTTTATTATGCCCAATAATATGCATACATTAATATTGTAGTTTTTTTTTTTTGGCTGTGTGCTATTAATATGACTTGAAAGAATTTGCATTCTCTATTCTTGGCCTATTGCAAAAGTGAACCACATAATTAATCTTCTAATTTATTACGAAAGGTGTCAGATACAGGTTCATGTTTCTCAATATTCAGAGCCCGTAACAACAACGATTTGGCACCTTTATTCTCTTTTAACTATTTCTCCCGTTGCGATGTATAAATAATTATAATATTTTACATTTGTAATATTATGATTACTTTTAATTTTATATATTGTGTATAATTATTTTTAAATTCTATATATCGTGTTTAATTTTTAAAAATTAATAAAATAATATGCACATACATTAATTAATTAGGTAAGAAGATCAATTTTGTGTAGTTATGTCAAGCAAAAAGAAATTGAATTTTAGGAATTAAATAAAAATCAAACCACATGATTTTTTAAATAGCAATATTTGTCCTTGATTAAAGAACATTTAATTTCTATGAATATATAACATGCATAAAAAAATAATTATTTAATTGTTTTAAATGATGAAATTAAAATAGAAAAATAATATATTATTACAAATTATGTTATTATTATTATTATTATTATTATTATTATTGTACAAATGAAAACTATTTTTTAGGTGACAAATGTAGAGTACTGCAAATATGTGCATAAAAAAATAAAATAAAAAGTGTTACAAATCTCAAATTTCCAAGTAAAAAAATAATAACTAAGATTGTAAAAAATTGTTAAAAAAACAACGATTGTAATCTAAACTATCGTGAAAAAGCAAAAAAAAAGAAAAGAAAGTTTACAACAGTAAATATCACTATTATTGTCTATTAACTCAAAACTGTTGTCTATTATGAAAAATCTGTTATCTAGAATATAATTATTAAATCGTGTGATAGACAGCGGTTTATACAAGAACCGTTATCTATCACACAATTTTACATTAATATATGTATAAATTTTAGTTATAGAATGTGGGATATGATAATCGCGTTTTTTATTCGTCCTCTCATTTTCTCTATTTCAATTTTAGTTGTAGAACAAAAGCTTATAATGTGTAGAATATTATGCTAGTTAAGGGATAAAATATCTTCTCAAATTAATATTTATAATTTATAAAATAAAGAGAACTATGAAATGTAGAGGGGATCATCTCATCCTGACAATTAACCGTCCATTTGCTAAAACTCGATAATCTATCTTAAATTTAAATTTCTTTATTGTGTCTAATTTACCACAACACTTATTAATTTGATATTTTTTTTAATTACTCTACGTCTCTACTATGAATCGACCATCGTGAGAGGTGTTGGACTAGTGCTAATTAGAAAAAGGGACCCACTTTTTACACTTCAAATTTTACTCTGTGCAGTACACTCTATCACTAATTTTCTCTCATTAAGAAAAAATTAATTTAATTTAATAATAAAAAATAGAACAAATAAGAAAAAGAAAAGAATGAAATTGAATGAAGAAGATGACTTCTTCTTTGCAACTCATCCTTCTCCAACGATTGTCTTCTGCCCCACCTTCTTCCGGCATCGTTGACAACCACCGCCTAAATGACTCATGAGTCGACAACAATCACTCAACCTAGTTCTAACCTCAACCACTCGAATTTGAGAAGAAGGTAAAATTAGATTGACAAAATTCATGCACTCCGTCTTTCTTCTCCGACAAGTTCACCTCTCACCATCTCACTGGCCGGCGGTCTCCACCACCCTCCTTTCTCGCTATTTCTTCTCCCTCTCAATTTGTGTGATGTGAAAGCCGTCAATTTTTTTTAATTTGACAAATCTCGAGGAAAAAAAAAAACAAAACTCAACTCCTTGATGGTGATTATAGCTTCTCGCCGGAGGGAGTGGTGGCAGCGGCGGCGGTGGAAGGAAGGGAAGCCACCTGCCGTCTCGCCGGAGAAGAACGCATATGCTTTTCTATCTCGTTGAAGAAGAAGAATCGAGTCTTTCTTTTTTCTTTTTCTTCTTTTTTTCAATTTTTATTTATTTTTTTGAATTTTGTAATATGGATGTTTAAGTAATTTTATAATTAAATATTTTTATGGTGCATAGAATAAATTTTATAGTGCAAATAGAATATCTTTTAGAAAAAATTATACTTCTAGCGATGCTAAATTTTGTTTTAGTAATTATCAATTTATCAATTTTTTTATTTACGACAAAAAAAAAAATTGAATGTACCTATTCAACGAACATTCAATTGTTGATTAATGTTAGATACCATCATTTTCGTCAAAAAAAAAAAAGCGAACATTCAAAAAGACTTTTCTTCGTATTCAACTTTCTAAAAACTCGTGTTGATCGTGTTTGCATCCACTCGTAAAACTCAATTGACCTAATTATTCATGGGACAATGCTAAATGGGGCAAATTGTACCGGAATAAATGTAGAATTTAGTAAAATTTTAGTGTAAAATGACATTATTAGTTTTGATATAATTTTAATTAAAATTTATTCCTCATTTTCTACACAATTACTCAATATTTAATTTGAAAGCATGAATGTTCAATAATGCATGACAGCATGAGATTCATCCCACATTTTATACACCAATTCCCAAGTACAATGAATTTGTCTTACAAAAATAAAAGCATAAATTAAAACACTCAAATTAATATTTGTACTTAAACATGAATGTGATATTTATATAGTATATTTTGGTTTAAAAAATATAAGGATTGCAATTTATATAGTATATTTTGATTTAAAAATTAAGTCATCTATGATTTTTATCTGATCATCAGGAATACAAGTCAATCTAGCCAGTTTATTGCATTTAGTATTGCAACTTAAGTTACAATCTGAACACTAATGAAGAGACATGAGAGAAGAGGAGAGTTGTTAACAAGGGAAATCAGGATTTTTGGAGTTGACGAGCCACATCGACTTTTATTGGTTATGCCTTCGTTGTCTAACTTGTACGAGCAATATCTTGAGGTGGTTTAAAAGATAAATGATGAAAAAGCTAAAATTATTCTGGTGATTGATATTACCGACACTACCGGCGATTCTATTTCTAACATATAAGTGTCATATATCAATTATGCTATTTTTTTCCCTAATGAAAATGCTAATGAAAAATTTGACTTGAACATGTAAACATTCTATGAATGAATTATATATTACTAAATATATCATATTTTCTTATATGTTATCTTCGTTTAATTTTCACATAATGTGCACTCAATAATTTTTTAAATGTTTTTAAATCACATAATTATAAATTGAGTAAACATTTGATTAATTAAAGAATTGAAGTTCAAAGTTTAATTATCTTCTATGAACATTTTTTGATATAATAAAATTGAACTCACTGTCATACTATGAGTTGAATAAAACAATAACGTTAATTATCTTATAAGACACGTTTGTTTATTAATCAAATAATCATAATTAAGTTAGGTTAATGAGTGATTGATTTAAAAGTTGAAGAGTTTAATTGTTAAATGGTGGGAGAGAGATATCAACATAAATGAAGGGAATGAGAGAAATTTAAAAATTTGAATTCTTTTAAAATAAATAACCTGATAAGAATAATTTAATCATTTAACATAATTATTTACAATTTGTGCCAAATAGAATTATCCTTATTTATAAGTTCATGAAGATCATTATAATTATCATTTGCTTTTAATAAATTTGAGGCAGCAATACATGTGTGTGATAAAAAGAAAAAGTCAATATATATATATATATAGGTGGGTTCAAATAGGAACCAATCCCCCATGAGAACTTAGAAACCAATCAAATTCAAGGATTTTGATGACAATGGCGGATAAATAGGCGGTGACATAGTTGTAAATATAAAAAATTCGAAATATAAGGGGTATTTCCAAATTTTTTTTTATAAAGTGATGTCATCATCTTTTAAAAATTACTTAAAAACTTTAAATAATCATAACTTACTCGTTTTTATCCAATTTACGCAAAAAAAATATATCAAATTAAAGATTTTTCATGCTCTTTAATTTAAGATACATAGTGCATATGTTTATTTGAGCAAAAATTGATGAGAAATACAAAAAACTTTTTGTTTCTTGTATATTCAACTCGTAACTGTCAAATATTGCTAATATGATATCACAATATTGCCCATATCTTGTGTTTATGTTGCTAATATGAAGTTTTTTATGCGCGGCTTTGCACGTTAAGTTGCTTTCATGAGAAAATAGTTAAAGTATGAGTTATATACAGTTAAGTTCATGAACAATTATAACTTTATCAATGCTTAATATTATTTTGAAAACTTGTTATATATATTTGAGAATTTAAGTCATACTAGCAAATCATTATTCATATATTAACAACATGTTACTAAAATATTAGCAAATTATTAGTAACATATTAGCAGTATGTATATTTCTAACATATTAGCAACATGTTGTATGTATGAATGATGTTACACATGTTACACAATATTATTTTAAATGTGGTTCAATGTTATATGTGTGGTGTTTAATACGTGCTACTTTAGTATTATGATCTTGTCAAGTTAGCAATATGAGTCTACCTTATGTTACCAATAAAATCTCTTGATGTTATCAACATATATCTCTCATGTTAGCATATTAATACAACATCAGGAAAAACAACGGTTTTAAAGTGATGTCTATTTAATTCCGAGAATTGGGCCCAAAATCCGAAAAAGATAACATAGATTCTAAATTACGAAAATAACACTGCCTTTATTAAGTTCTGAAATATTACAAGTTTGCCACTTTACTTTGACTAAAATATTGACTAAATTGTTACCATTAGATTTAATCAAATCAAAAGTTATGATTGGTTCCTAGGTTCTCATGGGGGATTGAGTTCCTATTTGATCTATTTCCAATATATATATATATATATATATATAGGGATAGGATCTGGTGAGAACCAGTCACCAGGTGGGAACTGGGAACCAATCCCATCCCTCCATTCCAAAATCTGAATGGTCCAGATTAATCCAGATTTTCGGTGGCAATTTTGTAATTAAAATGAAAATCTTCAATTCGCGCGTCTCATTAAGGGCAAAATCGGAAAAAAGAAATTCTTTGAACTGTAGCATCGTTTCGCGAAGAACTGAACTCAGAAACTACCCAGATTCAATTTTAGCCTCCTACTTCACTCATTTTAGCCTCATACATTTCTCATTTTAGCATATGTTGATAAACAAAAATGGAACGATAATTTCATTGGAATGAAACGCAATACACCCTATTTTGGGACAGTGAACCCTAATTTGAATCTCATATTACTAGTTGGGATCAGATGAGCCCTAATCGGGACATAATAAACTCTAATTGGGAACGGTGAACCCTAGTAGAAAATGTCACATCAATTTTAGCCTCATACTTTGATCATTTTAACCTCATACGATTCTCATTTTAGCATTTGTTGATAAACAAAATATAGAACGGTGATTTCATTGCAATGAAACACAATACAACCTTTATGGGGACAGTGAACTCCTACTGGGAATCTCAAAATTACTAGTTGGGATCAGATGAGCCCTAATTGGAACGTAATGAACCCTAATTGGGAACGGTGAATCATAGTGGAAAATGTCACATCAAATTTAGCCTTCTATTTCAATCATTTTAGCCTCATGCGTTTCTCATTTTAGCATCTTCTGATAAACAAAATATGCAGTGGGAATCTGACAAGGTATTTAACCTCATGCTTCCGTTATTTTAGCATCATATTCTAAACAGTAACTGTGGTTAATAAAACTTAATAGTAATATAATTACTGCAAAGAAAATGTCATAAACACTTTTATTAAAAATCATATATATTCTTAAAAATGAATGTGTTGAAAACAATTCACAAGCATGGTAAAACATGATATTAAACTATGCTCAATCGCTATAATAACATCAAGTTGGACAGTTCCTAGCATCATGATCTAACAACTTGTAGCAATTGTTGCACATTATGAGTGGTTTGTTCTCCTTTCTCTTCGTTGCCTCCTTCTTAGATATCAAACGACTGTCGCTACCTTTTGTTTTAACTGGAATAGGTGGATGAACAACAACTTCAGAAGGGGCACGTAAACCGTAGAATTGCTCAAACATCATCGTCTTGCTATGTGAAGTAGAACCCTCCATATCATAATGTGAGTAATCTTATTATGGTCACTTCAAATAAAAGAAGCTGACACATTAAAATCAAAAAATTATAAACTGAACAGGGTAAAATAATAATACAATCACATCAAGAGATCTTCAGACACACAAATTGATTTTTAGCATTAGGTATGTACCATTCTAGCATCATGCAACATACATTTTAGAACCAAAGTATTCTAATATTTATATGGTGTCTATAACATTGTGTAGCCAAGTCACAAACACACACACACACACACACACACACAAAAGAAAAAAAAACAAAGCATGGTTTATATGATATGTTTCACAGAGTGCAGTAGAAATAACATTAAACCAGCATGTTATCATGCTAAAACATATGTGACGACAGGCTAAAACGACTACATTAATATGCTAAAACATATGTGACAACAGGCTAAAACGACTACATTAATATGCTAAAACATATGTGACGATAGGCTAAAACGAATACATTAACATGCTAAAATAAATAAACAGATCAAATTAATGCATATTCTGTATATTCTCGTACATACTAAACCCTAGAATTCCTAACAATTAGAAAATAACTGATATTTTTCTCAAAAAAAAAAAAAACTGATACAACCCAGATCTGAACGAAAAAGGTCAAATCAATCAAAAATATCGAATCTTCGTAACAAAACGATGAAGTCATAAACTAAAATAAGATGATAAATAAAAATCACGAGAAGAAATGAGAAATAAATCGACATACCAAACTGCTAAAATAAATTGAAAAAAAAACATACATGGAGTCACCATACAAAGACAGCGCAACCGATGAACTCTACGAATCACAGGATCGAATCTTCGCGATAAAAAGATGAAAGCAGATGCTGAAAAATAATGAGAAATCAAAAGGGAAGAAGAAGAAGAAGCACGTAATCAGCGAGAGAGAGAGAGAAGGGGAAAAATCTGAAGAAGGAAAGTTGAAGAACTGAATTACTATACTGCCCTCCCCTTCATCAAACTTGCCAAATATTACAATTATGCCACCGTCTCATTAACTTAATCTGAGTCGTCCAGATTGAACCAATGAAGGGATATGATTGGTTCCTAGTTCCCACCTAGGGAAAGGGTTCTCATTTGATCCATTCCCTATATATATGATATGGATCATATGAGAACACTTTGTTGGTGTGAGAAATGAGAACCCATCTTACACCATCCAATTGAATGATCCAATGGCTGAGATTTAAGGTGGCAATTTCGTAAATAATAGGGCAAAAAATAAAGGAAGGAGTGCTATTTTCGTCCAAACCCATTAAAAATGATGATGTCAGCGATTAAAAAAATTCTTAAAAACTTTAACCGACCATAACTTGCTCATTTTTAATCCAATATACACAAAAAAATATATCAAATTAAAGATCTCTTCATACTATTTCATTTAAGATGTTGAAAGGTTATGTTTGGATGAAAAAATAAGAACGAAAAATAAAAAAGAAATTTTTTTACGCGTGCCCAGGTTGTAAATGCTTTCGTTAGCATATAATAATTCTTCGTCAGCATTATGATAACATATGATAACATATGCTAATGAAGCATTTGTCATATACTAACATAATGTATTCGTTGTGCTAACAAATAATTATCATAATGCTAGCGTATTATAAATTTATTAGGATTTATTGAATCTCAATTATTGTTTATTTAATCTCGATTATGATTTATTCCATCTAATTATCATTATTTTTTTTAAATTTAATTTTTTGTTTATAGTTCTTAATTGATTATTATGGGTTATCCCATCCAATTATGATTTATAAAGTATGTTGACAGAGTATTGTCATATGCTAATATAGTGTATTCGCAATGCTGACGAAGCAAAATCATAATGCTAACCTAGTACAAATATATTATTATTATGATTTGTTCCAACTCTTTTAGGGTTTACCACATTCAATCAATGTTTATTTCATCTAATTAGGTTTATTTCATCCAATTATGATTGTTTCCATTTAATTAA
Organism: Perilla frutescens; assembly: GCA_026008535.1. Classification (NCBI taxonomy): domain Eukaryota; kingdom Viridiplantae; phylum Streptophyta; class Magnoliopsida; order Lamiales; family Lamiaceae; genus Perilla; species Perilla frutescens. The sequence goes on along the minus strand of BRKX01000002.1, from coordinate 39,525,275 downwards.
GGTTTATTAAATCAAATTAGGTTTATAATTAATATTTAGAATATTTTTTGGCTAATAATATTTGAAAACTTTAATTAGCATAACTATAATGCTTCGTTAGCATGATGATAATATTTCGTTAGCATGATGATCTGTTATCAAATCCTCCGCGATTTTTATAAGAATTACCAAATTACGTTAATACCCCGCGCGGAAATTTTTTTCAGATATTACAGAATTGTCACCGCCTTTTTCAGCAAATCTGGACCTTTGGTTTTTGATGGATATGTGGTGTGAGATGTGTTCTCATTTCTCACACCAGGGGTTATTTTTATATAACCCCACCCATATATATATATATATATATATATATATAGAGCATTGATATGCTGGGCGATGGGGATGGGCGACTACAATGAGCGACGCTACCACATCATCAATTTTATTTTATTTTTCTTTTTCTATTTTTCATCTCTCATCGATGTCCGAACTTTGTAGATGTCTTCCTTAATTTCTTTTCTCTCTCTCCTATTACCTCATCGATTTGTGAACTTTGCTGTTGTCTTCGTTTATCAATTTCCTCTCTCTCTCTCTCTCTCTCTCTCTCTCTCTCGTATTACCTCTTTATGAAAATCTTTATTTTGATTTTGTAGCTACTCTACTTTTCGTTCAAAAAATCTCACTTGCTCACAGAAATTAGAAGCTTTGGCAGCAAAAATTTGCAACAAAAATTTCATCAAGAGTGTGTATTGAAAACAGATCAAGTCCGTGTATTACATGAAATAAAGAAAAATTATCTCTAAATTTTTCTTTCAAACAATTCTCACAATTTTTAAATCTCGAAAATAAACAGATAAACTAATGGAATTCTACACGAAGAAGGAAGCCATGATAGTAATTCTGAAGTTGCCAATCGATGGTTTTGTTGTTGATGCATCCATAGTGTGCTTCGACTCCTTATTTATTTATTTATTTATTTATTTATTTATTTATTGTGTAATTGGGATGCATGAGTTTTGGGGATAATCACACCCTTCTACCTTATAAACGTGCAGTGGTTTACGTTGATTGATATAATTAGAAATAAGTAAATTCGATAGACAACCTAATTAGATTATCAATACTCGTAAATTCATTCATAGTGAGGAATTTAATCGCTTCTTCTCAAAACCTGAAAGTATATTCTGTAATTGATTATTTCACTACTTTCTATATATTGTTTTTCGTGCTTGATATTTAACTTAATTACTCCCTCCGTTCCATTTATATAGTCCATTTTATCCTCGCACGTAGATTAAAAATACTTATGAAAACAAGATATTAAAGCTTAACTTCCATTATTACCCTTATTTAAAATTAATGATTCTAAAAAATTTAAGTGGTTGAGTTTTAATTTCCAATACATATGAAGGGTATATTTGTATATTACCATGATAATTAATACTATTTATAGTTATGGGACTATATAATTGGGACACCTCAAAATAGTAATAGGGACTATATAAATGGGACGGAGGGAGGGAGTATGATTTAATTTTAAGTGTGAAAGTTAGCACTTTAATTAGCAATATTCGCACAAATAAAATATTAGGAAATTAATGTGGTGACATTATCCGACGTGTACTTGGATTGGTCTGAATCTATTTGTGGCCTATGTGATATTATGCTGACTCACTGCCTCCTGCCCAATTGCACAATGCCAATCATTTCTCAGCTGAATCACCTTAAACATTCTCTTCTTTTACGAAACTACGACCATATTATATTAATATATATCAATAAAATTTCAATTTTTAAATGAAAGTGTGTATTTTGCCACAACTTTATGTATTTTGGTCCGTAAAATACAAATAATGCTACATCTATTTTAAATTTTGTATTTTTAAATTTAAATTATTATTTTTATTCCGTTTCACAAACATTTGCCATATGTATACGACGGGTATAATTACATGCATAATAAAAATATATATTTTTATTATTTTTTACGATGATGATAATCTATGATCACTAGTCAATATTGCGTATTGTACAATTCTATTCATGTACAGTATCTTGCAAAACACACGAAAAATTAAATCACACTCAAGGTGTTGGTGAGATTTTTGAAATTGATACCTATAATATTAATTGGTTATTGATTATTGATTAAGCAGGGTGCAATTTTTATAATGACAGATCAACAACCACTCCAACATATTTTATAATGTTACCACTATATTAAATCTGCCCTTTTGTTGGCCTACATTTTATTAACGGTTAAGTGGTGATTTGGAGCTATGATTAAGGGGCAAAGCAGTTGTTTAGTAGTTAATTTAGCGATTGCCACCCAATATTTTTTTTATCCCAAAATGAATGTAAAGTGCATAGTAGAAAATGAAATGTGGGCCCCATTAATCATTTATAATTTTGTAGTTATCAAACTTACACAGGCCATCCACATTTTTATGAATGTGGATAAGGGTCCATTTTTACATGGATGATGTAATCGTGTATGTGATTAATTGGGTACTCATTCGTCTTCTATTTTAAATTTGAAATATACATATTTATATATGAATGCGTATATAAATATTTTAAAAGTGTAAAATTCGGATTTAATTTGTATAGACCATAATATATGGAAAAAAACTTCATTAGTAAAAAAATTAAGAACTTAATACTTGAAAAAATTAAGAACTTAAAGTAGTTCGTCGTATATGTATATTTACACAAGTTTGTCGTTTTCTTCCCAATACCAACCAATTGCTAATTTTTATTATGAGAGTTTGTTATCGCGCCTGAGTTTTTTTTTTCTTTTTTCTTTTTCAATTAGAGCTAAATTCACTGAAGTCTAATTTAATACGAACATGTATGGCGTGTCAGATTTAATTAGATTAAGTGACATTATTTAGGTCAAATTTTAGAAGGAAAAAAACCCCTTAAAAAGTCTTTAGTGGGATAAGATTAAGATTGATAAAATGTTAGTATTTACATTGATTCAAGTCTCTCTAAAATACGTACACGTAGTTTATGGATAATAATAATAATATACATGACAAACAAACAAGCAGCTAGAATGGTGGATGGATTAGGATGCACAAATTTCGGTAGCATTTTATTTGGGAGCTCTTTCATTCTTTGTCACGATAATTATGTTGCATATCCATTTTATTTTTGTTCCAACTGGATTATTATTATTTGAATTTACAAGCCACGTGGCACTTTTGGTTGTAAGCCAACTGCGCACCTATATTTCGATCCAACCACTTCATTTCGTAAGAGCGTGTGGCGCACTTGCATTTCATTTTCAATACAAATATTGGCTTAAATAATTATGAAACTAATTGGAGGCAGTATCTTAAGTAGGATTATCGACACATTAATAATTTAAAACATAGAAACTCAAATTGAATTAAGGTAAGAGAGCGAAACATTAGAGTAGATAATTAAATGTTAAAATAACTCATAATTAAATTCCACCACTTTTTTTTTTTTTTTTTTTTGTAAATTTAAGTTAATTATTACTAGTTAGTAAAAAAAAGGTATAGCATGCAGATGCAGGGAATGCAAATTTCAAATATTGTATACGATTATAATAGGACAATTCATATTGACTACTTTAAACAACTCTTATATAAGATAATACAAAAAGGATAAAAATCATCATTTGGAAAAATTATACATTATGCTCTCAATTTACTCGGTTAATAATTAATATATAATTAATTTAATCAGAGTATCACTATCAAGAATCAACTATCAATTATGAGACTCGAGCTCACTTATTAGGAAACTTTTGAAGCACTTCAATTAATATATATATATATATATATATATATATATATATATAAAAGACATTTTCTCTGACAAAATATCTTAATTTGAGTCAAACAAACATATTTCCATGTTCAAAACCTATAACTCTAAATATTAAAATCATTCGTCATAATAAAATCATTATATTTTTTTCAAAAACTAATACACCTCGTAAATTGAAATGAAAATACTGCAAACAGAAAATTGATGTTGGAAATAAAAATAAACGAGACCTTAATTTTTTTATTTTTTTTGCACGTTGAGACCCAAACATTACTATCTTCACTATTTTGGATTATTTATAGAAAACTTTATATTAATTGTAAAATAAATTGGAAAAAAAAAATCGTGTATCCCATTAGTGTTACTCTAAGTCTCAGAACGTGATTGGTACAGTGAAATAGAATTGAATAGAATGATCATTCCCATGTCCATTCCCATTTCGGCGTTTGGTGTCGTTCAAAATCGAGAATAACCATTACCAATGGAATCCTTATGCCCAAAAGAAGGGGGTAACCATTCCACTCACCCCCATGAGTTTAGCTATTCCCAATGACCAAAAAAATTAATATATGATACATTTATACATAATCATGTCTTATAATATTATTTTATCATATTTAGAAAAATAAATGAAAAACAAATTAAATAATTTGTTATTATTATTATTATTTATTTTCAAAATATAATTTAAAAATGTGTTAAAATAAAATATTGATAGCTTTTATAATTTTGTTGAAGAAAAATGAAAGTGATGCCGAAATAAATATAACATAAAAAAAATGTTATAATACAATATAAAATATTTATATATTTGATATAATTTAATATATTCAAATGAAAAATTGAAATGTTAAAGTATTTTTCTATGAAGTAAAAATATTTTTATTAACTTATACAAATTATTGTATATTGATTAATTAAATATTTTAGAATAAAATTTTTCAATAAAATAAATAAATTATAATTTGTTAAAAAAATTAGAAAAAATCATATACGAAAAAATAAAAATGGTGTTTAGAAATATAAAAAATAAATTAAGGCACGTGTTGATATTTATTAGCTATTACAAATACTTTATTCAATTATAAGAAGATTTGATATTACACAAATATTCATTATATAAGATAAAAAAAATGATATTTAATTCCGTTCTTCATTCCTTAGACATACCAATCATAAGAATCATCATTTCACATTTCATTCAGATCCTCATTCCATTCCTAAGTTCATTCCATTCATACCTAATTCTATTATATCATACCAATCACCTCTTAAGTCTCTAAGAGCAACTCCAGCAATAAATTGTAATCGCATGTTTACCATGAAATGAAATTGCACATATATTAATTAGTAATTATAAAATAATAATCATAAAGAGAATACTATAAAATATTTTATTTTGATGTAAAATTATAATGTAAATTATGAGAGATGTAATATAAATTATATGATATTTTATCGATAGAGATACTGTATCACAATGTTGACAGCTGAATACGACCTAATATTATACGAATAAACCGGCGGCTCATATAGATGTTGTGATGCACGCGCCGAAAGTAGCGCGTGTTAATGGACACGTATAAATGTTGAATTGGATAAGAACCTCCTATTTCCATGTCAGATCCACGAGGCTCCCTCTCCGGCGTCCTTCCCTGCTATTCCTTTCAATCTCCCTAGAAGGCTTCTTGGTCCATGTTGTACCGCATTGACTAACTATTCTTTGAAACATTCCTTCAATAATTATTTTCTCATGAAAATAGCCTTCAGTTTCACCAATTTTTCTTCTAAAGTCAATAAATAAATATTAATTTTCATGGCATGTTATCATAAAAAAATAAATGAACAGTGTGAAGAAACACATGTGATTGAATGGTTAAGATTTAGTATGATTTTTAAAAAATATAATGTCATGTGGAGATATGGTGCAAATTTGAAACATTTATCAGACCTGATAAGTCTAATGGTTGAATTTGAACCTACAATTTATTTGTTTTATCCAAGAGAGCCAAGAAGAAAAACTACAAATTTCAATTAAATTGTGTTTTAACAACTTCATGCACAAAAAATATAATAACTTTTGAATGTTACCGCATTATCTAATTAATTTCTCTTATATTTACAATTTGTTTTTATAGAGCTACATATAAACCTTTTAATTTAAATTGAAAATCTTTGCTAGTTGAATTAACTTTTTAATGGATGCTAGTTTAGTGAGAGCATAAAGCACTGCAAGAAACTGTAGATAGTGGAACAGGAGGCAAGCCTTCAGACAAAAGCCGGGCACACGGAATCCGTCACCAATGTTCAATGTAGATTTCACATCTGCACTGTTGCAGTTCAACAGCACTTTTTCTCTTTCACACGATATATATATATATATATATAAATATGCATCGCTTCTTCAGTTTCTCTCTTCACTTTTCTCTCTCTAGAAACAGAGCCCCAGTTCCGTGTTTTCCGGCCACCGGAATGGGCGCAAACGCTTCTTCTCTGCTGGGAGACTCCGAAGGCTCAGGCCCGAGGCCCAAACTGGAGGATATACCGGAATCATGTATTGCCCTAGTGCTCTCCTACCTCGACCCGCCGGAGATCGCCAAGATGGCCCGTGTTAATCGGGCTTTTCGGGCTGCATCATCGGCGGATTTTATTTGGAATCCGAAATTACCCTCCAATTTTTCGTATATTCTATCCAAGTTGCCTGATCAAGGGCTTCGGGACAAGGGCAGGACGGAGATTTACGCCAGGCTGTGCAGGCCAAATACTTTTGATGGTGGCACAAAGGTGTGAGCTTTTTGCTTCTTTTTTTGGTGGTGGGGGGGGGGGGGGGGGAGTAGTTGCGATTTATCGTGGTTGATTGTGGATTTTGAGTCTCATAAAGTTTGGATTTCATGTTATTCATTTTCTTTTGTGGAATAGGAAGTGTGGATTGATAAAAGAACTGGAGGGGTCTGTTTGGCAATTTCTTCGAAGGCTATGACGATTACCGGAATCGATGATCGGCGGTATTGGAATCACATTCCAACTGATGAATCTAGGTGGGTTTTTCTCTCAAGAGAGAGAGAGCATATATGCCTTGTTATGGCAGAATTCTTGATAGGATAAGCTCGTAAAGCATTTTTATACAATCTTTCTGACAAGGTATTGATTATAAGAGAGCATTCTACTGTGAACTGTTGTTGACTTGATATTAATTTGGCAGCATACATATTCCATTTTGGGCAGAATTCTTGATGTATAAGGTCATAAGCATGTGTGCACATATATACAATGTTTTGTTATGAGTAATCATGTGCATAGGTGTTGTGTATGATATGATGATATTATGTTATGAATGGAAGAGAGCATGGCTGTTGGAAGTAATGTGAAAAAGTAATTTGCAGATTCGAAACAGTGGCATACCTTCAACAAATCTGGTGGGTAGAAGTGGACGGTGAGATGGAGTTCCAACTTCCAAAAGGAACATACAGCCTCTTCTTCCGACTTCACCTTGGAAAAGTGGGGAAGAGATTAGGCCGTCGTGTTTGCAACTCGGAGAATATACATGGTTGGGAGCTCAAGCCAGCACAATTCCAGCTGACAACACAGAATGGGCATCGTGCACTCACCCGCTGCATGATCCAAAATGTAGGAAACTGGGCCAACTACCACGTTGGAGAGTTCGTTGTTCAGGATTCCAACTCATTGACCAAGATCAAGTATTCTCTCACTCAGATTGATTGTACACACACCAAAGGTGGACTGTGCGTGGATTCAGTTCTGATATGCCCCAGTAGTAGTGAAGGGAAAGGGATGTTTTCTGTGGATGGTGAAGCCTGTACAAAGTAGGTTGCTCAGATGCATGTATGCACTTTTCTGGGATTTGTGTGATTCAATTCTTGCCATTTTTGGACTTGGTGCTAGTTAGTTACAAGTTACAACTTACAAATTAGAATGCGTGTCGAAAGTAGATGTTAGTTTTTGACGATATTTAAGCTTGACTGCTCTGCTTCTTTTGAATTCTTGCCGAGTTCCCCACATCACCCATGTTCTTGTAATGTTGTTCCAACTGTTTTTAAGGCATGGATTGTTATTTTTAAAAATTCTTGAGGAATTATGTAATAGTTTGTCATGAGAATAAGCAACCATAGCTTAGCTTTTGTCTCTTCCGGCTATCTCCAACTCTCTCCCTCTAAAATATTATTATTATTATTATTATTATTATTATTATTATTATTATTATTATTATTATTATTATTATTATTATAGTGTTAGTACCACAAAAGTGATCTCACTCAATATCTGTGATTAGGGCTGCAAACGAACCGAATCGAGCCGAACATTCTGTTGCTCGAGCTCAGCTTGTTAAGGAATATTCAAGCTCGAGCTCGATTCGAGCTTCTTTCCTCTTGTTCAAGCTCGGCTCGATAAATATTTATCATGTTCGAATTCGGTTCGAGCTCGGTTCATCAAATACTTGAAAATTTGCTAAACGAGTCTGAGCTCGAATGCTCGAAAAAAAGCTCGTTTAATTTACATATTCAAGCTCGAGCTTGAAAAAAATAGCTTATTTTATTTACCCGTTTGAAATATTTATAATATTCATGAACATGTTCGATCAAGCTCGAGCTCGAACATGTTCGCGAGCTGGTCGAGTCGAATACTACCCTGTTCGAACTCGGCTCGTTTAGAAAATGAACGAACATCGAACGAATTTTTTCCGAGCCGAACTCCGAATAGCTCGCGAGTGGCTCTGTTCATTTACATCCCTATCTGTGATGGTGGAATTTGAATTCAAAATTTCGATACCTACGTATATTAAATTTTTAAACCTCAAAAAGTGCTGCAAACGTGTTTATAAACATATTTTGACATGTGAAAATTTTGCATGACTTTTATTTGAAAAATTAGTAAAACCCTGGCAATGTTTGGTATACTGGTACGGATATACCCACATTAATAAAATCTAGATTGCTTTGAAAGATAATTGCGTATTAACTATTTTAATTGTGTGTTTGGTTATTAAGATAAATATACTAAGATTGTTTCACACATGTGTTTGGTACATTGTTTTATTTAGTAAACTTAGTTCTGGAATGAGTAAATTAGTTAAGGCAATGTTTGGTAGCCTAGATAAAGGCATATATACTAAGATTGCTACGCCAGAAACTGTATCCGAGGGGGCGTCTGATGCATTATCCAGCCGAATCAGTAAATTACACTCCGGGCCTCGCGTTAAGACCGGGTCTCGCGTGAACGAATAATGACTACCAAACACATGGTTCTTGCTAGATACCTATACTAATATGCCTTTATCCAGGCTACCAAACACTAAAAGTATAAAAAATATAAATATTATGCATTTATTTTTAACAATGGGCCCGAAAGTTTATCCGCGTACATCACATAACAGAAAAATAATTGTCTGGGAGCCCAAATTCCAAAGCCCAGTTCATTGTGATTTACACGTGCGAAGCGCACCGCGTTATGATTCTCTCTCTAACTGCCGCACGCACACAAAGCAGCACACCTAAACGAAAGAGAGAAGAAGAGAATCAACAGAAACCCTAGATTACAACTTCCTCTGCTCGAACTACTACTACTCCTACTCTCGCAAAAATGGAAGCGGAAGACGATGCTGCTGGGACTGTTATCGAAGAGGACGAGATCTACGCCAACGGCCGAGACGACGGTGAATCGCAGCGCCACCGCCCGATCATCAGCGGCGAGCAGCTCGATATCGAGGCCTACGCCGCGCTCTACACTGGCCGGACGAAGATTGCGCGCCTACTATTCATCGCCGACAAATGCCCCGTCCCTTCCATGGAGCCGGAGGCTCTGCGGATGGCCTACGACGAGATTAAGAAGGGCGAGAACACGCAGCTCTTCAGAGAGGTTGTGGCAAAGATCAATGGCCGATTGGGCCCGAATTATGGCCCGGATAATGCTTGGGCTGATGCTGTGGACCGACGGGCTGAGTTGAGAAAGGAGAAGCTCGAAAACGAACTCAATGCTTACAGGGTAGAGTGGTTTTTTTTCCCGAGACAGTAACAATTTTTTTTGAAGTGTTTAAATTTGATTACTGCACTATCGATTGAATTCAATAATCTCGTGTGAATTTCACTGTGATTTTTGTAGGTTTTGTAAAGGTTTAACTTGAGATTGTTGCTTTTATTTGCTAACCAATCATCATGCTCATGTTTATTATGCAATTGGAACAACGATTTTAGGGTTTAGATTGGGTTATAGGGGGAATTAAAAGGAAACAGAAAAGGGGAACAGTGTCTTGCTCAGGAATGTAAAACTTGCTAGTGACCGAGGAATTTTTTGTTAATTTGTTTGCTATCTTGACACATTTGAACTAGAACTTAGATATTTACATTTTTTTTTTTAATTTTGCAATCATTGGTAGTGGATCTTCATATCGTTCAGAGTATTTGATTTTGGTGTTTTCTCACATATTTTATTGGATTTGTTCACTATCTGTTAGACAGAGAGATTGTTAAGTGGTTTAAATTGATCCATTGTTTTCAAATGTTTGTTAGTTTATTTTGCAAGAAATTTAGAGATTTGTTTTAGGTTGCTGAACCTGCTCCTACCATGCCGAACATACCTTTTCTGGTTTTTCTAACTCTTCTTTTCCATGATGTTGAGTATATTATTGTTGAATATTTATAATTCACTGATTGCTAAGACATTGGATATTCCTGTTTCTGTTTCAATATTGTTTTACCTACTGTAAAAATGATGATGGCTATTATTTTGGTGGCTGTTGGTTATATACACTCACATATTCAACTTCCTGAGACTCTTGATTGTAAAATCTAATAACACATCTTGTGATGCCAAATGATCCAACTTCCAGTAGCTTTGTCTTTAGCTATCCCTTTTTTGTTCTGTTTAGCATTCCTTAATATGGTTTCTCTTTTGCAGACAAATTTGATCAAAGAGAGCATTCGGATGGGGTACAATGATTTCGGGGATTTTTACTATGCACACGGTCAGCTTGGTGAAGCATTTAAGAATTATGTCCGCACACGTGACTACTGCACAACATCAAAACATATAATTCATATGTGCCTAAACGCAATTCTTGTTAGCATTGAAATGGGTCAATTCACTCATGTTACAAGTTATGTTAGTAAGGCTGAGCAAAGCCAAGATGCCTTGGATCCTGTTACAATTGCAAAATTACGTTGTGCTGCTGGATTGGCTCACCTTGAAGGGAAAAAATATAAGCTTGCTGCTCGAAAGGTTTGTCTAGAAAATATTCTCTTCATTGTGAAACTTTATGCTTCAAGAGAGTCACAACCAATAACAGTTTGTTACCTGGTGCATTTATCCAATGCCCAATAATATATTATTTATTGTGATTAAGTATGCAATGTGGATGAGCGGAGAATTGGTGTTCTCTGCTTAACTTTTAACATTGATTGGCTTCACTTATTCTTTTTTGAAGTTTGGATGTGAGTGGGTGGTATGTACAATCTTCTTCTATAGTTAGAAAATGTTTTATGGAGAAATGTCATGGATGGTTGAATATTGATAGAGATATATGATGCACAGTCGAAGTTTTTATCATATTACTGAAGATTTGAAGTCTTGTAGTAGTTTATTAAGATGGGGTCCTTCTTTGGCTTGAGAATTTGCAATTATCTTTCCTGTTGCTGCATATGTGTTTGGGTCATATTGTTATATGTAGTCCCGACTTTTCTGTTGTATTTGCAGTTCCTTGAGGTTGGCCCAGAACTTGGGAATAATTACACCGAAGTAATTGCACCACAAGACGTTGCAACATATGGCAGTCTCTGTGCACTTGCAAGCTTTGACCGTGCAGAACTGAAGGCAAACTTTCAGCTTGCTTATATTATTCTTAATGGGGTTTTGTTAAGATTCATGGGATTTTATGACTTGCAAAACTCTTACAACTTGAATTGTTTCCTTTTGGCAGAGCAAAGTCATTGACAATGCCAATTTCAGGAACTTCTTGGAATTGGTACCTGAGATAAGGGAGCTCATTAATGATTTCCATACTAGGTAACTCAATTTTGTGCACTTCAAGAGGAATATAAACTTGAGTCTCTTACATATAGACATAGGCTGATAGGCAAACACTATGAGAAGGAAACAGGGCCAGAAAGGTTAAAAGAACCCACAACTGCAAACCAACTAATTTTAAAAATGGAAGAACTGAGAGAAAGGATAGGTTGTCTAAAGTAGCATCTTTAGTTCCTTGTTTGACTTGAGATTGGATGATTTGTTATGCAGCCATTATGCTTCCTGTCTGGAGTATCTAGGAAATCTCAAGGCAAACTTGTTGCTTGATATCCATTTACATGATCATGTGGAGACTCTGTATGAGCAAATACGTAGCAAAGCTCTCATCCAATACACACTTCCGTTCGTCTCTGTTGACCTACATATGATGGCAAATGCCTTCAATACATGTGTTACAGGCCTGGAAAAGGAACTTGAAACCCTGATCACTAATGACCAAATACAGGTAATCATTGTGCATCTCCTGCAGGCAGTCAATTTTGAGCTCTTAGTAACATGTTTCTTATTCATGATTTCTACTGGCAGGCTCGAATCGACTCCCATAACAAGATTCTTTATGCCCGGCATGCTGATCAGAGAAATGGTACGTTCCAGCGTGTCCTGCAGACTGGAAGTGAATTCGATCGGGAAGTTAGAGCAATGCTTTTGAGAGCAAACCTCATCAAACATGATTACAACCTTAAGGCAGTCCGGAAACATTGACTGTGGGGGTTCATATGAAAACGGTAGCTATTTTGATGGAGGTTTGAAAAACCGCTCGCTACTTTTGGAAGATTTCACAGGCTATGAGAAAGGAGTATCGACAGTCTTGTATAGCTGATCATTGCTTCAATCAATTTGTGTTTGGTGAAAGGGAGTTAAAGGCAATGGAGTTTGTCAGCAATGCAAATCATATTGATAATAGAAGATGGGTCTTGGTTTGCAGCCCAGATTTTCAGCTTTTAAATTAGAGCATTTGATTCATAATCTCTGTAGATTCTGTTCATAGTCTGAAATGTTCCTATAAATTTGTCTCGTTCTTCCATGCCTATTTCATGTTTACCATTTTATCTGCTCTGCTTAAATATCAAAATTGTGCTTCGTGATATATGCTCAAAAGGATGGTATTCATTTTGATTTTCGTGTTACTGCAATAGGTATGTAGTGCGAATAGAAATATAGAATATCAAATGAAATATTATTGTATAAAATAAAATATGAAATAATGTATATGCCCTTTTCGAGATCTATTCCCCCTCAATCCTCATTTTGGCTTTACCCTTTATTGAAATCTTTATACCTGATGAGCATTAGATCTTTTATATATATATATATATATAAAACAAAAACATCAAGGAATAATTCCTTATTCTATTTATACATATGACAACTTTATTGCCGAAATTATGGCTGAAGGAATATGTCTTTGTAATGAAATAAAATTACATAGACAAATAAAGAAAGAGAAAATTCTAGGAAAACAAATCCTATGAGACTTTTGTGAACAAATTGGGTTATCACCTGAAGGTAAAAAAATTAAATAAAAAGATTAGTCATAAATTTCCTAGAAGGAAAAAATTTAGAAAAAATTAATATATTTCAAATGAGAAAAAGGAAAAGGGTTATAATCCTAAAAGAAATAAAAAATATCGTCGGAATAAAGATAACAAGAGAAATGAAAAATTTATTCCAGTATGTTATAAATGCCATAAAACTGGTCATTACGCTAATAAGTGTAAATTAAAAAAGAAGATTGAAAGTCTTCAAATTGATGAAGAATTAAAAAGATCACTTTTAAATATCTTTTTAGATAATACTGATTCTGAAAAAGAAAATTTAAAGATCTCTGTTATAGCAGAAGAAAAAAATGATATTTCTAATGATTCAGAAACGGAAGAAGAAAATGTTAATAGTGATTGTGATGGAGATTGTAATTATTATAAAGCTCTATGTAAAGCTAATGGTTTATTTATTCTTATAAAAGAAAAAAAAAATTGTCCTTGATCTTATTGATAAGATTAATGATCCAGATGAAAAAAGAAAGTTACTTCAAAAATATATTGAAGAAAATTATAAAAATATAAATGAAGAAAAAAAAATTACAGAACCAAAAGAAATGTATAATCTTAAAGATATACTTAGAAGAGTTAAAAATTCTAATGTTGAAAACATTTCTAAATCAGAAGTTACTATTTTTGAATTTAAACATGAAGTTAAAATTCTAAAAGAAGAATTAAAAGAGCTTAAAGCTAGAGTTATTACTTTAGAATCAAAAGAAACTTTTGATAATCCTCCTGAAGAGGAAGAAGAAGAAAGTAAAACTGAAGCTGTTATAGAGCAAGAAGAATTAAATTCTTTAACCTTCATAAACATGATAGATATAGTAATTACTCATAAATGGCATATTAAGGTCCCTATAATAGTTCATAAAGAATATTACTTTTCGGCTATAGCCATGGTTGATTCGGGTGCAGATTTAAATTGCATAAATGAATGGTTAGTACCCTCTAGATATTTTGCAAAAACTACTGAAATTCTTAATGCTTCAAATGGAAGAAAATTACTAGTTAAATATAAACTCCAAAATACTTCTGTTTGTAATAAAGGAATTTGTTTAGAAATGTCATTTCTAATGGTTAAAAATTTATCCCATGATGTAATTCTTAGGAATCCTTTCCTACATATGCTTTATCCTATTAAAAGCATTACAAAAAATGGAATTATTAGTGATATAAAGGGACAAGAATTAGAATTTAATTTTGTGTCTCACGAGATAGATACTATTCAAAAGACTATAAAAAGAAAAGAAAATTTTTTAAATTCCTTATCACAGGAAATTTGTTATAAAAAAATTAAAGAAAAACTCTCTTTCCCTATTTTACAAAAAAGAATTAAAGATTTACAAATTATAATCGAAAAAGAAATATGTTCGGATATTCCGAATGCATTTTGGGAGAGGAAGAAACATGTAGTTTCTTTACCTTATGAATCAGACTTTAAAGAAAGTCAAATCCCTACAAAAGCTAGGCCTATAGCTATGGGTCCTAGACATTTAGAATTATGTAAAAAAGAAATTGAATAGTTATTACTTAAAAAACTTATTAGACCTTCCAATAGCCCTTGGAGTTGTCCATTTTATGTTGAAAATGCTGCAGAATTAGAAAGAGGTGTTCCTAGGTTAGTTATTAACTATAAACCTTTAAATAAAGCTTTAAGATGGATTAGATACCCAATCCCTAATAAAAAGGATCTATTAAATAGGTTTTACTTAGCAAATATAATGTTAAAATTTGATATGAAATCTGGATTTTGGCAGATTCAAATCCTTGAAAAGGATAGATATAAAACAACATTTACAGTCCCAGTAGGACATTATGAATGGAACATTATGCCATTTGGGCTCAAAAATGCTCATTCTGAATTTTAGAAAATTATGAATGACATATTCAGTGCTTATACAACATTTATTATAGTATATATTGACGATGTTTTAGTTTATTCTGAAACTATTGAACAACATTTTAAACATTTAAATATTTTTATAAATACTGTAAAGAAAGCAGGTCTTGTACTTTTAGCAAGAAAGATTAAACTCTTTCAAAATGAAATAAGATTTTTAGGACTATTATTAAAAATGGAACCATTTTTCCCATTGATAGAGCAATAATATTTGCTGAAAAATTTCCTGATGAAATTAAAGATAAAAATCAATTACAAAGATTTCTTGGAAACCTTAATTATGTTTCTGAATTTTATAAAGAATTAGCTCAAGATGCTAAACCTTTATTCGAAAGGTTAAAGAAAAATCATCCTTCATGGACAGATATTCACACTAAAGTTGTTCAAAAAATAAAAGCCAAAATTAAGGAAATTCCTTGTTTAGCTATTTCCCAACCAGATGCTTATAAAATAGTTGAAACAGATGTCTCAGATATAAGCTATGGTGGAATCCTTAAACAAAGGATTAATAATAAAGAATCTCTTATGAGATTTACCTCAGGGGTCTGGAGAGGACCAAGAGTTAATTACTCAACTGTTAAAAAAGAAATTTTATCTATTGTTTGGTGCATCCAGAAATTTGAAAGTGATCTTCTTAATAAGAAATTTCTTATTCATGTAGATTGTAAATCCGCAAAAGATATTTTGCAAAAGGATGTTATAAATTTAGCATCAAAACAAATCTTTGCAAGATGGCAAGGAATTTTATCTGTTTTCGATTTTGATATTGAGTTTATTAAAGGATCAGATAATTCTTTACCTGATTTCTTAACTCGTGAATTTTTGCAGGGAAATAATGAGCAAAAATAAAAGAAAAGAAATTATTAAGGGGTTGAGCCCTTACGTTAAAAAGAATCTGACTTATAAGTCTGCAATGAAAAAACACTCAAAGAGGAGGCTTTAAGTCAAGTCTCAGAAGAAATAAAATTGAGAGATGATGCTTATAGCATCGCTGCTAAATCAACCTCTACCAAATAATATATTTATCATTATATTCCTTTTACTACTTTATGGATATCTCCTATTGAGCATAAATATGCAAATTTAACAGTTGAATAAGTTATGAATTTTTATCTAAAATTTTTTACATATCCATTTCTCTTTCCAAAGGATTTCATGTTCTATCAAGAAATTCTTTCGGCAACTTGTTCAGTTCTTTTTGATTCAACCTCTAGAGGAGTTGGTGAGTTAGCTTATTCTAAAGCTACAATTAATCAAGTGTTAACTCCAGAAGCATGGAGTGGAGATCTTTTTAGATATAAAGAGATTCATTCTAATTCTACATATTCTAGAACGAATAAAGTTCATTTTAATTACTTTGATTATATCAAAGCTTGGGATATTGCTTTTTGTTGTAATAACAGTCAAACAAAACATAGTTGGTTTGTTAAATTTGGAGAACAAAAGACGTTAAAATTCCCTCAATGGTTTATTATTTGGTTTTCTAATTGGGGATTATATCCTTTAATTTTACCAAAGAGGGTGAGAGACATTTTTGATGATTTTATTAAAACTAATCCTTCTATGGAAAATCATGGACTAATGTTTACAGTCCTTTACCAAGTACCTTAGATTGTTAAGTGGGATGTTATTATAACTCCAAGATCTCTTTCAAAGCATGTCATAAATTTTAGAAATATTCCTTATTTAGGAAGACAAGTTTTTATTAAATGGTGGGATAAATTTAATTTCTTTGAAGATTCTATCTTTTCAAGAAAGGGATTGATAAATTCAGAACCTTCCCCAATAGCTAAACCCAAAAAGGATATTTCAGAAATTGTTAAAGAACTCCTCTCTAAAAATTCTTCTAAAAAGGAGTTGAAGGAATAGCTTAAAGCTCTATTTGATTTAGATGATGACGCTGCCACAGTTGATGATGATTCTACAGCTGGTGGTGACTCAGATGTCATGATGCAAGATGCTCAAAATCCCCATGAGCATTAAAGCACAAATAATCCGCAATAAAACTGCCAACAATTGTCCTTAAAGGAATCTGAAATGATGGAATTTTGGAGTTTTGCCAGAAATAATGGAGAATACTATTCTTCAAAATTTTGAGATCCGAAGATAAAATCCACACAATAATTCATGAAGTATTGTTTATCAACTAAAACTGAAGTCCGAATTTGGAGTCCATTTGATACTTATAAAAGGGAGCTTATTCATGGAGAAGCACACAACTTGCTTCCGCATTCCAGCATTCTTATCTATTCTCTTGTATAATTCTCAACCATAGATTGTGTAGTATTTCTCCACTATCTCCACTATCACCATTATTGTTCCACTATGTCCATTATAAATAGATATCTCCATTATAGTTTGTAATATAGTTTTCATCCCCACGATTATAGTTCTTAGTTGATAGCTTTATATATATATATATATATAGGGTGTGGTATAATAAGGATAAGTGTTGGTGTGAAAAGTAGGGACAAATCTGATCCCTACAAATATACAAGATGGATGGATCAGATTAAAAGGGTTTTAAATGGTAATTTATAATTTTTTTATTATATATTAAAACATTGAGGGGTATTTATGTAAAATCGTACATTAATTTCATATGGTATCAAGCACTAAAATTGGCGCTAGACACGGGAGGTGATATATGCTATCTACATGAAAAACTAAATCCCTAAAAAGCTGTGAGCACGAAATCATGAAACAAGGAGCAGTTCTATAGAAAAATTGAGAGTTCCGCCTCCCAAATCAGAAAACCTTGCCTTCGCGAGACCCGACGATGACTCCATGTGGACTGACGATGATTCCGGCAGAGCTTTGAAAGTGCGACAAACGGGCTTCGCTTGCCCGGCGGATTGAACAAGAAACTCAGGCGGCGGCGTTTTTTTCCTCCGGCGGTGGCGTGTTCGAACTAGAGGTAAAAAAAACATGGGTCGAAATAAATCAGGTGAGTTTCGGAACTTTTAATCGGTTTTACCGGTGATTTTTGAAACTACTGTGGCCTAGTTATAATCGGGTGAATGCTTATGAATGATTAAACCCATAAATTTAGTAAATTGATTTTGTGATTGGGCGAATCTCATGACAAGGGACCAGTTTATGCTTGTGATTATTAATCGAGTAATTATGTAATGTGGGTTTATAAATTCCAACATAATTTGGTAATCGAGAAGTAAATTCATGTGTTTGTTCACTGAATAATTTGGTCATCTTTATCATTTATAAAAATTACTAGACTAAATAATTTGGTAATCTTTATCATTTATAAAAATTTCGATTATATTGTGATTCATGTGTGATTTGTTTAATTTGTTATGCTAAACCATTGGAGATGATATTTTAATTTTCGAACATACCATGTCAATGCTAAGTAACATTTACTAAAGTGCTATGTAGTAAATTGTTTGTGAAATCTTCCAGTTTAATTCATGCTTTTCACCTCTGCAATTAATGCTTTTTAAACTGATCACTTATGCTTTTCATGCTTTGCTATTACTGTCTATATTGTTACAGTGTCAAAAGAGACCGTCCAAAGAAATCCTGACGAAGATGATATAGTAGCCGAGGAGGATGACGAATCAGGTGTGAGTGAGCATCCGAAACTAAGAAGCCGAGTGTGCCCTACATTGCTCTTTCATGCAATCGAAAACTTCTCAAAGGACCAATGCGAATCAGTGATAGAGATGGGATTCACGCATATACTCCCTATGAAAGTGGATAAGGTCCCAACACAACTAGCATAATGGTTTGGGGTCTTGCATTTTTTGGATTTGTCAAGGGTTTCGGACTACGAAATTATAGTGAATTTGACTTTTAATGCTAGACATGGTTTATGTTGGTGCTACGCATCATGAACCATGTTCATCCTTCATACATTGATATTCGTAATTACCTCGAATTCGTATATTTAACTTCATATTGTACTTATTTTTAATGCTTCATATGTTAAGTGAAAATGCTTAATATTAATCTCATTTATTTTGAATTAAAATTTATTTGTACATAGTGTTTTTTATGTTACCGATTAATGCTTCATACGGTTTCAGGTAATTGTAATAAATTACACTCCTATCTGAGAAATTAAAATTGGTAATGACCTAGCGGGTGACCAGTTATATATTTCTAAACTCCTCAATCAACTCCCTATTTATTTTTCTCTTAGTGCTTTCTTTTTTGTTTGAGTACATGCAAATAACTAATGTTGTATATGTTAAGGTGACAATGATATAAAGACAGTGCTCAATACATTTCATATTAATGCTTCATAAGTAAAATTAAGCGTTTCATATTGCGTCGTTGATGCTTCGTAAGCAAATTTACAGCTTCTGATGCTTCATGAAGAACATATAAATGCTAAATAACAACAACAATGATTACATAAAATATAACTACGCCGTTTTTTGGCGTCCCCGGGAACGTCCATATCTGCTGCATGCTTGACACCTTCTTTATTGCAAAATATATATTTCAATGTTATACACGACCCGTCATACGACTTCCTCACTATACCATGACGTATGTCAAAACCACATACAAGAGCATATTTTTTGTAAAACTCAACTCCATCATCAAGAGTCTGAAAATTCTGCTTGACAAATGGCTTTATTGAAGGATCACACTGTGGAATATATACCTCTGTCGTTCCACTAGGTGACAGTTCAACAACACCTTGACTGGAGTGAATCAGACCTGAACAAAAAAATCTGCCAATTATTCAATGCTATGTACTTGTATTTTCAATGCATCCTATAACAAACAAACATGCTACACTAATAATAACATAGAATCCTTCAATATACAATAGTGTATATAACAACAATAACAACTACATACACTCTATACGTAAAAGGAAATAATAATGAACATTCTATCCATCAATTTGCAGCATATAAAATAAACAATTCATCCAGATTGCAGACAAATCGAACAAAAAAAAAAGGAAATGCGCATAAATCTGAATCTTCCATTGTCTCTAAACCGACTAAAATTAAGAAAAAAAATGTCAAATGCGTATTCACTGGAAACAACTAAATCGGTAGAATCAGCGTTTATTTTATCTCCCCAAACAAGAAACTATGAAGAATAAAACTTAATCTAAGCATCTATGAAAAAAAATCGTCTGAATCTTCCAAATCAAAAGATATATTAACTGGCCATATTTAAAAACCGTTTTATAAGGACGGTTATGATTTTCAAAGATACGAGACTCTATAGTTTATTTACTAAACTATATCATTAGCCTTACCACTAAATTAAAATTAAAAAAATGGAAAAAAAAAATGAAAATACAACTAAATCTAACCGTCCATCTCATCAGATCCAATGGATTAAGATTGTCCCTACTTTTCACACCAAGTGGTTGTCCCTATTTGATCTATATCATATATATATATGTGTGTGTGTGTGTGTGTGTATTAATGTCTGAGAGCAACCCAAAATCAAATGTGTCAAGTTAACATTTAGTGGTATCGATGGTGGGATTTTTTTATTGTAAGTACAGAAGTCTAGCACAACTTAAGAGTTTTTTTAAAAATATGAATCCATAATAATTTAAAGACCGCTTAAAAATATATTTCTATAAAATATAAATGAGTTTTTTAAAAATATGAGTCCATGATAATGTAAATGCCGCTTAAATATATTTCTATTTTTTATAAAATATAACTATGAAGCTATATGTAACACAAAATTTTGTATTTAATTTAGTAAACACAAAATAGTGTATAATTCAGATGATTTACGGATCAAAATATATTTATACGGATTCAATCTCTATTTTTCCTCTGATTCTTTTCATCAAAGCTTGATTTTCAAATAAGTTTAAAATCTTCAAAGTAAATTTGTCTCTTTGATTATCTTAGATTTTTTGTTTGAACTTGGTCTTTGAAGTTTTTGGGGAATATTTATATCTTGGATCTTCTTTGATTTGATATTTGGACTTGATAACGTTATTCCAGAGGGTTGTTACATTGTTTCCAAATAAAACGTCAATTTCGGAATGAATTTAATGAAAAACGCATTTGATTGTCTTACTTATGAATCAAATACCAAAATGCCAATTTCATGATGAATTTGAATCAAATGCCAATTTCAGAATTAATTTGATAAAGAACGCCTTTGACTATTTTGCATATGGGCGTCGTCTTGCATATGGATCAAACGTTGTCTTCTAGTGAAGAACACCTTGAATATTTGAGTTCGCCTTGAATATTCGAGTTGAATTATTCAAATGACTTATGGTGAATTTCACATATGAGATTTGTTCTCAAATTCTTGAATTATTCAAATGACTTCAGGTGAGATTTTTAACTGATATTGATGCCCTATTTATAGTTTTAGGTAGGAGTATCTAGGCTGACGTGATCCCTCTTATAATTGTAGGTAGTCATATCTAGGGCTGACATTATGTGACACGACCTCATTAGCTCTTAAATATTGATATATTGTATAACTCTGCAAAGATATTTATTTATTGTTAAAGACACTTATATTTATCATACACTAATATCTTTATTAGTTAAATATTTTATCTAATTTTAATTTTCATAAGATTCAAAAACAATATATAAAAAGTAATAAAAATATTACATATAATATTATTAATTTTCACCTCTTAGACTATATAATTGGCATATCCTAAAATAAACAATCAACTATATATTTGACGGATGGAGTAATCATTCATATACAAATCTTTTTTGTCCTTTTTGAGTTGAATTATATGCAAGTCATAATTCCATTTAATTTAATTCCACTTAGGTCAGTTGAAATCTGTAGATCCAATATTATAATTACAATTATTATATTAATAAATGCACATTGAATCTGGAAAAGGAAACAAATTAAGTATTAGGAAACACTGAGGCACCGACGAGCATGAGTTATAAGCAAGTTACGAAACTGTGGCCATTATTTTAATTTCAATCGCACGCTGTACGCATCAAGTTGTACATCAAGCAGCATCACTTGTACCTTTTACACCCAAATCCCACCAAATTTAACACCCAAAAAAAAAAGGGGAAGAAGAAGAGAGAGAGAGTGTGTGTGTGTGTGTGTGAGAGAGAGAGAGGGGGGGAGGGATAGATTGTGAAAAACACTGGACTCTGAATCTTGAGAGGAGGCAGCACTTCTCAGAGTTGAGATCTTCAAGAAATACACTAACACTCACCGGTCACCACTGTGTGTATGTTTGTGTAGAAATGAGATCTTGAACAACTTTTGTTCACTGGAGAGAGTGTATTAGCAAATGGGCCTTTTGAATCTTCCATCTTCGAAGCACCGCCACGCGCGCCAATGGCGCCTGTTAGATGTAATCGTCGCCGCCTTCTTCGCCGCAGTCCTACTCTTCTTCCTTCTAGTCTTCACTCCACTAGGAGACTCGCTGGCGGCCTCCGGCCGGCAGACGCTGCTGCGCTCGGATCCGCGCCACCGAGGGCGGCTGGTGGCTCTGGTTGAGAACGGGCGGCAGGCGGTGGCGATCGACTCTTGCCCCGCCGATATGGTGGATCACATGCCCTGTGAAGATCCCAGAATCAATAGTCAGCTTAGCAGGGAGATGAATTTTTACAGGGAGAGGCATTGCCCTCGCCCGGAGGAGACGCCGCTTTGTTTGATCCCGCCGCCGGGCGGCTACAAGGTTCCCGTGCAGTGGCCGGAGAGTTTGCATAAGGTCATTTTTTTAAAAAAAAAATTAGTAATTGATCCTTGAAGTTGTTCGGAAAGATTCAAATTTTTATGCTGTTAGTTTGGATTTCTTTGAATGAGTGATTTCAATGCGTTTTGGAGATTGGCATTAGTTTTAGAAGTTTACTTGAGCTTGTTCAGCATATAAGGAGATATGGAGATGGGGGTAATGATAGTTCAGCTGGATATGTAGCTTTTCTGTGATGTTATGTGTTTGAGTTTCAAAGCATCTTTCATTATAAATGTTTGTTAGTTTTTGCAATGAAGTGATGTTGAATGAGTTTTGTCCTAGTATGAATTGCACTGCCCTGTCACAAATCTGAAACATTGTGTATATATGCAGATTGTTTTGACCGGGATGTGTCTGCCTTTATACTTGTCCAATAACAGTATTAGAATTGATAAGTATATGCATATGCGCATCTTATAGTCCCATACCAGAGGTATTCTGCAGTGTCAGCTGCCATGTTTTATGTAACAATGTACTTAAATGTGTACTACGTTTGCAACATATTGATGAAGGTCTTCTAGAGTTTCTACTCAGTCTGCTCGAAGCAATTGATGGCTTGCTTTGGGCTCACGTGGTCTTTACTTTTGTGTTTCGTATGCAGATATGGCATGATAACATGCCGTACAATAAAATAGCAGATAGGAAAGGCCACCAGGGATGGATGAAGAGGGAAGGTCCGTATTTCTTATTTCCTGGTGGTGGTACAATGTTCCCAGATGGAGCAGAACAATATATTGAAAAGCTTAAACAGTATATCCCCATAGCTGGAGGAGCTTTGCGGACGGCTCTTGATATGGGGTGTGGGGTAGGAATTCCTTCCCTGTTTCCTTGTAACACCTAATATTAAATATAGGTCTTTAAAAATTTGTGTTTCCCTTTCTAGGTTGCTAGTTTTGGTGGATACATGCTTAATGAAGGGATCCTGACTCTTTCTTTTGCACCAAGAGATTCACATAAAGCACAGATACAATTTGCTTTGGAGAGAGGAGTACCAGCTTTTGTTGCCATGCTTGGCACGCGTAGACTTCCCTTTTCTGGTTTTTCATTTGATATGGTGCACTGTTCTCGATGTTTGATACCTTTCAGTGCATATAGTAAGTCCTCATATTAATGGTTTATCACTACCTCCTAGGGACTCCGTAAATATATCACATTGTTCCTAACACAGAACATTTGTCCCTTTGCAGATGCCACATACTTTCTTGAAGTTGATCGGTTACTTCGCCCCGGAGGCTATTTAGTCATATCTGGACCTCCTGTGCAGTGGTCTAAACAGGATAAGGAATGGGCCGAGCTGCAGGCAGTTGCCAGATTGTTGTGCTACGAGCTTATTGTTGTAGATGGGAACACAGTCATCTGGAAAAAGCCAATTGGAGATTCATGTCTTCCCAACCAGAATGAATTTGGGCTCGACTTGTGTGATGAATCTGATGACCCAAGTTTTTCATGGTAATTATGCATCGGAAGCTTTTTATTATAATCTCTTCCGCAAAATTTCATCTGTGGCATCACCTTTGATCATTATTTGATTTTAAAACTCATCATATATTTACTGAGGTAGACTCTATCAGTATGTTATTAGTACGTGCTTGTTACAAAACCGATTCAACTATATTAATTTGCAGGTACATCAAGTTGAAGCAATGTGTGAGCAGGACATCCTCTGTTAAGGGAGAATATGCTGTTGGAGCAATTCCAAAATGGCCAGAGAGAGTAACAACAGCTCCTTCAAGGGCCAGTATCATAAAAAATGGAATTGATGTGTTTGAAGCTGACAAGCGAAGATGGGCAAGAAGGGTCACTTACTACAAGAATTCGTTAAACGTAAAATTAGGAACTCCATCAATACGAAATGTCATGGATATGAATGCATTCTTTGGGGGTTTTGCAGCGGCCATAGTATCTGATCCTGTTTGGGTAATGAACGTTGTCCCAGCTCGCAAGCCTTCAACTCTTGATGTCATTTTTGACCGAGGACTTATAGGAGTTTTCCATGATTGGTGAGTGGAAGCAACCTCGTTCCCTTATCTGTTGTTTCTCTAGTACTCATCCAATTTTAATACCATGCCCGTGGACTGATAAGCTCTCGGACACTATATTTTTGTTTCTACTGTCCTGCACTGTCTTGGAATCATCTTGTTCTTGTCACAGGACCCCTAAAATGTGGTCTCTTTGAGTAGGATCTGTACTGATACTTTTGCCGATGTAGTGTTCAATTTTACTTGTGATTTAGTTGATATTCTCTGTATCCTCATTATACATCTTAAAGTGTTATATATTTTAACTGACATAGGTATTATTTTTTGGCTGATGCTTGTAGGTGTGAGCCTTTCTCCACATATCCTCGTACTTATGATTTAATTCATGTGGATGATATTGAGTCTCTTGTTAAGGATCCCAGCTCCGGAAGGAGCAGGTATGATTGTTTTTTTTTATTTATATTTTTTGCTGTATTTGTTCTGTCAAACTGAAAATCTCATTCAATCCATTTATTGAGGAGTTTTTTCTTAAACTTTGTTGTAATGCAATCAAGTTACTTGACATATTTGTGAATGTGAAACATTACAATCGTTACCCCGTCAAGCTATTCCTGGAACCTTAATGTCTTTCATCGTATTTGAGTTCAATGATAGAAATTACTGTTCCTTTTTTATGTCTGATCTTAACCAACCGGTTGTAATTGCAGGTGTAACCTCGTAGATCTGATGGTGGAAATTGACAGAATCTTGCGTCCTGAAGGCACAGTTGTCATTAGAGATTCACCCGAAGTGATTGAAAAAATAGATCGAATTTCACGTGCCATAAGATGGAGGGTCTCTGTACATGACAAAGAACCTGAATCACATCAGAGGGAGAAAATTCTGGTAGCAACGAAGAAATTGTGGAAGCTACCTTCTGGGTCCAGCTGAAACAAAAACTCTACGGTCCATTGTAAGGTAGGTATTCTTGTGTGGCCTGGTTTCAAATTTATGATACATTGATGGTTCTGCACGATGAATTCTGTGGTACGCTCACATATTCTACTTGCACTTATAGGCTATAGCACGACACAAAATGTAAAAAAAAAATTATGACGGTCTTTTTACATTAGGAAGTCTGTAAAATGGTTTGGATTCCAACCTTTTGTCTCATTATATTGCGACTGCAACTTGCTTCATATAAATTTTGGTAGCATTGACGGCTGTAATGTATTATGATCAATTCAAGACTTCTGTTCGATTCATTTACAGATTTACTTAAATGCTGCTCCACATTCTGAAAATAATACTTTGTAAACCATTTTCATCTATTTCTAATGGTCCCTTATTTTGAGTCAATATTTGGCTAAAGCTAGAACTAGAAGATAGATGGCAAGATTGCACGTTGTAAGTTAAGTATATTGACTGATTTCATAGATTAGGCTAGTGATAGCGTAATAAGTATGGTGACCACCAAATTAAAGCTCTCCTATTAATTATTATTGTATGTGATTTTAACACTAATGTCTTAGTAATTAAATTTTACTACTTGCTACACACTTTGTTCAGTTGGGAGAGTCTTCCAATACCTGCTTGTGTCTATTATTTTTGTACATTTTGTGTGTGTGTGTGTGTGTGTGTGTGAGAGAGAGAGAGAGAGAGAGAGAGTTGGGGGGGGGGGTGGCTGAGTTTGTGTATAGAACTTGGAAAGATGACCATAGATTTGCTTCCTATTTGCAGCGCATAGTCCTAGAGTTGCCCTCTAAACTTCATCCAGTTTTATCTATGAATTCTTATTCTAATCTTTAACACTCCCATTGATTTTACATGTTTAGATCGATTTGGCAAACGTCTCATAGTTGAATACTCATCCACAATCCTAACTCTATGAAAGTTAAGGAGTTTTGATTGTGTTTCACAACATTGTTTTCATGTTTCTAGAATTCTAGGAAAGTTTTGGAGCCTTCTTGTCTAAACTACTTGAAAATTAGGGGGGGGGGGGGGGGGGCGGGCTTCTTTTTTTTTTTCTGTCTTCCAAATATCAAGATTGAAGTGTGATGTTTGACTGGAAAAAGACATTTGCTGTATCTACCTTTTAGATGCACTGCATACTTAATGATCACTTATTAATGCTCTTTATTTCTCAAGTTCTTGATCCCATGCATCTGCTTCTCTCTCTCTCTCTCTCTCCACCCACTTCACATTGAAAGCACACAGCCCCCACCTCCATGGTTCCAATCTTGAGGCTCCTCTGCCAGACTGTGACCGACATTTAATTCAAGTTGAACCTATACTTTGCTCGGGATTCAGAAACATTCAGCCTCTTCTGCTACTACAGATCTGTTAAAATTTTTGTTTTGCTTAATATCTTATGATGATAAATGATAATGATTCCTCTCAAACCATAAATACATGCTTCTCTTCCAGAAAAATAAAAAAATTGTAATTATTCGTGTATGATGGGCAGCACTGTTGTATGGATGACTGTGGTCCTGAGATTTGAAATTCGACAAACTCCGTATAATTGGATTTTTCTTTAATTCATTTCAATAAATCCAACATTAACTCTTTACCGACGTGGAAGCATCATTGTTGAAAATCAAATCAAATTATAAGATGGAGTTTTATAAAGATTGTTTGGACTCGCTCTAGTGAGCAACATAACAACGCTATAGAATATGCTTGCATTTGAAGTTCGAAAATTACAAGGAAAGATAAGCTTGTATATAACTTTTGAAGCTTTTATTCATAATCAAATGGGTCTGAATAATTGCAACTCCGACTTGATGGAATTTATCTGTGGCTCCAGTTACTCCATCTACACGGCCCTACACGAGAGAGAGAGAGAGAGAGAGAGAGAGAGAGAGAGAGAGAGAGAGAGAGAGAGAGAGAGAGAGAGAGAGAGAGACTTGTTTCTTATTCAAGCAATAATTATTATCTTTTATATATAACACTGTAAGGAATGTCACTTTTATCAACTACTCTGATCAAAATTAGTTAATATATGCCTTTAACGAAAAAAAGGCACTGGCTTTGTGATGATAAATTAAATATCATTAAATTCGGAAATTTAAAGACGTACAAAATAAGTTCTTCCCCATTTTGATTGCCCTTTAAAGAGTTTTATGAATGGCATTGATGGAAAAAGAGTTATTACATCTTCATAATATTAACATAGAGGACATATATATATATATATATATATATATATATATAGATAGATAGATAAATTACACCTTTGTTATGATTATTACATTATAACAAAATTATTAATTATCGGTTATGATTATTACATTCAAAACTATTAATTACAAGCATTTGATCGTTGTCACCATGTCTACCTACGACCTCTAATCTAATGGTGCAACATAATTGATTTTATCCCAACATCTTATGATCTAGCTACTCAGATTTTGAGGTTGTAAGATTATCGGTTTAATTTAGACTTAATTAAGTCGAATCAAAATTGAAATTCATGAGTTGTCTTACCCAAATATACAATCTATGAGTCGTCGAACTCGACCGCACATGACACATGTTAGATCTTACTAAATACAGAAGCATATACAAACTTTTTTAGTTGTATTATCAATTTGATTTTATTAGATTAATTTTCCTATCCGTTAATTTAATATACTATTCTCTAGGATCATAATTATAAAAAATGGTTGAAACTTTAAATAATGAGACTGAGTAAATACTTAGCTATGATTGTAAAATTTAATTTGCAATAATCAATGCCAAAAAAGGTAATCAAACTAAAACTTGATATTTCATTTGATGATCGAAGTTTTTATTAAATAACCCTGGTTAATTAACATATATGTACATGCCTATCATAAAACTTTAACAGTTATTTCATGTTAAACGGGAAAAACATCATTTTTATTTCTATTATGCCGTATTTCTCTTGTCTATAATCTTTTTTTTTTTTGCATTTTTCTTACACAATGTGAATAAATTAAAATTACATTTTTTCTACTATATCTCTATAAATTTTATTACATTTCATGAACAAATAAATGCATACTAGAAAAATTATGTGCCACTTTTTCTTTTTCTTTCAAGTATATTAAATATATTTTTTGGATATATGTAAAAAATGGAAGGGGACTAAATGTGTGGAATGGACATTATATAGTATGGGACTTATTAAATTATACTCGCATAATTTATGCAAAATTTAACTTAGAAACCTTTTTTTTATATCGATGGAATGTACATAATATGGTTGGTGGTGAGATTTGAACTTGAGATCTTTGATTTAAAAAAAAATCACTCGAACACTAGACCATCTTCAAGGGGAGGGGACATAGATGTAATACCTTTTTTTTTTGGAATCGTTTCATCAATGCATGTTGATACAATATTCTTTCATATTGAAACACTCAATATCAAATGCCAGACGCGATGAAGAAATTTCTTCATAATTTATCTCTGATTATTTTCTCTCTCTTATGTTTTTTCAACGTGCTAATTTCGCAGTACTTATTATTTATTACTTGTAATTAATTTGACTAAGTTTAAATGTTAGGCCGAGTTTAATTTAATTTAGCTAGAACTCATAGGTTGGGTAAGATGCTACAAGCCTATAATTAATAAACGTAGTGCAGCTTAGTAAGCCACTATATTATATATATATATATGTGTGTGTGTGTGTGTGTGTGTGTGTGTTTTGTTTTTATAAATTATAATTAATGAAATTTAAAAAAATACAAACAACAAAAGCATATGAATTTAATTTACATCTTGTACTTGTGCAATAATGTTTATTCCAATTATTAATGAGCTAGCTGTCTCATTAAAATTGACACGAAATATTACGGTAAGAAATTAAAACAACGTAACTACATATATATATATGTGTGTGTGTTTATAATTTTCTAATTAAATAAATGTTCTGGCATGCACATTGATTTTTAAATAAAGATATAGAATTTATGAATCAACTGAGATTCTTGATTTTATAAACCTCTTACTCTAGTTATTATTATTTATAAGAAATTCATTAAAGGGAAGATTTTTCATTTTTCTCTTCTTTTATAAGGAATACAAAGCAACTACTAGATTATATATGATATGAGCGCACATCACGTAAAATATCTCGAAATGTATACAACAAATAGAATTCAAAATTCAAATCCATGACATCTTCTTTATAAATTCACCAAATTAAAGTATTTCATTTGTTTATTGCTATGCCAAGTCCGAGTCTCATTAATTGTTATAAGAGTGCAGCGAATAGTGAAAGTATACAATATATATGTATTATTATGACTATTATCCAACTATCTATGTTTACATATATATATACATATAGACTTGCACATCAATACATAAATGTAAATAATTAACTGTACTGAAAAAGAAAAACGAAAGAAATAGTGGATTGCACAACATAAAAATTCAGTATAATGTAAGAGTTATTATCATCATAATCGTTATTATATTAAAGTTTGATTGTATGTATATTTGAATTAAGTAAAACATAATATGTTTTGTTTTTATAAGCAGTTTATATATGTTTCTTAAAAAAGTTAACAGCTGGTATGATTCAACAATGTAAGCAAATAAATGTAAATAGATAAATGCGAGAATGATAAATACACAAGAACTCTTGACGTAGAAAAGTATATCGATGATAACATATATATTATTCTAGCACACCCAATAAGTAGCAATGTTTTAATTTTCAAAGCAGTTAATTTAATTATATTAAAATTACGAAAATAAAATTGATTCAATGTGTGCGTGTTTTACTGGCTGGCAACGGGAAAATAAGGAAAAATGAAATTTGAAGAGGATCTGAACGGAACATAGAGACAGGAGTCTGCAAGAAAAAGGAAATGGAAATGACAGTTGCTTTTTTTTTTTTTTTTTTTTAACTTGGATAAAAGAAGGTTAAAAGGAAGTCAAAAATTTAACTGCCGTCACACAAATTGGAAGATTTGAATCGAGACAGAGAGAAAAAGTTAGATTATTTAGGGTGTGCGAATTGAGAGAGAGTCAACCGAGCCTTTTTCTGAGCTCTTTTGCTCGATCGTACTACACTACATACATATATATGTGGGCTTCCAAGACTCCACATAGCATTGCGGGTATTATCTTCACTTTCGCCTACTCTCTCTCTCTCTTCAATTGTTGTTTTTTCTTCTCAGTTTCTCTCTCCTCTCTTTCTGAGCCCAAAAATACAAAAACCTTTTTAAGCCCCTCTCTCTCTCTCTCTCTCTCTCTCTCTCTCTATCTTTCTTTTGTTTTTCTGCTTTTGTTTTGTTGGACATGAGAAGTAGCTTTTTGCAAGTCAAGCATGCAGATATTGAGATAACTGTGAAAAGCAAGAAAAGCCCCCCCCCCCCCCCTCCTAAACTAGGTTTTTCTTTCATTTTTCTCTCGCCTAGCTTCCTCCCACCTTTTATTTTTCTTCGTCTTCACGTTTGAAAAGATCGAGTTTTTTCTTGAGTGATTTTTATATAGGGGAGGAGAGAGAGGGATAGAGAAGGAAGAGCTAAGCAGCAAAATTCACAAGGGTTTTTTTGCTAGCCTTCTTTCTCTTTCTTTCTCTCACTAAAAACAGTAGAGAGAGGCAGCAGGAGACATTTGGATTTGGGCCTTGTGTCTCTTCTACCTCTCTCTCTTTTTCTTCTTCTTCCTCTTCTTCTTTCTTTCTCCAACCATTTTTCTTCTTTCTGCAAAACATTGTACATTTTATAACGTTTCTCGAAACAAACTCACATAGTTTCTGCTGTCTGATTTACTACCATATATTTCTCTCTCCCCCTCCTCACTCCACTCTCTAGCAGATTTCTTGGTCACTCCCAACGTTAAATACAGTGATTCTGTTAGTGTAACTTTTACTATTGAGGAAAAATAAACACAAAAAGGACAGTCTTCCCTATATAGAGTGAGGGAAAGGAAGACAAAAAAAAAAAATCTAAGAGAGGGCACTTTCATTTCATGAATTTTGGGGATTTTCTTGATAACAATTCTTGTAGTGGTGGCGGTACAAGAATTGTTGCAGATATACATTACAATAATAGCAGCAGCAACACCAACGCCATTACTACTACTCGACCAACCAGCAACAACAACATGCCCGCCGGTGCAATCGCTCAGCCCCGCTTTCTCTCTCATCAGTCTCTCTCCTCCAAGCCCATGTTCACCTCTCCCGGCCTCTCTTTAGCCCTTGTAATCTCTCTCTCTCTATCTCTCTCTCTCCCCACACGTATGTGCTGATTTTGCTGATGGGGTTTTTCTTTTTTCTTTTTGGGGAAGCAAACGAGCATGGAGGGACAAGGAGAGATGGCAAGACTGGCGGAAAACAACGAGATGAGTAATGTTGGAGGGAGAAGAAGCAGAGATGAAGAGCACGAGAGCAGATCTGGAAGCGATAACGACGGCGCATCTGGAGATGATCTAGATGCTGCCGACAAACCGCCGAGGAAGAAGAGATACCACCGACACACTCCTCAACAAATCCAAGAACTCGAGTCGTATGCCCTTCTCTCTCTCTCTCTCTCTCTTGCTACCTTTCAAGAAAAAACCCTCTTTTGTTTCTTTTCCGATTCGACTCGGAAAAAGGATAGCTTTTTTTCTCTGTTGATTTTGTTGTTTTTGGTGTCTCTTTAGTCTGTTCAAGGAGTGTCCTCATCCAGATGAAAAGCAAAGATTGGAGCTTAGCAAAAGGCTTTGTTTGGAAACCAGACAGGTTAAATTTTGGTTCCAGAATCGAAGAACACAGATGAAGGTAAGTTTTTTTTAAAAAAAAAAAAAAAATCAAATTGACTGTGTGTGTGTGTGCGTTAATTGATTGAGCAAATTTGAGCTTTCCATTGCAACAGACGCAACTCGAACGCCATGAAAACTCAATTCTGAGACAAGAAAATGACAAGCTCCGAGCTGAAAACATGTCGATAAGGGAGGCGATGAGGAACCCCATGTGCACAAACTGCGGCGGCGCCGCCGTGATCGGTGATATATCCCTCGAGGAGCAGCATCTCCGAATCGAGAATGCGAGGCTGAAAGACGAACTAGACCGCGTGTGCGCGCTCGCCGGTAAGTTTCTAGGCCGGCCCATCTCGTCTCTGGGCGTGTCCATGGGCGGCGCGATGCCGAATTCAAGCCTGGAGCTAGGCGTGGGGAGCAATGGGTACGGCGGCCTAAGCGCAGTCCCTTCGGATTTCGGGGCATTGGGTGTGGTGGGGGCTAAGGCGGCGATGAACATGGGTTCGATGGAAAGATCGTTGGAGAGATCGATGTATTTGGAGCTTGCATTGGGTGCGATGGATGAATTGGTGAAAATGGCTGAAAGTGATGAACCCCTCTGGGTGAGGAGTTTGGAAGGTGGAAGAGAGATTATGAATGAAGAGGAGTATCTGAGAGCCTTCACTCCCTGCATCGGAATGAAGCCTAATGGCTTCGCCGTCGAGGCCACCAGGGAGACCGGCATGGTCATCATCAACAGCTTGGCTCTCGTTGAGACGTTGATGGACTCGGTAACTTCACTCAATGGATTCCATCTCTTCTCTCTTTTTTCTCTTCATTGATTAATTACTCACATTTAATTTAATTTGTGTACATGTTTTCATATATAGAACAAATGGGCAGAGATGTTTCCTTGTCTCATTGCAAGAACCTCAACTACAGAGGTCATATCTACTGGTATGGGAGGAACAAGGAATGGCTCACTTCAGCTGGTAACAACTAACACTAACATCATCAATTTCAATGCCTTAATTCATTCTTTAAACTTAATAAATAATATATAAATGGTTAATTATTAGATGAATGCTGCCCTTCAAGTTCTATCGCCGTTGGTTCCGGTTAGGGAGGTGAACTTCCTCCGGTTCTGCAAGCAGCATGCCGAGGGCGTGTGGGCCGTGGTCGACGTGTCCATCGACACCATCAGAGAAACTGCCAGCAACTGCCGGAGGCTCCCCTCCGGCTGTTTGGTGCAAGATATGCCTAATGGCTATTCCAAGGTAACAATAATAATTTAATTTTTTTTTTTCCCTCACATTTATTGTGTCTCTCCCTCCACCCCCTTTGTGTTAAATTGAGTTTGTTGGAGCAACTGCACCACCTTCCAACTTAGTTGAGGACATTTAATTGATAAGGCACACGTAGTACTGTCGATGAATCCAATTCAAGAATCACTAGTCTTGACCCCTATTCGACTCGATAAGGAAGCTTTAAAATAATCGTCGACAAGATGCCTCTCGTGCCACAAACCTATATTTTAAGACATGGGGGTGGGGGTTACTTAAATCATATTGAAATAAGCGTAGGTGAGGCAGTCGAGGGCTTTAAATAATGAATGGAACCCTCTATTACTCCTAT
This sequence comes from Perilla frutescens, assembly GCA_026008535.1. Taxonomy (NCBI): domain Eukaryota; kingdom Viridiplantae; phylum Streptophyta; class Magnoliopsida; order Lamiales; family Lamiaceae; genus Perilla; species Perilla frutescens. Next base: position 39,491,033 of record BRKX01000002.1, on the reverse strand, counting down.
TTTTGCTCCTTGGGACACATTAATTTCGTATGATTTACTAGTAATCAAACGTTGGTACTATAAAACTAAGCATTTGATGTTTCTATTCCGATTTCAGATGCTGTCTCGATCCATGCCCCGTGCCCATATTTTTTTATAAAATGTATTCATACGACTGTATATTACCTGGTTCCAGCCTCATGATGTGTTTGTTGTTCTATTCATTTTTCTATTCATAAATCAAAAACACTGTTTAGTCAAATCCCAAGACTGCCTAATATTTTGTTTGTCACGTGACGTGCAGCATCTAACCTAATCTAATCCCCCTCCCCCCCCCCCCCTTTTTTTGTGTGTCAAAATACAGTCTTGTACGTATCTCTATGTCTCCACCTCGTGCAACCATATCTTGCAGAATTTTGTGTTGCCTGTATTTCGTATACTATGCTTGTATTATTTGTCTCTAATTATTGTACTAAAATCACTATAGCAAAATAATTTTGTGGGGTAACATTTTTATGGATATGGGTCCTTGAACTTTCTTATATTTATCCCCAACAGTATGCATATAATGTGTATTGACGAATGTACCTACTACTGATTAGGTTACATGGGTGGAGCACATTGAGTACGACGAAAGTGTCGTCCACCAGCTCTACCGGCCGCTCGTCAGCTCCGGCATGGGCTTCGGCGCCCAACGGTGGGTGGCCACCCTCCAACGGCAAAGCGAGTGCCTCGCCATCCTCATGTCGTCAACCGTGCCACCCCGGGATCATTCTGGTACAGTTTCATAGGATTATTCATAGTTAGTTCTAAAGTACAATACGATAAGCATATATATTGACGAATTAAAAATACTTGATTCTATACATGCAGCGGCGATTACTTCCGGTGGGCGGCGGAGCATGCTGAAGTTGGCCCAACGTATGACCAACAACTTCTGTGCCGGCGTTTGCGCCTCGTCGGTGCACAAGTGGAACAAATTGCGGACGGAGAATGTTGATGAGGATGTCCAAGTCATGACCCGTAAGAGCATTGATGACCCGGGTGAGCCACCGGGGATCGTGCTGAGCGCAGCCACCTCCGTGTGGCTGCCCGTATCTCCTCAGAGGCTCTTCGACTTCCTCCGCGACGAGCGTCTGAGGAGCGAGTGGGATATACTCTCCAATGGAGGGCCCATGCAAGAAATGGCTCACATTGCCAAAGGCCAAGATCATGGCAATTGTGTCTCGCTCCTACGTGCGGGTGTAAGTATCTTTAATTTAAATCTTACATACTGTATATTAGATCATGTTTGGTTCGTAAATCATTTTTTAAAAAAAATTAAAGGAATTTTATTGATTTAGAGTGATCGGGAGCTGGACGTTGGGTAAATTAATTTCGTCATCAAAAAGTTAAATTACAATATTAACCACATGAAGCAGTGGACAACTAAAATTTCGAGTAGTGGTCCATTATGTTTGTGAAGTTGTATACTTCCGTGAAAAAAAAAGAGCCCAAAATAGGCTCAAATGACGCATGTGCCCATGAGATCTTGGTGAATCAGCTCTTTGTGTTTTATTGGGAAGGATATGATTAGCTGGGACAATTTCGGAATTTGGAACTATCTGTGAGGACAACTTATATTATATAGAAATGGTGTGTCCTATTTTCAGCCTCTAGTAAGTATTGTGCAGATATAATTAAAAAAATTCATAAAGTCAAAATATTTGACTTTTCAATAGTATTAGTCAGCATAGCCCTCCCTCGTTCTCTCTTCTCGAAATGTCAATTAAGTGGGTTGACTAAGTTAACCCTCGTGAGCGAAACTGACGTATGAGCTTTTTTACTATACCGAGGCATATCTGAGCAGGGTCACTTTTGTCATTTCGCGCAGGCCGTGAACTCGAACCAGAGCAGTATGCTGATACTTCAAGAAACATGCATCGATTCGGCCGGTTCGCTTGTGGTGTACGCGCCCGTTGACATCCCGGCAATGCACGTGGTGATGAACGGTGGGGATTCGGCTTACGTGGCGCTGCTGCCGTCGGGATTCGCGATAGTCCCTGATGGGCCGGGCTCCGGTGGCCCCACCAGTAACGGGCCAACCGCGAATGGCGGGCCGGGCCACCGGGTTAGCGGCTCGCTGCTGACAGTGGCGTTTCAGATTTTGGTGAACAGCCTCCCGACGGCCAAGCTCACGGTGGAGTCCGTGGAGACCGTCAATAATCTCATCTCGTGCACCGTGCAGAAGATCAAGGCCGCTCTACAATGTGAGAGCTGATTCTCCACTCATCTCTTCGCCACATAATGCATGGGGTTACTTTGCATGTGCTGAAATTTTTTTGGTGTTTTTTTTTATTATTATTATTATTTTCTTTTTGTGTGAGAGTACATTTTAACGTGGCTAAAGGGTTGTTTTCTTTTTCTTTTTTATATTTTGTGCGACATTTGCATAGGGTGGTAAAAAGAAATTAAGTAGGGGTTTGAGGGTGTTCATGTAATATGATGAAAATGTTATTGTCTACTTGAGGTGTGAGACTCGAAATTGTGGGGGTGAGTCAAGAACGAACCGCGGTGGAACAATCCTTGTGTGGTGGTGGTGACAGCTCCACCGCACCGAGGGTGGTGGTTCGGGTATTGACTCAGCGTAGTACCCTTGAGTTGGCTCGAGTAGGTGAGAAGACAGTTTATAGCATGTGTTAAATGGATTTTTCCATCTGGGTGATTTCACTAGTAACTATTCATTTGCATTATTCTGCTTCCTTTTATTCACAGTTATATATGCTAATCTCGCTTACATTTATTTATTTCTGTTATTAACAAGTTCATTTATATATATATATATATGTACATATATATATATATGTACATATATAACTATCATCGTACGGACTTGGCATGAGTATATAATATTATTATGCAATTATTATTACTTTTGTTCAAATAATGACTTGTGTGACATCTATGTTTAGATGTATAAACTTGAACATATAGAACAACATTCAATACAGGCAAAATATATATATATAGGAAGTGGATAAAAATATATTTTTCTAGCGTGGAACCTAGCCATCTTACAGAGTCCAATTAAATTATTTAATAGTGGAGATTTAATGCAAAATGTAAGACAATAACAAATAAGTGAGGGTATTATTGTCCAAAACTTTAAAAAAAACTAACATCGCCATTTTTATGAAAAAATCCAAAAATTTTAAATAATCATAACTTGACCATTTTTAATTGAATTTACACAAATAATATGCTAAAAAGTAATATTTCTAGTCATTATTATAAAAAAAGTACTACGATACCCTTAATTCCATATTTAATATTAAGGAAATATATATATATATATAAGTACTATTAAGAAAAATATCTGATTTTCTCTCTCTTCACTCTGCAAACGTCATTCTCTGGTCTCTCTCATTTTTCAATCTCTGTTTTATCAATTAAAAGAAAAGACCATTGGTGAAGATCATCAAGTTATGATTTTTGAAGATTATCACGATTCTTTCTTTCTCTAATCCCCGTTTCAGCAATAAATTATCTAATGCAATATTGAAAATTAGAGATTCATTATGAATTTGAGATTTTTTTGAAGTTTTGTTGATATCACGCGTGTTTTTTTTTTTCGGCAATAAAGTATATGATACAGATCCGTACTTTTTTTATCGATTTAAATATTAAAATTTTTTGAATCTTTCTTTGGAATGAGCGGAAAAAATTCAAATGTTCTTTGGTGCACGAATCAATTTCTTTCGGTACGCGATTATTGAAGTTGATTCGTGTATCTATGATGTAACTAGTGCACGAGTACACGAATAGGCTGTAGGCATACTCGTGCAGTTGTGTATTAGTTTAATGATCAACTACTGCATGTGTACACGAACGACCCTAATCATGTTTTCGTGTGTGCGTTATTTTTGAACTGCCACATTGAACTAATCGTGTACTCGTGTATTAAATCATTATTAAACTAATGCACGAGAACACAATTTGGACTACTCATGTTGTTGCACTCGTGTACTTGTGTATTAATTATGAGGATGAGGTTGTTCAAAATTATCGTCCATGATTGTTCGGCGATAAGGGTGTTTAAGCCTTGACAGAAACGGCGCACGGTTGAATCTTGTAGTTTTTATCTCCGATAACAATAATGACAGAAGACGACAACATAAAAAACCTGACAACTGTGACTTCTTAGACTTTGATGAAGAACGGTGACGAAAGATAATTTTTTTTAGAGTGCGAAACATAGATTCTGAAATCATCGTACATGATCTTTTTTAATATATTAGGGTCTTTTTATTTTAAGAAATAACTAATGTTAAAATTATTTATATTATTATTAAGGGTATTGATGTATATTCCCTTCTTAAATGGCTAGAAACATTACTTTTTTAAAAAAGTGGCTATTTACATTATTTACTAAGTAATAATGGCTATTTTCTGATATTAACACAAAAATTGAAACTAAATATTAGAATGACTAATATTATTTAGGTATATAATGCATTTTAAATTTAGATAAAATTAATATTAGACTTATAAATCATAAATTATAAATAGTCTATATATATATAGATATTTGTTGGTTCGATTTTAACTAAAATGTTTTTTTATTTAAACCAAAACTGAACCAAACTATATTTTGGTTTTAACATTCAAAACCAAACCAAAATTAAAGAAAAAATGACAAAACCAACCAAACTAAATGGCTCAGTTTGGTTTTTTTTTATTTTCGTTTGATTTTGCACACCCTTTTTTTTCGCACTCTTTCATTTAATGTATGTTATATATAATTTTATAATATATATAATTAATTTTAGTCTGTATAAGAAAAGGTGTAACACTTTATATAAAAGAAAGTTATGATCCTAAAAAAATGGTAAAATTGGAGGTTGGGAGTGTGGGGAGTGCATTGAATGAGGAATGGGGAGTTTGTTGGGTGAGGGGGGTCGGGGGGCACCATTTAATGCGTGCCTTCCCTTTCATTTTCAATGCCCCCCAACTCTCCCATGCACCTCTCTCTCTCTCTCTCTCTCTCTCTAAAATTATTCCCTCAATTTTTCTTTTTTCTTTTTTCTTTTTTCTTTTTTCTTTTTTAATTTTTAATAATATTGATGCTTAGTAATTTCTTCACTAAAGGGCTGCAGGAATCCACGCAATTTTTTTGCTTGTTTTTCAACGCTTCTTGAATATTATTTGATAGTGATACGCATATATTTCAACGTAACTTTTCTTTTATTGATGCATGGCTTTTCTTTAAAGAAAACTCCAACCCAATGTCAACACCGAAGGTATTTGCCCTTCTTCTTGTTTTTTTTGCTCATGTACAGGGGAGGTAAACCACACTTGGCAGGTCAGGTGTGACAGACTCACACTTAGTGGTGTTGGTGGTGGGTCGAACTTGAGATCTTTGACCTTAAGAAACACCACTCCACCACTAAACCATCTCTAAGAAGAGTGTATTTGCCCTTCTTCTATTTGATTGAATTGGATCTACTTATAATTTTACTTTATTAATTTTTATTTCATAAGTTTATTCGCCTTTTAAAAAGAAAAAATATATATAATTGAATTGAATATCATAATATACAACATTACTGCGGTGTTATTAGTTGACAAAATATTTCCTGAATGTAATATAATTATGCCGACTTCAACAATCAAGGGAGAGAAGTCCCTATCAATGCTAGAAACATCTATCGATAATTGTATCGTCGAATTGTGATCTTTAGTCAATGTTTGATAATATGAAGGAACATATATATATATAAACAAGTAAATTTAATGAGGACAAATATGTGTGGGATAAAATTGACCTTTTTATGTTTGTAAAAAAAAATTCCTCCAATTTGTTCATGCATTTGGGCCTTTCCTTTTCCATTACTTCTCTTTTCAGTTTTCACATTCTCTCGTTGCAACAAAACTCGCTATCATTTCGTCGAACACATGGTAGTACTAGCTCGAATGTGAGGGACCATAATTTTTATTTATTTTTTTTATTTTTTCCAATATTCACTGTGTGTGAACTGTGTGACGACCTCTATCATTACTTCAAACCATCAATCAATCATTTTGTTTTAATAATGGATTGGTGAGTTCACATTGTAGAGTCGTGGACATGGAGTCCAATTTATTTTCAGAAATTATATATAACGGATTTAGGAAATTATTGAATGTCGAGTAAATAAATAATAATTGGGCTTTTCCTTATAACTTATGGTGGATTGAGCTAAAAGGATAATGTAGATCTCTCTCTCCCAGTCCTCCCTAATAAATGCATGATTAAAATTGGTTGAGGGTGTGTGAAAATATGTAAACCAACCTACTCCCTCCGTCCCATTTTAATAGACTTGTTTTCCTTTTTTGTATGTCTCGATATATGGGCATGTTTCTATATATATTTAGCTAATTTACTAATATATACCCCTATTTAATATGTTCACATTAGATATTAATTCAATATCAAAGAAATAAATAGGGGCATATTAGTAAGTTTCTTGATTAATTATCTTTCCCAATACTTTTTTTAATCCTCGTGAAAAACCTCAATCAGCCTATCAAAATAGGACGAAGGGAGTACAATTTATTATTGAGTAATAAATTATAGAACAAAAATTAATTTGATATGGAGGAAGTACTATTATATGTATCACGTATACTATATATACATGATTTACATATTTAAATAAATATATGAATGTGAACAATTGATCGTTGATGGGTATATATATCATTAATGAAATTGATTTTTTTTAATTCATCCCCGATATTTATTTGTGTAATAAAAACATAGTTCGATATGACGGAATTCATACTCATAACTTTAGTCTCAAGTTCTCAATTAATGATATAATCTTGCACCAAGCAAGTCTTATTGTGAAAAGGGTCTTCACGTTCTCATACATGAAAGTTAGTGAACAAGTTTGAATGTGTTGAATTTTGGCGATGAAATTGTCTCAAAAACCTTGAGATTTCATTATCATATTGGAATTTTCAAAAACAAAATCCAAGTCTAAAGGAGACTTTTTTTTGCTGTAATATTATATGTCTGTAGTGTAAAAGGTCAAATTTGGACAGTTTTGTGGGTTTTTTCTTCTTAAGATGAGATGGGACTCATGCAAAAAAGTGACATATGGAACACTGAGTTGAATTTTTCTTAGTTTTTTTTTCCTTTTCAACTAATTCAGAAGCTAGAAAACGTCCAGACGACGGGTGGTTGGTTGACTAAGACGACGGTCTTAATGTTTTTCCTAATTTCCAAATTTCATCTACATTGAATTTATTACATGAGCTTTTCGTAATTAATATTTTTGTTATATAAATTAATAGAAATACAGTCAACATCGCAATTCACAAACATTGAACTTTTAGACCGCAGGAGCAATTCAAATTATTTAGTCCATATTGAATTATTGATATTGTACGTGTCCAAAACAATGAATATAATAATATCATGGATGATGCGACGATTTTAGGTTCAGTTTTTGCATAGGACTATGAACCTTTAATTTGTAGTGACATTTATGAAGCAAATTTTAGATTGTTAAATCTGTTCATTGCTTCCGAAATTTCTTTAAAAAAGAAAGTCCTTGAATTATTGAATATTTATCGCCTACCAAAAAAATAAATAATTAAAAGATTTAGTGGGTCAAGAAATGGGCCGAGGGAGAAAAGAGATGGCGTGGGCTATATGGATTCCCATCCAACCCATCACATGGAAATGAGCCCACAAGATTCCCTCATTCTCATGGGCCCCACGCACCTCCATGCAAAACAAAACAAACCTATCATTCCCCCATTTTTTTTATAATAATAATAATAATAATTTAGGTTAATAATACCTTTGAGTTTAGAGTACATAATTGCAATTTGATATCCACCCTTTCACCATTTCAATAAATATGTCTTGAGATGATATTTCTGGCCCCTAATGTCATCAGGACCATATTGTAGACTATGATATGACTTTTGAAAAAACCTATAAAATTTTCATCAGTTATTTATTCTTATATATCCAAGTCAGGCTTCATTCAAAAGTGTGTACGCAAAAGGATCCCAAATACATTGATTGCTTGTCAACGAAATTAAGTGACCTTCAAATTAATCACATTATTAAGACACCCAAACCCAATCATGTTATTATAATTTTCTCTACCATCAAGTAGACAGTAACCTAAATTAGGTTTGAAATCACATACTAAATGTAGATGTGAAAAGGAATGAGTGCAAGATAAAAAAAAAAAGTGAAAATTTGTCCCTATTCAAGAAAAAGAAAGAAGTGTTTAGGAGGAGAAGGGAATGAATGAATATGTTGGAAAGTTGGGATGGCACAAAATAGTTGGACGATTAAATATTGAAATCTAGGTAGCATTAAATTGTATTAATTGAAGTGGACCATCTAAGTGTACCTTTCTCCTATTGGAAATTTGAGAATGAATTGGGAAATTGGCCATGGCTGCTACCTAGAGTTTTGGAAATTATATTTTGGTAAGGAGTGTGACACTCGTGACAATTTTGTTAGGATTTTATTAATTTAGCAATATATAGGCGTTTAGCTCAATTACTAATATATATATATTTTATATTCAATATGTTTACATTAATCCATTGTCAAAAAAAAAATAATATGGACATATTAGAAGGTTTACTTGTTTAATTGTTTTTTTAATAATTTTCTTCATCATATTGAAAAATCAAATCAAACTCCATAACCGAGTCAGAGAGAGTATAACTACACACACACTCCACACCACAACGTGGAGTATTATTTTTGGGGTTTTTCTAAACACACATCACTTTTATTTATTTATTTTTACATTCTTTCTTTACACACTATATTAAAAGTCATGTTAACCCTTTCGTTTAAAAAATCCAAGATTATAGTTATTAGATCATTAAAATAAAAGATTGAAGAAAAGGTGTGGATGGCTGCATGATTACTCGTCCACAAGAGTGTGGCGGCAAATTTACACTGCCCAGAAGCATATATGGATTTTGAAAAGGGGAAAGTGAATTAACAACGAATATTGTACAAGATTATAGACGACAACGCAGGCGTGAGTTGGAGGAATTTTTCAAATCTGACCAATTACAATTTTTGACACTTCGTAAACATTTTTTTTTTCCAACCGTGTGTTATAACTTCAGAAACAATTCTTTGAACCCAAAGGAGATGCGAAAAATATTTTCCAAACCCAAATAAGAAGATGACAGCGGTTTATGTATGTAACTGCGTGTTTAATATATATATATACACTAGTGTATCCCCGTAAGATGTACGAACACACTTTATTATCTATATATGCATAAATAATGTAATAACTGAATATATTTTTAAATTTAATGAGTGTCATACATAATAATAGCTAAATTTATATGAAAGTAAAATTACAATAAAAATAAGACAATCGTGAAATGGCATATAAATTTTATAATACTTCTTTATATACAATTTTAGTAAAAGTGTTATTAACACCGTCATCATTATTTATAAAGTCATAATAAAACGATTTATATATATTTTATATATAATAATAAATAAAGATGTGACAAAAAATTTTGAACGCAATTTATGTATTACATTTTTAGAGATTATAAATATAGATTGTGCTCACGTATGAGTAAAATTTTTATCTTATTTATTTTCATTGTGTATTTATCACATATTATTTGTACAAAATTTGAAAGTTTAGCAAACTCATAATTTTGTAATAGTTGTGAAGAGCTAATTGTTATATTTTTAATCATTACAAATTTATTACTTTTGAATAATAAATTCAAAATTCTATAGTACCAAAATTTCAAATTATTCGATATAATTTTTTTATGAAAAATATTCAAGCTCCAACATCAATACATTAATTATTGTGAGTAAACACTTGTCACTATAATATGTTGAATAAGATACATTAAAATTAAATTTAAATAAAAATTATCATGCATGTTGGAATGTCAATTATCTTCAATATTATTATTCAGTTGTAGGACAATGTCTAACATATAAATTAGATTAAGAAAATATCAATATGAAAATTACGACACAACTTAAACAGAATGAAAAATATATAGAATTTCAATACTCAATTTATTCAGCCATTAAAAAAATTAGAGTCATATTTTAATGATTGTTAAAAGAAAACACACGAGCAAATGAATTTGCTTAAAGGATATAATTAAAAAAAACTTTCAACCTAATGAGAACTTTCAATATTAAAGCTAAAAGGTCAAATTAAAAATTTTCATATTTGAAATGGTTGCAAAGCGTTGTTTCTTTTTTTTTTAAGTTTAAGTTTCGTCGCGCCTTTAATACACAAATAAATGCTTTGATTATTGCTTAAATATAAATTAATAACCTAGAGGTTAAAATGAAATAAATGAAAAAATTGAATAAAAGGAAAAGGTCGGGGAAAGGGGGAAAATGAGAGTAAAAAGCATAAAAAAATAAAAAGGGTTAAAAATGACATAAAAGAAAAAAGGGATAAGGGCCAAATTGGCCACTAAACTTATTTGGGGGGCTCAATTGCCCCACTACAACTTTTTTGGGCTCAATTGGGCCACCGCATTGTTAAAATCGGCTCAATTGAGCCACCGCGTGACGGAGCCCGTTAGGGCTCCGTTAAATGAACATAAAACGACGTCGTTTTGCCCTTTTTTTACCCTAACCCATAACCCGACCCATCCCTAACCCGACCCACTCATTCAATTGAGCTTGAGCAACATTAATGGCTGTTTGGGCTTCGATTTCTTATGAAGAAGATGAAGCCGACGACGAGAAAGAAGGGGGATTATCCCGACAACGTTGAATTTAACGGGGGGAGAACACCTCTGATTTTTCCCCAACGATTTGAGGTGAGCTCGCTTTCGGAGCTATTTAGGCACTGTGGGCTTATTATTGGGGTTGAGTGGTCGGGAGTGTCGTTCCAAAAATGAGGCAAACCACCGCATCGAAGGTCGAGATCTCAAAGTCAGCAGAGGGCTCACTCCTTCGAGTCTCATCTGGGAATTTTTAAGCCATCGCAGAAGAACTTGAAGTCTTCCTCATTTGTTGTTCATGAAGTTTGGAGGGGTCATTTTCTTGTATAGAAGAACTTGAAGAAGACGCTGCATTTGTTTAATTTTTTGTGATTTTTGATTGAAGATCTGGGATGAGAAATTGGATTATTTGGTGATTTTTTGCAGATTTTGGGATGATAAATGATTTTGGGAACCAAAACACGACTAGAATCAGATTTTGGGATGATGAACGAAAATTTGAAAAAAATAAAATAAAAAACTGGAAAAAACAGAAAATTAAAGAAAATGGATGACTAAAGAAGATCTAAGGGGTAAAAACACATGCACAAGGATGAATTTCATGGGTGTGTGTGTAAAAAGTGTGAGATAGTGTGTGTGAGACACGAGTGGGTCGGATTAGGGGTGGGTTGGGTTATGGGTTAGGGTAAAAAAAGAGCAAAACGACGTCGTTTTATGTCCACCTCCGTCACGCGGTGGCTCAATTGAGCCGATTTTAACAACGCGGTGGCCCAATTGAGCCCAAAAAAGTTGTAGTGGGCCAATTGAGCCCCCCAAATAAGTTCAGTGGCCAATTTGGTCCTTATCCCAAGAAAAAATAAAGAGAATATAAAACAAACTTTAAACGTAAGTTTTTGTCATACTTTTAATACAAAAAATAAATATAATAATTAGTATTTGAATAAAAATTAATAACCTAAATGTTAAAATAAAATAATAGAGAAAATTAAACAAAATAAAAAAAAAGAGTTAAAATGAAATAGAAGAAACATTAGAACAAAAGGAAAAAAACACGATGATTATCGATTTTTAAAAAATAACAATATCACCGCTAAAATGAAATGAAAAAAAAAAGGAAAAATTGAATGAAAGAAAAAAATAAAAAAAGGGCAAACAAAATGAATAAAAAAGTGGAAAGAAATGAAAAGTACTAACAGGAATCGATCACAGGGTTCATGAATCCGAGCATGACTTTTCTGCCAACCACCAACCACTGCACCAATGACTTCTTTCTATAAATTTTCGACCAAAATTTATTTTAAATAAATTTTTGATTGACTTTTTTTATTACAATTTTGCCCCCGTGATTTTGCTTTAATATATGTATAGATATATATAGATGAGATCATGTGAGAACTACACCCCTGTGAGAACCGAGAACCAATCTCAGACACAGATTGCTCTGATTTGGACGGCCAAGATCTATCTCAACATTGAAAAAAACGTGGTGGCATATTTGTAATATTAGGGACTTTTTAATGAAGTAATGGTATTTTTATAATTTAGGAATTCTGTTATATTTAGAATGAAATTCCTTCCATCTGTGATTCGTCTTCTTGCTCAACATCTCCCCATTTTTCTTCCTCATAATAGAGGGCATCAAGTAAAGATTTTTCTGGATTTCGCTTGATGGCCATTATTTAATATGATAAAGTAATGAATGATTTATTTGGGACGAGCGTGGGGAGATTATTCTAGGGTTATATTTTCATACATCCTGTTGGATAAAGTTGTTCTTCCCTACGGATGGAGCGATTAGGGAAACAAATCCCGCGAGTCGGCAAAGCTACGAACCATGGCGGATGGCGGCGGCGGCAAATCAAGCTTGTCCCTGGTAACTCCGCAGGTACAATCACTACTTATTATGTTGGCTAGTACTACTGCTAACTTTAATTAATTTGACGTATATACACACACATATATATATATTGCCTAATTAATTAATACATATATAATATATGCAGTTTTCATCACACGGTGATTACCATGATGAGATAGATTTCGAATTTCTTGGGAATTCTAGTGGAAATCCGTACACACTCCACACCAACATCTTCAACTAGAGAAAGGGTGATAGAGAACAACAATTCTTTCTGTGGTTTGATATAATTGTTAGCTTCATTTGTGATGAAACTAACATTATTTTAGCACCACTGTGAATTATTTTAGCACTGCCATGTACTTTAGCACTACTGTGATCTATTTTAGCACTGTTGTAACCTATTTTAGCACTACTGTGAACTATTTTAGCACTTAGGTTGACGAAGCTGATTAAGCTGTTATTTTGAATTTTTGACTATCAGTACTTTAGCACTAATGTGATCTATTTTAGCACTAATGTTAAAAACTCTCTATATATATATTTTTAGCACTACTGTAATCTATTACTACATCAAATATTAAAAATCTATATATATATAAAACAACTATTAAAAACATGTTAAAGTTGGAGCACAACTGGCACAAAAATTGATCTAAATCCCTAGTTACTCAGCCCTGATCAAAGACTATATAAATTTTTTTTGATATAATTTCAGCATTTAATACAAATAAGTTACTGATCTCTTCAACTGTCTACATTATTTTTGGATGTAAAATATATATTTCTAGAGATATCCATTTTCAAATATGCAACTTTCACGATCAAAATCCTTTATTATTATTATTATTATTATTATTATTATTATTATTATTATTATTATTATTATTATTATTATTATTATTCAGAAGATATTATTCATTTTAATTAAATCGAAGTTACGATATTTGTACAAGAATTTGTAATGTATATCTTAAGCCTTTATTTTATTTTTAATTGGTCCGTTCATTCACACAAATCATCTCCAAAAAACCCACTAATACTATGATACTATGCAATATATCTTGATGATTTTAGAGAGAGAGAAAGAGAGTTATGGCATAGTGAAGAAAGGTGGAAAAATTTCCACCGCCGGTTGTTGTAAGTCGTACATCTTCAAATTTGACTGCTACTTTTGCTGTAAAATATCGATTCCTCCCTGTAAATATGTTATGATCCATCTGAATCTACAATGTTGAACCTCGCGATTTGCTCGAATTCCTGCCATTATCGGTCTAGTTATAAGTAGACGTGATGCTTAAAAGAGGAAATTAAAAATCTTACAAAAGTATTTTAAAATGGAAAAGATAAGAAACTTTGCTTAAAAAAGATCATGACAGTGCTAAAATAGAAAATAATAGTGCTAAAATAGAAAACGACAGTGCTAAAACCTAAACGAGTCATGACAATGCTAAAATAGAAAATGACAGTGCTAAAACCCTGAAAGAGCCATGCTAAAATAAGTCATGACAGTGCTAAAAAAGACCATGACAATGCGATCTCCTACACCTATTCCCCCACCTATCTACCCTAATGTGACGGGGTATAAGACATCCAGAGTGAGCGACTCCATGTAAGCAACAGTCCCTTGTTTGAAAGACACATGCTTGTTCGGATTTTTGGACTTCTTTTCTTTTTGATATGTGTATGGCCTGTCATTGTCATCATCAAGAAAATTGTCTACACCAAAAAAGCTTCTTGGCCCCAAGAAAGGCTGCAAGAATACAGAAACAATAAGAGCAGAAATATATACATGTATATATCAAAGTCTCATTGCCAAAACAAACAGTGATCGATAATTGAAAAATTACAAACTCCCCTGAGTAGAATGAAAACCACGAATTTGTGATAATGACTTGCGACAAGCAAGTCTCAACATACTAACACAACCTAAATAGAATTAATTTAGTTAACAGGTGGAAATCAACATTTAATTAAAATCGAATATGATAAGAAAAATTATATTTGATGAATATGTGATTAGCATGATTTGGCATTTGTTGTTGCGATGATAGGGGAATATCGTCAAGCAATATTGTCAACATTATTTTTCCCCTACATTGCTAAAATATAAAAAATGACAGTGCTAAAATCCTAAAAGAGTCATGCTAAAATAAGTCATGACAATGCTAAAATAGAAAATAACAGTGCTAAAACCCTAAAAGAGCCAGGCTAAAAAAGGAATTAAGGTTTTGGTAGACGTGATTTACGCAGTGCCTCTTGAATCTGTCTTTCATATTGTTTCAGCAAGTGTTCCATGTCCCCCCCTTGAGGTATCAACGGTCCAAATCGGAAGATCCTGAACTCACAAACCAATTCAAATATCTAATCAATCTATATATATATATATATGCATTAATTAATATAGCTAGCTAATTAACTTACTATTGAGTCATTATTGGACGTGCTAGCAACTCCCATTTTTAATGATATATGCATTAATTAATATACACTTAAATTCTGAGTATTCATATATTTTCCGATTTTACTTTTATTAAGATTCAGAGGCAGTGAAGTTGGACGTTATTACGAGATTGCCACCGCGTTTTTTAAAATCTAGAGCAGATCTAGGTCATCCAAATATACCGAATCTATGGCTCATATTGATTCTCGATTCTCACCTAGGGTGTGGTTTCTTCTGGACCCAACCCTATATATATATATATATATATATGGAAGTCTATTGGAGAAGAAGTATAGATGCATTGGTGAGAGAAGAAAATGGCCGAAGGAGGAACATGGTCGGCGGGTTGCTGAAGAAGTTGGACGGCAGATGGGGGTTGCAAACTTTTTTGTTTAATTATTTTTATTCTATTTTTTAAATTATTTTTATTGCTGGTTTGATAGAGGATTAGAGGTATTTAAGTAATTCAAGAAATAATTACTTTTAAATTATTCTATTTAGTGGTGTATTTAGAAAAAAAATCCGTAATTGTATTAAAAATGTACTCTAGATAAAGTCCAATTTTGTAATTTTTTTTAGTACCTGTATAATATCTTATAAAATCAAACTAAAAAACAAACAGAACAAGGCGATTTTTTCAATCTTTATTTTTTTAAATAAAGGAAAATTTAAACATATCATTAATTTTTCTCAATTTTGACGTGGGAAGACGCAAGTTAGTGGACTGCGACCTCTTAAGTCTTCAAAAGTAGTCGAGGCTCAAATTAGAACACAAATGTAATAAATTTGATTCACACATCACAAAGCTAAGGGAACAAAGGGAAATTCTTGAACACTGTTAGGGTACTACTCCAAACAATGACCAATAAATTTCCCCCTACAAGGATGAGTAAATCACACCTATCAAGAAAGAGAGCTTTTTTAGCGGGATTGTATAAAGATAATTGTATAAAGATAATTTAAATCTTCTTTATTGAGATATAATTATATTTTATATTATTTGGAAATTATAATATTTGGTCTAACTAGCTATTACTTCATCGGTCTCTCTCTCTCTCTATCTCTCTATATGTATATATGTGTGTGAGAGAGAGAGAGAGATTCATTAATTTTTTTCACTATAATTAAGAAAATCATTGGAAAAAGATTATTAAACAACTAACTTCATAACATCTCTCTGATATTATATAAATTTTCTTTAACAATGAATTAATGTTGAATGTAAAGTACATTAGTAAACGAGTTAAATCAATATTACTCTATATAGAAATCAGTCTATATATTTTGGACATTCAAAAAAAGAAAACAAGCTTATATAAATGGAACGAAGATTATATTTTTTGCTACTGTGTTAATTCTCTAAGTTTTGTATTATTTTTAAATATTTATTTGTTAAAATATGAAAATGATATAATGGAAATTTACCCTATATATTAATAATAGTCGAATTCATGTTCGACCTTCTTCCCTTGAAGGTGTTTTTTTTTTTTTGAAAATCTTGTATCTAACCCATCGTGTCGTGTCATGCCTCAAATTAACATTTTTAATGATAAGTTCGAAAGGAATAATAATAGGGTAATTCTAAACACAACTCCTAAATTTTCTCTTTGTAGTCCCATATCATAATAATTTTGAAAAGAAGATACATAATGAGAATGTTTTTGGAGTTTTTTTTTTCTTTTCTTGTTAAGAATTTCAAATTGGAAAAGAAGACCCATGTTCGGTGAACTACCAGAGCAAAATGAAAAAAAAAAATGTTCCTAGAAAAATTCTTTCTAAGTTGTAGGCAAAAAGGATAAATTTTGTGCAATGGGCATAAGTGTCGAACTAGAGGATGGGTGCTATGGAAAAAAAAAATCTCATTAATAATTAAAATATCTATATAAGGGCTATAAGGATAAAATAGTCAATTTAATTAATATTTATATTTTCATTATTTATGGAGGCTGTAAAGAAGAAATTGAGGGTTGTGAATAGAATTTCCTATAATAATAACTAGCATGTCGCCCGTGCGATGCACGGATAAGACATGTGTTATTATTTATTTATTAAATACCACGTTTAAAATTATTCACTGGGTTATATGTATGCTCATTATAAAATTATAACATTTACGTGATTTTTTATGTTTAACATAAATTTTAAACTATTTGAATCCAACCAACACTGCTAGAATAAGATGTTTACAATTATTGTCATTTGTAAATGACTTAGTGATGGAATGATGTAAGTTTTACGCTAAAGATTTTGAATTCGAATTCTACCCCGCTAAGCCTAAGTTTGTCACACTTGATTTATCAAGTGTTGTTGTTTACTTCTTTTGTGTGATTTGTAAGTTATTACATAGAACCGGAGTTTACACAGTATGCACCATCGGGTAGCGCATGTGGGTTACCCTTTAGATAAAAAAATATTTTAAATTATTATTGTGTTTTTAATGGTTTTTTATTTTATAAAATAAAATTTAATATGTTTATTTTTAAGTTTTTATTTTTGAAATTTTAAACAAATTTATTAACATTTTTAATGCATAAATTTTAAGATTCTTTCTATTATATATGGAATTTGTTATTTTTGAATTGATACAATATATTGTAAAAATATTAATTAAATATAAAAATTGTATATAAAACATAGGATTAATTGCATAATTTAACACAATGTTTGTACCAATTTATAATTTCGCACAACGTTTAAAAATTATAATTCATATCACAATCTTTAATATTTTTGTAATTGTAATATCCCCAATATCAATTCGATATAAATCGGCATTTTATGGAGATGAAACTAATGGAGAATCTTGTTGTATATGATGAATTTAAATAACGACATCATTTAGGTAGATGAAAATATCAATAAACTTCGATTATAAATCAGACACGAAAGATAGATTTGCAAATTAATATTGAGGATCATAAATTATAAATTTTAATCGATATATTCATAATTTATATAAATATAAATTAAAGATGAAGATTTTCGGTTTATTAAATGTACATTTATAGAAATTTATAAAGAAAGCATATATTTTTCAATACAATTAAACATTATAAAGACATAACATTCAATCATAATATAAAGAATATATAGTCTGTATGTGTGTGTGTGTGTGTTTGTGTGTATAAGACAATAGATTCGCTATGTTTATTGTTTTTTGTGATTAATTGATTGATTTCCTCAACGAGAGAGAGAGAGAGAGAGAGAGAGAGAGAGAGAGAGAGAGAGAGAGAGAGAGAGAGAGAGAGAGAGAGAGATTGTGATTCATATATGAAAATAACATATTTGTTATGTTTAATGTTTCTATCGTTAATTGATATATATTTTTTTTATGGAGGTAGGAAAAATAATTAATATTAATTGCATGTTATTTACGGATATTATTGTAGATATTATTAAAAATTAATTTATTAATAATTTATTCTAATTTTATATTAAGTATTTCTATATCTGAAAATGTGATTTGGGCGAGAAAAAATGCATAATTCTATTTAAGTTATATATATTATTGGTGAATATCTAAATGCTTATATTTAGCATATTGTAATATGTTTTTTTCATTATAAAAACACCATTTAATTTATACATTATTGCATAACTCACATATTTCATTTTGTTAAAATTGTATATACTATGAATCTTAGAAGTTATATATAACTCAATTAAAATTGCCCCTTGTCATCATTTTCAATATATTAATTTATATATTTTTAACGTTTACTCAAAGTGTAATAAATATATAATGACCCAAAATATAATGACCACGAAGTTAAAAAAAAATGCTTATATATATATATATATACATATCAAATGGTTTTGGAGAGTTGGAGAGCCTTCTCTTGATGGAATTCACATCACAAAGGTAAAATATTAAATAGAGAGATACTATTATTTTTCAGTATAATTTAATTTATAACCATATATGTTCTCTCTCACTCTCTCTTTTATTTTTTGGATAAAATTTTTCAAACTTCATAATGATACTTCAAACTTGCACTCCATACAGTCTCGATGGAGATGGCCTAATGGTGGAGTGAGGTTACTTGGAGATCAAAGGTCAGGGGTCCGAATCTCCTCAATACCACCAGGTCGGGTGTGTCAGTAATAAAAAAAAAACTTGCACTCCATACATATTGCTTTGAACTACCAATCTCAATTCTCAACAATATAAAATCAAATAGACAATTATTATATAAATATTTAGATATTTACAATGTTGCCTTTAAAAAAAATTCATCTCTCCAAGATGAAAATTAACCGGCATTTAAACAAATGTATTATATTCAAATTCTCAAAAGATAGAAAAATTGATTGGAAATCTTATTAAAATAACACTTGATTCTCCCCCACCTCCGGCGCAATTGATTATTCTATGATTTGCTTTTTAAATCTTGATACCATGCAGTGTAATTTTTCTCCTTAAATTACTATGGTGGATGTTTTATTCATTTTGATTCCTAGCAATTCACAAATGAACACAATTTTTAATTTCATATGAAAATATTAATTGGAACCATTTTTCTTCTTACCAGACATGCGAGACATAGAAAACTAAGTTTAAAAAACCCACTTCAAATAGAAAGTTTCAATACTTTTTTAAAACAAAATACAATTAGGACACGTTACAGTACAAATAACTTTTTTGTGATTAGTTGGTTTCCAAAAGTAATCTATATGATTTTAGACTAAAAGTTGTTAACTCAAATATTGCGTAGATATTTTTTATATTTTAGAAGAAGATTGTGTAATTAATCCTTTAATCCTTTGTGTTACTCTTTATCATCCATTCTATAAATATATAAAAATATTACACATTAAAAGATATTCGATTATAAAATACTGCATCTAATTAAGGTAAATTATAATTAAATCAATTTTAGTTGTTTTCATTTTCATATCATGTAGATTGTCGGACTATATATATTCAATGCACATATTAGGCACATTTGACCTGATATATATATATATATATATATATATATATATATATATATATATATAGTTATATTAAATTAAGTAATTAATTATTCACAAATTACATTAATAATTTTATATATAGAAATGTCATTTAAGTGGGAAAATTTATAATTTCTATTTCCAGCCACGGTTTCATTATTATATATTATATAGATAAAGAATTTTCCTCAAAAAAAAGAAAAAAAGAAAAATATTGGGCCTTGAGCTTGTGCAACCCATGCAAGTAAATGTTGTTCGGCCCACTACGTCCCACTCAATACACTTCTTCAAGTAAAGAGGCTTCGATTTTTTTTATTTATTTATTTTTTAAGTAAACGTGGACGCACAATCAATTTTATATGAGGAAAATTAAATTTCTGTTTTTCCGATTTTTTTATTGTTTTATTTTTCAATTTTGCTAATTCCGCCCCCACTCACTTTCAACTCAAAATCTTCTCCCACTCGCTCTTCTTCTCCAATTAGATCTGCCATCGTCCTTAAAGATTCAATCTTCAACACTCTTCTCGTTCCGATAGCCACATCGCCACCCTCCACCACTTCTTCCTCCTTCATCTTTAATCTCGGCAATCTTATGTTCATAACATTAACCTTGATATATAATATACTTTTAGGCTATTTGCATAAAAAAATCAATATTTGGACCATTTTGTAATTATTACGTGATATTTTAAATATTGTAAATAAAATACAACGTTTAATGATTTTTATAATTACAATATGCTCACATTTTTTTACTACTCTAGTCCATTGCATTCTACTGAATTTACATGCGTAAACTCCACAAGTACAAATACCTGAACATATCCCATATGGATTTGAATTTAGGTATTGAAATGACTAGAAAAAAGGGGGTGTTGTAATTTGCAAAAATCATTAAGGCCTCATTTGATTGGCAAGAAATATGGGCTTGAAAAATAATCCGATTCTTTATTTTTAAATTTCTGTGCTTGGTTCAATATTTTAAAATTTTGGAAAGTAATCAGAATCCTTAAAAATAAGAAAAACTAATACAACTTTCATAAATTCTAAATACCTACTTAGAGTAAATATTCTTTTTTACTTGCCTCTATGAATCTTTTGTTAGACAATTTCATTACTCAATTTTTCATCTATTATTTTTATAAATTATATATATATATATGGAATTGATCAAATAAGATATTCGGGCTAGCCTCCTGTACACAAGACTGATGGATCGTCCCATTAGATGGGTCGGCCCATTAGGCCCACCAGGAGCCAGCCCAATAAGCAGCCAACCTCGATAAAAAAAATAGAAAAATGAAAAAAATTGAACGGAAAGAACTCGCACCCATTCATCATTGTCGAAGCTGAAGCTACCGCTGTCGTCGGTGAAACACCAACACCATTGTCGACATTGCGGCAAGCAAAACACGAGATCAAAATCAAGAAATCCAATTCTTTTTGCTGCAGCTCTCAAAATTTGAAGGTGTGTTTCAAAAATTCAATTCAAGCTTTTTAATTATTTAGATTTTAATTCTAAAATTAATTTTGTGTATTTCAACAATTGCATGTTAAAAATTTGGGGAATTTTTGTGTTAAATTCAAAAATTGGAATACATGAAGCTATTGTTTATCATGGATGAAATTGAATAGATTGTCGAAGATAATACAAAGAGCTCTTATCATAATAGATGATTCTGAAAATGAGTCAATGCTTATACGAGCACAATATGGAGGTAAAATTTTCACATAAACTGTTAAACAGATAATCAATCCATGTTTGATACTATATAATATTTTAATTGATACTTTAATGAACATTATGTGATATTTTAAGCATGTTTGGATCTCTGATTGGTATTCAAAAACACCGCTTTCATGAGACGTACGAATTGTATTGCAAACATACTAGAGAGGGTTGGATTTGGTATTTGAAAAATACACAAAGAACAAATAGTATTGGCAAGGTGATCGAGAAATATTATGTATGTACGAATGAAGGTGTTAAGAAAAATAGCGAAGTTGGTAACTCTAGCAATCAAGATTAGGATATTGTTCGGAAAAATAACATCACGCGTATAGATTACAACGTATTCTTGAGGTGAAGAAAAATTATGATGGAATCCTTGAAGTAATTGATCATAATAAAGAGCACGATCATGAGCTTTCAAGAAAATAATGGAGCCATATGCACAGATCTCAAAGAAAAATTACTATTGATAAAGTTGTTGTCATTTATATAGATACATGTCAAAAGAAGCAGGGGGTGATCACCTGGTTGGTCATACGTTGAAGGATCACATAAATTTTGTTAACAGAATGAGGATGAGTGCAGTTGACACTGGGGATGTACAAACTCTTATAGACAGGATGTGTCAAGATAGAGTGGAAGATGGAGACTTCTTCTATATGTTTAAGTTGAATAGTGATGAGAGATTGTGTGATGTATTCTGGAGAGACTCTATGATGAGTGAACATTATCAGATTTATAGCGATGTCGTAGTCTTTGACACAACCTATATAACGAACAAGTACAATCTTATTTGTGCACCATTTGTTGGGTTAAATCATCACAAGACAAATGTCATATTCGGGTGTGTATTTATATCTATTAAGAAGACGGAAACATTTAAATGGTTGTTTGAAGTTTTCAAGAAATCAATGAAGATGAAATGCCTCGTAACAAACTTCACCGATCAAAATCTTGCAATTACAAGTGCATTATCAGAAGTAATCTCATTATTATACAATTCTCCATTACATTTATTGGGCACACTTGATAAATGTAACTAACCTTCTACTCTATATATGCACAGGAATTCCTAAATGCAAGACACTGATTGTGCATATGGTATCCATACCAGAACACAATCAGTCATTTTGGCAAATTGAAATGTAACAAGCCATTCAATGAAGCTTTCCAACGATGTTTATCCAGATGTATGAATGAAGAATGATTTGAGGGTTGTTGGAACTCAATGATAAATGACTACAACTTGGAAGATAATTCTTGATTTTCACGTCTTTACTAACTTAGAGAGAAGTGGTGCACTACATATAATAAAGCATTCTTTTCTGTTGGAATTCTGTCTTCACCAAAAAGCGAGAGCACCAACAGTGCAATTAGATTCAAGGCAAGCAAGGCTACAAACTTGAATGAGTTCTATACAATCTTTAAAAATATGGCGCATAGATGGAGAAGCAAAGAAGAAATGAATGAGTTTGAATGCTCACGAGCAATATGGGTTCACATCTACCATTAATTGAATGCTAAAACACGCCTCTGAGATATACACACTATCAGTTTTCCATGATTTTCTTAATTTTTATTTTTTAATTTATCTTTATTTAATTATACATTTTCTTAATAGTTTTTTTTAATTACAGGAGGAGAATAATGATGATCAAACTCCGGTCTCTCACCGTAAAATGGGTGAAAAATACCTCTAGACTACAAATCTACAATATTATTAATTTATCTTAATAAATTTATTTGATTAATTTGAATAAAAGAATATTGAAATGACAATCCTCAAAATTTCTTTGTTATGTTCCAACACAAGATAAGTAGTACGTAACATTCATTTTGCTTAGAATCACATTTCTTGAAATTATATTCCTAGAAAATTTTATTTTCCTGACAACCAAATGAGCCTTAAGGGTTGTGTTTTATTTACAAAAATTACAAAGTCATGTTATAATTGCAAAATGATCCAAAGGGTGTTATTTTGAATGCAAATAACCCTATAATTTTATAAAGTTCTCAACGAAACACACTCTTTTATAATTTTTTAAGGGATGGGGTGGTGAAATCCAAATGATGTTGGGGATCTCTTATTTATTATTAATTTTGTTAGGGATAGATACACCAAATAATTAAAGATTACACAAGAAAACCTGACTACAATATAGATTAACAGAAAATGAAGTAATAAAAAAGATAATTCTTAATCTATCAAAATCGATTAGACTAACGGCTCAGGAACAACCTACACTCGAATCCCTCTTGGATCATCATGAATCATCATACAGATACAAGCAAATAAAGTCAGCCACCAACAACGACAAACTCAGTTGCACCACTACAACTATCACTCACTCACGAAGAGCAGGATGCTCTATCTCACATAGAAGGAAGAAAAAAGAAGAAAGAAGATCACAGATCTCGAACTGATATCTCTCTACAAACCCTAGCCGCCCTCAACTTACACTTTTTCTCATTTGCCATGGACACAAGCCATTTGAAATTTCTTTAAAATGTGAGAAAAGTTTCTTAAATGGGGAAATATGGAAGGTGCATCCAGAATCAATTAACCATTCAGAATCATGCACAACACCAGGTAGGTCATTATCAAAAGTAGTGGAAGCATGTATAAGCATGTAACAGTCACCCATATTATCACCATTAGCCAAATTAGCATGCTTAAATTTTTCTTTCCCAGATTTCTTTGGCTTAGGACAATTTTTAATATAGTGATCTGTATCTCCACAATTATAACATTTTCTCACAAATCTTTTCTTTGATTTAGACCTTGATTTCTCTTTTTTCTTTTTACCAACATTTTCAGAATAAAGGTTTTTGTTTCTCCCTACCCTTAGCATGTACAACCTTAGACTCATTAGAACCACTACTCCCCACAGTTTCAAGCAACTTCAATTATTTTAATTTAAGAGAACTTTTAATAACATCAATCGAAGCACTATCTCTGCCATATTTAATGACAAAATTCGCATCAACATAGGAGTCAGGAATAGCATTCAAAAGGGCAATATTTGTATAATGACAAATTATTTTATCACCAGAAAGCTTAATATCCTGAACAAGTTTAGTAAACATATCAATATTTTCATCAATATCTTTGAACATATCAAGCTTAAATTTAAACAATTTCTCAAGCAAGTACACCCGTCTGGCAAAAAGGATTCAGTATAGGTTTCTTCAATTTTTTCCCATAATTCTTTTGCAGAAGTTAATTCACACACTTTTCTTATTATGGAATCACTCAGATTCAACATAATAGTAGAACAAATAAATTCATTCATCTCATCACGTTTAGCAGGAGTGTCAGCTTCAACATAAGCCCCAGTAATGGCTTTAACAACACGCTGTTGTATCAAGACACATTTTATTTTATGTTTTCAGATATTAAAATCATTTTTCATTAAGTGAAAGTGTACACCTCGTACAAAGTATCTATTCTGCAAATGTTCTCAAATATGTCCTATAACATTATTAGATAATGTTCACAATAATGTTCACGAACGTTATAATGAACTTAAAGTAAACAACAGAAAGTAAAGCACATATGAGATTGTTAACCCTATTCGATCAACTGATCTACGTTAAGGAGGTTTGTTAAGTCCGTGAGAAATAATATAATACTTCGATGTATCGTTTACTAGGGATCTTACATGCAACTGACTTCACGACACTTAAAACTCGTTCTACCCAAACACCATCTTTCAATGGATTGAACTATGAGCTCTCCTTACAGTCTAGATTTCTACCTATCTAGTTCCCACATGCCACATGTATTCTCTCTCGAGAACCCTTTTGACAGTGTATGAAAAGAATTTCACTACCCTCTGACTAGAACACTAATATCTAGTCTAATAATGATAACCGAAACCTAAGTGGCTCAAACTAGAGCTTTTGAAGAATTTAGTACTGATGGAGAATTTTCTACACAGAGTTTTAAAACCCAAATTCAAACTTGCAAGTATACAAGTAAGTTGTATTACAAGGTAGAACGGGATCGAATCCACATGGAATTTAGAATGATTCAAGGTACACAAGCATCACATGCATGTCATTCTACAAGTCAAGCATCACACAAAATCGTGGGTCGATCATGGTTTTTACTCTAGGTGCGAAAATTTTGTTTAAGCAAATTAAAAGAAACTCAAGACAATCAAAATTTCACTAAAAGAGAGACAACAAGTAAAGAGATGAATCCTAGGGTAATACTCATCAAAAACAAGATTAATTCCAACGTTAATCAAAGGCTCTCTCGAGCATCTAAGATTTAATTAAGAGAAAGGGAACTCTCTTATCTCTAGGATTAAATTCCAAATCTCTCAAATTTAACACAATTAATCTACCAAACTCCAACTAGGCATAAATTCTCATTTAATACCTAAAGAAGCTCATGAATTAATTTCCAATGCTAATTAGTCTTTCTCAAAACTTAATCAACAAAATTTCTAACTTAAGATGGCCAATCCTAATTAGATGCATTCAAACCCATCAATTCATGAAAAAAAGAAGGCATTAACATGAGTTATCATCCATCAATCCATTCATTCAATGTTGATTCATATCACCATAGGATTTGTGAAATTAGCTACACATGCTTAATCTTTAAGAAAAAAAACAACAATAAATAAATAGAAAGAAAGAAACTAAGAGCATAGATTAGAGTAAACCCGAAAAGGAAATAGAAAATCTTCAAACTTCACTTTCTCTCCAAAATTCTTCACAACCTTCAATCTTCTCTTCCAAAATTTTCTTTCAACTTCTCTATCTAAAATTGGGGGCTATGGATTCAATTCTACCCTAGTTTTGAAACAAGGTTGGTATATATATTCCCATAATTTCGCCTAATAAAATAAATTGAAAAAGAAAATAAAAAGTGCAAAAATTCGCCTCGGACAAGGGGGGCGCGACACGGGCTTGGTCGCGCCCCGATCGGGTCGCGCCGGGTGGCGCGACTGAGGTGGTCACGCCGAGTATCTCTGTACCCGCGCTGCGCCGCTGGCCGCCTTTCGGGCCCTCTGATTGGAAGCTTGGTCGCGCCTCTTCTGTACCCGGGTCGCACCGGCTCCGTACCATTGAGTCCCGACCCGATCGATTCTTGCCCTGAAAACGCACAACAATGCTTGGAAGCATTTATTACACGATAAAATAAAAAAACACGGCACCAAGATAATGAAATAAGGGAAACAATACTAAAAACATGCGGTTTATGTTCGGAAATACGGGCGAAAATCCCGTTTGTCAAGTACACGATATCTTTTTTTCTATGTTTTAGCGTAATGTAACGGGTCTATATCCCAGGCTATGTATAGATGCTATATAACCTTAACAAGAAAACAGAAGTCCTAATCCTAATTTGAATCATACAAGGAAACTTTCCTTAATGAAACTGAAACCTAGGACATGCCATGTTAGAAATCTTTCATTTTTAGAATTCTGTCTTTACTTCAATCACATGCTCTCCAATTTTAATAAGGTATCTTTTAGAAAGATCTTGAATCTTCTCTTGGTTGGCAACTTCAAACAGATTCAACAATCTTTAGAAGAACAATCTGGACAAAGGATGTTCATGCAAACATTCACGAATGTTTCAATGAACATTGTTGATCTTTGCACCTTCACATCTGGTAGCACATCGAAATGTCTTGTATGTTCACAAACTGACTTCTGACTATCACTCAAGCTAGCTAGCAGTACTCACCATGTTGAACAATCTCAGTTTTGGCACGATGCACAACCGTCTTCATCTTCAGCTCAATCTAAACTCCTTGCTTGAGTTGTCTTCAGGAAGTTCGGATAACGTTCATGTACATCTTTATGAACGTTGTCCAGAATAGTAAACGTGTACTTAGAAAAACTAAATACTTAGATGATTCAATGTCATACAAACAATGATAATCAATCATTATAGCAAGTGCAAAGTAGAGCACTTGATAAAAATGCTTAGTGCCAAGCATTAGCACTAACAAAATGGCACCATACCATACGCATTCACAACCATTTTGAACAATAAGAGGAAAAAAATTACCAGAGCGCATAGAGCAGAGGAAACCACACTCCACCAGCAACAAAAACCACGAGAACACTGTAGAGAAGAACAAAGCGAGAAAAACACAAGAAAACCAATATAAATGTCGTCCAAGTAACGGAGAGGAGGATTGCCCAGTTCACTGGCCAATTGATCGACTTCGCATGGGGTCACTATTAGTCCTTTGGACAAGAGATACAAAATGTCTTAGGAAATACTCAATTTCCTAAAAGCTCTTATAAGCTTAACAGTTGTGACGTCTCAAAAATTTCATATATTTATTTAATCAATAATAATAAGGTAGAAATATCTAATAATATTTTAAAAGTTGTTCCAAAATAGGAATTTAGAGTTTATTACAGCGGAAAAAATGATAAAACATTAAACAGTCTTTATTCCATCACCTCATCTCCACCACACTACCTGAGCTTCCTTAGCCTGAAAATATAAATAGCTTTGGGGTGAGTGCTATTAACTTAATGCGGTAACTCAATTATTTAGATTATACAAATATAACAGTAGGAAAATGGGTCATATCATATCATATCATAAAGCCCGTAGGCCAACATAGCATATAACACGTAGGTTAAACAAAGTAATAGCCCATAGGCCCATAGTAATAGCCCATAGGCCCATAGTAATAGCCCGAAGGCCCATATGACCCGTAGGTCTACCTGTACACCGTATATACAAGCATAATAAGGATAAGAGTTCGTATTTATTCTCCGAGAGAATCCCCACCTTAACTAATTCTTTGGAAAATACAATTATAAATATTAACGCGCGCCGCCTAGCATAATAATAATAATCAATTAACATAACGTTAAAATACTTTAATGATAATAATAATAATAATAATAATAATAATAATAATAATAATAATAATAATAACAACAACAACATAACCTTAACAAATAATGTGTTGAAGAATGTACATTCAATATATATATATATTTGGGAAACTGTATGATTATATATATACTTATATATAAATACACACTCACACACACACATATATATAAACATTTATATAGATAGGCCCATCAAATGAGATGTGTATAGAAAAATATTTAATAATTCTAGCACCCATTCCTACAACTTTTCACACGCAACTCGAGGCTTCACTCAACTTTTAAGACACGATGATGCCAACCGAAAAGAGAGTTATTATCTTTTTTCTTGGTTTAAATATTTCTTCGAACAAGAACCAGAAAGGGTAAAACAAAAAACCACAGACAGAAACCAAATAAACAGAGATTAGAAGGTTGGGTACCTCAAGAAGAAGTCCCAAGAAAAGAGAACTTGAATACTTTAAGAGAAGAAGATTGAGTTGGTATGATTTGTGGTGAATGAGGAGCCCCTACTTATACTAGAAAAATTGGGACTAAGCTTGGAAGGGTTGAAATTTAGACTGATTTCTTTCCAAATCATTGCATTTCTTGGCGAGGATCTCGAATTCAGGGGGGAAAGTTAGGTTTAGGGTTTTTGTTTTCAAGGATAATAGTGCGGTGTTTGAAACGGCATAAGGCGGATGTATTCTTCCATGTTGGATTATGGGCTCAACAAACTGGGCTTATGAATCGGGTTTAAATTACATTAGATTATTGGGCCTCAAGAGAAAAAATAAATAATAAAATAATAAATAAATAAAAATAATAAAAAAATAATTATAATGCCCAACTTAAAATAAAATAAAATAAAATAAAATTAAAATATGAACTTATATTGCATCATATAAGATTATTTAAAATATAGTACCTAGACATAAACGGCGCGACTTATAGGAACGTAACATAATATATATAACTTTATAATATACTAGAAAAAAATGTAGTAAAACGTTTTAAAATTTACGGGGCATTATAACAGTGGATCTTACAGATCCGAAATAGGAGAATAAAGGAGAACAAGATTCAAGGGGAGAAACAACTCAGAATATGACAATAGAAGAACTAGAAACACAAAAAACCATAGATCTGAGTACACTAACCCCAAGAAATGAAAAAAACACAACGAAATACGTTCCAGATACCAAGCCTACAGGTCTTCATGTCACTAAGAAACGAAAAAAAGAGGATCGATCTGCTTTACTAGAACAGTGTCCTAGGAGAGGGTACATCGTCTTACCGTTTATCGTCTGTAGAAGATAAGACGATTTTCACCGGAGCAATCGACGATCAAGGTAGAAAACCAACCCTATCGTCTATTGATACCACTATTAGGGACAGGTATACCAAATAATAAAAGATTACACAAGAAAACCTAACTACAATCTACAGTAATAGAAAATGAAATAATAAAAAAGATAATTCATAATCTATCAAAACCGATCGGGCTGACGGCTCAGGAACAACCTACACTCAAATCCCCATCAAATCACTGTGAATCACAACACAGATACTGGTAGATAAAGCCTAGTCGTCAACAACTGCAACATCGGTTGCACCACCACATCTATCACTCACTTACAAAGAGTAAGATGCTCTATCTCACACAGAAGGAAGAAAAAGAATAAAAAAGGAAGAAGAAGATCACAGATCTCAAACTGCTTAATTTCTCTCTCACAAACCCCTAACCGCACACATAGTGAGTAGTATGTGTGAAAGTAATTACAACCAAGATATATATAGATCGGTAGATAGGACAACAACCATACGGAGCTTCCGAATTGGGCTGGACAACATGAGCCTTAATTGGTAAATAGGTAAACTCAATAAATGGACCTCTAATTCCAACAGATTTATAACAATTTGATCTTCGAGGAAACAACAATTTCAAGTTGAAATGAAATGACATTGTAAAGGGCAAAACAGGGAATTCAAGTGATTGTTAAGTGTTGGGCTAATTAGTTACTAATGGGCATTAGGCCTCACCGTAGAAATTGGACTTAATATAATGAGAATACGTGAATTTTGCAAATGTAAAACTATTGGTTACAAAATCCTCGTCATATCTTTTACTACTTTTACGTTTCATTATTACTTAGGGATAAAATCCTCTAATCCACTCTTCATGTCTTACTGTCAAATTTAATATTTTAAAAAATTTTATTATAAAAATAAATTTTATTATAATATTACAAATCATATTCAACAGTTATTGCTAAAAATTCAAATTTTTAAAAATTATATACCCTACTTTTGAAATAATCAACAATGTTAATCAATTATATTAATTAAAAATAAGAAACAAATATTAAAAAATAAATATAAACCCTAATTGGGTGGAATGAACCTAAATAATAATTATAAACTTAAACTAAGCCATAACAAATTGAAATTGAAGAAAAAATTAGGACACCAAATGAAATAGAGAAAAGTGGCACAAAGGATTTCATTTGTATTACTTATGCTGATATGCACGTTAATTATATTAGATAATATTATAAATTATAAATAAATATAATTATACAATTGATTAAAATAGATTTAAACATGTGACAAAAAAAAATGTAACAAATAAACTGAAAAATTTGGGCGTCTTGGAATATTGGGTTTTAGCTGATTGCTTGTTGGGCATGTTGGGCCTGATATATTGGAAAAATAAATTTAAGGGTAATTCTATTCACAACCTTCAATTTTTTCTTCATAACCCCCAAAATTAATTAAAATATAAATATTATTTTTTAGACACTTTTACCCCTATATCCCCCAATTATTCACAATTTAAATTCCTATTCAGAGATTAAATCCTATAGCCCCCAGCTTTACTAGCTAAGGCAAACATAACTTAACGTAATCAAATTATAATTGCCGTCTTCAGCTTTCTTCATCAATCTTCTGTGAAACTTCACGTTTATCAGCCACTGCAATTCTTTATGTAAAATTTATGATAATTTTTTCAGATTTTTTTTAGGTCATGCATGAATTAATAAATCTTTTGTTGTTCTTCAAGTAGAGAAAAGCTCTCAAGGATATTCAAATTCATTGGAAGTCACCTCTTAAAAATAAAATAAAATTTTGATTGGTTCTTGCGAATGAAATTTTATTTTTGAACCTACGAGTGGTAGTGGTGGTTTTGTTTTCAATCATTCATTCTCATTTCGTTCAGTGGAAGAATATATACGAATCACGATAAATAATCAAGCATGAAGATAAAAAGAAAAGAATACACCCAATTCAATGGAACGGCTTACTCGCCAATTAATGAGTTTATGATGTAGTATTGCATTTTAAATTATGAAAAGAGGTTGGGGCTATAGATTAGAGTTTTATTTTATTTTAGTAGAATTTTAAATATTAGGGTTATGAGGTATAATGTCTAACTAAAATAATAATTATATATTAATTATTTTGGGGGTTATAAAGAGTGAAATGGGGGCTGTGAATAGAATTACCCTAAATTTAATGTTTGCCATGCACTGATTCAGTCAAATCTGAGTATTGAAAACCCACACATAAACTAACAGACAACTTGAAGTATAACAGCTACCATCAATTTCATTCTTTCTTTTATTTTCTTCTCTTTATCAAATCAAATATATTGTTTTTGGGCTGCATTCGTGCGCAATCAATGAACGGATCCCTTAGGTTAGACGGTGGAATCTCCTCAAAACCCGGTCCAAGGCTGCGGAAAATAAATAAATAAAAAAATTTCCATAAACATTGGTGTCATAAAAAATATCAAAAACTCCAAACGATCATATAAGGGTGTGCGAAATTTTAAATGAAAAGACCATGAAAAATATATTTAATTTGATGTATTATTTCAAAATTGAATTTGAAATTAAAAAGTTAGGAGCTTTTAAAGTTTTTTATGTATTTTTATTGACATTATACGAATGTCATCTTGTTTGTCACATCATGCAATTCTACTACCTATAAGACATGAGTTATCGTGTGCAACTAATCTACATAAGTGTTTTTCATTGTTTATTAATGTCTTGTGAGTATGTTTTTACCCATTTTTGTATGTTTTTAACACCGCAATTTAGAGTTAGATACTAGATTTTAGTATTGTTATTTCTTTTAGGCAAAATATTCGATACAACAGTTGTATACAAGCTTTATATCAAATCGATACCTTTTAGCGTTACAAGTGATATTTTTTTCAATACAAATAATGTAGTAATAATTATAAAGATATCATATTTTTTTAGGAGTACAATTAAACATGATACTTTCAAGTATTAAAGTGATATTTTTAATAATAGAAATCATATTAGTTTCCGTTTTGATATAAAACTCATTATAAGTGGTGTACATATGACGCATAATAATTATTTATTTAACTTTAAACAATCTATCATGTATATTTTCAAAAAGAACAGATTGTAAATCATGGCTCCACGTAAAAAAGTTCACAAGTCTCTTGGAATAAATGAACTACTATAATATAACATCCTAATTCATACCTAAGACTATAACTTTTTCTCATAATTAAAAAATAAATAAATATATAGTATAAATTGTCTCTTCAACATAGATACAAATATTAAATTTTTTTATAAGCACACGTATACAGATAGCGATTATGTTTATCTGCAAAAACCCATAGCAAAAAATAAACAAAAGAAAGAAATCATGTCGGAGGCCCCCCAAAAAAATGGCGTGGATGCTCGTAGCATTTTCATTACCTAGAAAAAGAACGCGCAAGCAAGGAGAGAGAGAGAGAGAGAGAGAGAGAGAGAGAGAGAGATTTGATCGATTCAATTCAAAAATATAAAAAAAAAAGTCGTAAATAAACTGCAAAAAAGGAATCCGAGTCAAATTTATACACACCAAACCAAACAACTCCCCCGAATATTCCGCTTATCCCTCACCTAATAAATAAATCCCCGGAAAGAGAAAAGGAGAAAACCCATTTTCGTCATTTCACGTTCGATTTTCCCTCAGCTATCTGCCGTTGGATCAACATCATGATGGTTCGACGGCTGGACATCGATGTCTGACCGCAAGTACGAAAACAAGGAGAAAGGAAAATGGTGGGTCGGAACGAATAATGATTAGCCTTTGAAGCTTTGACTGAAAGCCAAAAATCGATAATTTAATTTCAGAGAGGAGAAAGAGTTTCCTGTCTGAAAGGGGAGATTTTTTCTGTCATTTTCTTTTTATTTCTTTCTTTTTCTTTTTTCGGATTTTTGAAATTTCATTTTTTCTATTTCTTTCTATCTCTCTCTCTTCTTGTTCTGCTGTTCCGAAAGCTGGGAAGAGAGAGAGAGAGAGAGAGAGAGAGTGAAAAGATATCAGCAGCTTTGTCTATTTTCCTTTTCCTGTTCTTATTTTTGGATGAAGGAGTGATTAATTATATGTTCGCTTGTTCTGGGCCGTTTGGATTTGAAGAGTGAGGAGAGGGAAAGGAATTTAGCTTTGTTTTTTTCCCTTTCCGCATTAGATAAATAAATTTCCCTTCTGGGTTTTTGATTTGTATTGCTGTTTGCTTGGTGAAGTGGGTAGTAAAATGAATATGATGCGTCGGCTGAAGAGCATTGCTTCGGGGCGCTCATCCGTTTCAGATCCTGTAATTTTCTGTTTTAGTTTCTGTTTTTATCTAATTTTTTAGTTTTTGTGTTGCTTTGATCTAAGGTTAGTTTTGAATTGCTGAAATTAATGAGAGAAGTGGGGGGAAAATAGGGTGAATTTGATTTATTTTGAATGACTTACTCTTAAAAATTGTGAAAAAAAAAGATTATCCTATTTGTTATTATAATATGTATAAACCGGGAATACAAAAGATTGCGAGAGAAGTGAGAGGATAATCGGGTAAATTTGTTTTTATTTCGGGTGAAATTTCTCGGAATTGTGAAAAAGATTATCCTGTTGTTATTATAATCATATTGATATCGGGAAATACAAAAGATCTTTTTTTTTTTTTGGTGAAATGAGGGCAATTAGTTAAATTTGAGATTTATTGGTAGGTATGCTTGTTCTTGCAATATGTGGTGTTGAATTATTTGAGGTTTCTTGTAAATATTCAATTGTCGTTAGGATATATGGTGTTTTTATCTTATTATGTGACCTGCAATGCTTAACCGATTTAATTCAACAAAGACAAAGCTGGAGGCACGGAAGTAGATTTTAGTAATATCAAGTTTTTTGTTTGTGGCGCCTGCTCTGATGTATTTTTGTGGCTGCATTTTATTGTTCAAGGGAGTTCTGGCTTATGAAGTGTATACAGTAGGAATCTCCATTTAAATAGTTCTTTTTATGTAAAATGTGAAAAGCGGATGTAATATGTAAAATGTGATTGCTAACTCGTATTAATAGTTGACCTAGCCACTACTATCATATCATACTCTTCACCTATGGAACATATCCTTAGATTTTCCTAATGTTGAGGTGCGTCAATTGTGGAGTGTTACTTTCTGTTGGGATGCCTTTTGTGGTTTTCTTGTTCGGAATGAAATTTTGTCCGAGTAACCGTTTCACAATTTGATGATGTTGTTAGGTTTTCTGTACTTTTTTTAAGCATCGTGTTTTCTTATTTTACTAGCTTTGGATCTTTTCAAAGTGCACCGAAGAGCTGATTATGCAAGACAGGATTAGATAGATAGTGACCATACAAAATTTTGATCTTTTTATCGCAGGTTGGGGATTCTAGCATTAAAAGGGTGAAGGTGGAGCAAGAAATCGATCAGAGAGCTGCCTGTGATGTGGATACTGGAGAAAGATGTTTGAGAAATCAGGAGCTGCCAGCAGAATCCAACTCTATGGAAGTTGTTGCAGACACATCAGACGTGCATGAGCTTCCTAAAGAAATGCATGAAATGAAGATTAGAGAGGACGAATCTGATGACTATGAGAACAGTGTAAAGGTTCCTTGCCGATTTATTTCCCCCTGCAATTTGGATTTTGCTTTGCTTATTCCCACTGGGCTAGAAGGAAAAATTCTAAATAAATGCATTTGGTGAAAGTTTTGAATTTGTTATTGAACTTGCGAAATCTTCCCAGGATATGGAGCCAACTGTTGTCAGTGGCAATGGAACTGAAGCCGGTCAGATAATTGTGACTTCAATAGGTGGCCGAAATGGACAACCGAAACAGGTTATTTATTTTGCTGGTTGTGTTCTTTGAAATTTATTCTTATCCTTTAATGCCTGTATCTTATTTAATCTGCGAATAGATTTAAGAGAACCTTACCCATTATTGAAGTTCTGTCTAAATTGTTGCTTTATATCTTCAGACAATGTCTTATATGGCAGAGCGTGTGGTCGGAACTGGTTCATTTGGAGTTGTATACCAGGTATTGTTTGAGAAGAAGAGTATTGCTTGTTGAGAGAGGGATATAAGCTCTAGGCTTTAGGTACAAAAACACAAACTTCCATTGACGTTCCCTTTTTCTTTTTAAATTTGTGCTGCAGGCTAAATGCCTCGAGACGGGTGAATCTGTTGCTATAAAGAAGGTTCTACAGGATAAGAGATATAAGAACAGGGAACTCCAGATGATGCGCTTACTCAACCATCCTAATGTTGTTCAACTGAAGCATTATTTCTATTCGACTACTGACAAGAATGAGGTGTACCTTAATCTTGTTCTAGAGTTTGTCCATGAAACTGTTTATCGGGCTTCACGGCACTATAGCAGAGCGAACCAGTACATGCCCATCTTATATGTGCAGCTTTACATGTATCAGGTGCATAGTTGTGGTTTTAGTAATATAGGCTTTTTAAATATTTTCTTAATGTTGGGTTGTATTTTGCTCTAATGCATGGCCCTTTATCTTTTTTGTGCGTGCTTTCGTGTTTTGTGTTTTATTTTTTCCTCATTGAAACCAATTTTACTTTTTTGTTTACTTTTGAACTGCAGATCTGCCGCGCTCTAAATTATATGCATAAAGTTATTGGTGTATGTCATCGAGATATTAAGCCTCAGAATCTGCTGGTATGATTTTTTTTTTCAGAACCCTCTAACCCAAAGTCATGGAATTTTCTCCCTTTTATTTCTTATTAGATATCAAACCATTTTGTGCATATGCTTATGCAACAGATAAAATATTTTTGGCCTGTAAGGATCTGTTTTTTAATTTGCCCTGATTGCTTTGCCAATCTCTCCTCTCCGTCTTTCGTTTTTCCCTTCTGCTTTGAGCTCCTTCCCTATTCGTAAGATCCTTTTCGGGGTATCTTTTCCGTTTTGCCCGATCTGTTTTTCTGAAGTTTAGAACATAAAGTATGATGATTCATGCAGGTCAATTCTCAAACACATCAGCTTAAGCTTTGTGATATGGGAAGTGCGAAGATATTGGTATGTTCTTTGTTCCCCCCTTCTAAGATTTGATCGAGTCCAAGACGTGTTGATCACTGAGCTTTCTGGTGTGGTGCAGGTACCCGGTGAACCAAATATTTCTTATATTTGCTCGCGGTATTACAGAGCTCCCGAACTTATATTTGGAGCTTCAGAATACACAACTGCTATTGATATGTGGTCTGTTGGTTGTGTTATGTCTGAGCTTCTCTTAGGGCAGGTAGGTGCTCATTTTACAATTTTGGCAAACTCGGACGGTTCACTTACTGACCCATTATCTTTTTTATGAAACCTAATGTTTGTACCTTGAGTTCTGACTAATTACTCAAAACACATGCAGCCTATATTTCCTGGTGAAAGCAGTGTTGACCAGCTAGTTGAAATAATTAAGGTGCAAAAACAATAAACTCATTTTTTCCTACAATCTAACATGCTAGTGTTTCTACGTGCATCTCTGAGTTGATATGTGTTTCATTTGGACATTAGGTTCTGGGGACGCCAACAAGAGAGGAAATCAAGTGCATGAACCCAAATTATAGTGAATTTAAGTTCCCTCAAATTAAAGCCCACCCGTGGCATAAGGTTTGCTGAGAATTATAGTTTCTCTATTTCTTTCACCAAATACCGAAATTTTTCTGCCATAGTCATACCTTCTAAAAAAGAATTAAGAAAAGCAAGAAGCAAACTGGAATAAAGAAATGAATGAGATCTAAATGAAGTTACTTTTCAGGTATTTCATAGGAGAATGCCTGCTGAAGCAGTGGATCTCGTGTCAAGGCTGCTCCAGTACTCACCAACTTTACGATTCACTGCAGTAAGTGTCCATACTTGTTTTCTGTCGAGATGGCTTGTTTGGAGTTCGGACACCTTTTTTTTTCGTGTGAGAAATGAAGAACTACGTTAGCCTGGAATTCGTTTTTTATGTGCTAAAGATTAAAGATAATTCCTCCAAGTCTCTTGTCGCGTTCTTAGATAGTTCCCTAATTTTTTCAGTTGGAGGCTTGTGCACACCCATTTTTTGATGACTTGAGAGATCCTAATGCATGCTTGCCCAACGGCCGGCCATTACCTCCACTTTTCAACTTTGCAGCTGAAGGTAAGCTAAGGTTATTGATTTTTTTCTTCCAATTGCTTGTCGTGATAGTTTCCTGTTAAATCTTGGGTTTATTCTCCCAGAACTGGCCGGTGTGCCATCTGAACTGCTCAAACGGCTCATCCCAGACTATGCCAAGAAGTGAATTAACTGATGTCGCAGTGTTGCTTTCTACGGGGTTTTGGATGCCTGCGGGCCATGTCAAGTGTCATCCATGCCTCGTTGCTCTCGAGTATATTAACGAGTTGAAGTTGTTGTATATGTTGGATGAGGTGAAAGATGAAATTTTACAGTGTCAAATATAGTTTCAACTGATTCTTGTATATGGATATTTGCATACAGATTAGATATTTAGATAAATCCAGTTTGCTGGTATCCATATGCCCAGTGGAAGCCTACAAACTGGATAAAATTTTAGATGATTTAGGTACATATTTTTATACAATGTTCATTTGCAGTTCCTTCAAAAATGAGTTTCCCTAATATATGTTGTGCCAATCTAAAAACAAGAATTTCCCATATCTCCGCTCTCTCTCTCTGAAGCCGAGAAAACACTTCTACCAATAGTCATTGCACGAACACATTCCTCCTTTAAAATGATGAAACCGATTTGAGTCCCTAAGAATGATATGCCGTTGGTAAACCTGGGATATAAACTTCATTGCTGTATGACAATCGCCACAGACCCGAACGTTCTTATATACCCGAACAGGAACTCCATCGGACAGCTTAAGGAGGCTGAACGCCACGGCCAGCTTCTCACTGTGATAGGCGAGGCCATGTACCTTACTCTCTTCGTTGATATCATGAAGAGCGAAATTCATGTCAGGAACGTACCCTGCTGCCTTGATCGACCTTAGCATTTCATCGAGCTTCACGTAGATCGCCTCAGCCTCTGTATGGCTGCGATCATCAGATGTGAATGAGTGAACTCTGCTATTCATCTCCACCCAACTACGGCCAGGTTCTTTGACGACACCCCTTGATTTCATCAAGCTTCTAATAGAAGCAGCATCTTCCCATTTTCCAACAGCAGAATACATGTTTGCTAACAAAACATAGGCCACGGGATCTTGAGGTTCCGATTCAATCAAAGTTGCTGCCGCTCTCCTTGCTAGATCGATGTTCCCGTGTTTTCTACAGGCAGAGAGCATCGATTTCCACACAGTTGCATCAGGCTCCACATCCATTTCACTTAATAACTTCTCTGCTTCCTCGATTTTCCCTGATCTGCCTAAAAGATCGATCATACAGGCATAGTGGTCGTGGCAAGGCCTTATCCCGTGATCTTTAACCATAGATTCAAAGTAATATTGCCCTCGTTCAGTGAGACCTGCGTGGCTGCAAGCAAATAGCAACCCAATGAAAGTTATGAAGTCGGGTTTTACACCAGAAGCTATCATTTCGTCATAGAGTACGAGGGACTTCATTCCTTCACCATTTTGGGCATAACCAACAATTAAGGCAGTCCAAGAGACCACATTTCGTGTTTTCATTGAGTCAAATACCATTTTGGCATCTTCCAAGCAGCCACAGTGAGCATAAAATGAGACAAGGGAATTATCAACGGATAATGATCTGTCAAGTCCAGATTTAACGAAACTTGCTTGAGCTTGTTGCCCTAAATCTAGTAAAGCCAACTCTGCACAAGAACTTAGAACAGTGGAAGCAACAACGCGGTCAGAATCAATTCCATTCCTCCGCATTTCACAAAACAACTTAACCGATGCTTCATAGAAACCATTATGAGCAGAACCGGTGATGAGGGAAGTCCACGAGATTACATCTTTTTCCACCAAGAAATCAAACAGTCTGAATGCAGAATCCATGTCATTCTGCTTAGCGTACATATCAATAAGAGCATTACTCACGAGTGTATAACCCTCATACCCAGATTTGATAACCAAAGAATGAATGTTCTTACCCGTCGTCACATCCTTCATCAGAGCAACAGAGTTTAAGATAGAGGGATACGTAAATTCATCAAGTTCCATTCTTTTTCCATGCATCATCCTAAACAAAGCTAATGCTTGATCCGGACAACTGTGTCTCACACACCCGACAATCATGGCATTGCAAGAAATCACATCATCAACCTCCATCAACTCCATCACTCTCCATGCGCTACTCAGGTTCCCACATTTCGTGTACATATCAATCAGAGCACTTTGGACAAAAACATTAGCATCAAAACCACCACGAACAACACAACAATGCACCTGCAACCCGAATCTAAGATCAGAAACAGCTGCACAAGCTACTAATACTCCTGGAAAAGTATACTGGTTAGCCTCACTCCCTTCTCCTCTCATGCCCTTGAAACACTGCCTTGCTCCATCAGCATCTCCGTTCAGAGAATAGCCGTTAATCATTGCAGTCCAAGTGACGTGATTTCTCCCACTAGGCATGCTTTCAAAGAGATGCTCTGCTTCCACAATGCACAAACACTTTGCATAGACATCAATTAGACCAGTAACAACGAAAACATCCGCATCAAATCGAGTCTTCACGGCATAGCCATGAATCTGCTCACCTCTAGAAATCAGACCCTTTACAGAACACATTCTTAATACACTTCCCAACGCGAAATGACGAGGCCTATATCCCTCAAGCTGCATTTCATAAATCAACTTAAAACTCTCAATCTCACAGCCCATTTTGCAATACCCGGAAATAAGTGATGACCAAGAAA
This sequence comes from Perilla frutescens, assembly GCA_026008535.1. NCBI lineage: Eukaryota > Viridiplantae > Streptophyta > Magnoliopsida > Lamiales > Lamiaceae > Perilla > Perilla frutescens. Next base: position 39,450,326 of record BRKX01000002.1, on the reverse strand, counting down.
TTGCACTACGTTTAGGAGTTTCATCAAACAGTTTCCGAGCATCAACAAGCCTCCCTGAACTCCCATACCCGGCTATCATCGTATTCCACGTAACCTCATCTCTCTGAGGCATTTCATCAAACATTTTTCTTGCATCATCAACTCGACCCGATTTTAACAAATCCATTAAATAACTATTCGCACCAAAGAGTAAATCTTTCCCGCAAGAAAAATTCCTGTATCCATGTCTTGAAATAAATTTGCTCATAACCCGAATCCTTATGCTTGTGCAGTCTTCCTCTAGTATTAAACAAAATAAATAAATCAATCAATGAGAAGTTAACAAGTGTCGGCACGCTGGAAAGCCGCGAGGATTCGACTAATCTTCTGAAACGTCGTTATTTTTGTGGGGAAGACAATATCTGAAACGGGGCAGCTCCTTGTTTCGCTATTTATGCCGGCTATTTGTGAGGATTCGACTGGAGTATCTCCACCATCCATGCAAAAACGAGACACATATATAATTTTATTTGTTATAATTTATAACTATGAGAAAATTAAGAATATTATTCTTACGAAATAAAATTAATTTACATTATATAATTTTTTACACTTATTATTAATGGTCATTGAGATTATACCCAACAAAAAAAAAGCATAAAGATAATTATTTAAACTTAATTTTGAAATTCAAATTAAGTGTGAAGTGTGAACTACAAAAAAAATGCATGAACTGTTACAATGTTACCCATGCAACATTATTTTTGTTTTCAAAGTATACATGTGAAACTTTTGCTAAGTAAATAATAAAAATATTATTTAGTGGATTGATATTAGTACTAAAAATTTAGTTTTCAAAATTATAAATGACTTTTGGCGAGAAAACTATTTTAGCAATAATTTCATTATTAAATGGATAAATATATAAATTAATCAATAAATTATCGAAAACTATCGATTCAAACCCACATAATTCATGTATTTCAATTACCTTCTATTTTTCAATTATGTTATGAAAAAATTGTTTATTAAATTTTATACATAATTAATAAATATTTTTTTGTTGAAAATTAGTAAAAAAAATAATTAAAAATTAAAAATCAAATAGATTATTTAATAGGTTCCGAATTGATAGCTTTTCAAAACCAAGAACTCCTTAATATTAATAAACCATATCATACGTCCTATTAATATTAACTAGTATTTCTCCCGTGCGATACACGGAAAAGCAACATATATAATACTTAAAATTATCGTCTAATTATCAAATGAAATTAAAAAATTATAATGTGTATAATATGTAAGATAATAGTTATAATTTTCATTAAATTAAATAATTCATGTTCGTTGTCTACTAAGGTTTCTCACCCCACATCAATCATAAATTATGGAGAAATATATATATATATATATATATATATATATATATATGCAAAAATTTACAGTGCAATCTTTGTAGAAAGATGAGTTGTTGATTTAGGAAAAAAAAGTTCGGAACAGAGAGCAAAATTGATTGTGGCCAGTAACTGTACGTATAATTATATTTTGGTTATATATATATATAATTATATAATATGAATCTATGGAGAGTAAACGGAGGATTACGATTATAATTTCTCAAAAATAAAAAATGATCCACCGGCTCATCGCAATTACGTCAATGTTTAGTTTAATTATTTACACTATATACTTTATTATTAAATTTCTCACATTAATACACGTCAATGTTTAGAAAAAATATTATTTTCTCCCCCCTCCTCTCTCCCTCTCTCCCATTCCCACCTCTCGTGCAATCTACAATGTGCAACCCAATTTTCAAACAATAAATTATGCAATTAGTAGTTATTTATACCAAAACTCAAAACAATTCTCACTACAAAACAATATTTAAAATTATTATTCTTAAAAAATATCATATAATAATTACATTTGGAAATTATGCAAAAAAAAAAAAGCAAAAAAAATACGTTCTCCACACTTCTTCACAATTTTATCTTCTTATCCTTTGAGTCGACATGATTAAATAGATGCATAATCTCACAATTATAAGGATATTAAATTATGTATGTGTCATGTGGAATGCGGATATATATATATATATTCATAATTAATTAATAACTTTGATTTCAAAATTAAAAAATAATAAAAATAGAGCAATGCAAACATTCATTCGTATTTATTTTGAAATAAAGAGCACGTTGTGAATTTTTTTTGCTTTGATTTACAATATTTTCCCCTATTCTAAAAAATATAAATAATTAATATTGTACTCTTAAGTTGTATTTTATTCTTTGAAATTAAAAGTTATCAAATTAAATTAAATCACAATTCAATGTTACATACTAAAATACAAATGAAACAAATGAATAATGAGGACAAACTGAAAGTTTGATCATATTCTAAACGTAAATCTGTGGAAATAATGAAATATGAAAGATCGTGTAAATTATTTTCATACACAAAGTACTCCATAAAGGTCGAATTAAACAGAGTTAGCTATCTTTTAAATTAAATCACAATTCATATGTAATTACATACTAAAATAAAAATGAAACAAATGAATAATGAGGATAAATTTCGAGTCGATTCCGAATTTTCTTCAAGTCTATTCCAAGTAACTCGTTGGTTGGCTCGACTCATTTATATCTTAACTCACACATTTACACAATATGTGCCTACTGGTCAAATGCCACTACAAGATTTGTCTCAATAAAAATTATTTAATACAAATTGTGTTGGCAAAATACAGACAATGTGTTAATTGTATTGTTTTAACTTTTAAATAGTGGGAGGATGATGGATGGATAGGTCATGGTTGGTTTTGATTATTTTTGAATAATTGTATTCATAATCCTCATTTCACTCCTCATTCATTCACTCACACACACACACATATATGAGTAGTGATTTTCAGTCAGATTCTAGCTAGCCAGAATCTTTTATTGTTTTTAATAATTAATTAATTTAATTAATAAAAAACTAATTACTCAATAAATTTACATTGATGCCCTCCATAATAATTAGGGCAACTCTATATGCGCTTCAATTTAGAAGAAATTGAAGATGAAAAAAAAAAAGAAGTGAATAAAAGAAAGAAGATGAAGTTGCACCCCTTTCTTCTGATCCACTTCTAGAGTGATTTTAATAATTAATTACAAATCACTAATTTCATGACAGAAGGATAATATAGTAAAAACACAACATTTAATAATTAACATAATTAATTTATTAATAATACAGTTTTATTAATCATCAAAAAATTAGATTCTGACTAACCAAAATCTGGCTGGCTAGCATTATTCCATATATTAATATTAATATATATAACAAAACAACCAAAATCTATGTTATACCTTGAAAATTCTTGTACGCATGTTGGGGTAGTGGCACATCTGTCATAATAGATGTATTGGGACACTTTCATGTGTCCTAAATTAGGACACATGAAAGTGTCCCAATACATCTATTATGACAGATATGGTAGTGTGTGTTAGTGAGTACAAAAATTTCCCGTTATACCTATACTCACCACGATCCATTTTGCTTTTAGTCCCAAACTTTTTATCTCAATCAACTCTTATCTTTCGACTTAAACTACATTATAAATTTTGAATAACTTATGTTTCATATCTTATTTGTGCATTATTTTTTATTTTTTATTTTTTAGTGGTGCACTAATTATCAATCAAAAACTTTTACCTTTCAACTTAAATTGCACTATATATTTTGAATAATTTTAAGTATGACATGGGAGTTTTTATTTGCACCACTAAAATCACTCTTTGCACCACTGTTATTCAATTCACCACTGATTTTACTCTTTACACCGCACACATTTACATCAATATCCCTTTAGCCTGATTTCTATGATTTTAGTGAAGTGTTTGGCCTAATTAGTTTTGTTCTAACTCTGAAGTTAGAACAAAATGATTATACTCTAACTTCAGAATTAGAACGGATGTCTGAAATTGTCTAAGTGTTGGTTCGATATATGTAGTTCGACCTAATTAGTTTTGTTCAAACTCTGAAGTTAGAACAAAATGATTATATTATAACTTTAGAGTTAGAGCGAATATTTGAAATTTGCTAAGTGTTGGTTCGATGTATGTAGTTCGACCTAGTTAGTTTTGTTCTAACTCTGAAGTTAGAACAAAATAATTATGTTTTAACTTCATGATTAGAACGGATGTCTGAAATTGTCTAAATATTGGTCGAACTTCAAAATTAGAATAAACTAGCTTTGTTCGACGTTCTTTATTAGAACACGTAAAAGCGTGTTATAACTGTACTTGTAGAACAAATGCGAAAGCTTCTCCAAATAACACGCGGAAATTGAAATTTTAATCGGCACAAACTCACGAAAAATGCTTACATTATTTTTTTGAGCTCACGAAAATTCAAAGCTAGTTTTTTGAGCTCAATTTTGTAGTTATATGACATGTTAATCTAGTTCTTGTGCAAATTGTTCTTCCACTTCCCTTTTCGATTTTTATTTTCTGTTTTTCATTTTTTTTTGTGGTGTATTGAGTAATTTAAGTGGTACAAGAAAGTAATTAAAGAGAATTTAAGTCAATCCATAATTATTTTATTTTTATTTTTTTCTTTTATGGTGCAAAGAATAATTTTAGTGGTGCATTTAGTCGTTCCCACATGACATATGTGTATCATTTTTTAATTTTTTTAATAGGGGAAAGTGGAGCGGTGAAACATCCTCCTTTGTACATAAAAGGTCTTGCGGGATTTTTTTCACTGTTTATTGAAGTTGAAATTATATTTTTTGCTGAGTTAGGTGCCTGCTTTATTTCATTTTTGTTAATTAACCTCTCAATTTGGAAGTGATTTTTTTTTTTTAAAGTTTGCACAAAATGGAGGCCAAAAGGAATCGATTTTGAAGAGAATGAACAAATGAAATGATAATAAATTGAATTAGGAGCGCGATTCAATTTGTAATTTAATTAGTCATCCATAATTTTAGTTTAAAGTTAAAGTAAAAATAATTACAATTTTATAAATAATAATAAAAAATTATGTGGAGGACAATTCACGTTTCAATTGTATTTTAATCATAATTTTTCCACCCAAACAAAAATTCAAATCTTTAATCACAAATCCCCGACTTAAAGCATATACGTGAATCATCCGCTGACGATATTAATTGAATATATATATATTTTCAATTTCATAAAATATATTCTGAAAAAAAAAAAGATAACATAAAATGTGCATCACAATCAATTACAATTAATAACTAGACTAGTTACCAACCTGATCCAAATTTCTCTCTTTATGATCGTCTCGTCGTCAAAATTGGACCGTGCGATCAATCCCCAATCCGAAAGAGAGAGAAACAGAAATCAATCTCCAATCGGGGAGAGAGAGAGAGAGAGAGAGAGAGAGAGAGAGAGAACAAAATAGAGAAAGGACCAGAAGTCGAAAATCTCCTTCCGCCCGAAACGATGTCGTCCAACAACGACAGCCCGTCCCCCACGGCCGCCGTCGATACTACGCCGCTTCTCGGGGATCAGGTCCCCCGCACTCGCTCCCGCTTCCTCGGTCGCCCTCCCAGCCTCCGCGGCGCCGCTCGCTTCCTCCGCCGCGCGAGCAGCCGCGGCCGAGCGATGCGGGAGCCCTCCGTCCTCGTCCGCGAAGCTGCGGCGGAGCAAATCGAAGAGCGCCAGAGCGATTGGGCGTACTCCAAGCCGATAGTGATACTGGACCTCGTGTGGAACCTCGCCTTCGTAATCGTCTCGATTTCTGTTCTGATCATGAGCCTCCATGAACAGCCTTCGATGCCGCTGAGGCTCTGGATTGCCGGCTACGCGCTGCAGTGCGTGCTTCACATGGTCTGCGTTTGCGTGGAGTACAGGAAGAGGTATTCCCACCGGAATTCCGAGGGTAGTGAGAGGGGACGGGTTACGTATAGCCGGAATTACTCGAATTCCAGCTCCGGAAGTGATGACGTCGAGTCCGGCGGTTATGCTTCGGAGCGCCGACAAAGTGATGATGAAACCAGGTAAAGTTCAAGTTTTGGTTTTAATTGACTTGCTTCCCCCTTTCTGCTTTTATTTTTCCTTTTAGTACTTTTCGCCGTTGCTTATTTATAAATTTTTATTCCGCGGCTAATGAATTATGATGAGTTAGAACTTAATGTGAAATCAATGGCGCGTTAATGCTTTATTCGGGTGCAGTTTTCAGTGAAGTGAAACTATCGAAACTGGTTCTTGTGTTTCGCCTTTATTTTTATTTTTATATTATTGCTTTTGACTTGTAAGCAGTATATTTTAACCCACATGCATAGAGGAGAAACGGAATCTGTAGATCATGTTAAGAGAAAGAAATTGACAATGGTGATGATATATTGCTTTCTTTTGTGCAGTGTTGCTAAACATCTGGAGTCTGCAAATACTATGTTCTCGTTCATTTGGTGGATAATTGGGTTCTATTGGGTGTCTGCTGGTGGCCAGACTTTGACTACTGAATCACCTCAGCTTTACTGGTTTGCCCAAATCATGTTTATTGATGCTGCTGAAATTATGACATACTTTTTAGCTCGTTTTATGTATTTTCAATGATGTATTTTGCAGGCTTTGCATTACATTTTTGGCATTTGATGTGTTCTTTGTTGTGATTTGTGTTGCTGTGGCGTGTATCATTGGAATTGCTGTTTGCTGCTGTCTACCATGTATCATTGCAATCTTATATGCAGTTGCAGATCAGGTAAGTTTTACTTAATATCTTAAGGTTCATATAAGTACCTCTGGTGATTGCCAGTGGTTCGTTTCAATTATGACCTTAATACGATAATAAACAAAAGTTTTGAAAGCAAAGAAAAGAACCAAGAGTTAAGCATGCCTTTATTAAGTAAATATGCTGTGTATGGAATCAATATAAACTGTGAAAAATTTGTTTCGAGTTTTGTGTATGTGATTACAATTGGATGGCCATTCACCAATGCTATATAATCTTCGATGACTGTCGGAATATGTACTACTTCTGCCTCCATGGTATCAAAAAAGAGAATAAAATACTAGAAGAGGATTTTCAGCTGCCCTTATCTGAAGTAAAAGGACTTCTCTTTTTATCATTGCCATTATTTATTTATTTATTTGACATTATTTCATAGGAAGGAGCTACTAAGGAAGATATTGAGAGACTACCAAGATTCAAATTCCGGAAAATTGGTGACTTTGAGAAGCAAAATGGTGAAATTCAAGAATCATTTGGAGGAATAATGACTGAGTGCGACACTGATTCACCCACAGAGCATGTTCTCCCTCTCGATGATGCTGTATGTCTAATTCTACCTGTTATACCTATTCTGGATTCAATTTTGCATTTGCATCAAAAAATTATATGTTCCTGCATGCCTTTTGCTCCTTCACTATTCTAGATAGTTAAGTCGCATCCAATGGGCACTGAGACATGGATAATGGTTCTGTCTTTGTCAAGCTTTACAGATTTTATGCTATAAATTAAGGGGGTGCATTGGTTTTTGCATGCAGATTATCTCCACGTAGCTAGTGTCTTGTTCGCAGATCTTTCACCATACATGCATATGCAAATGTTAAAACCGTCATTTTAGTACTTTAATTGCTTGATGACATCTAAATGACTGATTATAGGAATGCTGTATTTGCCTTTGTGCCTACGATGATGGAGCTGAACTGCGTGAACTCCCCTGCCGTCATCATTTTCACTCAGCCTGCATTGACAAGTGGTTGCACATAAATGCAACCTGCCCTCTCTGCAAGTTCAATATACTGAAAAATGGCAGCCAAGCTGACAGCGAAGAAGTATAGACGAGAAAGATATGAACAATCAGCCATGAGGCTCGTATAATTTTGATGTGGGATGGTGCCATTGCGTCAACTAGCTGTCCTGCTTCAGGTTACACTTTGAGAGTTGCTTCTTGTGTGCTTAATCTGTTGATGCCCTCTGTGCTTTCCCTACACTGATTGTATATGTTAATTTTCGAATAGTTTTTGTGAACTCGTTGTTTCTGGGACACAACTAGAAATGGGAGTTGAAACCGGAAGCTGCTTGGTGTAACATTCCAATATATTTAGATTTAAACTGTATGTAATACTAGTGTGTGATGTTTAAAGAAAACTTATTTACAATCATATATTGGAAAACCTTGATGAAATCTACAGGTTACAGAAATCTTCTGATTCACTCTCTCTCTCTCTCTCTCTCTCTCTCTCTCTCTCTCTCTCTCTCTCTCTCTCTCTCTCTCTCTCTCTCTCTTCTGTTTCATTCTTTTTGTTAACCCTTGGTCTCAACATTGTTTCTTGCCTTAATGAAGCTAGTAACGTAAGATTTATGTATCTCTACTGCTTGAAATGTATAGTCGTAAAGGAACCATTGTTGGCTAAATTAATTTAATTTCTCAGTTCTGGAATGAAACTAATTAGGTGGTTATTAACTTATGAGAAAGTTAGATTACACAACACACTGATTATCAAATTCTTAGACTATCTACTGAAGAAAATAAAAAATACTATGAAGTTTTGGAATTGAAACCATGAATATTATGTCTGTTAATCAACATATGTGAACAGGAATATGCTCTCATTATTAATCTATTATTGACTGGTATAAATTAGGGTTAATTACAGTTTAAATAACCACAATATTTGACCAAATTTGTGCATGTAACAAAAATTTCAGAAATCGTAATACCGACGGCGGATTCTGAATAATTTTGTACAATTCGAATTATTGGGCATAACTGTGCGGGTCAAATTCTGATTCCCATTAACTATTTCCGGTGTTCTTAATTTCGAAAATAAATTGAAAGTTTATAATACAATGCATGTAACTCAATTTTTTTTTTCCAAAGTTAGTATAATATTACAAAATAACTGCTACAGTTTGAAAATCCTACAGTGACAGACGGTTCTCCTGAGATACGAGATGAGGAATAAATGGAGTGATCAGCTGCAATTGCATACTAGAAAAACTTGTTCAATATACACCATCTATAAGAGTAAGACATTTGGTGGGATTCTCTCTTCTGCCTATCACTACTAAATTTAATGCTATTAGTTAAAGTTTCACTGTTTATTGTTCGATCTTCGCACTACATTCTATATATCTCACACAAGATCATTCGTCAATCCCCATAAGGTTTTCCAATTAAATCAATATTCTTCATCAAATCACAATCGAAATCTCTTCCATAAGAAAACATTAATTAGGGCGTCATTAAAGTTCAATCTTTTTTCCTTTACGAGATCAAATAAAATTCTTTTTTCCTTCACGAGATCAAATAAAATTAGTATTCAAACAGTAAGTACTGCTGCATCACAATTCACAAAAGAATCAACTTAATTAAATAGAAATCTTATAATTTACAGTTTGTTCGTGATCCAGAATTAACAAAAACAGACAAGTAAAATAAAATAAAATAAAAGACTCAATAAGACGTATACGAAACGGGAATACCCGTAACAACACTACCGGAAAGGTTAGCATCCGGCGGCGGAATCCCAGCCCACGGCCGCGAACAGGTGGCGGCGCAGCCTGAATTATTCCCGTTCCTGTTCCCCTTGACCTTGACCGACAGATTGACAATCCCATTCCTCTCCCCTCCTTTTCCCCACAGCCTGTAACTGACGAAACTCAAATAATCCTGGGGCAGTTTCCCGCCGGCGAAATCCGTGACCGGTATAGTCGCTGCCCCGATGACCGTTCTGCCCGAATGCACTTCCACAGCAATAGAGCTGGCATCCTCGGGCAGCTCCATCACCAGCTTCTCGTTCCATGCAGGGCAGCTCCGCCCTTCCGGGTCCACGCCGGTCGACCCGGACTGGAAGTGCCCGGTTCTAACGGTGACGGAGACGCTATTCTTCACGGGCCGCTTCCTGTTGACGAGCAATTCCTCCGCCGAAATAACGGTCACCTCGATCGTCTTTGACGACGCTGCTTTCGCCATGATTATTATGTCTTTGTGTTTGCACTTGCAGTGGTGATGAGGGAAATTCGCAACTGTTATGCATATATATATATATGCGTTGTGCACATTTTACTTATACATATATATAGAGCGCTTTTTTGTGAAATGAAGGTTGAAAGAAGAGACGTGGAAAGTGGTGCGCTGTTTCTTACTGCTCACAAAAATCGTGGAAACCCCCGCTTAAATAAAACACTATATTTATGACTATGAATTCACAAATTATAATTTCATCAATCCATTCATTAATTTTCAATCTATTTTAAACAAAAAAAAATCTGATTAATGTCATATTTAAACTATTTTCATTTGGTGTGTTTTAGTAAGAATCCGTTTTTTTTAAAATTAACTAAGAAGAATCGTATTTTGAGATATTTACTTTAACTTTAAAATTAAATAAAATGAACGATATGATATATTTTTATGAATAAAATCCAATTAAGCTAAGGAGGAAATTTCCATACATGTTTCCCAATATTATTAATGTAATTAGTATATAAAAGGAATGAAGACGCAATCCTCCGGTCCAATTTTCTTATCCGATTGGGTAATTAATTACACTCTTGTGCATGTACTTTTAAAAGTCTTTTAAAAGTATGGTGTATTCAATCCAGACTTTTAAAAGTCTTTTAAAATCCTGGTGTATTCAATCCAAACTTTTAAAAGTCTTTTAAAATCCAGATGTATTCAAAAATCCATAGACTTTAAAAAGTCATTGACTTCATTGGATTTCACCAGGAAATGACGTGAAAATTACAAATGATGAAATCCGACCCCTGGACACGAGATTTCGATGGATTTGGAAAACCTGGCGAACGCTGTGTCCCAGCTGCCGGTGAGGAGTTGAAAGCGGGCACCCCAGCGGCCGCTGGCTTTGCCGATGATGGCACTCCAGCGGCCGCTGGGTGCCAGCGGTCGCTGGGAGCAAGGCCGCTGGCTTCCAGCGGTAGCTGGGTTCCATTTTTTTCCGGGCCCACCGATCACTGTGTTCCATCGAACGCTGGAAAAAATGATTTCAAATCTGTTGAAATCATCCAAAATCGATCCAAAATCCATACACAAAATCCGCCGACTCTGCATGGAGTTGAGAGACTCCATGTGGAGTTTTGGAAGACTCCATGTGGAGTCTATGGATTTAAAAATCCATAGAAATCAATGGACATTTTAAAGTCCAACAAAATCCATCAAAATCCTAATTGAATACACCCCCTAAATTTATTTTTTAATAATGTTTGTTTTGAAAATAAAACTATTAAAATTTAATTATTTATGATTAAATTTTAAAAAACCTATATACCCTAATTAATTATGGAGTAATCAATTCTAATAATTCATAAAAGTTAATTGTAATAAACTCATTTGATTCATGTTTCATTGGGCGATCGAGGAGTTGAAACGGATATATGTTAAACTTATTTTGGTGGGGAAATTGTAAGGACTCAACTCCGATGTATTAACTATTAACTATCTTCACTCTTCAGTGGGATAAATTATGTGTTAAGAAAGAGAATGGTGGTCTCCAACTTTTCAATCTTTCGATCCTTGGGAGGGGAAGTTCGGCTGGCGGTTTATTGCCAACCTTGATGCCCTAGTTTGCAGAGTTCTTCGGGCTAAATACTTTCCTGGAGGGGATTTTTTGAATGCTGCTTGTAGAGGCATCTAGTCTTCGCAAGATTTGATCAAAAGGGGGCGTTCGTTGGAAAATTGGTGATGGACTGCAAGTTATGGTTAGGGAAGATCCATGACTTCGTAATGATGACAGTTTTTATGTGAACACTCCAGTAAGCAATGTGTTCCATAATCTGTTGGTTAGGGAGCTATTCATTCCAGGTTGTTGAATATGGAATCAAGAGCTGATGAGGGTTTTTTCTATGAAGAGTGATGCAAAAGAAATTCTCTCCATGACCCTTAATCCGCAGGGAGGACAAGATAAGTTGATTTGACATTTCTTGAAAAATGGCATCTATTCCGTTAAGTTTGCATATCATCTTGCTAGTTCCCTTACTATTGATGATCAAAATTCAGTGGATGGTTCTTGGTCAAGTATTTGGAAGCTTATGGTACCTCAAAAGTAAAACATCTTTTGTAGCGTGCTGCTGTGAATTGTCTTCCTAATAAGGCGAATCCCCTTCGATGTGGTCTTTAAGTTGGAGGTGAGTGTGTGTTGTGTGGGGAAGGTTTGGAGAATGGTTGGCATACTTTTGTTTCTTGTTCTTATGCCCTCTCTTGTTGGCATGCTCTTGGTATTGAGCCATTGATCAATATTGCTAGTAATCGGTGTGATTCTTTGTGTGATTTTCTCCTTTTTATGTTGGGGCAGAAAAATGATAAGTTAGTGCTAAATGTTTCTATGATGTTGTGGCAACTTTGGAAGGAGAAGAATTCATTTCTTTGGAATAGGCAGTGTAGTGGTGCTGACAATACTGTTTTTAAGTGGCCTTCGATTATTGTATGAATGAATGGAAGGTCAGAGGGTGGTGGTTTCATTGACTATGCATTTGATTAGTGGGGATTCTTGTGAGGGTTGGCATGACCCACTGTTGAGTTGGGTTAAGGTGAATGTCGATGCTGCTTTCTTTGCCTTTGCTAACGCAACGAGTTTTAGTATGATTCTATATGATGATTTTGGAACGTTTGTCGCTGCAAACTAGGTTGTGCTTGATGTTGAGGTATTAGAGTTGAAGAAGGGTGGTGATGAGTTTGCACGAAGCACTGTCTTGAATTAAACACTTAGGCTTTGAGAAAGTCATTTTTGAAGGTGATTCCAAGATTGTTTCTATTGATATGCATTATGACGTGCTGTAAACAAATATTACAGGCTAATAAGTTTTTACAGTGCGTCATGTTCATCGTAATTCCAATATTTTGGCTCATATATCGTCTAGTTAGAGTTACTCTTTTCTAGTCCTCATTGTTAGGTCGAGTCTCCAAACTTTGTGGATGGACTTCTTGACATTTTTTGTGATTGTTCTTCTTAATAATATTCTTTTTTTTTCAACAAAAATAAAATTGTAAACTATAATTGGTAATCATGAAAATGGGGTGGCTCGCCTAATTGCAATGACATTTCGTTCTTTTGCTAGTTGGTCTATTGTTTGGCTTGACTCACTGGATCATGTCAAATCATCCTTTTCACCATTTATATATATGTACAACTCGGATGAGATTTTCTAATTTGAACTGTGTGTTCCAACATTAAAATTTACGTAATTTTAATAATGTTTATAATAAAATCAAGATTTATTTTACTATAACAAATTATAATTAATTTTGATCATTAAGAATTAATTTTTTAAAAATCATATACCCTAACTTTGAAATAATCAATCATAGTAATCAATTATATTAATTTTAAAAAAATAAATAATATAAATAATTATAACCCCTAATTGGGTGGAATTAAACTTAAATAATAAAGTAAAATTAAACTAAACCAAAAAAAATTAATATTATTGAGGAAAAAATGAAAAGTTGGAATACACCTAACTTTGAAATAATCAATCATAGTAATCAATTATATTAATTTTTAAAATAATATAAATAATTATAACCCCTAATTGGATGGAATTAATCTTAAATAATAAAGTAAAATTAAACTAAACAATTAGATCATTAAATTAGACTGTACAAGTCAGGTGTTAGACGGTGCAAGTCATGTGTGACAGACTCACACCTAGTGTTAAGGTGTGATAGACTCACACCTAATCTGTCACACCTAGTGGTACTCAACCATTAGATCATTAAATTAGATTGTGCAAGCCAGGTGTTACATGGTGCAAGTCAGGTGTGATAGACTCACACCTAGTTTCAAGGTGTAATAGACTCACACCTAATCTGTCATACCTAGTGGTGCAAACTACACACGAGAGGTTAACCACACTTGGCTTATTAATTTTAAAGGTTTGGAAGAAAATAACCATCATTCCTTTATTTTTTGTCCTATTATTTACGAAATTGCCACCATCTTTTCCATTAAATCTCAACCATTAGATCATTAAATTAGATGGTGCAAGTCAGGTGTGACAGACTCACACCTAGTGCCAATGTGTGATAGACTCACACCTAATTTTTCACACCTAGTATCATACCTAGTGATTTTTTGTCGTATTATTTACGAAATTGTCACCATTTTTTTCATTAAATCTCAACCATTAGATCATTAAATTAGATGGTGCAAGTCAAGTGTGACAGACTTACACCTAGTGCCAAGGTGTGATAAACTCACACCTAATCTGTCACACCTAGTATCACACCTAGTGGTGCAAACCACACAAGGGAAGTTAACCACAATTGGCTTATTAAATTTAAAGGTGCCAATGTGTGATAGACTCACATCTAATCTGTCACACCTAGTGGTGCGAACCACACGATGGATGTTAACCACACTTGACTTATTAATTTTAAAGGTGCTAAGGTGTGATAGACTCACACCTAATCTATCACGCCTAGTATCACACCTAATCTGTCACACCTAGTGATTTTTTATCCTATTATTTACGAAATTGCCACCATCTTTTTCATTAAATCTTAACCATTAGATCATTAAATTAGATGGTGCAAGATGGTGCAAGTCAGGTGTGACAGACTCACACCTAGTGCCAAGGTGTGATAGACTCACACCTAATCTGTCACACATAGTATCATACCTAGTGGTGCAAACCACACAAGAGAGATTAACCACACTTGACTTATTAATTTTAAAGGTTTGGATGAAAATAGTCATCCTTCCTTTATTTTTTGTCCTATTATTTACGAAATTGCCACCATCTTTTAATTTCCTTTAAATCTCAACCATTAGATCATTAAATTAGACGGTACAAGCCAGATGTTAGATGGTGCAAGTCAGGTATAACAAACTCACACCTAGTGCTAAGGTGTGATAGACTCACACATAATCTGTCACACCTAGTGGTGCAAACCATACAAGGGAGGTTAACCACACTTGATAAGCCAGGTGTGACAGACGTGTGACAATGTGTGACAGACTCACACCTAGTGCCAACGTGTGACAGACTCACACCTAGTGGTGTTGGTGGTGAGATTCGAATTTGAGACCTTTGCCACAAGATAACACCACTCCACCACTAGGCCATCCCTAAGGGAACGAAACAAAAATAAAAAAATTCCTTGTATATTAATAACAAATTAATATAATAATTTTTATTCTCCAGTTACATATATACTTCAAATTTCGGATGAGATCCCTCGTGCCCTCCCGTGTTACATTTTGTGTGTCATAACTATGTTTTTTTTGTTTTTTTAATATATTCTAATTGGGAAAAAATAAACCATAAATAAAAAAATTTAATTAAATCATAATAAATTAAATTTTAAATAAATAAATAAATAAAAGTTTGGGACATGAAATTCAATGACACATGGATGTGGTGTGTTGATATTTTCGTACGTACGTGCCGTTGAATTGGTGAGACTGTGAGAGACTTTAGGTTTGAGAGGTTGACGATTGAATTAAAGGTTAAAATATGAGTGGCAGCAGTAAAAAATGTAACTCGTAAAGATTTGTTCAACTAATTTTGAACCATCCATAATAAATTAATTATAAACAGAAAAGGAAAAAGAAAAAAGAATAGGACACATACGTGTTCATCATCTACATATCTATTCACAATCACAGGCCATATCCACGTATCTATTAATTTATACATTATAAATTGTAATTAAAAACCACTAATTATTATAGGAAATTAAACAAGAATTGTTGCAGTGAAAATACCAGCATCGATGAGCAAGCGGAACAACTGGGCAGAGTAGCTGAAATCCCGCCTTCCCTATCCATACCCGTTGATATATGGGGGATGAAAGCGTTCGATCTTCTTCTTTATAGCCGACAACTCGCTTCCTGCTCCTTTCCCCCCTCTCTCTCAAATGGTTGTTTCTGCTGTTGAAATATATATAGTTTGAGGCGGAAGTAGGATTTAATTTCCTATATATATGGAGAGTTGATTAATTATGGAGGTATGAAATACAATAATAATAATAATAATCATCATCATCATCATTATTTGGTGAGGAGACAAATTCGCAATGGATCGTAAATAAATGAAAGTGGGAAGAAGTGGCGGGGAAAGTGGTGTGTTGTTTGTTTCACTATTAGTGCTGATCTGGCAGAAAGTGAAAAACCGACCTACAATACAATAACAGTTTTTTTTAATTATTTCTGAACGTCTTACAAAAACCTTTCCTTTTACAAAATGAATAATTTTTTTCTTAATATTTCTACTTAACCTTCTTCGATATTAGTAATTTTTTTGAATGATCAGTTAATAATAAGAAGTACAAAATTGTGTTATAGAACTGAGGTTACAATTGACTGGAATCTCGTAACGATTTGAATTACACAGAAACAGAAGGAATAGAAGAAGAACAAATACAAGTAATTGAAATGACACAAATTTAACAACAAACTGGAACTGAGGCATATTCCAAGTCAAGTCGAGGGACCTCTTTCCACAAGACAAATTACGCCGCGGCTAGTGCTCACGGTCTGGCGATTCGTCTCTCAAAGATGAAACGGCTTCATCCTTCCGACAGTAGCACCACAAGTCCGATAAGGTTCCGGCGAACTAGACAATATCGAGAACTGGGAAGCTGAGACTCAAAGGGAAGTATGCAACAATATGATGTAGCTTGTGCAGAATGTAGCCATTTGGACCATGCAGGATGTCCTATTTATAGGCACATCTCCACTGCAGGGGACAATAGCTAGGGTTTGAGGACATTCAAACCAGGTGTTGTAACTGTCAGGAGTTATAGCTCTGCAATTAAGCCCTCCAGAAGTTACCTTCTGCAGATCCCAACACGTGTCCAAGGCAGCTGCAGATGCAGATCCTGACAGGTGTCCCATATCAGCTCAAATCCCAACACGTGTCCAGATAGCTGTAGACTTTGACTCCCGACAGGAGTTACATTCCAGCCCACTAACTCCACCAGCTCCAGGTGGAGTTACCATATTTGAAATACAATTGAAGCCACTTAACTCAGCTAGAAGTTATAGACTTCAATGCTGGACATGCACCACTAAATGCACCCATGACCCGACGATCCAGATAGCTGATCCGCCGACCCGCTCAACGATCGACCGTTTTTGTATCATTTTTTACGGTACGGCTAAGTCCCGGAAGCCCACATACGCCCAAAGTCCACCCAAAGTTTAATTGCCAAGATCCAAGTCTGAGGACGAGAATGAGGATGAAGACTAGACGAGCACGGGCGGGCGCGCGCATGTGTGCGCGTGTAGGCTCATGACCCACATCCTTGTGCACTTAATTACTTCCCTTAAGTGTTAATACACTTAAATACACTTTTTAACTAACTCAATTTATTAAATCTAATTTTCCAACAATCCCCTACATGAGTGGAAATAGTGCATGCATATGTGCAGACAAGCAGCCCAGTTCTCTAGAAACACAACTGCAATAGGATAGGTAGCTTGTGACTTTAAACCTTCCATATTCCAACACTATCGAGTATACCGGCTGTTTAGTGGACATGATGCCTTGAATTATACATCCTTAGTGTATACTAAGACAATAGTATTGAAAATAGCTATGTCTCAAATATTATCTGTTCTCATATTTGTGTCCGTTTCAGACCATGGACAATCTCTTTGAATTCATAAATATCTCTTAGAAGCGGCCCCCACTTCTCACTTATATAGGTGATTTCCTCTTCCAAGTATCCTGCCATACTCAACCTCACTAGGTTTAGAAATCATTAAAAGTCATCGGACTTATCCTCACCACATTGACAGGTGTGCACTTGGTTTTCTCACAGGGAACGGTTCACTTATAAGTTTCCAAGTGCTACCAAATCGAACGATTGTAGCTTAGTTTTCCCATTGAATCAAGTTCTTAGGATCTCCAGTCATCATGGTTGGGTTACCACTACAAGTATTCTTAGATTGTGAATTTTAAACCCATTCCCTCTAGCAACTTAGCCATTTGATCTTGATTTAACCTTTTGGTTAGCGGATCCGCTAGATTGTCTATTGACTTCACATAGTCAACTGAGACAACTCCACTTGAGATCATATGCCTCACAGTATTATGTCTCCGACGTATATGTCGAGACATACCATTATGTGTCCTTCCGATAGCTGCTTGACTATCACAGTGAATCATCACTGACGACACTAGTTTTTTCCAGCATGGAATATTCTCTAGAAAGTTACGAAGCCATTCCGCTTCTTCACAAGCTTTATCCAAAGCGACAAACTCAGATTCCATGGTAGAACGGGCTATACAAGTCAGTTTCGTGGATTTCCACGACACTGCTCCACCACCGATAGTGAAAACAAATCCACCAGTCGAGAATGAGTCTTTTGTGTCTGATATCCAATTCGCATCACTGTACCATTCAAGTACAGAAGGAAATCTTGTATAATATAGCCTGAAGTTCAAAGTATACTTTAAGTATCTTAGAACTCGTACTAGAGCTTTCCAATGCTCTTTGTTTGGATTGCTCGTGTACCAACTCAACTTGTTCATAGAACATGCAAGATCAGGTCTAGAGCAGTTAGTGATATACATCAAACTCCCAATGACCCTTGCATACTCTTCTTGAGCTACCGGTTCTCCTCAATTTTTACTCAAGTGTACATTGAGTTCCAACGGGGTTTTAGCCGGCGGACTATCAAAAGCGTTGAATTTCTTAAGCACTTTTTCTACGTAATGAGATTATGTTAAGAGAATTCCACCACTTGTCCGTACTATCTTGATTCCTAGAATCACATCAGCTAAGCCCATATCTTTCATATTGAAATTTCATTTCAACATTTGTTTCGTTTCAACAATCACTTGGTGGCTACTGCCCATGATTAACATGTCGTTTACATAAAGACAGATTATGACATAGCCATTAGAACTGCTCTTTATATACACACATTTATCACACTCATTAATTTTGAAACCATTTGATAACATCACGTTATCAAACTTCAGGTGCCACTGAATAGGTGTTTGTTTCAGACCATACAACGATCTAACGAGTTTACACACCTTTCGTTCTTGCCCTAGTATAACAAACCCTTTAGGTTGTTCCATGTATATTTCATCCTCTAGCTCACCATTTAAAAATACGGTTTTTACATCCATTTGATAAATTTCGAGATTGTGCAAAATAGCAATCGCTAAAAGCACATGAATAGATGTAATCTTTGTTACTGGTGAGTAGGTATCGAAGAAATCATACCCCTCTTTTTGTCTAAAGCCTTTGGCAACCAAACGAGCTTTATACTTATCAATAGAACCATTTGCCTTATATTTTCATTTTAGGATCCACTTGCATCCTAACGGCTTACACCCACTTGAAAGATTTGTCAACTCCTAAGTGTGATTTTGCATGATGGAATCGATTTCACTGTTGATAGCTTCTTTCCAGAACGCAGCATCTGGACTAGATAGAGCTTCTTCTAAAGACTGGCTCATCATCCAACATATAGGTGATGAAATCTGGACCAAAAGTATTTGTCGTCCTAGCTCGTTTGCTACATCTCAGTTCTTCATCCACAGGATCAGAACTAGTAACAGCTTCAAAAGTTCGTTTCTCAGAACTACCTTTTGTCTTATCCTTATCTTTATAAGGATAGACATTCTCGAAGAATATATCATTTCTCGACTCCATCATCGTTCTTTCAGTCAATTCGGAAATCTCCGATTTATGAATAAGAAAACGATATGCACTACTGTTTAGTGCATACCCAACAAAGATGCAATCAACCGTTTTAGGGCCGATTCTAACTTGTTTAGGAAGTAGCACTTCAATCTTAGCCAAACACCCCACATTTTGAGGTATTTATAAGACGGCGTGTATCCTTTCCCCAACTTGTAAGGGGTTACATTCTTACCCTTAAGTTGAATCTTGTTCAGGATATAGTTGGCTGTCAACACAGCTTCCCCCCACAAGTTCTGTGGTAATCCCGAACTTATCAACAAAGCATTCATCATCTCCTTAAGAGTTCAGTTTTTACGTTCAACAACACCATTAGACTGTGGTGAATAGGGAGCCGTAGTTTGATGAATTATACCCGTCTCTACGCATAACTCTTCAAACGGGGCAACACATTCTCCACCTCTATCACTTTGAATTGCTTTAATTCGACCGCTTAGTTGATTCTCGGCTTCATTTTTGAAGTTCTTAAAAGCTTCAATCACCTCATCTTTACTTATTAAAAGATAAAGATAACAATATTTTATGCAATCGTCAATAAAAGTAATAAAATACTTTTTACTGCCTCTAGTTTGCTCAAACTTTAAGTCACACACACGTCTGTGTTAATTAGATCTAGAGGTTTAGTGCTCCATTCAACTGAATGAAATGGCAACTTTGTCAATTTTACCTCGACACAAACTACACATTTATTTTGTGTGTTGAATTGGTTCACTTTTAGCAAATCTAAATTTACTAAATGTTTTATAGCATTTAGATTAACATGTCCTAATCTACAATGCCACAAATCAGAGCACTCAACAAGTAAGTAAGCAGAAGAACCAATTTTATTAGCACTTTCTTTAGCAACACGGCGCATAGCCATTACATTCATTTTGAAGAGTCCATTGGCGAGATAGCCCCGACCAAGGAACCTTACATATTTGCTTAAAATAAACTTTTCAGACACAAACACTAGTCTAAAACCATGGTTGACTAACAGTGAATCCGAAACCAGATTCTTGCGGATGTCCGGAACATGCATCATATCCTTCAAAGTTAGCTCTTGGCCTAAAGTCAGCTTCAAAACCACGTTGCCCACACCAGCCACTTTAGACGAGGCTTGGTTCCCCATGTATAACTTTCTACCTTCAAACACCTTGTAGGTAGCGAACGAGCTCTTGTCTGAGCAAACATGACAAGTAGCCCCGATGTCGATGAACCACTCCCTCGGGTTGTCCATATGGTTGGCTTCAAACACAACGGCAGCCAAATCATCGTCATCCCAATCATCTTGACGGGCCTTGTCTTTGCCTTTGTTGTTATGTTCTGCCAAGTGCGCACCATTGTTGGTACGCTTCTTTTTTGGAGCCGTGCAATGTTTGGACATGTGCCCCGGCTTGTCACAATTGAAGCAGTTGCCGTTGAACTTCGTCATTGGCTTCTTTCCTTTGTCAACTTGACCCGGGCGCTTCCTCTTATTGCTATTTGATGGTCCACCACGTTCCATCAAATTAGCCTTGGCCTCGATCAGGACTCTTGCTCTCGGATCCGCCTTTCGGTTATCAGCTTCAATTCGAAGCTTAACCACAAGGTCTTCAAGAGTCATCTCCTTTCGTTTGTGCTTGAGATAGCTCTTGAAGTCATTCCAACACGGTGGTAACTTCTCAATCACTGCAGCAACAGTGAAAGAGTCGGGAAGGACCATCCCTTCAGCATGAACGTCATGCACAATGAGCTGAAGCTCTTGCATTTGATCCATCACTAATCGGGTGTCCACCATTTTATAATCGAGAAACTTTACCACTACGAACTTCTTAGTTCTGGCATCCTCAGTTTTGTACTTCTTTTCTAGAGCATCCCACAGTTCCTTAGCACTAGTTACATTTTCATATACAGAATAAAGACTATCTACTAAGCCATTCAGAATGTAATTTTTATAAAGGAAATCGCCATTGATCCATTGGTCATACGCCGTTTGTTTGTTGACGTCCGGCTCATTTTCCTTGACCACTGGTGCATTTTCTTTGATGTAGCCAGCAACTCCCAACGTGGTTAGGTAGAAGAGCATCTTCTGCTGCCACCTCTTGAAGTCCAATCCGGAGAACTTCTCTGGCTTCTCAGCTTGGCCATGGGGAATGGTTCTTGCAGCAACGGTAGTGGATGATGACGTCATTCCAGCAAAGGTAGTTGTTTCTTTTTAGTCTTAATTTGTCTTGCGATTGTTATAGAACTGAGGTTACAATTGACTGGAATCTCGTAAACGATCTGAATTACACGGAAACAGAAGGAGTAGAGAAGAACAAATACAAGTAATTGAAATGACACAAATTTAACAACAAATTGGAACTGAGGCAGGTTGCAAGCCGAGTCGAGGGGACCTCTCTCCGCAAGATAAATTATGCCCCGGCTAGTGCTCACGGTCTGGCGATTCGTCTCTCAAAGATGAAACGACTTCGTCCTTCTGGTAGTAGCACCACAAGTCCGGTAAGATTTCGGCGAACTAGACAATATCGAGAACTGGGAAGCTGGGACTCGAAAGGAAGTATGCAACAATATGATGTAGCTTGTGCAGAATGTAGCCATTTGGACCATAATATGATGTAGCTTGTGCAGAATGTAGCCATTTGGACCATGCAGGAACATCTCCACTGCAGGGGACTTCAGCTAGGGTTTGAGGGCATTCAAACCAGGTGTTGTAACTGCCAGGAGTTATAGCTCTGTAATTAAGCCCTCCAGGAGTTACCTTATGCAGATCCCGACAGGTGTTCCATGTCGGCTCGGATCCCAACACGTGTCGAAGGCAGCTGCAGATGCAGATGCAGATTCTGACAGGTGTATCCGCCGACCCGCTCCACGACCGACCGTTTCTGTACCATTTTTTACGATACGACTAGGTCCGGAAGCCCACGTACGCCCAAAGTCCACTCAAAGTCCAATTATCAAGATCCAAGGATGAGGACGAGGACGGGCACAGGCGGGCGCGTGCGTGCGCGCGCGTATGGGCTCATGGCCCACATCCTTGTGCACTTAATTACTTCACTTAAGTGTTAATACACTTAAATACACTTCTTAACTTGATTAAGAAATAAATGGGGGATTATTTAATATGTCTTAAATACATTATTCCACACACCATAAATGCCCAATCATGTGACCAAATTCAACCACTTATTTCTCACTCAACGAAAATCGGATTTGAGCAAATAAAAATACTACAATTATCTACTCACAACATAGAACAATCGTAAGGTATTTAATTCCTCCAAAATTAAATATCTCAATCATGAAAAATCGAATAAAATGAGTCAAAACTCAATTTATTAAATCCAATTTTCCAACAAATTGTATGTGTAATTTTTCGTCTTAATTAAGTTGATTTTAGTAATTAAAATAATAGTAAAATATATGAATGGGGCAGACTTGGGTGAGACCGTCTCATACATGAGACGGTCAATACTCACATGCGAGGATCATTATTTATCGGTAAAGTATCATTAACTCACATGTGAGTATCATTATTTATACCCGCATGTGAGTATCATTATTTATGGGTAAAGTATCATTAACTCTCATGTATCATTATTTATGGGTGAAGTATCATTATTTATGAGTGAAGTATCATTAACTCACATGTATTGATCCGTCTCATGTATGAGACCGTCTCATACAAATTTTTGTCTATATGAATACTTTCAATTTCTTTTCTGGCTGTATAATTGGTGAAAAACACACAAAATTAGATGTGAAACATAAATAATTTGGAACGATAAAAAAAAGTTTATATATATATAATAATAAAGTGAGGAGACCTAAGCTGGGGACTGACTCATAGTTACAGATATGAGATAACTGATGACGTGTAAGTTTTTTATTTCTATTTTTGAGTTGGACTTGGTCAGCTCATAAATATTTCTTATAAGTTATGCATTTCTTCCCACCCACCAGTCCCAAAATTATGATTCAAATTTCTTTTTAAAAATATATTATAAAGTTCTAAAACAATTTTTCTTAATAGATCCCATAATAAATCTTTAGGTTTAACAATTTTTTTCAATTTTTAGGATTGATTTAATAGATAATATCAAAAGTATCCGTTAATTTTGTATGAAATGTCTAATGATTTTTTTACCACACGTTATCCTCTGTCACAATTGTTTTACCCCACTTGTGAACCACTTTAAATTTATCAGTGTTTCTTCTAATTTTTTTCTTCAATTTCTTATGTTAGTTTTAATTTAATTTTATAATTGTTAATTATTGTTTATAATCAAATTTTTATTCTCAATTTTTTAATTTTTAATTAATTGTTACAGTTGATTACTTAAGAATTATGATATGTATTTTTAGATTTCAATTATTTATGAATTTATATATTAATTATAGTTGATTATATTACAATTATTTTTAATTACATGCACTAACTATTGTTAAATCACTCTCCATTTCATTTTAATTCATATTTTAAATTTTTTAACCTATTTTAAGATATTTGGTGTTTATCATAATTTTCACGCATATATACTCTCTTTTTTGAGTTCTTGGAGAACTACCAATGTATTGGGAGTCACACCAGATCCCGGTGACATTTTCTGTGCCATTTGTTTTAATTTTTAATATATTATGATTTAATTTAATTAAAAATTTTATTTAGGGTTCATTCTTTTTTAATTAGGGTATATTTGCCGCATGCGCCGTTAGTTTCCAAACACGTGCGTCGAATACGTTTCTTAATTTGTATGGATATATCATATGATGGATTATAGTTAGCAATTTTGGCTGATTTTGACTTTGACTTCACACGCTCGCCACTATCTCCTGTCTTTCTGTGCATGATCTGCGTGGTGTAATGTCACTTATTAAATATATCAAACGTGATAAATGATACTTGAGATCTTCTAATCCCAATTTGGGTTTGCCACACCTTAAAGTTATTATTTTTTCTTTTATTTTTTATTCAATTTTAATTTCGTTTGATTTAATATAATTTTACATTATTATTTAGGGTTTATTTCATCCAATTAGGATTTATAATTATTTTTTAATATTTAATTTTAATTTTTTAGTTAATATAATTGATTTTTGGGGTTGATTATTCCAAACTTAGGGTATATAATTTTTTAAAATTTTAATTTTTTTACAATAAATATTAATTATTATTAGTTATGATAAAACAAATTTTATTTTTATAAAAAACATTATTAACAATATATAATTTTAATGGTGGCACATGGTTGGCACACACAAGTGGGACTAGAGGATCTCTACTCGATAAATGGCGAGGCTGGTTCAAATCTATTAATTTCTTTTTAATTTCTAGTAGAGGGTCGCGTCGATCGTCTGCTTTTATTATATAATATTGTATATATGGTTTCTTAATTCTTGTTTAAACAAGGTAAGATCCATTATTGAATTCTTTTACATTATTATATGTATCTTATATGTTTGGTTAAATTCGTATATTTTTCCTAATTCAGTCTTAACTTATATATAATTGTCTTTGTGTTTTCTCAAGTCCTATATTTTGTTATGTTGTATTAAGCCCCTTATACTTCTATTATTGTTAGCGTATATAGTTTTTTTCTTTTTCAAAAAATAAAAACAAAAACAAAAAAACGTCGAGCAAATAAATGATAATAGGACAAATTGTGAAAAAAACATGTAATTATATTGTCAACTATATATAATAAGGAGACCAAGACACGTTATATTGTAAGGAATCTTCCAACAAGTTCCAATTACATGAATACATATCATCATTAATGTAGATAAATTACACTCTCCAAGCAATTTCCTTCTTCTACAAATTCATAAATGCATTTAAGTACTTATTCCTAGTTGTATATAATATTAATTATTACACCTCGTTCAATCCACAAAATCTATATATAAACAATATATATCTAATTCGTCGAGTCTTTTTCGGTAATTCGAATTCCACGTACGTGCAATTGATCATCAACAAACACGGCCCAAACGATAAAATTGAATCAATTAATATTATGGGCTCGTTTGCTAGACAGCATAAGATAACGTATGATACCTATTATTAGGATGTCTTTGATATATTAGGTATCAATATGATGTTTGCTTGAATGTATTAAAATATTTATAAATTATATATAGATATAATCTACTGTTTGGTTGGAAGTATTAAATTTCCCATATAATTACAATTCCAAAAATACCCTCTTATATTAGGCAGGAGATAATTTATTATTGGACATTAATTAATATGGAGTGGGGCAATTTAGTTCAAAAATTATAATAATGATCTTCTGTATGACATATCCCACCTAGGAGGTAGGATACAGAATCCTACTGAATCCTGCAGATCTTTGTTAGAAATACCGGGCCCTTATTTAATAAAGGGCTTTGAGTTTTGAACCAAACAACTTATTAAGGTGTCGTAGATATCTATCACTGTCTTATCACCCCTAGTAAACGAGTCCTATATATATATATATATTAAAAATGGGTATATATATAGTATTTATTAATTTCAACTTCAAAAATCCTATTGGTTGATCCTCTCCAAACTTGACAGCTAGGGTTAGGGTTTCGGATGAGAGAAGCGTTCTGATTGAGTGTGAGTAGTCATCCTCGGTGTGATATTGAGTGAAGGACGTTGTAATGGATCCGGAAAAAGTTACAAGATTGGTGGATGAATGATAGGACATATTCTACCTGTTATTATTATGCTTTTTTGGCGTCGTTTCTCTTTATTATTTAGCCACTGGTTGTATATTTTGGACGTATTATGTTTTGTGGAGTTGTGTAAGGAGGATGTGCAAGAGTGGAGAAAAGTGATACATTTTGGAGAGAAAAGCTACAAGTGAAGTAAAAAGAAGAAGTTCGAGCAGGGTACGCTGCAAGGGCATGCAGCAAGATGATTGAAGTGAAGTCGGGAGGCCCAGTTCAGAATACGCTGTGGGCTTGTTAAAGCCCAATTTCGGCCCAGCTCAACACTTAGACGCGGATTTCAGATCCTTAGCCGCCTCGAACAGTTATTTTGCATGGAAATTTCCAAGTTTATCTAGATTAGGTTTTTATTTCCTTCTAGAACTCTATCTCTTAAAGGTAGTAGATATATATTAGGATTTAGATTATTATTTGAGGAATCAGATCATAGACGCCAGAAACGCGAAGAACGCAGCGATCAGTTTCAATTCAGTTTTTATTTTCTCTTCTCTTCGATTTCATCATAGCGCGATTATACAGCTTTTTGTTGCTCGATCCTAGCATGCAAAGTAGCTAATTCATTCATATTCCGGTGACGACGACGAAGCTCCGCTTATATAACTGTGAGATCTAATTGTTGTCTATAATTAATTGATGCATGTATCTGTTATTCTTGGATTTCGGGTCGTAATTCTTCTAAGTCTATCGGATAGTTGCAAATATTTGGTAGGTTGTGATTAATTACTAGCCAATTTAAATCGGCCATACGTAATCGTGGTTTAGGTTTAATAAGTGGTAAAACGGTTGCTCAAATAACTAGGGGAATAACAGAGTTAATTTTACAGTCCTGCGTCAGAGTCTGTAATTTAAGAATCGGGTCTTTCTCGTGCTCATTGCTGTCGGCTCATTAAACTTATAGAGCGTCTCTTACAGTTGTCAGTCGATTAGGGAAGTAATTAATGAAGCGTCTTCTTAATTATCGAAATAGTATGGAGAGATTAGGTCACGTCAGAAGCGTCTTCGGTGACTATAACTGATTTGCATGTCTTGATTAATTAATTCTTGCATCTGTGATCGGTGTTATAAGTGGAGTGGAGTTCGTTGGATCCGGAATACCCTTTTATAATTGGTTTAATTCAATTCGTTTGCATAAGTATTTTCTCTAGTTGGTTATTTTATTCTTCGATTTATTTTGTTATAAAATTCACGCGATTTTGGAGATTTGGGCACGCAGACTGAAAATCAAGAGTAATTCTCGCCGATCCTTTGGGAGACGATCCTGCTCGCCACTGTACTCTGCAGTGTGGGCTTGCCGACGAAAGTCGGAACATTTATTTTTGGTGAAAAACGACGCACCAAATTTTGGCGCCGTTGCCGGGGATCGGTTTAAAGCAGTGCTTACTCGAAATTTTCAGTTTGTTATTTACTTTGTTTTTATTTTATTTTTAATTTTTCTGGTCTATGACCCGTTCCTCTGCAGATAAAGATTTAGTGTTCGATCCAGAGCCAGAGAGAACGTTACACCGGTTGAGGAAGAATACTAAGGAGTCTACAAAGACTCTCGAAGCTGATCAACACCTCGACATGGCCAATAATGAAAATCCACCAAACCCGCAAGACCTTGCCGCAGGATGTGCTCTCCTCAATGCCAACGTGGCTGATCCTGAGCCTCTCATCAGGGAAATCGGTCGACTTTGAAGCAACCGTCCCATCTGCATTGTGCTGCCGCCAATCGCAAATAATGTAGAGATCCGACCTGCATTCATTCAAGTGTTGTCGAAGTTTGGTGATTTTCCAGGAGAAAGTGCACACAGGCACTTATCTGAATTTGATCTCGTGTGCTCGACTTTGAGACCTACAGGTTTTACTACTAACAACTTGAGGTTACTGACTTTTTCTCACACTCTGCAGGGAAAGGCACGAGATTGGTTGTTTGATTTGCCACCGGAGTCTATCACCACATGGGCGGAGCTAGAGGGACAATTTCTACGCAAGTTTTTCCCGGAGTCCCGAGCTGCAAACCTAAGGATGGCAATTAGCAGCATCAAACAAAAACCAAATGAGAGTTTGGCCGAGTATTGGGAGAGATTCCAACAGCTTTGTCGCAAATGCCCGGACCATGAATTCTCTGATTATCAGCTTCTGACTAATTACTTTTACCATGGCATGTCTTCTTTTGATTGGAAAATCGTCGATGCTGCCAGCGGGGGATCTCTTACCAACAAAACCCTCGGCGAGGCCAAACAGCTCATCATAGACATGGCTTATGGAGGACAACAGTACGAAGAAGAAGACAACAGCAGACACCGACCTGTAAGGGCACTCGGCCGAGCTGAAGAGTCAGGAGTGAATGAAAAGATAGATGCTCTTACTTCCCTGGTCCGAAGCCTTGTTGTGGCGCAGACAAAGCCAAACCGTTGCGGAGTCTGTTCTGAAAATGGACACTTCACTGATGAGTGTCCCAATTTGCATGAGCACTCCACCGAGCAAGCCTACTATGGGTCTGGTGATGCACAATATGATGCCCAAAGACGGAGGAATTATGATTCGTACTCAAACACATACAACCCAAGTTGGAAGGACCATCCGAACCTCAGCTGGAGGCAGCCGTAGGGCAGTCAGTATGCCCACACGGACCGATCTGAGCCATCCATGAGTGAGATCATGAAGAGTCTCGAGCAGAGCACAAGCCTAGTGAACAGTCTAGCGCAGAGCCAAAAGGCTTTTCAGCAGGAGACACAAGACGCCCTGGGCAGTATGGGCATGCAGATCACTCAGCTCGCCATGCAAATGAACAAGATGCAGGTGAATCAAGGCAAACTCCCATCCCAAACTGAAATGAATCCAAGAGCGCATGTTTGCGCTATCACTGTGAGAAGTGCGGAGGAGTTGGATGGTGCGGAAGCTAAGAAGGAAAAGAACCAGCAGTATGGGCATACTGCAGAGCCAGAAAACCCTCCCAGAGCAGAGGACGAACCAACTGACGAACTCATTCCACCTAAGGTTAGTGTTGAATCTAAAATTTTTAACCCCCTGATTGCAGCTCCTTTTCCTTCCAGATTGGTTCAAAATCAGAAGGAGGATGATGAAAAGGAGATCCTCGAGCTATTCAAGCAGGTACTCTTTAATGGAATGCCCAACCCCACTGTAGATTCGGAGGAAGAAAAGGCAATCCGTGAGATAGTCCAGCAGGCAGGCCGTTTGCCCTTGCCGACCA
Organism: Perilla frutescens; assembly: GCA_026008535.1. NCBI lineage: Eukaryota > Viridiplantae > Streptophyta > Magnoliopsida > Lamiales > Lamiaceae > Perilla > Perilla frutescens. The sequence continues at coordinate 39,420,828 of BRKX01000002.1, read as the reverse complement.
ACTCGAACCGGATTTTACCATCTCATGTGAAGGCCCCTGTGTTGGGGCTGAAAGGGCAAGAAGCAAGGTTGGTCGAGTTTTTGAAGAAACATAAAGGTGCGGGGATGGACATAATTCCTTTCGACAAGGGTAGATCTGCTGCCCCTGAAATTGTCTCTTGATCGTGTCTCCCCATGTCGAGCCTCCGACGTTAACTAAGGGCGCTTCTCGGGAGGCAACTCGATTTCTTGTTCTGTTATTTTTATTTTTTTTCTTACTTTTCTATCTTTTTAATTCAAAAAAATAATAATAATGAAATGAGAGGAACCACAATATTCCAGGCCGCAAGGGCATACCGCATACGCGTCGCTTTGTTTCTACAGGTCCTACTGCTGCCTCGCTCCTCCCGACGCTTGAGGAGCTGATCACCGTTGCCACTGCTCGAATTGAGGACAGCCTCGGCCGCCGACTGGATGAGATCGATGGTCGTTTGGACATGATTGAGCAGGTGATTTGCCATTTGGCGGACCAGAGTTAGTTCCCTCTTATCCTTCCCACTTCCACCTTTGACTGCATGTGTTTTGTTTGCTTTTAGTTTTTATTTTTCTGATTTTCTTATGATCTTTCTACCCCTTCTCACAGCGAGGACACTGTGTCTTCCAAGTGTGGGAGGGAGTCTTAATGTTTTGTGATTTGTGTCAAAAGTAAAAAAAAATGGTTCTTTTGTGAGTTAGTTTCTTTGGTTTTTGCTTGGGATGTCTGATTAAGTGTTGATGGTCTGAATTGATGAGAATGACGATGTATGAGCTATGATGGTTTGACTGGTTGAGAGGTTGGATTTGTGATAGAAATATGCTAGGTTTTGGATGAAATCTGGGATGATGAATTGTGCTTTCAATCACTTTGTTTCTAGCCTACAGATTGTGAGAGTTTGAACCTATTGAGCATGCATAATAACTGCTCCAATTTTTGTTCTTGAAAGAGTGATGTCTGACTTGGTTTTTTTGGATACTTGAATTGCTTTGTTGCCTTAGCTTTTCCCACCTCTAACTTCACTCACAAAAATTATTAAGGCATTAGGATTAACCATGCTTTTGGCCCAAAGATATCTCCTGCCCGAATATTACCAATTAGTGAGTCAATTTGAGCCAAAATGTCCCATAATTTCTTGTTAACAGCCACTATAGATAATGAGCCTTAAGCCTATATTTTGGCCTACATTTTTGTCCCTGGAAACGTGATAGAAAAAAGAATGAATCCTACTCCTTCGAAAAAGAAAGAAAAAAAGAGAAAAAAAAATGAGAAGAAAAGCTTATTCGTAAAAAAATAAAAATAAAAATATGCAAAAAAATATGGGGAATAGGATGTGAAGGAAACAAAAGAATTGACTGCTCAAATGAGGTCCTATGTGCTACTTTGATTTAGCTGCAACCGAGATTTACCAAAGATGTTCATACTAATAATTGCACTGTTTTCTGTACTCAGCTACTTAGCCAAAAATATCCTATCTCTTGCACCTAAGCCCCATTACAACTAAAAAGAAAGACCTTTTGATTTGTGAATGAATTAAAGTGTGATATTTGTTGTGGCATATGAGCAATTCTATGTTGATGATATCAAGTCATGACTTTCGAGTGAAAACACATGCCTCTTGACCCAGTTTCTTTGAGTGAAAAATGAGTGAATCTTGGTGAGGCTGGATTGTGAAGCATAATTCTAACTTGATTGACAAAGTGTTGGCATATTTTCTTGAACAAATTGGTTGGTGGTTTGAGGGTTGATATATCACAGTTTATGCTTTGAGTTCTCATCGATTTGGGTTGTTGATGCTTAGTTAATCATCGTTGTCAAATCTGTTCTTTTGTTCTTGTTTGGTTCTTTGTTTTCGTTTGTGTTGCTCGAGGACGAGCAAGGGTTAAGTGTGGGGGGATTTGATAGGACATATTCTACCTGTTATTATTATGCTTTTTTGGCGTCGTTTATCTTTATTATTTAGCCACTGGTTGTATATTTTGGACGTATTATGTTTTGTGGAGTTGTGTAGGGAGGATGTGCAAGAGTGGAGAAAAGTGATACATTTTGGAGAGAAAAGCTACAACTGAAGTAAAAAGAAGAAGTTCGAGCAGGGCACGCTGCAAGGGCATGCAGCAAGATGATTGAAGTGAAGTCAGGAGGCCCAGTTCAGAATACGTTATGGGCTTGTTAAAGCCCAGTTTCGGCCTAGCTCAACACTTAGACGCGGATTTCAGATCCTTAGCCGCCTCGAACAGTTATTTTGCATGGAAATTTCCAAATTTATCTAGATTAGGTTTTTATTTCCTTCTAGAACTCTATCTCTTAAAGGTAGTAGATATATATTAGGATTTAGATTATTATTTGAGGAATCAGATCATAGACGCCATAAACGCGAAGAACACAATGATCAGTTTCAATTCAGTTTTTATTTTCTCTTCTCTTCGATTTCATCATAGTGCGATTATACAGCTTTTTGTTGCTCGATCCTAGCATGCAAAGTAGCTAATTCATTCGTATTCCGGTGACGACGACGAAGCTCCGCTTATATAACTGTGAGATCTAATTTTTGTCTATAATTAATTGATGCATGTATCTGTTATTCTTGGATTTCGGGTCGTAATTCTTCTAAGTCTATCGGATAGTTGCAAATATTTGGTAGGTTGTGATTAATTACTAGCCAATTTAAATCAGCCATACATAATCGTGGTTTAGGTTTAATAAGTGGTAAAACGGTTGCTCAAATAACTAGGGGAATAACAGAGTTAATTTTACAGTCCTGCGTCAGAGTCTGTAATTTAAGAATCGGGTCTTTCTCGTGCTCATTGTTGTCGGCTCATTAAACTTATAGAGCGTCTCTTACAGTTGTCAGTCGATTAGGGAAGTAATTAATGAAGCGTCTTTTTAATTATCGAAACAGTATGGAGAGATTAGGTCACGTTAGAAGCGTCTTCGGTGACTATAACTGATTTGCATGTCTTGATTAATTAATTCTTGCATCTGTGATCGGTGTTATAAGTGGAGTGGAGTTCGTTGGATCCGGAATACCCTTTTATAATTGGTTTAATTCAATTCGTTTGCATAAGTATTTTCTCTAGTTGGTTATTTTATTCTTCGATTTATTTTGTTATAAAATTCACGCGATTTTGGAGGTTTGGACACGCAGACTGAAAATCAAGAGTAATTCTCGCCGATCCTTTGGAAGACGATCCTGCTCGCCACTGTACTCTGCAGTGTGGGCTTGCCGACGAAAGTCGGAACATTTATTTTTGGTGAAAAACGACGCACTAAATTTTGATTAAGCTATCCAAGGAGGCTTCGATGGCAAAGGTAATTCTGTTGACTGAGGGGCCAAACAATAACTCTACGGACATGAGAAGATTATTGGTGGGGAAAGTGTTTTCAATACGAGTGGTCAATCGGGAGGCTCTAAAAACCCAAGTTCCGCGGATACTAATTAATACAAACTGTTGATATTGAGATTGTACGTTGGGGATAACGTGTTCATTATAAGTTTTGTTTCTGATGACGATAGATAGCATGCATTATTTGATGGGCCTTGGAATTTCTTTAACATCCTAATGTTTTTTGAGGCGCCAGTGGGTCGCCAAACCCCACGCGATATTTGTTTTGAGAAGTTGTCTGTGTGGGTTTAAATACATAATTTGTCAATTCTATGTATGAGCCCGTCGATTGTAAGAAGGATTGGAGATCAAATAGGAGTAACAGAGGAGATTGATATTTGAGAAAGAGGCAGTTGCATTGGGCAGTTCGCTCGAGTAAGGGTTTGTAGATCTATCACACAACATTTACTTCAATGTGTGAGAGTCGAGAATGAAGCAAGTGGAGATGATCGAATTATTTTACTGCGATATGAGAGGCTGTCTGAATTTTATCATGCGTGCGGCAGAGTGGGGCATGTATTATATTGCGGCATTGTGAGGATGATTCAATGGACAAGAGCAAGCAAACTTTTGGCCCGTGGCTTAGAGCTATCAAGGTGCATAAGTCATGGCAGAAAAGGTTAGGGTCAGGAGCAACACGAGGGCGAGGGAGATTTATGCGAGGGGGTCTCACTTCATCTCGAGGATATAGGCGATGAGAGGAAGATAAAGGAGAGAGTCAGAGGTTGGTTAATGGCCTAGGAGGATCAGATATAAACAATTACACTGATGTGGTACCACTGACTAATCTGCTAGTGCAGGAAAGGCTAACTAATGATGAGATTGATCACATCATTGAGATTATTGGGAATGTGATGAATAACATGCAGATGATAACTGAAAGATAGAATAGGATAAAGGAGAGTGAAGAGAGATCCATAACTGTGAAGCCTACGGATGAGACTTCACCTGAGCAGGTTGAGACCAATCAAGGATTAGGCAAGAGGTGGAGTCAAAGATCTCGGGAAAAGAATAGTGAGGAAGATGGTGGAGAGAGGCCAATAGAACTTGATATTGGTTCCAAACGAGCTTCTATGGAGGTTGTCGGTGAGATAGAGAGGGGTGTGCCTGGAAACAGAACTAAGAAGCTGAAGCAAAGTGAGGAAAGTGAGACCAATAATGAAAAGAGTTGGCAATAATGGTAGAGGCTATTCCACAGCCCCGCTAAGCCCAATAAATGCTCGAGGATTGGGGAGCAGTCGAGTATTCCATGAACTAAGGCGGCTTCTGGCTAACCACAATTCCATTTTAGTTTTTATTTGCAAAACTAGGCTTCACGTTTATAGATGTTAGATATGAAGGAATTTATTTCGGCTTGATGGATTTTTCATAATGGATGCGGTTGGAAATAAGGGAGGTCTTTTAATTATGTAGAAGACACCTCTTAATGTCACACAACACGATCATATTCACAAGGCCACGTTAATAGTGTGATTAAATGGCAGAAGCATACCTGGTGGTTACGGGCTTTTATAGTAATCCTAATGCAGGCTTTCAAAGATTTTCGTGGGATTTGATGTGTAAGCTTTCAGGAGATAGCCAAATTGGAGAGCTACCATAGATTATCAGAGGTGATTTCAATGAAATTTTATTTAAATCTGAAAAAATTAGAGGTCTCCCATGAACAATGACTTTGATAGAGGATTTTCGGGATGTTACATATATGACTGTGGCCTTGTTGACGTATATGAGAGAGATAATTTGATGACCTAGTTCAATAAAAGGAAAGAAAATGCGGTTATTTGGGAAAATTTAGATCGATTTTTTGTCAATAGAGCTTGAAAAGTTATAGATGAGAACTAGAGTGCTTTTATTTCTGGTCACCAGTGATAAGTGGTATTTTTACATAATATTTTGTGGTTTACATGAAGTGATTTGAAGAGTATTGCATGTGCTTTAACACAATTTGTGCTTTTAACCTCTCGGTTTGGAAGTTTTGTTTCTTATTTGAGTTTCACAGAAAATGGAGCACTTTTGAGTGATCCAATGCCATGAGAAGATAGAGAATCGAATGAGCAATGCGCTGCAACTTAAATCGCTTCAATCAGACAAGAAACGAATGAGAACGGAGCAAAACCGTGAAAGGTATCGATGCAGAACCTGAGGCACGAGGCGTTGCGTGATCGGAGGTGCGACTGGCGTACTCATGCCTCCAAATGCGAGTTACAGCACGACCGGAGGCACGAGTGACCTGCTTCGACATTAGGGCATGTTTTCTTTATTTCGGACATAATCGGGGGACGCGACTAGATTTTTCAGATTTGTGCTTCTTCTTCTTCTTCTTCTTCTTCTTCTTCTTCTTCTTTACTATTTTCTCTCCATTTTTTACACACGCATATATCCATTTTCTACCACAAACTCACAGAAACCTAAAAAAATCTCTCTACATCAAAAACTCTCTTCTCTCATATCTTTCAATCCATAGCCACCCATCAAACCCACATCATAGCTAGGATTACCACCTAGTTAGGGTGAATAAGGAGCTTGAGCTTGATGATGGAGTAAAGATGAGACGAGATGAAGCAAGAGAGGAGTCGAGACCCAACTTCCGGGTTGTATCAAGTTTCTTTTCTTATTTTTATCTTTATTTTCTTTGAGATGATTTAGTCCTTGCATTGTATTATGTTAGGCTAGATTGTTTTATATTTTGAGATTGAGATTATTTGGTTATTTATGCATTTCTATTTTTATTAATTGTTTATGGTCCTATTTCATTTCTTGTGCTTATGCTATGTATGTGTGTTGATTAATTAATCACTAATTTACACAATTTTATATATTGGTTCATAATTCGAGGGATGAGTCTCAATAGACAAACCCTAGGCACGAGACACCTATGTCGATAAATTCGAGAGAATTAAGACTTAGTGTGAGGCTTGAAATCTTAAAAGCTTTTGGTAAGTATATGTATAGGATTCGATCGGAGATAGTGAACCTAGTGTGTACCCTACAAACTTGAGCGTCTCAGGAGAGAGCTTATGATACATTAGAGATTGTCCTAGTGAAATTGGACACCAAAAATAGACATTCAATAGGATCATTTGTACTAAGTACCTAAAGAAATCAATCCTGAGTACCTTCATGTTCATTCTCCATTTATTATTCCCGTTTATTTATTGCTTTCCTTAATTAGTTTATATTAGTTTGTCTCTATTTTTATTCATCGTCTAGATAACAATTGAGATTCGATGTCATAGTACGCATAATTAATTCTATTTAATATCTATGGATACGATACTTGCTCAGCACTGTCTACATAGCTCTGTTCTCTTGCGGGTTGTGCTAAAAAATGGCTGATCAGTCCGATCACTGATAACATTATTATTGGATTTGTATGTATGCATTGAATACAGAGTGGTGGATGGAAAAATAGATTTTACTGCTCTCAAACTGGACATTAGTAAGGCGTGTCATCAGGTTGAGTGGGCTTTCCTTCGAGCCATGATCCAAAAGATGAATTTCTCGAATAAATTTGTTAACCTTATCATGCGCTGCATGGTGAAGGTTTCTTATTCCTTTGTGATTAATGGCAAGATTTTTGGGGATGTTACGCTATCAAGGGGATTGAAACAAAAGAGATCATTTATCTCCTCTTCTCTTTGCCATTTGTGCACAAGGCTTTTCCTCAATTTCGCATGGGTTGAATAGAGTCGAAAATCTCCAGACGATTCAATTCCACGTCCAAAGGGGCCCAAGATTTCTCATTTACTATTTATAGATGACGGTCTTCTTTTCTTTAAGGTGGATGAGCGAGCTTGTTTTATTTTGAAGCATTAGCTTAAGCATTATGAGAAGGTGTTTGGTCAATTGATAAATTTTGAGAAATCCTCAATTATTTTTAGTCCGGGTGTGTCATATTCAAGGGTGGATCGAGCTAAGGCAATTCTTGGAGTACGAGTGGGGGAAATAAATTCTCTCTATTTGGGTTTGCCAATGGTAGCCCTCCGGTAAAAGATTGCAATTTGGTTAAATTCAGGATAAGATGGTGCGGAAACTCTCTAGCTGGTAAAATAAACTACTTTCGGCAGGAGGGAAGGAGGTCTTAATCAAAGCGGTGGTCCAAGCTATACAAACTTATGCAATGATGTGCTTTCAGATTCCTCAAGCTATTTGTAATGACATTCATAAAGCATGTGCTACGTTTTGGTGGGGCGATTCAACATATAAGAATGGATTTCATTGGGCAAAATGGAAGAGGCTATCTTACCCTAAGAATAGGGAAGGTCTGGGGTTTTGACAGCTTGAGAGCTTCAATAAATCTTTGTTGGTAAAACATGCATGGAGACTCATTAAGAAGCCAAATTCATTGTTGGCTAGTGTGCTTGAATCCAAATATTTCCAGAATGGATCAGTTATGATAGCTCGGCATGGGAAGAATGATTCAGCCATATGGAAGTCAATTTGTTGGAGTTGGGATCTTGTCAAACAATGAATAAGATGAAAGGTTGGAACGAGGTCGAGAATCAGGTTGCTACATGATGGATTCGTGGAGGATATCTGATAAGTCCATTTATTTCGTGTTTTTAGGGGTGTTTTATCGTGTATAAATGTCCTTTTTAGTGTGTTTTGAGTCGAAAAGAACCAGATTGCGGTCAAAGGGCATTCCAAGAGTCGAGTCTGGCGGAAGGGACATTTTATGCCTAAATATTCACGATTATCTCGCACATATGTTCATCAGAGGCACATGGGACGTCCTCAGTATCCATCCCACATTCGGTCAGTGAAGTGGGCATATCATATACGGATGGAGCTGACAGACGATGCCGTGCCCACATTACTCGCACAGACTCGACCACAGGCCAGAATGGGCATTCCAGTAGAATTCGGGATTTAGTTGAAGAACAGCTGGTGGGAAGATAGCTACATTATCCGCATGAGAGTTGGAGCTAAGCTGGACTCCTGGAAGGTGCTGCAGCAAAAGGATAAGCTCAGACGAGGAGATAAAGCTCAATCTAAGGAGATAAGAGCAATCCCTAAAAAATAGGGATTTGTTGAAGCTGAAGCTTATCCAGTCAAGTCAGCGAGGGCACGCCGTTCTGGATTTTCAGCAGAAGACCCCCGCCTGTGGGGGAGACTCTACTCGGAAAATGTAACTATTTAAACAAGTTTACTTTCTGGAAAAACGAGTTTGGAAAAGCTTTAGACACTCTGAAACACTTTACATTTCTGCAATTTATTTCAGTACGCTGCTTAGGCAGCAAAACAATCCGAAAGGTCTTAAACCTTCGGGGCTTAGGTTATGTTTATGTTCATCGACGTTGGAGTCGAGTTTTTGCTTAATTAAATCTGTAAGTTCTTATTTATTTTTATGTCTTTAAATTCTGCAAGTTTAATTATGTCTAGCCTTCTCGGCTAGATCTTTAATTCTGGTGTTTGAATGATGAAATTGGATTAAGCATAAAACTGGACTCGTGAGGCCGAAATGGGCATAGTAATGCATGATTAGTTTCCGTTAATTCTTGTGCCTTGTTCCACGTGAGTGTGTGTCTGAAGTGCCCAATGTGGCTGATCACTCGTTAGGTAAAGAGGGCACACCAATATTAATTGAATTGGCGAATCGTGACTGTGTGTCGGTTCATATAGTAATAATGGAATTAATGGGGTGTTGTGGGCACAAGAGGAATCAATTGAACACAACAGATCTGGGTCCGTCTAGGGCACACTGTTGCTTGCTTGCTTACATCTCTTAGAGGAATCGGGAGGTGGGTAACTGGTTAGGGGTTTAATCGAAGAGGAATCACTTTTAAACTTAAAATGAAAGGATGGATGAGGAGACGCATGAGAGGAATCCGGTCACCATAACTAGATGACCTATCATGTATGAAAATCGGTGTGCCCATGATCGAGTTGTTTTATGTTTAACCAAGATCTAATTCAAATGCCAGAATCTTTTATTATTTGATAGTTTTCTTTAGTTTCTTTGCAGATTTACATTCAGTTTAGTGACGATACCAAAACCCCCTTTGTGATTGGTTACTCAAAGATAGAATCGCAACAGCTCTCTGTGGGATCGACCCGTACTCATTGGCTATCTACGCTTGCTGTGGGCACAGGAGTTTATAAATATATTTTTGAGCGCGAAACGACAGCGCGTCAAAATTGGCGCCATTTCCGGGGAGCTGGTTTCTAGTGATGTTATCTTCCACAATTGGTGAGCCTGGAAGTTGATGCCCAGAGGCTCTTCGGAAGAGACTCTATTGTACGATCCAGAGATAGAGAAGACTTCGAAGAAAAACAGGGCAGTAGTGAAGAGGGCACGCCAAGCAGCAAACAGACCTCGTGAGCCCACACCATCACCAGAAGATCGAGAAGATCAAGGAGACGAAGGGCACGAGGAGGAAGGACAATTCGAGAATGGCCACAACATCAACATGGCCGCAAACGGAAATGCCGCGAATGGCAATGCGGATGATAACAGGACTTTAAGGCAGTTGGTCTTCCCGACCAACATGAATTTGCGCCCAATGGGCATTACACTCCCAGCTGTGACTCAGAACTGGGATATTCACGCAAACTTTATCCAGATCTTGCCGAAGTTCCACGGAATGCCTGGAGAAGATCCACAAAGGCATTTGCAAGATTTTGAGATGGTTTGCCAGACTCAACCATCCGACCATGGACGAGAAGAGTACGTGCAGTTGGTCTCGTTCCCTTTTACTCTTCAAGATGGGGCACGGGACTGGCTGTACACATTACCCACTGGCGTTGTGACCACATGGAGGCAACTTCAACAAAAAATTTTGGAGAAATATTTCCCAGCATCCAGAGTGCAAGAAATGAGAAGAAGGATAGGGAGCCTGAAGATGGGAACTAAAGAAAGTTTCTATGACTATTGGGGGAGATTCCAGGCGATGCTGGTGAAATGCCCACAGCACCAGATTACTGAACATGACTTGATTCAGTATTTCGTCGGAGGATTAAGACCACATGAGAGGACGATCGTGAATGCCTCATGTGGAGGATCCATTTTGAACAAGCAGCCTGTTGAAGCATTCAGAATCCTCACGGAGATGGCTGAAGACAACCGAGACTTCGATGGAGAGGGCATTCGGGTTGTAAGTGAAACAGAGAGGTCACTGGATCAGGATAGCAGGATTGATAGATTGTGCGACAAGATCGAAAAAATCTTATCCGGTGCAAGCATGGTGAGGAAGCCCAGACCTTGTGGGGTATGAAAAAGCATATCTCACTTCACGGATGAATGCCCTACTCTACAAGACGAAATGGAAGAAGTGAATGCTATAGGTGGCCAGAATGGGCATTCCAGAAGATATGATCCCCATTCCCAGACTTATAATCCTGGCTGGAGAGACCATGAAAATTTTAGATGGAGAAGGCCGGAAGATGGGCATCCTGGACGCCCATTGCCACCACCCGAGGAGAAAAGGAAGCCAAGTAGGCTGGAAGATCTTGTGTTTGCTATGGCTGAGGATAATGAGAAGTTTAAGCAAGAGACTCGAGCTGGTCTCTCACACATGAGCAAGCAGATCAATCAATTGGCTCAAGCCATGCACAAGATGGAGGAGAAAAATAGGAAGTTGCCTTCCCAGGTCGAAAATCCAAGAGAACAAGTGAATGCAGTAGCATTGAGGAGTGGAAAAGAGCTTCCGGAGATGGTCAGGCTGAGAGAAGAGAAGGACGAAGTGCCCTTGGCGAAAGAAGTGAAAAAAATTCCTACAGAAGACAAGGCACAAGAAGCTGAGCAGACTGAGGCTGTGCCCATTCCGGAATTGAAGCAATCTGCCAAGATGCCCACTCCAGAAAGACGGAAACCTCCCTTTCCAGGGAGATTGACACAGAATAGAAAAGAAGAAGAAACCAGGGAGATGCTAAAAGTATTCAACAAAGTGGAGATCAACATTCCACTGATCGAGGCAATCAAACAAGTGCCACGGTATGCCCGGTTTCTAAAGGAACTTTATACCAGAAAGGTGCGATTCAATAACGATGCAAGGTTCCTAGTTGGGGAGAATGTATCGGATGTGATACAAAGGAAGTTACCCAAGAAGTGTGATGATCCAGGGATGTTCATGATCCCTTGCATAATTAGAGACAGAAAAGTTGAAAAGGCCATGCTGGATTTGGGGGCGTCAATCAACGTAATGCCCCTGTCGGTGTTCAAAGAATTGAAGATTGGACCTTTGAGGGAGACCCGTGAGGTCATTCAGCTTGCTGACAGGTCCAATGTATATCCAGAAGGTCTCATTGAAGATGTATTGGTCAAGGTGGACGAGCTTATCTTCCCAGTAGATTTTTATGTGCTTGACATGGGCACAGCGACTTCAAAATCTTCAGTTTTGTTGCTGGGAAGGCCTTTCATGAAGACAGCTCGGACCAAGATTGATGTGGACAAGGGCACACTGACGTGTGAGTTTGATGGGGAGAAGGTGACGTTCAACATCTTTGAAGCCATGAAACATCTCCCGGATACAGAAAATTGTAATTTTGTGAACACATTTCATTACCCGAGCCGTTCTACTTTATCCATGATGAGCAATAGAGAACCGCTAGAATGGGCATTGTGGGATGGATTGAATGACCATGATGCCCTAGATGAGGATGAGGATATAAGGGATGGAATTATGATGTTGTATTCATTGGAAGAGATGCCACACGGATGCGTGGACTACGGTGTGCCCATTCGGACAAATGATGATAAGTTGATGCCTTCTATTATCAAAGCGCCCAAGCTGGAGTTGAAGGCATTACCAAGGCATCTGAAATATGCCTATTTAGGGGATAATGAGACTCTCCCTGTAATCATAAGTGCGGGGTTGAATCAAGTTGATGAGGACCGACTTTTGAGATTGTTGAGACTTTACAAGGAGGCACTCGGATGGACGTTGGCAGATATAAAGGGCATTAGCCCAGCAGTTTGCATGCACAAATTTTTGTTGGAAGATGATGCAAAACCTACTCGTGATCCACAAAGAAAGCTCAATCCAGTGATGAAGGATGTGGTGCTAAAAGAGATAATTAAGCTTCTGGACCAGGGCATTATATACCCAATTTCAGATAGCAAGTGGGTCAGTCCAATCCATGTTGTGCCCAAGAAGTCGGGCATTCAAGTTGTGAAAAATGAGAAAGGAGAGCTTGTGCCCATATGACTGCAAACTGGCTGGAGAGTTTGCATCGACTATCAGAAGCTGAACATGGTCACACGAAAGGATCATTTCCCACTTCCGTTCATTGACCAGATGTTGGAGAGGCTCGCAGGAAACAAGTTCTTTTGTTTCCTGGATGGATATTCAGGATACATGCAGATTGCAGTAAGTCAAGAGGACCAGGAGAAAACAACATTCACGTGCCCATTCGGCACGTTTGCCTATCGCAGAATGCCTTTTGGCCTCTGCAATGCTCCTGGCACATTTCAGCGGTGTATGATGAGCATATTCTCTGATTTGCTCGAGAACTGCATTGAAGTATTCATGGATGATTTCACAGTGTACGAGAGCTGCTTTGATCGATGTTTAGACAATTTGGAGAAAGTGTTGCAGTGTTGTGTGGACAAATGCCTAGTGCTGAACTATGAAAAATGTCATTTCATGGTCAGAGAGGGTATTGTACTGGGACATGTGATTTCCGAGAGGGGCATTGAGGTCGACAAAGCCAAGGTGGATATAATTGAGAAGTTGCCATATCCCACCTCGGTGAAGCAAGTGAGAGGCTTTCTGGGGCACGCTGGATTCTACAGGAGGTTCATAAAGGACTTTGCAAAAATTGCCCAGCCGATTACTCACTTATTGCAACAAGATGTTCCTTTTGAATTTGATGAAGAGTGTAAGAAGGCATTCAACGTTTTGAAGAAGCAACTGGTCACGGCACCAGTCATTCAGCCACCAGATTGGGGAATGCCCTTTGAGATTATGTGTGACGCCAGTGGCTACGCTGTGAGCGCGGTACTGGGTCAGAAGAGAGGAAAGGAAAGCCATGTAATTTACTATGCCTCCAAGACTCTGAATGGGGCACAGTGTAATTACACCACTACTGAAAAGGAGCTGTTGGCAGTAGTGTTTGCATTTGACAAGTTTCGATCTTATCTCTTGGGAGCAAAAAGCATTGTCTATACCGATCATGGTGCCTTGAGGCACTTGATGACCAAGAAAGAGATGAAACCCAAGACTGATTAGATGGATCTTACTCTTACAAGAGTTCGATGTCGAGATTAAAGATAAGAGTAGGGCACAGAACCTGGTAGCTGACCATTTGAGTCGGGTGCTGAATGAGAAAGGTGACGAAATGCCAGTTGCCGATCATTTTCCTGATGAGCATTTGTATTCAGCAAAGGGCACACTAGCACCCTGGTATGCGGATATAGTGAACTACCTTGAGTCTGGGGAGATGCCTATTGGGTACTCAAGGTACCAAAAAAATAAACTGAGGTATGAGAGCAGGTTCTATGCATGGGATTGCCCTATTCTATGGAGGAGATGCGCTGATCAAATCATTAGAAGATGTGTCCCTGATGAGGAGATAGATGAAATTCTAAAGCATTGTCACAATTATGCTTGTGGAGGGCATTTCGGACCAAACCGAATGGCGAGAAGAATTTTAGATTGTGGGTTCTTTTGGCCCACAATATTCAAGGATGCCCACAACGTCTGCAGAAGGTGTGACCAATGCCAGAGGGTAGGGAACATCACAAGACGAAATGAAATGCCCATGACACCAATCATGTCAGTGGAGATTTTTGACATTTGGGGAATGGATTTCATGGGACCCTTTCCAAGTTCGAGGGGTAACCAATACATTATCCTGGCAGTTGATTACGTGTCAAAATGGGTAGAAGCAAAGGCTACTCCTACCAATGATGCAAGAGTAGTAGCCGCATTTCTGAAATCCCACATTTTCAGCCGGTTTGGTGTGCCCAGGTCCATCATCAGTGATCAAGGGACTCATTTTTGCAACCAAACGATGGAGAGATTGTTGAAGAAGTATGGGGTTCACCATAGGGTCACCACACCCTACCATCCCCAAGGAAATGACCAAGCTGAAGTCTCAAATCGAGAAATTAAAGCCATTCTTGGAAAGGTTGTGGGTCCAAACCGAAAACATTGGAGTATTCATCTGGAAGATGCCTTGTGGGCATACCGAACTGCATTCAAGACTCCAATTGGGATGTCCCCATACAGGATGTTATTTGGGAAGTGTTGCCATCTGCCAGTTGAGTTAGAACATAAAGCACGATGGGCACTTCAGAAGCTGAATATGGACCATGACGCAGCTGGGCATTTCAGAAAATTTCAAATTCAAGAGCTGGAAGAAATGAGAATGGAGGCCTATGATAATTCGGTGCTATACAAGGAAAAGATGAAAAGGCTCCATGATCAAGTGATTCGAAGGAAGAGATTCCTCTCAGGATAGAAAGTACTTTTGTACCATTCAAGGATCAAGATTATGGGAGGAGGACTGAGGACCAAGTGGGTTGGTCCATTTGAAGTGTATGTAGAATGCCCGAATGGGGCAATTGAGCTGATAAACCCCGACACTGGAGGGCGCTTCAAAGTGAATGGCCACCGTGTGAAAGCTTACCTGGGGCATTCTGATGAAGATGTCACAGTGATCTGGCTCGCGGAGCCCACTTACGCCTGATCTGGGGTGATGTCGTGCCCACGACAATAACTAGGGCGCTACTGGGAGGCAACCCAGGTGTTTTCTTGTCTTAATTCATTTTTATTTATTTTTAATAAATTTTCCAGTTAATTAAGCTAGTTTAGGGAGCAATTTTACGCTTGTTTTGGATAAGCATGGTGTTTGCAGGTTTAGATAATGAGAGATAAGGATGAAGATAAAATAAATCCCTTAGAAATAGGGATTCTGAAGTGAGGCATGCTGGAGAGATAAAGTTTGTTCCGATTTTTTAGGGATAAAGCTTATCCATTAATATAGGGCATACTGATCCAGGAGACTCCTAAGGAATTTGGAGAGTCACAAGTCAAATCATGAATAGTAATCCCCTTAATATAAAAGCCTTACCCCACAAAATCTCCACTATCACTTTCACTCGCTTTTTGCAAAAATCAGAACCTTCTCTCTCGATTTTCTTCTGCAACCCTAGTTTCTGAAAACCTTCAAACATCCAACAATGGCGAAGACAAGAGGCAAGAAGGTCGTCCCAAAGGCTGGACCTAAGGCACGCCTGGACTTTGAGACCCCAGTTGTCTCTGAAGAGCCCTCTCCAACGAAGGTGGTGAAGAAACCCTCTGCGAAACCTAAGGGAAAGGCTGCAGCTGAAGCAGCCGCTTCGAGCAAGCCACCCAAAGAGACCCCACCGGAACAGGAGCCTACGTCTGAAGTCGAGGCGACGGAAGAAAGCTCCGCTACTCCAACTCAAACGGAGCAGCAAGATGCTGAGGCAACTGCTGAGGGCACGCAAGAAGAAGAGGCTACTGAAGAGCCTGAGCCCAAGCCGAAGAAAGGAGCTGAGAAAACGAAAGCCAAGAAGCCCGCTAAGGCTCCAACTCCTGTGCCATCGGTGGAGATCGAGGACTTGGAAGACGAAGAAGAAGGAGAAAAAGTTGAAGGGAGAGAGGAAGCTGAAGATGAAGGAGACAGAGACACTGACTTGGACAAATACCTAACTGAAATTGAAGATATTGAGGTTGAGCCCCAACCAGAGAAAGTACCCCTGTTTGAGGAGGAAGAGGCGCCCGCTGACATCAAGAAGCGGGCACTGGAGAAAGTGAAGGGCAAAAGAAAGGTTGGAGAGCTCATTCCAGAGCCAACCGAGCCAGAGGTGTCTCAGCAAGGGGACACGGAAGAAGAGAAGGAGCAGGAGGAGCCCAGTGCGCCCTCCCAAACGCAAGCGGGCTCTGAAGAGCCCTCGGAGGACTCCTCACCCAGGCGAAGGGTGGGGAAATATGTTGGAATGAAAGCCGGAGCCAAGCTGGCTGGAGAGGCCTCTTCACAAAAGAGGAAAGCTGAAGAGGGCACTTCAGCCCCTGTGCCTAAGAGAGGCAGAGAGGTGGGGAGCCCCACACTGAGTAAGCCCAGCAGTGGCTCGCCACCAGTCAGGGGCATCATCAACTCTAAAGGAGTCCACCGTGAGACGCTTGCAGCTGTTGGTATAGCGCAGGAGGTACGGGATTTATTTTCTGCAATTGGTTGGGAATGCTTTTTAGATATGGAGTGTGTTATTTTTCTGTCGTTGTCTCGTGATTTTGTCCAAAACTTGAAAATCAAAGCTGTGAACAAGCATGCCACGCCCACTAGGGTTTTGTCTTTTAAAATGATGGGTAGAAGTTATTCTTTATCTGCTGATGATCTGAACATGTTACTGGGCATCATGACATACTTGGGCCTCCAGGAGGAGGAGTATGTCGATGCCGTGACTGTAGTGCCCGACTCTGCAGAGGGAGTCGATGCAAAATAGGTCGATATTGGGGATGGATCCGTTTTTCAAAGCGGATCCACAAAGGGATACTGTTTAAATAACGATGCTTTGAGATTCTACCATAGGGTGTTGGCCTATAACTTTTTTGGCCGTAAGGATAGCTCAAATTCAATCACAAATCAGGAGCTATTCATTTTGTGGTGCATGGTACACAAAATCAGACTTAATTTCGGTTCTGTGGCCATTGCACATTTTCGAGAAATCAAAACACACCCTAGGCACCATATCTCTTGTGCCCAGTTGATCACCCAACTTGCTGTTAGACATAGGCTCCTTGATCTGGATGAAACTGATTTGACCCCCCTTCCCCGTGAGTATTTTGATCTTAACTGTCTGAGGAGAATGCAAGATGTGGTTGACGATGAGGATGGGAAGCCTGTTTTCTTTGTGCCGGGGGCAGACCCCTCGAGCATGCTTCTAGCTATTGCAGGTACATCGAAGAAACCACCAGCAGGGAAGGCACCGCAGAGAGAGCACCTAGTCGCAGTGATCACAAGGAGACTTGAGTTGATAGAGAATGCCCAATTCCAGACCAATGAAAAACTGACCCGAATAGAAGCAGCCCTGAAGGCCTATTTCAAGCATGTTGGGTTCTCCTACCCAACGCCCGCAACCGATTGACCTGGTTCTTTCTGTTCTTTAGATTAGGTTTTATTTTTGTTTTTGTTTTTGTTTTTATTATTCTGTTTTCTTTGTTGTCTCGTTGTTTGAGTCTGTGTCCACACTTTGCAAGTTGCAAAGTGTGTGGGTGGGTAATTGAGTCAAAGCATGCTTATCTGTGAGTCTGTGTGGGCATTTCACGTTATGATCCAATTTTTATTGCTTTACAGAAAAATCAGCATGCCCAATTAAGATAGGGATGACGAACGAGTGTTAGCATGCCCTGTGAGACTTGAGCCTATATGCTGTATGCTTCAATTTTACAGTTTTCTTTCATTCATGAGTGTGAATAATTCTGTGCTTAAGTTGTTCTAGAATTTGCCTCTGTTCTGTGTTTAATTCTGGGAATTATTGATGCACATGTAGATGAGATAGGCCATATTTTGATGAGCCACTGAAATAAATAAATCCCACCAATGACACAGCCCTTGCACCCCCTTTTGAGCCTATGAAATGCCCTGGCCGACTTTGTTTTGGGTTGGTTTATACTAGCCAGGGCATTATAAAACCTGAAAAAAAAATGGGTAAGGCAGAGTTGTTTTCTGGGAAGGCACATACATGAAGGGCCAAGAAAGATAGGGGGAAGAATAAAATAAAAAAGAAAAAAAAAAAGAAAAAAGGAAAAAAAAAGTGATTAGAAAAAGAAAAAAAAGAAGAAAAAGAAAAAGAAAAAGAAAAAAAGAGTCTAAATAAAATTTCCCCGAGTTCTAAGTGTTTAGAATGCCCAAAATAAGAAGGATTCAGTGCCTGAATAGGGCACAGGAGGGTAAAGAATAGAAAGGAGCTGGGGGTCTGTATAATCAATAAAAAACCCCTCCCACTTAAAATGCCCAACGGTAGCCTAAAAAGCCTTATTGATACTAATGCATCATGGTTTCTAGAGAATGAACAGCAGAACTTTGGCAAACTTATGGGACGAATTTGCATAGAATTACAGCCGAAATGAGAGTATACACTGAGTGAAGAGAGTATGTGAGGAACACCTAGCTAAAACTCATTTTTGACCTATTTTAGGTGTGCTGGAATTTGCAATTTTTGTTGAATTGTTTCTGATGTGCCCACACAGAGTAACAGTTTGCATGCTTGTGTCTTGAGTCTGTTTCTTTTCTCTTTTATTTTCTCTTTTGTTTTTCTGGATGCATTGCACCCCATGCTTGAGGACAATTATGCATAAAGTGTGTGGGTGTGATAAGTCCATTTATTTCGTGTTTTTAGGGGCGTTTTATCGTGTATAAATGTCCTTTTTAGTGTGTTTTGAGTCGAAAAGAACCAGGTTGCGGTCAAAGGGCATTCCAAGAGTCAAGTCTGGCGGAAGGGGTATTTTATGCCTAAATATTCACGATTATCTCGCACATATGTTCATCAGAGGCACAGGGGACGTCCTCAGTATCCATCCCACATTCGGTCAGTGAAGTGGACATATCAGATACAGATGGAGCTGACAGACGATGTCGTGCCCACAGTACTCGCACAGACTCGACCACAGGCCAGAATGGGCATTCCAGTAGAATTCGGGATTTAGTTGAAGAACAGCTGGTGGGAAGATAGCTACATTATCCGCAGGAGAGTTGGAGCTAAGCTGGACTCCTGGAAGGTGCTGCAGCAAAAGGATAAGCTCAGACGAGGAGATAAAGCTCAATCTAAGGAGATAAGAGCAATCCCTAAAAAATAGGGATTTGTTGAAGCTGAAGCTTATCCAGTCAAGTCAGCGAGGGCACGCCGTTTCGGATTTTCAGCAGAAGACCCCCGCCTGTGGGGGAGACTCTACTTGGAAAATGTAACTATTTAAACAAGTTTACTTTCTGGAAAAATGAGTTTGGAAAAGATTTAGACACTCTGAAACACTTTACATTTCTGCAATTTATTTCAGTACGCTGCTTAGGCAGCAAAATAATCCGAAAGGTCTTAAACCTTCGGGACTTAGGTTATGTTTATGTTCATCGACGTTGGAGTCGAGTTTTTGCTTAATTAAATCCGTAAGTTCTTATTTATTTTTATGTCTTTAAATTCTGCAAGTTTAATTATGTCTAGCCTTCTCGGCTAGATCTTTAATTCTGGCGTTTGAATGATGAAATTGGATTAAGCATAAAACTGGACTCGTGAGGCCGAAATGGGCATAGTAATGCATGATTAGTTTCCGTTAATTCTTGTGCCTTGTTCCACGTGAGTGTGTGTCTGAAGTGCCCAATGTGGCTGATCACTCGTTAGGTAAAGAGGGCACACCAATATTAATTGAATTGGCGAATCGTGACTGTGTGTCGGTTCATATAGTAATAAGGGAATTAATGGGGTGTTGTGGGCACAAGAGGAATCAGTTGAACACAACAGATCTGGGTCCGTCTAGGGCACACTGCTGCTTGCTTGCTTACATCTCTTAGAGGAATCGGGAGGTGGGTAACTGGTTAGGGGTTTAATCGAAGAGGAATCACTTTTAAACCTAAAATGAAAGGATGGATGAGGAGATGCATGAGAGGAATCCGGTCACCATAACTAGATGACCTATCATGTATGAAAATCGGTGTGCCCATGATCGAGTTGTTTTATGTTTAACCAAGATCTAATTCAAATGCCAGAATCTTTTGTTATTTGATAGTTTTCTTTAGTTTCTTTGCAGATTTACATTCAGTTTAGTGACGATACCAAAACCCCCTTTGTGATTGGTTACTCGAAGATAGAATCGCAACAGCTCTCTGTGGGATCGACCCGTACTCATTGGCTAGCTACGCTCGCTGTGGGCACAGGAGTTTATAAATATATTTTTGAGCGCGAAACGACAGCGCGTCAATATCCCTAGTGGTATTCCACAGCCTCGGCCTATTCGGATTTACATTGGTGATATCTTAAAAGTGGCTGATTTGATTACATCAGATAAAGTTTGGAATTGGATAAATTGGATCAATTTTTTTTGGCCTTGGACCGTACAATGTATTGCTCGCATGTTTATTCTAAATGAATGGAAACATAATTGCTACTGGCGGCATGACCAACGCGGTAGGTTCTCGGTGAAATCGGGCTACTTGGTAGATATTGGATATTTTGATCAATCGCAACACACATCAGGGAGATATGATGAAGATTAGAATCCGTTAGTTTGGAAGCTGCATATTCTACCAAAGATCAAAATCTTTCTTTGGCTAGTGTTCAAGGGGTTCATAGCATTGCCATGACACTTGAGAGACCATCATGTCCTGATGAAGGGACTCTATGAGGAATGTAGGAAGGATTGGGGATCGTCAAAACACTGCTTTACTTGGTGCAAAGTAGTTCGAGATATTTAGCAGGGAAGTGTAATTTGGAAGATAGGGAAAAATCAAGGTTTTTCATTCATGATGGAGATTGGGAGAGAGATTCATCGAGAACTGGGTAACGAAGAGCTGGAGGTATGGGCGGTGACACTATATCACATCTGGGGTTTGTCATGTTCTCGAAAACATAGTTCCACTGCTCCAAATGAAGTGGTGGATTTGTAAAGTTCAGTTCGCATACTAGATGTGTTCAAGGCAGCATGCAAATAGGTATTGTCTGAATTCTCTCTTAGGGTGCAGGTGGGGGGGTTAAGATCTGGTTTCCCCTAGCAAAAGGGATCTATCATCTTAACATCGATGCAGTGGTGAATGAGGAGAGTGGGCTGTTCGGAGTTGGGGCGGTAGTTCGAGAAGCTGCAATCCAGGTTAGCCAACCCTATCCAACAACCACCATCTGTTCTCGACGTCGAGATTAATGCCATTTTATATGGTGTTGGTTTGTGTTTACAGGAAGGACTTGGCCCGATTGTTGTGTACTCGGACTCGCTTCTTGTAGTGCGACTTCTTACGAACACATATGAAGGAGATGAATATTTGGAATCGCAGCTGCCCCCTTTGGCTCAATTGGTTAATGATAATGTTATCTTAAGTTTTAATTATATTTTTAGAGAGGCAAACTATGTAGCTCATGATTTGGCTCAGTTTGGAGCTCGGGGTGAAACGTTGAGTACTTGAAACTCTTCTTTTCCTCTTTGGTTGAGGTCATTTTTGAATTAATGAAGTGATCATTACTTTGTTTTAATATATATATATATATATATATATATATAGGGAAAGGATCAAATAGGAACCAAATCTCCCCATGAGAACCTAGGAACCAATCCTAACCTTAGATTTGATTAGATCTAATGACCATAATTTAGTCAAAGTTTTAGTCAAAGTAAGGTGACAAACTTGTAATATTTGAGAACTTAATAAAGGTGGGGTTATTTTCGTAATTTAGAAATTCGGTTATGTTTTTTCGGATTTTGGGCCAAATTCTCGGAATTAAATAGGCAACGCTTTAAAACCGTTGTCTTTTCTGGTGTTGTATTAATATGCTAACATGAAAGATTTATATTGCTAACATCAACAGATTTTGTTGCTAACATGAGGTAGACTCATATTGCTAACTTGACGAGATCATAATATTAAATTGATACATATTAAATACCACACATATAACATTGGACCACATTTAAAATAATATTTTGTAACATGTGTAACATCATTCATACATACAACATATTGCTAATATGTTAGAGAATATACACACTGCTAATATGTGACTAATAATTTGCTAATATGTTAGTAACATGTTGCTAATATGTGAATAATGATATGCTAGTATGACTTAAATTCTCAAATATTACAAGTTTTCAAAATAATATTAAGCATTGATAAAATTATAATTGTTTATGAACTTAACTATATATAGCTCATACTTTAACTATTTTCTCATGAAAGCAATTTAAAATTCAAAGTTGTGCATAAAAAATTTCATGTTAGCAACATAAACACAAGATATGAGCAATATTGTGATATCATATTAGCAAATGTCTGACAGTTACGAGTTGAATATACGTGAAAAAAGTTTTTTGTATTTTTCATCAATTTTTTCTCAAATAAACATAAAACATATGCACTATGGATCTTAAATGAAAGAGTATGAAAAAATCTTTAATTTGATATATTTTTTGCATAAATTGGATAAAAAATGAGTACGTTATGATTATTTAAAGTTTTTAAGAATTTTTTAAAAGATGATGACATCACTTTATAAAAAAAATCTGGAATTACCCTTATATTTCGAATTTTACATATTTATGACTATGTCACCACCTTTTTATCCACCATGTCATCTAAATCCTTGAATTTGATTGGTTCCTAAGTTTTCACAGGGATTGATTCCTATTTGAACCCACCCATATATATATATATATATATATATATATATATTTCGTTGATCGTTTTCATATATCAATATTAATTAATATATTATTGTGTATGCACTATGCACGCTCAAGCCCACTTATACACACATCCAAATATAATTAGTAACTAATTTACAGTCTTGCATTTACTGTGTCTATGGATATACATAATATATTTCACGAGACGTACGTAATTTCTAAAAAAACAACTAAATTAAATTAAATTAAATTAAATTAAATTAATCAATATCTATATGAAACTGGAATCCCAGTAACAATTCGATGGTCAGCAACCTTGCCATGGACAACCGGAACTCCGGGGCAGCTGGAGGCGACGCAGGTGCCAGCGCCACCTATCGCGGCGGCCTTGACCTTGACCGAGAGATTTACTATCCCATTCTTGACGCCGTTGGCGTCCCTGAGCCTGTAACTCAAGAAACTCAAATAATTAAGGGGCAGGAAACCGCCAATGAAATCAGAGATGGGTATGTTGGCTGCCCCGATAAGCTTGGTGCCGGAATGCGCTTCCACCGTTAAGAAACGGGCATTCACGGGCAGCTCCATCACCAGCTTCTCATTCCATGCAGGGTAGCTCCCGCCTTCCCTATCCATACCCGTTGATCGCGAGTTATACGGGTCGGATCTTACCACCACGAAAGCGTTCTTCTTCACGGGTTGCTTCCTGCTCACCACCAAACCCTCCGCAGAAATTACGGTTACCTCGATCACCTTTGGAGAAGACTTTTTTTCCATATGATATGCCTTTTTTATTAAATTATAATTCACACGTACAGTCGCTCTGTGTGTGTGTGTGTGTCTGAAGATTAATTAGTATTTGATGATGCTGTTGGAAGATAATTGTGAGTACGTGTTTGTGTGTGGTCATTATATATATATATATATGTGTGTGTATTTATGTATATGGAGAGAGAGAGAGACAGAGAGACAGAGAGAGATCTAGAGGGAAGGTTGAGAGAAAGAAGGGAGAAAGGGGAAGGGTATTTCCGTAAAGGTCAAGAAAATGGAATTTGTCCAAGTATATGTAATTTGTTTGTTGGAGTATTTTTTGCGTTTGATTTTATGGTGAGAATTTTCTACAAACTAGCTGAGATCAACTTTGGCGTGTGGTTCATTTAATATTGCGATATTTGGGCGGAACCCTTCAAATTAAAATTCTTGAAATTTCTACATTTATTTTAGTGTTCAATTTTGATGTTTAATTAATTTGAATATTTGACTCATCATAAAATAGACCCAATTAATCAAGTAAATAATTAATGTAAATATAATTGGCATTACTAGTCATACATAGCTTCTTCCTTCAAATGGAGATCAATAAAAGGTAATCAACGGTTCAAACATAAGAAAGAAAGCATCATTAATTAGGATTGTCTTATAATAATCATTACACGTATATACATCCACAATTAAAAACGCGACAGTATATATATATATATATATGCACTTTCGAGTTCTTTATTATTCATTTTTTTTTCGTGTAAACTTATAGATCATATATATGATATTACTATGAATTAGAAAATAAAATTTATCATTAGATTAAAACTCAAATTTCAAAAATAATTATTTTTTGTTTCTAAAATACAACATATATGGAATGTTCAATCCTTTCAATTCACCTCTCATATTGCTTGCACCACCATATCCCTGATTCTCACATTAGTATAAAATTCTCTATTGCACATTCGAATCTTTTAGTTTTTTTTTTTCATTTTTTTCTTCGATTTCAATTTTTTATGCTTTAGTTTAATTTTACACTTGTTATTTGAAGTTCATCATACCCAATTAATATCTATTATATTTTTTAATATTTAATTTATAATTTTTAGTTATTAATTGATTACATGAAAAATAATTAATAACTAAAAATTATAATAAACCCTAATTTTGTATGGCGAACATTAAATAGCAAGTACAAAATTAAACTAAAGCACAATAATAAATTGAAAATTGAAGAAAAATTAAAAAAAAAATGTGCAATAGAAAATGCAACACACAAAGTGCAATAGACAACTTCATGTGCTTTCACATTATGAATTAATGCTCAAATTTTGCGAAAGTACCCTTTCGGATCAATTAATTATAAATTTATAATATGCCTGAATAAATTACCATGAATGGAATGTAAACTTAATTAAATTGCACGGATCTTAGAACTTCATGATTTTTACATTTAATACATAAATCAGAATACTAACCTTGATAAGCCATAATTTATTTGATGATGAAGAAATTGGTTTCTCTCTCTTCACCTTTTCCTTCTGCACAGAAGGCATGATAGAGAAAATATAATTCTGTGTTTCTTCTTTTAGATGATAGAGAAAATATAATTCTGTGTTTCTTTTAATCGGTAGGTGAGAGACCAGTTTCAGATACAGTTAGATATATATACACGTTGATATAAATATCGTGAAACCACCTTCAGATAAATATGACCAATTTATCAGATAAACATCAAGATATTTAAACCATATAATTAAGATACTTAAATTCATATAAATATCTTAATCACTTAATTATTAATGACACGTGGCCATTAATAAATCTTACATGTAAGCACTTTGATTAATATTATATACAATGTCTCGAAAATAAAGTGCACATGCAAAATATAATATCATGTTGACCGATTGAGGTCAACCTTTGTAGTTGAAAGTAAACGAACTTACCAGGAATTGATTATGTAGTTACTAGTTAGTTGTGTTTTTTCATGTTTTTAATTTATTTTTAGTCCGGGGATGGGTAGATTGAACCCTAGTCTCCTTCAATGAATGATGAATTCTGATTTACATATAATTTTCCTAAGTTCAGAAATCACGCTGCAGATTCTCAGACTATATATTTTTTTTTTTTTTATTATTTTTTACTTTTGTATACTCTAAAATCTCTTATAAGTTTGTCTTAAAGATAACTTACAATCTAAACCCGTTTAATCATTTATGTTATATTATCATTTTTTTAAAAATATCAAATATAGTTTTTAAATAAAAAGGATGCTATCTAGCGAAGGATGGTATATGGATCAAACCTATATTAATGTTAGTTATTAGGACAGACTTATCCGCAATACTTTTTCTCTGAAAACACTACTTAATTATAATTGAATATATTGATCAGTATTGGAATTATTTTTCTTTACCAAATAGTGTGATTAATTTTAGATGAGATCAAGAGTTAAAATTCCTATACTTTTCTTCTCCAATTAAATGAGAGAGAGAGAGAGAGAGAGAGAGAGAGAGAGAGAGAGTTTAGATCTTTATTATTTACAGTATAAAAACTCATGATATCATTAGGAGGCGGGTTGAAATTTCCTGTTACATTTTTTTGTGTTACACTCCGTGTTATATTATCAAATTTATGATTTTAATAATATTTATTATAAAATAAAAATTAATTATGACATAAATAACCATAGTCAATATTTATCAACAAAAAATGAATTTAAAAATTTTAAAACATAATTTTGAAAAAATCAACTTTAATAACGAATTATTAATTGAAAATTGAAAATTAAAAATTAAAAATTAAAAATTAAATATAAAAAATAATTATAAACCCTAATTGGGTGCGGTAAACCCTACAAACAATCATAAAATTAAACTAAATCACAAAAAAATAAAATTAAAGTAAAAAAATATAAGAAAAACTCGTAAATTGAAAATGTAACACGGAAAGTGTAACAGGAAATTCCATGCGTTAGGGGGCTCGTTAAGGCATTGAATTTGCCATACATTTGTCTATCATTATTATTATAAATAAATAAGTATCACCCATGTCACAAATTCGATGAAATTGCATGAAAATTGATGGCAATAATGCATTACTAATCTACAATTTATTTACTGAATTATCAGCTAGAACATTATTGAAGCAAGCTTTCTTAGCAAATTTAATTAATAATTGAGAGTACTACTAGTCAATATTTATGTTTTATTTAAGCTAAACACAAACACAACATAAAATATATTTACTCGATACAAATACAAACACGGTCATTCTAAATATTCTAATGTCCTATATATCATAATTTCTCTATTGTACTGGTCATCTCTCTATCTTCAACCTTCGACAAATGAAAATATGATTTAAAAATATATATTTAGGGTGTCATGTAATTATTAAAAGGAAAATATTGATAACATTAATTACTCTCTAGTTATACTTAGATTGGTCAAAATTTGTACTTTTAAATTATCATAACATAACTAGAACAATAATCCTTTTAGGTCGATACGTACTATGTACTCATCCATGAATATGTAACTACGAATACAGAAAAATCCAAAAAAAGAAGAAGAAGAAGATTGTCTTTGAAATTCTAGTCTAGAGCTACTATTTCCACTTGAGCAGGGATTCACTACCAAAAAAAAGGGTCTTTAACGACAATATTATTTGTAACAATAAATGTCGTCACTAATAATAGACTTAAGTAACAACACGTCGTCTCTAATTATTACATGTCATTTCTAATGACATTTTTTGTGATGATAATGTTGTCACTTAAAATAATTTTTAACTTATTTGGGACGCTCTATTTGCGACAACATGTTGTCGTCGCAAAAAATATTTTTAAGCGACAATAATGTCATCACAAAAATTTTATTAGAGATGACATGTGATGATTAGAAATGACATATTATCGTTACTAAAAATCTAGTATTAGTGATGACATTTGTCGTTGCTAATGATTTTGTCTCTAAAGACCATTTTTTTGTAGTGATTATAATTGTTAACATGATACAATAACACATAAAATAATTTTTTTTTAGATTTATTGTGTTCATGTCCATATGATCATAAGAGCACAATTTTTTTTTTGTGCCATGCCGTGTTGTACGATAATATATACAAATAAATTATATATTATTAATATTAATGCTAAAAATTCAAATTGTAAGACTATCCACATTAGTGACATTCATCCAACTCAACCTTCAAATAAAATATTAATTTCTCTCTCCTCCACATCCACAACCCCCAACATTTTAAAATTTACACTCCATCAGTGATACTCATCCAACCCGACATTCAATTAAAATATTAATTTCTCTTTCTTCCAATCTACATAAAATATTGTGTAAATCTATAAATATAGACAAAAAAAAAGTAAAAAAGGAAAAAAAAAAGGCAACATATAAGAGTGTAGTAGTTTCGTGGGCAATTTGGAGTTATGACACACTTGTCCCCACACCCAATGATTGGGGAAGTGTACTTTTTACATTTTTTTCAGAACTAAACATTAAATGCACCCTAAAACCCAAAAGTTTAAAAACCCTAACATATACAAACCCTAACATATAAAAATAAATACAAGATCGATCCCTACCAGTTATTTCACGAAACGAAAACTGAATAAATAACGAAACTGTTAGTAAATAACGTTTTTTGTAGACAATTTATTTTTAAAATTAATAATAATGAATAACGATAAGGATAACGAAATTAATAGTAATGATAATAACGAAATTAATAATAATAATAATAATAATAATAATAATAATAATAATAATAATAATAATAATAATAATAATAATAATAATAATAAGAAGAAGAAGAAGAAGAAGAAGAAGAAGAAGAAGAAGAAAAGTAATAATAACGAAAGTAATAATAATAAGAATAACGAAATAATGATATGTCATACACAATTTATTTTTAAAATTAATACTAAGGAATAACGAAAGTAAACACT
The DNA here is from genome assembly GCA_026008535.1 of Perilla frutescens. Classification (NCBI taxonomy): domain Eukaryota; kingdom Viridiplantae; phylum Streptophyta; class Magnoliopsida; order Lamiales; family Lamiaceae; genus Perilla; species Perilla frutescens. Next base: position 39,392,413 of record BRKX01000002.1, on the reverse strand, counting down.
AATAATAATAATAATAATAATAATAATAATAATAATAATAATAATAATAATAATAATAATAATAATAATAATAATAATAATAATAATAGTTCATTATATATTGATAATAACGAAAGTATAATAATAACAATAATAATAATAATAATAATAATAATAATAATAATAATAATAATAATAATAATAATAACGAAATTAATATTAACGAAAACATTAAACGATAGTTCATTATATAGGATTTTATGTATAACGAAAACATTAAACAATACATGTATAAAAATATATAACGAAAATTTATAAATATATAACGAAAACTTATGACGAAAATTTATAACGAAACATTTATAACGTTATGCATCAATGCACTATTCTGTCATTTCTGTGTGGTCAACATGAGGTAGGTAAAATGCATAAATATTTGTATTTGCATAGGTAGGTATTAGTTGGCTCAAATTAAATGAAATTTAATGCATTTAATTTTGTGTAAGAGAGGTTGGTGTCATTCACCTATATTTACACTACACCGATGCATCAATTCAATCCACACCCAAACGGAAGAAATAGTTTGAGAGTTTGGTGAAGAAAATCTTTGAATTCACATAAAAAAATGAGTGTTTGATCGTGCAAGCGAGAAGATCATCGTCATCAACAAAACATCATCATCGGTGAAATTGCGCGGAAAAACTCTCCAAAATTGAAAGGTACGTTTCAAGTTTTGTTAGAAAATTGTTCTAGGTTTTAATTTAAACATCGTTATGTTAAATCTAAATGTTCGTTATTGTTAAATTTCAATTTTGGTATGTTAAAAACTAAATTTTCGTTATAGTTGAATTTGACTATTCGTTAGGTTAAGAATAAAACTTTCGTTATTGTTAAAATTAATTATCGTTGTGTTAAATATAAATTTCGTTATTGTTAAAATTAAGTTATCGTTGTGTTAAATAAATAGTTCGTTATCTTTAAATTTAAATTTGTTAAATTTTCGTTATTGTGAAAATGAAAATTGTCGTTATATTTAAAATTGTATATTTCGTTATGCTCAAATTAAATTTTCGTTATAGTGAAAATGATATTATCCGTTATGCTTAAAATTGAAATATCGTTACGTGAAAATAAATTTTCGTTATCTTTAAATTTGAATTTTCGTTATAGTTGAATTTAAATTTATCGTTATGTTTAAAATAAACTTTCATTATTGATAAAAAGATTTTCGTTATAGTTTAAGGTTATGAGTCATTATGTGAAAAATAAATATTTCGTTATGCTCAAATTAGATTTTCGTTATTATGAATTTTTTCGTTATGCTTAAATTAAATTAAATATTTCGTTATGCTCAAAATATTTCGTTATGAATTTTTTCGTTATGCTCAAAACGAAAGTTATATTAAATATTTCGTTATGCTTAAATTAAATATTTCGTTATGCTCAAAATATTTCGTTATGATTTTTTTCATTATGCTTAAATTAAATATTTCGTTATGCTCAAAATATTTCGTTAAATGAAATTAAATATTTCGTTATGCTCAAAATAAATATTTCGTTATGCTTAAATTAAATTGAATTTTTTGTCTCGACTTTGGTTGTATTTGTTTAAAATGATAATGATGTCTACTCTGGTTTTATTTGTTTAAAATCCTGTAGTCAACAAACATCTTTCAATAAATTAACGAGCAATGTCAAATGCAATACATACATGAAAGACGTCAAGTACAATACATATATAACATCATAAGTCACTCTAGACGGCCATAGCTAAGTGAAAAGATCCTCTTTGCTACAGAAAGACGATATCTCTGAATATCATATGGACCGACATCAAGACCAGGAGTGCCAAACACACAAACGATCCACATACATCATAGCATAAACACCACAACTGATGTTGTCGAACTGCGCAAACTGCTCTTGGATAGTCTTGTCCAGTGTCATGGCTAAGAGATGTGTATCTGGCCTATTCCGACCTCTCCAATAACCAGCACTCCACATGACGCGTGGCAGTAGATGTAGGAACGGTAGCAGCTCTCGATCACACCTCTGAGGCAGCTCTCTGTTCTCCGGGAGGTGCATCTGGAACAATAACGAGTCATATAACTCGACCTTCTACGTCGTGAAACAGATACGTACAGTGACCCAGTGAGCATTTCCAACATTGCATATCATGATCGCCTACATAAATGATAATGATTAACGGATGAATAAAAAAAATCATCATAGATAGTATGATAAGTGTACTTGAAAGATCACTTACATGAGATGCTCTCGTCCACGGGACCTCCTGGACGCCACCCTCACCATACTCCTCCTCACAGTGAGGATCTCTTGGATGAAGCTGCCGCCATGCTGCCTGTAGCTGAACCTGAAAAAAACACATGAACAAATCACGTAAACAGACAAAGAGATAATGGAATACAAAAAAAGAAAAGAATGTATCTTGAACTTACAAAAAAACATAGAGAGCAAATCACAATATCGCTCATGTGCCTTCTAAAAAGTCGTCGCTTCACCTCAAGCAAGAAATGTGCAACCATCTCATAATCAATGAGCTCATTAAAATCCTCCATACGCTCAAAAAATGCCTGCCAGAGTATGCCACCGGTCAAAATAACCTGGATATTCACCTCATAACCCTGCCTCCTGAAATCCGTGTATCCAACCTCTACCCTACGCGCTTCATCTGCCTCCAGTAAGTCAAATACCATCGAACGCGCGGTAGACGACGGGCCAACAGATGATAGCTGGGTAGACGACGGGCCTGGAGATGACTGCGCATCTGACGAAAGGCGCGAAAAAGATCGACCCGCAGATGATCTGTCTCTGGCTTTCCCCCCTCTCATACGGGGGGACATACGAGGCGTTGTAGGGCCCCTGGGTGGTGTAGGGTCTCTGGGAGGCGGTGTGGGCCCCCTACGAGGTGTGGGGTCCCTGGGAGGTGGTATGGGGTCTCTGGGAGGCACCGGTGTGGGCCCTCTGGGTGGTGTGGGCGACCTGCGTAGCCGACCCATAACAAGGTCTTCCAACCGCCCCATCCGATCAGATAAGCCTTCAATCATCCCTCTGATACTGTTCTCCATCTATCTGAAATTATTCTCCATCTGACTCATAATGCGGGCTTCTGAGGCAGCAACGACGTGGATAAGACGATCGAACCAACCAGGACGTGGACCGGGCTCTCCATGGCTCCCCTCATGGCTCCTCCTCGGGCGCTTACTGCCTGTCGGTCGAGGAGGGCTCTCACTGCGGTCCGGTCCCTGCTCCGATGGTCCAGATCCCTCATCCGACTCGTCTATCAAACGGTGTGTCGTCTGTGGAGCCTGCTGCTATGCAGTACGGGCACTCCTACGCTGTGGTGCTGGGTTGACAACGTCAGAGATCCCCTTGCATGTCCCCGGGACCACACGACGGGTCACCCCAGTCAGCAACTTCTTCTTGGAGACCTTTCGAGGTACCACGTACCTCACACCCAACTAACTATCTCCGTCCAAGCTCTGAACATATGGGGTCAGGAGCTCCGCTGCTGATGGCACCATCGGCTGGACATCCATTTGCACTAATAACGAACACCATGTTAACATTAACCAATATTACTTCAATCTAATAATTAAAATTATTTACATAAAAAAGGTTACCTGTCTATCAAAAAATCTGGAGAAGTCGATGCTCGGGGCTATGAATGACCACCTCAATAAGCGAGGTGTGGTCATCTGATCTCCAGGGACGCCCAAATGACGGACAATCTCGGGAAAAATTTCACAGGCCCATGCCTGTTTAAAAACGCAGAATATCATGTAAGTATAATATCAAATTACTAAAACATAAATTTTTCATGATAAATTCAACTAATTACCTGAAATACCCAAACAGGTCCGTACCAATGATACGCTCCGTCCCCCTGTGGGCCCATATCCCGTCGAGCTCTAGGGAGAATGCTGATAAAGTGCATCAGGATCTGAAATGTGTATCCCCCCATGAAAAAGAATTCCACGCATCAGCATCCTCTACCAGAGCCCACACCCAGTCATCGATCGTACGTCCGGGGTCCTGGAAAAATAACAGCCGGTACACAATCAGGATGTTCGCAATCTTCACGTAATCTGGAGGGTGATTGGCTAGACCCTTCACCGTGAAATTCTCATACATCTGTGTAATTGTCGTCTTCTTCCCCTCAAATAGCCGGTGATAGATGCTACTGGCCGGAATCACATGAGCCGCATTCGGATCGAAACTGGACGGCCCGAACCGCAAGCCCGACACCAGTGTGAACTCTAAGGGCCCAAAGTGTAGTGTCGTTCCACTCACATGGAACCAACACTCTCTACCCTCGCGTGCAGGCTCCTGGACACGCACTTCGTGATAAATCAATGCTTGCAGCGCCTTCCAGGCTATGTTACCCCCTCTAAAGTCCACGAAGTGTCCTAAGCATCCAGATCTGAACGTCTGGATCGTTTCCTCACCGCCGAAATGTTGTAACACCTCCCTAATCTTGTCTACTAACTCCATCTTCACGTACATATTCACAGTGGGCTTGAACCTCTGGAGGGGGCGTCTAATCCACTCGATCTAAATTTCACAATAGAAAATTAGACTGTTATTAAATTATTAATTATATTAATTGTTTTTGCTATTTTTATTTTTTTACTAATATTATTAATTAGTAAATATTATTGTTATTATTAGATTAGTGATTGTTGTTGTTGTTATTATTATTATTATTATAATCATCATTATTATTATTATTATTATTATTATTATTATTATTATTTATTTTTAAATTAAAAAAGTATAATTATTTATATTAATTGTTTTTTATATTTTTATTTTTTACTATTATGATTACTTACACGAATATTATTATTATTATTATTATTATTATTATTATTATTATTAAAAAAGTATTATTGTTTATATTAGATATTTTTGTTATTTTTATTTTTCACTAATAGTATTAATTAGACTAATATTACTATTTAACATAACGAAAGTTAATTTTAAAGATAACGAACATTTACATTTAACTATAACGAAAATTTAAATTTAACATAACCATAAAATTAACGAAAATTAAAGTTTCAACATAACAAAAATAAAAATTTAACATTAACGAAAATCTAATTTTACCAATAACGAAAGTTTTAATTTTAACATATCAAAATTTAAATTTAGCAATAACGATAATTAGATTTTAACCATAAAGAAATTTAAATTTCTCCCTAACGATAACATTAATGAAAGTTTAAACATTAGCATAACGATAATAAAAATTTAGCATTAACGAAAATTTAATTTTACCAATAACGAAAGTTTTAACTTTATCATATCAAAATTTAAATTTAGCAATAACGATAGTTAGATTTCAACAATAAAGAAATTTAAAATTCACATAACGATAACATTAACGAAAGTTTAAATTTTAACATAACGAAAATAAAAATTTAGCATTAACGAAAATATAATTTTTACCAATAACAAAAGTTTTAACTTTAACATATCAAAATTTAAATTTAGCATAACGATAATTAGATTTTAACAATAACAAAATTTAAATTTCACATAACGATAACATTAACGAAAGTTTAAAATTTAGCATAACGAGAATAAAAATTTACCATTAACGAAAATATAATTTTACCATTAACGAAAGTTTAGCATAACGAAAACTACTAAAAAAGCATAACGATTGATCAACTATTCAAATAAACAATAACGAAACTATTAAAAAAGGCATAACGAAACTTTTAAGAAGCATAACGATTGATCAACTATTCAAATAAATCATAACGAAACTTCTAAATAAACTATTGTTATGGAGAAGAAAACTATCGTTATTGATAAATCAACTATTTCCATTAAATATGAACAATCGTTATGGATAAAACAATAATCGTTATGGATAAAACAACAATCGTTATGGCTATATCGTTATGGAAGATCAGGCCTATCTTTCAACTATCGTTATACATGAATCAACAAACGTAAAGATCTACAACTAACCTATAGTTATGTAACTCCTACTCTATCGTTACACAACGATACATTTAACTAAAACAAATAGCAAGTCTAACCTCTCTCGACGGTCGGCCTACATCTTCACATCCTTCTTCCATCTGGTGATTCCAACCCGAGTCCGGAGACTGAATCGTGTTTTTTTTTCAAAGGGTTTCAGCGGCGAGAGAGAAATGGGCTAATACAACCGATAAGAAGAGAGGAAAAATTGAAAAAAGCTGTGTGAGAGAGAAAGAGATTAGAGATCGAGGGTAGTTACAGAAATTTAATACAATATTAAATGCAAAGATTCACAAGCGGATTCATTTTTTCAAACTTAAATTGAGTTCGAATATATTTTGTTCTAAAGATATACTTGTCCAGCATGATATCCAAGAGATTTTATTCTAAAAGACATATTTTATTCTTTTTGCATGGAAAGTACAAATGTACACATCACTTTTCAGAATAGTTATCGGTCAAAGCATTTAAATATAGCTAAATTTAAATATCTTTATGGTTAAAATGAAATTATCATTGTTGTTAAATTTAAATTTTGATAAAATTAGATTTTCGTTATAGTTACAGCTTTCGTTATAGATAAATTAGGTTTTCGTTATACATAAAATTAGATTTTTGATATAGCTAAATTTAAATATCGTTATAGTTAAAACTTTCGTTATTAATGAAATTAGATTTTCGTTGTGCTAAATTTTTATTTTTGTTATGTTGGAATTTATTTTTCGTGATGCATGAATTTAATTGTCGTTATCTTTAAAATTAACTTTCGTTATGTTAAAATTAAAATTTCGTTATACTTCAATTTAAATTGTCGTTATGTTAAAAACCAAGATTTTGTTATTGCTAAATTAAATTTTTGGGGAAGAGAGAGAGAGTGTGTGGATCGAGGGTGGTTACCAAAATTTATTAGGGTATTAAATATGAATTGATTCACAAGCCACCGATTTTTTTTTTCAAATTTAAATTGAGTTTAGATAAATTTTGATCCAAAAGAGACGTGTTATGCCAAGATTTTATTCCATGCATGAAAATTTTATTCCAAAACACTTTATGCATGGAAAGTACAAAAGTGTAAGTACTTTTCAGAAAAGGTAAGAATATTCAGCTTTTTTGAAGCCAATGTAATACAAATTACCCATAAAACTCCTACCCCCTTAAAACTTGTCCAACTATACCAATTTTAACATTTTATTGTCTAGATAAAAATTTCTCCCTAAAATATTTATCATTTTATTTTTTTAAATAACATATTATATATTAATAATAATTTTTACTATATTTAAAAATCATAATTAATTTACTAGATATATTTTTTAAATTCATAATTAAAAAATACCCATACAATTATAAATTCATAATTTACTTGACAACAAAATGAAAATTATAAGAGTTAAAAAAAAATAAAACATAGTTAAATAAACTATAATGAGAACACTTGAAATTCTAAATAATTTGGGTGATTTGGATTCATAACTTAAAATGAAGAAGAAATGTGAGATTGAGAATTTGGTGAAATAAGAATGTGAGAAAAAGAGACTTTAGTTGTTTGTAAAAATATACCAATATTAGACTCTATTTATAGAGAGAGAGAAAAAAAACTATGAATGTTGATATATTTTTTATTTTTGATAATTATATAAATTATTTAAATTTTAAATTAATATATATAAAATTAAGTAGCGTCCAATCAGAGGGTGTCACGTGTGTATGAATTGAGGGCGACCCTAAGATTGGATGGCCGCCCCGGGTCGTCCATTTCCCTGATTTTTTTTTTCAGAGTTGTTTGTTTTTTTGCGGTAACATTCATTTGGATGTCACCGCGGAGTGGTCTAATATTTTTATAATTATTTTTTGTTTAATTCCCTAATTCCATGTCGCTATCGTGAAAATACAAATATTTTCGAACTCTCGAACTCATGTATATAAAATCAATATAAAATTTTTGTATTCGCATCATTATCATGTCATGTGAGAATGTGAAAAAATTTATGTTCATTTTCATGCTGAAACAAATATTAATTTGTGTAAATGAATAAAAATGGGAAAAAATAAATAGGGATGAGGAAAAAACAACCAAGACACGTACGATTACATGAATTGAGATCCCTACTTCCTCGAGGGTTATTTGGTTCCTAGTTCATAAAATTCCACATGCATTAACTCACCAGTCACTGTCAGTCTCTCTCTCTCTCTCTCCAATCTCTCCCGCGAAATTATCATGGCCTCTGTCTCTCTCTCTCTTGGTCCCGTCGCCTATGAGGCTATGACATTCACTCACTCACTTCCCAGAATCTCCATACTTTCCATTAGAAAACAAACTCTTATTGATTTGAAACTCCTACTGTAATTAATATTCTTGTATATCTACAAAGAAAAAAGAGATTTCCATTTCCTCCTGCCCCGGTATATTCTGTTTCCTTCCCTGGAGTTTTTCTTTATCATCGACCCCTTTTTTCTAGCCGTTGAGCCCTTTCTTCAATTACCAAACTTGTATATGCTAATGTTACCTTAATTAACTTTCTTCACAATCCTTTTCCAAGATCTCTTGTACGTATTGCTTATATTTAGCTTCTTGACCGTTGGGCACTCAAAAGTTCGAATTTTTAGATGATAATAACATTTTAAAGGGCGGGGGGGGGGGGGATGCTTGATCAATTCTTGTTTGTTATTTTTCTGGGATTCTGTTAAAAAGTTTGATTAAGAGTTTATTAACTGTGGCCCCAAAATGGAAGAAGATAAGTGTTGTGAGGCTAAAACAGAAAAAGAGGATGGCAAAAATAGCTGTGCTGCTGCTGCTGGTGATGATGATACGCCTGCTTCTGTTCATGGGTTTGTGTTCTTTTTACAATTTAAAGCTCATTTAAATCTGTGATAAGAACTTGAAAAAAAAAAAATTATCAATCTTATTTCTTGATTGTTGATGATTTAGGGAGTTGATTTTCTATGTGGCATTAATGATGTTTACTGCTACGTCGTACGGATAAGTAGTTGTAGCCTGTTTAAAATGTTCATTGATTTCATGTTTGTGACAGCAACTCAAGAAGAGTGAGTGGTCCAACCAGAAGATCATCCAAGGCAAACTGGACAGAGGAAGAGGTGATCAGCAGAACTCTCTTGGCCGTTGTACTTATGTTTGATATGTTCTTGTCTTGTTAGTTGTTGATCTTGATAATCATATTTGTATTGTCTGTGAATCAAGTAAATTCATATTATTGTGGTTGTAATGACTAAGTGGAGAATTTTGGTGTGTATGCTTGAAAAAGGGGAAATATTTCTAACGTTGTTCTGATGTATTATTGCCTGGATAACTGATGTTGTCAATTGTGTAAGCTATTTTTGTTCATAGAAAAAAAGGAAAAAAAAAAAGTATTAGTTAATATCACATTATTTTACATGAATATTTATGATGTATTGATGTTTTTGTTTTCCAATGTGTCCCTCCATCCGTGTATGACAGGATGAAGTTTTGAGAGATGCAGTTAAAAAATATGAAGGCAAGTCCTGGAAGAAAATAGGCAAGTGTTTCTTGTTTGTTTTTTTTCCCTTTTTCCATGCCTATACATCCTTGGGATTTCAACTCTGATGCTTTGATGATTTTCTTGTTACAAGAATCTGAGAGGACTATGCAATGACAGAATCTGTTTTGCTTTAGTTGATCTTTCTGTTGAAGGCAATACAATAGAATTGATGCTGCTTCATACTCTGTTCAGTGAGTTTTATTTGGCAAGAAATCTTATTTTGCAGCTGGATGCCTCCCTGGTCGAGCGGATGTCCAGTGTTTGCATCGCTGGCAGAAAGTTCTAAATCCTGACCTGGTTAAAGGGCCCTGGAGTAAGGAGGTCATATCTATATTCTGTGCAATTTTTCTTCTCTTGAAAGGTTCTATCTTTTTCTTTGAAACGTGACATGGTCTTCTTGTTCGACTTCTGCAGGAAGATAGTCTTCTTGTTGAGTTGGTTGGCAGGTCTGGTGAGAAGAAATGGTCGGAGATTGCAGAACGTCTTCCAGGCCGGATGGGGAAGCAATGCCGGGAAAGGTAAGTAGGACCACTTCATGCCCTTGACATGTTATGATTGTATATATGAGAAATTAACATACCTGCATTTCTTTAGGTGGAACAACCATTTAAAGCCAGAGATAAACAAGGCGGCCTGGACAGATGAAGAGGAAAAGATTTTGATCAAGGCCCATGCTGAATATGGGAACAAATGGTCTATATTAGCCAAACTTTTGCCTGGCAGGTAGTTTCTTTCATGAATTTCAACAATTGAGTATATAGGGTTGATTTTTGGTTATGATGCATGTGAAATTTGTTTGCACACACCATTGTGTGATGGTTTGGTGGATCTGGGATCCATGTATCCTATTTTTTCTATTATGTAGGAGAATTATGTTGCTTATCTATACCACATTTTCGCCTTTATTCATATCGTTTCTTCATGAAATGTGCTAGGACTGAGAACTCGGTTAAAAATCACTGGAACTGCTCTCTGAAGAAGAGACTTTGTAATTATTCGGCCTGTGGATCAGCTGTAAATCATCCTCGGTTAACTATACCTCCTCTGCAAGCCAATAACAAAGGAGTGACTCAAGATTCCACAGAAGAAAACCAAACTCTAAGCACAACTATTTTGTGCAAAAAAAAAGTGGATAGTGGGAGCAATGCAGAGTCAAGTTCTACGAATATGTTTCTTGAATACTCAGGCAGTCCGTTGAGTTATACACCTTTTTCTGCAAAACCAAATAATCCAGTGAGGTCTCAAAAGTCTGCAGAAGCAGAACATAACCCGAATTATGGTACTACAAAGACAGAAGTACAAGGTTGTTCTTCACTTGATGAAAATGATCTGCGTCCTGGCACAGATAAGCCCCCCCTCGTCTGCTCAGCTCCTCCAGAAACTTCTTTGCAATATTTGCCACCATTTCCTGATTCCCCGGATAAAGCATGCAGCAAAAGGGATCTTATTAGGCCAAGGCAACTGAGTGATGCATGTGATAACCTTGAGAGTTCATCAGAGTGGTCGTATACTGGCTTATGCTATGAGCCGATTCAGAGGGAAGATTTGAATATTTTCTTGTCGACTGGTAGATTTCCAAGCACTGAGAGCTACATACGTCAGCCATGGCCAGTATCTGTTCCGTCATCAAGATGGCACGTGAAGGAACCATCTGATCCATACAGCAGAACCAGGTCCATACTGAGGAGTGCAGCTATGAGCTATCGTAACATGCCATCTATTATAAGAAAACGGGCAATTCAACTGCTGCACAAAGGCGTTTCTGCACCGGAGAATGTTGTTAGTCCTTTGAGCAGAGCAACGGGAGGGCATGAAGTCCCAAATGTAGATGATGATCAAGTGCACACTTGCATTTTTCTCTCCCAAATGTCGGAAGGATTGAAAAGTTTGCAGCCTTTGAATCTGTGGGGATTTGAACGAGACTTTCGGGATGCATGAGATTGGAATGATATGAAGAGCAAGAAGACTCGTGTGGGCTAAAATGGTTTCTGTGATCAGGTTTGATGATAATCTTGCTTTTTATGCACCTCTTGATTTTTGCTAATGCTTGCAAAACAGTGTGTTGCTGCTGCAAGGTAGCTTGGAATGACTTTCTTTTTTAACACGATGATGATTCTTACACTACTCAGATTCATGGCTAAGAATTAACGTTTACACCATTTTTTTTGTTTTGTATTCTTGATTCTGGAATATGGTAGTTTTTGTTGTTACTTCCTCAACTAACAGCGCCTTCATGTTCTTAGATTTTACATTCAGAACGAGCTCTCTCTCTCTCTCTCTCTCTCTCACACACACACACACACACACACACGCGTGCGTGGGCACGCGCGCACACATTTTTGCAATAAAAGAATTTGTAAGAGACGATATTAGATCGGATATGAAGAAACAGAATATCGAAGTACTGTAATATTTTTTTGACATAACAATAAAATCTTTATAAAATAATACTTTTGAGTTTTGAATATAAAAATTAATTTTTACAACATGTATGAATTCTGAATGCTATATCAAAGATAATGTCATGGAAGAACGAGAAAGTGATTAAATTTTAATTTATGGAAAAACCAGCATGATTATTGAGTTACACAATTAAAAGAATTTCACTTCATCTTATAATTTAATAACAAATAGAATAATATTATTTTTTTCCAAAATCCGTGAATAATTAATTAAAAAGATTATAAATTCAAAAATCAAAATCTTAAAAGCTCCATATATAGTAGGAAGAAAATGAGTTCAAGAATCATCTAATAATATAAAACTGACAGAGCGCCTGCTTCGCCAGAGACCCAACAACCTTTCATCTGCATATCGAATTCCTCTCTCTCTCTCTCTCTCTCTCTCTCTCTGTATTGTGTCTGCAGTTTCTGTTGTACTCCTCCAAATGCCGCAGGGAACGCTTGAAGTTGTTCTTGTCAGCGCCAATGGCTTGGAGAACACAGATTTTTTAAGTATGATATTTCTTTTATCAAAGCACCCTCATTTTTATATTACATCATCTGATCTGATGAATCTCATTCCTGGTTATCTTTTCTTGATTATCTTTTTTCTTTTTTGCATGGCCATAGGAACCTGCATTTGTAATAAGTTACATACGATTATTGACAATTGCTATATCCTCAATTAAAAAAATATATATTATAATTATTGTGCATTGAATTTGTTCGTTTGGTCTGAGACAGCCAGCACTGATGCTTATGCTACTATCAAATGCCAAGATCAGGAGAAAACCAGCAAAGTTGCAACAGGTGCATGTTCATGTTCATTCTCACTCGTAATTTCTGCATTTGCTGATTCTTTGCCGTTTTGAATTTTGTCGCACACATAGTGTCCACTCGTTTATCATGGATCGTGTGTTGTAAATTGTAATGTGGATAGTTTCTATAAATCTTGGCTGATGATATCTGCAAATTGTTGTCAATCCCCTCAAAATTTACTTGCAGTTGAAGGATCGGCTCCCACGTGGAACGAAACCTTCATGTTTGCCATCTCTGAGGATGTGAAGGAACTGAAGATCAGGATAATGGATAAAGATACTTTCACTGCTGATGATTTTGTTGGTGAAGTGACGTGCGTAACTCTTTGTTAGCTGATATTGCAAACTCTGTTTCATTTTTTAGACTTAGATGCTCAGAAATCCTAATCTGCTCATATAAACTCTTGTTGGCTGATATTGCAAACTGTGTTTTGATCTTTTCCTGGATCAGAGTTCCTCTGGAGCCTGCGTTCGAAGTTGAAAGAGTTCCAGTAACTATGTACAATGTTGTCAAGGATGGGACATTATGTGGAGGGATAAATGTCAGCCTCAAGTTCACTCACCAGGTTTTTACATACAACCTTGTAGTATGGCATTTCGCAAATACTGTTGCTGGATTTTACTCGTCTTGAGTGGTACCAATGCTTCTGTTGTTGCAGAAAATACAAAGCAGGGGGTTTTCTGGGGAGGATTTGGGCGGATGGAAATCATCATCAACAATGGAGTGATGTTGTGTGATGAAGAGAAGTTTATGTTTTAGCATGTTGAGCAATATTCTTGTAACAAAGTTTCATTGTACCAACTGCCCTGTTTAGAATTATTTACCAAACCTCAAATTTAAGCATAACAATGTATAACTTGTGGCAGATTTGGAGATTCAATAAAGTGTTGTAAAAGTTACCATTTCCTGGTATCTATATTCATCATACTTGTTAATGGTACTGTTGTGTGATACACAGATTGTAACTGCAATGAGTGAAGTAAAAAAAGGAGAACGTCATATGCTTAAACTTCTGAGATTTTCATGTTACTGTAATGCATGGAGTAATGCTAATGTAATGGTTATGAATTACGATAAGTGGCGTCTCTAGCTCATTAGTGATGCGTAAAACTAATGCACCTGCGCTCTACTGACTGATCCCGACAAGCAGGACGTAGGTGAGCTCGGAGGTGTCCACTCATCGACATGTTGCTAAGGAAACACAGATTTACATATAGGCACATTCCTGACCGGGTTTTCGGACATCAACTTTACCAAACAAATGGAACATATTTCATTACCGGAACAAGAAAAAGATGATGATTCTGCAGATGATGCTCCAAAACAATTTATTCAAGATAATTACCAATACAAGAAAAGAGACAATACTACCCCCCAGATCGACCTGTTGCCAGAAATCATGACGGTCACATGTTTGTTTACAATGAGAAAAAATTAAAGAGAGGAAATAACATAAGAGCCATACACAAGAAATCAGTCTTGTCAACTACCCCTAGATTATGCAATCTTTCCCACCTCCCAGTATCGTAACAAAAGATTTTTAACTATAAATACTGAAAAATCTTAACAAGTCTAAACTACAGAGACTACACAAGTCACCAACGAAAGTATGAAGAACTTTAACAATGCTTCTGGGAGCCGGTAATAAGGCAATCTCCAACCTCAGAAAGCCCATTTTCTTGAAGGATATGACTTTTTCATTGAAGGAACAGACAAGCCAACCTGGTTGCTAAGCTCTTCATCCGGTTCTTTACTCACGATTCCAGTTCCCACATAATGAAGCAATGCAGATGCATCCTCAAGATTGTTCTTCAAATTGAAGGATGTCGACATATAAAGTTTTGAGGGTTTCTTTACCAATTTCTTTATCGTGTTATCCAGCTGTGCAGATGTTAGGAACCTCTCTGTAGCTGCCTCCCAAGAGAGCTCGTGCCTTTGAGCATCTGTCAGCGGATCAGGTTGGTCTTGCAGTGCTTTGCATGTTTCCTTAACAAAGCCCTCACTGTCATCATACACTCGGCAATTTGGAAACTGCTTGAAGAAACCATTTGAAGGGTGATTAGCGCACACAACTATTTTGCCCATCGCCAATGCCTCAGCTGTTGTTGTGCAGACTACATCGGTGGTGCTAGGATTTAGGAACACCTTATAGCTGATCGGGTAAAAAATAAAGGACATCAGTCATTAACAGTGTATCCAATGGTATTTGAGAAAAACTAGCAAAGTCGGGCAACCCATGTCATGGAACTTCACTTTATGGAATTATGAAAGTAATACAATAATGGATGTAAGAGTATACAGTAGCATATAGGCAGCAATTGGGCATCACGTAATCAACTATCTTAGAGTGCATGGTTTTCTTCCGATATAAATGGAAGGTTACAAGCACACTCAGAAGCAAAATACGAGTGTAATAATGGGAGTGGCATTATAAATGTACATACATTTTCTTAAGTCCCAATTTGGAAGACACCGCCCCAAAGGACGATATATGTCCACCCCAGATCCCAGAACCTCACTGCTCCTGGCTCACACCCCGACAGTAGATATATGAGTGGGAATAATAAAATAAAACTTAACAGAACCATTAAATGAAAGAAGAAAAAATTGGAAATGGATGAGCATCATCAAACCCCATATTTTGCATGCTACCATCAGTGTATTTATAGCACCAGTAATAGATTTGAATTGACCACTACTGATAGCCACTTTCATTTTTTCCCCTTTCCCAACCAAAAACATATTAGGGAATATCATATCCAAATAGTGAAACTACTTACTCATGAAACAAGGGATCAGCATGATCACGTCCAGGGTTAACCCTGACTGTTATTTCCAAGTTTTTGGCCGCATCTTTAACTTGATCAGAGTCCTCCCCGCTGCCATATAAATCAACTTCAAGTCCGGTTAATTCTTTCTGGTTATCACATAGGAGTTTGAGCAGCTCCTTGTAGCCTTTGTGCCATACCATCTTTCCAATGTAATATGCACCTTTAGTAAAGGGTTGGGTGTCACTCTGTTGTTGCTCTCTTTTTTTCATACCAATTTCGAGGAATCTCGGATTTACTCCGTGGACATTGCAAATAACAGATCTGGGCAGCTCTTGAGTAGCAGCTGAAAGTCTGATCACCTAACATTATGAACCAGACATGTTAGCAACTAGCAACCAGGCTAAACTGATTGCCAACAATCAGAAGCCTGCCAAATTATTTCTGTCATGTACTAACATAGATTTCGTATAGAAGAACAGCATAGCTTATGAACCACAACAATTAAAACACGAGATCAGACACTCTAGTGCAAAGTATTCAGGCTATAGCAATGCATAATCTAATGGTTGTCCTGGTTCTACGCTCTAAGTCTTTCTGATGTCTGTGCTTAGCCTAAAGTTATCTACATTGGCTCTTCTCAGACTAGTTTAAAACTAAGAGTGTTTAAAACTAAGAAAGAAGTGGAAAAGGGGCTATAATCGAGGATTTTCCCAGTAGCAACTTCAGAAGTACACAGATTTTTCTCAAAAATAAAAATAAAAAGACAAGTACACAGATGGAATCGATTTCAAACATGTATGCAATGGTTCCTTACTTCAACTTGTACAATGTTTAAATATCTAAATTTGAAAATTCAAAATTCAGTGGCTTGCAAAAATATGTTCTTAGCTAATAGAAAACTACAAGTACTGAAGTACAAAACTATTTCCTCATAATACATAACTGAAAAAAGCAGTACTTGAGAGGCTTACCCGGTGGCAATATATGTTGACAACCCAACTGTTTACATATCTCAGCAAAAAAGCTTGGAATTTCCCATTCTTCTCTCTCTTCACATATTCAATATAATTTGTGTGAACAACTCCTACAACCAGTCGAAATTTTAATTTCCACCTCTTTCCATGATGATACCATGTGAGGTGCTCAGGCTCCTCAAGAACAGCAACATCTGCCTCTTCATCAGGAATGACTTCAGTAATGTCTCCTAGAGCAATGATGCTCCTTTTATGTACAGAAAACTGCAGCATGAGGTTAAAGTGTATAAAATAAGATTTGCCAGGTGAGGAGTTTGATAACAGCAGTTAGCCGCATCAATGCAGTGAACAAATTGGCGGCGAACTGTCAGAGTTCTCAATTTGTGTGCAGGCATGAAAACAATGCAGAAAGTGGAACTCTATAATCCACACTCTGCATGATGAACCAGTACTACCAGAACAGGCTAATTCTAACAGTGAGTTTATATTAAAGACATCCACCGACAATCAATGAAAATTGTGAAATGACAACAGTTAATGCACACATTTGACTTACCCGTCCTGGATAAAAACGTATTGTGAAACTTGAACTGAATCCAGTCCTTTCTTCAAGCCACTGGCGCACATAAGTTTCTTGTTCTGATGTTGAATTAAATGTGATTTTGTTTGAATATACATGATGTTGGTCCTCCAATTTCAACCAAGGAATCACCAAAGTAACTTTCCTCTCATCATCTTTTGCAAGATATGCTGCACGAAACAGAGGGTTGACAGAAGTCCCAGTTAGCCATGGAAGGCTTGCCGTGGTAAATATTGCAATATGTTGCTTCTTATCCATTCATTTATGAGATTTAGCTCCAATAGACTTCAAAAATTATCACATCACACACAGAACTGGAAGACACTAGGATACCGAAAGATTCCCTATCTGCAATGATAAGATAAAATAATCAGGTTAGATGTCAGTATTTTCAGGAGCCCATAATCATGTTCCATGACAGTGCATGGGTCCAAAAAAATGCCATCAATGAAGATAATCAATTCCCTTCATACAACACATGATCACTTTATTACAACCGTGGCATATGTGTCATGAAAGTTTATTTCCACTCCATATTTCTCATCCAATGAGGCCTCGTGCAAGTTAGCCACTAAAAATGCATATTGATTTCAAAAGAGTACCTCCATAGCTAACAACAAAATTTAAATATTCTAAAAAAATGGAAACATAATCCTAATCCAGCTTCGCCAATTCATTGACGAACCTGCGATTTTCAAACACCAAATCCAAATCAAGCAAAATTGGAGCATGACCGTAGCACCCATCAAAGACGGCCACATATGAAATAAGCAACTATCCTAAGACTTTCATCAGCATCAATAAACCCAAAAATAATCAAACTCCCTTCGAAATCATGCAAAAATAGCATCATATAAAAAACAAACCAGACAATATTGAGCATGAATGATGAAACTAACAGTGAACATTAAACTGCCGGAAAAGGAAAACCAAAACCAATCACATATAATATGAAAAAACAAATATCGTGAAATTTTCACCGGATCACAGAACTTTCTTAAAAAAAGAAAGAAAAACAACGCCGTTGCTTTACCTCAATAATGGCGTGCCAGTGAACGAGGAATTGTCCGATTCCGCTACCTTTGTTGTTCCTTTTTTGACAAGAAAAAATAGCATTTAGATAACCAAAATCAATATAAAAAAAAAAGGAAAGAAAAAATAAAAGCGAATTTAGGTTAACAGAGTTGGATTTTGAGGTAGGATGAGCTGGAAATTGGGGGAAGATTCGACGTTGGAATTTTTGTATTGAATAGAGATAGTTGTTGCACACGCGGAGGCGCGTGGCGGCGGTTGTTTTAAGCAGGAAGAACGGAGCGACGTGATTGGTCAGTTGGAATGGGGAGAAGGAATATTCCAAGGGAAGTAACAACCGCTTTGACTTGAAATAGTTTTACTTATTTATTGAAATAAATAGTTTATTTATTAACTAAATTTAGGAAAATGAGAATTTTTTTTTTAATTGTAACACTACAACGCTAATCTGTACTTTTTTATTTATACAAATAAAATGTCGATAATATTTTTGATAAAACAAATTGAACGTGTTCTACATAGCTGTATTTTATATAATTTCCCTGAATCTCCGCTAATTTACACTTTATAAGTGTATAAATAGAACAAAGATATATTAACATTATTTTCGGGTTTTATATTTGTCTCATAGTTTGTGTGAATAGCTCCAGAAGGTCACTTGTTTTGGAAGAAGAAAGAACGCCAACTTAATTTTTTAATAAATAAATCAAATTTTCGGATTTTGAAATGGCTCATAAATACTATGAATATATAATTGTATTTATATACAAGTAGACTAACAAAATTAAACATCTTAATAAGTAAGGGCGTTGCCACTAATTTAATATAAGCCCTGAAAATATGGGGTTGAAGCTCAATCAACATCATAAATTTAATATACTCAGCTTTGTATGCTAGGCCCAATCTCTAAAGCCTAGTCCGCCACTACTATTGGGCATACACGATTTTGCAGAAGAATGAAAAAATCTGATTTGTGATTTGATCTTCATTCTTCACAGGTTGCGCCATTCGTTTTCCTTTTTTCTGATCGGAATATGGAGAAAGATTTGGCATCCATTGATTTGTAGACGCCTAGATTCGAGCATAAGATGCCTCTGTTGGCTTTGCAGAGTTATTGTGTGTGACCACACCAAATATGACCTATTTTTTTAATGGTTTTTTTTATTTATTTTATATAATAAAATCTTAGTGGTACATATACATAATTTACGTTTAAAAAAAAATCAGAAAATCATATGCCTTTACGTCATCATCCGTGCTCAAAAGCTCAACCCCTCACTTTCATCGTTTTAATTTGAGGGGCACACACACGACCAGCCAAATAAAAGCAACATGTTCATTTTGTTACAATAACGCATAGCTTATTTCAGTAATTTTATTTTGTTTTCTGAGCAGCACTTACGTGCACAACAGCTTTCAGTGTGCTGTGTGCCTGTATCAGACAGTGCGTTGAAGCCACTCGCCCGTCTTTTTTTTTTTTTTTGGATGAATTTTTTATTTTTTATGATTTTCTGTTTTTTTTTTCAAAATTATATATCCTAAAATAAAATTAGTGAACCCTAAAATTAAAGTGAATCAATTTAATTTGTTTGAAATAAATATAAATTTATATTCTAAAATAAAAGTGTTTTTTTTTTTAATTCGGCGACTTCTGCAATACTCTCATCTAACACTAACGCGTGGGCTTGTGTATTGGTCTTGACAATTAATTTAATTTTTTTGAAACAAATATAAACAGTAATTGAAAATAAAAATCTAATTTAGAAATAAATAAATATATATCATAAAATGAAACTAGTGAACCTATAATAAAAGTGAATTAATTTCATTGTTTTGAAATCCGGCGACTCGCGCAATGCATGAGCCCATGCGTTAATTTTTTTTTTAACTTAAATATAACCCTTGATTAAGAATAATAAATCCTAAAGAACATAAACCCTAAAAAATACAAAATAAACCCCTAAAATTTTTTTAAAATCTAAAAAACCTCTAAAAACCCACGAACCCTAAAAAAAACCCTAAATTCATAAACTATAAACACTAATTGGAATGGAAAAAATCACAATTTCAACTAAAGAAACTCATATAACATAACTAGCAGACACATTATTTTTTAAGGACACAACACAGGTGATACTTTTCAAATTTTGAGTGATACTTTTTAATGTTACAGTAGATACCGATTTTGACAAATTTTTTTGTTGACCCGTGAATTTAACTCGCCCGTCTAAAATAAGATTTATTTACGACTAGTGCATGCAAGTGTTTATGATCATTGTATTTTATCGCAGAATATAAAGATCACACTAGAATCTATGGTAGCCTTAATAGCATTGTGTATATATCGAGCCGAATTAAACAAAAAAATAAATAAATTTGAGGGGAAATTTACACTTTGATATCTATAGTTTGGACATTTTTTCAAAAATAGCCCACTTTATTATTATTAGCAAAATAGTACTCACTTTTTCAAATTTTTTGCAAATCTGACTTCAATCAAATTTTCAGCCTAAAATATCTATGTGGCATGCCCAACAAATTTATTTTATTTTTAGTTCATAATTGACATAGAATATTCATGTAATATTTTTTATTGGAGCAAAAAAGCCACGCAATAATTATGGCGTGCCACATAGATATTGTAGGCTGGAAATTTGATCGAGATCAAATTTGTAAAATTTTTAAAAAAATGGGTACTGTTTTACTAATATTAATAAAGTAGGCTATCAAACTGTAAATTTCCCTAAATTTGAGCTTGCTGTATTATTTTCTTGCTCCAAACTACATTAGGTTTGTATTTATTGAGCTTTCGACATTTTTTTATGCTGCATTGGAGTCGATATTTTTTTATTGAATTAACTTCTCAACCATTTCCTTTTAATAAATTTAGTGTGTCTAAATCACGTATTGATAGCTTTTACAGTTTTACTAGCTATGAAAAATTACGTTTACTATACTTTTAACGACAATATTGTGTAAATTACACACCAATAACCTATTAAAATTAAAAACGTTATCTTAAAGCTGCTCCCAAAAATTAAAGGGCTCAAAACTTATCGCAACACAATAAAAATTCAGAAAATTCGAGGGGCTATGTGGTATGTGGGGTGATAAAATCATCTAATTCAGGTTCCATATCTCAATATTAAATTTAATATTTTAAAAATATTTATTAATTACAAAAAATAATATTATATTATAATCAATCGTAATTAATATTTATTGCTAAAAATTGAAATTTGTAAAATTATATATTCTAATTTTGGAATTCACCCTATCAATCAATCATATTAACTAAAATATAAAAAATAGTTATTAAAAAAAAAATATAAACAATAATTGGGTGGAGTAAATTATAAATAATAATTGTAAAATTTAATTAAACAAAAAAAATTTGAAATTGAAAAAAAGGATGAAAGATAGATGATTTTTATTTTATATAATTATAATTTGGGGGAAAGAAAATGTAAATAATCCCTCATGTTTCCGAAAATGCGAAAAATTTCCATGTTTATTGAATTATCTAAAATATTTGTAAAATTATGCACAATCTCTCATATCATATGAAAACAGTTATTGCACATTTGGTGTTGCATTTCTTGTTGCACATTTGATTTTTTTTTTCTTTTAAAAATCAATATTTTTCTTTGATTTCAATTTATTACGCTTTAGTTTAATTTTACACTTGTTATTTATGGTTCATCCTACCCAATTAGGGTTTAATGTAATTTTTTAGCATTTACTTTTTCAAATAATCAATTTAAAACTAAAACTTAAATACAAAAAAATAATGCACTCTAATTGAATATAATGAATCCTAAATAATAAGTATAAAATGAAACTAAAACATAAGAAATTGAAATCGAAAAAAAAAATTAAAATAATTGAGTGTGCAACACTAAATGTGCAATACAATAGATCAGGATTTCAGCTGCAAATCAAATACCTTAGCATGACTTTTCCATTTTACCCATTCACAAGTAATTGTTAAAATATATGTTTTCTTTGAATTTAGGAACAAACTGAAAAATAAGAAATATAATTTTGCTAATATAAATCTATAAGAAATAGAATATTAGAGAAATAAATATTTAAGAAACGCAACAAAAACTTACGAAATTAAAAAAAAAAAGAAGAAGCATAAATAGAACCTTAACCAAACACTATCATTCACAAACAAATAGAGTCATCTATTTATATTTTTGATCAAATATTTAATCTCACTTCTAAAAAATATAAAAAAAAAATAAACTCTCATTTTGTATAATAAAATTGGCAATGAACTTCCAAACATGCTTCTTGAGCTCGTGTGACATTCATATGGTTACTTTTGATGGATTTTTTTACAAAATTTTACATACTATTAATTAAGTAGTATATTAATTGCCTTTTAAGGTGGGAACTGGGAAAAATGAAAGGAAGAGTGAATCTCAAATTTAAAATGTCCATATTTTTAGAGTAATTATTAAATATAGAGATTTTTTGTATTTTTAAGCAGGGTTGCATGAAATTTTACGATATAATTTTAGGGCCCCCAAAATAAGTCGTCGGTCGAGTTCCAAGTGCTGCCCTCCAATTGCATCCGCGTTTGGGCCCCCCACTCCCCTTATGATTGTAGAAGTCCAACTTAAATGACGGTTATACCCTTCTGCTTCAATGTCTCTCTTCCCGGTCAGGCTCATCACATTCCCTCTCACTCCTGCCCGTTTTCCTCGGGCAGATGCTGTCTAGTTCGCGTCTCGGTCTTCACTCTCCACAAACAACAGCAGCTTCAACTTTCCTACACAATCTACTTTTTTCAGTCTCTAGCAAAAAGGGTAAAATCCTTATTCTGATATCTATACATACATACATATATATATATATATATATATATATATGCTTGTGCGGGCGTGTATATACATTCAATACGCATACTATTATGTGTGTACGAGTTGACTGAGTTTGTTCCCTCTCTATATATACATATGCTCGCACGGCATTGTTGGACATTTGTGGAGTTGCAGAGAATCAGCTCATTTGGAGTTTTGTTGAATCGCTCTGATTTTGGATTTTAGGAGCGAGAAAATGTGGAGAGTGGCGCGATCTGCTGCGTCGAGCCTCCGCCAGTCGCAGCGGCGGATGTCGACGGCGATACCGGGGCCGTGTATCGTGCACAAGCGCGGTTCTGATATCCTACACGATCCTTGGTTTAACAAGGTTCGTCTAGTTCGTATTCCTGTTGTCTTGCTTGTCGGTTGCTGACGTTATTTGATCCGATTCATGTTATTTGGAAACGGTCGAATTTGGCATGTTTACACGCTGTTTCTGAGAGTTTTGCAGCGACCTCTGATTTGAGATCTATTTTGATTCTTTTCTCTGTTTTGGATTATGTTTCTTTTCTCTGTTTTGTGAGTTGAGTCGCGCTGTGGAATTTGAAGCGAATTGCAAGAAATGTGAAGAATAAATTTCTCATAAAAACTGAACACGTATAAAGAGGAGAAATAAACAGTTGGTAATATATTGAAGTTTTGCTTCTTTTTTGGCAAACAAGATGTGGTATTTGCAAGTATTAAGCAGTCAGTTGCTAGGAACCCCGAACCTATATTGCTTGATATGTCTCTTCATAACTCTGAGTAGAAATAGTTCATATGGTTCGCGGTTTAGGAGCATGACCATTCATATAATCTTGATGATGTAATGCCTTGCGGTTGGGCAACAAACTGAAAATCAAGAAGTCATATCTGCATTGCCCTGGAGATGAAATGTATAACTGTTGAAATTCCAAAAAATAAAATAAAATAAAAATCAATCATCAGGACACAGGTTTCCCTTTGACAGAAAGAGATAGGCTGGGACTGCGTGGTCTACTTCCACCACGAGTGATATCATTTGAGCAGCAGTATGATCGTTTCAGTAAGTTTGCTAATTCTGTGCCTCTATTGAAGTGGTTAACCTACTTACTTTCTGTCATTTTTCATTTGGACTCCTTGTTCTACATTTTCATTTCCTGTTACTGCAGTTGCCTCTACTAGTTTCTCTGAATGGAAGGTTAACTGATGTTTTATCTGTTCTCTTAGGTTAGAACAACATAGTCTACTGGAATATTACCTGAAATTTTTGTTTGCACTCACATGTAGGCAATCACTCGTTTCTTCAAACCCAAACACATCTTGAAAAAGGAGAATTAAAAAAGCGTTTGTAATTTTAGTATGGCCTTGATATTTACGTATGTATACCCATTACAACCATATAATTTAAGATAAATAATCACAGAGGGAATTTGGTTTTGATACTCAATCAAGTAGCTGAATTGAATTATGGTTTTCTGCTGTATAAGTATAAGTTGAATCTTTACTGAGCCTATTTTTTTAATGTATGAATTTTATATAATTGAATTTATTCTTTGGGTATATCTCTGGCTAAGTTTGCTTTACGATAATAGGGGTTTTGACTTTTGAATTTTTTTCTTTTTACGCTTCTTGGTGTTGTTAGTGGAATCATATAGATCCCTGGAAAGAAATACAAAAGGCCAACCAGATAATGTTGTAACCCTTGCAAAATGGAGAATTTTAAACAGACTCCATGACAGAAATGAGACATTGTACTACCGAGTAAGGTTACTAACCCCTTCTTCTATGAAAGATAAAAGCATGGTCAATAATTAACTGGCTGGTCTTTATTTTACCTTGCAGGCACTGATTGACAACATCAAGAACTTTGCTCCAATTATATATACTCCCACAGTAGGATTGGTATGTCAAAATTATTCAGGGTTGTTTCGGCGCCCGCGTGGAATGTATTTCAGTGCCAAAGATAAGGGGGAGATGATGTCGATGATCTATAATTGGCCTGCCCAGCAGGTATCATGTCAAGCTTAGATGTTATCTTGATTGTCTTATCGTGTCAATACAGAGTAATTTTGGTGGGATGTCATAGATTTACTGAATTTTTTATCTGGAAGATGTCGTGCAGTAGTTTTTGGAAGTAAAACCCTCTATATGTGTATGCTGCTTGGCATAAATGGCCATGGAAATCTTGATTCTTATTTAACCTCTCAAAGTCCCATTAGTATACATTTTCCTAAATTGTAGTTTATACTTTTAGAACATATTAATATTTGTACCAAGTAGGGTAGACTATGAAGGAGTAGGTGACGCTATTTTTATTTGCTTTGCCGACAACATTTTCTCACTGCTTACAATCCCCCACCCCCACCCGCACCCCCGGATAGATTTTATTTTATTTGTCCTGAAAGGATTTATCCATTCATCCAAACAGATTTAAAGCTGAAGTCTTCTGTTGAACTATTTCTTATGCAGGTTGATATGATTGTGCTGACAGATGGTAGTCGTATTCTTGGTCTTGGCGATCTTGGAGTTCAGGGAATAGGTATTCCAATTGGGAAACTTGACATGTATGTTGCTGCTGCTGGCATCAACCCACAAAGAGTATGTCCAACTCACTTCTTCTTTCCATATGTCAATGGAGGACATGGAGACTTAGTGTTCACATACATAGCCAGTGGTTCTGCAAAATCATCCTCTTTAGTTTATGTCAAATACTCAAGCCTTATCATGAATCTATTATGCTGGAACCTTTGTGATATATGTTAATTGCTAGTGTATATCTGTTTATGCATTTGGAATCTGTGGGTACCTTTTAGCTATCAATATTTTGTTCATGTTACAGAAGTGAGCGTAGATATGAGCAAAAAAAAAAAAAGAGCTATCATTGACAATGTGACGTTGGAGACTAAGCTAGATGATAGTTCTTGATATATCTTCTGTTACATGTAATCTTACATTTTACTTATTTATATTTTCTAATCTCCTTGGTTTTTACTTAATGCCATTCAGATATTGCCGGTTATGCTTGATGTTGGTACGAACAATCAGAAGCTACTTGAAGATCGACTTTGTGAGTTGACCTATTTTAAGCTTTCTTCCGTCTTCTGTTTCATTTGGTTAACGTTTGGCTTCATTTCTCATCCCATCCTCAATCCTGCTGCAGTCTTTTGTTTCTTATTCTTGATTTCTCCTTTTTTCATATTTATTACCCCCTTGAGATAAAGACGTTCTTTGGCTTAAAGATTTGTCCTTCTCTGCTCAGGAGTAATTTTATTTTCAATGTGCTCCATGTCTAAGTATAGTAGTCTCTTTATTATGCTTCCAAATGGACTAATCATTTGGTTTAAGAAAAGTTGTGTCAAGACAATTAGCAGTTTTTGTAATACCTGGAGTTTCATTTTAGTTTACCTGAAGATATTTGACAGATTTAGGACTCAGACAACCAAGGCTGGAAGGAGAAGAATATTTGGCGATTGTTGATGAGTTCATGGAAGCTGTTCATGCACGTTGGCCAAAGGCTATTGTGCAGGTCATTTTATTCTGAAATATTTATTTTAATGATTTTCTGGTCAAATACATCACTGACAATTTACAATGGGAACTACCTTCACAGTTTGAGGATTTTCAAATGAAGTGGGCTTTTGAGACACTAGATCGTTACCGCAAGAGATTTTGCATGTTCAATGATGATATACAGGTAAACTAAACCAAATCCATTTTCTCTAAGCATAACAACAGTTCGTCAAAGAATATGTTCTTTAAAGTGCAGCTTACATTGATGTCCTTATTCTTGGCTTCACAAAATACAGGGAACAGCTGGCGTTGCTTTGGCTGGGCTACTCGGTTCTGTTAGGGCACAGGGAAAACCTTTGACTGATTTTGCCAATCAAAAAATAGTTGTGGTCGGGGCTGGAAGGTAGCGTATAGTCTTGGTTTAATACAGTGTTCAGGTAACTGTAGGTTATGTTGGCGGGGTTTGCTTTATTTTCTTACTCCAAACTCGGTATTGCAGTGCAGGACTTGGTGTTCTTAAAATGGCATTGCAGGCTGTTTCAAGAATGGCCGGACCAGATGCAGATCCTCACTTTTTCCTTCTCGACAAAGATGTAATGACCTAAAACTTTAAGATGTAATTAAATTATTGTTATGTCCAACTGTGATAATGTCAGATGAAGTCTTGTTTAAATGTTTTATTTTTTCTTTTATTAAATTTCGCTCTGTATATATGCAGGGTCTCATAACGAAGGAGAGAAAATGCATTGATCCTGCAGCTGTCCCATTTGCTAAATCTCAAGGTGAGATAGGAGGACTTGGACTTCGTGAGGGTTCCAGTCTGCTTGAAGTGGTAAGTCTTTTCTGAAAAACATCTAACATATATATTTCCTAGAGAGGAACTGATGGCTTGTTAAAGCTAGCCAAAATAACTATTTTTTTTTATTCTCTTTACCTATCACTGATGGAGATTTTTTTTGCATCTAGATAATAATTGCAGCATTCTAACTATGATTCAGGTTAAAAAAGTTAAGCCACATGTGCTTCTTGGTTTATCCGGAGTTGGTGGTGTCTTCAATGACGAGGTTGATTCTCTACTCCTTATAACTCTCTTCCTATGTGGCTCATGCACCCTGGATTGTTTTTGTTGTGGATGCGCGTGGGTTTATCTGAACTTCGAAATTTGACTTCAATGTTCTCCTCAAGATACCACCCGGACAATCTTACTTTGACACAATGATCAGAGAACCGCAATAGCTTCTGATGTTTGGTTCCAAGAAAACCTTCAAAATAAGTATTTGCCCTTCTGTTTCATTCAGATCACATTAGTTCATGGTATCATTTTAGATTCATATGAGCATTTTCCATTCAATGCCATTTTACCTTTTTGGAAGGTGTTATAATCCGACCTCCTAATATTAGGTCATTTTCTGTCTTAAGATTTCTCAATTTATGTGTCTAAGTGTCTAACCTTGTATGCTGCATGCCTGCTTGTTGTTTTTGTTCAAAAGGATTGAGTTTATCCTTATCAAAGTTAAGTCAATAGCTATTCCTTTTTTATCCATATTTCGTGCTTTTTTGGCTATTTGAATGTTCTAAAAAATGAATGAATTATTTGCTTATTCGTTGAGCTTGTAATCAGATTCTAAGGGCCATGGGAGAATCAGACTCCATTAAACCTGCTATTTTTGCAATGTCTAATCCTACAGCAAATGGTTTGTTTTATGCACTTTGCTACTTTAATCTTTTCAACTGTACATATAATACCTGCAAGAGCATGAAGCAATGAATGTCTGTCTTATGGAACAGCTGAATGCACTGCTGATCAGGCTTTCAAACATGCTGGTGAAAATATTGTCTTTGCAAGTGGAAGCCCTTTCGATAATGTTGTTCTAGGTACTCTTACTTTTGGCAAATGTACTTAAAACTTTGAGCTAGTTCCTCTACTCCTATGATGTTGGTACATTAGTTTATTTCCATTGTCTTTTAGGGTGGAGGATAAGCGGCTCGTAGTAATCACTATTTATTAGTAGTATGATCAGTGCCAATTTGTTCCATTTTTGCAGGGAATGGGAAGATAGGTCATGTGAATCAAGCAAATAACATGTACCTCTTTCCGGGGTATGGTATTCCTACAACTGTCAGGATATATACTTCATCTTTTACTTTTTATGATTTTCTATGTTTGTGATTCTGCATATCTAGAATTGGCTTGGGAAGTCTTCTCTCTGGTGCTCGTATAATAACTGATGAAATGCTGCAAGCGGCATCTCAGTGGTATGGATTAGCAACTTCATTTTCTATAATCTTAGCTACTATTATATTTCAAGACATAAAACACAAGTTGAATATTTTCAGAGTAAGCTTAGTCGGGAAATTACAATTTGCTATGCTGCAGATCTTTAATAACTAGATGGATAATAAAACTTTTGCTGCAAGAAATACTGTGGGTTGGGTGGTTTGCAGCAGTGGGCTGGGGTTGATCTTCATTCATTAACTCGGTTCAATGTCTATTAAAATAATTGAACATTCAGAATGCTTAATCAGAAGAGCTGTACTAGTAGGTTGCTGTCGTCAACTGAATATCTTAATTGTGGTTTTTCTTGCAGCCTTGCTTCGTATATGACAGATGAAGAAATTCAAAGAGGCATCCTCTATCCGTCTATTGATAGGTAGATTTATCATTTTCTCCAAGCAAAAAAAGATTCACCATGAAATATCTTGCCTTTTCTGTTGGGGGATGGGGAGTGGAGGAACGGGACACTGACGAAACGGTACCTGTTTTGTCATAGAGTGAATGATGGCTAGGTTAGGACTTAGGAGGAATGCTGATGTACTTGTTTGCACTTGATTATTTTCCATCTATCAGTTTGATCCTAGTCATGAATTAAAAAAAATAAAATTGGCATCTCACTCTTTGCTGAATTGTTTTACAATATGGCAAAATAAGTTAGAGGATTTCCTGCTACCATACCACCATAAAACACTTGATTGGCATCCGGACCATTCTCATAATTCACAAGAACCAGTTGTTGCATTGCCATGGAAATTTTGGTTGAACTTTTCAGTCGACTGGTGTGTATTACAATATGAAAACAGAGAATTCTGCTATATGTATATATAGCTGCGTCTGCATGTCTTTTCACAATTGTTGCTGAATTTATAGTTTTATGTGGTCAGTATACGGGATATCACAGCTGAGGTTGGAGCTGCAGTTTTGAGGGCAGCAATTGCTGAAGAAGTTGCTGAAGGACATGGCGAGGTGGGTCCCAGAGAATTGTCACATATGTCAAAGGTATGCTAAAGCCAAATTAAAACTGCATATTTTTCTTAATTCAAACTTCTCTGTTCTTAGTCCCTCATAATTTCTCTTTTTGGGTGTTCACTATATATAAACTAAATTAGCATAAACTTGCAGAAACAAATCATATTTCTCATAGCAGTCTAAAAGTAGAAATTTCTCATCCTTAATCCAGTGTTTGGCAACATGAATTGGAAATATAATAGTCAGCAAATATAACTTAAATAACATCAGTGTTCCTTTGTTAACATCAAATATCATCTTAGATATGATTAACTGTTTAATCCTAATATCCGACCATTGTCATTCATTTATAAGTGCAAGGGATTTGTAGCCAGGTTGAGTTGAGATCGAGTAATGATCTAAACGTCCATTTTAATGATGTTGGATGCAGGATGAAACCGTCCAGTATGTGAAGGACAACATGTGGTACCCTGTTTACAGCCCTCTTGTGCACGAAAAGTGAAGAAGCTGGTCCTGCTTGCTTTTTTTGTCTTTTCTTTTAGCTGCTGATTATTTTTGTGCACAACTTCTGCAGGCCATTGTGAGAGAATTTCTACGTATTAGACAATCTTAGAGAGAGAAACAATTAGATGGAGCAGGCATATAAAATAAGACTTGTTCTATTAGGCCCTTGTTTCTAAACTTTCTTTGCTGTCGTTGCACATATATATATAGATATATTGTTATTGGCGGATGAATTCACTCGTCTGTGTGAGTTTTACAATGCCTTTCGAGTGTCGTCACTTGTCGTTGTCGTCGTCTAACAAAATGGACACCAAAATTTACATGCTCAGTGTCGCCTGTTCTAGGGATCGAATTCTAATGTAAAACATAAGTGTGGCGAGTAAATATTTATAAATAAAAATTTAAGAATTCAATTGAAAAAAATGAGAGAAAAAATAATAATTGCATTTCGAATGTAGATAAGTCAAAAAAAAGAAGCACGGAAGCATACTTTTTGTGAACTTCTTACATACACTAAGGCCATCTCCAACAGTTTTCACCAGAATACAGTTAACTCTACATTACATTTAAAGTTACAGATTTTCAATTTTCATCTCCAACAACATCACTCATTCACTCTACATTTCACCCTACAATGGAATATTCCCTTTTTATACTCTTTACTATTGATTTAATTTTTTTTATCGAATTATTTAATTAAATATGATTTTATATATATATTAATATTCTTGCTCATTATTTTTTATTTTTAATTAAAAATATTATGTTGTATTTTTAATATTTTACTCTTATTGTATTATGTTTGTATTTTTATTAATTATGTATTTGTACTGTTTATTGTAATATATTGTTGCTTTGTATCGATTATTAATATATTTGTGGCTTTGTATTGTTAAATGTTTATGTAATTCTATTTTTATTAATTATGTATTTTATGTTTAGTTAGATTTTTAAATTAATGTAATAGCATTTACTTAATTAAGTAATTAAAATAATTTTCAAACAATTGAAGAAATCTAATAGAAAATAAAAAAAAATACACAAAATAAATTAATTTGTATTATGAAAAACAAAAAAGAAAAAAAAAGAAAAAAAAAAGAAAAAGGTACCGAGATGAACAGTACCTCGATTAATCAACCGGGTTACTGTTCACCCCCCTAAATCTACCGAGCCGTGAAGCATTGTTGGAGAAACAAATTTTGTAAATTCACTCCACATCTGCCGTTTACCGACACGGTTGGAGAAGCTCTAACACGTAAAGGCAGCCACAATTACTTTTCCAACTGCATAGATAATGACCATTCCAAAATTCTATGTGAATTATTTAGTTAACAAAAAACAAGATAATCACCAACGCAAGAACGCAGGCTGATCTGAGATCTGATTCAAGTCACATCGATGGCGGAAACAAAGAACAAGTTAGAAATCACAGTGTCTTGCTTGGCTTCCGATCCTTCATTTGTGTCTCTTTCTCTCTCCTGTATCTCTGTCTTTGTGTATATGTTTGCAGGTATGCCGTGGTGACAGGATCAAACAAAGGGATAGGGTTGGAGATTTGTAGGCAGTTGGCATCAGAAGGTGTAACGGTGGTGATGACAGCTAGAGACGAGAAGAGAGGCCTCGAAGCTGTTGAAAAACTCAAAGCCTCTGGCCTTTCTGATTTTGTCATGTTTCATCAGCTCGATGTTTCTGATCAATCAAGTATTGCTTCCTTTGCTCAATTCCTTCAATCCCATATCGGAAAGCTTGATATCTTGGTACCCTCACAAACCTTTATTTCTTCAAACTCTTTTAATTTTACTTTTTCTTTACTAGTATCATTTTTGTGCACGCACCTCTGAAAAACTGCATAATTACTCTTATTACACTGTTTTCTTGCTATATTACCATCTCCCCCTCATATTCTATAACCTATTTTAGAAAGCATCTTTGCTCCTCTAGACACACTGTGTCTGCAGTGAACACCATTGCTCCATATTAAGGCCAACAGGCTGCACTATAATACAGCATCATTATCACTAAAATGCAGCAGATTTTCAATTTCATCTCCAACAATTTGCACTGTAATTTTACACCAAAAGAGAATATTTCAAAATATTCCTTTTATTTCATTTATAATTATTATTTTATAATTGATAACATATAATAATTTATGAAATTTCATTTAATGAATATCTATATTTAAATTCAAATTTTTATAATATTTATGAAAATATTTTTTTAACAAATACATTTGAATTAATATAACATTAAAATACGATTCATTAAAATATTACAAAACAAACATAAAGTTACATGATAATATATTCTAATAACTTTTTATATTTATTACAACACATTATTTAAAATACAAAATAAATAACAAATAATAAATAGCATACACAAAATAAAAAATAAAATACTAAATAAAAAATAACATAAAACGAAAATTAAAAAAACAGACTCTTTTCATTTTTCCTTCCGTTTCTTTAACGTGGTTCATTTTTTTTTAATCTTTTAATATATATATATTAATGTTGAAATACAAAATGAAATTTAATAAAAAATTCAATCCAAATACTATTATGTAACCTTTTATTTGTTTACAATATTATTATGTTATATATTTATAATATTATTATGGGTTAAGGGCCACATAATCCCCTCGACTAATCTACAAGGCTCACATTGACCCATCTTTGACTATTTGGGTCATTTAGCTTCCTCGACTATTTAAAATGGCTCACATTGTCCTTTCTATGAATGGAAAAATTAATACCATTAACAAATACACATACAAATACACATTTTTCTCACATACTAAGATCTTCACATACTTTTACACACAGTACAATTAACTAAAATTGCTACACATTAATAAATTGTGGTTAATAATTTATAAAATAATAAATACTAACAAATTTATCAATAAATTAATTAACACATAACAATAGTAATATAGTATGCAAATTTCAATATTTATAATACACACACACATCGAGATAATTTATAAAATTATTTTGAATTTTGAAATTCGGTGATTCGATGATGAGTTCTATAATAGAAATCCAGTTTTCGTTTATGATGTTTTAATATTTTGGAAATGGAATGTGATTTATTAATTTCAGATTTGATTAGGTTCTCATCTTCAAAAGTCATTATACAGTGATATTAATTGATTTGTGAGTTCGTTTTACAATTTAAAATGAAGTCGAATGTTTAATTGTAAATTTGAAAATACACGGATGATGGTTTTTAGATGAAAATAATTTTATAAATTATCTCAATATATATATATATATGTGTATTATAAATATTGAATTTTTCATACTAGATTATTATTATTATTATTATTATTAATTTATGGGTATTTATTATTTTATTAATTATTAATCACAATTTATTAACTTGTAGCAATTTTAGTTAATTGTAAAATTGTGTGTAAAAATATGTGAAAAATCTTAGTGTGTGACAAAAAAATGTGTCAGTGTGTGTTTGTTAATGATGTTAACATTTTCATCCATATAGAAAGAGCAATGTGAGTCATTTTAAATAGTCGAAGAGGCTAAATGAACTAAATAGTCAAAGAATGGGCAATATGAACCTAGTAGAATAATCAAGGAGGCTATGCGGCTCTTAACCTTATTATTATTATGCAATGTAGTTTTTATTTTAATTTTTAGAAAATTAAGAATAATTATTAAATACATAAAAAAATGAATATCATGGAATATTCATTTTCAGAGTAGCATTTAGAGAATGAGAGGAGAGAATATACAGATTCTGTAAAAAAAAGATAAGATACTGAAAAATAGAGATGGTATTTTTCTCCTCGTACAACATAGGAGATCTGATCTGTTGCGTGTTCTTGCTAAGTATGTATATATAACTGATATGCAGATCAACAATGCCGGGATAGGCGGAGCCCTGATCGACGAAGATGCTTTCAGAGCTGCGTCATCTTCCTATACGGTCAACTCTCGATTCACCGTAGGCTTTGATTATTATTTACATATTTATTTATGATTTTGAGAAGCCATTTATTTCGCTGTGCTGTGTGAAACTGAAAACAGACCGGAGGGGGAAACATAAAGTGGAATGAGATAATGAGTCAGACCTACGATCTAGCAATAGCATGTCTCCGAACTAACTATTACGGCGCTAAACTTACTACTGAAGCTCTGCTTCCTCTGCTCCATCTCTCTGCTTCGCCAAGAATTGTGAATGTTTCCTCTTCGATAGGGAAGCTTAAGGTACGTACTCGATCATTTCAAACTTCATTTCTTGTTCATGGGTTGTAAATTATAATGTGACTTAATTTTTTAATTCAGAACATACCCAATGAATGGGCTAAAGGGGTGCTAAACGACGTCGAAAATCTTACAGAAGAGAGAATAGATGAAGTGATAAATGAGTTTCTCAAAGATTTCAAGGAGGGGTGTTTAGAAGCCAAAGGGTGGCCTCAACTTGCTGCATACACAGTCTCTAAAGCAGCCATGAATGCCTACACAAGGCTTCTAGCCAAGAAGTACCCGAGTTTTCGAGTAAACTGCGTGTGCCCTGGGTACGTTCGAACTGATATTAACTTTAACACCGGGGTGTTCACAGTGGAAGAAGGTGCAGAATGCCCAGTGATGGCTGCATTATTGCCTGATGATGGCCCTTCTGGAGTCTTCATTGTTAGGAAAGAGGTCTCATCTTTTGAGGATTAAATTAGTTTTACTTATAATTTGTTGATCGGTGCAAGATTTTTATTCGTTGTGCATGTATAAATTCATCGGTTTAATTTGGTGAATCACTTGGTATCTATCTACATAGACATAGTTTTGGAACATTTTGTTTCTCTACTTCTATTTCGTAATTTGCTTCACCATATATATATGGGATTTGTTATATGCACTACTTTATACACTACTGAAATTACTCTTTGCATCACAAATAAAAAAATAAAAATAAAATGAATTGAAACTTACATACACACCCTTTTAAGTTATTTTTTTTTATTAAATAAAAAAAACTCCCATCCTAGCCGTCCTCTACATTTTCAGTTCTTCACCCTTCCCGCAACCCCCACTCCCAACCTGCCACCAAGGCCATCAACCCCAAACCACCATCGCTCTCATCACGAAATTTGTCTTCGCCCCTTACTTAACTTGGAAGTTGTCGGTACTCCCATCTTTATGTAGAAATATAATGCCATAAATAGGTCTGCGCAACTGGTCAATCCGCCACCACCAATCACCATCTCAAACGCCATGGTTCCCCGTCTTCCCCACCCTACTCTTTTCTCCCACTTTCATCACAAGTGGTTCGGAAAATAAAATCCGAACACATTGTAAAATGTTCGAAAAAATTCATTTTCGAAATTATAGGAGGTGTACGAAAATTAGATTTTCAAACAAAGTTGAATACGGTTTGGGTGTCGTTTGAAATTGATTTTTCGAACATTTGGAATATGTTCGACAAATCTATAACTCTAAACACTAACTCATTCATCATAACAATATCATTCCTTTTTTTGAAAAATCAATACACCCCGTAAATTGATCTAGAAATACTGAAAACTGGAAATTGATGTTGAAAACAAAAACAAACAATGCCTATGTTTTGCAGTTCTTAAATTCTTTTTTTAAAAGTTTTTTCCTCAATTTTTATACATGCATTCAAAAGTCGATCCGCCTCATCATTCATTTGTAAGAACGAAAAAACATGAACTTACTCACTTTAAATGCCAAAAATTTGAATCAACACTAAAGGTTAGGAAAAAACAACTATTTTTCCTCAATTTCTTCGAATGAGAATCTCTATTCCATATATGGCGTTTCAATCTATGTTCCACGATCGAAATTATGAATTTTTCTTTCATTTTTTTCGTCAATTTTAATTTATTGTATTTTAGTTTAATTTTACACTTATTAATTGGAGTTGATTTTTCCCCACTAGGATTTATATTTATTTTTTACTATTTAATTTGTAAAGAAATGATTATTATGATTGATTATTTCATAAATATGATTTATAAATTTTAAAATTTTAATCTTTTATTGATGAATGTGACTAAATCAATTATGTTATAATCAACTTATAAGGGAAGAGGAAAAATGGGGCTTGGGGCTATTAAGTGGTGGGCTTTAATTTAGTTTTTTTTATTGTTTTAATTAATGGGTTTGTAGGGCTTGTAAGAGTAAAAAAAGTCTTTATTTATATTTTGGGTAATTCTATTTACAACTCCCATTTTTCTCTTCACAATTCCCTAATTTAATTTAAATATAAAAAATATTTTGTTGTACTTTTTTGTCCTTATATTTCCACATTCAAAATCCTAACAAATAAAAATGAAACAAAATTTGCAGAAACGAAAAAACGAAAGCAAAATTTTGAAAAAAACGAAAAGAAAATTTTGTTGTGCTTTTTTACCCTTATTATTCTTCCTCTTCTCTCGATAATAAAAAAAAACGAAAATAAATTTTTGAAAAAGCAACATGAATCATTTCTTCTTATATGTTAATTCAAGTTTGCAGAATGATTTTACGAAGTGCTTTTAAAAAAAATTGTTAAATTCATAACATTTTCAAGTAATTCATTTTTTTTGGCTTTGATAACTATAACCGAAGAAAATACTAATTTGTAAAAAATTTTGTAAAATTGCAAGCAGACCAAATCTACATGATTTGAAAATTGAAGGAAATGCCCAGATTCGTAAGAATAAAAATTTATTCTAATGCTGGTTTTTGAGCTTTTTTTTTAGGTGGGGGGACTAGTTGAGTCCTTGGACTTCTCTCTCTTACCGAAATTAAA
The DNA here is from genome assembly GCA_026008535.1 of Perilla frutescens. Classification (NCBI taxonomy): domain Eukaryota; kingdom Viridiplantae; phylum Streptophyta; class Magnoliopsida; order Lamiales; family Lamiaceae; genus Perilla; species Perilla frutescens. Next base: position 39,355,414 of record BRKX01000002.1, on the reverse strand, counting down.
TTAGAAAAGATGTTTAATTTTTCTTTCAAAAAAACAATGATGCATCACTAATGTTGGTTAGAGAGAAAAAGAAAAGAAAAAAGTAAATAAAATTTCCATAAACGTGAGTTTCTTCGAAATATTTTTTTTGTTTTATTTTCAATTTTTTCTCATCGTTTTTGTTAGAAAGAAGAGAGTGGGGATTATATATTAGAGGGTTTTACTTTTATTTTTTAGTATGGGGATTGTGAGGGCAAATACGTCTAATAAAATAATATTTATAATTTAATTTAATAAGAAAATTGTGAAGAGAAAAAATGGAATTGTGGATAGAATCGCCCTTAAATAAATTTTAATTGATTGTGGGGTTGTGTTTAGAAAAAGAGAAAAACGAGGTACATTCGCTATGAATAGAATAGCCTAATATTCAGACAATTAAAGATGATAGGCGCGGAAAATTCGGTGTTGCCCGTAGTTTTCATTTTTATTTGAAAAAAATATTTTTTTTTAAGAAAAAAAAAATGACGAACGTAATTAATATATACTAACATCACCATTTTATGTTCCGAAAATATTTAAAAAAAAAAAAAAAACTTGGGTGCAGCATCGAATTATCCTGATAGGCGGTGTGTACTTGGTTGGAAATTTGGAATATTCAGACAAACAAAGATGATAGGCACTGTCTGTTTGGTTGGACTTGGAATAAGCTGGGCCCTCTTCCATAATATCGTTGTTTCATTCAATTGCACCCACATATTCTGTAAGCCTAATCTATCTATGTATACCAGACTATATATATATATATATATATATATATATATATATATATATATTAAGGTAAAATCGTGTAATTAAATGTTTAAAAATATTCATAATATTATAAAATTAAAAAAAAAAAATTATTTGTGCATCGCACAAGAGAAATACTAGTACATATCTTAAGACAAAATCGTAGGGTAAAATTATCAAAAATAAAAATATCATTTAAAATTTATTTTAAAATTAAAATTTCTGTCAAAACAATTGAAACTTGCCTCAGCTTAATTGGTCATCTTTCATGCCTAATTGCTAGTTCTCTACATTATCTAGTTCGCCGGAGCCTTGCCGGACTTGTGGTGCTACTGCCGGAAGGACGAAGCCGTTTCATCTTTGAAAGACAACCGCCGAACCGTGAGCACTAGCCGGGGCGTATTTGTCTTGCGGAGAGAGGTCCCCTCGACTCGGCTTGCCGGAACCAGAATCTGCACATCGGTTCTTTACTTTATTTCAATTCAGTTAAATATTGTAATTGTTTGTTCCTCTACACTTCTACCTTTCTGTACTTCCTTTGTAATTCCAGCGAGGTTAAAACGAGACTACATTTTCTTTTTTCCAAAATCCAAGAACTCGATTTGATTTATGATATCAAGACAATTCTTACTTTTGTGCGTACAAATTCCAGTGGAATTATCGTCTTTGGCATGATAAATTTTATAATAAGCATGGCTAGAGTAATTAAGCGTGGTGGAGCTGCTTTTGATTAAATTTTTATTTTTCTTTAATTATTTTAATTTTTAAATTATTCGTGTTGAATTTGCTCCAACATTGCTTAATGTTTTAGTTTTGATTTTAGGGTCAATATCAGGAAGTTGCTGGTGTAAAATTCATTGCGCGAGGAATTTTGTCTATTTATTTGTGTTTTATGAGTATTGTTTTGATTGGCGATGAAGAGATTTATGGAGTGGTTTAATAAATATCTTTGTCATGTTTTCCTTGAGATGTAGAATGTGAGGAATATTCTTTTGACAATAGAAATAAAATTTGTTTAGTTGGAAGAGTTTCACCAATCTGTAATATTAGTAAAGCTAAGGGTGCTGAATGTAAATCTGGCAACGAGATTGGCTTGGGTTGGGTGGATTGCATTGAATAGCTATGTTGCTAAAGCCCTTGCGATCCCACTTTCCGTAGAGAATGCATTGGTATATATATCAATCTTTCTATACAATTCTTAGACTTCTTTCATTCACAAACATCTTTCCCTTCCCAATCGCAACTGTCAAACCAAACAATTGTATTAATTTATCCAATCATTTTTGTTATTTTTATTTCCAATTTAAATTTTTATTGTTTCTCATTATAAGTTTGTGTTGAAACTTGAAAGTGGAATGGATGAGAGATTAAATATTAAAGTAAACTTTTCCTATGTATATGGTTTTGCTTTGGCTCAATGGAATTAATTTTTTTGGGCATTAGTTTAATTACTTAATTGTTAATAATGTAGGTTTAGCTCAAGAATACTATTTTTCATTTTTTTTTCAACTTTAGTTTCTACCAATACATTCTCTGTAACGATCCGGATCTTTTTCAAATTAGTCGTTACCTTTTTATAAAATGTGGTTCGAAAATATTATTTATTAGTGCATGTTAATTTAAAATATTTTATTACGTTCCTATAAGTCGTGCATATATTAATATTTTTTCATTACCTATCATCATCATCATCATCACTATTACTTTTTTTTAGCATAGTGGAATTTTTATATCTTTTGAAATTAAAATCTTTTATATAAGTTGATCCATTTTCAAAATTATTACATAGTATTATTACATTAAATAATTATATAAAAGTGTAAAATGTTTATTTAATTATTTATTTTATTTTTGTTAAATTAAATTGGATTTTAAAGGTTTTAAAATAGGTCATTTGAAAGGTCTCTTTTTCATGTAAATAATGATATGACAGTAAATATTTTCCATAACATCATAGCATTTATTTAAGTTATTTCAACTTCATTAAAAAAATAAATTTGAGAAATTAAATTGGTGACCTTTCGATTTTTTTTTCTTCACATGAATTTACAAAATGTTAAGTGAGAAATTATGAAAAATATATTGCATTAACTTACATCTTTCATCTTCTCAAATAAAATTAATTTTTTTTATTTAATTTGGGACCTTTCATAGCTCCAAGTTTCACTATAAAAATGGGCTTTGTTTTCATTGTTAAAACACACCAAACATTATTTGTTTTCAAGCATTTTACCATGCATAGCATTATACATTGTGTGGGAGAAAGTGTGAGTGATCATTTTGATTTTTATTCTGAGGAGTTGGGGTTGAAATCATGGATCATTATTTCAAAGGTCCAAATTATATTATTTCTTTAAAATCATATTATTCATGCAAATTATTTTAAAGTTATCATACTTATTATATTATATTTGATGTTAATTAGACTGCGCGCATGGATTTAACTAAGTTCATTTTCAGTCAAGTCGAGTTTTAAATATCAAGGTCAAGGTTAATGTGGAGAATACGATGTGACGCACATTATTATTTATCCTTATTATGCTCTTATGAAGGTTCGCTATTATTAATCTATGGGTTACAACTATTATTGGCTGACGAGCTGCATATGTCCCGGTATTATTAGCCGCGGGCTGCCCATATTATAATTTGTTATAATTGTATAACTTGGATAAATGTGTTCACCACCGAGTCAATAGCACTCACCCCAAAGCTATTATATTTTTTCAGATTGATGATTTACTCGGGCGATGTGCGTGGTGACGTGGGATGATGGTCTATTAAAGAGATTTTATAATTTATTTTCCGCTGTATTGATGTTAAATATTTTATATTCTAATAAAAGTGACGTCCCTTATTTATTATTGTTATTATTTTATTTTATGAAAATTGGGGCGTGACGTCCCTTATTTATTATTGTTATTATTTTATTTTATGAAAATTGGGGCGTGACATTCTCTGTCATTCATGATTTTGTTACGTTCTCCTCTGTCAACCGGGATTTTGTTGTTATTTTTTGTTTGTTAAACACTTAAATTAAATTTCTTGTTGCAAAATGACTCTAAAATTACAACTACTATTAATTTATTTAATATTTTTATACCTCAGTTTCACACACTTCTATATATATGTGTGTGTCTTTAGTATATATCTAGCTATGATTAAGTTTTGCTTTTAATTTTTCAATTATTATGAAATCAGCTAAAATCTCAAAATTAGTATGTGCTATGTATAACATCAATAAATATATTTTCAATGATGTATTAATTTTAATAGTCGTGAGATATTATATGGGGCTCTTTGTTATTTTATAAAAATGTTTATACATGTATGTATTGACTATTGTGTGTGTAAGTAATCGATCATTTTTCATTATGTTAATTAACTTATTTAGGGTAATTCTATTCACAGCCCCGTTTTTCTTAATATATCCCCCAATATTAATTAACATATAATTGTAATTTTATTAGTCATATTTGTCCCCCCCCCCCCCCTAGCCCCATCAGTTGATTAAAATCCTAGAAAAAATAAAATAAAGTCCCCATCCTCTCATAACTTAAAAAATGCATTTGTATAGAAAAATGATTTCTAACCAGTGTCAATTTCTTTCTGCCACTATTTTTTCTTCAATCTAAAAAGTAGAGTAAAAAATTAGACAAATTTCAACATTGTCGTCTTTTCTTTATTATCTTTTATTTAAGAGTGGTGAACGCCGGAGAAACAGAGATATGACGATGGTAAACAAAAGGTATTTAACATTGGTGGAATAATATTTCTAATAATTTTTATGTGAATAGAGATCGAACGGTGAACAAAAAGTGTTTAACATTGGGGGAATAATATTTCCATTAATTTTTATGTGAATAGAGATCGAATGGTTTGGAGAAAGAGGGAAAGAATTAGGGTTAGATAGAAAATAAAATTTAATTATGTTAATTAATTTATAAAATCTTTAGAAAATAATTAATTCAAGTTCCAAAATTTATTTCCGATTGAGCTTAATGAAGAAGGGAATGTTTTTGACGACTATTAGCTCAATTGATTAATAAAGAAGAGAACGTAAACATGGGGATTAACTCGATTTCTTAGGGTTTCTAATTGATTTTTTCTTCTTTTTTTTCAATAATGAGTGGGCCGGGTGTTATTTTGTTATGATTTTTAAATGGTGTGGTTGTAAGGGTGAAAAAGTCTATTTAATCAATAATTTTATTTTATTAAAGTATGGAGGCTGTAAAAAGAAAAATAGGAGTTGTGAATAGAATTACCCAATTATTTATTTATTACTATTTTTATACCCAATGTATCAATGTATTTCCAATTCACCAACTTCTTAAATAAATTTGACACGTTATTGTAGATATGAAAAATGATTTTTTATATTAAATGTCGATTTTTAGTACCCATGATATTATAAATTGGAATTTTATTGAATATGTTCTATTTTTGTAATAAATTTGAACTATTCTTGCACATGATACAACAAATTGATAAATTGATTGATTGTGTTTTCACATGCTATAATAAAATGTGATTATTATGAGGGTCTCAAAATAAATGCCTAGATGGAATTAGCCATATGATATAATTGTATATGGTCACATATAAATATTTAATATGAGTAGATTTGAAATTCATAATATTTTCTCATTTAATTACAATATGGTCAAATTCAAAATTTAAAATATTAATTTATAAATATTTAAATCCTTATAACATAGGAGACTAATACTAGTTAAAAATAAAAATTTAGGCTTCAACAAAATATCCTAGGAAAAGTCGATGTTATCAACTTACGTATGTGGACTGTGGTAGGTGTGCATCTGGTCATCAAAGTGGAAATCTAAGGACAAAACTTCAATTGCAGAATTTGGCAACTTCAATTCCTTCATACAACACAAAGCTGCTTTTATCAAAAGTCTTCTCATTTCAGACAGAAATTAAAAACAACACAAACAATGGCAGATGCAGTTGCCCAGCATGCAACACAGAGGTAATAAAATATTTAATTAACTACTTCATATATATCGATGGTATAAAATAAAATAATATGATTCTGTTGTTTCAGGTATGCCTTGATCACAGGAGCAAACAAAGGAATCGGGTTCGAAATCTGCAGGCAGTTAGCAAGCAAAGGAATCGTGGTGATATTAGCATCAAGAGATGAAAAGAGAGGCATCGAAGCTCAACAGAGGCTCAAGGAGGAATTCCACGATTATGTCGTTTTTCATGAACTCGATGTTGTTGATTCTGCTAGTGTTGCTGCTGCTGTTGAGTTCATCAAGACTAAATTCGGAAGGCTAGATATTCTGGTGGTGTTTTCATCTATATATTTTAATTAATTAATTAGTAGATGATATATATGCATAATGCATGTTTTGATGGTTTTCTCCCAAAATATAATGACTGATTTTAATTTGGGTGAAAATTAAATTAGCAATTAATTTGATTTTGTGCAGGTAAATAATGCAGGAATTCGCGGAGTAGACGTGGATGGAGATGTTTCGTTGTTTCAAGAGTATATTGAGGCAGACGACGCTACAGTTGTAGCTGGTGGACAGGTTTGTTTATTATTATATATGATGTCATCAAATACTCCTATTTAATTATGTACTTTGACAAACACGATCAAGAATGACCCTTAACACTGATCACTCATTTAATTTTATATTCATTCTAATTTGGGTTAATTGCACGATTTAACACAACATTGACAACATTTTACAATTTTTGCTGAACGTTTGAAAGTTTGCAATTCATATCATAACCTTTAACATTTTTATAATTTTAACATCCCCAAATTTTTTCCAGTAAACTTTGTTGATGTGTCCGATTTTAAATCCATGTGTACACTATTCCGGACAAAGTTAAATGACGCCCATTTTAAACAAAACGAGTCGTTTAGTCAATACATGCACCTCCAATCCTCTCTTCTTCTCCGGCGAAACCACCACAGCCGGCGACCCAGCTGCTTGCGACTACCCAACCACGAAGACATACATGATAGCCACAAACTCGACCTTAAAGGTCTCTCAAACCAGATCGAGCCCAACCACATGACAAGACTTAGCCCCTGCCCGAACCCAGCTCACCAAGACTCAGCAGACCCAACACCAATTCGCGGCCCTTACTCATGAAGACTGATGCAGGTCGACAACCCCCCGACTCAACCCAGATGACTTAGACATGAACCTAGCCTATCGATTTCGTCCTCTCAGCTCTTCTCTCTCGCCAAAATCAACCTCTTCTCCCAACGCCAAAATCCCTCTCCCACATCCGATGAAGTCCGACAACATAATACTTATATTATTTTAACCAAGATCATTACCGACGACTTATTCTAATCGCCGCCAAGGCTCGTCGGAGGCATCCACGAAATTGGATATTTGGATCTGAAATTTTTTCTCGTCGCCGCCAACTTGAAATCTGAAAATAGAATGAGAGTAATAGAGGGGAGAATTAATTATATGTAAATTGATTTAGGCGATCTCTACAAATGTTGGGTTGTAGAGAGAGAAATGTATGGGGAGGCCTTCCTGCTCTCTGCAAACAATTTTTTTTTGCAAATGTTGGGGTGAGAGAAAGGTATCTCTGCCGGAAAAAAATAATCATTTTTATTTAATTGAAAAGGTGTACACGTGGGGCACGAGAGGTCTTTGGAGATGACCTGGTGTACACGTAACCTTGCTGACATGGAAAAAATAAAATATGTAGGACAGGTCTCGCCGGAAAACTAAATGATGTTATAATTGCAAAAATGTTAAAGGTTGTGATATGAATTGCAAATTTCAAACGTTGTGCGAAAATTGCAAAATGGTATAAATATTGTGTTAAATACTGTAATTAACCCTTCTAATTTTTATTAGTAGAAGTAAATTAATGAATCCTAATGGAAGCTGCAGGCAAGGCCATTTCATCCGAAAGCAAGTGGAAGGCTTATCGAGACATTGAAGGGCGCAGAAGAATGCATTGAGACAAACTATTATGCTGTGAAAACAATAACTGAAGCTCTCATTCCCCTCCTCCAACTATCTCCTTCACCAAGAATTGTCAATGTCTCCTCCACAATTGGGAGTTTAGTGGTATAATTAATTCCAACTTCATTCAATACTGATTAATACTAATTAATTATATTGGTGCACGTTTCAATTATGATTGATCATGCTGGCACATATATATATATATATATATGTATATCTTCAGCTTCAGCCAAACGAATGGGCAAAAAGAGTGCTGAGTAGCGAAGACGGTCTCACAGAAGACAAAGTAGATGAAGTTGTCCAAGAATTTCTCAAAGATTTCAAAAATGGTTTACTGGAAGAAAACCACTGGCCTTGTCACTTTGCAGCCTACAAAGTGTCGAAAGCAGCTTTGAACGCGTATACTCGCCTAATAGCCAAAAAGAAGCCGAGTTTCATGATCAATTGTGTGTGTCCAGGTTATGTTAGGACAGATATCACCTACAATTCTGGTGTACTGAGTGAAGCTGAAGGTGCTGAAGCTCCAGTGAAGCTGGCATTGCTGCCTGATGGAGGCCCGTCCGGCTCCTTCTTCCATCGAATGGAAGCCTTGTCTTTGTAATAAACAATCTTGTCTACTACACTCTTAAAATGGTGATGATGTAGTAACCAATAACCATGTATGTTTTTAGGAGTACTCATGACTCATCATAATAATTAAACAAAACAAGACACTACTACGTACTCATTTGCATGATCATTTTATATATATCAATGAGAAGAAATAAATAAAAATATCACAAGATTCAACATGGTTCTTGTGATATTAATGTTTTAGATTATTTCCGCAGTAATAATTTAACTACCTAGTTTGACATGCTACGTAAGAATGAAGATTGGATATAAACAGTAAATATCAACAAACTCTTTTCTTTATTAGATAAAATTAAAAAATTATGATGACAATTATTATTAAGACCTACTGGCACTCGACATTTTCTTTTTGTCTGAAGAGAAAATTAATAAATAAAACATTACAAGAATCAATAATGTACATTGTAGCTTCAGAATCAATAATGTGGTTATTCTCAAACTGTCCTTCCTCCTCGTGCTCTTAGGCTCCTTAATCTTTTTGATCTTCTGATGGTGGTGTGGGCTCACGAGATCTGCTTGCGGCTCGGCGTGCCTTCTTCACTGATGCCCTGTTTTTCCTTGAAGTCTTGTCTATCTACGGATTGTACAATAGAGTATCTCCTAAAGAGCTTCTGGGCATCAACTTCCAGGCTCACCAGCTTGGAAGGTAAAATCACTAGAAATCAACTTCCCGGCAATGGCGCCAATTTTGACGCGCGGTCGTTTCGTGCTCAAAATAAATTTATAAATCCTATACCCATAGCGAGCGTAGCTAGCTCATGAGTACGGGTTGATCCCACAAAGAGTTGTTGTGACTTCACCTTCAAGTAACCAATCATAACAAATGGGTTTGGTTTGTTGTCACTTTACTGGAAATTAAATCTGCAAAAGAACACTAAAGAAAATATCAAATAATAAAGATTCTGACATTTGAACTAAAATTTGGTTTAAATATAAAACTACTCGATCATGGGCACACCGATTTTCATGCATGTTAAGTTACCCGGTTATGGAGACCGGATTTCTCTCTGCATCTCTTAATTCATCCTTTCATTTTAGATTTAAAAGAGATTCCTCGTTAAGTAAATCCCTAACCTATCACCCATCCACCGGTTCCCCAAAGAGATGTAAATAAATAGACAGCAGTGTGCCCTAGACAAAATCAAGTTTATTATGTTTACTGATTCCTCGTGTGCCCATAATAACCCACCGATTCTCTCATTACTATATGAATTAACACACAGTCACGATTCATCAATTTAATTAATAGTGGTGTGCCATCTATGTCTAATGAGTGATCAGCCACATTGGGCATTTCAGACACACACTCACATAGAACAAGGTCAAGAATCGACATAAACCTATCATGTATTAATATGCCCATTTCGACCTCACGAGTCCATAATTATACTTAAACCATTTCTATTGTTCAAACACCAGAATTGAAGATCTAGCTAAGCATGCTAGATAAAAACTAAAATCACAGAAATGAAAGACATAATTTAAATGAAAACTTACTGAATTAATTAAGCAAAATACTCAACTCCAACGTTGAGAACATAAACAAATCATAAGTCCCAAAGGCATAAGACCTATTTGATTGTTTTGCTTCCTTGGCAGCGTGCAAAAATAAACAAGAAACTAAAGTAAAATTGTAGCAGTGTTTCGGGCTTCCAAAAGCTTACATTTCCAGAAAAGCAAAATACCTTAAATAGATACATTTTTGAATTTGAATTTCCCCCACAGGCGGGGGTCTTCAACTACTTCCGGGTCTGACGTGCCCTCCGCAACTGACTGGATAAGACTTATCCAGTTTGTTGATCAAATTCCTATTTTTCAGGAATTGAGCTTATTTCTTACTTCCCACGCCTCATAGCAGTCCAGCTTATCACCAACTCTCATCGGATCTGCATATACTCATCATGCCTCTTGATTCCAACTGAATTGCATATACTCTTCACGTCTCTTGATTCCAACTGAATTCTGGAATTCCTACATGTGCCCATTTCAGGCCTGTGGTTGAGTCTGCACGAGCAATGTGGGCATGACATCATACAATCAGCTTCATCCATCTTTGATATGCCCATTCTGCCTCCCCAATATAAGATGAATGCTGAAGAAGTTTTCTATGCCTCTAAATGATTTTTATGGGTTGAATTATGCTTGAAATGCTAGGCAAAATGCCTCTTTCGCCAGACTCGACCTCCTGAAGTGTCCTTACCCCAAACCTGGTTCTTTTCGACTCAAAACAGACTAAAAATGACATTTATAATAAAACGCCCGTAAAAATACGAAATAAATGGACTTATCAATGTTCCTCTGATCTTAACTCTTGGCATAGGAGATTAGGTCATCCCAATTCCATTGTACTAGCTCAAGTATGTAAATCCTTGAATATTTCTTTCAATAATAAAGCTCTTCTATTTTGTGATGCCTGTAGTCTTGGCAAATTACATCAAAAATCTCATTCCTCTCAAACTCTCAAGATAATTTCACCTTCTCAACTCATCAACTCTGAATTATGGGGACCTAGTACGGTTGCCAACACAGAGGGATACAAGTATTATATCCATTTTATTGATGATTACAACCGTTTTACTTGGATCTTTCATCTATCTTCCAAGTCAGACACCACAAATGTGGTTATCAGATTCTTTAACATGATTCACCTTCAGTTTGATGTCACCATCAATAAATTTCAATCAGATTGGGGTGGTGAGTATCGGCCTCTTCTCACATATCTGGCTGATAAAGGAGTTCATTTTCAACATCCATGCCCCTATATTCATTCCCAAAATGGCAGGGCTGAAAGGAAACATCAGCATATAATGGACACAGCTCTCACTCTTCTTGTTCAAGCTTCTATGCCTCTTAAATATTGGTGGGATGTTGCAGCTGCTGCTACCTTTCTTATTAATAGACTGCTCTCTCCCACTATCTCTCACCTGTCACCTTTTCAACTCATCTTTCACAAACTCCCTGACTACCATTTTCTACACAGTTTTGGCTGCTCATGTTTCCCATTTCTCAAACCATATAATCATCAGAAACTTCAACTCAAATCCACTAAATGTGTCTTCCTTGGCTACAGCCCTTCACATAAAATATACAAATGCTTCAGTCCTTTTGGTAGAATTTACATTGCAGACACTGTCCAATTAAATGATCTTGAATTTCCATATCTTAGCTTATTCTCTTCTGACCATTCTTCATCTTCTGCCCCCATCACCACTTCTTATTTGTTCCCTTCTTCCTTTCCTCTCTCTTTCAATATTGTTTCATCTCACTCTCCTACCTCTCATTTTCATCCATCTTCTTCTCTACCTCCTGCATCTCCTTCTTAGCAACATTCTGGCTCCAACTCCCCTCCTCCATCACCTCCCATATCATCTTTCTCCCATTCATCTTTCACTCTTGTTAATCAATATCCCATGATCACCAGAGCCAAGAATGGCATTGTGAAGCCTAAAATATTCCACTCCACTACTATTCCCATTGTCCCTTCCACTGTGCAGACTGCTCTCTCTGATCCTGACTGGTCCTAGGTTATGGCAGTTGAATTTCAGGCCTTAACTGCAAATAATATATGGTCTTTAGTTCCTCCTTTCTCTGATATTCATCCAATTTCCTGCAAATGGGTCTTGAGAGTCAAAACCAAGTCAGATGGTTCAGTTGATAAACTTAAAGCCCGATTAGTGGCTAGAGGCTTTGAGCAGCTTGTTGGGGTGGACTTTCTGGAAACTTTCAGTCCAGTGATCAAGTTCTCAACCATCCGGCTCATCTTCACCTTAGCAGCCACTAGACACTGGGCAATTCAACAGATTGATGTCAATAATGCCTTTCTCAATGGAGATTTTGCTGAAACTATATATATGGTTCAACCTCAAGGCTTTGAAGACTCTCAGTATCCCACTCATCTATATAAATTTTAGAAATCCTTATATGGCCTCAAACAAGCTCAAATATTTTCTCCTTTCCCTAGGTTTCAGTCAGTCATCTTCTGATTTCTCCCTTTTCCACAAAACCTGCAACTCCAAAATTCTTCTCATCCTCATCTATGTTGATGACATACTTGTAACCGGTGATGATTCTGATACTGTGCCGTCTATCATTTCTACACTTAATGATGCTTTTGCACTCAAAACTCTGGACCATGTCAGCTATTTTCTTGGAATAGAAGTCTTTACTACTGCATCTGGTTTTCTGATAAATCAATATCAATATATTTAGGATTTGTTACACAAAACTAACCTCTTGAACTGCAAACTTATTCCTACCCCTATGCAGGCCAACCGCAAACTTTTTTACCAAACCGTTGTCTGAAACTAAGTTTCTTGACTTACAGCACAAACTCCATCTTCTTCACCCACCCTAGATTTTTTGAGGGTATATTAGATTGTAAATACAGTCATGCATGCATGCAAACAGAAGCTAGGCAGTTAAGTTGTTAGGTTGTTAAGATGTTATAGTTAGCTACAATTGCTGCCTAAATTAGTTAGATTAGATGCATCTCAAGTTGTATAAATATCCCTCAAATCATTCTGTAAATTCAGTTTTATACATATGAATACAGTTTACAAATTCTTCAAATATCACTCTAAATATCTTGCTTTCAAGAAGGAGGAATTCCATAATTATGTCATTTTTCATCAACACGATGTTCTTGATCCTGCTAGCGTTGCTGCTGCTGTTGAGTTCATCAAGACTAAATTCGAAAGGCTTGATATTCTGGTACATGTGTGTGTGTGTGATTAACAACCTAGCTTGTTTGTTAATTGCTAGCTAGTTTAGTTTTCTCCGAAATGTTTATGTAAGATTTTCCTTGTTTTGAAGAACAAATTTGATGTTGTGCAGGTGAATAATGCAGGAATTAGTGGGGTAGAGGTGGATGGAGATTTAATTATTTAATTTATTTCCTTTGTTACAAATTTATCATTTCAGCCGAAAGCAAGTGGAAGACTTATCGAGACATTGAAAGGCGCAGAAGAATGCATTGAGACAAACTATTATGGTGTAAAAAGAATGAGTGAAGCCCTCATTCTTCTCCTTCACCAAGAATTGTCAATGTCTCATCTTCATTAGGGAGTTTAGTGGTACTCATTTAAGCTCAAACCTACTATATATCTGCATATTTTTTATCAACTTAATTAATTTCTAATAAAATAATATTACTATTGCATGTGTTACGTACTGTTTTTGATTGATCATTCTGGCATATATCTTCAGCAAAAAGAGTGTTGAAGAGACGGCCTGACAGAAGGCAGATCGAGTAGATGAAGTTGTGCAAGAATTTCTGAAAGATTTAAAAAATGGTTTACTGGTGGAGAAGCACAAAGTGTGGAAAGCCGAGTTTGTTGATCAATTTTGCCTGTCCCAGATATGAGGCTGCAGTTGAAGCTGTCGGCTCCTTCTTTTTAATCACTCTATATAATTGTTATAGACTTCTTCTACTATAGTTTGAAAATTAACACACTGCTCGTTTCAATAATAAATAAGATTCAACATGGTTCTTCTGCTATTGCTGTTTTCAGGCAATATTAAATCCCTTCAATAAAGGCACTATTTTCTTATAGCCTTATATGTAGACTGTAGTAGATATAAGCATATAGAGCAAATTAATAAATTCTGAGTAATCAACGATATATATATATATATATATATGGGTTGGTTATAATAAAAACTTATCTTGGTGTGAAAACGTGCGGACTGTGCTTGTTTAGTGTACTTTTAGTGCTTTTCTTACTGTATTTTGGTGCTAAAAACATCTAGCACCAAAACACAATAAAAAAAAAGCATTAAAAAAAAAAAATAGCATCAAAATACATAAAGAAAAGCACTAAAAATACACTAAAGAAGCACAGTCCGCAGTTTTCACACCAAGATAAGTTTTTATTTGAACCAACTCCTATATATATATACACACACACATACGTACAATACTGCTATAATCTTTTTCTATAATTTCTCTAAAGCAGGAGCACCCTTGATTTTCTGCATCAACCTGCAATCTTATACTTCCTCAGTCCATTGATCTTTGCTGTCATTTAATTTCTGTGAGATGCTTCTTTCTAAGCTTAATTTTCTTGCAGTTTTGATTTTTTTATTTTTTTCTAGTGGGATTTGCTATCATTTTACTATAATTTCATTTGCAAAATGATATTTTAATTAATTTAAGTAAAATAATATTTTGTTAAATTAAAATATATATATATATAACAAGCTGAAGCCTGATTTTGAAGGGGGTCTAAATATTTGAAAAAGGCTTAGCGAATTCAGTATCCGGGTACAAAGTATGACCGAGAATATCAAGCTAGGCTGCTTTATAATATGATACTCCTAGTTCTACAAAGTAGAAAAATAAATATATCATATAATAAAAGGCATTCTCAATTTCTCATCACCCATCTTATTTTTGGTGTGCGTATTTAATTAGTCAAAGCTGTACTCAAGAACTCAAAGAAGTTAAAATTATAACGAATGATAAATAGGAAAAACTCTAAACTTTAAACCGCCGGCCCCTAATAACAAGAAAATAAGTATTTGTCCCCCTTGGGGATGGCCTAGTGGTGGAGTGGTGTTTTTTGCGGCCAAAGGTCTCAAGTTCGACCCACCACCAACACCACTAGGTGTGAGCCTGTCACATCTGGCTTGCCAAGTGTGGTTTACCTCCCCTGTGTGGTTTGCAGGCTATTACACAGGGGCGGAGTTTACCCAGTGCGCACTACGGTAGCGGCTGCGGGTTACCCTCGACATAAAAAAAAAACAAGTATTTAATTTAATAATAATTATACTGCCAAAATACGAGGAAATGTAGGTGTAGGGACAGAAAATTTATAAAATATAAATTAGATAATTTCATTTATACATGAAAATAAATAATAGGCCTAATAGTACAAAACAAAACAAAGCTTTGTATTTTTATTTTATTTTTTGAATTTTACCTATTTCTTTTAATATTGTCAATTTAACCATGTATTAGTCAATTGAGTAAAATTAAGGATAAATTATTGTTTTGATCAAAATTAAGTAATTAAATTTTTGTGACATTTTTAGGCAAGATCAACAAAACATTAATTATGCCATTAATCATTAATATTTTTCTTATTAATTAATTATTTCATCGATTTTGGAACCATTTGCGGATTCGGGTGTGTCTAGTGGGACCAAAAGTTAAATTTACTCTTACGTGCAACTCACGTGGAGGCCCCATCTACATTTGACGGCCCCGTTAAAAAAATTGGACTAAATTTGAGAATTTTAATCGAACGGGACTACATTTGATGTCAAAAAATTCGGGTGTGTTCGGTGGGACCATAAATGAAATTAATTCGCATTTTGCTGGATATTTATTGGGCATTTTACTTGATATTTTGTTGATTATTTTGCTAAATTTTTTTGAAATATTATGTTAGATTTGCTAGATATTTTCATCTTTTTTTCTTAATAATTTGCTGAAAAAATGAAGCCAAAATGTCCTTTGAATAAATACACACACACACACACACTATACTTGGGACTAAAAATGTAGAAAAAAAAACACTTGGGACCAAAAATGTCGAGCTAATAAACTATGGGACTAAAAACGAAAGATATGGGACCAAAAGTGTTTTGACCATATTCTAGTGGGACTAAAAGTGTAATTATCCCAATATAAATAATATTTTTATTATTTTTTATATATTTATTTAGTTTTGGAATCTTATGAAATTCAAAATTAAATAAAATATTTAAATAATAAAGATATTATTATATGATAAACATCAAGAGTCTTTGGCAACAAATAAATATCTTTCAAAAGATATATATCAATTTCCAACACCCAATGAGATAGTGTCACATTAGCTCTAGATCTCTTTCCCTACAACTATAAATAGGGGTCTCCATATCAGTTGAAAAATACACCAGAAGTCATTTGAAGAGTTCAAGAATTTTAGAACTTCCATAAGTGAAATTCTATCAGATATTCAAGGCGTTCTTCACCAAAATCATCCCGAAGACGGTGTTTGATCCACAAACAAGACCATTTGAAGAGTTCAAGAATTTGAGAACTTCCATAAGTGAAATTCTCTCAAATATTCAAGGCGTTCTTCATCAAATTCATTCTGAAATTGGTGTTTGATCCGAAAACAAGGCATCGGCCCTCCGAATTAACGTTGTCAAGTCCAAAGACCAAGTTCAAACAATAAGTCCGAGAAAATCAAAGAGACAAATTTACTCTGAAGATTTCAAAGACCGTTTGAAGATCAAGTTTTGAAGACAAGAATCGGAGGAAAAATAGAGATTGGATTCATAAATTTATATTTTTGATCCGAAATCATTTTAATTGCACACATTTTGTGTTTTACCAAATTAAATACAAAAATTTGTGTTACAAATTTTGGCACGCCCAGTGGGACAATCTCTACCTCTCATCTCTCTACTCTTCATCAATTTCCTCAAGCATCAAGATGTCTACGATTCTGGAAGAGCAAATTGCAAACTTGATGAAGCTTGCCGAAGGACTTGCCAAGCGGATACAAGAACGGGATGCTCAAATCTTGAAGCTGAACAAAGAAATGATTGCTGATTTTGGTGGCGAGCAAACGAATGAAGATACTAAAGTTGAGATATCTACAAAGATACATGTCAATAAAAGTGGAAAATCTACAGCCAAAGAAATTGAAATCTCGTCTGATGGCTCAATACAAGTTGACCAACTTAAAGATTTCATACTGAAGACAATCAAAAACAAGTCTGGAGAGAGCCGTAAATCACTATGGACTTACAACAAGCCATATACCCCAAGAATTAACAACTTGAAGATGTCAGATGGCTATCAACCGCCAAAATTTCAACAATTTGATGGCAAAGGCAATCCAAGACAACACGTGGCTCACTTCATAGAGACCTGCAATGATGCTGGAACATACGAAGATCACTTGGTGAAGCAATTCATTTGCTCTTTGAAAGACAACGCGTTTGATTGGTATACTGATTTGAAGCCAAATTCGATTGATAGTTGGGGGCAACTGGAGAAAAAATTCCTTAACCGCTTCTACAACACTCAAAGGACGGTTAGTTTGGTTGAGCTCACAAATACATATCAATAAAAAGAAGAGTATGTCATCGAATATATCAACCGTTGGAGAAACTTGAGCCTAAATTGCAAAGATCGGTTGTCAGAAATTTCAGCAATTGAGATGTGCATCCAAGGCATGAATTGGGGTCTTCAATATATCTTGAAAGGTATTCAACCAAAGACCTTCGAGGAATTGTCCACTAGAGCTTATGACATGGAGTTAAGCATGGCCGCAAATGAAGTTGAAGGACTATCAATGCAAGAGCCCAAGAACTTTGAAGAAGAGCCGAAAATAAATGATAAGGGCAAATCTTTTGAGGAATCTCCAAGTGAAGAAGAAGAAGAAGAAGAAGAAGAAGAAGAAAGAAGAAGAAGAAGAAGTGACTACAAATCTAACCATGAGCCAATTCAAGTCTTTCAACATTTGTTACAATCAATGAAAAGAAAATGGGCAAATGCTCCTTGATAAGAACCTAAACTATCTTCCAAAGCTCATTGATAAGAGCCAAAACTATCTAAATTTGCTCAAACTCTCCTTGATAAGAGTCTAAACTATCTTCCAAAGCTCCTAGATAAGAGCCAAAACTATCTAAACTCTTTAAGAAATACAAAGACTCCTTGACACGAGTATAAAATGTCTGAAAAGTCAAATTCAAATCTAAAACTCCTTGACACGAGTATAAAATGTCTACAAAGTTAAATTCAAATCTAAGACTCATTGACACGAGTATAAAAGGTCTACAAATTCAAATTCAAGACTCCTTGACATGAGTATAAAATGTCTACAAATTCAAATTCAAGTACTCATGGACACGAGTATAAAATGTCTACAAAGTCCAAATTCAAGTTGAAGGCTCCTCGATATGAGCATAAAATATCCAAATTCAAGAAAGCTCCTTAATACGAGCATAAACTATCCAAGTCAAAAATATTGAAGGCTCCTTGATACGAGTATAAACTATCTAACAAATTCAAATTGAAGGCTCCTTGATACGAGTATAAACTATCTAATAAATTCAAATTGAAGAACTCTTAAATATGAGTATAAACTATTCACAAGTTGAAATTCAAGAACTCCTTGACATGAGTATAAACTATCTAATAAATTCAAGTTCAAGACTCCTTGATACGAGTTTAAACTATCTAATCAATTTTCGAGACTCATTCATTTCAAACGACAAGTCATCCATGAACAAGTCTCGATGGGGCATTTGTAGGCACTGAAAATTTATAAAATATAAATAATATTTTTATTAATTTTTATATATTTATTTAGTTTTGGAATCTTATGAAATCCAAAATTAAATGGAAGTTCTCAAATTCTTGAACTCTTAAAATGAGTTCTGGTGTGTTTTTCAACTGATATGGATGCCCTATTTATAGTTGTAGGGAAAGAGATCTAGAGCTAATGTGACACTATCTAATTGGCTGTTGGAAATTGATATATATCTTTTGAAAGATATTTATTTGTTGTCAAAGACTCTTGATGTTTATCATATAATAATATCTTTATTATTTAAATATTTTATGTAATTTTGAATTTCATAAGATTCCAAAACTAAATAAATATATAAAAATTAATAAAAATATTATTTATATTTTATAAATTTTAAGTGCCAATAATATGATATGCTCAACTTGTGTAACAGAGTCAGAATGGTGATGATATTAATAGCATATGAAAGCTGCTTTGATGGTCAAGATAATGATGAAAGCAGTAGTCGATCGTTTTGGACAAAAACAGCATGCATGCGTTGTCCTAAGCGGCAAACAACTGTCGGTATTTGGCTTTCACATCTAAAGTAGTATTCATCGAAAGCGCTGGTTTTGACTTTTATCAGAAACAAATGAGCATGCATTAACAAAATATGACAAGATTCATATTATTGTAATTATATAATGTTGTGGCAATCCCCTAAGCTTTGACTTTTCCCACGTGAGATTTGATTGAGGATCGGAGCAAATCTCATTGCAAGAGGAACTTTTTTTAATATAAATAGAAAATGTTTTCAAGTCACATATCGAAAAATACTAACAATGGCGGAGGCAAGTGTCACAGCATCAAACAGGTAGTAATTATAATTAAGAATGTTAATATATATAATTATATAACTGCATTTCAGGTATGCATTGGTTACAGGGGGAAACAAAGGAATTGGGTTCGAAATCTGCAGGCAGTTAGCTTCCAAAGGAGTTGTGGTGATATTAACTTCAAGGAATGAGAAGAGAGGCATTGAAGCTGCAGAAAGGCTCAAGGAGTTGGGGCTTTCTGATTATGTGGCTTTTCATCAACTTGATGTCGTGGACGTTGCAAGCATTGCTGCTGCTGCTCAATTCGTCAAAACTAAATATGGGAGGCTTCACATACTCGTATATATCGTACAATATCAATGCAGTTTTTTCGTCTTCTAAGGCTTCTTCTTTATAAAATTATCCAAGTACCATTTTTATGCAGGTGAACAATGCAGGTGCAGCTGGAATAGGATTGGAAGGAGATGCTTCAATTATTCAAGAGTTAGTACAAGGAGATGCAGCTTCAGTCTTTGCAGATGGACAGGTGTACTCCAATTTTATCACTCAAAGTCTTTTTATTTGCTATATCAGACGAGATCCTCTATTCTGAGCTGTGTTTGTATTTCCATCTTTATAGGATCATGATCATAACTGATACCTTATTCTAGTCTTCTTAATTATAATAAGCTTTTTTTTTCTTCATAATCGATGCAGCCAGAGGCAGTGCAGCTGAAAGCAAGTGGAACTTTTATCGAGACTTACAAGGGGGCAGAGGAATGCGTTGAGACAAACTACTACGGTGCAAAAAGAGTAACAGAAGCTTTTATTCCTCTCCTACAACTATCTGCTTCGCCAAGAATTGTAAATGTCTCCTCCATATTAGGGAGTTTAAGGGTAATATATGATACTAATAATCAAATCTTGGACAGTTGGGCTCCTCCTTCATTCCCTTTGAATCTAATCCTTTACTATCTTCAGCTTCTGCAGCACGAAGGTGCAAAAAGTGTGTTGAGCGACGAGGCAGGCCTCAGTGAAGAGAGAATAGATGAGGTGGTGAAAGAATTTCTGAAAAACTTCCAAGAGGGAAGATTAGAAGAGAATGAGTGGCCAAGTCATGTCGCAGCCTATAAAGTCTCTAAAGCAGCCTTAACTGCGTATACTCGGGTTATAGCCAAAAAACACGCGAGTTTCTGCATCAACAGCCTCTGTCCTGGCTTTGCTAGAACAGACATCACCTGCAATCTTGGCCCTTTGAGTGCCACGGAAGCTGCTGAGAATGCAGTCAGGCTGGCACTGCTGCCTGATGGAGGGCCGTCGGGCGCCTTCTTTTATAACAAGGATGCCTATTCTTCCTGATAGAGAATGAGGCCATGGAGATGACCATGTCATAGCTATGAAAGCAAATTAGAAATAAGAAGATTTATACTGGTTTTGTAATCTTTTCTGGCAGCTTAATTTGATTCACCATAGTAGAGGTGCTTGATTGTGTGATGAGCTGTTTTAAACTAGCTAGTCTTTAATTTCACATGATTCAACATGGTTCTTGTGCTACTGCTGTTTTAGACTATTAATGCTGCAGTAATCTACCTAGTCTGTGGGTTGATCTGTTTGGAGAACTTTACTACTGCCCCATCCCAAAAAAAAGCTATAACTCAGCACAATCTCTGTTGTATTTCTTTTAACTTGATAGCAAAACTCGACCTGCTGTCACGCTGCACAGTTTCATTAATCGAGTCAAAGGCTATATATATAAGTGATAAGAGCAGTTAGTTTCAGATTAAAATAATTTATACAGTGGGAGGCCGTCGATCATTGTCATGTTTTTTTTTAATCTAATGAAGATAATGTATTTTAATGTCGTTCCTCTAAAATATACATTAAAGGCCGGCTTTCTCTGTCATAAAAGAGAACAAAATGTTAGAATATGACAAGATTCAATAATTTAGTAAGTGAATGATGTATATACTAATTTGGGATGAGATTTTGTTAGAGGATCAGATCTAATTGTAAGACAATCTTGAAAAAACAAAATATTTTAAAGCGATCAACCGATAAATGGCTGAAGCATGTGGCGACAGAGCAACAGAGAGGTAGTAAGAGTTATTCCAAAGGAAATTATTGTCATGTCTTCATTTTTCAGAAGAAAATTGATGTTATTTATGGATTCAGGTATGCATTGGTTACAGGGGGAAACAAAGGAATCGGGTTCGAAATCTGCAGGCAGTTAGCTTCCACAGGAATTGTGGTGATTTTAACTTCAAGGAATGAGAGTAGAGGCATTGAAGCTGTAGAAAGGCTCAAGGAGTTAGGCCTTTCTAATTGTGTGGCTTTTCATCAACTCGATGTTTTGGACATTGCAAGCATTGCTGCTGCTGCTGAATTCGTCAAAACTAAATATGGGAGGCTTGACATACTGGTCTCTTTTATTTAGTATATGTTGTATCATGTATTTTTGGTTTTAAAATATTGCTCAAGTTCTGGTCTACAAAGGGCTTGTAATTCTTAAATTTTTTATGCAGGTGAACAATGCAGGTACTGCTGGTATAGGAGTGAATGGAGATGTTACAGTTATTCAAGAGTTGATAGAAGGGGATGTAGCTTCAGTCTTTGCAACCGGACAGGTTCATTTCTGCAAGAATCTCTATTATATATGTGTTTTGGATTCTTGAAACCCTTTCTCACTGTGATATATACATCTCTATATCCTCCTATAAATGTGAGTTGCAGCCAGAGCTTGCAGTGCAGCTGAAAGCAGATGCAACTCTCATCGAGCCTTACAATGGGGCGGAAGAATGCGTTCAGACAAACTATTACGGTGCAAAAAGAGTAACAGAAGCTCTAATTCCTCTCCTACAACTATCTGCTTCACCAAGAATTGTGAATGTCTCTTCCTTACTAGGCAACTTAAAGGTTAATTAATGGAGAAGCATGAATTAGTAGTTTATGAATCCAAACCAGATCATTAGTTTCTTACATCCATTAGTATCTTTAGCTTCTGCAGAACGAACGTGCAAAAAGTGTGTTGAGTGATGAGGCAAGCCTCAGTGAAGAGAAGATAGATGAGGTGGTGCAACAATTTCTCAAAAACTTCAAAGAAGGCAGACTAGAAGAGAATCAGTGGCCAGCTCAGGTTAGAGCTTATAAAGTCTCTAAAGCAGCCTTGAATGCATACACTCGGGTTGTAGCCAAAAAACACGCGAGTTTCTGCATCAACTGCCTCTGTCCTGGCTTTGCTAGGACAGACATCACCTGCAATCTTGGCCCTTTGAGCCCCTCGGAGGCTGCTGAAAGCGCGGTCAGGCTGGCACTGCTTCCTGATGGAGGCCCGTCGGGCGCCTTCTTTTATAGGAAGGATGTGTATTCTTTCTGATGGACAATGAGCCCATTGTTGAAACTTATCACTCTTTTATCTTTTGCTGTCATTTCTGAGATCGAGATGGTGTGGTTGTTGGACTCATTCATCATGTGAATAAAGAAAGAAGAATGGCTTCTGCTTGTTTGAGAGCTTTTCTTGCATTATTCATGTTCTATTGTTTTGGGATTTGCTATAAATGCAAGTGCAAAAACACATGATCGACCACAGCAGATGTGATTGATTCGCTACGTAAGTCGTTTTGTACTAAGACACATAAATTTCGTACGTAGATGTTATATCTGATGATTCCGTGAGTGATAATTATTTTACTTAATTATTTAAATAAGGGTTTGTAGAGTGAATGAGTAATGGTATGTGTCCCCAGTATTATTTACATGCATTATATGCTTATTTTACATAAAATATAATTTTTTAACAGAAAATATGAAATTTATTTTATAGACATGACACTATGGTAAAATATATGGCATTCTATCATAAAACTTAGAACACATTCAAGAGCAGACCTAAGCACATAGCCAGAGTTTCTAAAATATTGAGGTAACTCTTTTCTTTACTTATTATTTTGATTTTTGAGGGGAATGCCAGTTGACTCTTTACTTATTATTTTGATTTTAACATTAAGAATATAAGATATGTGTTTTGACATTTAAATTAATTTATATGAAAATAACTATAATAAAATGCAGGAATTTTATGATAAATTTTATTAAGCAACATTATTTTTACAACTTTATGTGAACTCCTCATTAAAATTTATGAACTAAAGATGCTAAAGTTTCTTATTTGAGCGAATTAACATATTGTGAATTTGTGATTCATGATTATCAAATAAATACTATATATATATATATATATATTTAAACATAAAAATACAAAATATTTAGCATATTACATTATTCTGAAAATTAGGTTTGAAGAATATAAAGCGGGGCAAAAGCGGCAACTAAAATACGTGGGTGAAGGGTTGCAACTTGCATGAAATTTGGGATTTTTTTTTTCAAATCATATTCAATGGCTTGCGAAGCAGGCGATCAGAATTCTAGATTCTTCGTCGCCGTGCATGTCGGCGCGGGGTTCCACGCGCCGTCGAACGAGAAATCCCTCCGCTCTGCCATGAAACGTGCCTGTCTGGCGGCCGCTTCGATTCTCCGCAAGGTGTGCCTTTTCTTCTCTTGCTTTCCAAATTTAATGAAAAAGAAACGCGACGATTTCAAAAGGGCAAGAAATGCTGATCTTTTTCGGTGAGAATGGAAAAGGACTGGATTTTGTAAGTGATTATCGACTTGAAGATTAGAATTTTGAGTTAAACGGCGTTGAATTTTGTGGTTGAAAACGAAGTGAAAAAACATTCTGAATTTGAAATTGATTGTATCTATTTCCAGTTTAGCTGAACTCTTCTGGTTTAATATAGGGTTCTGGTGGATGTATTAATGCTGTTGAAGCTGCAATTCAAGTTTTGGAGGTATAATGCCGATTTGTTATCTTTTGTTTGTGTATATGCTATAATGCATTTTACCTCGTTTTGAGGAATCGCATGTGATATTGATTCAGTGATGCTAGTGACGGTATTGCACTTTTATGTTCTCACTCTGGCAGCAAATGTCTCATATAAGGGGGAATTGGCCCCATTAGAACTTGTCTTGGACAAATTACCCTGTTGTGGATATAATAGCATGTAACCCTACATACTAGTAGCAGTCGGAAATCAAAGCAGTAGTCTTCTTCAAGATTTCTACATGGTGTAGATTTTCCTCTCTGAACATGGACTCTTTGTATTTTTATTTATGAGAGATTATGTTTTCTATATAGGATGATCCTTGCACGAATGCTGGGAGAGGATCAAATTTGACTGAGGATGGTCACGTTGAATGTGATGCCAGTGTAATGGATGGTCACTCTGGAGCTTTTGGTGCTGTTGGAGCAGTGCCAGGTACTTGGTTTGTGAATCACTAAATGTGTTTCACTTCAAAGTTAGTACGGTTTAGTTATGTGCTAATTCATTGACCTCTAGCTAGCTCGTGTTTTTTCATTACTGCTTTGCATTCTTGTGAAGTTAATGGTCGACAGGTGTTAGAAATGCCATCCAGATTGCTGTGTTGCTAGCCAAAGAACAGATTTTGGGTTCATCACTTCTGGGTCGAATTAGTCCTATGTATGGTTCTCCTCCTTTTTGTGTTTCAAAGATGATGCTATCTTAAGGTTATACAGTTTTTACACCTTTGTACCAGTACAATATTATCTTTGTGAAAACTGGTTTGTCCTTCTGACTTCTGAGAATATAGTATAATTTGATTATTTTTTTGCATATCCTGCCATTTCGTTAATGCTATAGAAAATCATCTGTTGATAAGTAAATTCATATTGCTCAGGTTTCTGGTTGGTGAAGGGGCTCATATGTGGGCAAAGTCCAAGGGTATTGTCACTGACGGCACTATAGATGAGGTTGATGAGGTAGGTTTTAGTTTTGTTTTGTTTTCTTATTCTTCTGAGAGACAAAAAAATAAATTGCTTTTCTATCTGTAGTTTTATTATTAGGACTAAATATGACATATTTCCATATTGACTTATCATGGTTTATGCATTTCATGGTGCAGTGGTTGGTGACTGAGAGGGCTCGGAATCAATGGAAAAGATATAAAGCAATGCTTGACGATGCAATTTCTAGAGGTAGCTTTCTTAGTTCGTGACACCTTGCTTATCAATATCTTTTATAATTTTACCTCTAAATAATTCCTAGAATTTTTTTTTCCTTACAAGAGTTTTCCTTTAATGTGATCTTGTTTTATGTTCTGCATCATGTCCAGATTTCTGCAATACATTTCTTGTTTGTGATTTATGTTCTTCATGTTTCATCAGTAGAGGCTCAATCACATGATATTTCGAAGGTAAAGGAGAGCGGTACTCAATCTTATCCGTTTAATACACTAGAAGAGGACGCTATAGTGGACACGGTTGGAGTAATTTGTGTCGATTCTGATGGACATATAGCTTCTGGAGCCTCAAGTGGTGGCATTGCTCTTAAGGTGATCCTTCTAACAACTTTTCTGAACTCTTAACAGCTCAAAATTACCCCAATTTTGTATTTTGGCTAAATATATTTCCTGTTTGCAGTACAGTTGTATCCAAATTCCAAAAGCAATTCCTCCTTGATCATACGAATTGAGCTTTTAGATTGATTATATGATGTATCACTGCCCACCTGTTGCCTGTTTGTTCTATCATCAAGCACCTATATTCAACCACTAGAAAAACAAATATGTCCAACTCTAGCTGGTGAATTTAACATAGATACTTTTACTCCGTGAGCACTTAAAGGTTTATCTAAAGCCACTCTGTAGAGGACGATTTGGGTCGAGAGTGGATTTTGACTTGTTTCCAAACATCGGTACTCCTCCATTTACTGACGAACGTGAATTGAGTGAAGATGGTATCAAATATCTCTTTGTTCCATAAGATCCGTTATCATACTTTCTTATTCAATTGAGCTTGCCATAATTTCCCTTTAATCGTGCTTTCCTGGTGAATTAATTCTTGAGCAAGATTCTATGAGATAATAATCACTAGTTGTGCCTTCATTTTGAAATTACTTCACAGGTTAGAGGCCGTGTTGGACTAGCAGGAATGTATGGTGCTGGTTGTTGGGCATCCTCAAGAGGCCCTTTTGGGGCTCCTTTTATTGTCGGTTGTTGTGTTAGTGGTGCTGGAGAGTACCTAATGAAAGGCTTTGCTGCTCGTGAGTGCTGTGTGTCTTCGTCATTGTATGTTCCTCCATAGGTTTTCACAGCATGGTCTCTTATTCTACATTATTCTTCGAACTTGAGGCAGAGAACTCTAGTTTGAGACTGTCTTGCAATGCAGCTCAAAATGATCACACAGATAATTGCTATTGCAGGTCTCAGGCTGGTCCAGTTAATGCCTGCTCGAAAGTCTTGCGATCTGTTCTTGAAAGTGGTCAATGTGTTGGTGAGAAGAGCGCTGGAGTTTTACTTGTTCAAGCTGATACTTCTCCTCCGGTGAGATTATATACCTTGCATATCAAAAAATTCTGAGGACAATTCAATTTAATTAGTGAGTGTTTGCCCCAGGATTGTGGTACTCGTGCAGAGCTTAAAGCAGTCGAGATTGCGGCTGCATATACTTCCTCATCTTTCGGAATAGGTTATTTTGGGAGCTCCATGGAGCGGCCGAAGGTATAAACAGTTGACTAATTGCATATTGGAATATGTGATGTGATAGCTTCTCATATATTGAGCCTCTACATTATCTGCCTCTTCAACAAACAAATATATTGTGTGTGAGTAAAGTCTCTTTATTATTTATAGCTGTTAACTGTTGTGCTTTGATTAGGTATCCATCCTACGAAGTACAAGACTGCAAAATCAAAATGGAGTTGACCAGTTTGCCGCACGAATTAATATTGGCGCTGACAAATTATAGTGCATGCTGCTGTGAAGAGACGGTTGATTAATGCAATTTCTAAACTTTATTATAATTAACCAGTTTTACCTATGTATCGTTTTCGTCCTGGGGAATAACGTAATTATTTCTTTTCTTTTCTTTTTTATTAAGGAGTGTTTTTATTGAATTTTGAATCACTTGGATGATTCTAAGGGGAAATATTTTAATGAGATAATAACTATCATTCATTGTAAGTGAGGAGTTTTTGCGCCTTCTTTTTTATGAAGGTAACAACTCTTCCTCGGAGGAAGGAGGCCGTACCATAGCCAGGAGAGGGGCATATAAAAAAATAAAAAGAATCCTAATCGATAAATAGTGGTGCAGCAGGGGGGAAGTATGCCCTCATTCTAAAATTTGAACCCAAAATTTGGGTAGCTATAGGCCATAAAGATCGATATCATGCCAAGTGAGCCAATTCTAAATCGATCCTGCAGAAGTGCAGATGCTACTATTTCTCACATCGAAAAGAACCAACAGGAGAGATACAGGAAGGAAATATGGGAAGCCTAAAAGCAACCCTATTATAGGCAGATTACTTGGGAGGAATGAATTCAGTTGATCACATTATTATGTAAATGGGAAGATTTCATTCACAACTGTTGGCTCGCTTTGCTGCGGTAAGAGTATTAGCGAGAAGCATCGCTATGGTCATGGGCCCAACTCCCCCAGGAACAGGGGTGATAGCTGAAGCAATCTTGCTGGCCTCCTCATAACATACATCTCCAACAAGCCGGTAACCGCGGGGGCAGCTCGGGTCCTGTCGTGCGCAAATTTACAACTAAATAAGATATAATAGCAAGAGAGGAAGGACTCCCAAGAGTTGAAAAAGGGGACCGGGTTTTTCACACCTCAACAGGGTTGATTCCAACGTCAATGACAACAGCACCGGGCTTGATCCAGCTACCTCTTACCATGTTTGCCTGCCCCACAGCAGATATTACAATATCTGCTTCTCTAGCTATCTCCTCAGGATTCTTTGTTCTTGAATGGACAATACTCACAGTAGCATCTTCCCTCTGCCGAGCAAGAAATATTAGACTCCGGGAGTATTTTCTATATAAAATGACTATGAAAGTAGCATATTACTTGCAAGAGAAGGGCAGCCGGCATTCCAACAATATTACTCCTGCCGATTACAACAGCCCTCTTTCCCTTGATAGTGACACCATACCTGTGCAACAACTCTATGCATCCTTTGGGTGTGCATGGAACAAATAGTGGTTCTCTATCTCTCATGGCCAGCCGACCAATATTCAGAGGGTTGAATCCATCAACATCTTTCTCAATACAAACAGCATTCAAGATATTTTGCTCATTCATATGCTGGCAGAACACATAAGAGACCATTAGAATAGTGATATTTCATAACCAGATACAGTAGCAATAATGAAGAAAAACTATGAACTCTTCTGATATATTAATATCTGAGGAATTTTTGATGAGATTATACTTCATTTACATTACTATAACAATACAAAGTCTATCCTGTATGACATCAGCAAGGACGTCAAAATATATTTATCGAATTCAATATGCTTCCATGAATATCATGGAAATGCATGAAGGGAGGCAAATAGCAGGAACCTCACAAATTCGTGAGAGCCAGACTTACTAATGGAGTTGAGATTGCGATGGATTAAGAGTTCTAGTGTTTTTCAAGTTTTCCGTTTTGATTATTTTCGATTCCTAGCTAGTTTATAACTCTTGTTTCTTTGCTTTATAGTTTTCCGTATCTAATTAGGATTAGACTCTATTTATATAGCTAGGGATTTTTATGTTTGGTAGGTTGAACTTTTTTATTACTTCAATACATATATTGTGTTTTCCCGTTCTCTCTCTGTATTCGCAGCATTAGTGAAGAATCAACGGGTTCTTGGTTGAGTGTTCAATTATCTAGCTTGTAGGTGCGTCAGTTGGTATCATGAGTACTTGGTGGCTATTATATGTGTTACCTTGGCATATGGTATATCAAGCATATACTTTCTAACTAAGTTGTTTCAGACTTACATCATCTAACTTACTATCATGCATAATTCATGAAGAGGCATAGGGCTGTACAAATCCAAAAGGAAACATAATGATCAGAGTTGGGGGCTTACGGAAGGTAGAGGCAACTGAACAAGGATACCATTAACTGCAGGATCATCATTGAAGCATGAGATATGCTTAAGGACTTCTTGTTCTGAGGAGTCTTCAGCTAAGTGCACTTCATATGACTTGATCCCTACTGAGTCGCACGCTTTTTTTTTGTTGCGTACATAAGTTGCAGAGTCCTTCCTGTCTCCAACAAGAATAACAGCCAAGCCCGGTACTACCCCACTAGACTCCTTCATTTTTGATATTTCAGCAGCAATTTCCTCTCTGATCTCTTTGGCAATTAATTTTCCATCAATAACCTTAGCAGAAACCTCTGTGCCCAATGCAGCTGCATAAAATCACATGCGAAATAAAAATATATTAAAAAAAAAACTACCTTCTAAGGCATACCTCCATGCCAACAGAAGTGTAAGAAGAAATGCAATACTGTGAAAACGCTTCTCCAATCACTGCCACCACTACCCCCAAATACAAAAGGAAGATATAGAGAGGGAAGCTTTGGAACTAGGTTACCAATTTGATGCTTAATTACTCTGGAAAAACTATCAAGTTTGTAGTCTCTAAAACCCCGGATTCAAGGAGCAGCACATCTAAAAAATCATCTAAAACATGTTACCTTGTGTAAATGGGTTGAGACCCAAGCAAGCCTCTAAAAAGAAAGAATGAAAGAAAAAGCTCGGTCCTGAGATCAGCTAATCACAGATGAACCTACCATGCTCAAACTCAAACTTACCTAGTTAAAAAAATCAAACATACTTAAGTTAATATAAATTGCATTGTTTCACTTATTTGAATATTATTGCATAATTTGGTGTAGTCTGTTCAGAATTTTTCATTGTTTCTTAAATTGTTTATATGTTTGTTAATATATAAGATTGCACGACTAACTATATTCATGATATCACTACTTATTTTCATTCAGCTGCTTCCATTGTAACTCTCAAAAATAGTGCAAACCATAAAATTACAAATACAATAAAACAAAAGCCAACTAAAGGTTCCCAAACACAAACTATGGCTCAATGATCGAGTCTCCAGAAAATAAATCAATCTACGAACCATGATTTTATTCCTCTGCCAAATCCGACGGTCCAATCTCAAATTATTCCTTCCGTCGAAATCCAGAAATTCGGTGCATGAATTTTTAGCAGCAAAAATTCTATAATTGATCACAAATTGGTCGAGTCATTTCACGACACACACGACAACCTCTCAGTACAAACATGCATAAAACTCAATTCATGCGCACACTCCATTCCAATTACAAGCTTAATCGAACATAAACAATTATATAAGAAAATTAATCTCTGCGTAAATCTTAAGCAAATACGATCAGAAAAGCATGCGCTCACCATTAACAACAGACGAATTGCTGCAGGAGGCGTGAGAGTTGATAGCTCTACTCGTTCTCAGAAAAGCAGAAAAGCTCCGCGCGGGGCGCAACTTAACGGTGTTTGTAACGAAAACTCGGCGTGAAGAGCCATCGGAGGAGCCGGCGGTGCTGAACATGGCGGCGGAAGATGAGGTGGCGGCGGCGGATGCCATTCTGTGACGGAGGACTTGGAGCCGGAATCTCAGCCCTATGCTTGCTCTTTTGCTCTTGCTTTGGAAGAGGAATGAATAAATGTGAATTAGGGTTTTAGAATTGATGGGAAAGCGGAAAAGGTTAAAGTAGGGTACTGAAACTGGTTTCTGAGGCTTTTCTGATATTTTTTTCGAAGGTGGACAACGAAGAAGATTTTGCATGCAACGACGCCGTTTCATGTTTTTTTCATTCTACATTAGGGAAGTTTCGTGTTGAGAATAATTCGATTGATTATTTGATTCTATAAATATGCTATAAGTTATGTGTATATTTTTTGGGAAATTTTGAAAAAAATGCCAATGAGAGCAATTTACATATTAAGTTTATTTTTAAAATTTTGTTAATTTAGAAATATATCGACTCGAATGCTTAATTAATATTACAAAAGTAATGTACTCAATTTCTATAGATTATATTACATAATACTATATATTTATACCATAAAATTAAAATATATGTAATCAATGTGTAATCTAATTTAAATTACACAGTTTATATACTGTTTAAGATATTATGGGAAGATCATACGAAATTTAATTTGCATAACCGAATTAATTTCTAAAAAAAAATAGTTAAACTTAGAAATATACCAATTTCAAATGCCTAATTAGCTTTACAAAAGTCAAACATTTAAATGTATGCTTTTATATTATCGATATAGCATATAATAAAAAAAAATCACAATAAAATATTCTTAAAAAGTAAGAATATGTTATCCCCCAGACCTGTCAAAGGATTTCATTTATTTTTTTGTACAGTTTATCTTAGTTTTATATATATATATTAACAACAACAAAAAAGTAAGAATATAAAAATCACATTAATATTTACTCAAGTAAAAACGTTATAACTACTTTTTACAAGAACCGTGTCTTTCTTTTCTTTTCTTTTTTGCCTTTTCCACTTAAAAATACACTATTTTAGAATCCGTTACTGTGGACAGCAGCATAAAGAAATTTCGATATCCACTGCATTAACACTCCCAGTGTCGCATTCAACTGTTGAAAAAAAATATGAAATAATATAAACAGGCAGCCCTGAAATAAATTTTGACGAAATATTAGGCAGCAATCTATCAAAATTAGTTGGTTTTGCAGTACTTTGAAACAAAAGCGACTAGTATCTGCTGAAAAGGTTCTTCCACCAAAATTTTATGGAACGGAAAGAATGAAATAATTCATCATTCTTCCACACTGAATCGTTTAGGTTTTCACGCAGCGGCAACGGCAGCTGCTGTATTTCTTTCTGTACAACTTTTACCAAGGGGTAAAAATGCTATACAACCGTCCGTGCCTCGTTCTTCGTTTTATAAGGGACAACAAAAACCCCTTCTTTTCTACTCATTTCTTCGTATGTACCTAATCAATCATATCGCCAGTGTTCCTTCAGGTAATTGGTTCTCATCTGAAGCATCGGCCTGGGATTTAGGTTTACTCATCGTCTGAGAAAATCCATAGCCAAGAGAGCTTCCACTGGTTTCGGAGAGCTGCGTGGGGAGAGACAGGTCGTGTCAGAACTCATGTTATTTCTCCATGCATATGAGATTCATATCAATTCTTAAAATTTGCATACCTCTGTAAGCTCAGAGAGGTGGCGGGATCTGAACTCATTAATCGTAGTAACTATCTCTGACATAGGCAATTTGGCCTGAAAAAAAGTGACATTACCCACGTATTCGAGCATTGGAATAGCTAACGAATAACGATATATATAATCCAACTGGTTAGAAGCCTGAATAATTGTAATACGTGTTCATCATGTTCTCTTGGTTGAGGTGGCATAAAATTTTCACTATTTGGAAATGAAAATAAGCAGACATGAACAGACAAATTAAACAGGATAACTAATTTCTCTTCCTCAGCAACAATTAAAACTAACCAATTTTATTTTAAAAAGCACAACGCCGTGATAAGCAATAATCTGTTAAAATGTAAAGAAACCTTGAAAACATTTAACATGGGTGAAGTTAAGTTTATTCTGTAACAGTTATACTACTTACTTGTGCAAGGACAGCCGCAGCTAATTGCAAACTGGGCTCCAAAGTCTCAGGGACAACCTGTTAAAATTTTCACACAAATTGGGCAAAATTATAGTCAGTAAGTGACAAGAATGATAATCCATATTACGGAACTCCACAACTCAAAGCAAGGACTTTTTTGTTATGGAAAAATCTAGATAAAATGATGAGGAAAGTAATGATAAAAAAATATACCGCTGTTGCCCCAGCTTTTTCTAAATTGAGGCCATGGTCAACATCATGAGCACGGACAAACGTTTTCACATTAGGAAAGTATTTGCTCAAAGCCCAAACAGTTCTGTAATTAGCTCCAGGACTATCTAGAGTTATTGCTGCTGCACATGCTCTTTCAGCACCAACTTTATGGAGGACCTGAGAACCAGTTAAAATGGTTTGGTATCAAATGTCATTAAATTCTAATGGACCGTAAGCAGATCTTGATTGTTTTGTTACCTCTCGACTACCAGCATCACCAAAGTACACTGGAAGGTCAAGTCCACGACCAATGGCAACTCGGTCACTAAAATTATGGAAGTTAAAGGTTAGCATCACTGCCCAAACAGAGCGCCAGCCTGTTCGAGCTCACTGCTCTTTTTCAGAAACAAGACTCGTCTTCTTCTATATATCAAAAATAAAATATTCAAGTACCTTAGTAACAAAAGATCCTCAATTTATTGTAAAGTTATAAAGTAATGCATATCAGACACAAGGCATAAATTTCCTAAAAAGCATGTCATCAGAATAACAACAGGATGCCGCAATGTAGGAAACAGTAGTACCTCCTGACATCAAGCGCAACAAATGGAATTAATCGTTCAGAGAGAAGCTGGGCAATAATCTGTACAATTAAAATGAAAATCAGATATAGGGGATTTTAGTATCATAGTGGTATTAGTTCATTTTATACAACATGAATCTAAGACTACAATACCTGGCCAACACGTCCAAAACCGCATATGATTATATGACCTTGCAAATCATCTGTCTGAAGGAACCCAAAGAAAAAAATATTATAACCTCTCATGCCAGATGAATATGGTAACAAAAAAAAATGCTTTATCCACTGGATAAAATTTCAGAACCACCTGACAAGGTAATCTGCCTCTTTAGTGGTAAGTCGCCAATGTAAAAGTCAAGTAAAAAATTATGGGAACAACAAAATTAGAAACGGGAGACACAAGAAACAGAAGGAAATGCAAAAGGTGAGAGCAACAGAGCTTGCTTTTTTGTCTTAAAGGGCCAGATTGAGGGTCAAGTATCATTGAGAGGAGAACTAGAAACCAAGACAAGAAAAGAGTGCATATAATGGTCTTGAAAACACATTATCTGCATTAGATCATATCAACTAATAGTTATGACAGCTAACCTCACTTTCAACAGGCAATAGATTTCGAACATCATGCAGCTCAAATCGAGATGCTATCAATTGGCCTCCAGCAGCTAACCATGGAGTGAGTGCCATTGAAATACCAACCACAAGAAAAAGTAGTGATGACATCTGTGAGGACATTATACCCTGCAAAGAAGAAGAAAACTTTGAAATTGTGCTTTTTTAAACATCTCAGCCAATGGGGTAGCAGGCTACTATCATGTAAAATCCATACACATGAAGAATAAATACCTTAATTAGACATGCATGTCAACAAAATTAAAAGGACAGTGAGCGACATAATCTCCTGGCATAGTACAGTAGAAAAGAAGGGTAGAAGGGCACAAACTATTGCTCTGGAACTGGAGAAATATATCCTTAAAACCAAATATACTATCATCAAAGGCATAAAGCAGCAACTTGAATTTGATTCCACTAAACAGTTGAGCTTGCATGAAATGCAGCGTCGTTCTCAAGCCAGAAGCATAACTCTTCGGAATTTATTGAGAATAGAATGTTTTAATTGTAAAAACTCTAGGATGATTATATGCACACAGCACATTAGCTTTCAGGAACTTGGGGCACTGCAACATATCAGGCCAATCAGTCTAATGATGTCAACAGTTATGATTGGTTGGTCATACCTGGTTAACAGCTTCACCAAAAGCTACAAAAGCAAATTCTCCACCCGGTGCAAGTAGAAGACCAACTCTTACAGCTGACACAATTGAAACACCAAAAAGTCTGCCAACAATGGCAACCAAGATGGTCTTGCCAGCAATTAGAAGCCCTAGTGTTCCTGTAATAACTGGGAAGTTTGAAGCTAGAAGTTTTGGATCAATGGACATTCCAACCTGTGAACAAATAACACCTTCCATGAGTGAAGCACGATATAGTAAAAAAAAAAAAAAAAGTTATAAAGCTAAGGAATAAACAGCCAAAGTATCAATTAAGAACTATCTTTTAAAGGGCTCGAGAGATAAATGAAAATGGCTTTGAATTTCAATCCAATAACAACAAGTCTACAATGCCACTCATATATGATCTTACCGTCATGAAGAAAAGGCCCAATAGAAGCCCACGATATGGAGCAATATCAGATTCAACTTGCAAGGAGAATTCAGTTTCTGCTAGAAGCAATCCAGCCAAAAATGCCCCTAAAGCCATGGAAAGGCCAGCCTATTTTGAGATAAAGAATGAAAAATATCAACATTATTCTGACAACACGAAACTACTAGTATCAGACATGGAAATAAGAAATAACTACCATCAGATGAATTCACTTACCCTGGCAGTTAGAAGACTAGTACCTAAGATAACAAGCAGAGTATTTGCAGAGAATATTTCTGCATTTTTGTTCTCTGCAATTTGCTTGTAAATTGGGCGAAGCAGCTGCAAAAGAGAGAAAAGACCAAACCAATTTTGTTGGACAGAGTAAAATCGGCAACAGCAATAATGCATTCACCTGATCATGAGTGTGCACAAATTCTTGAACAAAAAGTATCGTCAAATGACTCTAGTTAACTCCACAACAAGAAGTAGAGAATGTCCAGAAATGCCTCAAAGAATATAATGCTTACCAATCGTCCTCCTGCAATGATGGCTGAGATGGCAACAACTGCCTTCACGGCAGCCAATCCAAGAGCTTCGGCAATTGCTTGGAAACCAACCTGAAAAACCATTGAAACGATGGTAATTAAAACAGCATCAACCAAAGTTGCAGAAACCAATCTTTCCACTTGGTAGTAAAAGAAAGTATTCAGATATCTACATAGCAATATATAATGTTACAGTGTTTGTCAATTAGCATCATTAGTGGATATGAAAATATAGAAGGTAAGAAATAGGTTATCATGTCCCACAGTTATTTTCCTTCAGTTCAGTAAAAAACAAATATAAAATTATTACCCCTCCTTTCGATGAACTAGGTGAAATAAGGGGTATCAGTATAAGCAAAACCACCACGGCCAAATCCTGTAACAAACACAGAAACTGCATAAATGGAAGGCATCTAATAAAAAGTAATCATAATCTAAAATGAAAAGTAATCAGGACGACCACAGAACTGACATCCTTGGGAAGGAGGGGTGATGGGAATAGAACATATACAATAGCCTACCTGGAAAAGTAATACAGAGAATGTAGCTCGTCCATGGCGTGATGTGCTCTCACCACGTTCTTGCAATACCTACGGACACCACAGAATATATCATATTAACTGACATTGTAGTGCTAAGAAAAGCATTTCTGATAGGTTGCTGATAAACCTAATGAAAAACAAGGAAAAATTATCATACCTAGAAACTGAATTTTGATTGCAAAAGTAAGACAGAGTTTAATATAACAAACCCCAAAGTCTCTAACAAACTAGAGAAAGTGCTCACCTGAAGGACAACGGCAGTTGAGGATAATGCAAGGCCATTACCAACGACAATTGCAGCAGGGCCAGCCAGACCAGCAGCATAATGAGAAACTAGGCCAACAACTACAGCTGTCACCAGCACCTAAATTCCACCAAACAAATCAGAAATACATGAAGGATCTTAAGCTTAATCCATGCTCATAATTATGCTTTAAATTAAAAAATTAACAGGATGATGCCATTTGTAGTCACCTGAGCTGAGCCCAATCCGAACACATATTTCTTCATGGAACTTAGTCTTTCAACGGAGAGCTTTCATAAAATAATAGATTAAATATCACAAAATGCGCATATAGCTGGAAGGTGAAAATTAACAGCTTTTTCAAAAGACCAAACTTGACACGGCTCTACCTCAAGGCCAATATTAAATAGCAAGAAGACAACCCCAAACTCCGCAATTGCCTTAGTTCCATGTACATTGCGAATAATAGAGAGACCATAAGGTCCAATTAAGATTCCAGCAGCTAAATATCCAAGAACAGGACTGCCTACATTTTGCAGCAGAGAAAAGAAAAGGAATCAGCTACCGCTATCATGATATAAAATCATAATGAAATAAAAGCTCTCTCACAGAAATATGTAGGATATTTACAGAACAGCACAAATGGAACCTAAACAAGAGCTGGCTGAACTATGTGCCACCATTTTTGGTATTTACTAAAGATAATATTAGCAAGCCAAAAAAATAAAATAGAAAAAAATATATATAACACACACTGTAACAGGAAAACGATTTTGCATATGATGGAATCAATTGATTACAAGAAGGTCAGACTCCTGGAATGCTGCTAAGATCCTTTCTTTTCTTTTCTTTTTAAATCCAAAAGCGCTTGTTGTAAAAAACACTCAACCTCATACCTCCAGGGATTTTCTGGAAAGTAGGCACAAATATGACACTTGCAAGCAGTAACCACAACATGTCAAAGAGGGAAGCTTCCTCCTCGTTTATCTGGTGAATAGAAAAGGAAAAAAGACAACCTGTTTAATTGAAAGCTGACACATGCAGATATCAAATTAAGGGCAACAGGTTGACAAGCTTTTATCAAAATTAAACAAATAAAATATGAACTGAAGTCATGCCTCTTGATGAGGAAGCATTTCCATTAGTTTCTTCAGTTTCGCTGGAAGTTTTCTTATTTGTCGGACTAGAGGCTTTGCAGTAGTTGATACTTCATCAATCCCAGTGGTGATGATGTCTGGCTGTTGAAATAGCTGACTAACCCTTTCACCCCGATTGGCATACAAGATAAATCTGCAATCAATTTCAGCAGCATTTGAAATATCAGCATCTTCTCTTACACATGGAAAGTTGAAGAAGCATAGCTTGCATATTGGGTGAATGTTATGAACTTCAATAATAAATTCAAAGCATGCATGCAAGTATTTTATCTTAGGCAGAATGTACTAGAACTGTCCAATATAATATTAACCATACCCTGCTCCTACAAGTATTGACCCAAAAACCAGCTTAGGCAATTGCTTTTTAGCAGACTCCACAAGCCCACGGAAAACTGAACCTGGTGTGAATTCTTCCTCATCTGCGGTAGAAGAGAAAAAAGATGCAGAAAAGAACCGAGATGATTTCTTCAGTAATGCTTTCGGGGCACTTAAAGGAGAACTCTCCTTTGTGGATTCCTTCTGCATTTCTTGTATCTTACTTTGAATAGATTTTAACTTCTCTTCATCTGCTTCACTGTCCCTCAGTAAGTCCACAGTTAACTTTCCATTATCTTTGTCACTCTCAATTGACAAACTTGACTCCTCAGGCTGTCCATCTCGTAAATGTCCACGTAACTCTGCAACCTCAACACCACCATCCATAGCACTTCCTTGAGACACCTCTAAACCGATGGTTCCCTCAACAGCAGAGTCTACATTATCAATGCTGGAAAGAGCAAGGTTCTTTTCTGCCCTCTGTAAGGCAATATCAGCATCCTCAGCACGTTGTGCAGCCTCAAGTTCATTAGCTACAGCTTGCTCCGCTAAAAGCATAATGTTTGCCACATCTTCCTCTGCTTTAGAAGCCTTAATCTGTGCTTTCTCTGCAAATACATTCAAGCGGTCCATTTCCTTTTGTAATTCTTCTTTTCTGCTCTGCACCCTTCTGAGCTCACCCTCACATTTCTCTAGATGATCTTGACATTCTTTTACATCTTGCCAAGAAGCTAAGAGTACTTCCTCTTCACTTGAATCTTCATTTCCAGTATCATCCTCAGAATAATTTTCTGTAGAAGCATTTGGAGATCCATTCTTTTCTTTTGCAATCTTCAGTAAATCAACAGCTGCATTGAGTCTTTCCTCAGCCAAAGAAAGGGCCAATGTTGCTTTCTGAACTTCTTCTTTGACGATATTCTCTTCATTTATAATATCCTGGATGTTACCAAGAGCTATATTTACATCACCCCACGCACTTGTAGCTTCATCCTTGAGTGCTATAGCAGCTTCTGATAATGTCTGAGCTTTTTCTTCAAACATTGTACTGCTTAGTCGAGCAACTTCTAAATCTTTCAATGCCTTCTGCAAAGTTTCCCTCAGTTCATCCAAACTAGGACCATCAATTCCTTCTTCACCAATATCCCTAGATGCATTAGATTCAAGACCGGCCTCAGGCTCACCAGTCTTAATGACTTCTGCATCTCTGCTATTTTCATTTATATAAGCTACTGATTCACTTCCCTGACACCGTGACAGACCCACACGCTTTGAAATATTAATACGATTTCCAGAGTTGCATAAGGAAGAACCACTAGAACTATAACACCACTGCCAGAACTTGCCCTCATTGAGAGTTCTAAGACTGGCTGAACTAACACAACATGCATGGTTTTTCTTCAACTTCTTAGGTAAAATAGTATTTGAATAAAGTCTTAAATCCCCAAAAAAATTACAGTGAATACGCTTATACTTCAAACTAGTCGCCAAATTCAATCGATCCAGTGCCCTGCAACCAGAGACTTCACCTCCATAAAGCACATTTGACCGGGACAAACTACATGTGGCATCCATCGCTCCTGTTTTAGAAAGAGACAATATGCATTAACATGTTGCAAATAGATTTCTGAAACTAGTTTAGCTTCAGATCAGTCTGAAAAAGGTGCGAAACCTATGCAGCACAAAAAAACATAGAATTCCTTCAAGTAAATTAGAACACAAACAGCGATATATGTTCATTCTCTGCGCAAGTAAGATATGCCGCATTAATGCCGTATCATTTTCTAAATATGCCGAAAACAATCGCAAATATTATTCAAAATGCTAAGCATTTAGCTGATTAATATTGCAATAATCCCAGTCAAACATAGATGTACGGTCCGCACAACTCACTGTTATATCATCGACCTCGCACCACCACATAACTTGCACTCCAAAAAAAAATCTCAAAAAAAGTAAGCAAGAAAAATCGATTCGAACGTACGTTTTCTCGCAGCTAATTCAAATTAAAAATCATAATCATCAATCTCCAAATAGTCCAGAAATTGCAAAGGCACGCGAAAAAAAAACTCAACCAACAGAGAGAGAGAGTGGAGAACAGTAACTTACCAGTGAAGAGCGGTGAAGGGCATAAATTGTGAAGAGTGGGAGTGGAACTGCTAAAAAAATGGAGGCGGAAATATTAAGGTAGGCGGAGAAAGTGACGGAAGTGCTAACGGAACTGATTCCAGAACGGCCAGTTTGACGGCAAATAAATCTGCCGTCCGCCTTCTCTGGTTTCCTCCGTTTGGGGAGAAGAAATAAAATAAAATATAAATAGAAATAGAAATTTTTAATTATGGAAATATTGCAATTGGCGGACGGATAAATAAAGAAATTTTGAAAATGCGTGGATCCCGTGAAATTATGTGTTTCGCAACTTTTTCATTTATTTTGGCCTTTGCACTTCATGTAAAGACTATTATTGTTTTTTGATGAAAAATCACTCATACGCCCCCCTCAGCAACCACAAATTATATAACTTCTATCTCCAACACTTGGGGTAGTGAAAACAATTTCCAACAATGTTAATAATTTTATATTGTTATGTTTTTTTTTCTTTTTTTTTTAGGAAAACTCATATGAGTCGTGAGTTTTAGGTAAATGAGTAAATTTATTTATTTGTAAATATATGCAAACCATGGTATTGAAGCTTCGAGCCCTCGAGCTCATTACCATAAAAGTTCATTCACTGTACAACTAATTCACTCCGATTGAATATATTATATTTTGGATTTTTATACATTATAAGCTTCATTTAGATGGAGGATAACTAATGTTGGTTCGATTTATACAACATGAGAGTGGATTAACTCCAAATCAGTCCATCTTCCGTGGAAGGGTAAAATATCTTACAATATGCAAATATTGTTGTCAATTTGTAGGAAAGTGAAATTGTGTGAATAGAGTGGACTCTAGAATAATTCCAAATACGTCTTGTGTATAAAGTATATTCCGTGCAATTATAATTGTTCCTTTTTTTTCTTTTTCTTTTTTATAAATAAAATCCATTTGTCTATCAACACATCTATGTAATATCCAAATTAGTTAGAGAACTGATAATTAAGTCGCAGATCAATTTAAAAATGAATAAATTAACACAATATAATGTTCGTGAATGATACAAACGATTTAAGAAGATATATATTTTATAATGAATGAAAAACCACACGAACCCATCTATCGTACATTTTATGTTTCATTTTCTATTATACACTCTATCTGTTTTTTTTTTTCAATTTTTATGCTTTAATTTAATTTTAGACTGATATGCATCCATGGAAAATAGGGAGAAAAAAACAACAGAAAACAAAGGGCTTTATTGTTGCAAGAAGGGTTGCAATTAGAACTAACCTGCTTATGCATGAGTACATTTTCTCCCAAACCCAAAACCGTAGGTTATTTAATTAGGGTTAATTACAATTTAATTTTCAAGGAAGGTTTTAATAAAAAATAATCCAACGTTTTAATAATTACAATTTAATCCCCCAACATTTGGATATTTTAACAGAAGTAATCCAGTGTTTAATAATAACAATTTAAATCTCAATGTTTTAACATTTTAAAAGAATTGACCCAATATTTTAGGTGAAAAACCATTTTGAACATTTTTTTTTGTAAAATTGATAGTCCGTTAAATTGGTTCTCAAGCTCATTTGAGAGTAAATGTGATCGAAATCGACAATACTTTCATCGAAAATATTGGATCATATCTGTTAAAATGTTCAAATGTTGGGAATTAAATTTTTATTATTAAACGTTGGGTTATTACTGTTAAAATATCCAAACGTTGAAAATTAAATTATAATTATTAAAACATTGAGTTATTTTTATTAAACCTTCAACTGTGGAATTAAATGGTAATTCGTCCTATTTAATACTACATATTTTTATTGCAATTTCAAACCATTGAAACTATATGTTAATGCGTTTTGAGTAAATTAATCCGTTTATGAAAATTTTATTATAAGACGGCCCCATGCTCGATTGAGTCATTAAAGCGCGCGAGTCTAGTATATTAGTCATTAGAAATATATAACACGATTCATTTAGATTAATTAAGCATAACTTAATTTATTTCATTCCGGTAGATGTAGCCTATATGATCCACGTATTCATCAAATACTAATTTAGAAAGGGAAAATGTCATTTTTTCTATGAAATTTCATTATAATATAACTATTCAACTTAAATTAACTGCATCTTCTTTAGTGTGAATAATTAATAATTTGATAAGTCACCAGAAGTGGGCCTATGTTCATATACATTTTGGGCTTTGAACATAACAGAATAAAGTTGGGTAGGCCCATGTTCACTGGATCCTAATAAATTCAAAATATGAATCTATAACCCATTTTTGGAAGATTCGCCCTCAGTAGTGAACGACTAGGGATGTAATCGAGCTTATCGAGCTCAAGTTTGATAAGAAAGATTCGAAGCTCGACTCAATTCGAACTCAGTCGAATTTTAATTTTTCGATTTTGAACTCAACTCGATAGCAAACTCAAACTCGATTCGACTCAATTATGTATAAATATTAAATAAAAAATTATATTTATTTAATTTTAAATAAATATAATTTAATTATTAATGATATATATGTAAATAATTAAATTATTAAGGATAAATTTGTAATTATACTAAAGCTCGATAAGGCTCGCGAGTCTGTCGAGCTCACTATTATGGAGCTCGCTCGAGCTCGAGCTCGGTATCTACTCAAGTAGCTCGAACTCGAGCTCGACTTGAGTCGATTTCGAGCTTTCACCAAGTCGATCCCGAGTAGCTCACGAGTAGGCTCGACTCAATTACACTCCTAGCCCTTACCCCAATTTTCAAATTTTTAATTTAAAAACAAGTTGAAAATATTTTTTGGGCATTTCTTGCATTTCTTATCTTATTCCTTAAGTATATGTTAATTGTATTGGTCCCCTTTTTTCGTCTCATGCTATATTAACGATAATATTATTTTTTTACACGTCATCATTAAAAAACGATGAGAGGTCCATTTATTTTGTATTTTTATGGACATTTCAGTCGTTATAAATGTCATTTTTAGTCGTTATTAAGTCGAAAAGAAATAAGATTTTGGTCAGGAGCACTTCACAGGTCGAATCTGGAGAAAGGGGCATTTTGTCTAGCATTTCAAGCATAATTCGACGCCATAAAAAGCATCTAGAGGCACATGGGAATTTCTTCAGCATTCATCCAACATTCGGGAGGTAGAATGGGCATATCAAAGATGGATGAAGCTGACTAGATGATGTCGTGCTCACATTGCTTGTGCATATTCGACCAAGGGGCTTGGAGAGGGCCATGCGGATTTTCCGGAAATCTGTTGAAGTTAAGGAGGCGTAAAAGATAGATGTCAATCCGAAAGAGTTAATGTAGAAATGGACTGCTGGGAGGCAGGATGTTACGAAGATAAGGAATAATCTTTGAATTTTCGGGATTCAGCCAACAACCTTTGGGATAAGGTTTATCCCAGTTCGGTTGAGAGGGCACGCCAGTTCCGGAAAGCAGTTGAAGACCCCCGCCTGTGGGGGAATTTGAATTTTTGGATTGTATCTATTTAAACTAGTTTCATTTGCTGGAAATGGAGTTCGACATACTACGATACAATATTTACATTCTGCATTTTATTTCCGTTTTGCTTTAAGCTACTAAGGCTGCAAGAACAATCCAAGAAGCCTTATGCCATTGGGACGTAGGAATTGTTTTGATGATCAACGTTGGTGTTGAGCCTTCTTTATATTTAATTCAGTAAGTATTTTCTTTTAATTATGTCTTTAATTTCTGCAAGTTTATTTCCATCTAGCATGAGTAGCTAGATTTATATTTCCGATGTTTAAACGACAGAAAATGGTTTAAGTTAAGGGGGGTGTATTGGTTGTGGATTTCATTGGACTTTTAAAATCCAGGTGTATTCAATCCAGACTTTTAAAAGTCCAACGAAATTTTGGTGTATTCAATCCAGACTTTTAAAAGTCCAATGAAATCCTGGTGTATTGAATCGCGACTTTTAAAAGTCCATCAAAATTTTGAGGTATTCAACAATCCACGGACTTTAAAAAGTCATTGATTTCGTTGGATTTCGGATGGATTTCACGTGAAAATTATGAAGGATGAAATCCGACCTCCAGACATGAGATTTTGATGGATTTGGAAAATCCGGCGAGCGTTGTGACCCAGCGGCCGGTGGGTAATCGAAT
Organism: Perilla frutescens; assembly: GCA_026008535.1. Lineage (NCBI taxonomy): Eukaryota > Viridiplantae > Streptophyta > Magnoliopsida > Lamiales > Lamiaceae > Perilla > Perilla frutescens. Next base: position 39,310,983 of record BRKX01000002.1, on the reverse strand, counting down.
TTGGGACTCCCAGCGGTCGCTCGACCCAACGGCCGCTGGAGTCGCTGAGGATGGCACCTCAGCGGCCGCTGGCTGCCAGCGGCCGCTGGGTTTAAGTCGGTGATATCCCAGCGGCCGTTGGGCCTGGCATAATCCGCTTATAAATATTCATTCACGGTCTCTTTTTTTCTCCACAATTTCTCCACGAACGGCAGCGGCGGCAAGGCGGCGCCTACAATCTTCGTCAGGTACTCTCCATACTATTCGATTATGATTATTATTTTTAACTCGTGTATTCATTATTGATTCGATTATGATTATTATTTTTAACTCGTGTATTCATAGAAAACTAGTATATATGCTGTTATTATTAATAATAAGATGATTAATAGTGTATACAACATATTATATTAGTATTATCATGGGGGACTCACAACCAGATTCGAAAAAGAGGACATCTTATGAACCTTGGAGTAAGGAAGAGACTAACCTTCTGCTAGAACTTATGGTTGATGGTGCGCGTCGCGGATGGCGTGATAATAGTGGCATATTTAGCAAAGCCACTGTGGAAGAAAGAATACTTACTATGTTTAATGAAAGACTCGGGTGTAATAGGACCTACAGTAATTATCAAAGCCGGCTCAAATGGTTTAAGAGTCGTTGGATCGGTTATTCGAACCTGTTGAAGTATAGTTCTGGTTTTGGATATGACGACAATACGAAAAAATTCACGGCTACAGATGAAGTGTGGGATGCGTACTTATCGGTATGAATCATATTGGAAATTAATTATTATGCAATATTTTTATTTAATTAATAAAGTGAATTAATTATTTTGATTTTATTTTTTTGTAGTCTCACCCGAAAGACACACACTTGCGATATGGAGATACCACTGATTATGAGGATTTGAGGATTGCGGTGGGTAATGGTGTTGCCATTGGAAGAAATTCAATTGGGTTGGGAATTTCTACTGATGCAAATACATTAGGAGAAGATGAAAATAGAAATGCACGCATAGAAGATTTAACGTTTGATCCTGAGAATGATGCGTTTGTCGCACTATCACAAGATGAGCAACCCCCGTCTAGTTTCACACCACCTTCTGGGCAGCCTGAAGTGACTAAGAGCTCCACTGAAAGACCGAAGCAAGCCAAAAGAAGTAGAACTCAGTATGAAGCAACTTCTGGCTCTAGTGAAAAGATCATGGAAGAGGTGAAAACACTGTTTGGTGAAGTCCACGGTCTCTTACTGAAAAGAGATAGCGAATTGGAGAAAAGAGAAAAAGAAAGATCGTACACTACATGGGATGCAATCAAAGAGATCCCAAATTTGGATGCAGACACTCAGATTAAGGCATTTGACTTGCTTGTCACGAAGTCCCAAAAAGATGGTTTTTTGAAGATGAGTGTTGAGGAACGAGCTCAGTGGATAGCTTACAAGATTAAGAAATAGAGATATTTTGCTTCAAATTTGACATACTTTGATGTTGATTTATTAGTATTTTTTTGGATGTCTTGTTAGAATTTATGTTAATTATTTATTTGATGTTATGAATTATGTTTTTTGATTATATAACATGTTTGGTTTATTCGAAATTAACATTATGTTTTTTTGGGTAATTTTTTTTATTTGTTGATTTATTAAGTTGTATGCATTTGGATATATTTTTTATTTAACACAATCGCTGTAATTAATAAATTTTATTTGTTTAAATGTAGCATGGAAAATCATGAAATATTGGAAGAAGAAATAGAAAATGAAGAGATGGAAGAAGAAATTGATGAGGAAGAGGAGACAGAATTCTATGAAAATGTTAAGTTCTTGCTATTGACAGCCAAGACAGTGTTAACACTATTAGGGGAAATTGATATGATGCGTCAGCATATTGAACGTTCTCTGCAGCGACGACCAATTACGAGAATTGGATATCATTTTGTTAAAGATATGATTGAAGGAGATCCACAAAGTTTTCGACAGTTGTATAGAATGTATCCTGATGCGTTTCTGAAGTTATGCTCTATCATAAGAGATAAAACGCCTCTACAAGATACAAGACACATATGTGTTGAAGAAATGGTGGCAACATTCTTGATCATTGTCGGGCACAACGACAGATATTGTAATGTTCGTCAAAGATTCAAGCGTTCTCATTTTGCCACAAGTCAAAATTTCAATAAAGTATTAAAGGCATTGAACATGATAGCACCGGACATGATGGTTAAGCCGTCTATACAGACCCCAGAAAAAATTCAGGATTGCACAAGATTTATGCATTTTTTTAAGGTATGTATCATTTATTATGTAATGTATTTTAAATGTTTTATTTATTTATATCTTATTTTGATTTTATTTTAGGATTGCATCGGAGCTATAGATGGAACTCATATTGCGGCAATGATAACAGGCTGAGAAGTAAGCAGTTTTCGTAATCGTCATGGTATGCAATCACAGAATGTTTTGGCAGCTTGCAACTTTGATTTGCAGTTCATGTATGTGCTAAGTGGATGGGAAGGTTCAGCACATGACTCCAAGCTTTTAAGTGATGCATTATCTAGAACAAATGACCTTCAGTTGCCACATGGTATGTACCATATTTATAATTGTGTGTGTTTTTTTTAAATAGTGTAAAGGCATCTATTTGACAAATAATAATGAAATTATTTTGTTGTAAGTAAATATTTTCTGGTGGATTGTGGATTTGCTAATAGACGTCAGTTTTTAGCTCCTTTACGTGGTGTTCGATATCATTTGAAAGATTTTGGTGGTCAAGGTCGTCACCCCAGAAATGTAAGTGAATTATTCAATCTCCGTCATGCATCGTTAAGGAATGTGATTGAGAGGATTTTTGGTGTCTTCAAATCTAGATTCACAATTTTCAAAACAGCACCTCCCTTCTCATTTCAAATCCAAGCTGAATTAGTTTTGGCTTGTGCTGGTTTACACAATTTTCTCCGAAAAGAGTGCCGCTCTGATGAATTTCCAGTGGAATATGAAGGATATGAAGATTTACCACCTCCTCCTCCAGAAGAAGAAAATATGGAATGGCTATCTCAAAGCCAACTACAACAAAGAACGGAAGCTAATGCATGGAGAATGAGCATTGCCAATGTTATGTGGGAAGCGAGGCCCACGTATAACGGCAATGGAAATGATGATGAAACCGAAGATGAAACTGCTGAGTAATATTTTTTTTAATTGACTATGAAACATTGACTATAATTGGTATTTTATAAACAATTTGTGCTTATATTGTTAAATTTTTATAACGAATTTGAATAACACAATTTTTCATAATTGTTGTGTTTTTTCTTCCACAACTTGTGTATCCGATGAAAGTAGACATATAAATAGTTGAAAATCGATACAATAAAAAAATATTTGTCAAACACGTTTTATGTAAAAAACATAAAGTCCAACGGCCGCTGGTTGTGAGCGGCCGTTTGGACGGCCATAATTCAAGCCCAGCGGCCGCTGGGATCCAGCGCGCTTTGGGAAAGTTGGGCAGAAACATTCCCAGCGGCCGCTGGGCTTGAATTGTGGTTTTTTTTTCCGCAATGTGTTCTATTTTATCGAAACTATTGTACGATTTATCAAAACTATTGTACGATGTTTATGTCTACTAGGTTGATATTTGTATTCTTCTTTAACACTTTATGCACCATTCAATCGTACTAAAGAAGTAAAATGAAATGAAAAATAAACATGATCGAGATAAACATTGTTCACAAACAATTGTTCAACAAAATAGAAAACACACAGTTTAACAAAGTAAAAAAAACACTACAGTTCAACGACATAATTAAAAAAAAAACAACACCCAAACAATGGCAGCTGGGTCCTCTGCCTCCGGCATTTGCCTTTCTCGAGCGATCACACCTACACGATTCACAAACACCAAAGATCAACCAAAAACCAACAGTAAACATAAACATTTATTCAAACAATCAAAATATAATCCATAAAATGCAAAAAACAAACCATTAATTGTCAAGTGGTGGATGTGGTGGCGGATAGAAGGCAGTCCAAGCATCCCACTGAGCCTGTAAGGATGCAATTTGTGCATCCTGCGCATCAAATCAAGCGTTCATTTGCTGGGTATGCGCATCAAATCGGGCGTTCATCTATTGGGTATGCGCCTCATACCCATCGTGGATCTGCTGCCTCAGTGATCCAAAGGATGCGTCGATATGCTCCCGAAATGACATCAAATCATTCTGGAATCGCCCATAATAATCTCCAGACATTGCATGAGGTGGCTGCTCAGGTTGCTCTTCCTCTTCCTCTTCCTCCTCCTCTTCCTCCATCTCCTCATCTTCATTACCACCTCCATCACCACCAGTAGACGGGCCGGCACCAGAATCACCTTGACTCTTGACAAGCAAATCATTTGTGTGCCTGCTCACACATGGCCTCTTAGCAGGAGGTAATAACGTGAATCGATCTTTAATAATTTGAGCACCTTTTAGCTCACTGAAATCGATTGAATACGGCCTGATTTCATCATGCCTCTCCTGATAACCCGTCGTGGCACTGAGAACGCCGAAATTATGTGCCAATCCTGTCACAATAGGAGCAAACGAAGGATGCGTGCGTGCACGAGTCTGCATCTGCCTCATAGCCGACTAAATAAAGTTTGAAATGCAAACTTTTGTGCCCCTCAACGCACAACACAACAAATACACCTCATTCGCGTTCACTTTATTCGCCTGCTCTTTCCCAGACACATTGTAAGCAAGGAATTTGTGCACAATTGCCAATGCCGAGTCTTGAATGTACCCATTCGACTTACCCGTATTATTCCAATTATCAAACCCAGTCAACTCACGCCAACCCGCTTCCACACTAAACGAATTGGGTCTCCCCCGTTCCCCACCAGTAGGAAATCCAAACACAGTTTTCATTCTAGGCAAACTAATTTGGTAGTCTCTCCCGTTCATCCTAACCCCAATCTTCTTGTGTTCATCAATCACATACATAGTAGACAAAAATTCATAGCACAAGTCTCCATAGCCAGAATAATCAACATACTTAGCATAATGTTCTAACCCCAAAACCTTCAAATACTTCGTCACTTTTGCAACAATTTTCAAATCTTTCAACAAATCCCAATCAAGGTAACGAGGCATGGTAACCATAGATTCATTGAATTTTTTAAAGATTTGTCCCTCCCATTCAGTTTTTAAAGAAAATGGACATTCGTACCTCGTCGTGAGGTCCTCCTCTTCGGCTTCTTCGTGTGCCCCGAGGTTGGGATTCTTCGTGTGAACCATAATTGAATGTGGTAGGTCGTGGGCTTCCAACGGTCGGTGGAGCGGTGGCTGGAGTGCAGCGGCGGATGGAATTGAGGAAGAAATTTTCGCGTGTGAAATGAATTTTAGGGCTGTTCTGCCCGATTTGGGGCTTTCTGCCCATTTATACAATTTATTCCCAGCGGCCGCTGGGTTCCAGCGGTCGTTGGCTTTGTTTGTCTCGTGCCCCAGCGGTCGTTGAGGCCAGCGATCGCTGGGGTCTTTCGGCTCGCCATCCAGTGGCCGTTGGCTTCCAGCGGTCGCTGGGTTCAATTTTTTTCCAAACCCCACGATCGTTGTATTCCAACAAGCGCTGGGTAGATGGATTTGAAATCGGTCCGAAATCCATACACGAAATCCACCAAACTCTGCGTGGAGTTGGAAGACTCCATGTGGAGTCTATGGATTTATAAAATCCATAGACATTTAAAAATCCATCAAAATCCAATGAAATCCACATCCAATACACCTCCCTAAATCTGGACTCGTGAGGCCGTGTGGGTATATTATTGCATGAATTGTTTCTGCCAATTTTTGATCTTGTTCTATGTGAGTGTGTGTTTAAAATGCATAATGTGGTTGATCACTCATTAGACATAGAAGACACACCAATATTAATTGAATTGACGAATCGTGAATGTGTGTTGATTCATATAGTAATTAGAAAATTGGTGGGTTGTTTTGGGCACACGAAGAATTAGTAAACACAACAAACTTGGGTTCGTCTAGGGCACACTGCTGCCTATTCATTTACATCTCTTTAGGGAACCAGGGGTGGGTGATAGGTTAAGGGTTTAATTGACGATGAATCACTTTAAAACCTATGCTGAAAGGATGAATAAGGAGACCTAGCGAGAAATCCAGTCTCCATAACTGGGTGACTTAGTAATGCAGGAAAATCGGTGTGCCCATGATCGAGTGAATTAAACTTAAACCAAATTTCTAGTTCAAATGTCGGAAACTTTTGTTATTTGATATTTTCTTTAGTTTATATTATGCAGATTTACTTTCAGTAAGGTGACAACAAAACCAACCTCCTTTAGTGATTGGTGACCCGAAAGTAGAATCACATCAGCTCTCTGTGGGATCAGCCCGTACTCATAAGCTAGCTACACTCGATGTGGGCACAAGAGTTACAAATATTATTTTAAGCGTGAAACGATCGCGCGTCAAGCACATCATTATTGTGTACATAGCAGATGACGAATAAATCAGAACCAACATAATTAACATATACAAATGTGGCCACTAATGTCCCCAAAAAATCATTTACAAAAATATTTTATAAATATCGTTTTTAATTAAAATTAAGAATTGGGTAATGGTGCCTGTAAAACCAAAATTCTACAGTTAAAAGTATTTGGATTCGAGCTCTAGTGATCTACAAAATAAAGATAAAAAAACGTGAAATCAAAGGACCGCTGGGGGGTTGACGATTGAACAGACTCCGACGCTCAAGTCAAAATCAAATCAAAGCCAATTGTTTTGGAAATAGTGTGGATAATAAAGCGAAGAACAAATAGCTTAAGATTTTATGTAATTGATTGTTCTGGCGTTTGTGCTGAAGTTATGTCTTGTGTCTAATCTCCATCTTCTAGTATTTATCTCAGCTCTATAACTACCTAACTCTATTTTTAGGAATTTTTCCTTATCACTCGTAGGGTTTTGACCTGACCTCCCCTTATCTCTAACGGGATTTTGACCAGGTTCGATTATGAAGACCGCTAGGGTTTTAACCCAATCTTTTCTCATGGCGGCTTCTAACATTTTGACCTCTGCTATACGACTACTTATGTTCAACCTCATGCTACGCAATCTCTTACCAATATTGAGCTATTTTGAGCCATATTAATTTGGGCCTATGGAAAATTGCATCTACAATTAGCTCATCATTGTTCGAACTTTGTTATACAAAGTTGGACAATGTATCTGGCTTCGTCAGTTATGTCATCATGACTAACTTTGTGATTATATGGTTATGAAATCAATCCTAAGAGTTCCAAGCTTCGAAAACAAGCTCGAATGAATCTGAGTCCCTGAGAGCAAGCTTGGAGGAGCTACAGACTCGAAGACGAATCTGGGAGAACTTGGGAGCTCGATACTATAAGAGCAAGCCTCAAATCGACACATGAGTTGTCTCGAGAAGAAGGTCAGTCACATCACTTGTATTTTTTCTCTTCCATATGTGTTTCGATAAGGCTCCAACCGTAAGATATTTTTCATTAACATGGATAGTCAGTCCAGATTCATTTTCTATTCTAACAAATCTCCATCGTCCGATCATTTCTCACTCATCTTCACCGTTAAATTCAAACAACTTAATACATTCCTCCATGATAAGCCCTAACTTTTCTATTTCTTCAACATTTCTGATTTAGTCGCGAGGCCCGATTCGCTTAAGCTATATGCTTCAAGAATCCATCTTAACTTATAAGTCTTCATATTTATAGGTTAATTTCTCATTCTTCGTCTTTCGCTTTTTAATTTAAAACATTTTTCTTTTTCTAGGTTGGTTTTCTGCAAATACAAGTGAGAGTGAGCATTCTTCCGTTGCCGATGAGAGTAGGAGTTAGGGTGATAGTGCAGAAGAGTTAGTAGATACTAATTATGAACAAACCAATGAATATATTCCCGATTCGCTCGTCGCAGAAGTACCGGTGGCTAAAACCTTACAATAGGGGGAAAGAGCCCGTTCCGCATTCTAGCGGCTGTGCCATTTTGTCTAAGCGCTTGGGACTAGCAGTAGTAGAGAATCCAGCTAAGGTTAAGAAGAATAAGGGCGGGTAGGCCCTCAAGAGTACCCAACCGTCTAGTGATTCATTTCGAGCAGAAAAAAGTTACCCCAAAATGAACGATAACCTCTTGCATCGGCTAGTTTTGTCCTCAATTTTAGGATGTGGGATCAAAATTCAATCTCCCAAACCATTTGACCGTGCTCACCGACCCCACCCGATTTCACAATTTTCCACTCAATCGTCACCGAAAAAGGATCGAGTTGCTAATTCATCTTTTCTTCACGAAGATTGCCCATTTCTATGGCACAAATCCTACTCAAATAGCTCCGATTGGATGATATCACATGATGGGCGTGTTCTATCTGTGGCTAGACCTAAGCTTTCCTGAGCCCACCATCAACAAATGGAATTCCGTATACAAGTTGGTTGAGACTGTTGGTCAAAATAGCTCTTACTATTTTACCAAATTGGTAGAAGGTCGACCTCCTCTAATCACTAAGATAACTTCATCTTTAGGAAGTTGGAAACTGCAGTTTGTTTTTGTACCTACACGTACATCTAAGGGTGCAATCATTTCATCTGAGTTATGTCATGCTCGTGGGTTTTGACGACTCCTATTTTTTCTGACTCTTATTTTACATTGTTTATATTTTGTCTTTTCTTTCTCAGGTTACCCCAAATGTCGTACTTCATCTGGAATAGAGGTTGAGCATATCAAGGAAGCTTATTTTCTTCCGGGGGGACTATGTGAGTTCAACAAGATCAGAAACGGTCGTGTTTTGCTTGATGGCATGGACAAGTTTAAGATCAACCCTTCTGATGCCAAAGTCAAAGTTCTTGTTTCCGTGAGAAAAGAGAGTTCCCATCATTGGGGGCGAATTAGAGATATAAAACAATTGCCTGGAAAAGATTTTGAAGAATATGAGTAGTTAGAATCAATTGTTTACACCATTAACACTATGCATATGCATTTATATATACATATCATCTTATTGTTTTTGCACGTTGAGACAATCAAACTAAATTTGAGAAACGATAGAGAGAAAATCTCCAATGGGCTGGTACATCTCTCTTCAAAAACATATATTTATCTTATTTAATCAAACCCATTAAGGAGGAATAAGAAAATAAGCTCGAAAGGAGTTTAGGAAAAATGAGGGATTATAAATAGAGATAAATATAAATGTCATTTTTCCAATAGCAAGTGCCAGCGTCTATGGCTATCACAATATATCATGTGAGTCTTCAGGGGCCCTTTTCTTCTAGCTCGCGTGTTGAGCCCCTCAAACCCTTTTAGCTAGATATTCAGAGATCAGTGGCGCCCCGAGAATTATGAGAATGATAGCTTGGAGCAACAGGTTTTCATCTCTTTTGATCAGATGTCGATAGTACATTAATTTCTTACATTATCGAACTTTGTAGGAGATTACACTAATCTCTTAGTTTGGGTGTATGTGTTTTACAACCAATACCTATTAAGACAATGTCTCACTTCTCACGCCGATGCTAAAAGAGAGTTACCGAACTATCTGACAAGCTGAACAAGGTGGCTAAGGAGAGGCTTGATATAGCATCTAAGGAGTTGGCCTTGATAGAGGAGCGGGACGCCGCTGGGGCCTCAGCTGCTGGGGCCCAATCACTGCTCAAGAAAAACTTCGAGATTCAGGTGGCGAAAGAGAAAGAGTAGCCAATCCTGATCGCAGACTTGGAGTCGGGAAACCTTCAAAAATAGTTGAGCTCGATCTATCTCTCATTGTCAGGGACCAAGTTTGAGGAGAAGGTACTTCTCCCGACTTTAATTCATGGATCGACTCTATCGATTTCTAGCCTTACAAAGAAGCTCTATATCAAAAGGGGATGGTAGCTGTGGTCAGAGAACTCAAAGAGAAGTCTCTCGAGCTCAACTTCTCTTTTCTGAAGACTGATGATGAAGACAAACCACCTGCGAATGCAGAGGTTGAGCTTGAGAAAAGAACCAAAGCCCCGACCGATGAGGCTTGAAATTTTCTTTCTATTTGGAAAATTTGTCGAAAAATTGTTGTTATTTCTAAATTATTATGTGAATTATGGCGTATTTCATTTCCGCAACTTATGTTGTCTGATTCTTGACTTATCTAACATAATATGCGCTCAGATAGGTGGTTAGTTTACATAAAGAGTGAGTTTTAATAATAATAAGATAAATGGGGAGTTTAAAACTTCAAACTTCTATAACGTCCTAGGTTGGAGGATTAATACTTATCAACATCTGTCTGTAGAAAATTGGTTGTTAGTTCGAGTATTTTCCTCTATCTTTGGGAAACCTGGACTTTAATTTCTGTTAAACACTCTGATGCACAGTCAGTAAGTGAATTTATAAAAGAGTTGAAATGAAATAAAGAGATAACGTTTAGAAGTGATACTGTGGAGGTGGAGTACATTCCAAATGTTCGATATCGTTCAACTCTCTTTGGTTCGGAACTTGTAGGATCCGTTATTTGTGACCTTTATGATCTGACAGGGGCTCTTCAAGTTCAGGGCAAGCTTTTCGGCCTCAACTTTCTTAGTGTTCTAGAATACTTTTCGCATTACCCAGTCTCCGACCTTGAAAGATCGGAGACTCGTGTTCCTGTTGAAATGTCTATTGATCATCTATTTATATGAGGTTATTCTTATAGCTGCTCAATCTCAAATCTCATCTATTATGTCGAGATTAAATTTAAGTTATTTGTCATTACGATCGTTGTTCATCTATTCTGTGATTGTCGTCCCAATTTTAGCCTCTGCTAAAAGAACTACTTTTGACCCACATGTCAGTACGAATGGAGTGTCACCAGTGTTTGTCCTAGGAGTGGTTCGATAAGACCATAGTACTCCGAGGAGTTTCTCAACCTATAGATTTTTGTGTTCGGCGACTCTCTTCTTCAAAGTGTTCATTATTGTTTTATTAGTGGATTCAATACGACCGTTTGTAGTTGGATATCTTGGAGTGGAGAATGTTAGGCTGATATTCCATTCTTTGTAGAAGTCTTGGATATCAGTACTTATACTGGGATCCATTATCGGTGATAATTTCTTTGGGAACTCCGAACCTGCATAAGATAAATTTTCAAATGAAGTTTTTTACCTCGATGTCTCTGATCCAGGAAAAGGCTTTGGCTTCGACCTATTTGGTGAAGTAATGTGTGACCACTAAGATGAAACACTTTTGGTTTAAACCTCTTCAATAATGGTATGATAATGTCCACTCCCCATTTTATGAAAGGCCAAAGCATAGCGGTTGTGTATAGAAGTTCAAATGCTGAGTGACTCATTTGGGCGAACCTCTTACAGTTCATTCTCCGTAATATACCTGTTGAGTGGGGTCATACAATTATCATCAGTTTCGATTACGTGGGCCTTAGTGGTTTTTCTTTTTCATACTGCGGGCCATTGTACGTAGATGAGCGAGATATTTTTTGAACATGTAGCTTCTACTGCAGAGCTGAGGTTGGCCAAGGCATCGACATATTTGTTATCCTCTCTAGTGATGTGGGCAATCTCAATTTTTTCGAATCTCGAAGATATATCTCTAGCTATGACTAGGTACGTAGCCATTCTAGGATCTTTAGCTTGGAATTCTCCCTCGAACTGATTTATTATCAATTGAGAGTTGTTCCAAATTAACCTTTATCCTTGTTACTCTGAGGTCATTTTCTAGTTTCTGAATCTGCATCGAATTGCTCGTTCTGTTGCTTCACCGGTAGGGCTTGTCAGGACTAAGCCCAATCCATTCCCCTTTGAAATGTTGGAGCCGTCTACTTAGAGGATCCAGTAATTTAAATTTTTACCCTCGACGACCATCGTGAGTTCTTGCTCCGCTTTAATGTGCTCTTCTATGGAAAAGTCGGCGATGAAGTGGAACAATATTTGTGACTTAATCTTAGTTTGAGGGATGTAATGGATGTCGTACTCCCCAAGCTCGACTACTCATTTGGATAATCTTCCTGTGAGGTCTGGCTTTTGTAGTATTATTTTGAGTGGGAAGGTCGTGACCACCTTGATTGGGTGAGCTTGGAAGTAAGGCTACATTTTTCTAGATGATATTACTAAGGTTAGGGCTAGAGATGTCAACTTTACCCATAGGGTAAAATTACCCGTGGGTAGTACCGGTACATTCGGGTAACGGGTAGGGTACTATCCATACCCGTTAAATTTTGTTAGGGTAAGGGTAGAGTATGTGATTAAGATTTTACTCGATTACCCTACTCGATTATCCTAACATATTAAATAAATAATATATATATATATATATATATATATATGGCTAAACCATCATTATATTCCAAACTATTTTCATTTTCTCAACTCTATCCCAAACTAACACTTTTATGAATTAAATACATAAATTATTACAAAACCAATCAAATCTATCCCAAAATACATTTTTAGGCCAAAATTTGATCTAAAATTTAAAGATTGAAAAAATAGTAATAAAGATATTTATGTCATATATATGATTTGGGCTACGACACAAGAAGAAAATCCAAGTATTTAGACGAAATATTAGGTAATTTTTTGTCGAAAAATCTATCTGGGGATAAATTTGATTTTTTTTTTTAATAGTTTAGGTATTTAATTGATAAAAGTGTTAGTTTGTGATAGATTTGAGAAATTGAAAATAGTTTGAGATATAAATGATGGTTTAACCTATATATATATATATATATATATATATATAAACTTTTTATTGAAGGGCCATCATCTAGGTGCTAATGGTGTTGTTTCTTGCCATCATCTAGGTGCTAATGGTGTTGTTTCTTATTCCAGTAATGAAGATAAAGAAGTATTATATAGTTTGATAAATTAAACTTTTTTATTTGTTCTCCAATTAACTATTATTTCATGAAATATATATTTAATGATTCTTTTTATTTGTAGGATTCTGTCATCACGGCCTTATTTTGAGGCATTTCACGAAGTAATGAAACTATGGAAGTGTCTATTTTTTGTGGATGTTATGTTCTCGTATTGAGATTTAATTTCAAAGGCTTGTTAATACTCGGATCAGGTTCGGGACGAGGGCGAGGGTATAGCCGTATAGATATCCAACCCGAATCCGCCCCGATTTAATATAATTCATAATTATATATTTAATAAATATAGATTTTAAAATTATAATTTATGTTTAACATTTTAATATTTGAATTTTCAATCTTTAAAAATAAAAAATTATATATATTAAAACTATATATTTAATAAATATAAATTTTAATATTTGGTTTTTTTATTTTTAGAAATGAACAATATATAACGGGTACCCGATGGGTACCCTTTCCCTACCGGGTAATCCCCGTCCCGAACCCGCCCATATTTAAATGGGGATGAGGGCGGGTATGGGGGTGGGGGAGCAATACCCGATCCCGACTCGCCTCGTTTACATCCTTAGATTACCCGTAGGGTAATACCCGTACCCCTCTCTATAAAAATAGGGTAGGGTATGGGGAAGACATACTCTTACCCTACTCTACCCATTGACATCCCTAGTTAGAGCCAATTTTTCAAGCTCAATATATCTTGTTTTTGCGTCCAACAGAGATATGCTAGCGTAACAGATGTGATGTTGCCTTTCTTCGTCTTCTTTGATCAAAACTGCATTTGCAGAGTTAGTTGAAACAGATAAGTATATAAATAGTACTATCTCGTGTGTGGTTTTGATAGTAGTGGCGGGCTCAACAAATAATTCTTTAAGCTTTTCTAGGGCTTCTGTGCATTCTGAGGTCCATTCGAAGGTTTTGCTCAATCGTAAAATCTTGAAGAATGCGTCGTTTTTTTTCGAGTACTTTGAGATAAAGTGGCATAAAACTGCGAGACGTCCATTCAACTTTTGAATTTCCTTTACATTCCGAGGATGTTAAATATTCATTACTACTCTAATCTGGCTGGGGTCGGCTTCGATCTCTCTTTTGGTCACAAGGTATCCTAGGAATTTCCCAGATGTGACCCCGAATGCACATTTGGCCGGGTTCAACTTCATATTGTAGCGGCGAAGGACCTCCAATAATTGTCAAAGGTGGTTGATGTAGTCTCAAGTTCGTAGTGATTTCACGAGCATGTTGTCTATGTATACTTTCATCGTGTTCCCTATTAGCTCTTCGAACGTTTAATTTATCAGCCGTTAATACATTGTACCTGCATTATTCAGTCTGAAAGGCATAACTTTATAATAGAAATACCTCGGTGGGTTATAAACGCAGTTTTCTCCTGGTCATCAGAATGTATGAGGATCTAATTTTAGCCGGAGAAGGCATCAATGAAACTCATCATTTTATGTTCAGTTGTGGCATCGACTAAGGTGTTGATATGAGTCAGTGCGAACGAATCTTTTGGACAAGCTTGGTTAAGGTCGGTAAAGTCAATACAAAGCTGATTTTTTTCATTCTTCTTCTTTACCACCACAACATTTGTCAGCCATTCTAGGTATTGCACCTCTCTGATGTGACCATTTTTAAGTAATTTGTTGACTTATTCATCTAAGACTTTGTTTCTTTCGGAGGTGATTTTTCACCGCTTCTGTTTCTTAGAGGTTTTTTCGAGATTGATCTGCAATTTATGAGTTTTGATAGAGGGGTCGATGCATGTCATGTAGGCATATGACCACGCGAAACAGTCGTGATGCTCTGTGAGGAAATCGATCATCTGTTTTCACACTTTCGTGGATGATCGTGAGCTAATTGAGACTCTATGATCTGGGAAGTCGGGATATATGTGGACTTCATCTAGGTCTTCAACTTCTGGTTCTTCGTAGTTATATCATCACGTGTTGGTTGAAGTCGATCCTTCTTCGATCTGATTAGCTTCGATTAACTCCTTGCTAGTTTTGAAGTTGGTGGTATAGCATTCTCGTGTCGTGATTTGTTCTCCTTATACTTCACGAAATCCCCATGGAGTTGGAAATTTCATGGTTTGATGGTAGGTAGAGGACACTGTCTGAAGTGTTCGTGAAACTTAGTGTAACGAGCTTAACATAAGTCATTTCTTTAGGGATGCCTCTAGAGTACTTTATCGAATGACGATGTCTTTTTGCAGATGACTGGGAAATTCCACTGACTTCCGAGCCCCTAATTATACAATTGAGGATACGTTCGATTTTGGGGGGCTCGAGAGGTCGATCACTTTTCTCTTTTTTCTGATTTTCTCTGTGAGACCAAATTTTTTTCCTTTCAATGTTAGGAGGTCGGTCAGGTGTCCTCTTTCAGGAATTTAGCGACTTTAAGTTTGAGTACGATGCATTCGTATGTTCTATGGACGCGGTCATTGTGGAATTCACAAAACTTGCTTCTATCGCGCTCACTATCGTACATCTTCATCTTCGTCGGCCATTTCACGCTCTATCCTAAATTTTTGAGGACGTACACAGCCTCCGTTGGAGAGATACACAAGTTGTATTCGAGGAGCCTTTGGTCGTAATTTTCTAGTGCTTGTTTGTTTTGAGCGGGATTTAATTTAATTGCATACTTCATGGATAAGGGTCAACCCTATACCTTTCATTCATGCTACTGTTTCTCGGTTCTCTCATCGAGTTTTCATTTATGGGACAGTGTTGAGATGTGTTCCCTTTATCATCTTCCCATTTGATTTGAACTCAGGCTTTAGCTAAGATGTCTTCCATGATCTTGTAGGTATATTTTGCCAGTTCTTTGTATAGGTCAGAATCAGTCTTGAGACCCTTTCTCAAGGTTGAGGTTGGTATGTCGATATTGCAATTTGGGATTGCCACTTTCTCTCTATTGAAGCGACCTACGTAACTCTATATATTCTTATTGGGTCTCTATATGATGGTATAGAGGTCATATCCGCACTTTTTAATTTTGCGACTACTGGCGAACTATTCGACGAAGATGTCATTGCGTCGAGCAAAAAAGAGTTTGACAGACTAGTGAACCATTGAAGGGCCGGACCGGAGAGGCTGGAACTGAATCCTTTACACATACTAGCCTTCTTGGCACTTCGAGGTACTGGATTGGTGAACATTTTTTGTTTGTACCATGCGATGTGATCGTCAAGATCAGACGTACCATCAAACATTTTCATGCTCAGAAAGGTAAACTGAAGAGGCATCTTGACGAGGCTGATTTTCTCGGTGAAAGGCGAGTCTGTGAAGCTCGTTACTGTCGTTTTTCTTATTGGTGCGGGGACTCCGAGTATTCGTGTCAGCATGTCCTCAAGTTGTTGTAGCTTGAGCTCAACCTCGGATCTGGGGTTAGATTCAAGAATCTCGAACCCAAGCGGTGCCCTCAATGGTGATTCGTCTTGGGACTTCTTGCCCTTTCGAGTGGCTCCAGTACTAGTGTCTGCGACGAAGTGATTAGTAGGTAAGCTAAATCTCAGATTAGGTATACATGTTTTTGATGGTCGTTCAACATCTGAGGTCAAATCAACGGTGGAGAAAGCGACATTCTAATAGATCTGTTGAAATGATAGGCTATGTCATCGATTTTTTCCTTCAATGTTGAGTTCTCTGTTCAGATTGCCGCTAATTCTACCGTGGTGGTATCAAGTTATCATTGGATCGAATGCAGAAGTTGAGTGAGGTTATCATCTCCTTCCGGCAAGGGGGTGGCAATCAGTCTGTCTTTACGGTTATCACCGGTAGTAGTCATTATTTCGTAGTTATTGATCGGAGTTCCACGGTGGGCGTCAAATTGTAGAACCAAAATTCTGCAATTAAAAGTATTCGAATCCGGGCTCCGACGATCTACAAAATAAAGACAAAAAAAACGTGAAGCCGAAGGAGCCCTTCGGGAGGTTAACGATAGAACGGACTCCGACGCTCAAGTTAGAATCAAATCAAAGCCAACTATTCTGGAAATAATGTGGATAATAAAGCGAAGCAAAAATAGCTTAAGATTTCCTGTAATCGATTGTTTTGGTATTTGTGTTGAAGCTATGTCCTCCGCCTTCTCCTATTTATCTCCGCTCCATAACTGCCTAACCTCATTTTTCGGGATTTTCCTTTATCACTTGTAGGGATTTGACCTGGCCTCCCCTTATCTCTAACGGAGTTTTGACCAGATTTGATTCTGGAGACCGCTAGAGTTTTAACCCACTCTTTTCTCATGGCGGCTTCTTACCTTTCGACCTCCGCGATACAACCACTTATATTCGACCTCGTGCCACTCAACCTCTTACCAATATTGGACGGCTTTGAGTCACATTAATTTGGGCCTACGGAAAATACTATCTACAGTGCCGTCCTTTTTTGAATCACATGAACTCCGAAAATAACAACAACAACACTATTTGAAAAGGTATAGTTGGCACTCAATAAACTATAAAAAAATCATACAAAGAATTTCCCTCATAAATAAGGCGTACAAATTAAATTCTGCAAAAAGGCAAGAAACTAAAATCCCCACACAAAGTGTGACCGATGATGAAAATTACAAACAAACTTGAAAACCAAAACAAAATGTGGGAAAGAAAAGAACAAGAAATAACTCGGAAAACAAACAAACAAATAAATGAAGACGATATCGATGGATGCATGATGAGGCTGCAGCAGTACTCTCTCTATCTCTCGATCTCTAGGACTGCTCTTGCGCCTTCTCCTCGGATTCCGGCTCATCGGAATCCGGTTTAGCTTCGGCGTCCGCCTCAGCGGCGGCGGCGACAATGGCGGGAATAACCTCAGCATCACTCTCGGCGGTACTCTTCCTACCAGCCTCAATGACATGCTGATAGTTTCCTTTCTCCATGAAAAGCTGCTGAAAATGGTGCTTGCAGTAGAGGATTCCATCAAGAGATGCGTAGGATGAATGTGTCAGAGGGCACCCCCCGTGAGCGCATTTGAAGCATGATTTGTGGAATGATTCTCCCTCCAATGACATCTTTTTATTCATTTGCAGACACACATGCATTATTAATTCATTATTCAAAATAGAAGATCTCCTCTCAAATATTATTATACATATTATCTCACCTTCTCCAGTGGATACACAATTTTGCTGCATGCAGGGCATTTATCTTGGGTTCCACAGAACACAGAGGAGAGTTTGCTTGGTGCCCTTGTCTGCATGTAATCAATTCCAATTAGTATTTAGTGGAGAATGGAGATACAAATTAAATCTTCAAGTAGTACTATAATATATTTCTTTTATTTTTTTATATATTTTATTATATGAATTTAATTAGGAAGTTGGCAGACCGGAAGTATTTCATCCCATGTTCATTCATCATCATCAGTACATTACATACTATGTGTGTAACGATATTAATGTCACGTGCTGATAATATGAGAATAGGAGATAAAGAGAGTCACATGCCTTCCCTTGGTGATAAATAAAAAGTTAAATATCATGCACATCCATTAATATATTTTTATAAATCAAACATATTGAGGTACTCACCAGAGAATTATCCTTCTCATGTTTTCCTGTTTATACATTCATCAAAGCCAACAAATGATATCAAACGCCACCAGAAAAATAAAATCAATGCATGGAAATGTTGATAGATGGTATAATTTAATTTAACAAGGGAATGCAACTATTATTGAAAATTAATTAAGTGAATCACCGGATTGAAAATTCTTGCTAAAATTTCCAGACTCCTTGAAAAGTTGTTCAAAATGAGTCTTGCAGTAGAGAACTCCATCCATGGAAGAGTAGTTGCTCATCTGCATTGGAATTTGTAAAGATTAACAAAATTATGCCCAATATATTTTGAAATTAACATGACAGTAGACCATTTTCAAATATGGCCATTTTTTAGAGCAAATTTCCAGTTCTGCATCAAAACTGAAATTATGCAGCAATTAAGAACATTAAAAAAAAAAAAAAACACAGATCACCATCCGACTTATGGCTGAAAATTTGAGAAAGAAAACACGAGCGCGAACACAAACACGAAAAACTCACCACAAGAGTGCCTTTGCAGTGGCTGCATTTGAAGCAAGCTTTATGGTAAGTTGCTCCATCAGCAGACAACAAATCGACGAAATAAACAGTTTTGTCACAAGCCTTGCATTTATCCAGAGTTCCTGTGAATGATGCCATCTTCTCTTGTGTGTGTGTGTGTGTTTTCTTCCTTCAAATTTCAGGAGAAGCCAAAGAATACTGATCAAGA
The DNA here is from genome assembly GCA_026008535.1 of Perilla frutescens. Taxonomy (NCBI): domain Eukaryota; kingdom Viridiplantae; phylum Streptophyta; class Magnoliopsida; order Lamiales; family Lamiaceae; genus Perilla; species Perilla frutescens. The sequence continues at coordinate 39,291,893 of BRKX01000002.1, read as the reverse complement.
AAAAACAAATTCAAATTTAATTTGTTTCTGGCAAATAAATATGGATGGTTTTTCTCCTGTTTTAATTGTGTAACAACAGAAATTGCCACCCTTTTTCCTGCAGTAAAATGGAAAATTTGTAATCCTATTATTGAACTGACACGTGATTGGATATCCCAGTATTCTGAAATAATTAATGAAGGATCATTAATTGCTCTGAAGAAAATTGATGGAAAATCCGACTAAATTGGAGGGAAAATAGGCTTATGTTTTTTGACCTCTTCCATTCGAAATATGGGAAAGATCGGCCTTTTTTTGGAGGGAAGAGTAATTTTCCCTCTATCTTTTTTCTTCGATCGTGGTAGTTATGTTAGTTACAAATGGTGTTCCCGTAGTTTTCCACAAGTTTGGGACTATTTTCTTTGAAAAAATAACAACGGATAAAAGAGAGAGAAATTAATCAGTAAATGAAGAAGTTCGTCTTTTATTAAATTAAATCTTATTAGTATATCTATTTATTCAAAATATATTTTATTTTTCTTCAGTTCAAATGCTAACGTGGATTGGACGAAATTAATTTTATAACTGAGATGTGAAGTAAGAGTTGCAATACTGTTATTGAACATATAATCACGTTTGAGTTGAGATTATATTAAACGGAATTAACTTGATTATCGTACTAATTTTCTTTTAGAAGGTTAAAATAATCTTGCTATATCAATAGAGTACCATGGATAAATAAATATGCTATATCTATAAAGTATCAATGTAAATTAAGAATTAGGAATTAAACTCTTAACTTTTCAATCTTACAACGGTGAGTACAATACTTATGGTATCCACAATGTGATTATGTGAACATTAAGAAATAGGGCCTCGTTAAAACTTCATCAAGGTAAAAGTTTACATGGGAAGAATTCCGATAAAGAAAAAAATTTGTACCCAAAGTCCCTAAAATCCTTCAATTTCAATCGAATAGTTTTTTTTTTTTAAATATATTCACACACCCAACCTGGTGATATTGAGATAGTTCGAACTTATGACTTTTAATCTACAAATAATCTATTTAACCTCGAAAATCACAACGGATATTTTCAATATTCTCTTCTCCTTTTTCGATGAAGATAGCAGTCAAATAACATAAAGCAATCCAACAAAAAAAAAAAGGCCACCACCACCACTAAGCAAATATCATATGCATGAATAGCGAGAAATCAGAACGGTCCTGTGCAGACAAGTGTTTTAATAAATCACAGGCTAAAGTACTCTTAATGTACCTATATTTTGGGCTCATTTTTCTAAAATTAGCAAATAGTACCCATTTTTTTATGAATGTTACTAATCTAATATCTGGTTAATTTTTTAGTCTAAAAATCATATATAATGAACTGTATTTTAACATTTATATTTTCCCATCCGCCTAAAAACATACAATCAAAAATCTTAAAATTCAATCAATTACGTATATTTTTTAGGACATAAAATTGATCAAATGTTATAATTGCATTTTTTTTTAAAAGAGTACTATTTTGTTAATTTTAAAAAAATTGACTTTTTTTAAGAAAGGACCCAAAATATAAATATCAAAGTATAATTTACCTTAAATCATATATACACATGTAATGTCATTTTAGTTCGACTAAAGTCTTGGAAATCGAGTTATAAGGGGTAGCTAGAAAGAAAAAAAGAAAAAAGAAAAATACCCTTACATTGTTTAATATTTTAATATTCCATCCCTCTCAAAATTATAGCCACCTTCAACTTTCACACAAAGTAAGAAAATATATTCAATATATTTGAAAAAAAAAATTACATAAAATTTTTATACTGCAGTACTATACCCCTACTTAATGATTCAAACAATAAAATATCAAATAAGGATATGTTAAGAAAATTAAAATTGAATGCACATAAAAAAAAAGTGGACTATAATTTTAAAATAAATAAGTGACTACAAGTATGAAATGGAGGAGGTATATGATTAGGATTATTTAAATAAATATATAAGTTGAAAAAGGCAGTCTAAACAGCTTGCCATTGACGGCGCTAATAACAATGTTCATGTCACCATGTAAAGATGGGCAAGGCACGTTGAGAGGGACGCCATTTTGCATCATGGATTTCCGAATGTATGTTTTTGCCCTATATAATAACAAACTTAACTTAATCCAATTTAACAGTTATGATGTAGAAGAAAAGCAGAGCACTGCATTTATAATAAATACCATACCAACATACAATACGATGATTTCAAATTCCTCCAACACCTTCAAAGTTGAGATACACTAACATTTTACATACCCATAAATAATGACTGTAGTCCATCTCAAAATTGTACAAAATGAATCCCACCAAATACAAACAATAATTTGAAAAATCCCAGATGAGACAACAAGACATCCTTAGTTGCAAAAAAGAAGAAAATGAAAAAGGAAGTATATCCTTGAAAATAATCAAAATACTTTAGTTTACTACAGTAGACAAGATCCGTAAGTTGGACAGACCCCAAGAATCCAAAAAAAGCACAATCATGGCTCTTATCAAATATCAATAACTAAAATCAAACAAAATACATTACCTAGGAACTGCAGCAGCATCGAATGCACCATCTTGCTAGTCATGCGCTGCCACAAAGCAAAATGAGCTAAAGTATTCATGACTTAATCGATTCTGCTGCGCATAATAGAAACGACAAACACAGAAGACCAAAAAGCTACATAGTTTACACAATTAGAATCTCAAAGGGATTATTATTTTAGTATATGTGATCTTTTGTCCCCACTCCAGAAGAAATACAGCACATACACACACATTCACACAATGTCATAGCGTCAAAACACCTATAAAAGAGTGTGCTTAGAGGCTGGTACTAGCTGTAAGTGAAAAAAGATATCAAAGGCATGGAGGAAGATGGAATGAGAGCAAAAAGTTTCAGGTATGAAGACTACAACACTAGAAGGGTTTTCCTGAGGAGCTATCCACTTCATTGGGGCGCAGCATCTGAAGCTGAAGAGAGCATTGAAACAGCAGCAGCAGCAGCAGCAGCAAAGTGCCGCAAAGAAGAACCTGCAAAAGTTACAAACAGAACAAATGGAAAGAAACCAATCAAGAAGATTATCGTTGCAGTTGTTCACTGGGGAGAGGAGAGGGTCCTTGTTTTCAGAAGGTTCAAGCATAAGATCACAATTTATATTGTTAACTGTGTGCCTGTTGGTTCAAAGTTCCTGCTGGCTTGATATCAGTTAAATTAATCTTTTTACTGAAACAGCTGATGTTTTATACACGATGTTGAGCTTGTTGTGTAAATGCAAAATATAGAGCACTGTTCCCCTATAGAACATGTAAAGGAGACCAATTTATCAACTCATAAGGAGCTCTCCCTCAGGCTCATTACAGGAGAAGTGCAATTTCTAACCAGAGAATTACATATATGCGTGCGTGCGTGTATGTGTTCTCATCACATAGGGAACTATTATACAAGTTGGACTGCATGTAATTTCTTTATACGCAAAGTACAAACCCTATGAACTAGAGGACGATGAAGGTTAGGGTGATGCTCAACAAATCAACCCAAGGCAAGAATATCTGAATATGGAAATACCAACCCCATGTTTTATTTTCGCATAGGAGCCGGATGGTGAGGATGCAAGGCTTGCAGAAGACACCTTAACTTTTTTTCTTCTCTTTTCTAATTATAACTTGGAAACTAAAATTTATCATGATTGGTCTTTAGCGGAACCATCCTTCGTCACTAAGGTTAGCAGCATTGGAGGGAAGGGGCCTCCCAATTTCTATATAGATAAATCCATTTTTCTTAGAAAATAAACCACCTCCTTCAGTCCTGGCTATTGGAAACGTAGATCTGGTTTGAAATTGGCATATCATATTATCATACTGTAAATGTGATGAAAGGGGCCTCCCATTTTCTTTATAGGTTAAGAAAACAATGCACCTCTGTTATAGTCAAGGTTATAATAAAAAGGTGGATCCAGTTTAAATTGGGTTGTAATATTCACAGGCCATACATCTTTGCAAACTAAGTATAGGATAACAGTAAGCAATCAAGTCCATGTAAGAAAACAGCAACTGTAGAAACTCTTTCCACTCAGAATGCAGCGTTGAGCTAGCATCATGTTTTCCCAAAAACAACTGTGAAATACGCAGGATCCTATTATTTAAGTTGGTTTTTAATAAACACAAAATCATCTAGATATTAGAAAAATCAAGGTTTTGGAAGAAATTGCAACATATTCCATACAATCATAAAACAAAAAAGCATCATGATCTACTCATATAGTAGTGCAAAAAGCACCATCAAAGAGTGCACTAGTAGCTTTAAAATTAATCTATAATCATTCAGCTACATGATAGAGTACATAATCGGTAGAGTATAATAAGGTTATTGGAGCTTACATCTAACATACATAGATCTCTCTGTTCAGAAGAAAATTATAGAAACTCCCATTGCAAAGCACCCCACAGCCACCCAAGGACTGAGTCTCTCACCTGTTAATGGGATCAATTATCACTAGGTCAGAGTTTTGCATATATTTGGCAATCATCACCAAAACCTCAAGTTATGACAAATAGGCACTAAATTAGGTAGTTGAAAAATCTAATTCAGCAGAGTATAACTTTTACGGTTAATAAATAAAAAAAATGAATATCAAGGAGCAATGAACCAGAACCTTATTTTCCCAATTGATCAATTATCACATTGTATTCACAGAAGAGAAATACCCTCATAAAGATTATCACCCCTAAAATGTGAATAAGAATGTTTCGATGAATCTCAAAAGATCCTTGGTCTCAGATTCTTAAGAAAGAAAGGCTAGGCTTTTGCAAAAATAATACATGCTTTTCAGAATTTTGTATTATGTCCTGAATAACCAAGTCCTACAACTCAAGTAGTACTGCGAGTTATTTATAAGATGATACCTATTCTAGCAGCCTTCCAGAAAACACCTCGAAACCTGCCATAACAGCACAATATCAGAGTGGAATTAGACTCAAGTTTATGTAGATCATGACATGACCAGTCCAAATAAACACTTATGCAGAATGGAGATCACATAAAAGGTCAGAATGAAGAAGGATCGGATTTAAAACAATACAGTGACACTTTTCTCAATTGCCATGTGACTAGAAAATAATTAAATATTTATCTAGAGATTAGTCTAAAACACCAGAACCAAAACGGCCTACACAAAAACATCAATGGGCACCAAGGAGTAGGCAAGAAGCAACAATTAAGTCAAAATTTCAAATTTCAAGCCTGGCCTGATACTTTTGATAACCCTTTTGAAACTAAACCCATCTAACTCAATTGGCCTATCTTTACTTCTGACAATGTTGATATTATGCAAAGCCAGATAAATGAATAAGAGCAGATAATAATCTCATTAATAGGCAAATGTTCCAAGTTATTGAGAAAATGGTAAACCAATTTTTTTAACAACCAAAGTTCAGCAGACTTGAAAACTATTAATCGGCATGAAAAAACTTACCCAGTTCTTTGTTCGAGAAGGGCGGGAAACTGTATCTTCACATATGTGCAGGCACAAATGCCTAACAACACTACTGTCAGGAATGAATGGAAATTGAAGAGGGCTGACTGAAAATTCATAAAGCATAACATCAGAACCAATCCTTAGGTAGCCACGAGAACATAAATTATATAGTGTTACTCAAATATCATGACATCTCATCAAACAACTCACCATGTTCAAATAATCCTCGTTGAGTTATTTTTCAGCCACCAAGTATGCCTAGAAAAACAGAAGGCGCTCACTGACATACAGAAATTACAAAAAAAACACATATCATTCACTAAATAGGAACAAATAGAGATATAAATATAGAGTTAGATTATAAAGTTGAACGAATCACTAAACTGTCTGCATATCTCAAATGTCTCATCTGTTGTGAATAAGCACCAATTTCAAATCAACGAAAATGAATGTCTAAATCACAAATACAGTCCTGTAATGTTTACTGATATACAATAATGTAATTTTAACATTAAAATTCCAGGTCCAAGAAAGAAAGAAAGAAAGAAGCAAAATTGGAAAAACCTATATGCGTGTTCTATACTAAATAATAATAAAAAAAAAAGTAAATTATAGCAAATTGTCGATTATATAGAGCAAGCAGCACTAACTTTTACACAGGCAATGAGATATACAATTTGGAAAATAAATCAAATTCTAACATAGAAAGTTAGAAACTAATGCATTGATCATCTCGAGATGCAGTTCACCAAAATAAATTTGGAGTGCAGGTAAATCTCATTCTTCGAATAAAAAAACTACGAAAGGAGAAACAATCCCAAAGAATAATAGTAAGCGGTGGTGATGGGGGATCAGCAAATTCAGGAACTAAATATAAATGATTGAAAACATACAAGTTCATAGGAAATATTTAGATTGAAATTACCTCAAATTCGCGTAGATGTTTCCAGTTACGAAGAAAAATCGACACTTCCTTGTTCTTTCGAGCTCAGCATCGGAAACGGTTTGGCTATTTATTGTGTATCTGTGAGAGAGCGAGAGAGAGAAGAGACTGGAGGGAGTGAGAGAAGGTACAGCAGGACAGGGAGGGTTTTGTTAACCTTCGTCAGGTAGCCAATAAACTATCGCCACGTCACCGGTTGCGTAAGTTTTAGTTTAATTGGAGGCGCAGGCGATATTCACCTTCACATGGAGAGTGCTGTAAAGTAGCCAGCCTAACCTCCGGCCCAAAATATAATTTGCTCCATTTAATCGCGGCCCAAGTATTGGCCTTAATTCAGTTGCCCAAAAATATTCAATGAATTTTAGATCAAAACTAGGTAAGTATCTCAAAAAAAAAAAAAAAAAAAAAAAAAGAACATGAACTTTCAGTTTTTTCAATGATAACATATTTTGTAATTTGTTTTTGTTGCAAAATAAACCCAACTTTAAATAAAATAAAAATTACACACCATATTTTATACTGATATTTATTTTATTAATGGAAATCAATTCATTAATATGCTATACATGCATTCAATTTTGTAATGTTTCATATTATATATTAGTTTTTTTATTTTTTTATGTCGAGGGTAATCCACGACCGCTACTGAAGTGTGCACTGGGTAAACCCACATAGGGAAGGTAAACTCACTTAGCAGGTCAAGTGTGAGCTTAGATAAACCACACTTGGCAGGCCAGGTGTGAGCGCACTGGGTAAACTCATTCAGGGAAAGTAAACCAAACCACACTTAGCAGGCCAGGTGTGACAGACTCACACCTAGTGGTGTTGGTGGTGGGATTCGAACTTGAGACATTTAGTCTCAAGATAACACCACTCCACTACTAGGCTATCCCTAAGGGGGACATTGTTTTTCACAAAATCTCCTATACAACAAGTGCATGGGTCGATCCATCAGACGTCCCGACCCGCTCCGACCTGACTCGGACCCCGCGACCCATCATTTAAAAACATCTTTAGACCCATCTAGCCCAGTTTCCCCCATTTCATTCTGAATGTAACCGTAGTCACCCCCTCCCTCTTCCCGATATCTCTCTCTCTCCCCTAATTTGTCTCCCGATCTCGATCTATCGACTTTTCTAATTCATCTGCCCGACATTGCCGATTATCCAGTTCTCCACTAGTGATTCAGCTGTCCATTTTTTATCTGGTACGTGATAGCCTAGTCGTCGGGCGATTCAGTCACTTCTCTCTCTCGATCTCTTATCAGTTTTAGGAATTTTCCCATACTTGACATCAGTGATTCATCCGTTCGTCGTCGGAGCCTCAACATGCGGTCAATTCATCCATATTCGTCTTTCGATCCAGTTAGGTAATAGATTATTTTCTTATTTGTTGTGTTGAAATTGTGTGCGGTTTATGTAAAAATTTAGTCGCTAGTGTTTTGTTATTTTTTTCCATTTTTTGCATTATTTCCTATTTTTTTCTGTATTTGGTCATTTTTCTTCATTTCAGTGATTACAATTGACAAAACTAGTACTAGAATTTCATGTAAATGTAATATTGATATATGATTCTAAATTTATTGAATATGAATATTGCTTTACTGGTACCACCGGATTTGGAAAGAAGTATCAAACTGGAGTTTACTTTGTATTTGAATTGTTTTTTTTGTGGTTTTTTTTTTATTTTATGCATTCTTTCAATTCGCTGATACCATTGTAATTGAAAAAAGTATCAAATTGGTGTTGGCTTTGTATCTGAATTGTTTTTTATATGGTTTTTCCTATTTTATGTATTTTTTTAATTCACTGGTACAACTGTAATTGAAAAGAAGTATCAAATTGGTGTTGACTTTGAATCTAGATTATTTTTTATATGATTTTTCCTATTTTATGTATTCTTTCAATGTTTAGATATGTTAACTATCTGTTAAATGTGAGTAATGTGAATTTTTAGTTGTTTTAATTTTAGTTTATATGTATAATATAATTTATTATGTTAAGTATCATTTAACATGATTATGAGTATCACTCGATGTAGAAACATGTATCACATTTTAAAGTGTTATGTTTATATATCTTAAGGGTTCACTTGTTTTTTATATTTAGCTTTCGTATTGTTTTTTATTTTTGTATTAATTGAATGTCCAGAGATAATCATTTTAGTGTTTGATTGAAAATTATATGAGTCATGTTAAGTAGTTTCTTCTGAATGATTTTTTATTTTGATTTTTGAAATCATAAATGATGTTTCTATATGTGTTTTGGTGAGTTTGTGCATGTGTAAATTGAGTATCAATTGGAATGTTGATTAATACTAGTTCATATGTTTGTAAGTGTCAAAATCCAGTTGTTTAGTTACTGATACTATTTAACATGTCTATTTTTATTTGTGTGTAGTGTAGTATCACTCTGTATGCTGACTAGTAGCAATCGTTATGTATAATAATAGCAATTGTTATGCATAATAGTATCACATATGATTTGTTTTGGTTTCTGAATAATGTTTTGTGTATGTATGTGATTTTTTGTGTTTAGTTGTTTGTAGTTTTTCCCTTTGCATATCTTTATTTTTAGATGAATATTTATGTCCATATATTATGTTGATAAAATTTTGAGTTTAGTGAGAATTTAGGTTATTAATTGTTTCTGAAGAAATAGATATGGCAGAGTGTTATGTTTGATTTATTTAATGTGCAGTGTGTATGTAATATACATGTTTTCTTAGTTCATGGTTTTTAATATGATGTTTCTTTGATTTCTATATCAAGTTTCTGCAATGAAGAAAAAGCTGACCAATGAGCAGAAATGGTCCAAGGGTGTAAATGTCATCCTAAAGATGTTTGATAAGGTCACTTCTCGTGTTGCATTGAAGAATAAGCTGACCAAGAAGCTCCAAGGACTGTATTATGCTCGTATCGCTCTTGCAGGCACAAATGACTTGAGATTTGAAGTCCATAAGTCGATCATCGGATTCATGAATAGAAGGAATAAATGATTGAGAATTGTGAAATTTTATTTGGATAGTTGAGATGTTGTGATTTGTTGTTTGGATATTTGATAGACTTGAACAATTATTGGTGTGTTTTCATTTGGTGGCTTGGGGATTTGAATATGTAAATATGTTGTTTAAACATGAACTTTTTTTTTTGTCTTTGAAAATGATTGTATGGGCTAAATATTGTGGTTGGTTTACGTGTGGTTTTTGTAATGGTGAATGGATTGAGATTATTGAATTAGTATTAATGAAATGGTGGTTTGTATCATTCTGTTTTAATTTTTATATCATTTAAGATGTTATTTTGTGGAATAAATTTCGTATAAAGTAGACACTGTCTTTATTACTAAACAACGGTGATTGCTTCGGAATCAGCTTGAATTATGTCCATTCAAGAGCATCCATAACCTACATTTAAGGAAAAATAGATTTGTTTTCAGAAATAATATTAATATCATTTGTTAAGATATAAAATATCACATGTTCCAAAAAAAAATAACATTAGGTTCTAGAAATTATCATTTATTCAGCCTAAAAGTATCAATTGACATACAAAAACGTAAAGACTCATGAGAATGTATCATGTTCCACCCAATGAGTAGATGTTTATTTCCATATTGAAAAAACTTAAAGAAAAAAAATATATTTCACAAATGAATGTCTAAGAAATGAAAATTTTCACAATAGTATTCCAAATCATAAAATTATAACAAAATAAATTGTCATCAACATTTTGCAAAGGGAAATTAAAAAATGAAGAATCTATAATCCAAGAATTTGCAAAGGGAAATTAAAATACGAGTCAGATAAATGGAAAATGTATCATTCATTTAGTATAAAAATATCAATTATATTGAACACATGTATCAACTTAATATCTATCTAACTGAGTTGAGTTTGCTGCACTATCGCTCTTCTTCTTTCTGCATTTCTCAAGTTGCCCCTTAATTCTTTTTTCATTCTCTTGGTTGTTGTTTTTGCAAGAGCACTGTTTGTTCTTTGTGTATTTTTTCTAACACCAAATCCAACCTCCCTAGTATATTTATAGTACAATTAGTACGTCTCATCAAATGTGTGTCTTTGAATACCAATCAGAGATCCAGACAAGTTGAGAGTACCACCTAATGTTCACAAAAATATCAATTAAAATACTATACGATATCAAAGTCGTCTGGTTATATCATGAACAGTTTATGTAAAAAATTTACCTTCGAATTGTGCTCGTATAGGCATTGAATAATTCTCAGAATCATCAATTATGATAAGAGCTTCTGTATTATCTTGCACATTCTTATCAATTTCATCCATCATAAACAATAGCTTCGTCAATTCCAATTTTCAAATTTCGCACAAAAATCCCCCAAATTTTTAAGATGCAAGTGTTGGAATACACAAAATTAATTTGAGAACTCAAATCTACACAATTAAAAAGATTGGATTAAATTTTTGAAAGTCACCTTTAAATATATTGAGCTGGAGCAAAATGAATCGAAATCAGATTTGTTTGATTTGAATCTCGTGTTTTTTTGGCTACCAATACGTTGACGATGTTGTCGTCCTTTCATCGACGAATGGTGGTCGCAAGCTTTGGGTCCGATGATAATGGCGATGGCGATGACGGTGAATGGGAGTGGATTTTGTGAGCTACAGGTTCATGTTCTTCATTTCTGTTTTTCTCGTTTTACTTTTTTTTTTTAACTTGGGTTGATTTTTCAGATGGGCTGGCTCCGGGCTAATGGGCCGGCCCATCATTTTTGTGCATATGAGACCAATCCTTAATTTTTTGTTCTTTGGAAATTTTAAAATTTTAAAGTTTGTGTTTAAATTGTAAATTTTATGTAAGCTCGTATATTTTTTTAATAATTAATCAGAAAAAAAAAGATAAATAGATCCTACGGAAGTTTGTCGTCGAATACTTTATTTGTCGCCAATTTTAAAATACAATTTTTCAGCCAAATTAATTAAAATGCTCCCACCAACTGATAATGAATGCCATCCTTACTATATGGTTTTGGCTTCGTATCTATCTTGTAGGGTTTTGTTAAATAATACATTGACCGTAGGGATGATAATAGGTAATGAGCTCTACGGGTACCCGCATATATTATCTATGATGGGTAGAGTAATTATCCAGTCAACGGGGACTGACATGGGTACGGATAATTATCCTCATTTTTTTTTTGCGGGGACGGGTACCTCAGTACCCAACCCGTCTCATACCCATATGTGTGTGTATGTATCCATATATTCAATTTTATATATAATTATATTTATAGAAATTATTATTACTACTATTATAAATATGAAAATAGTAAGTTAAGTTTGATTTTTTAATTAGTATTTTATTTTGTATATACTAGGTTTTAATTTGTTTCTTACTCTGTACTCTGTATAAAATATTACACACATACACACAATATATATATTTTATGAAAAGTTGATTTTTTTTTTATATTTGAAAATAAAGCAAAGTATATCTATATATGACCTAATTTGCAGACATTATGCATTCATTATTGTACGTTATAGTTGTAAGGAAGTTAATTGAAGATGATTTATTTAGTAGTTTATTTTTTCTGCAAGTTAATTTTTTTAATTGCAAGCACGTGATACAAGAAAAAAAAGTAAATTAATTGATTTTTTGTTACTGGTTCATGCAAGTGCCTTTCTTTCATTTGTTATTCATAGTATAGTGTTATGTTCGTATAGTTATTTATTTAATATCATTATTATGAACTTGGAATTGTGTATTAATCAAGTTCTTTAATTAATTTTTAAAATTAATATTTTTTGTAGTTAGTTAATTTTTAATTCTTTTAATTAATTTTTTAAATTTATAATTTTTTTGTAGTTAGTTAAATTGTGGGTAACGGACATGGATATGGATAGTTAGGTACCCAGAGGATGTGGGGACAGGCATAACAATTGCTACCCATGCGGGTATGGAGACAAATACGAGTATTTTTTTAAAATGCGGGTATGAAGACGGGTACTACCCATTGTCACCCCTAATTGACCATTAAATAAAACATTCTTTCTATGATGTATGTGTTCTTCTATTTTTATATATTTACATTTTGAGTATTATTTTGGAGTTCGTTTACAACATGGTATTAGTATGAGTCTCTAACCGTTTGAGTTCATTTCAAAGGTATGTCATATGAAAGAATAGTGTTTATCCTGAAATATTAACACAAGTCTCTGGCTGTTTGAGTTAATTTTGAAAAAATGTCGTGGGAAACAATAATGTCTATTCCGAGGGGTGACTTTTACATCAAAATTATGAAGTTAAGTTGACGTGAATTGTATTATGAATTATGCGATTCGCTAGACTACGTGAATTGCTTAGTTGTTTGTCTTTTGTTTGATTATCAATTAAAGATTTATTTGAATACCAAATATTATATAGTCCCGTAAGGGTGGGGGGACACAAGATTTTTCAGCTTTGAGTGAAATTTTTAACGTGACATGAGCATCACGTAATAATGTTTAAGGAGGACTGATATTTATATATGAACAATACTTGATTTTTACTATAGGGTTTTGGTTTATCTCTCTCTCTCTATATATATATATAGATATGCACCAAAGAATAAAATCTTCTCTCTAATATTTTGTGTTCTGCTTTTATATATTTACATCCTGACTAATTTTTTCTCCAACTATCCCAAGTACATAGTTACTTTCCCTATTTACTTGTTACAAATCATCATATTTTTTTTTAATTTTAACGAGAACGCATTATTGATTGTTGAATAGCTAGTGAAAAATGAAAATAATGAATAATTTAGGATAAATTACATTTTAATGCCAACATTTTAGGTATTTTTTTAAAAAATTAAATCATTTTTTCAAAATTAATAAAATAGTAGATACTAAATATCATAGTCTCCTCTCGAGGCTGTAGCCTAGTGGACGAATTTTGGACCTGAACACGATGAGTGCATTACGAAATTGGATATTAAATCCGATAATATAGTGGAGGAGAAATGAGAAAATAGAAAAGGGGTAGAGTGAGAAAGGAGCAGAAACACGTGGACCAATCATGGTGCATAATGTGGATAAACCAATTTAAACCTTGACTAACCAAGTCCCAATGGTTATCCATAATTCCATACTTGCCCCAACGTGTAACTGGAAATTTCCATATCGCTCAATGTGATTACAATGCCTTTCAATTGGTACAAGATTCCAATTACATTTTCGTCAAAATTAATGCTTAAGTGGTAATATTACTATCCACTATATAATTACTTAAGACATGACATAGTTACATGACTATGAGTAATATACTTCTCATGCGTATATTGAATTTTGTTCGATTCATGATTTTTATGATTAGAGCACCGAGTATATTAGAAAGATAGTTGGTGGAATATTCTAGAATTATGAGCTTGAATTTATATACACATTTTAAGCTGAGCTATTCAAACTATTCAGTGAAAAATGATTCCAAGATTAGTGGGAGAAGCTAATTCTAGACCAGACTATTTATTTGGAAGGGCTTAACAAAGACAGGGTACAAAAAGCTGAACTTTATCCAGAAGGAAAAACAGTCCAATCATCTCAAATTATACTTTACAGTTTCCAGACATTTTATTTTCTGTCTTTTTGCAGTTTAAGATATCAGAATTAGTTTCTGGGCTCTCAAGCTACCCTCTCTGCTCTGTTCTTGCTTATTGCTAAACAGTTTCTGCAAAAAATAAAATAAAATAAGCCCAAATTTTATTGTGTCCTAGTTCTTGTATTTCTTGATTCACTCAGGTAAGTTTAACTTACGTTTTGGTCAAGTTTTTATTTGCTTCTTGAAATATGATTCTGATTGTTTTGTCAGTTGGATTTCATAGTTTAATTTTGGTTTGATTCCTTCTTTCTCTGTTCCTAAAATTTGTTTTTTCAATTGTTTTAGCTGGCAATTTTGTTGAGTTTCTTGAATTTTGCATGTGTTAGCAACTAGGCTGCTGCAATTTTTTCATAAAAACCAGAGTTTTCTAAGAGGCAGACTGTTTTAAGAGCTAAAAATGACATTGATCGAGAAAGTAGACATAATGCTGCAAGTAGATGAATTTGGAGGTCTAATTCAGCATAAACAAATATTTATCCCTCTTAGAAGAGTTGAATTAGTTTGCATATTTCCTAATTTTTCTTTGCATTTATCAGCAGATATGAATGTATGGTGAACAGTTGACATGGCCACCTTATCTCTAATATCTGGGAATTGTGGGAGGGGAAGGGGAGAGGATAACGGCCTAGGATTCGGATTGATTTGGAATTTTCCAAATGAGTTTTTGGGTGGTGATGTTCATGGAAGGTTATTTAGAAACTCGAATGCCATTCGGGTGAAGGATTTGGAAGGTTCTAGGCAAGGAAATGGGAAGAAGTTTCATGTTGTGGCAGGAGTTAGGAAAGGGAAGAAGCATGACTACCCGTGGCCAGATGATATTGATCCAAACAGCAAGGTGCCATTGACATATCTTTCTTACTTCAAGCCTCTGGAGGAGAAGCCTAAACCTGTGACACTTGCTTTTGAGAAGCCATTGATTGATTTGGAGCAGAAGATCATTGAGGTTGTCTGTTTTTCAATGATATAAATCTTTTTTATTATCTTACACTCCGGTTTTAATCCATGTTTTTTGTTGTTTATGTAATGCCACTTTGTTTTGGATTTGTATACAGGTTCAAAGAATGGCTGATGATACTGGATTGGATTTCACTGACCAAATTAATGCTTTGGAAATGAAGTATGAACAGGTAAATGTGATAGAATCTCAGTGATTTGTCTGATTTATCGATTAAATGTGTTTTTGTATCATTGTATGACTGCTGCACTCAAATTTTCAGTTATATATACTTCCTGGTTTGAAGTATTTTTAGCATTCTTTCAGGCTCTTAAGGATTTATACACGCATTTGACTCCCATCCAACGCCTAAACATTGCCCGACATCCCAACAGACCCACTGTGCTTGATCATATCTTGAACATCACAGAGAAGGTGCTTCTTGATTATTTATTTTTTTCTCTTAAAATGTATCTTCTGTAAATGATGGGGACATAATGAATTTGCTCTTGAAAAAGTGGGTGGAACTCCATGGAGATCGTGCAGGCTATGATGATCCAGCAATTGTGACTGGTATTGGAAGCATAGAGGGTCGAAGCTACATGTTCATCGGACAGCAAAAGGGACGGAACACCAAGGAAAACATCATGCGCAACTTTGCAATGCCAACCCCTCATGGGTGAGTTTCTGGAGCAATTTTGAGAGCAGACACAGCAATGTTTTTCCTGAAGACTTGTCTGCCTCAGCTTGAGATATTAACTCTTTTTCCACGCTATTGCATTACTTGTTTGCAGTTATAGAAAGGCTCTACGAATGATGAAATATGCTGATCATCATGGATTCCCCATTGTTACATTTGTCGACACTCCAGGGGCTTTTGCTGATCTGAAATCCGAGGAACTAGGACAGGTACGTGCTCTGTGTGCTGGTCTTCTATGTGAAGACATCTAGTATTAATTTGATGATGATGTTTGGTCTTAGCTCAAGTATTTCCTCTCCAAATGAAACTCTTTCAGGGTGAAGCAATAGCTCACAATTTGAGGACAATGTTTGGTCTTAAAGTTCCAATCATCACAATAGTAACTGGTGAAGGTGGCTCAGGTGGTGCTCTTGCAATCGCTTGTGCCAACAAATTGTTGATGCTTGAAAACTCAGCATTCTACGTTGCAAGGTGAGATTTGGGTCTAGAAGTTTCCGAAAGCTATCTATTTTCATCTGTTTACCTGAACTATTACTAAATTAGTTTTCTGAAATTTGACAATATAAGAGATTTTCTCCAGCAGATAACTGTTATTTTGTTAACCGTTAATTAAATGCTTACAGCTGATATGCTGGGAGATTTCAGATAGATATCTCTAACATATAGTCCAAACAATCTTCTCACTCTCTCTCGCTCTTTCTCTCTCCCCAGTCCGGAAGCTTGTGCAGCTATATTATGGAAGTCCTCCAAGGCAGCTCCTAAGGTATATATATGTTGTGATAAAAGACTGTATTCTTTCTTGGAGTAAAAACCTTTACAAGCTTTCTGTGTGAAATTGATTAGGCAGCTGAGAAACTAAGGATTACTGCTCAAGAACATTATAAGCTGAGGATAGCAGATGGGATAATTCCTGTAAGCACTCCGATCTTATTATCTAGTGTCGTTCGTCGTTTGAACATGGAGATGAAATTAAGCCTCGAGTCATCTTTAACGTCATCAACAAAACTTCACAATAATTTCAGGAACCTCTTGGTGGTGCGCATGCTGACCCTGTGTGGTCATCTCTGAGGATCAAAGATGCTATTCTCCAGCAAATGGAGGTAAAATCTATTTTTTTGTAGTCCAAATTTTCTATATCCTTCTCCACTGATATCTCACTCGATGCAGGAGCTGACAAGGATGACTACAGAAGAGCTACTTGAACACCGGAGGCTCAAATTCCGGGCAATAGGACTTGGGGGGTTCAAAGAGGGTTCTGATGTGGAACCTGAGAGAAAGCGCAATATGAAAGCATCTGAGGTGAATGCGCCAAAGTTTGCTGACATAGAATCTGAGCTTGATGATCTCAAGAAAACAATACTCGAGGCAAAGGGACCGTCTGATCCAATCACAGATAAAAAACTTGAGAAGCTAGAAGAAGATCTTGATCAGGAAATGACAAAGGCATTCATTTCAATGGGCCTGATTGATCAGATTGAATCTCTTAACTTAGAGTTGGCTAGGTCCCCTGATCCTGATAAAGCCAAAAGCCAAGGCCTGAAGGAAAAGGCAGACAAAATAGTGCAAGAATTCAAGAGAAATCTGTCGCGCCCTGGCGCCTATCTTGGCTTAAAGCAGAAACTCCAAACACTCAACCTAGTGACCAGGCTACTTGAGGTGAAAGAAAACAGTGACAAGTTGAAGAGTGAGCTTAATCAGAAGCTTTCGTCCGACATAATACACAAAATGGAAACTCTGAAGAGGGCTAGAGACAATTTATCGAGTGGGGAACCTTTGGATGAGAATCTTGCACTGGAGGTCCAAGAGGCTAAAGAGGAGCTGGAGGAGGTTCTAAGATCAGCCAACTTGCAGGTTGTGGGAACGACGAAAAGGGACAGCCTAAATCCTCCTCCTGAACTGAGAGAAGAAATAGTGAAGATCAACAGAGATATCAAGCAGGAAATTGAAAAGGTAATAGATGAAAAGGGACTCAGTTGGAAGGTTGATGAGTTGAGAGAAGAAGCCATGAAAGATTCCTCCTCAGAAAAGGTCAAAAAGCTTGAAGCAGAGTTAAAGGAAGTGATTGCTGCTGCAGTTAGTGCCAGCCCTCTTAAGGAGAGGCTTGAGAGCTTAAGGTTGCAGACCGAATCATCCGATAAGGGAGCCGTGCAAGAAAATGTTGGTGTGGTGGATAACGGAAGGTGGTGAGACAGCTCGGGTTTAGTTGGTGGAATGAACGAGTTCAGTTATGCATCGACGTTTAAGGTTGTTTCATACTATGTTGATACTTGGATTTGTTCTTGCAGCTCTTGTATTGCTGTGTGGTTTGGATGTTGCCCTTTTGTGAAAATTTTGATTAAACATGAATGTTTTATTTTGCATGCCAACTCTTCTATCTGAGTTTGTTACTTTGAGCATCTGCCTAAAAAATCAATTTTGAACACTCACATTACATATGGATGTTGTCAATCTATTTAAGAATTTCCTATTAGCACGTAGAAATTAGACAATATTAAATTAATATTCAGCGAATAAAATACTAAACTTGATTGCTGGTCTTCTTAAAATAATTATCTTGTCTTGGCATGATCATTTAGAGTGAAGATTGAACGCATTTGTGCTGCTTACCATTTTTAGCATCACACTTGAAATATATATTCGGCGTGCAAGATTATAATATATAATATAATTTGATTTGATGGCAACAAAAGTGATTAATATTGACTAAAATTGGAGGAATGAACATGTGATTGAAGAAATGAACATGCACATCGATTAAAAAATACCCAAATTGATTTATTTTATGTTAAAAAACAATAAAATAAAATTGAATCACATATGCTGGAATTTTAAATTTAACACTTTTAATGCGAAATAGTTTTAAGTTTTCCTTAATAAAGTCGGTCGAACCGTGGGGAGCTTAATTTATTTGAAACTTTATAGGCTCGTTTTAATAATCTCAAAGTGTAGACCCCTCTTAGCAAATTAAAAATATCTCTCACGCCCTAGAATAGTCGCATCTTTGTAGACTTCCAATTACTCTGTTCCAAGTTTCAAGTTTCAACGCTCACTTTTCTGTTGCTTCAAAAATCTCGAGATTTATTTCTTATTGTCATTTACGTTTTAATCGTTTTTAGAAATTTTTGTAACGCAAATCATTCTGTAGCGTGCGATTTTGTATAAATTTTTTGGTAAATTCGTAGATTTACTTAGAATTTGTCCCCTCGTGTTGTTGTGTGGTTAAATTTCTATCAAGTAGTTACCATTAGGCCTGTGTGATGAATTCGCGAGCGAGATATCCGCCGCCGGGAATGGGCGGAGGCCGAGGAGGCGGTGGAGGTGGAAGCGGAGGTGGAATGAACCCGCACGGCGGTTCAAACCCTAATTTTCAACCAAGATACGCTAATCAACAGTACGTGCAGAGGGGTCAAGCGCCGAACTTTCAGAATAATCAATTGATTCAAAACCCTCAGCCGCAGCAATGGCTGCGAAGAACGCCGCAGGCTGACTCCACCGTTGATGAGGTTGAGAAGACTGTACAATCAGAGGCCGTTGATTCGAGGTCAAGATTTGTTTTTTACATTCTTTCTAGTAACTCTGCACTCAGTTGTCCTTTCTAGTTTTTTAATGGGATCGAATTTCACATTTTCGTTGTTTTTAAGTAGAGCATCTTAATTTGTTAGTTTCGCTTAAATGCATTGTCACATTTTCCGTTTGCTCATAATTTCTTTCTTAGAATAAGATTCTGGAAGTACTTAAACTGTTATAGGCATCAGAATTTAAGTGAAAGAAAAATTCGGTAGGAATCTAACTTCTGTTGGTAGGATTCTAACTTCTTAGGACCTTGAAAAACTAAGTACATAAACTAACGAGTCTTTACAAGTTCAACTTTCTACATAATTTTGTTATCCTTATCCACATTGAAGTTTTCAGGTTCCATTTGGTCTATCAGGTGTTTGATCTTGTGTTGATGTGTGGTTAAATTTCTATCAATTAGTTATCATGTGTGCTTATTTATGATCTTTGTTGGTTACATCAAGTTATTTATTAAAACTCGTGTATTGAGATGTAAGAAGGTTTCACTAAATCTCTTTCAATTTATTTTGCTTAATAGTCCTTTAAAGAGCCTGTCTCCTCAAGTTATCATTTTAAAATGTCATTGCTACTGAAACTCTTGACCACCATCTTTAATGTTTCTTAATGAAATGTTGAATGTGCATGGATTTAATTAAAATTTTGACCCATGTTCTATAAAGTCCGGAGAAACAATAGTGTCCCTACATGACATTTAAGGAGGAGTTCAAAGAAGTTCTGGGATTGAATTCTGTGATGCACCTTGGTGAAAATGATGCCTATTATTACCTTTGTCATTGTTAGCACTTAGCATTCTTTATTTCCTCTCCCACTATTCTTAATGCTGGTTTCTACGAGTATTTATCCATAATTTGATTATAACATATGCCATTTCTTTTTTTTTTCTCAATTAGTTCACAAGATTGGAAGGGACGACTAAAGTTACCGCAACCAGATACCCGTTATAGGACCGAGGTAAGGTGTTGTGGACTTGCATTTTATGGTGCAATATATTGTTGGAGTTGGTTATTTTTGTCCCATATGAAGTTGTCAGATTTGTTTGTGCATTGCCTGCTTGTCATTTGATAATAAGTTTGTTGGAAAGTGGGGTCACTTTTTAAGGACATTTCTTCAGATGTCTCAATTGAATAACATTCAGTTGACCGATAATATTATATAGTTAGGTGTTGGATAATTATGGGTTAAAATCATGACTTACTAGTAATAATTTAGGAGGATACATCACAAACACTACCTCAACCATGTACTCCCTATTTTACATAATCTACTTGGTGCTGCTATATTTTCAATGCATGTTGTGCTCATTTAGCGCATTAACAAAAGGCATCTAGGTTTGGTCACAGGGAAATATCATTTTACTGCCATTTCTAGATGCGTTGAGCCGTTGAGGGCCATTTAAGTATAGAAGGTGCTTATATGTTGGCTGAATGTAGAACTTGGATATCATCAACCCAGCAAGTACGTCACTGCTATAGCAACGGTTTGGCATTATTTAATGTTGATTCTTACTGTTGCAAAATGATTTGAATCATTTGATAATTTACTTTATTTATTAGCAAGTATGTCATTATTGGTAAACTATTCGCAGCCTCTCTAGTCCCTTCTGCAATAATACATTTGAGAAGAATTTTGGTATTAGGCTTTAGGTTCTAGGTGGTGGTGATTATCAATGGCTTGTATGCATGCAATTTGCCATTTATTTCATTATGCCGCAGCATATTATTGTCCTCATTGCTGTTTGTTTTTGTCTTTCAGGATGTTACAGCTACCAAAGGAAATGAATTTGAAGACTACTTTTTGAAGCGTGAGCTGCTCATGGGGATATATGAGAAGGGTTTTGAAAGGCCATCTCCAATCCAAGAGGAGAGTATACCAATTGCACTCACAGGAAGCGATATCTTGGCCAGGGCTAAGAATGGAACTGGGAAAACTGCCGCCTTTTGTATTCCTGCTTTGGAGAAAATTGATCAAGATAAAAACTTTATTCAAGGTTTGACACATGTTTAGGTTCCTCCAAATGTATAACCTCTGCCCTTTCTTGAAAATACGACCTCTTCCTAGTGAACATGTGCAATGGATTTTTGCCATTTTGGCATGCCAGTTTTCCATACACGCAGATGCATTCTTCAGTTAGCTTTAGTTATTTTTTCCTCAATATTTGATTCCTAGCTTTGTGTCTGACTCCATGCATGTTTGCAGTTGTTATTCTTGTTCCTACCCGAGAATTGGCTCTTCAAACGTCACAGGTTTGTAAAGAACTTGGGAAGCACTTACAAATTGAAGTCATGGCTACTACTGGTGGAACTAGCTTGAAGGATGACATAATGCGTCTATATCAACCAGTTCATTTACTTGTTGGGACACCTGGAAGAATTCTTGATCTTTCTAGAAAGGGGGTTTGTCACTTGAATGAGTGCTGCATGCTCATAATGGATGAGGTAAGACCCTAAGAGTTCTGGACGTCTTTTGAACTGGTATTTGCCCATGCATCTTGGATTGGAATAGTTATTATCTTCTTGGTTTCGGCTTTATTTTATATATCTTTACTCCAAACTTATTTGGTCTGGTATGATAATACTGATTACCTGCAGATCCCAATCTCCTGTTGAGATGCATCTAATACATTGACCTTAGAACTGCCAGAAGAGGGTCACTGTACCCGAGTAGATAGTGTTGCTTTATTTTTTATTTCTGATTTTGCTATCTGTTCTGTGCCATTTTAACATTCGAAACAATATAATTATCAACGTGTATGGGTCAATCTCACCCTTTGCTAATATCTTTCAGGCAGATAAGCTTTTGTCTCCAGAGTTTCAACCTTCTATTGAGCAGTTAATTAGCTTTTGCCCTACAAATCGTCAGATCCTTATGTTCTCTGCCACATTCCCTGTTACTGTAAAAAACTTCAAAGATCGATACCTGCGAAGGCCCTATGTCATCAACCTTATGGACGAGCTTACCCTTAAGGGTATAACCCAGTTTTATGCTTTTGTGGAAGAAAGACAGAAAGTTCACTGCCTCAACACACTCTTCTCTAAGGTTCTAATCTCATCAACATTTTGTCATTTATCTTACAAGACATGTTGTTCGACTTTATAGTCATTTGTATATACATATATGTATGTATTTATTATATACATTTATATTGACACATTTATGATTACATGTTTTTTGAACTTAACACATCTATCATTTTTGTAAACAGCTTCAAATTAACCAGTCAATTATTTTCTGCAATTCCGTGAATCGAGTTGAGCTTCTTGCCAAGAAGATCACAGAACTTGGCTATTCATGCTTCTATATTCATGCTAAAATGCTCCAAGATCATCGCAACAGAGTATTTCATGACTTTCGTAATGGTGCCTGCAGAAATCTTGTTTGCACTGGTTTGTTCTCCAGACCTTATCACAGTATTTTAGATTCTTGTTCTGCGTAAATTTTGTTTTGCCTGAATATTCACCTTCGTATCATGTGAAGTTATTAAGTTATAGGGCTGTAACTATCTTCTGATTTAATCTTCTAGAATGTTAATTCTTTTTCCTTTTGCATGTAGACTTATTTACCAGAGGTATAGATATTCAAGCAGTTAATGTCGTCATCAATTTTGACTTCCCTAAGAATTCCGAAACGTATTTACACAGGGTATGGTGCTTCATTTTTTTTTTTTTTCTTAATTTGTTCTCAATTCTGATTCTCTTAATTGATATTTTTGCTATATGCCAGGTTGGTCGATCTGGAAGGTTTGGGCACCTTGGTTTAGCTGTGAATCTGATCACATACGAGGATCGCTTCAATTTGTATGATAACATTCCTCGATTTCCTTAATACAGTACGGTTCTTAGAGGGTTTTCACTTCAACGTTCTCTCATCTTTCAGGTATAGAATTGAACAAGAATTAGGGACAGAGATAAAGCAGATCCCTCCACATATAGATCAAACTATATACTGCCAGTGATATGTGGTGGCGGCATCCGTTTTCATGGTCGAAGGTGGTAAAGCTGGTGGGTAATGAAACCTATGCATATTTTATCTACTTTGCAACAGTTGATGCTGGTGGGTCTTTACTCCTAGCCAGAGTTCTCTTCTATCTGATATGTGATACCTTTAAACAATTGTTTTAGGAAATCTGGATTGGTAGTAATAAACTGATAGTTAAGTAGTTCACAAGGCATTATTTTTTTACTTATTGATATATTTATGTTCTTTCAACTGATTCTCACTATGGATTTGTTGTTGAGTTATGGGGTTTCTTACTGCAAAATACTTACTTTTGTCGGATTTTATGGGAGGGATCAAGTAGTTTTCCGTCTGGATGTTATCATTTTTGCACATAGGAAGAAATCCACGAGTATTTTTGTGTTTTCTTTTGTAGCTGCTAATTTTTTTTATAAAAAAGTTGGCTTAGAAATGCTTGTTACTATATTTTGAAGCAAACCTTAGCGGACATGCAGACACAAATATGCCGAGTTGATATGAACATAAAGTGTAAGCCATAGGTGCTTTTCGAGATTATCTGATTTGAGATGATGCTATTGTTTGCAGATGTCCATCACGTGGCCATCAAATATATATTGATTTTGCCTCTAATTTATCGAGTCACTAGCTAGAAGTATTGTACTTAATGTAAACTTATCTGCACTTTTTGTATTGATTGTTGTCATCTTCTTTCTATGGCAGCAACATTTTGCTCGCCCTGGAGGTTGCACGATCAATTATGTCGGGGATTTATTAGCAACCATGCCATGTTATTGGTCACAAAAGACTTGTATTTGCCTGATGAGGCAGATGATGCAAGATATATCACCTCAGATATTTGGGCGTCTGATCATCGTCTCTAAAAAAGATTTGGAAATGATATTGCCACTGGATGCGTTCAATGAACTAAGCCCTACTCGTTTGAGCCTTGCTTATTTGCTGTTTTTATGTTGCGTAAAAGTTTGAGCTCCAAGTTGGTCAACTTTTCTGTATGTTCAAATCCAAATAAAATGTTGCTCTTTCCTCTTTGTTAATCTTCAGGTTTCTGTGGGTATTACTATTTTCTTTACCCCTCTGAGAAGAAATTGGTATTTTCTTAATATTTTTTCCTTTTGATTAGATTTGTATTTTGCTTTGTTTCATTTCCGAGATTTTATTCAGTGTTAGAAAATGTTATTTTTAAAAAAAATGTGTTCATCACTTGCAGTGTTCAAATTTCAAGGCTTAGTAAGCGGATGGTATTAAAATTACGAGAGTGATGTGCAAATGCGATATTCTGAGATAATTTTGGGTGTTGCTGAACACACTGGATTTTGATTTTACATCTCAAAATCCATTTTAGGTCAACTGTGGGACAGTGGGAGCATCTAATTACTAATATGAATCTTGGGGTTCTATAAAGGAAATATGGGGGTGTGGTAAGAAGACTCCATCAGAATTGTGTATCATTGAATATGTCTCAAATTTTTAAGTATTACTCCTCTCTCTCTCTCTCTCTCTCTCTCTCTCTCTCTCTAGTATTACCATGGACAGAGTCGGCAGATATTCAGCTTTTCTGTTCAATTGTTTCAAATTTCCTTGGTTACAAAGATATATTCACACTTTAATATATTACCTTTCACTAATTTTCTTATGCATCAAGTTTTTACCCTCGCTATTTCCTTCTGTGATTGTTAATTGTTTCATAATTAAGCTTTAGATTTATTTTTTATATATATTTTTTTAAAAAAATAAGCACGATTTGTTTTTTTTTTCATAAGTAGGCATAGATTAAGCTTTAGTGATTTGAAGTTGTATTTTATTGCAAATTCCGTATATACAACGTATGCTATATTTACAATGACAAAGGGAGGGTTAATGAGGCTTTTTCGATGCTATCCCATGGCGCTTTGCCCCCATTTGAAAGATCTTAGGCTGACGAAAACAAGCAAAATATACTTGATATGATAGGTTTAGATGAATGAAAAAATAGATATACTCATTAATTTTTTGTTTAAGAAAGCCAATATAGGTGTCCCATTTGAATGGAAAGCAGAAAAACATGCATGTGCTGAATATAGAATCGTCATCACTCATCACAATCACACACTCCAAGACACGACAAGTTTTGTCCAAATCTTAATTCATTCGACTTGTTCAATAATATCTACAGTATTTAGTTTGTTTTTTTGTTTTTTTCGTTGTCAATCTAAAACAAGAAAATGTTGTAAAATCGGGCCAAGAAAGCAGGTCAGCAACCAGTAATTGGAAAAGGAATTGAGTTTCAAAGTTTCAAACTTCAAAGCTCTGAAACAAGATTTTTACAAATTTATGACTTTTCACAAGAAAAAATACATCTCCCTTTATTGCATTTCCCACAGCTCGTTACCCCTGTCCTCCTGCATGAATCTCTGTCCCTGCCATTAATGCATCCCCCCCCCCCTCTCTCTCTCTAGAAAATGTGTAGTCATGTGCTTGCTGTATAGGACTGTATAGGTGGGATGGGAGAGAGAGAGAGATAGAAAAAGGGGATTTTTCATTGAATGCAGAGTATGTCCTTTCACCATTGAAGAAAGCCCATTAAATGCTTAGGTGAGCATCGCTCTCTCTCTCTCTCTCTCATCCCATTTCCCCTGTTCTTGTGTTATCTTGCATTTACTCCTCAGTCGGTCCATGGTATAGGCACATACAGTGAGAGACAGTAGTATGTGTTGGCACAATCTTGAAAGTTCAATTTCCTTTTGCCTTTTCTGCTTATATTTTACTGCCCCAAGCATTCAACGCCAAAAGTCTTACAGAATCATTTCCTCTTCTTTCTTTTCGTCTAATAGTAGCACTATTTTTGTGCCTAAATGAATGTTGGTTCGACTGAAAAAACAACTTAAATTGTTTAGTTTACGAAGAATTAAGCTAGTCAAAATATTTCTTTAAAGCTCTGAAAATCTGCTGAAATTGCAATCATACTCTTGATCTATATCAAAACACACAATTTTAAGTCTTGCTAAGCAACTAATTATTATTATCATCATTTTGGGCCTTACTTGATTGATCCACACACATATATGACTATGAGAGCATATGAAACAAAAGAGTGCTGACAGAAATAAATGAAGGGGGCTACCTGAGGTGAAGAGAAGAGCAATAAATATAAGAATTACTTTATTCCATTGAATCAATCATTCAATATCCTCGTCCAAGTTGTTCAACAATATTGCACCATTTATAGATTAGCATAGAAGAAAATCTGTGGTGATAGTGTTTCTTGTATCTGCATATCTATTCATCAGTCTAAGTGGAAGCATTCAATGCATTTCCGGCGGGCAAGCCGCCGGTCTCATTTCTGAAACCTCTCCCATAATATCTCTCTCCTCCTAAAGATTCACGTACACTTGCCTTCTTTAGCTTTTTCTCATTATTTTTCTTGAGAAACTTGCAAAGTTTGCATTTTCTTGTTCTTGATCAGGAACTCTTTGGTTTGTGAGTGTGTGTACTTTCTTGATGGGGAGAGCACCATGTTGTGATAAGAAGGGGTTGAAGAAGGGGCCATGGACTCCTGAGGAAGATGAGAAGTTGGTGGACTACATCGACAAGCATGGACATGGAAGCTGGAGATCCCTCCCTAAACTTGCAGGTTTTGTCATCATCTCTATTTTTCCTTTCAAAAATTTAAAAAAAAAAAAACTTTTAATCTTTCTGGGACTGTAATTCTCACTGATTTACCAGTGGTTAAGGTTGTTTTGTCGAATCAAGATTGTGAAATTTTGGACCCTTAGTGTTTGATCCAGTAGCAATTCTAGTTTGTGTTAGAATATAGTTCTGCATTCTTGCAAGTTCATCTACAATAGGTGGATTGAATCAAATCATCAAAATGTAAGATCGTGTATAAATAGATAGTAGGTACTGCAACATAGATTATACTATTAAGCTAATGAAACTGATTTTTCTGAAGTTCAGCTCTGCATTCTGACATATTGATCTACAATAGGTGGATTGAATCACATGTAAATTCGTGCATAAATAGATGGTAGGTAGCATAGATTAACTGAGCTGATGAAACAAAGGAATTGAGCTAATATGCAAAATACACCCGATTGATATGCATATGCTTGATGAAACCTAGCATCTTTCAGATTCATACAGAACATATTTTCATAGATCACATATTCTACGTTGTACAGGTCTTCTTCGTTGTGGGAAGAGCTGTCGACTACGGTGGACGAACTACCTCCGGCCCGACATAAAACGCGGGCCATTCAGCACTGAAGAAGAGAAGCTTGTGATACAGCTGCACGGCATTCTTGGCAACAGGTTGCTCATCGTAATTGTCTCTTGTAATTTGCATCTGCTCTTAAGCAAACACTAATGTTGATGTTGTTGAATTTGTCCAGGTGGGCCGCAATCGCCTCCCAACTCCCCGGTAGAACAGACAATGAGATCAAGAACTTGTGGAACACGCATCTGAAGAAGCGTCTGCTCCTCATGGGCATTGATCCTCACACCCACGAGCCTTCCTTAACCTCGAACAGCTTGCTGACTCGGCCCCCCTCGTCTCCTTCCACCCGCCACATGGCGCAGTGGGAGAGTGCTAGGCTCGATGCTGAAGCCCGTCTGTCCAAGGAATCGCTCCTCTCCATCCCTGCACCACTGCCAAAATCAGAGGCTGATCACTTCTTGCGCCTGTGGAACTCCGAGGTTGGAGAAACATTTCGGAAGATCAAGAATGGAGAGAAAGCTGAACCTCTGAGCCCGAGTCAGAGTCCAGGTTCTTCTGCTTCTACCAAATGCTGCTCGTTTTCTGGAACGACTACTGAAATCGGGCTTAAATCGGGCTTACACGAGACTGACTGCAAGAGCAGCAAATCTTGCACTGAATATGTTCGGACAGGAACTGATTCGTCTAGCTCGAATGAAATGGAAGATTCTTCTGAATCTACGTTGCAGCTGCTTCTGGATTTTCCATGCAACAATGATATGAGCTTCTTGGGAAATGCTGATTGCTACAGCTTGTATCCAGGCTTTACTAATGGTAGCTTGTTTGATTCCTCTTCTCAAGAACAGAAAGGTGGCTTCGTTTAGGTCCAAAATCACGAGATTCAAAGCTCGACTGTCTAAGAAATATTGGCCCCGTTTCTGCGTATTCTGAGCTTTTAAGGAATGGCGAGAGGGCCTGTATAAACTTTGGTCGCCTTAAAATAGAAATTGCTGTAGTTTTTAGCTATTGACTTTCATTTGCAGCTCTGACTTTCTAATATGTATGGCCAGTTAGTGTTTCAAAACGACGTGTTAGTGATAGTGAAACACGAGATCTAATACTAAACTGTAACAGCAGATGAACTGGAACCAGTGAATGTAAGAACATTCAAGGAGACTTCAATTACTTCAAGCAAAATCACAATGGATTTGTTCAAGATATTGTTTTCTTGTTACAATCCAAGAGTACCGTAACATAACAAAGCACACGACGAAATAAGCCTATACAGAATTGAGATATATCAAAACAGAAAATGTATGATGAAGATTCACACTTTGTTCGTGATGATCATTCACTGATGTTTCTAACCACCGAGGCATCCGCAACCCTTGGGGGGAGCATGCCCCGTTGCTCGGTATTTTGCAGCCGTCTCCTCAGCTTTGAGCATTTCTTCTCCGCGCTTAGCTTCAACCATGGCTCTCTTCTCTTCTGCCTGCTTATGAATCATTGCTACCTTGTTTCTGATTTTCTCTGCGTATTCTGCTTTCTTCTTCTGCGTTTTCTCCTGCAAGTATACGTGGAACATCTCATGTTTCATTTCTAACTACACTGCACATAAAGTCGCGTTGTTCATGAAGAATGCGCGTTACCTCAATGCTCTTGAGCTCGCTCTCAAGAGATGCTTTCTTGGTGTTTTCCCATGCTGCAACGTCGGAGATCTTCTTTTGGGCCCTGTGTTCCATCATCATATGATATAGCCAGTTAGCCACTATCATCTATCTATATGGTGAGTTTTTAACCATTTTGTGAAATCACAATGAGCATAACAAACGAGAACCACGGGAAGAAAAGCAAATTAGAGAAGGATAAGCCTTACTTGTTTTCCACTTTGGTTTTTTCACTCTCTTCCCATGCCTTGATATAAGACAACCTCTTCTCATCTTCAAGCTTTGCAAGAGCAACATCTACAAAATTCAGACAGTCCATCTCTTTCACTAACTAATCTCCTCCCATTTCAATCTCATTCAACTAAACTGTCTAAACAGCATGATAGCTTTGATTTGCAACAAGGTTATAACAAGTTCTCTTTTCCACATTCTACACGAATTACTCCTACTAGCTACTAAACTAAAGAATTGAAGTGTTTAACTACTTGATTTTTATGAATGCGACGCGCACCTCTATCAAGGGATCCTTTGGAGCTTATCTTGGCAACAGGTTCAGGGACCTCTGCAGCAGACAAAAACATTGTGACTCACACAACTCAATTTCAATCACAACTAACGGCAAAGAGGTTCGACAAGAAACGGATTAGCATTAAATGTTTTATGAGTTAACTCCCAATTAAACATGTATATAATTGCATCTCAATATACAATTAGACATACAACCACTCAAAATCATAAAAGATGATCTCACCTGTTTTTCAGAATTTTCAAATAAGCATTTCATCAACATCAGTTCGTAGCTAGGAAAAAAATACTTCAAGATCATACACATTGTACAGAATTACCATGAATTTTCACAAAATATTCCAAATAAAATCTATATTTCTTTGAAAAATCTTTTATTTTGATAGTAACAAAACAAAGATTCTTATTTTGAGAAGTGATCATTGGACCATCTCAATTCTCAAACACAGAAGCTGGAATAAAATTCTTCAAAGTAGCCTATATATTAATTGAATTCCATAAGAGCAAAAAGTATTGTAATCGTAGTCGCAGCAACCTAAATTGAAGAAGCAGCACTACATTTAACAAAAAATCTCAAAATCAACGCGGGGATCATGACATGTTGATCATAGATTCTCACAATCTTTCTAAATAGATCAGTCATAGCTTCAGAGCCATCCCTTTTGCTTCAATAAATATTTAAGAGAGAGAGATGAGAAGTGAATTTACTTGCAAGAGCTTTGGAGTCGTCGTGAGGTGGCGGAACAGCAGGCTTATCCTGCACGACGTCGTTGGGTTTCTCCATCACCGCCGTGGCAGCTGGTGGTGGCTCCTCCGCTTCAGGTTTCTTGTGAACAACTTCTTCCGGCGCTGCAGTTGCCATTTATACAGATATATGTATGATATACACAGAGTCCCTCTCTCTCTCTCTCTCTCTCTCTCTCTCTCTACTGGCGAATAAAGCAAAAGAAGCAAAGAAAATTCTCCACTAACAGAGAAAGAAGTAGAACGGTTGGAGAATTCAGAAATGGCAAAAGATTACTATATTTGTGGCCCTTAAAACGACAACCCAAACTGCGTATCTACCGTGTCTGCTACTGTAACTCTGGATTTTCTGTAATACAAGAGTTACAATTCTCTGCCTCGCGTCTCATGCTAGCTAACACACCCCTTTTCTGCACAGTTAAATTCTAAATCTTCCGCTAATTAATTGTTTTTGGATTAATATATTTAATACCATATGCTATTGCTATTGCTATTGCTGTAGCTGTACTAGTGAATAGTGATTCAATGAAACGCACATGCTATTGTTACGGTATTTTATTTATTTCATACTCTTTTCTCAAAAATAAAATAAGAAAAAAAATTATTTGCTAGTCTATCTATTTTGGTGGAGCCATGGAGCATGATTGTTGACGCTTATATTTCTCTTTGGTTTCAAACAATGAAATCTTATTGTGTGTTTTTTTTTCTTCCAAACTTCACCTTCTATAGAGTGATTTGATTCACCATTTTGGTGTTCCCGGATCAACAAATCTGACCATTTTTATTTGTAATAATGAGTTTTTTTTGTTTATATTAATCAAATTATTATGTTTCTATTTATTAAAGAAGATTATTAGTATTACTTGTGTGATGCATGTGTTTCAAGTTTCTCAAATTGCAATGTTAAAATTTTAAATATGTCCATATTGTGTCGTTGAAAGGAAAGATAATTTAATCATTTAAATAAAAAAATGATGTAAGAGAAAAATATAATATCAATGATATTGAGAAAAAATGGTGAATTCAAATGGGAATGGTTTGCCAAAAAAATTATCTAATAGTAACACGCAATTTTCAAAATGAAAATGTCATACATTGATGAACTCAAACTAACTTATTACTAATTTTATTCGAAGTATTCTAATTGCTACTCAATTTGTTTAGCAGGACAAATATTATATCGGTGTCAAATTTATGGCATCGAGTTCGATAATTTAAATTTTATAATTTTGATTTTACCTATTATACCCTTATTTTAAATTTTAATTTATCTAAGGTAATAATATAATCATCTTATATTATTTGATATTTTATTATTCTTTATATTCTAATAACTAATCTATGATTATCATTCTAATATTCCAACCCTGAAAATTTTAATTCGTTAAAAACTTATCAAGATAGTATAATCATTAAAATAATTAATTAAACTCAAATACACTATTAAAAATCGTAATTTTATACACATCAAAAATTTTAAAAAAATGGTGAAATGATTTAAGGATCATGTCACTTAATGATTTCGAAATACACCCCTCTGTGAAGTTCAATTTATTTCTATAAATTAATAGCAAACTCACGTGAATACTAAACATTGTAATTTGTAAACCACAAGTTAATCAAAAGAAAATTCTAATTAAAATTCCATTTTTTTTACTTTAAAAGAAAGATCAATAGTCTACCAAATCTAAAGGGAAAAATCGATATATTTATAATTTGCTACTATTTTTTACATAAAATATGTCATATTCTTAATTAATAATATAAGTTATTCATTAAATAGAATTCATAAAATGCTATAATATTCTTAAAAATGTAACAACCAAGACATTAAATGCACATATTGATATATAAAATAAGATAAAAAGCTTGTACTTTATTTACATTATTTATTAATTTTTTAGTAATATCAAAATATAATCCCAATTGATATGGAATAATATAATATATTTACGTGTACATTTTATTAAGAACAAAATTCACGTACTTTTTATTGACAAAAAAAAAAAACATTTGAGAGATTTTGACCACATATTGATGCTTTCATTGAATATGATAAATGAAAATCATTAAGACATTATTATTTGCTCCATTATATTAAAATTTATGTTTAATTTCAGATAATGCCTGAATTAATTGTGTTTTATTAATAAAAAAAGGAACAAGCCATGAAACCAAAAAACTAACACACCAAATATTCAAAACAAGATATTTAGGGCATGTCTCATTAAAACCTAACATAGTAAAACCCCCAATGAAGAAACCTCTGATGAAAAAAAGAGTACCAACTCTAAAAAAACGAGGGAAAATGAATTGATGTTAATTTCGAATGATATCACATATATTTATATTTCTTTTAATTACATAAAATAAATTTAATATAGAATCCTAGGCAATAGATAATATCCACAAATTTATTATATATTGATTTGATATGAATTATCAATTAAACATAAATAATATATTGATTTGATATGAATTATCAATTAAACATAAATACACTGCACATGTATGCATGTAAAAAAACTTTGTTTTTTAATTGAGAAATTAAATGTATTTTTAATATCATTTGTGAATGTTGAACTTTCATACTATGAATGTTGAATTGCAAAATAGGTCAAATATATTAATTTATTTAAAAATTACATATCCTTATAATTTGTTCAATATACTTCAATCTTAATTTCGACATATAAATTACTAATTCACACCATTCGATATCAATAATGTGAATATTGATATCACTAGCATGTAACTTAGTTGATATTCCTCCCATTTATAAGGGTGAGAGATTTGGGAATGAATCCTTCCCCCAACTCAAAAAATATAATGTGAATATTGTTGAACTAAAATAGATATAAAAAAATAGCAAAATACAATATGCATTTACGAATAATAATGATTTCATTTTAAAAA
Source organism: Perilla frutescens (assembly GCA_026008535.1). Classification (NCBI taxonomy): domain Eukaryota; kingdom Viridiplantae; phylum Streptophyta; class Magnoliopsida; order Lamiales; family Lamiaceae; genus Perilla; species Perilla frutescens. The sequence continues at coordinate 39,258,635 of BRKX01000002.1, read as the reverse complement.
GCGTAGTGAAACTCTTAAATCTTTAAGTTTACTTATTTTGTCAAAATATGTTTCCCAACTCATTATATTTAGGGTTAATTGGCTTAAATATCATTAACTATACACAAAATTCGATTCTCAACATGAATTTTAAAATGATATACTCGACCTATAAAACATGCACTTACATTTTTTTTTTAATTACAACATTCATTTGAAATTGGGTGTAATCAAGTCTGGCATGACCATTATCGGAATATAATTTTTTGTTGTAAAGGTATTCATACATAATTCGTGATATTTAAACTTATTAACCCATAAACTTCAGATAATTTTATGTTTGATATAATTTTAACGACATAAATGTTAATATTCAAATAATATACAAATTGGTTAAAAAGATAATTATTTAAATATTATTTGTAAGAGAATATATTCATTTGAATTTTACACCCACAAGTAATTATATACGTATAGCATGTAAATCTAGAATATATACTTTTACGTTATCATTTACACTATAGTGATGATCAATATATATTAATGATAGACACATTATTAATTCTAAAATTAATGTACTTGTTGATATAATTATATCAATTTAAATTATATCATATGCTGATAAATAGTTCATTTTACTCAGATGATAAATTTTTTCAGATCCATGTACTTTTATGTTTTGTTTGGGTATGACTTTATATTTTTTCGTAAGTCATTCTATTTCTATATTTGATATATTATTTAACGTGCAAACATATTTGTTAACTTTTTTATTATTTTAAATAATGCTTAAGTTATTTAAATAATGTTGTATTTTATTTATTTTTGCATTTACATATGTAGTGATATATTTAAAATATAAAAATTGAGAACTATTATTGTATAATCTATTGATATTGCATTGATATTTTGGATTTCTCCAGTTTAAAATTTAGAGGCCATGTCTATTTTTTAAGATGAGAGGGTAATTCTCTGTCTTGCTCTAACTCGAGGTCAAAGTGTAGAGGTTCTAGTCCTGCTGATAACAATTTAGATTGAACTTGTAATTCGACATGCAAGTGCTTGCCAACTATGCACTGAGACTCACAATTTATCTCTCCTACTAAACTCTAGAGACAAAACAATATGGGCCCTACTGAAGTGGTTCATCCTGAAATATTTCATTTTAAAAACTACTCATTCCGTCCTAATAACAAGGTCCACTTTTTTATTATTTACTCTCTCTATTTTAATAGGAAGTGGACCTTGCAAACGGGACAGATGGAATATTAATTTTTCAGTTACTATTTTAATTACATATTAGGGAAACATTTAATTTAGAATACTGTGTTATAGTCTAATAATAATTTTACAATACCATGTATAACATGATATAATAAGAATGTAGATTTTAGTTGCTAAACTTGGACGTATAGTAGTTTTTTTTTTAAATTATGTTAATTGTACTTTTTCATAATAATTAAATCCAAAACAAATTAATTAAGAGGATATACTATTTTATTCATTCTTTATTTTGTACACTCATTAATAAAACAACCGATGATAAAAACTTATTCATCAATTTTAAAATTATTTATTATTGTCATTTTTTTATTTCACTTCTATAGGCGGATGATAAAATTAGTATCGTGCACGCAAGAACGCCCGCAGAAATCTCCAAATTCTTGCAGGAAAATCAACTATTCTGGTGGGAATCACCCGCATGAAATCCTGATATTTTCTTATAGTGCGATAAACTGTAATAATATTTAAAATTTCAAAAAATATAACTGTATGTTTATAGTGTGTGCGTATTAACATTGAAGCTTAAGGTATTTTTACGAAATTCATATTTTATATATAGTACATTATGAAACAATTGATTATACATATTGTATTTTTACTCTCTTTTATTCAATTTTAAAATTTTAGTTAATAATTTCACTAATTTGTGTCTCTATGTACCAAATTATATAAAATCGAAGTAGAGATTATAGTTGGAAAAAGGTTTATCCAAAGCCTTGTCGAATAAAACCACATCCAAAGACAATGTCAAATTTCTATTTAGTAATGAAATGAGATGTCCATTAAATTATAATATGGTTGTCATAAGGAACTATATTTTATATCAAATATTTATTTTAAAAGAATGAAAACTCTCAATTCAGGATCCGAAAGACGAAAACTATCAATTCAGAACCAAAAATCATGAATTATGATTTTTTTTTAATAATTTCTTTATTAGATTTAATAGATAATTAATTAAAGAATTTTCATTGAAAATTAATATAAAATTAATTAAAATAAAAGGAAATCAAAATTCATGATTTTTGAGGGCGTGAATTAACAAATTTAATCTTTTAGGTCCTAGATTAAGAGTTTTTATCTTTAGATATACAGGATTTACGTATGGCAAAAACTTGTATGCACTAGATATATATAAGCTTATATCAGACGGTCAACGTGTTTGACCGGGTCAAATGCCGGTCAACACGCGTTGACTCGGTTAACCCGTAAAAAAGGAAAATGGTAAAATAGGTGATACTTTTTAAGGATACATATGCCACTTTTTGAATTTTGAGTGATACTTTTTAGTGTTATGGTTGATACTGATTTTGACGGATTTTTTTTATTTGACCAATACTTTTTAAGGATACAAGTGATACTTTTTAGTGTTGTGGTTGATACTGATTTTGAAGGATTTTTTTTTAGTTAACTGGGCCAATGCGCGTTTTCCGGCGTTGACTAGTCAACACGTTGACCCAGTCAATGCGCCTGATGGTGCACCTAGTGCACACAAGTGCTTCTCTTTACGTATAGATTACCCATTTTTTAGGCTCTTAATCGACAATTCTCCTTTATTTTAATATGGTTAATATTGAAAATTAATATAAAATTAATTAAAAATAAAAAGAAATCAAAATTCGTGATTTTTTAAGTCTTGGATTAACACTTTTCATTTTTTAGGTCCTAGATTAAGAATTTTCATCTTTTAGGTTCTGAATTGATAGATTACCCATCTTTTAAGTTTTGAATTGACAATTCTCCTTTATTTTAATATGGTTAATATAATTTTATTTTAAACTTGATATTTTATAATTATAATTTACCTTATAAGTGTTAATTATACATATTATAAATTTATAATATTATTTAGTAAGATCATAATAACTGCATGCAATGCACGTAATCTATACTAGTATTTAATAAAAGGCGACAAACACCACAAAAAAAAACCCATGAATTTGGAGTCGGCGTACTCAATTAGTCATAGTTATGTGGTCATATATATGTACATATAATTTACTTGAAAATTTGGTGTTTAATTTAATTTGTACTCACAGTTACAATTAACTCACAAAGATTTTAAAGATAATTTTTTTGCAAGTTTAATTAGTAATAAACACAAACGGCGGTAAAGATGCATGTTTATGGACGGAGATAAATTAGGGTGCAGCAAAGATAATGTGGGTGCGATGCAGAGTGGAGTCTCCCACATGCCGACAGGCGACAGGGTTACAACTTTGACGGTGGAAGACGCTAGCACTGTGCACTCTACCTTATGTAAGATTTTTTAATGTCGTAAATTTTAATTATAAATTTATCAAAACATACATAGTAGTATCATTTTTTCCAACAATATGCAATCAGTGTATGTATAAACAAAACTAATATGCACAAATCGTATGTACGTAAGTAATTTTTACGTCAAAATAATTCTTTTCATGCATGCTTGGTAATTTTATTTTGATTTTATACCAATTTTAGTTAAGAATATATATTAAGCACAGTTAAACTCTCAAGTCATTTTAGTTAACTCAATTGTTAATTATATATGCACCGTATTATTCCATTATTCTTATAACTTCTTCTATTCGGAACTAGAAATTTAAAATAAAAAAAATAATATAAATGTTTACCTAGCTACTTGATTGCAATACCGACATCATTGATTAATATCTCGAACATTTTATTTAATCAATTCATAGCACATGTAATCGAACAATTTTTAAAAGAGAAAAGAATCCCGTGCATTGATAAGCTTGGTCTAATAATTAAGTTTTTTAAAATACATAGACTTGTATAGAAGCTAGATTTAAAGAAATTTAAATTAACTTAATGGTATCTGTTTAATTATACATACATGCAATTTGTAATTGTCTAAAGCTTGCGGTTATTTACCACTTGCTCAAAAAGTTGTTATATCAGTATATCATCGAATTAATTTAAAAATATAATACTACAGGGAACATTTTGTATAACTAATAAATGTTATATATTTTCATTGGCTCCACATGGGAACAAATGACAATTTCATTAATATATAGAGATATAGATTGGAGATGCTTTGGAATTTTCTTGAAAATCAACATGACAATTGGCAACGGATTTTGGAGCCTACGAAATAGATCCCTCCCAGGTGTAATTACGTTTTTATTAAATTGATTAATCAATCTTATTTCAATATGCATTTATTTTTTTAGTATAATTAGTGAAAAATGTATCATCATTAGTTTGTAGATGCATTCACAGTCCACACATATCTGTCTTTGTCTATAAATTAAAATAAAATAAAATTATTCATCCGGAAAAAATATCGTGATGAGTGATTGTCTGACTGATATCTTTACTCTTGAATACAACTTAAGGGATGTGTGCATTATCGAATATTGACACTTAATTATTTTCATCGGCTTCTATCATTTTTCGTATATTTAATCGAGATTATTTGTGCTATAAGAAGGAAATAAAAATAAAAAAGAAAACTATTGATAGTAGGTTGAATCAGTTGAGGCTTTGTGAACGTGACATGTTGATGAATAATGGCATCCCATGACTCGAGATTTCAACTGAAATGCGTGACGTGATATTTTAGATTTTCATGAATTAAATTCAATTGCATAAAAGTCCAAAGGGCTACAACTACAACCCACGTAGCAAATATGATATTTTGTTAGCTACGTTTCGGCCTTTTATTTTTGGAAATGATTGCATTCGTTATTTTGTAGTGAGCTGTGATAGCTACGCCAAAAATTACAAAATATATTAGATTTTTTTTTTTGTTATAGATTTAGATTGAGAGAAAAAAAATTATGAATTCTCGATTTTACTCACTCGGACTACCACATAATACGTATGTGTAGAGAGTGATTTAACTATTTATAATTACACTTTTGTGATAGGTAAAATATAAAATAAGTTAAATTTGAGAAGAAAACCAAGCTAAACTCGAAGCAAAAAGGTTAATAGTGTATATGCCCTAATGCTCTTTTTTCCTTTAAATAATGTACAATTAATTATAAACAGCTATTTTATTATAGATAATTAATTGATTGAGTTCGAGTTATATCGTTAAAATAACAAATATCACTCACATATTTGTGTACATGTATATAGGTGTATCTAAATAATTAATTCCGAAGTAGCATTTCCGAATGAAATATAGGATCCAATGCTCGATTTAAATATATTTTGAAAATAGTAGATTATTTTCACAAAAGATAAGAATGATTTGTTGCCAGCAATTCTTGGTCGTATTGAATTAATGAGTGTGGGTGGGGGCCCTCTTAAATTTATCTATCTAGTATCTACGTCCACTGTCCTTTTCTTCTATTATTTTATTTTTTTTCTCATTTTTCCTATTTAACGGAAGATGATTGAGTGGGACCTACCTAAATCAAATTTTGCTTTATTTCTCTGGTCGTAAAAGGACCACAACAATTACGCCAAAATTAAAGAGCGGACGTATAGTTTTTTGTTTTTTTAATTCTGGTATGGTATGGTTGAAGGCCAAATAATTCTTTTACAATAATCATTAATCACTATTTAAATTTGTATATGGAATTGTATTCCGGTTATAAATTTACAATATCAAATATGCATAATTATTTCAGTCGAATGTGAATAAAGGTGGGGGTTAGTGGGGGTGGACATAAATTAGCCAGGCTGTGTATCATATCATATGTGATCTAACTTTTGAGATGGGGCCCTAATCCTAATAAGTATAATTAAGAGTCTTTTTTATAAGTTCTTTTACCACAATTATCATCTTACGAACCCCACTATTGTTGCCTTGTTGGGATATTATCAGTTATCACATACACACGTATATGTATATATATACACTGATGATTTTATTACTATCACAAATACAATTAGGTATTCAACTTTACCTCAACGAGAAAAAAAAAAAAAGGTATTGATCAACATATTTTTTTACGATAACTATAATCCACACATGGTACACGGACATTACATTATATTCAATTTTATTAGTATGTGGATAGTGTGCAACACTTGTGGTAGTATCATGGATCTCACATTGTTGACATAATGTGTATGCACACAACATAAATACTATTTCACATATGAGAAAATTACAATGATATATATATATATATATATATATATATATATATATATATATATATATATATATATATATAGAAGTATGAATTTTTAAAATTCTTAGGAAGTGATTGGTATGGTAAAATGGAATGTAATAGAATGATCATTCTTATGTTCATTTCCATTCTGGCGATCGGTATGGTTCAAAATTAGGAATCAACATTTCTCGAATGAATTCCTATTCCCAAAGGAAGGAGAATATCCATTCTACCCACCCCTCATGGGTTTAACTATTTTCATTAACAATATATATATATATATATATATATACTTATACATTATTATGTCTTATAATATTATTTTATCATATTTAGAAAAATAAATAGAAAATTAGATTAAATTATTTATTATTATTATTAGATAATGCAATATAAAATATTTATGTATTTGATATAATTCAATACATTCAAATGAAAAATTAAAATTTTAAACTATTTTTCTATGAAGTAAAAATATTTTTATTAACTTATACAAATTATTATATATTGATTAATTAAATACTTTATAATTAAGTTTTTCAATAAAATAAAATTATAATTTTCTAAAAATATTAGAAAAAAATCACATACTAAAAAAGAAAAATGAAATTTAGAAATATAAAAAATAAATTTAAGCATATGTTGATGTTTATTAGTTACTACGTACACTTTATTCAATTATAAGAAAATTTAAAAGTACATAAAATTAAATGTTCATTATATATATAAGATAAAAATGATATTTCATTCCGTTCTTTTCATTCCGTAGACATACCAATTATAAGAATTACTATTTTATTCAGACCCTATTCTGTTTTTAAGTCCATTCTATTCATACTTAGTTTCATTCTATCATATTAATAAGTTCTTTTAAGGTAAGAAAATACAAGTACAACCTGCTTATGCATATATGCCTAGCCACGGTCCCAGCATGTCTTATGACTTTTCTCCTAAGTTAGCCTTTTAAGTGTTCTTTTGGCTTCACACTTCGACGATAGTAGTTGAAATAAGGGTTAATTGTCAAAAAATGCAGCACCTTTCAACGAATTTGTAAATTAGACACCACTTTTCAAACGTTTTAATAATGACATAACTTTTCATTTTGTAGCAAAATAGACACTCCTTTTTTTTTCCGACCACCGACAAAATGACACGGCTTTACTTATTTCCTACATGGACTGGGACTCCTATGTGTACTTGCCACACCAATGTTTATTTTTAGGTTAATTGCCAAAAGATACACAACCTCTCAACGAATTTGAAAATTAGACACCACTTTCCAAACGTTTCAATAATGACGCAACCTTTCATTTTGTAGCAAAATAAACGCCCTTTCTTTTCCGGCCACCAACAAAATGACATGACTTATTTCCTACGTGGACTGGGAGTCCGACTTGAGGAAACGTCGTCGTTTTCAGCTTAAAGATTTGGGAATTAAACACACATTAAATTTAAAGTTCACACATTCTTCACCCTAATTTCTCACAAGAAATCCTCTTGAATTTGTCAAAAACTTTTGAATATTGAAAGTCCATACCAGATGTTTTTACCGATGCCCAAATTGAAAGGTATTTTTTTTTTCATTGTTTTGTTATTTCACGTAGGAAATAAGTAAAGTCACGTCATTTTATCGGTGGCCGGAAAAAAAAAGGGAGTGTCTATTTTGCTACAAAATGAAAGGTTGTGCCATTATTAAAACGTTTGAAAAGTGCTATCTAATTTTCAAATTCGTTGAAAGGTGGTGCATTTTACCGATGCCCAAATTGAAAGGTATTTTTTTTTCATTGTTTTGTTATTTCACGTAGGAAATAAGTAAAGTCACGTCATTTTATCGGTGGCCGGAAAAAAAAAAGGGAGTGTCTATTTTGCTACAAAATGAAAGGTTGTGCCATTATTAAAACGTTTGAAAAGTGCTATCTAATTTTCAAATTCGTTGAAAGGTGGTGCATTTTTTTGGCAATTAACCTAAAAATAAACATTGACATGGCAAGTACACATAGGAGTCCTAGTCCACGTAGGAAATAAGTAAAGCCACGTCATTTTATCGGTGGCCGGAAAAAAGGGAGTATCTATTTTGCTACAAAATGAAAGGTTATGTCATTATTGAAGCGTTTGAAAAGTAGTGTCTAATTTACAAATTCATTGAAATGTGGTGCTTTTTTTGACAATTAACCCTTGAAATAATTATATGTAATCCTATCATGCCCAAATAATACCCATCTTTATTATTTTAATTACGGGTACAACTTGCCTATGCATACCCAACAGGCTTATCATTCAAGTTTATGTGATCTCAAATTCACCTTAAAAAAATGCTTTTGTGTTCTCAATCTTTATTTCCTATTATATTTCAAATAACTTTAATATGTTAACTCATATTATGTAAGCAAATACTAATTATATATTATATTATATATGTAAGTAATGCCTTACATCGATGAGAAAATGAAAGCATGCATAATTTATAGGGTGTTTTCTTATACATATAATATATGGGCTTGGACCCATCAGACTGGTTCAGGCCCAATAAAAAAATCAATCAATAATGGCGGCGCATGGACCCCACGTGCCATAATATTTTTTTTAATTTTTTTCCATTTTTATTATTTTTTTCGATTTTCTGTTGTCCCCCCCCCCCAAATTATATACCATAAAATACAATAAGTGAACCCTAAAATTAAAATAAATTAATTTAAATTTATTTCACATTAAAATAAATTAATTTAAATTTTTTGAAATAAGTATATATATATATATATATATATATATATATATACACCCTAAAATTGATTTAATGAACCCTAAAATAAAAGTGAATGAATTTTTTTTTTAAATACGACGACTCACGCAATGCACTCGCCCAACGCTTTCGCTAACACATGGGCTCGTGCACAAATATAAATGGTAATTGAAAATTAAAAAAATCTAATTTTAAAATAAATAATACCTTTAAATAGAATTAGCGAACTCTAAAACAAAAGTGAATGAATTTAGTTTTTTTTTTTTTAAATCTGACGACTCGCGCAATGTACTTGCCCGCCGCTAACGCGTGGGCTCATGCATTGCGCTCAACAATTTAAAATAAATAAATAAATATAACCCTTAATTGATGTTAATAAACTTAAAAAAACATGAACCATAAAAAATACAAATAAATCTCTAGAAATCTAAAAAATTCTAAAAATATTAAAAAGATCCTAAAAAGTCTAAGAACCCTGAAAAAACTCTAAACTCCTAAATTTCAACATTAATTGGAATAGAAAGAATCATAATTTGAACTAAATAAATTCGTATAAGATAAGTAGCAGATCCGTTACTTTTTAAGGATATAAGCGATACTTTTTGAATTTTGAGTGATATTTTTTAGTGTTAAGATTGATACTGATTTGACAATTTTTTTTACAGATCAACGTCAACCCGTGTTGACCCCGACTTGTCTGATGGATGTATGAATGTTATTGGACCTTGGGTAATATACAAAAGAATTGATGATAATTTATGAGGTTAATTATGATTAAATACACAAACTTTGACAAAATTTGCAATTTCAACACACTTTAAAAATTTGCAATTACAATACAAACTTCCATGTTTTTACAAAATAAACACCCCCAAATTTTTCCAACAAACGGAAAAATGACATGACATTAAAATATGCCACATCGACAAGGTTGCTAGCGTGGACTTTACACATAAAAATTGGGACATCGTTTTAATTTAGAAAAAAATGGTGAACATCAATCAGATATCGCGATTTCATTATCACTCTAAAACAAAATCGTCGTGTAATACCTTTAAACCCTAATCTTTATATCAACACCATGACAGAAGAAGAAATTCAATTCAAAACCCGAACAAATCAGCAACAAAAACCCTACTTGTCGTGGCGGTGGTCGTGGTGGTCCACTCAACATGTGAAAAGTGAAATACCACGAATATAATTGGACGAGGACAATCGCGGCGGTCCCTTCGATAGCTTAGAAATATTCGATTTGTTGTGTAAATGTCTAACAGGTAGAACTCCTCATGTATTTATTTCTAACTTTGTTATTGTATTTTTGCTTCTGGTTCGATTAAGATATTCTTCTTACCAAGGATTTTGTTTATAAAATTTGAATTTTTGTTATATTTTGTATGTCCTATCTAGTTCCTCATGAAAATATTAATATAATTATATTGAATTTTTGTTAGGTTTTGTGAGTTGAATTTTTATGTTGTATATTTATTTTGAAGATAAATAAATATTTTATTCATATATACAGTAGTATTGTTCCAAGAAATTTAGCAGCAGTCTTGTCATATTTAGAGAGATCTCCAGCCCATAATTTTTGACTATGACCTCTAACAATATCCTAACAAATTTGAAGCTCTAGCTGCTTAATTGATTTTTTAATGACGCAATTCATACACAATCTATTTTAATCATGGCGGGAAATTCATATCTTTCAAGATGAATACTTATATCATGTGGCTAAATTACAGTTAGACACGGGCCGATGCCGATATATTTGATTTTTTGGATCTTGTAGAAGAATTGGAAAAACATGTATATGAATCATGGGATCGTCTACGATGGAAGTTCCCGAACACTAGTGAATATAAGGTCTTCAATGATGACAAAGAAGTGATGGAGTTTATCTCTCATATCATGAAAAGTTCCAAACAAGTTATTAATGTTTATGTGGATAATGGAAGTGGAAACATAGTTGGAGAGTTGATCAAACAAACAAACATCGAGCAGTTGAAAATTGCAATGAAGAAAAACAATGTGAATGTGATAGAGATGAATCAGATGGTGAATTTAGTGAAAGCTCTGAGGAATATAGAGAATAGATGATGGAATGAGTGTTGATGAGCTAGGCTCAAATGATGAAGAGTACATAGAGACTAGAAACAACAAAATCAAAAAGAAGTTTGAGCTTACTGCCTTCATGACATCAGAAAATTTAAATCTATTGAAGAAACTAAATTTGTTAGAGAAGCTGATGTAATATATTTTTACTCAGATTATGCAGATTCAAATGAAAATAGCGGTAGTGAAGAACTTGATACATTAACTTGAAACAAGAAGCGTGTTAGATTGAATTATGATTCAAAATGTGACCATAAGACATTGAAATTAGTGGTTGGGATGAGATTTGAAAATGCAACCATGTGTAAGCATGATATCCGAATAATTTCTGTATGGAATGTGTCACCCTATAAATTTCACGAGATCAAGTAAAACATAAGTTGAGGTGAAATGCATCCCGCAATGCGGGAGATGTTATGGAAGTATAGTAAAGAGCTCATTATCATTTTTCATTAAAAAGGTCGCTGATCGTCATACTTGTCCAAGAAAAATGCACAATAAACAAGCAACTCCAGAATGAATTGCAAAAGAATACATGGAGACTTTTAGAGCAAGTCCATATTTGAAGATGAAGGAGCTACATGCTGATATCATGAAGAGATTTGCATGTGAAATGCCACTATGGAGGTTATATATAGCTAGAGATGAGGCTAGAATTATCCTACTTGGCTTACTTACAAGACATTATGCAAAGGTCAGGAATTATAAAGCTGAATTAATGAGGGTGGATCCAGATGGTAGATACGAATTGCAAGTGGGTGATAATTGTGTCTTTAGATCATTTTATTTTGGGTTAAGTGCACTGAGAAAATGGTTGGCGGGTTGTCATCGTTTGATAGGGCTTGATGGATGTTTTCTAAAGGCTTTGTTGGGTGGTGTGTTGTTGACAACCGTTAAGAAAGACAGAAACAATCAGATGTTTTTAATTACATGGGTAATGGTAGAGATTGATAATGAACAATGTTGGAGTTGGTTTCTAAAGATTTTATTTGAGGAGTTAGGCATGACAGATGGTTTGAGTATGACTATCATCAGTGACCAGTAAAAAGGGCTTGAAAATGCTGTGTCTGGAGTCTGGACTCGTTTCACATGCTGAGCATAGAAATTGTGTGAGACACGTTTATTGTAACTGGAAAAAACTACACAAGGAATCAACTTTGAAGAACTTGTTTTGGAAAATAGTCAGAAGTACATACAATGGAGCTTGCAAATTAGCTTTAGACGAGTTGAAAGCAGAATATGAGGTTTTCTATCTGATTTTCATTAGTCGAAAGACTCAAAGATTTTGCAAGGAATTTATCTCAACTTATCCTTTGAATAATATGATTGATAACAATTATGGCAGTCAACATTGTGTGTATATTCCTGCACTAGGTGGTAAGTTTCAAGCGCGACTGAAAAATGATCAATTTGTTGTGAATATGGAAAACAAGAGATGCACTTGCAGGGGTTGGGATCTTACCGGCATCCCGTGTGTGCATGCTTGTTCTGCAATAAAATTTCTTAAAGACGAGGCTGCATATTTAGTTGCTGGCTATTACATGGTGGTGCAATACATTGAAACATGGGCATAAAATTAAAAAAAAAACATTTCTAGAAGAAAGAAATAAAATTAGGAAGTCCACGTCAGCAACCTCATGTTTTTAGAGGCTGCATAAAGCAACCAAATTATATGTAGATAAAAGAAAATGATTAACTTGCAAAACATTTGTCTCGTCCTATCTATTCGAGGGATTATGATAATCGGTGTTTCTAACCAATTCTTTCACTCGTTATAAAACATGGGCAGGGCCACAAGAATTGAAATTATAATAGGATTTCAAGTGTTGAGGGCTAAAGGGTAAAATAGTCTTATCATATTAATAATAATAATTTATAAAATAGCAAGGGTTAGAAAGAGTAAAACGGGGCGGGGGAGTTGTGTTTAGAATTTCCCATATTTTAATTTCTATTGGGCCTCATATAGTGATATGGGTAATTGGTCTTTTTCTTTCTATTTTAAAATCTAATTTCAACTTCAAGATATTGGGGGCTAATAGAAGTTATTTGGGCTTAGTTAGCGTAATTGGCAATACAGGCCTATATTTAACACTCGAGCCCATTTGAAGCCTGCCGTTAGCGGTTAGCACAATCAGACGGCGTCGTACGAACTTTCTATTCCCGCTCAGAAATTATTCCTCCACCGGCCGTCTCCGGAGACGATGATGTCATCGCCGGGAGAGCCATGGGCGGAGACAATTTCAGAAGCGGTGATGTCGATTTACAAGTCTCTCCCCAAGAAAGGGAAGCCTCAAGGCCGCGAAGTCACCGTTTTAGCCGCTTTTATCCTCTCCAATCCTTCGCAAGGTTAGAGAATTCAAATTTATTCGCAGTAAATTAACCATTTTACCAAATTTGATGATAATTACTCTGAATTTTGCCTGTTTATTATTGTTATTGACGGTTGAGGTTTCTCATTTGTTTGTGTTATGCGTTAAGAGCTGCAAGTGGTGGCGTTGGGAACGGGGACAAAGTGCATCGGGCGCTCGCGGCGGAGTTCAGGCGGCGATGTCGTGAACGATTCGCATGCGGAAGTAATCGCCAGACGATCTCTTCTTAGGTTCGGATTTCAGTTCCTCATGTGATTGTTTAAATGCTAATCCAAGGAGAATTCCTTACCTATTATGATCATTGACATTACCTGATAAATTCTCTTCTATTTTACTAGATATTTCTATACAGAGATTGATTGCATCACAAAAAAGTATGGGGAGCTTAGGCATGACAATGGGAGCGCGGTTTTGCAGAGTAGTGACATGACCAACTCAATTTTCCAGTTGAGGTTGGGTAACCCTGATCGAGGAAAATTTGAATTGAGACCTGGCTGGGAGTTGCATTTGTATGTATCGCAATTACCATGTAGGTGTTAGGTATTTCACATGATTTTTTCTGCAGATGATTTCCTTGGACTTGATATGCGATCCATCCTTATGCAACAGGTGGTGAGGCATCGCTTAATTCTCAGATTTTCACTTCTCTAAGTAGTAGTTCTCTAGAGGAGCCGAATGATGGATGTCTCCCTACGGAAGATTCTGCAATGCAGAATGGTAATTTTGGTGCTGGTGGTTGGGGGCCGGGTGGGGGGACTGCTAGTTTGACATGCTACGTTTTCTAGAATGTTTGGCCACACATTTATGTTCTGGTTGAATGTTTTCTTCTGAGTTGACTTTGATCATAGGAATGTAATCTGAACGATTTGTCTTCAGGTGCTTGTTTTCAATTTCCCGGTACAGTTCACAGGAAGCCTGGTCGAGGAGATACGACTTTGTCTGTTAGCTGCTCTGACAAGATTGCTCGCTGGAATGTTGTCGGAGTTCAAGGTTTATGTTTGGGTTATGATGAATTTTTTAGTAGTGCCAGTTCAGAATTGTATTTCTTTCTGCTAGTCTGCTGGTCAGAAAATGGAGTCGTCAGTCAGTAGTTCTATATGCCTTGTGCACTTGGGAAGATATGTTTTTGAAAATTGGAAAAAGTCCTGCTAATTGTGTGAAAATTGTTTATTTCTAACGTCGGGTTGAAATCTTTCTTTCTACACAGGAGCTCTACTTTCTTGCTTCCTAGAGCCAGTTTATCTTTCCTCTGTAACTGTGGGTCAATCGCAATTCAACTCTACCAACATTGTTGCTGATCACATAAGAAGATCTTTATATGAGCGGATCATTCCCTTGTCAAACAAGCTGGCAGAACCTTTCAAAGTGAATAAGGTCATACTTTGTATTATTTCTCCTTTTGGCCATGAGTGTTGGGTACAACTCAGACAGGTTTATTTTCTTTGTATCTTACAGCCACTCTTTTATATAGCTCCAGTGCCACCTAAGGAATTTCAACATTGTGAGACTGCTCTTGAAACCTTAACTTGCGGGTGGGCTTTTATAAAAGTGAACTATGATACTGGAAACTATCTTAATTGTTGCTATGTCTGATCTCTGAAGTTGTATTCTCCTTGATTTGAAGGTATTCAATATGCTGGAATAAATCTGGCTTGCACGAAGTTATTCTTGGAACAACTGGCAGAAAGCAGGGAACCTCTTCTAAAGGTTCAATGTATCCATCTACACAGACATCTCTATGCAAGTAAGAGTCGTTAAAATCTAGAGGTTACCGACAAAGATTTAGTACACTTGACTCTTAGTATTGAACATAAGGATGAGTCCTTCACTGGCATGTGCAAGAAATGATTGATTTAGCTTTCTTTGTCACTGTTCTTTGCAAGTATTGAAATTGTAGTTCTCGTTTGTTCCCCTACTTACTCTGCAGTTCTTGTTTTCTGAATTGTTCTTGTTCTCTGGATTCAATGGGGCAAGAAAACCCATAGTCAATATCTGCCATGAAATTGGGGCATTGTGAATCTCATGTATGAGCAGGTTGCATCAACTCCTTCAACCAATATACAGTACTACTATATTGTGTTGCATGACCTTTGAAATCACCAACCACCTTAGTTATACACTGCAGATCTTTCCAAGTTAATTGTGCTAACATGGTTTTGCTTGGCCAGACACAATTGCTATTAGAACTGCAGGATTTTTGTTTCTTTTAAAATAGTAAATTCCTACAAGAACTTCTCAGGGTGACCTTCACGATTAAGCTTTTAACTAATTGAATAAAGTTATTTTGTAACTCTACTTAATCCTTTGTCCTTAGGAAGCGATTCTTGGAGCTTTTTGTATCACTCAAGCAAGATTGCTCATCACAATGCTGCATCAGGAAACTCACTTATCGAGAACTTAAGGTACGTTAATTTACATGTTGTCAATCCTAAAGTTCCCAACACTTGGGCAACCAGGTGCATCGTATTATAAAGATCAACCATGTAGTTTAAGCGTAATTGTAGATGAAGTTCCCTATATTCTTGAATCTAAAGAGATTGAGTAAATGACTGAAGTACATGGTTTCGCTATTTGCAGGAATGTGCCGAAGAATATGGTGCAGCGTCAAAGACATTTAAAGCTAGCCCACATTTTAGAAACTGGCTTGTGAAACCCCAAAATTTTGAGTCCTTTTCTTGCGAGAGGCATTAGAACAAGGAACAGGGTGTCGCCACTGATTCATGATCATTGATTACTGTTGGTGACAATGATAATATTGTTTTTATTATATTAATTAATTAATGTTCTGTTAACCCATTTGGATTTGATTTGCAACTGCAACTCACTCCCCTCGTCTGTATAAATTTCCTGTGATCATGTTTTACTTATAACTTATTGTGAAATTGAAGTTGCTCCGCAGTATAGTATAGTCATAGGAAAATAATATCTTTACTTGCGTGCTTTGTTTCACTAATAAATGATATTCACATTTGGCTTGAGCTAAATCATTCTTATGTGTAAATATTTTTTTAGCATGCAGTGTTT
This sequence comes from Perilla frutescens, assembly GCA_026008535.1. Lineage (NCBI taxonomy): Eukaryota > Viridiplantae > Streptophyta > Magnoliopsida > Lamiales > Lamiaceae > Perilla > Perilla frutescens. Next base: position 39,242,046 of record BRKX01000002.1, on the reverse strand, counting down.
CAATTCAGAAAAGATCATATGCTAATTGAAGTTGTTGCAGATTAGAGAAACTGTGGAGGACTCCAAAATAGAATTACAGTCTCAGTCCGTAAAAGTGCTTTTACTTAGGGCATGCTAAATATATATATTCCTATTTATGCACATTTCTCCCTTATCTTACTAGTTGTTTGTTTATACATGATGAGGTTACTTCAACTCGACTTAATTTCCTTTATCTGATAATATATACACATGCATGCATTTATATTTATGTATTTTGAAACTTGAGTTTTACTGCTCAGCTTTTTTATAACTTCTCTCTCGGCCTGTAGTTTCGTTGATGGAAGAATTGGTGAACTTGGTGAGGGAATGGACCATCACGTGAGGTGCCACTTCGTTTCAAGGTGATCGATTCTTCTTGCTTGTTTTCTACAGCATGACTTTGCATATGTTTAAAGAAGAAGCCATAATAGTCAACCCCAGTAATTAGGGGCTAAGTCACATGTTTAAATTCCCAGTATCACACTTTTCACTTGCTTCACTTTCACTTGATTGCACCTGCATTCGCCCCAACTTAAGAAAATTATGATCCTTCACGAGAAACTCCTAGTCCCTAATTTTACTTTTGCTCAATTTTGTGCTAGTGTAAACGAAATGCATCTGCCTTGCATGAGAGTATATGTTTTTTTAATAATAATAATAATAATAATAACAACAACAATAATGTGGTTCTGTGTTACTTCAATCGGGAATATTATTTGTTATTGAGCTTAAATCTTGTGAAGTTTGTTTGTTTATATAAACAAGGGCTCAATATTAAATATCATCGTTTGTTTGACCTATTTATAAATAGGGTTTCTTGATATTTATTTTTAATTATGAATTAAACAATCATATCATCATTAAAAGAATCCCTTTGTTTTGGTAGTTATTTTAAGTTTTTAATTGATATATCTATATTTCATGTAGGGTGATAGACTACAATTTATACATTAGGAAAAAAATCTAATAATTATAATACCTTGAAAGGTCATTTACAATTTATTATTTTGTAAAGCTTGTGTCGTAGATTATAATCAACCTTATTAAGAAATAGCCCATTTTTATCGGCCTTCGTACAAGGCATGATATAAGGAGAGTCAATTCACGTCCACCGTCAACTTATTGGAGATCAACGTGAATGACCCCCTCTAGAAAGAAGAAACATTTGGCTTTTCATTACTACCCTATTTTCTTTTCTCTACAAATCAGTCTTCTTTTGTAAAATCACTGCAAAGAATTATTCATATTCCCATCCCCTCTTAAGTTTCTACCTCTGTTTTAGAATTTAGACAAGAAACCTCTTCCCCCTTCCCCCCACAACTCCATACACAATCAACTCTCTCTCTCTCTCTCTCACCTACCCACGCACCCACACACACACACACGCAGACACACAAACACACAAGCACAAACACAATGAAGAATTTTGAGTGATGAGATATGGTGAACATGTCTAAGCACTGATCACAAGGTGCGTGGCAGAAGTGAGGCAAACATGAAAGGGCATGAAGAGAAGTTGATGAAAATATTTTGGTTAAGGCCTGCTTTCCGGAGACATTCTCCTAGATCATTCAAGAAGGGAGTTTGTTCCGCATCTGCACTTCTTCTTCTCTTGTTCTTCTTCGTCCTCGTCGTTTCGGTGTTTGTTTTTACTGGCCGGGTTGATCTTGTAAGTGTCCTATAATCTCATGAATTCATAGTTTCATTTTGTTTGTGAAATAGTCATTTGAAAGTACATGTTTCAGGAATCATTTTGGGTTTCTGGGGAAGATTTATTTGATGGGAAATGAGGCTTCAGATAATTATTATCATTTCAACATTAAGGAGATGAATCGTTTTTCCGTAAGGTGGAATAAATTTTTCTTTCCTCTTTTTGAGGATAGACTTTTATCATAATGCATGTTAACACAAAATTGAGGAATAATTATCTCAATGGAATCAATTCGTTGTTCATGATCGAACTGTTGATCTTTCTGTGTACTTTGAATTTTTCGTCGTGTAATAAATTTTATATAATCAGACAACTGGACCTATAAATTATGCTTGTAGGTTGCATATGCATCCATAATTGATGGACTTAAAATCAACCTTAAATGGTGAACAATTTATAAGTTAAAAAAGAATTTGCTAACTTAAAAATTATAAAAAGATTTGTGGGATTGATTAAAATGCTCGCTCCCATATTGATTTTTTTTTTGTTTGAAAAGGAAACTCCCATATTGAAATACTGGTTACTTGTTCATCTAGGACACAGAAATTAACTGGGACACGCGCACATTTAGGCCCTCATTATTAAACAATTAATTGATTATGAGATCAAGGTTTTCATGTATGAATTCGAGAATCTTATGCGTGCACCCAAAAATAACGCGAAGTTAGTCAACATTAATTAATAGTAATAACCTAACTATTAAATCTCATTAAATTTAATCTGTGTCTCTACAGTCTACATGTACCAGTCCGCTGTATATTGCTGACAAGTGGCATTTGATGAATTTTCAAATTTAATAACTAACTATAAAATCAGGTACATTTTGCTAAACAATGCGTATTAGAGAATTTCTTTGGCTTGAATCATGCATGCATAAAATTTTTAAAGCTTCTCTCAAATTTTCTGTAAAAATCGCACGATAATACTTGGGGATACTCACTCACAGTCACGGCAGTGGTTCTTTAGTTCTATGTATTTATTTATGTATTTGAATTTGAATATGAATTTGATTATTTAAAAATGGTGTTTATTAATTTGAATTAGGCAAACTATACAAGATACTCTTTCCAAAAGGCCCCTAGAGTCAGCCCCACAAAGAGCGTAGAGTTCCCACTAGATTGCGCCACGTGGAACGACACGAGGGCCTGCCCGAGAAACTACCCGGTGACGTACAAACCTTCTTCTGCAAATCCGTCGGCGACCTGCCCGGAGTATTTCCGATGGATTCACGAAGACCTGCGTCACTGGAAAGAGAGCGGAATAACGAAGGTGATGGTGGAGAAAGCGAAGGCGACGGCGCATTTCCGACTTATTATTTTGGACGGGAAGGTCTACGTGGAGAGGCTCCGGCCGTCAATTCAGACGCGCGCTCTGTTCACGTTGTGGGGGATCGCGCAGCTGATCCGCACGTACCCGGGGAGATTGCCTGATTTGGACCTGATGTTCGACTGCGACGACCGCCCCGTCGTACAAGCGAAGCATTTCCGGCAGCCGAACTCGGCCCCGCCGCCGCTCTTCCGCTACTGCTCCGATTGGCGCAGCTTGGATATCGTCTTCCCCGACTGGTCGTTTTGGGGATGGTAAATAAATAGTGAATTTTGATAATATGTAATTAAGTTAGTGCTGGATAATAATATGTAAAATGTAGGGCGGAGACACACATAAAGCCATGGAGAAGTGAGTTGAAGGAGATAAAAGAAGGAAACAAGAAGATAAAATGGGAGGAGAGAGAGCCTTATGCATATTGGAAGGGAAACCCTAATGTTTGTCCATGGAGAGCTGACCTTATGAACTGCAATGCAACTCCTCAAACTGACTGGAACACTCGACTTTATGTTCAGGATTGGGTTGCAGAGTCCCAACATGGATACACACGATCAAATCTTGGAGATCAGTGCACCCACAGGTAAGGTCCTCTTAATCCCTTATGCATATATGTGTATACTAATTACTATGGATGATGATGATACATATATATATATATATATATGTAGGTACAAGATCTATATAGAAGGATGGGCTTGGTCCGTGAGTGAAAAGTATATTTTCGCTTGCGATTCTGCAGTCCTTTTAATGACACCGCGTTGGTATGATTTCTTCATAAGAGGCATGGTCCCTCAGCAGCACTACTGGCCCGTGAGGGACAACGATAAATGCAAGTCTCTGAAATATGCAGTTGAATGGGGCAACAATCATACTGGAGAGGCGAAGTCCATTGGTGAAGCTGGGAGTCGGTTCATCCACCAGGATATGACCATGGAGTATGTGTACGACTACATGTTTCATCTGCTCAATGAATACGGGAAGCTGTTCAAGTACAAGCCCATCGTCCCCCCTGCTGCAGTGGAGCTCTGCCCCGAATCTCTGGCCTGCTCTTCTACTGGGATTTGGAGGCACTTCATGGAGGACTCCTTGGAGACCAAGCCTAGGGACTCCCATCCCTGCTCCTTGCCACCACGGTATCACCCTCAACAGATCAGGGCTCTTATAGATGGGAATGTCAACAGGATTAAACAAGTCGAGGCCTCCGAGAATCACTATTGGATTAATCAAAAAAACAAGAATCAACAATAAACTTGCTACCGCTCTTACATCATATATATATATATATACACACACACCTTTTATTGCATACTGCTGGATTCAAATATCGCAGTATATTTTTTCTCTCCCTCTCTCTCTCTTGTTGTTGAATAAGAGCCTAGTTTTAAGGATTTTGTAAATGACGAGGAATTTCACAATTCAGACGTTACAGCGTGATTTTTTTGCATGATATTAATGAATATGATGATCCAATTGCAAGTTCCAAGTATATTATCAATTCTGATTTAAGTGGTGTGTTCGAATTCACTAATTTTGCGATTTATTTGTCAAATAAACATGCAACAGAAAGTCTTTTTTATTTTATCCGCAGAAACTATTTTTTTTATGACTATTCGAATATATTAAAGAAACTAGAGTGACCCAAAACTTTGGTTCCCAGCCACTTAAATGACAGCCAATAATTAAATTAGAACTGGTAAAACACTGAACTTGTCAGCCACTTCTTGTTATGCAATGATTTCGCAATCATTTAATCAAGTATCGGTTAATCTACACACAATCTCACACTCAAGTGTGTGTTTTAGGTGAGGAACAAGTCACATACTTTGCTAAACAATTATTGCATACAACACATCTGATGTTGAAGATCAAACGTTAATCAAAACAAATATTAATTATTGTCTGGACCATCACCAGGGCTTGCTCGCTTGTAATAGAATCATCAAGAATGATAGACAGGCAACACCCAAGGAGGGCTCAATCCACTGCTGTCTTCTTTCTTGTAATCCTCATCTTCATTGGCTTGATCACTCAATGGCTCGACGTCGTAAGTTGTGTTTTTTTAGCTTCATTTTTCATAAACAACACGTAGCTGCAGATCATCCTTGTTTCTTACACTTCGGTTTTGGTGCCTTTTCCAGTCAATAATCACAGGATCATTGCAGAAGAAAGTTAATGTTCAAGATTCATCTTATATATATTCAGAAGAATTTGATTGTTCACTCAACTGTTCAGAGATTTCACCTGCAATAACAACAGATATAGGCAACGCAACAACTGAGGCATGCCCAGACTACTTCAGATGGATCCATGAAGATTTAAGGCCTTGGAAAGAAGCCGGGATCACAAGGGAGATGGTCGAAAAGGCTAAGAATGTCGCGCATATTAGGATCACTGTAGTGAATGGGAGACTATACACATTGAGGTATAAGAGAGCTTTTCAGACCAGAGATGCTGTGACAATATGGGGGATTTTGCAGCTTCTTAGGTTGTACCCTGGAAGGCTACCTGACTTGGACCTGATGCTCGAGTGTGGGGACAGGCCCGTGATCAAGAAACTCGATTATGGCAGCTCAGAAGCTTCAATCCCTCCACCACTGTTTCACTATTGTGGAGATGAATCAAGTTTTGACATTGTCTTTCCTGATTGGTCCTTCTGGGGCTGGTAAATTTTTCTGTTTTCATCATTTCCAGTTGATTCTGAGGGTGATTTAGCCTCAATGGGAGATGGTTTGTTTCGTATTCAATGTTGCAGGCCAGAACTGAATATCAAACCATGGGAAGAACTGAAGCAGGATATTCAAGAAGGCAACAGAAGAATCAAGTGGGAGGAGAGAGAGACTTATGCTTATTGGAAAGGGAACACTAAGCTAGGAGCTGCACGTCGTGCTTTGGCAAAATGCAATGCCTCTGATCAACATGATTGGAAAGCTCGGATCTTTGGCGTGGTATGAGAAAACTGCATACAGTATCTCCTTCCGCAATGAGCCCTCAGGCAAAAAATTCTGAGGTTTGTTATGGATAGATCTCATAGCATTGTGATTTCGTATTGCAGGACTGGACGGAAGAGAAAAGGCAAGGTTTCAAAAGTTCTGATATAGCAAATCAGTGTACTCACAGGTTTGGATCAACTTGTTATAATAATATTGCAATTTTTTTGCTTCACTTCCCATTTTTGACTCTTTTCTGATGTATATTTTGATTGATGCAAGGCAGATACAAGATTTATGTTGAAGGAGTTGCATGGTCAGTTAGCCAGAAGTATATCTTAGCTTGTGATTCCATGACTTTGATCATACAACCACGTTTCTACGATTTCTTCACAAGAAGTTTGCTGCCCTCAATCCATTACTGGCCTATTAACACAAACAAGAAGTGTGAGTCAATCAAATTTGCAGTTGAATGGGGCAATAGACACGCAGACAAGGTAATAAACACATCTAGAAAGTTCACTTTAGAGTGGAAAAGAGACGAGAGATCGATGATTTAAGTCCGTGTCTGTTTTCTGTTGTTGTAGCAGGCTCAGGAGATTGGAAAGGCTGGAAGCAGCTTTGTTCAAGAAAATCTTGTGATGGACTATGTTTATGACTATTCTTTCCACCTCCTAAATGAGTATGCAAAGCTTTTGAAATACAAGCCTACTGTCCCTGAAGGAGCAGTGGAGACGTGCTCAGAGGCATTGGTTTGCGATGTTAAAGGACAGAAAAAGAGATACAGGGTGCATTCTATGGTGAAAAGCTCATCAGGTTCGCCTCCATGTGACTTGCCTCCTTCGTTTGGACTGGAAGATGTTCGCCTTTTCCTTGAGAGAAAAGAAAATCTGACAAACCAGGTCGTTTTGTGGGAAATAAGTGAAACTGAAAGCTCTTCAAGGAGAAGATTTTAGAGAGAGGACTGTTTGTTCTAAGAAAGGAGTTTAGGCTATTTTTACAGCCACTTGGAAAAACATTCAAACTCCTTTTTCTCTGTACAATGCAGTAAGAATGATAAATCAAGTTTTAGTATAATAGAAGGCTTCATCATGTGTATAATAATCTCTCATGCCTCAAACATAAATATTTTATAGCCATCTCTTCCATGACAGATGTTTTATGGTTTTCATATGCATAAGTTTTTGAAGCAGCAGAAAGTCATAACTTAATAGTTATCAAACTTAGAAAAAATCCTCCCTCAAAAAAATAAAAAAATAGAATAAATCCCTTTGATGAGCATAAACTTCTGTCGACGGATTTTGATCTGAAACGCGATCTGAAGTTTGAAAAAGTGAAGCCAGTTTGTGCTCAAGTCATCATCAGTAGTATGGATTTCAAAATATTGAAATTTTGATACTTCAGTAATGAAAATAACTCAAGTTTTGGATAGTCTTGAGATAAAATTTCATTCTTATGTTTCTATAAAAAAAACAGAGAGCCACAGGAAAGATGCAGCTAATACATTAATACTCTTGTCAACAAACATAATAAAAAAAGGCAAAAAAAAAAAAAAGATGGTTTTACTTTTATCCCTCTAGTACTAGTACTAGTTCCAAATACTAAAGAAGCCAGCCCTATTCAGATATAGTCGAAAGAGCCCCAAAAACTATAAGTCGACATGAGGCGAACACTAGCTGATGCAAGGGGAAACAAAGCTTCAAAAAGCTCGAGCTTTGAGGATATCCCAGCTCATCTCACTAGGATCAGTTGCTTGTAACTCAACCTGAATGCCATCTAACTCTCTCTTGAACCGGTCTTTAGAGCTTGCATACAACATCTTAGTCCTCACTTTTGCAATGTCGGGGGACCTGCAACAAATCATCCGTTTTTAGACACATAACATAACCAACAAAGAAACTTAGATTTAATTTCCATTCAAAATTAATCTCTGTTTACCATGCAATGAAGAAGATCTTGCTCTTGTGGCAGTTTTCATCTGTTGTGAAGTCATAGTCAAAAACAGCATAGCGACAGTCATCAGCAGGAAAGCTCTTGCAAAAATCCTCGTACGTCTCAGTCTGGCTTCCGATCTTGTCCACCACCACTTGCTGGAGGCTATCATCAAGCTTGAAGGTCACATATCTGTGGTTTCTTCTGGCTTTTAACTCCAAGAATGTCAGCTTGCATTCATCATTCACAGCAACTCCGGATGCTGAGTTCGCCTGCAATGCAATCCAGCAAACAACGCTGTAATAGTTTCATCGGACTTACAATCTAGATCCAGACCACAGAATTCATAGGATGTATGCATTTCAACATTCATATATGGTTAATTTCATGCAATGTTGCTTGGCTTGTCTGAATTTTCAAGTTTTCTCAATCCAATAACATCTTCATGTTGGAAAAATATGACTAAATGTAAACACAACCACACAACTACCAAATGTGATAAAAAAACAAGATTCTCTGTTCAACAAAACTGATGAATATTTAACAGTTTCATAACATTTAATCTCAGGAATTAAGATCTATTTCAGAATACTCATCAAGAACGTCGATACCAATAAGAATAAAAAAAAAAGCACACCCGATTGAAGTTTTACCATTGTTTTGATCTTAAAAGCTCACGAACATGAACAAAAACAAACTGAACAATGACTTGCAATGTTAACATACCATGGTATCTCTGCCTATGAGAGAATGGAACTTCCAAATATGAGAGATGGAGATAAGAGTGATTAAAGGGAAAGAGAAAGATGAATAGATAATGCAATATGATCCTTGTTTTTTGGTTGAAGAAGTTGAAGAAATATTCAAAGGGTGAGGAGATATTTAAGCTCTGTTTATAGGAAAACTTAAGGCACATATCTCATTTTGCCTTTTTTAGGCTCATCATTAATCACATCCAATAATTTTATTTTATTTTTTCCAACAGCCACATGAATTCTATACTTAAAATACAGATTTAATTTTAAGAGATGGAAAAAAAATAAGAATGCAATGGGTAGGATTTATCAAATATAGTTTTGTTATAAATTTATAAAGAGAAATCATAAAAATAAGTTTTGTGAAAAAAGAAAAAAAGATCTATAAATCGCACACGTGACTAATTGTAATTAAGGATCACAAATAACTACATAACAAAATATTAGTTGATTTACATGGGGCTTTCCAAAACCGTGGACTGTGGCATATTTTACATATGTGCTAATAATTATTAGACAAAAACTTGTATAAGATCGTCTAACGGATCACGGATCTCTTACGTTAGACGGATCTCCATCCGATCCGACCCGGAGTAATCCAACCTGTCTGTATTTATTAAAAAAAATGCACACACATACACACACAAAACTCATCGCCGGTTCTCAGTTTCTCCGTCCCTTTCTTCCACCACTGCGATTTCTCGATTTCAATCTTCACGATTCCTCTCTCACGACGCTATCTCCAGCATCTTTTGCTGCTTCTTCCCATAATTCTCCCCTCAACCGCTGTTTCCGCCATCTCCTCCACTTCCACCGCACCAAATAGTGTGTTTGCCACAGCAAGTAGTGCAACCACCACCAGCAACTATCACGACCACCAGCTCCGCAGTCGTCTCCAAAACCGACGCTATATCATCATCTCCGGCGCAGAATTTCAACCGAGTATTTGTAAGTGTATCTAGGGTTTTATGGATCCATTGCTTTGATGATGTATTTAGTTTTATTTTCTAGCCCGAATTTAACTCTTGTTCTTGTGGAATGATCTTTTGATATGATACTGTATGTTTAATTGTTATATTTGGTGTTTTGAAGGGGAATTTGAAATATATATAGCAGAATACTCAACGTATTAATTAGGGATAAAATGCATAGGAAATTAAAGTGTGTATGTATATCAGTTCCACTGTATTTTCTTTGATTTGATTATTGGGAATACGAAAAAGGGTTTTTTAGTAGAAACCAAAAGATTGGAGTCATAAGTTACATATTCACCAACAAATACACATTTTTCATTGTGTTGAATAAATGTATGTGGATTTGTGCAGAGATATAATGCTTGAATACACAAAGCAAGTATTGAGTCTAGGAACAACTCTGTTTCAAATATTGTCCGAGGCACTAGGCCTCAAGGTTGATCACCTTGTAGACATGAAATGCGTGGAGGGGCTTGATCTGATGATGCTTTACTACCCGCAATGCCCTCAGTCGGAGCTAACTTTAGGCACGAGCCAGCACGCTGACAGTGACTTCCTTGTTGGGGTTTTTTCGAATTGAACCACCGCAGGATCTAATTGGATGTTCATTAATCCTAATGTCATGTAGATCATAATTTTATGTAGCTCCGGTTTTCGATTCTACTAAAGCGGAAACGTAGAATACTGAAAAACGACTTACAAATTAAACGACGGGTTGAGGACAAGATTAAAGGTCTAATCTTGTTGTTGTATGAATGATAATAGTCGCCCCTTGATGCTATTCCACTCCTTGATCTTCTGTTGTATTCCCGGACTGAATCTAGCTTCAGGGTGGGCTGAAATCTACTAGATCGATATGGCATCTGTGGAGGTCAAGAGAACACGAGAGGGCTGATATATTATGTCATTAATTTCGTGCCCTCCACCCTCTTATTTATAAGGGGGTGGACGAAATTAGTGTCGTAGTTGAACTGGAATTCTATCTCTATCTCTTGTTCTATCTCCAATCCAATTCAGTCTCTTTTTGGGCTACAACATGGATCTAGAAGAATATTAAATTGGCCCATTAATTTATTTAATATCCAATATCCAATAAACTTAGGATATAATTAAATAAATTAAGTATTATTTTTACTCCACTAAAGAAATAATACTGACCTACCAATTTAATACATATTTCTGAATATGTTTACTCCTTTAGTCCAGCCATTCCCCATGTTTAAGATATAATGTGCATTAATTAATTATGTAAGCTTCTGACAACTATAATTAATTAATATCTTTTTTCCTTGAGTAGTACCACACAAGCTTTACTCATGCACGGAATAAATTCCATCTGCAGGGTTTCAGCATGAACTTGCATTTCCTCAAGGGGACACCATCAACCTGGCGCACCAGGACACGGTGCCCCTACATATTGCACGATCCATCATAAGTGTAAATGTCACAACCCAAGATATCGAGATTATTGATCCTATGAAAGAATCTCACCCTTTGATAAATTAAAGCTGCAAACACTACACGTATATGTCCACCAACATATAGAGGTTAAGAACCCGAACTCTGTGGATTCTTATTCTCTCATTTAAGGTCAGAATAGAGAATAGAATCCTAAGTAGATCCTCCTCAATAGACTCGTCCGTGTATTAGAATAATCAGTTAGTCAAGACAAACTAACTATCAGATTATTATACGGCGTACCGATAGCAGGTTCAGTGCCATCTAGACCGTGAGCCTTTTAATACATTACAAGGAACCGATGATATGATCTAACCATGTGTTCACCCACACCATATCATCTACAATGTAAATATAGTGAACATGCATGTAAATATAACAATTTAAATACAAACAGTGATTGCAATTGTATTCATTCTATATCATCATAAAACTATCGTCAATAAAGTATACAAAAGACATATCTTCTAGTATACAAAACCAACAATCTCCCACTTATACTTGAAGCATGTCTTTCAAATATAAAACTAACTGGCTAACTCTCCAACTCTAACTAAAATCTCAAACGGCAACCCCGGGTCTGCATCTCACTCCCATTTTCTCCACATGACCGTAAAAGGTCTTAGCTGGAAGCCTCTTCGTGAATGGATCAGCTAAATTGTCCTCCAATGCAATCTTGACCACTGCCACATCTCCTCTCTTAATGATTTCTCGTATAAGATGGTACTTTCTCTCTATGTGTTTACTTGCCTTATGGGCTCTGGGTTCCTTCGAATTTACCACTGCACCCGAGTTATCACAATATACCGTGATACTCTTAGGAAAATCAGGTACCACACTCAAGTCCAACAAGAATCTCTTGAGCCAGATGACCTCTTTTGCAGCCTCAGAGGCAGCTACATATTTGGCCTCCATGGTGGAATCCGCAATGCATTTCTGCTTTATGCTTCTCCATGCAATGGCTCCGCCTCCCAAGGTAAACACATAGCCTGAGGTAGATTTACTCTGATCTTTATCGGATTGAAAATCTGAGTCCGTGTAACCCAAAGGCACTAGACTATCAGAGCGGTATACCAGCATATAATCTCGAGTCCTTTTCAGGTACTTGAGTATATTCTTAACCGCAGTCCAGTGACCTTGTCCAGGGTTAGATTGATATTTTCTTACCATGCCGACTGCATAGCATATATCAAGTCTAGTGCATAGCATAGCATACATGAGGCTTCCCATAGCCGAAGCATATTGAACGCCCTTCATCTCATCTATCTTAGCCTGTGTGTGGGGACACATCTCCTTGGATAGATGAATTCCATGCCTGAAAGGTATAAAACCTTTCTTGGAATCCTGCATGTTAAACCTAGCTAGCACTGTGTCGATATATGTCGCCTGGGATAAGCACAATATCATTTTCTGGCGATCTCGAATTATCTTGATGCCAAGGACGTGTCCGGATTTTCCTAGATCTTTCATATTGAACTGCTTGGACAACCACACCCTTATGTTAGATAATACTTTCTTACTGTTTCTAATAAGTAAGATATCATCAACATATAGCACGAGGAAAGACACCATGTTTCCGTCACTCTTCTTGTACACACAGCTCTCATCCGGACATTGCACGAATCCATAGGACTAGATAACCTCGTCAAACTGAATGTTCCAAGACCTTGACGCCTACTTAAGTCCATAAATGGATCTCTTAAGCTTGCACACTAAGTGCTCTTGGCCTTTAGCAATGAAACCCTCTGGTTACTTCATGTGGATGTTTTTCTCAAGACTTCCATTCAGGAAAGCCGTCTTGATATCCATCTGCCAAATCTCATAATCTAAATGAGCGGTAATAGATAAGAGAATTCGGATTAACTTAAGCATGGCTACCGGCGAAAATGTTTCCTCATAATCGATCCCTTCTTTCTGAGTGTACCCTTTCGCCACCAATCTTGCCTTGAAGGTTTCAACATTCCCGTCAGCTCCTCTCTTGCGTTTGTAAACCCACTTACACCCAATGGGTTTTACCCCATCTTGTGGTTCTACAAGCTCCCAGACTTGATTGTGATCCATAGATCCAATCTCAGACTCCATTGCAATTTTCCAAGAATCTGCATCTTTATCTTGGATCGCTTTGTCGTAGGTCATGGGATCCAATTCATTTAGTCCTTCAGGGAAATCTGAAGATTCACCCAAACCAATGAATCTGTCAGGTTAGCGTACAACCCTCCCACTGCGACGAGGCAGTTCCTGTACTTCTGTGACATGTTGTGCAGTAATTTCTGGTTCCTCTTCTTGTACTGTTGGTGTCAGATTTGAATTTTTCCCTTGAAGTTCCTCGAGTACTATCTCACTTCTTGGCTTGTGATTTATTACATAGTCTTTCTCTAAGAATCGAGCATTGGTACTCACAATGATCTTCTGATCCTTAGGACTATAAAATAAACCACCTTTCGTTCCTTTGGGATATCCTATAAACAGTCTAACATCTGTACGTGGTGCCAGCTTATCAGCTTCCTTATCCAGCACATGTGTTAGACTACCCCAAATCCGAAAATGTCCAAGACTGGGCTTTCGTCCAGTCCAAAGTTCTGTGGGAGTAGATGGGACTGATTTTGATGGAACCACGTTAAAAATATAGGCTGTCGTTTCCAAGACATATCCCTAGAACGAAATGGGCAGATCTGAATAGCTCATCATCGATCTAACCATCTCTAACAATGTTCTATTCCTTCTCTCCGCCACGCCGTTCTGCTGTGGCGTTCCCAGCGTAGTCAACTGGGATGTAATCCCATTCTCTGCTAAGTAGAACCTAAATTCATTCGAGAGGTACTCACCACCATGATTAGACCGTAGTGATTTGATACTTTTATCTGTACGTTTTTCCACTTCCGCTCTGAATTCTTTGAAAGTCTCAAAGGATTCTGACTTGCGGCGTAACAGGTATATGTATCCATATCTTGAGTAATCATCAATGAACGTGATGAAATACTCGTACCCTCCTCAAGCCTGAACTGACATAGGGCCACATAAGTCAGAGTGAATCAAATCTAGTACCTCTTCAGATCTATTCCATTTATCCTTAAAAGGTCGCTTGGTCATTATACCTTCCAAACAGGATCTACACAAAGGGAACGATTCTAGGACCAATGAAGACAAGGGTCCATCGTTTACTAGTCTTTGTATCCGTTTAAGGTTAATATGGCCGAGCCTAAGATGCCAAAGATAGGTTTGATTCATTTCCGAAGGTTCTTTTTGTTTGTTAGGGTTTATGACCGATGTATTCAGTAAATGCATTTGGGTAGTGTTTTGCATAGGATTAAGTAAATAAAGATGCCCATCCAATGTGCCAGAACAGATAAAACATTTATCACTAAAGATAACAACCTTGTTATCAAAAGAAACAGAATATCCATCCATAAAAAGTTTAGAAACTGAAATCAAGTTTCGCCTAAAACCAGGCACATAAAGACAATCTTTTAAAACTAAAATCCTATCACTACTAAAAGATAAGGTTACGTCTCCTACTGCAACTGCCGTCACTTTCGTAGCATTGCCCATGTAGACTGAAATCTCTCCATCACTTAGCTATCTTTTTACCAAGAACCCCTGTAAAAACATGCAAACATGATCAGTAGCTCCAGTATCTACTACCCATGACTGAGTAGAACAAGTAGCTAAACATGTTTCAACGACAAGAGATTGAGACGTACCCTTTTTCTTCTTCTTGTTAGGACAATCCGCCTTCCAGTGACCTGGCTGGCCGCACTTGAAACACTTTGTCTTTTACTTAAATTCCTCGGGAGGAATCTTAGTCTTGGACTTTTTCACCTTAGGCGCCCCCTCTGCAGCTTTCTTGGGTGCGTTCCTCTTCTTCCTTTTAGTACCGGAAGAAGACGCTCTATTTTCAGCTAGGTGTGCCTCCGGATTTCCCTTTTGAAGTAACTCAGCTGCCTGAAGATCCATGAGCAGTTCATTCAGGCTGA
This sequence comes from Perilla frutescens, assembly GCA_026008535.1. Taxonomy (NCBI): domain Eukaryota; kingdom Viridiplantae; phylum Streptophyta; class Magnoliopsida; order Lamiales; family Lamiaceae; genus Perilla; species Perilla frutescens. The sequence continues at coordinate 39,226,968 of BRKX01000002.1, read as the reverse complement.
CATCCCTTTTAATCATGTTAAAGTTCAGCCTGAACTGCTCAAACCTCGAGGACAAGCTATGAAGAACAATGTCAATTTGAGAATCGCCATCCAGCTCTCCACCCAAGGTCTCGATCTCAGATAAATACCCCATCATCATGAGAACGTGATCCCTAATAGGTGTGGAGTCAGACATCCTCGCATCCATTAGCTTCTTCATTGTCAAATGGCGTGCCAAGCGGTTCTGAGACCGAAGAGCTGCCTAAGGTTGTACATGATATCATAAGCAGTTTTCATAGGTTTATGTTGATGTTGCAACACATTCGACATGGATGCCAGAATGCAACAGCGCGCTATCTCATTAGACCTAACCCACTTATCATATGCAACCTTTTGGGCTTCGTCAGAACCCTCATCTGGCTGCTGAGGACATACCTCTTCAAGTACGAATTTGTGTCCTTCCGCAGTGAGAACAAGATTAAGGTTTCGAATCCAGTCATTGTAATTTTCACCGATTAACTTGTTTTCTTTGAGAATAGATGACAGGTTGGAGAGTGCCATGATGATATAGAATAACTGAAAAATAAACATGCAGTACAGTCACAAACTTTAGGATACTCACATATAATCGTATACTTCAAAAAATTATATGTAATCCACCGACATTTTAAAAATGTTTCTTATAAGCCACGTTAGTGTGGACGCTTATAAAATTCATCCTTAAACAGGTAAAACCACCTTTAATTTACCTCCAGTCAAATTTCCTTATGACAAGTAAATTAATAGTCGGAAATAACCACGGTCATGTAACCTTCCAATTAATAAGCCACATTAGTGTGGACGTTTATTAATAAATTACACCTAAGTGTGAACACCATCATCTTAGCACCAAGTCCACTATTTCGAACTCCCTGATCCAGTTGGAGGAGTCAGTTTGTTCTAGTAGTGTTCTACAACTATCTTGATAAAGAAGTTTAATTTCTAGAGATAACAGTGATATGACACATCCGTTATGGAGGAAGACCTATTGTCAACTCGCATGTCTATCACATCTCAATTAAACCAGATTAATAGAGACCGTTTGAGATTTCTACATACTTTGGTATGAATCTCTCCCACTTAGTTATTTAAGATTTAGGTTTCATTTTATCCCATTGTAAAACATGCAAACATCACATAAAAGGATAAAATACCATTGCATGCTTCAAACAACATAATAAGCAATAATAATAAAAACCAACTATCATAGCTTATATCTCATGTTGCTGAATGAGATAAAACTGGAAAGTCAGCTCCGAAAACTCGGGCATGACCGCCGCCCCCATCACTGCGCCTCGCCGAAAATCCTAGCTCCAATTAGGATTTCGGGACGTGAATCAGTGACACTTCCTTTCTTGAGCTGTACTACTCTCCTTCTTTTGAGTTGAATTTCAAACTTTATTCAATATAGAATTTCTATTCCTTAGAGGAAAAAATTAATATATCTAGAATAAAATTACAACTCAATAACTTGGTCTAACAGTTTTATTTCTATTACATTAAAACAACATAAAATAAAACCTAGACTTAATCCATGGATTTTCTCATGGATTAAAATCACGTAGCCAAACCGGCATACGACCCATCATACATCCAACATAAATTAAAACATACATCACATAATTAAGGAGCCATGATAGTCGGTAACCCTGCAAACAAGTCAGTCTATAAATCCAACAATCATAATTACATGATAAACATAAAATAACATATGATATCCACACATGACATGATTTTTGAAAAATCCAATTAATAAATTAATTAATTTCGAAAATAGCTTCAAGATTTAATTTGAAAATTAAAATAATTATCCACCAAATTTAATCTTGATAAAAATCGAAAATCCCTTATAAATAAATTTGGAAATTTGTTATAATTATCCACCAAATTTATTTCTTAATTTTCGGATAACACCCTAATTAATTAATATTTGGAAATCTTGATATAGATAAAAAATCTATCCCAAATATTTAGATAGGTTAGGATCGAAAATATCAAAGATAAAATCTGAAAATTTGATCCACTTCAAATTCCATCCAAATTTAAATCTTATCTTCAATCCTATCTAGATTAGAATTAAGTAATTTATGATAAACACCAAAAAATTACTTTTCCAATTCTTATCTACAAGATTTTCAAAAATTTCAAGATATTAAATCTGGAAATTTGATCCACTTCAAATTCTTACAAATTTAAAATCTATTTTCAAATCTTTTAGAATTAGAATTAGATAACTATTGATATATATCAAAAATTACCTTATCCAATTCAAATCTTTATAGATTTCGAAAATCACAAGAAGATTAAATTTGGAGATTTGATCCACTTCAAATTCTATCCAAATCTAATATTCTATTTTCAAATATATCTAGATTAGAATTAGGTAACTTTAAGATAAACATCAAAAATACCAAATCTAATTTTAATACACATAATTTTTGAAAACCCCCACCAAATAAATCTGGAAATTTGATTTTCATCAAAAACTTATCCAAATTAATTTGTTGAGATCGAAAATTACAACTACAAAATTAGGGAAATTAAACATCAAATTTTCGAAAATTTGATGCTCCAATTTTCGAAACACACATCTAATTAAATCTGAAAATTTTGATAAATCAAAAAACTATTCCAAATCTAATTAAGATATAACCGAAAATTATAATCCATCCAAAACTAGAATTTTCGAAACACCATCAAAAATTCATCCAAGTTTTGAACACAACCAATTCGAATATATGAACATATAAATCTGAAAATTTAAGCAACTTAAACATTTCATCAAATTTAAACATATTTTTCGAATTAATCCTAGGATTAAATTTAGAACAGTGTCAAACCTGGCTCTGATACCAGTTGTTGGGGTTTTTTCGAATTGAACCACCGCATGATCTAATTGGATGTTCATTAATCCTAATGTCATGTAGATCATAATTTTATGTAGCTCCGGTTTTCGATTCTACTAAAGCGGAAACATAGAATACCGAAAAACGACTTACAAATTAAACGACGGGTTGAGGACAAGATTAAAGGTCTAATCTTGTTGTTGTATGAATGATAATAGTCGCCCCTTGATGCTATTCCACTCCTTGATCTTCTGTTGTATTCCCGGACTGAATCTAGCTTCAGGGTGGGCTGAAATCTACTAGATCGATATGGCATCTGTGGAGGTCAAGAGAACACGAGAGGGCTGATATATTATGTCATTAATTTCGTGCCCTCCACCCTCTTATTTATAAGGGGGTGGACGAAATTAGTATCGTAGTTGAACTGGAATTCTATCTCTATCTCTTGTTCTATCTCCAATCCAATTCAGTCTCTTTTTGGGCTACAACATGGATCTAGAAGAATATTAAATTGGCCCATTAATTTATTTAATATCCAATATCCAATAAACTTAGGATATAATTAAATAAATTAAGTATTATTTTTACTCCACTAAAGAAATAATACTGACCTACCAATTTAATACATATTTCTGAATATGTTTACTCCTTTAGTCCAGCCATTCCCCATGTTTAAGATATAATGTGCATTAATTAATTATGTAAGCTTCTGACAACTATAATTAATTAATATCTTTTTTCCTTGAGTAGTACCACACAAGCTTTACTCATGCACGGAATAAATTCCATCTGCAGGGTTTCAGCATGAACTTGCATTTCCTCAAGGGGACACCATCAACCTGGCGCACCAGGACACGGTGCCCCTACATATTGCACGATCCATCATAAGTGTAAATGTCACAACCCAAGATATCGAGATTATTGATCCTATGAAAGAATCTCACCCTTTGATAAATTAAAGCTGCAAACACTACACGTATATGTCCACCAACATATAGAGGTTAAGAACCCGAACTCTGTGGATTCTTATTCTCTCATTTAAGGTCAGAATAGAGAATAGAATCCTAAGTAGATCCTCCTCAATAGACTCGTCCGTGTATTAGAATAATCAGTTAGTCAAGACAAACTAACTATCAGATTATTCTACGGCGTACCGATAGCAGGTTCAGTACCATCTAGACCGTGAGCCTTTTAATACATTACAAGGAACCGATGATATGATCTAACCATGTGTTTACCCACACCATATCATCTACAATGTAAGTATAGTGAACATGCATGTAAATATAACAATTTAAATGCAAACAGTGACTGCAATTGTATTCATTCTATATCATCATAAAACTATCATCAATAAAGTATACAAAAGACAGATCTTCTAGTATACAAAACCAACATTCCTAATGGTGCTGCTAAACGACCAAGTATCCGGGCTGCAAGTTCTTTACCAGAATCAGTGGGTTGATGTTCCCTCTATGCCTGGAGCTCTAGTAGTAAATATTGGAGATCTTCTTCAGGTAAGGTTCTTTTTTTTCTCTCTTAATTAAGTCATCTGCATTAATGGTGCATCATAACTGATCTTGACCATCTATGTTTATGTATATCTTCTTGCTGCAGCTCGTATCAAATGATTGGTTTATAAGTGCGGAGCACATAGTAGTTATAAATAGTTGTAGGTTGAGAGTTTCTGTTGCGTGTTTCTTCAGAAATAGACTGAGTAATACGTCAAGGAAGCTCTACGGGCCGATTGAAGAACTCATGTCTGAAGAAAATCCACCAAAATATAGGACAACCACTGTGAAAGAGTATGTCACCCTATTAAACTCGAAGGGGCTGGATAGAACTTCTGCTTTGTTACATTTTTGAGTTTGAATTTGATTACTAAGATTTATGTGTGTTAATAAGTGGTTTGGACATAATATATCTGACATTATGTATCTTCTTGTATGTGTGATAGATAATGAAATGTTTGTATAAGCAGAGAAATATTCTATAAAATTTTCTTAGAGTCCATGCATATTGAGATGAATATTTTATGTAAATATAGTCAGAAATTACCTTGGCTTTAATTTCTTTACATGGTATGGTCTAAATTAGTGACTTCTGTAGCAACCCAAATTTTTACTTTACGAGTTGCTATTATTTTGTAATGATATTTAATTTCAAAGCATGTTATTTTCCCGGCGGTTAACTAATTATTGCGCAAAAAAGAAGTATCATTAATTATAAGGTAAAGTATCAATAACTATGAGTGGAGTATATCATTAACCAAAGTATCATTATTTATGAGGTGAAGTATTATTAACTCACATATGAGTATCATTATTTATGGGGTGAAGTGGAGTCTCATTACTATGGAAAAAAGTATTACTAATTGCAGAATAAAGTATCACTAATTGCAGAAGAAAGTATCACTAATTAGAAGAAAAGTATCACTAATTGAAGAAAAGTATCACTAATTGCAGAAGAAAGTATTATTAATTAGAAAGAAAAATATCACTAATTGCAGAAGAAAGTATCACTAGTTAGAAGAAAATTATCACTAATTGCAGAAGAAAGTTTCCATTTGAATATCAACGCTACGAACGCCAAAGCAAAAGCAAATATTTGGTACGCGGCTTCCATTTTTTTATTGTGTTTGATCATTCGACGATGGCCTCATATCTTCTGGGCTCTTCACTCTGTCTATATATAGCATTCTTACTTAGTGAAGTTTTATTTTTATTTTTTTTATTTATTTATTTTTTTAGAAAATTGTAACTTAGTGAAGTTGGGGACTTTCTTTTTTTCGATTTGTATTTGGGGAAATTTTGGTTTTTGAGGAAGGCTTCTTTATTTTTAATTTGAGGTGAGAAATTTCAAGAAAAGGTTTGATTTTATTTTTATAATCAATTTTCAAATTTTAGTATTTTTAATTTAATTTATAAGATGTATTAGTAACATTAGCTATGAAAATAAGTATATTTAACAATGAAGTTAAGTATCATTAGATATAAATTTGGTAAACTATCATTAATTATTAAGTGAAGTATCATTCGATACATATATCTAGTGAATCATCATTAACTGTATGTGAAGTATCATTAATTATGAATGAAGTATCATTAACTCGGAAGCGGAATATAATCATTAACTGTGAGTGGAGTATATCATTAACTCAAGTATCATTATTTATAAGGTGAAGTATCATTAACTCACATATGAAGTGGAGTCTCATTACTATGAAAAAAAGTATCACTAATTATAAGAAAAATATCACTAATTGTAGAAGAAAGTATAACTAATTAGAAAGAAAAATATCAGTTCAAACATAATCTCAAATTGAGATAAATTTCATTAACTATTAAGTGAAGTATCATTAGATATATATCTGGTGAAGTATCATTAACTCTATATGAAGTATCATTAACTCGGAAGTGGATTATAATATGTATTGATGATTAAACATTAATTATCGAATCAAAATATATAAATGTCATTAACTATGAGTGGAGTATCATTATTTATGAGGTAGAGTATCATTAACTCACATATGAGTATCATTATTTATGAGTTGAAGTATTATTACCTGTGAAGTCGAGTCGCATTACTATGGAAAAAAGTATCACTAATTGCAGAAGAAAGTATCACTAATTAGAAAGAAAAGTATCACTAATTGCAGAAGAAAGTGTTACTAATTAGAAAGAAAAGTATCACTAATTGCAGAAGAAAGTATCACTAATTACAAAAGAAAGTACCACTAATTAGAAAGAAAAGTGTCATTTTAAACGTAATCTCAAATTGAGAATTGGGTCTATGAATACGATAAAAACTCATTTTTGAGTAAAAAAAATTATATCATTATCATAGAAAAAATATCATTGATTACAAAATAAAGTATCACTAATTACAAAAGAAAATAGCAGTAATTACAAAAAAAAAATCACTAAAAATATTCAACAACATCTCGATCTTCCACGGATCAAATCCACAGAAACCCAAACCCTGACCAACAGATCCAAACCCAAACAATATTCTTTCTCATTATACTTCTTTGTCGGTCGTCCTATCGTTGAAAACCTGATAGAATTTCCAATCGAGCGGCTCTGGTGGACCCGCCGCAACTAATACCACCTGTCCACCATCACTACCATCCATTAGAACAGCCATCAAAAAAATTCTCTCAACAAAAGCTATTAAATTTTCACTAACATTTCACATTAAACAGCTTGACCATATAAGAACATCAATTTATTTTCTCTAGAACTAACATTATCGAATTGAAACATAAAAAATCCAAGATCAAACATCAATAACATATCCATTAAATTATTCCAGACTGATATAAACTAAAAAAAGTATCTGCAACTGTGTATAGTAAGGAGTTAGCATGTTCATCAAAACCCAAACTATAAATTTCCTATATCGTCATTATTTCCAAATTAGCACTTGAACACATTAAATAATCACAAAATTCAAACTAATCAAACAGCAAATCACAATCTAATTAGTCGAAGAGCTAAACAAGAAAGAAAAGTATTTATTTCTCAGGAGCCTCCTCGAAATCCGATTCCGGATTGACATTCCCAAATTTATGCTTGAACGAATCTTGCTATTGACCCCTGAAATTTTTTATGCACAATTACAAATCAAATTAAATTATCGAGGGAAATAATAATAGCAAATAACTCGCATTTTTTGCTGAATTTGCTATGGCAGAAAATTTGAAGACCAGCGGCCCACGCAATAAGGAGATAGACGATCCAGAATCTCTTGTCCTTGAGCAGCAGCCTCGTTTCAAATTTTCTCGTTTCCATCATCAAATTATTCAATCGACCAAAATACAACCAAAATAGAACATAAAAAGAAAAAAATATTGTCAATAATAGATCTAAGAATTACTATCATGAGAGCAAATATCACTAAATACCATAGCAGTAGCACTACTGTATATAATATAATATAATATAATATAACGTGTGATATGCACTTTTCTTGATATACTGAGGCAGAAAAAAATATTGTCAATAAATGTGTGAAATGTATTACTAAATACCATAGAAGTATCACTAGTGTACAAAATTCAATATATGCGCGAGATATACACTTTTGTTGATTTATTCAGGCAGAAATAAAATAGTGTCAATAAGTACTTGTGGGTTGTGGCATATCCCTAACTACTGTTGAAGTATCATTACTATCCGGTGAATCATAATTTCATTTTAAGTAAAACAGTTGCAACATATCAATAATACCTAGCGAAGGATTACTATCATGAGAGCAAGTATCACTAACTACCATAGAAGTATCACTACTGTATATAATATAATATAACGTGTGATATGCACTTTTCTTGATTTACTGAGGCAGAAAAAAATATTGTCAATAAATGTGTGAAACGTATCATTAAATACCATAGAAGTATCACTAGTGTACAAAATTCAATATATGCATGTGATATACACTTTTGTTGATTTATTCAGGCAGAAATAAAATAGTGTTAATAAGTACTTGTGGCGTATCACTAACTATTGTTGAAGTATCAATACTATCCAGTGAATCATAATTTCATTTTAAGCGAAGGATTAATATCATTAAAGAAAGTATCACTAAATCTCATAGAAGTATCACTAATTTACAAAATACATTTTGTAGTTGATGGGTTACAAAAACAAAGACTCGAAGTAAAGTAGTACTTACCCTCAATTTGCAACATAACAGATTCATCCTCGTTGATAGATGTTGTTTCTACATCTTCAACATTGTCTTCATTATCAAGTATAACAATATCTGAAATTTACAAAATTTAAATCACTTTTAAAATTACTATAACACTAATAGAGGTATATCTGCAAATAAGAAACAAGTTTCTATTTCAAATTGCAAAAATGAATGTAATACGTTATACTATTTACAATGCTATAAATTCCAAAAAATTTAAGAACCAACAAGATCTATTGGATGATGTTGCCCCTCTCGAAAATTCTCTGAAAAAAATAAAAAGAGTGTAAAACTAGTATCATACTAATTCAGCCTAATTAGTTATGAGTGAGCTCTAAGAAATAAAGTTTTATTTGCATCAATCAAATTTATCCAGAGACTCATGAGCTGCTCATCTACCTTCAAATCCACTGAAGAGATGCTCCCATCAAAATTTCAATGAATTAGTTTTAGGAACATATTGTCGAACAGTTGGAGTGCATAATTTGATATACCTAATTATTGTCGTACAACTGGAACAAAATTACAATCTCCTAAACTAAGAACATATACCTGTTGTTTCTAATGTTTCTCCACTGGAATTGACCGAAATCCAACCGGATATAACATTACTTGCTTTTCCCAAATTATGCATTAAATCGCACACAAAATCGCGAGATTGAGTCACCAATGGTTGAATCGTGAGCAGCTAAGGTTCAACTCTGGATCGTGAGATTGAATCGCGTGTCGTGTGTGAGGCGGAAATCATGAGGTTGAATCACAGTCGAGATGGAAGAAATCTCGCCGTGCTTTGGAGCTGGAAAATAAAACCCTACGTTGAGTTGGAAGAAATCATTTTTTTATTATATATATTATTAGGTCAGGTCGGATCCGGGTCAGGTCGGGTGGAGATCCGTTTAACATAAGAGACCCGTTAGACGGTCTCACACAAGTGTGCCCCTTATTATTATCAATCTCTCTTGGAAAGCATTCTTAGAATCTTATTCGAGTATGTATTATTATTGTTAGTGTTGTTGCTGCTGCAACCTGTTAGTGCTTAATCAAATTAAATTCGTTAGAACTGGCCTGTTTAGTTGTTTTGATTAATGAGAGATATATGGTTTTATTATTTATTTATTTTGAGGAAATTTATTATTTACTTTTAAAATTTACCTTAATAATAAAATTATACAAATAGCTTCAAGCTAAGTGTTTAGTAATTATTATTCTTCTATAAAATCTAAAGATTAAATTTCATTACGTTACAAAACTAATTGTTCATCTTAAAAGTCTGTGTCAAATAATCTGACAGACAATTGTTATATTTGTCTCATAAGTCAATAAAAATTACAACAGGATTACATTACCAACACAAACAAATAAATCAAGAGATCATTACCAACACAAACATCATTTATGTAGGCCATCTCCAGCAGTTTACGCTATAGTACAACATCATTATCACTAAAACTTGATCGGAAAATTTTCAATTACTAACACAATCAACCTAAACAAGTTTTAAATTACTAATCCCATGTTGCAAGCGTACAATCTTGTAGTATATGGAATCAGGTCGAACACAAGGAGTTGAGCTGATTCAAGTTACACAAGTATCAATTTCATGTTATTTTGCAAGTCAAATTGAACGGATACATTTTTAGAATTTTCTACTCTAGACATGTAAGTAAACAAACTCAAGAAATCTATTAAAATAAGAAATTGCAAGACAAGCAAAATAAAGGATTCAACTAGCAAATAAAAGGGGCTCTAGGGTAATGCTCGTCAACATAGGTAAAGATATTCGGACATGAACCATGCTACATCCATTCATGTGATTTAAACACAACTAATCCTAGAACTCTCTCGAGCTTCTAGAACATATTTGATCAAATAAGAATTCTCCTATCTCTAGGATTAAATCCAAATTTTACCAAATTAATCTCAATAAATCACTAAAACCAATTAGACAATAAACTCTCGTTATAATACCTAATTGGGATCATGAATCAATTACCCATACTAAATTAATTTTTTCAAAGATAATTCAACACACAGTCTTGCCCTAGATGGCCAATCCAAAATAAGATAAAATCATAACATTGATTCATGAATAAAAGAGAGAGGATATAAGCATGAATTCACACCAAAAATTAAATACCCAATTTCAATTTTACATTACCCTAGAACTATGGAAATTAGTTACTCATGCTTGGAATTGAAAGAAAACAAAAATCAACAATAAAAATAAAGAACATAGATAAGGTATAGAGTAAACCCGAATGATCTTAAAAATCTTCAAAACTTCAAGCTTCCTTCTATAAAATCTCTTCCAAGCACCAAAACTCTTCCACAAAACTCCTAAAATGGCTAAGTCTATTTTTTTGCAATGAGGCTTAACCTAAAAATTTGAACAAAGTTTCGTATTTATACACCCATAATTTCAAGCACTAAAAATAAAGCAAAAATCGGGTTAAAAGACGAAAATCCAGAACAGGCCAAGGAGGCGCGACACGAGCTCGGTCGCGCCTCGTCTTGCTCGCGCGGGTTGCGCCTCCTTGCGCGACCGATCTGGTCACGCCTCAGCCTTGCGAGTTGGGCCACGCCTCGTAGCATGCTTTTTGGGCTTCTGAATCAATGCTCGGTCGCGCCTACCCTGTACGGGGGTCGCGCCTTCATTGTTGATGCTCGGGTCGCGCTTGGTGGCGCGACCGAGCTAGTCGCGCCACTTCCTCCCGGCGCGGGTCGCACCGTGCAACGAGATTTTACGCCTTCTGTTTGCACGCGCACTCGCGCCACATCTGTACCCGGATCACACCTCATCTTGCTCTTTGGAGGCTCGACCCGCTTGATTTGCCCTGAAATGCGAACGAATGCGTCAAACGCATTTATTAAACAACTTAAAGATAAAATGACATTTAAAGCGGAAAATACGGCAAAAGAACGTCCTAATTAATGGAATTATGCTCGGGAATAGGGTGAAAATCTCGTTTGTCAAAATACAAAAAAAATTCGTTACATCTCTAACACTCTGCACTATAATCCTATACCAAAAGAAAATATTCCATAATATTTTCTTTATAATTATTATTTTATAATTGCTAATATGTATATATAATTAAATCAACATTTCATAATATTTTTGTAGAAACAAAAATTTATTTGAATTAATATAAAATAAAAATACAATTCATTCAAATATTACAATATAAACATAAAGTTACATAATATTATATTCTAATTTTCCGAATTAGAATATTCTTCCCACAAATAAACATTTAATGCATTTTGAAGTGAGAAATGTGCTTCTACATCTTGCATTTTTCTAAACCGAGCACGAAAATTTTGAAATTGAGCATCTTCTTCGGTAACAAATTCAATATCTAGAGATGGCACGTTTGCTTCTTCAATTGGTGCATCAAGATCTCGTTCATGCACGATTATCATATTGTGCATTATTATGCACATAGTAATAATAGTGCACAAATGCACATAGTAATAATATTGCACAAATCACTTTTTGTGATTACAAGCATAAAGATCGAACTGTGGAATTTCGGTCCCCCTCTATTTAAGTAAAACGATCGAACACGCAAGGGAATCTCACGGGATTTAAAAGGACACATTTTCACTCAGCATCAAACAATACCAATATGCAATCATAAACTTGCAAGACAACTCATTATAACCCAAAATATATGCTAGAACAATAATCACATAGGTCTTGCGGGTTGAAGCGTTCGGCTCTTTGGACGGGTAGGGAAAATATAGGAAAAAGTGACTCAAAATCGATCTCATTTCCTAATAGTAATCTAAACAAAGCAAAACTAAAGAGCTTTATTCTACCCTTCTCACATTCACTTGGGGATTTAGAGTAATAAAAAACGGACAATCTTTAGCTTATTTTTGTTCATTTCTCCTATATGAGATCATTCACATTTAAGTCAAGAGCTAGAGCGTTCCTTTGTTTCTCTTTTATATATATTTTTTTTATCTTCACTCTATTGCTTCCCTTTTTAGTTCTATGAGAAGAAATCAATTTGCATTCATCAAGGCTAACAATCATTTTTTTCATTCTCGAAATATTTTCACGTTTTATGCTCCCAAGTTTTTGTCATTCCAAGCCTACTATTCCCTTCAATGCCCACTACCCCTCACTTTCCAACAAAATAATTTCATTCAAGGCTCAAAAAAGGTGGACAAAGGTTGTGTTTCATAGCAAAAGAAAATCGGAGGCTCAAAATTTTGACAAGAACCGTCTTAGGTCATCTTCATGTTTCTTTTAGCACACACATAATCATAAGAGTTTGTCAAGCAAGTTCTAGAGATGCTAGCATTGTCGAAGAAACTCTCAAGCAAGAAAAAATAATATGACCCAAATCTCACGTAAGCTACAAGTTATGCCAAAATTCCATCCTTCATTTTTGGCCTGTACAATAATATAACATATGATATTTTATTATCTTCTCTGGAAAAATGTTTAATTTTTAGATACTTAGCATACTCAATCAAAAAAATATAGAAAATAATATTCATATTTTTAATGCTACTAAATACCCGTATAACTTTAACTTATACACCAAGAAGTAACATGTTTGATATAAAATAAATTATATAATTACAAATTGAAAAGTGGACCGAAAATTATGAATTGTTATCTATTTATTTGAAAATTAGAAAAGAAACCTTGCTGAAAAAACGCACACATATGTCACATAACGGTAAATCACATTTTAAAAAAATGAATATGCAAAATAAGATCTAAAAAATATTTTTATATACCATGTATGGTTAAAATAATTTATGTACAAAAACCATGACAATCAATACATATATAAAAAACCTATTTTCTATTAAAATAAAAAAATATTTTTATATATTTATAAACCCGATAAAACAATGCATAAATAAATATTCATATTTTAAATGTACTTGCATGTGATTAAGCCTTTGTTTAGGGATGTATGATTATGCCTTTTAATATATGATAAAGTACATGTCCACATCATGGCTATTCGAAATAGGGTTAATTGTGTTAAAATACATAAAATTTGGAGTTTTTTTTTTCACCCGTTTTTAACAATGTAGTTTTAATAATATGAACTTTGCACTTATTTGATTTTTCACATGATTTTCAAATTCGGGCACTCTAACCAGACCAAAATCGACCAAAAGTCATGTATTTTAAGGCAATTTGATGTCCACGTAGATGTACACAAAGAAATCTCAAACAACCACATTAATTCAGTTGATCAAAATTTGAAAATCATGTGAAAATCAAATAAGTGTTAAGTTCATGTTATTAAAACTATACCTTTTAAATCGTGTGAAAAAACTAAAAACAGCCCAAAGTTTATGTACTTTAAGGCAATTAGCCATTCGAAATACAATATAAACATAAAACGATACAAATAACATTATATTTGGCTTATTTGTTAAATTTTCAACTAAAATTATGTATTTTTTCAATTAACATCATGTTTTCATTAAATTTGTAACTATGATTATTATTATTATTATTATTATTATTATTATTACATATCAACTAACTTTAAACTTAAATTGCATAAATTGATTATGTACATCGTACGTGAGAAATACTAGTTATTATTATGAATCTAAAAAGAGTTAAATTGACAATAGAAAAAAAGAAATAATTGCTTGATTACACACACACATATTGTAACGCCCCAAACTACTCCGTTTGGCCACGTCACTTAACATACTTGTAACGTTTACATGCGTTTGCGTTCTCATAATAAATTGAACGGAAGCTAAGGTCAAATAGCATAATGAGGTATAACATCATTATTCCAAATATAAATTTTTCTTGCACAATTATAACATGCAACCTATCAAAATCTACCATGTCACACAACATCGTATTTAACGGAAGCATAGAATAAACCCATCCACATCATTCATAAAATCATCTAACCCATCGGGTTCATAGGTCTTAGACAACCCGCCCGTCTAGCACCCTAAATTAACAAACATAGCATAGGAATTTAATGACCTATATTTACACAACATAGGCTCCTAGGTCAATCGACCCGCCTTTAAAACATTAACATAATATATCGAGTTAAACATAGCAATACCACAAAAGATCGGGCTATTCCCATCCCCAATAATCATTGATCATAAGATAAATAGGTCGATCAATAAAATTATCATAATATGCGTATTCAAAGGCATGAAAAGTAAACACAATCTTGTGGGGGTTCTCTTGTGTTCACAATGCTCCTACTCGGGCTCCGACTCCTCAACCTTATGAGACGCTTTCAAATCTTTCTCAACCTTTGAAATACTTCTTGGCCGTCCACAAGTTGTCCACCTCGAGCCCCAATACGTCACCAAGCACCTTGGTTGATGGATGATGATGGTGGAATACACTCCAAAAGTTAAAGAACTTGTAGAGGGAAATGGAGGAAAATCGCACAGCAAGAGAGGAGAAAATGAAGATGAAATGGATAAGTGTTGTATTTATAGGGTGGAATTTCCGAAACAGGGTGCGACCAAAGGTGGTCGCGTTTTTGGGTCGGGTTTTAGCCGAAGAAAAATGGCTCTCTGAAGCTGGTGAAACGCGACCGAGGGGGTCGCGTTTTATGGTCGCGCTGTAGACGCCTCAGAACGCGACTCGAATGGGGTCGCGCTTTCCGGTCGCTCTCAGACTGTAGATTTTTTGAAAGAGCTTCGATTTGAGTACTTATGGGCCTCGTGGTTCCAACCGAGTCAAAAGTTATGACCTCCGGACGAAACCCTACCAAAACTCAGCGAGACCCTCGATTTATACTATTTTCGAAAAGACATACAATACACAACTTAAATTTTAAAACATCATCACTACTTATTTAATGCACATACCAAAATTACATAAAATTGATGTATGTCAAATCAAAATTAAATATAAACACACTCATTCATTATCATATAACTCGACAATTTAAATGTTAAATTTCAAACTGTGTTATACGCTCAGCATAACATCACTTGCTATGACGTATCGGCTCGAGTGAGACAACCTGCAATGAAACAACGGCATAACATACAAACATACTCACATGATCAATATTCAAACAATATTAATTCAAATTCATTTTCCAAAATTATAATTCATAATTTAGAAAAAGAGACGGGGTATCACACATATGTATATAAGTACATATTATATTATAATATATTTCAAATAATCAATAAACTACTACAATGAAAATATTATATATAAGATTAATTTTCTTAAAATCATAAACTTTGAGCTTAGTTGCAAATTTAACATGAACTTTAAAAGTAGACAATTAAAATACTAATTTTGAATTTGTGTGTTATTCAACATCCCAAAATTTCTATAAAACAAATTGACCCTGAATCCAACATCCAATTATGGTCACTTTGACGTTATTCTAAAAAATCAATGGTTGAGTCATGACGGGCTCGGAGAGATGAGCAAATTGTATGTTGGATTGGAGGTCAATTTATTTTATAAAAAAATGAGAATGTTGAATAACACACAAATTCAAAGTTGGTGTTTTAATTGCCTAGTTTTAAAATTCATATTAAATTTGCAACTAAGCTCAATGTTCATGATTTTTAAAGTCATTAAACCTATTATAAATTATGTTTCTATACAACATTTGTAGTAATATTTGTTACACTATCATCATATTTACAAATAAAAACTTTCAAACCAACTTGTGACTCGTGAAACAACTACATACAATTGAGGTGCCTAAAAAATTTATAAAAAATATATGTGAACAAATATTATAACAATAATTTATGTACCCAACATTGCATTAAAATATGGTTGATTATACTTTGGTACCCAGCGTTGAGCACTTTTACACTTGTATTTCAAAATTTCAAATTTACACCGATATCGAACATTTGCACAAATTAACGCTTTTAATGCTAAAGCAATTTTACGGCCTCACAAATGTTAACATGGAGTGTTGAATATTGTAAAGAGCAACAACAACGTTCAATATTTGTACAAATTGAATAAGCTAAAAACTGAGTTGGATTTTCAGCAGTCTAAGTCAACATTTGTGAGATCGAAAAATTGCTCTAGTTCTAAAGTGTTCATTTGTGCAAATATTACACGTTAATATGTAATTTTATAAAAATTTAGGAATAAAAGTATAGAAATATCCAATGTTCGGGTACGACACGACCTTACCTTAGTTGGATCTCGTTGGTGCCACCTAAACGGTAGGTGAAAAAGTGTATATCCAATAGCCTAAGAATATACTTTCTAAAAAATAATATAGTAGACTATATGAATTTATAATTATCAATCTTTGTTTGATTTAGTTATTCATTTAATTAGAATGTTAAATTGTTAACTATTTCATGTTCAATAATATAATTAAAAAATATTATAAATGTTATATCTACGTATAAAGTATAATAAAATATGCTACCGATTATAATATTTTACCAAATAATTCACTAGATTTTTGTATTTAATGTATTTAATATATGTTGATAATTATTTGACATAATAAAATCTACTAAACGTTATCAATCATTTCTTAAAATGCGAAAACTCACATATTTATTCATCAGTATAAATAAATTTTGAATATCATGTATATAACGAAATATGTTATTGAATATATCATAAATTAATTATATAATAAAAAATGTGTGTGACATATGTGTAAGAGAGAAAAATGATGGTAAGACATTAAAAAATAAAAAAGCACAGGGTAGATGATTTATTGTTGTTGGGAGAGAAATTTTTTGAAGGGACTCCATTTTATTATACAAATAGATTTATTAATATGCCAATAATTTGAAATATAAAATTTAATTAATGATATTTGAGGATATTTTTGTTACTGCACTAATAATTTACGACATAAACATAATTAGGGTTGTCAAGGTACAATATCCCTTACTTTTTTTTGTCATACCTTATACCTTACTTTAATTTACGGTATGATAAAAATCATACCGTAGTCGTACCTTACCTTCCGGTATACCTTAGTTCTGTATACTTTAAGTTCAGTATGACACATAATGCATACCTATATCGGACCTTCTTACGGTATGCCTTATCGTACTGATATTTTATGGCATACCGAAATTTTTCGATATACTAAAAATTTATTTAGTAAAAAAAACTCATGTATAAATAATAATAGTAACGATATCAAATATCCACAATAACAATTAAATATAAATACAAATACAACAAATCAACAATGAAACTCGAATGCAATAAAAATAAAAATAAAAACAATGCAATTATGTTAAAATTTTGACTGACAAATATTAAATATACGATTATTAGAAGCACAATCTCAAGTCCTAACAATTATTAAAAACATAAACACATAATTCCAACATTTTAAAATTCAATACGATTCTTGAAAATCCAAGTCTCCAACATCTCAATAAACGTTCATGATGAATATACTAAATATTATAATATTGTCTTAAATATAATATTTTCCTAAAAATTAATGATAAGCATACTAACTATTATAACATAGTATAGCATATCTTATTTTATTTTAATTTGCTTGATAATTTATCATATCTTTTAGTCTAAAGATTAAAGAATAATATAATATCATTATTTATTACACTTGATTTTAAATTGTCCAATTTTTAGTTAAGCTTCTTGTATTAAATTACATGTAATGTAATATTTTCTTAAACTTTTATGATGAACATACTGAATATTATAATATTGTATATGATCTCATTTTATTATAATTTTATATATTTACCATTTATCATAACTTTTAGTCTAAAGAATAAAGAAGAATAGAAGATTATTAATAACATTTGATTTCAAATTGACCAATATGTAGTTATAATTTAAGTATTAAATTATATAAAATTTAAAAAAATTCAAAACTTTTATGATAAAACATACTAAGGTTTAAATATTATATTTGTGTATAGTATATCGCATTCTTTTTTAAAAAAAAAATAGATCATTCATCATAACTTTTAATTTGAAGAAAAATCTATATAATTATTATTTATTATATTTGATACCCTTTTTTTAGTTATAATTTAATTATTATATTATATTAAATATTATATTTTTTTGAATTTTACGATAAACAAATTAAGCATTATATTATTATTGTATAATATATCTAATTTTCTTTTAATCCTTTTTATCATTCTTCTTAACTTTTAGTTTTAAAAATTGAAGAAGAATACAAGATCATAATGTATTATATAATTTAGTTTATCTTTTATTGTATTGAAATAATTTAATATCTTATACTTTACCTAAATATAATTTTATTTTAATTTTTATTGATTATTCATTTTAACTTTTAATTTTATTGATTAAAGAAAAATAGAAGATTATTATTTATTACATTTAATTTCAAATTGTTAATTTTTAGTTATAATCTAGGTATTAAATTAAATATCAAATTATTGATAAAGTTTTATTATATACTTACTAAATATTATATTATTGCATTATACATTAATGTGCAAAATAATAATAATAATAATAAAAGAAATATATTAAAATTCGGTATATATTGAAGTACGGTATGTGCCAATATGATGGTATTTATCGGATGTATATACATTCACTTCGGTACATATCGTGATTCGACATTTATGATATATTACGGTATACTTAATTTTCGGCATAGGCCGATACACCTTGATTTTTTAGAATTCACACCGTTACCTATTGTAAAATTTTGATATCATACCTTATCTAAAATCAATATATTAAAATTTTTGCTATTTTAGATATTTTTTCAGTACGACATGAACAGATTCTGATTTAGGTATTTTGCGTCAGCACTCAACGTAAATTACCCAAATCAAATATGAAAGGTATTTTATTCCCCGTTCTTCGAGAGAAGAGAAAGAAGCCTGAACTCACCATGGCGCATCTAAACGACGCCGTCTATGATATTTCAGGCGAGCATGAAAATTTCTCACTTTACGCTGTATTGTTGATTACTTGAGATGTTCTTAAAACCATGCAAATTGAATTTCGAGATTATTAGTTTCAATGCAAGTGTGATTAGGGTTTTCGTTGACGAGTTTCTCGTAATTTTCTCTTTATATATATATATATGTATGTATGTATATTTATGTAAATTCTTTGCTTGCCTTCGCTTCAACGACGACTAGCAAATGGTTTTATAGATGGTCAATTATACTCGAGATAGTATCTATGTTCCATCAGTAGACAATTGAGTAAGTAGATTTGTGCTTGCAGATTGCGTATTTATTTATTTTGGTAACGACGATTGAATTTGATTTTGCAGCAGATTTTGGGAGTTTTGAGAAAGTGAGGGGTCATTTTCATGCTCATCCAATTTATAAGTCCATCAAGGTAGCTGAAGGAAAGAAATTTTGCGATATATTTACGTTAGTTGATGTTCCTCGTCGCCGGAGGTCAGTGTGGGGAGGTAGGGTGGAAAAGAAAAGAGCTGTGCAAGATGCTGGTATGTTTTGTTTATATACTGCTGCTTGCTTTTGATATTTGAGAAATATTAGAGTTTGTATTCTAACATGTTTGCCCTCTTAATCTTTTGGTTTGTGGGGGTAATTGGGAAAACGTGAAGGAAGCATTGCCAATGCTAGCAGCAGAACTCAGGATGTTAGAAACAAACCAAAAGCAGAGACAAGTAATTCTGAAGTTAGCTACTCCCGTTCTTTCTATAATGGTAGACTGTCGAGGAGGCTGTGTGCTAGCACCACTAAGGGTCAGAAATTGGGGAAATTAGGCTCTGCAAAGTTTGAGTCCTACATAGAGTATGATTGCTCATATTGATTTATGGAACTAACTTCATCTTTTGATATTTTATTATCTTGACCTGTTGCTTTTGATGATGCAGGAGTATGTGGAGAAAACTCCCGGAAGGAAATCAAAATGAGTTTACTTATCTTGACTCCTTGTGGTTTTCCTTGTATGCAAAAGAACCTTACAAAGCAAAAGTGTTGAGTTGGATCAAGAAAAAGGACATATTCTCGAAAAAATATGTATTTGTTCCAATTGTTCAGTGGTATGTGGTTGTGCTTTTGTGATAAAAACCACTATCATTATGAATTTATGATCGTTCATTAGGAAGTTATTCTACTGCATATATCACTTGAGGTTCACAGATTGAATTCCATTTTGCTAGGGACCATTGGTTTCTTTTAATCTTTTGCCACTTTGGTGAAGACTCAGAGGCAAAATCCAAACGTCGCTGCATGTTGTTGCTTGATTCACTGCAAGAGGCCAATTCTAAGCAGCTAGCACCTGGAATTAGAAGGTATTTTATGAGATAAGGATTTTTTTTGTTCCTTTGTTTGAAGAAGTATTTTCTGGGATATGCACTTATGCTTTTCATGTATATTTTCTTTACAGATTTGTCTTTGACATATTTAAAACAGAAGAACGACCAGAGAGTAAACAACTAATCAGAAAAATCCCCCTTTTAATTCCTAAGGTCATTAATAATTACTTATTTAGCAATAACGTAATTTTCAAGATTCAGTATACAGACTCACACGGTTGGGTGCATGATTCCAGGTGCCACAACAGAAAAATGGCGAAGAATGTGGGTTTTTTGTTCTCTACTATATAAATCAATTCCTGGATAGTGCTCCTGATAATTTTAGCTTTTCGACAGGCTGCCCACACTTTGTAAGTGCTCTTATTACTTCATATAACTGTCTCTCTAAAGCAACTCTAAGGTTCAAGGTCTCATGCAAGGTCACTTTCTGCTTTCTGTGATGTATAGATGAAAGAGGACTGGTTTACTCCTGCAGATGTGGAATGCTTTGTCGAATCCCTGGATTCAGTGCCTGAATGTTTCGACTGTTCAGATTAGTTAGTTATTTCTTAATTATTGTAGTAGATGATGTATGGCAAGTCAGTCAATTTTTGCAGTAAGAAGGTAAATAGTGATGAATTAGGGCTAACTTATTAATATCTCTGTTCTTGGAGTAAAAATTGGATGACAGTTCCCTTTTGCTAATTGCTTCCATAGTTAAGTAGATTATGTGTAAAGACTAAGAACCAGAAGCAGCTGTATTCCCAGTATTATATGACTTAGAAAAATTGCAACTAATCTCTTAGTCTACTTTTCTCGACATCTTTAAGTAAGATTGTTGACCTGCCGCATGAACGAAAATGTAGCTCAGGATGCAGATAATATCTTTGATATCAACTTTCCACGGTTAGTATCATAATTGTCTGCTTTTCTTTTGATCAATTTTCGATTTCATCTGCTGGCATAGTCATTTTGAGCAAATATTAGCATAATTAGGTAGCAGAAGTAGAAAATTGTTTTTTATTCTTTTTTTGCTGTTGCTTATGGTTTGAGACCAAATGAGAAATTTGCTAGCAACTTGCAGAAATAGCTGATGGTTGGTGATATGGTGGTTGGTCATATCAGGATAACAAAGCTGTGTGATTTGTTATTTGTGTTATCATTTTCAATATGATTGCTGATATGTTTTTTCTTTTCTGTGAAACTCTTGGCTGGACTGGATGCAAAAGGCGTGGTTCCTCTATACGTTGAACTGTAAAGGGGCGCGTTGAAAATCTCCCGCGCTCCGTTTAATCCAAAGGTCAGTATATCTGGTGTAGTGCATCTGGTTTTCTAAGAATTTACATTGATTTTTCTTGTTCATTTATGGCCCTAGATCTACTATGATCTTGTTAATCACGGACTAGTTTTGGTGGAGAATGTGGTTATTGCATGTCTTTATCTGAGTAGACTGTGGTAAAGGAGAAATGATATTGACAGATGAACCAATGCTTTTGAGTATTTGACATTTTATGGAAATAATAATAATATGTGAATATATTTTTTCTTGCTCTTGAAGTTTTAATCAAAGTAAATGGAATGGAGTCAATTGAAGTTCTCTTATTGGACTTGTTATTGGTAGCCATTTGAAAATATAATAGTAACATAAACAAAGTTCAAGAACCCTATTGAAATTTGAAACCATTGAATTTTAGTTACAACATATTACAAAGTTCAAATACTCAATTGAACCAAACGAAAGTTGAAGGATCTACTTATTAAAAAAAATCATGAAATCTCAAGGACTTGTGCAAGTGTTAACTATTTTATTTTTTTGTCTGTGGTAATTAATTAAATAATTTATTTTAAAATTATAGCTTTGGCAAAAATAATCTCTTGCCCCTTAAAACTTCTTAACTTCCGTCAGTTTGCTACCTCAACTTCATTTTTTTCTATTTTGCTACCTCAACTTTCATAGTTTACTAGTTTGCCGCTTCAACTTATGCTTAATTTTCTATTCTCCTATTATGACTCATTTTCTATTTCTTTGCCATTGAAAACGTTTGAAATGTAAAATAAAAATAAAAAATAATAATAATAGTTAAAAAAATCACATTATTGCTAAAATAACGAGAAAAACAATTACAAGCTGAAAAATTGCATTGGCCTTTTTATTGAGAAAATTATATTTATTATATAAAATACTAATTACTTTTTGACGTACATATTCCTTTCATTAATTTTTTTCATTTGATTTCTTTTGAATTTAGAAAAATGGGATATTATTTTTGTGCTTTTAAGTTTATAACAGAACGAAAAAATGGCACTCGATGAATATGAAATTTATTTGATGCGGCATGATAGATGAAGAAAAATAAGGTGAAATGACTAGACAAAGAAAGGAAGAATGCTGAAGCGATGAAATAAAAAACTTAACAAATTGATGTTGATTTTTGAAGTGTGAATATATCTAGCCAAGTTGATGTTGTAAAATTTTTTATAATCAAGAATCGCAGGTTCTTCTTTTTTAATCAATTCTTTTTTGGTTTACCATAATACCCTTACTAATTGTAGGACCGGTCAAATTTTTAAAAGAATTCGAAAAAAAAGTTGTACATACCCAATTAAATCTGTGTAACACACTTCCAATTATTCTACACGTCCAACTTGCTTCCAATAATTAAAAACATGTGTAAGACACCCTCAATTATTCTACACACCCAACTCACTCCCAACAATTAAAAATCAAATACATGTGTAACACGCCACAATTCTTCTACACAGTGAACTAAACTGTGTAAGAAAAAAAACGGGGGGGCTTGAATGTGTACTACATGTTGGCTTCCACCGTTTACTACACGTCATAGTACACGGTGGAAGCAAACATGTAGTACACTTTCAAGCAATTCTATAAATTTCTTGTACACGTTGGCTTCAAGCCCCAGTTTTTTTTTGTTTTTTTTTTTTGCGAAATTCTTTTGTAGTACACGTTCAAGCCACGTGTACATGGCCGTGTAGTGTATGTGTGCGTGTACACAGCCGTGTAGCCGTCTTCTGTGTGCATGCTTGTAGCAGTGTAAATGTTTGACACTTTCAAACAGTTCTTAAGGGTGAATTAGACTTTTACATGTTTGTTTGATTAAAAAATATATATTCTACAATTGTTGGTTAGAAAAGAATTTTCCAACTTCATTTTGGTTACTTTAAATTTCCTCACCAAAAATAAAAGATCAAAAAATGATGTTAATAAAGTGGCAAAATTGAAAAAGTTGGCCGCATAAATATTTTCTTTAAATTAATTGTTACAACTTACATTAGTATTAAGCATGAAAATGAATAATCTTGCTTGAAATTGAATTTTACACTAAACAGTTTCCCACTGGTTGAAAAAAAGTCTACGCAATTATTTTTGAATGTGTAAGAAGCAAAATTCCTTACCAACTGTCAAATTAAAGTTTAAGTTATCCTGATATATCAACTGCAATCGATTTTTATTATTCACCTAACCTAACATGTTAAATTTTACAAATAATGTTCCTATCCCACAGTGACCCTCAATTATTTAATTCTCAGTTAAACACCACAAACTATATTTATCGAAATTTATATAAAAAGAAATACTCTATGGAAATTGATTTTATTTATCCAAAACTATATCGGAATTTATTGTCCAATTTTAATAAGTTCAACAGAAAAATTCATTTATGACAAAGGTTGGCCGTGTATTACTAAATTGCCTAACAATAAAACCGCGTATTCATGAGAAACTATGCAACACGTTTAATAATAATCTATTAAAACTCTTAATTTAATGATCTATACTTTTTTAGCTTTTTAAGTGGTATCTGCTTTTTGTTTGGTTTGGTATGAAGATGACTCCAAACAGGGACGGACGCAGAAATTTTAATTAGGGGGGGCGAAAATTAAGTATACTGCAAATTCAATTAAAAAAATATATCTATTTAAATAAATAACATCACATATATTAATGTCAAAAATTTCAATATATCACCATCATCAATTATGCAACGTTTCATCCTCAATATTCCGCAAAAAAAAGTATATATGTTATATTCATAACACTATTCAAATACTTAAAAATACAATATTTACAATTAACGACAAGCACTATTTGAGCATAACAATTAACGATAAGCACTATTCCATTATAGGCGAATTGCGAAATCATTAAAACTACATAAAACCCTAGTATTAAAGTCATTGAAGCATTCATTCTCAAATGATCAAATTCATAAAATATAAAATTCATACCTCAACTATATAATAAATTAAATTTAAGTCAAATATAAAATATTAATATGAATAAAGCAGGAAAAATTAAAAATAAAAAAGAAAAGAAAAAACTTACCTCAAATCACCGCCGAGCAGGAGCAGTGGAGGAGAGAAAAAAAAAGGGCGTGGAGGATGTATTGATATTTAAGTAATTTTTAAATAAAATAATATATTGACTTTTTTTTTTTTGGGTCCACAATTTAACAATGGCCCAATATATATGGGCCAACAAACATAATTTGAGAATGACCGTGAGGGAAATTTAAAGGAAGGGGGGGCAATTTTTTTTTTTATATAATAAATTACATATATACGTAGTAACATATATACATATATATACATTGTTCATAAATATTGAGGGGGGGCGGCTGCCACCACGAGCCCCCCCCTAAGTCCGTCTCTGACTCCAAACTTAATCTACTCCATTCATATCTATTTTATATTTCGCATACCATGATATCTATAAAATAAAAGACGGTTTAAACAGGGTTGTCGCCATATATGAAAATTATTTTTTAGAAACACTATATTATTATTAGTAGTAGTAGTAGTATTTAATAATATGTACAAGTATAATGTATAGTCCTACGGACTACTGGACTTTTCAACGCTAAAATTGGTAAACAGTAGATGTGCTTGAAAAAAAAAAACAGTAGATATGCTTGAAGATGTGAGGATGGGGTGAAGGCGTAAAAATCCTGCATTTTTAACAAATATTCAATTAGACCTTTAATTAGTGTAATTGTGTCATTTTTCATATGTTCATATAATAATGTTACGACCCGAATATGAACCTAAAATATTTCATATTAACAAGATACGATATCTTAACGAAATAAAAATAATATTCCTTCAACCTCATGATCATATGTATGAAGTATAAATTTATCTTAAACAACATGATAATATATGTTAAGACACGACAAAATAAGATATTACACGATAAAGATAATCACAAAAACCCTTAAAATTTATAGACGATTACATGAATATCCAATAATGAATTATCTAATAAATTCTTAAATAAATCCGCAAGATACGAAAACAATTGTTGTTGTTCATTATTTTGATGTTGTGAGGATCATATATATTATTATATTATGTAAGAAACTGCTACCTGCATGTACGACGAGTCAATGATATTTGTTTTTTACATTGCTATAAAAGAAATAGTAGTGGCTTACAAAATACAAATATAATCAAGTAATAAAATGTTTATTAATTAATTTGGGCGCGTTTTATTAAAAAGAAACATGGAACATAAAACAGCACACACGTAACTCCGAAACAGACAACAATCTCCGTCCAAGACTTTTCCACCCCATTTCTTGCTCGTCTTCTTCCTTGATTTTTCCTTATCTTTTCATTTTCTCAACTCACTCATATTTATTTATTGTGCATTTTCACCCCTTCGTTTCCATTATTCCCACTAGCACACTTCAAACTTTTTTGTTGAACGCTATAAATTTTTCATCTTCCACGTCACCTTCTTTCTTCTTCACAGTTTCGTTTTTGCGCATTTAATCTGTATATTTGAAGCTCAGGATCCACCGTTTTCCAAGTCAAGATTTTTCAGAGGTCCGTGAAAGATCCAGCTAACAGGTACCCTTTTTGTTTACTATTTCGTATGTGTGTGTGTGTGTTTCCTTTTCTTTTCTTTTTGTTGGGTTTGGGAGCTTTCTTTTAAGCCGCTGTGTTGTTATCTATGGGGGGCTTTTCTTTTCTTTTCTTTTTTCTTTTTTTAGTGTAAAGATTCCAGCTTTGGTGTGGCAGGTGATCATGTGTGTTTATCTGTGCGTGTAGAGTTGTGATTTTGAAGTCGTGATTTTTTTTTAATTTTCTTTCGTAGAACCTCTTTCATCTGGGCTTATAGATCAGTTTCTTGTATTGGTGGTCAGTCATGATATAAGTATATATCTCGAGAAAATTGGATTTTTTTTACGGGGTGGGTAATACATATAATGATTGCTGAATAAAAGCAAGGAATGCAGTACGAGTGGACCTCAAAAATCGGGAATTTGGGATATTCCATATTTTATTTCGAATCTCTGTTGACATGAGGTTCAGAATTTGCATACATATTGTTTTTAAGCGCTCTTTGCAGACTTTGAGCAAAGAGAAACAGAGGAATTTGTGTATAAACTCAATGCCTTTTTGGTTTGATGAATCAATATTTGATGTTGTCACACGTGATTGTTTGAATCTAGAAAAATAAGGAGAAACTGATATCCCAACTGTTGCAGTCGGGACTTAATCGTTCACTCACACATTTTGTTGCTTTTCGGAGATTCTTCTGGAACTTAATTTGTATTGACATATTGCTGGATAATTGGGGCTGTTCATTGTTGATACAAATGCAGAGCATCAGCTTTAACCAAGATTTAGATTTCAATGTCGAATCTGTGAATCTATCTTGAATTTTCTTGATCTTTAGTGCTCACCACTTCCATGTTGCAAGGTCAACAGTTGTTAACTCTCGTTGGTGGGGGTTGGGCTATATGCTTAGAACATCTAAGCAGCCTTTTTTGCTCTTTGCAAAGAAAAAAGTCGGTCTCTCTCTAAAAATGCTGATGGTGTTTCTTTTGATTCTTCGTCATCACTGACCATTGCTTCTCTGTTTCACAAGCAGGTTGCTAAGTTCACCAATAAGATATTGGTGCTTTGTGGCGTAACCTATGAACAATCTCAAGCTAGGCGTGGAAGTTGTAAGAGCCCACAACCTTTTGCCCAAAGATGGGCAGGGTTCGTCCAGTGCATTTGTGGAGCTTCATTTTGATGGACAGAAATTCCGCACAACTGTAAAGGAAAAGGACCTTGATCCATTCTGGAGTGAGACATTCTATTTCAATGTGTCAAACCCGGATAACCTGCATAATCTCATCCTCGAGGCTCATGTCTACAACAGCAACAAAAACACCAATTCAAAATCTTCCCTTGGAAAAGTTAGATTAACTAGTACGTCGTTTGTTCCCCATTCTGATGCCGTTGTGTTTAACTATCCATTGGAAAAGGTAAACATGTTCTCACGTGCAAGAGGGGAGCTTGGCCTGAAAGTATATGTGACGAATGATCCCTCTATCAGATCTTCAGTGCCTCTTCCTGAGACAGTTTCTTCATCTTCGTATTCAAGTGTGCATCCTAGTGGCCATGCTGATCAGAAAGTGGAAGAGACCATCTCTGGTACATCGGCTAAAGGAAAAAAAGGGTCAATACGCACATTTTTTCATCTTCCTAACTCAAATGGCCAGCGACATCAGCTTCCTTCTCATGGCTCTAAGCAACCAATTATACATGGAGTTGATGAAATGAGGTCTCACCCTCAGGCACCGCAAGCATTCAACATGTATGCACCTTCCTCCTCACATCCTGCTGATTTTTCACTTAAAGAAACGAGCCCTTTTCTTGGAGGGGGCCAGGTCATTGGAGGACGAGTTAGACGTTCTGAGAAGCCGTCTGGTATGTATGACCTTGTCGAGCCAATGCAGTTCCTCTTCGTTAGAGTTGTCAGAGCTCATGACCTTCCTTCCAAGGATGTTACCGGGAGTCTTGACCCATATGTTGAAGTAAGACTCGGTAACTACAAAGGAGTCACAAAGCACTTTGAGAAGAACCAAAGTCCAGAGTGGAACACTGTCTTCACCTTTTCAAAAGACAGAATACAGTCATCAGTTTTGGAAGTCGTTCTTAAAGATAAGGATACACTGAAAGATGATGCTATTGGCCTTGTTCGGTTTGATCTCCGTGAGATACCCACACGAGTTCCACCAGACAGTCCATTGGCTCCAGAGTGGTATCGACTTGAGGACAAGAAGGGTGAAAAAAAGAAAGGTGAATTGATGCTAGCTGTATGGATGGGCACACAAGCTGATGAGGCTTTCTCCGAAGCTTGGCACTCGGATGCAGCTAGTCCTGTTGATAGCTCAGTCTCCTCCACGCACATCCGCTCAAAAGTCTACCACTCACCAAGGTTATGGTATGTACGGGTTAATGTGATTGAGGCACAGGACTTGGTTGTGGCTGAGAAAAACCATATTGCAAATGTACATGTTAGGGCACAGATTGGTAACCAAGTTTTAAAGACAAAACCTGTCCAGTCGCATAGCATGAATGCCTCATGGCATGAAGATTTGATGTTTGTTGCTGCTGAACCTTTTGATGACCATCTGATACTTTCAGTCGAAGATCGTGTGGGTCCAAACAAGGATGAGGCTCTTGGTAGGGTTTATATTCCATTGACAACAGTTGAACGGCGTGCAGATGATCGAATAGTTCACTCTCGGTGGTTTAACCTACAAAAACCAAGTACAAATGATATTGAGGAGCCAAAGAAAGACAAGTTTGCTAGTAGAGTCCATCTTCGTATCTGCCTTGACGGGGGTTATCATGTCCTTGATGAATCTACACACTATAGTAGTGATCTCCAACCAACAGCGAAGCAGCTATGGAAGCCACCTATTGGTATTTTGGAGCTAGGAATTTTAAGTGCTGATGCTATTACCCCCATGAAGACAGCAAATGGTCGGGGCACTTCTGATACTTTCTGTGTGGCAAAGTATGGCCAGAAGTGGGTCAGAACAAGAACAATTACAGACACCTTAAATCCAAAGTACAATGAGCAGTATACTTGGGAAGTTTTTGATCCGGCCACGGTTCTTACTGTTGGTGTTTTTGATAATGGCCATATTGGTGAGAGGGGTTCAAATGGTCACAGAGATCTGAAGATAGGTAAAGTTCGTATACGAGTTTCAACTCTTGAAACTGGCAGAGTTTATACTCATTCTTACCCGTTGCTGGTACTTCACCCCTCTGGTGTCAAGAAAATGGGAGAGTTGCATTTGGCAATTCGGTTTTCATGCACATCAATGTCTGACATGATGTGCTTATATTCCAAACCACTCTTGCCCAAAATGCACTATAAGATGCCATTGACAATGGTTCAGCTTGACATGCTGCGCCACCAAGCTGTCAATATAGTGGCAGCACGTCTGAGCCGTGCAGAGCCCCCTCTCAGAAGAGAAGTAGTTGAGTACATGAATGATTCTGATTCACATCTCTGGAGCATGAGGCGTAGCAAGGCTAATTTCTTCAGGCTAATGTCTGTTTTCAATGGATTATTTGCTGTTGGGAAATGGTTCAAGGATGTTTGCCTGTGGAAGAACCCCATCACTACTGGATTAGTGCATGTTCTCTTCATCATGCTTATCTGTTTCCCGGAATTGATCATGCCCACTCTGTTTCTTTACATGTTCCTTATTGGACTTTGGAACTACCGCTACCGGCCAAAGTACCCTCCTCACATGAACATACGTCTGTCATGTGCCGACACTGTGCACCCCGATGAGCTTGATGAGGAATTTGATACATTCCCTACCTCAAGGAGCCCAGATCTCATTAGGATGAGGTATGATCGACTTCGAACCATTGCTGGTAGAATTCAGACCGTGGTGGGTGACGTAGCATCCCAAGGGGAGAGGATCCAGGCACTGCTGAGCTGGCGAGACCCACGTGCAACTGTTCTATTCATGGTCTTCTGCATATTGGCTGCCACTGTATTGTATGCTGTGCCTTTCCAGTTGTTGATTATCATGACTGGACTATATTTCATGAGGCATCCAAGATTCCGGCACAAGTTACCCCCAGCACCTCTCAATTTCTTCCGTCGGCTCCCTGCCAGGACTGATAGCATGTTGTAAGTTATCATCCTTCTATTTGCAGCTCTTTTGTAAGATGTCGGATTCTAGTATGTTTTTGCTGTACTTCCAAAGTGTACAAAAGTGTGTATACGGGGTTTTCTATGCTGTAGCAAGCTGCTTTTTTGTTGCAGAAACTCGATACCATGTGTAATAGAGTTGCCTGTTTCTTGTTCTTCAACTCATGGATATGTTTAATCACATCTCTTGTGACTTCATCAGTATTTTGTATGATTGGAATGCAGTTTCTGCTCCGGGGACCGGCAATCACTATGAGATTGCA
The DNA here is from genome assembly GCA_026008535.1 of Perilla frutescens. Taxonomy (NCBI): domain Eukaryota; kingdom Viridiplantae; phylum Streptophyta; class Magnoliopsida; order Lamiales; family Lamiaceae; genus Perilla; species Perilla frutescens. Next base: position 39,195,920 of record BRKX01000002.1, on the reverse strand, counting down.
GTCCACTATTTTGATCAAGTTTCTTGGCATGAATTTTACTAAGATGGGAAAATGAATTGAATCAACATTGACTCTATATATGAGTAGATAGTGTACATAACTAGAATTTCAGTTATGTTTCAGTAGGTTCAAGAACAATTTTTTTTATTGTTTTTGTGCCACCATCGGAGTCGTTGGCCTGATTGCATTGGTCTTTAGGTGGTTTCTTGCCCTTACTCTTGCCACTAGGTTTGCAGTTTTTAGCTTTAGCATCAACCCTCATGCTCAACGACATGATCAGAACAGAGAAAAGCAGAGCAAGAGTGAGAAGGCCTGATTTCTTACTTTGTTTTTCTTCTTGTAGATTGTGTCGAGTTCGTTGATTTGACCTTGTGAGTGGTGAACTCACACTTACGACAAGCATATTTATACAGTCAAAACATTGTCTGCTAATCTAATTGAAAATTACTTGGAATCTCTAATCAGATGTTGATATACCGAATTTGGTATTATGTGGTTGAATCTTGTAGGCAGTAATATTCTAGATAGAACCCATGATCATGATGTGAAAATTATGTGAGGAAGTCATTTTCACAAATAACAGACCAGTTGTACTAGGTTTGAGAGAGAGGAAACTGTTTTATCTTTTGTAAGATTTAGGAAATGTTTCATACAAATGAACAAGAACTACAGTGATGAATCAGATATCAGTTTAGACAGTAGTGTTTCTTACATTTTTTTATGTTCCAGGTATGAGGAGTGAAGCATAAGTTCCATCAATTTTCATCATTAATGCAAATAGTTAAAACTGAATTTAACAGTATGTTCTCATAAACATGATTTGCTAAGTATAATACCACACTTTTCCATCACTCGGACAAATTTTACAGCATTTCAGAATTAACAGATACTATTAAGCATCAGACCAAGTGATATCCAAATCCCCCCAGTCGCCTTCAGGGACTCCCAATGCTTTCCAGACAGCCTTCGATGCATCAACAATGTTATTAGGACACGGTGGCTGATAATCATGATCATCATCACATCCCATCGTGGAATCACACTCGTCAACCACCATAGCTGTCACGCTCTGGCCATTAGCACTTATAGTTATGTTGTTGAGGCATCTGCTTCCTCCACTGTACCAGCCAGTTGATAGCGCAACAACTGGTGTATCATCAGAGTGGTACTGATTGTCACATTCTGATGGACCGCCTCCGTCTCCACCCTTCTGGAAGCTGTTAATGGTTAGAACTGCATTAGTGCTTCCAGAAATGGGGGGAGAACATTTGTAAGTGGTGTAGAGCTTCCCTTGTTGACAGCAATCAGAGTCATTCTCCTGGTTGCATTGCCCCGGAGGAGGTTTCTTTCCTACTATTTTGCCACTCGGCTTGCAAGATTGAAGTCGGCCCTCCAACACCTGAGCTGTGAGGATGATCAACAAGACAAAAAGGGCTCCTCTTCTGAGATAATTCATCTTCAACCTCGGTTTCTTTAAGATTAGTATTGGAACACTGAATGTTGGAATGCAGAAATGGGATGAAGTTATATGTTTATATAGATTTATTTTCAGTAGCAACGCCAAGAAAGTGCTCAAGTTATTTGACTCCTGCCAAATTATGTGTATAAGGTGACAGAGATACAGTCATATTAATGTTGAACCAAGTTGTCAATTAAATATATATAAACATAATCTGCCAAAAATAGCATGGATTAATGCTTCCATCCAAGATACACTTCTAAAATGAAATTTGGGAAACTTTCTAGTGTATTAGTATATTAGCTAGTTTAAGTGTATTCTTGGAATTTGCAAATAAAATGTATTAAGTCATGGCATGGAAAGAGCAAATGAAACGTCAAGCAACTTCAAATGGTTGATGAAGTCAAATATATTGAACTACCCTCCAATGGAATATATTACTCTCTCTCATCATCATGTTAGACAGATGATTGATTTGGTATGAATCAAATGCCTTGAGCACTTTTTTGGCATTTCCACTCTGCACCATTTATATAAACAGATATCTTTCTTCATCCCATTTCTGCATCCAACATTCATAGTTCCAAACTAAATCTGAAAGAATCCGAGGGTGAAGATGAATTCTCTCAGAAGAGGAGCCTGTCTTATGATGCTGCTCATCCTGGCAGCACATTCATCTGATGCCAGACTTCAGTCATGCAAGCCGAGTGGGAAGATAAAGGGCACGAATCCACCACCAGGAGAATGCAATCAAGAGAACGACTCGGACTGCTGTAAAGCAGGGGAGACATACACCACCTACACATGCTCTCCTCCGGTTTCTGGGAGCACTAACGCAATTCTCACCATTAACAGCTTCCAGAAGGGAGGAGACGGAGGCGGTCCATCAGAGTGTGACAATCAGTACCACTCTGATGACATACCAGTTGTCGCGCTGTCAACTGGATGGTACAGTGGAGGGAGTAGGTGCCTCAACAACATTACTATAAGTGCTAATGGGAGGAGTGTGACAGCCATGGTGGTTGATGAGTGTGATTCTACCATGGGATGTGACGATGATCATGATTATCAGCCTCCGTGTCGTAATAACATTGTTGATGCATCAAAAGCTGTCTGGGAAGCATTGGGTGTTCCTGATAGCCAGGATGAGTTGGATATCACTTGGTCTGATGCCTAAATGTATCTGCTAATTCTGAATTATGTAAAAATATATTGTGTAATACTTAGCAAATCATGTTATGAACATACTATCACTCCCATTTTTTTACTATTTTTTGTATGAATGATGAAATTTAATGCACTTTAGCTCTAACAACATCAAAATTTCTAAAAAAAATAGTAGAACTTGTTGCATTGTCTAAACAGTTAATATGACTCATTACAGTAGTTCTTGTTCATTAGTAATTTTGTAAAATAAAAAATAAACATGCAAGCCTAGTGGCATGGTTAAGGGCAAGAAACTGCCTAAAGACCAATGCAATCGGGCCAACGACTCCGACTGCTGCAAAGAAGGCAAGTACTACAGCATCTACAAATGCTCACCTCCAGTCTCAGGCAGGACTAAGGCAGTCCTAACTATCAATGGCTTCGAGAAAGGTGCAGACGGTGGAGGGCCCTCAGAATGTGATGGCAAATACCACTCCGACGATACTCCAATAGTGGCACTCTCAACAGGGTGGTTCAACAACATGAAGAGGTGTTTCAAGAATGTCACCATCTATGGCAATGGAAAAAGTGTGAATGCTATGGTGGTGGATGAGTGTGATTCAACATTGGGGTGTGATGAAGACCACGACTACCAGCCGCTGTGCCCCAACAACATTGTCGATGCTTCTAGAGCTGTCTGGAAAGCTCTAGGAGTCCCTCAAAGTGATTGGGGTGAAATGGAAGTTCACTGGTCTGATCATGCTTGATCAAGAACTGCAATATTGTCACAGAATTCAGGTTACTTTCTGTGTTTGAGGAATAAGAGTTTGTTTCTGGTCTGAGACAATCTTTGTTTGCTAGAAATTGTAGTAGCTGTTAAATAAAATGTATTATCTCATACATATGTAATAAGGATTTTTCTCCAGTTTTGAGTTCATTTTCTGATATATACTATAGTCTCTCTCTAACTAAACTGTGATACTCCGATTTTTATTTTTATTTTATTATACTAAAACTCAGATTCTAGTTATCTACATTAATTCTACTTATGGATAGAGTCTACGATAATCCAACAGTTTCCCATTTTAGTTAAATTGTAGCTTGATCAAAAGAGTAGACTGCACATTGCCTCAGCAGAAACTGTATTCACAATCATACATAATATACATAATTTTGCAACTGGAAAACATATATATGAAAACTGTATTAGGCATTAGACCAGGTGATATCCAACTCTCCCCAATTATCTTCAGGCACCCCTAGTGCTTTCCAAACAGCTTTTGAGGCATCAACTATGTTGTTAGGACATGGAGGCTGATAATCATGGTCGCCATCACATCCCATTGTCGAGTCACACTCATCAACCACCATGGCAGTCACACTCCTGCCATTAGCACTGATGACAATGTCCTTAAGGCACCTTGATCCTCCACTGTACCATCCAGTCGAGAGCGCCACAACAGGCTTGTCATCAGAGTGGTACTTGTGGTCACACTCTGATGGACCGCCTCCATCTCCACCCTTCTCGAAGCTGTTGAGGGTGAGGACTGCCTTTGTGCTACCAGACACGGGTGGTGAGCATTTGTAGGTGGTGTATGTCTTACCTACTTTGCAGCAGTCTGAGTCATTCTCTTGATTGCATTGCCCTGGTGGTGGATTCGTGCCCTTTATCTTGCCACTTGGCCTGCATGACTGGAGTCTGGCATCAGAGGAATGTGCTGCAAGAAGGAGCAGTGCAAGCAGAAATCCTCCAAACGCTAAGTTCTTCATTTTTTTTTATGAATGAAATTTTAATTATCGGTTGAGTTTGATGTAATGTGGGATCAACCAATCTGTTTTTATAAGGTTTGTCCATTGAAAGTGACAAGAAAGTAATCAAGGGCAGTTAACGTGCTCGAAGTTTGTTGTTTGGAAAGTGTCAGATAATTCAGCAGAGTGTTCAACAGTTTACTCATTCATGATTTATCTACTTTGCCATGTTGACAACTTATCAGCATCACCTAAGACTATAATCTTGTCTGAGCAGAGGTATGCATCTGACTATGTTGTGTCTTATGCCCGCAAAACTCATAGTTTAGGACGTTAATGTTGCAGACGTGATATAAAAATATTGAGCGCATATGATTCCCTCATTTGCAGGATCTTTAATTTGAGAAGAATAAGATAATATATGCACGAATTTGAGGGTAATTGCTCTGCACAATCTTGTGAAGTCCAGCCATAGTTAGAACTCAATGCTTCTTCTTTTTTGTGTGTTTTTTTTTTCGTGCCATTTTAAGGATAATTACATACATTATGAACATCAAACGCACCGATCAAGAAGACATCGATAACATGCAAAAGACAGAACACCTCTATCAGCACTTCAAAATCTTGTTTTCTCTTGCTTTTTCGTTGAGCATGGCTTCTTGTATTTGTATGTTGTGTGGTTTTCTAACATAAAATTCCTGAAAAAAAATTGATCCCATCTCGACTTGAAATCTTCAAACCTCTGGGAAGCAGAAGCACTTTCTCTCTCATATCCAATACTATGTGTGTTCTGGTGAAGGGCGGGCAGCAGTCAAATGTTCCAAAACATACACTAATGTGGATTTTATGTTATCTAGTCTTTGAATGCTTGGTGTACAGAGTAGTTAGTACTTCTAAATACTTTGATTATACTGAAATTTCTCATGAAAATACTTATTAACTCAATTTAAGATAGTATCAAAATGTTTCAACATTCAGCATCAATCATAATGGAAATGCAACAAAGGAACTCACTGAACAAACAACTCATACATAGCCACTAATACAAATACAACCAGAAATCATAGCACAAGTTTCACTAGGCATCAGACCAGGTGATGTCCAGTTCACCCCAGTCTTTCAAAGGCACCCCCAATACTTTCCAGACAGCCTCAGACGCGCCAACAACGTTGTTAGCACATGGAGGCAGATAGTCATGGTCTGCATCACATCCCATAGAAGAATCACACACATCAACCACCACTGCTTCCACGCTCCGCCCATTACCACTTATGGTGATGTTGTTTAGGCACCTTCTCCCTCCATTGTACCATCCAGTAGGCAAAGATACAACGGGTGTGTCGTCTGAATGGTACTTATTGTCACATTTTGATGGCTTATAGCCATCCCCGCCTTTCTCAAAACCGGTGAGGTAGAGAACTCCCTTGGTGCTTGCAGACACTGGTGGTGAGCATTTGTAAGTAGTGTAGTATTTTCCCTCTATGCAGCAGATGTTGTCGTCTTCATTACAGTGGTCTGGAGGTGGCTTCTTGCCCTTAACTTTTCCACTCGGTTTGCAAGCCTGATGCCGAGCATCTAAGAAATGAGGAGAGAATATTAGTGCAAGAAAAAGTGCTCCCAAGCTCATGTTCCTCATGAAGACACTAATTTTTAGCTATATCCTCCAGCACTGAAATTATTGGTATTGGATGTAAAACATGGTATACTAATTGGTTTATATAAAGTTTATCCCAAGAAAGGCCATTTTTGTTCTCAAAACTGAACTAATAAAATAAAAGTTAGGAATGCTGATGCAGATGTTCTGTCTTTTGCATATTAGCTAAGGCCTTGATTGTATCTCCAATTGGGAAAAAAAAGGCGAAAGAGTCATCTCAGAAGGACTGTTATCTGCTTATCACTTGTCTTTCTATCAATAGAGCATCTGTTTCAATTAAAATGCTTCCATATTTGGATTTTCAACTAGCATCTAGTATTATCAGCTGAAGTTCTTGAAGTAAGGTTATCATCTGCATTTGATATCTTACATCATGCTCGTACCAAGAAAACACTGTACCACGCGGTCCTTTTCTTTATCTGTTATTAATGAAAAATGATGTTACACGGTGCAGGAAACGGAAGTACATATATGAGAGGGACTGCAAAATCAGATGAAGACCTCTGTTTGGACAAGATTTTAGTCCATGTAGTGATGCTAAGAAGCTTAACCAACATGGCATAATTCATAGTTACTGGAAAGTGGCATAACAAAATAAACTCTTGAACACTATACTGGATCATGACGGACAACATATCACTTCCAAGACAACTAACTCAGCATAAGTTCACTGCTGTTGAGCACTTTCTTGACATTTCCACTGCCTAAACCTGTATGTAAGTTGATTAGTCCATCCCAATTTGCATCAAATTATCCAGCTCTCGATCAATAACCCGAAGCAATATCCATCCGAAATGAGGAACTTTGCCATTGGTGGATTTCTACTTGTGGTGATCCTTCTTGCAGCATATTCCTCAGATGCCAGACCTCAGTCATGCAAACCGAGTGGCAAGATAAAGGGCACGAATCCACCACCGGGAGAATGCAATCCAGAGAACGACTCAGACTGCTGCAAGGCAGGGGAGACATACACCACCTATACATGCTCACCAGCTATGTCTGGAAGCACCAAGGCAGTTCTCACCCTCAACAGCTTCCAGAAAAGTGGAGATGGAGCGGTCCATCAGAGTGAGACAACAAGTACCACTCTGACGACATGCCTGTTGTAGCCCTCTCGACTGGATGGTACAGCGGAGGATCAAGGTGCCTCAAAGACGTTGTCATCAGTTCTAATGGCCGGAGTGTGACTGACATGGTGGTTGATGAGTGTGATTCGACAATGGGATGTGATGATGACCATGATTATCAGCCTCCATGTCCTAATAACATTGTTGATGCCTCTAAAGCTGTTTGGACTTTGGAAAGCATTAGGGGTACCTAAAGATGGGGAGAGTTGGATATCACTTGGTCTGATGCCTGATGCAGGCCAGTTTATATGTGTTATCAAGTTTTTATGTATTGTAAAATTATGTGTGAGAATATTTGAATCCAAATCAACAATGTAAATTGATTGAGTCCCTTAATTGTTCACACTTCTGTTTTATGCATAAATTTCTTGTTTCATGAATGATGCATAAGTAGTAACTCTGTCATTGCCTAAACATTGATAAAATCATTTAATATGGACTTGACAAAGAAAAACTGAGTGAAAATGTAAAATGCACACATCAGGTAACATGGAATGCTGCTCTTCTGAATCCGAGAGAAATTCTCATTGTGATTTGAGGTTTTAGAACAAAACACTATGGATTAAGTAGCTCCCTCTCTTAACATGGATTGATGAACGACATTCCCAAAGGGCTGAAACATATTTAACCTATACTACATTAAATGGAAATGACCATTTATATACAGGTAAAACAAACTTGTGATGAAGTTACAAAAATAAACTTAAGAAAAAAATATTCTGTGAGCTTTAAATTAAGGACTTGTGTTAGTTCTCAGCTTATTTTATTTTTCTGTTTCCTAAATCAAACAGTTTTCAACCAAGTTATCTAGTTTTGAATTTTTTTTCTTGCTACCAACTGATGGTAATGTTTATGCAACATTAACAACAAAAGCTTCTTTCATGTCATGTGAACTTGTTGCTGGTGTGCCAGCAAGTTCACTTCAGATGATGTCCGACACGAATTAAACGGAGGAAAATAAGTGAATCTTTAAATAATTTTCAACAGTTTTAGTTCAATAAACAAATGAAAATGATATGAAGCTTTAACTTTCATGCAACACTAAAGCCAATATACCAGTCTGTGGCATGATGACGAAAATATTGATTTTCGACAGCACGTTGAGCTAATCTTCAATATTTATGACTGATAATGTAAACCAAGCACAAATGTTTTGAACTCTCGATCAGATCATATGACCGTACCTCTGTCACTCTATGCACAGATAAGTTGGTTGAATTTGAATGCCTTGAGCAGTTTCTTGGCATTTCTACTGCAAATATATATATATATATATATATATATATATATATATATATATATATATAAGCCAGATTACTTCATCCCATTTCAGCATCAAACATACAGAAATCTGAATACAATCTTAAAGCAACAGACATACAAGATGATGAACCTCAAGAAAGGAGCCATTCTCGTTTTGCTAATCATCCTTACTGCTCAGGCGTTGGAGGGCCGACTTCAATCTTGCAAGCCGAGTGGAACAATAAGAGGAAAGAAACCACCTCCAGGGCAATGCAACCAGGAAAATGACTCTGATTGTTGTCAGCAAGGGAAGCTCTACACCACTTACAAATGTTCTGCCCCCGTTTCTGGAAGCACGAAAGCAGTTCTCACCATTAACAGCTTCCAGAAGGGGGGAGATGGGGGCGGTCCATCAGAATGTGACAATCAGTACCACTCTGATGACACACCAGTCGTCGCTCTATCAACTGGATGGTACAGTGGAGGAAGCAGGTGCCTCAACAACATAACTATAAGTGCTAATGGCCAAAGTGTAACAGCTATCGTGGTGGATGAGTGTGATTCTACGATGGGATGTGATGAGGACCACGATTATCAGCCACCGTGTCCTAATAACATTGTCGATGCCTCAAAGGCTGTCTGGAAAGCCTTGGGAGTTCCTGAAGGTGACTGGGGCGAGTTGGATATCACTTGGTCAGATGCTTAACATTTTATCATTTGATTCTTGATTTCGTTATGCTTGTTTAAATGATGTAAGAATATGTTGTATTACTTTTTAAATCATGTTATGAATATACACCATCAGTCTTGGTGTTCATCATCTTGCACTAATGTTGAAATATGAGGCACTTATTTCTTGATAAAATTTGCTTATTTCTATTCTCATCAATATCTAGAACGTCAAAGTTTCTTGCATCGTGTGAAACTGACATTATCTGCACTGTCCTTAACAGCTATACAATTACTCTTCTCTTCATTTTGCATAAAAAATTGTTTTTTTCATACAAAAGAAAAACTGTTTCCTTTGTCTTGAAGCTAGCACAAATCGTCTCAATCTTGAGAAAATGACTTTTTTGACACGGATATCCGAACAAAACTGAATCTTTTGCTTAGTTATTTTCACATTCTGCTGTTCTGGCTTAGGTAGCATCTACTACATTGGTGGTTACAAGATTTGACGAGATGACATAATAAGACTAGATAACCTCTTATCATCATCTGATAAGAGATTTCAAACAAAACTCAGTTAGATATAAGAATCAGAAACAGAGATTCATTTTGTCCATATTTCTTGACAGCCTAAAATTATTGAATATATAATATACAAGCATTCCTTGTTTATGCCAGCAACAAGAATCCTAGAGCAAATTAAAAACTGACAAAAACTGGTGTTGATCCCATTTAACCGACTTCTTATTTTCGAACTGTATCAAGCTCTATAAATTTGCATGGTAGCAAATGCAACTTCACCACACACACTCAAAGCAATAGACTCAACAACCAAAAAACAAGGGAACGAAAATGAGGAATCAGGCTTTCTCACTCTTGCTCTTTCTGCTTCTCTCTCTTCTGATCATGTCGTCGAGCCCGAGGGTTGACGCAGAAACTAAAACCTGCACACCTAGTGGCAAGATTAAGGGCAAGAAACCACCTAAAGACCAATGCAATAAGGCCCACGACTCCGAATGCTGCGAAGAAGGCAAGTACTACAACATCTACAATTGCTCACCCTCAGTTTCAGCTCAAACTAAAGCAGTCCTGACTCTCAACGGCTTTGAGAAAGGCGCAGACGGCGGTGGGCCATCAGAGTGCGACAACAAGTACCACTCGGACAACGATCCAATTGTAGCTCTGTCGACAGGTTGGTTCAATAAAATGAAGAGATGCTTCAAAAATATCACCATTTATGGAAATGGGAGGAGTGTGACTGCCATGGTGGTGGATGAGTGTGATTCCACAATGGGGTGTGATAAACCTCACGACTACCAGCCGCCTTGCGACAACAACATCGTTGATGCCTCTGTAGCTGTCTGGGAAGCTCTAGGGGTGCCTAAAAAAGATCAGGGTACAATGGATATCTACTGGTCTGATTCTTGATCAAGAACAACATTGTGGCAGAATTTAGTGTTCCTGCTCAATATAGTTTGCTTTTTGATATTCATGAGTAAGGAATTCAGCTGCTCATTGTCTGAACTTATTCAGAAATCGGCAGTAGCCATGTAATATGTATATCAAGATATACATGAAATGCAACTCTGTTTTTTTCTACTGTTTTACTTTTCATAAAAATCAATCAGACTTCCATTACATTGGTTGATCTCAAGAAACAATCACTAGTATAGAAGACAAAGTGAGAAATGTAAGATCGTGGTAATAAAACTCGGATTTAATGTACAAGCATTCTTTCACCTGTAGCTATTATTGATGGATGGCTAAATTCAGAATTTTTTTATAAAAAAATAAAGTAAAGAGAAAGAAATAAAACAACGACTTAAGAGGTTCAAATGCCTAAAACATGAAATTTCTCTTACAATATTACTAAATGAAGCCACTATTTTATATTCCAATTGCAATAATTATTACAATCAATCAGACTTCCATTGAAATCTGTTTTCTCCTACTGCTTTACTTCTCATTGAAATCAATCAGACTTCCATTACTTCGGTTGATCTTAAGACACACTCCTGGTATAGAAGACAAAGTGAAAAATGTAAGATTGTGATAATATAACTCCGATTTAATGTACAAGCACTCTTTCGCAATTGATTGTAATGTTGCTGACTGCAGCTATTGGTGATGGATGGTTAAATTCAGAATATTTTTTAGGCTAAAAAAAAAAGTGAAGAAAGAAATAGAGCAACGACTTAAGAGGTTCGAAGGCCTAAAACATATGAAATTTCACTCACAATATTACATGAAACTACCACCTATTTTATATTCCAGTTGTAATAAACCGATAAGCCAATGCATCAGTCTTGACGACAGTGATGAAACGGCATTTCAATTTTCAATGACTGTATCTCTGTCACCTTATGCACAAATAATTTGGCAGAAGTCACATATCTTGAGCACTTTTTTGCCCTTTTTTACCAAAAATAAATCTATATAAACATATAACTCCATCCCATTTCTGCATCCAACATTCAGTGTTTCAATACTAATCTTAAGAAACCGAGGTTCAAGATGAATAACCTCGGAAAAGGAGCCATTTTTGTTTTGCTAATCATTCTTGCTGCTCAGGCATTGGAGGGCCGACTTCAATCTTGCAATCCGAGTGGCAAAATAAGAGGAAAGAAACCACCTCCAGGGCAATGCAACAAGGAAAATGACTCAGATTGCTGTAAACAAGGGAAGCTCTACACCACTTACAAATGCTCTCCCCCGGTTTCTGGAAGCACGAAAGCAGTTCTCACCATCAACAGCTTCCAGAAAGGTGGAGACGGAGGCGGTCCATCAGAATGTGACAATCAGTACCACTCTGATGACACACCAGTCGTAGCTCTATCAACTGGATGGTACAGTGGAGGGAGCAGGTGCCTTAACAACGTTACTATAAAAGGTAATGGGCGGAGCGTGACAGCCATGGTGGTTGATGAGTGTGATTCTACCATGGGATGTGATGAGGTACACGATTATCAGCCACCGTGTCCTAACAACATTGTTGATGCCTCGAAGGCTGTCTGGAAAGCCTTGGGAGTTCCTGAAGCTGACTGGGGCGGTTTGGATATCACCTGGTCTGATGCTTAATAGTATCTATCTTTTAAATCTTGTTGCAGTTAAAAACATGCTGAAATGATGTAATGAATACTTGCTTGCTCTTGTGGCATGTGTATAATACTATAATCTTCTACATTATTAGTTATTACAAGGAACGTTCGGTTAGATTTCGGTTTTATGTTCCATTTATTTCATCAATGAATCAGACAACAATGATTGATTTATGAGATGTTGAATGAATTTACGAGGACTCCTTGTTAATGTCAGCAGCAACAGACAAAAAGGCCGTTAAATCAGTAATTGCAAAAACAATGTTTTCACTGTATAAAGCACTATAAATATGCTCGTGCTGAATGTAAACTCAAAGCAACAGTGAACAATCCTAAACAAGAAACAGAAAATGAAGAATCAAGTTTTCTCATTCTCTCTCTTTATGCTTCTCTTTCTTCTCATCATGGCCTTGCACCTCGGTGCTGAAGCTAAACCCTGCAAGCCTAGTGGCAAGGTTAAGGTTAAGGGAAAGGGAGTGCCTAACTGCCCCGACTGCTGTGAAAAGGACAAGTACTACAACACCTACACATGTTCACCTAAAGTTTCAGCTCAGACTAAAGCAGTCCTGACTATCACCAGCTTTGAAGATGATAAAGGGCCATCAACGTGTGAAGGGAAGTTCTACCCAGACGACACTCCAGTTGTGGCGCTGTCAACAGGGTGGTTCGATAAACAAAAGAGGTGCTTGAAGAATGTCATTATTTATGGTAATGGGAACAATGTGACTGCCAAGGTAGTGGATGAGTGTGATTCCACAATGGGGTGCGATGATGAGCATTTCTATCTGCCACCATGCGGCAAAAACATTCTAGATGCTTCCAGAGGTGTCTGGAAAGATCTAGGAGTTCCGAAGAAAGACTGGGGCGAGATGGATATCTACTGGTCTGATGCTTGATCAAGAACAACATTGTGACACTGTGACAGTGATGAGTGTCTTGCTAAATATAGTATAGTTTAGCTTTACATATTCAGGAATAAGGATTTTGCTGCTTATATATGGTCTGAAACAATCTGTGTTTATTCAGAAATTGCCAGTAACCATGTAGTAACCATATGTATTCAAGAAATAAATGTTTAATTTGTTTCTTCTAGATTCCTCGTTCAAACTGTTAAGAGTTGAAATTGAGCAGAAAGGCCAATGCATGAGTCAGATAACAGTAATGAAAGATCAACTGAGACGGCATTCCAATGGAACATATGTTTGTATCTCTGTCACCTTATACATAGATAATAAGGCAGGAGTCAAATACCATGAAGACATTCTTGACGTTTTTACAGAAAATAAAAAGCTATATAAGCATATATCTTCATTTCATTTCTGCATCCAACATTCAGTGTTTCAAAACTAATCTTACAGCAAAATAGAGCCAAGATGAAGAACTTCAGAAAAGGAGCCATTTTTGTTTTGCTAATCATCCTTGCTGCTCAGGCGTTAGAGGGCCGACTTCAATCTTGCAATCCAAGTGGCAAAATAAGAGGAAAGAAACCCCCTCCAGGGCAATGCAACCAGGAAAATAACTCCGACTGCTGCAAACAAGGGAAGCTCTACACCACTTACAAATGCTCTCCCCCCGTTTCTGGAAGCACGAAAGCAGTTCTCACCATTAACAGCTTCCAGAAGGGGGGAGATGGAGGCGGTCCATCAGAATGTGACAATCAGTACCACTCTGATGACACGCCAGTAGTCGCGCTATCAACTGGATGGTACAGTGGAGGGAGCAGATGCCTCAACAACATAACTATAAGTGCTAATGGCCAGAGCGTGAGAGCCATGGTGGTTGATGAGTGTGATTCTACTATGGGGTGTGATGAGGATCACGATTACCAGCCACCGTGTCCTAATAACATTGTTGATGCCTCAAAGGCTGTCTGGAAAGCCTTGGGGATTCCTGAAGGCGACTGGGGCGAGTTGGATATCACTTGGTCTGATGCTTAGAAATATCATTTGAATTCTTGAAGGCAGTTATACTTTTGTTTATATATGATGTAAAAATGTGATATTGTACCTATTAATCCATGCATGTTAAGAACTTAATACAACAGTTTGATAGTTTAAACTTGGCATGAATAATGAGATATATGCTACTTGTATCATTTTTCATACCTGTGACATAAAAGTTTCTATTTGTTATAAATATATATATACACACACATATTTCAAGTGATCAGCTGCAGTGGTTTGTTGACTGTTGTCAAGATAAGAAAATGAAAAAAAAAACACCAAATTGTAATTATTCAATATTTGACATCTTGTTTCTTTCTGCAGCCTAGAGATAATCCAGACGAACAATATAATCACCTGAAGAAGTAAGAAAGAAATTCATGGAATGCAAAAGGACAGAACATCAGTGTCCATAATAACATCATGCAGCAGCTAAAGATGCAATCAGCTTATGTACTAGAAAAGGAAACTCTTCTCCTACGTCTATAAGATGTCATAGTAAATCACAATCACGGGACAACGACTTCGTTTGTTTGGATTTCCAGTTATAACCAAATTCCTTAGTGATTCTCACACCTTGCAGATATATATAGGTGATTTAGACATGGGAAATCTGGAAGTTGGGATGGCTTCTTTCGTGTCGTTTGTCTTCTTGACCGTTGCATGGATATAATCTAAACATTTAGATCGATGAAGGGATATTTTAGCTGGCTGCAATATATAAAAAGCTAAGTAGAGATTCATGAAGGAAATCTGAATCAGAAACAAAGATTTATCATGGACTTAATGTTATGTCCAAACAAGGATTCTTGTTTAGTTGTTTATGTCAATTTGAATTAGCTATGCACTAAGTTAATAGAATAGTCCAATATAGAACTAAGAGACAATCTGCCTCTAGTTCCAGTTCAAGAAATTGACAAACGAGTTTCACTGTTCCAAACAATATAAATATGGCTGGATCACTTGTAAATTAATTTCCATAACAAAAGCTGAAAGAATCAGAATTACAAGTGAAGAAAAATGAGGAATCAATCTCTCTTACTCTCACTCTTCATAGTTTTCTCTGTCCTCATCATGTCCTTCACCCTGAGAGTTGAAGCCAAACCCTGCAAACCAAGTGGCAAGATTAAGGGGAAGAAACCACCAAAAGATGAATGCAACACATCCAACGACTCAGAATGCTGCGAAGAAGGCAAGTACTACGACACCTACAAATGCTCACCTCCAGTTTCAGGCAGGACTAAAGCTTTCCTGACTATTAATGGATTTGAGAAGGGTAAGGATGGTGGAGGGCCGTCAGAGTGCGACGGCCATTACCACTCAGACGACATCCCAATTGTGGCTCTATCGACAGGCTGGTTCAACAACATGAAGAGGTGCTTCAAGAATATCACCATTTATGGCAATGGAAAGAGTGTGAATGCCATGGTGGTTGATGAGTGTGACTCCACAATGGGGTGTGATAACGAGCACGATTACCAGCCTCCCTGCAACAACAACATCGTTGATGCTTCGAGGGCTGTCTGGAAAGCCTTAGGTGTGCCTAAAAAAGACCGGGGTGGATTAGACATACACTGGTCTGATGCTTGATGAAGAGAGTATAAAAATGCAGCATTATAGCAGAATTCAATGATCCTGTTAAGGATTGTGTTGCTTTTGTCTGTTTTCGAAAAATAAGAATGTAGCTTCAATCCATATATATTTCAGAAGCTGAAAGTAAATATTGTGGATGTGTTTATCCTATATATATGAAATAAATATTCTACCTCTGTTTGAGATCACTGTAAATTATTTCATTTGCTAATAGCTAGAGAAAAATTGATGGTGGTGATATTATGATCCGGGAATCATTTAAAAATGGATGAAGCTCACCAAGATTCTCACTTGGTTAGTGACCAACTAGTTCAAGAATTATATTGATGTCGGTTTTATTTAAACCAGCATATTGTTTTTGAAAACAATGATAACAAGACACAGATCAATAGCTTGCCGTTGCATTCATCTTGGCAATGACTTATTCGTCGTTTCAGATTATTTTAAGCATGAACAAGACGGTTATAGCTCCTCACTACAGAACATGTCTTCATGGACAATCTAGGCCTTTTTAGCTCTTCAAAAACTCCATAAAAACATGCTTCTGAATCTATGTTTTCCCATCAAGATATCTAAGATCCAACATTTTCAGAAACGAATACCGAAAGTTGTCATCAGCATCGATCCTTCTACTCTTCTTTCTTACTAAATCCACACAGGTTTAGAAGCCCAGTGGCAAAATAAGGGGGCAAAAGGCTCCTCCAGGGGCATGTAGCCAGCCCGACTCCTGGACCTGGTGCTGCAGAGAAGGGAAGTTCTACGACATCTATAAATGTTCGCCTCCAGTGGCTGGACGCACTGAGGCAGTTCTCACCCTCGCCAGTTTTGAAACCAATGGTGATGAGCCCTTCACTTGTGACAGCAGATAATATCGATATAGCACACCCCTCGTTGCACTATCAACTAGATGGTATGGCAGAGGGAAAATGTGTCACCACAACATCACTACACGTGCTAATGGATGGAGCACCAAGGCTTTGGGTGGTTGATGAGTGCGATTCTACGGTGGGATATGATGCAGACGACTTATATCAGCCTCCATGTGGTAATAACATGGTTGAAGCCTCAAAAGTCATCTGGAAATCCTAGGAGTGCCTGAAGATGAGTTGAAAGAGTTGAATATCACTTGGTCTGATCCCTAGAGACACGTTTTACCATGTTTCTGTAATAAAAGTTATATGCATATGAAATGCAGGGATGTATTGTACCATTTCTCTTCTGAAATTTACAGAAACCGAGAATAGAGGATCTTGCGTGCCAGACAAAATGCATATACTCACCAGATTCAAAATGCTTTCCAATTTCATACAAAAACCGAGTATACAGATGTTTCTCGAACGAGAGAGACAATGAAGTATAAGGAAACGGGGATAGGGATACAGCTCAACCATGTCTGAGAGCTCTTTCCACCACCAGGAAATGAGTCAAGATTACAAACAAAGATATAAAGAATCCTACTGGAGTTTCTTCCCAAGATGAATTACAATTTACTGATCACTCATACAGCAGATACGAGAATCTTTAATGGAGGGATGTACATTTTTGGACAGCCTATGTCATGTAAGAAAGCAAATGCATTGAGCCAAAGGGATCTTTCCTTCCACCAGCAGTTAATGTCAACATAGTTCATATACTTCCATTATCTTGAACTCGTCCAAGCACCCATCGGATTGAAATTCTGACTAACGTTAGCTGGATTGCCAAGTGGACTACTGTGAGGATCTCCAGAAGGTTCCAGATCTTCGACTGTCTTGTTTTTTGGCTTAGAAGTGAAAGAAACCATGCTTCCAGCAATGACCTGGAGCATTTCATCATCAACAGAATGACATAAATGAAAAGAGAGAATCTAGAAAAGGACATATCTTCAACAACCAAATTAGAAGATTGTGTTGGTGGTCAACTATGTTCTAATTGCATACAAAAATGAAGGCAAACTCTCAACATGAAAGCGTTTTAATGGCACCTGAACAGGGCTGCCAGCAATGAGAAGTCCCTCAACAGGACCACCTATGAGACGGCCATCAGGACCAGCAAACGTAACATTAAGACCGCCAGTCGGGCCATGAGGGCCATCAACATCATTGATGTAAGAGCCTGATAAATTTACCATATCAAAGTGTCCCTACAAATGGATGAAAAGCACGGTTCAATTCAAACTACAGAAAGAATGGCACGCCATTTGTACAGAAATCAAGTAGTGTCCATCATGAGACCTGCTTTTTTAACAGAAAATGATGAGCATGTCGATTTTTATTCTCAGCCTAGCATGTAATCATTGTCATCCCTACATGTGGCATACCAAGATAAGCATATCCATTTGTGTTCTGAGGACACTAGCACTAGGTACCCCTATATCATTTTTTGCAGCTTCGAACTGTGATAATAAGAACATTGGGAGCTTACACCTCACCTCATACGTGACACTTCCACTAGAACTTGAAATTTTGATATTTGCTGCTGAGATGGAACCAATGCCAGACAAAACGACTATTCCTCGCCGTCCCTGTAAAAGAGACAATATCTTTCTTTTGATATCCTGCAAAGGAAGCAGTTATGAATGACCATTTTGTTCCAGTTGAGGCAAAGGTACTATGAAGTAATGAGATTTTTTCAAATTTAACACCTAGATGCAAGCGAAATCAAGTGAAACCAGAACTGAAGATGATATGACACTTCAGAATGACTAAGTGTTTATCCTTTCATCAATATTAAGTATTGATAAAGGCCCATATGCAATAGGTTTGTAGGATCCAGAGCGTAAATAAATCATACGAGCAAAGCAGAATACCCCATGCACATGGCATGTTGTCACTTGAATATTAAGTTCATCCAAACACATAATTTGCTGGATAAAATAAGTTGAATGATCTTCAAACAGTTCCTAAACCAAAACAAACATATGTTAAACCCTTTCTATATAATATCAATCGCCACCATCTCATCAATATACTAAACCTTGATAAATGAGCTCAAATCAGAAAATACCTCGAACATATTGAATTTGAACAACTATGTTAAAGTCACTTTTTAGAATGCCATAGTTGGATGATTATGACAAGTAGCAGAAAACCTATATTTATATGACACATGCTTCTCTGCGGGGTGCTTAGTGCAATAATGTGAATATTAAAGAATTGTACGTACTTCTCCAACTGCAACATTGATGATATGTGGAGTCATTGTTCCAACTCCACTGAAGACAGATCCACCTGAAAAGTTAACATTCCATTTTAAAAAATTTGAGCCAGAATACTATCAAAATGCATCACAGTAAAAAAAGAAAACAATAAATAAACCAAACAGACTTAACATACACTAGAATAAGACATTTAGTGATTTTATAGCCATGTGAAAAATATATATATATATATATATATATATATATATATATGTTTAGTTCAAAAGAGCACTCGATTCAATTTTGAGAAGCTAGCTAGTAATATACCACATAAGATGGGCAATATGATACTATGACCCAGCTTTTAGTGGTAGGACAAGTACCAAACTCGAACTTTACTTTACAAGGGTTCCATAAGAGGAAAATGTTAATCAGAATCCTGATGCAAATAGCGATAGCAACTGACAGAAAGTAATGTTTTTAGAAACACATGAAACTGTGTTTGCTGCATGAATGCAGCTTATGAAATACCAGATATAATGGGTGAAAACTAATGAACAACAGAGAGTATTTCTCTGCACGAGATCATTTTCTTAGACATGAATAACTAACAGCAGCAATTATATGACAACCATATAAGCCTTGTTTATGATTTATATGCTTGGTTAAGGTGTATAATATGGTGAAACTACAGGCTAGAAAAATAAGAATCAGATTCAGTCGGTACACTATCTGCTTATCTTCAAGATTCTGCATCAATTAACTATATCGTTGAAAGAATTAATGATGAATCCAGCACAAGCTGCAATGCTTTAAAAGCATAGTTAGTAAGATCAAGATGGACAAAACATACCCAGAGAAGACAGTTGTTGCTTACGACCGGTCCCCGGTGGTCTTCCTCTCCACTTTTGAGTTGCTCTTGCTATTGGTGTAGGACTAGAAATAGAGGGTGATAACCCCAATGAAACTGCTCCATCGTGTCCATATTTACGTGGCCTTCCCCGTTTTCTGCGGACAGGCTCGCCTTGCTGCATAGCATGTGGACCTACATTAACTCCATGAGCAGACATTGCTGATGAAGTATCTAATGGTAATGTCGGTAAAGCTAAGCTGCCCCCCGTGTTGGATTGAAAGTGTACAGCAGCATTAGACATTGGGCTCATGCTAGGAGAACTTTGTAACCCTGTGACAGACTCGGGTGCACCTGAATGCATGTAATACGAACCCGAGCCTGCTAATGTCATAGCATCCCTTTGATCCATGCATTTACTTTGGGACTTCTAGACTTGGTACCGCTACAACAACACCAAACATCAAAATTTTAAAAAACCATATCAAATCTAGACTGATTGCTCAAGTCCCTTTTGCACATAACTTGAAAATTTTGGGCTGTAACACTCTGTTGCTCAATTATTTTCTAAATTAATATTTTTCTCTCATCCATTTTACAGAACTCGGCCAATGTAGTTAGATGAGCCCCTATTAATGAATACACTAGTCGGAGATTCTCAGCAGATATCACAAACACATTCAACACAACCTATACTAATCATGAAAAGATAACAAGAAGATGAAGAGGGCAAACATATTGAAAATCAAATGTACAAAATATTCAAGAATTCTGCATACATAAAGGACTTAAATTCAAGAAAAGGTCAAAGAGAACTTACACGTTATAGATCAACAAAGGCAAGGAAAAAAGTTTCATTTCGAAGAGGAACTGATACTCGAAGGGCTTGAATCAAGAAAAGGTAAAAAATTCAAGAAAATTCAGATCCCACCAAACCAAAAAAAAAAAGTCAGTAAAAGATGCTTGACGTTGAAGATACACACACTAAACTGATAACAAAACTCGTCCACTCCTATGAATCCACGTCCCACTATTCCATTCTCAATCACACGGCAATCTTCAAACAGAATTTCAAGAAAAGAAAACAGCAAAAACCAATCTCGCAGACATAACGCCATTGCCTTACAAAAACATAGTACATACTTCATGCACAATGTTTTCAAGAAAGTTGAGAAAAGATAGAAACTTTATGAATGCAAAAACGAAGTCATAATCTGAAAAGGGTTGGCAGAGAGAAACAGTAACAGTAAGACAACATAAGCCATGGATGAACTCACCATAACTTTGAAAGCGTTCTTATCTGAAAAATGTAGTGCTTTTTTCTTGGTTTTTTCTGACTAAATGCCTGTTGAGAACGCGAATAGATATTTTGCCGCAATACATGAACTCGGGCTTTTCCATGTGAGAGAGAAAGCTATTTATATTTTGTAATAAAAATCTATATCTATATGAAATCTATCTACATGAAGCAAAAGCAAATCTATGTGGGATCTGCTGTATGATAAATTCACGTATGGTAATAATTATTTATGGTTGGAATATTGAAAATCTTCAAAAATAGCCTAAGCAAAAGTCCTCGTTAGTAAATTGCATTGGATTTTTCTTTGACATGTGTCATGTGTGCCTAAGCATATTTCAATTCGTTCGTATATATTGACAATATCATTATATATACCTAAGCACGATTATTGAATTATTTCAAAATCTCATTTGATATGAGACTACATGCTGATTATAACACATTCAAAGGTTTGATATTGTTAATTAGGAATTTTATTAAATACTTCTCCGATGTTGTTTTGTTACTTATTTTTGTATCACAATTTGTGTTTCACTACTAAATTATGAATTAATAATAATTATTATATAAATAAAAATTAATTATAACATAATCAACCTTAGAGCAAAATCAATCCATTCCCATGTGTGATGAAGCGCTGACTTCCTTTAACTTGTCTTTTCTTTTTTATTTGAGGGATATAGGTGGGGTCGTCATACAACAAAAAATTAATTTCAAATTGCATTAAAAATTCTATCTGTATATTTAGTGAAACATGTCACATATATTTGATAAAATTATAAATATATATTAAAAATTTATAATAAAAGATAAAATATGGAAGACTGCAACTGGGGTGCGTGGGGGAGGAGAGTGAGAGGCCAAAATCTTAAAACAAGACAAAACAGAGTGCTTGGTCCATAATTCTCATCTTAATATCTTGATGCCAATCTGATTGTCACACTTCAATCACTACCACCTTTATCCCCACTCGCTGCTGTGGGCCGTCGACGAAAATTCTATTTTGATTCAATTTAATTCCGGAATTTCTATCTCATTTTTGCAATGTGATTTAATAATTCATTGTTCCTTTTTACGTAATAAATAAATTAATCGCACAAGGGGAAATTCATCATCATTTCCAATTTTTATTTCAAAGCAAGTCCTCAATAGACCAATGATTGAGTTGTTGGAGTTTGTCTTAAAAATTATCAAGGATTAATTTGAAACAGGGGGCAACATTGGAAAATACGAAAAAAGTAAGAGGGTGCGTTTACAATTGGGCATGATAATGCGCGCCCTTAGGTATTGGGAAAACCGAAGATGACAGGTGGGACGTTTGAGGTGACCTCACCTGGGCCCCATACGCCCGGATAGATATCATAACATTTCTATCCACAAATACAAATACAACACAATTAAACAAGTTGTCACAACCTCAATTCAAATTTTAATTTTTCAAATTCTAACTCAACTCCATTATTTATTAATATTATAATACTATGCCTACCTTTTTTTTTAATTTTAAAGGTTAATAAGAGAATATATGTGTAAATAATCACAAGTAATACCATATTTTTGAACTCGACTTATCTCAAGTCAATTTGAATTTTCTCTGAGTTAATCCAAATTAGTTCTCACACCTCTACCCCTAACCCTCCTACCGAAACTGGTCTCATTTCTCATCTAAACTTGCTAGCTGCGGTTTACCTCGTGTAATTTACGAATTATTTTACTACAACCAAATTTACTTAGAACGGGCACACGTGGCAGCTGAAGAGGACTACTCATAAAAAATAAATTAGAAAAAATGCCGAAAACTGCTCATCATTAAAAAAAAAAGATAAATTGCATTTCATTATTATCCAATAAATAAAAGTATCTTCTTGGACACTGTTGAACACTCTTGCCTTACTCTCGCACATATAAATAACTATGCGGTTCTACCAGTGCATGTAACAGTCTGTCTACGTTTAAGTCATGCCTAAAATAACTCATATTCATCGTTTAACTGAACAATGATATATAGCTCATACTTTCTTATAGATGAGTGCATGCATAACTTCCCGCGGAAAAACAGGAACAGAAGACCTCCATTGCCACCCATTCCATGTAAAGTTCATGAAATAGGGAAGAAATTCTGGGCAGATCATATCTGTAAGTAAGCCTTGTCGATGTGAGACAAAACAGGATCACTCAATTGAAGATTCTCAACAGTCATAAGGAAGTAATATAAAAGGGTAATCACTTAATTGCAAAGAGAGGACGAAGCTATTGAAGTCGCAACAAACAAATGCTTGATAGAGAAGCTAGAACTTCATGACAGATAAACTGTGTTAATGGATGCCTAGAGAGATGGTATATACTGCTTCATTAACACTATTTGCATCTCACTCATTAGGCACCATAAAAGTGGAGGGGCACTCCTCTCTTGATTCATTACATCTGATCTTAAGTTTTAACTGCAGGTAAATTTAGGATTTTCAAAGTGCTGCACCTTTCACTCTTCAGAAACAAAATCAGCCAACAGATCCAACATGACCATTAAGAGAGAAGGCATAAAATCCCATAATGGCATACGAGGATCATTTACAATCTATTTCTCCATACGAGATAGATTTGGAACAACAAATAGAGCTATGGCAAACTTCTATGCTAAAATTGACAAGAGTGACATTCACAACGATAGACAAGACCGCCTCTGAAATAATGATAACAAGGCCGGATAGATTTTGCTTCAAAGGGTCAAAGCTAGACCAAGATATTACTTATTGCTAGGGCATGCAGTCCTATACAATGGAAAGTTGTTAAAAGTTATAACACACATGAGCGGCCTATATCTATTTCCAATACTCCACAACAGAACTCAATTTAGTTCTAATGCATGGAAAAGTGGGGGAAATTTAAATTTACTTCAAAGCAGGCTCATCTTAGTGCAACTATGCAAGCTCTATTTGACAGACTGATGGTTCATTATGATAGAACCGTCACAACAGGCAATAGTTACTGCACAGCAAATTCAAGCTTGTGCGGTGAGGTGTCTTGACCTCAAGGAACTACCTAAACCTATGATCATAAAGTTGCACTTTGAAATAGATTCTCAATGGTAACGACTAGTCATATTTGGGTCTGCAGAATCCTCTTTCCTATGGGACACCCAAGATTACACGCACGAAACTTCCAAAACTGAATTTAAAGAACTCAAGCATAATTGATTTCAGAACACAAAGTGTGAAAACATTGGAAGTTAATAAGCTACAGCAGTGAGATTCAACAAATTTCCTATTTTCCGCTGCATTTAATCCATCTGACAGTAACCTCATTTGTCGACCTCCATTGCCTGGGCAGCTTTAGCTTTTGCCAATGGCGTCAACTTTGTTTTCAACTTTTTCTTTCCTACTTGAAACCCACTCCCACCCCTCTTCTTCTTACTGCTGCTACCATCAACCTAATCATCGTATAAATCAAGTTCTTTATCATCATAACACAAAAAAAGGGATAGCCAATCGATCATATAAACTATGCAAAAACAGTTTAATGTACACAAAATCATGATATGCAGAAACAGCACGATTAAAACGAAGTTAATGTCATACATAATCAAATAAAACATTTTATCCAGCCGAAAACAGAAATTCATAGTTAGCCAATAAGAAGAGAACGAGTGAATTACTTTCATCTTATTTTTCTTGGCTTGGAGTTTCTTTTCCTTCTTGTCCTTTTCTTCCTTTTCTCCTGTTTTTCCCATCAATTGGAAGCAGCGTGAGGAAATACATAATCAACAGAAAACTATACGATTCATTAGCGCAATCAAAAATTTACAAGTACAAATTAAGGAGAAATATTTGATGTACTTCTTAGATCGAAATCGTGAAGCCTTTTCCTTCGACCTAAATCGTTCTTTTTCGACATTTTCTCAGTCTTCTTACTCACTTGAGGCGTCGACTGGGATATAATTACAAACCCTAGGGCTTCAATTTTGGGGAGCACAATTTCTTCTTTTACTCACACAAGCCCTCAAATTTATTTTTTATTATATTTCGATTTATTTATTTTGAAGCACCCAGAGTTCTAAAAATTGCGCGAGTTCAATTCTCTACTAAAACTCTCGAATCTCATGAGGATATTTGATTTTATTTCCAACATCTTTCAATTTTTCAGTATTTTTAATTCTATTTACGAGGTGTATTGATTTTTGAAAAAAATATATAATGATTTTATTCTTAATCTTAATATAAAAGTAAGAAGTTATGTTTTTACAGTAACTCAATTTTCCCGCCAAAAAATCTTACTACATTTAATAAATTGATTTTCAATTTAATTATATATTAATCATATAATATAATGCACGATAGTTTATATATATATATACACACACAAACAATATATTAAATACATATAATAAAAAAATATTTTAATTATATATATATAATACAATATATTAAGTACATAATATAATAGTGTATATCTGCATACAAATATACATCAATATATATATATATGATGTATAATATAATAATTATATCTACAATACAAAATAATATAATAAAGCGATGTTTTATAATATAAGTTTATTTGTATATTTACATAATAATTAATCTATATATATATATATAATAGTTTATTTTTATATATCAATAGTTTAATTTTGTATATAATACATTAATTAGTGATATATTTCAACATTTCGTGCTCAAATGTAGACTATAGGATAATCAATACACATACATATTCTTTTTTTTTTTAGAACAACACATACATATTCATTTCACGAATATAATTATTTCATTTTGTAAGCTAATTTGGTGAGCCATATATCACTAATTAATGTTTAAATTTCATTCCCGAAATTTAAGAGTTACGATAATTTGGGCGTGTTTTTCATATATAAATTGAATGAGTAATGCATATTAATTAATCATACAATATAATATATAATAGTTTATATATATTTGTATTGTATCAAATACATATAATAAAGTAAAAGTTTAATTATATACACAAATGATATAATACAACATATCTTAATCTTAATATCTTAATATAAAGGCAATTAAGTATGTCTTTAAAAAAAAGTATAATTTAGCGTCCATTTCACCTTTCCGAAATGAAAATATTAATAATATGTATTATTTATTATTTATGCTAATATGTTTTGCCTAAAAATATATAACTACTATATAAATACAAAAATGAATTAAGATCTACGAATTTTATGTTTGAATCCGTTAATTTAGACATATGCAAATAAATATATAAAAATAAACACTTTCTTTGAATACAATTGAATTGCTTTTATTGTTATTGATTACGATAAATTTTGATTAACAAATTTGTCCACGTTTAATTAATTGCCATAATTGTGTGTACATCCAATTCAAAATGTGAGCATTAAGATGGATCTTCGAGGTCTATAAATACTTATATCACAATTTTTTTTAACTCCAATTTGTATGTTCATGTTTTTGATGATATACTTTATTTATTTGTTCCAATATTCTTATTTTGTAAATTGATATTTCATTTCTATTTTTTTTTTAGTTATTTCTATGTTGTATAGAATAGCACAATTGCTTCAAATTTTTGAGGAGATGCCACTATTCATTCTTGCTTAAGAGTTTTGAAGTTCATTTCATCAAGATATATCATCTATGCGCACAACGATGCAAAGAGGAATAATTTAATCTTGAGTTGTTGTAAAAATAAAAATTGCATTGCATTCATTTAAATATTTTGTGGCTAAAATGATTGTATCATAATCATCATTGTACATATTTTTAGTAATGTTTCATATTTGTTATTTGTACTTTAAATAATTTTTTAACATTTTGATGAATATCTCTCAGTTATAAATAATTTTCTCGCTTTTTTTACCAACCTATATTTTTAAATTGTGTGTATTCTATTATTTTTTATTTAATTTACTCTTTTTTTTATTCCAAATATATTTACGTTCAAAGCAATGTAAAAGTAACTATTAGTTTTCCTACCCATTGAACAATTTAATGTTAGAGAAATTAAAAGTATAATATTTGAATAATTCAATATGAAAATTGTTCAATATTTATTCATTATATAACGATTTAAAATACTAATTAACATACCTAGTTTTTTATTCTTTAAATATTTTAACTTTAAACATATTTAATTTGGGATGTCGATGTTGAATTTTTAAATATACATTTAATTATCATAAAGAATCCTATATGTTTAACAAAATATTCAATTAAATATATTAAAGTCAATTTTAGTCAATTTAATGAATTAATTCATTTCAATACATTTAATGTTAAATATTTTTAAATTTTAATGCATATTTCATAAGATTAGATAGTTACATTTTAATATATTAATTATTTATCCAATGTGAATATTTTATTTTATGATGTACAATATGTGTAAATTTTCAAATATACACACGTGTGTGCATACATACATACATACATACATACATATATGTATGTATAGTTATTATCTTTTTAATACTTATATAATATTAAAATATATTTTTGTTTGTTTAAATTACTTATATTGTATCATAAAATATATGTTAGTATGTTCAAAATTCACATTTGGGTAATCTACTTAAGTTTTTATTAAACACAATACCATGTCTATTAGATAATATATTTCATTTTTATAGATGTATGCGTTAATAGGATACAATGATTAGATTAAAAAATGGGTAAAATTCAAATTGCCATCTCCTGTGTCGATAAAAAATTGAAGGAAAAAATGCAGTTATATAAACAATGTTAAATAAAATATAATACAGGTACATGTATAAACAAAATATATAAAATTTTAAAAAGTGCTTAATAATATATATATATATATATATAATATTTTTATGTAAAACAAATATTTGGACATACGCAAATATATTTTCGGACCATTTATCACTACATATGTTATATTTTGAGATTTTTATTAAATTTATTATATTTATCTTCTTATATTTTGACAAAATAAATTAACCTAGCTATAGTACACCTTATATAAATTCAAAGAGCAATTCAATTGCACATTAAAAAAAAAAAAAACAATATTTGACAATCTAAAATTTTACCTATCTCTCAGTACTCCCATAAATTAACCATTACTATTGATTTTTCGTCATGTCCATTATGCTTTTCTTTTTCTTATTATTTCTTGAATATTTTACTCAATAGAATAGTGATTTCAATTTATTAGTTTAATTATATTTCTTTCAAAAATTATTAAGTAGTTAGTGCTGTCAAGTAACGAATCATATCCCATGTTCCCATCCGTATTACATTTCGTGGTCCATATTTTTTTTTAATTTTTTTAATATACTCTAATTGGGGAAGGATGAACCATAAATAGAAAATTAATTAAATTAAAATGATAAACCCTTATTTTTCAATGATTTTCATGCATTTTGAAGTCTAGTTGGATGGTAGTTGATGATTATTGCATGTATAAATTAACAAGCTGCATATAGTTTTTCATATTTTGTGCAGTGTCACTTTTTGCTCATTTTGAAGGGATTTGATGTCATTTATTTTATGAGACTCAATTGAACTTGAAAAATATCTAAGAAGATAGAGGATCGAGTGAGGAGCGCGCTACAACTTGAATCGAGTCAATCGGATGAGAAACGAGCGAGAACGGAGCAAAACGGTGAAGAGTGTCAGCGGCATATTTTCGCACACGGCCCGTGCGGAAAGACACCATTCGCGCACGGCCCGTGCGCGTCTAGGAAAAATCGGTCCAGTTTCTGGTGCACGGCCTGTGTGCTAGAACCACCTTAGCGCACGGCCCGTGCGTGAAGAGTCGGTTTTGGGCGGATTTTTCTCTTTTTCCTCGTTCGACTTCAATACCCATCCAAACTCGGCCCAACTATTTAAGTCTCTTCTTTACACGAAAATTACACAACTTTTACCCTATAGAGAAAGCAGAGACATCGTGGAGAAGCCAGAGAAGAGACCATCGAGATATTGAAGAAGCACATCATAGACTAAGTTTTATTTTAAGTTTTATTTTATACTTTATTCATTTAGAATTATTATGACAACTATTTATTTATATTTATTTTCTTTGGATTTTGAATACACTATGAGTAGCTAAATTTCTAAAGATCCTAGGGTTGTTAATTGTTTTATGGATTTGACGATTTGAAGCAATTTATTGTTCCTTTCTATTTCTTGTTTATGCATCTTTGTTCATCGTTGTCTTGTGTGATTGAATTGACCAGCTTTTGCACATGTGTAGTTAATTTGTTATTCACTCAGAGAGGTTAATAGATTAACGGATTATGATTGCATAACACGAGTCTGCTAGATCGAGAGATTGGTAGATGTCATGAGGAGAATAAATCTGAGGTACTAATTGAAGTTAGATAATAATTCGAGATCGAGAGATAAGAATTAGAATCTAAACTATGTTTAGAACTTACTCGAGAGAGATGGTCTATATAATTTAGTGATTCTCCTACAAGATTTAGAATAAAATTGATTTAATAAATTGTCTAATAATCAGAAAATCCATTTAGCATCAACACCCTAGGATCCGTTTCTTCATCTGATTATCCAGTTTTTTGTGCTTGATTTATTTATTTTATTTACAGCATTTAGTTAATTAAAATTCAAAATCTTTAATTCGGTCCTCTAAATAAAGTAGAACAATTTAATTAGGTACTTAGTCGGGTTACATAGTCAATCTATATGGATACGATCTTGCTCACCATAGTTTTGCTACATTTACAATCGTACACTTGTGAGTAGTATTTTTAGTGAAATAAAATACCGAACAATAAATATTTTTTAAAAAAATATAAAGAGTTGGGACATGAAATGCAACATGAATTGTAACAAGTGATCCCATTTTGTGAAGTTATCATTTAGTTTAAACAAGGTTTTTTGTTATTTATTATATTCCTACAAAATTAAATTGAAGTTGGGTCTATTTAAAAATTACATACACACAGTGATATATTATGTGAGTAATTACACTCAACATAAGTATACAAAATAAATATAAATGCACATTTATGTGTTTGGCATATATATTTAATTATATTCATATATATTTTGAATTAGACACTTGACAACTTATACTCTTGAATTACACCTTTTTTACATAATGCGCTCTATAATATTTTTTTTTTACATTTCACACTATATTAATATTTACATTACAAGTTGTACCCTTAAATAATTTTGTATTGTCCTTCCAAATACAAAGTTGATTGAATCAATTAAAAATAGTCTAAGTTCCATAGTTTTATTCTCCCCAACTCGAGCTCAACTTCTTTTTCATTCTCTTATTTTTATTATTTTTAATCAATTATCTACAAATGTATTGTTATGTGTCCATCTACTTACTTTCATTTATAAGATATGGATATGTAAACCTATTATAATTTAACTTTAAATAAGTTATATGTTCATAAATTATAATACAAAATTTATACTTAAATTATATTATTCACAATATTCAAGATAGACCGCAAGATGAAAATGAAATTAGCATAGCAATGTTACTTGCATATGATCAGGAAAAAATTAAGATGAAAAACATTCTTGAGGAATAATGAATCGGCAGGCACCGAAAATGGGAGAGGAAAATCAAATACTGGCAAACCCTAAAAAATAGAAGATATTTTTTGGTTGAATTGGATATAATTTCCTATTGTATTAATTTTTTAATATTTTTTAAAAAATAGGTACATTAATAGTTATTTTAATGTTTTCCATGCATTTTGCTATTTTTAAATGTTTGGTCCATTTAACAAGTAAAAGTTCTTCATGCATTTTATTTTTAAATTTAACCATAGTTAATTTTATATTTATTTTGAAAATTCTTAATTATTTTATTTAGCATAAAATAATTATTATTTTGTGTTTTTTATTATCTTTTATTTCATCATATAACAATTATTCATTTTAAATAAATAATTTCACTTATTTATATTCTTTTGTACGTGAAGTAGTTTATGACTCTTGAATCCTAATTGGATTTCAATTCTATGCAAGACTCCACACATATTTTTAGAATTTTGATGGTTGGATTAGTCAAATTATGCTAAATCACATTGAAAATGAACAAATTTTTAGTTAGCAAATTTATATTAAAATGAGCTTCAAATATGCGAGAGGACATATTTAAATATTTTTATGCTACCTTATTTGATGTAAGCAAATATTTATACAACACATTTCAAATTATTTAATTAATTTTTTCTCTTTCCGTGTCAAACATAAAAAATAAATAATGTTTAATTTCACATTAAGTATAGACTAATATTTTACAATAATATAATTTAATACATTCATACCCATGTGTAAAAAGACGTAAAGTTATGTTGAAGATGCATTTTGAGGTGTTCTCTACAAATAAAAGTAATGATCAAACTTTGACAATTCTCTCTCGATGATATCATAAAATGTGTTTTATATTGTTGTGTCCTTTTCTTTCTAATTTTTGTCATCGTGCCTGAAATCATAATGGATTTCAATTATGTTTGTAATGAATCAAGCGAACTAATTATGTTATTTGTTTTATATGGACACAATGAATGAAAAGTTTAAATTTATTCATGAATATGAGTTGGCCACCGATAAATAGCGAACAAATTAGAATATAATATTATATTATTTATACATTTTATTGTAATTTAATTATTTTATTTATACAAATTATTCATTATAAATTATTTATACATATTTCATGATGCACGGTATGTAATACTAGTTTAATGTTATGAGATATAAGTTTGAAAAATGGATATATGTTTATTTGATTATTTTTTCAATTTAAATTTGTAGTTGAGATAAAAAGATAAATATTTGTGTGATTATGATGGATTGATTGATATTTAAGTGATGGGTCTCATTGTAATAACATATAAATAGATGAAATAATATTGAAAAAAATAAAAAATAAAAATAAAAATGAGTAAAACAAACGTGCTTTCAGTATTTTTAATATTAAAGAAATTGAATAAAACCAAACAAGCCCTAAAATTTTAAAACTATTTATAGAGTTTATTTCGGGTCATAGTTTGGATATAAAAACTGGTTAATTACACTTTTTATTCATATTTTTTTAAAAAAAAAAAATATCATAAGCTTTCCGCAATGACATTCTAGTAACTGAACATTAAAAACAACAACAGATATCGGATGAGTGTCGAAATTCTGTAATCGAAAAGTGAGATGAGCCAACTATTATCCTGCATGAATATTAAACAAAAATTATAAAAAATGAGGCTGAAAATAATCAACCTATATCTTATTTGCCCCTAATAAGGTGCCCCTCCTTTTTCTTTCTAGTTTTTTTTTTCAATTTTTAATTTCTTCTTCTTTTTTTTTGTATTTTTTTATAAATATATATTTAATTTTTGAATTAAATTAATTTTTTATTCGGCATCTAGCGTAACGCACTCGTGAGATACTAACAAGTGGGCTCGTGCACTACACTCAATAGTTAATATTTTTGAAGTAAATATATACCATAAAATTGGAATTAGTGAGCTCTAAAATTAAAATTAAATTAATATTTTTTTTACCCAACGCCTTACTCAGTGCATTTGCTCGACATTAACGCGTGGGTTCGTGCAATACACTTGATAATTAATTATTTTTAAATAAATATATATCCTAAAATGGAATTAGTGGACCCTAAAATTGAATTAAATTAATTTTTTCATTTGGTGACTCCTGCAATGCGCTTGCCCGATGCTATCGTATAGACTCATGCACTACGCTCGATAATTAATTATGATGAAATAGATGATTTTTGAAAGAAAAAAAAACGAAAAAGTAAAAAAATATTGAGCAAAAAAAAGGGCGCCGAAGAAGATGGCATGGGGTAGGTATGCTGTGCTGGGCCTAATTGGGAAGTGAGTCCTAGACAGATTTTGGGAAATTATATCCCAGTGTACCCCAACCACTAATACATGATAATAATATTTTATTTGCAATCTAATACAATTTTAATGTTTTTTAAATCATGTATTAGTAGGGTAGAATTTGTGCTATTTTGGATGGATTTTGATGTGATTTGACTCAACCAATTATGAACTGCGAGACACTCTCGTGTAAATTTTTATTTTTACAAATTACAATAGTATGTGTCTCTAAAAAAACGTGTAGTAAAAAGGAAATCAAAATCGTACCCACTATCTACCGGATGGATTCTCTATTCCATATTTGGTATTCCAACCCGTATTCCACGATTGAATTTGCAAGTTTAATAATAGATATTACAAAAATAAAAATTACTTAAACATACTCGACTTATTCATATCTATCAACAAAAGATTGATTTAAAGAATTATAAGCTATATTTTTAAAATAATCAACCTCAATAATCATTTAATTGAAAATTAAATACTTAAAAATAATTATAATCCTTGTTTTGGTGGGGTGAACCCTAAAAAAATAATCATAAAAAAACATAATAAATTAAAATTGACATAAAAAATGAAGGAAAAAATCATAAATTTGATCGTGGAACACGGGTTAGAACATCAAAAGGATTCCATCTGATTGCCTACATATGTTATGTTAGGATTTCGGGCTTAAAAATAATATACATAGATGTGTGTGTGTGTGTGTGTGTGTGACGGGTTAGATGAAAATCAATATTAGTGTGGGAACTAGGAGCACATCTCATACTATACAATCCTCAAAAATCAAAAGGTCTAGATTTGAGTAAAAAAGTGGTGATAATTCTGTAATATTTGAAAAGTTTTTTGGATAGGGGCATTAACATAATTTGATAATTCTTATAAAAATTACGAAATATTTGATAACAAATTGTCATGCTAACAAAACATTATCGTTATGCTAATTAAATGTTTTTACTATTGTTAGCGAAAAATATATTCTAAAAAATAATTATAAATCTAAGTTGATTTAATAAACCCTAATTGAATGTAAGAAACTCTAATTGGATGAAATAAATCTGTTGGATGTCATAAACCTTAAATGAGTCGGAACAAATCATAACAATAATACATATGTATTACGTTAGTATTATGATTTTGCTTCGTCATCACTGTGAATACATTTTGTTGGCATGTGACAATACTTTATCAACATACGTTATAAATCATAATTAGATGGAGTAAACAAAATTGTGATAGAATAAACTATAACTGAGATGAAATAAATCATAATTGAGATTGAATAAACCCTAATAAATATGTATTACGACAACGTTATGATAATTCACCATTAGCACAGTGAATACATTATGTTAACATATGAAAAAAATGTTTGGTTTACATATATTATCATATTGCCGACGAAGTATTATTATAAGCTAACAAAAATATTTAAAACCTGAGAATGCATAAAAATTTATGTTTTCTATTTTCCGTCCATCTTAAATGAAATAATATGAAGAGAGCTTTAATTTGATATATTTTTTAAGTGTGCATTTGATTAAAGCTGAGTAGGTTATGGTCGTTTAAAACTTTCAATATATATATATATTTTTGAATTGTTGACATCACCGATTTTAAAGGTTCGAACGAAAATAACCCTCTCTATCTTTATTTATTGCCTTATTGTTTATGAAATTTTCACTGTCTTTTCTATTAAATCTCAACCATTCGATCAACCAGGAAAAACGTATTATCTAATCAATTCCCTATATATATAATTTGGTTCAAATGAATATTAATGCTTCCCATGAGAATTAGAACTATGCTTATTCACTACAATTTTATAACTTATTTTGGTACTAATTATTGTAAAAAATTATAACTTATAATTTTAATATTAGTGCTAAAACACTAAAATACAATAAAAAAAAACTATAAAATTATATTAAATAAGCACCCGCTTTTAGTTCCCACAAGAGTCACTAGTACTCGCTATAACAATCCCAATATATAACAAAAAAAATTCAACTAATACGGGAAACAGTATAAACCCCAACAGCGCGGTAGTAGCAACAGCCCCCCAACCTCATCCACCTCCATACTCCGTCGTGACGCCGCCACATCGGTAGATTGATTAGTCGTTGAGTTGGCCGGCTGTTGATCAGACTTTACGGTTCCATACAGACGCTCATAGTCGAATGCCGGGGCCAGTGATGGAATCCGAGTTGCCTGTGGAGCCGCAATCGCTCAAGAAGCTGAGCTTCAAATCCCTAAAGCGAGCACTCGATCTATTTTCTCCTACCCACGGTCAATTTCCGCCGCCCGATCCCGAAAGGTTTCCGGAAACTCCCAATTACATTACGCTGGAAATTTGTTCTTGAATAATGTTTTTTGAGGTCACGAATAATTCTGTGTTATATACCTAATTTGATTTTTTTTTCGTTTGCAGCAAGAAGATTCGAGTTAGTCATAAGGTCAGTGTTGTATAACGTTTTTTTTTTCCTTATTCAATGCATGCTTTTGTAATTTTATGGGAGAAGGGAATTGTAAGGTGGGTATTGTAACACATGTTTCAAAAATATGAAGAGAGAGGAGTATGCTCTTTTTTAGTAATAGATAGATGGCCGTTGTACTTGTGCATCTTTAGAATTTTATTTTTTAGAATAAAGTATAAATGTGTTTGTTTCTTCAAATACTTAAGATTCTTATTTTTATAATATTTTGCGTTTTAGCTCAACATCGAGTATGCAGGAGTTAGAAATGTGTCGCCGGAAGATGCTGCTCGGGCTGCAAAAAGTCAAGCACAGCAAGCACCTATCCCCTCCAACGCCCTTGCACTTTTAGGTACTGCAACCCTGCCAAATTCTTAAACCCTAGAGCTGTTAGTTTGTTGAGGTGCACAGTTTTGTTTTCATTCACATGAAGAAGATCACGCATAATTATTGAATAATGAAATTTGATGAAGCACAATTACCATCACTAGGTTTCTACTTGAGATAGATAAGCTCCAGGGTGGGCAACTTGTGAGCTTTTATCTGTTAAGATGTGTTGCAGTCACACATGCCTGTGTACACAAAGTCTTCCATTCTCTCATACCTGTCCTTGTTTTTTTCTGTACCTTGTTGATGGAGCTCATCTGTATTTTTGCAGGTTCTCAACAATCAAATGATACGCAAAAGGGAGGGCCACAGAAGGACTTGGTGATTAGTTCAACAGGGCAACCTAGGGGCCAGTATGTATATCCTTAATCTAGATCTCCTAATGAGTGTTAATTGTTCCTTCATCACCTACTACGGGTATACCTTTTTGAGAGGAGCCCATGAAATTGATGTTGAATTGTAAAATTAATCATGATCCTGTGCATATTCAGAGTGTGCCATATTTATGAAACAAATATGCACTCATTGTACTTTGCTTTTTTTTTTTTTTTATTTGGTATCATGAAGATATTGAAATTGTGAATGTTTGGTGCAGAACGGATGCTGGTGGTCAAGGCAGGAGCACAGCTATTGTTCCATCTCATGTCACATCTGAAAGGTCTTCTTTCTATTTACATTTATTTATTTTGGAAATTTATACATGCACATATATAGTATATTGAACTCACTTGCCTCACAGACTTTTCATTTTACTTGCCCTTAAAAATAGTACACTATGTCTTGACTTTCAACCATTTCACTGTGCACTTCGGAAGCAAGGGAGAACTCTATGGAATTTGTTTGAGCTCAATATTAAATACTACAGCATATCATTGGTTTGGAATTAGTAAATGTTAAGTTTGATCTTTGTACGCATTACATGACACCATCATCTGTGTGAGTGATTAATACTTTTCTCTTCTGCTGGTCTTAGGAATATGTCAACTTCTGCCATCATGGAAAGAATTCCAAGCAGATGGCCTCGTCCTGTTTGGCATGCACCCTGGAAGAATTACAGAGTGAGGAGCTTCTTCATGTCTCTCTAATACACCGGTGATGATTTTTCTTGGCCTTTCAACCTGTCTTATATTACGTGATTTGATCTCTGTAGGTCATCAGTGGCCATTTGGGATGGGTGCGGTCTGTTGCTGTTGACCCAAGCAACACTTGGTTTTGCACAGGATCTGCTGATCGGACAATCAAGGTAATATATATATATATATGTATGTATGTATATATTCTTGAAAACATTCACCTTGTTTAAATTATAATTGGAAGGTGATGATATATGCACGTTACCTGATGTGCATGTTAATTCCTTAAGAATCTGGGTTCCTAGTAAGTTCTACTACTAAGATTTTGTGGATATGGATTTATTTTCCTTTTTTTTGAAGTTGTAATTGGATTGGATATTGCTTACAGAGCCTACCATATAATTTTGACTTTATCTCCGGGCAGTATCTGTATAATAGTCAAAGATATTTGGAAGTTCTCTTCTAGCATCAGTGTTGACAGTGCAGAATATTTTTTTAGTGTTGATCTTATCCCACATCCATGAACAGGAGATGCCATAAAATATAGGTGCTCTACATGAAATAGTCAGGTGTCTAGTTCTATTTGCTGGGCGTTTTGCTGTTGAATTCGAATTGAATGGGTGAAGAGATTTGTCAGTGATTGAGGGTTTGACATTTCATGTTTTTATTATGTTTCCAATAAAAAAGCATTCACAATTTCACATAAAAGGAGCCTTGAACTTAGTTAGGATATACAGATATTAAAGACTTCCTTGGAAATTATCCTCTT
Organism: Perilla frutescens; assembly: GCA_026008535.1. Taxonomy (NCBI): domain Eukaryota; kingdom Viridiplantae; phylum Streptophyta; class Magnoliopsida; order Lamiales; family Lamiaceae; genus Perilla; species Perilla frutescens. The sequence goes on along the minus strand of BRKX01000002.1, from coordinate 39,158,415 downwards.
GCATGATAATACTAAGGGTCTAAGTTTATGTAATTTGTGAATGTCTTTTTCTAGTCTACATATCTTTGCTTTTTTTTTTTTGTCATGAGCTGTCGGGCTAATATATTATTGCCCTGTGCGGAAAAGTCAACACATTTTGTTTCAGTATTTACGTTTTTTCTTGGGTGCGTGTCTGTTGTATTCTTCTTACTCGCTAAATTTCCTCTTTTTGGTGACAAGATATGGGACTTAGCAAGTGGCCGATTAAGACTTACTCTTACTGGTCACATCGACCAAGTCCGAGGTAGTTCAGTTTTTATGTGTGAATTTCATCATTTTTCGTTTGGTGGGTATTACAATAAGAACCATATTTTCTTGCAGGTCTGGCTGTTAGCAGCAAGCATACATATATGTTTTCTGCCGGTGATGATAAGTTAGTTAAATGTTGGGACCTGGAGCAGAATAAGGTAGGCCGTGCAATTTCAACAGCTTCTTCAGCTGAAGTACATCTATTGGCTTGTAACACTGTGCTTTCTGTTTTTAGGTTATTCGTTCTTATCACGGTCATCTTAGTGGTGTTTATTGCTTAGCTCTTCATCCTACCATTGACATTTTGCTTACGGGAGGTCGAGATTCTGTTTGTCGGGTATGTTTTATATTTACACTCATAAGGTACCTGTTCTCAGTGTGTATGATGTACCTTGTACTGATTTAGGTTATATGATGGTTTTAGTTATGGGATGTTCGCAGCAAAGTGCAAATTCGTGCACTTACTGGACATGATAATACTGTTTGTTCAGTATTCACACGACCTACGGTGAGTGCTTATTTTGTACCTGGGCAAGTGGTGTCAATATTTAATAGATCTCTGTTTCCATCCTGTCCTTCCTCAAGTTCTTTTGTCAAAACGTTCTGCTATATGGATCGACAAAAGTATTTGCTCTAAGCTAAAAAGTTTATTTTAGTCATAACTCATGGCATGACTTGTACTGGCAGGATCCACAAGTCATTACAGGTTCTCATGATTCAACAATTAAGATGTGGGATCTTCGAACTGGTATTGTTTATGAAACATGCTCGTTTTTTGTTAATATAATAATATCTCATCTCTCTTTTCTAAAGTCACAGTGCTTGTCCTTTCAGGTAGGACAATGTCAACTCTGACACATCATAAAAAATCTGTACGAGCTATGGCTCCACATCCTAATGAGTAAGCATTTTCTTATGGATCATAATTCTTAATTTTGCAGTTAACTGTTTGGTAATTGACTCTTTCCGTTTTATATGATCCCTCTTTTGGCCTAATTTCACGTTTCCTTTTGCAGGGACTCTTTTGTATCTGCTTCCGCTGAAAATATTAAGAAATTTAGTCTTCCAAGAGGAGAATTCATGCACAACATGCTGTGAGTTTCTATGAATTACATCTTCACTATGTGAATTTAAAGAATCTGTAATATGCTACTCCCCCCTCCCACCCCACCCCCAGAGAAAGTAGTTTGGTACTGCAAGTTTGTTGAATTTTAATCTGTTGTTGGATGCTAAATGAAAAGCTTTTTAATGACAGTCTACCCATTTTGATCTTTTTGTAACTTTGATGGGATTGGTTTTTCTTGGTGGAATCAAGGACACTTGTTCCTCCCGTCTCATGAAATATTATAATTATCTTGCCACTTTTGTTTAGTTGATAATTGTGAATAGTCATGTTACCTGCAAATCACATAGGTTGGAACCCTCAAGTGAAAGTTATTTTGATCTGCAGCAGTTTGATTTTTAAGTTGAACTTGATGAGCTGCAATATACATATTAATGCATCCCTTGTACTATACAGTCTCATTTGAATGATGTAGATGATATTTTTCTAAAGTAGAAACTCCTCTAACTAATTCCTAGCCATTGGGCCTGCATTGATACTTAATTTTCAGTCCTGATTGGATTATGCATTGTGCAAATGAGATGTATGCCGACCTCCTGGTTGTGTAGCTGATTCTATGTTTTCCCCTTCTCTTTTTCGTGCAGCTCTCAACAGAAAACAATTATTAATACAGCAGCAGTCAACGAGGAGGGTGTATTAGCCACAGCAGGTGAGTTTCAACAAACATGAAAAAAATAATCTCCAGGATATCCTGAAAGGATTTTATTACCGAGGAAACACATTCTAGCTTTCTGTTTTTCTATGATTATTTGAGGACATCACACATGATTCTTACTTCGTGCCATTCCTTCATTTGATCATCTTAGGTGACAATGGAAGTCTATGGTTCTGGGACTGGACTAGTGGTCATAATTTTCAGCAAGCACAGACAATTGTTCAACCTGGTACAACATTTATCGTATCGGTGTAGTAATGTTCGTTTATTCCACTAGTTTTAAGCATCAAACTTAACCCGATCTCTTATTTCAGGTTCACTGGACAGCGAAGCTGGAATCTATGCTATGACCTATGATTTAACTGGTTCGAGGCTTATTACTTGTGAGGCAGACAAAACAATCAAGATGTGGAAAGAGGATGATACAGCAACTCCAGAAACTCATCCCCTGCACTTTAAGCCACCCAGAGATATGCGGCGCTTCTGATGTTTCTGCGATGTGTAGATGGCGCCGGAGAATATTCAATGACAAGTTTTTGTATTAAGATATGGGGAAAATGCAACTTTTTCCCCCCTCTACTTTCAAATATTTTGTTCTTTTGCCTTGTATACTCTTTTATTCTTCTGACCCCCCTCCATGATAATGCAGTGGGATAAAAGTAAAATAATTCGAAGTAAGGGGGGCAAAAGTGTGAGAAGAATGAAAGTACTGGGTGAAGCCTCATATTACGGGGGTAAAATATGTCAAACCTCGTGTTATTTATGTCGTACTAATGCCCTTTGCATTTTTTAATTTGTATCAAATGTCGTGTTTTTATTTTATTTTTTAAAAAGTAAACAATTTTTTCCCCAATAGTTTGGATCAAAATACTTTTATTTATTTTAGGCACTTTAATTTTGCTTGGAGATGAGGGTATTTTGGGCAAAAAAAAAACGAAGTGCATATTTTTTGAAAACATAATAAAGTTTGGTATAATTTAAAAAATACAAAGACGGTTGGTGTAAAATTTTGTTAACTCAAGATAAAAATGTTTTTTATTATTTCCCAAAAATGTTCGAAGTTTGCTTGTTAATAAAGTTTTGATGATAGTATTATATTATTATTTCTAAAAAATAAAGTGTTAGAAAATGTAGTAGTTATAAAAAGGCTCAACCGGGTTCGAACCGGTGACCTATTGATCTGCAGTCAATTGCTATACCACTGAGCTATGAACCCTTATTATTATATATTAATGCTTAGAAATATAATATTACTTTAGAAAATCGAATTTGTTCAAAATTTGAAGCAATATTTAATATAAAATTATTATAATAATATCAATAATATTAATGCGCTGCATTGGTGATACACAAAATAAAAATTAAAAAAAAATCAAGAAATAAAATTAAGATTTAAGGGCCTGACTGGTAACCTATAGTTATGCAGCCAAGTACTGTAGCACTAATTGGTTGTGTAATTAATTACGAAATATAGTACCGCTATTTTACCATAAAAAACAAATTTGTTAAAAATCAAATTAATATTTAATAAGATTATTAAAAAAATTATTAATTGGGTTCAAACTGATGACATTGATATGAAATCAATGGCTATCAAACTATTGACCTTCATATGAACTATAATAAAATATAATATATTAGAAAATGAAAATCAAATTAGTTGAATATTTTGATTTTAAATATTCATCGCAATACTCGTGTACATAACAAGGCAGCAAAATATTTAAGGGCCTAACCGATAATACTGTTGATAAGCGGCCAACTACTGCCACAAAAGTAAATTCAAGATTTTTTTTTAAAGACAATAAATTCAAGATTTAAATGTTTTGAGCAACACTCAACATAAATATTAGAAAAGACACAGGGCTAGAAAAATTAATTTTTAACAATTAGGAAAGAAATAAAATTTTAATTTGTAACAAATTAGGAACAGGGCTGGTAAGTATTTAAAATATTTTGAGCAACACTCAATATATATATAAAAAAGGCACAAAACAAAATTATTAGGGCCCAACCGGGTTCGAACCGGTGACCTATTGATCTGCAGTCAATTGCTCTACCACTGAGCTATGGACCCTTATTATTAATTTATAAAATAAAATATTTAAATATTAGTTATCATTGGGCAGTAAAGTCATTAAATATCTGTTAAATACAAATGCTATTATCAATCGGTTTTATGCACTTCTAATTCATAGGGATAAATCACTATGAATTCAACAACATAAAATTCCTCCTTAGTAAGGGTTTTGCCAATAGTAAACCTAGTAAAATATAATGACATTATGTACTAAGGTAGTCAATATACTCGAACAAATATCTTTCATACAAGTCTAATATTATACTTTATGAAGTCTAAATGCACAAGAACTGTGTAGAATAACGCAAAATACATCGATGTATTGGTTTGCAAAATCTGCTTGTGACAGACACTGGACACTGGTACATTACAACGATTCTTTGTATGTTCTGAAATGTTCATTACAGCAGACAACAAAAAGAAAAAGTAAAGATCCTAAACTCTAAGCATGTTATACAGCCATTCGTTTAACTTTGAGAAGCAGTAAGAGTAAGACCTCAATTCACTCAGACTTGGGATTTGTGGCTCGAAAAGCCTCTTTTGTTCGCCCGTAGTAGACAGCATTGCTGCTATGGTACGTTATGAAGTTCCATCCAAAAGCAGAACCCCCAATAATAAACGTTCCTTGGACCTGACTATCTGGAGGCGGAACAGACATAACATCATCCAGCAGAGGATCATCTTCACGTTTCACATCTTGCTGATGCTCCTCTGGTTTCTTTGCGTTGGCAATATCACCATTACTACATTTCTCCAACTTCATGGGTTTTTCTGTCATTTCTTGGTATAAATCCATCAGAAGCTTCATCCCTGCAGTGTATATTTTAAATGCTTATGAAATCCATTGTACAAGAAGCATAATAATCTGCACTTTGTCAATGCGTGAATATTTATATGTTAAGGAAACTAAATAATCTTGAAGATTTTTTCTACATTAGAGCATTTTATTGCGACAAAGTCTAAATTAGCTGACATGATCCAAAGATATCTGTGGTCAATTTAGCAATGCAGCAACTTCCAGTCAAACAAAACCAGTGTAAGAGCTTCGTTAGGTGAGGACAAAGAACCCGGAATTTGGCTTTAATAGCTTCATCAAGTGATAGAAGAGGCTAGAAGTATAAAGCTTTCAGTCCTTGGATCAAAATTTTATCCCGAAATAGATATGCATCAGCAAAATTACTATAAATCTTAGCATATGACCATTACTATAGACAGATTCATTTCTGTACATTTGACTGGAAAAAGAATAACATGAACAAACAATAGAACTTTGATCATGACTAGTAGGAAGTCAGCCCATATAGATTATTAGTGGAAGACGAATAATAACCATACCTTGACGTATATCATCAGCTGCCTTGCTATTTTGAAAATCAGGGGTCTTGAGCACCTGCAAGATCAAAAATTTATCAGGCCATGTACATAATGAAACCCGATGTTTACAAGAACATTTATCAGGAGATGTTTACAAATGGGGGTTGACTAGCCTAATTAGCAACAAAGAACTTAATATGCATTACTTATTTAATGTAAAAAAATACACGCCATTGACAGCAAATTGGTTGTTTCAGTTAAGAAAAAAACATCATCAAATTTTTGGCTCCAATTTTTCTCATAAAATAGCAATGTCCATAACAACCCTATCACTGGAAAGATTTAAGCAAAGGCTGAATTGAACAAGTACTCTTCAAACAGCAACTCACAAATATTTTAAATTTGCAAATTCTGAGAATAGGGTATGAAACAGCCAAGTTTGTAAATATTTGGTGTCATACATAGAGACTGCATTATCATATATAATCACATCCAACAACTAAGTTTATGCATTAGAATAGCTATCATGCTCACGCAGAAGGACATAACTCTCAGATGTGAAAATGCATATAAAAGCTCACGAAACTTCATGAAAAGAAGCCATTATGGAAAGAAAAACACATTCGCCCAAAAATAAGTTCTTGGAAAATCTGCTCATTCCTATAACACCGCGAATCATTATAGACATAAACAAGGAGTATTGTATATTTATCTGGAAAAGAATAAGTTTTGACATTCTTGTAAAGTTCTTTGCCGGTCCACTGCTTAATGTACGATCTTCTCCGTACCGTTCCATCAAACAGCATATGGAGTTGAAAGGATACGTGTCTACTCATTCAAGAAGATAAATCTAACTATTCATGAAAATTGAAAGCTTCGATTTCATCAAAAATGCCATTTTTGAAATCACACTCGCGCTAACATGAAAGAAACCCTAGAAAATAAAAAATTTAACACAACATTCAAGAGTGAGAATTTAAATTGAGCAAACAACACCTTCTAATTCAAAAGGCCTATAAACCCGAATACTTGAAACTTGAAATGAAATCACTACTCGTTAAACAATGCATGAACTAACTAACGAAGTTATTCTGCTCATCATCCCTTTAATTATTGGATTAAATACAAATAACACTACATACTTCAAGAAGCCCACCAACTGAAACAATAAAACTAGACGGCAGGCAAAAACGATTCGCAACAGAATTCAATAAACTGACAGAATAACACGAGAAAAAAAATTATTCACAAGAAAATCGCACCTCAATGAAATGGGGCCGAAGGTCTTTGAGAAGTGCACGCATTTTGTAGTACGGAGAATCCTGAATTTCATGTTGAAGAGGCCTCTTTCTGCTTTGATGCAAGGGTTTCGGCTCCTCCATTGATGCGCTCCTCTCTCTCTCTCTCTCTCTCTCTCTCTCTCTCTCTCGTTCACGGCACCAAAGGAGATCGGCGATGAGTTGGGATGGGTTAAGCAGGGGTGTGGGGGATTGCAGGGGCTAATTAGACATTACATTGTAAAATTGGGCACTTCTTTGAAAATTAATCGAATTCTCACTTAGACTCTCTACTGTGTATCTAATCATAAATTTGACCCTCAGGTGCCAAAAGTATATTAAATGATATTTCATTCATTTATTTGTTCCTTTAAAAAACAGTTCCTATTTTTATTATAATTTTTTTATACTCATATGCCAATATTTTAATATTAGAAAGTTGGTTACTTATTTAAGATATTATTTTAATTTTAGCTCTCATCTAAACCAAAGTTCTTTCTTATTTCTCTAGTGAAAATGGTAGGACTACACCCATTGCCAATAAATTAAAGATTTGATAGATATTTAATATCAATAAATCGCAGTAGAATTATTTGAATATGATACGACATTCAGACTTTTGAAATATATATATTTTAAAAATTGATTTTAGTGGATTTATTCAATCTTATATAATATAAAGACAAAAACTTGTATGAGACGAATAAATACATGTGAGTTAATGATACTTCACCCGTAAATAATGATACTTCACCCATAAATAATGATACATGTGAGTTAATGATACTTCACCCATAAATAATGATACTCACATGCGGGTATAAATAATGATACTTGTGAGTTAATGATACTTCACCCAAAAATAATGATCCCCGCATGTGAGTATTGACCCGTCTCATACATGAGACGGTCTCACCCAAGTCTGCCCCATCCCATATATAAAAGTAAGTAGTTATTCCGTTTATAGTAACTTAGCATTTTCCCACCCATTTACACTTGTCAAAAATAGAAATATAATATTAAATAATTAAAAATTCATTATGGATAATAAATATGCAAATTAATGGATATATATGAATTTGAGAATATATCCACATACCATAAATGTTTATTTTTTGTTGTTTATATATATTATAACACATTTCTTTATATATATATATATTATGATGTATTAGTTAAACTTATAGTATTGGGTGACTTTATTTTTCAAATTTTTTTGTTTTATAATATATATGTATATATATTAGGTTATATTATAATATTGTAAGATTATATAATATGATTGACAACCATTCGGCTAATTTACGTGTTTAATTTATTTAAAAATTAATAAATAGTCTACACCTACAAATATATATGTTAATATATAATAGCTTATAGGCATAAGATGTGTAAAAATTTCATAAATGAATTATGCATGAGATACGGAAATCAAACCCATATCACGTCTAATTTATACTAATGATTATATATTTCCATCCACATTATAATAAAATTACATATAATAATGGAATTTTACAATACATGTATACCATATTTTACTCTTATTTCCTAATTTAGATATTAATATTCAATATGACATTACCTTAATTAATTAATTAGTCGAACATATGTATCGTAAATCATTTAATCTTTGTTACTACAATTAAATAGGTAATTTATAGTACTTCATATTTACCTTAATTCATTGTGTTGACTTTATAAGCAAATAATTATACATATATGGTATATAACACGGTTCAATAATCACAATTTATCTTAATTAGTTGTCAAATGTCAAATTACCCGGCCGCATTCCTTTCATTACACCCTAATCCATTATATATGCTCTGCGTTTCACAAATTGCAATTTGAAATTAAGAAAATTATATTATTTTATTTTGCAACAATCAAATATGGTTGCATCACTGCAGCATTTTTCTTCATCAAAGATTCGGATCGAAGAAGTCGACGGCGTTAGCTGGGGGACTCCTATTCATTACCACAATCAAAATGCCTTCCTACACCAACTTAAGGTGACAAATTTATCTGACTCGATTACACACACACACATATATATATATATATATGTTATGAAAAAAATATTATATTGTATCTTCAAAAATATTTTTGTAGGACAATGGCATCATTTGAAGTGGCCCTCATATACAAATTATAGAGGAGAAGGTGACAATTGGATTTTGATTTATACATATAGTAATTACTATATATAATATTAATGTAATTTTTTTTTCTCATTGTTTTGATGAAAAGCATAATTAAAAATTAATTACTGTCAAATTGTTTTTTAATTATAGCTTCATCGGATCATAAAATCAAACTCCACTTGAGATGAGTCATCCAAGATAAGTGTTTCAAATTAATGCTTCATTAATCAAGATTCATCGGAGGTCACTTTATAGATAAGTTTTTTTATCCACAATTCCATCAAAGAATATGTAAGTTTATGAAGATTTGGTGAAAAGCTCAATAAATTAAAGTTCGATGTTTTCGCATCTTTTATATATGAATTATTGAGATCTTGGGTTTCATTTTGTTATTAATTTAAATGGTTTCATTTTGTTGTTATTTGATGAATAATTGGCGAATTTATATTTAACTTCACATGGGTTTTCCATGTTCTGGTCTTAGGAAATTTGTGTTAAATAGTTTAATGTGTTTGAGTTTATTTTCTGACATGCATAATGAAATAATTAATATTCAAACAATATACATAATATACATAATAATGAAAGGAAGAAATCACAAACATTATAGGGAGAAAAGTTTATCTAGACAATTTAATTCTAAAATTAGGGTAGTTGGACAAGTTTTAAGGGTGTAGGAGTTATATGGACAATCTGTAGTATATTATGTACACTTTACTTAGACCGGGTCCCAGAAATCTCCAATTTCAAAAAAAAATTCTGAAAAGGTGTACTTTCAACTCTAAAATCATTAAAGATTCTGAATCTTTGGAACTTATCATCTGCCTTATTTTACTATCGTTATTTTCGTTCACTTCTCCAACTTCCGTTACATCAATAACGAGAATTAAATGTATCTATCGAAAATTTAATTTTATCAATAACCAATCTTTATTAGATTAACGTAACGAAAATTTAATATTACATGAACGAAAATTTAATTTTTGACACAACGAAAATGTAATTTAACAATAACGAAAATTTAATTTTAACCATAACGAAAGTTAAAGTTACCTATAACGAAAATTCTATTTTTTACATAACGAAATTTTAAAATTTACCAATAACGAAAATTTAATTTTATCAAGGACAAAATTTAAGTTCTAACATAACGAAAATTTAAGTTCTAACATAACGAAAATTTCATCTAACCATAACGAAAATTGTAATTGAAACATGTGACCATAAAAGCTGAATATTCCCCACTTTTTCCGAAAAAGAATAAAATATTTATTTGGAATATGATCTTTCTCGATATTACGTTCTTAATATATCTTTTGGAAGAAAATTTATCCAAACTCAAGTTCAGTTTGAAAAATAAAATCGTGGAATCAAATTCTCTTTATTATGGCCTTAAATATAGTAACTACCCTCTTTACTCTATCTCTCTCTCTCTCTCAATTACATATTTTTTTCTTCTCTTCTTCCTCTCCACCGTTGCTGTGTATTTTTTTCCTCCAAGTTCTGTGAAAATAATAAACTGAGAGATTGATTCGTGTTGAAGAGGATGGAGGAAGAACGAGAGGGAGGACGTGAAGATGTACGCCCACCGTCGGGAGAGGTTAGACTCATACCCTTTTAAGCGTTCGTCGAGTTGTTTAATAAATCGTTATGCCAAATTTAATAAATCGTTATGCTTATCTAAAATCGTTATGGACTTATTTCAGTAATCATTATGTATTTTTTATTAATCGTTATGAATTTTTTTAATCGTTATGCTTAGTTGATGAAATCGTTATGGACTTATTTCATTAATGGTTATGTATTTTTTAATTAATCGTTATGTATTTTTTTTATTAATCGTTATGCTTATTACATGAAATCGTTATGGACTTTTTTCAATTAATCGTTATGAATTTTTTATTAATCGTTATGCATTTTTTTATTAATCGTTATGCTTATTACATGAAATCGTTATGGATTTTTTTATTAATCGTTATGTATTTTTTCATTAATCGTTATGCTTATTTGATGAAATCGTCATGGACTTATTTCATTAATCGTTATGTTTTTTTTAATTAATCGTTATGTATTTTTTCAATTAATCGTTATGGATTTTCTTAATTAATCGTTATGGATTTTTTTAATTAATCGATAACCAAATTTAAATAAATCGTTATGGCCTTTGACATTTAATTTAATTTAATTAAAAGTAATCATTAACGATAATCGTAGTCGAAATAATATTATTAGTAAGAAATAAAAATAACAAAAAAATATAATATAAATAATAATACTTTTTTAATAATAATATTATTATTATTATTATTATTATTATTATTATTATTATTAATAGTCTAAATAATACCATTAGTAAAAAAATATAATAAAAACAATTAATACAAATAGCTGGTTTATTTTTTAATAATAATAATAATGCATATAGCTACAAATTTAATTTAATAATTTAATAGCAGTCTAATTTTCTATTGTGAATATAAATAGTAATTATTATTTAATAAGAATAATAATAACAACAACAATTAATCTAATAATAATAATAATAATAATAATAACAGTAATAATTGTTTAATACATATAGCTACAAATTTAATTTAATAATTTAATAAAAGTCTAATTTTCTATTGTGAATATTAGATTCAGTGGATTAGACGCCCTCTCCAGAGGCTGAAGCCGAATATTTTGATGTACATGAAGCTGGAGCTAATAGAGAATATTAGGGAGGTCTTAGAGCATTTTGGTGGTCAGGCTACGATCCAGATGTTTAGATCTGGATGTTTTGGACATTTTTTAGACTTTAGGGGAGGTAGTATAGCACGCAAGGCGATGCATGCCTTGATCTGTCGCGAGGTTCGTGTCGAGGATCCTGCACGTTAGGGTAGAGAGTGTTGGTTCTATGTCAATGGAACCATACTTCGCTTTGGGCCCTCAGAGTTCGCTCTGGTGTCAGGTTTACAGTTCGGCCTGTCGAACTTCGATCCGAATGCGGCTCATCCCATTCCGCCTAACGGCATCTTTTACCGATTATTTGAAGGGAAAAAGACGACTGTGACACAGAAGTATGATAAGTTCACAGATAAGAGGCTACCCAATCACCCTTCAGACTACGTGAAGATTGCGAACATCTTGGTCGTGTATCGGATCTTATTTTGCATAGACCCCTCACGCGCGATCGATGGCTGGGTGTGGGCCTTGGTGGAAGATGCTGATGCTTGGAATTCTTTTCCATGGGGGGGCTACACATTTCAGGTGCTGATGCACTTTATCAGTCTCATCCCTACAGTCTCACCACAAACACTACATTTCTTCTTTGCTCTCCTACGTACACTATCCATAGGCACGTCCTCTGGAGGTGCATTTAAGTCCACACCACCAATTGGGATCTGGGCTGTGCACACTCTTCTGTTGTGACCAGGGCCATGACATCTAGTGCAAACCTGTCTTCGCGAGCTAGATGATGCCTCAACGCCTCCTCGAGCTCTTGACATCCGAGGACGACCAGCTTGTTTTTTAATCACTGGGGCAAGCACAATTGGTGAACCATAAGGTGGCGAAATCCACTCTTCAGAACTTGGTAAGCCCATGATCACTGAGTCGTACATGCTGACTACAGTCTCTGTCTTGTAGCACCTATCCACATAATCATATATGTGTCCACCAGAGAATCTATGTGTGAAAAAAAAACATAGTTAAAAATGATAATGGTTGAGCAAATGGATTTTTGACAAAAAAAAATGAGAGTTGTGTACCTGATCGCCGCTGCAGCGTGGCTACATGGGATCAAATCCAGCTCGAACTCACAACAATCGCAGGTACGATGCTGAAGATCAACCATGAATGACTCTCTGCCAACCTCAACTTTCCACAGGTGTGCTAATGTCGTGCATCGAACGGGAAAACATCGTCCATGCTCAACATTCTTCGATAACTTGTTCACAGCTTCGGGAGTCAACAAGTGATCCCAACTCTGTGCTGTAGCCCTTCGCTCAACAAACCATTCTTCGACAATATGCCTAAACATCTCAAGCATTGAGCAAATAGGCAATCTTCTTGCCCACAGTAGACGAGCATTGAGTGACTCAGCCGCATTAGATGTCATGAAGCTGAAACGCCGTGCGGGACACTGCGATCGGGACCAATGCTCTGGACCAATTCTACAAAGCTTCTGGTATGCCGGGTTGCTCACCAATTCCAATGCTGACATATGCCTCTGGAATACGTCTGTACGATAGGCATAAGCAGCCTCCTTAAACATGGCAATCACATGGGCACCGCGCTTCGCCATCTTGTTCTGTAAATGATAATAACACAAACCGTGTGCCGCTCTTGGAAAAACGGATGCGACAGCATTCTTAATGCTCTGGTGCTGATCTGACACAATGAGGAGATCGTCAATCTCCCCCAGAGTGATATCCAACCGACTCAGGAACCACTTCCAAGAATCATCATTCTCGATCGGACCGAGACCGATTGCAATAGGTAATATTTGTTCATTCCCGTCCTTCGTCACAGCAGCAAACAGAATTCCCTTGTTCCTCCCCTTCAAGTGTGTCCCATCAATCACGACCACTGGTCGTGAACCCTCCTGAAAAGCTCTGATGCACGGTACGAGTGCCAAAAACATATATTGGAACTGATTTTCAGGGGTCGTCAAAAATTCATACAATGTCCCGGGGTTCTGCAGCTGCACCGTGTGCAGAAACGCAAGTAATTGCGCATATGACTTATCATAGTCTCCATAAATCATCTCTATAGCAATGTTCCTCGAGCGCAAAGCGAAACTGTAATCGATTTGAATTCCGTACTCGCGTAAAAGCTCAGACATCATCTCTTTAGGCTTCAGAACAACCCCCTCATCCACCAGTTTGCGAGCAAAATGTTTTGCAATGACCCGGGCAGGCACCTGGCGTGGAGCAATGCGACTCATATCCATGTGGCAAGTGTGAGTGGAGTTGAACTTGTAGATTCTCCAAACAACTCCATCCACAACAGCACACAGCCTGAACGGGCACTCTCTGCCATGCTTGCACATGTAGACTAGTCGTGTCTTGTTCGATCGATACACGACATACTCCACTCGATTCTGCATGTGATAGAGTCCTACAGTTAGGGCCAAATCATCCTTCGTACGAAAAATAGCACCCTTGTAAAGTGTGTCCGTATGTGCTGCTGAAGGCTCACCCCAATCTAGTGGGCCAGCAATGTCCAGATTGGCAAGCGGAACAACCCAATTGCTCAAGGCCCTCTCAGGAACATCCTCAGACATAGTATTCGATGAGGCTGTTCCTCCCATCATACCCATCAATCGCCCCTACCCCCTGTCGAACGAATCCAACCACAAAACTCCGTATACAATGATTCAAGCAAGGTCGATATGTCGTTCTCCTCTTCATCTTCATCAGTAGAGGGCATCTCTTCTTCTTCGTCGACTTCTTCTTCTTCCTCTCCTTCGTACGGGCCTGCATCGTCATCAACATTCTGCTCATCTCTAACTGGATCTCTATCTTCTGGCATGGTGTCAGGTATGACCCTTGAGCTGCTGCAGCCTCTTTGAACAACATACACAACCATCTCTGAGCTATGTTCGTGGAGCAAGTCAAGCAAATCTGCATCATCTTTCAGTCTTGTCTTGATCTGTCTGCCACTATTGGTGCTTGACATCCACGATAACTGATACTCGACAGATATGGGATTGGTCTCCAGTAACTCATGAATCTCTCTAATTAGTGACCTAAAACAGAAACCATCCGATGACATGATGATCTGCTCCTCTACACCATCTACGTATTGAGCTCTCTCCCATCGACCACTATGTCGTACAATAATACGATGTCTAACCATCTGTCATAACGAAAATATTCAAAAATAAGCATAACGAACCATAATGAAAATTTTAACAATAACGAAACTTAATTTTAAACATAACAAAAAATGAAAAATGAAATTTAACTATAACGAAACTTTCATTTTTAAAATAATGAAAATTTAATAAATATCATAACGAAATTTAAATTGAACAATAACGATAAATCTATTTAACCATAACGATATGCAAAAATAAGCCCTCACGAAAATTCAGTATATACATAACGATAATTAAATTTATACATAACAGAAAATTAAATTTATACATAACGAAAAATAAATTTAAACATAACGAAAATTTATTAATTATAAAACAATCGTTATGAATAACAATCGTTATTATTATAAAACAATCGTTATTAATAACTTTCAATTATCGTTATTATAACTTTTAAACAATCGTTATTATTATTTTTAATTATACTTTATTATTACTTTTAATCAATCGTTATTTTTATTTTTAGTTATGGCTTTTTTTTAAATAATCATTATTATATATAAATGATAATAACGATTGTTAAAAGAATAACGATAATTAAATTTATACATAACAGAAAATTAAATTTATACATAACGAAAAATAAATTTAAACATAACGAAAATTTAATTATAAAACAATCGTTATTAATAACTTTTAAACAATCGTTATTATTATAAAACAATCATTATTAATAACTTTCAATTATCGTTATTATAACTTTTAAACAATCATTATTATTATTTTTAATTATACTTTATTATTACTTTTAATCAATCGTTATTTTTATTTTTAGTTATGACTTTTTTTTAAATAATCGTCATTATATATAAACGATAATAACGATTGTTAAAAGAATAACGATAGATATTATGGCTTTTAATTTTCGATATGTTTTCCATAATAAACTTTCGTTATTACGGCTTTTAAATAATCGTTATCATGACTTTTGTAAATGATAATAATATCGTTATTATGGCTTATAATTTTCATTATGGCTTTTTTAAACTTTCGTTATTCATATTTCAAGTATCATTATTATAAATTTTAAACAATCGTTATTATTATTTTAAATAATACATTATTATTACTTTTAATAAATCGTTATTTTTAATCAAACGTTATTTTTAATTTTAGTTATGACTTTTTTTTAAATAATCGTTATTATATATAAATGACAATAACGATTGTTAAAAAAATAACGACATATATTATGGCTTTTAATTTTCTGTATGTCTTTTTTACACTTTCGTTATTATGGATTTTACATAATCGTTATCATGGCTTTTGTAAATGATAATAATATCGTTATTATGGCTTTTAATTTTAGTTATGGCTTTTTTAAACTTTCGTTATTATGACTTTTCAATAATCGTTATCATGGCTTTTGTAAATGATAATAGTATCATTATTATGGCTTTTAAACTTAAAATCAACGTAGAAACATAGAAACATAAAACCAGATAGCCTAAACTTAAAACAAATTCTACATTTCTTAAAGAAATAAACTCGAAACATACCTTTCAAAATTTAGGAACTTCTACTCGGCCCGTTCGTTGATGAAGACGACGTTGCTTCGTTCATAAATCTTCTGGATCAACCTCTCAATATATTTCTTTTCTTTTATTTGAGGGGAATCGACATTTTTTGTGTTTTATTGTTTTGGATATTCCGCCCTGCCTTCAATATATGCATATTACGCTACCAACCTCTCTTACACAAAATTAAATGCATTAAATTTAATTTAATTTGGGTCAACTAATACCTACCTATGCAAATACATATTTATTCATTCTATCTACCTCATTTTGGTCGAAAAAGAAAGAGAGAATAATTGATTGATGTTCATTTAATGTTACGTGCATTAACGTTATTTTTTTAAAAAAAAAATCGTTATGCTTATTTTCGTTTTCATAACGTTAGGATTCTTTTACGAAATTTTTTGGATACGTGCATTAACGAAAAATCGTTATGCTTATTTTCGTTTACATATTTTTGAACATTTTATTTTATCGTTATGATTCTTTTACGAAATATTTTCGATACGTGCATTATCGTTATTTTTTCAAAAAAATTTCATAAAAATTTCATTGTTTTATAGTGTGGCACTTTCTAACCCTAACCCTAAAATTCATGAAATTGGATTTTTATATGTTAGGTGTGTGCATTTATTGGGTAGTTATTAAAAGTGTAAATAGTACACTTACACACAATGATTGGAATGTGGGGACATGTGTGTCATAGGGGTATTGTAGACATTTACACTCCAAATTGCCCAAATAACTCCTATAGCCTTATATCTTATTTTTTTTCCCAATTACTATTTTATTTTGCCTCTTTTTATCCATTTCCTTACACATAAAGCTCTTGAGTTCATAAATCAATCACATAATATAATTTAACAGAGACAATAATAAACAGAGAAGAAAGTGTTGATATGTTACCCACCCTACAAACAAGCACCTTAATGCAACACAAACGTGGAATTCTTTTAAGTTCCGGCTTCGTCTCCAGAGCCTACAATATACATGAATAAATCTTATTGACATCAAACCTAACACTATATATTTGATATTAAAAATAATAATAAATAATATTAAAGTTTTCTAAGGTTCTACATGTTGGTCATAATTGCAATTCAATTTATGTTAGTTAATAATAATAATAATAATAATAATAATAATAATAATAATAATAATAATAATAATAATAATAATAATAATAATAATAATAATAATAATATAACCTCTTAATTAGCTGTATAGAATTCGACCATATTTAACTAATGAATTTTTAAATAATAAACCAATCATTGACTATGCTTGATCTTTATCAACTAATTGAACTTATCTATTATTTTATTAATCTAAAAAACGCCTATTAATTAAATTCTCCCAATATCATATATCAGTTCTACAATGCAACACTCAAGTAACTTAATAATTATATTACCATTAATCATATACTATATACAAGAAATAAAACGAATAATTATGTATATATACATATCTCTCTCGTAAATCCTCCCATAGCATCAGTCCATACTAAATTAAACATTCACGTATCACTTAAATTCATCAGACTTTGCTTCTTAGTTACTATATTCCTTCAAAGTTCTACCAAGAATATTGAACATTTGGTTTTGTTTTAGACTTATAACATGCACTTCTATATTATAATCTGTTGATATACATGTACGCAGTCACCAATCCCTTAACTACCATACAAATTAACCATAACAACACCTGAAATTCCATTTGAGCGACAGAAACTATAGATTTTTAAGATGCAGATTTTTTTCAATTTTTAACAGATTTTTCCATGATCTTGCGACATAAAAACGAAAAGCCAAAAGATATATGATTGAGGATCTGAAAACTCGTGCAATTAGTTCGTTCTGTCCAGTCTAAGCTTCTATATAACTATACGATGACATATGCTTGATCTAAACACTAAGAGAAACAATCCTGAAAAGTCTTATGATGTCTGGATGTGATTCGGCATATCAAAATGATGGACGAAGGTGCTAACTATGTTGAAGTTTTTTTTTTCTAAGAATTATGACAGCTAATATTTCCTAGAGAAGAAAGACTACCTTGACTTGAGCCTCCCAACAGATTCATGTTCTTCAAATTTAATACAGTCGTATGAATTCTTTTTTTTTGTAATGCATATATGGATATTTATATGTAAAGCTACCGAAAGTCATTTACGAAAAATCCACGTAAAAGCTTTCTTCACATGAGTCATTAACAACTTAATTTTTCCAAGTAGCAAAGCTACTAGACCTATATTGAGTAGACTCCGACCCGATAATAGAAAGATCCGATTTTGGGTTGATCCATATATTTTTTAAAATTTTCAACAAATCTCCTTAGCACTGTAGAAATATAAAAAATATATATATATATATAGCTCAAACCTAGATAACGATTAATTACTTTAAAATAGATCTTTATGATTTATCATATTTTGAGTTCCTAAATAAATTTTAGGGATAAGGGTCACGTAGGCCCTTGAACTTTTTGGCGGGGACCTCGCAGGACCCTGTATTTTTTTTTGGTTCAATTGAGCCCCTGATTTTTTTTTTCGGGTCTATTGAGCCCCTCCGTCAAGCCCCTCTTGACGGAGCCGTTAGTTCGTATTAAAACTACGTCGTTTTATGTGTTATTTGAATAAAAAAAAATCTAAATTCAATTTAAAAATTCACCCGCCCCATTTTAACATCTCCCGACCCGATACTAATTAAACCCACCCCATTTAAATTAATATATTTTTACTTGGAATTTTTATTTCTAATTAGGTTTCAAATTGGAGGAAAATGAAAAGTGAAAATGATGCCCAAACCCCAAAATATGGAAATCCCAATTGAGGAATGAGGCAGATAGAGAGAGAAAGATGGAGATGAGTGTTTGTAAAGGTGGTTTGGTCCTCTTTTCTTGCCCGTGATTTTCAAAATTGCAATAATAATTAAACAACGCTTGAGAAAGTGATAGATCTGTCGGATGGCAATGGCATATGCAACCGGGTCTATTTGCAGCCATGGCGGTGACTCCATCTCTTTGCCTACCTGATAATTTCTTCATCTGAGTCTCCAAAATACCAGTCGCAGTTGAGAAAAGTGAGGGTTATTTCTAAATGGGGCGGGTTTCATTAGTATTGGGTCGGGAGATGTTAAAATGGAGCGGATAAATTTTTAAATTATATTTAGAATTTTTTTTTTTCGAATAAAACCTAAAACGACGTCGTTTTATGTCGAACTAACGGCCCCGTCAAGAGGGGCTTGACGGAGAGGCCCAATAGACCCCCAAAAAAAAGTTCAAGGGCTCAATTGAGCCAAAAAAAAGTATAGGGGCCTGCGAGGTTCCCGCCAAAAAGTTCAAGGACCTGCAAGTCCTTTTTCCCTAAATTTTAATTCTATTTTTTTTTCTCGGGTGTTACACAAATTGAGAGTTCTTTTATTTTTTGCCCTATTATTTATGAAATTGCCACCATTTTTTCATTAAATCTCAACCATTAGATCATTAAATTGGATGGTGGAAATGTGGTCCTAGTTCTCGCACTAGGAAAAATGTCCTTCCCAAACTAGAAAAAATATCCTATTTGATCCATTCCACATATATGTAGGGGTGGTTACAGTGCAAACCAATCCTAGTCTAAGAACTAGAAACCCATCTCATACCATATAATCAATAAAAATTGATGACCTAGATTTTCTTAAAAGTGGTAGCTGTTAGAAAAATATCACAAGTTTTAATGAAATGTCAAAAACTAAAAAAGATCGAATGTAAAGAAAAGTATTTGAATAAGTCAACTGAAAACACCAGTAAATCAGTCAACTAAACATAAAGCGCCATCTCATAGAAACCAGTTAACTGAAGTCATCAACTGAGATCGTCAAACCGAACTCATCAACTGAGATCATCTAACTGAAGTCGTCAACTGAAGTCACCAACTGTGAGCGTCGAGAGTCAGTTAGGACTAAAAGTTCAGTTGATAGGAACTGTGAGTGCCGAGTCAGTTAGGACTAAGAGTTCAGTTGATAGGTCTGATACATGACCAACTGAGAAATGCCAACTGAAGCATGTCAAGATTTCGCCAAATTGGAAAAAGGCATCAATTATTCCAACCGCGCAACTGATCATCTCAACCCACACTTAATGCTGAAAGAAACTGACAGGCTCTAACGGTCATCTTCAAACCAACTGACCAAATGGTCACATTTTGTATTCACTCCCCTATAAATTAGAGAAATCGTACACTACGAAAATAAGTGTTTGTGTGTGTAAGTAAGCATAAAGCGAAAATATAAAATTTATAAGCACAAATGTGTATACAAAGCAAGAAGCAAGTATACGAGCATAGCCTATATCAAACACACATACACACCGAAAGCATTAGAACTCCATAAAGAAATTGTAGCTTATTTCTCTTCATAAGAAATCCCAGTTCTCGTAAAAGCTTTCATTCAATCTCAAATCATCAACACCTTCTTACTTTAAGAAGCACAATTCATTGATACAAGTTCAAGAATCCATCTTGAAGATCGAAAGAGATCTAAAATATTATAAAGATTTCAATAGCACCTAACTCTCCGTCTAAGTGTGAGCCGTCACTAGAGAAATTATCACCGCAATAGCTATCTGCCAGAGAATGTAAGTGTGAGAAATTGACCTAGTTGAGGTAACTGTGCCGAGTAAGTCAATTTTTACTAGGTTCAACTCATGTTTTTCTATATAATTTGTAAAGTGTAACTTTAAGTTATATAGTGAATTTTCCTTCAAAAAGAAGAAAGAGATGATGTAGAAGTTTTAGCTTAGAACCTCTATAAAATTATTGTGTTGTATATTGCTTTAAACTGCATTATTTATATCTATCTACAACACACCACGTGCATTACATACCTACATCTTTCTTCGCCAACTGCCTAAGTACAAACTTTTCTCATAACGAGTTAGGGCCATTTACTTATTCCGCATTGTTAAAGATCTTTTTGAAAAAGAGTTTATTCAACCCCCCTTCTAAATTCTATTAGACTCGTTTGGGACCAACAATGAAAATTCTGAAATATTTGATAAGTCTTCTAGACGGGGTACTAACGTAATTCGGTAATGTTTATAAAAATGCACTGGGTAGTTGATAACAGTATGATAATGCTAACGAAATATTATTGTCATGCTAACAAAGCATTTTTGTAATGTTAATGAAAGTTTCTCATATTGTTAACGAGAAATTAAATTCTAAAAATTATAAATCATAATTGAATGAAATAAACCACAATACAAATGTAATAAACTCCAATGATCTAAAAAATAGAATTAAATTCTAAAAAATAATTATAAACTCTAATTGGATGAAATAAACCATAATAGAAATATAAATATACAACATTAGCATTATGATATTATTTTATCAACACTGCGGATAAACTATGTTAGCATCATCGTTAGCATAAGGTATAAACCATAAATGGACGAAGAAGACCCTAATTAATATATTTTAATTTGATGAATTAAACAATATATGATAATCAATTAGTAACTAAAACATAAAATTAAATCATAAAAAATAATTATAAGTCCTAATTAAAATGTAATAAATCATAATGACATTATAAGTACGTATATTACGTTAATATTATGACGATCTTTCGTTAGCACAATGAATACAGTATGTTAGCATATAATACATGCTTCGTTAGCATACGATATCATGATGTTGATGAACTATTATTAAAAGCTAACGAAAATATTTTAACGATGGATACGAGTAAAAATGTATATTTTTATATTTTTTGTCTATATTTATTTGTACAAATATATACATGACTGATCTTGAATTAAAGAGCATGAAAAGAGCTTTAATTTGGTATATTATTTGCGTTGATCTGATTAGCAACGAGTGAGTTATGATCGTTTAAAGTTTTTAAGATTTGTTTTTAAAAAAAAGTTAATGATATCAACTTTTTAGAAGGATGACTTTGACATTAAATTCCAATGATTAGATCATCTAGTTCAATTTAATGGTATAGGATGATTCCGAGTTCCTACATCATAAAAATTGATCCACTCCCTATATGTATATATATCAATTTTTATATTTTAGTATTTGGGGGGTGAGAAAGTTGTTGATTGAATTTATATATAAATTGTATCAATTTTTATATTTTAGTATTTGGGGGGTGAGAAAGTTGTTGATTGAATTTATATATAAATTGAATACACTGAGAAGAAAAACAAAACAGAAAAGGAAAAATAAATAAAATAAAATAAAAAACAATGTGTTGTCTGAGCCCGGGTTCGAACCGGGGACCTCTAGTGTGTGAGACTAGCGTGATAACCAACTACACCACCCAGACAGATGCCTAACTTCTCCGGGTTTTATTAATTGTCCAAAAACAAAATAAAAATTCAATAAATTACACACCCATCCATTTGTAATCAAACAAATATCTGACCAAAAAAAAAAAAACTTAAAAAAAGAAGACTCATTATTCCAAAATTCGCGAACACGATAGTGAACTTGGTCCAAAATTACATGCAATCTACCATCAGTGTAAGAAAAGGAAGGCATTAACAACAATAATGAAGAGCTCTTCTCAAACAAATCAATAAAATTTAAGTATAAGAGCTCACAAATACAGCAAAACTTGTGGTTTTTCTTCATATATGTGTGTGTGTGTGGTTTATGCATAATTACATAGCTGCAAGGAGTGTAGGCGAATTAATTCACTATCTGAGTCCCAAGAGCCAAACGACACCGGAAAAAGTGATTTGCACATAGTTTACAAGACAGCACAGCTACAGCAGGTACCTATGGCTTTCTGTTGCAGGTCATCTTGGATCAACTCCAGCCGCATGATGATATGTTCGAAAGCCGGCCTTTGCTCTGCCTTCTTATGCCAGCAATCTTGTAGAAGACTGCGATCAAGTGCAGCATTTCATAGTAATGACGATTTACTTGAGAAGCAAAGCACTACTCTGCATGTATGAATCAACTCAACTCACCTTTTGATTGGTTCAGGATACACAATGGAAGGTAGATATGGCCGTTCATCTTCATATGCGCGTTTGTCTGCCAACATTTCCGGCTCTTCTTCCCAATTTGATGGCCCTCCTTGGAACATCTAGAAACATTATTATTAACATGTGAGCACCATTCGTAGAGGTTTTGGCAGCGCCAAAATATATAATTTTAAAGGGAGGCTCCATTCTAGTTCTAGTTCTAGATATAAAAATATAGTAGTGAGTTATATATCGAGTGTATTTACCTCATGGACTATCAGAGCAAAGGAAAATACATCAACACTTTCACCATATGATTCCCTACGATAGACTTCTGGAGCCATGTAGCGGTCTGACAAAATATCACAGAAGCATTTTATAGCAATTTCAAAAATTATTTAAAACTAAAAAATCTTTTCACGTGTAGCAGTCTAGCAGATGGTACATGATCCAGTTCCGCCAGTCATTTTGTACCCGAAGTCCCTTCCATGTGCAATTTTGCTTAATCCAAAATCTGTGACTTTAAGGCGCCCTGCCTCGTTCTGCAAAACATTTCTGCAAGAAATGGTGAATGATGTAACTCAGAAAAATTTGTCTGCTGCAAGTTGAAATGCATGTTAGAGGGACAGTGCTGAAAACTAAACTCAGTACCTCGGTGTTAAATCTCGGTGGATTATGGCATGTGGTTTATGTTTATGCAGGTAATTCATACCTCTGCAAACATACAATAAATGTATATTAAACCAACACCAAAGTGGATATAGCTAAGCTGAACTATAATTTTCTGATATATGTCAGAATGAGCGTCTGTAACATTTACCTTGCAATATCCAAAGCGTATGCAACTGCAGTCAGCGAGTCAAGTCTTCCTTTTTTTCTCAGTATATCATATAGACTTCCCTAGAATTTCCACATATGTAAGCATTAAGACATGTCCAAGAACAATCACAATTACTGAGGCAGCACTTACATTTCGTAGGTACTCAGTCAGGAACACTAAGCGGCCTGCAGGTTGCTTCAGAACACCAAGGAACTGCACTATATTAGGGTGACGCAATTTTGCCCACAAGGTGAATTCCTTTAGAAAGTTGTCCCTGCAGAGAGCAAACAGCAGCCATATCAAAAGACAATTAACGATAAATAATAGTTGCCCACATCTCACAATTACAAGTGAATTATTACTTTTATTTCTTCTCCTGATTTTAAATTTCGTATACCACTCACTGTAGACCACTCTGAAATGATGTTAATAAATAGACATTGATAATTACGTAAATGAAATCACAATGAGAGCTGTACATATAACACAAGAACTCACTTCACTGTTTTATTTGAAGCAATGGAAGAACGAATTGTTTTCGCAGCAACTTCTGTACCACGCCACTTGACTAAGTAAACTTCGCCATAAGCTCCCTGTCATTAATTGAGAGTGCAGAAATCACTTAAAACAGGTCATTTTCAAAAGAAACTAGACACCCAAGTAGCAGATGAAAACTTCAATCTGCTAGGAGTGACTTTTGGCTGGAGAAAGGGGAAAAAATAAAAGAAAAAGATAAATAATAATAAACTTAAATGGTTCTGTGGTAGGTTGACTATCAGGTAACGGAAATTACTTCACCAATAAGAGTTTTCCCATTCCAGTCAACCTCAGCCGAATCAATCTCTAAACATGGAACTTGAGAGTCGACAACCTCCTGCAACAAGCAAATTGAAATAAGATTCTTCCTGGAGCAACTAGGTATTAACCTTTGTACTTTCTCACACTCCCAGTTTTCTTCTCTATAATTGAAACAGATTGAGCCTGTGCTTTTTTCCATATCTA
This sequence comes from Perilla frutescens, assembly GCA_026008535.1. Classification (NCBI taxonomy): domain Eukaryota; kingdom Viridiplantae; phylum Streptophyta; class Magnoliopsida; order Lamiales; family Lamiaceae; genus Perilla; species Perilla frutescens. The sequence goes on along the minus strand of BRKX01000002.1, from coordinate 39,133,363 downwards.
AGAAACAATAGGAATTTTAGTAGAATCAAACAACAGTCAACGGTTTATCCCACTGTGTGAGATTGGCTATATAGATCATATCTCACTATCTTAGCCAAGAACTGATGGCAAATTCTAGTAGAATCGAGGTACAGATAAATTATGTTTTCTTTAATAGCAGCAAATCCTGGCAAGAAAGTGCTGGAATTATATACCGGATCAGTTCCACCACATGCCTCCAGAATTTTGCAAATATCCTTATGGTCAGATCTACGAGCATCTGAGAGTGGCTGCAAGGTATTTCAATACATGATCCATTTAGTATTCCTAGAAAAATATTTACAGCTCATTAAGTTTGTGAAAACTAAGGTAAAAAAATGAATAAAAGGCTAAAGCATGATTGATAGCATAGGCGAAAACACAAACTCGCTCATCCGCTAACATGGCCATATCACTCAGGCAGATGCCTTTCACAACAATTTAGACACGAGTACAGTAGTAGACCAAGATACTGCAACATTATAGTATCATACTCACAGTTCGACCCCAGCGATCCAAGGAGTTCACATCAGCTCCTTTCTCAAGTAGTAGAACAACTATTTCTGTGCACCCTTCACATGCTGCCAAATGAAGTGCTGTTCTTCTATCATAGTCAGCCAGGTTGGCGCTTACACCTTTCGCAAGTTCCTGCATTACACCAGCTTTATCACCCTTACTTGAACAAAAGAGAAGGCGATACGGACCTCTCCACTCATTCCTTTCAGATGGCATCAGTTGCTGAAGAACAGAGAAAAAAAATGATTGAGACGGTGGTGAAGAAAAAGCTTTCAGCAAGAGCAATTCGTACAAAATGTCTATTTAGTGGCAAAAGTGACGTACTTAAAGGGAACCAATTGAAACATAGCATGTGCTTCACCATAACTTACTCATAGAACAACAAAAGCAAGCTATGGTTTTGGAATACCTTTTTCTTGAACTACAAAATTTTCCACAAAAAGCTGATGAAGGGTTTCATCAAATCAGAGATAGAACTCGACCACATACATAGAAAATGATGATGATGATGATGATGATCATATATTAATTCATTCTAGCATCACAATATACACACGGCAAGTTACACGCGTGCAACTGAGCTTTTAGGAGCACGAGTAGTAAAAGAGTATTATTACCTTAATAAGAGATGATTCGTGCCTGTGATCCTCCATGAGAAAGAGAGCAAAACAGAGTCAAGGAGACAATTCCACAAACACTTGGTGTGTTTGGAGGAAAAGTACAATTCCAAAGATAAGAACCATGTCTTAATAGAGATTATCATGAAATCTTTGTCATGGTTCAAGCTGCCGTAGGTAAAGTCCAAATAGTCGCGATCGATGTCGAAGAACCCAAGGTAGAAGCTCTTGATAAGTTTTGGTTGGGTTTTCGGCTGCAATTCCAACTGTAAATCAAATCGGAAACTTTGTATACATCGTCGCTGACTGATCTGCGGAAATTGCAAAAACGACAAGTAGTGAGAGAAAAAAAACCCATCGTTTTTCCGCGGGTAGGCGAGGATTCATGCATGGAGTTTTTGCTGTTTCTTCTCTAGACAGCAGTGTTTGCCATGAATAATTCCTCAATAAAATTTATGAGATTTCCCTCCAAATTTTTATTTTATTTTCAATTTTCAATATGGATATGGTTGATCTATAAATAATAATTGAAATAATAGTTTTTGTAAGGAAATAATTATGTATAGAGCAAATTGCAAAGTTCATTTGTAATATATAGAACCGCGGTGGTATATTTGGTTCAGTTTTTATTTTATTTTACTCTATTTTTACCTATTATCATGTGCTGATTTTGCACAATTTTAAAACAATCTTAGTTGAAATTATTCCTCTCATCGAAAATACTTATATATTTGAGATTTTTCAAACTTTCCCGTCAAACCGAATAGATTTTTGACGTGGATATAACATCATACTATCATCATCTCATGCTTGTTTGGAAACTCGAAATATGTTAAAATTAAAGTCTAAAATATCATATTCACAATCCTCTCTCTCTCTTTTTTTTCTTTTTTCTTTTTTAACTTTTGAGTACCATATTCACAATCTTTAATCTTCTGAAATTTTGTTTCTTGTTGCTGGGATTTAGAATCCTCAACCGCCGTGAAAATTATCCGATGCTGATAATCTACAATTCAAAATGTTCTTTCTGGACTTGCTCCCCTCAACATGTGCAACAATTTTACAAAGGGAAAATAATGATTACATTTGGTTTACAGAAATAACTCAAATTGCCATAGATTTACAGCTTATTACTTCATCATCACAATTAAATTTCAAAACAGAAGAACCAACAAGAACACCATCCACACAGCTTGCACTTTCAACATCAAACATCACGGTGCTAAGTCCCTTCCCAACAACAAAGATCTTCTTTCCGATTGCCACGAGTCGACAGGGTGGTCGTACGAGCTGCTCTGAAAATCTCCGTAGGCCCATCCATGCTCTCGTATCCTTCTGCCACATCATCAACCTTACTCCTGAGTTTTGGTCCAGCACATATAAAATATCATCTATCACAGCTGCCGGACCACACCAACAGGCCATGTCAGCACCAGCAGGTTGCCAAGTCCGAGTAGACGGGTCGTATACAACAGCATTCACTTGAGAGGGTATGGCTGAAATACGAGCACGTATATAAATCTTCCCATCCATAACCACTGAGTCCTCAATGTCCGATATGACATTTGGATCGACATGAGACCTCCAAGAATTTGTCTGGCTGTCGTAAATGTCCCAGGAATGTTGCTCACTTGATTTTGATCCAAGCCCACCAATAGCATATATTTCCCCATCTAATGATTCATATGCAAAAAAGCACCTGATAATGAAGGACATGGAACAGCCTTAAATCAGCAATAAATCATCTCTGACCAATCACATGGAAATCCAAGTAATGAATTCAATGGTGGCTAGGATCGCCTAGAATTACATAATAGCAAAGTGATGAAATGAGCATCAGTGAGACAAGAATAATAAGAGTTCGCATAGTCTAAACTCCAAAGGAAGATGTTAAAATACGGGGTCTTGGAGCTTGGAAGTAAAACAATAGTCAAGCTTCAAGGAGAAACTAAGGTAGCTCTGCGACAAGGCCATTCCGAAATCACGAGCTCCTAGGTCAGAAAAGTTCCAAGTTTGTTAATCACTGGTGCATTTATTAAAGTGATAGGTTTCATAGGTTGAGGTTGTGGAATTTTCGAACAATCTTCACGTGGATGGGAACATTATAACCACACACACACGGGCAAAAAGTTCTCTATCACGAGAGGAAAAGGAAACAAAAATAGACTAATGGATATAGTCATTAATTTCTTGGAATAATGAATGAGATGCATTTCATGATCAATGTTAATAGTAAAATGAATACCTAGCAGTGGATAAGGGAGAAACTCTAGTCCATGTGTTCATAGAAGCATCATATGAGAAGGCTTCGTCCGTGGCATCCTCAATCCAACCACAGCCTCCAAACAAGTAAATTTTTTTGCCCAGCACCTCAAACCCAACACCTTTTCTCCTCAGGAAGCTACCTGGAAGGCCGTGAATTTTCTTCCAACCTCTTCTAAATTGTTCAGGATCTAAAGCATATATACAAAGCTGCTCGGACCTGTCCCTGCAAAGAGAATAAATCCAAGTTTCTTCCAGGTAATGAATCTGCCTGTACGAAAACCATTCTTCACTGGCAACCAACTCCCTCCATCTCTTCGAAACACAGTTGAGAACTGGATGGTACTTCCGAGGAACTCTTGCCAAGCAAGAAAGAGCAACATCATCTGGAAGACCGGGTATCAAAGATGGTTTCACTGATTGAAGAAGACACTCGATTTCAATTTTTGAGCTATTTCCCACTGAATAGCTCTCCACAGAATCCATGTGTTTGCTACCATTAACTTTAATATCACAGAGTGAAGAAAATACCAAAATTAGAATGATCATGACTTTTAACGCACATCCCACGATCATATATAACTCAGAAGAAGCAAAATCATGTTATTTCCCATCTGAACCTATTTGAGCTGCAACAACTTCACCAGTTTTTGCATTGATGAATCAAATTGCAAGAACTCAATGAACCACTTCAAACTAAAGTGGAACTACAAACAGAAACGATTTCCATATTTACAGCAAACGCACATTTTGGTTTATCATGATTGTTTCACCTAGAAAACACAAATTCATAAATTAAAAAAATAAAGAGTAATCTAAACTTTCAATCTTCCATCCGTATCTCTCATCTACCAAAAGCCTGACACAGTGACAACCATATCCACAAAATTGAAAATCCTGAAAATGGTTTATTAAAAAAAACCCTTCATTTCAATTGGCAGAGAGAAACAAAATTCAGTCAGAAACACACAGATCAAGGTGCAAGAACACACAGTAAAGATCCCACATTGCGAAATCATTTACACATAAAATAGCATCAGTTCACCTTTTGAGGAACTGGGTACCGAAATTAGCTATCCAATTCCAATCTCAGCAGAGAATTGCGAATCGTCGAAGGATTAAGGAAGAAGCAAATTACGAACTACGCCTTCGTGTGTTGAGGAGTTGCTTTTCTGATTTTACGGGTTCACGATTTGTTAAACCCCTAAATTCTTCCCATGTTTGGGCTGTGACTTTATTTTGAATTCACTTTGAAATTTTTCTCCATATTTTGGAGTCAATTGGATCGATTTTCGGTGCTCTCTCCTTTCCTTTTATGAGAAATCTCTCTTATTTTTACAATTGAGAATTAGGGTTAAAGCTTCACGGTTCTTTCTTTGTAATTGAAAAAACTAATTAATTAAATTTAAATTCATCTTCTAGATCGTCTAAAGTGGCGACCATTTTATTAATTTTTTGAGTAATATTTTAGACTCGTACCTATTTTTATTTTGTTTTGGGTTAAAAATTAAAGTTGTCAAATTTAAGATAACAAATGCTTTTCTAATCAAAATTAATAAGTCATGCTTTTCTATTCAAAAAGTGGTGTAAAAGTCCTATATGTCTTTTTTGTCTTATTTGAACAATTTCCATTTTTTTTTTCTCATTAATTAAAAGAAGCATGTGTGGCAATTTTTTTTTTAAAAAAAATGAAAATCTGAGAATTAAATTTAGTAGGTGCGTTGTTGTTGCATACATTTAATTCCAATAAAGAAGAAAACATATTCAACCAAATACTCACGACATTTTCAAACAAAACTCACACCCATTTGTAAAAATATTGTTGGAAAAACAACAACACATATCCAAGAAATTTGAGGTTAGTTTTTAAATTTTTATAACCGTCAAGTTGTTCGAATTAGTCGGGTTTAAAGTCCTTTTAAAATTTTAAGTAATTTATCCGCAATTTATGTTAATTTCATAATAGATATGTTTAATAGTTATTCAAGTTATAAGATGTTTGTTTTTGTAATTTTTAATGATCCTATATGTGTATGTTGTTGTAGATTATGATATTTTGTGGTAGATTAACGTGAAGTTGAAGATTTATAAAGATTAGTAGTCTCGAATTTTTTTTCGGCTATACAGTGTTCTCGTGATAATATTATCACAGTTCATAGATTTCGTAACAATATAGTTACGAAATCTATGAACTGTGACAATAATACTCACGAGAAGAACACATCTCGTGGCTAAAAATTTATTATCACGAAATGAATAGATTTCGTGATAATATATTCTCACAAAATCTATTCATTTCGTGACAATATTTTTTTTTAAATTGTCAAGTGTCTTCATTTCGTGACAATATTGTCACGAGATCATAGAATTCATGACAATATTGTCACGAGATCACCTGAACCGTGACAATATTGTCACGAATTCTATGCTTCTGTGACAATATTGTCACGAGATTATTTATTTTTTAAATTACTTTAATTACTGTTTATTGTTGATTTGCAGATGGCTTGACAACTTATTGTTGTTCGATATAACGGTAGATGGGAGAGATCTGAGTACGACATAATGGTAAATAGGAGAGATCTGATTATGTGGATGGTGAAGATCAGCTCGTGCACCTTCCAGTATAAATTGATCCCGCATGTGATGTTCTGTAAAACCTCTCTTTTCCACACCCATTCACGCTATTTTTTAAATAATATACAAAAAATTAGCAATAAATAATGAAAAAATAAAACAAATATAATTAAATTAAAACTAATTGAACATGATATATATATCTACATGCTAAGACTTCACCAATGATTGAGAAGGAGAATTAATTATGACATAAAAAACCGAAGCACAACCGATTATAAAAAAAAAAAATATTTCGTGGCAATATATTGTCACAAAATTTGTTCTTGTGTAAATAATTCAACACGATTTCTTATTCGCGATAATATATTGACACGATTTTATTTTTTATTCTGAACATATATATTTCGTGAGAAAAATTCTCACGAAAATGATCTCGTGACTATATATAGTCCTGAAATGTCTTCTTGTGTGCATATATACTCCCGAGATCAATTTCGTGAGAATTTTTCTCACGATATCAACAAATTTCCAGAAATTGACATTACATAATTTCATGAATCCAAAGCCACCAAATTCAACCGATTTCACAGTAATCCACAACACAAAACTAATGCCCTAAAATTCGAACATATTAGTATATTTAAATTGATGAAAATGCACAACACAAATGTCAAAACTCTAAATTACTCCTCATAAATCATTAAATCATTGGAATTTAGTTTCTAACATGTTGAAATTCGACAGCCCAATGCTCCAAATTATCCATGCCGTCGACGGGATTCACGTGAGTGTTCGCTCGATTTCAGGACAATAATTCGATCTCTTTTCGTGAGTTTTTCACCCTTGAATTCGTCTGTATGTGGGGTAGAATTCGTGAGGATTTTAACTTTGAATTCGTGTGTATGTTTGGCCGGTTTTCGTGAGAAAATTTTGGCTGGGTTCGCGACAATTTTCTACACGGTTGGTTGTGTTTTTTGGCTTCTATTTGCTGGCTGTGTTTTCGTGAGAATAAGCCAAAGGGGATCGGCTTTTTTTTTTTTATTTCTATTTTGTTTTTATTATGCTTTATGTTAAAGAGATTGAATTTGAAATAAAATGGTTAAAATGAATATTTAACTGGCCCACCATTTAGTAAGGATATTTAAGACATTGTGAAAAAGTTTGAATAAAAAAGCATGAGTTATCACTCTTGGTTAAAAAAGTATTTGCTATTTAGATTTTGAATACTTATATCCATTTACACTTTTTTACTTTTTACTACCTCAAGCAATGCATAGTGTAATGGGCATGCTCATATACTTTGATTGCATTCATTTTTTTTTTGAAATAAACTTGTCAAATATTACTCCACCAAAGCCCTCAACTAATGAGGAAAATCAATGTTCCAAATACAAGAATCACCACATCTTGCACCATATTGGGCAATATTATGGGCAACAATATTAGCCTCTCTAAACATGTGACAGACGTCACGAACTATGCCAGCTCTGATTGCCTCGACAATCAAGGAAAAATCATCAACCAACATAGTCTCATTATCAGATTCCTTAGAGCAAAAATTAACAGCATTAATAGAGTCCGAGAACACCACACAAGGAACCAAACCCTCTTGGATGCACACCCGCACCCCCAGGAGAATAGCATTAACCTCGGCGTCAAAAACTGAAGAAGGTTTAGGAGTAGTTGTCGCAAGAGCAGCCCGAAGTTTTCCAAAGCAATCTCGGACAGCTACTCCCACGCCAAACATCCCACAATCATCGTTCACTGCCGCATCCACATCCACTCTGAACACGCCCTCGTCAGGTGGCTTCCATACCCGTTCACCCAATTTTCTGCCCGCATGCTTAGTCAAGTTGAAAACTTGTTGTGCTTCCTTAAACAACTCCAAAAGACGCCTTGCTGCTTCCAGGCCTGCTTCGCCCCATCCACCATCGGGGTCATGTTTCCGCTTACAGAGTTGGTTCCAGATAAGTGAGCAGTTTACCGCCCACAACTCGTAGTCCTCCCACAACGTTCTGAACCGATTAACTTTTAAAATTTGCCAGAACTTGCTCTCTTTCCAATAAGCTTTAGTAACTTTGCAGAAAAACAAGCCATGCTGCGTCGAACCCCAATCTTTCCTACAATGCTCACATATTCCAATCACCGGGATATGGTGCGCTTTAAGGTTAATCGGGAAAGCAATGAAGCTTTTGAATAAGCGCCAGAGAAAGACCTTAAATTTAGGTGGGATCTTTGGTTTCCAGACCAACCGATTCCAATCCTCCTGCCGCACTTCCGAGGTAAATTCAGCTTCCTTGAAATACCCAATCTCAGCCAGATAACCACTCTTAACCGAAAAGTTCCCATGAATATCAAATTTCCAGAAGCAACGATCAGGCCCATCTTTGAAAGTGGGAGTTTGAACAATCTCACTAACAGCCTCATCATCAAAAAACACTTTAAGCTTTTCTTCGTCCCATTCTCGACAATCAGTAAGGAACTCAGCCACTTTCAAGTTAGTGGTATTACTTTCTCGAGGTCTCGCCAGCCCCGTAGCCTTCCCAGAAATGAACCCATCAAGGAAGATACGAACAGAAAATCCCGCTGCCACCTTCCAGCGAATTCCTTTTGACAGCAGATCTCTGCTCCAGCACAATGATCTCCAAACAAAAGAGGCGTTGGATCCGACCTTTGCCTCCATTTCCGTTCCATTTTTATAGTACTTCGAGCGAAGGATTTTAGCCAGAAAGGACTCTGGTTTTCGAATGACCCGCCAAATCTGTTTTGCAAGAAGAGCTTTGTTGAAGCTGATGGGATTTCGGAATCCCATGACTCCCCGACTTTTTGGGATGCAGAGACTTCTCCATTGAGTCCAATGCATCTTGCTTTTATCAGTGGAATCCCCCTCACCAAAACCTTGCACACGCACGATCAATCTCAGCGCAGATAGACGTAGGAATGCGAAAGCACATCATCGCGTAGGTCGGCATTGCCTGCACCACTGACTTGATAAGAATCTCTTTTCCTCCTGCAGAGAGTAATTTATTCTGCCAGCTTGTCACTTTTTTAACCACTCGATCCCGAAGATACCCGTATTGCATTCTCTTGTTCCTCAATGAAACAGTAGGAAGACCTAAGTAGAGTGAGTGACCTTCCACGACTTGAATTCCCAAGATCTTTTTAGCTTGGTCAATAATGATAGGCCTCGTATTTGGGCTGAAGGCCATTGCCGACTTCTCGAGGTTAATAAGTTGGCCTGAGGCCACCTCGTACTGCCTAAGACCAGATTTCAAGGCCCTGCAAGCATCCCCATCCATTCTAAAGAATAGTAGGCTGTCATCCGCAAAAAAGAGGTGAGACACCTCCCGGCCAGCTACATCGAATTTGATAGGTTTGATTGCTCTTGAATCGCTTAACTCATGAAGTAGTGAAGAGAACCCCTGAGCGCACATAACAAAAAGAAGAGGGGAAAGCGGATCCCCTTGCCTGAGGCCCCGAGAAGGCTTAAGACTCCCATAGACATTTCCATTAATCCCAAACTCGAAAGAAACTGAAGAAATACAATTCAAAATCAGTTTCACTAGTGCACCAGGAAACTTCATCTTTTGGAGCATAGCTTCAATAAACTTCCATTCAACACGATCATACGCTTTACTCATGTCTAGTTTAAGCGCTGCATAGCTCGATTTTCTCCCTTTATTTTGAAGCCAATGCATGCACTCAAACCCTACAATGATGTTATCAGAGATTTGTCTTCCTTTCACAAAAACACTTTGGTTTTCATCAATGATCTCATGAAGGACCCTTCTCAGACGGTTAACAATCACCTTCGAGACAATTTTATAACTTGTATTGTACAAACTGATTGGTCGGAAATCCTTAACAGTGTGCGGTTTTTCCATCTTAGGGATCAACACAATGAGGGTTTTGTTCCATTCTTCCAGACTATCTCCATTATTTAAGACACCCAACACCCCTTGAATAATTGTTTTCTCCATTGCCGGCCATAAAGTTTGGTAGAAACGGCCGGAGAAACCATCCGGCCCTGGAGATTTAGAAGGATGGATTTCAAATAGAGCCCTTTTAACCTCATCACTCGTATAGGGTCTGTTCAAAAGCTCCAAACTCTGCTCCTCTAAGACCATCGTAACCTTCTCTACCACAACTGCAATGTCCGCTCCACTCGGGTTAGACGAGGTGAAGAGTTTGTCAAAAAAATCCACAATCTCATTAGCAACTTCAGCTTCCTTAGTCACCCATTCTCCTCCAATTAAGGACAGACCTTCAATTCTATTTCTCTGCTTCCTCTCAGATGCATAGGCATGAAAGGCCGGGGTATTTCGATCTCCTCGGGCTAACCAGTTTGTTCGCGCCCGAGCCTTCCAATGACTCTCCTCAAAATCCAAGAGTTGTTCAATTTCCCGATCAAGCATGGCAACTTGCCCCTGTGTATCCTTCCTCAATACTTGATTAAGTAGTCTTGTGCGTTGCATTCTAAACTTTTTTATTCTCTTCTCCAAGTTGTCGAATTTAGAACCCGCCCATTTTTGGAGAAACACCTGACTCCTCCTCAGTCTTGTCGGGAGTGACACAGAATTTGGAAAATTTTCCCAATGAGTGACAAATTCGGGAGTAAAAGTTGGGTCCAATAACCATTTCTCTTCAAAATAAAATCTTTTGCACCCTCTACTAGTTTGTCTGTGAACCTCTTCCTTCATAAGCAGTGGTCTATGGTCTGAGCCATAGAAGTCAAGCGCTTGAATTCGTGCGTTGGAGAAACCGCGCTTCCATTCCCCATTCACAAGGAATCTATCAAGTCGTTCCCAAACAATTTTATCTCCCGATCTCTTATTAGACCAAGTCATCCCTCTATCTGGTTGCGTAGCCTCAACCAAATCACAGTCATCCAACGCCTCTCGAAACTCCTCCATTTGTGCATAAGATCTAGTCCGCCCACCAATTTTCTGAAAAACTCCATATGCTGCTTATCTAATCTGTGAATTCAAAAACAACCTAAATTCGGGGGAAAAAACGCAAATTGCATATAAATCATATTGTGGTTCTGCAAAACAACAGAAATTGTACGCACAAACAATTGATGTTTTTCAAAATAACAATCCGGCACGATGATCCAAAGTCATGACATTTTAGTACATGCCATCATTATTGAAAAGGAAACGTTCTAAGACAACATTAGACATTGCAAACCAAATGCCCCAAGTTCAGCATGAAAATCATCTTCACTGTAAATAATAGCAGTAATTTCCCTGGGTAGTTACTCGCAACATCTTCAAGGTCGAGCACGCCTGATTGGGGATGCCTACTCGAGATCATCAATCCAGTCGCCATAAATTTTGCTGATTTTGTTCGGGCCTTTCCATCTCTTCATAGGTGTCTCAGCAGGCAACCTTCGTGATGGAACCCCGACATGGTAGGAGTAAGGAACAAGAGAGACGGGCGCACCAACAGTACCCACAGAAGCTTTAGCAGGTACAATAAAGGTTGAAGAATCTACAGCTTCTCTGTTCATTAGCCGTCCAGCATAATGTTGCAGCTCTGTTCAGGAATGGCATTGAGCTCATCATCAACTTACAAACAAATCAAACATAATCATAATTTTCAAAGAACAGAACAAATATAACCAAATGCAGAATTATTTTCTATGTGAGAAACAAATAATTGCCAGATGGCTGAATTGTATCCAACCATCCATAATATCCCACTACTCAGACCATCAATTTGAACACAGCATTGCAGTTATTATCGACGTGTCGTGCACTAATCAACAAAGTGAAATTTTCCAGATGGTTGAAATAAATAAAATAGAGGAAAAGGACAGAGGACGGCCTAATTTAAGAACTAACATGTTATAGTGATAAGTCCATGGTAAACAAAGTTCAACAGGTTTCACTGCCCTGGCAGGCAGAAGAATTTGATATATTTCCTCACACAGTTGGCAAACCTCAATTATTCATTATCGTTTCTTTCAGCACCCTATTCATGTATATGAAGAAAATAATCTTAAGCTAAAGAGTTCTTTTTGACAAAGCTGTTTCTCAGAATGGTTAAGGGTGGGTTACAATCATCTTCTTAGGAAATGTAGAAGAGGATTTCTATCAACAAAATTTGCTAGTTCAAACTGGAAATATTGTTCAAAGAAAGACACGAGCAAAAGAACAATCATTATCATAGAACTTTCCTAACGACATTATATGCATCTTTCAGTTGTTTCAATCTGGAACTAACATGGGTTATTAGAGAATTCAGAATAGACAGATAACGATAGGAGCGTCATAGAGGATGAGGAAAAGAAGAAGCACAGGAAGCATTGCTTACATTCTTCATCAACAATTTATAATTGTGGTGAAAGCCAATCAAGATAACTGATATACTAACACATCTGGCAAATGAAATCCCACACATTAATTGCAAGAGAGAAAACAACACAAAATTTGCACTATAATATCAAGGGCTTCAAAATAAGGGACACCTAAATTGCAACTAATAAATGCAAGTTAAAAATATCACAACAGAATCTAAATTGCAGTCACTTGAGATCGAAAATGGTAAAGAAATTAAACCTGCATATCCATGAGCAAAAATACATTTTCTGCCATAGGGACAGCACCCTGTTGATTCCCACTTGTAACAAACCCTAGTTTTCCAGTTCGAAGTATTCGAAGTCAATTTACTTACATTGCTCTCATATCCACCCCCATTGCCAAGACTTGATTTACTTCCACTTCTCTCACATCCACCACCAGGGCCTGGAAGCAAACATATTGCTGCAGATCTTCGTTCATTATAATGCTCATTGTGCATGAAAATGCAGTTCTTACCATACTGGCAACCAACACCAGATATAAAACCCTTGCATTGCTGCCTCAGATTAGGTCCCTGTGTCTCTTCATTTAAACCCATAACTGGTATCTGAAATGCCTCCCTTGGCTGCTCTAATGATTCCACCAGTTCTTCCTTGTGAGCAGCCACAATTTCTTGCCAATTGTGCGGTAGTTCCCTAAGTTCCTCCATACTATGAGCAAAATCACAATTTTCAATGAATGGACAAGAGCCAGCACGGAATTGGTAACATAGTTTTGTTTTGTAGAGCACCGTTCCAGTGCCCTTCTTGTGATCAAAAGTAGTCAAATCCTCCGAGAGGTAATTCTTAGCTCTTTTGTTTGGTGGCTCACCTTCCACTTCGAGTTGGAACGAACTTCCATTGTAATTTGATATTAAATTAGTGTGAACAGATGTTTTTTTGTTGCATATACCATCCTCGGCATCACAATCTGCTTTATCAATAGACCTAAGACCCCAATTATCATTGACACTGTTCCCCGAGTTTCCAGATTGTAACCCTACCACATTTGTAACATAAAATCCACTCCCCCGATGGCAATCCATTAGCAGATAAAATACCACTAATCAAACTATTCCAAGTAATTTAAGAATTAATATACTGAGATACTAAATTTTCCTCAAGTTTTATATCTTAAGGAACTCAAACAACAATTTCCTCACCTACAAAGATCAGGATTCAAACTCACTCGTCAAGGGAAGTGCGGAAATAAATTAGTTGCAGAAGAATCCAACTTTCCAAATTCACAGGAAAAAGGAAGCATTAAAATAACAATCTACGTCATCACACTAAGGAAAAACAGCCAATTAATCTGCAAAACGCCCATACCTTGTTTTGGATGTCATACAGCTTGTTCAAAAGGAATGGATTGGACACAAACACGAATCAATTAATTGTGCAAAGGGCTAGAAATGTCTGGATTAGCGAGGGAGGTTTTGACTCTTTGGACGCAACAGGAGAAATGGAAAATTGTTTTGCGGCAAGATCATGATCTAATTAAAAATCCAGGAAGGATGTGCGATAAAAATTTCGAAGGTAGCTCTTCGTACTGGATCCATTTTTCCTTTTGCGGCCAAATCATTAATTGAATCAGAGGTAAAGAGGAAACCCTAACCCTCTACTAAACAAAGGGAATGGAGAAAGCATAGAGAGAGACGAGAGAAGCTTTATTTACTGACATCTTCAAATACAACGATACAAGTAGAGATACTTAGACCTGTACACAGAACTTTAAAATGAGAAGACAATATTACCCCTTGATAATCGATAAAATTGTTCTCCATGCACCTCCTTAAGCCAACTCAGCCTAATTTACTCAATGAAACTCACTATTATACACTTTGCTTCCATTTTTGGTTCACAATATGAAAAAAACTAAAAATGAAAAAGAAGGCACAATTCCAACCCATTATTCGAAAAAGGAAAGAAAAAGGATGCAGCTCTCATAAATATGACAACCAAGAAAATTCTAGCAATCACAGTCCGTTCCAAAGCACCCAGGATGCATATAGAAAAAGCAAAAACTTTGCGACACGGCGACACCAACAAACGATGATGTTATTAATTAAAATTAACTAGTTACACAAATTGGTTGTCATTACCAATCCACTCATAACTGTCAATTTCAAATTCACAGCCTAGTGCAAGTTAACATATTCACCAATATGCACAATTTCAATATATATCTAGCTATAATGAAGCGTACATAGGGGAACTATAAGCTTATAACAGATGAATATTTTCCTCCTTTTGGCATGTTTGAAAATTTTCCTTACTTGCATCTCAACCTTGGTGAATGACAGTTTCCTTTCTCCGTCGCAAAATTCACCAGTCATTGTCCCTGCAAATTTTCATCAATTCATAATGCTCAAACTGCATATCACCGCATACTAACACCAACATGTAGGCAAAAGGCATTACTGAGCTGCTCATGAGGCTTCGTTCCACTACAGATATGAGGGGTTCTACTTGCTGAACATTTAGAAACATATGAGACATGGATTCTACATTGAACTAAAGCCAACGGAAGAGAAAAAATATGGAATATGATAGGAGGTGACATAAACATTTGAGAAACTCGATAACATAAGCAAAATAGCATCCAACTATTAAACACAGAACTGGAAAGCAGCAAGGGTTCCATATTCACACTAAATCAAGAAAAATCATCTAAGATTAATCAGGCACCCTGAGCCCAGAGAGTCATTGCCACGCATTCATGAAAAAACACTGAAACCATCAGGTGGAAGATCTTTAGGGGAACTTAATTAATAAAAATTCCTATTATATCATAACAGAGGATCAACAATATCTCTACTATACCAATAATTGCACGTTCTATTTCATATATGTTGGAGGTAGGCTGATTAATTAGACTTCAATTCAATCCTACTAAGAGCGCAGGCTTTCCCATCATAAGCTTGATAACCAAAACAATCACATAATATTTCAGCACAAAACACGAATCATAATTTACCAGAACAGAAGCCCACACATATCTCCACAATATTCAATTTTTGCAAAAGTGAGAATTAAAAGCAAACACTGCTTATTCCTTCCTCCGGAAAATAAAACGAAGAATCAGAAGCAATCACCCTACATTAGATGCTTCAGAAATCAAAAGGTCAAAAAAAAAACGCATATTTTCAAAATTATACAATCAAATTTCACAATATCAAACCTAAGCGACTCAGTACAGCCGCACAGGCGTCTAAGTGTGAACGAACACTATGTAAAGGCGAATGACCAGCGCACAGATCCCGGAATCTCTCATCGCCGCCGGCGGCGGCGGTAAACCGCCGGTCTGCAGGGGCAATGTTTGTGTCTTTTTTTAATCCTTTTCAGTTCCTAAAATTAAAATGGGCTTATTTCAAATAATTTCACGGGCTTTTAGTAAATCAATTCAATAAAAAATAAATGGGCCTAGGCCCCCTACACTATGAAGTTTCTAACTATATATATATTTTTTTGGGTCTGTAATTATTTTTTTAGTATTTAATTTCATTTTTAATTAATATAATTATTTATTATGGTTGATTATTTAAATTTATGGTGTATGATTTTATAAAATTTTAATTCTTAACAATAAATAGTAACTTTAAATGATTATAATATAATAAATTTTATTTTTATAAAAAATATTATTAAACTACGTAGTTTTGATTGTATTATAAATTTAGTGCACCAACATATTAGTTAAAAAAAATTCAATAAGTAAACTATAAAAAATGATGAATAAAAAGGACACAAAGTTGAGATAACAATGTCCACGATACTGCAATGCATAATGTATAACGTATAATACTATAATTCCTACTGTATTTTTGTATGGATTGTAAGATGAATTAAAGCCATAGTATTCATATTATTTTTATCGATAAAGAAAATATTCATACATATATTTTTTTTAGGGAAGATAATATTCATATTATTGAAAACAACCTAACAAAGAAAAATACTCTAAACATATCTTAGGGGGCCATATTAGATAATCAATGACGCAATTAAGCCACAATTCGATCCATATCCTATTACCTACTCCTAACAACTATCCTCACTTGCTACTTTAATTATAATTAAGTAATTGAAGTTCTTAGAACTAATAACTACCTATATTATTCAATTATTAAAAATAATAAAATAAAATGTCACCTCCAACTTTTGTTTGTTTTTTCCCATTCTCCTTGTCCATTCATTTGATTGTATTTAATTATCTACAGTCGTTATTATAAATATATTACAATTTAGAAAAGTTTTGGAATTCGAATGTGTTTCATTTCAACAATAAGAACGTAAATTGATTGCCCAATGCAAAGAATATTCGTATTCCTAACTTTGGCTTGTTAATCGCTATCTTCTTTTCTTTATCACCAAAAATTCTAATGGACGTTGAGACTAACATGAATTGTTTTTGCAATGAATAGCTTCACTTCTTAAGACAGTGAATAAATATATTCAGTAGTATTTGAATAAATATAGAGTCGGTAGTAAATAATTACATGAATTGTCCATGTCCTGACAGCATTGCCATCGCTCAAGCACGTGGGTAGCGTGCCACAAATTCCTGTTAATTTTAAACACACACACACGCGGAATCTGAGAAGGCACAATCGCATAAGAGTAGCAGATTCGAGAAATTTTTTTTAAAAAAAAAAAAAAAAAGACACGAGAAGGGACCCCATGATTCAACTATGGCTTTGACTTAAAAACTTCGAGGTTGCAGGTATGCTACGTCTTTTTAAGATTTTTATTCTGGGCATTTTTTATCCTTTTGTTTTTTGTTTTTTAGTAATTCACTTTTATTCTTTTTAGCTGTTCTTTAATTTGTTTTGTGGGAATTAGTTTTTATTGTTTTCTATTTTTGTGTGGACTTTTACCCAGCTCGTTTTCTTGATTTTGTTTCCCACATCGAGCAAGAACTCATGCCTTCAATGATGATGTTTTTTCCCTAGAGAATTCTAAAAGATTTACTTTTTTTACCAGCTTTTTAAAGCTTATACGATTGTATTGAATATTTATTTAATTTGATCTTGACATTATTTGTTAATTTAAGTAGCTTTGGTTGAGTTTGGACTTCCCTGCTGAGAAATCTCAATGTTCCACAATCAAATGTTCTGATGCTTATGTTCTTGTCTACTTGGTAGTCAACTGTCTGCTTTTTTTTTTTTAACTGCTTTTCTTTTAACCATTGATTAGTTAAAGCTAGTTTTGATCCTTATTTTCTGGAAAGTTATCGGCTTTGTTCATTCCGTTTTCTTGTACTGTTGTTCAGAAGTGGACAGGATAGATTATTTCCCTTTTCAATTTTCTCATTAATGTTAGCTTCCTTCCAAAAGGGATAATTGAATTCAATTTCATTCTATATAGTTTTCTTGATGTGAAAAAATTGTGGTATTGATTTGTGTTGGTACGATTGGAATCTTAGGCATCGATGTCTGTTGCCTGCTGTATACCTCTAGTTGAATGTGTGTCCTGTTTAGCATGCATCCGATGGGTGTGGAAGAAATTTCTGTACACTGCTGGCAAGGAGAGTGAAAATTGGGGCCTGGCAACAGCCAGTGAATTCGAGCCCGTCCCTCGACTCTGTCGGTATATTCTATCAGTGTATGAGGATGATCTTAAGAATCCACTTTGGGCTCCCCTCGGAGGGTATGGCATGAATCCCGATTGGATGTTATTGAAGAAAGATTATGTGGATACGGGGGGGAGAGTGTCACCATACATGATCTATCTCGATCATGATAATGAGGATATAGTTGTGGCGATCAGGGGTCTTAATATGGGGAAGGAGAGTGATATTCTGCTATTGCTTGATAACAAACTGGGGCAGACGACATATGATGGTGGTTATGTTCACAACGGGCTGTTGAAGGCAGCTCAATACGTTTTGGATGAAGAGTGTGAGGTATTGAGTGAACTAGTCAAAAAGTACCCGGCATACACTTTGACGTTTGCTGGACATTCCCTCGGAGCAGGAGTCGTGACATTGTTGACAATGTTGGCAGTCAAGAATAGGGATAAACTGGGGCATATAGAGAGGAAAAGAATTAGGTGCTTCGCTATTGCTCCAGCAAGGTGTATATCGCTGAACTTAGCTGTCAGATATGCAGACGTCATTAATTCAGTTGTGCTGCAGGTAATGGTTGTTGTATACAAGCGGTTTACTTTTTTGCATTGCTTCAATAAGGTCACAATCATATTTTGTTAGATCACCAAAAATATTGAAAACTCTTTGGCATTGGACTCTATCAGTATAGAAACTAAATTCAGTTTTCTCCTCGAATTTGAAAGTCTAATTTACAGAATTACATGATTATACTTAGATGATTACTTGAATATGGCCATTGCCCTTTTAGGCGCCTGGTGAACTTTCTGCAGTACGTTTTTCAGTGCCTTCGTAGTAAACTCTTGGTTTATGGATCAACAATGTGTTTCCATATTTTTAAGTACAAATCTTAAAACTATAAACACGTTTTGCTTCCCCTGAAACTAAGAAGTTAGACGACTTCTTATTTTGAGTGCATTTTTGTGGAGAACGCAAATAGCTTATTTAGGACAGCTCATTCATGTAATCATCTCTTGCACGGCCTAAATAAGCTCTTGATAAATTCTGCTTGTTTTGCCTCTGTTTGCTAAGTATACTCTGCCTGCATCTTTTTGTACAATACTTCATCTGAATCCAATTTTACCTTTACTGATCAGGATGATTTCTTACCACGGACGACAGTTGCGCTGGAACATGTCTCCAAATCACTTTTATGGTAAAAAATTACTCTTATTTATCTTTTAACATAGCTTACACCATGTATCATTTTTTTACTCTTTTCTCTTGACAAATTCCTCCTTTCAGTTTCTTAGCTGTTTTAATTTTCAAATGCAATTGAGAAACACAGCCCATTCTTATGCATGTCAAATGAATTCTTGAATCCTTTAACATCAGGATTTTTGAAAGGGTTAATTGTAAAAATGCACAAAGTTTGGGGCAATTTGCAACTTTAATTAAAATCACTGATTTTTGTAATTTCATGCTCGATCATTTTAAGAATTGCAAATCGATACATGAATTGATGCGTTTGTTTGATTAGTTGTTTGAGGGCCTAAGCAACAATAGTGTGTGTTGCCATGATGTAAATGGGACTTCCAACAACGTAATTTAAGGAGGAATATAGAGGGGATAGGGTTTAGGTTTGAGATTTCAGCCTCAAATTATTTGACGTCGGGCGATGAAATTGCTTTGGAGGAGGATGGTATGGAGGCTGATTCGTTGTAGTAGCAGCAGGTTTTGGGGTGAGGGTTTGATCACACTATGTATGTGTATTGATTTGCAATAATTAAAATGTCCGGGCATGAAATTGCTAAATTTAAAAGTTTTTTGTTTAAACTGCAAATTACTCCCAACGGCTGTGTATTTTTTTTTTAATTTTTTTGGCGATTAACATATATCTATGTTGGAAGAAGCTACTGACATCAGAGGTCGATCCAACAATTTGATAAAATTGTTTTGCTTTTGATTACTGTGACATGATAAAGTAATTTCTGATTGTACAGAAGTACAATTTCTTTCAATCACACTAATGCGCGTTCTCTTCAATAGTTTCCCCTGCTTGTTGTGCATAACGTGCTTAAAAGATACGTGCACGCTAGAGACGAAGATGCTCCAGGATCCAAGGAGACTGTATGCACCCGGTCGCCTTTATCACATAATCGTGAGAAAACCCTTCAGGTATGTCTGCGTGTTGTACGCACTTAGTTCAAAAGGACGGAGCACGTGCAATTTGGCTTAATAGTTATGTGTAGTATATCACTAACTCTTTCAGGT
Organism: Perilla frutescens; assembly: GCA_026008535.1. Lineage (NCBI taxonomy): Eukaryota > Viridiplantae > Streptophyta > Magnoliopsida > Lamiales > Lamiaceae > Perilla > Perilla frutescens. Next base: position 39,113,208 of record BRKX01000002.1, on the reverse strand, counting down.
TTTTTCGGGTTAAATACATGGCGAGATTGTGAAAGTTCTGTCATCCAGCAAGAAACATACGAGTAGAGCAACATTGACGAAGATTGTAATCGAAGTTGTTGATTTTCTTATCCAATGTGCAGGTGTAAGAGAATTTCACCCCTTGTTAGGACAGCAGTGCCCGTGGATGGGCGGTTCGAGCACATAGTTCTCTCATGCAACATCACATCGGACCACGCTATCATTTGGATACTGCAAGAATCGGAAAGAGCACTCGACGTAAGTTTTGTCATTTGTAATTGGTAGAGAGAGAGAGAGAAAAAAAATCCCTCATGAAGTGAATCAAATATCATCCGAATTTAATCTTTTGGCGTAAGGTTCTCTCATGCTTTACTTAAAAACAGACCATCCGATGGGTCATGCAGTACTCATACGCAGATCCAAACACGAGCAAAAATTTTAGTATTCGTATTTTTATGGTGATACTAAGGTGTTTGGAGTTATCTTAGTGCAGTGTATGGTGGAAAAAGAGCGCGTAATGGGGATTCCTCCGGCACAGAGGATGGAGAGGCAAGCGTCACTTGCTAAAGAACACAGGGAGGAGCACCGGGCGGCCTTAGAGAGGGCCGTTGCTCTCGATATTCCGCACGCGCACTCGCCTTCATATGGAACGTTCCAGGAAATGGAGCAAGGTCAGAATTCGAGCACCCCCCACGATTTTTCACTTGTATGATTTAGAAGGCATGAGATTTAGGGAAAATGTTGTAGCATGTGGGCAATAGAAAATAGATGAGGAAAATGATAAAATTTCATTCTTTGATTGATGTTGATCAAACTGCTTTATTTGTGATTGCTAATCGTTTAATAGAAGCACAAATCAGATAATAAAGGCTATATATATATATATGTATATATTCTCCATTCCTTCAAATATATACTGTATTAACATGATATATATAATATATGTTGCTGATAATTAAATTTGAACGATAGCTATTTCCGATTCTAAATATGTATAAAACATGATGCTGCTGCTGATATCATCATAATAATAATAACAACAACAACAACAACACGTAACGTCGCTTGAATCTGAGAAATAAAACGCATTGCTTCAATCTGTAATATATATGTGAATCAATCACGAGTTATAATATTTAATTTGGATAAGATATTTCTTTGAATGAATACAAATACAATGATTCTTGGATGATTGATGAATGAATCGACTTTGTTTGCTCTTTTACAAATAAATGCACTTTTTTTTAATTGCCAACTTCACACGAGTCATGCTTGATGATATATATGCAATAGTTATTTTATTACAAGTTAATACTATTAAAACTTAAAATCATTATTTAAATATGCAAATTATTTTCTTGACTGCTCTGTGCAAAACAAAAATTACGAATGAGGAATGATTGAAGATATAAACATAAACAATAATTACAAAGATTTTTAAATACAAAAAACAATACTCTATTGTAAATTAAAGATTTATTTAATTTATTACACTATATGGGGCCACAACTGTAATCCAATTGGATTGTTTGGTGGACCAAAATAAAATGTTATCTTCTTATTTATCCTCAAGCTGCCGATAATAATAATAATAATAATAATAATAATAATAATAATAATAATAATAATAATAATACCTCAGTTTTGTATTTTACAATTCCCACTATTTTATAAAATATAAATATAATAATATTTGTTATCCCTTGACTCTAACATCTAAAACTCCATATCATCCTTTTTCCATAACTAATAAAAATGGACAACATGACATAAAACAATGGCCCCTTCCCCACTTTTCTTAATTATAGAAAAATCATAGCCCCTGCACCATGTTCAATAACTAAAAAGAGAGAGAAAGAAGAAGAATTTTGCAGCAATATATTAAGTTATGTTATTGCTCCTTATATATAAATTTTTTTATAATAGTCCAAATGCTCGAATTCTCAAAACGAGGGAGAGCTTTATAAGTGGCTACCATTGGCAAGCATAGGCATGCAAACCCCATGTATGCACAACACCAAAATCAACCCATTTACAATTTAACTATTGTCGAATACATTTATTCTATATATTGTCTCATTTAGTCCCCAATGAGACTTGTCGATTTTCTTTGGCATTTGAAATTTTTTATTTATCATATTGTCGATTAAATGGAATTTGAGAAAATTTATGTGATCAAATTTTGGATTCATTATTGTTTTATTATCTGTTGAATGGAGCTAGTTTGGAGAGTTTCACGGATATATAATAATAATGAAAGTAGCTTCCACCCTAATCCATTAATATTCTAAGATTAATTTCAAAATCAAAATCAAAATCAAAATAAAATAAAATACAAGGCATGTGTGTCAACAAAGTAATTAATGACGTTTTACCAAAAAAAAACCAGCATTATATAATTTAGGGTTAATTATAATTTAATTATCTTGGACATTTTAACGTAAATGGCCAAATATTTTGATAATTACAAATTAACAATAATATTTTGACGTTTTAACATAAATGATCTAATATTTTCAACAAAAATATCATTCTGGTCTATTTTTCAAAAAAAAAAAGTCCTATTATGTAGGTTGTCTAATTATTTGAGAGTAAAAGTGTCTAAAATCGACTTAAATAATATTTTTTTGAAAATGTTGAACCATTTAAGTTAAGACATTGAAACATTAGAAATGTAATTATAAATATTAAAACATTGGATCATTTATTTTAAAATGTCAAAAGGCTGAGAATTAAATTGTACTAACCCTATAATTTAGCCATTTGAATAATTAAAATGAGCAATTTTGTCAAAGAAAGAAAATGAGCTCTCTCTTTGTTATTTCAATTTCATCAGTTAGAGACTTAGAGTTTGAAAAAAAAAAAAAAACGGCATGATTTTGGGTAAAAAAGTTAGCACATCCGATTAAATGCTTCAATGAGTGTGATCTTTTGTAGATGTGTGATTGTATATTTAATATTGTCCGAACTAGATTGACCCACGCGCAACAACGCGCCCAAATATATGAGATAATATTACCCATGTGAACCTCCTTTCTAAAACTCATCATATATTATATCTTCTACTAAAAGCAATCCAACTGACTTTGTAGGTAAATATATAAAATCGTCATTGGCATGATAATAAGAAGAAATTTGAAAGTAGTACCAACATTCAAAAATGATAATTACACATGCATAATAAGAAATAAATATATATTGTTAAGCTAGATCAAATCAGATGGATTAGTGGATATATAGAATAAGTACAAATAGGGGAATCAAGCATATCTGGACACTAATAGATGTCATTCAAGAGAGACGACCTCTATAATTTTCAAGAAAACAAACCGGGAATTGAGAAACTTGAAAACAAAACCAAAACCCCACCATTTATCAGTGATAATCAGTTGAAATCACCAAAAATCAAATCCAAAATCAATCACTCAAAACTAAATCTACACGGCACTCAAACTAAAAAAAACTTCCAACATAAAATTGCCAAAGACAAAAATTCAGTAGAAAGAAAAGAAGAACATAGATACTGAATTGACCCCTGTGCGATGCATGAATCATTTTATAGTATTTAAATCATCTTCTATTAGGTAGTTTGACCGGACAGAATCCATTAGATATTTCATGTATCAAAAGTTAAAACATGTTTCTTAGAGATATATATATATATATATATATATATATATATATATATATAGACAAGACATAAAATTATTTATTTATTTTATCATTTATTTTTAAATTTACAAATATTAAAGATAAATTATTATTTTTCAGTAGAATAACACAAATAGTTTAAATTTAAAATTTACAAAATGCAATCAAATTAAACTATATGTATAGATAGTATAAACAAACACACACACACACGTATGTCTTTTGCACAAACTATATATTAAAATTATGAATATTTTTAATTTTATAATGAATGTAATTAACTACTTAAAACGTTATGAATATTTTTAATCATTGAAATATGAATTTAAAATGTTATACTCAAAACATAAGTTTTTAATTGCAATTACACTCCGCACAAAACAATTATATATATATATATATATATATATATACTTTGTGTGTATGTGTGCCAAAAATCAAAACAAAGGTAGAGAGAGAAAAAAAAGCTGCAATTGGACAGGAGATGAGTTGTGCAAGTGATTATTGATGGGACATATATTTACATATTTGGGTGGGCTGTTACTATTCACGCATGGCTTGTGGGCTTCCTTTGCATGCGTGGAATTTGAGCGGGCTTTTTGGGCAGGGTTCTAGATAATGAACAGTGCAAAACTTTATTGTTTTAGTATATTATATAGATATGTTTAGAATATGGAAGAGGTCCATACTAAATTGAGGCATTGTGTTAAATTGCAATATGAAGCAGTTGAATTGCAACGACAAATTAAAAGTGCAATATACCATCAATTTTTCGCTTTTTTTATATAATATGAAAATATTTTTCTTATTATCGATCGGTAAATGATTGGTTGTAAATATCTATTATAATATATTTTCTATAAATAACAAAAAAAATATTTAGTTTGCATATCATTCATCAACCGTGGTGATCATTGATATGCAACCAAGGTATTTATTAAGCACTAACCAATTCAATCAAGCGAGGTTGAGCATCTCATCCAAACAAAACCCTTTCAATACTTCGTCAAGTTTGCTCTGATGAGTGTCTCTCGCATGCTTTGTATATGCGCGATTGTGTATTTAATCATGCACGGTTATATTTGTTGGGTAATATGAATTTTTCTTTGAAAATAATCGGACAAAATAACGAGAAGAGTGATAAGTCGAGAGGAAGTTTAACTATTTTCCACAAGACAAAATTGCGCCACAATATCAATGTAAAACGGACTTAGACAACTATTTTCCAATTATATTTTGTTATACTCACAAAAACGACAATTGCAAACAAAACAATCATTATGGTGCCTCTTTATGAATATGTGGCAAGATTTTGGTCCAATTCAATTTGGACCACTTCGGATTGTCCACGCCACTCGTATTATTGGGAAATAGTATGTATATGCATAATGATATTGAAGTTTTGAATGTATTACTAATATTTCTTACCATCCTGTAAGTTTATCAAAATTAATTATTTTTTAATTAATTTTGAACTCTTATGTTGTATCTCATCAATTACTTCTAATTTTTAATTTTATCTAAGTCCCTAATAATACGTTGTACATTTTTATATTAATTCATCAAGCCATAATACTTTACTTGTAAATCTCAAGAGCACATATGTTAATTTTATTAATTATGTAATATTAATTTTAAATTTGTTTTAATTATTTTAAATAATGGACGAGTTCAACCGTCGGTTGAGCCATTACTAGGTCTGCCATATAATTTACTTGGAGAAGAGACTGTTTTAAGGGAAAAAGAGATATGTAGTATGTACCATTAATTTTTATTTAATTCTCTTATTTATTTTCTAGTTGTTTTATTATGTAGAACTCTTTGAGAGGATTGATGAATTTATGTTCGATCTTATGTATCTCTTTTTTTTTTTTTTTTTTTATCTTCTGTGATACAACTGTATGAGTTAGTTGTTGAGCTTTCCTCCACCTCAGACATATGTGAATTGTTTTCTGAGTTTCCCTTCACCTTAGAAGTGTGTTTCTCTCCACCCGGGAGAGAGCGAGAGACTCTGTTTGAGTTTTTGATGATGTATTGTTGAATTGTGTTCTATCTTTGTTAAACTTAGGGGTGAGCAAAATCGAATCGAAATCGAAAAACCGACCTAACCGATAGGTTTTGGTCGATTTCGGTTCGGTTGATGAGATTAATCGGTTTCGGTTCGGTTAGAAATTTTTGAAACCGAAATATTTTTCAGTCGGTTCAGTTTTAGACCAAAAGAGTTCGGTTCTAACCGAACCGACCAAAACTCATATTTTTTAATTTTTATTTTTTTTAATTATACGAATATACTTTTTATATATTTCTATTATAGTAATTTGTAGTTCAATATGAGGCATGCTTATGTATATACACTTGAATTTTTGTAACATTAATATAGTCCAAAACAAAATTAATGTTACTTAAGAAGAAAAGGATGAACTTGTTGTAAACAGAGGGATTAATATTGACTAGTGTACTTCTTTACAATTCAATCATATTATAATGTTTGATCCACAACTTTTCTCAACACTCATGTGCAATTTTTGGTTCTCAAGTTTTATAAAAAAAGAAAAGAAAATGGTGAAATTCGGTTGAAACCAAAAACCGACTGAAACCAAAATCGAGATTCGGTTCGGTTGAAGTGCAGTCATTCGGTTGGTTCGGTTAAAATTTTTGAAAGAATTCAGTTGATCGATTTTCACGGTCCGGTTCAATTTTTGACCGAACTGACCGTATGTTCACCCCTAGTTAAACTACAAATATTTTGATAATAGAGAATACATGTACATAATGATATTAAAGTTTTGAGTGTATTACTAATATTTCTTACCATCCGGTGAGTTTACTAAAATTTATTGCTTTTTAATCAATTTTGAATTCTCATGTTGTATCTAATCGAATACTTCCATCTTTTATTTTTTTGCTAAGCCCCTAATAATACTTTATACATTTTTATATTAATTGATCAAGCCATGATACTTTACATATCCAAAGCACGGATGTTAATTCAATCATTTATGTAATATTAATTTTAAGTTTATTTTAGATGATGCATGAGTTCAACCGTGGTTGAGCCATTACGTGGTGTGCGCTATAACTTAGTTGGAGAAGAGTTGTTTTAAGGGCAAAAGTGGTATGTAGTTGTACCGTATATGGTCCTTCAATATCATAAATTAATATTTTTTTAAAACTACAAGCATATATTAAGTTATTTTTGTGAAATATATCACCATCACACAATAAATATTTTTAGTAAAAATACAATTAATAATATTATTATCTTAAAAACAATGAATATTACTTATTAATTTTTCACTAATAACATAATGAATTTGTTTTAATATTAATTTAATAAAAATGATACATAAATTAGTAAAATACAATGACTTTTGATGCAATTAAAATTCAATTTCATTGAATCATAAAAACACTCTTTAAATTAATAAATATTACTTTATGGATTAGTTAATATTATTATAAAATAATAATTTGCATAAAATCACGTGGTGTCAACTTAGGTTTCTCTGTACTTGATGAGATACAACGCGAGAGTTCAAAATTGGCTAAAAGTAATACTCCCACCATTTCTGGGTAAGTATAATTTTGGAGCAATGCACATATATTAATAAAATAATTAAATTATTTAATACACCGTCATGTGAATACATAATTATATCAAATGCATAATTATTTTATTTTTTTATTACAATATATTTATATGTTATATTTATTTTTGCACCACGTTCATTTTTCCTCAATAAAATTTTAAAAAACTATCAAATTTTGATTTATTATATAATTTTTATTTTTTTAAAATAAATAATTATGAAATAATAATTAAAAATATTTAATCAAAATTTCAAATTATTTTCATGTAAATATGATAAAATAATATTATAAGATATGATTATGTGTAAATATATAATATATTGATTTTTTAATTTGATGAGAATAGCTAAATCCATGAGGGGTGGGTGAAATGATATATTCCCTTACTTTTGAGAATAATGATTCTTTCGGGAATGATTCTCGATTTTAAATCCTACCAATAATAAAAATAAGAATGAACATATGAATGATCATTCTATTCCACCATATCCTCTTTAAGTGAGTCAAAATAAGATTTTTGAATACATTAAATGAGAGTCAATTGGAGAAAAATATAACGTTTCCAAAATATAACATTATTGAGTAATTTGTTTTTTAGAAAGTAATAATAATAATAATAATAATAATAATAATAATAATAATAATAATAATCATCGCATTTTGGTCTCTTTTTTAGATGATTAGGACCATACACAATCACAATTGAATTAGTATACTAATATTTTAATTTTAATGATCTGAATTTTGGGCCACAAGTGGGTAGTGGTATATATGTACAACACTGCCACACACGCAGTGTGTATTGTTCCCATATTAGGTATGTAGCGTCTCCTCACAAAAACATGCATATCTAGGGTTAATTTGCTTTACTGAATATATGCGACACTGTCTAATGTCACTACAACAATAAAAATATAAAATTGATCAAATGATTTTGTTAGGCTACTACCTCAACAGATTGCTACAATATCAGGTCAGGTACAATCATATTAGAGTATTGCTTGCTTTCTAGAAGCACAGAAGAGTTATAGAATATAAACGAGGTGCTCTGCTCTACCTAGCTTTCAACAACGTGTCATATTTGAAGTGGATCGAATGACTTACTAGTCTAGAGTTATGGTCTCCTCTTCTTGTTCTTGGTGACATTGCAAGTTTGCTACAAATTCGCCTGCAGAACTCCATTAATAAATTAATTGCAGAAAGTAATGGCCATGATGGGAGTGAGAGTGAAAATGGTTTTACTTACAACAGCTAATAATTTAAAGAAATGACTCACCGTGCAATCTTTTTACAAATCTCTCAAACTCCATGAAATTTTGCTCCTCCATCAATTGCGGGGTTAACCTAAGGTAGGTAAAAGCGGATAAATGTCTTCCATCTGGATCGCTGATAGGTTTTGACGTCTCTAGTATTTTATCATACCCTTCTTTGTCATAGCATGGAAGCGCATTTTCACTTGCAACTGGTAAGCCGACGTCCCAAGCAGCATTTAGCACCTAAAATGTTTTCAGAAACCAATTTCAGTGAAAGTATGATATCTGCTAGGACCAAACTCACTTTTGCAAAAGAACAGCATTCTACAATAATAATAATAATAATAATAGATATGCATTTTAATTTATTTTATTGTTCACAAATGCTGACCTGCCACACCAATCCTTCAGGATCGGCTAATGCCTCTGGAAAGTCTTCATGTTGATCCATTGTTCGCAACTCAACGCATGTAAAATTAAGTGTAGCTTCACGCTTTTTCAATATTGATGCTATAGGAGCATAACCATCACGGTTGGCAGGATTATAGAACCCTGCAGTTAACTCTGCAGCATGACTAGCAGTTTTATACCACCAATGGATCCCTGAGAGCTGTTAACCAATTAAAACACTTAAGTAAAACTCCACAATGAATGATGGCATACAAGAAATTCTGTTTGTGTTAAATATTTTAACTCATCATATTGAATCCACCATAAAGATCTCACTAACCTTCACAGCAATAGGCGTCTCTTCAAAAGCAATATTTGCCATGGCCAGTACTCGATCAGCATGGTCAACCAAGACACCGGAATACCATTTTAGAAAAAAACGACCATAATGACCATCGTAATCACCTCCATCACAGAAGAACCTTGTATCTTGTGGCTTGGAATTATAGGAACCTGCATTATCAGGTGCTCTGCCCCAAATCGAGTGGCCTCTCGCCTCTGCTGCCTTCTTCAAACTCTCCATCAAATATTTATCATAGCACTAGTGGAGAAAAAGAAAAAATCATTTCACTAATTGCATTAGAACAATGTTAATGTAATAGATCAACTACATTAACAATGCTGACAAGCTTGGGAATATTTTGTAATAGAAAATTTCAAGATTTATGAAAGGATATTCAAGTTAGTGCAATCAAAGACTACCTGAAATTCACCAATACCAGGATATTCCCAGCCATGATTTGCAGGATAAGATGGATACCGCAACTCCCCACATGGTCCTAGCCCAATTTCAATTTCAGAGATGAATCCATCCTCAAAGAACTCATTGAACTCTACCCGGAAGCTTCTCATATAGTCGAAATACACCTACAAGATTAGGAACAATGACATGTGAATTTATGAAGCAATTTAACTATAAGCAAACATTGTCCCTCTAGAAAAAGAAATTTAACATAATTAACTAACATAGGACAAAATTTGTTTTTAGTATTAAAACAGGAGGTCACGGTACATATATGTAAATAAAGCATAGCACTCTGCTAAATGAACAACATACCTCAAGAGCATTTCTACCTTTCAAAACTCGTTGTTTGTCAATTCCCCAAGTGAGACATTCATGATTTCGTCTTCCCTCTTTGTCTGTGAAGAAAATATCAGGATTTGTACTACCAATTTCCATGGCCCATTGAGGAAGGGGAATATGCACATCATCGCCAACATTGCCTCCACATTCATGAAAAGACATAACTACCTATGTGAAGAAAAAAAAAACTGAGATAAAAACAGAAGGAAAAAAGTCATGATTTCAAAGAAGAGAAATAAAATAATCATCAAGCTACATTACTCAAATACGAATTAAAACAATTCACCACTCACTTGAAGCTTAAGATCAAGATGTCGTACAATTTGAAAGAGCTTTCTATAGCCAGACCAGTTATATTGTTGAGGAGCATGTGCTTCAACTATGCCCCACCAGCAGTCAACCATAACACCATCAACATTAATTGACTTAAGAATTCTCAGTTGGTTTATCAAATTATCAGGATCAACCAACTCACACTCCATATTGATGGTCCCCAACTGTTTCAGAAATGATATGAAGTTAGTACTGAGCTACTGGTGTCCCAGTTTGTACATTAGAAAATGAAGTCCAACTTTTTTTTATTATAAAAAAATAAAGGAAAAATGAAAAGCGTGGATATATTCAAGAGAATTTTGTTAATGGAAGTGAAATGAAATGTATTGATATAGAAGAGATATTTCAACTCACGGGTAGCATCACATAAACTGGAACATAAGCTGTTCCTGTGTAGTCTCGTTCCTGAACCTGTGACAAACAACAAAATATTACGATTTCAAGAATGGAACACAATTTAAGCCAATTCAATCCTTCCAACATAGAGCGATGCTGTTTAGAATTATAACACGATCATATACGGTAGCAATCACTAAGTTGGGGTTCCAATGTTTAACATAATTCTAAATGAATAACAAATATTTTAGCAGTCATGTTATCTAAATTTCGAAAATGATGATACTAACAACTTAATGCATTTTATCTCTCAACATATCGACCTTATCTTCTCACCAGAAATGCTCGAACAAATATGATTATACTAGAAATTTGCTAAATTCTCATCATTAGTTCTTTGCAATTACCAACAACATTCGATCACGTCAACAAAGTTAATCTCTAACTATCCGTTAAGAAAATAAATCACGACAAAATATTCAGTTTCCATGAAATTCAATTTTCATTTTCCCCGTCAGAACTCTCTATCTGAAAAATCAGAATTGAATAAATCACCTGCGAATCAGCAGCCGAATCATCAAGCAAATTGACACCATCTTCCTCGATTTTCTCCTCAGTTTCTCCGATCATTGCGCGACAGCTAAGACCAGATTTGACTAAATCGGGCCTCAATTTGCCGGAGCAGCGCCGACCTACACTCCGGCCACCGCGAATGATTATCCGAGAAAGAGGTGGAGTAGCCAATAACTGAGTAGAATTGCCAGCGCGGAGTGGCGCGAAGCTGCGCAGCACCTCAATTGATGAAATATTAACCGCCATTCTCACTTAATTTTCTCTCTCCAGATTATTACTCACATATATACACACGCACACAAACGAGAGCGCGCGCACAGAGCGGGGAACACATCGGGAGTCCGTGTCCCTGTGTGTGTGTGTGTGAGAGAGAGAGAGGGGGGGGGGGGGGTAATAAAATCCGTGAAAGTGGGGTCACCGGTTGAGGGATCCGAGTAATAATTTCAAAAGACACAAAACTAAGTAAAATAATCGTGATTCAGTTTTGAAACCAGGAAAAATGTATATTTAGATATCTGTATTGTTGAATCGAGGGCTAAAATAAATTGAAAGCATATGATAGATGAAAATTGAATTTATTGTATAATTTCGATATCAACTATGCTTATTATTTTTTATTTTTTTCAACATATACTTACTGCTGTTACGACGAGTTTACATGGAATATTTCAACTAAAATTATACGATCAAAGAGGCTCAATTTTTAGTATGATTTCTGTATTTTTTTATTTTTTTTTTACTCACACACCCGACCTGTGGTATTGAGGAATCGAATATGTGACCTTTGGTCTCCAAACAATCTCACTCCACCACTAGATCATCCGGACGTATGAATTATGTATTCTAACAATTAATGTATCGTATGGACTGGAGATATATTTATGTGCTGGTAATAATAATATTTCCCTTATTGCACTCATGAACGAGAGAAAATCTGACAATTTTAATGGAACCTAATTCGTAAAATATTATAATTTTTTGAAAAAAAAAAACTGATATCATGTTGATTCATTATCTAAAAAGTTTTTTAAAAACTTCAAACGATCATAAATTGCTCGGTTTTTATCGGATTAACATAAATATTATATCAAATTAAAGATATTTTAATCTCCTTTCATTTAAGATCAATGAAGCATATGTTCATCTAAAAAATATGGACGAAAAATACAAAAGTTTCATTTTTCACGCATATTTAAGCTCAGAATACTTCGTTAGCAAACTATCAATGTTTCGTTAACATATGATCAATGTTTCGTTAGCATCAATTATATTGGTGTAATTAAATATTTATTCAATTATAATTAGGTATGCTTCGTTAGCATATGTCAAATATTACATTAGTATCAATTATATTGCTATAAATATTTATTCCATATGAATTAGGATATGATTCGTTAGCATCAATTATATTGTTACAAGAGTTTATTTCATCCCAATTGATTTGTTTTATTAGCACATGACAAATGTTTCATTATGATCAATTATATTGATTTTGAAAAATACATTAATCTTTAATATTTTTTTGTATGAGAATGTTAATGCATTGCTAACGTTAATATTGACATATGCTAACGAAAAGATTATAATAATGCTAATGTGGTGTAGTTATATCTGCTAACAAAACATGTGTTTAGTATTATATGTATATAATTATTGTATAACTTTTATCTCAATTATACATGCTTCGTTAGCATATTACAAATGCTTCACTAGCATCAATTATATTGTTATGAAAGTAAACACATAAATTTGAGGGTTCAACAATTTAATTTTATTAAATTTCAACATTTATTCATGTTAACACTGTTGTATGCTAACAGAAACATTATGTAATGCCGAATGAATGTATTATATAATGCTAATGAAGTAGTAATGTAGTGGATTGAATCCAAATAATGCAACTAGCAACATTCAATTAAACAATTATAACTTCGTCCACGATTATATTTTTTTTAATTTTTTTTGTTTAAATATAGGTTTGACTAGCTTTCCAATCATATAAAACTCATTGTTTAATTATTTCTTAACAAAATCAGTTTGCATTTAAAATTAGGTGTTGTGTATGAAGTAATTATGCGTCGTTAGCATATGATTATGTGTTCATCAGCATATGATAGTGTATTCGTTAGCATACCTGCTGGAAGGCCGCTTTTTTTTTTTTTTTTTATTTTGACATCGATGCGAAAATTATCAAAATGTCATTGCGTTTTTTGAAGTTCTTTTTATTACAGTAATGCTACAACCCCTTCGACCAAATCTGAACCATTGAATTTTGAAGAATGTGTGGTGAGAGATTGATTTATAGTTTACACACTAAGGTGGTTTACACAAGAACCACCCCTATCTCTCTCTCTATATATATATAGTGATGCATCAGGATGTGAACACTAGGCTTGGGTGTAATTTGTGAACAAATTGTATTCATTGATCTTTATAGATCAATGGATAGCATTAATTTGGGGTTAAAGTTTCAATAATGCTATTTTACTATGGTCTAATGCATTATAGGGTAAAAATGTTCATATTTTTATTAATTGGGAAGGAGCGAATTTCTTGGGATTTCAAAAAATAATTAAAGTATATCATTTTTCTAATCACATGCGATCTTATAATTTGTATTCAGACCTATAATAATGCTAATTATGATATCTATAATGCCTTTTTCAAATTATGTAATGCTTTTATTGTAAGGTTCCGTTTAACTATCACATTTTTTTGTGATATTGTAATATTATGATAGTGCATTTTATAATTTAATTGCAAAAAATGAAAGTGATTTATTATACATTGCTATGAAGATTTTTTTTATTTAATATTCCAAAGCATTAGATATTATATAATTCATGAAGCAAATAAATGTTTTTATTACATATAAAGCATCTAGTATTACAAAAAAAATATCCACATATAAAAAAACATACTTACACATCAGCGCCGTTATACAATGAAATTAACAATTATATTAATAGTTATCTGCACAATTGAACTAAAAAAATCTATTAAATTAATCATCAATAAAAAAAGCATTACCAAAAATAAATAAAAAAACACCTTCAACCATTAAAAAACACACTTACATATTAAAAATAAAAAATAAAAAACATTATCAGAAATAAAAAAAGCACCTCCAACCATAACAAAGCACTTACATATTAAAAATAAAAAGCATTGTAAAAAAAAAACACTTTCAACTATCAAAAAACGCACTTGCACATCAACACCATCATATAATGAAATTAACAATTATATTAATATTTGATCTGCACAATTGAACTAAAAAAAATCTATTAAATTAGCACTAATAAAACATTACCAAAAATAAAAATAAAAAAGCACCTTCAACCATAAAAAAAACACTTACACATTAAAAATAAAAAACAAAAAACAAAAAGCATTACCAAAAATAAAAATAAAACACCTTCAACTATCAAAAAACACAATTGCATATCAGCATCATCATATTATTCATATACAAAGAAATTAACAATTGTATTAGTATCTGATTAGCACACTTGAACATTTCAGTTTGACTACTCTATGTAAAATGAAATAAATAAATACACATAGGTTAATTTAAATTCTCGGCCCTATTCCCATTTACCATTACTTGTTTAATTTTTTTATGAAATAAAACAGTTAAGTAAAAAATAAACAAATTTTCATATTTCTAAAGTCAAAAATTACAATTAAATCATAAATATGTACTATCATATAACACAATGTTACAATATCACAAAAAAAAATTGTGATAGGTAAACGGAACCTTACAATAAAAGCACAACAGAAATTGAAAAAAATGCACCATATAAATCATAATTAGCATGTGATTAGAGAGATGATATATTTTACTTTTGAAATCCCATAAAATTTGCTCTTTCCCAATTAATAAAAATATGGATGTACACTTTTACCCCCATAATGCATCTGATCATAGTAAAATAGCATTCTTAAAACTTTTAACCCCAAATTAATATCATCCGTTGATCTATAAAGATTAATGGATATAATTTTTCCACAAATTACACCCAAGCCTGGTGTTCACAAATGAATGATCCTCTCTATATATAAATATATATATATATAATATGTTAATTGAGGATATATATATTTAATATGTTAATTGAGGATTAATTTTGTAACATCTAAGCAGTAGTGGTAAAAAATAACAACACATCACATGGGGCTTGATGGTGGGCTAAGTATACAGAATAATTTGGGCTTACAACAGACCCAAATTGATTTTCCATAAATTTTCGTCTTGAACAAATCTGCTTAGTTATCAGTAACTAACTAATAAAATAGTAAATTTCCTGAGGGAGTAAAGCATATTTAACTTTCTTTACTCTCACTTTTCCTTATATTTTTTTTCTTTCACAAAGATACATTATCACTTTCTTATCATCACTTCTTTTATTTTATTTTTTTACTTTCGTATATTTTGAATTGATGTTAAGATTTAAAGTTCTTTTTATTCTTAATTTTGATCGTTGCTCGTAGTTCGTCTTATCTAGCACAACAATCGAACATTTAACATAAAAGTCATAAATCTAAGTACAGTACCCATATTTTACACAATTAACTAATTTAACATAAACGAAAATATATGGGCTCAATCTTGACAATCAAAATTGTTATGAACATGTGAATAACCTACTATACTTTGGTAGTGTCATGTGCATGCACTAATTTATTTTGGCAATTTATGTCCGACAATGTGTTCGTGGATCTGTTTCGGATATTGTGCCCTGATTTCGTTGTGCGAATAAAAAAACAAATTGTGTATGTTCCTTCTAATGTTCTAGGAACGGTAGTTTATTGCAGTTTCTTTATTAGAGTATAACTCTAAGTTAGTGCGATTTCTTGGAGATCAAGTCTTTTTATTTGTTGTCAGCTTTGGAGATATCAACTTTGAAGATCTGCCATAATCCTCAAAGGAAATATCTTATCATCAAATGAATCAAATCTTTCTACAAGGAAACCTCAAAGAGGATGCTTTCAAATTCTTTTTAAAGGTCGATTTTTTTTAGAATTTGTAGAGCTGATATTGAGATTGACTTGCTAAGTTTATTATTTGTGAGTCGTGATGTTGGTTTATATTGAAATGAAATTAGTCTATATAAATGTAAATTTTATTCAAAAAAGAAATTTTATATTGAAAATATGCAAAGTTCTCCTAAAATGCTCCATCTTCACTTGTTATGTGAGCTTTGTGGATAGTAGCTCAATTCACAATGTTGTTTGATAGTTGATACAATTATTTAGAGGACCAATAATGAAGTCAAAAATGCATTTGTAAAATATATTAATTTCATTTTCCAACATATAATTTCCAATTTTTTGGCCATATATTAATCTTAAATGTGAAATTAAGTGAGAAGATAAAACATAATAAATGCTAAAAAAATATAAAATATTTTAAATAAAATTAGTATAGCAACCTTAAATGAAAAAAATATGATAATAAAAAATGAGGGAAAAAACTAACAAGAAAAAACCAAAAAAGAAAAAAAAAAGAAAAAAGAAAACAACTACTCCCACGTGTCTTGAACCATAAATAACTGCTGCCGCCAATTGCACTATATAGATCAGTTCAAAATATCCCGGCGTCAATTTTATTTTATATTGTGTTTTGCTTATATTTTTTTATTTATATTTTTAGCACTGTGATTTTGCTTTAATATATGTATAAATAGATAGATTATTAATTAATTTTTTAGATTAATACATCTCTTTCTTTTATATCACATAAAATTCTATTTAATTATATTTTCTTAAAAAAAAAAAAAGCAAAGTTTTCCGTCTCAATATATTTGTAGGATTAAAATTAAGAAAAATTGTGTGAAAATATCTAAAATAACCAATATTTTAACACAAAACTAAACTCCCAAAACAACAAACACCGTAGAGAGGAGGGAGTAGATGTAAGGAAATCTTTGCAGATATGACTGGGAATCTAGTGACTAAAGATGGTCATTATTTGTAGGCCAGTTTATGATTTGGATCATATGCAGAAAGTAGCTTTTTCTATAAAATGTCGCTTGAAAAAAGGTTGCAATCTTATTATGGGGTTAGGCATATATTGTCAGTAGCATTTAATTATATTTACTTTAAGATATGTTTGGTTTATGTCTTTTTTTGCGTGTTTATTACATATGCTCCATGTTTAACATGTAATTGTTATAATTCGTAAATAGGATACTGAGTAACCTTGTAACAAAGACAAATACTTGCATGCACAAAGTGCATGTAATGCTTATTTTAGATGAGCGAGTTAAATTCGCGGGTCAACCCACTTTGACCCTAGTCAACGTGGGTGAATCCGCAAAAAAAAAAAAAAACGGTAAAGTCAATATCAACAGTAACATTAACAAGTATCACTCAAAATTCAAAAAGTATCACTTGTATCATTAAAAGCATCTCCAATGCTGAACACCTATTTGGTGCAGATTCTGCACCAAATAGGTGCAGTTTCAGCACCAAATTTTTTTGCAGCTTCAATGCTTAGCACCAAATTTTACACCAAATAAGAATATTATCTTAAAGATTTCATTTTATTTTATAATTGAAATATGAATATACTTAATGATTTATTATTTTTTTAAATGATTGATTATCCAATACTCAACTTTTAATTATATACTTTAAAAAAAAGGGCTATTAAAAAATTATGTACTATTAAAAAAATTATAACATATAATGTGCTGGAATAATAAAAGTATTTTAAATGATCATCAAACGCTTACAATTAGTGAAAATATTACAAGACTACAACACTTATGAAAATACATATATTTTGGCCTCAATACTCAAATTTAGTATATTTTTCCCACATATGTTCCACTAATGCATTTCGAAGCGCAATATGAGCATCTTTGTTCATGATTTCTCTATATCGAGCCAAAAATTCGTTGAACCGAATATTATCATTTCGGTTGAATGACAAATTGGTTGCAACATTGAGGGAATCAAATGTTGTTGCAAACTTGAGGGAAACAAATAGGATTTTATTCAAAAATTTGGATTCTATCTCCGATCCCACTACACGTGAATTCGTCCGTGGTGAACAACTTAGAATCATACAAAAAATAAACCAAGTTCGTGAATCTCAATCGTCTCCTCATCAAGGAGAATTTTCACAATTCAATCAATTCGGAGGTGAAGGACATGGATTTGAAGATTCTTCAAACGATTTCGGTCAATATTATAATTATCTTAGAGGATCTAGAAATGATTTGTAATATGTCTTTTCAAGTAGTTTTAGTTAATTGTAGTGTGTTTTTAAGTTAATTTTTAGTAATTTGTAATATGTGGAACTTCATTCTATCCATTATGTTTAATTAATTGTGCTTTTATTGAAATTATTTATTTATGTAGATGATTTATAATTTAAACTAAGTAAATATATAATTTATAAATTAAATTAAATTTATTAAATAGCCTATTTAATAATGATTTTAAATAATAAAATATTTCATTAAATGTTGTGAGACCCATCAACACCAATTTAGTGCAGCACCAAATTTTGCCCCAAATTTGAAACAGGATTTAGTGCTGCACCAATTTAGGATAGGATTTGGTGCTGCATTGGAGTGAATTTCTGCACCAAATTGGTATTTTTGTCCAGCATTAGAGTTGGCCGAAGAGCAAGCACAAGAGAGGGCTTTAAACTATAAAATAGAGCCAAAAGTCCATTTTCCACCGTCAAACAGCTCCTCTAAAAGCTCATCTAAAATAGAGATAGAGCTTTGGTGCTCTAAATTTGAAGCTTCACTATTCATATGCTCTAAAAATGTTCACGTTCAATAATATAGTTCATGTAATTAAATGATGTATATATTTTGTAGACAGGTAAATGTTGGTTAATTTACGCACTTTTATTCAAAATATGAAAAAAGAGTTCGCATATTAATTAATATACTATGGTTACTTCGATACTTAATTTTATTTAATTTTATAAGATAAATGATATATGTTAATATTTTGATTAGATTAATTTTTATTTATGATATATATATATATATATATATTAATCTTATACTTTAATTTATTTCTTTCTTAAAAATATTGAAATAAAAAATTGTATATCAAAATAAAATGACATCAAAATAAAATGACATTTAATAAAATTACATAATAAAACTACTAAACATAAAATAAAGAAAATACGAAGCATTAAAAATACAAATAAAGCATTGAAAAATACATTTGAAATTTTAATAGTTATTTTTGTTGGAAAAATCTTGATTAAAATAAATATATAAAAAGGGATATTATGGAATATTCCTTTTTAGAGTAGAATTTAAAGTAAACTGTTGGAGATGAAGTGAATATTTTACTGTATAATAGAGATAGAGGTGCTGTAAAATAGAGTCAACTGTTGGAGATGGCTTAAGGGGTCTACCACTTATCTTAGGGGTTTTTGAGGGTGTTTTTAGGGGTTTATTTTTTGTATTTTAGAGTTTTTTTTTGGGGTGCTTTTAGGGGTTTATTTTGTGTTTTTTAGAGTTTTTTGGAGAGTGTTTTAGGATTTTTTAGGGGATGTTTTTAAGGTTTTATTTTGTATTTTTTTTATTATTTATTAATTTCATTTTAGGGTATAAATTTATATTTATTTCAAACAAATTATATCAATTCGCTTTAATTTTAGGGTTCACTAATTTATTTTAGGGTATAAAAAAAAATCGCCAGAAAAAAAAAATCAAAAAAATAGACGGACGCGTGACGTCTATGTACCGCGTGTGGGCGCTACGCGCCATTTGATACAGGCGCACATATGCGCCTTATGCACGCAAGAGTTCCTCTATAACAAAATATTATTGAGAATATAAAATTATAGAGAGGCCAATAAAGATGGAGTAATGATCATTTGCTTCCTAACTCAGGCTAGTGTTCTAAAGCAAATCCAGAGAAATTTTTATTTTATTTTATTATTATTATTATTATTATTATTATTATTATTATTATTATTATTATTATTATTATTATTATTATTATTATTATTATTATTATTATTATTATTATTATTTTCCAGCCTGAAAAAAGAGAAGAAATTAAACATAATAATTAAAGCAACTTTATCATGGTTGACTATGGTGACAATTTGATTAATTCATAATTTTTAATGCGGAATATGTCTGCAACAATGAAAACAGGGGCATAATTTTCTGAATTTTTTAGTGAATCTCCACTAAAAATATAAAAGAATATCTGAAAATGTGTCGATAAATGAAAGGGAAATGTCTATCTTTTTAGACAGTTTTAAGTGCTTTCTAGATCATATATACATAGTAAAGATGAAATCCACCTCAATCAAAATGCTAATTGGTGCTTATGGATGTGACCTTTGGTCACATTTCTAGCTCAACCATGCATGAATCTTCAATTCACTGTGATTTGAGTCCAAAAATTTTGTATAGAATGAAATACTATTTGACTATGCATCATCACTTTTAAACTTCATACATTTACATTAAAAAAATTTATTCTTGCATAATTTCCTACCATCTATATGCATAGGATGAAGAATTGATGAAATCAGCCCTAAAACATTATTGTTGACACTATCGTCTCCTCACCCCCAGGCCCCAACCACCCACCAAAGAAAAAAAAAAAGGAAGTTTCCTAATACAGTTTGGGAGTTACTGCACACAAATTGAGTCATCTGTCGCCCAAAAAATAAAAGTCCATAAGAAATTCTCAAGGGAAATGAAAACACAAAAAAAAAAAAAAACAGTATGAATAGGACAATGATATAATTTCCTCAACCCCATATAGAATTCTCCCAACTACTCTAACCTCATATATAGCTGGAATATCTCAAGCTTAGATAGATTTGATTTTTAAAAAAAACTCCATGTGATAGGCAAAAAAATATAAGTTGACTCTTCTATTATAAACAAGGATGCACATACTGAATAAATATTAGTTACTCCTTGCATTATTGATTATACATAACAAAACAACCACCAAGAATACTAAATTCCAGAAAATGTTCCAAGTTGGAAGTTGGAATTCCAACTGTTTTAAGGCCTTCTAACCACCTTCAATTATCTCACAATTTATTCTCAATCTCAACAAATTGAACAAGCACATATACATACATATACACTTACAATATATCCAGACAAATCAGTTGCACACTTTCACAAACCAAATCTCAGGAAGCCTTTTTCATGAGAAGAAGAACTAACTCCCATTTTCTAGCTTAACCATTGGAACCTCAACAGCTCCTGCAAAATCTTTAACAGTAAAGCCAACTTTCTCAAATCTACCTTTCTCATTGCTCTCCCTGAACTTCAAGTAATCCAGGCAAACAAATGGATTGTAGATCCTTGCATGTTGTTGGCCTACGACGTCGTCTGGTGCTGAGACCACCTTGTCATCCTCAAAGCACCAGAAGAAAGCCAGAGAGAAGCGGTTGATGGGCTTCTTCAAGACCACCCTGTGCTCGGATGATCTGAGCCGTTCATTGCTCCACGCCTGCAGCATGTCTCCAATGTTTACGACGAGGGTCCCTTCACATGGAATGATGTTCATCCATTTTCCATCTCTTGACCTCACCTGAAGCCCCCCTATCTCATCTTGATACACAATTGTCAAACAGCTCATGTCGGTGTGCATTCCGAGGCCTTCAGCTTCTTCATCTGAGTTCTGAGGAGGGGTGTAGTTGTTTATTCTCATGTATCCATGACAGTTGTTGAACTCGGAGTCATAATACTTGGATTCAAATCCATCTCCTAGTGTCATCAAAACAAAATTAAGGATTGTCTTGGATAACTCGGTCACTTTACTCCCATACTCTTGAAGGATTTCACTACAGAGAGAGAGAGAGAGAGAGAGAGAGAGAGAGAGAGTATATATATTACAGTACATTATTACATGGAGGAAAGAGACAAAAATGATTTGATGGAGAGTTACCTGAAGTGATGATCTTGGTGGCCAAGAACATCTGCAGAGTTCTGAGCAGAGGCAGCGAAGTCCGGGCCTGAAACTCTAATGCTCTCGAAGAAAGGAGATGCAATGAAATGAGGTGTGTAAGTTTTGAGCGACGAGAAAGGGCCTAGTTTGAGTTTGGATTCAGATGGCAGACAGAAAATCTTGTCTGAGAGAGAGTAGATTTTGGTGTAGAGATCTTTGGAGATTCCGTGGTTGATGATCTGGAAGAAGCCCCACTCTCTGCAGGCAGTAGCTAGGGAGGCCAAAGATGATGAATTCAACGGCTCAGAAACATCTAAAATTGGGAGTTGCAGGGGATTTTCGGATTGATAGATCATCTTAGAGCAGAGCCAAGGAAGGAAGGAACAAGTATATACTATATAATTATCACATACATATGTATCATGACAATGTCCAAACCTATTATTCCTGTATTTTACTTTCACACACACGCACACACATCTAATCTCAGCTCTTAACTCACTTGACTTTTATACGCACCAGCAAAAACCAAGAAGAAATTTGGAACCACTAATTGTCAATAATAGAGATATGGGCCATAGGTCTCTCATTCTTGGAAGCAAAATCTTTGGCATACTTAGTAATGTCAATTGTCAAACATAAGAAATGTGTTTTTTTTTTTTTAAAGCTACACCAGAGTACATTCTCTTAAAAAATAGAAATTAATTTGTGCGTGGGGGATGTTTTAACTTTTAATAATAACCAGATACCGAAACTAGGTTGCTGTCTATTATATATATTTATATTTGAACAAAAGAAGCCAACACAGACAGACAAATGAAAATATGAGCAAAGCCTAGAGAATCTGAATTTACCCACAGAAATGCTTATGTATGAGAGAACTTATAGTGGTTATAAGAAAAACAGAAAATGGAATACAAATTTAAGAGATTTTCAACATGCAGTAATAAGTAATAAGTAATAACAGAGATGAGCAAGACAGTTGGTGTTATTCTAGTCTTGTATGTAAGTGGACAGAGGAGTCACATTAGTCCATTTACTCTGTGATACACAGATCCATCCAGATTCAACATTACAAATGTGTCCACTTGGAGTAAACTATCTCTCTCTATCACCAAGTTGGCAACCAAATGAAATAAAACAGACACATGAAATGCCATTGCAAACAAGTGACAGTATAAATATTTGAGATCAATATATGAAATATGCCATGTAGATGTAGGTTTACTACCTAACAATAAAAGTACTCCAAAATGCAGAGCATTCCAAATATTCTTATCCAACATAATAATATAATGAGTTTGTTTTTATTTGGCATAATCAACAAATCCTGAACTAAGTGAAAACTTTCAGCACCAACAACTACATGATTGTCAAAATTCTACCATGAATCTTACCTCAAATTACCATGACATCATGCACTAACAATAAAATCTGCATAATCGCGCTTCATTTTAACCCTAACGGAATGAACCCATTTATATTTGCCTCTAATTTTTTTGGAACTAATTATTTTATTTTATTTATTTGTTTATTTAGGGCAATTGCATTTGAAGTTTGAACCCTTAATCTCACTCTTTATAAGTAAGAGACTATGTACAACTTGGATATTCTTAATGAGATTTTGAAACTAAACTTAAAACGAATGTTTGGGTTTATTTTCGATGGTTATTTATATCCCCTAATATTTTCTTACTCTTAAAATTTCAAAATATGAATTTTATTTTCTTGTGTCCATTCCTCATCTATATTTATGCTTCAATGTAAGAGTACATATATGCATCAATGTGTGATAGAGTGATAATATATCATCAATCGTGTACTTTTTTTTGGTACATAATTCTGCTACCTCACTACCATATCAAAAGTTATGTACCCATTATTTTAAATACTCAATCCCTGTAAAAATACCAAGGTACATACATTTTTTTGAGGGTCCACCATCATATCATTTATTTTTTAATAAATCATATTTCATTTTCATTTTAATTTTTATATTTAACAACTTTTATATTTAATCAATATTGTATTTTATTTTAATTATACATTTTTTTATCAATTCTTTTAAATTTTTATATTTAATTAATTTAGTTAATATTAACAATTTTTTTACTTATTAAAATTTGGACTTTTATTTTATTTATGAACGAGCTAATTTTTTGGGAATGTATAGCAATTAATTATAACAAGCAAATGACACTTAATTATTTTCGATTGATCTTAGTATTTTTTTTTCAAACATTGATATATATATTATAATATACAATATTTTGAAAAATATAAAATATATTTTTTGATATAAAATAATATAAAACACTGACGTAACTTAAAAAAAATTGAAAGAATTGAAATTTGTAAAATGAAAACAAGAACAAAAGAATGAAATACAAAATAAAAGAAAATAAAAAAAAGTTTAAAAATAAAATATAGGAAACATATGGGCCCGCTTGCAGAATTTTATTTGCCTTTCTCTCACATTCGTTCTCGTTTTCTGGGCCAAATTTGAGTACATAGATACGTACTCAAATTTCATTTAGCTTCTTTTTGGTGTTTGGCCACAATGGTTGTACATGATTTTTGAGTATAAAAAAGTGATTATGTACCCAATATTTCTTACCATTAGGGGTGCTCTTATGTCTTACTTTTAATTATTGATTATTTCACGAGATAAATGTTAATTACTTTAATACGAACAAATATATTTTTAAACTAATTCCAATTAATAAGAATATACAAAAGCTTCATGAGAAGCGAGTGTTAATAAATTTTCATTTAGAAAAATTGTGAACTAAAAAAAAAAAAGGAATCATCCACAGCCATATAATAAAGACATTCTACGTTGAAAATTTTGCATTTTTCCTTTTTTTCTTTCTTCATAACCTGAAAACGTGTTCTTGCGGTTAACGCGTACTCAACATTTCTTTCACCCGTAATAGTATTCTTGCAACCGCTGCACCGTCGCGAAGACACCGTTCCTCTCTCTCTCTCTCTCTCTCGCATATTGCCATCGCGCATCAGAGAGCATAGATCCTACTATAGCTAGTCAAGTCGCAAACTTCCGTTGTTTTACTGTCGGACCCATGTATAATGGTGTTAGGTCTCGAGGTGCGCACCAGCTGTTTGATAAAATCACTAACAGACGCCCAGCTCGTCAGAACTCACCAAACTACAATGCCCACATTTCTGTATACAGAAAGGGCCCCAATATGGTAGACCCATTCGTATATTTTCAACAAAAAGATATTATAAAATCATGGACATCGAGAATCTCGAGTTTGATTCGGGAAAATCGGTCCCAGGAGGCCGTAGGTTTGTTCAAATTGATGCTAGTCGATAAGCAAAGACCGAATTTTGTGACAGTATTAAGTCTAATAAAGGCTGCTGCATCACTTGGATCGAAATATTTGGCTCGTGGTATTCATGCATACTCAACGAAAATGGGGTTGATTGAGTCTCAGGTGGCCGTTGCGACTGCGTTTGTTGGTGTTTACTCTAATTGGGATATGGCGAGTGCATGGAAACTATTCGATCAAACACCTAATAGAGACGTGGTTTTGTGTAGTGCATTGGTTTCTGCATTAGTGAGCAATGGAGAGTATTTGGAATCCTTTAAGTTTATAAAGGAAATGGTGCTTTCTGGTATGCAGCCAAATCATGTAACGTTTTCGAGTATACTTCCTGCTTGTGCTGAGGTAGGTGCATTGGAGCTAGGGAGAGAAATTCATGGTTATTCCATCAAAAGGTCATTTTACGATCATACTGTTCTTCACAATTCGATTCTGGATATGTACTCCAAATGCAGGCATTTGGAGGGGGCACTAAATGTTTTTGAACGTATGCAGAACAAGGATATTGTTTCCTGGAGGATCATAATACATGGTTGTGTTGAAAATGAGAGGCCGTGGGAAGCCTTGTTGATCTTTCTTGAAATGCTTGCTTGTTGTATCGAAAAAGTGGATGAATGTATTGTCCAAAAAGTAATTGGTGCATATAAACAGTTGGACCAGAATTGTTTCAGGCAGGGATTTCATAGTCTTGTTTTCAAAACGGGATTTACTTTATATGTTTCCGTGGTGACTGAACTTCTTCAAATATATGCTAAATTTGGCGATATTGAGTCAGCCAGGAATGTGTTTGATCATCTTAACTGGAAAGATGTTATTGCTTGGAGCGCTATGATTTCAGTTTATGCTCAAAGTGCACAACCTTATATTGCCTTTGATGTTTTAAGACAGATGCAATTGGTTGATCAGAAACCTAATGAGTTCACTTATGTTAGTTTATTACTGGCTTGTAGTTCACTTGATGCTCTGGAGATTAGCGAAAGCTTACATGCACAGATAACAAAAGATGGATATTTAACCAATACATATGTGACATCTGCACTGATTGACTTGTACTGCAAATTCGGGAAAATAAGCCATGCGAAGGCTGTTTTTGATGAAAATACCGCCAAAGATTTTATATGTTGGAGTTCAATGATAAATGGCTATGCGATTAATGGGTATGGAGAGGAGGTTCTTGAGTGTTTTTCAAACATGTTATCTTATGGAATAAAGCCTAACGGTGTTGTTTACATATCAGTTCTCTCTGCTTGTAGTCACTGTGGGTTGGAGTATGAGGGTTGGAACTGTTTCCATGCGATGGAAACCTATGGTATTAAGCCAAAACTTGCACACTATGCTTACATGGTGGATATGCTTAGTCGTCAGGGAAATATTGAAGAGGCTCTTGAGTTTGTATATAATATGCCTATTGCACCTGATAAGCGGATATGGGGGTCTATTCTTGCTGGATGCAGAAACACTCATGGACCTAATGAAATTTTAGAAGACGTCGCCAAGAAACTAATCAGTTTGGACCCAGAGAATGCAAGCTACTATGTCGTTCTCTCAAACTTGTACGCAGAGCAGGGTAGATGGAAAGAAGTTGAGAAGTTGAGAAATATGATAGACACCAAATCACTGAAGAAAGTTGTGGGTTATAGCGCTATGAGCTAAATTATAAATGCAGTCATGCTGAATTCATGCTAAATTATAAATCATATGTTCTCCTGACCTGATCTCAGACTGGAATTTTTCTTACATATTCAGCTTCTTAAATACATATAAAGAAACAATGATTATGCTCGTAGATTAGAGAAGCTCAGCAGCACAAAAATATCATTTAGCACTACAACAACAGAACAAAGATGTGAATGCATAGCCGGAGCTATGATTCTAAAGGAGAATTGGTGTTCTTTTTTTGGTTCGTGCTGATACTGCTTGGCCTCGATTCTATAGCATAAGATAGTAACCCTAAATGATTCAAATGTGTTTCATTTCAACTGTGAGGAGGTCCTTAAAAGGCTGCAGTGAAAGATCAACTAAGACACAGGATTTTCAGATAATTCAGTGTTGGAGCCTTTGGAATATTTCATTATGTCAGGTCAGAACTCAATGGCCAATGCTGAGTTATAAGTGCTACCAGTTTCTGCTTCTTAAGTGCACCTACTGTATTGCTAGATCTTTTCACCTTTGGTTTTGAGGTTGCTGATTAGTATCTTCCTGATCTAGATTTGAGTTGATTATATACCTTTTCAATTAATTTACGGGCATTTTACCAGATCTTTGTGTTACATTACTCTAGTTGTGATGCAATTGTGTAAATTACCCTTTTTTACTTAAAAAAAACACATGCACACACACACACAAAATCATCTCCTATTACCAAAATCTCTCTATGCTTCATTTTTTTTTCTTCTTCTTTCATGTCGATAGTTTCATGTTTTCTCTTCATTGGTGGCAGTCATAACTGACCATACTAGATGGAGTTTATGTAACTCATTTAATGGACAAAACATTCAATGAATTAAGCCTTAGCTTTTTGTAACATCTTTTATGAAACAGCTATTAAAATTACGTTTAGATAAGCTCTGCCTCTGCTTTTTATGAACGATGAGAAGAGCAAGTATAACAGCTAGGCATATCTGGATGAAATGAAAGGTGCAATCCTCGAAGTGCTTCTTGTTAGTGCCAAAGACATTGATCGCACCCATATTCTTGGTAGTACATCACCTAAGAATACATTTAGATTAAACTTTTTTCCTATTGTAAATCGAACATCTATAGTGTTCAAAGGTGTTAATAATGTTGCATATGCTATATTTGACAGGACACCCTGGTTACCATGTCATTGTTTCATGTGGTACTCAAACATCCAGAAGCAAGACTTCATCAGGTTTTCTTCGAGAAATGTTTCATAGCCGTCTCCCTATTCAAGTATACATTTTTTTTCTTATCTCAACTGTTCTATCAACATCATTGGACTCCAGCAGGAAATCGGGATAAAATCTACTGGAACGAAAAACTTGTGTTCGAACTGCCCGAATCCGAGCTGGAAACTCTGAGCCATCTTAAACTTAGGATTGTGAAAGAGGAACATTTCAGTGATGGCGAATTTGTAGGTGAAACCATGTAAGTTTCCCCAAGAACCTCACTTTTTGGTATGCTTCCTCGTGTCATTGTATAATTTGGCATAGTTCATATCATACTTTCTTCCCAGAATCTTCCTCAAAGGAATTATTGTGGAGGGAAATCACAGTGGGTTGACGGAAATCCATCCAGCCCCGTTCAACGTGGTGCTCGAAGACGACACTTACAAAGGCCAGATGAGTGTTGGATTGAAGTTCATTCCGAATGTAAGTTTCTTTTTCTTTGCACCATTCAACTCCAAAATGCTGGACCACCCCTAATTATTTTTCCCCCTTGGTGACGAGGGAAGTCCACAACTGCTATCCGAGGGTGCTTTGTGTGTAAACCCCGCTAAATTCTATTTTTGTGGATTCTTCAGATTGTTCTACACATGGAGGGGAAGCAATGCGTGCCTAAGGGAAACAACGATGTAGGCGAGTCCATCTGCACGATGATCACAAGTATTTGGAAACTGAAGTGGTGGAGGCTTTTCTCTTCTTATAGGAATAGGTATATCATCAATAAACACAAAGATAACTAGGAAACTATCCACTAGAAAAATGATATCGTTCGCGTTTCATTTTATATTTCGTGCACACTCCACGTTTGATGCTTATTGATATTGTTGGAATAGAAGATGAAATATTCTTTTCAACGTAAAAATTCTTAATTGTGATATTGGGGAATGAATTGCTTGTGAATTCATTTCTACTGTAGTTGCTTCTATGGAAATTGATTTTGGAGGAATAAAAGTTGCAAATTTGATTTCTAAGTAACAGGTTTTGAAAGCCTCGATTTTTTTTATCAGTGACAATTAAATAAATCTAAATCAAATTATTGGATGATCTCTAATAGTTCCCGGCTAGTCATTTCTAGATTTTCAATTTTCGATTCATTATTTTTAGTTTTTTTTCCTTCTTGATTTTTTTCAGTTAGTAATATATTCATTTTTCATATTTCACAAAGACAAAAACAAAATATAAAAATATATTTTTATTAAATTGACCCACAATCACATATTAAGAGACTTATCAAAACATACAAGTGAATTTATTCTAAAAAAATGTAGGTAAAACAACATATAAATCTATCGAACCTAATGGCAAATGCCACAGCCACTATACTGTATAGCAATAGTTGAAAAACGATTGACCTCTATCATCATTGTTACTTAATTGCACATTAATTAATTTTGTCAGTTACTTTCCATTATAAATACGAGCAAATACCGTTTTTCAAAAATAGAATTATAATCTAATGAAGTTGGCCCAATTTGCATAAACATAAATTTTGTTTCTTCCAAAACAAATTTCTTTTTATTATTGTCGACTGATTGTTATAATTATTTATTTCCTATACAACCATTGACTAAATTTCAATTATTGAAACCCTCCTTTAACTGATGCCACTCAGTTGCACGTTCCTAATACCCTTTATGTGATCAAAATATACCAAGCAAATCATGATGTGCACGTTGGAGTTTGGACCTAAGTACGGTTCAAAGTATCTATAATTATTAAATTAAATTGACTATATTTTTTTTTATATATTAAACTAGTATGAACACAAATTTTTCTTTTATTTTTATATTTCCCCATTCATTCCTATAGAAAATATTACAATTAAGACGAATTTGCTCTTGGATGGTCTAGTATAATGAACGATCTCGTAGCTGAAAAAAAATTATGAATTCAGATTTCACAAAAAAACTACACTTTACTCCTATTTTCTTGAGTAAAATTTTGAGTTTGGCTAATTGAATCATCATAAATTAGCAAATTTGAAAATATTTTGGAATTGTACTTATACTTGATTTTATTTAACCCCCTTATAAAAATAAGTGGCGGCAACTTTTTATAGTACTAAATAAAATGAGGAGACTGCATTAACAGCATCATCTTTTTATATGTTATCTTCACCAAATTATATTCATTAATAGCCATGCCATGGAAGCATCCAAGGCTGCTAGCACTTCAACCTAAAATTAAATAGAAAAAATAACTAATCAACTATTTCTATAATTATATAATTATTTGGTTATATATGGTATTAATCGTCTATCATTATTATTTCGTTTGCAACATACATCACGCCACTTTTCCAGCCAATCTCATTTCCTATATTTCAATCCAAGTTTTTTGCCTCTCGCTCCAAATTCAAATTAAATCGATCTACATCAAATATACCAAAAGGGGTTCAAGAGATTCTGTGTTTTTTTTGTGTGAAAATCATATTTTTATCGTTGATCAGTGGCTTGTAATTCAAGATTCTGAAAAGGGAAAAAAAAAAATAGTTTTGGAGAGAAAAGAGTGTGACAGAGATGGATTGAGAGAGAGATGTTTCAAACGGCAGCCCATAATTCCCACTGTTCAAATTCAAACTCTCGTCACCATTAAAAGGTAAATAAAGAAACATACCGTTGCTTTCTTTCCTAACTGCCGTTTTAGCTTTATTTTTCTCTTTTTTATATTTTATTTAAATTTCAGTTTGTTCATCCTCAACATTTTGCTTTGCTTTTTTGCAAGAAAACTTTGCTGCATGTGCATCAGAGAAATTATTCAAATTTCTGGTACAAAAACAGTGACATTTGCTTCTCTTTCTATTGCTTTTTCTCCTTTCTGATATATTTTTTTCCTTTTTTTGAGTGATTTTCCCGGGCAGTTTGGCATTCAAACATTCAATTTAGAAACCTTTTTTAATTTTATCACTGCAAGAATAAGTTCTCAGAATCTTGAATTTATGTATAATATGTGAATTACTGACAGGTTAGTTCAAATCATAAATTGTAGTTTTGGAATCAGATTACCTCAGAAACCACATTTTGAGAGTCAGAAATGGATAGCATATCAAATTCTGATGAGAATTATGATCTGGGATATCGGCCTTCTCCTTCTTCTGTGGATCAATCAGTCGCAGAAACGACGAGCTATTCGCTCGACTCGTTCGCCTACTGCAGAACTAGTTCTGAGGCCTCAGCCTTCTCAGATCACACAGATGATCACAGCTACTCTGATGTTGCTTCTCCCCTCAGCTGGCAGGGCCTCAAGTCCCCTGCTCGCGCCGCACTTTCTAGATTAGGCATGAGGCAGCACAAGCATGGCTTGGATGATGAGATCATGGATTTAGGTGAGCTTTCTGCATAGTTTTTGCCTCATCCAGATTTAACTGTCTCACTCATGAAGTATGTATGCATCTCTCTCTCTCTCTCTCTCTCTCTCTCTCTCTCTCTCTCTCTCTCTCTCTCTGTTGTGGTAGGTGCATTCATGTAGTTTTGATTTTAAGATAAACAGAATCATACGAGTAAGGCAACTTTTTGGGTGTTGGAAAATTATCACAGAGCTAGAGTTGATGAAGGAGAGATTCTCAAAGCTGTTGCTGGGAGAGGACATGTCTGGAAGTGGTAAAGGGGTCTGTACTGCTGTAACAATCTCAAATGCCATAACCAACCTCTATGGTAAATATTTTAACACCAATTCTCTCTCTCTCTCTCTCTCTCTCTCTCTCTCTGAATTTTTCAAGATTTTATGAAATGCAGCTTCTGTATTTGGTCAACAACAGAGATTAGAGCCATTGCATCATGAGAAGAAGCTGATGTGGAAGAGAGAAATGAACTGTCTACTATCTGTATGCGATTACATACTAGAATTCAGTCCCTCATTGCAAACTATGAAAGATGGGACTACTTCAGAGGTAAAAACTCTTACAAATGAAGCGAAATTATATATTTATTGCCATTTTTTCATGTAATAAAGTAAAATTTCCACTTGCAGGTGATGGCAAGCAGGCCAAGATCAGATATTTACATCAATCTTCCAGCCTTGAAAAAACTCGACGCCATGCTCCTGGTAAAAACAACTTCAGTCGACACATAATGTAGTTTCTTTTGCCAAAAGGCGAAGCTCTGATGATGATGTTGTGTGGAACAGGATATACTGGACAGCTTTCAGGAGACCGAGTTCTGGTATGCTGAACAGGGGAGCATGTCGGGAAACTCAACTCGTTCAGGGTCGTTCAGGAAGATAGTTCAGGCACAGCCTCAACGGAAAGAGGAAAAATGGTGGTTGCCAGTTCCCTGCGTCCCCCATATTGGCCTCTCTGAGAAAAGCAAGAAACATTTGAGGCAAAAGCACGATCGCGCTAACCAAATTCACAAGGCTGCAATGGCAATAAACAGTGGCATTCTTGCTGAAATGCAAATTCCGGAATCATACATGGCTTCCCTCCCTAAGGTAGTGATTCACTTTCTTCGTCATGAAGATTCTTTATAATCACTGTCATAAACCTGGGAATAAGCAAAACAGGAAAAATGATGAGCAATTTTATGTCCTTTTTCTGTTCCCTGTTCATTCTGTATATCAGGAAAATCTGCAAAAGATACTAACTATTTCGTCAATTTTACTCAGAGTGGAAAAACAATTGTGGGAGATACAATCTACCGCTACATGTATAATGCAGAAAAGTTCTCACCTGATCATCTGCTTGATTCTCTCAACATAAGCTCTGAGCATGAAGCCCTTGAGCTGGCAGACAAAGTCGAAGCTGCAATGCACACATGGCGACGGAAGATGTGCATTGCTCACTCAAAATCCTCATGGGACATGGTTAAAGATCTCGTGTCTGACATAGACAGGAATGACAAGAATCATGTCTTAGCAGCAAGAGCTGAAACTCTCCTGTTCTGCTTAAAGCAAAGATATCCTGAACTTTCACAAACTACATTGGATACAAGCAAAATCCAATACAACAAGGCAAGTTTTCTATCCAGATCATAAGATTTACATAAATTTATCAGCAACAGTTTTCTCTGTGAAAAATACACAGAGGATTGAACGCATTATTCAATATCATTTGCAGGATGTCGGACAGGCAGTGCTCGAGAGCTATTCTAGAGTATTGGAAGGTTTGGCATTTAACATTGTTGCTTGGGTTGATGATGTAGTATTTGTAGATAAAACAATGAAAAGTCAGGAGTAGCAGGTGAATGAAAGCAACATAAATTTTTAGTGCACTTACATGTTCTGGTATAGGCAAGAAGACAAGCCCTTCATAGAAAATATTTTTGGTTTTGAATGAAGTGGCCAAATTTATCAATGTAATATCATCAAATATTTGCCTTCACAGTCATTCTTCATTTTTAGTACAAGGACATACATTAATTCTTGGATTTCAGTCATTCTAATACTTAACCCTCTGAACAGAGCAGTTTCTGCCCATGGTAATAAATCATTCATCACAATGAAGGCTTCCCCCATATAGCTCAACAAAAAAAAAACAACATAATATCGCCAAGTAGAGATTCCATATGCTTCACTGTCCGTCACATTTAACGCCTCTAATTTTAGTTTATGAGTTACTTACAATCTGTTTACATGGCGTTTAAGGAACCAAATAGCATATCATAAAAGAAAAACATCAAATTAAGACTCAGTGAAAAACCAGTATTGGTGCCTATACCAGCTCAAGGCATGTATTTAAGGATGTTAGCAATTTAATCTGAAAGAACTGTAGTGATATTGCAGCAATCAAATCCCACACCACTGAATAAAAAAGATCATTCATGCAAATGCATGTGATAATTAATTTGAAAAAACTGTTACAGCAAATTCTATATGTTATCACTCTAATGAATTCCAAGGGAACCCAAATAACCTATGGGACAGATATTCCATGAAAATACAACATCTTCACAACTGAGTCTGCCATGTTTGGTTTCATTTGAGAAGCAGAGCAGAAAGGGTCGGTTTGATGTCCTGACGCTTCAGTTTCTTCTTCAAAAACTCTCAAATCATATAGAGTTCAATGAAACAACCCTGCTACTTTTTGTCCAATTCCAGCATGTAGCTCCTTCACAAAAGGGTTTGTTTACACATGGTGAATTAATTTGTCCAACCATCCTTGGCACCTGCATCATCTCCATTTATTGTGATTGGTTAGGCATAAAACTCCACATGCTTTCACTGTCAAATAAATTGTTTCCCTTATGCTTGTCACACAAACAGAGTTTGAAATGAACTAAAAGAAACATATTAGAGAACTAGCAAATAAGAATTTATACGACTCAGTCCTAAGCTTTTGGCTTTGTCACATTACAGAGGGGTGGAGCAAAAACAATTGAAAAGAGTTGACAACATACATATTTGCACGAATTAGCAGTCTGTTTAGATGCAGCATCTATTGGTTCCAAACTTTCAAAGTTACACATTCCTCCTTCACAAGTGACCTAGATAGACCAGGCTGGATTTCTTAGGCAAAACTTACCAAAGGTGGCTAAAATCTAGATAAAGTAAAGAAATTGGAACTAAGGTCCTTGCTATTGTGTTTGGCCAAAGATGTAAAAATATAGCTTAATTATATGAAAAGCTAAGTTTGGCGACGAAAAAAAAATTCTATTTTAGGAAATGAATCCTTATTCCTCGAGTAATAGATTCAGGAAATGAAGCCTCTTTCCCTTTCTAATATATATATGTATATATATATATATAGAGAGAGAGAGAGAGAGTGCGCGCGCGCACATTCTCTTTCCCAACTGTTCCTATTCTCACTTTTATAAACCACATTTTTTATATAAAAGCAAAAAACAGATTATATAGCTACAGTTGCAGAATTTCTTATTAAAAAAAGGCTACATAATTAATGCTAGGATCTAGAAAAAACTTACATCTTTCATTAGAGTATAAAATGAACTCCTAGCACCAAGAACCTATTTACTTTGAAGATTTACAATCGGGTGGATAAATAGTTAAGTGAATATTGTGATGGATAAATCATATCCCACCTCTTAGGTGGGATACACATCCTCCGTTTAAGCACTTAAACCCAAAGTTATCACGGACATTGGGTTATCCCCCATTTTAACATCAAGCAAAGCAAACATAGGATATAGTTTGATAACTTTATGAATCTACCCTTATTCATCAAAGTAAACAATGTCTAAAGCTTATAAACATGGTTACAAAAGTTGTTGCTTTTGTTTGCCATGCTTATAGATACTCTGAATCTTCTCCAACAAGACCTGAAATAGAACCTGAAGCTGTCTTTCAATACCATTTTTGGCTCCATTAAAGTAGATAAAGCACCACTCAGAAATGTCATCAATGGCTATAATGTCATTTTCTTTGGGGCCAAACACTTAACCAGTACTCTGTGATAACCAAATTCTACAAACTACTTTATCTAAATTTCACCCACCATTGCAACTTTTGCCTAATAAATCCATCCCGATCTAACATGTTACCATTTGTGAGTGGAGGGGGGTAAGTACTTGGAACCTTTAAACCAACAGAAATGCTTGATTGCAAATAAGAGATTTTTTAGATTTCTATAGCTACATTCTAAAATCATGTATATATTTGCAAAAATACTTATTCTTCACAGTTTACAGCAAACAAAGATCAAATTAACAAAACCAGACATCAACAAAAAGAAGAGATAAAAAATGCAGTTCCAAATTCGTGAACAAATGTACCAAAATCCAAAATAAGAATCAGAAATGCAAGCATTATATCTCAATCTACCCGAAAATCATAACAAAAAAAAAAAGATAAAGATAAAGAAAAAACCGGGAGCTTCTGCTGGAAACCTGACGGCGAAAAATTAAAAAGAAAGGATTTTTACTATTGAAAAAACAGAGGCAATTAGGGTTAGTGCTGGGATCATCATCATTGGTACAATATAAATAGGGGAAAAAAAGACGTGAAATTGATTGCACTAATTCATGTGAAGAATCTACAGCTAATTAATTAAAGGCCATTGGAATCAGATTTTCACCACCTGTGATCGATTTATTACCTTTTGTATGTACATTTCAGAATTCAATTTTAATGGATATTGAAAGTTCGGTGATTTGTTAGTTCGTATTCAGATATACTATTAATTACAAATTGCCCCTCTCTTATTTTGAGAATCTCTCTTAAATTACAAAAAACCACAACTAAATAAATAAATAAATCTTGATGATCAATAAGAAATTGAGAAAACTATCAAATTAGTTAGGCATGTTTATTATATTTTAGGGCCAGTGAAATAATGAATTAAAAATTAACAGCAATAAATTCTTCTTTCTTCGTAAACTATGTTTTGATGGGGATTGAAGATTGATTTCCGGTGTTTTTCAAGTGTATTTGCATTAATAATTTGTAAGAAAATGAGAGTTATTTCTCCATTAATTCTCAATAATTTTTTATATATATATTTAGAGGAAATTATCAGAAAATTAGCTCAATGTTAGTGAAATTATCAATGATCCTTTTCTCGTATATTGTCAATGAAATCATATTGCTCTGTAAATATTATTATAGGATTTTATACATTGTTAATCTCATTATTGAAAGAAATATTGTTAATGTATAGATTGTGGATTCTGTTGTGGCAGAATAAGTTAGTGATTTTTTAGCATTTCAAAATCAAGAAAATATCAAAGCAAATGTTAATAATTTCGGTATCACTTGAATGCAATATACATCTTGGTTTGACTGTTGTATAAGTAATACTTATTAAGTATATAATATAATAGTTTATTAAAAATGTTTTGATGTTAGAATTAATTTGATTGGACTATTTTACATTTTATTAATTATAAACACACCCTCAACTTACGGCTTTTTAGATTTAATTATATTTTATTAATGTAATAATTTGTGGTGTCCTTTTAAGGTTCCATTTATCTATATCTATCTATATCTATATCTATATATATATATATATATATATATATATATTAAGGCAAAATCGTGTGATAGACAACAGTTCTGGTGTAAAGCGTTGTCTATTACACATTTTGTCTTAGACAACAGTTTTAAATAATAGACAACAGTTCTGGTGTAAATCGTTGTCTATTACATATTTTGCCTTAGATAACCGTTTCTAATTAATAGACAACAGTATTAACATTTATTGTTGTAAATTTTCTTTTTTATTATTATTTTTTTTTCATTTTCCACGACAGTTTAGATTACAACCGTTGTATTTTAACAAATTTTTACAATTTTATTTATTATTATTTTTATTTGGAAATTTGAGATTTGTAGAATTTTAAATTTTATTTTTTTTATGCATAGATGGATGATTTGTAATACTCTACATTAATATTTGTCGCCTAAAAAATAGCTTTCATTTATATTGCACTATAATAATAATAATAATAATAATAATAATAATAATAATAATAATAATAATAATAATTTGTTATTTTTTCTATTTCAATTTCATCATTTAAAATAATTAAATAATTAAATTTTTTAAACATGTCATATATTCAAAGAAACCAAATGTTATATAATCGTAGACAATTATACATTGTTATTTATAAAATCGTTACGTTGGAAATATTTCAATTCGATCTTTCTATTATGGATTTTCATTTAGTTTCTAAAATTTAATTTTCTTTTTGTTTGTTATAACTATACAAAATTGATTTTCTTGCCTAATTAATTAGCGCATGTGCATATCATTTTATTAATTTTTAAAAATTAAACACACTATATAAAAATAAAAAATAATCATAATAACAAATAATAATTATTTGTGCATCGCACGGGAGAAATACTAGTTATTGTATTAAACTTAAAAAGTTGGTTGCAATGGCTCGTATAGTAATAGTAGAGGTGAGGATAGAGATCATTTAAGTAGTTGGTGGTGGAATCAGTTGTGTCATCGTATGGTTATGGGTTCAAATAAAATATTGCAAAACTGGTTATTTATAAATTAAGCATTACTTACTCAATAAAATTATAATTAACATTATCAACGATCTTAGCTTATTCTATAAACCGAGACACCGTCGAATAGTGATTTCTCGTGTATATATAATTTTCCCATAAAATCGTGTTGAGTTTCAATGATTTCTCGATCTTTAATTATATTTTATGGTAATTCGATTCATATTTCCAATTTCTTAAAAAATATATTTTTAAAAATCTAATTATTACCCTAAAACATTCTAACATGTATCGTAAAAATTGTATAATTATTCTTTTACAACAAATTTAATTGAATTAAACTAAAACCCACTCAAACTCGATTTATCCCCTTTATGGTTGAGTCAATTTTATTTTTATTTATTTTTTTAATTAAATAACTTAGGAAATGTACTCTTTCCCTCAAAACAAAATCAAAATCAAAAATAAATAAATAAATAAAAACTTATGAAATGCACTCCAAAATAGAATAGGAAAAATAACATACTTACTTAGCATATACTCCATCCATACGTTTCATTTTAATTAATGTTTTAGATTTTTCATAAAATTAAGATGTAAATTACTGTGACAAATATATCCACTCACTCTTTTCTCATCCATATCAACAAATTCTATTAAGATATATTTTTCTAAAAAATGTAAATTTCTTATTTAGATAAAGATAAAATTAAGAGAATGTGTGAAACATTAAGTATTATAAATTAAGTTAGAAACTCTAAAAATTAAAGTGAATAGAGCGAATATAAATTAATTAGAGGGTGTTTTGTTGAGAGCTTTAAAACATATTCTAGAATCTCCGTTTCTAAAATCTATACACTGGAGAACTTTTTTTGGCTTTTTAATTGCCATTCGAGCTACATTACTACATATATTATTAGTTTCAACATTTTATCTATCTTTTCATAATATTATTTGACATCTACTATATATATATATATATATATATATATATATATATATATATATATATATCAAATTCTATCCCGATAACTTTTCCAGGATCAATTGACCTTGGAGAGTCAGCATTCTCCTTCAATCAGTCTTTCTCCCTATTAACCAATGTTTCCAAAAATCAATGTCTCTCTCAAGAACTTCAATTTTTTTTTTCTAAAATAAATAAATAAATAATATTAATAGAACTTCAAATTTCCAATTAAACACCTTCTTAAATCATTTAATGAGGTGGATTTCTACATATTGATCTCTGTTTTTCCATCAAGCAAGTAATAATACTGTAACATAAGATCCAAATGAAATAACTTCACAACACAAAATGGAGTGATAATTTGATCCAAGAAATGCCCAATATATTTTGCTGGGAAAAAAAAATTAAAAAAGGAAGTCGAAAAAGACAAAAGAAACAAACATATTTTGCTATTTTATCAGCATCACGACGATCTCATGATTGGCCCTAGGTTGCAGAGAGTGGTTGTTCATGAGAAATTTCCCAAATTTTGATTTGATTTCAAACATCAGTGAAGCGACCACTCCTCAGAATCGGCTTCAACGGATTCTTCTTGAGCGCAGACGAAGACGAAGACGACGTCGAAGAAGAAGTTCTTTCCTTGATGGCTTCGACGATCGATTTGCATGTAACCATGGCTGAATTCTGTCCTTTCCTTTCCTCCAAACACTTCTTCAAAGCTGCTTCGAAGAAACGTACATTCTCATTCTCTCCCTTCTCACCTAAAGCCTTCTTCTCTCTCTTCTCCTCCTCACCAACATCCATTGTTGAAACTTGAAACCACCACACCACGAAAGAACTGGGGGATTTTACTACTTTTGCACGTCTCACCGTGTGTGTGTCAGTGTGCGTGTTTTATGAGAGAGAGAGAAGAGAGAGAAGTAAAATAATGGAGGGGAGAAGTGGAGGAGCGATCAATATATATTGGCTTAATTTCTTTCCTAATACTGATAAAAGTTTTATATTTTATTTTATTTTCTTTCCTAATACTGATAGAAGTTTTTTATTTTATTTTTATTTTTGGTGACTAGTTTGTGTTCCAGGCAAGGCAAGTTCTGTTTTGTTTTGTGCTAACTGAAACAAACATTCGGGGCCCACTTAAAATTACTTAGATATTTATATTATAAACTATTTTGTATCTTATAATGTTTAACATATATAATAGTACGTATTAATAATATTGAAATATATGAAAATTGATGAAAAGTAACCCCGTCTCTAATAAAAAAAATGTATCTCGTGTGGAACCTTTTTTTATTGTCTTTTTCCATCCCATTTTTTTCTATTTCAATGTTTTGCTGAGGAAAAAAATGTCACTTTTATAGTACATTTCACATTAATTTTTTTGAGAACACTTGTGTAAGAATTGCATGTGTGACTACTTTTTAACGATATTTTCAGGACTTTACAATAAAGATGAGTATTTTTTAAATTTTTTCGTAAGTTGAATAATATAAATTTGTGATGATAAAAGTGGTTATTGTAATTTTTCGTCAATAAAGTATAAGAAAATAACAAAATAAGAAAAGAGGGGGAAAAATCAAAATCACCAGTGTTTGGCCACAAGCATAAGATTGCTCGCGTAACCAAACGAGCCACGCCGAGATTTTTTCTCTCTCCCCCTCTCTTTTCGGAATACAATCAATGAGCTGAGTTCACACTTCAAAGCAGTTTCATCATATTTTCCCAGTTAGTTCCTCCAATTTTCTGATAAATAAAACTCAAATCTTTAACCCTGTCATAATTATTTAAGTTTTTCCCTTTTTTAATTTGATAATTTTAACTGAAGTAACTTCACTATCTACTTTTCTCAATAAAAAACTTCATTATCTACTACTACCTAAACCGTAGCAACTAGTTTCTTGAAATTAGTAGCTCCAGCGTTCGAGATCTTGAGGCCAATTTCAAATTTGGTGAGAAATCTTGAATTTTTAGCCTTTTATCTTGATGCCCTGTTGTTATTTGCTATTTTTCTTAATAAAGATTGAATTTTTTAGCCATCTGTATTAGGATGTTCAGCTAGTTCTGCGGTGTTAATGTAGGTTGTATGCAGAAGCAGCTTCTTGATCTTGTTTGTTTGTTTTTGCTTGTGTATATGAAATTAGAGTTAAGGAAAGTAGAGTCGCTTGAATAATTTATAGTGTAGCTTCTTTGTAGTCTTCCAATTTTTTGCTCTTTTTTAGCTAAAGTTTTTATTTTTCTGATGTTATGGGCATTGATTTGCTTCCAAAAAGGAATATAAGAGATTAGGGCTTCTTGAGTGTTTCACTTTTTTATTAGCTATAATTCTATTTTATTCCATAAAGGGTTAGGGTTTGGATATTAGCAGTTCTGGATGTAATTTTTACTTCATTTGGGGATACATTTGTTTGATTGTGGGGGGGGGGGGGGGGGGGGGTTTGATCTGCTTGGAAATGGATTATCGTCGTGAAAATCGGTTGTCTAGTGGTGATGTGGTGCAAGTTCTTTCGGGGGGCTCTCGAAATGCTGTCAGTGAGAATTGGGGGTCTGGGTTTGTTGATCAGGCAGTTTGGGCAACGGAGGATGACTATGGGATGTGGAATGCAGAAGCTTCTTTCGACACCAGTTCAAATTCGAATTATGATGGGGCTCGAGCAGGAAGTGAGCCTCCCAATAAAAGGTCAAGGGGTTCCAATTCAGGAGACGTATCAGCTTCTAATCGGTCAAGAGCTATTGGAAAGATGTTCTACAAAACTAAATTGTGCTGCAAATTCCGAGCTGGAACTTGTCCTTACATCACTAACTGTAATTTTGCGCATAGTGTTGAGGAGCTTAGAAAACCACCTGAGAATTGGCAAGAAATTGTGGCTGCACATGGGGATGACCAAGTATCACCATCTGAACCAAGGGAGGAATTTCAGATTCCGATTGTTGGGGTTAGTGATGAGACACAGAGATCTTATAAGGGTCGGCACTGCAAAAAGTTTTACACTGAGGAAGGTTGTCCATACGGGGAGAGTTGCACTTTTCTTCATGATGAGCAGTCCAAAGCCCGAGAAAGTGTGGCAATAAGTTTGGGCCCTGGTAGTGGCAGTGGTAGTGGATATGGAGGCAATGCAACTGGATCAACCTTGAAGCCTTCAAATTGGAAAACGAGGATTTGTAACAAGTGGGAGCTTACTGGATATTGTCCTTTTGGAAGCAAATGCCACTTTGCTCATGGTGCTACAGGTATAGCTCCTATTTCTGTTGCAATTTTATTTCTATTGCATTTATTAGGTTGCATGTGATTTTACTCGCTCATTTTCAATCAGCTCCGCATGTTTTATCCCCTGGAGGTGGTAACATTAGAAGATGACTATAGAAATGCTGATAAGTGGGGCATAAAATAGAATACATGAGTTCCATTTACT
This sequence comes from Perilla frutescens, assembly GCA_026008535.1. Lineage (NCBI taxonomy): Eukaryota > Viridiplantae > Streptophyta > Magnoliopsida > Lamiales > Lamiaceae > Perilla > Perilla frutescens. The sequence continues at coordinate 39,070,532 of BRKX01000002.1, read as the reverse complement.
GTGATCATTTGCTGTCATTGTTTTTTTCATTTTCTCATCCCTGGCAGCTACCAATCCCTTTGTTTTGGCTACTTTGCTGTTTTTTTTACCATCCAGAATAAGCATTTTTGTTCTTGTGTACCTCCATATTAGTTTCACGAAGATTTGGAAGGCTGTTTACCTGTAAACTTGGTTATTCTCATTTGGTTTTAGGTACGTAGAATTTTGTAATAGGACCTGTTGCATGTCTCCTTGCTTTAATTATGTACATCTGAAATAATATTATAAGATGATTTCCTCTGTATTCATGAAAAGCTCAAAATTGTTATAAAAAACAGAACTAAACCATTACATTGGAGGACAAACGGAGTCAGAAGTTAAAGATCCTTCGACACCTGATGCGAAACAAGGGACAGTAGCTGTGAAACCTTCGGGTGATACTGTAGCTGCGGCTGCTCCTCACTCTGAAGGCTATCATATGGGAATCCCACCCCAGAGATTGTCCAACGTGCTACAGAAGACTGGATTGAGAGCTAATCAGAAATGGAAAGGCCCGGATAAAATTAGCAAGATATATGGTGACTGGATCGACGACCTCTAGTAGGCGTCGAAGATAGATCCTGCAACTCACCTCGAAAAGAAAAGAAAATTGTTGCTGTTGTTGTTGTTGTATCAGATGTTACTCTTGTAAAATAAAGAACTGATGTGTATGCAATCGCCATCTTTCGCTGTCTGAAGGCCTCTGCTGCTATCAGGTTTTGCATTCTCGCATGCATTTTCTCAAGATTTTGTATTGCTGCTTGTCTTTTTTGAGAAAATTTATTGCAGCTATTTCTGAACGTGTATGTTTCTCTAGGAAATTTCAAGATTTTTTATTTTTATTTTTTGTGAGGTTAATAATTTTGGCAAAATAGTGTTGTGTCTTATTTGACGATGGCTCTGATTGTGCATGTTTTAAGAAAGGGTGTTTATAAAAACACTACTAAATTTTCATTATACATAACTATTAAATTTAATTCAAAAATAATTAATTAATAATTTACTGAAATATTTTCTATGAACTAGAAACATTTATTTAAAAATCAATTAAAACAATACTCAAAAGAAATAGAGAGGGAGAGAGAAGAAACTGTCGTCCCACTCCCATTTTCTTCCTCACCCCCATTTTCTCCCTCCATTTCTGCAAAAATAAAAAGGCCCGGTTCATATACAGATAATCGAAAACAAAATTTCGAAAGCAAATGCCCAGGTTCAAAAGTAAAATTTTGAATTTATTCATAATGTTGGGAAGGAAAAAAACAACAAATCAAATCAGAGATCCATACTTAAAGGAAGCCAGTAAGGAGATGAGTTTGTGCTTGATGAAGGTTGAACCACACATGGGCTGTGTCAACAGTCATCGGCATCGTGCATAGATGCCGCAGCTCGCCTGCGACGAAAAGTTGCATGGCATTCCACATAGAAGAACATAGATTGAAGTTTGAGGGAGAACCGGAGAAGCTGCCATCTTCTTCTCTCCTTTTTTTTAAAAAAATTATTCTAAATCAACTTTTTAAATTGAAAGGTTAAATGGAAAATTAGTGTAGTGTATAAAGTAAAAAATAAAAATATAAATTTAAAATGGTGATGTATTTAGTAATATGGTGTGGTGTATATCGAAAGTTTAGTAGTCCAAATAGCAACATTCTTTTAAAAATAGTTCTCTATAATTTTCTTTTAAATGATATGACTGATAAATTTTGGGCACGATGTGGCTGATACGATCAGAACGATGGGTATTGTGGAATTTCCTGTGAATTACTTAGTCTTGTGGATGTTGCGTGTAAGGATATCTCTAGTGCATGTAACATTTGTAAATACAAAAGTTATCAAATCCACTAAAATGCTACTCAAACCTCCCAAATGTATTAAGGTACAATTATTACTATTTAGGGATTCTACTATAATATTACTCATTTTATTTACATATTATTAATTTATTAAAAAAATTATGATTTTCATTATATGTATATATTTAATATGATAATACTTCTTTTTGTAAATTTATTTTAAATATCAATTTAAAAATTTAATTTATTTAAACACGAATTTAAAACATGATTACACATGATTAAAACATGGTTATACATGACTGTTGTACCTAATTTACATTTTTAATTTGCTACAAAGTTTTATTATAATTTTAATTATATAATTACACTAATCTGTATTATATATAAAAGCAAAATAAATCTGATTTTGTCACAAATTTTATGGTAATTTGGTAATAAAATTCTGATTGGTGGGCATTTTTTAAATGTAAATTGGCCAGTGTTTAAAAAATTAAGTGTTCAGTTATGATTAAATCTTGCACCACAATTTTTGCTCAAAAAAAAAAAAATCTAGCACCACAATTAAAGCAGTTACATTTAGAAACTCTGAAGAGAATTTATGCCACAAACCGTGAGAGCCGTCACCTTCTCTATCAAAATTTTGAAGACCCAAAGGTTTTCCACCCTCAAGCATAGTGGCACTTTTTGGATGAGAGAGACTGAGCAGCGTATCCAGCCAGAGAAATTACAATTGGAAGTTGAATTTGAATAAAAAATTATTCAACTTTCTTCTCCCGAATGAAAACCCCCAATTTCCTCATGATGTTAGAACAAAATCAACGGCTCAAGACTTATTTTATCTTTATATTTAAGAGATAAAAAAAGATGACGTTAAGATTGGTGATCAAGAGGATAGAGAGGAGACTGTAGTAGTTGTTGACGTTTTGCAGCAAGAGGAGGAGGTTTAGGCAGGTGTAGAGGAGAGAGAAATGGCTGCAGTTGTTGAGATTTTGCAGGAGAAAGAAGAAATCAAGAATGAGGAAATTCGAGAGAGAAAAAACAGATGAAGTTAAGGGTGATCAAGAAGAGAGAGACAATGTGGTTTCTCATGAGGTAGCCGATGATTCTTCTTGTTTTGAAGAGAAGATTTTCCTAGTAGAAAAATGCTTGATTATCTTGAAATTTATATGAATTAACGTAGTCAGGTTTATGTGATTCTTTGCATGGTTAAGGTTGTTGTAATCATATATATATATTATGTTGTGTTTGCTTTGCAGAAGAGTTTGTACTAGCTGAAGAAATAAAGCCTTCTGTAGAAGAAATAACGCCTACAGATTAAAATGCATGAATCTTTTCTTCATCGCTTTTGTTTTTTTCTGAACACAGAAGTTGGATTCTTGTACGACTGTTCTTGTTTCTTGATGAAACATCAAGATTCGTTGTCGATGATTGTGCAGGAGGCCGATACTGCAGTACCACCAACTGCTGTATTTGAATAATATCCATTAATGCATACAGAGATGTGTGTTGAAACAAGTAAATAGATGTTACATAATATATATTTCAGCGGATGTAACATGTACTAGAAAGTGCAGACGAGCAACCTAACTCTCAACTCATATTTTTGTACGCCTTATGAGGCACTACCTAATGTGGCACAATATCTCTATTGGGACACTTGAAAGTGTCTCATAGCCTGAGACATTTTCAAGTGTCCCAATAGAGATATTGTGTCACATGAGATAGTGCCTCATGAGGCGTACAAGAATTTCCCCTTGCACACGAGCTTGAGAAATAAAGCTTTAATGATCAGCTGCAAAATGACATTGTGTAGACATATAACTAACAAAAGAGAGCATTATACTATTGGAAAATTTTCTTTGTTTGGATGCGAATTTTAATAAATAAATTTGTAGTGAATAATCAACGAGTAAGTAGTAAAGATAATTGCACTTTTGGTCCTATTAAAATGCGGTCAAAACACTTTTAGTTATGCATCTGACTTTTTTGGTCCCAATGTTTATTTACTCGACATTTTTTATCCCAAATTTTTTTTTTCAAAATTAACATATTCAAATATTTGTGAAGTAAGTTCTTAGTTTTGGAACCAAAAAAGTCAAAAATAAAATATGGGACCAAAAATGTCAAGTAAAATAAATCTTGGGACCAAAAAGGTCAGATGCAGTACTAAAAGTGTTTTGATCATATTTTGATAATCTGATGGGACTAAAAGTGAAATTATCCGTAAATAGTACATACACAATTTTTTTTTTTTACAATCAATTTGAGTGACCCATTAATCAAGTAAAAAAATATTAGAACGTATAAAAATTATCAAGTTTTATAAATGTTAATGTATAATATTTTAATTTTTTTTAACATTTACTTATAATTCTTTAAAATTTATTGTTAACAATTGTATATAAATTAATGCTGTAAATTAAAATAAATATAAATGTTAACAATTGAATAGTCAAATAGTATGTATATATATGTCATATAAAAATTATATTAAAATTATGTGTATAAATTTGATAATTATGATAAAATTTTACAAGTTTTTAGACAAATGTAAATATTAATATTAATATTAATATTAATATTAATAAAAATTACATTTACATTATAATATATTTATGTGTATAAACTTGAATTATATTATTAACAAATTTGATTATATATGTTATGTAAATTTTTTTTCCAAGCATAGCACATGTGGTGATCTAGTAATTATAATAATAAAAACAATTTTTAATAAAATTATTCGTGTATTTATAAATTAAAGTTTAGCAATTATTAATTTTAAATCATCTAGTTAAATTATCTATATATATATATATATTTAATCATTCATTTTTTTATATTTCAAACAGTTATTTGAGAAGTAAATATTTTATGATTGAGTAGAAGAATAGCAAATGAAAATTAAAGAAAAAGGAGGGAGAGAAAAAGATCGGAAAATAGATGAAATGGGTTAAAGAAGAAAATCTGCAAGTGGGTCCCGCAGCTGCATGGTGTAATTTCCCATGCGGTGGTGGACACAGACCCACGGTTCCATTTTTAATTAATAACCGGTATGTCTTTTAATTAATAACTAGTATGTCTCCCGCACAATGTACATTATTATTTTATTTATTACTCAATATTGTTTATGTACATATATAAAGTTATACTATAAATAAATCACATTATTCATTTCTTAATATATAGAAATAACATATAACTATTAGATTATATAAAAAAAATATAAAGAATTTTGTGTTCTAAATCTAGAACTTATTAATGCAGGTCGGTAGTGAATGTTAATTTAGATAGATAAATCATTTATAAGCAAACATCCAGATTATATACTTACCGTCTAATATTAAGTATATAAAAAGCATCAAAAATTATTTTTAAAAAAGAGATAAATATTGCAATATGTAATAATTTTTAAAAGTTATCAAAAGAGTTGAATTAAAGAAATAATAACATAATAAATGTAATTAAAGAATTATAATAGCCCAAATAATATTCACTTTTTAATGAGCATAATCCGATTTCTTGTAGCAATCTGACCACCTGAGTGGTTGAGTTAGTTCAAAGATAACAAAAAATTGTGGGTTTTGTTTGGGAGAAAAAAATTACAATACAATTTAGTTTGAATTCAACTTCGAATCATAACCTAATCATAGTTTCGATGAGATTAACCCATTTTTATTCAATTTACTTGCAATATTTCAATCTCCATTTATATAACAGCATTAACCCCTAACTCAAATATCTTCTTCTCGAATAGAGTTTGCATAATTCACAAAACCAAACCAGAAACACATGACACCCCTAATGACTATGTTGCTCCTTTTCCTAGCTTGTTGCTACATTGTGGGAGAATTAATTCATTTTAAATGTTTAAAGAATTTTAAACAAATCAACATATAAAAATAAAATTTGAGTACGTTTTATAGAAGATAATGAAAATATGGTTATTATGCAGAAACAAAACTTAAGAATAAATGCACTATTATAAAGATGATTTTTTCCCCACAAATTTGATTCAATATGTTGTTTCTAAGTACTAGAACCAAGTATGAAATATAATTTATACAACTTGTTAGAGATAAGTCAAATCAAAAATTTTTAATTTGGAAATATTTCACAACTTTTAAGTATTTGTTGCACAGTAATAACTCATTTATAGAACTAATTATGGAGCAGAAATATCATTATGTTTTAATTTCAGATTTTTTTCATAATTTCCAACTTTTTTGAACTATCAATTGAGCCATGTATTAAAACATCTAAATGTAAAAAATGATTGGAAGGTAAAGGGCCAAAGATCTAAATGCCAATAAAAATATATGATAAATGATATTAAATGTCCAAGTTTTGATCAATCAATGGATTTGAAAAGTTGTCATTTGTTAAAAATCTAAATGCTTATAACAGCCCCAATAAAATAAAAGAGTAAGAATAAAACTAAACCAAAAAAAAGAATAATACCAACCAAAAAAATATTTATCGGCAAAATATAATCCAAGAAAAAACTACCAAAAAAAGAAAGAATAAAACTAACAAAAGAAAAGTGTTGTTCAAAGAAAAATTAAAAATAAATAAATAAAAAAGAAATCTAACAAAAAAAAAAAAGAAAACTGAAAAGTGGTTGGAGAGGAGAAAGATTCGAACCTGAGTAGTCAGCTAAATCAAAAAGTATCCACAATAGCACTGACCACTAAGACACAAAGATTTAATTAAAATTTTTTCGACAGAAATTTTATTTAACCAGTGTTTTACTAATATTTTTTATTTACAATTTTACCCCTACAATTTTGCCTTAATATATGTATAGATTTATTATTATGGTTGACTTTTTTAAAATTATATTTTACAATTATTTAATTTATTTTTTGTTTTGATAAATATTAATTATGATATTTATGTTATAATTAATTTTTATTTTATAATAAATATTATATTTAATAATGAAACACGAAAAAGTGTATTATGACATTTTAACCCGTTCCACATGGAATTTTCTATTACAAACTATGTGTTACACTTTTAAATTACGAGTTTTTCTTATTTTTTTTCTTCAATTTTATTTGGGCAAAGGGCCAAATAAACATTCTGTGTTACATTTTAGGGGGGTTTATTGCACTTTTAAATAGTTTAGGTATGTATTTAGGCCAAAAAATAGTTTGTGCGTCTAAGTGGGATTGGACATATAGTTCGAGTTTTTTTTTTTACCCTTTACCCATTTTATTTTTTTTTTGTGATTTAGTTTAATTTTATGATTGTTTTTAGGATTCACTCTAGCCAATTAAGATTTATAATTATTTTTTTAATATTTAATTTTTTATTTTCAATTAATAATTCATTATTATAGTTGATTTTTTTAAAAAATTATGTTTTATAATTTTTATAATTTATTTTTTGTATTGATAAATGTTGACTATAATATTTATGTTATAATTAATTTTAATTTTATAATAAAAATTATTAAAATCATAAATTTAATGATGAAACGCGAAATGAAACACAAAAAAATATAACATGAAATTTTAACCCCTCCATCTCACTGGCGTGTTGTTCACCTCTTCAATTAAGATAGCATTTTATTTCGCTTCCTACAAAATTTTAACCAATTGCTACACGTTAACCGGATAACATATAGTGCCACGAATGAATGTCACAACACCTAGGATAGAATATTACTGTATAAATAGCATGCAATCCGTCCAAGTACGATTTATGTTTGTTCATGAAAAAGTATGCAGTGACATTCTTAAATAAATTACCATTTAAAAAAATAGACAACAAATTCTAACACATATACATATACATATACATATACATATACATATACATATACATATACATACACCGTGACCTCGAAGCTCAGTATATATTTGTAACCATAATGGTGGTAACTATTTTGTCTCGTCCCATGCTCAATATTTCTGGTCTGAAATTTGTCAGCTGTTGAGACAAGAAAATATGTTAGGACATCAAATTAAGAAAAATATTGTTCACACAAGCTCAAGTTGAGTTTTCATTTTTCAATATTCTCTTTTGACAACTGAAAATGAAAAATCTAAGATTTAACTTAGATTTGTAGTTCTGAACAAATAAAATATCCAGCTTTCTCAACACACGGCAGCTAGGAGTGGGGGGGTAAAAATTGCCACACAATCATAATCGAGACCATAATTTTTGTAACAAAATATCGCTGAGCATCAAAGAAGCCTACTACATGCCCATTCCTGATACATTCAACTCAGCTCGAGACCACAAGAAAAAATATATCGTATCTATATATACAATAACTATGAAATGCATCATCCTGAATTTCTGAACAATCAAAGGGGTTAGTGATGAGCAGGGCCTCAGATCGCACGTACCAGAGGAAGCCAGAATAAGGATTTTGTCTTCGAATTCCATCCGACCGCCAAGGCACCTGTAAAGAATTGAGTCTCAAAAGCAGTCTCCTCGTCGTCTGACACAGGCAACGGTGGTGTTCACCCTCGTTCCCTCGAAGAGAGTGTTAACTGAAAATATATGCAGGAAAGACGAGATTACACCATCTAGGGGGGCAGCTTTCATGAAGAAGTTGGATAAAGGAAGTTTATGCTGTATTCATATCAGCTGTCCTCGTCTACTGCACCAATATATGTGAGATCTGTCCTCCTCACTCTCACAGCCCCCTTGAGCAAGTAGGATGCTTTAAAATTAGAATGATCACTGCTACCAATGCCGGAAGAGCTGGGCGAAGGCTGGCCTGATCCAGCTCCGTCCTCCAAAAGGGTCCATTGGTCGATCTCTGTGTCAAGGTCCTGTTGCAACGCCTGTGACTTTGTTTTCATGTTAGTGGCAGCACGTCCTGGCAAAACCGGATTCCTCTGAGGTGGGTTTAACTGTGTCACTGGATTGCTGGGTTGAAGACAAGCGAGGGCAGTAGGTGGTACTGATGGAGGTTGGCAGGAGACTGAAGATCGAGTGGATGGAGTAAGAATTGGCAATGCACTTTGGATGCGCCGCCGGATAGTCTCAGGCAATTCCATACGATCCAAGTCATTCTGCATGATCACGAATATAAGACATGCTGTTCCAGGACAGGATCTTGATATGGAAAGATTCAACTTACCCATTGTAACTATAGCAAAAGGAAGAAAAGAAATCGAATTCCACTACACATTTCCCCTCTTAAGGGGAATGGCAAATGGAACTTTTAAAGGATAATAATATGGATTTTGAAAGATGTCAAACCTGCAGGCTTTCTGCCACTTCACGATCAAAAGCAGCATAATCCTTGCTGCACTCAGTGGCCTTGGATTCAGATTTCGTTTTCAACCAGCTTGGCTGGTAACTGCTCAGCAGCACATGCAGCACGAGCAACAAACAATCAAAAAGACTTTCACCGCACAGAAATGTCGCAGAAGTACAGGTCTCCATAAGAGATTCTGCATCCCTATTCGAAGAAGTCAGTGCAGTATTTACATAGTGACAGGAATCTTCATGCACCACCCTGCTTCCGAGGAGACGTAAAATCACTGAAGCAAGAGCATATCTCATATTACGGCCTGAAGGCTCCCTGAAACCAGAGACTTGAGATTAGATACGAATGTAGCCAGAATAAGCAAAAAGTGTCTTACTTATCACAGGAATAGCAAAATCAATTATGTCTACACACACAGATAAATGTTACTTACAGATAAATTATCACAATAGCAAGAAAGCAAGCACACAAAATTCAAAACTTAACCAGGCAAAAATTGGTTGTCATATTGAAGTACATTGACAGTGGAAAGCAAGAACCAAAAGTTCACCCATGACATTAATGTTGAAAACACACAGTAGGGGGGTCAACATATCATAAGTTGAAAGACAATCGCACATTTGAAGTAGTTCAGGTGGGCATATTGAGGCTAAAGCCAAAATCATAATATGTTCTATCAGCAGCATCAACATACTTAGGAGGCAATAATTAATAAGGAATTCTTCAGGCAAATTAACAAGTAAACCATCAGATGGACCAGAAAAAGACATGATACAATAAATAAATAAATCAATAAATAAATATAAAAGCATACTTACCTATCTCCGCAAATAATAGGGAGTAATCTCAGCAGGAACTGCAACCGCAAAGTCATGGAGGCTCGCAGTGCTGCAGGAGAAGGTGGAACAGTGTCAGCTGATACAGTAGATTGTCTGGGTATCCCAGGACTACCGCTTTTCCCACTCTTGCGGCTGCCACTTTTATTGGCAGGACTTCCAATTGCAGGAGAGGGGGTTACTGCAGACTTGCCACCTCCACGAGTAACTGTATTTATTTGTTGCTCAATGTTGCTCATCTGCTTGATCATTTCACTTGCAAAACTATTACGTAAGTCATCGGAGCCTTGATCCACACATGGAAGGATCAGTTCAATCAGAGCTCGCTCTGTCAGATGGTGCTGACTCACGACTGACCCTTCACCAACCGAAAGGCCATGTCCTTTCCCAAAGTGGTTAAAGTCAGCCCCTTCATCAACGACTTCTCCTTCTTCAAGGGCACCCGCTTCAGATTTCAATCTCTCTCCTTTAACACTCACGGGATTAGTATCCGTATGCAACCATCCCCATGGCTTCCAGTATTGAGGCTTAACAGACAGTTCTTTGATCTCAGCAGCAATATTCATAACTTTCTGCCAAATTGATTTCTTACCATACAGAACTTCTGCACCTCTCAGCAACCATTTTGCTTGTGATAGCATTGAATCCTCAAGTGACTTCCCCAATAGATGCACAGCTTCAGAGAATAAGGGAGCAGCATCAGGCCTGACCAGTAACCTGGTGAGGATAATTTGAACAAAGTTGCTCTCATTTTCAGAAGCAGTACTTTTATCAGGATGAGGTGACAGAGATCTTATTGCATCAGTTAAGGAGATCTCATTTTCCATAATCTTCTCGTTAACAGCCTGTTCATTGAGAAGAAGTCTAAGCTCAATCCACTGCCAATGAAACTTGGCAGGTTGCAGGGTATCCAAAACATGTACAAGTCTACCCATTATCTTTTTGACATTTTCTCCACATTGTTTTTTCAACTCACCTTGACCAGAGATCCAATTCCCACCATCCAATTTGATTACAGGTTCTGGCATTTTGCAATCTATGAGAGCATCTATAAAAAGCCTAGAACGGAGAGGGACCAATGCAGCAGCTTTTAAGTTGCTGTCTGTACCACTAGATTGTAGCATTGATACAAATTCTGAATCAAGGGTATCTGCTGCTATGAGATCATACAGGCCATGAGTGTTCCTGAAACATATCTCACGAAACGGAGAGTGCTTTATGGCATCACCTATAGCTACAGTTAATGATTGAGGTAACTGATGTGAATCTTCCCGTACTCCAACACTAGCATCAAGAATAGGCTTCCATATCACAAAAGCAAATATAGAATAGGCCGGCGGGAAGATCAAGTTCAGAGATAGCATTCGCTGCATTCTCGAGAGAGCTATAATTGAGGCTTCACCCAAAAGTTCCACAATAAGTCCATCACAAACAGTTCTGCAGTTCCCTACAAGAACCCTGAACCAGATCACAGAAACTTCAATCAAGTTATCAATCTTTGAAACTCCCACTGAGCGTGCACTTCCATTCACACTGGTTTTCAGACTCCTAGCAAACTGCATTAGATCCAGCCCTTCTTTAATCCTAAATAGGCTAACCATTCTGTCCAGGCTAGCAACACCCTGGAGAATTGCCCCAATCACAAGTGCAGAAACAGCTGTTATTCTTGCAGTTCTCCCAAGAGCTGCTTTACTGGAATGGTTTAAAGCTTCATTAGGTAAATTTGCATTAAAATCAAGGGATTCAGGAGACACTTGAAACTGACTGCGAGATGCCTTTCCAGGTGCAAAGGCTTGCATGAGAGCAGAAGAAGCTTCTGTTGCAAGAGCAACCTCAAAAACTCGGCTCTGACGTTCTCCAAGGGCTTCCTTCAATATACATAGGCAAGTGATATGAACACGTAATATGCGCCGAGCAAAATGTAAGGATCCAGAAGAGGAAGGGGCATTTAAGTGATTATTGCTAGCAGATAAATCAGGAATTCTGGCAATTACTTGTCCAACATTATTAACAATTGCAGCGATGGCAGAAGATACCAGCGAAGGATCGCCTTCCTGAGCAGCCCCACCAGTTTGTCTCATGCAGTCCATCAATCCTACCACTATTTGGTGAGCTAAGGGATAGCCATCTTCCCACTTCTCCATACTTGGAATTTTATTTGTTCCAGTTCCATAAGGCTTTCTATCTTTGCTGTAGAAGTGCTGAAAAGCTTCATCAACATGTTTGTTAACTATTTCCTTCATGCTCAATCCAACTCTAGAAAGTCGGGCTGCACCATTAATCTTTTGACGGAAATAATCATCAAGATCTTCGACTCCATTTGGGACACCAAGGGTAAAGCCAAAGTCCCCTTCTAAGGACCTTGCAGAGTCAATTTCAGAACTCTGTCGCTTATCACATGTGGATTTGAAGGTCTTCTCCCATTCAATAACACTGGCTACATTGTTGTACTTCTTTAGGATGTGGCGGGCATAAACTAAGGCGGGTGGAGCAGAAAGCCTGCCTTTGGATGCCAAAAATGTGGCAGCACGATGCATTGCAGCAGACAAAGTCTCGGGAATAAGGTCAGCTGCAACAATTGTATTTTCATAACTGAAACAGGAAAAAATAGATGTGTGAGATAATATTAACTATTAAGAATCAAAACCCAATCATTTCTGCATGAAACCTATGGGGTAGCCAACTTAAAATCAATGTGCATCAGGTAAATCCACTAAACATTGATTTTATGAGCGACAAATTATATGCAGTGTTTTCTTACAAACAAGAAAAACATAATTATTATCGTAAATCAGCAAAGATGCAATTCTAGATGTTACATAAGCACCCAACTTAATATTCAATACAAAAAACCTCAATCCTACCACATAAAGTTAGTGAAGTCACTCAGCTTTAAGGAAAAAGTCATATGGATATTTGGAGGTCAGATGTAGTTCTACTAGCACTATGTTAGGTTTTGGCTGAAAAGGAATGAGAAGAGGATGCAAAATTAAGTATTCCCTGTTCAGCTTTAAAAAGAATATCCTAGACTTAGTTACAAGCACAACAAGGGAAACAATGCTTCTCACTCTATGTCCAAACTATTATCACCATTTTTTTATCACTTCTCTTCCATCCACTCCAAGCGACACAGACCACAAAATTCATGTTAATAAATCATGCCCCAATTTTTTGGACTTTCCAGGACAACTTCCCTCAAAGAGCAAACCATGAGCTGAGTAGTGTCTGGGTAAATTTTAAAAGCTAAATTAGTAAACTGAAGCGGAGCCTCGGTGGAAACATATAATCAGATTTAAAACAGAATAGTAACCTCATGAAGTTAGTGGCCACTTTTGGTCGATAAATCATAGCAAGAACTATAAAGGCATTAAATAAAGCTACAACCAGGGCCACATACATGTTATATTCAAAATCATATCAAACTGAGTTTTGTATCAGTGATTTTGTGTAAAAATATTCTCTTTATGGTCAAGTGTGAAATATTTAAAGGATAATCAACAAAGATTCTAGCAAGGGACAGGCAAGCCACAAAACAATATCCACAAATGAGATGAAAAATAAGTGAAGACAGAAATCAAGAGCATACCTGCGGATCGATGACAAAAGAAATGCCTCCCCAATGTTATAGACATTGTTATCCACAATCCTAGGAAGCACCATATTACTCCTGCTCGGAATGGCAGAAGCAGGATTATTAGGAATTTTTGGCAACAACCATAGAAGAAACCTCGTTGCTGAAACATATTCATGGCAAACATCCATCATGTATAAAATTGCTGACAATTCATCTTCACCAAGCCTCCAGTATACGGAGCTTCGACCATCATTAGCAGGAAATGTCCTGCCATATTGACCAGCCTTAGGTGCAGTCCTTTCAGCCTCTTCGATTAGGTGCTTAACAACAGATACCAACCAGACAGTCAGTGTCCTCTTCTCTACAAATCGCATCTGCTTCAGAAGCTTTCCAATTGAAACAATATCTCCAGAGGGGGGTTTTCTGGCCACATCTACTGATTTTGTTATATCATCAGAAACACTTCTATGGTGTGGGCACCCAATCCTACTTTCACATACATGGCTCGTAGATGCTCCCTGACTACCTTCAATTCGAGCAGCAGCTAATTGTGCAAGACTTTGCATTTTCCGGCCAGATTTCTGCCTACTCCTTGAGGTCTGCTTGGCAGGCTTAGGAGGCGGTTCTGCTTTAAATGACTCCATATATTGGAGTCCCTTTTTTATCCACCATATTTCTTCTTCATCTGCTGGATTTGACTGCAGAAGTGAGCTCATTTCTTCACTTAATTTCTGTCTCTTGACTCTTCTGCATTCTTCACATCCAGATGATTCTTCAGCACCATCACTTCTATTGTAGACCCCACCAGGCCTCTTAATGCTCACTTGAGATTCATCAAGTCCAGCATCAACTGACGAAGGATTGGGAAATTGTAATAGTGCAGAAATCAAAGCTTTTAACTCCTCAAGCTTGGCATCCGTGTCAACATCTGTTGGTAATTTGGACGTTGCCTGAAAATACCACTGATCAACAGAAGATGGAGAACCGCTTCCATTTTCAAACATGTGATTATACTTTTTCTTCTTAGCCCCGTGTCTTGTACCGGGAGTGAATTTACTGAAACCTAATAAACCATCAAGTACCAGCCGGCGTTCATTTGAGTAAACATTCATTGCTTCCAAAAGAATTGGTGGTTCAGCAAACTGCGCTTCCTCCAGAGCATCACGAATGTAGGGAGCAGGCAACTGTTTCAAGAGTTTGTAATGTCTCTTCCGCTTCTCCAGGTTAGCCATAGGTCCAGTGCCATCTATGATTCCACTTACAATCAGCTGTCTGCCATATGCCAAAGGATTGAAAATGCCAGATCGCATCAACTCCCTTATTAGAAGTTGCAAACGTGTAAAACCTTCCCTGTTATGCACCTCATGTTGATCAATCCAGCATACAATAACATCATGCAAAGGGCTCGGACTCTCAAAAATATATGAAATATCTCTGTTTTTCCGGTTCGAACTGTACAGGGTACTCATCTTCAGTTTTAAAAGCCGTATTGCTATAAATATATGAGTGAAGTCTCTTCTACCAGTCAACTTCAGACCATTAGGAGGAGCAGCACGAAAATCCCTAAACTCACATGTGGCCCACTCACAAATGAGAAAAATGGAGCAAAGCAATGATGATGTGACCATACCAATATGCTTAAGTGATGTAAGTAAACAGGGACACACTTCAGCACTCCAATGTTCAGCATAAACCTCATCCCATGTATTTTCTAAGAGCAAGTTGTAAGAAACTCCGACATCCCCATGCATGAGAGCTTTGTCCAACACCTGCAAGGCTTTTGCTGCATTATGACCAGGATGATTGGGTTTGGCTGCTCTCGATAGAGTCTCTGAACGTTTTTGAATTGATGACACAACACTTTGGAAAGAAAAGGAGTCAGCCTGAACATCATGATTTCTGTCCCTAAGTACTCCAGATACTTCAATTTGACCACCTTTCACCTTCTTAGCATCCTCAGCCATTTTGGATAAGAAACTCCCATCATTCACCACATGACTTATCACGCACGTTGGCAAGGGAAAACAATTCAAAGCCACAAAAGTATCAGGTACAGCTAGTACTAAATATCGAAGCATCTCAACAACAGCCGCAGTAGTATATGCACGCCGAGAATTATCGACTAGATCAGAACCACCAGGAGAAGGCTCTTGTATGAACCGAACAGCAATCCCCACCAGTGTGCGCACATAAGTCTGAGATGAAACAACAGTTTCTATGACACCATATATAATGGGCAATAGCAACTGGAGAACACTGAGCAATTCTTTTTCCTGCAGTGAAGTGATTTCATGGGTTGGAACACAAACGGAAAACACAAACACAACCATCAGAATAAATTACAGATAACCAACCCCTCACATCCAGAAGATAAAGAGGTAAGGGGAAGAAGATCAGTACCTGGAGCTGATTAAGAACCCAATCAATAATGAGAGAAGGAATGACCAGTCCTTCAGCATGGTGCCAATGAATAATCCTAACCACATACCACCATTTAGTATACAGGGAAGGTTCCTCACCATCTACAAGAGATGAAAACAAATCACCCTTTTGCTGCAGTGAACCAGCAAAAATCATTTGTGAAGACCGATCTCGTGCATACAACGCTGAATGAGTATTGTTTCTTGTAATAAATTCATCCAACAGAGGCTGCAAGTACTCTATAACATCTTTTGTCCATTGTTCCGAACGGAGAACTTGAGTTTTGTCATGATACACGGATGAGGAATTAGAAGAGTTTGTGCGAACCTGAAACAAAAGATATTATCACTAATTCCTATACTTGAGGACGGCGAGTCAATTAAGGAAAAGGATTGCAACCATTTCTTCTCTTAACAGGACATCCATACCTGATTAAGATAAGTTACTTTGACGAACCATGTTGCTCTCAGCAACGGAACATTATTTCTAATAAGAACTTCAAAAAGAGATTTCTTCCGATAACCATGAGGTACATGGTCGGCCAATGACCGTAATCTTTTATGCGGCTGGGATAAGCCCTGGAGAGAAGCTCAAAACACTTCAGCAATCTGATTGTTTTTAACATTGATTAAAGCAATATTATTACACTAAAAAAACATCAAATGCCATCAAGAAAAGCCCAGGCAAGGAGACAGAAAGCATAAGCTTCACGCTACTCAAGTAATTGAGACAGCCTAAACAGTAAATATAAGCTGCTTATGGACGGTATTAATAAAGTTGTTGGATCAATGACTATACAGCATTTAATAAGTCCTAGATTAAATACAGAGATGCAGATCCATCAGCAAACTGGAAAATCAAGTTCCAAGGATCCACCAATTGCATGTTCAAAATATCCCATTTCGGAAAGTCAGCAAGAATATGTCATTTTGTTATTCTTATTCTTCTTGCAATTGCCAGGACAGATCACCATTGACTAGTTCAAAACACTGCTTCATATTTGTACAGAAATACATGTATACAACTCATAAATAACATGAACATCCCATTTTGTCAAAATGAAGAAATCAAATCTAACCTCGTGCATAAAAGGAGTGCGGCAAATAAAGAGAAAGGAGAAACTAAAACAATTTTGGATGTTCGGTTGCAAGGCAAAAATCTTTTATAAAAATGAACTTAAGTGAAACCTATGTAACCAGGGAAAACCAACTTCCCTCACCAAAAGGCAAAGAGAAGAATTTGTCCCCTTCATCATAGCATTCTCCTTATTATTTACACTAATACCACTGTATGGACAACTTCATAGGAACTAGAAGAAACCAAATGTGTACACCTTAGCTGCTCACCTAGTCACCTTGGGAATTAGGAAGTTTTCATTATGATTTATGGATCTCCTATCTGAGAAAGCAAGCCCAGATTGGCAATCCCGGAAAGTTCAGCATAATTATGTTTCAACATTGATGAGCAGTTAAGGTCGTTGATTAATAATCCAGCCTACATTAATGTTATGCAGTCCAATTACAAATTAATGATCTTATGGGATCAACAATTCAAGAAATGTAATTAAGTCGGAGATATTGCACACATAGGGCTACCCAGTATCAGTTACCAATCCTGCCACACTTCACAAACCAAATGAGATTGCATCATTTGTGAAAATATGCATAACCTAGAACTTGAAAGCAATTCATGATATGAAGGATGAATGTTTGAAGTCACATAACAATTTCATGAAATTAGCATGGAAGAGAAAAGACACACCTCAATCCACTTCCTCCTGGAGTCTTCTCCACATGGCCTTTGATCGGGGAAGATACCAGGCTTGGTCAATAGTGAACCAGAAAGTGGCACTCCATAAACTTGACCCGCCTGCATATGAAGGATACTTATTAAAGTCAACTACAATGATGCTTGTATCAGTATCCAGAAGGCATCAAACATAACAAGTTCATATATCTTGCAGCAAAAAAAATCATGAAATTGATCCATTCATGAGTAAAGGGATAGCCTTTTTTCTCCCCTTTCTAGGATGAGCAAGGAAAAAAGTTGCAGCACCTTTCGCTTTTGGGCACGAGACTCATTAATTGCCCTATGACATTTTCTGATTGCCTGCAAGTGGATTAAAATTTCACCTATAAGTTTCATTTAGACCACAAAGCAAACATAAGCGAGCCTCTAAATTCTACGGAAAATGAGAATAGGTTCCTGGTTAATATTTTACTGCGCACCTCTTTGCACTTGGAAATAGTGGGATTGTTGAAAAACTGAACTTGAGATAAGATAATCTCTCTGGATTCCTGAATTCATTTTGATCATATAACAAAAATGTAAGTAGAAATACAAAAGGTATGATAAGAGAGTCTTATGCCAAGAATATTAACATTAAGACCTGTAGAGACTACCTCAAGACCTTCAACAGTCTCTCTGTAACCAGATAGCACATACTCCCGTGTAAGTGTCTCCTCAGGGCAATTAGGAGTCTGTGGGTGGAAGTCAGGTGGCCCAAGTCTGTAACCATAGAATACAGCTGAGTTAAGGAAAGAGCTATGATAAGTTGTAAAATAGAACTGTAAATGAGATCTCAGGAACATGTTGGGATAGCCAGAAACCTGGTTAATAAAATCAAGAGCATATTCATAAGGCTCTGACACAATAGTATGTACAATGGAGGAAAGAGAAAAATATATAGGTTATACTTGAAATTACCTGGAATTTAATGGTTCCTTGTCACACCTCAATTTGTATGGGGTTGGCTGTGCAGAGCGTCTGAGAGAGAGAGAACAAGATAGATACACCAATTAAGTAGAAATAGTTTTGACAATTCAAATATTTAATAAAACAAAATAAACATAAATATTATGCTTTAAGGGAGAAATAGCTAGCAGCCTCGACATATAAAAAAAAAAGACAAAATTTACAGAGAGAGAAGAGTAAGAGGACTGTGACTACCAGAAAATCTCTTCAAGTCAGAATTAAGAAATTGCTATAACAGATAAGGGGCAGCATTGCATGGTAAATATAGGATATCGTAATCTCATCCAAATCAGTAGTACTGAATCCATAACTGAGAAAAATGGCAATTTAATCCTTCAATATAACAGTAATGTTACGCCAGAATGAAAACCTAGTGAAAGAGTATATGTTTAAACTAATAAACATTCCATCACCTCAATAATCTAGCATTAAGTTACTTCCACTAAATCTTAAATTTGTTTACATATCAAGTAAAACAATTTTGTTTTTATTTTAGAAAGTTGTCCTTTCAATCCAATCTGCCATGTTGGTTTTATCCAAATATTTTATCAATAATAAATTTAAAGCGGAACAAGGATTTATCTTTCACAAATTGAATAGTGCAGTGAGCCAAAAAGTACCTCCATTATAGGAACCATTTGAAGAAAAACAAAAACTAAAGTACCTCCTTCATTATAGGAACCATTTGAAGAAAAACTAAAACTTACGAAGTCTGAAGTGACCTACCAGCATGACTTTACTAGATTACAAAATAAACCTATAACTTAAGGGAAAAAATACTCTCAGTAACATAAGAATTTTTTCATAACTGCAAGCAAATTGACGTGCTTCCTTCCAATATTTATACAGGAGGATTTCTGACACACTGCATGCAAGTTGATCACCAGTGGACTTGTATATGCATCTGCTATAGACATAAACCACAGCAGATCACTACCTTGAATTTAGTGAGAAGTTAGGAGGCTGAGTGGATGGGTCAGCACGGGATGCATCCCTTGACTGTATTCCGGAGATTGCACTGTTATTGACTGCACTAGTGCAGCTGCCAGCATGATACCTTTGCATCTCTTCCAACAATCATCTGCATGCTGCCACCAGCATCGAGCAGCAAAAAGAAATGTCTGCTTGCTAATCCTCCACAGGAATTTATTCAGAGACTTCCATAATCCATGTGATAATAGCCAGTTAAATTCTGGACATAAAAGATCAAGTAAATAAGAGAACTTCCATTTGAAATAACATCCAAAAAATGTAATATTTAAAAAAGGCCACATTATTGAGTTGAGAACCAGCTTAATGGTCTTACAACACACGAAGATTATACTTAAAACTACGTGACAGGTCCTGGACCATCAAAAAGTGTAGCAAAGCAATGAATATGGTGTGTGCCATGACTAATTTTCAATATGAAAATAGTATACCATTCGTATAAATTGTAGAAATAAATATGAAGCATAAAAAAGAATGATAGTTTAGGAGCTCTAATTAACTGTAATTAACTGTAAAATAATAAACTCCATGGAGAAACGGAAGAAAAGTAAACATAATTAGCAACCAAAACAAATATATGAAATGAAATCAAAAACTGCGTATCGGACCTTTTTTATATTTTAGATACTAACAGCACAATACTTAGGAATCTTTATTATAAATTTATAGATTGTTTGGTTAGAAAAAGTTTTCCCAAATTACAAGCTTACCCCAAGAACAACTATGTATGATTCACGCCATGAATAAGAATGCCGAACTTCAATCAGCATAAAACATGCATGTATCCCAACTAAAACATGATAACATTAAACAGCATCTCTTTTCCCCAACTGGCCAGTTCTTAAAATGACGGTCCAAGCAACCAGGAAGTCGGTTGCACTCTTAATGTCAATTAAATTATTTCTGTTAACTCCAAATTTGCTTATATAAATAAAAATAGAAAATCATTTTATCTAACTGACCACGAGAAGCATAATATAAAATAAAACTCCCTATCACATTAATCCAAGTTCATGCATTACACATCCCTCATTTAGGATTCACCCCCCTACCCGGAAAAAATCCATCAATTAAACCCTTCATCGTAATTATTCAAACACGTGATAATTACTAAAATACCATCAAACAACAATCCAAGAACTTCGCATCAGCAGCTTCAACACATTAATACTCAATTAAACCAACAGCTCATACACCTGATATTTGTACTGAATCAATACTCATCTAAACTAGCAAATAACTCAAAAGGAGCTAATCAATAGCCAATGGTGCAACGAACCCAAAAGCACATAATTTTAAAGAACGCATTTTTTTTTACGTTCCCCAAAATGAACAAAATCAAAATCAAAGCATACCTGATAAACAAAGTCAGAAATCCTAAAACTAATCGATTCCCAAAATCCCGCGAGTAACGATTGCCAAGTATTGGGAGTTCAGGACTTGAACTAGGGTTCAAAGGAGCAAGGAAGCAAAAGCTAGGGTTTTTCACATATAACTTAAATCACGAACTGAAGAGAGAGAATTTGTGGAAATAGATGGGAAGATGAGATTTCAAGTGTCGATAACAGGAGGTTTACAACCAGATTAGGGATTTGAAATCGTGTTGGATGAATCAAATTCAGGGGAATTCTAGATTACGTAGTTGTTTTATTGTATCTGTATGTATCGATGTATCTATAGGTTGCAAGATACAGAAAGAGAAATTTTAGAGAGAGATAGGAACTGAGTTTTTAGTACTTTTTAGACAGAGAAACGGAAGTAAATTTTGCACCCATAAGCAATTTCCTTTATTCTCTTTTCCACCCCCAATAAATACTAATTTCCATCAAACATCCTAAAATAAAACTACTACTCACCTCAATTTGAGTTTTTTTAATTTAAATACAATCTCAAAAAAAAAAACTATAAATAGTTGCTAAATAATAGCACTCTGCACCTTCTAAAACTAATTCTTTATCCATTTGAACTTTAAATTTAAATTCACATTAACATATGAACCTAAAATAAAACTAGTACTCACCTCAATTTGATTTTTTTTAATTTAAATACAATCTAAAAAAAACTATAAATAGTTGCTAAATAATAGCACTCTGCACCGTCTAAAACTAATTCTTTATCCATTTGAACTTTAAAATTAAATTCACATTAACATATTTCATGTATTAATTTGGTTAAACTCCAATCGTAAGCTTTTGCACTAATAATAATTTTTCAACATAATATCAATATACTAAGTCATACTTTCAAGCTAGACAGATTTAATTTACATGTTAGTTTTGACTTTTGAGTTATATAAATCTATTTTCAGTGTTAGCTTCATTAGTTTGTGATTTAAAATAATCTTTAATGTTTCAAAACAATATATTTCATTAATGCACGACACGCTGAGTATTATTATCCGCATAAAATGCGATGATATTTGCGAATTATTGATAATTTAGCAATTTGAAGGGCTTGAAACATATTTTTGGGTTTTGTGGGGGCTAAAGTGCAAATCCCAAAACCAAGGTACTGGGATGTGGGAGGGGGGGTTGACTTGTTAATTTTGGTTGCTGACATGAGAAGATTATATGCTATATTGCTGCTCAAATTGGGTTTTTTTTGGCAAATTCAGAGGATAATAAATAGTAGATTCTTATTTTGTAGCTCTCGAAAACAATTTTGGCTACTGATGTTAGTTTGATAATTTATCTTTTTACACATGAGGATCATTTTTATGTCGAAGAAATCCATAACGTATATGATTTTTCAGTTTTGACGTATCAATGAAATTGAAACACATAGCATTTCATTTATTATACCGTCATTCCATCATTTATGACACACGTGTCACTTCGGGAACACCCGATCACTCTTGATCTCTTCCAGTACACCAATAATGTCACACGAGACTACATGACGCTTACATATAAAATTGTTATATTGTGTGTATATATATATACACATATATATAATGAGAGTTACTAAATATATCACTAAAATTACTTTTTGCACCATAAATTATTTTTCATTTTCTTTTATTAGTTATTAATTTACCTAAAAACCTTTACTAATTAAAAAAATTGCATTCCGTTCGAACTCCTATGTATATCCGAACAAACATGGTGTGTCCGAACTCCTATTTTTAAATAGTACTTGAACAAAAAATCATGGAGTCCGTTCGAAAATAAATTTTCGAACACACCATGTTTGTCCGAACATAGAAGTTCGAACGAGACAATTTTAAAAATCCTACCTGTTCGAAAATTAAATTTCGTACAAACATGATGAGTTCGAAATTTAATGTTCGAACCACTCTTAGACTTTTTTTCTTTTTAAGTAAAGGGCATTTAAATAATTTCATAATTATTTTATTTTTCTATTTTTTTTATGGTGCGAAGAGTAATTTTAATGGTGCATTTAGCAACTCTCATATATAATATATTAGGTCACAACATAAGTTTTCAGTTATTATAATTTTAAGTAATCGAATATATCATGTAGTTTTCTCTTATTACCGAAGCCAAAATATTATTACAGTTTACGATAGTCAGAGAGGTGAAATTCATGTAATATATCATATTTTTTAATGATTTCGTAATGTGATATTTTGTATCCTACTTATATTGATTAAAATTATAAAATGCAATCGTGATATATTTAATGTGTATGTGCTTAATTATTTTTATTTTGAATATATTTACTTTTTGAAAGAAAAAAAAAAGGCCGAAGGTGAACTCCTCTCTATACATTTCAAAATGTATCCCAAATATAATACCATCAAATAATTGTTTTATTATATTGTTTTATTGATTATTAATTACCATACTAATGTCGGTCACTTCTTCTTCTTCTTCTTCTTCTTCTTCTTCTTCTTTATTATTATTATTATTATTTGCTTCTTTTGTTTTTAGTTGGGAGTAGATCTGGATCGAGTTCGAGAGTTTTCCTTTTTACATATAAATTTTCACCGCTTAGTATTCCCGAGGGGATGACATGTGTCGTCTTTGATTATCTCTCATTTTTATTTTTTTTCTTTTCCTTTGTAAATCTAAATCAATTTACTTACAATGTCTTGTGCATTATTTATCAAGTGTTAGCTCGGTATGTATATATTATATGTATTTTCCACTCATAAATTTATTGAATGGACAAAATATGAAATACATAGCCTTAAAATAAAGGGGGCACTCTCCCATGCACCTTATGCTTATGCATATCAAACGGGCGCAAGGCGCCCACGCGCGGTGCGTGTGCGTCACGCGCCCGTCTCTCTCTCTCTCTCTCTCTCTCTCTCTCTCTCTCTCTCTCTCTCTCTCTCTCTCTCTCTCTTTTCTAGGCTGGTTTAAAAAAAATCGATTTTCTATTTTTCTTTTTGTTTTCTTTCCAAAATTTTATATTCAAAAATAAAGTTAGTGAATCATAAAATTCATATGAATTTATTTAATTTATTTGAAATAAAAAAGAATTTATATCCTAAAATGGAATTAATAAATCTTTAAAAAAACACAAAATAAACCCCTAAAAACACCCCCGAAAAAAAAACCCTAAAAAACACAAATAAACCCTAAAAACACCCCAAAAAAAATCCTAAAAAACACAAAATAAACCCCTAAAAACACCCCAAAAAAATCCTAAAAAACACACAATAAACTCCTAAAAACACCCCAAAAAAATACTAAACCCTAAATCGGCCCCCCAAAAAAAAACCCTAATAAAAAATTAAAAAAACACTAAACCCTAAACCTCAAATCCCTAAGCCTTGGACATTAATTGAGATGAAATGAATCATAATTTGAATTAAAGAAACTCGTATAGAACAAGTTGCAGGCCCAATACTTTTTGTACTTCAAAATGATACTTTTTATACTTCAAAATGATACTATTTAGTGTTCAAAATGATATTATTTCTAGCGTTTTTTTTTTGGGGGGGGGGGGGGGGCGGGTCAGGGTTGACCCGCGTGACCCGTCCCGTCTGATAGGTTTAATTTCGTGAATTTTAGTTTTGAAAGTCTGATAGGAGTTTTGCTCTAAAATAAATACAAGAAAAACTAATTCAAATTTGTAATTTTGTATTATCTTTATAATTTTTTTTTTGTTTTACACAAAATATTTTAAATTATTTCAGCATGCAACTTGAATAATTATAATTTTATATCTTACAATTTGTTTTGAACACTGCCAAACATTTTTTCTTCAACTAATCCTATCTATTACTAAATATTACTTTCAATAATTATTTAGTTATTATATTTCAATTTTATAATTACGACAGTTCTGTACAGCTATTTATCATATTAAACCATCACCAGAGATAGATGACAAACAATAAAATGAAATCAAATTACTTCGTATAATATACAAAGTTACATGTACGTATTTTGACAATGCTAACTTTCAAATGATTATGTTTTCCATATTCATGAAAAGGAGAAATTAATACCATGCAGGAATTATTTTTATATATAATTTATAGCACAAAATTATAAAATATAGTCCTGCAATTCTCAGTATTTTTTTTCCCTCTCTCTAAAAGTTTAAACTTGAGCTGTTTCTATTGCTTTCAAGATATATATATATATATACACACACACACATACAAATTTACGTTACCTGAAAGCAATAAACTCGATAATAAATTTCATGATTTCTGACTCTGTTTACAAGTATGATTTGTTTTACAATATTATTTGTTGGTTGATTTTTTTGTGTTATTCTGATTTTATTAATAAATGCAGAGTTATTGATGATAACATGCAAAATAACTAAATAAGTGTCATGGTGGGAATTAACTATTTATAAAAAATGAAAAATCAGATTGAGGTGAAAGTGCAATCTTTTTGACTTTTAAGGTGTGAAGCTAATTATTATCTGCCCAGAGCCGGAAATAAATCAAGGATTTGCTTGTCGTTGAAAAAATATGCTTCCTTCCTTCCTTCCTATATTGAAACTCGTTTTCTATGCATAAATGATAAATCCACACGTATTCAATTAACAGAATCATCATTTTTTTTATCTTTATTTTTACCTTTTTAGTTAAATAATGTATTCCTGTGCTGTCTATTTGATACTCGATTTCAAATCCCAAATCGATTTTGATTTATCAAATGATTTCCTTGAATTAATACTAGCCTTTTGGTTCATGATTGGCTATTTTAGCAACTCCTAGCCTCTCGGTTATTTTTTGCTTGTTTAGATGTGCATTTATTATGTAAAATATGAAGGTTATAAGACATTAATTTGGAGGGATTTAAATATTATCAAATTTGGAGTTGATTGACTATGTTCCACTTTACAAGTTAAGAAAGTTGCTAAACAGACTACGATTTCTCTTCACACTATACAATGGTAATTTTTATTTTTATGTTTTTCCTTTCCACGCTACAAGATTTTCATTTTTACCCTTTATCTTAAAAATAATTTTTTAACAATATTATTAATTTAAAATCATACTCAAAGGAAAAATTTTAATCAAAATTTGCAATAGATACAAATGAGAGAGACAAACGCAAGATGCAAGAATTCAAAAATCTTTTTTTTTCTTTCAATCTAGCGGAAGGCATCAAAATCAAAGGTGGAAGGAAGTGTTCTTCGGACAGAGCTTTATTCGATCCAACCCAAATCGAATTTCATGGAGGTTGTTTGTTAGTTTGATTTCTCATTTTGATTGTGTGGAAAATAATGGAGAAAGATTGAGTTTTTCGATTTTTTACTTCATTTTTTATTGTTATGTGAGATAAAAAAATGTTTTTCTGAATTTATGTAGTTAAAATTTTTATTATTCGTTCCAATTGTTTGAAGATTCAAGTTTTACTTTGTGAAAAAATGGTGTCTGTTATTTCTGAAAAATTTTAGTCGTCAAATTGGTTTTGTTAATGGGAAGATGCTTAGGTCGACAATTGTTTTTCGACTATAGTTGTAACGCCCCGATCCCGGGAGAATAGTGACAAGGGACCGGCGCGTTACTGGGGGAAGGGGGAAGGGGTTGTTGCATAAAGATAATTATAGAAATAGGGTTAGTGCCCCAAACATTTGGGCAACATAACCTTTGTATTCTGAAATAAAATCACCCACGAGAGTGTTCAGAAGGAATAAGGTTAGTGCCCCAAACATTTGGGCAGCATAACCTCTGTAACTGGAATTAAACCACGCTCTAAGGCGTCTTAGAAGGAACTTGAATAAAACACCAATCATCAAAGGGAACTTATCCCACCAAATAACTGTAAAGGAACATCATAGCATAATGCTGAAATCATAACATGCTTCAAACAATTGAAGACAAGCTGTATCAGAGTGAACGGAACAAGCGCGGAGCACAATTCAAGTAAAATTATTTGGAAGCACTTAATTGATATAAAATATCTAAGATTTCTGAACAACACAAAAAGAGCAAGCATATAAGAACAAGTAAGCCCTCGCCTCAGCTTCGTCATCTTCCAGCCTGCCTCTCAACCTGAAAAGATTTTAGAAAAGATTTGGGCTGAGTACTAGCGTACCCAGTGGGCAGATTTTGATAAACAGTTCACAAACATTTTATAAATATGAATATCGTATCCACACAAGTATAACAATGGAAAGGTTTCAAATCTCAAAAGCATTCCATGTATACAAAGCTTCTTTTAATCTTACACGCTCTGTCTCAACTGTCCCTTCCTACAGTGTCTTAACTTATATACACGTCCTCCAGCCCAGCTGTCTAATAAAGGATAGTGTATACGGTCCCAAAGCTTAAAGGATCCGAACTCGAGTCTAGTTAAGCACTCAATGTTTTCGTAGGATACTGGCGAACGCGAACAGTGAGCTAAATCATTTTGATACAGATATTCATGCTTCACAATTGAAAAATAATTGAGCTTAATAGCTGAACATAATTTAAGAAAAATATAACCCACCTGGATGACGAGCACATGACGGCACAATAACTTCGAAAATAGTTTCATTAATCCTAGCAGGCTCTGCAGGTCCTACAAGGGTCGATATTCGACTCAGAATAATCTCTATATTTTCGGGAATTAATCTACTGAAATTCGAGCTATTGTTTAAATTTTATTCTTTTCAAAAATATACTACGCGACTCTAGAGACCTCGTGTACATTTAACGCAGAAGGAAATAAATTCTAAAATATTATTCTTGATTTATTGGGACCAACCGCTTTGACAGAGGTCTCTTTTCAAAACTTGTCATTTTAATCGATTTTTATCAGATTTGTGCCACGGCACTTTTTAACCGTTCAAAAATTACGAAAATATTCAAGGACCATCCTATATATGCCAAGACTATAGTTTGAGATTTTTAGAATTTTTCAATAACACATGCTCCCGGTACAAATATAATTGCTTAAATTAAATAATCGAGATTTTTCAAAACTCGTCCAAAAATTACGAAATTCGACGGACATATAGGATATATTATTTCGAGCAACTTTCGAGAAGAAACATTTTTGATTTGACGACCAGAAACGGGTCAATACGGTGAAAAACGTGACTGATCGGCGACGTTTGAATTTTCTGTTTTCCGACGATTTCGCCGGATTCCGACCGTCGGATGGCAACGAGTTCAACAAACGAAATGTAGAACATATTTAAATACACGACATATTAAAATTGGGGCTAAAAAGGACGAGAAATGGACCGATACGATAGTCGCGCGACGTGGAAACAACGTTGCCACTTTCCGGCGCATGACAACAACTCCGGCGACAGCGGTGGCGCTCTGGTGATGACAGCGGCGGCGGCGGCAGAGTGGTGGTGGTGGTGGTTGCCTGCTCCAGCCCCCCCTCCCTTTCTTTCTCTCTTTCACGCTCAACTCTCTCTCTCGGATAACTCTCTCTCTCTCTTCTCACTCTTTCTTTCTTCCCTTCTCTTTCTTTCCTTTTCTTCTTCTTTTTTTTTTTTTTTTTGACGGCAAAAGCTATTTCAGCAGGTGGAGGGGGATTGCCTTGGATCCAAAAGGGGGAACATGATAAGGATGGGGAAAAAATTATAGATATTTAGATAGGATATTTTTAATATAATATTGATAAATATTTTTTTACTCGATTTAAAAATTGCTTTATTTTACCGGGAGTTCAATTGATCTCGCATCGAAAATCTAAAAATATCGGGGTATTCTTTGACTCATTTTCTATTTAGACAACTTAAAATGGTATGTCGAAAATGTAATTTGATAATCGAACGAGAAAATATTCCTTTACAAATTAATTAGAAATCACTATTTATTTTACCAAAAATATTGTCAGGAGTTCATTTGACCTCTAATTAAAATTTTAAAAGTATCATTGAAATTCTCAGGTCGTTTCTATTTACAAAAATCATTATTGACCACGCGTCAAAAATATTTCAAATATAATTTTTTTTTCAATCTTAAATAATACCTAAAGTCGCGTATTTTATCTATTTTACTTTATTTTAGCTCCAATAAATTTTTTTGTAGCCTTTTAAATAAATTTAGAAAACTTTTAACTATAATCTAAAAATACGGGGTGTTACATCCTACCCTCCTTAAAAAAAATTTCGTCCCGAAATTTACTAATCTTGAAATGGAGTGTCGGGATAGTTCTTGAGCAATTCTGACTCCAACTCTCACGTTGCTTCTTCTTATCCTTGGCAGTTTCGTTGTATCTTCGTTAAGCTAATCACTTTATTCTTCAGAGTCTGGGTCTTCCGATCAAGAATGGCCTGGAGCCTTTCGTCATATACAAAATCGTTATTAGCATCATATCTTCTTTTCTGGTCACGTGATTTAAGATCAAACACGTACTTCTTCACCATCAAAACGTGGAACACATCATTGAGGTTGGGTGGGAAGGCCATCATATACGCTACTTCATTAATCCTATCAAAAAGACTGTTTCTCTCGAGTCGTAAATCATACTAAGATGCATACTTTGTCTTGGTCCACTTTAACTTAATGCGCATAACTCTTCATACGTTCTTCTCTACAGCTTTCTTCAAATTTTCTTTCACATCATCTTTTGAGTCGATAAGAGAGATATAAAATAGATATCGATCCACTTGAATCAAATCATATTATCTCGATCATCGTATACGTCACCCGGAAGTTAAGACATTCAATCTCAAACTTGTCTTTACTCATTGATGACAAATGTATAAAGACAGGAGTAGCGAGAACGGATCTTTCTATCGCGATTCTTCATAGACATTCTAAATTCTCCCGACATGCTCCTTAAATACATATACACACGAGCTGCATTTACTAGAAATCCATATAACTCGAGCCATCTAAAAGAATATACTCATCCATTCTAAGTTCTTCCTACTTTCAAGTCTACAAGACACTACATAATCGTTCCCATCTTTCTGAATCAATCTGCTCTTTATAATACTCATCAGATTCTCGGTTAAACCGGAATCCATATGTCCCAGAAATCCTATTAAATCATAGGCCAACCACGACCTTACCGTGAACCCTCTTTCATGTAGGATTTAATCCAAATCCAAACATCACATAACACATTCTTTTGAAATTTCACATCATAACAAATTGACTCATTTAGTGGAACCAATTCATGTGGGCTCATAATCTTGAACGTGGAAAAACACTTAATCAACCTATGTTCCATAAGAATCTCAACAATCATCAACTTAAAATCCAATCTACCTATCTAAAGAAAGCCTCTTAATTGCCTAAATTCTCAAAAACAACATGATAACTTAACATTCAATCCAAAGTTCAAGCCACTATAATCTAGATTCTTTGCTATGATCAATCTAGAATCCATTCACAACTCATTCTCATCACTTAAGGTAATTATAACCTCTTTCAATTATTTCCATCTTTTGGTCAAAATCTAGATGTCTTGACATCTCTAAATAACTCTATCATGAAACATTAACATAAGTTCGAATCACAATACTTTATCGTGAAACTTGGAGATAACTCTCTTGTAAATGAATCACAACCTCTTGTCGTGAAACCTAAAAATAATTCTTAACCAAATGATGAATCATGAAATATAATCATGAAACCTGTAAAATATTTTCAAAATTATTCACGATAACGGATAATGAAATTTGAAAATATTTTCAATGAACGAATCATGATATCAAATCGTGAAACCTTAAAATATATGAATCATGACCTCTCATCATGAAACCTGATAATATTAAGAATCATGACCTCTTATCATGAAACCTGGTAATAGAATCATGATCTCTCATCATGAAACCTGAAAATAGCTTTTGAATCATGATCTCTGGTCATGAAACCTAAATAGAACGAATCACGATTTTTTTTTATCATGAAACCTCAAAATAGCTTTAATAAATGAATCACGATATCTGACCGTGAAACCTGGAAAAATATTTAGCGTTGCAAACAGCAATCTCATATGTGGCAATTTTAAAATACTTGTGTACCTTTTGTTGAGGGCAGCGTAGATGACGTGCTGAGGGCTGATGAATAAATAGTGAAAAAGAATAGATATAATTCTGAATTCAAAGAATAATGCAGCAGGTCTACAGAGTTGCAAACCTGCTCTGATACCAATCTGTAGCGCCCCGATCCCGGGAGAATAGTGACAAGGGACCGGCGCGTTACTGGGGGAAGGGGGAAGGGGTTGTTGCATAAAGATAATTATAGAAATAGGGTTAGTGCCCCAAACATTTGGGCAACATAACCTTTGTATTCTGAAATAAAATCACCCACGAGAGTGTTCAGAAGGAATAAGGTTAGTGCCCCAAACATTTGGGCAGCATAATCTCTGTAACTGGAATTAAACCACGCTCTAAGGCGTCTTAGAAGGAACTTGAATAAAACACCAATCATCAAATGGAACTTATCCCACCAAATAACTGTAAAGGAACATCATAGCATAATGCTGAAATCATAACATGCTTCAAACAATTGAAGACAAGCTGTATCAGAGTGAACGGAACAAGCGCGGAGCACAATTCAAGTAAAATTATTTGGAAGCCCTTAATTGATATAAAATATCTAAGATTTCTGAACAACACAAAAAGAGCAAGCATATAAGAACAAGTAAGCCCTCGCCTCAGCTTCGTCATCTTCCAGCCTGCCTCTCAACCTGAAAAGATTTTAGAAAAGATTTGGGCTGAGTACTAGCGTACCCAGTGGGCAGATTTTGATAAACAGTTCACAAACATTTTATAAATATGAATATCGTATCCACACAAGTATAACAATGGAAAGGTTTCAAATCTCAAAAGCATTCCATGTATACAAAGCTTCTTTTAATCTTACACGCTCTGTCTCAACTGTCCCTTCCTACAGTGTCTTAACTTATATACACGTCCTCCAGCCCAGCTGTCTAATAAAGGATAGTGTATACGGTCCCAAAGCTTAAAGGATCCGAACTCGAGTCTAGTTAAGCACTCAATGTTTTCGTAGGATACTGGCGAACGCGAACAGTGAGCTAAATCATTTTGATACAGATATTCATGCTTCACAATTGAAAAATAATTGAGCTTAATAGCTGAACATAATTTAAGAAAAATATAACCCACCTGGATGACGAGCACATGACGGCACAATAACTTCGAAAATAGTTTCATTAATCCTAGCAGGCTCTGCAGGTCCTACAAGGGTCGATATTCGACTCAGAATAATCTCTATATTTTCGGGAATTAATCTACTGAAATTCGAGCTATTATTTAAATTTTATTCTTTTCAAAAATATACTACGCGACTCTAGAGACCTCGTGTACATTTAACGCAGAAGGAAATAAATTCTAAAATATTATTCTTGATTTATTGGGACCAACCGCTTTGACAGAGGTCTCTTTTCAAAACTTGTCATTTTAATCGATTTTTATCAGATTTGTGCCACGGCACTTTTTAACCGTTCAAAAATTACGAAAATATTCAAGGACCATCCTATATATGCCAAGACTATAGTTTGAGATTTTTAGAATTTTTCAATAACACATGCTCCCGGTACAAATATAATTGCTTAAATTAAATAATCGAGATTTTTCAAAACTCGTCCAAAAATTACGAAATTCGACGGGCATATAGGATATATTATTTCGAGCAACTTTCGAGAAGAAACATTTTTGATTTGACGACCAGAAACGGGTCAATACGGTGAAAAACGTGACTGATCGGCGACGTTTGAATTTTCTATTTTCCGACGATTTCGCCGGATTCCGACTGTCGGATGGCAACGAGTTCAACAAACGAAACGTAGAACATATTTAAATACACGACATATTAAAATTGGGGCTAAAAAGGACGAGAAATGGACCGATACGATAGTCGCGCGACGTGGAAACAACGTTGCCACTTTCCGGCGCATGACAACAACTCCGGCGACAGCGGTGGCGCTCTGGTGATGACAGCGGCGGCGGCGGCAGAGTGGTGGTGGTGGTGGTTGCCTGCTCCAGCCCCCCCCTCCCTTTCTTTCTCTCTTTCACGCTCAACTCTCTCTCTCGGATAACTCTCTCTCTCTTCTCACTCTTTCTTTCTTCCCTTCTCTTTCTTTCCTTTTCTTCTTTTTTTTTTTTTTGACGGCAAAAGCTATTTCAGCAGGTGGAGGGGGATTGCCTTGGATCCAAAAGGGGGAACATGATAAGGATGGGGAAAAAATTATAGATATTTAGATAGGATATTTTTAATATAATATTGATAAATATTTTTTTACTCAATTTAAAAATTGCTTTATTTTACCGGGAGTTCAATTGATCTCGCATCGAAAATCTAAAAATATCGGGGTATTCTTTGACTCATTTTCTATTTAGACAACTTAAAATGGTATGTCGAAAATGTAATTTGATAATCGAACGAGAAAATATTCCTTTACAAATTAATTAGAAATCGCTATTTATTTTACCAAAAATATTGTCAGGAGTTCATTTGACCTCTAATTAAAATTTTAAAAGTATCATTGAAATTCTCAGGTCGTTTCTATTTACAAAAATCATTATTGACCACGCGTCAAAAATATTTCAAATATAATTTTTTTTTCAATCTTAAATAATACCTAAAGTCGCGTATTTTATCTATTTTACTTTATTTTAGCTCCAATAAATTTTTTTGTAGCCTTTTAAATAAATTTAGAAAACTTTTAACTATAATCTAAAAATACGGGGTGTTACAATAGTGCACAACAATAAAGAATTATTCGATAAATCAAGTTAGATCAAAATTTGTATAAAAAAAAATATATGATATGATATGCTTGATTCAAAAAATATTTTCTGATATTGTCATATGGGGTCCAAAAACATTCTTTGATAATCTGTACTTGATATAAAAAAAATATCATTCAACACAACATAGCATAAACTCCCTTTTGAATCAGATAACTTGTTAGATATGCTCTCAATACTAATATACACTCTGTTAGGATAATATTACTGGAGAAGGCCAAATGCATTGACAATGAGACAACATGTGATTCAACAACTTTAATTGGCTGAACAAAAGACGGCTTGAATCCAAGATAAAGGGGAGGCAGGTGTGATAAGTCCATTTATTTCGTGTTTTTATGGGCATTTTATCCCTTATAAATGTCCTTTTTTAGTGTGTTTTGAGTCGAAAAGAACCAGGTTGCGGTCAAAGGGCATTCCAAGAGTCGAGTCTGGCGGAAGGGGCATTTTATGCCCAAATATTCACGATTATCTCGCACATATGTTCATCAGAGGCACAGGGGACGTCCTCAGTATCCATCCCACATTCGGTCGGTGAAGTGGGCATATCAGATACGGATGGAGTTGACAGATGATGTCGTGCCCACAATACTCGCACAGACTCGACCACATGGCAGAATGGGCATTCCAGTGAAACTCGGAATTCAGTTGAAAGGAGAGCTGGTGAAAGATAGCTACATATCCGAATAAGAGTTGGAGCTAAGTTGGACTCCTGGAAGGTGCTGCAACAAAGAGATAAGCTCAGACGAAGAGATAAGCGCAATCAAAGAAGATAAGAACAATCCCTAAAAAATAGGGATTTGTTAAAGCTGAAGCTTATCCCAGTCAAGGTCAGCGAGGGCACGCCGTTTCGGAATTTCAGCAGAAGACCCCCGCCTGTGGAGGAAACTCTACTCAGAAATGTAACTATTTAAACAAGTTTAGTCTCTGGAAAAATAAGCTTTAGACAGTCAGAAACATTTTCACATTTTACATTCTGCATTTTCATTTACAGTACGCTGCTTAGGCAGCAAAAACAATCCGAAAGGTCTTAAACCTTCGGGAATTAGGATATGTTTATGTTCATCGACGTTGGAGTTGAGTTTTTGCTTAATTAATTCAGTAAGTTCTTATTTATTTTTATGTCTTTAAATTCTGAGTTTCAATTATGTCTAGCCTTCTCGGCTAGATCTTTAATTCTGACATTTGAATGATGAAATTGGTTTGAGCATAAATCTGGACTCGTGAGGCCAAAATGGGCATAGTAATGCATGATTAGTTTCCGTTAATTCTTGTGCCTTGTTCCACGTGAGTGTGTGTATGAAGTGCCCAATGTGGTTGATCACTCGTTAGGTAAAGAGGGCACACTACTATTAATTGAATGGGCGAATCGTGACTGTGTGTCGGTTCATATAGTAATAAGGGAATTAATGGGGTGTTGTGGGCACATGAGGAATCAGTTGAACACAACAGATCTGGGTCCGTCTAGGGCACACTGCTGCTTGCTTGCTTACATCTCTTAGAGGAATCGAGAGATGGGTAACTGGTTAGGGGTTTAATCGAAGAGGAATCACTTTTAAACCTAAAATGAAAGGATAGATGAGGAGACGCATGAGAGGAATCCGGTCACCATAACTAGATGACATATCATGTATGAAAATCGGTGTGCCCATGATCGAGTTGTTTTATGTTTAAACCAAATGTCTAATTCAAATGCCAGAACCTTTTGTTATTTGATATTTTCTTTAGTTCTTTTGCAGATTTAAATTCAGTATAGTGACAACACCAAAACCCCTTTTTGATTGGTTACTTGAAGATAGAATCGCAACAGCTCTCTGTGGGATCGACCCATACTCATTGGCTAGCTACGCTCGTTGTGGGCACATGAGTTTACAAATATATTTTTGAGCACGAAACGACCGCGCGTCAAAATTGGCGCCATTGTCGGGGAGCTGGTTTCTAGTGATTTTATCTTCTACAATTGGTGAGCCTGGAAGTTGATGCCCGAGGGCTCTTCAGAGGAGACTCTATTGTACGATCCGGAGATAGAGAAGACTTCGAGGAGAAACAGGGCAGCAGTGAAGAGGGCACGCCAAGCAGCAAACAGACCTCGTGAGCCCACACCACCACCAGAAGATCAAGAAGATCAAAGAGACGAAGGGCACGATGAGGAAGGACAGTTTAAGAACGGCCACAACATCAACATGGCCGCAAATGGCAATGCGGATGATAACAGGACTTTAAGGCAGTTGGTCTTCCCGACCAACATGAATCTGCGCCCAATAGGCATTACACTCCCAGCTGTGACTCAGAACTGGGATATTCACACAAACTTTATCCAGATCTTGCCAAAATTCCACGGAATGCCTGGAGATGATCCACAAAGGCACTTGCAAGATTTTGAGATGGTTTGCCAAACTCAACCATCCGACCATGGACGAGAAGAGTATGTGCGGTTGGTCTCGTTCCCTTTCACTCTTCAAGATGGGGCACGGGACTGGCTGTACACATTACCCACTGGCGCTGTGACCACATGGAGACAACTTCAACAGAAGTTTTTGGAGAAATATTTCCCAGCATCCAGAGTGCAAGAAATGAGAAGAAAGATAGGGAGCCTGAAGATGGGAACTAACGAAAGTTTCTATGACTACTGGGGAAGATTCCAGACGATGCTGGCGAAATGCCCACAACACCATATTACTGAACATGATTTGATTCAGTATTTCGTCGGAGGATTGAGACCACATGAAAGGACGATTGTGAATGCCTCATGTGGGGGATCCATTTTGAACAAGCAGCCTGTTGAAGCATTCAGAATTCTCACGGAAATGGCTGAAGACAACCGAAACTTCGGTGGAGAGGGCATTCGGGTTATAAGTGAAACAGAAAGGGCACCGGACCAGGACAGCATGATTGATAGATTGTGCGACAAGATCGAAAAAATCTTGTCCGGTGCAAGCATGGCGAGGAAACCCAGACCTTGTGGGGTATGCAAAAGCATATCTCACTTCACGGATGAATGCCCTACTCTACAAGATGAAATGAAAGAAGTAAATGCCATAGGTGGCCAGAATGGGCATTCCAAAAGATATGATCCCCATTCCCAGACCTATAATCCCGGTTGGAGAGACCATGAAAATTTTAAATGGAGAAGGCCGGAGGATGGGCATCCGAGACGTCCATTGCCACCACCAGAGGAGAAAAGGAAGCAAAGGCTGGAAGATCTTGTGTTTGCTATGGCTGAGGAGAATGAGAAGTTTAAGCAAGAGACTCGAGCTGTTCTCTTGCACATGAGCAAACAAATAAATCAATTGGCTCAAGCCATGCACAAGATGGAGGAGAAAAATGGGAAGCTGCCTTCCCAGGTCGAGAATCCAAGAGAACAAGTGAATACAGTAGCATTGAGGAGTGGAAAAGAGCTTCCGGAGATGGTCAGGTCACGAGAAGAGAAGGACGATGTGCTCTTGGAGGAAGAAGTGGAAAAAATTCCCACAAAAGACAAGGCACAAGAAGCTGAGCAGACTGATACTGTGCCCATCCCGGAAGTGAAGCAATCTGCCAAAATGCCCACTCCAGAAAGACGAAAACCTCCCTTTCCAGAGAGATTGGCACAGAATAGAAGAGAAGAAGAAACCAGGAAGATGCTAAAAGTATTCAGCAAAGTGGAGATCAACATTCCACTGATCGAGGCAATCAAGCAAGTGCCACGGTATGCTCGGTTTCTAAAGGAACTTTGTACCAGAAAGGTGCGATTCAATGACGATGCAAGGTTCTTAGTTGGGGAGAATGTATCGGCTGTGATACAAAGGAAGTTACCCAAGAAGTGTGATGATCCAGGAATGTTCATGATCCCTTGCATTATTGGAGACAGAAAAGTTG
Source organism: Perilla frutescens (assembly GCA_026008535.1). Classification (NCBI taxonomy): domain Eukaryota; kingdom Viridiplantae; phylum Streptophyta; class Magnoliopsida; order Lamiales; family Lamiaceae; genus Perilla; species Perilla frutescens. The sequence continues at coordinate 39,032,945 of BRKX01000002.1, read as the reverse complement.
AAAAGGCCATGCTGGACTTGGGGGCATCGATCAATGTAATGCCCCTGTCGGTGTTCAAAGAATTGAAGATTGGACCTTTGAAGGAGACCCGTGTGGTCATTCAGCTTGGTGACAGGTCCAATGTATATCCAGAAGGCCTCATTGAAGATGTATTGGTTAAAGTGGACGAGCTTATCTTCCCAACAGATTTTTATGTACTTGACATGGGCACAACGACTTCAAAATCTTCAGTTTTGTTACTGGGAAGGCCTTTCATGAAGACAGCTCGAACCAAAATTGATGTGGACAAGGGCACACTGACGTGTGAGTTTGATGAGGAGAAGGTGACATTCAACATTTTTGAAGCCATGAAGCACCCCCCGAATACAGAAAATTACAATTTCGTGAACACATTTCATTCCCCGAGCCGTTCTACTTTATCGATGATGAGCAACAGAGAACCAATGGAGTAGGCATTGCGGGATGGATTGAATGACCAGGATGCCTTGGACGAGGATGAGTACATAAGGGATGGAATTATGATGCTGTACTCATTGGAAGAAATGCCATACGGATGTTTGGACTATGGTGTGCCCATTCGGAGGAACAATGATAAGCTGATGCCTTCTATTATCAAAGCGCCCATGTTGGAGTTGAAGGCATTACCAAGGCATCTGAAATATGCCTATTTAGGGAATAATGAGACTCTCTATGTAATCATAAGTACGGGGTTGAATCAAGCTGATGAGGACCGCCTTTTGAGATTGTTGAGACTGTACAAGGAGGCACTCGGATGGATATTGGCAGATATAAAGGGCATTAGCCTAGCGGTTTGCATGCACAAAATATTGTTGGAAGATGACGCAAAACCCGTTCGTGACCCACAAAGAAAGCTCAATCCAGTGATGAAGGATGTGGTGCTAAAAGAGATAATTAAGCTTCTGGACCAGGGCATTATATACCCAATTTCAGATAGCAAGTGGGTCAGTCCAATCCATTTTGTGCCCAAAAAGTCGGGCATTCAAGTTGTGAAAAATGAGAAAGGAGAGCTTGTGCCCACACGACTGCAAACTGGCTAGAGAGTTTGCATCGACTACCGGAAGCTGAACACGGTCACGCGGAAGGATCACTTCCCACTTCCGTTCATTGACCAGATGTTGGAAAGACTCGCAGGAAACAAATTCTTTTGTTTCTTGGATGGATATTCAGGATACATGCAGATTGCAGTAGTCAAAAGGACCAGGAGAAAACAACATTCACGTGCCCATTCGGCACATTTGCCTACCGCAGAATGCCCTTTGGCCTCTGCAATGCTCCTGGCACATTTCAACGATGTATGATGAGCATATTCTCTGATCTGCTCGAGAACTGCATTGAAGTATTCATGGATGACTTCACAGTGTACGAGAGCTGTTTTGATCGATGTTTAGATAATTTGGAGAAAGTATTGCAGCGTTGTGTGGACAAATGCCTAATATTGAACTATGAAAAATGTCATTTCATGGTCAGAGAGGGCATTGTACTGGGACATGTAATTTCTGAAAGGGGCATTGAAGTCGATAAAGCTAAAGTGGATATAATTGAGAAACTGCCATATCCCACCTCAGTGAAACAAGTGAGAGGATTTCTGGGGCACGCTGGATTCTACAGGAGGTTCATAAAGGATTTTGCAAAAATTGCCCAGCCTATCACTCACTTATTGCAGCAAGATGTTCCTTTTGAATTTGATGAAGAGTGTAAGAAGACATTCAATTTTCTGAAGAAGCAACTAGTCACGGCACTAGTCATTCAACCACCAGATTGGGGAATGCCCTTTGAGATTATGTGTGACGCCAGTGGCTACGCTGTGGGCGCGGTACTGGGTCAGAAGAGAGGAAAGGAAAGCCATGTAATTTACTATGCCTCTAAGACTCTGAATGGGGCACAGTGTAATTACACCAATACTGAAAAGGAGCTATTGGCAGTAGTGTTTGTATTTGAGAAGTTTCGATCTTATCTATTGGGAGCAAAGAGCATTGTTTACACAGATCATGGTGTCCTGAGGCACTTGATGGCCAAGAAAGAGACGAAGCCGAGACTAATTAGGTGGATCCTACTTTTACAAGAGTTTGATATTGAGATAAAAGATAAGAGTGGGGCACAGAACTTGGTAGCTGACCATCTAAGCCGGGTGCTGAATGAGAAAGGCGACGAAATGCCCATTGCCGATCATTTTCCTGATGAGCATTTGTATTCAGCAAGGGACATTCCAGCACCCTGGTATGCGGATATAGTGAACTACCTTGAGTCTGGGGAGATGCCTATTGGATACTCAAGGTACCAGAAAAATAAACTAAGGTATGAGAGCAAGTTCTATGCGTGGGATTGCCTTATTCTATGGAGGAGATGCGCTGATCAAAACATTAGAAGATGTATTCCTGATGAGGAGATAGATGAAATTCTAAAGCATTGTCATAATTATGCTTGCGGAGGGCATTTCGGACCAAACCGAACAGCGAGAAGAATTTTGGATTGTGGGTTCTTTTGGCCCACAATATTCAAGGATGTCCATAACGTCTGCAGAAGGTGTGACCAATGCCAGAGGGTAGGGAACATCACAAGAAAACATGAAATGCCCATGACGCCAATCATGCCAGTGGAGATTTTTGACATTTGGGGAATGGATTTTATGGGACCCTTTCCAAATTCGAGAGGGAACCAATACATTATCCTGGCAGTTGATTATGTGTCCAAATGGGTAGAAGCAAAGGCTACTTCTACCAATGATGCAAGAGTAGTAGCCGCATTTCTGAAATCCCACATTTTCAGTCGGTTTGGTGTGCCCAGGTCCATCATCAGTGATCAAGGGACCCATTTTTGCAACCAAATGCTGGAAAGATTATTGAAGAAGTATGGGGTTCACCATAGGGTCACCATACCTTACCATCCTCAAGGAAATGGCCAAGCCGAAGTCTCAAATCGAGAAATTAAAGCCATTCTTGGGAAGGTTGTGGCCCCGAACCGAAAAGATTGGAGTGTTCATCTAAAAGATGCCCTGTGGGCATACCGAACTGCATTCAAGACTCCAATTGGGATGTCCCCATACAGGATGTTATTTGGAAAGTGTTGCCATCTGCCAGTCAAGTTAGAACACAAAGCACGATGGGCATTTCAGAAGCTGAATATGGATCATGACGCTGCTGGGCATTTCAGGAAATTTCAAATTCAAGAGCTGAAAGAAATGAGAATGGAGGCCTATGATAATTCGGTTCTGTACAAGGAAAAAATGAAAAGGCTCCACGATTAAGTAATTCGAAGGAAGAGATTCATCCCAGGACAGAAAGTACTTTTGTACCACTTAAGGTTCAAGCTTATAGGAGGAGGACTGAGGACCAAGTGGGTTGGTCCATTTGAAGTGTATGCCGAATGCCCGAATGGGGTAATTGAGCTGATAAATCCCGATACTGGAGGGCGCTTCAAGGTGAATGGCCATCATGTGAAAGCTTACCTGGGGCACTCCGATGAAGATGTCACAGTGATCTGGCTCACGGAGCCCACTTACGCCTGATCTGGGGTGATGTCGTGCCCACGACAATAATTAGGGCGCTACTAGGAGGCAACCCAGGTGTTTTCTTGTCTTAATTCATTTTTATTTATTTTTAATAAATTTTCTAGTTAATTAAACTCGTTTAGGGAGCAATTTTACGCTTGTTTTGGATAAGCATGATGTTTGCAGGTTTAGATAATGAGAGAGAAAGATGAAGATAAAATAAATCCCTTGGAAATAGGGATTCTGAAGTGAGGCACTCTGGAGAGATAAAATTTGTTCCGATTTTTCAGGGATAAGGCTTATCCATTAACACAGGGCATACTGATCCAGGAGACTCCTAAGGAATTTGAAGAGTCACAAGTCAAATCATGAATAGTGATCCCCTTAATATAAAATCCTTACCCCACAAAATCTCCACTATCACTTTCACTCGCTTTTTGCAAAAATCAGAACCTTCTCTCTCTCGATTTTCCTGCAACCCTAATTTCTGAAAACCTTCAAAAATCCAACAATGGCGAAGACAAGAGACAAGAAGGTCGCACCAAAAGCTGGACCCAAGGCACGCCTGGATTTCGAGACCCCCGCTGTCTCTGAAGAGCCCTCTCCAACTAAAGTCGTGAAGAAACCCTCTGCAAAACCCAAGGGGAAGGCTGCGTCTGAAGCAGCCGCTTCGAGTAAGCTTCCGAAGGAGACCCCACCGGAACAAGAGCCTACGCCTGAAGTCGAGGCGACGGAAGAAAGCTCCACTACTCCAACTCAAACGGAGCAGCAAGATGCTGAGGCGACTGCTGAGGGCATGCAGGAAGAAGAGGCCACTGAAGAGCCTGAGCTAAAGCTGAAGAAAGGGGCTGAAAAGAAAAAAGCTAAGAAGCCCGTTAAGGCTCCGACTCCTGTGCCGTCAGTATAGATTGAAGACTTGGAAGATGAAGAGGAAGGAGAGAAAGTTGAAGGGAGAGAAGAAGCTGAAGAGGAAGGAGATAAAGACAGTGATTTGGACAAGTACTTGACCGAGATTGAAGACATTGAGGCTGAAGCCCAACCGGAGAAGGTACCGCTGTTTGAAGAAGAGGACGAGGCACCCGCTGACATCAAGAAACGGGTACTGGAGAAGGTGAAAAGAAAGAGAAAGGTTGGAGAGCCCATTCCAGAGCCAACCGAGCCAGAGGTGTCCCAGCAAGGGGATACTGAAGAAGAGAAGGAGCAACAGGAGCCCAGAGCGTCCTCCCAAACGCAAGCAGGCTCTGAAGAGCCTTTGGAGGACTCCGCACCCAGGCAAAGGGTAGGGAAATCAGTGAGTGTGAAAGCCGGAGCCAAGCTGGCTGGAGAGGCCTCTTCACGGAAGAGGAAGGCTGAAGATGGCACTTCAGCCCATGTGCCTAAAAGAGGCAGAGGGGTGGAGAGCCCCACACCAAGTAAGCCCAGCAGTGGCCCGCCACCAGTCAGAGGCATCATCAACTCAAAAGGAGTTCACCGTGAGACACTTGCAGCTCTTGGTATAGAGCAGGAGGTAAGGGATTTGTTTTTTGCAATTGGTTGAGAATGCTTTTTAGATATGGAGTATGTGATTTTTCCGTCGTTGTCTCGTGATTTTATCCAAAACTTGAAAATCAAAGCTGTGAACAAGCTTGCTACATCCATCAGGGTTTTATCTTTTAAAATGATGGGTAGGAGTTATTCTTTGTCTGCTGATGATTTAAATATGTTACTGGGCATCGTGACATACTTGGGCCTCCAGGAGGAGAAGTATGTTGATGCCGTGACTGTAGTGCCCGACTCTGTAGAAGGAGTCGATGCAAAATGGGTAGATATTGGGGATGGATCTGTTTTTCAAAGCGGATCCACAAAGGGATATTGTTTAAACAATGATGCTTTGAGATTCTGCCATAGGGTGTTGGCCTACAATTTTTTCGGCCGAAAGGATAGCTCAAATTCAATCACCAATCAGGAGCTATTTATTTTGTGGTGCATGGTACATAAAATCAGAATCAATTTTGGTTCTGTGGCCATTGCATATTTTCGGGAAATCAAAACACACCCTAGGCATCGTATCTCTTGTGCCCAGTTAATCACCCAGCTTGCTGTTAGACATAGGCTCCTTGATTTGCATGATACTGATTTAACCCCCCTTCCCCGTGAGTATTTTGTTCTTAATTGCCTAAGGAGAATGCAAGATGTGGTTGACGATGAGGATGGGAAGCCTGTTTTCTTTGTGCCGGGGGCAGACCCCTCGAGCATGCTTTTAGCTATGGCAAGTACATCGAAGAAACCACCAGCAGGGAAGGCACCGCAGAGGGAGCACCCAGTCGCCGTGATCATGAGGAGACTCGAGTTGATAGAGAATGCCCAGTTCCAGACCAATGAGAAACTGACCCGAATCGAAGCAGCCCTGAAGACCTATTTCAAGCATGTTGGGTTCTCCTACCCAACGCCTGCAACCGATTGACCTAGTTCTTTCTGTCCTTTAGATTAGGTTTTGTTTTGTTTTGTTTTTTTTATTTTTCTTCTATTTTCTTGGTTGTCATGTTGTTTGAGTCTGTGTCCACACTTTGCAAGTTGCAAAGTGTGTGGGTGGGTAGTTGAGTCAAAGCATGCTATTCTGTGAGTCTGTGTGGGCATTTCACGTGATGATCCAACTTTAATTGCTTTACAGAAAAATTAGCATGCCCACTTAAGATAGGGATGACGAACGAGTTTTAGCATGCCCTGTGAGACTTGAGCCTATATGCTGTATGCTTCAATTTTACAGTTTTCTTTCATGAGTGTGAATAATTATGTGCTTATGATGTTCTAGAATTTGCCTCTGTTCTGTGTTTAACTCTTGGAATTATTGATGCACATGTAGATGAGATAGGCCATGTTTTGCTAAACCACTGAAATAAATAACTCCCACCAATGACACAGCCCTTGCACCTTCTTTTGAGCCTATGAAATGCCCTGGTCAATTTTGTTTCGGGATGGTTATACTTAGCCAGGGCATTATAAAACCTAAAAAATGGGGAAGGTAGAGTTGTTTCTGGGAAGGCAGATATATGAAGAAGGGCTAGAAAATATAGGGGGAAGAATTAAATAAAAAAAAAGAGAAGAGAAAAGTGATCAGAAAAAAAAAGAAAAAAATAGTCTGAATAAAATTCCCCCGAGTTCTAAGTGTTTAGAATGCCCAAAATAAGAAAGATTCAGTGCCTCAACAGGGCACGAGAGGGTAGAGAATAGAAAGGAGCTGAGGAGGGGTCTGTACAATCAATAAAACCCCTCCCACTTAAAATGCCCAACTGTAGCCTAAAAAGCCCTATTGATACGAATGCATCATGGTTTCTGGAGAATGAATAGCAGAACTTTGGCAAACTTATGGGACGAATTTGCATAGAATGACAGTCGAAATGAGAGTATACACTGAGTGAAGAGAGTCTGTGAGGAACACCAAGCTAAAACTCATTTTTGACCTATTTTAGGTATGCTGAAACTTTGCATTTTTGTTGGATTATTTCTGATGTGCCCACACGGAGTAACAGTTTGCATGTTTGTGTCTTGAGTCTATTTCTTTTCTCTTTTATTTTCTTTTGTTTTTCTGGATGCGTTGCACCCCATGCTTGAGGACAATCATGCTTAAAGTGTGTGGGTGTGATAAGTCCATTTATTTCGTGTTTTTATGGGCATTTTATCCCTTATAAATGTCCTTTTTAGTGTGTTTTGAGTCGAAAAGAACCAGGTTGCGGTCAAAGGGCATTCCAAGAGTCGAGTTTGGCGAAAGGGGCATTTTATGCCCAAATATTCACGATTATCTCGCACATATGTTCATCAGAGGCACAGGGGACGTCCTCAGTATCCATCCCACATTCAGTCGGTGAAATGGGCATATCAGATACGGATGGAGCTGACAGATGATGCCGTGCCCACAGTACTCGCACAGACTCGACCACAGGGCAGAATGGGCATTCAAGTGAAACTCGGAATTCAGTTGAAAGGAGAGCTGGTGGAAGATAGCTACATATCCGAATAAGAGTTGGAGCTAAGTTGGACTCCTGGAAGGTGCTGTAACAAAGAGATAAGCTCAGACGAAGAGATAAGCGCAATCAAATAAGATAAGAACAATCCCTAAAAAATAGGGATTTGTTAAAGCTGAAGCTTATCCCAGAGGGCACGCCGTTCCGGAATTTCAGCAGAAGACCCCCGTCTGTGGGGGAAACTCTACTCGGAAATGTAACTATTTAAACAAGTTTAGTCTCTGGAAAAACAAGTTTTAGACAGTCAGAAACATTTTCACATTTTACATTCTGCATTTTCATTTACAGTACGCTGCTTAGGCAGCAAAAACAATCCGAAAGGTCTTAAACCTTCGGGAATTAGGATATGTTTATATTCATCGACGTTGGAGTCGAGGTTTTGCTTAATTAATTCAGTAAGTTCTTATTTATTTTTATGTCTTTAAATTCTGCAGTTTCAATTATGTCTAGCCTTCTTGGCTAGATCTTTAATTCTGGCATTTGAATGATGAAATTGGTTTGAGCATAAATCTGGACTCGTGAGGCCAAAATGGGCATAGTAATGCATGATTAGTTTCCGTTAATTCTTGTGTCTTGTTCCACGTGAGTGTGTGTCTAAAGTGCCCAATGTGGCTGATCACTCGTTAGGTAAAGAGGGCACACCACTATTAATTGAATGGGCGAATCGTGACTGTGTGTCGGTTCATATAATAATAAGGGAATTAATGGGGTGTTGTGGGCACATGAGGAATCAATTGAACACAACAGATCTGTGTCCGTCTAGGGCACACTGCTGCTTGCTTGCTTACATCTCTTAGAGGAATCGGGAGGTGGGTAACTGGTTAGGGGTTTAATCGAAGAGGAATCACTTTTAAACCTAAAATGAAAGGATGGATGAGGAGACGCATGAGAGGAATCCGGTCACCATAACTAGATGACCTATCATGTATGAAAATCGGTGTGCCCATGATCGAGTTGTTTTATGTTTAAACCAAATGTCTAATTCAAATGCCAGAACCTTTTGTTATTTGATATTTTCTTTAGTTCTTTTGCAGATTTAAATTCAGTATAGTGACAACACCAAAACCCCTTTTTGATTGGTTACTTGAAGATAGAATCGCAACAGCTCTCCGTGGGATCGATCCGTACTCATTGGCTAGCTACGCTCGCTGTGGGCACAAGAGTTTACAAATATATTTTTGAGCGCGAAACGACCGCACGTCAAGGGGCAATTTTGGTTGAAGAAGAGTTAGCTCAAATTCAGGCTGAACTAGAGACTGTTTCGAACAACGATGTAAAGTTATTTCTATTTTATAATGGAGTTTTCAATACTTGGATAATTCTATCTATTTTGATGTGGTGATTCTATCTATATATTGATTATCTATTGGATATTTTGATGTATTGATTCTCTGTTGGATTTTTTGATGTGTTGATTCTATTAGTTGTAATGGATTATTTATGTTTTGATCCTATTTTTTTGAGTTGGAGATGTCGAAAAAATAGTTTCGACCTTGCTGTAAAGATTTTGAAAATATTTTCCAACCTGCAGTTAAGGATTTCAGAAATAATTTCACAATCTCTTAGTTAAAAGATTTCATGTATAGTTTTTCAAAAATAATTTTTCGACCTGTAGTCAAACATTCAGAAATAATTTTCTGGCCTACATGAAAAGAATTCAAAAATATAATTTCGAACTGTTCTTTAGGAATTTAAAAATCAATTTTCAACCTGGAGGATTTATACTAGGGCTCTTCACAAAATATAAAAACACGTCAAAATAAAATGATCCATACACGAAACACATCCAATTCAACATCTAATATATATTACAATTATTATAGATTGAAGGTTTCACATCTGACATCACATTCATCATGGTCATTCCAGACACTCATGATATAGAGTAGTGGGTGGCCCAAAGTTAAAGAATACATACGAAACAAAGAAATTTAGTTTCTAATATATAATTACATAATTCTATATCAACAATGAAAATCATACCTGGATGTAGACTGCAACGATCATGTGCCCCATGTTAGATAACTCCATCCAATGCGAGGTAGTAGCACACTCTGTAAAATAATGAAGAGCTTTCTCTATAACGACACTTCTTTTATCCTCAATGAAACATTTGGCCTATAGCTCCGGATTCTTGCTCAACTCTTGCAAAAGATCACATCGAACATAAGTCTACCGATCCTCATTTCCGAGTAACAATCTGACTGTCAGATATATATATATTTTTAACTTTCTTAGTGAACCTTGAGAAATCTATACATATATTAAAACAAAATCGCAAAGGTAAAATTGTAATAAAAAAGATCAGTAAAATTTTTATCTAAAATAATTGTTTGGCCGATTCTTTTCAAGAAACAGTCATTGGCATAGTGGTTGTTGTATTAGCTTAAAAGTCATGAGGCATGTGGTTGATTATTTCTTCCTCCATATCTACTTTCCACTTTTTTTCCTTTTTTTTTCAGCCTTTTTTCCTTCGATTGATTTTTTCTTTTAACTTTGTTTTTTTTCCCTTTTTTTACCTTTTATTCATTTTTTTCTTTTATTTCAATTTTATAACTCTTTTGTTCTTTTTTTTCTTTTGTTTAATTCTTTTCATTTTAATTTATTTCAATGCATGTGTATTAATTTTTATTGAAGCATTATTCATTTCAACGACGCTTTGCATCAATTTCAAATACGAAAATATTTAATTTGACTTTTGAATTCTAATAATGAAAGTTCTCACTAGACCGAATTTTTTTTGTTCTAGTTTTAAGCAAATTTGTTTGCTTGTATGTTTTCTTTTACCAATAATTAGAACATGACTCTAATTTTTGAATGGTAGAACAAATTAAGTAGTAAAATTCTATTTGTTTCCTGCTTGTGTTTCAACAACGTGGAATAATTTGGACGATGCATTACCATTCTAATAGTAAAGTTAGGTTTTCCTTTCTAAGAAATTCAATTGGATTGTAGAGTTTTAATTTGTTACCGATTTTTTTCATTTTGTTTGAGTCGTGTTGTTTTTTTATATTTAATGTTGGCCCATAATTTTTATATAAATATTTTCTTAACTTAATTTATAGGTTAGACATTGTCCTACAACTAAACAATAATATTGTAGACCGTTGATGTTTCAACATGATAGTTTTTGTTTAACTTTAATTTTAATATATCTTATTAAACATATTATAGTGACAAGTGTTTGCTCACAATAATTGCAATATTGATGTTGAAGCTTGAATAATTTTCGTAACAAAATTATATTGGATAATTTCAAAACTTTGGTAGTATAGAATTTTGAATTTGCATTTCAAAAGTAATAAATTTGTTATGATTATAAAAAATAATGATTAATTAGCTTTTCGTACCTGTTGCGAAATTATGAGTTTGGGAAACTTTCAAATTTTATGCATATATTATAATAAATACACAATAAAAATAGATAAGATAAATTTTCATTCCATATATAACCACAATCTATATTTATAACCCCTAAAAATGTAAAAATATAATTTGCGTTCAAAATATATTGCTATATTTATTATTAATATAATATATATTAATCGTTTTACTATAATTTTATAAGTAATGATGACGATATTGATAACACTTTTACTAAAAATATTGCATATAAAGAAGTATTTCAAAATTTATATGACATTTCACAATTGTGTCGTTTTTTTTATCGTAATTTACTATAATTTGACTATTCACTAAGGATGAAAATATCATTATCGTACCAAATATCGTAACTTCAATTTTACGGATATATCAATATTATCGCAAAAAATTGAAAAAAATGACGGAAGCTATATTAAAATCTTGGAAATTTAACAAGAAATTTTAGGAATTATTATAACATATTATTATGCACATATTCTACTCAACATTTTGATAGAACTGTATTTTGAAAGCAAACATATGATAATAGATTATATAAATATTGTCCGCTACATTTGACAAAATAATACATAATACAATATAAAATAACTAAATAAACATTATAAAGTACAATAAATTAATACCAAAATGAGCTTATACGAGGTTCAAATATAATAGATGGAATGCCATATTATTCCAAACAATTATATTGGTACCAATTCATCTCATTAGCGTAATTCTGGATATAATTATGCATATGCATTTGATATGGTTTTTTTTTTTGTTTTTTTCCAACTGCTTCACCATGGATTGGATAATCTTCACTGACCCAATTGTTGATGCACATTTTGAGTAGTCCAGTCAAATTGTGAACTCTTATATGTGTAAGTTCTCAACATAGTTCTTGTTTATAATTGTTAAATAAATAATACACCACTTCTCAACATCTCTTATGATGTCATATAATTCACGTTTGTGTCTAAAAAAAATTATAAATTAAGATAATATGAACCCCACCATTTGTCTAAAAAATAAATATATTGAAATATGGAAATTTATATATATATATATATATATATATGGATTGGTTATAATGAGGACAAGTGTTGGTGTGAAAATTAGGGACAAATCTGAACCATACACATATATAAGATGGATGGATGAGATTAGAAGGAATTTAAATGGTAAATTCTAATTTTTTAATTAATATTAAAGCAAGGAGGCTATTTATGTAAAATCAAACCATAATTCAATATGGTATCATCCATTAAACTTCCCATATGATATCCACGTGAGATCATAATCCCTTAAAATATGGAACCACAAAATCAAAAAAGAAGGAACCCCACGAAATCAGTTTTGTATACAAATTGAAATCGCCGCCCTCTGAAAATCCAGAAACCTAGAACCCTGCGAGAACAGAGTGCGACATCCTCAAGACGGGCGACGATTCCGGCGAAGGTTGGCGAGTTTATCGTGGACTTCGGCTTCAAAAATTAAGAAGGCGGCGGGAATTGTAACCTCCGGCAACGGCGCGATCGATCAAAGAGGCAAAAAAACATGGGTCGAAAGAAATCAGGCAAGTTTCAATGGTTTGAATCGAATTTAAGGATGAATTTGGGGGAAAAATTTGGAATAGGTGAAAACTGATGAATGCTTGTGCCATTTTGAATAAATCAATTTAATAAATAGATTTGAAAATTGGGTGATTCTGCTATGAATTGATCAGTTGATGCTTCTTAGTAAAAATCGAGTAATTTTCTAGTGTGGGTTGAAGGGATCGATTGATGCTGATGATTAATAATCTATTATTTTTCTATTTTCGGTTGACAAATTTGAACACTAAATTATAATCGTGAAGGCATATTTAGTGATGTTTTGTTTCTATAGATTCGTGGGTTTGTCTATAAATTATGTCTGTGTGACTTGGTGCTCTTTATTGTTAATTTTGATGCTACATATGCATATATGTTATGCGTTAGGTAAATTATAATTGTGAGGCTACGTATGCATATTTGTGATGCTGCTAAAACATATATTTGAAGCTACTAATGAATATCTATGGTACTTATTGTTTAAGTTAGTAATATAACTTGTGTGGGATGGTGTTTTTAATTAGTATGCGTATCTGTGACGCTACTTATGTATATTATTGATGCTTCTCATGCATATGTTGTATGCCACTTATGATTATCTGTGTTAGTGTTTTAAGTTGGTAATATAATTTATGTGGGTTGGTGCTTTTTATTAATATTGTTGATACTATTTATGCATATCTGTGATGCTTTGATTAAACTATATTTATGATTTTACTCATCCATATCTGTGATGCTATTTATACGTATCAGTTATGCTTCTTATCTATAGTTGTAACGTTTTAGTAATTTCTGTACTGACACTTAATCTTTGTGTTTGGGTCATTAATCAATGTGTAGCGCTACGCACTTGGAGCTCCAGGATAAGATAAGATAAGAGTGGAAGCAGTGGCTCGCTTAAACTCCAACTTGCTTAATCTCATTCATTTTGAATTAAAATTTACTTGTACATAGTGCTTTTTATGTTACCGATTAGTACTTCGTATGGTTTCATGTAAGTGTCATAACTAAAACTCGTATATGATAAATCGAATTTCGTCATGACCAAGCAAGTGCCCGGTTATATTTTTCTAAACTGTCCAATCAACTCCGTATTTTATCTTCTCTAAATGCTATCTTTTTGGGTTTGACTTAATCCTAATAATTAATGATGTCTATGTTAAAATAAGAATGATATAAAGACAGTGCTTCGAACATTACCTTTTAATGCTTCATTAATTAAATTAAGAGTTTCATATTTGATGGTTGGTGCTTCCTAAGCATACTCATTTGCATTGTATTATGTGAATGCTTCAGTTAATGTTATATATTCATAAATTAAATGCTTCATACTACGAATCCTACCTTGTAAAAAATTTCTACTATAACATAAATAATGTATTGAAAAAAATTAAGATACCCCAATTGTACCATACAAAATAGCACGGATATAAGTAAACTAAAAACAAAACTAAGCAAAAAATGGAACAATGGAAAAAAAGGCCTTGAATGGAGTGAATCAGTTCTGAAAAAAAAACGCCAAATAATCAATGCTATGTAAATGTACTGTTAATGCTTCCTACAATGGACAAACATGCTACACAAACAATAACATTGAATCCTTCAACATACAATATTTTAAAGCAAAAACTTGTGATGCTTAATAAAGAACATATATATGCTAAATAACAACAACAACATAAACTGTATACGTAAAAGTACATAATCATGAACATTCTAACCAACAATTTGAAACGTATAGAATAAAATATAATATTCATCCAGATTGCATACATAAGGAACAATAAAAAATGACAAACGATCAAAAACCTAAATCTTCCATTGTCATAAATCGGAAACACAAAAAATCCATCAAAGAAAAATTCACAACAGCCGTGAATGTCGCCATGAATATCAGCATGAATGTCACCGTGAATGTCGCCTAGAGTCTCTATGTGAGTGTCGTACAACAACCGCCGTCGTCGCTAAAATCGTCGTGTGAGTGCCGCATATTCGCCATCATCGATCTATGAGTTGGAAGAAGAAGAAGGAGAAGAAAAAACCGTCTGTACAAATCGTGTGAGTGCCGCTTTGTCGCTATCGTCAATCTATGAGTTGGAAGAAGAAGAAGAAGAAGAAACTTACAGGAAAAAAAACCGATTGAAGAACTGAATGATTCTGTACAATTTGCCTCTTATTTAGTAACAATTCTCACTATGTCGACTGAAATTTAGTAACAATTCGACTCAAAGGACGATTCACTCCAACTGAATAATTCTGTACAATTTGCCTCTTATTTTTCTCCCCAAGCGAGATACTGTAAAGTAAATAATTTTTCCAGATTCACAAAAAAAAATCGGATGAATCGTTTGAGATATAAACTCACCATAATTAAAACCGCTTAATTAGGACGGTTAATATTTGCACAACAACAGAATTCTACAGTTTTTTTACAAATTTACATCATTACCCTTATCACTTTATTTAAAAAAAAAACTGCCAAAAAAAACTGGTTCAACTAATTAATCTCATCCGTCCATTTAATCAGATCTAATGGATGAAAGTCATCCCTACTTTTCACACCAAGTGGTAGTCCCTATTTGATCTATATCCTATATATATATATATATATATATATATATATATAAGTTTCAAAAAAATTATACCAGCAACCACAATTATATAAAAAAATATAAATAAATGATATGGTGGTGAGAATTTGAAAAGATTGGTTGATTAGTGGAAATAAAAATGAAAGTAAATAATTTAGAGCAACTCTTGGAGCAAGCTTCGCAAGAAACGTTGTAAAAAAATGAAAAAAAAAGAGAAAATTTGAAGTTAGAAGCAGTATCATAGAAATAGAAAAAGAAAAAAAAAAGAGAAAAATGTGTGTTGGAAACAGGATTGTGGCTAAATGCCAACCCCTTACATCCAACCCTATTAAGCCACTCCACCATTTGCACATTTTGAAAAAGAATTCTTTGATGGATAAACTATTTTGTTAATATCTATATAATATATAATAACGACTCCGCATCCGAAAATAGAAAAATATTATTTTCCCACTCTTTTACACCTTCCTAAAAACGAAATATCTTATTTACATCAAAAAATATTTATTTTATGTATAAATGATGAAGTATTAATATGTGTATATATATGTATTATACATATCCGCATAGATCATAATATTTCGTTGCACTAAATAGATTCAATCAACTATGGAAACCCAGTAAGCAAATAAAATCTATTATTCATTTTATGTAAATCATATATGATATAGACAATACCACTTATATATTCTAAATATTATAATTCAATTTTATGTTTTTTAACATTTAATAATTATTATATTATATAGATATAGTCACGATAATGGTTAGATAGGATCAATGATCAACATCTAACCTAACTTTTTACCTAATTTTTATTAGAAGACTGGATATATTTTTATGTGGAGATATTTCATTTTTTGATTTTTAGTAAAATGGTTTATTTTTTTCCATAATTAAAAATCTTCTTTCTAACATTAGCATATTACATCTATATATTATTATATAGATGTGAACATAAATCACAACACATTTTGCTATGGACCTTCGAATGATATGTTTCATGTTTTTATTACCAATATTCAAAAATATTTTGTTTTCTTTTCTTCTCATGACTCCTGTTTATAGTTCGATGTAAGTCATTTTTTTAACCAAACTATTTTCATAGATACCATTTTTTGTATGACTTTTCAAAAAAATTTGTGATTTATAATTTTGTAGGAGAATGAAAGTCTCAAAATGCCAAATGAAATTACTTCATTGATTGGCCGAGATGCACTTTTTAAAATACGCTACAAGTCTTTGATCAAACATTCCATTGAATGTAGTCGCACTTAATTTTGATACAAATGTGATATCAAAATATTGTGGTACAAGTTCTTTATCAATGGGGTTTGTATTCACTATGAGGTATTTTCATGTTATTTATTTATATAATTCTTATGTTTTCTTATGTGATTTTTTTTCTCTATAAAGGCTACAAACCATAGTTGTTATCTCTCTTTTAGCAAAAGTTCTGATTTTGTTGATAAAAGGCATGGTTCGTCGGTGTGTTCGATTTCTACCCTCAAACTCAACTCTCCACAAAGTTTCCGGATGATAATTTATTAAAGTGGAGCCTTGCTAATCAATTTTCAATCGTGATGAATGGGAAGAGAACCAAAATAGTTGTGAAGGTCGATAAGTAATTAAATATCATGTTTTAATTATTTCCAATCAAGTTTCCAAACTACATTTTTCACTTTCTTAGGTTATGGTTTATGAATATAGAATAATTTTCTTAGTATTGTTTATGGAATTTGATTTCGAGTTTGGTAATGTGGCTGATGTATGTATTCACCTTTATATTATTGAAATTTCCTACGATTTTAGACGATTTCTGATAATATAATGTTTTCTTTTGTGAAATTTATATTTTCGCATTCATTGCTTGAGGATAACCCACATTATATTTCTCTATGGTTTTTCTTTCCATTCACGATTTAATCTAAATGGTGCATATTGATGGTTAAACGTGAAGCATGCATGTATAATATATTATATATTTAAATATATCTCTGAATTAGAATAATTCCAAAGAATTAACATTTGCTTTGAAGCGGTGAGACGGAATTTCATTTGGACAGGGGAGATATACAAACAAGGGTTTACGTCACATGCATGGGCACGTGTCTCTTCAACAAAACAAGGAGGATTAGGACTCGGTTCAATTTCAACAGCAGATAAGGCTATGGCTTTGCCGCCTAATATTTTTTTATGAAAATGTTCTAATTAATAGTTATTCAAATTAATTGAAATTCAATTTTGATTCTTTTATTCGCAAGGAGCTGGATGAGAGGAAAGTCTCATGTTCATATTTATAGTAGAGATGATGGAATTCCGGAACAACCATCAACAATAACCTAAAAATAATAACTATATTCATAATAATTTAATAGATTAATTTATATCTTAATATACACACACACACACACACAAAAGTATAGTATAGCAACCGCCCAGAGATTTTAATTAAAAGAATTATATTTATATTCAGTTCCTTATAATTTTGTATAAATTCATATTAACTATTTAATATCATAGTCAAAATGACATCATGATTCCTTGGAGTTGTGTCTCATTACGAGATAAAAATTGAATACCATTTATCTTTTTCAAAATTTAAAAATTTACTGCATTCAAAATACTTCCTAAGTCAAGTGTAGATCCCTTCAATTTTTGAAATAATTATGTTTAATTTATATGTGTGTTAGCGTGTGAGAAAAGTAAATGTATGTTTTAATGAGTGTTACTAACTTTCGCCCATTTCTTTGTCAATTAAAGAAGCAAAAAAAAAGATCAAGTTAAAACCTTTAAAATAATTATAGATAGATAGATAGATAGATAGATAGATAGATAGATAGATAGATAGATAGATAGATAGGATCATGTGAGAACCACACCCGCATGTGAGAACCCAGAACCAATCTCAGCCACAGATTGATCTAATTTGGACAACCAAGATCAGATAAAAATTTTAAAAAAAAGTGGTGGCACTATTGTAATTTTTTAGACTTTTTAATTAAGTAAGGGTATTTTAGTAATTCAGGAATTATGTTATATTTGGAATGAATCTATTCTCGGTATGCAATTCGTTTTCCTTGTATATATCAAATTCCTTGTATATATCAGTCGATTCTCTTTGAAATTTATTCAACCTAATCGGTGTTCACGCGATTTTTTGCTGGAGTTTTTGTTATTCGCTGTTATTTGACGAACATGTCGGGTAAATAACTTTATTCTGTAGTTTTGATGCGATTTTTTTATCCGTTTATTTTAGACTTGTTCGACAAGGTTGGGGAAGCTGATTATTTTGAGTTTCTCACGATTAGCATGCGTTTTTAGGCTTCATATTGTGTGTTTTTAGTTTTCTGTATAAATGTAGATCTTATTAGCATCGCAATATGAATTATTAGCATTGTGAATTTAGTTAACAGATTGAGTATCATAATAATGTCTCGTTAATAAAGTATTTTTACACGATGAATGCAGCATTGTGATAAGAAACGACTATTATGAAAATCATTTTGTTAACATGTTCTCTAGCACTACATGAACTGTTTTAGCACTTATGTAATCTATTTTAGCACTTATTTAATCTACTTTAGCACTTATGTGAATTATGTGAAGCTGATCAGCTATTCTTTGCTGTGAAGTATTTTTAGCACTGCTGTGAACTATTTTAGCACTTCTGTAATCTATTTTAGCACTTCTTTAATCTACTTTAGCACTTATGTGAATTATGTGAAGCTGATCAGCTGTTCTTTGTTGTGAAGTATTTTTAGCACTGTTGTGAACTATATTTATCACTGTTGTTATCATTGTAAAATCTACTGTAACATTTTTATGCTTCTGTAATAAATCTTATGACAAAAAACCTCTCAGTTCAAATAAAGCATTGTACTTCATAGTTTGATAAAATATCCAGATTCAATTTAAGAAATCATTCAACAAACTTTATATATGCATATGTTTGTGTGTGTGTACTTTAGTACTACTGTGAAGTATTTTAGCACTATTGTAAACTAGTTTAGCACTGCTGTGAACTATTTTAGCAATATTGTAAACAATTGTGAAAACTTTATCGCTGTCTATCACAATGCTTAGGGGCTAACCATGCAAGCTGTAGAATAAGTATAGGAACACCTTAGCAACAGTTTTGAGCTGTGTAAGGGTGTGATATAGGGATAAAATGCCCATACTTTGTGAGGCTGTTCACCACTACTAAAATTGCATTCTTCTTTTTGTAAGGGTGTGATATAGTCACATCATCCTTTAAGTGTGGGCAGTAGAAGAGCATCTTTAACCTGACATAAGTCCCATAGATGTCTGAATGTCCTTCATAAGGGGAGTTGTGCATTTCTTGAAGTAGCAGTTGCTTGATATCAGAGTTTCATCCTTGTACTTCATAATTTGATAAAATATCCAGATTCAGTTTAAGAAATCATTCAGCAAACTTTATATATGCATGTGTGTTGTGTGTGTGTACTTTAGCACTACTGTGAAGTATTTTAGCACTATTGTAAACTAGTTTAGCATTTCTGTGAACTATTTTAGCACTATTGTAACCTAGTTTAGCACTGCTGTGAAATATTTCAGCACTGTTGTTAGCTAGTTTTACGAGTACTGTGAATTGTTTTTACATGATCTTAGAATATGTTTTTTATGCATTAATGTGATTTTAGTTTGTGAATTGATAAATGTGCAGATTGTGCTTTTTCAAATTTGGAGATTTCACCCGTTTTTTCTGAATTTTACACACCTGAATGTGAATCATCTTTGAAGCCTATATTGGGCAAGACCTTCCCTATGTTAGATGATGGTATAACATTTTACAAAGTGTATGCCTTATCTTGTGGATTTGATACTCGTTTGTCTACTACTAAGAGGTCTAAAGATGGTACTATAATTTGGAAGTATGTTCTGTGTAGCTGTGAGGGAGTTAAGAACACATCTGTTGATTTTGGTGAATCTTCAAAGACAAAGAGATGTCGTGTGTCGAAGAAGAATTGTTGTATGGCTAGGATAAGTTTGAAGTATATTGGTTGTGAGGGGTACACTGTTGTATTATTTGAAGAAAGACATACACATTCTTTTGTTAAGGATACACAAAAAGAGTTTATGAATCTGAATAGGAATATAGATCCTTCACATGAAATGTTTATTTTAAACTGTGCAAGGATCAACATTGGACCTGTGACAACATTTAGATTAGTTAAAGAAGTTGTTGGTGGATATTCCAATATAGGTTGTACAACAGTTTATTTCAAAAACTTCAGTCGAGATCTCAAGGCATATGTTGTTGGTATAGATGCGCAAATGATGCTGGATAAAATGTCCAAAAGACATGAACTATGCTCTGCTTTCACATTAGATTATGAAGTTAACAAGGATGATCAGTTGAGGTGTGTGTCTTGGGCTGATCCTATATCAAGAAGGAACTTTTCTCTATTCGGGGATGTTGTGTCATTTGATGCAACATACATGACTAACAGGTTAGTCTGTAATATTTGTTTAAAATTGGCTTTCTGCTAGTTTTTACCATTCTGCTTGTTTAGCACATGTATTTTATATTTTAGCACTTTCATTTACTTTTTTAGCACTCATAGTTTGTATTTTAGCACTAGAATTTACTTTTTTAGCACTGTTACCTAACATTTGAATATTTTTATTAGGTGATAGTGTTATCATTTGTAATCTTTTATATAGGATGAGAAAGGCATTATAATAATAGATATTTGTAAATTTTTACATCGTTGTAGCTATTCAATGATTTTTGCACCCTTCACCGGGAAGGACAATCACGAAAAACTTGTGACTTTTGGTGCTGCTTTAATGTCGGGTGAGGATGTTGAATCTTATTCATGGGTTCTTCAGAAATTCAAGGACTGTATGGGTGGTTCTCCTAGCCTAATAATCACTGATCAGGACCTTGGATTGAAGATTGCTGTAAGACATGTACTTTCTGATACCAGGCATCGATTGTGTATGTGGCATATTATGTTTAAAGTTCCAGATAAATTACCTGTGCATATCAGAATGAATGAGACATTCAGGAATAGGTTAAATAGTATTGTGTGGTCTAATTCTATAAATATCACATATTTTGAGGTGATATGGAATGAAATTATGGTTGAATTTGGATTGGCAGACGATAGTTGGTTCAAATCATTATATGATATTCGTGAAGATTGGGTGCCTGCATATTTTAAAGATTTACCGATGAGTGGGCTGTGCATGACTACCTCAATTTCAGAGAGTGTGAACAGTTTTTATTCTAGGTTTCTTAGATTAAAATCAAACCTTGTTGAGTTTTTGATGAACTTTGATAGCGCACTTGATACACAAAGACATGCACATGCCTACTTGGACAGTATTGATGAGTCGTCAATGCCACAGTTGAAGACCCCATTTGCATTTGAGAAACATGTTTCCATTGTTTATACTAGGAATAAGTTCTATGAGGTTCAGAAGGAGATTGAAGATGCATGTTATGTGTGTCGTATTTGTAATATTTCAGAAAATGATTCAGTTGCAATTCTAGAAATGAAGGATGGTTTAAGTGCTACAAATAAGGTTGTTCACAACAAGGTTGAAGAGTCTACTACATGCAACTGTTTGAAATTTGTGAGGGATGGGATGCTGTGCTGCCACATATTCACTCTATTCAAAGATTTGAAATTGCAGTCAATACCTGGTAAATACGTTATGTCCCATTGGATGAAGTCTTCACTGATTAATGAAGCATGTGCATTGTTGGGTGATCGGTGTTTCTTGTTGGAGGAGAACAAAATTGTTATGAACCAATTAATTTCTGAGTTTTATGCCTGTCTCTCTGTTGCTGAAGGTGACTCTTCAAAGATGTCCGTGTTGTTGCAAAGTTTACGTGAGTTAAAAGAGGGGTTTTCTTCCAGTGATATAGAAGAGAATACTGTGTCAAAAAAGAGTAGGTTATTTTCTGATTTTTATGGTTTGTGTGCACCTAGTGAAGTTGAGGTGCATCCACCTGAATTCGTGAAAACTAAAGGCAGTGCGAGTCGTAAAAAATCAAAAGAAGAGGCGAGAGCTGAACGTGCGAAGAAACCTCGTAGAACCTGCAAGATGTGTGGGAAGAAAGCCAATCATGATTCTGGGAACTGTGGCAAGAAGAAGTAGATACATTATATTTTATTTTTTTATTAATGATAGTAATATTCTTTCTTTTAATTGTAAATAGACATATCTGGTATTTCATTTTTTGCATTGGTAATAAATGTTTTAATATTTCTAGTAGGTGTGTAACATCAGTGCTAAAGTATAAATCTTAAGTGCTAAAATTAAAACTTTCAGTGCTAAAGTAGAATGCGAAATCTAGAGTTCAAATACTTGTGCTAAAAAAGAAATGGCAAGTGCTAAAAAATCATATGCAAGTGCTAAAACTAATGAACTATTCCATTTAGTGGTTGTTCCCCCTCTAACTTTAAGAGGAGCATTACATTTATATTAACACTGCTACAATATCCAAAAATGCTACATATATATATATATATATTTATATATGTATGGAAGAAAAATGAGTCTAAAATGACAAATTATGATTACTATGTATTATTCAAATTGATCAAACTTTCAATTATATTTTAATAAGTAGATTAAGATGGTAGTCTGTCTTTATATAGCAATTCTAAAAAAAGAACTGTAATTGCTAAAACACAAAATACCAGTTATTATGAGGTTATATGTCCAATTTTAATGATAAAATACATAGACTGCTGAAAACTCAAAAATGCTTTGCTAGTGCTAAAGTATAAAACATCGGTGCTAAAATAAAAACTTTTAGTGCTAAAGTAGAATTCAAAATCTAGAATACAAATACTAGTGCTACAAAAGGAATGACAAGTGCTAAAAAAGCATATGCAAGTGCTAAACTTCTGAACTATTCATTTATATTAACACTTTATACTTTGTGAATACTAAAATATTCACAAGAATAAGAAATTGTGTCAGTTACTACAAAATATTCATCCACTAATACTATATACTATCAAAAGATAAAAATTGTATCATATGTAAATACAGATTTTGAAATCATTATCCAAGAAGTTATTTCGATTTTCTTATTTTTGTGGGGTCTACCACAATTTCCCCCTGGGTACATGATTTTCTGCAGAATAGATTTGCAGCTTTCAGATGTTGATCCTTCAGTGTGTTACTGTCTGCATTTATGATTGCAGCACGATATTTTGCTCTTAAAAATTTCAGCTGTCTGTCATTCGATTTCTTCAAACCACTCCTCCAGTTTTTCAATCCACCACCTCTGTATGTCTCCATGTGCCTCATGACATAGATGCCACAATCATAGTTGTTCTTTGTATCCCTTCATGGCATCTTCGTCCTGGTAATCTGATGTTTTTCCCTCAATCCATTTGATTTCATTTCAAGTCTAGCACTTGTGAGGAAGTCAGCAAAAAAGTTCACCTGCATATGTTTTTAAAATTTAGTTTTTTTTTAATTGCTACAAATAGAGATAAAACATAATTGGTGACAAATTCATATATTACCAGGGTTTCTGGAATGTCGCTGTACTTGATTTTGATTTCATCCTTTTCACTATCCGTTGCACTTGAGTTATCAATAATCTCAACATTGAAGTTAATCAAATCAATGGAGATAAAGAAGAAGTGATCTGAATGGCAGATAGGGAAGAAAAACTGCACATAGAGTTGATATGGGTTGTCAATAAAATTTTATTTAATTTATATAGATATGTATTGTTAATATAAAATTTCACAATGCTAAACAAACACCATAGCAGTAATACCAGTTCAACATCGCTCAAAGATACCAATGGACAGCATTTGAGCTCAGATGCTATTTTCTCAACAAAAGATGCACATCTTTTGGAAGAATCCCATGAAGATGGTGCATCAAACATAGTGAAGCTCTGCAAGAAGAACATTTTTTAATTATATTGACTGCAGTTTAAGCACTTTATATGGATTTATTCTTAAGTACACACTTACGCAAGGCTGTGTGGTGAAGAAGAATCTTAATTTAGAGTTCGGGTCTCGCATTTTCTCATTTTCATTGAGGATGGTGCTCCAAACATCCAAAACAGAGGCACTGATGTATTCAAATGGAGCCATGGTAGTCATATCTTCCCGTGTAATGGAGACTCGCGTGTCATCATACAAGATTTGTTCACTGATAATTCAATATAAATAGAAAGACAGTCATATACTAGTATACAATATGATCTTTTATGAAGTATTTTTGCATAGCATGAGTCACATACCTGTTTTCTGTATCATTCTGCACCACTCAGTAGAATATCTCATGTTGCTGCTTGTCAAGTTGTTCCTTGATATCAACAATTCTGACCCTGTATGGTGTTATCAACTTCTCAAATGGCTTCTTCTGCTATTTAGTTCTTGTCTCCATTCAGGTAGCTTGAGCCTGTATCATGTGTTTTGAAATAAAGATTTATTAGACTTTTTGTAAAAGTGTATGATCGGGCTAATTCTACTTGATATTTTGGGGTGATTTGATGTGATTTATCTGTGTTAATTGCTATATAATGATGCCATTTTGGAAGAATGTTGCACCTTAAGAGTTTTGCAGGTCATTGATGCAAAGATGAAGAAAATGGCATGCTTTTAGGGAGAAAATTACAGGTCTTCGATTTTTCATGGTGCTCGTTTCTTTAATATTTTTACTATTCGATTTGAATATGAGTTCTAGCTAATTTCTTCTTATTCCAGAAACCACTAACGAAGCCCTGGCCTAGCTAAACTGTGAGATCTAATTGTTCATTTATCATTCAATTTAATCACATGCATTTGGTATTCTTTGTATTTCGAGTCGTTAATTATTTCGATATTGCTAGATAGGTGCACATATTTAGTAGATCGGAATTAATTAGTAGTCAATTAAACCGGCCATCCGTAATTGTGGTTTAAGTTTAATTAGTGGCGAAACGGTTCTTCAGAACCAGGGAGAATAGCAATCTTAATTCACAGTCCTGCGTCAGAGTCTGTTAATTATGAATTGGGTTCCTCTAGACTTTAAAGCTGTCGGCTCATTAAACCTATAGAGCGTCTCTTACGGTTGTCAGTCGATTAGGGAAATAATTAGTGAAGCGTCTTCCTGATTATCAAGAAGCTACGGAGGAATTAGGCTGCGTCAGTAAGCGTCTTCGGTAGCTATAACTGATTTGTATGTGTTAATTGAATTTATCTCTGCATCGAGGATCAGTTTAGGTGAGCTAGGGTGGAGTTAATTGGAATCCGGAATATTTCTTCTAATATTTTAAATCCATTCGTTTTGTTAAATTGTGCATCTCTCCAGTTATTTATTTAATTTCGTTTATTTTGTTAAAATCACAAAACCCCCTTGAAAGTTTGGTCCTACAGATTGGAAGTATAGAGTAATTCTCACCGGTCCTTTGGGAGACGATCTCGCTCATCGCTGTACACGTGCAGTAAGGGCATACCGACTACTGTCGGGAAATTTATTTTTGGTGTAAAATGACGCACCAGTGTAATAAAGATGCTGAATGTTACTTCAATAGCTATATCACACCTCAGCATTATCCATAACATTTTTTGAGTTTGATGCTGCATCAGTCTCATCTGACTTTGATGTATTTGAGTTTAGATGCTCAGCCTCTGTCTGCAATCAGTTTTTATGTATATTAGGTATTTCTAAAATAAGTTATGACAGTATTAAAATAATGTATGAGAATGCTAAAATAATCCATGATAGTGCTAAAGTAAGTAATGATAGTGCTAAAATAAGTCATTGCAGTGCTAAAAAAAGCCATGAGAGTGCTAAAATAAATCATGGGGTGCTAAACTAAATCGTGGGAGTGCTAAAATAAATCATGAGAGTGCTAAAGTATTAAAAATACTTTTTCCATAGCTATATCACACCTCATCATTATCCAAAACATTTTTTTAACTTTGATGGTGCATCAGTCTCATGTAGCTTTGATTTCTTTGAGTTTAGATGCTCAGCCTCTGCCTGCAATCAGTTTTTATGTATATTAGGTATTTCTAAAATAAGTTTATGACAGTGTTAAAACAATGCATGAGAATGCCAACATAATCCATGATAGTGCTAAAGTAAGTAATGATAGTGCTAAAATAAGTCATTATAGTGCTAAAAAAAGCCATGGGAGTGCTAAAATAAATCATGGGGTGCTAAACTAAATCGTGGGAGTGCTAAAATAAATCATGAGAGTGCTAAAGTATTAAAAATATTTTTTCCATACTTGCCTCATTGCATTCTCCAGGATTTCAGTATCAAATGTATCAGTTTGATTTGGTTCCTCAACCACCATATTCTGTTCAGAAATTTCCTGTGTAACCTTCATTATCCCAGCCCATGCATCATCACTTATCCCAAGACTGAATGTTGGGCCTTCATCAGCATATATCTTCTCAAGCTCTGCACGCTTTGCCAGAGCTCTTTCAATCTCCTCAATTGCTGATATTCTTGTTGGATCACTCCAGAACTCATCAACGTCTGGCGTTGCTTGTGGCTGTGTCTGAGTGTGTGATGCCTGCGACATTGGACTTGGTTGTTTCTTTACCAGAAGCTGCTGGGCTGTTTCATATGATTTCTTGAAGAAGACGTTCTCCATCATGTGTTGTGGCACATCCTGCACTGTTTTCATCAATGTAGTCATTGCATCAGCCATTCTCTTGCAGTCATCAATCAGCTTCTGAGCATATTCTTGCACATGATCTAATGTCGATGCTGGGACAGCACTTTTCGGTTGTTTATCTTGATTTCTCTCAACACCAGCCTCTAGAGTAAGTGGAGCTTCACATTCCTGAGGACCAGCCTCCAAAGGAGGAATGGTGTTCTCAGCCTTTCTTTCATACTCTTCTTCTTCATACGGGCCATAAATATGGCCTCCTCCAAAACCACCTCCTTTCAATTCTGACTGTTGTCTCTTGCACATAAGCTTGTGTGTCCAGCCTTTGAATGCTGGAATTGATCATTGAACTCTTCTGTTATAGGACACTACTCTGTCCATATAAAACATCTATGGGGGGAGGGTAAATGTTATGCACGTTAGCATGAGCATGGAAATCGAGAGTTGATTTTAATAATGTATGCTAATTGCTAAACTAACCATTAAGAACATGATTGGTCCATTGTAGTATTTATCATTTTTCTTTCTCCAAAGTATTGTCTTCTGCACCAGACACCTTATAGTGTACTCACACCAATTGTACTCACATATTCTGTCAACATCATTGAAGATGTGTACCAGCTGTGAATGTACATATCCATTCCTCGTGGATTCAATGAGGCTATTTGTAAGCAGAACCATAAAATGTATCTTGAACCATTTTCCGCCAGCTTTATCATCCTGCATTTTTTTTGAAACATGAGCCGGAGAGATTCTGTGTTCATGTTTATCAAACTTCTCTTGCCATTTCTTCGTTAGATTGCAGCTTTGACTTCTAGGTTTCTTTTCTATACGCAGAGAACCACTTGGAAACCCCATGATCAATGATACATCAGTTTCATCTATGTGCAATCGTCAATCTCTCTTCAGGATCAACTCACAACTCTCGGGATCAAAGTTATCTACCAACTCTCTTCAGGATCAACTCATGGGGTAATTCCTTTATATTCAAATGTAGAATGCTCCCAAAACCAAGCGATTCAACAACACTCTTCTGCTCAGCTGTGAATTGTTTGATTGCATCATATAATATGCGCGGTGTTGTTCTGCTTTTAAGCATTGGAAGATCTTCCTGCTTGGATGTTGCTGCTGGACTCTTGGATTCAGAAGCACTTGTGGCTTCAACATCTGAGTCTGGTGTAGATTTTATCCTTTCAAGTAATGTCAGTGCTAATGTTCTCGACCGAGATTTGAGAGCAGATTTGTCATGTCTACTCTTTGATCTCATCTCATTAGTTATTGATATATTAATATCATTTGTGGATCTTCTCTTTTTGCTAATACCTATATATGAATAGTTTTTGTTAATACTATTGTTTTTGAGTATATATTGTATATCTGTTGATGCTAATTCTGTAGAAAACTAGTGCTAAAATGAAACATTAGCATCTTTAATGAAAAATTAGTAATAATTTCATAGTAATAAAGTTTTGCTACATGTCAACACACAATTAATCCATGATATCACACTATAGTACCATTATAACTATACCATGTATGTTATATAGTTAACTAGTTAGGCATTTTCACAAATAATATTGTAGCTTTTTAGCAATGTAATCTCTTATTTTAGCATTGGTTTAATAATATTGTAGCTTTTTAGCACTGTAATCTCTTATTTTAGCATTGGTTTGATACTATAATATTATAGTATCATTATAACTAAAACAGAGCATGGGAGAATTTTGTCATTATATTAAATATGTTTATAAAGATAATAAGTCTTATGCTTAGAGTAGATCTCCTTCATGCCAATTCATTTTCTAATATAGTGATGCTACACGTTAACATATAAATCATTCACGATATTACTGTTTCAGATTATTGAAAAGGAAATCATGACATGCAACACAGTGTGCAAAATGCATATACATTTTCATATATTTTGATTTCGTATACATGTGATTATTATCAGTAAACGATAACATTTTTACATATTTAGATTTTGTAAGTGTTTATTTTGTGATATATGAGGTTTTGTCAAGGTTTTAGCACTGTTCATTTCTGTATTTTTTTTTTGTTAGAACCAAAATGAAACACACATACTTTATTTTTATGATGAACGAAAGAAGAATGTGTTACGTACCTTTTCCGATCGGCATCTCTTCAAGTTTTTCTCTTCTTTTTCGAAGAGTTGATTCGGTTCTTCCGTTTTACCAGATCTGTGCTCGGTGTTTTTTCCATATTGATGATTTTGTTGTTTAAAGTTTTTGAATTAAAATGTTGATAAAACCCTAATCGTTTATGTTTTTGTGTTTGAAGTCTTTGAATCGAAAAGCCTTTGCGTGCGTGTGTGTGTGTATGTTTTTGCAGAAGTTAAGTTTTGATAATTGAATACATGGCGGGTTTTTACCTTTTTTATCGGAGCGGTTCTTATTATTATTATTATTTTCTTTTCCTTTTTATTATCAGTTTTTTTGTTTTTTTTTTTTTTGGAAAAAAGATTTTTGTATTTTCTTCAATTATAAAGTGTCTATAAATATATATTTTTTTAATATAAAATTTACAGTTATATATTAATTTTTATTGTTTTAGCGTTAGAAAGATAGTGTATTCTTTAGCATTGATATTTCATATTTTAGCATTGGTAGTTTCTTATTTAGCACTGGTAGATTGTATTTTAGCACTTGTAGTTTCTACTTTAGCCGCATGAGTGGAACTATGCAGGGTTATGCTTTGTTTAGCACTGGTAGTTTGTATTTTAGCACTGGTGGGTTCTACTTTAGTATTTTATGTGGTGTTTTAGTGTCTGCGATTTTGATTTGTATGAGACTTGACAAAATTGATTTTAGACTTTTTAGCATTAAAACAAGGTATTTTCATTGATTTTGCAATTATAAAATAATTTTAGTGTTTGTTTTAGTATTATATTGCTTAATAAATCAATTAATTATTATAGTATTTAATGTGTACGCGAATGACAGAGAATGGAAAGTATGAACTATAATGTGTTCTTTTTTAGCACTGTTAGTATCTTTTTTAGCAATGTTAGTATATTTTTTAGCAATCTTAGTATCTTACTGAAAGTTTTGTCCAAAGCAAATATAACACATATTATAGTTTCAGCATTCAAAATCTTATCACTCTGAAGATGAACAATTTTTGAAAAACTGCATGCAAATGGAGAATCACAGTTATACAAGTACTGTTATCTCTATAACTCATTTCGAACAATAGTTCGTCCAGATCTTATTTCACTAAAATTTCGAACAAAATAAAAAACACTGAAATTAATAATATGGTGCACAAAATTATTTTGATAATTAGTACACAATTAAATTAACAAAAAATTTATGCAACAAGTGCAATTTTTAAAATAATTACAAAACCCTAAAATCCTTCTGAAATGCAAAATCAACAAGTAGGTGCTAAATGTGGCTTCTGGTATCAGGCCACAAATGAAGCCAACCAGTCGAAATCCACACGACCAAAACTACCGGCGCCGTCCATGATCTCATGACGTTTTTCAAAGTAGGGCATTCCATACAGCCTAAAGTCCCTCCACCTCGGACTCTCCTAGCGTCATAAAATTCGACAAAAAAAATATTGTGTTAGGGTAGAAAAATTAAAATGTGAAAAATAAATCATACTTACATTCTGTCCCACTCGCTCAAAATACTCGTCTCCCGCTATGACTAAATTTCAGTTTTTGTTGTAATGGATTCAAGAACATATCTTTGCCACATGGCAATATTTTTTTGGTGAAATGTATTTTAATTGAATAAAATTTAGTATTAGCGTTACAACAATAGTTTTATACTTTAGCATTGGTATTTCATATTTTAGCACTAGTGTTTTGTATTTTAGCACTAGTATTTTGTATTTTAGCACTGCTATTCCGTATTTTAGCACTTGTAGTTTCTACTTTAGCATATATATATGGTTTTTACTTTGTTTATTTGAGAAAAAAAAATTGTATTTTCTTCAGTTATATACTAAAATTTAAAATTGCGTAATTGGGATTGATGCTAGTATTATTTGTCTTAGCATTAGAATGATTGTTTATATTATTAGGATTCGTTTGTGCTTGTTTAGCACTGGTATTTTGAATTTTGCGTTTAATGTGTACAACTAAGATATAGAATGAAAGGTATTTAATTTGAAGCAATATATTTTAGCTCTGCTAGTTTTATTTTTAGCACTGTTACTCACAATTTTAGCATGCAAAACTCTGAAACTTTTTCATAAATTTTCTAATATCATGGTATTGAAATAATTATGTGAATCCATAAACATTCCATAATCCAAAAATATGAAATTCAAAAGTTGTCGAAGCATTTAGAGAATTTGTTACATATATAACATTTGTTCACTGATTATCATCTTCTAGGTAAAGCTTTTCAAAACTGATTGGGTTGTCTTTAGAAGATGCTCGGAAGTAGAGTCTTGAATCTCTGATATTCCTCTGTCTGTGGATGTTGCATTCTGCAGTAAGAATGACAGCACAATACTTGATCCTTAAGTATTTCAGCTGCATTTCATTTTTGGCTCTTAATCCACTTCTCCAATTCCTCACAGCATCCCCCATATACGTCTCCATATGATGCATTACAAAGACCCCACAATCAGTCTCGTTTGTTGAAGTTCTCCATGGCATTTAAAGACAGTTCATGCTCTTGATATTTTCAGACACTTCTTTTGTTAGTTTTTGAAGCCCAGTCATCTTCAAGAAGTAAACGAAGAGCTTTATCTGAAATTTATGATTAAAGTTAGTTCATTTTTATTATTGAATTGAATGTGTTTTTTTTAATTTGTTTCACTAGTGAAAAAATCAATAAATAGATACGTTTTCTTACCAGTTTTGCAAGGATATGCTCATATTTGAATAGGGGGTCGTCCTGCTCTCCTTCCATGGCATTGGAATTGTCAATGATCTCAGCCACCATTTTTCTTGTATCAATGACAATAATGTAGAAGTGCTCTAATTGTAATATCGGGAAAAAAACTGCAAAAAAAATAGTGTACATTTAGTCACTATCATGATGACTTTTTGCAATTTTTATAATGAATACGTACCATGTCCGTCTTATCTACTTCCACATTTGGATATTTTCTTAATTCATGGAGTATGTTGTCAACAAACAGCTTTGAAATCTTCTTGTCATTACATTCCTCTGGAGGCGCAACAACTGTGTAGTTCTATAAAGACAAAATGAATATTTTTTGATCATGAATGTGTACTGTTTTTTAAAACAGAATAAAGTGAGTTAATTATAAATAGTAACTATGAAATTCTTCACTTACGGAAACGTTAGTCGTTAGGAAAAATATCCTGGGAGTCTGTTGTTCAGGAATCTTTACTTGAGCATAGTTCAATATGCTACTTTATACATCAATGACAACAGAACTGATGTATTTTTTTTGTTCAAACTTAACATCTCAGCTCTCCTCAACTCTATCCGCTCATCAGAATACAAGACAACCTCCCTAATTTTGGATAAATTTCTTTTTTTAGTGCAAAGTGCAGTCTGGCAGAACAAAATGGCACTGATAATTTTTATTTATATTAATAGTAATGTATTATAAAAGTACCTTTCATCATCACTCTTGTTTTCCATCGTCCAGTAGTGCAGCTCACAGTCAGAAGGTGTCAGTGTCTCTCTTGTGTCCATAAGGTTTCTAAAATGGTTAGGCTGCTTCATTATGGCCTCTGATCTTATGGAGATTGTGCTTATTTGGATCAATGCCTTCTGTATATTTTTAGATGTTAATTAGAACTCATATATGTAATATTATGTGGTAAACACCTTTTTCTTGCTGACTCTGGTTGTTTCAGTTGTCTCTGTGGGCATCTCACTGTATGCCTCTTCTCTGGGTCTTTTGATTGCCTATTTTAGCAATCATTTTATAATATTGTAAATTTTGTTCTGAAGATCATTACTAAACTTGATGACAATGCTAAACAATGAATGAAGAATGCTAAATTATATAATTAGTGAATGCTTACTGGAGTGTTTGAACTGCATCTCTCTGTCTCAGGGATCTCAACAGCTAATCCCTTCCCTTTCTCTTGCTGCTGTCTCTCCTCTGCCAAATCTTCTCTTTGATTCTGATATATTGTTTGTTCAAATCAGATAAGTAAATAGTTATTTATAAAAATAGAATTCGGTGATGATTCTAAACAAAGAAATTAGGAACATAAAAATATATTAGTGATGGTATGTGACCTTATAAGCTAACGCGATGTCTTGCTCATTCACAGTTGGAATCTGTTCTTGTTCGACTTCTCTCTGTCGAACTTCTTCTATCTGACGACCTCTCTCTCTGTTTTCTTATATGAACTCAGCCATTGTGTATGCCGGCCAAGGGTAGCCACCTCCGAAATTTCCAGTAGCAAGCTCTGTTAACTCTCTCTCAGCAAGTAAAGTATCATTCCATTCATGGAATGCTGGGATGTACCTCAGCACCTCCCGGAAGTACACCTCAACTCTATCCAAGTACATCATCTATTTGAAGTTGACAGTTTTTTTTAGTAATGTATGTAGATAAATGGTTGCAGTGTTTATACAAGAACTATAAACACTTCTTGTTTATTATACAAGAACTACAATAAAAAAATAAATAATTAATAGGACTTACCAACAAAAACAGAATGGGACCTGTGAAGGGTATGGTTTTGTTGCTCTTCCACTTGACAGTGTGGTTCACCAATGATCTCAAAAGGTACTCACACCAGTCATATTGACTAACATTGTCAATCTCTTGCAGGCAGTCCATTAAGTTTTTGTAAATATGTCCATCCTCATAGTTCTCAATCATGGAAGTAATTACCAGAATCATGAAGTTCATCTTGAACTATTCTCCTACTGTTGTATCTGAGAGTATGCTAGTGAGTAACTCATCCTTCTGCATGACCTGGCATATCTGGCCTCTAACACTCTTTTGTATCTTGTGTGGTCCTCTCGGAAAATCAAAGATCACAGACACATCAGAGACCTCAATCCTCAATCTTCTCCCATGTTGCAGTTGAAGTTCTCTTGATATTGGGTCGAAGTTTTCGAGCAGCCAGTATGTTATCCTTTGTGGAAATTGGTTTATATCCAAATGAAAAATGCTACCGAACCCCAGTTGTCTCACTGCCTCCTCTTGTGCTTTATTCATTTCCATCACAGCCTGTGATGGAATTGATGGCAATGTTGTTGCTTGTAATAGTGGATATCTGTTATCTCTATCAATGTTCGGGGCTATTTTTACTCTTTGGTGTGTGCTAGTTTCACCTTCTCCAGTTCTTTTAGCACCTGTAATTTTTATGTATAATTCTGTTAAGTAGACAGAAATAACAATGCTAAAGAACAAAATATAAATGCTAAAATATGATATGACAGTGCTAAAACTCTAATAGAGTGCTAAAATCAAAAAAATGTTCAGTTGAATCATAGATGGACAAAAGCGTTATGTTTACAAAAAAAGAAACAAAATATGAAACTCCTAAAATCAATTGCAATGCTAAAGAAAATAGAATCTGAATACTAAAATATGACATGACAATGTTAAAACTCTAAACTAGAGTGATAAAATCAAGAAAATGGGCAGTTGAATTACAGATGGACAAAAGTGTTATGTTTACAGAAAAAGAAACAAAATATGCAATGTTAAAGAAGTAGAATATGAAAGCTAAAATATGACATGACAGTGCTAAAACTCTAAACTAGAGTGTTAAAATCAAAGAAATGTGCAATTGAATCACAGATGGACAAATGTGTTAGTTTCACAAAAAAGAAACAAAATATGAAACCCCTAAATCAATTACAATGCTAAAGAACAGAATGTGAATGCTAAAATATGACATCATAGTGTTAAAACTATAAACTAGAGTGCTAAAACCAAGAAAATGTGCAGTTGAATCACAGATAGACAAAGGTGTTATGTTTACAAAAAAAGAAGCAAAATATGAAACTCCCAAAATCAATTGCAATGCTAAAGAAACAGAATCTGAATGCTAAAATATGACATCACAGTGCTAAAACTCTAAACTAGAGTGCTAAAATGAAGGAAATGCGAAGTTGAATTACAGATGGACAAAAGTGTTATGTTTACAGAAAAAATAAACAAAATATGCAATGCTAAAGAAGCAGAATATGAAAGCTAAAATATGACATGACAGTGCTAATACTCTAAACTAGAGTGCTAAAATCAAGGAAATGTGCAATTGAATCACAGATGGACAAATGTGTTAGTTTTACAAAAAAGAAACAAAATATGAAACCCCTAAATCAATTACAATGCTAAAGAACAGAATGTGAATGCTAAAATATGACATCACAGTGCTAAAACTATAAACTAGAGTGTTAAAACCAATAAAATGTGCAGTTGAATCACAGATAGACAAAGGTGTTAAGTTTACAAAAAAAGAAGCAAAATATGAAACTCCCAAAATCAATTGCAATGCTAAAGAAACAGAATCTGAATGCTAAAATATGACATCACAGTGCTAAAACTCTAAACTAGAGTGCTAAAATGAAGGAAATGCGAAGTTGAATTACAGATGGACAAAAGTGTTGTGTTTACAAAAAAAGAAACAAAATATGTAATGCTAAAGAAACAGAATATGAATGCTAAAATATCACATGACAGTGCTAATACTCTAAACTAGAGTGCTAAAATCAAGGAAATATGCAATTGAATCACAGATGGACAAATGTTTTAGTTTTACAAAAAAGAAACAAAAAATGAAACCCCTAAATCAATTACAATGCTAAAAAACAGAATCTGAATGCTAAAATATGACATCACAGTGCTAAAACTATAAACTAGAGTGCTAAAATCAAGAAAATGTGCAGTTGAATCACAGATAGACAAAGGTGTTAGTTTTACAAAAAAGAAACAAAAAATCAAATTTCTTAAATCAATTACAATGCTAAAAAAAGATAATCTGAATGCTAAAATTAAACAAACATATAACAGTGTTTCATGCTAATGTTTGAAACAAGTGCCATGCTAAAATAAATCACGAGAGTGCTAAAAAATAAGTGCTAAAATAAATCACGAGAGTGCTAAAATAAGTCATGATAGTGCTAAAATAGGAGAATGAGAATGCTAAAACCATAAATTGAAAAATATACACGTAAATCACATATATATTGCAAACATTGTTAGGTTTAACATGTTTATACAAGTTATCCGTCATTAACAGTACAAAATGAAATGGAAAAATTAAAATGCAATAAAAATAAATACAGTTTGTTCAAGATTAGGTTTTTGTACGTGTTGTGCTTAGAAAAATACGAAATACATTGTTAAATTATCATAATATAACGTTAAATGGATGTTTATAGCAAACGTAAACTGATAAATCAACATAGTATAATCGCTAAAAAGGCAAATAAAATTTCTTAAAAATAAAAATGAAATACATATTACCTTGAGTGTTCATGTTTTTCTGAGGATTTTGTTGATTGTTTGGGAGTTTTTGACGGTTGATTTCTGAGGATTTTCAGTTTATCTTTCAAATCTTTAGTATTCTGGTTTTGCGCGAGTTCTTGCTATAGCAAGAATGAGAAAAGTTTTCTCTGAAAAATGGCTTTAGAATTTGAATACGTTCAAATTTACGATTTTACCCTCGCCGAGTTTCAGGGGCACCGAAGTTCTGATTTATTACAATAATGCCACCGCTTTTTTTTTATTTTGATCTGATCTTGACCGTCCAAATCGGATCAATCTGTGGCTGAGATTGGTTCTCGGTTCTCATATGGGGTATGGTTCGTTCTAGAACCCAAACCTATATATATATATATATATATATATATATATATATATATATATATATATATATATATATATATATATATATATATATATCAATCTGAACAAACAATATAAACATTGACTAAAAAGCCCAAGCCTTAATAAGAAAGAGGAGCAAAATTGACCATTTTCGTTGATAGAAATATGATGAGGGACCGACAGAGAATATCCAAGTAGCATGAATTATTTAATTTGATAACAAATATTATTATTGTTATAAATTCATATATAGTATATATAAACATGCATTGTTTTTGTAATTTCACCTATTTATATTTCTTTAATTATATTTTGTTTCTAATTTACATTAACGATTTTAATTGCGGAGGTCTTGTGTGATCGTTATGAGTCAAAATTTATAAGACGGTTGAGATCCAAATCCAAACATGATCAAACACCAACAAAATTACAAATACATCATTGAACGTGCATTTGAATCCAAAATTTCATCAATCTTATATATTTTGACCCATAAGACAATCATAAGACGTCTCCCACAAGGATTTTTTTTTTTGAGACCACAAGGATTTTGTTTTTTTAATTATATACCTTCTCTACCTCATAATTATTTAGTCAGGTCATTGAGATTTAATTTAATTTGTGAGTGAACATCACGTATTTCGCATTTTTCTAATATTTGATTTGATTATTAACTCTTTTAATTTTAAGTATGATATTATAATAAAAATAATAATAATCAAACGTATCTCAACCGTGCACCGCACGATGTGTTATTCTAGTTTTTTATTTATAATTTTACCCATGCAATTTTGCCTTAATATGTGTGTGTGTGTGTAGATTTTGTTATTTTTTTCAGGTCCAACCATGAATATCATTAATCAAATTAATTGAAAATCATTAGAAAAACAAAATGAATTTGCAACTAAATTACAAATTTATAACTACAAGTAAAATATTTCATAAGATATAATTACACATTAATTCATACAACATGCATACTAATTTATAAATAAAAGAAGAACACAAAAAATAGAATTAAGTAAAAAATAAAATATATTATAGAAATATAAATAAAACTCGCGATATTTTGCAATATTTCACCGATAACTGGAAAAAAATGCATTCTCCCCCATATCCGTATCGCAATGTCAAAATTTACGATATATCGCGATATTTTAATCCTTGCATGACACTCATTAAATTTAAAAGTATGATCCTTTTTTTTATGTGTAAACATGCATAGATAATAAAGCATGTCCGTACATCGTATGTGAGATATACTAGTAGGTTATGAAATTAACATCGTGAGTTCAGAAAATATTTTCTAACTCATCATAAAGACTTTCGAAAACTGTTATTTGAAAAACCTTCTTGTTTCATAAATATATTTTTGAAGCATACTTAATATGGTCGAAAAACTATTTTTGACCCCTTGTGACAGTTTTCAGACTGTGTTTTTCGACCTAGCCGCGATGGTCACTACTCTAAAATCGGGAAAACTACCAAAATAATTGAAAATATACGGCAAATCACTTACATTGTCTGTTTCTTTACCCTTTTCGTGCTTCATGATTGTTTTCTACTAAAAATCTCAATCTAAATGATTTTTTGTAACCTTTGAGATTGATTAGGGTTTGGGGAGGGAGACGGAATAAGAAAAATAGCTTTATTGGAGTGTATTTGATCTTGAGTCTTGAAGTTGGTGTATTTTTTTCATAATTTTTGATTGTTGATTTATTTTCTTAATTTATAGTTATTAATTTATTAAATTATTTAGTAAAGGTATTTAAGTAAATTCACAAATAATTAATTTTCAATTAATTTAGTGTGTAGTGCGAAGAGAAAATGTTGTATTGTGTAGTGCTAATCCATAGCTAGAGTCAGTGAAATGAAATAATGGAGTGGAGATATTTAAATTTAGGTGATCTTTGCCATTGAGATAGTTTGTCTTCACGAGGCAAGTCTCTCGTGTTTCATAACACCAATACACGGGTATCAATTCAGTAGACGAGCATAGGCACGAGCGCGACTAGATGGCCGATTACTTTAAGAAAAAAGGAGCTCAACGCAACAGGTGTGATGGCGTATAGACGAAAGCGTCTGTTGTACAAGTTACATTACGGATGAGGAGTCAACACTACACAACCACTGTTTCTTTTTACAAACCAAACACTTATGTGCAAGCAAGAAATCAAGAAAACTACTAAGAAATGGGATTCTGCACACGCCAAATACGCAGAAGCCTTTGTGAATTATTCTAGGATCATACACCACAGACCTTGATCTCTTCTATTATGAGGTCAAACAGAACTCAATGTTTTCCTCACACGAGTATCTGTGCACGAACGCCTTTGTGTGGTGGAAGTGTCGATTACCTGTGATTCCTAACATGAAAACTCCCATACAAGTCTCAATTTTGCTAAAGAAATCCCAACTGTCTCTCAGCTTTTATTGAGCTATGTCGAAGGTAGATGTTCCATACCTTTTATCACACGGTCTAAAAGTGAAAACTCAGCCCGGTCCGGGTGATCCCCTCATCTTCCAGGTATATAGGAGCAACCTTGTCAGGAGAACACCAGCTTGAAACAAACTTAGTTCAAGTTTTTCCTAATTTCAAGAATAGGAGAGTCTACAAGTTGGCGGCCTCAATGACGTAGGGTTCAGTTTGGAGCACTGCAAACACGCACTCCAATGTGTCATCCGCAAAGCTGAGTACTGTTTCATCCACCAATTCGGTGAAAATGGTCTCCCCCATCTCAGAAACAATGAGCTCGATATCTGACTGGAGGTTCATCCATTTTCTGGATCTTGCCAAGTCTGATTTGACAAGCTGGTCCAGAGAATGAGGCTGCGGAAGCTGAAACAGATGCCATTCGACACGTTGCCATATCTCTTGGATCAGATCCATCCCTTTTGGAGCTGGTTTGATGTTCATTTTGACTTGTGGTATCCCAGAAAAGCATCCAAAGTATATCCCGCACACCTCTTGTAAAGCTTCGTTAGCACAGTCAAAGAGGAGTTTCTGATCATGACGGGGTCGACTAGAAAATAACTCAACTTCATCAAATAACGATGAGTCTAGAATTTCATACATAGAAATCCATCTTACGAGAAATTCGTCCCAGTTTAAACCTGAACCCAGCAGCACGGCTTCCACGTATTCAAATGCAGATTCCTCATCCTCAAGAGAAATTCTGGTGCAAATTCCTTGGTCACTAGCAGAAGATTGTTCTTCAAAGTGGATATGCCGTGGTTGGATTTCCTTTTCAACTAAATATCAGAAACAGTTACATTTCAGTGATAAAGATAGTTACAGAAATCCAAACATGAGACTGTTTTAATTCTTTATCCATAATCTAACCTGGTTGTGACATGGTGCTGGCAGGACTGACATCATCATCTGTGAATAATGGCTCGAGAACAGATATCGGACTGGGTCGCTCCATTTTGTCTATCACACAGTCGGAATCTTCAATTTCACAGCTTACTGGACAGCGTGGGGGGGACTCTGCTGGTGAAGACAGTAATTGATCTTCACTAGATGAAGGCTGGGCAAAAATAGAAAATAATAGAAACATGATAAGATAATTCCAAGAAAGCAATACCAGAAAAGAACAGCACACTCTGCCAAGAACCAAATAATGGAGACTCACCAATTTGAAGCACTGGGAAGAGGTTTTCAATAAATGAGAAGAAACTTGAGTATTATCTACTTCTCCAGTGTCTTCTTCGTCGATATCTCCACCAATCAAATCACTAGATGATTCAGAAGAGCTAGTAATGATCTGTGCCTCTTCCTGAGGTTTTGATTCGGTTGTTTCTTCAATGACCGCAACTACAGCAGGTGAACTTTGAACTGTTGTTTAAAGAAAACAATATATTTCAATTATATCAAATAGTTGAGACTCCTTTAAAAAAAACATCTTTATGGTATGGTGGAATTTACCTTGAGGAACTAAAGTATCTTCCATAACAGATTCAATTTCTATGAAATGTTCTTGATCATCTCTGAGTGAGATATTATCATTCGTATCCATAGACTGTATTTTGTCTTCAGAGTTGCTACTAGAGATGCCTGATTGACTCCCCAAATGCTGCTTTCTAGGACTTGGATTATTGTTATGGTTTTCTTGCAAAAGACCACTCAAATCATTATTAACTATGCCACGCGGAGACAGCCTGATCTGGGTAGTTATGAAGATATCATCACCATATTTTCTAGGGCTGCAGCAAGGGGTTCCATTATACTCGGGAAGAGAGAGGATCCTACCAAGGGACTTTGGCAACTGCCGAGTTACTGACTCTGGGTTTTCGCCTCCATTCTTCAGCATCTCAGAGAGATGTTTCTTAGCCTCGACATAGATGTTAGGTCCCCCTAGTCTTGAATATTGGCTGGGGTCATTCACCGCTACTGAACCACTATCCTTTAACTTTCCAACTGGTTCACCCTTCTTAAAGCTAGGAGAAGATGTTAAAAATCTTTCAGTATAGAAATGGTTCCTATTTGGAGAGCTCCAGCCAAAAGGTTCTGCACTACTGCCTTTGTCACCATTATTGCTGTTTTGGTGCTTTGGACTATATTTGAGATTAAGTCTATCAGGAGAGATGCCTTGCCGTTCCTTTCCAATTGCATGCCTAAGCTTTCTTTTTATTTCCGTAAAAGAGAACTGAGAAGTATTTCTATCGGTGTGCACCCTATCATCCATGTTGGGGGACTGCAACCAAAGGCTGCTGACTCTGGCATCAGTTTGAGGGCTCTGTGCCCCTGATTGCCCTGGTTTCAGTACGACAATTTTATTATGAGCCTGAAAATCTTTATCCCCTCCCAACGGGGAACTCTCCAGAGATTTGCTCCTTCTTCGGAAGAAATTTCGCTGTTTACGGCTACTTGATTCATCATTTTTTAAGTTTCCTTGCTTATCCTCTGACGAGTTGGAAGCTGACAACAAATTGGGTATTTGATCTCTCCCTAACCGAGAATTCTCTAAATTCTGTACTTGTTTAACCAGTTTCGAGTTGGGATCCTGTAGTAGCTTCAACAAGAAGCCTTTATTTAAACTTAATGTCTTCAGAGCATCCATGAACTCTTTAGAGCAACAATGATTCCCATCTTCCCCAAAACGCTTACTGCTCATCCTCTGCTCGGTAAGCAGTGTTACTGCTGCAACCAACTTTTCTTCAACAACTGTAACAGCCTGATCAGATGGTATATCAAGATCACCATGAAGATCATTCCTCGAGCCCTTATCATTTCTCTGGTTGATATGCACCAACTCTTCCATTATCATTTCAAGATTAAGATTATCTAAAAGCCTTTGCTCTGGGACTTGGTTACAATCATCGGGCATCAACTGTTCTGCTGCACCCAGCTCAGAGACATCCAGATCACTAGACTTAATCCGGCTTCTGCTTCTTTTCTTTTGATGCTTCTTGGGATGATTTCCATTATTTGAGTTGCTCAGTTCCACACCCGTCCCGGGATCATTACGGTTTTCTGAGCCCTTCTCATT
This sequence comes from Perilla frutescens, assembly GCA_026008535.1. Taxonomy (NCBI): domain Eukaryota; kingdom Viridiplantae; phylum Streptophyta; class Magnoliopsida; order Lamiales; family Lamiaceae; genus Perilla; species Perilla frutescens. The sequence continues at coordinate 38,991,013 of BRKX01000002.1, read as the reverse complement.
GTACATCTCTTCTTCCATGAGTTCCTTCACACTTGTTTTAGCAAGATCAGGCATAGGCATCATACTTTCTTCAGCATCCTGATTATTAAAGCACATTAACATGATAAAGAAACAAGCATCCAAATTGTGAAATTACAAGCGAGGCATTATGATGAGCCACATACCACTAAGCTTTCGCATTTTTCAGTCGGATCCAGTATAACGGTTGGGTTGCTTGAATATCCACCACCTAGAAAACCACGAAGGGGTTAATTACCTTAAATCCAAAACGTGGTTTCTGAAACGTCATGCTTTCACATGTAACAATCTGTACAACTCTTACCGACAACTAGCTTGTTCGCACGGCTTCTATCTGAAAGTAATCGTTTGGTGGATCGCCCATGGCGGAAGTCAAATATGCTAATCAAACCCCATATACAACCTGCCTGGCCTCTTTCATGTCTCAAAATGCGTTTCTGTGATCTCTTAGCCATAATGACTTACCTCCAGTTTTCACTATTTCACAAGTTTAGCCAATAGGAAACCAGTTCACTAGTCGAAAACAAAATCGAAAATGATTCATTGCTAAAGAATATCTGCAGCACTAGAAATGTCCTGAATGCATCATATGATCGGTTGATATAAACACTAGACTGAAGATAATTAAGCCAAATTATTCAAAAAGGACTCCTAAAATGTTGAAATGAGAAGGCTTCAAGAGAAAACATTGAAATTGCACAAACTAAAACATAACCCAATCCATATAAACCAACTGCACAAAGAAACATCGTGCTTAATGAACAAATCAAGTCATAGGTTTATGTAAATTATACCATAAAACATGACTCCGAAGAATGATAAACACATACAATCTCCAAAATGCACTTTAACAACAAGTATTTGTCATATATAAGAAGAAGAGGGAGAGAAAGAGGTATAAAAAGCTATCTCAGCATCTAAACCAGGATTTACTTATATTTAAAGGGAAAAATAAAACAAGCAATATTAAGGGAATGGACAGAGAAAAATATGTATATAAAAAAAAACAAAAACTTGATATTTATTCATATAGTCTTGTTTCAGAACTCAAAAAATGAAACCCATTAAAAAAAAAGAACCAAAAAAGAAAGAAGAATACAGCATAACGATTTATTACCTGAAACGTGATAAACACATGCAGCCCAATATGGTTTCGGAAGAATCTATGAAACAGCTGTTGTCTGAGTTAAGACTGAAACCTCAAATCACTGTAGCCCTCCCTGGTTGGCAAGGAATCAACTTCTTTTTATTTAACCTTTTTTATCTTCTCTCTCTACAAGCAAGCTTGGAAAAATGGAAATTGTTATGATGATGGCAATGTGGTCTTCCCTTCAACGAAACAAATTACTACCTGAAATTCTGCTAAACCAGAAATCAAATTCCAATTTTTTTTTTATTTCTTATTTTTAATTCCTAATCTTATAACCTCTTTGAAGATTTGATCAAAGTCATCAAACCTTGCCTTGAAGGTTAGATTATAACAAGTTCACACGACTATCACTGAATCAAGCAAAGATTTTGCATTTAATGAAAAAAATCAATCAACAAAATTCCCCTCCTTTCAAAATGCACTGAAACAATTCATCAAACATCCTCGCAACACCAAAATCAAAGTCTCTGAAAAATATTTTCACATTAAACTCTGGATAATCCCAGATGGAACATATCAAACAAGATCGGATTTTTTTTTCGATCAAAAGGGAACAAAATCAAGAAAACCCCACACAAAAAAAATAATTAAAAAATGAGCCTTTATTTTACAGACTATCTCGCACAATCCCAAAAAGCTCAGAAACAAAAATCCTATCTTTGACGGGTATTTACAAAGATTGAACACGAATAAAAGTTACGGGAGGAGGAGAAAAGCAAAGTAATTCGAAGAAAATTGAAGGGGTTTATCATTGCTGGGTTGGAAGAGTATCAAATTACACCGACCAAAAAGAGAGAGAGGCATAGGTGAAAATCACCCACCCACTTATTAAGAAATTGGAACCAAAAACTTATGCGTGGGGCAGCCATTAAAGACTGCTACACAGATATAAAGAAAGGAAAAGAAACAAAGGAAGGGTTGGAAAGTGAGTATTAGTGTGTGTGTGTGTGTGCGTGTGTGTGTGGGAGAGAGAGAGAGCGAGAGAGAGAGAGAGAGAGGCACTTTTCAGGGAGAGAGACAATTGTGCTGATGGAGAGAGAAGTATCTATTATCTATACAGTGGGACCATTAAATGCACTAATAAGAATTTAAGAAACAGACGGAAATTATATTTATGCTAATTGCTAATTGCAAATACAACAATCTTCTACTAATATTTATGCACAAAATAGGAAAATAATTGTATTAGTATTATTTTAGCAGGGTGGTTAATGTCATGTTTATGTCATATCAGTGTTCATATTTGTGATACCAAAATCATGATTTATCTGCAAATTAAATTTAATCTCGGGTTTATATAAAAAAAATAGCCAGATGTGATTTATTTTACTCTGTGCATGTATATCGAACTCCTTATTTAATAATACTAAAAATTTATCACATTTGTTTATACTTATATATTAATTAAAATAGACATATCCATATATACCTCTATAATTACTGAGTATCTAATACATATGAATAAGGATGAAACTCATATTTCTCACAATGAGATATGGATCGTAATTACGTTTCAATGTTACTTCCATCAATTTTTATTTTATTTTTTGGAATTAAGATTCAATTTTTGAATAATTAAGTATACCCCTGCATTATTTTGCATTCTTCCCGATCCTTCCATTAATTGCATCATAATAATCGTTTTTCTATATATTACCCACAGACCTATACATTAATGTCTGATTTATAGTATATGTTATTGTATTACTAAAGTACATTAAATAAAACATTATCTTTTTATTTACATACGATCTTATGTATCTACACTAATTTATATATATCACGAAATAAATCGTATATAAAAAAAAAAGGAAGACAGTCTCTCAAACACATACAACATACATACATATATATATATATGCACACGCATTGTACATATACAATGGACATAGAAAAACACAAATCACTGTTGAATGTTTTTTGGTTATTTGTTTAAGATTGCAATTTTGGAGGATAGTAAGATTTAAGTAATGCATGAAAATTGGAAGGTTGTGTTGAAATAGAGAGAGCGTTGGTTATACAAGGTGTTCTATTCGTTGTCTTCTTTATTGCAATAAATAGACCATTTGTCATTTATATTTTGTAGGACCACTATAATTGATAAATAGTAAAATAGTTAAAAAAATATAGCTATAATAGGTGCAATATTTATTGATCTCTAAAAAATAGTTTCCTATTCCCGTATTAAAACTATAGTCTATTCATTTGTTAAATGAGCATTAAATTCACTTTTTTCTTAATGTATATATATTTAATGATTTGCGAAATTAATAAGTTGAAGGCAAGTAGGTAAATGTACGTGTAGTATATGTATAATTTATTTATTTTTGCTTTCAAAATACAAAATAATAATTATTATGAGTGATAATTGGGGAATGATACTATTTTTTTATGATCGAAGTAGTATTTATCGAAAATATCGTTCAAAAGATATGCCATTATTCAATTCAGCATGTATTTGAACGAGATATAATATTAGTTTGAAGTTGAATTATAAACTATATATGGCTAAAAATAACACGTTTCAATATTTTTTAACATGTTTTTTAATCATATTGGGATGGGTCGTGTAGTAATTTTTTAGTATTTTTTTTAGCAAGATGTAGTAATTTGTTTGAAACCAGTAGTAACTTGGGATATGGTAGGAAGGTTAAGAAAAAATACAGGGCTAATTTTGGAATGTGAAATTTTGCATTAATTATGCTTTGCTTCCATTAGTGAATAATAATGAATATATCAAATTAAAAAAAAAGAGGGTAATGATTGTTGTTATTATGTGATTTGTTTGAGTTGAGATTTGAATTCAATTTGGGTTGCCTCCACAAGAATTGAAAAAAGATCAAAACTACATAACTAATAATTACTAAGTATTAATTCGGCCCTCCTCTTTGGTATGAATTGTGTAGCTATTCTCTTATTTCTACGACATAAATTAATTATTTGTCGTCCATTAATGGGATTATATATTTATATCACATATATGATTGTTTGATTTTTTCTAGTGAATTGGTAATAACCATTAAGATATTGTATGAATACGTGGGATTAATTTGGTTGACAATTAAGCGGAAAAATTAGGTCAACTATTAATCGGGACAGGATTTGCCAGAGTTTTCTCTTAATTCTTAATCAATATATATGTACCTAAATTAAATCTACACTCCTTTTTTACTTTTACAACATTACATTTATTTTATAAATATTCAATAATAAACGCTGTTGAAAAAACAAATAAAAGCTTAAAATTGATCTTGAAACAGGCCAGCAATTTATGGAGTGCTTTATATACTAGTCTACAATTTATTTATATATATAAAAAAGATTTATCAGAATATATCGTGCCCAATGAACACCGTCATATGCTTGAAAAATTCAGACTGCTATAGTGCTAGCTATTACATTCTTAAAAATGTCTTAGAATATTGATTTCTCAAGAGCTTAATTGTGCTACTGTTTATCCGGCTTTAATTACATTTTTATATTTTTATATATGATTGATTTTCCTTCAATGTAACTAATTTATACAAAGTTTAAATTAATGGTATAATTTAATGTGCGCATCATGTTATATTCAATAAATATAACGTATCTTAATAATTATACAATACTAAAATATAACAAATATAAGATTTATAGAAAATGGCATGTTCAATACGACCATTTTTTATCACACAAATACAATTAAATATCCATCAACACAGAGCTAGCTATGGTTCGGTGACTACTAAAAGATTGGCATTGGAAATATATATGAGCTAATTTTAGAGTAAATTTCAATTTGCGTTACACTAAAATATATATTGTTTCTTCGATTTCTTCATTTAAATCACAACCCAACATTTTATGTTTTTTTTTAATCGTACCTTAATTTATTTTAAAGCATTAATTATCCATGCTGTATTTATTTTTATAATCTTATTTTAAAACACCCGAATTATATTCATGGCGTACGCGGTCAAATATTTCCTACTTGTCATCATAATTATATATAAGATGAGACGAAAATAAAATAAAGAGGATGGAAACACAGTTTCTGCAGCAAGCTCGTGAAAACGAATCATTAAATAAAAACAAAAATTACTCTGAAAAAAAAAAAAGCACAATTTTTCTATTTTTTTGGAGTTACCAATCAATGACGTTTCAGAGTCAGAGCATGCAGGTCAGGTCAGGTCAGGTGCTGTTATAACTGAATGCAATGCAACACACACACACACATCATTTTATTTTCTCTTTTTTAGTTGTCAGTTGTTCATTTTTGTTAAATACATCAGAATATATATTCATTATTATTAATTATCAATCACTCGATTAATGTTGATTAGTATGGTTTCCTGAAGAAAATAGTAAAAACGCTCAATTAACAACCAAACAACATTCATTTGAGATTAAGAAGTGTTGCTTTATTTATTCATTACAAATACAAACTTTAGGAATTAAGGAACCGCAAGTATTATAGTCTATAGATATTAGAGCTTTTTTTTGGGGGGGGGGGGGGGGGGTGGGGGGGGTGGGGGGTCCTCAACTACAATAGCGATATTTTGTACTAGTTAAATTGAAAGCTCCACCACAAGTCGTAGTCCCCATTCCCAATTTCATTTTAGTTTCAAATTTAAATTAATATATATAATAGATTTCCTAATTATAATAATCATCATATCATCAATATTACTCTTTAATTATAATATAGACAAATTAGTTTATAGTATAACTACTCCACGTTCCAACGTCCAGCAATTCCAAACTGAGGCCATTTTCTATTTTATTATCTTAATATTTTTTTAATGGGAAAGATGAGGTATGAGAATTGAATTCTAAAATTCACCAGGCCGCAATCTAATATAATTTCACTAAATTAACTTAATAACATTTATTTAAAATATGTGTGTATGCACATGACACGAAATCTACATGCATGGTAAGTCGATTTAGCGGCCTGTAAAAGGAAAAAAAACAGGAGGAATTTATCTTAATTAAAGAAAGCACATGCACAAATAAAATAAATACGATCGTAATAACATTAGATTAATTGGTTTCTGCATTAGGTTGGTTATTGGTAGATGCTTGTCAAACATGTATATATGGGAGCCCGTATATTAAAAAATTTGATGTTTACCTTTTAATGAATATGTGTGTGTGTGTGTGTGTGTGTGTATATAGTACATAGTTCAATTTTAAATATAACATTTACATTTGACACATCTGCATGGTGAAAATGATGAGTATTTAATCTCATACATTAATTAATTTTATTTAGTTGTAACATATAAAGACCCTAGTGAATTTAGTGTTTCAGTTACACACACACACACACACATCTAATATTGGAATTGATCGAATTCCCTCATATTGAAAAACTGTTGGATGTGTGATATATTAAAGTACAGAATATGGAAAGTAAATATCCATTCAACGATTTACATATGTACTAATTCAATATTAAACATATATAGAGCTAACTAACAACACTGAAATAGAATCTGATACGAACAGTAATAACCACGTAAGATTGACTCTATAATCCTATAATTAATGCATCAATTTCTGAAACATCTTACTACCACACACCATCTGACCATCATCACACGTGGGAGATAATAAACCAACACTCACTCCTCTCTTGCAACTTGGTGATAGCTAGGTTGGCAACAGTAAATAACCACTAAATGGGAAATTATGGAAATTTATTGAAGTAGTCAGCATGGGAAGCTGTCTCACAGCTACCTTCAGATTAAGACAATTTGATGAGAGAGATTATTAAGTGTTCGGATCGTTAGAAATTTGCGACAATTTTTCTCTAGATAGCGATAGGTTGAGGAGACGCCACGATCATCCGTGTTCGCTGTCTCATACATTGTTTCACTATCTTAGCAATCACTCACACGAGGAGATTTTTTAAAAGCGTCTTCTTCGATTATATAAATCGTGTCACGCCTAAAATATTATTTGTATTTAAGGTGGGTGCGACTTGCTTTATGTACGGATACGTGTTGTAAATTCAGGTATTGAGCGCCACGAATTTCGTGTATTTTATATTTTAATTTTGTTAGTATATATATACATATATTGTTTAAATATTTGTCTCTTTGGTACTAATTAACATCTTTGATTTCTTATTCACATAGTTTTTTTTTGCTTCACAATTTTATTAGGTAATTATATATATATATACAAATACGACTACCCTAGCTGATTAATCTACCTACACAAAAAGGGGGAAATGAAAAAATAAGTCTTTTTCCTCCAAAATGTTATGGGGGAGAAAAAGAGAAGGGAAAAAGATGAAATTCCTTCCTTGAAGCCAAAATCTATCCCACTTTCCTCCTCTTTTCACTTGCTTATCTAAGAAGAGAAGTGGAATATTGAAAAAATTGGAAGGGATTACCAAATGGTGAAAAAAGAGAAAAAGAAAATGCCCACAAACAAGCAATAGCACTCATTAATGTCTGGAATTTAATCATATCCACCACCAACCTTTTCATCCCCACACACATGCGATCCAATATTGGTTTTGACATTTTTACCAATTACCCCTACATTATATTAAAATTAACCCAATAATCCTTGCATTATATTTATATGCCATTTGAGCCCAATGAAGCACATCAGTTAAATGAGTTGTGCACAACTAAGTATTATATATTCCTATATTAAATATAAGGTAAACTAGTGACGTATAATTTGATGAGATTTGATTGTCAAATTAGGTCACATATACCTGTAGATGATTTGTTCACTTGAGACCAATAAACCCACTTGAGATTGCCAATTTAGGTAGTCAGTATTGAATTGTGAAAAATGATTGTTTTATTTAAACGAGTTACAAATATAAAAGCCGAGAACAAGAAAAATTAGTTTCTGCTGTGCAGAAGAATTGACAGTTGTCTTTTCAAAACAATAAAGAACTTGAAAAAGGCCAGTTTGGTTGCAAATTAAAAAAAAAAAAAGGTTTAAATGAGGTACTAATACTAATTATCCACAATTGTCACTTATGACGAAACCAACCTCGTTGTTTTCTAACTAAACGTTTTCTTGACTTTTTTTCTGAAAAAAATAAACAAAAACAAAAATTAAATTTTAAAAGGAGGGGAAAAGTGGGTGAGGGGTGATTTTTAGAGAGAGAGAGAGAGAGAGAGCATAGGATAATTCTCATTTCAACGGCCCTATGTTAGGCATTGGATGCGACCTCGCTTTGGACACTCTTTGTCTTGAAAATGACTCAAAAGCCCAATATTCTATGTTGTAATAAAATAATGAAAAGATAATATTTTTTGTTGCATCAAAATCGATAATTATAACCACATAGACCATGTAAAGCGATATTTTTTGTGGTAAGCTTATAGATTCTACTATGAGTTGGAAGATTAGAGAATGACGCGTCATAATATAGTAATTTAATGCGTGCAATAATGGATATCAACCTACTTTGGCCGACACTATAAGTCTCCCTAATATACTGCTAAAAATAAAATCGTGACAAGGGAAATAAGACGGCTACAACTCACACACTCTCTCATTTGAAGAGAAGAGAAGAGGAGCTCAGTAGAATATTTCTAAACCTCATCCTTTATAAATAAATCACCACGCAACTCGAATGTGAAACGGCCCTAAAAAAATTATGTATCCTTCTCAAGTTATCATAATAAAAAAAATTAAACCATTTAATATAAAGATGAAATATTTAATCTAAACATTTGTTTCCTGCAAGAAATTAGTAACAGACTGTGGTATCCAATACTATATATGACAAACGTGTGGTCCCTGACCGTATTTGCGACCAAATCATCTGATCATTTCTAAGACAATATTTTTCTTCTTTTATCATCACAAAGAATGATACGAAAATCGGATTCTAAGAAATAATAATTTAGTGCAGTCCAAGATGGAATATTATAAAATAAGCTAAGCTTAATCATTGAACTCAAAGACATAATGTATATGCCTTCAATCTCAAGTCGGACAAATTTATGCTGTGATTCGAGAGGGAAAAAGAAATGCTTTCTCATTGAAAACTAATCCCATAATTAGTTGTGAAAGTCGTGCCTAATAAGCAATAACCATGATTAATTTAGGCACATGGGGTTAGAAAATTTAACCTAGGCTTTTTCAAAAAATGAGATCCTAGAATTATCGAGATAGGGGAAGGGCCAACACGAGATGGTGGGAAATACTCCATGTCGAGATGGCCCATGACACTTTGTAATTATTAATTTGCCATCCTTTCCTAGCTAACGACGACTTGAGATCAAATTATAGGATGATAATGCAATCTAGATGTTGTCCGTAAAGCAGAGAGAGAGAGAGAGAGAGAGAGAGAGAGAGACCGTGAAGCACACAGAGAGAGAGAAAATAACTTTGAACCTAGAGTGAAGTTTTTCAAAGCTGAAGGAACTGAATTTGCAGACCAAATTTATTGCACCTAACACATTGCACAAGCTAGAAAAGGAGCCCAAATAATAAACTAAGTCTCAATTAGCCTAACATGAACGTGGAATTTGTGTCTTTTTTTTTTCTCATCTGACTTGCTTATCTTCAAATAGATAGGAAAGATTCATGCTTTTCACAAAAGTAAAATCATCGGACGTGTACGTGTGTGCGTGTGACAGACTGTTTCTAAGGGCACATTTGCTTTTTTTTATCTTAGCAACACATGAGATTCTTTCCAGCTAGTCTGGTAACATAATGCCCCATAGATGTCCATTCCTTTGAGTTTAATCAGTGCTAAAGGAATCAATCATTTATGAAAAGTGAAAACTATGCTTTCCTCTATTATGAAGTAGTTCTACTCTGAAAAATAAACTAGTCTTTTTGTACGTAGATGTATATGATTTTATTCTAATGGAACACGATCGAATTACAGGTCACAACTATACAAAAAAAGTTGTCCTTCAAGTTTCATAATACAAGAATGATTGAAAGAGAGATACAGTTTGATACATTATATGATGATGATGTAATTTGAGGAGTGAACATACCTGCTGTGGGGAAGGACTGGTGAAATAATCTTTATTCACTTTTAGGACTCTGACAGATAGACTCCTCTGCCACGATCAAAATATCTTGTGATTCTACCAACATTATTCGAGCTCCTTTAATATTTTTAACTGAAACGACCACAATAACATAAAAGTGAGATGCAAATTTTGGTAATGGCTCCATGCAACTAAATGGTGAACCAATTAGAAAGAGAATGGGGAGAAGAAACCAAGTTTAGTTACTAGAGCTTCCTTTGCAAGCGATTGCTGAATATTAGCAAGCAATGGACAATTTTATGAGCTAAAATGTGATCAACAGAATTAGAACTATCTAAATTCAATTGAATACCTTCAATTTATGATGATGGTATTGCAACGTTTTCTCTTTCTCCTCCTGGCTTTCCTTAGGATACGTGCGGTTTCTTGCTTGGCTTCCTCTACTGAATATTTATCTGATTCTGATAAAAAACAAAAACAAAAAAAAGAAGCCACAATTGGAATCAGGAGCTGAAATATTTTATGCACAATTAATTTATATTACAACTTAATAAGTAATAGATTGTGGTCAATAGCCCTCAAAACAAATTAGATCAAGTATTTATGATGAATAGTTAAAATTATTTTCTGTCAATTTGTTACAGTAATTATTGTAGCAAGGAGTGTCAAAAACTCTTCAATCTGGCTATAAAATATCTGTCTCTTTCAGAATTTAGAAATATATCTTAATTGTGCTGAGAAAATGAAATAATGCAACACAAAGAAAATCTTGAATTGGAGTTGGAAAAATACACTGAAATATTACCTGTTACCTTTTCCTCAAACAAGCAGGAAAAACCAATATCTATTTCCTCATCTGATTCAATAATGATCTTGCATTCCTGTTCCCATATCAAAATTCATTTATTATTGACTATAAAGTGTATTGCCAATGTACGTGCAGACTTTGCAAATATGGCAAGTCCAAGACTAATGCGGCGAACAAGTACTAATTTTTTTTTAAAATGACAGCAATGACAGTGTAACTGATGAATGTTTGGACAAACTTTGTTCTGTGTAAGGCTTTTAGTGCTAGGCATCCTCATGCCCATTAAGCATACATATATCTTGGATATATAGGGAAATTATCACAAGCACACGGAGAGGAAAAGAAGCCAAGGTATTAAAAGCTACCAATTGATGTGGTGATGTTTTTTTCTGGTCACTTCTCCTATTACAGTTTCCAACTTTAGGGGCTCTCCGTTCTTGTTTTACTGATGTCCAGCTTCCCAGTTCAACCTTTGGTAGTACAGTTGTTTGTCGTGTTTTTAAATGACTTGTTGCACTACAATCATGGAAAACTTAAAAGAGTCCTTAAATATGCAAGCAAGCTTGTAAAAAGAAAAGAAATAGATCAAAGAGAAGATTCAAAGCAGGTTCTATATAATGAGGACACAAACTAAGGCAGGGTCCCTAACTGCAATATATTCTAGGCCCTAAATGCAGTTGGTTGCATGTGAAAAGAATAAGCACAAGTACTTCGTAAGTTCAAACAGGCATATCAAGACTCAATAAGAAAATATGGCCAGATTCTGCTTTACATATTTATTGTTTAAGCATTCTGTCAGACTTTCTGTTCACATTGAAATGCTAGTTTCAGCTTTAGATTCACAATTATTACTTATATCATGGTACCGCTTTCACTAGGACACTGTCGTCTGTCGGAACAGAAACAAAAAATGTATGGTCCAGAATAGTAGTACTCAAAGTATATGCTCTAATCAGATGCCTGTGAACTCAAAACTTCTGGAATTTAGATATGGTCCAGAAATTATCTCGGAAAGGCACTTGAGGGTAAAAAAAATGAGAATTTCTGAAGTGAATCAAAATGAAAAAGCTCTAAACTGGTGTGCTCCTATATGAGGTCAATGACCTCAACGTTGCACTATCAAGAATACAATTGATTCCTAGAAGCATGCATATCAAAGGAAAAATAAAGAACAGACTTCCAAACTTTGGATTCCAAGTTTCCAACTCCCTAAAACACATATTCCTCCTACCATAATTCCATTTAGCGAAAATAATTTGGCAGCATTTATTATTGAAGAGGCTGTATGCAAGGTGAAGATAGAACAATTCCAGTCAAAAGAAGCTTGTAATACGTACTTGTCTGGAAACTGAACTTCCTGAGGAGAAGGGTGACAGTTGATAGCCTACAAGCAGAACAAATACATAGACGTTCTCTAATAGCACTTTAAGATACCTAAAACACTTAATGAATATTTGAAGGGCTTACAACTGGAGAGAGGAGTGCCTTTGACCCGTTCATGGAAGAAGTTACTTGTTTTTGAGTGGACATCTTCACGCTGCAAGAAATTGCCTACAAGCATATAAACAAAAAGATATGATCAGATAAATCTATTATGGAGGACAAGACCATTTTACTCTATATACAAGTCAACCTCTGTCCTTTCAAGATACAATATAGCTATTTACATACACTTGCCTGTAATTCTTTGCATAAATCCTTGTGCAGATCATTTTGTAATTTCACCATTTGACTGTCAATTTTCTCAGATAGAACTGACAGAGATGACATTATCAACCCTGAATTCTCTTTAGTCATAATCTGCTTGAGTTGATCTGACAGAGATTTCAAGCCAAAATCCAGGCAACTTTTGATGTTTTCTTGTCCTTTGCTCTGGTTAATTACAATTTAACATGCTTAAAATTCAATAGCATGTGCTTAAGTAGCACAGGTTTTGTCAAGAGAGTGACATGAGGGCCTGCTGAAAACTTCTTACCATCAGTTGCAGTGACTCATCATGGGCGTTCAATTTCTGCCGCATGTCTTTGGCTGAACAAGAATTACAAACAAGTTATGAATTCGAGCTGATGGCTATTACTCTATTAGATATCTAACTTGTTTAATTCCATCATTTTTCCTTTATCAAATTCCTACAAGTCAAGTTACAACAAAATTTACTCAAGACATTTTACTGAAAATTATCAATGGAAAAATACTGAAGTAATAATAAAGTAGCTCTTAAAAATAGTTGGAGACATTCAGAATTTCTGTAATTAGAGAAGAAGAAAGCTTATGCATTTTTCTCTGGAGTGAATTAAACCTTTCAATACATAGTCATTCTGTTTCACACTTACAATCTAGAGATCTGGTATACTTACTCTCTAATGCTACTTCTTTTGTACCCTTGTTCACTTGCATGATGTCACTCTGAACAGAGTCCAAGATCAGTCCAAGTCTGCTCAATGAAGTTTCAATTAGTCCAATCCTGTGTTCGAGCTCTTCATTAATATGACCTGTTTACGCAAAGAAGTTTGAAGTTAAGGTTCCTTAAAAAAACACGGCGAGGATTATTTTTGTTGTAGGGAGAATACTTCAGATTTTCATGGAATTTTCATTACATTTTTTTTTTGCCAGACTTATACTCCAGGAGAACTTCTAGATAAAAAGTTGTGAACAATTAAAGAATAATTGAGGTGGCTAAATAATTTCTACCTCCAGGCTGCAATGAACAGTAAAGGTGAGAGTCTTACATTTGTATTCTTGACTAGACCACTTGCGCAACAATTTGTTGGAAGTTCTAGATACAGTCATATGATTCTCATCTCGTGCACAATCGATTAAGGGCAAGCAACTTCTCCTCCTCACTGAACTCTCTCTGTCTTGAGATCCTATTTTCTATGTTTTAAAATTAACAGAAAATTAGCAAGATCAGTGTGAATAAAATTAACAAAGCCAGAAGAGCTAAATGAAAAACACACTAAATTCCTTTCATTCTTTGATTTATTTATGGTGTTTCTTCAGAAGGAAAAAGTGCTGTGCGTACAGATGTATTCCAATTGCAAACATACTTGAAAACACACTGGTTTAGAACCATCTCAGAAAGAGTATCTCCTCTTTCACGTTCTAATTTAAACCAGAATTGTTCCAACAATATACCAGATCACATACACATTTAAGTACGAGTATGCTATATATAAATGCACATATGCGTATAAACATGCAAACACCAACAAACATTATATGCATCACCACCTCATTAGTCAGGATCTCATCTTGAGAATTCTGTGAAAACTGTGAGAATAGGCCATGCTGAGAAGAAACTCCCTGAGAAAGTGTCATCTGAGATTGTTGTGGCCGAAGCTGCGATGTTGTTTGGCTTCTCCCAAAAATTGAAGAAGACTCCAATCCACTCAAAATCCCACTCGATCTCCTTATTGATTCGAAACACAGGGAAAAAAGTAAATCAATATCACAGTAACATTTCTACTACCAATTTTTTAACACTATAAACAATCTTGTCACAAAATAGGCATTGATTTCATCAGCTTTCACATTGCGTCAGTTGGTCTTTTAAAACGATTTCTGCATTTTTCTCGTAAGTTATTTATAAAAAAATGGAACTAATTAACGCATCTCTGTTCTAAAACACAAATATAAGCGAAATGAACCTAGATTGAGGAGGAAGAACCGAGATGGAGCTGAGGTCGCTTGCTTTGTTGATCTTCAGCTTCATTTTGAGATCACAAATCCAACTTCGCGCGAGCTCGTAGATTCTATACTGCTGAGCTTCCAAAAAACCGGTATTTCAAAATCAAATCAAATCTCTCAAACTTTTCCGGATAGGTTTCATCTTCTATCTGAACGCATGGGATTGGGGGGGAAATGGAGCCAAAAATGTGGCGTTTGGAGGGGGTTTTATATTCGGAGATAATTGGCGGGAAATGGGCCGAATGCAATTGGGCCTGAATTACCTGTTTGGAAATCTAGGCTTTTTGCTGGACCATACTATTTTTAATTTAAAAGGGTATTTCTAAAGGCAACCCTCAATTTAATAAAATTCTAAACACATCCCCATTTTACTCTTTATAGGTTCTAAATTTTATAAAATATAAATATAAATATGAAAAAATATTTTTACCTTTTAGCTCCCAACACATAAGGTATACCGGCATATACCTTCACTTCGGCGTATACCGTGGTACCAACGGTATATACATTCACTTCAGCGTATACCGTGGTACGGTATGACGGTATGTACCAATATATAACGATATACCGAACTTTTGGTATACGTCGGTATACCTTAATTTTTAAAAAATTCATACTGTTACTTACCGTAAAATTCTGGAAAAGTATCATACTTTACCGAAAAATTGGTATACCGTAAATATCGGTATCTTCGGTATTTTTCCGGTACGGTGTGGACAGTATTTCGGTATGAAGGTATTTTTTGTCAGCCCTAAGCCATATAAGATTCAATATATTTACACTGTGGATTTTTACCCCAATGACCCTTTCTGATCCCGGACCCTTATTGAGTCCCTTACCATATAATATGTCAATATATATGATTTGCAAGTAGCATTTCACAACATAAATGAGCATAACTAGT
Source organism: Perilla frutescens (assembly GCA_026008535.1). Lineage (NCBI taxonomy): Eukaryota > Viridiplantae > Streptophyta > Magnoliopsida > Lamiales > Lamiaceae > Perilla > Perilla frutescens. The sequence continues at coordinate 38,975,477 of BRKX01000002.1, read as the reverse complement.
CACATATAGTAAAAATATATGAAATTACATTTATCAGTTAGAAAATCTCCACATTTACTTTGAAGATATTTGACTCGACTTTTCAATGCCAAAAATATTAAAGGCTTGCAGGAAGCAACATGCATTTGCCTAACAGATAATTCAAATTAATTATAGTAAATGATTATATTTATTTAGATATTTAGTGCTTAACTTTATTATTAGAAGATTAAAGTTTTACATATCTGAAACTTTGATTTTTCTAGGTAAAATCTTACGACGATCTTAGGCAAAATTGAATTTGCTTAATAGGATAGAATATAAGATTAAATCAATGTACACCATTTCAAGTAATTTATGACTTTGATAACTATTGGAATACACTAGCTTTATTATTTAACTAGTATCTCCCACGTGCAATGCACATATTTTTAATTTTATAAATTATAATAGTAAATTAATGTTATAATTTATGAAAATAAATTTAGTTTTAGCATTCTTAACAATATAAATTATATTTCTCCTATCAAAATTAATAAGAGAAAATTGAAGAAATAATTACACACATCAATTTCTCATAGAAATTTAGAATATCAATTGTTTAAGCATATTGTAAAATTATTAAGTACTAAAAAAATTTAACAAAGATGGACATAGATTTTACCAAATTGAAATTCATAATGGTTGTACAATTATTTTTTTTATTACAGTCTTCGTATCTAAACACATTTTTCTTTTTTCGAACTCGCGATTAGTGGAAAAGACACTCATGACTATATATACTTGATCATATTTTCTTATTGAACGTTGCAACATATAGAAACGAATCAATCTCTTTCAAACATGTTGTAATTAATTAGCCAACAATAAATAGTGAACAACACACACAAAAAAATGAAGCCATAGTGATTACAATGCGTGTTTATATAAAAGTCCAATCTGTAAAATACAACGAACTAATTAGAAATTTAGAATACTACAATTTGAAGGAAATTGAGGGAGAAGTAATAGAATTTTAATGTTTGAGACTTAGAATTGTGATGAGAAGTGATAAGAGATGCATTAGACGGCTGCAAAAGATATCTATGCATAATACTAATAAACAATTAATGAATTAAAGCAGTAAAATTTTATAAACTTCAAATTAAGCTGTCAATCATGATTCATGAATGAAGAGCCACATCAACATTTGAAGCGATGATGGTGCACTTCTGGGCAACAAAGTAACAAATAAAAGATTTAAAATATATGGACAAATTATTCAAACCGTCAGTAGTAATGTTGAACACACAATTTGGTGTTATGCATTAATTGAAGCAAGTATTCATAAGCATCAGCAAGTAGCAACTCTTCAAAAAGACCACATTCCAAATATTTAATGTCTTCATTGGAATGGTAGCAATTTGCGCGTTTACTATTCATTTTTTCAAAATTGTTACATTTAAATGGCAATAATTGACGCCTATAAACATTAATTGAGAAAGGGCTACGGGGATTAGAAAATAGCATCATTATTCTTCATTAGTGTGAATCTTGAATATATAAATATACACGTAATTATACTATTTAGTTTTAGGGGTGTATTCGTTTGAGATTTTGATGGATTTTAATGGACTTTTAAATGTCTATGGATTTATAAAATCCATAGACTCCACATGGAATCTCCCAACTCCACGCAGAGTCCGGTGGATTTCGTGATGGATTTCGGACCGATTTTGAATGATTTCAATGGATTTAAAATCATTCTAGCCACCACTCGATGGAACTCAACGATCGGTGGACCCGGGAAAAAATTGAACCCAGCGACCATTTGAATTGAGCGGCCGCTGGAAAGTCGAGTCGAGAGAACCCAGCGATTGCTAGAAGCCAGCGGCCGCTGGGAGGCTAGGATAAAAAACCCAGCGACCGCTGGGCTCAACGACCGCTGGGGAACGAGTCGAACAAACTCAACGACCGCTAGCACCCAGCGGCCATTGGGAATTAAAAATATAAAAGGGCAGAAAGCCCCAAATCGGGCAGAACACGCCCTAATTCACAAAACACGTCAGAAAACGCAAAAGAAAAGCTGCGAAACCCCATCCGCCGCTTGCCTCCAGCCACCGCTCCATCGACCGTTCGAAGCCCACGACCGCTGCCACTCTCAATCATGCCTCCTCGCATGAAGAATCCCAACGTCGGGGCACACGAAGAAGTCGAAGAGGAGGACCTCACGACGAGGTATGAATGTCCATTTCTTCTAAAAACTGAATGGGAGGGACAACTCTATTCCAAATTTAACCAATGTATGGTTACAATGCCTCGTTATTTAGATTGGGATTTGTTGAAAGATTTAAAAATTGTAGCAAAAGTTACGAAGTATTTGAAGGTTTTGGGGTTAGAACATTTTGCTAAGCATGTTAATTATTCTGGTTATGAAGACTTGTGTTATGAATTTTTATCAACTATGTATGTGATTGATCACAATAAGAAGCTTGGGGTTAGGATAAACGGGATGGACTACCAAATTAGTTTGCCTATAATGAAAACTGTGTTTGGATTGCCTACTGGTGGGGAACGGGAGAGACCCAATTCGTTTAGTGGAGAAGCGGGCTGGCGTGAGTTGTCTGGGTTTGACAATTGGAATAATTCGGGTAAGTCGAATGGGTACATCCAAGACCCGACACTGGCAATTGTGCACAAATTCCTTGCTTATAATGTGTCTGGGAAAGAGCAGATGAATAAAGTGAACGCGAATGAGGTGTATTTGTTGTGTTGTACGTTGAGGGGCATAAAAGTTTGCATTTCAAACTTTATTTGGTCGGCTATGAGACAGATGCAGACTCGGGCAGGCACGAATCCTTCATTTGCTCCTATTGTGACGGGATTGGCACATAATTTCGGAATTCTAAATGCCATGACGGGATATCAGGAAGGGCATGATGAAATCACGCCGTATTCAATCGATTTCAGTGAGCTAAAAGGAGCTCAGATTATTAAAGATCGATTCACGTTTTTCCCCCCTGCTAAGAGGCCATGTGTGAGCAAGCACACAAATGAAGAGTGCGTCAAGATGCAAGGTGATTCTGGTGCCGGTCCGTCCACTGGTGGTGATGAAGGTGGGAACGAAGATGAGGACATGGAGGAAGAGGAGGAAGAGGAGGAGCAACCTGAACAGCCACCTCATACAATGTCCGAAGATTACTATGGGCGCTTCCAGAATGATATGATGTCATTTCGGGAGTATATCGACGCATCCTTTGGATCACTGAGGCAGCATATCGACGATATGTATGACGCGCATACCCAACAAATGAACGATCGGTTTGATGCGCATACCTAGCAGATGAACGCCCGCTTTGACGCGTAGGATGCACAAATTGCATCCTTACAGGCTCAATGGGATGCTTGGACTGCCTTCTATCTGCCACCACAGCCACCACCTCAAAATTAATGGTTTGTACTTTGCATTTAATGGATTATATTTTGATTATTTGAATAAATGGTTTATGTTAATGTTATGTTTGATGTTTAATAATTTTTTGGACTGATTTTTAGTTGATTTTTGGTGTTTGTGAATTGTGTAGGTGTGCTCGCTCGATAAAGCCGAACGCCGGGGGCGGAGGACCCCAGCCGCCATTGTTTGGGTGTTGTTTTTTTTTAATTCTGTCGTTGATATCAAATATTTTTTACTTTGTTGAACAATATGTTATCTATTATGTTGAACAATATGTTTTCTATTTTATTTAACAATATGTTTCTTAACAGTGTTTATTTCGATTATGTTTATTTCGATTTTCATTTTACCGATGATTGAATGATGCATAAAGTGTTAAAAGCAAAATACAAAAATCATCTATTAAAAAAAATAGAACACAAATATCAAAGTAGTAGACATAAACATCGTACAAAAAATATTTGGTATAAAATAGAATGCTACATTGCGGGAAAAAAAAGCATAATGGATGCCCAGCGGCCGCTGGGAATGTTTCTGCCCAACATTCCGAGCGCGCGCTGGCTTCCAGCGGCCGCTGGGCGTGCGATAGGGCGGTCCGAACGGCCGCTCACACCCAGCGGCCGCTAGCCTGTATTTTTTTTTTTTTTTGAAAAAATGGTGTTTGTCTTCTATTTTTTTAACATATGATTTTTCAAATATTTTTATGTATACTACATTGATGATGTTGATTTTCCATCTCGTATTACTTGTTTAGTATGATGTTTCATCGGATACACAAGTTGTGAAAGAAAAATACAATAATTATAAAAAAAAAGGTGTTATCCAAATTTGTTATAAAAATTTGACACCATGAGCACAAATTGTTTATAAAATACTAATTATAGTCAATATTTCATAGTCAATTAAAAAAAATATTACTTAGCATTCCCATCTTCAGTCTTATTATCGTCATTTCCATCGCCGTTATACGTGGGCCTCGCTTCCCACATAGAATTGGCAATGCTCATTCTACATGCATTAGCTTTCGTTCTTTGTTGTAATTGGCTTTGAGATAGCCATTCCATATTTTCTTCTTCCGGAGGAGGAGGTGGTAAATCTTGATCTCCTTCATATTCCACTGGAAATTCATCAGAGCGGCACTCTTTCCGGAGAAAATTGTGTAAACCAGCACAAGCCAAAACTAATTCTGCTTATGTTTGAAATGGGAACGGAGGTGCCATTTTGAAAATTATGAATCTGGATTTGAAGACACCAAAAGTCCTCTCAATCACATTTCTTAACGATGCATGAGGGAGATTGAATAATTCACTTGCATTTCTGAGGTGACGACCTTGACCACCAAAATCTTTTAAATGATATCGAACACCACGTAATGGAGCTAAAAACTGGCGTCTATTAGCAAATCCAAAATCCACCAGAAAATACTTACCTAAAACAACACAATTAAAATATTTGTGTTAACAAGTGACCTTTTCACCATTAAAAAAAAACAAGTGTAAAATACGGGGTACATACCTTAGGGCACCTGAAGGCCATTTGTTCTTGATAATGCATCACTCAAAAGTTTTGAGTCATGTGTCGAACCTTCCCACCCACTTAGCACATATATGAACTGCAAATCAAAGTTGCAAGCTGCCAAAACATTCTGCGAATGCATACCATGCCGGTTACAAAAACTGTTTACTTCTCGGCCTGTTACCGTTGCCGGATATGAGTTCCATCTATAGCCCCGATGCAATCCTAAAATAAAATGAATATGTGAGAGAAGAAAACTACAACATTTCAGATTCTTGACGTAATAAAAGATACATACCTTAAAGAAAGGCATAAATCTTGTGCTTTCCTTAATTTTAGCAGGGATCCCTGTAGACGTCTTAACCATCATGTCCGGTGCTATGGTATTTAATGCCTTTAGGATTTTGTTGAAATTTTGACTAGTTGTGAAATGGGAACGATGGAATCTCTGACTAACATAATAAGAATGTCGCCACCATTTCTTCAACACATACGTATCGTGTATCTTCTAGATGCGTTTTCTCTTTAATGATAGAGCATAACTTCAAAAACGCGTCAGGATACATCCTATACAGTTGTCGAAAGCTTTGTGGATCTCCTTCAATCATATTATTAATAAAGTGAAATCCAGTTCTACTAATTGATCGTCGCTGCAAAGAACGTTCAATACGCCGACGCATCATATAAATTTTTCCTAATAAGATTATCACTGCTTTAATTGTCAAGAGCAAGAGCCTAACATTTTCGTAAAGTTCCATCTCCTCTTCCTCATCAATGTCTTCTTCCATTTCTTCTGCTTCTATTTCTTCTTCCAATATTTCATGATTTTCCATACTGCATTTAAAAAATATGAACGGAGTCTTAATTAACGAAAATACTACAAATATGTAAAATAAGAAATACATTCAAATTCATACAACTAAAAAATCAACAAATAAATAAAATAATAATCAAAAAATATAATTAATAAATTCAAATAAATGGTCATTAGAAATAAAATAATAAAAAAAAAACATGATCATAAGTTCAAATAACATAATTCATAAATTCAAATAAATAAAATAATAATCAAAAAACATAATTCGTAATTTCTAATGATCCCTAATCCCTAATTTTGTAGGCTATCCAATTAGCTCGTTCATCAATGGTCATCTTCAAAAAACCATCTTTTTTTGACTTTGTGTCAAGCAAGTCAAATGCCTTGAGCCGAGTGTCTTCATTCAAATTTGGGATCTCTTTAATTGCATCCCAAGTTGTATAGGATCTTTCTTTTTCTCTTTTCTCCAGTATGCTATCTCTTTTCAGTAGGAGATTATGAACTCCCTCACAAGTGTTGGATAATTTTTTAATCTCTTCCGTGATATTATCAATGGAGCCCGAAGTTGCTTCATATTGAGTTCTACTTCTTTTGGGTAGATTTTTTCTTTGAGTGGAGCCCTCAGGCACTTCAGGCAGCCCAGAAGGAGGTGTGTAACCAGATGATGGTAGCTTGTTTTGGGTTAGTGCGACAAATGCCTCATTTTCAACATTAAAAGTCAGATCTTCTATGCACGCATCTCTGTTTTCAACATCTCCTAATGTGTTTGCATCAGTAGCACTACCCAATCCAATTGAGTTTTTTCCCACGGCAACACCATTGCCCACATCAATTAACAAATCCTCATAATCAGAACAGTCCCCATAGCGTAAGTTTGCATCTTTTGCGTGGGCCTAGAATCAAATAAATAACAAACTTATTAAATCACTTTATTAGTTAAAAAAAATAATCGATAATATTATTGCAATCGGATATTACCTTACAGTACACATCCCATACTTCATCTGAAGCCATGAACTTTTTCGTAATGTGGTCATATCCAAAACCAGAGCTAAATCTCAAAATGTTTGAATAAGAAGTCCAACGATGTTTATACCATTTCAATCGGCTTTGGTAATTGCTATAGGTCTTAGTACAACGAAGTCTCTCATTAAGCATATGAAGTATTCTTTCTTCCACAGTGGTTTTGCTAAAGATACCACTATTATCACGCCATCCCCGACGTGCAGCATCAACCATAAGTTCTAACAGAACATCGCTCTGTTCCTTAGTCCATGATTCATAGGATGTCTTTCTTTTCGAATCTTGTTGTGAGTCTCCCATAATAATACTAATATATTATTGTGTATAAATAATTAATCATCGTAATATAAAAAATATATATATATTTATTGTTGGTGCTTCATTTAAAAACATCAAAAATATACCCAAATCGCATCTATTATGAATAAAAGTGTAATAAAAACAACGGCAAACAGTAATTTAAGAAAAACGTACAAAATTTTATTTCTTCATGCAATAAACTTAAAAATTCAAAGCCAAATACAATCAATAATTATTACACATGTAAAAAAATCAAAATTGGAGTGTAGAGAGTACCTCTGTCAGAAAAATATACTGGACTTCAGTTGAGCACCCTTGAGCAAATTGCAGCCGCGAATTTGATGAATTATGATCAAAAATATCGCTGCATGGGGTATTTAAAGGGGTGAGACCGACTAAGCCCAACGGTCGGTGGGCCGTAGCGTCCGCTGGAAGTAAACCGACTTACTACCAGCGACTGCTGGGCTCAGCGGCCGCTGGAATCCGAACATGACTACTCCAGCAGTCGCTGGATGCCAGCGGTCGCTGGGATGCCCGAGTTCGGATTCCAGCGGCCGCTATCATACACCGACCGCGGGGTTTTTCAAATCCATCAAACTCTCGTGTCTAGGGGTCGGATTTCATCCTTCACATTTTTAACGTGAAATCGAGTTGAAATCCAACGAAGTCAATGACTTTTTAAAGTCCATAGATTTTTGAATACCTCCGGATTTTAAAGGACTTTTAAAAGTTTGGATTGAATACCCCCAGATTTTAAAAGTCCATCAAAATCTCAAACGAATACACCCCCTTAGTTGATAAATTTTAATTTGGATGGATTGTTTTATATTAGGATTTAAATTTATTTTGTTTTTAATTAATAATTAGTAATTTTTAGGTTTAATTATATGTTAATTATTATGTGTATTGATATGTACAAATTAACTTCAATTATAAAGGATCATTATATCATATTATAGTGTATATTATATTATATTATATTATTATTATATATATTTATTGAACTTACTAAATGTAGAAGACGCATTTAGGTGGGAAAAATGAAATGTTTCTATTTATAGGACGGTTCTACTTTTACATATATAAAGATAAAGATTATCATCAAATAATTTGAGGCTAAGGGGGTGTATTCAATCTGGATTTTGATGAATTTTGTTGGACTTTAAAAAATCTATGGATTTTATAAATCGATAGACTTCATATGTAGCATAATAAATTTCTCATTGATCTTGGTAAATTGCAGCAGCAGATCAAAAACATAATATCCAATACAGAGAAACATTTCTCATCAAAAACTATATAATAATCTTAATGAATAATACTCAATACTAGCAACTAAACACACACACACAAAAAAAATTATAAGATCCAAAACTTTCTAGAGAGAGAAAGTTTCTTACGAAAAATGAAACTCACAAACCCACTTCACTAGCAAGATCAGATCTCCCCACCCATGAATGCAAAATCGAATCTTGGATTGCATTCGGCAATCCCATTTCCTTCTTCCCTTTCTTGATCTTCTGTTTCACTGCCACCTTCTTCTTCTTCTCATCGCCAGCAACTTTCATCGCATTTCTTCTCGACAATCTGTCGAACACGAAAATGTCAGAATCCAAACCCCTTCGCCGCCGCCTTCTCCGGGTGGTGACGCGGCGCTGAATGTAAGGCACGTTGATGACCGATCCAACTGTGACTTGGTGGATCGCTTTCACCAGCAGATCGAGGCCGTGCCATCGCTGAGACGACGGATGCGGGCAAGAATTGGATGAATCTTGAGAGGAAGCGGAGGAAATAGTTGGACCTCAACGGTCGCTGAAAAATTGACCGACTTATTCCAGCGACCGCTGGTGTACCCTCAACAGCCGCTGTGGACTAGGGTACATCGCGCGCTGGGGTGTTCGAGTTTAACTCCTCAGTGGCCGCTGGAGTACACCGCGCGTTGAGTTTTAAGAATCCACGAAATTTTCGTGTGCAAAGGTCGAATTTCATCCTTTGTATTTTTTACGTGATTTTGAGGTAAAATCTAATAGAATCAATTACTTTTTAAAGTCCATAGAGTTTTGAATACAGTTAAATTTTTATAGACTTCTTAAAATCTGTGTTGAATACCTCTGGATTTTTAAAAGCTTTTAAAAGTCTGAATTGAATACAATCGGATTTTAAAAGTCCAACAGAATCTCAAGTGAATACACCCCTAAAATTTTGGGAGGAGTGAGATTACTTGAATTCGAATTTTAGGTTAAAATTATAGATTTTGGGTGCTCGATTTGTTGCCATTGTATAATACTATAACAAACGAAAGGGAAGATGATTATTAATATAGTACTCAAAGAAATTTAGAATTTAACATGTTTACCTTTTTCGAACTATAACATAAACTTCTTGCTTCAAACATGAAAGAAGTTATTTGAGTTTGTGATGCAGGTAGAATCGTGTGTATAATTTGTTGATTCTCGCAAAAATACGGAATTCCACATAAATATTACATTTTTTTATTGAATTTTAACTTTCCTAATAACAATCTAGGCCTATTTATTTATAATATATGAGAAATTTGAAAAGATAAGAAATATAAAATCTAAATTAGATAAATAAAATAAATTGATAACGTAATCTAAACAGAATAAAATAAATATAATTAGATCTAAAATATAATATAAATAGTTATATCAATATCTAATCTTGATATATATATCTCCATCAGTTTGCCAAATATTTGTGAAGGAAAATTTGTTTAATGTTTAAATGGTGGTTTTGGTGAGTGATTGAGAGAAAATAAACCGCAATAGTTTTTTTGATTTTTTTTTAGAAAGCAGTAGTTTTTATGTTGATCAGATGTGAATTGACAGAAGATTAGGTTGGAAATAACCGATTCAGGATAATAATAATAATAATAATAATAATAATAATAATAATAATAATAATAATAATAATAATAATAATAGATCCGGTGGGGATTGCTAGTGGTGAAGTTAGGTTGCTTAGAGAATGGAGACCAAAGATCGCAGGTTCGAATCCCTTCAATACCACAGGTCGAGTGTGAGAGTAAATAATAATAATAATAATAATAATAATAATAATAATAATAATAATAATAATAATAATAATAGATTATGGGATAATATATATATATATATATATATATATTCATATTTTGAAATCTTAATATTATATTTAAATTTTCTCCGCTAGTGACGCGACTCAAATATAAATTATCAAGTTTTAAATCAGTTGTAACAAAAAGATTAAAAACTATATTAAAAATTAAATTTTGAAAAAGGGTCGTTAAATACAGAGATCTCATTTTAATCAAATAAAATAGAGGGGTCTAATTTAGAAAAATTTAAGAATATAAGGACCCAAAACAATATTTTTCCTTTACCTTATTGTCACAATTTCAAAAAAAGAAAAAAAAAATTAAAAAGACCCCACTATATATAGCACCCGAATCTCAATCCACCCACTTGATAAAATTTAAAAAGAAAAGCTTGTTTTATTTCTTAATCGAATAAAATAAATTAAACATCATTGTATACTTGTATAGCCTCTTCTCCCACCATTTTCTAGATCTTTCGGGTCATCCCCATTTCTTGAATACCCTGATTTTATTTATTCCATCACATTCTTCCTGTTCAACCAAACTCAAATAGAGTACATGATTCATGATGAATGTGTTGCGGTGAAGACCAGAAACAAATACATAAGAAATAAATTATTTGAGATGATGAAGTATTTTCTTAAATTATTCTTGTATAGTTTGCAATTTGAGGTGCCTTTGAAAGAAATGGTTTTGTTGAAACTAATTAGAAGAATTAGCTTGAGACGAAAAGTTGAAGATTTATTTATAGAATTTGACCGAGAACGTCGATTCACTTATGTGGAAAAATATTTAATTTGAACTAGTATTTCTCTCGTATGTTATACGAATCTAAATATTTATCAATTAATATTTTAAATTTTGAATGTGTCGTACTATAATTGAATTAGAAAATATAATTGATCTCAGATGTACTGAAAATATTTACATGTGATTACACAAATATTATATGACTGGTTTGAAACCTTCAAATATTCGAATAATTACACTTAACATTTGAAAACATATAATATGGAGTGAATAATTTTATTAATATTTTAATATGAAAGTGATGAATCCCAAAAATATGTAATTATGTTCAGAAAATGAATAAATAAGGATATGATCAATTGCACTATTAAATAACCAACGATTTCGATACTAAATAGGTATAATTAATTTTTATTAATAAAATAAACAATACACTTGACTACATCTAAACATAAAAAAGAAATTAAAGAAAGAAATAAAATAATTATAATATAAAATAAATATAATTAATATTAATTATCAAAATAAATGGTGAATTGTCATGTATCTAAAAAATAATAAGTAATTTCCCTAAAAAATATTAAGTAATTGTAGATCCAGAAATCTGTAATTATCGATTTAGTCTGGAGCAGCGGCCTATTTGTGAAACAAAAAAAAGAACTCTGTAAGAACCAAGGATCGTCAGGAGTGACGATCGTTAGGCCTCGAACGCTCAAGTCAGGAAAAGAATGAAAGTAGAATGAGGTAAAACACATAATAAACAAATAGAATATGAGAACTTCGTCGTGCGGTTAGATCGTCAGTGAAAGAACGAACTAAGAAAATATTATGTTCAGTATATTCTAGGGTAGGAGGTGAAACTCCTGGATATATCTGCGTAATCGCCAAATGAGGGTGAATACCTCCTTTTATAGGTGGAGGTAGTAACTAAGGTTCAAGTGGATCGTGGAGGCTGTTGAAGAACATGTCGATTCCTCTGAACCCGTTAACAATTTCGGACAAAGTGGAACTGCAATGTTAATTTAAATTTAAAATTGAACGGTTATCTATTAGGAAACTAGTTGAACGATTATATCGCACATGCATGTTAAATTGAATTTATACATTACTCCCTCCGTCCCAATAGCAATGTCCACCTGCTATTGGGCACGTAGATTAATGAAAAGTAGATTAGTTGTTAATGTAATGGGTAAAGTAGGTGGAGTCCATTTCTTTAATGAGGATTATAATAAAAAGTAATATAAAGTAAGTGGGGTCCACTTTGATGTTGACATTAATTATTTTCATATTGGGTAGTGGATCTTACTATTGGGACATCCAAATAAGACAATGTGAACCTTGCTATTGGGACGGAGGGAGTATTTTATTTTGATTACGTTCATATAAATTGTAATTTAGATAACTAGATCTACATTGTTTATCTTCTCAATTGATTTGGAAATTTTGCATTCAGAGGCACAAAGGGTTAGATACTAGTTTGTTTAAAGAAAATTTGGTAGTTGAGGTGGTTTGGAGACTAAAGATAAAAAATCTCTTCAATATTACATGTCGGGCGTGTGAATAAAAAAAGAATAACAAGAAAACTTGGTAGTTATATTTTCCATCATTACGTAATTGATTGACGTCCTCATTGCGACGTAAAAATTCAAAATCACCATAAATCATTTTTCTATATTCTCAATGCTTGCTTGGTGCTGTGCTGGTGAGGTGTACGTCAATGATAAATTATAATTTGCACCGCACACATTAAAAATGATGAAATATCAACAACATTTATAATTAGTGTGTGTGTAATGTGTAATTAGTGTGTGTGTATTGAAAAAAATCAAAAATCACATTTGAATACTTGGTCAAACGATTCTCTTTGGGTCAGAATTTGTCATGCGCTAACAAATCAAATCTGTAATTTTATAAAAGTAGCTGACTAAGACTAATTATAATAAGTTTCAATAATTAATATTTAGTCTGGTATATCCATATCTTGTTCGAAAGTAATAATTATTGACCAATGCTTCCGAAACAATATATATTGCGTTTAACTTTTGTGTTGAATGTAGAAAGAAGGGGGAAAAAAAAAGCTAATGTCCCAGTGAAAATGATCTAGTAGTAGAGTAAAATTGCGGTCACGAATTCTAATCTCCTCAATATTATAGATTGGGTGTGTGAGTAAAAAAAACTACTGCATTTACAACAATTAAATCAATTTGATAATCGTCATATTTAATAATTCCAATAATATCAAGACAAATTCAAATTAATGCTATTTCAAAATGTAAATATAATAAATAGTTAACGATCAAAGAAAGCTACGTAATTCCCACAATAAAAAAAAAAAAAAGCTACATAGTTTGAAGAACATTTCCAAAAACCAAAGGAATATTAGTACCCGTACGTTACTCAAAATTACATTTCAATTTTATGATACAAAATGACCACTTGCCATTTGAAATAACGCCCAATTTTGCTTTTAAAATACTTTAGCACTTATTCACAGGGGGTGTGGAGATGATTGGTTCGGTGCAAAACGAGTCAAACTAATAAAATTAAATAAAATTTTCCTTTAAAAATTCAAATTAAACCAACCAAAATCTATATCTATCTATATATCCAAAAATAGAAGGCTTCAATTTTCCCGCTCATTTTAACCTTCCAAGAAAAGAAATATAATATTACATATTACATGACATTTATTTTCGCATAAGATCGTAGATCTAAATATATTGCAAATTCATTATTATATATTTCCATAAATAATGGTTACATGGAAAACAATTGCATGTATAATATACAGCTAATTAAACCGGACTTCTAAATAGAATATGAATCTAATTTTAAATTAAACATTGATTTGCAAATCAATACTCGATCATACAAAGAGCATTTAATTATTTCTATAATTATATAGACAGATTATAAGGTAAACCATCTTTCAATTATGTTAATTAATATTTGGATAAATCGGGAATTTGATTGCGCCTTAGCAGCAATAAACGAACAATATTGTATGAGATGGAACTTGGAAGCAATCGATTGTGATAGCTACTTTTACTTGCTTTGCCATCACCTCCGCAGCAATATACTCACGTACGGTCGCTGCCGCAACCAAAGAAAAGAAGTATTTCAGTATTTTCTAATTGCACTTGACAATCAAAATGTCGTCGGATTTGTTCCTGTAACTTCTTTCTCTTTTATTTATCATCGTAAATTGAATTTTATCTCTATATCCATAATTAATAAATTTATTGATGATGTTGATGTTGCAGCATGTAATCTTCGATCTATCTGTCACGTATGTAAATTTGTTAGTGGAATTTAATTGGTGGCACTGTTGTATCCATATTGCAGTCTCTTACATGTCAGAGTGCAGAGAACAATGATCTCTGCTGCTGCGCATGAATGATATTTTTCAGCTTTGGAAAATATTACTTCAATGTTAGAATTAGGCAATTGGGATTGGAGTGTAGAAGAGTAAAATAGGAAGCTAGATTTATCATTTAATTTCTTCAAGTACCGGAGTTAGTTTGAATTTGATCTGCACTCTTTATGTTACTTATTTATTAACTATTGTGGGATTTAATTATTTGGTTCAACTTTTAACTATATGTTGATGATTTCAATTGCATGGGATTCAAGTTTCATCCCAAAACAATTCAACCAAGAAGGCACACGACAATGCAAGTTTACTCAAATACGGACTCACCCTTCTACAAGGTTCCTTTTCAGCTTTATAAATTAGGCCATTAAAATGTAGATGAGGGGTTTTTTAAAAAAAAAATGTAGAAGAGGGAATGCAGAATGGATAAATCAAGAGGTAATGTCATGTCATTTCATTTCTTCAGCTGTTATAGTTGATTTTGATTTGTTTAAGTATATCATATATTAATCAACTTTTTTTTATTCAAAGACATGCAACTTTTTTTTATATATATATATAATGTCAAAATTGTGAAAGAAGTTTTTCGAACATGTGGAATTGAGATTTCATCCAGATCTAATCAAAATAATAGTGACCCAGTAAAAAAATGAAGGGGAATTTGACAAACTTATTTTAATATTAATGAGATAATATATATATATATATATATATATATATATTTTTATTTATTTATTTTTTTTCTGTTATGAAGGTTTTTCCTATTGCCGCTAGCATATTAGCTCACAAGTCTACTCCTATTTAAAATAGGAGAATTTACTCCAGACATATTGACCAAAGTTCGATACTATTAATTTTACTTTGGTTGGGTTAGAACTATTCTATTTTATTAAAAAAATTCGGAGACCAAATATATATTTTATTCATTTTTTTCTGATTTTGTAACAACCTATTAGATTTTTTAACTAAATTATTTTTTTATCTTAATTATATATTTATCACTTTTTAATTTAAAATGCTAAAATTATACCTCTATTTAAAATTAAAAATGAAAATGAAATTCAAAATCATTTTTGAAAATGGATATTATATTATATGTATAATATTATATTATTTTTAGTATAAACATGATTAATATACTATTTAATAAAATATGCATTTTCAATTTTTTATGAGATTATGTTTTTTTCATTAATGAAAAGATTTATGCAGATTTTAAAATATTTATATGTCAATATATTACTTCATCCGCCTTCATTCGGAAATTTTAATTAGCTGGCAAAGCCTCAACTACTAGAATAATCTATATATTATAAATTTCAATAATCATTGTAAATTGTCTGCATGATGTTGGTTTCGATGCTGGTAGATTGAGAGTAATTAACCTTTTGAATAAGATATAAATAGTTAGATCATATATACTAAACTTAACATACATGCATTAGAATATTCGTTAGAATAATTTATAAGAAATATAAAATATTTATTAAAATTAAACTTTATACACTTACTTATGGGCATACTTTAATAATGAAATGGTTTGACCATTTAATTCATACAAATGTATTATTAGATATATCTTAATTTAAAATAAATAATAATAAAATGGATATATCTCTTTTAGTTATGGAATCTTTTTGCAATGAATTTACTTGATCATTTATATAGGCAGCTCAACTTCAATCTAAAAGGCTACCAATTTAGTCGTCAAACGCACGTACATTTCTAATTCTTTAATTTCACAAAAAAAAAATATTGCAATTGAGTTTAGGTTCGATTTTGCACACCCCTACTTGTTTGCTAGGTCTTATAAAATTGACAAATATTATTTATATAAATAAGGGAAATGTTAATTGTTTTATGAATTCATATAATACTGAATTTTAAATTTTGAATTGAAAAATCAAATTAATGTTAAATTTTGGTACATGGTTAAATTTAACATACTAGTCTTCAAACATGATCAAGTCTATGAATATTTTGTTAAAGGGTTATTCATAGATACATATTACACCCTAATATTATGTTTGTTTGTAAAATTAAAGTCCATGATTATGTAAAAGTCCAACATGTGTGATATGTAATGTCATATATAAAAAATTCAGACTAAAATAACCTTATAAATATTAATTTTATTATAGAATATTCATACAATATATGTTAACTAATTAAAGGATATTTTAAGAATTGAAGTTTTATAGAGAATTTTAATATATCTAACCAAATAATATATAATTAATACATATAATACACCAAAATAAATATAATATTAATATCTTATATGGTAAAAATATCTCAATCAAATACATTCAATCTTATATTATACTGTCTAGCAAACCAATATTCCTCTAAAAGATATACTTTAGAAGTATTAATTCATTTTTTTAGATTAAACCTAAAATAACCTCAAATTATCTTTTTCCTGTTTCTCCCCTTGTTACATTGGGCCCCATGGAAGAAAACTAGGTCGCCCCAACATTTTATTTTTTTTACTCACACACCTGACATGCGGTATTGAGGAAATTCGAACTCATGACTTTATCTTCAAGTAATCTCACTCCACCACTAGATCATCCCCACCGGACAACAAACGTACGAGTCATATATATAGGATGTGAATATGATTAATGTGATGTGCAAATGTTGAATTTTAAGACTATATATCTAAACTAGCATTAAATGCTCATGTCTATTGTTGATTTCTTCGAAGGGTGCCTGATTACGACGTATCAGAATAAATGAATTTAGACGATTAATTTAACCAATGTCTCTTATTATATAGCACTGACACACAGTATATAACACATTGAAACATTTAAATATTCCATTTTAATTCAAATATCACTAGACGCAACCTTCACTTATATATAATGACACATGTATACATTGTACATATATATCACAAAACATTGTGTAAGACAATCTCATCGGTTAAATTATGTGAAATGGATTTTGATAAGACATTATATAAGTTTTTTTTTCCCTGAAAAATACTGCTTATTCTTAATAGTTACGTAAAAAATATTACTGTTTTTCTTAATAAATACTCGATCCGTCCCGATTATATATAGTCCTTTTTACTATTTTGAGGTGTCCCATTTATATAGTCTCATTACTATAAATAACATTAATTTTCATAGTAATGTACAAATAAACCCTTGTTGAATCTTGTAAATTAAAAAAATAACAACTTAAAAGTTGAAAGTCATAAATATTCAATGAGGGTGTTATTGGAAGTTTAACTTTAATATCTTGTTTTCATAAATATTTTTAATCTATGTGCGAGAAAAAATGGGACTATATAATTGGGACGGAGGGAGTACCATTTTTGTGCTCGCTGAGCTTTGAGTATTGAATATATACTGCAAAAATATATAATAATACATAGGGGTGAATATATAAAAAACTATTTTATCATTTGCATAAAATTTAAATATAAAAATGGAATTAGAAAATTGATGTATGACATGGATGACAAGATAAGTCAAGTTTGAAGATTTGACTTGTACGCGTTTATCTTCGATATAATAATTAATGTTTTTATTTGGAGAAGTTATATTCATCTCAGACCATAAAAACTAAACTAAAAATTTCAGATTTGAATTTCCTATTAAAAAAATATATATATATCGAATTGAACAAAACCCTCAGTTGATCATGAATTGAGTACGATGTTCAATTTTTTTAAAAAAATCAAACACCGATTAGGATCGATGAGATCTCAACCTGTTAATAAATGGATCCGAAGGCTTTCAAACAATAAATTAACGATTATACGTAAATAGTTTGATGGGAGATATTCAAATGGTAAAAATTCTTATGTAAAAGGAGACGGTTAAATACATATTATATTTAAATATAAAAATTCATCAAAGTTCAGCTCCTTCAATTTTAGACTTTTTTAATTTATTATGATAGACTCCAAAATCTTATTATTAGTAGTATTAAGGTAAGAAATGCCAACGTTATCTACAAATCAGAAGTACCGGAAAGTTTAGGTTAAAGTGGGAGCTTACTAAATGCTACAAAATAAACTTAAGGGATTTCTCAATCCCGGTGGGGATGATCTATTGGTGGAGTGAGGTTGATTGGAGATCAAATGTCACAAGTTCGAATCTACTCAATACCACAGGTTGGATGTGTGACTAAAAAAAAATTTAAGGGACTTCTCAATTGTGCAATAAATGTTTTTCCTTTTTTTTTTCCACCCTCATTGGACTGAAATTAAATACTCCCTCCGATCACTAATATTTGATGTTTTAGACTTTTGCACTAGAATTAAGAAAATATTAATGACTCCTATAAATTCTATTTTTCATTTAGAAAATACTCACTTCTAGAAAGTATATTGCAAAAGTGACTTATGAGTATGATTGTTTATTGAAAAATTGAATTTAATATTTTTTGAAATGTGATTGGAAGAGGAAGAGAATGAGAAATTCAAACAACCATGCATGAATGAATTAATGAGATGAGAGAGAAAACAACTTTAATAATCTAAAATATCAAGTAAATAAAAAAAATGAAAATCCTAAAACATCAAATATTAGTGACGAGAGTAACGTTTGTGTTAATTAAATTTGACAAATAAATTAATACTCAGTTATGTGCAGGCCATGAGAGACGATATATTTAATTGAGGGTATCTTCATAGGCATAAGAATATTCCTGTGTTTAGAGTGGACCACCTGATTTTGATATATTCACCAATTGTTTTGACCTTCTCAATAAAATAAAATTATTCTACTAAATCCTTACAAATCCAGTTATAAATAATTAAGAGCTATATGAGTCCGCGTAGGACCTAAAGATATCAGTAATAAAAAAATTTATAAATTTAGAATTACAAGTATTGGAGCTATCAGCCAAAAGCAAAAAATTAAATAAAAATCTCACATGTTGATTTTTTTTTAAATTGGCTTTATTAGATTAATTATGATGTGTGACATTGATACGGTAAATTTGATTAAAAATAACTACAGTGAAATATATAAATAAAGATGAAATATATTTTGTGCCGGTGGGGATGACCTAGTGGTGGAGTGAGGTTACTTAAAGACCAAAGGTCACAGGTTCGAATCTCCTTAATATCACATGTCGAATGTGTGAGTAAAAAAAAAAATGAATTGTGTGAGTCAAAAAAAAGATGAAATATATTTTAGCAGTCATGAAAGTTTCAATTATTTGAGGTAGATATTGTTTTAATCATAAATATAAAACATACTAAATTTAACTTGCAGACTTGGGCCTCGTTTGTTGGACAGTATGGTATAAGGTTGGATATGGTTGACTGTGATGTCTTTTGCCATATAAGATAGCAATATTATGTTTGTTTCAACTTTCAACGTATTAAAATATATGTATTTTTAATATATTGTTTGGTTAGATGTATTAAAATTCTCTATAAAATTTTAATTCCTAAAATATCATTTAATTAGTTACCATATATTGTGTGACTATTCTATAATAAAATTTTAATTAATATTTGTAAGGTTATTTTAATATTAAATTTTTCATATTTATATATGGTATTACATATTACACACATATAAATAGTTAACACACGTCGGACACTTGCATAATCATGAGTTTTGATTTTACAAACAAACTTAATATTAAAATATTATATGTATTTATCACCCCCTTATACCACCTAGCAAACAAGCTCTCCTAGTTATACAAATTGTTCACCACCGTTTATAAATTTTGTGCTGAAACCTTATTAAATATTTGACTTGTCATTCCTTCTTTTTTTTTCATTGAGATGAGACTGTCCTCCTGAAAACGCGTAAAGATCAATTTTTTTTAAGACCAAAATAATTTATAGTGAAATATTTAGCTCCGGATAAAGACTTGCAAGCAATCCTTTTTATTTATTTACTTATTTTTCCTTATAAATTAATAACAAAGGGAATTTCACAAAAAAAGTGCGATAAAAAAGTTCATAAAAGTAACACATGCATCCAATAATCTTTTTTCTAGTGGATTAAAAAGGACACATGGACATATTCTAATATTTTTTTACTTTATTGGAAGATGGTGAATCATTTCCATATATACTATTTGTCATTTGCACGATTGCTATTTATTTAACCTTTTAGTTTGTTAATATTCTATTATTCTCTCCGGATGGGATCTTTTATTTCAGATTTGGTGTTTCAATCCGTATTCCACAATTAAATTTATGAAGTTTTTTTTCATTTTTTTCGTCAATTTTAATTTTTTATATTTTAGTTTAATTTTATGGTTATTTTTAGGGTTCACCCCACCCAATTAGGGTTTATAATCATTCTTTAGTATTTAATTTTCAAAGAAATGATTTTTTTATGGTTGATTATTTTAAAAATACGATTTATAATTTTAAAATTTCAATCTTTTGTTGATAGATATGACTAGGTCGATTATGTTATAATTAATTTTTATTTTTATAATATCTATTATTAAACTTATGAAATCAATCGTGGAATATGAGTTGGAGCACTAAATCTGAAATAGAGGATCTCATCCCTATTCTCTCAACAAATTAAAATAGCCGAGTTAGCTTTAGCCTTGAAACCTAGCTATATGCTAAAGCTACAATCTTTTCTTTCAACGAATATATATATATATATATATATATATATATATATATATATAAAAGTGTGTGTGTGTGGAAATAACAATTTATAAAATTTAATTGCAACTGCGTCTACAGTATTAAGAAAATCACGTATGGTCTAGTAGGCTAGTAAATTGATAAGTGCATTATTATGGATGCTTAATAACATATTGTGCTTTGACCACATACTATTTGAATAATATACATTTATCTCACTTGGAATTAAAAATTAGGATTGGAGCGATTTTGAGCATTTCAGTAGACGCGAAGATTTTTGCTACTTAAAATGACTTCAAAACAACTTTTTCAAAATTCAATGTTAGAGTTGTTTTACATTAAGGCTATGCAAATATGAAATAACTGAGAGAATCTAAATGCCATGAATTTATTGGGGGCAATTGATGAGTGCTTGAATTGCACTCATTTGTACTCAATTGTATGTGTTTTTTAGTACTTTTGCTCTTTGTTTATGTATATATATATTTGTTAATATTGTATATTTTGTCGTTAATCTTTAATGTTGTTTAAAGTGGCCAATACAGGTTATTTTTAGGTTAATATTGTATAAAACAAAGTTAAAATGAGATTTCGATCATCAAAGGCCGCACAAGACTTGAAAAGATGAAGAAAACCAAGTGTTGGGCTCAGACACGACCAAGGGGCGCGACCATGGATCGCATTGCAGAGCCCCATCAGAGGCTCGAAATCCTTCAACCTACACGCGGCCAGCTGGCGCGACCGGCCCGAGGCCGTGTTGCAGGCCGTGATATAACACTTGGGGAGTTCAAAACATATCATCTTCCACATGAAAATCATCTCAAAAACACTCTCCATTTAGGATTTTTGAAGATCAAGAACATCAAGAGAAGGAGGAAGATTCAACCATCCATTTGAAGATTCAAAGTCAAGGGATTGAAGGAGTTTGTTCTACATTGAGTTTTATCTTCTCCTTCACTCTTTTACCTTTATTGTGAGAATGGATTTTGGATCCTTTTCTTGTATTCTTGATCTTGTTGTAAATATGGTAGGCTAGAGCCCTTACAGCTCTAGGATGTGGTGAAACAATGTGACTCTTGTTCTTGACAAGGGTTTAATATAAGATTATGTTTTGTCAAGGCTTTAATCCATACTTGGTCTTGAATGATGTTGTTTGAATGGCCTCCTTACAAGCATCACATGTATGATTCACTTGCATCTTGCCCATCCCGTGAACATAAGCATGTATGGATTGAATTCATATACCTGTACTCTTCGTTGAATGTCAAATATGTGGAAGGAATGGTGACCCCTTTGAGCCTTTGGTAGGTGCGATCTTGAAATGTGTTAGAGATAGCCATCCTTGTCGCATTCGCAATTTATGAAATATTCGAGAGATGCTCCTTCTATATTCGTGGTCTTCTTACCTATAAACGTAGCATGATCGTGTGTTTAATCCTTGTTGTTGAATCAAGATGAGTGTTGTGAATCCATATCCTAGAGTCTTGTTTAAATCTACCTTTAAATCTCCCTTTTGTCGATTGATGTTCTTGCTTGCTATTTAGATTGTTTATTTTTGTTGTTTGGTGTTTGTTACTCTAGTTTTTGATTTGGTATTGTGAATGAAACCAACTCCTCACTTAATTATAGTCTAGATATTCTGCTCATCTATCGTCGTAGTAGTTGCATTTTCTTATTCAAATTCCTTTTCCCTGTGGACCGATCTCGTTTTATCCTTGCTACAAATACATGCTTGTACACTTGTAGGCATTGACACGAGTTTAATAAATATTGAAACCATAGTAGAAGTAAAAGCTCCACCAAGTTTTGGCACCGTTGCCGGAGATACGGAATTAAATTTGATTTATGCAATATTGTGATAACGATTGAGTGGATTAGTTTAGACATTTTACTTTTATTTTGTTTGAAAAATTTGCATTGATTTGTTTGTCCTTTTTGATAGGAAGTGTATGCACACTCTTTCTCAAGGAGAACCCCTTATTGCATTGGACTTGAAAATTGAAGCAACGATTCACCACAACAACGCCCGTAGAAGAAGGAGAATGGCGGATAATCCTCCACCGGTTCAAGACCCGATGATTGCCCAAATGCAAAGGCAATTAGAGGTTATGCAACAACAATTAAGAGCCCAAGAGGAGGCTCAAAATAGAAACATGGAGGCACCAATCCGAAACCTCTTTCAATCCGTTGTTGATCAAGGGGTAGCGAATGGCCCACCCATCCAAGCAAACACTTTTGAGCTCAAAACATCGCTCATCCTCATGCTCCAACAACATCCTTTCAAAGGAACGGCTATGGAGGATCCGAATGAGCACATTCGGAAGTTTCTTGAGTATAGTGGGACCATAAAGGTGAATGGAGTCCCGGAAGATGCTATTCGACTTAGGCTCTTTCCCTTCTCATTGAGTGACAAGGCTGAAACATGGTGGTTGAGCCAAGCCCAAGGGTCGTTCCAAACTTGGGACCAATTGGTGACGAAGTTCTTACACAAGTTTTTCCCACCCGGAAAAACTCTCAAACTCAAGGATGAAATCACCATCTTCAAGCAATGGGATGAGGAAAGCATGTATGAGGCATGGGAACGATTTAGGGAAATGCTAAGAAATTGTCCGGTCATGGTTATGTCACCGACCATCAAGTGTGCATATTCTATGAAAGATGCAAAAATGAAGTACGAACACTCATGGATGCGGCCGCGGGAGGATCACTCTTAGCAAGAGGACCGGAATAAGCCTTGAGAATAATTGAAGAAATGACTTCAAATTCATTTCAATGGCCGATGGCAAGAGAAGGAATCCAAATTCTAAAGAAAGTGGCTTCTACTTCAAGTTCGGATGCACTTGGACTCTTGGCGGCTCAAATGGCAACCTTGAACTCAAAAATTGAAGCCTTTACAAATCCAAGAGCCGAGTCTTCTCAAAATCAATTTAAGGAGGTGAACTATGTGAACCAAGAAGGAGGCTTCTCGAATCAACAAAGGCCATTTAATCCGGGGTACAAGCCCCAATATGGCGGAAATCAAGGTTACCAAAATAGGGCTCAACATCCAAACTTGTCCTATAGTAACCCAAACAATGCTATCCAACCACCTCTCAGCTTTTCAGTGACTAATGGTGTTATTGATGAAGAGAAGAAGCCAAAGATGGATGAACTTTTGATGGCATTCATGGGAAAGACGGAGAATTACATGAAAGACTCTCAAGCTCGTATTGGGAAGTTAGAGAATACCGTCGGAGCAATTGGCAACCAAGTCAACATATTGGAGAAGCAAATGGGACAATTTGCAACTATCTTGGGAAGCCAACATCAACAAGGCAAGTTCCCAAGCAACACGACCGTGAATCTGAATGATCAATGTAAGGCTATTACCTTGAGAAGTGGAACCGCTTATGATGGCCCCGAGATGCCGGATGAAGAAGAAAGTCAAGAAAAGGTTGATGAGCAACCAAGAAAAGAGAAGAAAGAAGAGGGACAAAGTCAAGAGGACTTAAGTCCTAAATTGAAAAAGAATGGTACTCTTGAGAAGGGGAAAGAAAAAGAAGTACCAACAAGAAAGATACCGGAGGAGTACAAAGTTCCAATACCCTACCCACAAAGACTCCAAAAGGTGAAGAGTGACGAGCAATTCTCTCGTTTTCTCGACATCTTTAGAAAGGCATAAATCAACATCTCTCTTGTTGAAGCACTTCAACAAATGCCAAATTATGCAAAATTTTTAAAGGATGTGATTTCGAAGAAGAGGATATGGGGGGAGTATGAGACGGTCAACTTGATCGAGAATTGTAGTGCTCTACTACAAAAGAAGTTGCCCGCAAAGATGAAAGATCCGGGAAGCTTCAACATCTCGGTCACCATTGGAGAAAACCATGTGGGAAAAGTGTTGTGTGATCTAGGGACAAGCATCAATTTGATGCCCCTCTCGTTCTTTTCAAAGTTGAACATGAGATAAATCAAGCCCACCACAATTTGTCTCCAAATGGCCGATCGATCTATGACGTATCCAAAGGGGGTGGTAGAAGATGTACTTGTGAAGGTCAATAAGTTCATATTCCCGGTTGACTTTGTGGTACTTGATATGGAAGAAAACAAGGAAGTTTCTCTCATCCTTGGGCGACCGTTTTTTAAAACGGATAAGGCCTTGATTGATGTGGAAAAGGGGGAGCTTACTTTGAGAGTAAATGAAGAAAAAATCATTTTCTCCCTTCAAAAAGCAATGCAACATCCCGAAGAAGAGATAAAGAATATTGAGGAGTGCAAGGTGCTCTAAATGGTGGATGAATGTGTAAAGGATGAAGAGTTGAGGATCCCAAAAGATCCTCTTGAGATTTGCATTTCTAACTCTATCTTTAATTCTTTACCTAATGATGATGTTGGTCTATGTGATTCCGTTTCTATGATGAATTCATTTTTAGGAATCGTACTTGAGGAAGCTAAAGTTCTTGTCATTGAGAGGCGAGGACCAAACATCAAAGGAAAATGAGGTGTTGAAAGCAAAGGAGGAAATAAAGTTGAAACCCTTACCTACATATTTGAGGTATGCTTACCGTGATGAAGCCGAGCAAAAACCGGTAATCGTTTCTTCCATCTTGTCCGATGAACAATGTGATAAATTATTAAGGGTGTTGGGGAAATATCAAAGCACTATAGGATGGTCAATTTCCGACCTTAAGGGCATTAATTCTTCTATTTGCATGCATAAAATTTTGGTTGATGAAGACTATAAACCTAAGGTGTAAAACCAAAGAAGACTCAACCCTATTATGCAAGAAGTTGTTAGGAAAGAGGTCTTGAAGTTGCTTGATGCCGGTATCATATTTGCTATTTCGGATAGTGAGTAGGTGAGTCCTACTCAAGTTGTTACTAAAAAGGGGGAATGACATTGATAGAAAATGAGAGCAAAGAAATGATTGCTACTAGGGTAGTAATCGGTTGGAGAATGTGTATAGATTATAGGGCTCTAAATGCTTACACTAGAAAAGACCATTTTCCATTACCCTTCATTGATCAAATGCTAGATAGGTTAGCGGGTCATGAGTTCTATTACTTTTTAGATGGGTATTCGGGGCACAATCAAATCATGATTGCTCCCGAAGACTAAGAAAAGACAGCTTTTACTTGTCCCTATGGCATATTTGCATATAGATGGATATCTTTTGGGTTGTGTAATGCACCCTCCACCTTTCAAAGGTGTATGATGTCCATCTTTCATGGATTGATTGAAAATATCATGGAGGTGTTTATGGATGACTTTTCTGTGTTTGGTGATTCGTTTGATATATGTCTTGATAATTTAACACAAGTATTGTAGAGGTGTGAAGACACTAATCTAGTGCTCAATTGGGAAAAAGGCCACTTTATGGTGAAAGATGGCATTGTTCTAGGACACAAGGTGTCGGGTCAAGGTCTAGAGGTGGACCGGGCCAAAATAGTGGCCATTGAGAAACTACCTCCACCAACAAATGAAAAGGGAGTTAGGAGCTTCTTGGGACACGCCGGGTTCTATAGGCGTTTTATAAAAGATTTTTCTAAAGTCTCTAAACCCCTTTGTCGTTTACTTGAAAAAGCCGTTGAATTTGACTTTGATGCTAATTGTTTGCAGGCTTTTGAAACGTTGAAGAAGGCCCTAATCACGGCACCCGTGCTTATCACACCCGATTGGAGTGAGCCTTTTGAAGTGATGTGTGATGCAAGCGAGATAGCGGTGGGAGCCACTCTTGACCAAAAGAAGGACAAGCTATTCCGAGTCATCTACTATGGGAGTAGGATGTTGGATCCCGCTCAATTCAACTACACCACCATGGAGAGGGAACTCTTGGCGGTCGTCTACGCATTCGACAAGTTTAGGCTCTATCTCATTGGGGCTCGAACAAGCACACCGACCACGCTGCTTTGAGGTTTCTTTTTGCCAAAAAGGATGCAAAACCAAGGCTTATCCGATGGATTATTCTACTCCAAGAGTTCGATGTGGAGATCAAAGATAGAAAAGGATGAGAGAACGTGGTGGCAGATCACTTGTCCCGATTAGATCATATGCAAGGAGAAGAAGAGACCAAGAGGCCAATCAATGAAAACTTTCCCAATGAGAGAATCATGTCGGCTTCAACAAAAGTTCCATGGTTCGCAGATATTGTCAACTATCTAGTTGTCAAAGTGAAACCCGTGGAGATGGAGAGCTATCGAAGGAAAAAGTTCTTCCATGATCTCAAATTCTACATATGGGAGGAACCTTATCTCTTTAGAAGGTGTGCAGATTCCATCCTTAGAAGGTGTGTGCCGGAGGAAGAATGGATCGAGATAATGAAGACATGTCATGATTCCCCTTGTGGAGGCCATTTTGCTTCCAATAGAACCGCTAGGAAGATTCTACGAAGCGGGTTCTATTGGCCCTCTATTTTTAGAAATTGTGAAGGCATGTGAGAGATGCCAAAAGATGGGCTCAATTTCAAAGAGGGACGAGATGCCGATGAGTGCAATTGTAGAAGTGGAATTGTTTGATGTATGGGGAATTGACTTCATGGGACCGTTTGTGGCGTCCGAAGGAAATCTCTATATACTCTTAGCGGTGGATTACCTCTCCTGGTGGATCGAAGCAATTCCAACCAAGACTAATGATTCAAAGATTGTGCTAAAGTTCCTTCAAAGGAATATATTGACAAGATTTGGGGCTCCAAGAGCCTTAATTAGTGATGGAGGCACTCACTTTTGCAATAAGTGGATGACGAGCCTCCTAGCACGACATGGAGTGAAGCACAAGATGACGACTCCCTACCATCCACAAGCCAATGGGCAAGCTGAGCTTGCAAATAGAGAGGTAAAACAAGTCCTCCAAAAGGTGGTGAAGATAAACGGGAAGGATTGGTCGAGCCATCTCGATGAAGCATTATGGGCCAATCGAACGGCCTACAAGACTCCATTGGGCATGTCTCCTTATCAAATGGTGTTTGGTAAGTCATGTCACCTTTCGATTGAGCTCACTCACAAGGCATATTGGGCCACCAAAAAGCTCAATCTTGACTTTGGGATGTCAGGAAAGGAAAGAATTTTCCGTTTGAATGAAATTGATGAATTTAGGCTTGAGACCTTTGAAAATTCTTCCATATACAAGATGAGGACCAAACTCTATCATGACAAGTTCTTGAGGAAGAAAGAACTTGCACCCAGAGATGCGGTGTTGCTATTCAATTCAAGGTTGAAGTTGTTTCCGGGAAAACTCAAGAAAAAATGGGGAGGTCCTTACTTGATTTCGAGAGTTTTTGAAAGTAGTGCTGTGGAATTGCAAGCCAAGGACGGGAATCGATTTGTTGTCAATGAACAAAGTGTGAAGAAGTTCTACAATGCGGAGGAGCAAGCCGGAGTGTTTGTCCTCCATCTCAAAGACATTTGAAGAACATATCCCGTCGAGCTCCAGCGTTAAATTAAGCGCTAGTTGGGAGGCAACCCAATCCTTTTAAATTTTGTTGGTTTATTTTTCTTGTTTTTGTTTTAATTTAAGTTTGATTGTCTAGTTAGTTTCTTTTGTAATAGATTAATTCCTAAAAATGAGGAATTAGTCTTAAATATGGTGTTTGTGTGTCTTAGGTGAGTGCAAATTTTTGCAGGAAAAGAAAATTAGAGGTAATGGGGAACTAAGTGTCGACGGGAGATGAAAAACAAAAGATAGCTTGAGGCATGGCCATCAAGCGCGATCTGGGACAGACCGCATTGCAGAGCTCTTCCCATACGGCCTCCAGGTGCGGGCACTCCAGGTCGCGCCCCACACACTGTCGGGTTTTAAACCCCTTATTCTCTCATTTCCCTTTCATTTTACACTCTCAAACACTCTCACTACACTCACACACACAGTATCTTCGAAAACCCTCAAGAAATTAAGGTAAATCTCTCCACTTTTTCCTAGATTTCTCCTACATTATACTCATAGCATGATTAATTAAGTTTTGAATGGTTCACATGCTTGAAATTAGGGAAAAATTCACATTTTGTGCCCTAGGTTTGGGTTGAACGAAAATTGCATGAATCCTTTCTAAATGGAGCTTACATTTGAAGTAATATGTAATTGCTAGCATGAGTGTGATATGGGTATTCTAATTTGTTGAGATTTTGGTGGAAATTGTTTAGTTTCTTGTGTTAATTGGGGCAAAAATGGTGAAATTGAATTTTTATGATATTTAGTTGTTTAATTCTCCATTATTGCTCAAATGAGGGTGAATTCTCATGGTGAATGCGCTTGGATGACTAGAATGAACTACATTGTGCTCATTTGAGGAAAAATTTGCCATTTTGGTGAAGAAATAGTTGTATTTTGTTTCTATCTAGTCTAAGCTTGCCATTGCATTGAGAGGTGAAGGAATATATTGGATTTTGGTACATCTTGCTTGGGTTCAAGATGAAATTGTGGACATGGGGCATGGAAGTTCAATTTGTCAAATTTAAGTGTATGCAATTTTGTTGTTGGGAATCCGTGTTATCATTTTTGTATGATTATGCTACATTCTTGCTTAATGTGCCTTTGTCATCTCCAAGTTGAGTTAATTCTTGAAAAATTGAAATTATAGTTTGGGGAAATTTTGAATGTAGTTAAAAGGTGCAAGAATGTTGATTTTGGTTTGGTATTTACATGCTTTATCCAACATTAATGTGAAGTTTTGCATGATAAGATTCTTTGGGAAAAGCATGAATTTGCTAAATTTTTGGAGTATAAAAAGAGAGAGATTTAATGTAGTACACATGTGATGTTGCTATGTTGCTTTGGATATTCTCATATTGATTTTGATCCTCTCTTTGCTTTATGTGAGCATTTCATGATTGATTTTGGATACATGCACAATTTTGCCTTTGATTTTGATATTGTCATATGTGGAATTAAGCATTTTGTAACATTTTAAATACATGCCTCAACATACATTTTGGGTGTTGGTCCCTAGAAAGGGAAATCATGTTTTTCATTTGATAAGGGGCATGGAGGTGTAGATTGTAAACTTTGATACACCAAAGTTGGTTGAGGAAGTGTGTTGGATTTTGTCATGTGTTTTGAAACCTCAACTTCACGATTTGAATTTTTAGTTGGTTATACCTCTATATCTTATGGATTCCTTTTCTCTTAGGAATCGCATCCCAGACACACAAAGATGGCACCTAAAAGAGGAAAAAAGTCTTCAAGACGACAAGAGCCCGAATCCGACCCCGAAATAGAATAGGAAATTGAACAGGAAGAAGAGGACCTTAGCATAGACGATCCCATGACTTATGGGATTCACTTTACAGAAGCATGTCATAGGACAAGTTGGGATAGATTATTCCCATTAAGCGTAGCCGCCACACGATTCATGTGTCCCACATCCACAGAGATCATTGGGATACGAAATGATGTTTGGACCCTTCTAGACAGGATCGGATGGCTACAGGCCCTAGAAACAACAAGGAAGACTTACCCCCTCTTGGTGAAAGAGGTGTTGAGCACACTTGACGTCAAGAGGATGGCCAACAGAGGGCCTATTAGGTGCACTTTCAGGATGGAAAACAGAGATAGAGCTCTCACGGTTAGGAGGTCAATCGAATCTTCAATGCACCCGATAACAGTATCTACCATCCTCCGTCTCGATATGACAAAGACTATGCCTACCGCCTCTTCTACTTGACGGAGTTTGACATTGAGAAGTACGGCTCCAGCATTGCCAAGGCATCTGCCATGCCCAACCCAGTCTTTCGATATCTGCATCGCATTCTTGCCTCTACCATTTTTGCTAGACAAGAAAACGGAGGGGTGAGGACTGCGAAGTTGTTCGTACTTTGGGCCATGCTGAATGCCGTCCACCTGAAATTTGGAGCATTCCTGCTTGAGCAGCTTCAAAGGTAAGCTCACATGGATAATGGCTGGATCTGCATTGGGGGATTGATCACCCCACTAGCCGAGCACTTCAACATTGATTTGGATGAGTACCAAGAGAGTCCCGGGGCGAGACTCTTGAGTATTCCCTACTTGAGGAACATAAAGATGCTAACCTCGGACACAAGAACATATCTATTGTCCATGAGAGACGGGGGGAACTTTTTGCTACCTAATCCGGCTCTTACCCATGTATCCAATTTTCAAGAGCGAGATAATTGGATGATGGATACACCAGCTCATCGCGAGGCTATTCGAGCTGCGGGACTTCCTACAGGCATGAGAGATGCCATTGATGACCAACCAGAGGGAGGAGGAGCCGATGGGGGAGAGGGATCCTCCACAGCCACATTCAGACGAGGACGACGCTACACCGATAACAGATTGCAGGCCGCTTTGATACACTTGATGGCTACATGATGACAATGGATGAAAACATGCAAAACTGGCCGACTGAGGTGCATGATGACTTTGGGAATCTACGGCAGGATTTGTACACCTAATTTGATGATATCCGCAGCGACATGCATAACCGAATGGGTCAGATTCAGTCGAGTGTGGATGAGCGATTTCATGCCATCCAGACGGATATTGAGGAGAGGTACACCGGCCTTAGGGGTGAGATCAGAGGCCTTTCTAACAACATGGGCTCGTTTCGATCAGAGATACATGACCTAGCTAGACTCTTCCGAGGAATACACACCGGCTCTGGGTCACAGTAGCAGCCCTACACCCCGTCTCAGCATCAATAAATGACTCTCTACCACTCCTACCAGCCGCAGCAGCAGTTTCAGCAGCAGCCGTCATTCCAGTCGATGCAGCAGTTCTCGACTGGACAGTTCATGACCTCGTCCTCCTCTTCTCAGCATTTTCAGCAGATGCCGACGGGCCAATTCATGGCGTCCTCCTCTCAGTAGTTCCAACAATTCCATCCATCTCAGTTCATGCCGTTATCCACTTCACAGCAGTTCCCGCAACAGTCTCCGCATCACCAACATCATCCACCCCACTGAGCAGTTAGTGCTCCTTACCACCATCTTTTTACCTCCAAACTTATTTCCTCATTTGGATCAAAATAAGTTTGGGGGAGGGGGAGAGTAGTGGTGGCAATGATCTTTTCATGCTCATTTTATCACTTTCTTTTATTTATGTTGTTTTTGGATAATTGAGCATGCTTGCATGCTTATGTTTTATTTATATTTGGATTATGTTAGGATTGTATTGCTTTATGTATGATGGATTGATTGGATGGAGACAATTGATGGATATTCGATCGCATGTCATTTTGTTTCATGAGCATATGTGATGTTTTACCTATGTTTTTATTCGATTGTCTTATGATATGTGGTTTGGGGATGTTTTTGACTTGAACAGATGTATGTCCCTATAATATGATAGGAGTCAAGAGCATGTTTTTGATTGAGTTTGAATCTTTGATGATGATGAGCTTATGTTTAATTTTTTTTGAAAAATATTGATAAAATGCAAGATTTTATAGCATGATAATATAAACAATGTTCTTGTTAGATCTCAAAAGTACAATTATTGAAGGAAAAACGTACCTTAGGAAGATTTGATCCAAAGATTACATAAGTATAATCTTTTCTTTGATGAGTGATTAATGGTCTTCTTGGTGCACTAGTTATTCTCTAGAACTTGCTTTGTGACTTAATTGAGGCTACTATTGTGTGTTTGATTTCTTGAAAATGATTTAAGGCCATTTTTTGTTTAACCTCATGATTATCCAAATATTTTACCTCCCTTTACAAAATTGGATCTCTTGCAAGCCCTTTTGAAGTCTTGAAATGTTTCCTTGATATTGTTGGGTTTGGGAAGAAAATAAATGACAAGATTGGGTATATTTTTTTCAATTGGAATTTTTGAGAAATCTTATAGTTGGAAAAAGGAAAAATGTTGAAATACTCTTGTGATGAAAAAGAACAAAGAGAAGTGAATTATCTAGAGCGAATTGAAAATGCTTTGGTGAAGAAAAAGAAGAGATATGTTCACAATAAGATCACAAACAAAAAGAGTAAGAAATGATGAAAAATTTGGAGAAATCTCAAAGAAATTGGGTTGAAAAGAACAAAGGGTAGAAGATAACTTGTTTAGTTCTTCTTGATTAGTAATGAAATGACTTTGGTATTTTTGGGAAGCCACTTAGCCAAATATATACCTACCCTTCCGAAAAGCCTTCACTACAACCCAAAAAGCCCTTAATGATTCTTGTTTGAGAACACACGTGGAGTAGTGGAGATTGTAGTCACTTTGCAAGCATATGGTAGGATTCTAGTGCACTCTTGACCTTGAGCGGATACACGTTTTACCTATACACTCGAGAGTGAGCGAGCTTTGATCCTTGTGAGGGCTTGTACTTCGATAATTGTATCATGATGATTTTTATTGTACTTGTTTATGTTTGATTGCCAATATCATCTTTGCAATGCTCGTCTTTTGATTTTGAAGCAAATTGTCATCTTGATTCTACTTAAATCAAAATCCCTGTCTTGTCTCTTGTTTTGTTTGGGGACAAACAAATATTTAAGTTTGGGGGAGTTGATGAGTGCTTGAATTGCACTCATTTGTACTTAATTGCACGCGCTTTTGAGTACTTTTGCTCATTGTTTATGTATATATGTTTGTTAATATTGTATATTTTGTCGTTAATCTTTGATGTTGTTTAAAGTGGCTAATACAGGTTATTTTTGGGTTAATATTGTACAAAATAAAGTTAAAATGAGATTTCGATCATTAAAGGCCGCACAAGACTTGAAAAGATGAAGAAAACCAAGTGTTGGGCTCAGACACGGCCAAGGGGTGCGACCGTGGGTCGCATTGTAGAGCCCCATCAGAGGCTCGAAATCCTTCAACCCACACGTGGCCAGCTGGCGCCTTCGGGCGCGGGTGCAGGGTAGGCCGCGCCCCAGGGCCTCTGCAACACGGGCTCCGGGCGAGGCTAATGATGCCCCCGTTTCACCACTTCAAAGACCTGTTTTTGTGAGTTCCAAACTCGACCTCCAGGCGCGACCCAGATGAGGTCGCAGTCGGGACTGACGAATCCATTTTTGACTTTTGGCACTCCATTATTAGCCCTCTATATGATATAACACTTGGGGAGTTCAAAACATATAATCTTCCACACGAAAATCATCTAAAAAAACTCTCCATTTGGGATTTTTGAAGATCAAGAACATCAAGAGAAGGAGGAAGATTCAACCATCCATTTGAAGATTCAAAACCAAGGGATTGAAGGAGTTTGTTCTACATTGGATTTTATCTTCTCCTTCACTCTTTTACCTTTGTTGTGAGAATGGGTTTTGGATCCTTTTCTTGTATTCTTGATCTTGTTGTAAATATGGTAGGCTAGAGCCCTTAGGGCTCTAGGATGTGGTGAAACAATGTGACTCTTGTTCTTGATAAGGGTTTAATATAAGATTATGTTTTGTCAAGGCTTTAATCCATACTTGATCTTGAATGATGTTGTTTGAATGGCCTCCTTACAAGCATCACATGTATGATTCACTTGCATCTTACCCATCCCGTGAACATAAGCATGTGTGGATTGAATTCATGTACTTGTACTCTTCGTTGAATGTCAAATATGTGGAAGGAATGGTGACCCCTTTGAGCCTTTGGTAGGTGCGAACTTAGAATGTGTTAGAGATAGCCATCCTTGTTGCATTCGCAATTTAGGAGATATTCGAGAGATGCTCCTTCTATATTCGTGGTCTTCTTACCTATGAACTTAGCATGATCGTGTGTTTAATCCTTGTTGTTGAATCAAGAGGAGTGTTGTTAATCCATATCTTAGAGTCTTGTTTAAATCTACCTTTAAATCTCCCTTTTGTCGATTGATGTTCTTGCTTGCTATTTAGATTGTTTATTGTTGTTGTTTGGTGTTTGTTAATCTAGTTTTTGATTTGGTATTGTGAATGAAACCAACCCATCACTTAATCATAGTCTAGATATTCCGCACATGTATCGTCATAGTAGTTGTATTTTCTTATTCAAATTCCTTTTCCCTGTGGATCGATCGCGTTTCATCCTTGTTATAAATACATGATTGTACACTTGTAGGTATTGACACGAGTTTAATAAATATTGAAATCATAGTAGAAGTAAAAGCTCTACCAACAATATATATCAATATAGTAGTAGTAATAATAATAATATAACCAAGGCAGTTGAAATTATAATAATTAAGGCTTGCGATAATATTTATACTTTCCATACTCAAGCGAATAATTTAAGGAACAAAATTTTTGCTATATAAATTTCACTATCTATTTTTATAATTAATGTAATAATGTTCATTATTTAGTAATTATTTCCATATATCACATTTGGGTTTAGAAGAAAAAAAGTTTGCATGGAAAGATGTGGTTTTTGATGATGATGAGCTGTAATAGATTCGTGATTTACCCAAGTTAAGAGTTCCAATGCTGTAAGACCTCCAACATTAAAAATATAAGAATAACATTAATCTCATCTCCCCAGTGGCAGCCAATATAATAATAATAATAATAACAACAACAACAACAACAACAATAATAATAATTGCTTGGATTGCTCCTTGTCCATTTGAGAGGGAAACTCCTTGTCCTTGGATTGCTCTGGAAGGAAGTTCAACCGTACTATAAGAAAGAAAACCAGTGAAACAAAGAAACTAACTCACTCATTGGTTGACTTCTCTCAATCTCAATCTCAATCTCAATCAATCAACCAACCAATTTCCCAACAATTTCATCAAACTCCCCGCAACTTTAACCCTTTAATCCTAATATTAAATTGCTCATACCCACATATGTTAAATGATTCCGGACAAGTAATCCTTTTCAACAAACACCCTACGCGCATTTCATCATCAATGTTCGCTGCATACTCGTCTTTTTTTCCTTTTTGTCGAAGATTTTGTCATGGCTATGGTACAAACTCCGGGGGCCGTTAACAGAATTCGCTACCCGGAGATCGGTTTACCGACCAATTTGAGTTTGAGGAGCACAGGAAGTATGAGGGGTGAGCGGGAAATTGTGGACGAATCGGAGCCCAGAACGACGCCGTCTCCGGCTTTCAGGGAGGAGATGATGTGTGTGGCTTTGGGGAAAGATGTGAAGGAGAGTGAGACTACGCTAATGTGGGCTTTGCATAATTCTAGAGGGATGAATATTTGTATTCTTCATGTTCATCAACCTGCTCAGAAAATACCAATGAGTTAGTATTCAGTTGTTGCGAAAAAAAAAAAAGCTCTAATTATTTTCCTCGGTGCATTAATGTACTTTTATTCATAGTTCTCTCTCTGTATGCGTGTGGTTTCAGGTGTTCAATTGTTTATTGTAGGATAGCTTCAAAGTTTTTTTTATTTTTTGGATTCGTGATTAGATGATCGTCAAATACCATCGTTTGTGTATGTTTTGGTGGAATTCATATTTGGTTTAGTGCTAATGAGAATGTGAGCTCTGGGGTCGATCTTGTTAATTCACCTTTTTCGGAGGAAATTATTGTTCATCTCCTTTTGTTACAATTGCACATGGTTCGCTTTTATCTCGTAGTTGCATTTATTTCCTACTTTTATGCATGTATTGTAATTTGCTGTGATGATCAAACAATTTTACTGCCCTTTTGTGGTGGTTATGATTGTAGTTTGCATTTGGATGACTAAGTCTCTTTGAAGGGCATGTGTTGCCCTCAAAGAGAAAATTCAATCAAAATAAGAACTAAATACTTGATAAATTTTGAGAGAAAAACAACAGAGAGGTCTCTTCTTATTTGGCTTGTCTAGCCGAAGACAATATAGTTTGAATGTTTGCATATCTTACAAACATCATAACTTGCTGACTTATCTTTTGCCTATTGGTATGCAGTGGGTACTAAGGTTGCAATTAGTATGTTGGAAGACAATCAAGTAAAGTTATTTCATGAAAATGAAAGACAAGAGATGCTTAATATTATCGACAAGTATATCCGGATTTGTGAACGATCAGGGGTATGGACCGTTCGTTTTGTTTTCTTAAATTTTTTCTCTCCTCCAAACAATCCATTTATGTCCTTACAACTGAAAACATTTGATTTTATTAGTGTCGTGTGCTCTTACTTTATTCATATATTATTCACTGAAACTTAATCTTCTATTCAACATTCATCTGGAAATAATAATGCCATCCGTGTGCTTCTGGTCAGTTCTCATGATTTCTTTTGCTTATTTAGGTGAGAGCTGAGAAACTATGGAAAGAAACGGACTCTATCGAGAAGGGCATAGTCCAGCTCATATATGAGCATGATATTAAATGGCTTGTCATGGGAGCAGCAGCTAATAAATCTTATTCAAGGTATATTGCTAAATGTTTTTGCCATACAATACAATGATCAGGAATCTTCTTGAACAATATAGATCAATTATTCATCTAGATGTCATGGTATTGTAGACCTCTTTGCACTATTTAGATCACCAATACTGGCATTAATGTGGCAATGATCCAGAGCTGTGAAGCAGCTTGGATCTACCAACAAAAGAATAGGTCCGTTAGCATCAGGTTCATTACAGTTCATGTGGCTGTTTAGTGGCTTATGTCATTGCAGTACTTATCTAATAAGCATACCTGTCTATGTATAAAACTAATTTAATATGAACATAAGAGGCTATAACAATCGGGATCATTGTGTCCTGACTGATTCCAACTTTTAACTACCTTGCTCTGCTTGCGATTGCTAAATGGATTTGATCCCCTGAAAACTGGAAACAGTTTCTCTATGTTACTGTGTATCCGGGAAAATGAGATGGCATTCATCCTTCTTCTTCAGTAAATTTTTTAGACTAATTTGTTACAAGCTTCCTAATTATATGACCAGTGAACATCTTACCATTTGCTAGTCTGCCTCATCATTTACAAGGTGATGGCAGCTTGTGATGTATCTTCCTTGGCTTCATGTTTCCTTGACTTTCTGATATAAATTTGTTTATTCTTTTGTTGAGTTGTTTCCGTATGTGATTGCATAACTTTATTATGTATGCATTTCAGAAAAATGAAGGAACTAAAGTCTAAGAAAGCAATCCATGTACGCTCAGAAGCACCTAGTTTCTGCCAAATTTGGTTCATATGCAAAGGAAACCGCATATATACAAGGTATGCAATTAGTGTTTTATTATTTGAGGCACTTACAATTCCCATTTCCTAGTATGGATACCATCTGTTCAACTTCTGAACTACAATTGTTATAAATAGAGAGCACGAACCTAATCATTTGGGGTTGGATATCACTTTCATTATATTTGTGATTTGTACTGCAATATTTTCTTCAGAACATGACAAATCTCATTCATTTCCCACCATCTGACGACTAGTTCTGTGGTTCAATTCTATCCAGGGAAAGCAAATTAGATGGAATTAACATAGAAGTAGACTCTCCACCAGTTCAAGCAAGTCCAAATTCTGAAGCTGTGCAGACCTGGAGATCACGCTCAGTAGCTGAAGGGGAAAATGGTCAAATGAAGCTTCAAAGTTCAGCCATAAATCATCGTAGGGTCATGTCTGAAAATCATGGTATGCACTTTAGCAGCCCTGGAAAAGGTTCTCCCTGTAGCAGTTTGAATCAAGAGGGTAACTCTGACTGGGACAAGCGATCAAGGAGAAGTCCTTCAGTAGGTTCACGCTTTTCTACATGTTCATCTAGCGAAATAATTGAGGATTCATCCTTAAACCCCCTTCCAAGCACTCCAGGAAGTGAAATTGGCTTCGCCTTACCTATGTTTACCCATAACCATGGGGAGCAACATCCCTCCTCAGTGGTATCCAGTGCTATAGTAAGTACATTACTGGAGCAGAATAGAGTTGTCTTATGTAAGCAGCATTTACAACTCTTCATGCCCAAGAACAAATCTGAAAATGGTCTATATTGATTTTTCCTGAAATTCATAGTAATACTGAAAGTTTTTTTCAGTGTGTTAATTGTAGTTATGTGGAAAAGTCACCAAAGTATGTTGGAACTTTCAAACACTTCTCAGCAAAGCTATGTTGATGTTTTTCTGACTTGTTGATGAACTTAATCAGGACAGCAATATGGATGATGAACTTTATAATAGACTGGAGCAATTTGTAGAGGAAGCACAAAGTTCTCGGAGAGAAGCTTATGAGGAATCAGTCAGGCGTAAGAAAGCTGAAAAAGATGTCATCGATGCTTTTCGCCGAGTAAGTCTTTGCATTGCTTTCTTATCATCTGGTTTCTTTTTCAGAGAAGTAATATTGATTTGGTACATGTATTATGTTGCTTATACACATTTTAATCATACTGTTTCTCTCAAATCTTAATGGGGAAATAAGATAATTGTTAGCTTGTTTATAGTACAAATACTTTTCTGTCAGTTTGCTTGAGCTGTTAATTATTGCGAATGAGCATAAAATTTCTATACTCTCTTATGCAAATCGAGTTTTGGTGCTGTAGTTTCTCCTATCTGATTATTAGGCTGCTGTCCTTTTAAGCGAATCTTTCATCACGAATTACTAGACAGAAAACTAATACAAATTGAATTTACATCTAGGCAAAATCATCCGAGACAATGCATGTTGAGGAGCAAAGACGCAGAAGAGAAATTGAAGAAGCATTAGCAAGAGCTAGGGAAGAAGCTGAGAATATGAAATGGCAACTAGGTGAAGTCATGGAAGAGTTCAGAGCTGCCCAGGAACACAAGCTCTCCCTAGAGAGTCAAATTGCAGATTCTGATAAGATGGTAGAGCAGCTGGAACAAAAAATGTATTCTGCTGTTGAACTTTTGAAAAAGTACAAAAAGGAAAGAGATGAATTGCAGGTTGAAAGAGACAGTGCCCTCAAGGTGGCTGAGGATCTGAGGAAAAGACAAGCTGAGGAGGCATCAAGTTCATCTGTATCTCAATTCTATTCTGAATTCTCTTTCTTGGAAATTGAAGAGGCAACATCACACTTTAGCCAAAACTTGAAGATCGGTGAAGGGGGTTATGGAAGTATATATCGAGGGGACCTTCGGCACACCCATGTGGCTATAAAAATGTTGCATCCAAATAGTTCCCAAGGACCTTTTGAATTTCAACAGGAGGTAACTTGCTAGAGCAGAACTCTGGCGCACTACTTACTCATATGATAAGCTCAATATGTTGAAATGCAGATGTTGTTACCTCCTACAACCTAGTGCACATAATTACAATTTTAATCTAACGTTCTTGTTTCAGGTAAATATCCTGAGTAAGCTGAGGCATCCGAACATAGTTACCTTGATAGGAGCCTGCCCGGAAGCTTGGGCACTCGTTTATGAGTATCTTCCTAATGGAAGCCTTGAAGACCGCCTCACTTGCAAAAATAATACACCGCCACTGTCATGGAAAACTCGAATCCGTATAGCAGCAGAGCTATGCTCTGCTTTAATCTTTTTGCATTCTTGCCGCCCTCAGGGAATTGTCCATGGTGATCTGAAGCCTGCTAATGTCCTGCTTGATGCGAACTTCGTGTCCAAGCTCAGCGATTTTGGAATATGTCGCATGCTCCCTCATGCTGAATTATCAGAAGATACGACGCTATGTTGGAGGACCAACCCAATGGGAACCCCTACATACATGGACCCAGAGCTCCTTGTAACAGGAGAGCTTACTTCAAAGTCCGATGTCTATTCCTTTGGAATTATATTATTGAGGTTATTAACTGGAAGACCTGCAATGGGAATAGCAAGGGAGGTTCAGTATGCACTAGATAACGGGAATTTGAAAGATCTACTGGATCCAACCGCTGGGGACTGGCCATTCGTGCAAGCAAAACAGTTAGCTCACCTAGCCATCAGTTGTGCTAACCAAAACCGTAGTCCTCGTCCTGATCTTGCTTCTGAGGTCTGGAGGGTGCTTGAACCTATGAAAAGATTTTGTGGGGTTTCTTCTCTCCGCTTTGGTTCTGAAGCGCGGAGCCAGTTTCCGTCTTACTTCATTTGTCCCATCTTCCAGGTTAGTAGAAGGCTTATTCAGTCTCTAAATGTCAACTTTCTATATGCTATGTACTTGATAGCATTGATCAATATATGAGAACTTCATCCTCAACTCCATAAAAGCTTCCTGCCATGACTGAGTGTAAACTCGTGCATCACGGCATGACATTTCAACGTGCATTTTTTCCCTAACTTCACCATCACTGAACGCAGGAAATCATGCAAGATCCTGTGGTTGCAGCTGATGGGTTTACGTATGAGTCGGAAGCTCTCAAGGGATGGCTGGAGAGTGGCCATGATACATCACCCATGACCAACCTAAAGCTTCAACACTGTGATCTGGTGCCTAACCACACTCTCCGTTCTGCAATACAGGAGTGGCTACACCAACCTTGATGCCTTTTGTTTAGCTTCCATAACCTATGCACACCTTTTCCTATCCTTATATATCTATACATGTCACAGTATAGGCTTATCACACATTCACATGCTGTATAGTTGTTTACTATGGCTTCCAGTTTCAAGTTCTCCTTCCCGTTGTTTCGTTTTTTACATAGTTCTGCGGAGTTAGCGGCACCTGGTTTTTCTACATATGCTGGAACGCGTCTCTGCAGCAGCACTTCATTGTGCAACAGATGGTCTGGAACTTCCACGCAGTTAAAAATCTATACGATCCCTGTCCGTTGCCTTTTGAGCCAAGATTTGTGATGACTTTTATTTGAAGCTCCTATTATTCAAGAACCTATACATTTTGTTGTAGAACCTATATACATACCGTTTTCATTCTATAATATCTAATTTCTACACCCTGGATACCTCTGTTGAGATTGCAATCCATATTTCTGTATGCATGAAGTTGAAGATTGATCCAAAACTTTGCCACGTTTCTCTACTTTTGAGGGCAAATAAACAGAGCTGAATATTACATGAAATCAATAACGCAAGAGAAAAAATTGTGCGCTCCTCCAAAAATGACTCGTTTACCATAAAGCTCATTACACTAGTTACTCAGAGCAGCCTTCTCCGGCGATACAACATAAAGAAAGACGAAGAAAGATGATCATAATCAGCGACTTGCCAGTCTACAGAAAGTACTTATTTTCATCGTTCTATCTGCAAAAAATATCTCTAATGAGGTTTTGGCTTATATCCATCAACGGCGAAGTTCCTTGTGGCTGCAGGAATTGCTAAACGAAGTCCATCAAGTTCGGGTTTAGCGATTATTTGACAACCCAAACGAGATCTGCACAAAATAATTGGATGTTAGATAGCTACACAGACCAAATGTGACTGGCTGATGTCAGGGCAAGAGACTTACGTTTCTGTGAGGCCAAATGCCAGATCTAACATGTCGTTTTCCTCATCGGTTGGATCAGATAATTTGTTATAATGGTCCACTTCCTGCCAAACACATCACAAAAATAGTTCGATTATTCCACGTCCATGGTCAACAAAAAATTTAGAACGGGATTAGGTGGTGGAGCAGCGAGATCTAATTCCAAGAAACCTTGGTATATGGAGAGAATAAGCGATCATAAATGAAAAGATTGGCTACTTAGAAAAACGAAAAGTGATTCAAGTTCTCACCATCACGATAACATGACAAGTGGAACAAGCAAGAGACCCTTCACATGCTCCTGTAATGAATTCATAGGATGTAGCTTGTTCAGTTGAGTATAGTAATGAAATTGCTAAAACGACTGAAGAAGTGAAATCTCTGCAATCAAGATACTTAGACTGCATAAAAACAACATGTACTTTACTAATATCTTTTTAACGATCGATGAAATAGCTAATTCAGAAGCATAGCATTTAGCTACAAAACAAAGAGAAGTTCACCTTCAAGATCTATGTCATTCTCGTGTGCAGCTTCTAACATAGACATTCCAACCGGGACCTTTATATGTGTCTCTTCTCCATCTTTGTCGAAAAATGTCACATTTATTCTGCAAAGTCGAAATAAAGTGCACAAGGCATGAAGGCACATAAAATTAAGACAGCCTTCAACATCTCATGGCTGCTCAACAAATCATGCACCAATTGAGAATGCAAGAAAACAACTCAAGCACTTAAGTGAACCACTGATCAGGACTCGACTCAACCATTTGAAGGAAATGGAAAAAAGTCAGGGAATAATACTATGTTCAGAAGACTTACTTTTCCTTTTCTTCATTTCTGTGCTCTGAGTCCGCTTGAGCTGCTGTACTGCAAAATAATTCATGTCTCTGAATACATAGATAGAGAGAGCACCGGGTATTAGGTTTAATGGCATGGACGATGAAACAGTGTAACTAAAACCCAAACAGCTAAATAAAAAAGGAAACATGTCGAATTTTCTCAGTTAAAAGTGATAATATAAGTCCATCACATAATTCTTTTGGTTGAAGACAATAAAAACCCAAAATCGGTAGTCTTTCAAATTTTTCTTAGTTCTTGACCAATTTTATTTCCTTTTTTATCCTTGGTATCCTAAAAGTGCATTCCCCGTT
Organism: Perilla frutescens; assembly: GCA_026008535.1. Taxonomy (NCBI): domain Eukaryota; kingdom Viridiplantae; phylum Streptophyta; class Magnoliopsida; order Lamiales; family Lamiaceae; genus Perilla; species Perilla frutescens. The sequence goes on along the minus strand of BRKX01000002.1, from coordinate 38,932,286 downwards.
TCTGTCTTTCAGAACAATGTCTTATGTTATGATTCTGACAAGTAATGTATACTAATTATAACACTATAGCTACTAATTCCATCTGCACAACTTGAACACAACTCCTCATACATAGTTTTAGCCTGTGGGGACTTAATTTAATTTACTGTTTCATCAGAAACCATTAACAAAAGAAAAGCAAGGCCTCACGCAGCTCGATGTTCCTTATTCCATTCTAGTGGCACCAGACTTCACCACAACTTTCACATTTACTTTCAATCATATGCTTACAAAGTCCATTAACAGCCAAGTGGCTTAATTGAACATTTTTAGATTTGTAAGCGGCAAAAAGAGAAGCACAAGCTCATGGCAAAGGTAAAAATGTACTGACCACAGGACCTAAATACTGATTATGAACCTTGGGGAAGTGTGAAGTCCTCGTTGTAAGAGTAGGAGCTGCAACACAACAAAAACAAATAGAAATCCATCAACAAATCCCCATCAAAGCCAAAAAAAAGTTGAAGTTTAAATTCGCAAGCAACATCAATTTTGAGCTTTACTTCTCACACAACAAACTCCAAGATTTTCATACGTATTGGACATTCACAACTATGATAAATTAGGAAAATGCTAAGAAAAGATGACACAAAACGTCTCCTTTTATGGTAAAAACACATTTTTTAGAAAAATGATGAAAGAAAAGAGAAATCTTGCAACCACTTTTCCAGTATATGAAATTTGCCTAAGACGGAAAATTTCAGTTCAATGAGAAATTTACATAAGAAAGAATACCTTTTTCCAAGTTTTTGATAGCACGAACTCCTAGCTTACAAAACCTCGAAACAAACATAATCTTCAACCTGTAAAACCTCCATTCGAGAGGAACAAGAATTAATCAGCAAAGCAAAGAACAGAGTTGCCACCCTAATATATATATTTAGCCATTCTAATTCAACGCAACATATTCTGAAGCCAGGTTCAGCTTAAGAAAGTTGACACAATCCTATTAAGTTTTCCCCAAGATTCAAACTCCCGCTAAAACAGACAATATTATACAAACAACATCGTGACCTACTCATCCCACGTGAAAAGGCAAATAAAATTAGAAGAAGAATTGCAACGGAAACAAACCTTAATTGCAAAGACAATAAACACACAACTCAATAAACCCTGGGACATAGGTTTGCTGAACATATCAATTTCCACGGATTGATATAGCAGTAAAATTCAAAGGAACTGCAATAAAAACAAACCTTTATTTCTCTCTCTCTCTCTCTCAGGACACTGATTCGGTAAACAAACAGTCTTCCACGGATTAAATTTGTCAACATCATATCAATGCAGAAACAAAATATAAAAATAAAATTGTAGAAGAAGAAGAAAATATTTTCCATTTCGTGCTCCAGAGAATGAAACAGTGCCAAAAACAAAAATCTCAAAAATTCAGGAAAAGACGAAGAATACCTAAGGTGGGCGTGGGCGCAGTCGACGCAAAAGTAATTCCGACGGCGGGACGGCGTCGTTTCCACGCAGAATTGGAGATTAATCAAAACTCTGAGTTAGAAAGCAGCAGCATGGTGGGCTAAATCTGGGCGAACCGACTTAGCTAAGTGGACCTGTGGGAAATATGAATTGGGCCAAATATTTTACTCTTTATTTCCCATCTCAAGTTATAAATAAAATCCAATATATTTGTACAACAATAATAATACACGAATAAATAAGATGCTCTTTTCTCTTAATTTTCATCATCATCTCCAAATTAATCATCGGTTATAATGGATTTCCCTCTTACTCCGCCTTCTAAAATAAATTCCTATATGATTACAACGTATTCATATTTTATATTTTTATCATCCACTTATATACATCAGCTTCAATGTCCATGTGGAAAAATATCAAATACTAAATTCGTGTTGCCAATTATGTGGAAAAATGTATAGCTACCGCTTGATGGAACATTTTTAGCCAGGTGAACGTTACAAAACAAGCATCAAATGTCGATCCGCACAAATAAAAAAATACTATATTTTATGATGAATGAAGAAAAAATATATGAACATGATCAACAATTGATGAGGTGTGATATCAATAAAACTTACTAACTTGCAATAATCAACAAATTAAAAAAAGCAATATGTACACAGAAGACACTCCATACTCGTTGGATGTAGAAGAGCATTAGTTGAGGATAAAAAAGGGTAAGAAAAAGGAAAGGTGGAAGAGAGAGAAGTTGGAGGTTTGATCAAACAAGAAAGATAAAAGAGAAGAATAAGTTGACTTATTGACGCAGAAACCAATGGCGTCAAAGCTACTTTTATTAGCCTATGTGGAACGGCCGCACTGGATCCGGACTCCCAGCGGTACCTGAATCTGAGACAAATCCATTACAATCTTAATGCGCCGTCTAATCAGTACGGCCAAAAATACGGATGTAAATTACCGATTTAACCGGTTGCAGGTATCATGTTTCGCAGACCCACGCGCCCCGCCTCTGTGTATGAAAGCCGCCGCGCGTCTGACACACACGCGTCTTTCACTTATCTATATAATACTTAGAGGGGCATTTAATTTTCTCTATAGATAAGATTATGATTGTCGTGTTGCATTTCATGTATTCTTCTTTTGCATCATCATGTCTTTTTGCATTACAAATTATATATTGTTGCTGATATTATATTTATTTATTTATTTATTTTTTTTCTTTTTTTTTTTTTTGCATAATCTATTTTTGCATCTTGGCATCATGATTCAATAGATCAAGGCGATGATGGTTTTAATGATGACATCCATATGGAGAAATATGATAAATCATCATAAATTCACAAAAATTGGCGTATGTTGAATGTAAACTTGAAAATGAGATCGAGATGGATCATTGATGCGGTTCTAAATTATGTTTAGTTATTCTTATAATTAGACATGATTTGTATATATATACTCCAGCTATATAAATGTAATCTTTATTAATTGACTGAATGAGAATTAGCTATTCCTTATACACAAATGCACTATTATGTTAATTATAGAAATTATGTTATAACGATAATCATCTTAAATATTCAAACCATAATCAATGTTTTCAGATTTTTTTTGGGTATAATTCAATGGATTTAGATCTACCAAATGTAATTATTCAGAAAATAATTGCAGACTGATAGTGTAAAAATTTATAAATAGTTTAATTTATAAAATTATTTTATTTTATTTGTAATTATGTTTGTTAAAAATTTGTAGTACATTTTAATATGAGCTCATGTTGCAATTCTATCTCTTCATCTTTGCTTAAATCGAAATTCTTTATAAGATTATGATAATAATTATATATATTGATAATAAAATAATATTACTTTGTTATTTAATTCTATATATTGTTAATACATCTTATAAATGTTATATATGTTATATGGTGTTGTATTTCGAAATTGAAAAATGATACTTAGGTAACATTATAAAGATCTCAATTTCAAGTGTCTTTTTATTCATCTATCAAGTGACAAGCTTTAATCCAATTCAGGGGAGAAACACCTAAAAAAATTCATTTCAAATATAATGTAATAAAATTTATATTTCTTTTACTTAGACAAATTTTGTATATATCTTCCTAATTTGTTGTTAATCTATATTTTAAAAATAACAATAATTAAGTATGATGTTAATCTATATTTTAAAAATAACAAGAATATATTGATTTAATACATCCGATGGGATAATCTCATCAAACAAATAGTATAATATCATATGGATTTTTGTAAATTTTCGTCCGAAATAGGAAAAGATTATATCAATCTATTATTATATATTAAATCATATTATAATATTATCTATTATGTACAATACGTCCTAATTAATTATTAAATTTCAACTATGGTTGATTTTACATATGAAAAATGCAGGAAGTTTCAATTCATCGTCCTCTAAATCATTGCAATCTGAGTTTGTTTCAAGCTCATGTTCGACATTCGGGACGTCGTCACAATCAATTTATAACTAACTTCAAAGATCACCAATATATCACACCAATAATTATATATACGTACAAATATTAAATGGGGTTTTCTCTCTATTTTGTATCCATTAAGTTTTACATAAAACATAATTAAAATTAATTTAATCTTTAATATTCTTTGACCCATTTATATTTATGTAATTACGTTTTTAATATGTTTTGGAAGTAACACACACACACACATTCATTTATTTTTGTTAAATGCGTATCTACACATTTGTAAATAATTAACTTAAATAAGTATGAGAGTTTTATTTACGGTGTTGTATATATGTTAGCATAACTTATATTTTATAGAATGAATAAAAACATTTTATTTATTTTTATTTTTTAAAATGTGTAGGACCATTTTTCACGGATTAAAATTTGTAAGATGGGTCCAAATATGGATTCAAACTTATATTCAATGGCACACGTTTCTAATTTGGTAATTGTTGATCTTAAAGATTGTAGACTTCAAAAATTTATTATATAGATTTTAGTGTGAATGTATGTTTTATTTTATTAATTTATTTCATATTCATAATTAATTTCTAACAAAAATAATAATAAATTTATCTATCTTATCCGTGCATCGCACGGGTGGCATGCTAGTAATTTTGAAAACTAAAACGATTAATTATACCTCATGCTCCCACATTTCTACTTTATTGTAATTATTATAGTCTAATAAAATTTTTACTCCAATATTTCATTTTTTTTCATAATTCTACCATCCGTCAACTTTTATGATAATAGAAAGATGACTCGAAGATGAAAATTTATTAGGAATTGAAAGGAAACTATTTGATAGTCAACTTTCAGTCGCTCGGAATTTGATGAAGGGTCAATTTGTGGACAAAAATAAAACATTATGGGTCAAATTGTTATTAAATATAGGTTATAAGTATAATTGTGATCATTTGAAAACATTAAAATATCATTTTAGTAATCATCCTTAGTAAATTTTATGATTAAAAGTAAAGTAACATGTAGCTGCTACTCAATGGTAATGCCCGATATGCAATAGCCTGCAAACCACAAAAAAGAGATAAATCACACTTGAAAAATCAAGTATGACACACTTAGTACGGTGTAAGATTTGAACTCGAGATTTTTGATCTCAATATATATATATATATATATATGATGTACATTTTTTTTACAAGTTTTATTTTGCTCCCCGTCCAAAATTAATTGGTGAAGTAATGTAGGTTGGGCTAAACCCAAATTGAAAATAAATAGATTAATTATCAATTTATCACTTAGATAATCAATTAAATAAATAAATAATTTGTAATCTTATTTATGATTGATGATTTTTTAACTACTCAAATAAGTTACTATTTTTTTTATGTTGAATCAATCATTGACGAGTTTGATGGTATCAAGAAGTGACGTGAACAACTTAAAATGATAAACATAATAAGATTAGTGAACATTATTTAATATTTTTTATTTATTTATTTTTGATTATTTTATGATAAACATGTGATACGATATAATAATATGTTCATTTTTTTTTGCAAAATTAATTATACTAGAACTTAACATTTCACTATGTATGAGAGACTTTGATAATTGACTGATCTTATTATGAGATAATGTATATTAGTATATTTCTAAATAAAATATTTATATATTGTCAAATAAAATATTATTAATGCATATTCAATTTTTATAATTTGGGATTCGAAAATATTCGCCACCTAACTAAAAAAAATATTGTTCATGCTAATGTTCGCCAACACCAATAGAACATGGTCTAGGTGGTCGCCCTCGAGGGAAAAAAACAGTAGTTGGAATCGGAGATTTCAAACCTCTCAGCACCAAAGAATAATAGACAGACACATGGTTACAACTTACACCCCTCCATCGCGTTTGACTCAGGCGCCGCTTGTGAAACGGCCAAAAAGAAAGTCGAAAACCAGTTCAACTGTTAAAACACGGCGTTGTTGTTGTAAAAGTGGAAGAAAATTATTATTTTTTATTTATTTATTTTTTTTAAAAAAGGTGGGGCGAAAGCCAAATAGTCAGTCCCTTGTAACTTTTCTCTCCCTCTTTCTTGCATCCTTCGTACATATATATCTGTATTCCTCTTCTTTTTGTCTCCCAGTTCACATCTGATAAATATTAATATTCCCACAAAATTGTATTCCAAGGGAAATATAGGAAAATTGGCTGACCTTTTTTCTTTGATATTCAAGAAATTGTAATTTCTTGATTATTATTTTTTTAATCTTCGAGTTGATGGAGCTGAGGGAGAGTGCTCTCTACTGCTCTTTCTTTGCAGTTGCTGTGTTGTTTTTCAGCTCCGTTGTCTTTGCAGGTGATATAGTTCACCATGATGATGTTGCCCCGAAGAGGCCTGGTTGTGAAAACAATTTTGTGCTTGTAAAAATCCTATCTTTTTTCATTTTCTTTCCAGTTTGTTCATGCTCGATATTCTACCTTCTGCCCTTTTTTTTTCTTATCATTTTATGTTGATTTTCCTTTTTTTTTTTCTAATGATAGTTGTCCGTGGTTTGCTATTTATGCTCAGTTTGGTAGTGGTTGACTGATTCTTGATTTTGGCGCTGATCAAACAATGTATTTATTATGTTTCTGGCGTTTTTCGTATTTTCCGAGGTTGTATTTGGGGGAGGGTTTTGCTACAGTTTCCTTGTTTTCAGTATCTTGAAATCCCTTTTTTGGTGTTATGTATTTAAAGTACTAATTTTGGAGTTCTTAATATTTCTTACTATTGGGTATGATCTATTAATTCTCATTACAGTCGGAGATTGAGGGAAGTTGAGCTGATTCTTCAGATTCTCAAGTTGGTTTTGTTGATTTGGCTTTCTCTTGGAGTCTTTACTTACCACCAAAGCATGTGTCCTTCCTGAATTACCTGAGATTTCTCATTAATGGCATCATGGATTTCATGCTGCGTCCGGATTTTCGGATTAGTGAAGAATTGGAATTGATCTATTTCCTTTTTGATGGCTTGGAATATCATTAGGAAAGGAATTTGGATTTTATTGCACTAATAATTATAGTTTGCTTCTTTTACTGATTCCTTAATTTCTTTGGAAATTTTACTCCATATCTTTCTTCTTTTGTATGCTCTATACTACAGAAACACAATCATAAATTTTCTAAGCAAATAGTATATGTGCTTTAAGTTGTGTATTGGTTGTAGCCGGTATTATTTGACTGATATCATAACAAATAATGAAGTGATGTTTGGTATCCTACGTCCATCATAGAGGTGCAATCCTTTGTTGTGTAGAATCCCTCTTATTTCAAGCTCGAAGCTTTTCCTGATTCGCAGATTTGTGCATAATGTTATCAAAAACAGTATTTTAATTTCACTTGTGTTCAATGATTTGTTTTTTAATAGGTTAAAGTACCAGTTTGGATAGATGGCAAAGAAGTGGCAGAGTTTGTGGGTGTTGGTGCACGATTTGGCAGGTCCTTGGAATCAAACGAGAAGCGTGCCAGTCAGACTAAGGTTGCTCTTGCAGATCCTCCTGATTGTTGTAGTACACCTAGGAATAAGGTTTCTTTCTTCCTTCCTTCCCAACTGTTTATTTTACCTTCACCAAGGTCGCAACTTTACTGGATGCTTGAAGGGTCGTTATTCATAATGTGGCTGATATTTCCATCTTTTTTGCATTCTTTAGCTTTCAGGAGAGGTTATCTTGGTACACCGGGGAAATTGTAGTTTCGTCACCAAAGGAAATTTTGCTGAAGATGCTGGGGCTAGTGGTTTAATCATCATAAACAACGAGAGAGGTCTTGCTCTGTCTTCATCATCCTTGGTTCTTTGTAATGTAGGGTTCATTGCAAGATTGCTATTGCTTTTGTATGGGCTTCATTTAAGAACATGAATTTCTATTTGGACTTTTTTTTTTGGTTCCAGTAAGTAGTTTCCATCAGTTATCCTCAAAACTTTTTAAAAGCAAGTCCTCGTGTTATTATACTTTGAACCCCAACTGAAAATAATGCACAAGGATCTAACCGTCCCCTCTTTTTTTTAATCTCGATAACAACAAGATGTTAAGCATGATATCATCACGGGTTTGGCATGGCTTCCTCTTGATGATGGGCTTTATTTTTCAGAACTCTTCAAGATGGTTTGTGAAGCAAATGAAACTGATGTACACGTTGGTATACCCGTTGTCATGCTTCCACAAGATGCTGGTGAAAGCTTGAAAGAAAGTATGAAGAACAGTTCACATGGTAAGCTTTTTGCATGTTTAAAATCCGTTGAAGATCAAATTTGCATTTTCACCCTCTTAGGTTTTATATGTAGTTCTGGTATAGTCATGTTCCTGCTCCTGTCTGTGTGACTGTGTGTAGTTATTTCTGTGCATTATTATTGATGGGTTTGTTCTTATTTCCAGTGTCCATTCAGATATATTCTCCTCAACGTCCAGAGGTAGATGTGGCTGAAGTGTTCTTATGGCTAATGGCTGTTGGTACCATTTTATGTGCATCTTATTGGTCTGCATGGAGTGCCAGAGAAGCAGCTATAGAGCATGACAAGCTCCTAAAGGTAACGCTTATTCGTACTCCAGTAGTTGAATTTCAGGGGATCAAGTTGCCTCACATGCATATAATTTCAACCTAGCAGGATGGCTCTGATGAGTTCCTCAGTGAAGAAACATCTGGTTCAAATGGTGTTGTGGATATCAACACAACCTCAGCAATTATGTTCGTTGTGATCGCCTCATGTTTCTTGATTATGCTCTACAAGTTAATGTCTTCAACATTCATTGAGATTCTCGTGGTTGTCTTTTGCATAGGTGGCGTAGAGGTATGATAAAGCATCATGTTTTACATTTTTTTCTGCTAGATTTATGTTGACAGAAAAGTTATTTGTGTTTGTACAAGGCAGTTGATTCCAACTTATGATGCTGCCTTTCAATGTAAATACTTTTACCAAAAACATCCTCACTCGCATATAAGAGGAGATAGCAAAAGTGAGAATCGTTGCAATTTGTTTCTAGAGCTTGAATCATGTCATTATTGGCTGCTCTGTATGTTTAAGTTGTATTTGGTTTAGTGTCACTACAATTATGTATGCAAATCAAATTATGCATGTTTCATTTTAAGAACCAAGTCAATGCTGATTCTTTTGCTTTGTACTGCAGGGTTTGCAAACTTGTCTGGTGGCTCTATTATCATGGTATGTATTCTATTGTTCAAATTATGACATCTCGGCATTTCTTGTATTTCCTATCAAAGAAGGATAGGTTGTTACGCTCGCAAACATGTGTGTGACATGCAAACAGATGGAGAGAGACGGATGGGGGGGGGGGATAGGTTGTTACGCTCGCACACATGTGTGTGACATGCAAACAGATGGAGAGAGACGGATGGGGGGGGGAGACGGATTTTCTTCCCGTCACCCACATTCACCAATTTTGACTTTTGGGGGGGGGGGGGGGGGGCTTAGGACACATATATCTCCAACTTATCTTCAAAGTTCAGTTTATTTCTTTAACCAAAGTATTGCCTCTAAAGGTGCATGGGTTTTAAGAGTTTGTACCTTCATTCCACTGCATATCCTAAGTAAAAAAAAGCAAAATGGGAGACAAACTTCCTTATATTTTCTACGAGCTTCCTATGACTATGAACAAGAATTCATGTGCTCGAGTCTTGAAATATGGGATTTCTATTGCATTATCTCGTTCGAGCATTTGTCTTCTGTCACATTCTGTGAATTTGAGGTGGATAGTGCATTAAGTCTAGTTTAGCAAATAAAATTTGAAACTGGAAATAGTGCCTGTGGTTAGTAGAAAAGAACAAGAGAACATAAAAAACTGCATGTCATTCTCATTTCCACGATCATTGTTTAGAGTACCATATGCGGTTCTTACCATATTGGCTGGCTGGGAAATTATCTAGTGGTACCCAATTACTAGAATTTCTTTTCCACCTTTGTGATGGGATGGAGGGGCTGCTCATAACTTACAAGTACTGTTTATAAGTAATCAATGTAAAAATCTTGTTTATGTGCCTTTACTTCCGTCTTAGTTCATACCTCGTTTGCTCAACAAGTCCATGGTTATATTTTCTTGTCAAAGCATTAACTTGCAGTATTCAATACAGTTTCAGATGGTTTGAACATGCTGCTGAGTCCTTCGTCAAAGTACCTTTTGTGGGGGCTGTATCATATTTGACACTCGGTGTTTCTCCATTCTGCGTAGCCTTTGCTGTTTTATGGGCAGTATACCGCAAAAACTCCTATGCTTGGATTGGTCAAGATATACTTGTAAGAATAAAATGATCTGGTTTATCATTCGTTTTTTTTTTTTAGTTCTTTATGATTAATGGCAGAATTGCCTCAGTTTTAACACCATTCTACCGCAAATACTGTAGCTTCCATTTTTAAAGCAGAAAATACTGAGTTACATTTGCTGTCTTCTGCTATCTGGATTCTCTCAAACAGTATTGTCTATTATCTTTATTTAGATACTGACGAGAGTAAATTGAATAGTTTGAACTGTCTTCAATATTTATATGGATTCTGGTTGGATGCGCGGAGACTTACTTTGTTCCCTATGTGACAGGGTATTGCGTTGATCATCACTGTTCTCCAGATAATACGAGTGCCAAATCTGAAGGTGATTGTCGACTCATGCTATACTTGATAACTGCCTGATCTTAGCTTCAATAAACAGTCAGTTATGCAATCACTGAAACTATTTCTTAATTTGTCTAAATAGGGAAGAAGTTGACTGATGATCACTTCAAATATTTTCTTCTCATGATATTTGCCTTCTTTGACTCCTCTCATATGGAAAAATAAATATTTTCCGAGAAAGAGAAGAAATAGTCAAATATAAATGATGATTGAACTTTTTGTCCATAAAAAATAAGCCTCAATACTTCATAACATTAAAGTAACATTTCATTTTTTTGTCATATATGTCTATATGTTTTACATCAAATTCTCTACATGGATATTCTTGATGCTAGAATTGACATGATCTTAATACATCTTCTACATGCTTAGGTGGGAACGGTTCTCCTCAGCTGTGCATTCTTGTATGATATTTTTTGGGTCTTCGTCTCCAAGTGGTGGTTCCATAAGAGCGTGATGATAGTGGTGAGTACTACTAATTCTCATCCTGAAAGGTGGGATAGGTAATTCTTCTTTATAAACATGTCAACTCCTCAATGGTGCGCAGGTGGCTCGTGGTGATGGAAGTGGAGAAGATGGCATTCCGATGCTATTAAAAATCCCTCGAATGTTTGATCCTTGGGGTGGATACAGCATAATTGGATTTGGCGATATCATCTTGCCTGGACTACTCGTCACGTTTTCCCTAAGGTTTGAATCTACAACTAGCAACGCTTGTTGTCATGTTGTAAAATCAGCAACATATACAATAATGATGTACACGTTTTAGCAGTTGATCATCTTCAGGAGCTGAGCAGTGTTGATTTTCTCTCGTATTTTCAGGTATGATTGGTTGTCCAAGAAAAGCCTAAAAGCTGGATATTTTCTCTGGGCAATGCTTGCTTACGGTTTAGGTATGGCTCAATTTTACACGAAAGTCGGTTTGGCTTGTGTACCATCTGTCAATAATGCTCATCAAGAAACAAAATATAATCATGTAGTCTAAACTTCGTTACAGGTTTCCTTTTTAAGAGATTTTGATCAATAATTCCTAGTTTCTTGATCTGATACTTCTAATATGCATTTAACATTTTCCACATTTGATGGGATTTACATGTTCTGCTCCATTACTAAACATTTATTAAATCTGTGGCAGGTCTTCTGATAACATATGTGGCTCTGAACTTGATGGATGGACATGGCCAGCCTGCACTGCTCTACATCGTGCCGTTCACACTAGGTGCGCAGCAAGAAGATCCCTAGACAACGAAACATCGATCTTTTCTTGTGGTTATGCACTTATGCTCCAGAAACTTAGGTTTGATAATGGTTTCTGCTCTTCTCTTTCAGGCACGTTGATAACATTAGGGAAGAAGAGAGGTGACCTGAAGCATCTGTGGACACGGGGCGAGCCCGATAGGCCGTGTCAGCATGTTCGTCTCCAACAAGACGAACAATAATGAGTCGTGCCAAAATGTACGGTCGCATCCCGCGTTGACTATTGGAACAATTTCCTCACAGAATATGTTGTATGTAGATACATATTAGAAGAGAAACTGAGAATGTAGTGGTGCAGATTGTATGATCTGTTTTCTAACTTAAGAAAGAGCTATTTGCAATTGATGACTCCTGCAATATTTCATCACACAATAGTTGAAAGACAACTGAAAGAGTCTTATAGATGTTATGCTGAATGGAATGCACCGAGAATGACATACATCAGATACACGATAGATGCTATATCAAGTGAAATATATATAAATGAAAAACTCGGGATTGGAAATTTATGACAGCAGAATTCAAAGGATTAACATACTTTCCCATAATTAAAAAGATACCATCAAACCTGTTGATATTTACAACACTTCAACTCACTTGGCTGTTGACTTCCCAGCAATATGATCTCTTATCCAAATTGGTTGGTACAAGTTCTTTTACAAGAGATAAATACGACAACCAACAGTCGTAGACTACATGAGATGAGAGAACCCTCTGTAACTTAAAAAGTCGCATGAACAAACAAAGGAAAAGGCGAAAAGAGAGAAGCAAAATTGGCTGGTATTGGCATCTTGAAAACATTCTTTCCCTTATTGCTTGCTATCGAGGTGCACGAGGTCAACTCAAATGTCAAAATTGAATCTCTAACAATGTCAAAAAATTTGCCGATGAACTTGAATGTCAATCCACTGGTGATGTATGTTCTGAGTCGAGTATGGACACCAAAACCAACCAGTCTATCGCGTACCAACCATCTCTTTCTGGTCGGTTCTCCATTTTGAAGCTGATAGGTGTGTCCGGGGAATCATTTCTGGCGGTGATCTGAGCCTGGGGACGGGGCAAAAATAAAGTGAGTTCTACTCGAAATATTGGTAACACCAATGCCAAATGCGAGTTGAAAAAATGGCAGAATAAAATATACAATAAACATTTATTAAGGGAAGGCTATATATGCAAAAAAAAGTGAGTTCATTCTAAAATGTCAGTCAACAAGAAAGAGAACCTACTCGTAAATCTTCTCAAGGAACCATTTCCATTGACAGCCAATGGTAATGGTCTTCTCTCCTGACCTCGAGAAAGAATCTCTTGCATTATTTCTGGCCAGTCTGAATTTAACCTTCTCGCAAAGTCTTCCACTTCCCTAATCAATCAAACAGAACAAAACAATTACCTATAGTTTATTCAAGTATGGAAAGTATAGCGGTGATGATTTTTAATTTTCCCCTTTCTTTATTTGCAACAGTCCACAGAAGAAATGATACCATGCAGCATAGCAAGAAAAATTTAAGTCATTCAGCGTCATTCACACTCTCAACAAATTAAAACTAGCAAGCTACACCTGTGAACTGCTTGTCGGCTAAATCAAGAAAACGTCAAATCCAAATGGAAAATACAAGCAGAAACATGTTTTTACCCAATTGCATATGAGAAGATAGTAATTGCACTTTTCCAAACGGCAACACGAATCTAATTATTAAGTGTTCAAAGGAGAGCAGCATAAGAATGTGATATTCGGCTGACACAAATTTGTGATAAGTACAAAAGGCTACCAAATCAGTTTGATCTACAGTGAAAACTATCAGATGCCCTGACTGGTAACTCTCCCCTTCTTCCGCAAGAGAAAAAAAAAATCAATGGGCCAAGATGAGCCAAAGATGAAACTCCATAGTATATTATTTTGAGAAATGGAAGTTTGTGTAGAACCAGTAGAAAAAGTTGGCAAATAAATCCAAAATTCCACAGGAGCACAAAGTTGGCGAAGGTTAATTGACTGTAGGTTGATGATCGCAAAGAAGAACAGAGAACAGCAGAGCATGTTTCAGAAACTGCTTAATATAACTGCTTGTCCCAAGGCCACAACATACAGCCAAGCATAAATCTCACATTAGCATCATTAAAAAGAATATTAACAAAAGGAATTTGATCACATAATCCCCATACCTGTGTGTGGCTCATGTGGTTCAAATTACTCCATAAAAGTTCCCAATGTTTAGTTACAGGATGTGTAGGGTAAAGTAGGATAAGTTCTCCTCCTCCCTATAGCCAATAACTAATTAAATAAATGGAGAAATTTTTTCTAGATTTCAAGTATGGTCCGGTTTTGCATAAGATGTTTCCCCAATCAGTCTAAAGATTAGTCTGGGCTGGTTATTTTCCAAATTGATTAGACAGGCAATCAATCAAGATATGCAACTTGCTTAGAGATTGATACTCACTTACTCAGAAAAGCATTTAATAGCATATGCCCAAATCAACGCTTACCATGCAGCTGAACCATTCAGTTATACAATATGAATAATGGTGGCGGGGAACAAGCAATTGAAGTAATCAAACAAGCAGGATCCAACATAATTAAGCAACGATAATTTCTTATTCTTTTAATTCTCCAAGATTGCAACATAAGTTCCCATGAAATATTCATAGTGATGAGGATTGAGGAGAAAAGAACTGAAGGCATCAAGCTTACCGATCAAGTTTTTCTTTTAATGCAGGGTCAATCCCATCAAACTCATCTTCAGCTGCTAATCCGTCATCTTCAATGTCGAGCAACTTAGTTGCATTACAAACATCACTTAGAAGCTTGTTATGTAATGAAGGATTACCAGATACAGAATAAAGTTCATCTGATTCCTGCAGCATAGAAGGAAAGTCGATCAAAACAAGATTAAGAAATTTTTTGAGGCATTGAGCCCTACAGTCTTCCTCTGTCACAGCTGATAGCATACAGAAGCAAGCAATAAGCATTAATATCAATCTAATCAACTCTCAACACACAGATGAATCCATGAAGCAAACAAAATGCAAAAACTAAAAGGACTCCCACCTTCTTGTTCGCATCGTCATTGCTTGAAGAAGAGGTATTGTTTGAAGTACTAGTACAGTTCGAAGAAGCATTCTTGTGATGATCTTTCCTCTTACGGCTCTTCTTTTTAGTTTTAGAAGTTCCAGTCCCCTTAGAATCTGCAAAAACATTCATATCACATTGCCACCTTAAAATGATAAATGAGGAATGGGAGGAGGAAAGAGTATGGAGAGCTGATATGCACTTTCTATATAACTTGAGGTGCTGCAAGCAAGACATAATTGTCAGGAACACTAGTCACTTCACAACATAATTCTCTTCTCTCAACAGGAAATTATTTTTCTCGATAAATCGTGTATGCAGAGATACCCACTACGAATTTGATGGTAATCCAACTCAAAATTTTCTAATGGAACTTTAATAACGAAACAATCTATATTGAATGTGAAGAAATAAAGTGAAATTAGATGTTTGTCAGAAGTGAATAAACAATGAATACCTTCACTGCCTCCATTAATAAATGATAGCAAGTCATCGACTGAACGCTCATCCCCACGTTCCTCTTCAATCTCAACATTCTAAAGACACATTAAAGCCATTGTCTCAGTCTCAAGTATCACATACTGAATAACCACTTTCAAAGTTTATCGAAGCTGAACATCTCTGTTCACTGCAGTACAGAAACCTAAGAGTATAAGTGGTGGATTACATCACACTGTAAAAACAATGACGTGATCACCTTCAACCTCTCTCTTTCTTTTAATTCTTTCCTCTTCCTAGCATACAATCTATTCAAAAGCCGAATCCTTGGATCATCCATGGTGTTTTTGATAGGTTCCAATTTTTCTTCCTGTAACAATAGGATAAGAACATATAAGAAAATGAAGACACAATGATAGGATTCTCCCCAAGAATGAAAAGGACATTAAGCATGTACACTGCTGGCAATGACAAAACACCTCTGTTAGATCATCAGGCAGGTGAAATATCTCTCGGATCTCTTCTGGAGTCTTCCCTTCAATCACCCGTGCAAGAGCACGACTAGTGAGATCAACCAGTGGCTTCAGCTGCAGGCTGTCAGCAGCAGATGTCAGTTCACAAAGCCTTTTAGTATCCATTCGAACAAACTTCTCATCAAAGGACTTCCTCTCCTGCATTGAGGTATAATAAGAACCAAGAACTATTTTTCTTTATCATCTGATAAAGTGCTTAACAGATTCTTCACTAAAATTAACCAGGTCGCAGGAAAAGGGGGAGTTCAGCAATATAACCTTGTTGGAACGTCCTGGCACTTGATGAAATCGGCAGTAGTCAAGAATCAAGCTCAGCATGGACGGATTGACACGTGAAGGAAGAGAGATGGGATAATTCTTGGAAGATCCCATGCCTGCATGTATTTCTTGACATATAAATGGGCAATACATGGCAACCTCTTGCTCTACTTGCTGTATTGAACCATCAGAAGTTTGAAGCCACACATATGCCTTCAGCATCTGTAATGCACAGTATGCAACTAATCCAGATCAGCAACAATTAGAGAACCAAATAAAATGAATAATCTATGACTGTGAACAGGCACTGCAAATAAGTTGAATGAATATGCAGAACTATCACGAATTGCTACATGACTATGGAAAGAGGGCGGGGGTAAAATATGATACAGAGTAAGTTTAAAAGATTCATGCACACATGAGATAATTAAGATGCTTCATGTGCAAAAACAACAAGCATACCTCCGGTTTAATAATTTCACTATCAGCTTCTGTCATTGTACTCAAAATCGCAACAACAGGGCGTCAAAAGAAGAAACTTCACAGCTATCTTACCTGCAGGAAAGAAGCATAGGAGTTACAACAATTGTCCTTATGTCAAGCCCAAGGAATGATCACTACGCATTCCTCTATTGATTTTGGGAAGCCTAAATCTGAACTTTAGCAGAACACATCGTAGGGCATACAAAATATTGTCCTTAACCCTTACGGTTTCTAGGCACACTAAAAGAACACTAAAAATGATACGTTGAAGGATGTAAGGTTTACTACAGTTGTTATTTCTAATATCCAGCAATCCTAATCATTTTTCCCATTTCCAAATGTGCCATCATGTTTCATAATACCTGTGTGCAACGTCCAAAAATTATTCGCAACTTTAACAAACCCCGAACAGAATGAATGCCTTAGTAAGACTACGCCTTTATCAAACTGTGCCGTATTATTGAAATTCCACGCCCACAACAACAATATAAGCTTCACAAAAAAACAATAACAACAAGAAGAAATAAATACTCAACTCTCACAGCTAATAAACTTTATTGGTATTATTCTATTAATACCCCAGAAAGAATATTTAGACTTAACGAGGGAAACAAATCAAGAAACAGTACAACCAACCAAGAATCATGAAATGCTTGTCCAAGTTAGCCCTAATCCCCAATCACCCCATCCCATTCATATTCCTAGCCCCCAACAATTTCTTTTCTCCCCCAATAGACAATAAAATTGAAGACATAACAACAAGGAAGCAAAAATTCCATGCCCCGCAACAAAAAAATTGAAGCTTGAAAAAAAGAAAGAACAAGAAATGAAAGAACAGCCGCTACCCTCAATCAAATTCGAACGTGATAAAATTCAATACGAGGAAACGCAACAGAGCAAGAAGCAAACTTGCCTCGCTGTCCACGTAAACACGAAGAAAATACTCCGCACCTGAAAATTCGAAAGAAAAGAAACCAGCAACAGTTTGTGCTAAACGAAGCTTTGAATTGTGGAAATGGCGGTCATGGATAAATTAATACAGACAAAAAAGAAAAAGAAAAGGAGATGTAGAGAGAGTTATGGATATAAACGGGATAATATTTTTTCTGTTAATTGTTTCAGTGAAAGAAATCTAAGGATATTAGATACAAACAGTTGATGTATCTATCGCTCTGCGTGTGACTGTGTGTGATTAGATGTGTGTTTAGGGTGAAAATTGAAATGCAGGTGAGGCTTACGTCAGAAGATTGACATATGATGTCATAATTCTTTTTATTTTTAAGGTATTTTACTTATTTTACTCTTCTTCTTCTTTTTTTTTCTTTTTTTTTTTTTTGCTAGAAGGACTTAATTCATTTTATTTATTTATTTATTTATTTTTGCGTATCCTTTTCTCCCGCATCTTGGGGTTTTATTTGAAGTGTTCAAAGAGAATTAGAATTTAAATTATCTAGTTTGTTTGCAGTTTCTTTTATGAAAAATTTCGCGGTTATTATTTTAAGGTGTGATCTCAATAAATTTCACTTGTGTATACTAACATTTAAATTATACAATAATTGCAAATTATATCAGGAAAAATTATATGAGGAACATAGAACTTTCAAAACTTGATTCGACTCAATTTTGGGTGTGCTTTTTTCGGCCCAAGCTGGTACGATCTTGTGAATTGGCCTGAAAAAAATAAGGGAATGCTTTCCTTTGTCGTTTTCATTCCCCAAAAACTACCAAACATGCTTGAATGCTTGAATTTTTTTTGTATATATTATCGAGTTTTAAAACTTTTATTTACGATTGATTTAGTCCATCTTATATTCAGTAATTACTAGGTTGTTTTGGAACACATAGAGTCTTATTTTACCATTTTTTTCATGATGTTAAAATAGAATTGTTGGGTTGTTTCCATCAAACTAAGTAAACGCGAAAGTTCAATGCGATATGATTAGGGTTGTAAACGAACAAACATGCTCGTGTGCTATTTAGAACTCGGCTCAAAAAAAAGTTTGTTTATTTTGTAAATAAGCCAAGCTCGAACCTCGAATCGATCCAGATAAAATTATTGAGTTGAGCTGAACATAGTAGTATTCTGCTCGCCCAGCTTATAAACAAGTTCGAGCTTAAGCTTGAGCGAAAGTGTTCGTGAATAGTATAAATATTTTGAATGTGTGTATTAAACAAGTCTTTGTTTTTAGCTCGGGCTCAAACATGTTGTAGATGGATAAATTTTAATGGCTAATTAAATTATGCCATATAAAATAATTAAATATCAAATTATATCATTTATCTGTATTTTAGGAATTTAATTAAATTAATTCCTAAATTAAATAAATAGTTATTGATATTGAATATTTGGAGATAAATATTTAAATATCAAAGTATATCATTTATTCATATTTTAGGGATTTACATGAATTAATTCATAAATTAAATAAATAAATGTTGATATTTAAATATGTGGATAATCTCGACCAATCAGGAGTCAACACGTGTCAAATCTGTGCAAAAATCAATGATTTGATAAAGATAAATCCAAAACATTGAGGAGCCTATCAAATCGCGCCACCTCAACCCTATTTCTCTCTCCTTACACCTATAAAGAGAGACCATATGGGAGATGAAGAGAAGAAATTCCACAAGTGAAATTCTCTCAGATATTCAAGGCGTTCTTGCGGCATTCAAAGGCGTTCTTCACCAAAGTCACCAAAGTCACCCCGAAGACGGCGTTTGATCCACAAGTAAGACAGTTTAAAGCGTTCTGCCCCAAATTCACCCCGAAGACAGCGTTTGATCCACAAGTAAAACAGTTTAAAGCGTTCTGCCCCAAATTCAAGTGGTATTCAAAGGCGTTCTACACTAAAGTCATCCCGAAAACGGCGTTTGATCCACAAGCAAAACAGTTTGAAGCGTTCTTCATCAAGTTCAACCCAAAATTGATGTTTGATCCAGAAACAAGGCGTCAGCCCTTTAAATTAACGTTTTTCAAAAACTAAAGACCAAGTCAAAGAAGGTCGAGGATATAAAGCTTCCCCGAAAACTTCGAAGACTATTTGAAGATCGTTCATAGAGTGATTAATCAGAAGAGAAAATAGAGATTGGATCCAAAAATACAAATTTGATCCGAAATTATTTTATTTGTACACTGTTTTGTATTTTATTAAATTAAATATAAAATTTTATGTTATAAATGTAAATTAAAAGAGTTTTTTCCGAGCATTCGAGTTCAGAGCTCGAAGACCAGAATGTTAGGCTAAGGTGGGTTCGTTTACGGCCCTAGATCTAATATATGTAAAAATATTTTATGTAACAAAACATAATTATTTTAAACACAATAAATTTAGTGTTGATTGGCAAAGTCATCTAACTTTTTTGTTTTTTTAGAAACTTTAGTTAATTGAGAAAAGGTATCATTTTAAAATTTAATCTAATACTTTCAATTCCTCACATGCATGTAGGTTATTTTATATCAAAATTTTATAGGGGAAAAACAATAAAAAATTTATTTGACACTTCATATACGAGACCCTTCGTTTGGTTTTACTCTTTATATTATATTAAACAGGCACGTTTGTTTCAAATAGTGCGACACTTTATTATTTGCATTTTTAACAATCTCACCTAGAAAGTGATTGGTATAATACAATCAAATTAGGTATGAAAGGAATGAATTTAGGAATGGAATGAGGGTCTGAATAGAATGACGATTCTTATGATTAGTATGTCTACGGAATGAACTATAGTTTTTTTTTAATCTTATATAATGAATATTTTATGTACTTTAAAATTTTCTTATAATTGAATAAAGTGTATGTAGTAGCTAATAAATATCAACACGTGCCTTAATTTATCTTTTATTTTTTTAAATGTCATTTTTCTTTTTTAGTATATAATTTTTTCTAATTTTTTTAGCAAATTATAATTTATTTATTTATTTATTTTATTGAAAAAATTTATTCTAAAATATTTAATTAATCAATATAGAATAATTTGTACAAGTTAATAAAAATATTTTTACTTCATAGAAAAATACTTTAGCATTTCAATTTTTCATTTGAATATATTAAACTATATCAAATATATAAATATTTATATTGTATCATAACATATTTTTATGGTATATTTATTTCGACATCACTTTCATTTTTCTTCAACAAAGTTATAAAAGCTATCAAAATTTTATTTTAACATATCTTTTTAAATTATATTTTGAAAATAAATAAATAATATAAAAATAATTAACAAATAATAACAATAATAAAAAAAATTAATTTGATTTCTGATTTATTTTTCTAAATATGATGAAATAATATTATAAAATATGATTATGTATAAATATATCATATATTAATTTTTTTTGTCATTGAGAATAGCTAAACACATGGGGTGGTGGAATGGCTATTCCCTTTCTTTTGGGAATATGGATTCCATCGGGAATGATGATTCTCGAATTTGAATCATACCAATCGGTGGAATGGGAATGGACATAGGAATGATCATTCTATTCCATTCCATTCCACCAAACCAATCACATCCTTATAGTGTGGCAATACCACATTAGTATATGTTACATTTTTCCTCTGCGATTGCAACATACTTATGGTTAAAAAGAAAAATAGGCTCAACTAAAATCAAGAATATAAGCGGGGAAGGGGGATATAGAGAGAGAGATCATTCACTATGCACTTGAAATTCTCCGGTCCAACTTATGCGTGCCAAACTTCAAAATTATAACTTTTATTTTAATTTATTTAGGATTAGTATAATTTTACATTATTATTTAGGATTTATTCCACCCAAATAGGGTTTATATTATTTTTTAATATTAATTTTCATTTTTTAGTCAATATAATTGATTTCTGGGGTTGATTATTCCAAATTAAAGGCATATTATTTTTCAAAATTTCAATTTTTAGAAATAAATATTACGTATGATTAGTTATAATATAATAAATTTTATTTTTATGACAATATACAATTTTAATATTGGCACACGGTTGATACAGATAAATTGGGACTAGAGGCCATAAACCATTAATTTGGCAGAAAATTAAAAGCCACCAATCGTGGGCCTTTAAGCCCATTGACTTGCAAGTTATTAGGCCAAAATTTCTAATTCTTTATACCACACTACGGGCCTAATGGGTCAGGATCTCTGCACAAATCAAAATACCAACATATTATATGGTTGCTGATATTTTGGATCCATAACCACCTTATTTTATTTTTATTTTATTTTTTCCAGGGTGTATCTTGAACTCCATACATCTTCTACCTACTCAGATATTTACATCACCCAGGGAAGGAAACATAACTAGTTGAATGTTTGATTTATGTTTTTAATAAATCTGAATAAAATTTAAATAGAATAAAGTGTTACTGCTTAATACTTGAAATTCCATCAATTTTTCGACTACGTGGAATTAGGGCTTTCAAGCCCACCAAGTGTTTTATTACTATTTTAAGTATTGAAAAAATGGAATCGTGATATACAGTTCTAAAATATAATACACGGGCACACACACACACACATTAATCTTGATGTTACAACTATAATTATTATTTTTATATTAAACCTCCCAATAATGTACAATTTCAAAAATAATTACTGTGTAGAAAAGTAAATTATTATTGATTGAAGATGGGATATCCGTTGAGGCCCAATGGTGCTTTTAAGTGCGCTACTAAAATACTAAACTCTTTATCATCTATTTTCATTTTAGATAAATACTACCTCCGTCCCAATAGAAAGGTCCATCTTCTATTAAAATAGAGAGAGTAAATAATAAAAAGATGGACCTTGTTATTGGAACGGAGGGAGTAAAAGACACATAAATGTATTAGACGTCCTTAATCATTGTAGACACATTTCCTTTATTTATCAATCCATTATTCGAGACATGTTATTATTGTTGTAGTTAGAGAAGTGCGAAAAATGAAGTTGAAATGGGTAACGTAAATTTAGGTAGTGTGATCATTGTATTCATGATTACTTTCAAATTATTGAAAATGAAATATTAATTACTTTCCAACATTTTTCTTTTGTGGAATTCTATCCCAAAATCTGAGTCAAACAAACCGACATATTACGCCGGAAGTCTGTAAGCTTATGTATTATTACTACAAATTAAAAAAAAAACACACACGTAAAATGTTATGTTTCCAAGCGTGTTATATATATATATATATATATATATATATATATATATATATATATATATGAAAAATATTTCTTCTTTTATGCTCCTTATTCTCGTTTCCTTTATAATTAGGTTTCATCTTTGTTTAAAAAAAATGATTTAAAGGAATTGAACATGGAAATAAGACATTTTCATGTGATTTTCTTCTTTTTACGAAATAGCACAAAAACTTCCAGCAAGCCACATCTAACATCGCATATGATCAGATGCCAGAATTAGGTTCTAGTGTATAATTGAAAAAAATGGAAAATAAAAATTATAATTTGGTGAAGATTGGGATAAAATCAAAACATTGTTAAGAGTTTGGGATAGAATATGATATTAACCTTATTATTGTCATTTTTTTAAGTATAACTTCATTAAACCATATTTTTTTCATTTTACTTCGTCTGACCATGTCTATATGAGTATGACATATTTCTGTAACAATAATAATAAGTCAATAAATATAATAATACCATTTCCAAACAAAACAAGTGTATTTAAACAGTAGAATGAATAATTCCATTTTTGGTGATAAATTTTTAAAATTTTGATTCATAGAAGAAATCAAGTTTTACAATTTTTGTCAAATTATTGAACTCTTTAATTATGATTATGAATATGATTCCATGGTGTATAAAGTGTGGCTCGGGAGTTGATTTTTAACAAATTTTATGTCTAAACGTCTCAATTCACGTGTGAATTAATTGTTTGGCATATTTGGTAGCATTATGTGACTACATCTTAACCTGAATTATTAAGGTCGTGTTCAATTACTACTATTTGCAAATTTCCCAGAAATAAGATATATATGTCAAAGTGATGTACTATATATATTATTCAAGAATTGATGCACACCACACAAAATTGAGCAGAAAATAAAATATGACTTTCCAAAAGACAGAATAAATTTGCAGGATTTGAGCAAATTCCACATGGCCAACTATTACTGGATTGGACGGCTATCTTTGCTAATCATTCATTCAAAATTTTAGCCCTAAATAAAACAAATGTTTATTGTTGTGTGGGTGGTGGAGTAGGTGGTTTACCAAAACTCAAATAAATAAATAAATAAAAAGGATAGTAAACTTTTTTCATTCTTCACATGATTGAAATGAGGCCCGATACGAGCATACAACACATGACATGGGACCATATATATGTTATTATGAGTTGTCATTTTGTTTTGTTTTTAAATTTCTTTTTGTTTAATATTTGTATTATAGACGATTGAATGGATTTATTTTAAAATGTTTCAGGAAATATATATACTATTTTATGAGAATGTCACTATATAAATATTCCTATAATGAGAATTGCACTTTCTGCAATTCAAATGTAAAATAACATATAGAATCATTTACTTAAAAATATATAAAAAAGTTTTAAAACTAGGGGAAATATTTGGCCAAATCAAAATTACGAAACTAGTTCTCATAACTCAAAGTCCGTCGTTTTAGTGTTATTTTTTTTTTAAATTCTTATAAATAAATCAAATTGAAACTTGATAGTAAAACACACTCTAAGGCACAAGTTTGAAAAATAAATACATTAAAAAAATAAAAAGTGGTCCAACATAAAATAACAAATATTGTAAAATTACTGTTTACAACTCAGATGGTCCCAACCCACCAACTATTGTCTATTTTATGGGTCACGGACAAATTAATTTGCCATCATCATCTTTAGACATAAATTCCTTATTTGAAATTGGAATTCCTTAACCCTAGTCCTATAGCTATATTACGTAGTGATAGTAACAGCAACATCAATGGAATTGGTGTGTGATTCCGGCAGTCTTTAATGTCAAAATTCATATCTAAATATAATTAAATATTAATAAAATTATATATGTGTTACTGAATATGAGATTTGATTCCGATTTTGACCCGTCTTATAAATTTTAACATGTAAGACGTCTCATGCAACTTTATATCATAATAATTTACAACATGTATGTTGGAAAAAATGTCTGTTGCGTTGACAATCTATGCGTATTAAAAAAAGGGCTAATATTGTATTCTATTGAAAAATGAGTCGCTGTAAGAAATTGCCGATGAAGCCTTACCAGACTTAGCAGAAAGGGTCACTTGTTATGAGGGACTAGCCTTAGCTCGTGAATTTGGAGGCCGTAAAATCTTACTTGAAACCGATTGCCAAGACATGCAGCAACAATTGCAAAACAACCAAGCTGACCTTCCCTACAAAGGCACGATTTGCAACTATGTAAGGGTGGAAGCAACTTTTTTTGAATATGTGATCTATACGTGGGCTCGGAAGACAACCAATGCTCTGGCTCATAGTTTGTCGAAGCTTGCTCTTTCTAATTCTATGTTTCATGCTTATATCAGTGGCGTCACATATTTCGTTTTAATGAACGGTTTTTAGTTTAATTGCAAGCTTTCGTTACTTTAAAAAAATAACTATTACCAAATTTTCAATAATATCTGAACTTTTCCAATTGTTTTCAATTCTATCAATGATCTAATTTCTGACAACTTGAATATACCAATTCACAAAGTTGTTTTTAAGTGATTTAAAAAAAATGAAAAAACACCGCAATTCGTAAATTTAATCGTGGGATATAATTAAAAATTAATAAAAATGTGGCGATATAATTGAAAATTTATTAATAGTTCATGATAAAATATGGTATTAACCCTAAAAAATACAATTTATAAGTATGTACATTAGTAAATTTAAACATAACTTGCGACTATTAGCACTATTATGTAATAGTGTAAATTTATATTTATTTTCCACATTTATATAACAGAACTAATATATCATATATGCATATATTGCTCGTCGTCCTTGAGATAACAAAACCCACATCTTATTTTAGCCAACTGCATTTTTAATTTAACATAAATTATGGGTGGGATGGTACAGTATACCTTACTTTTTTTGTTATACCTTAGACCACTCTCATTCGCAATCTGAACCAATCGATTATCACAAACAAATAAAAATAAGAAAAAAAATGTTAAATCCAATTATTTTTCTCGATCAATCAGTGATATGTTTGACAAAACCAACACCCAACAATCTATTTCTCTCTCCACCCCATCACATCATATCTCTCTTTTTTGCCACATTACTTTATTTGGATTGGAGATGATTGTTGATAAAGTTGAAAGACTGTGAATTTAAATTGTTGAGTTGATTGTGTAGATAGAGGAAAGATAATTGATTATTTTATGAATAGATTGGATCATGATAGATTGTTGATGGGGTATAGTCTATCTTAATACACGGTATGGCAAAAATCATATAGTAGTCATAACTTACCTTCGTTATACCTTAATTCGGTATACTTTAAGTTCAGTGTGACATATAATGTATACATTTTCCGTACCTAGTTATGGTATACCTTACTGTACCGACATTTCACAGTATATATCGAAATATTGTATATTAAAAATTATTTAGTGAGAAAACTCATTTATAAATAATAATATTGACAACATCAAATATCCCCAATAACAATTAAATACCAACACATCAAATTAACAATCAAACTCTGATTCAATAAAATATAATAATTTTCAAAACTTTCGTAATAAACATACCAAGTTCTAAATATTATATTATAATTGTATAGTATATCTCATTTTCATTTAATTTTCTAGATCATTCATCATAATTTTTAGTTTAAAGATCGAAGAAATATATAATTATTATTTATTATATTTGATTCTGAGTTATTTGATTTTTAGTTATAATTTAATTATTGAATTATATTTAATAATATATTTTTATGAACTTTTACGATAAACAAAAATTAAGTATTATATTATCATGTAATATATCTCATTTACTTTTTAGTCTATTGGATCATTCTTCTTAACTTTTAATTTTAAATATTAAATAATTATAAAAGATTATTATATATTATATAATTTAATTTATCTTTTATTGTATTGAAATAATTTTATATCTTATAATTTATGTATATATCATTTTATTTTAATTTTTGTTCATTATTCATTTTAACTTTTAATTGTATTGATTGGAGAAAAATATAAGTTTATATTTATTATATTTATTACATTTAATTTCAAATCGTTATTTTTTAGTTACAATTTAGATATTAAATTAAATATTAAATTATTGCTAAATTTACTAAATATGGATGAAAAAAATAATAAAAAATATATTAAAATTCGGTATATGCCAGTATGACGGTATGTATCGATATGACTGTATATACATATATGATAGTACTATACTTCCACTTTGGTGCATACCAAACTTTTAATTGACATATGTCTGTATACCTTAATTTTTGAAAATTTATACGACTATCTTACTGTAAAATTATGATAAAGCATCACACATTACTGAAAAAGTGTTATAACATAAATTTCGATACTTTATAATTTTTTTTGGGTACGGTATGTATGATATTTATCCCCCGCCCTAGCATAATTGCATAAAGTAATAGAACTAGGAATAATCTTCATTCATGGTGCTTGACATATGCGATTTAATATCAATATAAGTTAATGATTGCATCATTTTATTTAATTATCACTTGACATTAACTAACTCAATTTTCACTGTTGTGATCACTTTAAATCAAACTCTATCACCGTTACATTTCGAAATAGTTGATATAAAAGTCCCCCATAATTTTACAAATATTATATATGTACACCCCATATGATGAAATTTATATAAAAAACATTTCGCAGTACAAGTCCCTGATACATATATTTTTGTATTATATCTGAAGTAATACTCTAATCTTCTATTAATATGTACATATTTTTTTTAACAGAAAAATAATATATATTGGTATTAATCCACGATTAATATAACAGATTAACAATTTGCGTACTAATAATACAAAAATGAGATCACCTGTTGCAAATCCTGTTGCAACTCTTCAATATTTAAAAAAAAAATTCTTTTTTATTTTTTCATTTATTAAGATTTATTTTAGTTTACATTTTATATTTAGGTTCATTCATCCCAATCATAATATATTAAAAAAAATAAAAAAAATAGTTATGCAGTACTAAATATAACACAAAAAATGCAAAGAGAATCTGCTCTGAATAATGCAGGCCCCCTATATTTAATAAAAATGAGATCGTGGTCGGGCGCAGCAGCACGCGACACGTGTACAATTGGCTGTTAGCATGTGGCCTTTTATATTAACGTCTATATTTTTTTGATTCTTTTGAGGCATATGTCCTTTTCTTTAACGGTCCGAAAAGCCGTCAAACAAACGCTATCCACATCTTTGTTTTATTTATTCTCAAATACGTCCTTCTATTTTCTTATTATTCCACATTATTCCTTTTCAATTTTTCATAGACAAACTTGTTCGAATCCAACTCGCCACATAACGCATTTGTAGAGTATAAAAGAGTTTTTCTATGATAATAATAACATAAAAGATAAATAGTTGGCTGTTGCATCCATTGAATATTGTCACAATATATAAAAATACTCATTTTTTCGTAAAGACAAAACACATACTATCTAACTTAAGAAAATCATTAAGATACATTCAATTTTAAATTATTTGTCCACAAAAATCATTTGAAACCTACTTGATGATTGAATTCATGCATTTTCGTATGCATACACCCGATTTTCAAACATTGTACTCATTTTTTTTGTATTTCAATAGTCATTGAGGGTATAATTAAGAAGTCGGTATTTTTTGAATGTTTTTTTTCTTAAATTAGATAATATAGGTTTTGTGATAACAAAACTTGATATTTTAAGTTTCTTGTCTTTATATTTCTTTTTTAGTAAACATTACACGTTAGACAAAATTTACTTTTTGCAGTATATTCAATTTATAAATTATCGGGTGCGATTTAAATTGGTGATCTCTGCTTGCAAGCTCCGTACTTGACAATTAACCCACTCGATGGCGTATGCACTATATTTCTTAGTATATTTATTATTTATTTTTATATGATTAATTATCGTAAATAATACTAGTTACCCAATTCGTAATTGCAACACAATTTTTAAAATATTATAATTTCATCATTCCCAATTTGAGCATTACGCGTACAGATTTTACCACAAAGAATTAAAAAATTTATAATTGTTAAATAAATATTAATTGCATTTGCAATGTACTATGATTTACAAATTAGAGCGACGAAATGTATTATTTCTGACAACTATACATTTTCATATTATAATTTTTATTTTTAGAAACATATTATAATTATAAATAGGGTCAATCGCAATAATTTAATTCCCCCAAATAAAGAAATTTGTATATTCATTGAAGTTCGTGCTGGATTACATATTTTTGGAAACAATATTTTATTTTATGAACATTCATTGAGTGGATGCAATTTAAATAATAAAAAATACAGCAAAAAAGCATAAGAAACGGATGAAGCTCCACGACAGACAACGGCGCAACTCATTCATTGGCTACCATTTGTCTTCTTTCGCTCTCTCCAGAAACCTCTACTCTTTTTGTACTTTCAGGAAAACTATATTTCATCCCTTGTAATTTGAATATATCGCATCTTGGTCCTCGCATTTTACTTGTGATTTCAACTTTTTGAGTAACGGCATTTTCTCAGTAAAACCCTAAATTCAAAATTGGTAAAAATGACAAACCACTAAGTTAACCACGTCTTTCGTTTATTTGATTGGAGCCCCATATTAATTATGAATCTGAATTCTAACTTATAACCGCAATATTAAGACGATTATTCCCATCACTCTTGAATAAAATGTGAAATTATCCATGTATCTCCATCCAAATAAAATTTTATTATTTTATAAAAGACAATTTAGGTATTATCTTATATATTGATTACAATGGACGTGATAAATAAAATTTATTATATATAGTAGGATTGTATTTTCGGATAAAAATAATTATGTATTTGATAATTGTGTGTTTGCGATTCTAATAATTTATGATAGATAGTCAATATTGTGTTTGAATTGAATGATTATAATTAAAAATATAGAAAAATACATAAATTATTCCCACATAAGATTTTCATTATTATAAATATTCGAGCGAGGATAGTGGGGTAATTTCGAGTTTAATCAATAATGAGTGTGAGCAAGATAGAAGTTTGTGCCCATCATCAATACCGAGCTCCAATTATTCGAACATAACATATGATTGAATCTGATAATGTAGTAAATCAGACCAAATCTCCAATCAAGTAAACTAAACTTCCCCTTGGGCCTTGCTTGGTTCGGTATGGGTTAAATAAAATTAATTAAATAAAGTAGGATTGTATTGCTAGAACAAAAAAACTCATATATTTGGATCACTCAATTATGATTTTACTGATTTATAATAGACTGTCAATATTCTATTTAGATTGGATGGTTGCTATTAAAGTATAAGTTAATACCTAAATTGTCCTCCATAAAATAACAAAGTTTTATTTGGATGAGGATAAAAATGTAATTTCATATTTTATCCAAGGGTAATGAAAATAATCACCCAATGTTGGGGTGATAAGTTAAAATCCATGGCCCATCATCAATACCCGGCTCCAATCAAGTGAACCAAACATGTGATTGACCCATATAATTTTATCTATCAATCATAATCAAGCAAACCAAACATGATCTTAACGTAGAATGAGATAGCACTGTAGTTAAAACCTAGAGTGTCAAGATCGAATCAAAGTTGAGTATTGTAATTTTTGTATTTGTATTATATTCATTTAATAGATATTTTAAATAATACTCTCTCCATTTCAAATAATTATTATTTTATAATTTTTAGCTTATTTTAAAATATTTATCGTTTATCATATTTTCACACACTCTCAAGTTTAACAAAATCTAAATAGAGAATATGATTTTTTTAGGAAAATATATTGAATATATTTGTCAACATATTTACATCGTAACATTGTTAAAAATTATAAAACGACAATTCATTTGAAACACATAATGTATTTGATTACCACTACAAGAAAACACAGATTTAGTGATGGAAAGCAATCCGTCAACACGAGCGACGAACTTGTCCGTCGCCACCTGGGACGACGGACTTAGTGACGGAATCACCGTCGCCACATAAGGCGACTAACGTATTTCATCACCTTTTGTTTTTTTTTGGTTTTTTTAACTTCGGGAAAAAATAAGATGACGGAACTATTTCGTCGCCTTATTTTTTTATTTTTTTAACGAATAATAAGGTGACAGAACAATTTCGTCGCTTTATTTTATTTTTATATTTTTTTACCGAATAATAAGGTGACGAAAAGATTCTGTCGCCTTATTTTTTTATTTTAAAATTTAATTTAATAATACCGGGTGACGGAATGGTCCATCACCAATTCTGATGATGAGGTGCTTCCGCTATTATGGAAAAAGTGTCAGGACCGGTACAGAGACATGGTGCACCATATGAAGAAGGACGACTACCTAACGGGCAAAAGCCCGAGTTTGTTAGAATTGAGGACTCACCTGCATGGGTAGCGTACTGGCAGGCGGAGAAGACTCGATTGGCCAAGAAGAACCACTTGACCGAGCTCGATGGCCCAGGATCGTCTAGCCAGATTCACCACGGAGGCGCCAGATATGTTGTGGATCATATGTGCGATCTGGTACGAGTTATAATAATTATTCAAGTTTATATCATTATAAATTAACACTTTCTAATAGATTTTATTTTATTTTGTTTAATCAGACTAGAGAGCAACATCTATCCAAGTGGGAGGCGCGCTACCAGACCTACCTCAAGTTTCACTACCCGAACGACCATTGGATCACAGTCAAGGCGAGAGAGAGAACAAGGTAAATTTTTACTAATATTTTAATTTATATAGACGTATATATAAATAATTTATATTGAAAAATAATTATGTTTATCCTGATAAATACAGGATAAGTGTGACACCTTGGTTGCGGAGTGGAGAGCTGAGGGTAGGGAGCCGGACATGGGCGAGATTTTCCACCAGGTGCTGACGCCTGACAGGAAGGGGCGCACTATCGGGCTGGGAAACATGGCCCCTATCATTCATCGCCCTTCTGCAGTTGGAGGATCCTCATCGTCATCGAGCCAGGGCTCCAGGTCTCTGTACACCCAGGCAGAGCTCGATGCGAGACTGGCTGAGAAACTGAGTGCCCAGCAGGTGCTGGAGAAGTAGGCCAGGATAGAGTCTCTGCTTGAGCGCCTTCTCAGTTAGTAGTTGAGTGGTACTGGTGACGGATCCGGAGGGTCTGATAGCGGTTACGGAGGGCTTGATGGCGGGTTAGGGTTTTAGTTGTATCTATGTTACAGTTTATGTATATTTATATATGTATTATACATTTGTATTAAATTATGTAAAATTATATATATATATTTTTAGTTTTATGATCTTTTATTATATTTGGGTACCGATAAATATTTAAAAAAGGAAAAGGAATTAAAAAAAAAGCGAATTAAAAAAAAATGAATTAAATAAAAATATATTTTTAAATTAAAATATATATTTTTTGGTGACAGAACAATTCCGTCGCCTTGTCTATCGCCACAAAATGGTCCGTCGCCTTAACAGTCGCCTTAAATTGACGACCATTTAACATGACACTTTATGGCGACAAAATATTCCGTTGCTAAGTTCGTCGCCTTCTTTTTTTAGCGATCAACTTTAGGAGACAGACATTTTCCATCGCCATTCCATTGCCCGTTCAATTGGCGGCGGAAATCGAGTATTGGGCGACAGAATTTTCCGTCGCCGTTTTGTGATTTTCTTGTAATGTACGTTGATATTTAATGAATATTCTTGTTCAGTTTTGAGCATGATTTGAATAAATGAGTTGATTCAATTAAACAATAATTTAAATATATGTAGGCCCTATCTAGTTGGTAGGAAAGTAATATTATTTGGGAATATGATTTCTATGAATGTAATTTTGAGGAAAATGAATCATGGTATATTATTTATCACTTGTTTGGAACATAATAAAAAAATTATCAGAATTCTCATTTTAATATTTGATTTAAATTAAACAAGTAAACCAAAATATCTAAAATATATGTTATCATTTTCATACTACTAATAATTTTTAAGATATGAATAATATACTTTATAGTTCTATGTATATATGTGTGTTTTGTGTGTGTGTGTGTGTGTGTATTCTCGAAGTAATTTGAAGACAACATTTTATATAATTTTTAATTAAAATATATTATATGAGTACCAAATAATAAATAATCAAGATGATTATTTCGTTATTTTAAGTTAATACAAAAAATGTATTGCCAATTCAACAATCGAGTTGTTCATTGTTTTGAGTCCGCCATTACCCGCACCATCAATTCTAAAAAATGGTTGCTAGAATATTGCTAAAATTTCAATTGGAATCTTATCGACAGAAATAACTGTTATTTTTTCAATATCTTCGATATTTTTTATTTTTCATTTTTAGGCTGAAAATTATAAATTAGAAATTAATAATAATCCATAAAAAAATAAAATAATGAAAAATCCAAAAATCTATAAAATATATATATTTTTTTCATATTTTTGGTTGAAAAATTATTAATCCGAAATTTAATAATATATATATATATATATAAATAATAAAATATAAATGATGATGAAGAAATCCAAAAATAAAATTGTCATACACAAGATTTCCAAAATCAAATAATCAAAATACTTACATGGAGTAGGTAATCAGAATCTAAGAAAATTGCATTATTTTTCTTATTTTGAGAAATCTGATTATTTTTCTAGAGTCCATTTAAATTGAATCAAACACATAGGCCCCGTTTGGTTGACACGGAATCTAACTTGGGAAAGTAATCTGATTCTCTATTTTAATATTACTGTGTTTGGTTTATTTTTTATGTAATATGAAAAGTAATCACATTCCTCAAAACAAGGAAAATTATGCAACTTTCCTGTATTCTGAATACCTACTCCAAGTAGGTATTCTTTTTCCTTGTTTTGGGGAATCTGGTGTTAAATGATTTCATTGTTCAATTTCTTCATTTATCATTATTTATTTTTTTTATAAATTATTATTATGTTTTAAAATTAAAAAAATAAGATTTATTATTATCTTTTTTATTATTATTAATACTAAGTTTGGATTAAAAAATTTCAATAAAAAATGTGTAAAATAAAAAAAATAAAAAAATAGAAAATTTTATAAATGAAAAAAAGAAATTAAAAAATGTGATACTTTTTTTATTAAAGAAATTACGACCAAAATTCGACCATTTTATCAATTATTTTTTTGGCACTTCTATCAAAATTACAATAATATCATTTTTGAGACAACATGGCGGACTAAACGATAACCATACCATTGTCAATATAGATAATTTTGATTTCCAATTCAATAAAAAAATATTTATATAGATAATTTTGATTTTCAATTCAATAAATAATATTTGGATCACCAATACAATATTTACTTTAATTGATTATTTTTTAGTGATATCATTTTATTTAAATTGAAATAATATGTTGCATTCAATATCTATAGTACTAATGCAAATTGAAGAATTATACATTATATGGTTCGTAATTTAAAATTATAAATATTTGTAGTATGAAATAAGATATAGTATATATTTTAAATATTTAATTATCTATTCTTGTTTAAATCTAATTCAATAATAAACAGAGAATCATTACAATTTTCTTGTTGTGTTCCAAACACAGAATAAAGAATCTGTTAGTAATCATTTTCCTTAGAATCATATTCCCAGAAATCATATTCCCAAAAACTTTACTTTCCTACCAACCAAACGAGCCCATAAATTAAAACATAAGAAATCAAATTACTTTTCCAAATTAGATTTCATGTCAACCAAATGGCATTGTAGGATTTCAGTATTCTATCAAAAAAAATATAAGCTTGTTTTTCATTAATCGTGTTTTCCCACGAAAATTTGTTAGGATTAATTGCAATGTAAATTACAAATTTAATAATACTCCAACATAACTCTCGGTAACACATTCACTAGTAGATGTGCTAACATAAAAGATTTACATAATAGCTTTATTTAACGCTAATCAATATCGTTTAATGAAAACAATTTCTAAAATGCAAAATATTTGTTCTTCTAGATCAACATATGTTGTTTCCCAAAAGCAAAAAACTTTTACTAATGTCTTATTTTAAATATTTCAGATGTACATGTTTATATATACCTGTTGACAAGTAACAAATAAGATCATATAACATTAATTACCGGGTTAAATTGTCATCTTCGAATTCATTAATGCCTAATAAAAATATATTATATGAATTGCAGTTTATTGGATTTTTTTAATGATTCTAATAAAACAATAGATTAAATATGTGTGTATATATATTGCAGTTATTTTAATAAATCTAATTAAACATTGATACCTTATATAAAAAGAGATATCATAGTCACCTATCACATCTTACATATCAAATGCCCTATGCCCTCCATGTTACATATCGGGCACCGTAAGTATTCATTTTTTCAATTTTTTTAATATACTCTAATTGAATAATGACCAACCTTAAATAAATCTTTTAAATTAAAGAAAATTATAATAAATTGAAATATATATATATATATATATATATATATATATATATATATATAGACTTGACATCAGAGATGTGATAAAGAATGACATAGGGAATCTGAGGTGCACATCTTATCTCATAATGTATAGTAAATGGACCCTCATTATATTTAAATTACTTATTTATGTATTATATATGATAGTTACCTAGGGTGTATGTAAGTAGATAATGCACATATGTAAATATAAAATATTGTATCAATGTTCGAATTATCCAGACTCAAGTTGTAATGAATGAATTCAAATATGAAGTTGAAAAAAAAAAACTTGATTCTTCTACGACACTAATGTAAACGATAGACCTCACTTTGTTTGTAAGAGTGAGGCCGCGTCACTTAAATTAAATGTCATCGAGTAAAAATGTACAAATCTGAGATGTAAATATTACAATTATTTTATTTATCCATTGAATAAATTCATAAACTAAATTAAATCGCAACTTCAAATTTCTAAAATAAAAGGAAGAGGAGTAAAATGTACAAATGAGGAATACAGGGTCATAATGAGAATACAGAAAATCCCAAGGTCCTTTTAATGCAATAAAGAAGCCTGAAAAGAATGTACATCTGTTGCACTTATCCTTTCATGTCAGTATAAATCAGTCTCTGCTCTCTCCCACTCACCACACCACTACCATCTCAATCAACCCACCTAGCCTAGAGAGAGAGAAGCTTCAGCTTTGAACAGAAAGAAACTAGAGAGAGAGAGAGAAAATGGAGGGGAAAGAGGAGGATGTGAAGCTCGGAGCCAACAAGTTCAATGAGAGGCAGCCAATCGGAACCTCCGCCCAGACCAAGGACTACAAGGAGCCACCGCCGGCGCCGCTCTTCGAGCCCGGCGAGCTACAAT
Organism: Perilla frutescens; assembly: GCA_026008535.1. NCBI lineage: Eukaryota > Viridiplantae > Streptophyta > Magnoliopsida > Lamiales > Lamiaceae > Perilla > Perilla frutescens. Next base: position 38,896,100 of record BRKX01000002.1, on the reverse strand, counting down.
CGTGGTCATTCTGGAGAGCCGGCATTGCCGAGTTTATGGCCACCTTCTTGTTCCTCTACATCACGCTTTTGACTGTTTTGGGTTATTTTAGGTCTCCTACCAAGTGTGCTTCCGTTGGGGTTCAGGGAATTGCTTGGGCTTTCGGTGGCATGATTTTTGCCCTAGTTTACTGCACCGCCGGCATCTCTGGTACGTCATTGCATACTCACTCTGTGTTTTCTGGATCTGCACTCTGCACTTTGAAATTTGTTGCTTGCGCTACATCATTGGGGTCGTTTCTTCAAATTCATGGTTTGATCTAAGTTTTGTGTGGCTTCCAACGTTATTATTTATGGTCATTTTTTTTAGTTTTCATTCCGTTCTTCTACTTGAACTAGGAAATTTTCTTAGGTATAGCTGTGCTAGAGTTTATTTATGCTACTCTAGCTGCGTTTGTGTGTGTGTGTTACAGCTAGTGCTTGGTTTAATTTTGGATAATTGAGCTTGAATTTTGATATTTTGTGACTTTGTAGCTTAATATTCTAAAATTATGAAATGAGCTGGAGTTTCGAATTCAGGCACTCTCAATAATCTAGTAAAATTAAATTTCTTTCTCATGTTTGGGCTTAATGGTATAGATCTCGCGAAATTTCACCTTGAGTTACTATGTGTTTAGTATAGCTCTGAATGGTGTGAGTATTTTTTTCAGGTGGACACATAAATCCAGCAGTGACATTTGGTCTGTTCCTGGCAAGGAAATTGTCTCTGACGAGGGCAGTTTTCTACATTGTGATGCAAACTCTTGGTGCCATCTGTGGTGCTGGTGTTGTCAAGGGTTTCCAGCCTGAATTCTACCAGCTTCAGGGTGGCGGTGCTAACACCGTCGCCCATGGCTACACCAAGGGATCCGGCCTTGGCGCTGAGATCATCGGCACCTTTGTCCTTGTCTACACTGTCTTCTCAGCTACTGATGCCAAGAGAAATGCCCGAGACTCTCATGTTCCTGTAAGTGCATTACAATTATTGGTTTTAATCTAGGTTTGATTAATTCCTGAACCATTGTTGGAAATTCCCACTGGAGTTTCCAGTTGGTGTTGGTGGCTCTAGAAATGAAGCTATTGCAGCTCTCATTTGCATATTAATTTTAGAGTAATTCTTGAAACAAGTGGCTAAGTAGTAACTACATTTCTACACATTTATAGAAATGTAGTAACTAGTAACTACATTTCCACACATTTATAGAGTGGCTCTAGAAATGATTCTATAATGTCTAATTTGCCAACTCCTGATCTAAGTAATGTGTGGATTTGCAGATTTTGGCTCCACTCCCCATTGGATTCGCAGTGTTCTTGGTGCACTTGGCAACAATCCCCATCACTGGAACCGGCATCAACCCTGCCCGCAGTCTTGGAGCAGCGATCATCTTCAACAGAGAGCATGCTTGGAATGATCACGTAAGTTCATCAAATCTACATATATTTTATCTATGCATCCAGAAATGAAGTAACTCTGAGTTTCATGTGCCTCGTTGCAGTGGATCTTCTGGGTTGGACCCTTCATTGGAGCTGCACTTGCTGCCCTCTACCACCAGGTCATTATCAGAGCCATCCCGTTCAAGAGCGGCCACTAAATTTCCTCCTTTCAGCACTTGCGTTGCTGCTTCAAGTGTGAAGCTGCTGATTTTCTTGCCCTCTCCGTTTTTTTTTCTTCTCTCCCACGATCTAGATTGTGTTTATTGTAGCCTCTATTTATGTATTTTCTACCGACTTTGGACCTCTGCTTGGCTTACATGTAAAGATAATTGTATGATTTGGGATTATTGTATTATTATTCGGCCTTTCCTCTTCATCAAATTCAAAACATCTACCAAATGCATGCATATATTCTAGTTGGCCATGTCTGATCGGCTTGCGTTACCATGTCATGTGTGTTGTGGGTTGTAAAATTGTATTTGATGATGGTGAAGTTACAATAATTGATACGGCTAATTGAAGAAAGAGGCATATATATAGGAAATAAATTCAACTGTAAGATCAATACACACCCCGAAAGAGAACACTGCTTTTCGACACAAAATTGTCTATTTCATCTTATATTGTATTGTCTATTTTTATTATTTTAATTTTTTGTATTTTAGTTTAATTTTAAATTTTATTTTTTTAAATAATTAATAACTGAAAATATATAAAACAATTTAATTGAGCAGGATAAACTATAAATAATAAGCTAAAATTAAATTAAAACACGAAAAATAAATTGTAATCGCCAAAAACACATCATTGCATTTCTTGTCATTCGGTAACCTATGACAAATTTATCATTAAGTAAAACTTAACATTAAACACGTTTTTCTAAACATAAATCTGTGATAAACTCAAGCAATCTTTCAATGTTTTGGTTCAAACTAATTATTCATAGTAATCTCAATATATAAGCTGATTGATTAATAGTTTATTTAAAGTATATTTTTATAGGCGCATTTATGATAACATAAGTAGATAATAAATTTGACAAAAACTTGTATGAGACCGTTTAACGGGTCTCTTCCGTTAGACGGATCTCGCCGACCTGAACCGGGTCCGACCCAATCCGGTCATATATATATTAAAAAAAAAAAAAACCAAAATTTGAAACCGCTCTCTGTAGCCCTCTCTCCCGCGATTCTCTCCGTCGACTCTTCCCACAACCGCAGCGATTCGTCCCCCACAACCGCACCTTCTCTTCAAAACTGCAACATCCTCCATCTTCTCATTCAGTTTATATGCTTTTCATTTTTTCCCCCACATCCGAATCGAATTTTTTTTTGAAAACATCAGTGACCGGAGTATTTGCGAGCACCACCACCATTATCACCAAATTTCAGACCACCGCTGTCATATTGGATATCCGAAATTGCTTCTGTGCGCAGAGTTGAAGTTTCGATTGTAAGTTTCTCTATGCTTGTCAAATTAGGGCACTGTAATTTAGAGTTTGTGATTTTAGAGTTTTAGGGCATTTTAAGTTCGAATAACTTTCAATCCTACCTTGATTTGAGTCTAATATTGTGCGGCTATGGTTCATTTGTGCGTATTGGTAGTGATACTTAATTTTGATTGTTAGTGATTCTTAAGTTAATTGTTACTGATACGTGCAACCATTTGTTTGTATTTTGCTTTTGAGGATTTCAAATACAATAATTTTCTAGTTTGGATTGGATTTGTTGGTGTAAATTGGCATATAGCAGTTTCTTCATAGTGGTTCTTTGCTTTTTAGGTAGTGATACTTTATTTTTAGTTATTGGTACTGAAAGTTCTACATAGTGATACTTTGTTTTTTTAGGTAATGATGTGTTTGTTCAGATTGTATACTTTTAACTTAGTTGTGGTAATTATTTATCTTCATTATATGCTTTGAATTCTGCATGGTGTTTTAATACGTGCGACCATTTGTTTGTATTTTGCTTTTGAGGATTTCAAATACAGCAATTTTCTGGTTTGGATTGGATTTGTTGGTGTAAATTGGCATATAGCAGTTTCTACATATTGGTTCTTTGCTTTTTAGGTAGTGATAGTTTGTGTTTACTTATTGGTACTGAAAGTTCTACATAGTGATACTTTATTTTTTTAGGTAATGATGTGGTAATTAAACGCTGTGTTTCATTTAAATGATGCAGTTGGATTTTTGAACAAATATTATACTAATGGAAAGAATAAAAAAGAGGTAGCAGTGACCTGGTAAATCATTACCTGAGGAGAATAAAGATGATGCTACAAGGTATGAATTTTGGTGTTTCGAATTATTATCTTTTTAGTACTTTAATCAGTTTGTTCCATATTTTGTTGTTTCAAATTATTATGTTAATTTTTCTAAATCATCTCTTTTTTATTGCAGTGAGCATGCAGAAGCAGATGTTCATGATGTACGGACATATAAGAGGCATAAACCATCTTCTAAAGAACATAAGGATAAAGCTGTGTTAGTGAGGTAGTATATATATGTACTCAACATTCTTAAACTCTTTTTTTTTTGTGGTCAGTTATTGATTTCTTTGTGCATTTTTTGAAGATACTTTTTTACAAGTATATGTATGCAGTCAACATTCTTACTGATTCTTGGCTTTTTTATAAGTAGTGATGCTTTGTTTTTTAAATAGTGATACTTTTATGTTAATTAGTAATACTTTTCCGTTAGTTAGTGATACTATTTTACTTATTGTTAATTATTTTTACATAGTGATACTTTTACATTTACTTGGACATTTTTTTAGTTTTGACTTAGTGATTCCCGACTTTTGTAAGTAGGAATGCTTATTTTTTAAATAGTGATACTTTTATGTTAATTAGTAATACTTTATCTTTTCTTAGTGGTTGTTTTACTTTGTGTTGTTTCTAATTAATGGTACTTACTGGATAATTTATTAGTTATACTTCAATGTTTTAATTTATTTTTCATATTGCAGTGAACATGATGATGAGGAATGTGATGAGAGTGATGATAACAATGCTGAAGATTCTTCCTTTGAACATCAAGTCAAACATGAATCTAAGAGAACAAAGAGGACAAAAAGATATGGTGAAGTGCAAAAAAAAATAATTAATCATTACTATTCAGAAGAAATTAATAAAAAAGACTGATGAGGAAAATGAAGAGTGTGATGGCAGGTAATTCATTTTTATTAGTATTATTACGCTACAGCCATAAAATTTGTAATTACTAATGTCTTGTATTTTTCATTGCAGTGGTAGGACTTTTTTGACCAAGTGTAGGCCTGCTGGGCTATCTTCACTTGCTCCAAAACTGAATGATTATCAAAGAAGGGCTGTAGAGGAGATTGGATTTTCCGGTATGCTTCAATTGAGAGGTTTTGGGAGGATGTCTTGGCAGAGGATATCGTGGTTTGTGGAGAACTTCAATGGAGCAAGCCGTGTTTTGTCATTCGAAGGTAATAGAAACTTAGTTATTACCTCAGATGACATTCACAATTTATTTATGTTGCCTATAAATGAGAGGGTTCCTGTATTGAGGAACGATGATGGGGCTAAGGATTTTCTTACTGATTTTAAGAACAGAAATAGAATCGAGGATAACTTGCCTGTGTCTTCTGTGCAGAAGATGTTACTTGAGATGAGAGATGGGGGGATGATTTTAAGAGGTTGTTTATTTTGTACTGTTTGTCAACTTTTCTTGCTCATATTGCCAATCAATTAGTTGACTTGAATGTGATGAGATCCCTAATGTCTGTTGAGAGGATCTCTTCATTTGACTGGTGTGGGTATGTTTTGGAAAAAATGTGCTATATGATTCGTATGTTTAATAGTTCTAGGACTCTTAGGCACTTGAATTGTTGTCTTCTTGTGCTGCCACTATTTTACTTTCATAGATTTAAATGGCAAGGTCGTGTGTCACCTACGACACTCCCCCTAATCCAGCACTGGGACAAAGAGTCCATTAGAGCTAGATTGCGTGCTGAGTTGAATGCAGGGGGCTTTGGTCGTGGTGAATGGGTAGAAGGAGTCTACCATATTACGAAGGGTACTCCAAGGTTGGAGGGGGATGTAGGTGTGGTAGATGATATGGTAGTTTTTGAAGATGATATGCTTGTTCAAGGTCCAAGCTTAGAGCCAAGAGCTGGACCAAGTCAAGAGGTGCCTGCTTCATATGTTGTAGATGGGAGATCTATAACATTTCAACTTCCAGCTACTAAGCAGGACAATGAAGAGATTTCTAGGATTGCTAAAGATGTAAGTTCATGATTTATATTTTATCTTATTTAGTGATGTATTACTATTTATTAGTGATACTTGACTTGTATTTTTTATTTTTTTCCCAGCCTTTGGAGGAAGCTTTGCTGCTGATGAAGAGAGATTTGAACATGGTTACTCATGTTCATCTGGAGAGGCTAGGAAAGATGAGGGATTTGCATGTTAATATAGGGTCAGAAGAATCACCTTCGTTATCTCCCGATTCGATGTTTTTCTCAAGCTCGAAGCTGCATGAGTACATTGATGAAGTTGTGGACAACTTTTGGAAGATGAAGGCTGAGAAGGGAGAGAAAGTTTCAGAAGATGTCGAGGTTGAGTTGAAGCCAGAGCGTGCACAGAAGGACCCTGAAGAAGAAGAAGATTTTGAATGCCCAAAGTTTGATTTGCTAACACCTACACCGCCCGAGGATGTAAATAAGATTATCGACGATGTAGTGTCTGGTATTATTTTCTATTTTTTGTACTAAATATTATTTTTATATGTGTGTTAATTTTTTTATATGTTTAATGTTAATACTTGTACTTTATTCATTCAGCTTTGCCGAATGTGGGTGGGGAAGATGATAAAGGCAGTGAGCTCATTCAAACTCCTCCTTCAAGACGTCCATGCACGGAAAATCTACAGTAGAATATTGATGAGCAAGCTGGAGGAGAAGGTACTTCAGAGAGGAGGGAACCGTGGCCTGTTCCTGATGGCTTTCCGTTCAGGTGCCGTTTTCTATTAAGCTATGCTAAGCTACTGTCTGGTATGACGAGGGAGGAGAAGGATATTGTCGACTACTGCCTCATTGATGCGGTTGGTCATCGGTAAGTGATATTTTAATTTTTTGTTAATATTATATTAGTGATGCTTCAGTTATTGTAAATGATACATTTTTTGATGTGTACAGAAAAAATGGACAGGTTTTTGAGTATCGTGGGGAAATTTTTATTAATTTTGATGCGATCAGAACGATGAACGATACAAAGATGATAAATATTACTATTGTTGATGCGTGGGCTTTGTTGATGATTAAGTCAGAAAGAGTTTTTAAGATGAATAAAAGCTTCTGTTTCAGTGCCCAAAATTCTGTAAGGACTTATAACTCTTGTGTGTAGATGTATAAGTGTTCATTTATTTCTTATAGTCACATATGCATATTACTGATTTTTTTTTTGTAGGTATACCTTGCAGGTGTTCTTGAAGGCAAGGAGCATGAAGAAAAGATTCGAGAAGTTTGGGATTTCTGGTTGTCAAGAATTGAATTTCAGTTGTTAGATTTGTACAATGTTGATAGGGTAATATATTTGCATATTAAAAAAATTAAAAAAGTTATTTTGGAATTCTAACTTCTTGTGTTTATAATTGCAGATTTTTATCCCAATCTGCCATTCTTATCATTTTGTTGCTGTTGTGATAAACTTTCTTGAGAAAAAAATTCAATATCTGGATAATCAAATTACCCAGATCGATCGAGATGATGTGATGTTCAAGCTTGCTGAGATAGCTGTAAGTATCAATTCTTTAGTAGTACATTTTTCTGAAATGGTGATACTTGACACTTATGTAGTGATACTCTATCTGTTACTGAGTGACACTTTATTTTTGCAAATATCATACTTGGTGATTATTGGATCTGTGTATAAACAGTGATACTTTATTTTTAAAATGGTGATACTTGATAATTTTATAGTAATACTTTTATGTTACTTACATTATGTGGTGATAGTTATTAGTGATACTTTATAATTATTTAGTGATACATGATACTTATTTAGTGATACTTTTACATTCACTAGGTTTATCTTAGTTATTCCATATTTTGCACATAGTGATACATTGGTTTTAGTTAGTGGTACTCTTAGTTTTGCTTAGTGATACTTGACTGCATAAATTGATGAAATATTTATCTTGTGCAGTGTGAACAGATGGGGGTTTTCCTGAATCAGATCAATCATCGAAAATGTGCAGATTTCGAGTCATATGGTGTTGAATTCCCAGCTTTCAATTGGAATAGAACTGGTCGAAACATCGATTGTGCAATTTATATCATGCACCAAATGGAAAACTTCCTTGGTGCTCCTTATGAGAGTTTGGAGTTGTCTAAGGTATATATGGAATTATGTAATTGAAATTTAAATGCAGTTTTAATATTTTTTGTGGTAATGTGACACAATTTTTTCTATTGCAGCTTGATGGAAGAAGGAGATTGAGAGCCCAATATGCTGCAAGGATTTTGCTTTCACCTCTAAATGGTTTGAGAAAAAAGATTCAACATGATGCTCTTGAAATCATTAAGAATAACAAGAAATATAAACAATTAGAAGCTGCTGGTGGTGTTGGTGTATGAATGTAGTTGATTGCTGGAGATAGGATGTGTGGATACTCTAACATGCTAGGTTAATCTTTTGGATGTTTGGTTAGTTTTTGTAATGAATATGTGTTGGTTTTTGGATTTGAAATATTGAAATGTTGGGGGTGGGAATTTAACATGTGTTAGTTTGAACAGCCAGTATGAACAATTTAGTGTTTGGTTACTTTTTAATATTTGCCCTCGTAACTGGCTTGATGTTTTGTTATTTTCCTTTGCATGACTAATGATACACCACATAAATTATATGTAATGTATCATTAGTGATTCAAGAAAGTATAACTATGAATACCATTAAGTATAAATCACAGTATCAATACTTATGAATAAAGTATCACTAAGCATCCATGAAGTAACACTATTTATAATCACAGTTTCAATAATATAATCTAGGGTACATTTCTCAAAAGAATCTGAATAAATTCTCAAAACAATCTGGGATTACGGGTTTTGGACCCAAAATCACAAGTTATATGATGAAGAAAATCACAGTATCAATACTGATGAATAAAGTATCACTAAGCATCCGTGAAGTAACACTATTTGATAATCACAGTTTCAATAATATAATGTGGGGTACATTTCTCAAAAGAATCTGAATAAATTATCAAAACAATCTGGGATTACGGGTTTTGGACCTAAAATCACAAGTTATATGATGAAGAAAATCACAGTATCAATACTGATGAATAAAGTATCACTAAGCATCCATGAAGTAACACTATTTTATAATCACAGTTTCAATAATATAATCTGGGGTACATTTCTCAAAACAATCTGAATAAATTATCAAAACAATCTGGGATTACGGGTTTTGGACCCAAAATCACAAGTTATATGATGAAGAAAATCACAGTATCAATATTGATGAATAAAGTATCACTAAGCATTCGTCAAGTAAAACTATTTGATAATCACAGTTTCAATAATATAATCTGGGATAAATTTCTCAAAAACAATCTAAATGCATTCTCAAAACAATCTGGGATTAGGGATTTTGGACCCAAACTCCTTTGAAATTGAACTGCCACTTGTATTCTTTTTTTTTTTTGAAGATGCCCTTTGATTCTTTTTCTCCTACCCTTTGTGGTTGAACGTGCAGGATCCAATATTGCAATAGAAGAGCTTGAAACATCCGTATCCGCCACAGAAGACACTGTACTCAGCAGGTCTTCAACATATGCTACAACCTTGTTATGCTCTTCTTTAAGTATCTTTCTTCCCTCTTCATTATCTTTGACTTTCATAACAGTAGCATAGTACTTTCTCATCATATGATTTTTCCAAGAAATAGAATCTGTAATCTCGACAGGTTGCTCAGATCCACTTCCAAATTTATCCCACAAACAAGCTTTCACCATTTTTGTCCATCTTTTATTAATATAAAGCTCAGGTATCTCAACTATTGAATGCATATGAAGTATTCTGAGGATATGAGAACATAACAACCCACCAGCTTCAAATCTTTTACACGAGCAGACTATGAACTCATCAAGTTCACTAAAACTGACATTATGAACTGTAATTCCCCCGTCATCCTTGACATTATAGAATAGTAGTCTTTCATCAGAGTGAATGAGTTCACAATTCAAGGATATACACTTCAAAAATTCAGCTTCAAAATCAGTAAAGAGAGTCAATGTATATACCTCTGAAGCATGCTTGAGAAGTCTAGTCAACGGCATAAATGATGTAGGTTGTGCTCTTGAGCATTGAAATTCATCAGATGCTTCATTTCTCCTCCAAGATTGGACTGTTCTTCTGAAAATATCATAAAATTCTGTCAAGCTTGTTGACTTCCTTGCATTGAATCCAATTGCACTATTTGTGCTTTCACTTCTTTGGGATGATAAAATTCCAGCAGAGAAAAAGTCCTTGTTCAAGCCAGTGCACCACTTCTCCTTGAGCGAATAGAGTCTGGAAAACCACGAGTTGTCCTCCAAATGACATGTTGATATCATAGAGCTCCAGCAATCTTCAAATTCCTCTCTATTTGTGCATCCGGACAAGCATTTTTGAAATTCATTAATGAAGGAATTGTTCGCTTTCAAATTCCCAAACCGGCTTATTGCATTTTGGTACAAATGCCAGAAGCATAACCGGTGTCTTGTATCAGGAAAAATCTGCATTGAATAAAAAAAATTAACTGAAAAATTTATATATAGTAAAGGAGATATGATGTAAGTGCTATTAACTATTCACGAAGTACCATTAACACTTAAACTTGTACCGGCAGATGACATCTCAAATAAAAGATTCATTTAAGTGAATTATGATAAAATAGAGAAATATACCTGTTCTATTGCAGTACCAATAGCTAGGTCTTGATCGGTAAATATTGATATAGGACATTTCCCCTCCATTGATTTCTTAAAAACTTCAAAGAGCCATAGAAATGAATCAATCCTCTCATCCGATATGAATGCACATCCAAACATCACATTTTTCCAATGATTATTGATCCCTACAAATGGTGCACAAATGTGGTTATACTTGTTTGTACGGTATGTTGTGTTAAATACAACAACATCACCGTATATTATATAGTCCTCTTTCATCATGGCATCTCTCCAAAAAACATTTGACAATCTCCCTTCATCATCTAACTTGACTCTAAAGAAAAAATCTTTATTTTCAACACCTTGTGCATGCATTTCATCAATGAGTGTTTGAGCATCTCCTCCTTCAATAATACACATCTTCAACCAGTTGACATAGTTTAAATGATCCTTTAACGCGTGACCAACACAATCCTCTCCTCCCGCATCATGAGCCATGTATCGGAAAGAATCTGTTGCTCTTATCCCTGATGTGAGCATGCCCTCAATCACAACACCCTTCTCAGAGTTTATTGATATGTGCGAACGGTGCATATGGCTCCATTCTCTTCTTGTAAGTGTGTGATTGTGCATGAGATTATGCTCAATAACTTCAAATAAACGATCATCATTGATCTTTGCTCTTAAATATGCCTTACAACCTGTGCGTGTGAGATTTACCTTTCTTGAGGTAGAAGTGTTAGATTTTTTGGCTCCCTCACAAGAACACAAAAAGTATTTTCTCAACTACACTTCCATTTTCAGTTCTTGTTGTGGATTTCCTAACACTAAACCCATTTTTAAGAGCATGACTACAATATAAGTGATATATATCATCAATTTTCTTCCTTTTCAAACCAAGAAGGCAACCTCTTACATCAAAAGAATCACCTACAACATATTAATAACAAATAAAATAGTGTCAATAAGTACTGGTGGGGTATAAAAACATATTGTTGATGTATCATTACTATCGAGTGAATGATAATTATTTTTTAAGTGAAACAGTTACAGAATATCAATAATACCTAGCGAAGGATTACTATCATCAGAGAAAGTATCACTAAATACCATAGAAGTATCACTATTGCATATAATTATTTTTTAAGTGAAACAGTTGTAAAATATCAATAATATCTGGCAAATGATTACTATAATGAGAGCAAGTATCATTAAACACCATAGAAGTATCACGATTGTTCAAAAGTCAATATATGCGTGTGATACACACTTTTTTTGATTTATGCAATAAGAGATAACAATATATCAGTAACAAATAAATTAGTCTCAATAAATTAGGATTACTATCACCATAGAAAGTATCACTAAATATAATAGAAGTATACTAATTTATGAAATACATTTTGTAGTTGATTTTTTACAAAATCAAAGAATACAACTAAAGTACTAATTACTCTCAATTTGCAACATAACAGATTCATCCTCGTTGATAGATGTTTTTTCTACATCTTCAACATTGTCTTCATTATCAAGTACAACAATATCTGAAATTTAGAAAATTTAAATCACTTTTAGAATTTGTACAACACTAATAGATTACTAAACCAAAAGTTTAATGAATCAGTTCATAGTAGCATTTTATCGATCAGTTTGAATGCAAAATTTAATATGCCTAATAATTGGTTAAAAATTCATACAAAATTTTAAATCTTTTAAAATAAGAACACATACCGGTCGTTTGTATTGTTTTGTCGCCGGAATTAACCGGAATTCCACCCATAGGAAGATTACATAATTTTCTGAAATTATCCATTGAATTCGCCGGAGGGGGAAATTATTTGCACCGCCGCGAGCTCGACGGGAAAGCTAGGTGGCGCGGCGATCTGGATGGGGAAAATGTGGTTGCGGCGGTAAGCTAGACGGAAAAAACGTATTGCCGCCGTGAGGTGATGGAGAAAACCTAGATCAGCTGGGAGGGAGCGAGCGAGCGATCGAGCTGGGAGAGAAAAAAATCTGATTTTTTTTTAATATATATAGGACCGGGTCGGGTCGGAACCGGGTCGGATCAGGGAAGATCCGTCTAACGTAAGAGACCCGTTAGACGGTCTCACACAAGTCTCCCCCTTTCTATAATTGTTGTCATTAATGACTAATTGAAAAAAGGTTATATATAGGAAATAAATAAAATATCTTCTTCATATTAAATTGCAAGATGATCCATACAATACATGAAAGAGAACACTCACGTGTGTGCATTTCTTGTCATTTGGCAACTTCAATTCTAGCAAATTTATGTTGAACATACGTCTCAGTGTCTCATTAAATAAAACTAGTTTTATGCCCGGGTAACGTTAAATCATTGTCAAAAATAGTTTTCACCTGCCTGAAATAATTAACTAGTCTTTTATAATTGAAATTTAATTTACTAAATAATATTTTATTATTAGAACAAATTACACTCCAATATATATGCATTTTGAGCTATTTTTTTTAAAAAAATACTACGTTTTTTCAAAAATTAACAATATATTACCCATTTTTTCAAAATAAAAAATAAAAAAAATACAAATCTAACATTTAATTAATTTTTTGATCCGAATTCTGAAAACATTTACGTAATTGATTGTAATTTAATATTTATATTTCTATTTTTCTAACTGAGTAAAAAATAATCAAATCAAGAAATTTTAAAATGCAATCAATGTTCTCTTTCTAAACGAGAATTGTTGCATATTATCGCAGTCAACGCATTTTTGGATTTTTATTTTTATAATTTCAACCACATTTGAATTTTAAAATTAAGTTTAAATTGTTGCAAATATATCTAATAGATATATATGATATGAGTGATGGCCAAGTTACTAATTCTAAAACCCTATCTCTTGTACTATTATAAATTGAGGCATTTGGTCCTCATATTGAATACACACAATTCATATTTTCTCTTGCCTCTCTCTAGTTTACAACACGTTATCAGCACGAGTCTCTAGCCAAATGAATCTGAGTTAATTTCGGAGGTATGCCCATATTGAAGAATCATGTCTTTCCTGCAAGGTAATTTCTATATCAAAATTATGGAATTAAATTTGATGTGAATCAAAATTTTATATTGTGAGTATTGATATTGCAAGACGGCATGAATTAAATATTTTTCATCAGTAGTGAAAATGTTATATGAAGCTTTTGAATTTTTGATATTAAGGTTATTTCGTAAAAAAAAAATAATAATCAACTTTTGCCATGCCTATGCCAAGAATTCTTAATATGTTGAACTACTATGATTATGATTTCATAATTATAATTTCACGATGAGTTTATCGACATGATTATGTATCACATGAGTGCTCTTGCTTTTGATAAAATAGATTGTATTTAAATTGGATTTGTTAGTTTTTTGTGTGGTTGGGAGTTATAATTTAAATTGAATTTATCTTTGATATCATGTAATTAAAATTAATATCTAGCACGACCTATAATGGAGTGTGGTTTCAAGACTCATCGTTATTAATAATCATATGATTCCATTTATTAATCTACTGCTTATGTTTAATCGATGCTTTCTGGTGATTGAAAAAAAAATAATGAATTCTTAATTATGTTAAATCTTATCGTTTATATTTAACTCTTGGTAATTAATTTTATACTTGAATTGAGAATAAGGCATGAATTGTGCAATATATCTAAAGTACGTCAATTACGTATATACTCGTTCATTTGCACATTCATATATATTCTTTACAAATTTACTTTGAAAATTAATTTATTATTTGGAAACAAATCTTAATATATATGGTTTGCCATGAAAATATGGATTAAAGTGTGAAAGATATAATTGACATTAGATCAATATTGTTTTTATTTGGAGATCTTTGATTTTTGATATCATGGTATTATTTAGAGAACATATGCTCTATATATGTTAGCACTTGCTCAGATTAATTTCTTGATATATATTGAATTGAACTTTACTTTCTCCACTTTTAGTGAAATATTTTAAACTCTAATTTTACCTAGAGATCGAGAAAATCACTAGTCTTTTATCATCACCAAGTAAAACAAAAGTTGAAGAAAAATATTATTTCTTCGAAATCCCTGAAGGATCATTTAATTCAATTATTTACTCAAAATTACATTTTTGAGGGGGAGACTAATGACTTATAAAGTGCTCCTAGAAGTTGTAGAAGTTGGATTTTATGGTACTACTTACTGATTTCAAAGTTATGAAACATAACTCCGTTGTGTTAATTTGCCAGCAGCAAATAAGACTAAATGATTATGTCAATGATTACTTCAACTTCGTTTGATGATATAATATCATCTTTTTAGTTTTAATATTTGTTAAATATTATATCTATCTCGATTTGAATATTAATCTAGTTGAGTTTTCAAAAGTTATCAAGGTTATACCTTTATTCAATCAAATGTTTTATGTTGCAATAAATTAAAAATTTAAAGACCCAAAAAATTTGAATTATGGCATGAGTGTTCGGGTCATCCCTTTTATATTAGTATGTGAATAACAAAAGAAACATTTCCCATCGGTGAATTCTTGTTATCACCACCAAAACGTACCTATATTGACTTTCTTTAATTAAAGAAAAATAAATAGTACTCTATCATATTTGACCTATTTAGAGCCAATAAATGGGGATCAGTTTATTGGTACGTTGATTTTATGATCATTTATCGGCATTAGGGGGAGATATGACTGAAATAATGCCGTAAAATTCTCATTGAATTAAATATTTTCACGCACTACATGAACTAGAAGTTCATAACTGTGGAAGTTATTATTAAATATATTTGCATTACAAACTGTGGAAGTTCCACATATATAGATTCGAGTTCGAATTACTCAACGCCAGAACCGAAAGAGTTCATTGACGCTAGAAGCGAAAAAGTATTTGAAATGTAAAATCCGTGGAAAACAAAAATCAAAGACATGCAACAACTCCTAGAACCTCCTGAAGAGGATCGTCTTGAAGACGAAAATCTCAGTATATTTGCACGTGCACCAAATAATCTTAATACTGAGATTGCGGAACAATCAGATCGAAATATTATGGGAAATGACAATGATCTGATTAATTTTAATATTAAAGGTACCATATATTTTATAAATATGGGAGAGATATATAGCATAAATAACGTAGTTGTCGACAACATATATTGTCTCCACAATTGCTTTTATAATTTGGATCCAAAACTTACGATGAAAGCAGATTGCCAGAAGCATTCTGATATTCTGATTATGTAAAATGAAAAATAGCAATTGAGGTAAAGGCGTAAAGCACAACCGCGAAACAATTATTGTCTCAATAGGACACAAATGAGCATTTCTATGAATGAGAAATGACAAAATTAATAAGGTGGTGAGACATACAAAGAGGTTGTAGCTTATGGGTTTACGCAGAGACCCATATTCCATAAATTATATTCTCCTATTAAACAATAACATTATGTTCCGCTACATAAAATAAATGGCAGTAATTTTAGCATTGGATATAAAATTAATGGACGTTGTAACCACATACTTATATGGGTCATTGAACGATAATTTTCAAAATAATCTAGAAGATTAGGCCCTGAAGGTCAGACCCTGTAAGTCTACATTATGCTCCGAAGGCTCAATGGTTGTACTCTTTTTTCCTTACTAAGTTTTTCCCACGGGGTTTTCTTAGTGAAGGTTTTTAATGAGGCAACTAATGCAACACATATAAATGTATGCCATGTACTCTTTTCCTCGACTAATTTTTCCCACTGGGTTTTTCAGCGAGGTTTTTAACGAGGCATGAACATCACGTCGTAATGTCCAAGGGGGAGTGTTATAAAATGCCTGAAGCATTAAAGTCAAAACCTAAAAGTATGTTTTCGATTAAACTGCAAAAATCATTGTATGGGCTGAAACAGTCTGGCCGTATGTGGTATAATAGATTGAGTGAGTATCTGTTGAAAGAAGGATACAAAAATAATGATATCTGCCCTTGAAAAAAATTTGTCTTGGTTTGCAAATTGAACGTGTCCGAGGAGGAACGTTTATTCACCAATCCACATATACAGAAAAAAATGTTAAAACGCTTTTACATGGATAATGCACATCCATTAGTATCACCAATCGTCGTTAGATCTCTTGATACGAAGAAAGATCCATTTCGACCTATTGAAGATGGTGAAACGATACTTGGTCCTGAAGTACCATATCTAAAGTGCAATTGGAGCATTAACTTATCTGGCTAATTATACTAGACCAGATATAGCTTTTTCTGTAAATCTTCTCGCAAGATATAGCGTTGCACCCACTTTGAGACATTGGAATGGTGTTAAGCACATTCTACGTTATCTGAAGGGTACCATAGACCTTGGATTATATTATTCGGAAAATTTTGATTCTTCTCTGGTAGGGTATTCGGATGCAGGATTTTTATCCGATCCACATCAGGCCAAGTCACAAACTGGCTATGTTTTCATATGTGGTGGAACTGCTATATCATGGAAGTCTGTGAAGCAAACCTTGACTGCAACATCCTCAAATCATTCTGAAATCATTGCAATCCATGAAACAAGTCGAGAGTGTGTATGGTTGAGAAATATGACAAGTCACATCCAAGAGTCAAGCGGATTACCTTCATCAAAGATCACTCCAACTGTTTTGTATGAAGACGATGTTGTTTGCATCACGTAACTCAAGGAATGATACATCAAAGGTGATAGAACAAAGCACATTTCTCCCAAGTTATTCTACACACACGATCTCCAAAAGAATGGCGATATCAACATTCAACAAATTCGCTTAAGTGACAATTTGCTAGACTTATTCACAAAGGCATTACCAACATCAACATTCAGAAAATTGGTACACAAGATCGGCATGTGCCGACTCCAAGATCTACAATGATCTCAAGATTAGGAGGAGCAGTTGTACTCTTTTTCCTTCGACTAGATTTTTTCTCAATGGGTTTTTCTAGCAAGGTTTTAATGAGGCAACATTTGTTTTAGAGATTGGTCACTCAAGGGGGAGTGTTGCAAATATATCTAATAGATATATATGATATGAGTGATGACCAAGTTACTAATTCTAAAACCCTATCTCTTGTACTATTATAAATAGAGACATTTGGTCCTCATATTGAATACACACAATTCATATTTTCTCTCGCCTCTCTCTAGTTTACAACATAAATCACATTTTTGTTGGGCTTAATTTTAAAGACATTAACTACAAATGTATGTTATAATTAACTTAAAAATTAATAATATGAAAATATATAATTCACAATACTTATAAATTAATTTAATTTTGTGATGATAATTTTCTTAATAATTTTATAGTTATATTTAATTATAATTTCTAACAAATATAATTATAATATAGCATCGATGCACGGGGATACTGTAGTCTCAAACTCTCATTATATTATTTATATAAGCTGATTGATTAAAGTATATTTATAAGCGCATTTACGATAAAATAAATTTTAGAATATGCGCAGTCTACGACCTAACCTACGGAACCGTATCTATACGCCTTCGTATAGGGAAGGATATTGCCATTCAGTGACCGTAAAGATGACGCCACGTGTCACTGTGTCAGCCTCCTCCTCATAATTTCCCGCTTTCCAGAAGAAAAAAAAAATGCGAAAAAAAGAAAGCCAGAAAAACATCTGAGCTGAAAGCATTTTGTATGAAGAACAGTGGCTGCGCGGATCTTATCCTTTCTAGAAAGAGAAACAACCTGATCCTGATAGATGGAAATAATAACGTGATTTATTCATTTCTTGGAGATATGAAGGTATAAGCAGAAAATCGAGTTGCAGGAATTTTCCGGCGAGAATGGCGATCGGCGCCGTCGTTTCGCACCGCAACTTCGGCGCCTTTATCGGTTCTGGTAATCGCATGTTAATTATTCAAGTTTCAACTTGAAATATCTCTATTTTCAATTCTATTCATTGTGTTGAAGATTGTTTGCTTCGATTAGTATTTCGAACTGCGGCGAGATGTTTTATTCCATTTTTCAATATGTGAAGAGGCATAAGTTCATTTTGAGATGTTTTATTCCATTGCTTCCCCCCTCTCTTTTTGGTGAGGTGGATAAACTTGCAGGCGCTAACCATTGTAATCTCACCTTAATGTGATCTGATTCGATTTATATGGAACTACGTAGCAATGTAAAGTATGTGGAAAAGCAATAAGAGTTATTTTGAGCACTAGAGGCAGAGTTTGTGCTAACTGAAGCGAGCCATCAGCAATTAGAGAGCTAATACTCTCTCTCTCTCTCTCTCTCTCTCTCTCTCTCTCTCTCTCTCTCTCTCTCTCTCTCTCGTGATTTCTCTCTTTATTTCTGTCTTTAATGTGAAGGTTTAAGTTTCTTAAACAGAGAAATAATGCAAAAGTTGGAATAATTTTTTTATTCAAATGAGATCTTGTTATAAAGTTTTTGATCTATGAGATGTTCATTGGTTAATATCTTCTTGGATTGTGATAGATGCATCCTCTTATCTACTTGTATTACCAGGACGACTACGTCATTCAGAAACAGCCACATATAATAAAAGAGGTCAGCACTTGAGTGTTGCTACTGCACATTATGTATGTAAAATGATTGATAGCAAGCCATATCTTCCATGTACAAGCTATTCATGCACCCGTTCATATCGGTCATCTCTTCATGCTAGAGATCAATCAAACATAGAATCTTATCAGTCAAATTCTGCATCCTATTATTTTAGAGTAGATCCACCAATCTTTACATCTGACCAACTGAGCAAAAAGTTTAAGGCCATCAATATAAGGAGAAGAGTTAGAGGACTATATCAATGCTGCCTTTCTTCGGATTACTCTGATGGAAATTGGTTTCAAGGAAGGAATTTGAGTAGCCTCGCCTTTCTTGGGGGTCAAAAACCTCTGTCAAAGTATTCAACAGTGGTGAGGACCACAGCCGACTTCAAATCTGAAGAGTATGACATAACGGGAACTAATTTGGACTCCATCTTATCACCTGATGGAGCAAGTGAAGTTGTTTTGGTTGAAGAAGTTGAACAAACAATACCTTGGTGGGTACAGTTTCCAAAGCGCTGGGCAATGGTGCTCCTATGTTTTACTGCATTTCTGCTGTGCAACATGGATCGTGTAAGATTATTTATATATGACATTTCTAGTAGTGTAAATCGTTGGTTTTGATGTATTTATGTATTATGCTTCCTGCCTAGCCAAACTAATGTTTGGAGTCAGTGGCTTGCACATGCAACCTTCGACTGGCTGCTAACTAATGGTTTTATGTGTTCTGTATTTAGGTGAACATGAGCATAGCAATACTCCCAATGTCCAAGGAATTCAACTGGAACAATGCCACTGTTGGTCTTATTCAGTCTTCTTTTTTCTGGGGTTATCTGCTTACACAGGTACTTTCTCATGGTTTGAAAGCATCCCAGTCCCTTTGAAAGGATTTTCTCCAGTTCAGCAAAAGTGCACTTGCCTTTTTCAGTAATCTTTTATTGATTTTTTTTGAAAAAATACTAATGTGATCTACGATATCTTCTTAGTTGTTACCCTATCTTATCCTTTTTTTTTTCTTTTTTTCCTACATAATGCCTGTAGACATTTTTCATCTAAAAAATTCAGTGCAAGTGTGTGCCTCACCGGAGTCACTTTAGGGCATTAATATTTTTCTCCTCTGACAAAAGCTTCTTCACATTTTCCATGGCATAGATTGTTGGAGGTATATGGGCTGATAGAATAGGTGGGAAGCTAGTGCTTGGTTTTGGAGTAGTTTGGTGGTCTATTGCAACAGTTTTGACACCCATTGCTGCAAGAATCGGGCTTCCATTCTTACTCACTATGCGTGCCTTCATGGGAATTGGCGAGGTTAGTTATTCATTTCTTCCGCATACATTTTTTGTTCATTGCTTGTAATTTCTGAGCACTAGTAGCACATCTTCATTTTTTTAATACCTCAATTGATCTTTTCAGCTTAGTAGCATAACTCTCCATCTTAAAAGTGGTTTGTCAGTCAGGAAATGTTCCAGCACTTGAATTTAACTAAGAATCTGGTTAAAAAATTTCAAGCATAATGATTGGATTGATAAGCGTCTAGTTTAATTATTCGCATACAATTAAACTACCCCCACATAAGAAATGTGATGCAGAGCTCTTTGATCAAACTTATCAAATGAGTGTATGAACGGATTAAGAAGCGGGATAGAAGAACCTTGTTTGTGCAGATATGGTTTCTCGGGTGATGAGTTTTATTTTGTTAACCAGGGTGTTGCCATGCCTGCTATGAATAATTTGCTGTCAAAATGGATTCCCGTCTCAGAGCGAAGCAGGTCTCTCGCGCTCGTATACAGTGGCATGTATCTTGGATCAGTTACTGGCTTAGCTGTTTCACCTGCATTGATCCACAAGTTTGGGTGGCCATCTGTCTTTTATTCTTTTGGATCCCTTGGGAGTATCTGGTTTGCAATTTGGTGGAGCAAAGTAAGGCCTCACTCATTTTTTATACTACTTTTAAATTAAGATGGTTATTTTCTCAACCATAAACAGGAGCAGCCTTATACAAGAGCGAGTAATATTTCTTCACCATCCCTACATATGCATCCAAGCATACTCCATCATTTGATACACTTCTCTAGCATGCTTTAAGACTTTTAGCACTTCTTTGCTTACTCTAAATGCTGAGTAAAGTTTACATGTTGAATCTCGTCTTGCTTTACTAATATGAGTGTCAAACTCGCATTCTCAGTGTTAGAATTTACTGCAGGTATCATGTTACAAAATATTTCTTTAAAAATCCTTGAATTTTTTACTCATTCTAGGCACATAGCTCACCAGAAGACGACCCAAATCTTAGTCTGAAGGAAAGGGAACTGATTTTGGGCAGCAGCATATCAAAGGAACCTGTCTCAGAAATTCCATGGAAGAAAATCCTAACCAAGGCCCCTGTGTGGGCTCTCATTATTTCCCATTTCTGCCATAACTGGGGAACATTTATTCTTTTGACATGGATGCCCACTTACTATAACCAGGTATTCTAAGCTGTTAAATGATATGGATTTCATGGAGATTATTTTCAAACTATTTTTTCTCTCCTCTTTTCCTTTGCATAGGTTTTGAAACTGAACCTCACAGAATCTGGACTACTATGTGTGCTTCCGTGGCTCACTATGGCCGTGTTTGCTAATATAGGTGGGTGGATTGCCGATACCCTTGTAAGCAAAGGGCTTTCCATCACTACAGTCCGTAAGGCAAGTGCTGCCAATCTCTCTTAGTTAATGTAGTATAAGTTGCAATGATTTAGCTAAAGGAAAAACATGAATTTCATTACTATGACAGATAATGCAGTCGATTGGATTTCTCGGCCCTGCTTTCTTCCTAACACAGCTTAGTAATGTGAAGACACCTGCTCTAGCAGTGCTGTGCATGGCTTGCAGTCAGGTACGTGAACGTGACATGCATATATATATTCCCTGCAAACTGGGCATGATTAACACGATTCATCTCTTGCAGGGCTCCGACGCATTCTCGCAGTCTGGACTATACTCGAATCACCAAGATATCGGGCCACGCTATGCTGTGAGTTGCTGCTTCTTCTCACATTTTCCCTAAATGGAAATAAGAGAAAAGGGTGTTGATCGATATCAAACATATTCATGTAATGGTGCTGCAGGGAGTGCTCTTGGGTCTATCCAACACTGCTGGTGTACTTGCCGGTGTTTTCGGAACTGCTGCTACTGGATACATACTCCAAAAGGGTACAAACCAACCCTAGTACCTTCATTTTTGCTTCTTACCTGAGACTATCAAAGTTTGATTCCTCAATTACATATGTTTCCTCAGGTTCTTGGGATGATGTCTTCAAAGTTGCTGTTGCCTTGTACATCGTAGGCACGTTGACCTGGAACTTCCTCTCCACTGGAGAGAAAATTCTCGACTGACTTATTCCAATAACCGCCTACATTTTCAAATTACCTCATAATATCACAAAAACTGGATTTAGACTTTTTTTTACAGGTCCAAGATCTATGGACAATACCCATATCCATATATATACTCAAGTTCATATTTAGTGATACATTTGTAAAATTAATTATGTTTGGATAAGAATATGAGTGCAATCTGATTAATCCTCATATCGGAGTATTTATTTGTATTGGACACTGAAGAATCGGGACTTGAAGGAGCTAAATTGGGATCTGGAGTTGCTTCCTACATTCAGTTCAGACTTCAGAGATGATTATTTTTTTTAAAAAAAAATATTTTAGGGATCAAATTAAATAACACACAGTCCTTACCTACACTCTCTGCTTGCGTAACAGCTATGAAGCTTTGAAGTCTCACAGCGATGATCTGTCAATGAATGAATACCTTAAATGGACATGTGTCTCCAAACCTGACATTATAATTTATACTATTCAGGTCGAGTCGCTATTGTAAATAGTGTTTATATATATATTATTTCCATTTTTTTACGAGAGACGCCTGTCGGTATATATTGATGGTGTTGTTTAGCAAACGGGAGATAGATTAGTAACATGATAATAGAAAGATGCTATTCGACATATAGGATTTTATAAAGGTACATTTATCACCTTATTCCACTATTATAATAACCAGATAAATAAAATTGGAAAATGTGACAACACGAGCTGTGAAACAAGAAATACAAAGAATAAATACAATAACAAAACTCATATATAAAAACAAAAAACTCCCAAAAAGATGAATTTGTGAAAAAAAAAAAGAGAGAAATATTAACTATCATGACTTTCTCACCATCTCTCACCTTCCTGCAATGAATGGTAGTACCTTCAAAACTTGAATACCATGCATATGAGAGGAGCTCACTCATTTACATGCATTCAAGGCCAAAATTAAGCATCCCCACGTGACTTTTTGTCCCACAAATCTCCTTTTTTTTTCCTTTTTTTTTTTTTTTTTTCTTTTTTCAGTCAGAGAAACCAGCCACCCACTGAGTTGGGCTAAAAGACTCAGTAGTTAATGGGCAGCCACCCTACAAAGAATTATACACTCGGTTCCTTAAATCACCCCAACCACCACCTTAAACCACCCCAACCACCACATCCACATCTACCCCCACCCCACGTCCACCGCCTCCGCTATATCCGCCGCACATCCCGTTACTTATTACACCCAAAGACTTTCCGGCATGCACCGACACCGCCGCCGGCGCCGCTTCCCTATCCTTAGTCAAACTTGCCACCAATGGTTTGAGGTCCCTTGGATGCACATTTACCTTGAGCCCATCCTTCATAAACAATGTCAATGACATCTTCTGCTCCACACTGTGGCCGGGCACCACCGCCAGACGGTGGCGCAGCAGCACCGCCGCCACGATCGACTTCATTTGCAAGTAGGCTAAGTCCTTGCCGAGACATATTCTTGGGCCGGCATTGAACGCCACGAACTTGTAAGAATCATGCGGCACAAACTTGTCCCTGTTGCTAGACAGCCACCTCTCCGGCTTGAATTCAAGACAGTCATCACCCCACGCAGACTTCATCCTACCGGCTGAATAAATCGAATACGTGATCGACGATCCGGCCGGGACGAACGTGCCGTCCGGCAAGACATCGTCGGCGACGACATGCTTCGAGTCCTCGGGGACAGAAGGGTACAACCTGAGAGTCTCCGACAGTGCAGCCCTCAAGTATATCAAACGATCGACTTCCTCGAATGCAAGGAGCTCGTCCAGCCAGGACTCCACGTCAGCGCCACGTGTCTCGATCAGAACGGTGCATATCTCGCGCAGAATCTCCTGCTCCACCCTCGGATTCTGTATGATGAGCCAGAAGAACCAGCTGAGCGCGACGGACGAGGTGTCCCTGCCAGCTAGGATGAAGTTGAGAGCCACGTGCTGCAAGAATTTGTCTGAGTAGGATTCTTTCTTCTTCATGAATCTTGACAGCAAATCATCGTGCGGATTGGCATCTCTCTGCTGACTCATCAGCTCGAGCTTACGTGCGCTGATGACACCAGATAAATACTCGTCCACCTGGAAAAGGCTTCGGCTCAAGCTGACTTCCATCCCCAACCGAAGCCATTTTTTCAGCTTCCACATCACTTCCGGAAGGATGAACCTCTGCAGGGAAGCCTCCGTTGCACGGTCGAAAGCCGATGCGAAGCCGTTTTCCGGCAAGCCGGGAGCCAGAGTCTGAGGGTCCTTCCCAAAAGCCAAGCCACAAATGTTATCAAACGTTAGCCTGAGCAGAAGATCCTGCAAGTCCACCGGCTTGGCTTGGAGCTGAGCCGACATCAAAATCGGACAGAACCTATCCTTGATAGCTTTGTTGACCCAGCGAGCCATGGCTTGGCGCAGCGTACGGGTGGTGAACTCGAGCGCAGCAGTCTTCCTCTGAAACAGCCACGTGTCGCCATCGGAGTTGAAGATTCCCTGGCCAAGAAGATCATGGAAAACCGCCTGCCACGTCGGACCCTTGGGATAGTTGTCGAACCGGGTTTTCAAGATGTGTTCCAAATTCTTGGGGTCACAAGTGACAGTCACAAGGCCTTGCTTCCGGGCCAAGAATGGTATGGCGCAAATGCATGTCTGGTATGTGCCGCCGCACGCGCGGAGGTTGTCGGCGATCCAGTCGTGCAGCCGCTCCGCGTTCTCGATCAGGCCGGGCAGGCTACCCAACAGGGGCCACACGCGTGGGCCCTTCAGGGACTTGGATATGAAGGTGAACCACAAAAGGTAGCATGTAACACCAGAGAACAACAACAATGCCAAGGACATATCCATTTTCTCCACCTAAGATGTAATAAACAGTAAAACTGAGAGGCACTGGTGGTGTTTTTGCATCAACGTGAAAGAAGAAATTGTGTGTGTGTGTGTGTGTGGTGAGGAGTTATGAGAAAAAAAAAGGGGAATATATAGATGAGGAAATAGTGAAAAAAGGGGCAATAACTAAGGCCAGTCTGTGCCTTGAATTTACACCATCTCTACTTGCCTCACTTCAACAGTCAGATGCCACCACCATAAATGCATTCAAGAGACAGTTGAAGATTTAAGGAAAAGGAGTCAAAAATTCAACCCTAAAAGAGGAAACCACCTCCGTTAAAACATGAAAAACCAGCAACAAAATATATACAAAAAGAAAAGAAACTGAAACTTACAATGGTTTCTCCCTCTCTCTCTCTCCCCCCAAACTCCAAAGCAAACCTCTTTTTATATCTCTCTCTCTACAACCAATTCCTGCAGGGAAAGGAGCTGGGCCTTTATTTCTAGCATTCAATGAAGGGAAATAAATGAGATTAGTTGAGAAACTATGAGGTGAAAAGAAATTGGATAGAAAGAGATTTCAGTAACACAAAAGCAGAAAACAACGAAAACTTTTTTGTAATTGCTTTTTCCCCCCCTTAAAATTATACAGGATTAGTTTATCAATTTATGAGGTTCATAAATGTAACATGGGTTGTAGCTTGTGGCTAGTTATCAGTTCGGTGAACAACCCACCAACAATTTATAGTAGAAAGCTGAGATTACGTGAGTATAAAAAATTAAAAATAAACTATAAAAAAAAAGAGAGAGAGAAGGCATAAAAACAAGAAAAGAAAAAATCCAATCTTTATGTAAGTATCCATCTCCCTCAGATTTTACGTGGAAAACCAACTAAAATTCAAGTCATGTTTATCTCAGTTTTCATAACCAATAGTTTGACCCTCTTCAATGCAAAGATTACAGCAGCAACAAAAGTCAACCCCCACTGCCATGAAATTCCTGCCAATAGAAAAGAAAATAGAAGTCAACTCTACTTCTGTCACATATTTTTCGGTAAAACAAATTCTTACCTGATTTTGGAATTTGGACCTTTTTTGTCATATCAATCCAATCCATGAGAAATCATAGTAAAGTGTAACTCAGAGATATATCTGAACAGCAAGATGCTCAAATCTAATATGATTAAGAAACTTGAGCTTAACTTCTCTCCCACACGAAATACCCATCTTAATTCAACAACTACGTACCCATCAAATAATAATAGAAAAATCCCAGAAAAATAATAGCAAGTTGTATGCAAAACAGGTAGTCTGAAAGCATAGACTAGAACTAGTTTAATATACTATTCCATTCCTCAGTCCATAGATTTCTTCTTTGTTCAAAATAAATGAGACAGATGGCATAAATACAATGTTTATTGTTGGAGCCTCTGCCCATCTGGTAATTAAGATTTCATCAGAGTAAATATCAAACTTCCTCAACAAATGATGGGGGTCATAATTTTGGAGATCAGATTGGTTGACAGTTAGGCCTGTAATAACTCTCCTCTGCAATAAAATTAAAAAGAAAAAACACCATTAAACAAACCAATAAGCCATAATATCCCAGACCAGGTTAAGGGAATCTCAAGCTTTTTACCACTTTCTGAATGACTAAGGAAAAGACAGTTAGCATGTTACAGATAGTTAAAACAAACTGCGCAGCGTTAATTTTATAATAACTACAACAATATGCGTACAAGTTAAGTGAAATTCTTGAAGTTTGAGATAAATTAAGTAGAAGAAGATTATATGACTACAACGAAACAGGGTGCTGACTAGTGAACTAAACAGGGTGCACCAGAGCAAGAGCTTTTTCCCACAGCTTAACTTCCCAGCAGGTTGAATTACTCAGAAACCATGTAATTTTGGACTTCAACGATGAGAGCATCGATCTTCATCAAAATACAGAGAGATCATGCCGTCACTTGACGGGCTCTAGCCGTTCGAAAATCTGCTATCTTATGTACAAGTATTTTGATAATGGGAACTTCAGACTCCTTGCAACCTGCAAGACATTTGATAACATTATAAACTACATTAACTAATAACATTCAGAAGCACAGATGTTTACAAATATGTATGATATGATAAATTTATTACCTTCAATACCATATCTTCAGACACTATGGATCGATACCGTGTTGAGCCTTCCAGCGGGCAACTTCCACCTTTGGTAATAAAATTGGCACTACACAGACTAGATAATTGCAAGAGAATGTCGGACATTGAACCATTATCGAAACCATCATCTCCCAATCCATCAGTTTGCTCTTCATCATCAACCAAATACTCTCCAACAGATGCGATGCATTGATATATGGCCAACAACCTCTCTAGCGGGAAAGTTCCCGGTCCTTTCATGACTATTTCTTGTTCTTTCATTTCCTTCTGGTCGATTGATTTCTCAGAGACCCTGAAATGTAAGATTACAATAAAGAACTTGTTAACTAGTTATCAGTATCAATTCTTGAATAACTCTTTATTCGATCACAAGCTATACAAATTTGTGTGAAAAAGAGGAACTCATTTGTCACAGTCATCGAGAGGAAATGACAAATTCCGGATAAATCAGATGAAGTACAACACACAATGAGACAAATACCTCTACAGCAAGGAACACTGGGGGTGCTCTTGCTAACAAGAGATAATTAAGTTAATCGAGTAACTGAAAACACTTGAAAAGGAATTCGGCCACTCTAAAGTTCAAACATGGAGAAACAACATGAGCTATAAACCATTGATATATACACTACAAATTTCTTGAGCAAGGCCCTACACTAGAGAATATGTAAAGAACACACAATGCCAATGATTATTTTATGTCCGCATATCGAGCAAAAAGTTCCTACCAAAAAAAAATTAACATTTCCAGGGTAATGTTATTCCAAAACTAACAACATTACACTACTATCAGATATCGCTGTGTTGTTAATCACTTACTTTCTCTTTCTCTTTCGATTGTCAGATCCTCCTGTTGAATCAAAGAGTGAGGCATCAAGGGTTGCTGGATTTCGTGAAGCAAGAAAGGCAGAGATGAGCAGATATTTGGCAGAAGTAGACATATGGAAATCAATCTCATCTAACGTTTCATAAACTCCTGGCTTCCTAGTAACACTCTTCCTCATGTTCCTGTCTTTGTTGGTTGTGGCTTTAAACAGAGGTTGAGAAGAAATGGTAAACGTCTCATTCAGGGATAACGAGATAAATGGTTGAAGATGACTAAATAATTTTCTCCTCATGTCTTCACTGGGAACATTTACCAAATCACCAAGAGGTTCACAATACTTCTTAAATAAAGGTGAAAAGGCAGTAGATAATTCATCAACCCGTCTTGTAATCCTATAGAAAGGCCTCAACACCAAACTGTTCAACAGAGAGCAAGGATATAGATAAGTTTATTCTTCCACAACCTATATAATAAAAGTAAAGTATGCTGAAAGCACTGATAAATAAATTGTGATACTTACTCCAGAAAAGAGGAATATAGCTTTGGATTTGCATGGTTTCTCATGAATATCTGGCGCAAATCATCTTCTGTGTAATCCGGAAAATAGACGGGGAAGGGCTCAACAAAACCTGTGTCTGACGGAAATGTATCAAGAGAAGCTCTACTAATAAAAATCAGGCCAACCTCAGAAATTTTAAGAATGTTGTGAAGATTAAACAGAAGGGGAATTATAGTATCACTCTTATCCCAATCCCTTACAAGCTCTAGATTATCAAACATCAAGTAAACCATCCTCCCATTGACCTGTGAAGATGACTTCTTAGAGCTCGATTTTCCTGTATTCTTTTTGAGACTGTCTATGAGAGAAGTCAAAGTTTCACGTAGTAGATTGACAAAATCAGAGGGCTTTTCACACCGCTTAGCACTCGAATAACCACCACTCTCATTCTTCCTATGAAGCAAAAGCTGATTCAATATGGACTCAAATAGTATTCTAGGATTGTAACAAGAGACGCAACTACAATAAATGAGTGGACGCTTCATGTGCCTAAATATACTAAGTATAATGCTCGTCTTTCCTGTTGATGCACCTCCATACGCAAATAACGGAATCATGGGTGAATTCAAAGGGCCCAAAAACTTGACCAATTCAAGAATTTGTGCCCTTCTTCCTGGAAACAAATTGATCAACTCATCCAGGTTTATTGATTTTCCATGGACCACAAGATCTTTAATGCACAACGGCTGCAAAAGGTTAGTAGCCTTTGAAGCCTCCTGAGAAGCTTTTGAATTTGGAGTGGTATTTGAAGATGATCTTGTGGCTCTTCTACTGACTTGTGGACTATCATCTTTACCCATCTCTGTTACGATGAACAAAAATCAATAATTTCTTGAAATTTTAACCAACATTTTGAAATTGATACAATGGCACAGTAGTAAATTGAGCAAATCTTGGTACATCTATCAACTATATCAAAAACAAACCAAAATAATTCAGTAATAAGAGGTAAGTCTTCAGCAAGTTGAAGTTTCCACATAAAATTTTTCTTTTAAGAAGATGCAATACTATTATACAGTTGATACAAAAAAAAAACATCTTGAAACAGTTCGATTATAGTGGCATTTACCTAAAGACAGATGCCAGCAATATCGCCATTTATATGAGACACATAATTTGTGATTACCTTAGCGTTGCTACTGCTGTTGGTGTGAGAGAGAAAGAGAATCAGAAAGAGGTTAGGGTTTTCGGGGTGCTGCCAATTTTAGTCAAGTATTCATTTAGTTGAGCCCTTCTAAAAATTAGCTATAATTCCTTTTCCATTTCTTTAGGCATAAAATAATCATACATGATAATACAAACCTAAACATACAGATCTTTTTTAGTGAATAGTTTGTCTTTTCCTTCTCCATTTTTTTTTTGGGTTGAAAATGAAACCAAAAAATATCCATCCTTATTTGAGCATTTATTGTTTGGGCATGAATTGATTTCAGCCTCTCTCTACATTCACCAAAGAGGTTAACTAAACATACATTATACCAAATATGATTATTGGTAGCGTTATTATGTATATAGATTTGATTTAACAAATAACTTATTATAATTTTGAAATATAAAATAATTTACATAAACGCATAACACGTGAATCTTTAAATCTATACCATTCTTTCCAAAAACTACTATGTTGCAAAATATATAAAGAGTGAAGCAGTACGTATCAAAAGTTATTATTGAAACTACTACACACAACCTTTTGATAACAAAATGAAAACTACACTTCAATCATCTTGCACTACACATTTCCATTCTCAATTTCTCCAACAGTTATCCAGAACTATTGATCACATCAATATAGTTTTGGTTAATACCTAATAATAATACGAGCAAATACTTAATATCCCTATTATTTTTTGTGCTATATTTTAAAAAAATCATAAAGTGAACCTACACACACCAAAATTATTATTGTACTCCTAAATTTCTCAGAGAATCTTAGGTACCCGATACGCTTCAAATTTTAGACCGTTATTTTTTTTAACCGTTCAACGAATAAAAAGTTGTTTTAATCCGGAGTCTCGTACATACGGATGATTTAACATAATTCGTCGAAATTTTAAATTGTGTTTCAAAAACCATAGTGTCCTACTTCATAACATATACAAAGCTGAATTCCACCTATACGATGAACATACGTAAGAGGTTAACATTTCATTGTTAACTACATCTTCAAAAAAAAAAGAACGAAAACTGGAAATTGAAATAAAGAAATAAATTGGAGTGGAGAATTACCGTTTGGTTTAGAAATTGGAAAGCAATACAGACGTCGGGGGAGGATGGAGGGCGGCGGTGGCTTTAAGCAGACGGGTGAGGAAGAAAAGGGGGGGAAATTTGGAAGAGGAATTGGGAATTGAATGTGATTTACATTTACCCGCTCAGCTATGAATTAGGCACGCTCGGGTGGGATTACATGGCAGGAAGTGATGGGCTAGTTGCTGCTTTTGGGCCCTTTATTTTACTTAATTAAATTGGATGATTGTAAATATTACTATTTTATTTGACTTTTTTGTCCTAACTACTTGAAAACTTAAAAAAAAATAAAGCCTTCAAACCTGTAGCCCCACCCTAAACCCTAAATTAGAAAAGAATAAGAAAAAAAAAAAGTGAGTTTTAGGTCGTAGAGTAGAATTTCATTTTCTTGGAGCCCTTTCACTTTCACCCAAGAATCGATGATAGGTGTAAGGATGTTAGAAGACGGGAATGATTTGGCTCATGTTGGGAGAGTTCTATACTTCTACCGGAACGGTTTCAATATTCAAAAATTAATTGAATATTTTTTCTGAATATATAGTGGATAATACTTTTAACGTCACATCATGAATTGATAATTTGGAACAAAGATTATCATTACTAGGTGAAGGAGTTGATTGAGTAATAAATATTTTTGCTTTGAAAAATGTCAGACGAACAAAATTCATGAAGTTTAATATTTTTCATTTTTGTTTTCTCTTTTCTAATTCTTATTATTTATATAAGATTTAGGAGTAGCAAGAACAAAAATGTCGAATAATTTTAGGGTTTATGTAAAGGAAAATAGAATTAGCCATTAAATTAAGGAGCCTCTGCCTAGTCCATTTTATATCATCTAGTTGTAATGAAACAACTAAGGAATAAGGAGAAATATTTAAGATTTTCCTTATTTTTCTCCCCAAGTCACAACAAACAATCCAACCTATCGGCGTCAATATTCTGAATTCTTGCAATTATTGGGAAACACAACATAATTTGTGTGTCATCAAAACGCCGCTCTTTAATATATTTAATGTATTTCAATATTTAGTATGCGTTATTTTTTTAAATGAACATATATTTATTCTTATTTAAATTTTTAATATTAATTCATAATTTAAGGGAATTAATACCTATTAATTGTGATTGATTGTTTCGCTACTTAGGGTATAATTATTTTACGTTTGTTAAACATTTACATTTAAGAAAAAAAAAAAAACATACCAAACCACTCGAACACTGTATCATATTACCACATTGAGTCAATAATGCTCATGATAAACACCTGAGCATTACGGTATAAGGGATGTAGAGGCAGATCAATTTTCACAACATTTGCCTCTGTTAAATTACCAACAATTCAGCATCATTCCTCACTATTTGTTGACTTCACCAGATTACATATAGTACAGTATTGTCAAAATCAATCACACACAATAATAGACATGATTAATTAATCAAAAAACTATATTTATAGAAAACAAAATAAAAATTACTAGTCATTAAACAATCAAGGGATACAAAACAATTTAACCCCCCAAAAAAAAAAACTTTTGGAACTAAATATATATTTTTTAAAATATATAATTACATTTCGCAATAAATAAAATTAGAAGAAAATTAAAATCTCAAATAAGCAAATCAGATATTAATCCATCTTACTATCTTAGGCTCTAGCAAAGCATGCATCAACATAAAACAGGTGCAACATACACTGGTATAAGTTTACATCCCAAATCTCAATAGTTACAATACACCACCTCCAACATGTCATCGGTCATATTTATATACCTCGTTTGCACAATTTACAGAAATTATAAACACAAACATCTTTGCTACCTGAGAGAGAGAGAGAGAGAGAGAGCCATTTCATGCTAGCTCAAGGAGAATGGATCTCGGCCCTCTCAGGACACGTGATCGATGTGAGCTCCTAGTGTTGCTGAAACCAAACTGCACAATGTGAAACACGGTACATACTATCCAAACGTAGCTTGACACGAGCAAAAGCAGCAAAGTGCGATATAAAAATGTTTAGAATCTTGGTAGACAATGGACGAGATATTATTCTTTCCACAGAAGATAACCTTGGATGTAATGTTTTCCTCTCCCTTCATTAATCAGCCTTCTGTCAAGGAGCTCACTCCCATATATGAGCTGTGTCGAGCGCCTAAAGTTACGTCTTTGAGTCGAGTCATGGGACTAAGAATCCAGTGAGACCCCTGCATACAAGGGAAACAAGTGTTCGAAGCGATGAAGATTTGTTGCAAACAAACTGAATCTGAAGCGAGCAGTGTATAATCAATCAGTTTATAGCACCAGTGATTGCATTATAGCAGATAACTAGTGACACGCATAAACTGTCAGTTAGAATCATAAATTAGATTGCATAAAGGAGAAAACTGTGGGAAACCAGACGAACTTTTCAAACATAAAGTGAAGTACCTTATTATCTAAAGTCAATTGTGACTTGAGTTGAAAAACTTGCGGCCTATCCCGCTGCCACCGGCGACCAATAATCACAAGCCCAATGACAGCTGCAGCAACAACAAGAGACCAATATGGATTTGCACTTTTTGCCTGGCCATATAAGGAACCAGCATGTCGTCTCCACCAAGCTTCACAAGGAAGACTGATCGGTTCACTAAACTTATCATCTTCTGCATTCATGGCATCATCCACAGATTCGAATGCTTCAGCACTCCCACTGCCCTCATCAGCCATGAATGGCATGCCTGCAGCAGCAGCAGCAGCATCATAAGAACTCAGCTTCCCAGCCATATACAAGCCCTGTTCTCTGTCTATCAATTTTGAGGAAGCAACATCACCCAAGTCAGAAAGAGACAAATTCTTATATTTTTCATCATATTGTGGAACTGCAGAAAATTCATCAGGAATCAGCTCTTCTATGTTCAAATTTTCTTCTTGTTTTAAACCTGATTTGCCACCTTGCTGCACCATAACTTGATGAACATCAAGGTCGATGCCCACTCCAGAATACGTCTCCTTGTATTCAGGTTCTAGTGGGAAGTTCTCATGTACACTTGGTGAAAGTCCAAAGTGGCCAGACATGAACATTGCGCGGGCAGTCTCGGAATCAACATCCCCGCTTGAATTGCTGTCAATATTGTCCAGAATGTTTCTGGGACCAGGAGCAGCAGCATATGCAGATTCTGTGAGAGCTACAACTTCCCATTCATTTCCTTTCTGAGAAATCCCCTCTCCCTCGTTATTCTCTGCCATCTATGGAATCATTTAGTAAGATAAAATAAGCGCAAAGACATCCATTGCCGTAAATATTAAGTTGTAAACTGCAGTAATGACATGTTTTAAGCTTATAACGATACGAACAAGCAGAATTAACACGACTTATGCTAAGCTCTAGCCAAGGTATCTGACGCTAAACATATGCTTGTGAAGCTTAATTTTCATCTTCAGCATATATGATCTGGAGCAACTTTATGCAGATATTATAGCAACAACGAGCGATGATAAATTATTCTGCAAGTAGAAAAAATTACCACGATAACAGTATAGTTTTCGATAAGTTTTATCCAACAATTCGACTGTAAAACTCTTGGCGATTAACATCAACCCTTAATACACCATGTCCAACACCACCAATAAGCATCTCCTTCCAACTGAAAATCTTTCAATCATTAACAAAAAGCCCTAAAAATCTCGCACATGCTCGGAATACATGAAATTCCCAGACATACCAATCAATAATCAGAGTAAAAAAATAAAACCTCTACAACGCATAAAACCACAAAATAAATACCATCAATTCGCTCGGAACACAAATTTTATAGCAAAATTCGACGATCAATCGTCTATGCAAAAGATATACATCTCTATATATACGCTTCAGTAAATTCACAACACCAAATTCCAACACAAATAAAGAACTGTGAAATTGAAGTGAGAAATCGATTCAACAACTAACCACAATTAAAGATGCTTACCGCCGAAGAACTGATTTGCAGTTGGAAATGTGAAGAAGAATATAGGAGAGGGCGGTATTTAGCCTGTCTTTCTTCTTGTTTTTTTTTAAGGGGGGTTTCCTTTTTTAAATGTCTTGGTAAATTGGACAAGTATCAAATTCCGAAAGGTTTTTTAAATTATTGTTGGGAAAAAATATGTTCATGATTTGATGTCTGAATTCTTGATGAATAAAGTCCAGCTTGTCAGCATATTTCCGGTCTCTACTAATTTGGGGTTGTAAATAGATTTTTTTTTTTTAGTTTCGATTGTAATTTGAAATAGGATATTAATTAAATGAAATCAACTCTTTGCATTTCCTCTCCATTCTCCGGGCAGGATGAAAGAGTAAAAATAAATTGAAATAAATAAAAAATGAAGAAAAAAATAAATCAATTATAATCATCATTAAAATTTATTTTAAATTTTTTTAATAAATAAATAAAACTATTAAAAAATAATTTTATTGTGATAATTATTAATGTAATTATATAATGAAATCATAAATAAAATTTTTAATAAATTAAAAGGATATAAACAAAATGAGTGATATGATAGTGAGACTTGAAAAGGTAACAATTGTACTTAGATACATTGAGAAGGTTTGAGTAGCAATTTACTGAATTTGACAACTTTTGATATGACAGTGATGTGATATTAATTTATACCTAAAATTTGAATACAACTATGGAGATGCCCTAATGACACCACCTTTCAATTTACGTAAATACTTATGAGCATCAAATGCACCTAAGGCCTTATGTGCGACCAACGGGTTCTGGACCGGCTTGAGCCGAGCCAACAAAAAATAACTGAAAAAGTATCAATTGTAATAAAGAAACATATCACTTCTCACACTAAAAGCATTCATATAATACTTGACTTATATTAATTTATTCATCCCAATTAGGCTTTATACAACCGCAATTATGGCGTGACTTTAGAATCTTAGGTTTTTTTAATGTCTCATGGTATTCATTAAGGATTCTAGGGTTTTTATTACATATAACTATTAAATAAAAATCAAAATATATTATAGAAATATTAAAAAAATCGCGATATATTGCGTTATATTGCGATTTTTCGTCGATACTCGGGAAAAAAGATATTCCTCCCAATATCCATATCGCAATGTCAATATCCGCGATATATCCGCGATATTTCGCGATATCTTCATCCTTGCATATAACTTATGTTTTTATTAAGATTTATAATTATTTTTTAAAAATTTATTTTCATTTAAAGCTTGTATGTGCATGAAAAATAAAGTTTTTTTTTTCGCCCATACTTATTTGTCCAAACATGACTATACGAGATTTTAAATGAAATATCTTGAAAGACCCTTTAATTTGGTATATTGTAGCGACCTGGTTTTCTAATATATTTAAATTGCTATTTTTTCGTAAAAATATTTTATATGTGTGATATTAATTGATTAAGTCTAATAAGTCGCGCCTAAGTAATTATTTATTTTATAGCATGGTTATTTCATAGTATGCATTTAATTTTATTTGGAGTATTTAATGGGTTGAAATTTTATTCCTCTAAGCCCATTTAGAATTATTTGGAGCCCAGATCTTTTATTTTTCCAAGCCCAAATATTGAGGCCCAAATTTTAGATGTTTCAATTCTTCTTCCTCTTCTTATTCGGATATCTTTGCCTACAAATTTTATCATTCCAAATTTTGAAGTTTATCAACTCTATCTTTTATTGTTGAAACAAGATAACCACGTAATCTCATATCCTACTCAAACTCTAACCCTGATTTATCATTATAAATAGAGAACTTCATCTCTCTATTTTTATTTACTCACATTCAGCTCGTCTTCGACTTCCTTTCTCTCAATTTCGGATTCCTAGAGGTATCTGCATATTTTTATTTTATTTTAATGTTGATACTCCTCTGTTAGTGTATGTTCTCTATTCTCGACAGTACTGTATAGGAGGAAAAGAAACTAAATTGTGTACACTGTGTAAGAGAGAAGAAAGAGAAAGAAAGTTGTTGCATACCTATGTCTATATATATGGCGCACACACAAAACAATATGTATATATATATATAATACTTAATGTTGTGTACCTTCTGACACACACACACATTGCACATGCTCACTTTATA
This sequence comes from Perilla frutescens, assembly GCA_026008535.1. NCBI lineage: Eukaryota > Viridiplantae > Streptophyta > Magnoliopsida > Lamiales > Lamiaceae > Perilla > Perilla frutescens. Next base: position 38,859,142 of record BRKX01000002.1, on the reverse strand, counting down.
TATGTATGTGTGTATATATATATATATAAATATATATGGTTTCGTGTGGTAATTGTACGTGATTTATATACAATATGTATGTGTGTGTTGTGCAAAATTGATGGATAAAATATATGTGAGCGTGTGGTGGATATATATAGTATATGTATGTGTTGATACATATACATATATATATATGTAATATATGTTTGTTCATGTGTGTGTGTATATATATGTGTGTGAAACGTTTATGTATATATATATATATATATATTTATATAGGTGCATGTATGTATTATTTTACGTAGTTAGATGGATAAATAAATGGGATTAAAAGGATTATATCACTATATATATGATTATTGTTTTAGAGCATGTCATAGTTTAATTACATCATGTCATGTATTTTATTAATTCAAGATAATTAATTTATAGGTAGGGCGAGTAAGACTTTAATTGGTTAATATCAAGGTCAAGGTGGGGTTTTACGTGATCTTGTCCTGATTATTCTCTCTATATTTTATTATCACCTATGTGATGACATAGGCATGGGCCTCCGGGCTAAACGAGCATGGGCCTTCGGGCTAAACAAGCATGGGCCTCCGGGCTAAACGAGAATGGGCCTTCGGGGCTAAAGATGACAATGGGCCTCCGCCCTAAATGAGATAGGGCCTTTGAGCTAAACAAGACAATGCTTACGGGCTATATGATTTGGTCTACGGACTGAACACTTTTATTATTCTCATCTACTCGTTTAATTTTATATAGCTTGGATAATTGGACACTCCACACTGAGTCAGTAGTACTCACCCCAAAATCTACTACTTATCTTTTCAGGTGTTGTCTCGGGTGATGCGTAGCGGGCAAGATGTGATGATGGTGGTCAAGTAGTCAAGCATAATTAAGGATTTAATTTATTTCTGACTTTATTTTATGTAATAAATGTCAAGTTATACTTTGAAACTTCCGCTGTAATAAATGTCGAGCATGGATAACGTGCCTTTTTTTTATTAAAGTGAAATTGGGGCGTTACATATCTTTTTGCGTAAATCTGATAAACAAACGAGAAAGTTACAATTGTATGAAGTTTTGAAAAAAAATTGATGACGTCAACACAAACCAATTTAACTTCTTTTTCCCTCGGGTATCAGGCCAGCCCGGCCCGGTCACCCGTAAGGTTATGTGTAATCAGAGCGCGCAAAAGTTGCTGCTCAACTAATATCAAATTGTATACCTCATTCTTTTTCCCAGCAATCAAAAAGCTAATGTAAATTTTATTTTTCCACGTGTACAGAAACTTCAATGAATTTGAACAAATTGAAATACGAATGAAGCGTCGACGTTGTTTGCAATATGGCACAATAAAAGAACTTGCAAAAATTAAGCTATTAAAATACCACCAAAAACCAATGCAAGAGTAAGCTCTAATTTTTAAACTATTTTTTGAACAACATTATTGACACATATTTCATATTCCGAATCGTTTAAGTTCGTCGAATTTCATGTACAGTTAGAACAAAAATCCAAGTTGGATTTTCGATCTTAGAAAATATTTGAGGGTGTCAAATTTACTACAAATCAAAAAATTATACTATTACTGCACATTTTCAAAAGTGGTGTTGAAATTACAAAGAAAAGTGGAGTTTATAAACCTCAAACTCTTTTATATATTTTTGTTTTGAGGAAAGTTTATAAAACTAAAACCCTAAACAATAGTCACGGTGTAATTCAAATCCAATTAATGACGTTTAAAAATAATGTAAGAAAATTTTAATTTAAAAGAATAGCATATTTTAGTCACCTTAATTATAAGTTTGTTATTACTACGAGTAACATCATATAAAAGTTGAATCAACCAACCAACCAATCACTCCAACAATTATTTTTAAAATAAAACTTGTTATCTTGTAAACTAAAAAACTATATAACGGAAGCCTTGTAAACTATTTATAATGAGCTTAGCCAAGCACCCCAATATAATGTTAAATTAAAGTGACATTCTTTAAATTCTAAATCTGCATCGTTGTATGCTTCTATTTAAAATATAATCGAAGCATTTTATATAAAATAATTATAAAAAAAACCCAGAAAAATAAGTTGTGGCATTTTGGTCCGTCGCGTTAAAAATTTGGCATTTAGCCCAATAAAAGGCCCATATTAATTGGTCTGCACTACGATTTTTTTTTTCTTTTTTCTGGTGGCGGGTAATAAATCGTATATTATCTACATATATTTGAATACCTTTTTTATTTAATTTAATTTAGCAAAAAAGAAAAGAATTCCTGCAAAATCACATAGAGTTATGGGAGATCTCTATGCTCTGGATTTTGATGGAGTGCTCTGCGACAGTTGTGGAGAGAGCTCTCTTTCAGCTGTCAAGGTTTTTGCTGAAATATGTGTGCGTGTGTGTGTATGTTATTGATGTTTCATTTTCTTGAGATTTTGCTTCAGAGTTTTGGTTTTGACTCGCATTTACTTCGTTCAAACCGCCCGATTTGGCGTTTGATGTTGTCATTTTTTTGGGCTGTTGATGTAGTTTATTGTAATGTAGCTTAATTTCTTAACTTTGCATCAGTTCACTTCTATTGAATCATACTCACGTGTGTTGTGTGTGCATTTTTCAGTTTTCGAATTTGTCTTGATTTTTGTATTTAGTTACTTTTATTGAATTTGAATAGGTTCAATTAGATGCACACAATGATGTGTGTATTTACTTGGGTTTTATGGCTGTTTTAGGCTGCTAAAGTGAGATGGCCAAGTCTATTCAATGGCGTGGATTCACAATTGGAGGATTGGATTATTGATCAGATGCACACAGTAATTATTTCTTCATTTTTTTTCTTCATGAATGCTTGAATCTTGATTGAGCCCGTTGTCTCTTTGATTGTAGTTAGTGCGTGATTCTTACAAGTAGTGCTGGTAGCTCAGAAGATATAGGAATATTGGCATTATCGGATTAACAAATGCATTCTCCTAATAACATGTTATAGTAATTGATAAGAGCCTTCCATTTATCACGTGTGTGGTGAAATGGAATGGTGAAGCTAGAAATTTTCAGCTGAGATTCTGCTCAAGATTTTGGATCTTGAGGGATGCTGTTTTTCCTACCTAGCCGATGTTAAACTCATAAACACGATAAACAACATATAGAGTAACTTGATTGATTGGTGATTACAGAATACTAATCTTGATTAGTGATTGATGACCTTACTTATGAAAACAGTGAAGCTGTTAACTTGTTTCAGGTTCGACCAGTGGTAGAAACTGGATACGAAAATCTATTAATCGTGAGGTTGCTATTGGAGACCAGAATTCCTTCAATTCGGAAGTCCTCAGTGGGTATCCGATCCATAATCTACTAATCTTTACTACAAGAGGTCCGATTGTGGCTTCTTAGCTAACGCGTAGCCTTTATATTCATGCTTTGCGTGTAAGGTTGCGGAGGGACTCACAGTTGAGGGAATATTGGAGAACTGGTCAACTATAAAACCTGTAGTTATGTCAGAATGGGATGAGAACAACAGAGATGTCCTAATAGATCTTTTTGGAAAGGTTAGGGATGAATGGATAGATAGAGATTTTGCCACCTGGATAGGTGCAAACAGGTAATCGTTTATGTTCTTCAAATCAAATGTTGTTTGCTGATACATATTGATCGACGTGGTTTATGACCTGCAGATTTTATCCAGGTGTTCCAGATGCTCTGAAGTTTTCAAGCTCGAAGCTCTACATTGTCACAACAAAACAGGTGTGTTCTACTAAACAAGGCAGAATCATAAACTCACCACATTCTTTTGCTGAAAAGTGAGATTTCATTATTTTGTTACACAACACAACTATTGCCTGATAGGATTTTGTTAGTGAGAAAATTATGTTTTTACGAGGATTATTACTAGTTGTGACTGTATCCTTTTGCAGGGCCGATTTGCTGATGCTTTACTTCGAGAGCTTGCTGGAGTCACTATTCCACCAGAAAGAATCTACGGTCTGGGAACCGGGTGAGTATTTTCAAGAAATAGACGTACATGAATGAGAATTACTATTGCTAGTAGAATAATATCCTCGTATGATGCTCCTCAATGCTGACTTCAAATAATAATGTGTGAAAAAATTTCAGTCCTAAAGTAAAAGTGCTGAAGCAGCTTCAGGAGATGCCGGAAAACCAGGGTCTAACTCTTCAGTAAGATCTTCGGATTACAATTTTTACAAACGCCCTTCAATACATTTATGTACTGCTTCTGGGATAGAACTTGTAAAGATTTTGAATGTGCTATATTGAAAAGCTTTGTTGAAGACCGATTTGCAACTCTGAAGAATGTCATTAAAGAGCCGGAATTGAACAAATGGAACCTATATTTAGGTGATTTATACGATAAATTTTACCCACTAGCCGATCCATGCTACATTATTTGGATTCTGATTCGAGTAATTGAAGCAGGAGATTGGGGTTATAACACTCAAAAAGAGCGCAACGAGGCTGCAGGATACTCCAGAATTCAACTTCTGCAGCTGTCGGAATTCAGCAATAAGCTCAAATGATTTGATCTTCTTTCGGGTCAGTGCCCTAATTCGAGTTCAAGCACATAAGCCATTCCAAACCAGATGAACTGTGAATTTATGTTGATTGAACAACATTCTTGAAACTAGTATTCTTCCCCACTTATTGTATGGATTGTCATGCCACTGTATGAGTACATCTTCGTTATTGCTGGGAATAAAGAGATAGTCCCAATAAGAACGCGTAAACACAGCATGCTGTAGAAACTCTCTGCGTGCAAAAGTGTTTACATTTCCCTTAATACCCGATATATTTTGCAGCTACATTACCAAGACATCAGAACTTAGAAATCCATGCATCAATATGAGCAGAGTAGTTCATTGATCATAGTTAAGATATCTGCAAGAACATGGCAGTTTACGGCAGAAAATTGAGAATTTAAACATTATACAAGAAAGTGGAGATCAAACGCGTCATTTGTAGTAGATCTAGTGGAAGAACAAGAATATTCAATAATCTATTAGGATAGCTGTTAAGGGAGAGTCCTTAATCCGCTAAAGCTCGTCGTTTGCATCAGAGTCACCAGTCGTCTTCTCCGCTTGGAGCTTCCAAAAAACTTCGTCAAATGTAGGATCTCCTGGCCTTCTGAAGAGTTGATCGCCAATCTTGATCTCATAAGCCTCGGGTTGGCTTAATAAGAATTCCTTTAACTAAACAATGCGAAACCAATAAATTGCAAATTTGCAATGGATATCATTATCGGCACAGAAAGCACGCCTCCCAGAAATGGAATTGAATAACGTAGTAAACATAAAACATAAGAACGGTAATTTCCTACACAATGTGTGAAGAATTTCTCTGCAGCAGTACTTAGATCTTATGTTTGTAAGGCATGTGTAAATATTTTTAGTAAGAAAATCGAAACGAACCTCCAAAACGTCCCGACCTTCTGGCATGGTGAACATGACCGTACTAATATCAACGCCGTTGAACCTGGCCTCAGTAGCCCCTGTTCTTGCCACCTTTGTCCATTTCATGGCTATTTCTGAAACCATTTCCTTTAAGATAGACAATACATGTATCAACTGTCATTTGGTTGTCATATCTAAAAGGACAAATTATACTTAATACTACAGGTTTGCACTTTTTCAAAATAATATCCAACTTATACTTAATAGCAACACAGTTTCATTTCATATAATGAAATAATGAAATCGATGCATAATGTTTGTTGTCCATAACAAATGTGTGACCGGATTTCATTTCATATAATGAAATCTTTCTCCACTCAACATCATCGACAAAATTAAATAAATAAATATATAGTTGACTGCAAATTAGCACATTAAAATATATATACATATAGCACCTTAACTGTCCAAAATCATAATAAAATTAGCATTTTTTTACATCCCATGTCTTCTCAATTCACCACCATTTTAGGGGGAAGAACTTTCCATCCCCAACCAGAATCACGTGCTCACATGCCCCCCAGCACACATTCTCACAAATTCACCATCTAATTCTAGTTCAAAAAACCACCAAATTATGTTGATGATATTTTGCTTTTATGGGGGTTGTTGATTGATCTATTGGTCTATTGTTAGTCATTATGATCTTCATTGTAATAAAACGCGCCTTATCACCCAAAAAACACACACACAAACAGAGAGAGATTTCAAAACTAAACACCAACAACAAAGAAAAAACAAGTAATACACAATTGAAGAGAAGAAGAAATTTTGCGGCGGCAAAATCAACTGGAGCTCATTACCTGAGTTCGAGGAGTTCCGGGTCGGAGCTTAACGAAACCGAAAACTGGCCCCGTAATCTTTTCCCCCTGCATTTCGTGGAGCCCCATTTTGGTGGGTGGCGGTGGCGGGTCGAATTCGGGTTGCTTCTTCGTCTTGCCCCATTCAATCCAGTCGTCGTCCTCCTCGTCATCAACGACGTCGTCCAGTTCGTCCGGAATGTGGATCTTCCGCTGCGATGCGTCGGCAAATCTGTGGAATTGGAATTTTCCGGCGGCGAGGAGGAGGAGGAGGAGGAGGTGGCGGTGGAATTTGGTGGTTGGGTTTTTCATTTTATTTTATAGGTTTGGAGGTAAATATGATTAGGGAGTGTTTGGATGCGCGTTTACTATATATAGGTTGAGCCGTTGAGGGGCGAGCAAGGCAAAGGGCGTGATTTGGAATATTATGACGGATGATGAACTACCCTCACTCGCCATTATTTTTTAGGGGAAATTCTTAACATCTAATGTACTCTCTCCGTTTTATTTTATATGTTATTTTAAGTTTTTTATTTTGTTTTAAAATATTTATTATTTTTTACATTTTCATACATACTTTCTCTAATTTTAACTCTATCATAAATCTTATTTTAGAAAAATATAATTAAATAAGATTTTGTGGTATATTAACAAACCCTATTTTAGGAAAATATATTTGAATAAGATTTTGTGGTATATACAAGGAATGTATATATTTATCCACAAAATTAATTGTTAATTTTAGATAAAAAAAACCTAAAACAATAAATAAAATGAAACGGAGGGAGTGTTATTTAAAAATTATTAAAATTGTTTGTGATGGATAATAAATAATTATTAAAGTGTATTAGATATTGAGGTAGTGCCCAATATGTATATAATAATTTCCCATTTTTTAGGATTCAGGTTCCTAATTGGATAAGTTCATAAACATTACAAAATTTATCAAAACCTTTTAATTTGAACTCCAGTACATGGTTTTGTCAATTAGGTTTGCTTTCTCTATCTAATTCGCGATCTATAAATCATAATAGTATATTTGATTAGCCATCAAATTCAAATTTGAGATGGTGGGAGAGATGCTAGCTAATATGATATTTCATCTGTTTCATAATATTTGTTGTTTTAGAAATTTTATTTTGTGTTAAAATGTTTATTGTTTTAGATATTTTAATACCATTTCTTTCAAGTTTAATCCTATAGATATATGGAGAGATAAAATTTTGTTGATTTTTAGGAAAATATAAGGGAATAAAATTTTATTTGATATAGAAGGAATTTGTATATTAGTCCAAAAAAATAATTGTCAATTCTAAATCTATCTATATTATATCTAAAAGTAAGATAGTCAAGCATAAATAGAAATAATCTATGTTCCCGCCTAAACTACATGCTCAAAAATGGAAATCTTTATTATATAATTAAAAATTAATTTACAGAAAAATTCACATCTCAATCTGATATAAAATAAAAATAAATCATTGTCATATAACACATCTCATATTAATCAATCTTACTACATCTAATAAAAGTAAGATAGTCTAGGGTAAAATAGTAATCTAATTTTTCGGCCCAAATCACCCTAGCTATCAAATCATGAACTTTATAATAATATTTAATGTGGTTGATTAATCAAATTAATATCACGTAGTTAATAAGAAATAAAATGAGGCATTATATGTTCATTTATGCACTGTCAATATATATATATATATCAATTATTAAATATAGTATAATTATATGATAAACTATATATATGGTATAAATAAAAAAAAGTAAATATATGCACCCTAGACTGTAGTCACCTAAATATTTACACAAAAAAAAGAGTCAAATCATTATATAACTAAAATATGTAATCTCCCAAATATATTACAAATCAATAATTTGCGGTCTACTGTATATTTCCTATAAATATAAATCTTGATACTTATACAAAATATAAGCATATACAATTTGAATTGCGAACAATGAAGGGAATTTTCTCAATTAAGGGGAAAAAATGATGGCATTGTTTTATTTGAAAATATTATATAACTTAATCGTAGGTGTATATTAAAGTCGGAAAGATTATATGCATCAATAATTATTTTAATAATAAATTTATCAATATATACATTAACCAGCGGTGGCAATATGTTATATAAATTCACTAACAATTCATTTGCAATTAATCATTATTCGAAGTCAAAGAAATACTCCATCAAATAAGACTCCTAAGATCACTGTGGGGGCTCAATATTCCTTGTTAAAATCTTAAAACAACAAAAATATGGAACGGATATATATATATATATATATATATATATATATATATATATATATATATATGAGTTGCACTTGTGTGCACCAGCTTTTATGTGTTGCTATTTCCTGATAGGTGTGTGGCGCCCACATGTCGGTCAATTTTTCATATTTTTCAACATCTCAAATGTTGACGTGGACGGTATGAAATCTCACATTAATTTATGTCCAATTAAAATTGTAAGCATAGGGAGAGAGAACGTCAATAACACAAAATTTTCAACAATACATATTAATATTTGAGAAACCAAAAAACTTATCCAGTGTTATAGGTGTTAATTTGTGCAAACGTTGGGTACTAATATTATTTTTTTGAAATTTTAAAACAAGAGTGTAAAGATATCTAAAGGTTGAGAATCAGAGTATAATTAACCCTAAAAAAACAATAGTCTATGATCTTGTAATAACAATCCGTTTTTTTTTTTTTCACCGGTCCCATTTTTTTTACGGTCAAAATTTCTTATTATATGTTTTGGGATAAAAGTTCCCAAATGGGCATCCCATTTTAACAAATTTGATTTAATTTAGGGGTAAGATATGTTTTGGGATAAAATGTCCCAAATCCACATCCCATTTTAACAAATTTAATTTAATTTGGGGGTAAAGATGTAAGATATATTTTGGGATAAAAAGTTCCCAAATCCGCATACCATTTTAGCAAATTTAATTTAATTTTGGGGTAAGATAAGTTTTGGGATAAAAGTTCCCAAATCCACATCGCATTTTAACAAATTTAATTTTAAAGCTCACTTTAGGTGGGCAAAGGACTTGAAATGGTTTTTGATTGGAATTCACTTTATTTTTAATTATAATACAAATTTATGATTACATCCCACAAAAAGCATTAAATAGTTTAGCTCTAGAAAAGTACATTTTTTTAGCATCCGGAGTGGATGGAATTTGAATAAATCTACCAAAAAATGTGTGATAAATAGGAGTTTTGGTGGCATGTGTATTGGATGAAATGAATAGAAATTAGAAAGTGAAGTGCGGCCATTCAAATACACTGAACGCCAGGAATCTGCAAATTTTGGAAATTTCAATTTGGCCCCTTTCAACGCAAAAACAGTGACTCGTCACTCGTGACTAAACATAATTGGCCGCCCTTTTCTCCCTAATCACATCTCATTTCTTCTTCATATCCCTAGCCTAAATAAATAATATTGAATTTTATGTGCTCCACACTGTACATCACACATGACACGTGTCAGATTTTATCACAATATCTTGTGGGCTACCTAAAATTCAAATTAACTGAAATTATCACACACTAGCTACATGTCATTTACCCGAGGCCTTGTTTACTTTGAGGATATACAATTTAAAGGATAGATAATTTAATGGATGAATCATATCTCACATCTTTAGAAGGGATACATATCACACAAATAAGCACTCAATGCTCATTTATCATGGGTTTGAGTTATCCACCATTTTCATATCATGTAAATTAAACATAGGATAATTTATTAATCAATCATTATCCATCAAAGTAAACAAGACCTAATTGTATTCCGCTCCAAATTCTACCTTATCTAGATATTAATATATGCATTATGAATTTATGATATAAATTTGAAAAATTTATGTTACTTCACGAAATACTGTATTCAATCACATTACCACATATCACAATCATTATAATTGTGGGCAATACTTCGTGAGGTAACATAGAATTTATAGATATAAATTAATGTGCTTACTATACATATATGCTAGACAAATATTAAATGTAGAAGGCACATTATGATCTATATTCAATATGTGATTCTAATATAATAATATGTAACGACATATCGTGAATTAATGTATAATGATGGTAATACGAGGGAAATCAAACCCATTTGGTTGGTGGAGTGGTGCATGATGATGGTAACATGAGGGGAATCAAATCTATTTGGTTGGTGAAGTGGTGCTTTTCAATTAGAGTCCTAATATAATTAGGGTTACTTGAGATAAGATAATGTGATTTTTATTGACAATATGCTTTTAGATTCTTGCGGGCGATCTTCCGCCAGTAAAATTATAATGGCGTAAATATTGAGATGCGATAGTGACATTATTTTGAATAAGCAAAATATTATTTTGAATTTTAAATACTTTCCGAGTTTAGAGATTATGGATGTCAACTTTACCCGTAGGGTAAAATTACCCGCGGGTAAACGGGTTATAGGGCTGGTAGTACCCGTAGATTTGGGTAATGGGTAGGGTACTATCCGTACCTGCTAAATTTTGTTAGGGTAAGGGTAGAGTATGAGATTAAGGTTTTACCCGATTATCCTATCCGATTACCTTAATATATTAAATATATATATATATACATATACTTTTTAAATTAATCTTCTAGTTTTGTTGGCATGGTGGCATCATAAGAATTTAATTTGTTTGTATTAGTTATATTTTGACAAAAGAACTTATCTATTTTTTTTTTTCGTGTTTTTGAGAATTTTTTTATTGTGATATATTAATTAATAAATTTAAATGGGTAGCCCGTTTTACCCGTGGATATCCGATTACCCGTAGGGTAATACATGTACACTACCCTCTATAAAAAATAGGGTAATAGGGTAGGGTATGGGTAGAACATTTTATGTTAGGGTAGGATATGGGAAAGTCATATCCGTACCCTATCCTACCCATTGACATCCCCATTAGAGACTAAAGTACCATTATTTTTTAAATTTTATTATTTGTTTTGCTTCCCCGTTCATGTCCCTTGATGTAGTTTTTTTTTTCTCATTTTCTTTAATCGTTCTTAATTTTTTTGAAAAAAATATGTACTCCCTCCGTTCCGATTATATAGTTCATTTTCTACTCGCACTTAGGTTAAAATATTTATGAAAATAAGATATAAAAACTAATCTTCCACCATTACCCCTATTTAAGATTTACAATTTTTAAATATTTTAAATGGTTAGTTTATAATTTTCAAAATATAACAAGAGTGTATTTATACATTACTATGAAAAATAATATTAATTATAGCAATGAGACTATAAAATAGTAATATGAAGTATATAATTTCGACGGAGGAAGTAATTTTCAAACATAAATAACGAGGAGCACGAGACCATCTAGTCATGTCGGGAATGATAACAAAATGCGTTTAGGGTGATGAATTCAAAAATCGCTAGGTTTCAAGACATAAAAGTACTCCCTCCGTCCCGATTATATAGTCCCTATTATTATTTTGGAGTGTCCCAATTATATAGTCTCATTACTAAAGGTAGCATTAATTTTCATAGTAATGTACAAATACACCCTTATTAATTCTTGAAAATTAAAATACTAACCATTTAAAATTTAAAAGTTATAAATATTAAATAAGGGTATCATTGAAAATTTAGCTTTAATCCCTTGTTTTTATAAATATTTTTAATCTACGTGTGACTTACTGGTTGTCATAATCATTAATTGTTCAAACACGTAATAAATATCAACATTACATAATTATGCATTATCCGAATGTTGTGACTCGTGAGTCGTGACACTTTAGTAAAGTAAATTTTTCATTTTAAAATATGATCGAAATAATACTTTTGTTGTCGTAATAACCATTTATAAACTAGTCACGAGTAAAATTTCGAATCGTAAAATAAAATTTTAGATTTTGTAACCTACATTTTAGATTATTTTTAAACAGTAATCAACCTTTTTAAAATTAACCAAACAGTACCCATTTTTTCAAAAATTTAATGAATTTTATGATCCTGAAAACCATATGATTGATTTTATTTTAATATTTATATTTTCCAAATCTGTGTAAAGAACATGTGATTTTCATATTTTTGGGGGAAAATCACCGTATATTCAAAAGACAGACAACACACACCCATTTGTGAGGTCCACGAGATAATAGGTAGGCCGCCAGAAGATGTCAAGAGCTACTGTTAATTTTTTGCAATTATAAAGATGCGGTTTGCTGAGCCACACCTCATTCCGAAGGAAGCACCAAGACTAGTAAAAAGCCTCTGAAACTGAAGCAGATTTTCACACAATTCAAGCATTAATGGCGGCTTTCAGAAGCTTTATGAAGAAAAGATCCTATTTTTCTGCTTGCACACACAAGCTGTACTCAACCAGCACCAGCCCTTTGGCCGATTCTCCTTCATTTGTTCAGAGGCTCAGAGATCTGCCCAAAGATCTCCCCGGTACCAACATCAAGAAACAAGTTTCCCAGGTGCGTAACTCAGAGAGAGGGAGAGGGAGAGGGAGAGGGAGAGAGTTTTGGCCATGGTCCAGCGCCAGCTTGATTAATTATGAGTCACTGCTTAAGCTGCTGCTATTCATGTTTCTTGTTGATAATTAATATTCTTGAGCGGATTCAGCAGTGAATCTACATCATTAAATTATTGCAATATTTTATTGCACCAAATATACGATGAAAACATGGTATGTGGATATATGAACATATATGGCTGCTTCTGCAATAAATGAATAAGGATTGCGTGGTGTTAACCAAAGTTATCAAAAGGCTAAAAGCTGGGATTTTTTTAGTGGATTAATAGTAATACAGTTGGCTGTGAGAAGTTCTACCCTCCCCCATAGGCTGTCCAGATGAAGGCTTTTGATCACCTCACGTCTTTCAATCTGTTGTACACGTCATCGGTCATGCACTTGAGGGCCCACCTCTCGCTCTAGGGGCATAATCGTAAATACAGCTTGTCTTGATTTTGAGTATTATAATGCAAAGTGATATAAGTAGAGTAAGCTTGAACTCTTAAGAAGTTCAATTGTTCATTTTCTGCAGCTTATTGGTAGAACGCCATTGGTATATCTCAACAGAGTTGCTGAGGGCTGTGGTGCTTATGTAGCCGTTAAGCAAGAAATGATGCAGCCTACTGCTAGCATTAAAGACAGGTATATGTATATCTGCCCTTCAAACTTCAATTTGTTTGCAAATTCATTTTTTTTCCATTGGTTGTAATCTTCAATGTTAACGATGAAATGATGCCATACGATATATTCATGCTTGTTTGTTTCTCCAGACCAGCACTAGCCATGATGAATGATGCTGAGAAAAAGGGGCTTATCACCCCTGGAAAGGTGAGTGAGAGAGATTCTTAATTGTTTGCTCTTCTTTCCATTGTTCGATCAAATTCACGAGGATTTTACGTGATGTTTTTGAATATCAGACGACGTTGATTGAGCCCACATCGGGAAACATGGGGATCAGCATGGCTTTCATGGCTGCAATGAAAGGCTACAAAATGGTGCTGACAATGCCATCTTATACTAGCTTGGAAAGAAGAGTGACTATGAGAGCGTTTGGAGCCGATTTGATCCTCACTGATCCTACCAAAGGAATGGGAGGCACAGTCAAGAAAGCTTACCAGCTTCTGGAATCTACACCAGACGCGTTCATGCTTCAGCAGTTCTCTAACCCTGCCAACACACAGGTGCTCCCAATCCCACCATCACATGACCATCCAAATCTTTAGCTCGTATAAATTGTTCTGTTTTTTCATGGATTGAGGTAAATGCAGGTGCATTTTGAGACTACTGGCCCTGAGATCTGGGAGGATACTAATGGTAAAGTCGACATTTTCATAATGGGGATAGGAAGTGGAGGCACCGTCTCTGGTGTTGGACAGTACTTGAAATCCAAGAATCCAGATGTGAAGGTGATTGTTCTCTAAAATGAAGAACTAAAACTAAGCACATTTGCAATATAGATGTGTTTGTTGCTTTACATTAGCTTGCATTGATGTTCTGCCCTTGATTCTCTAGATTTATGGACTTGAGCCAGAGGAGAGCAATATTCTAAACGGAGGCAAACCAGGTATATATCCAATGTCGTCTCAGCTTCTGAGATTTTACTCACTCGGTCAATTACTTAAGATTGATGACATGAAAAATGTGTGGAATTTTAGGCCCTCATCACATTACTGGCAACGGAGTTGGGTTCAAACCGGACATCCTTGATATGGATGTGATGGAAGAAGTTCTTATGGTAATGTGCTTTCTATCTGAACTCTTAAAGCACGCGACTGAACATAGTAAGCTTGTGAGCTAACCAGTTACTCTGCTGCAGGTTTCTAGTGAAGATGCTGTCAATATGGCGAGAGAACTGGCAGTCAAGGAAGGGCTATATGTATGATCTTGAATCAATCAACATGCTTTTAGAAATTTCTAGTTCTGTTTAAGATTATTTTCGGGGTTTTTCCCCCCTTAATTACAAGTGGCTGATGTAGGTTGGGATATCATCCGGTGCTAACACAGTTGCAGCCCTTCGCCTAGCCAGGAGACCCGAAAACAAGGGTAAACTCATTGTGGTAAGAACTCATTAACAAGCCTCAAATCCTTATCTTGAGTCCCGTTTAACCAGTTCAAATAGTTGTTTTCTGTTGTTGCTGTGTGATGAAACTGTCTAAATTCTTACTTGATTGTTTTTCATCATCCTTACAGACGATCCATCCGAGTTTTGGAGAACGATACCTGTCATCAGTCTTGTTCCAGGATCTGAGGAAAGAAGCAGAAAACATGCAACCTGTTTCAGTTGATTAAGGATGAACTGTGTTTGATTATTTCTCCTTATTTGGAGGAGCATGTTGTTTGTTATTCCCTTCATTGAAAGTAATGATTTTACAAGTATTTCATATCAGTTAGCTAAAATTCAGCTGTAAAGCCAACCGTATTAAGATGATTAAATCTCAAATATTTTGAGATTTTAACATGATGATGACAATAAAAATAAGCTTTTCAGTAACATCAATCAAAATTATGAACTTTTCCTGTTTGGGGTTTTAAACCTTTAATAAGTTTATTTGTGAAAACTCGTTTTCTTGCACATTTCACATGAGAGTTGGTCTACCATGAGAATCGTATCGAAACTAGCATGTGTGGGGAGCTTCAATACAATTCACATGAATTTGACATTGGAAATGAACTTACCGATTACCTACTATATGTCTTTTGAATTTCTGAAATACGAATCATATAATAGTCATAGTTCTCTAGAAAAAAAGATACTCATAGTTGAATTTATATCTTATCTCGTTTATGTTACAAATTTGCAGCAACTACTTGAATATGTTCTCTGGATAACTGTGTTTTGTAGTAGCTCGCATGTAGGAAAATCGAACTGCATTAGAAAAATCATGTTGCACGGGATTTGAACTGATGACATTCGGAAATCCATTCCACCAACAGTTATGTTTATATAATAAAATTATTGAAATGTTAACAAATCCGACCTTAGCTCAGTTGGTAGAGCGGAGGACTGTAGTTGGTTGCTGTGATCCTTAGGTCGCTGGTTCGAATCCGGCAGGTCGGATTCTTTTCTTTTCTTTTCTTTTGTAATTTCTTAAAGAATTTATTTATTTGATTCTAGAAAAAAGGGACCCAATTCATTACTTTTTCATATTCTCCAAGCCCACAAAATTATTTTTCCTATTTTCAAATTTGAATAATTTTACACACCAAAAATTATATATATTGAATTATGGATGCTCAGTAATTATTAAAAATCAATGAGTATTGTGTTGTCTGCCAGCTTATTCATAAGTAAATCAGACTCTGAATGCACTCTACAAATTAAATTTCATTTGCTTATGGAAGATTATATTAGGTTGGTTATTAACAATTTTCGAGGTTTGGAAGTATTTTCAGTTACTAGTAACTTTTAAAGTTTTGCTTATCTGTCATATGGACATTAGTACAGTGACAAACATGACCGATGACTACTTATTGTCTAGTCAATGACTAAATTTAACCACCATATTTTGAAATTCCACCAATCAAATATTGTCATCATTTTAGAACCAATTACCTCCATCATCATCGAACCTCATAACTATCTAGTTGGCTAGGTTTCATCTTTGGAGTTTGCTAGGATATTATTTGTGCTTGGGATATTGGTCGCGCATCTTTTTTATTTTTTTAATGGGAATTATTATTGATAAATATATTTGTGGGACAATTCATGATTTTATAATATATTATTTTATGATTAGTGCAACGAGGGGACAAAACTTTGTGAAATTGGTGGTAGTTGTGAAATGTGAAATAACGTGAGACTCATTGAAATACGAAATATAATTTAGGGTTCCACTTTAACATGTGTATCCCAAAAAATATAAACTGTTGCATAATAATAAAAATAATGTTGTATACATAGTTTGTAATACTATAAAAACTATGAAAATTGAAGGAATAAAATGTAATTATTTATTATATGAAGAACTTCATCGCCGATCCCATCAATTATACGCCTTAATTCTTAATTACAATTATATATACTCATTATAGAATATGACGATACATTTCATTTGTTGCCAACCAAAACCTAAGAAAATGAATGATATACCAACAATTCCAGAGGGCAAAATTAATGAAATATCATATACTGTACATATTCTATATACAGTGACTTAATTGGTGAAATGATAATCGAACAACAAAAATACCATGAATATTGAATACGGATTCACCAATATTATTTTTATTGAAAGGAATTCACCACTATTATTTAGATAGAAATATTATATTTTGAGTATTTATAATCACTATTTTTATTGCATTTCGCAACGCTATTTTTTAAACCACACTGACACGGATAAAATGACAATAACACCCCAGCTCGACGAAGGAAATCACGAACAATTTCATTAGTCCCCTCTTTTTTTATACACGCTGCCCTTAGGGCTTGGTCCCTCCCCAACAAAAAGAAAATTGGTAATTGCGTGAAATTTGTTCTGTCTCTCTCTCTCTCTCTCTATATCTCTCTCTCACACACACGCGCACTCTGAGTGAGGGAATTCTAGTGCGAGAAAAAAGATTTCCGGCAAATTCGGAAAATCGCCGGCCATCAGATCGATCTGGGGGCCCCTTCCATTTCGCGCCAAAAATCCCAAATTTTTCTGGATAAAGAATGGTTTGATGCGATTTTAGGCGGACGTATATATGCATATGGATGCGTGCCCTTAAATGCGGGACATGTGTCGAAGGCATTGAATTTTGAATTTTCGGATCGGAATTGCTGCACGACAGCGTTTTGACTATGCGCCTAAGCTTCAATTGTCACAAGGGTTTTTCCTTGTTTACTGCGAGTAAATCGATTTTGTAATTTTCGGTTTCTTTTTGGGGGAGATCTAAGGTGTTTGCTGCAATTGCTGGGCTAAGTGGTGTGTTCTGAGGTGTTTCAAGATATGAATTGTGGTTGCCCTGAAACGACTGCGTTTTAACTCGGATTCCTACATCGGCCCTCCTCAGGAGCTTGCAGAATTTGTTTTAGTTTTGTTCAATTTTCATTGTGTGATTTCCAAGGATAGGTCGCTGCAGGCAGTCGCCTTGAGATAACGGTGTTGGACTATTTTCTATTAAAATTTGTTCTTCTCTATTTCTTGGGTGGGCGATACAATTCTTTACTGTAAAGGTAACCCCTTTTGCTGAGGGAGTTTTTTCTCTGAAATTCTTGCATGCAATCCGGCGGTGGACCCCAACAGGGCGGAGGCGGTGGGCATGGCCGGAGTAATGCTGCCTCTGCCTCCGCTTCTCCATCTTCGTCTTCCTCTGCCGTGTCTGCATTTGAGCAGCAGCAGCAGCATCAGCACCATCAACAGCAGCAAAGACAGCAACAGCAGCAACAAAGACAGGTGAAACCCCGCTTCCTTCTTTCTTTCCTCCTTCCTCTGCTACATGATAATTTATACTTTCTTTTAAATGCTTGAAGTAAGTTTTGAGTTATCTGCAACTTAATACGACTCTAAACTGACTTATGTTAGTGCTAGCTATGCGTAGCCAGCTCCCTGTTCCCCGGCATACCTTTTGCTGCCAACCAAGTTTTATCTATTTGATATTGAGAATCGATTGGCTTGTTCAGTATTTCTTGAGTTCACGTCTTACCATATACGCAGAGAAGGAGCCCTGTTATTTGTTTGGTTTTTGGAACTAGAGTTGTTAGATCACGATCCCCTTTATTGTTATGCTTTCAGAATTACATTAGACTCTACACATTTGTTTTTGAGGTGGTTTTCCTATATGAGTAAAAGGGTACTGCATGCCTTTCTTCCTTTCTCAGTTCTGAGGACTAGAGCTACGCATGATTTAGCAATTAAGTGGTAATAGGTATCTTAAGCTTTTTGTGGTTGCAAATTTTAATGATTCCTCAGAATTCAGTTTTCTAGGTTTTCTGTTCGGATGTTTTTTAAAACAATGTATGATGGAGACTCGGCGAGAGATTCATAGCAGCAAATGAAACTAATTTATTGGGTATAACTTTTGATAAAGGTGGATCTTTACTCTCCAAATGATTATCTACACACCTGAAAAAGTTAAAAAGAATTTATTTGCTAAAGTTAGATTTTGTCTTTACTCTCATATATCTACCAAGCACCATTACGTCCCCTTCCTAGTGATATATCCTGGCTTTGCTTTTTGGTTAGTGCCTTAAAGTTGAAGCCCTTCACCTCCAAAATTATCCAATGTCTGTTTCTATTTTCTGCTTTTACAGTGTTTGTTGAGCTAATATTTTCAGATTTTCCAGTCTTGGTTGTTAATACCAGAATTTCCTTGCTCTCCTCTCAAACTGCAATATATTGGCTCTTTTCTGTTCTATGACATTTACTTAAATATAGATGCTTACGTGTCTGTTTCTCTGTGTACAGTATTTGTATAGTATAAACTTTCAGCCTTTCTTAACTTGATTCTGCCTTTTACGGGAATTTCCTGGCTATCCTCTGACTGCAATAGTGGATTTTTTTTTGGTGTTCTAGAATTTTTAATTTAATCCGGATGCATATGATTTGACTTTTGAACATTGCAGTCATTGGCTCAACAGTTTATGAGGAGACCTGAAGGGAATGATACCCTTTTAGCCTACCAAGCTGGTACCATTCATGGAACCCTAGGGGCGGGTAACTTTGCTGCAGCATCTGGGTCCATGCAGCTACCTCAACAGTCCAGGAAGTTCATTGATTTGGGACAGCAGCATGGTTCCCCCAATATTACAGAACAAAGTCATAATAGAAGTCAAGGTGTTGAGCAACAGATGTTGAATCCAATCCAACAAGCTTATTTGCAGTATGCATTTCACTCTGCTCAACAGAAATCTACCTTGGGGATGCAATCACAGCAGCAGGTGAGACCAGCAATGTTTGGTTCTCTTGGAAAAGATCAAGAAATGAGGATGGCAAATATGAAAATGCAAGAGCTGATTTCCATGCAAGCAGCAAACCAGTCTCAAGCTTCCTCCTCCAAGAAACCCTCTGAGCAGGTTGCTCAGAGTGACAAACATGCAGATAGTAGTCATCGGCCTATGCCCGATCAGAGAAGTGAATCAAAACTGAATCATCCTGCACTAGTTGGTCAGGGAATCCAATCCGCACCAATGCAAGCTCCACAATCTCAGCAGCATATCATGAACATGACAAACAATCAGATTGCTATGGCTGCACAGATGCAGGCAATGCAGGCTTTGGCTCTTGAGCGTAATATTGACCTGTCACATCCTGCAAATGCAAATGTGGTTGCACAGCTTATTCCACTTATGCAGTCCAGGATGGCTGCTCAGCAAAAAGCAAATGAAAATAATACCAGTATGCCTTCTGCATCGTTTGCTAAGCAGCATGTCACTTCACCGCCGGTTGGAAATGAAAGTTCTCCCCATGGTAACTCCTCAAGTGATGTGTCAGGACAATCTGGGTCTTCTAAAGCTAGGCAGGCAGTATCACCTAGTACTCTTGGTGTGAATTCCAATGCAACTCAACCTAACAACTCTAGCAGCATACCCGCACACCAGTTCTCTGTGCACCATTTACCCCCTAGGCAGCCTTCCTCACTTGGTCATGGAATGCCTCCTATGCATCCCTCACAGTCATCTGGGAATTTGAACCAAGGAGGGGTTGATAGTTTTCTTGCAAAAACTTCTGCTCCAGAAGATTCTCAGGCGCAAAATGCCAGACAACCTACTCGATCTCCTCGACAATCTGCGACTCCGTCTAATGAAGGGGATGTGGGTAATCCATCAACTTCTCAGGGTGCACCCAGTCCACAGATCCGTCAATCTCACACTGGGTTTACCAAGCAGCAGCTGCATGTACTTAAAGCACAGATACTTGCATTTAGGCGTCTGAAGGTTAGAACATTTTCTTACACCCTTAGATAGTTTGCTCTGGATTGTTTTTTAAACTCTGTTAACGATTCTCCGTCCATATTTCTGTATAATTCTTTCACAGAGATTTTCGCATCAAGTTCTCTTTCTTTGCTTTGCTTGCAGAAAGGCGACGTAACTCTGCCACGTGAACTGCTCCAAGCTATTGCTCCTCCACCACTTGATGTACAGATGCAGCAGGCGCTTCCACCTCCTGTAACTGCTGGCAAGGACAAATTAGCTGGAGAGACTGTAGAGGAGCATTCCAAACATGTGGATTCCAGTGAGAAGGGGGCTCAGGTTGCAAAATCAGTAGCTGGAGTAGTTAATTTGAAAAATGAAGGTCCAGGAGATGATAAGGCTGCTGCCTCAACAGTGAACATTCAGAACTCTGTTGCTGCAACAAAGGAGCAGAGGTTTGTGGGCCCTCCTCGAAAAGAAGAACCACAAATTAGTTCAGGGAAATCTGAGCAGGAGTCTGAACCTGGTAATCAGAAAACTCCTGTCAGGACTGATGTTACTGCAGACAGGGGTAAAGGAATTGCCACACAATCTAGTGCTTCAGATCCGATGCAGATTAAGAAATCCATTCAAGCAAGTAATACAACCCAACCTAAGGATGCTGGTTCAACTCGAAAATATCACGGGCCTTTATTTGATTTCCCTGTTTTCACCAGAAAACATGAGACCCTTGGATCCTCTATGGTGAACAACAATAGTAACTTGACTTTAGCGTATGATATTAAAGATCTTTTTGCTGATGAAGGTGGAGAGATCCGCAAAAGGAAAAGGGCAGAAAAAATTGGGAAAATTGATAAAATACTTGCTGTGAACTTAGAGAGGAAGAGAATTCGGCCAGATCTTGTTATTCGGCTACAAATTGAATCAAAAAAACTTCAGCTTGCTGAGTGCCAGGCACGCTTGAGGGATGAGATTGAGCAACAACAACAAGAAATAATGGCCATGCCTGATAGACCATACCGAAAGTTTGTTAGACTGTGTGAACGTCAGCGCCAGGAGCTTAACAGGCAATCACAGGCCAATCAGAAGGCTACTAGGGAGAAGCAACTAAAATCCATATTCCAGTGGCGCAAGAAGCTTCTTGAGGCACATTGGGCTATCCGCGATGCTCGAACTGCTCGCAATAGGGGAGTACATAAGTATCATGAAAGGATGTTGAGGGAGTTCTCCAAGAGGAAGGATGATGACCGTAACAAAAGGATGGAAGCCTTGAAAAATAACGATGTGGAAAGATATAGGGAGATGCTGCTGGAACAACAAACTAATGTACCTGGGGAGGCCGCAGAAAGATATGCTGTTCTCTCTTCATTTTTAACTCAAACCGAGGAGTATCTACACAAACTGGGCAGTAAAATAACAGCAACTAAAAATCAGCAGGAGGTTGAGGAGGCAGCTAATGCTGCTGCTGCAGCGGCACGTGCCCAGGCATTCTCTCTATTCCTCTCTCCTCTGCCTTTCAGTCAATGGCACACTAGGCATATGAAAGGACTAATGTTGTCGAAGAGCTCTTTTGATGCAAAATAAATGCTAGGCATAGGGCCATGCATTATATAGTGTTACATATCTGGAAGTAGGGGTGGGAAAAGATATGTTTCATATAACTACATACTGGTGTAGTAAATGACTAATCTCCATCTGGAAGACATCAAGTAAAAATGATATTATAGTGTTTGCTAAGAACAAAAATCATTATTTGATAAGTTTCATCTATATCTGAAACTGTCTTCGAAAAAGAATCAAGATGTTTGATGCTTAAATTATGACAGTTCACATTATATATGCATCCCCCAGAATAAGATTCTTACATTTTTATACTAAATATCTCAAGTAAAGTTGCAAGATGCTTTGGAAAAATACTTTATCGTCATCATCAATCTTGTACAAAGTAAGCCAAATTGTTTTCACTATGCTTTTTCTTGGCTCCAGAAATGGCTCTTGATGACGTTTGATAGTTCAGATTGATGATTTATTTTCTTCTAATGTTGAGTTGTGTCTGGCTATTCATGAGTTCTTTTTATTGTAATCATTTAATTGCACATTGATGGTTACAATAGAGAAGTAGAAGGACATACAACAAGATTGGATGTCTGTTGACTTGTATCTTTGAATGTCTTGTTTCAACCCTTAGGTTCATATAATTAGTGCACTTTTGTATTCTTATAATACTTCCTTCTTTCTGTTTGTTATTTGCTAGTTTGTGGCTTCAGATAATTCACCGTTCTTATTTATATCATTTCTGGATAAAAGGGTCTCTCGGAAGAAGAAGTAAGAGCTGCTGCTGCCTGTGCAAGAGAAGAGGTCATGATAAGGAATCGGTTTTCTGAGATGAATGCACCAAGAGATAGTTCATCCGTTAACAAGTATGCTTTAGCTCACTGATTTTCTAGCTCATTTCTGATAATTTAGGGATGTCAATAGAGAACAATTTGGGACCAAATGTTGAAATTATAATTGTCTTTCTCTTGAAGGCAACATCTCAAATTTGTACCATATGCTTAATGTTTCTATTATCCATTTTGGACAGACCATGTGGATGCTGTCAGTACTTTGCTGTAGTTCATGACCTAAATCATCTTTCTGTCAAACTTTGAATTAGCTTTTGGCATAAAATGATTTTACCTCTTTTTTGTCCTTTTGTGGTTTTAACCAGGTATTATAATCTGGCACATGCTGTGAATGAAAGGGTCATAAGGCAGCCTTCAATGTTACGAGCTGGAACTCTACGAGACTATCAGCTTGTCAGTTGGTGTTTAGTTTGAACTGTCATTTGCCTTTGATTTTTCAGTTCTACATGTAAATTGCTTTAAATATGGCCAGTAGTTATTGACCTAGATCTACTCAATTATGCAGGTTGGTTTGCAGTGGATGCTATCATTATACAATAACAAACTAAATGGAATTTTGGCAGATGAGATGGGTCTTGGCAAAACTGTGCAGGTTAGTTATTTATGATTGATATTGATTCAGAAGTTTGGGCCTCCTCATGCCTAAAGAGACTGTTGTCTTCTATACATGATTTATTTCATGACTTTTGGAGCTCATTTGTCTCTTACTTTGACTCGAGCTCAATTCAAGCTTTTATAATTAAGTTGAGTTCGGTATGTAAATGACTTATTTATCAACTGAAACGAGCCTAGCTCGAGCTTGGCTCGCTAAGCGTATAATCAGGTTCAAGCTTCACATTATTAAGTATATAATTTGATGCAAATGAGTTTATTAATAATGTATAATGGAAAAAACCCAAACGACTTGAGTTTTAGTTCAAACTTGTGGACTGACTCGAAAGCATATAAACTAGTTGAACTTGGGCTCGAGCTCAGTAATAGGCTTGCTAACATATAAATGAGCAAGTTCGTGAGCTAACTAATCAAATACTTTTAGTTTTTTTTTTGGTGCCTAAAAAGAGATTTGAGCTTGAATCATTTATTGAAAGATTGTATTTTGATCTAGTTTTTTTTTCTTTCTCGAATCAAGATCTGTAAAGCTCATGAATAGATAGGCTCATTTACAACCCTTTATGATGAATTTCCTTTTCTCATCCTTTTGATGAACAGCCGTACTTGTCTGTGTTTGTGAAATTTGTTTTGGAGATCTAAGTATATATATATTTTTATGCAGGTCATGGCCTTGGTTGCTTATTTGATGGAGTTCAAAGGAAATTACGGTCCGCATCTTATTATTGTTCCCAATGCTGTGCTTGTCAACTGGAAGGTAAGGGTTCATTGCAGTACCATTTTAAATTCTTTTAAGTATTTAACTAAGTTAACATCTCTGTTTCTTGTTGTATTCTAGAGTGAATTACATAATTGGCTTCCAACCGTTTCCTGTATATATTATGTTGGTGGGAAGGACCAAAGGGCGAAATTATTTTCTCAAGTAAGAAAACAAAGATCTGATAGTTTCAACTTTTCACTTCATATGTTCCATTCTTTCTTAATCATTTCCATTTGCTTAATCTGCTGTGCAGGAAGTGCTAGCCATGAAGTTTAATGTCCTCGTGACAACCTATGAGTTCATCATGTTTGATCGTTCAAAACTTTCAAAAGTTGATTGGAAATATATT
Source organism: Perilla frutescens (assembly GCA_026008535.1). Taxonomy (NCBI): domain Eukaryota; kingdom Viridiplantae; phylum Streptophyta; class Magnoliopsida; order Lamiales; family Lamiaceae; genus Perilla; species Perilla frutescens. The sequence goes on along the minus strand of BRKX01000002.1, from coordinate 38,834,415 downwards.
ATAATTGATGAAGCACAACGAATGAAGGACAGAGAGTCAGTACTAGCTCGTGACCTTGATAGATATCGCTGCCAAAGGCGATTGCTTCTTACCGGGACACCGTTGCAGGTTTGATTTTTTTATGGTCGGAATCATCTTTGAAGGACTGCAATTTTTTTTTCTCCATTGTTATGATTCAGTTCAGAGTTGACGGTCTCAAATTATGACTTCTAAGTAGAAAGTTTTTATTTTTTGTGGAGAACTTAAATAAATTGATGTACGAACTTAGGATAGGAGGGTAGGATTCTTGTTCCGTAATGTTGACTTATAAGTCTTATTAAACTGTAGCATATGTACAAATGATGTGCTACATATTAGCCTTTACACACTATGATGAGAGGGCTGGTCAGCTTTTATTGTTATCAAATACTTGTAGTGGTGCTCACAGCAGCCATAACTTGCACTCCTTATCATGACAAAACTGAAAAATGTTTCTTACATCTTCTCACCTTGGAGTACTCTCCCTTGTGTTTGTATGCAGAATGATCTTAAAGAACTTTGGTCTCTTTTAAACCTACTGCTCCCAGAAGTTTTTGATAATAGAAAAGCATTTCATGATTGGTTCTCTCAACCATTTCAAAAAGAAGCCGCACACAGTGCTGAAGATGACTGGCTCGAGACAGAGAAGAAGGTGATAGTTATCCATAGACTACATCAAATATTGGAGCCTTTTATGCTCCGGCGTCGTGTTGAAGATGTAGAAGGATCACTTCCTCCAAAGGCATGTCTTCTCTATTATAATGTCATCCTATTGCATGTATTGTTTCTAACTGAATTTCATAATGTAGGTCTCGATTGTTATGAGGTGTCGAATGTCAGCAATACAGAGTGCCATTTATGATTGGATTAAATCAACGGGTACTATTAGGATTGACCCTGAAGATGAACATCGCAAAATTCAAAAGAGCTCAATCTATCAGGCTAAAACTTACAAAACTTTAAACAATAGATGCATGGAGCTAAGGAAAACTTGTAACCATCCATTGCTCAACTACCCATATTTCAGTGACTTTTCAAAGGATTTCCTCGTAAGGTCTTGTGGGAAGTTGTGGGTTCTGGATAGAATTTTGATGAAGCTTCAGAGAACAGGGCATAGGGTACTGCTCTTTAGTACCATGACCAAACTTCTTGATATAATGGAGGAATATCTGCAATGGCGAAGGCTTGTCTTTAGAAGAATTGATGGGACGACTAGCTTGGAAGACCGTGAAAGTGCTATTGTGGAGTTTAATCGTCCAGGCACTGATTGCTTTATCTTCTTGCTTAGCATTCGTGCTGCTGGACGGGGTCTAAATCTTCAGTCTGCTGACACAGTGATCATTTATGATCCTGATCCAAACCCGAAAAACGAAGAACAGGCTGTTGCTCGTGCTCACCGTATTGGGCAGACAAGGGAGGTGAAAGTCATCTATATGGAAGCTGTGGTCGACAAAATAGCCAGTCATCAGAAAGAAGATGAATTCAGGAGTGGAGGAGTAGTTGATTCAGATGACGACCTTGCTGGTAAGGACCGATATGTTGGTTCAATTGAGGGTTTGATTCGGAATAATATTCAGCAGTATAAAATTGACATGGCTGATGAGGTTATAAATGCTGGGCGGTTTGACCAGAGGACTACACATGAGGAGAGACGACTTACTTTAGAAACACTGCTGCATGATGATGAAAGATACCAAGAAACAGTTCATGACGTTCCTTCTCTTCATGAAGTAAACCGCATGATTGCTAGGAGTGAGGAAGAAGTAGAGCTCTTTGATCAAATGGATGAAGAACTTGACTGGGCTGAGGACATGACTCGATATGATCAGGTCCCTGATTGGCTTCGTGCTAGTACGAAAGAAGTAAATGACACCATTGCTAATTTGTCAAAGAAGCCATCAAAGAATGGGTTATATGGTGGATCTGTTGAAGTGGCTTCAGAGACAGAGAGAAGGAGAGTGCGACCTAAGGGGAAGACTCCTATTTATACTGAATTAGATGATGAAAATGGAGAATTTTCGGAAGCGAGTTCCAATGATAGGAATGGATATTCAGTTCAAGAAGAAGAAGAAGGAGAAATTGGGGAGTTTGAAGATGATGAATCTACTGAGGCACCTAGAGTTAATAAAGATCAATCAGAAGAAGATGGTCCTGTTTCTGCTGATGGATATGAATACCAAAGAGCTTTGGATAACGTGAGAACCAATAACTTACTTGAAGAAGCAGGTTCTTCAGGGTCTTCTTCACATAGTCGGAAATTAATGCGCATGGTCTCACCTTCTGTGTCTTCTCAAAAGTTTGGATCGCTTTCTGCTTTAGATGGCAGGTCCAGCTCCCGATCAAAGAAATTGGTATGTCCGACACATGCTTTATGTTTTTTTTAATGGTATTGGTTCTCCACATTATTATCATACATGCTTTTATATCTAATTTTCCAGGTAGATGAATTGGAAGAAGGAGAGATTGCTGTTTCTGGAGATTCTCCAATGAACCAGCAGCAATCTGGTAGCTGGATCCAAGATCGCGATGAAGGTGAAGATGAACAGGTCTTGCAACCCAAAATAAAACGAAAACGGAGTATCCGGCTTCGGCCACAGCATGCTAGGACAGAAGAGAAGCCTAGTGACAAGTCATCTCTTCGTCGTGGTGATCCTTCTCAGTTATCAGTCCAGGTAGACAATAAATACAAGATTCAGCCAAATGATGAGCGTGCAAATAAAGTTATTGGTGATACTAGTTCGATGAAACCCGATAAAATTGATTCATCTATGAAGAACAAAAGAAATTTACCATCAAGGAGAAATACAACTAATGTTCAAAGCGCTCTTAAATCTGGGAGAGTGAACTATGGGTCTGCTCTTCCAGATGATTCCACTGAACACCTTAGAGAAACATTGGATAGTAAAGTTTTGAAGGGACCTAAAAGTAGTGGCCCTAAGATGTCTGAGGTTGTCCAGAGAAAGGTATGCTGCTCTAACTATTTGTATTTCTGTGGCAATCAATTTTATCTTGTCATTTGAATCCCTTTTTTTTCTAGTTATTTTTATCGTGAAACTTCTAAATCATATGCGGCACAAGTGAGTTGTATATTTTATCATTACCTGGTTAGCAATTTATCCCATGCTTTATTCTCTCCTTTCCGAAAAAACTGTTTAGCGGCAAAGTGCCCTTGTATTATTGTATTACTGTTTAGAAAGAAACACTTGCTGATATGCAATTTTAGCAATGATTATGATCCAGGTAAACTAGAGTGGGGAAATGTGAATTGGTCTTATCTCCCCATCTACACGCGCACAGTTTTTTTTAATCTTATTTCACCTTCCAGCTTGCTGCTGCTGAATTGGGATTTGTCATGTTATTTTTTATTACAGTGCAAGACTGTTATAAGTAAGCTCCAGAGAAGAATAGATTATGAAGGCCATCAAATAATACCACAGCTAACTGAACTGTGGAAAAGAAACGATTACTCCAGTGGGGCTGGTGGGGCAGGGGATAGCCTTTTGGATTTGAGAAAGATTCACCATCGCGTTGACAAATCTGAGTACAGCGGAGTCATGGAGCTTGTGTCTGATGTGCAGCTTATGTTGAAGTCTAGCATGCAGTATTTTGGGTTTTCATATGAGGTATTGCTTTTGTCTCCAGATCCTCCCTCGGGTGTTTTCATACGAGGTATGGTTTTTAACTCTAATGAGCCTCTTTTGCAACAGGTGAGGTCGGAGGCAAAGAAAGTCCACGATCTCTTCTTTGATATCGTTGGTGTAGCATTCGCAGATACTGATTTTCGAGAAGCCAGAAGTTCCATGTCTTTCACTGCTCCTGTTTCTATGCCAGCCTGCGGTCCTTCACGACAGTTGCCTGCTGGCCAGAGCAAGCGCCAGAAATTAGTAAAAGATGTGGATTCAGACAGTGGTCCTTTCCAGAAACCACAGACTCGCGTGCCCATTCATAGTGTTGAAAGCACTAAATCCAGGAACTCATTGCTTCACAAGGAGTCGAGGCTTGGAAGTAGCAGCAGTCGGGAGCTTGGGCAGCCAGATGATACGCCACGTCCTTTCACTCATCCTGGCGACCTTGTTATTTGCAAAAAGAAGAGGAAAGACAGGGAGAAGTCAGCCGGTAAGTCAGGAAATGGATCAGCAGGCCCGTTGTCACCTACTGGCATTGGTCGTGGGATCAAGAGTCCAGGAGGGCCGATTTCAGGTGCCAAAGATATTGGATCGAGCCAGCATGGGTGGGGTGCCCTTTCGCCTCAACAAGGGAACAGTAGCGGCGGCTCAGTTGGATGGGCAAATCCTGTAAAGAGAATGAGAACTGATGCTGGAAGGCGACGCCCTAGCCATTTATGAGACTTTGATAATTGATTTCTGTATTGCAGATCCACATGTTCAAATGAAATGTAATATGATAGAGAATGAAAATATGCTTTGTAATTTGACAATATCTTGAATTCTGATAGTTCTTTTATGTATGCCCTTCGCCATTGTTGTGGCAAGCTCATTTTGTGTTGATAAAAATTGCAGAAAAAGTAGAGATAAAGAGAACAAGTTATGAGATAATTGGTACAATCTATTTACATGAAGCAGCTTCAAGAGGACACAATTAGTTCCTTCTTATGCATCCATTCCAATGAATAGTTTCGGCTGTTTGTGATTAAGTTACAATTTTGACAGGGAATGCAACATAGTATACAGGAGCTACGGGGAGGGATGGCTATGGATCCACCGGCCCGACAACAGCATCGTCGCTGGAGTCATATTCGTCGTCGCTCATCTCCTCATCACTTGATTTCTCTTCTGGGACAGCCCCTACATCTTCTGGCTTGGCATATTTCTGACAGTATTCTGGAGCATGAACAATAAAACACGTTAGATTCGCATTACAAGTAGAATATCTTTCTTAATTTCCGCCCAGTGTCACCAAATTTGTTGGGTAAGATGTCATGATACGGATGTGACATTTCAAAGACGGAACATGATCTATCATTTTCATGAAAGCGATATTGCTTCTGTTCTGCATTTAACCAAGGGCTACGAGAAGGAAATATTGAGAGGATAATATGGCCTATTCTGTACCAGGTTGAATCCCCGTTGCACATGACTTGCCTAATGAGAGAGAGAGAGAGAGAGAAGCAACGGCTTTTTGAGTGACATAGTATAAGGTTAAAACATTCGTTGGCCCTCAACAACATATTATATCAAACAAAAGAATGGGATGTAATTGTTTTTGGTTTCTAGACAAATAAAAAAGTATGCGTTCTGGTGGATGTCAAAGATAAAGCAGACACACAAAATTGCAACTAGGACAACCAGTTTAAAGCTTTTGGATTACATGATGTATTAGAATAACATCCGGACATTACTAGCAATCTACTTGTTACGTTATCTAGTCAGTAGATGGGATCATCTGAAACTGATAGGCTCAGATGTGCATAACATACAACTCGAGAAAAAAACGTGACAACTTAATGGTACTAACTTAACCTCTGAACATTACTTTCCCTATGGACCAAATTCGTTTCTGTGAGCAAGCCATAAGGTAGACTTTTCACTCGTATCAGGTTTCAATGAATCAGAAGCCATAGCTAAATGCATTCTCTAAGAACAAGATCATATGTAGTCTGGGAGAAGCAGGAGAAAATCGATCATGCTTTGTACCTTATATATGAAGTCAGATTCACTGCATACTTTCAGACCCTAGAGGCTAGAGCATGAGCTACCAATAGGGCATAAAGAGAATTTTTACAGGTAACAACCATCGAACCCAACAGGCAATATATGGTTTCAGAAAGAAGTAGCTCTTCGTACCTTTAACTCTTTGATCGTAAGCAGTTCGATCACGCATCATTAAAGCAGCAGCTTCCCCATTCAAGGGGTCTGATGGATTTGGATACAAAAGAAGTTGAGGTAAAAATACCTCAAACACATTAACCAGGTCTGGACAGATTGTAGTTAAAGAAAGAGGTTAATACCAATCATCAAATGTGAGAATTTTAGTCACTTTGCAAAACCAAAAAACCAGACTGATCCATTACCAAACATGGGGCTCCAGGTCTGGTTAATAACATCTAGACAAACTGAACCCGACCTGAATTTTGAAAACAACGGAAAAATAATTATTACAGCTTCAATATCGACACATGAGAAAGTATTCAAGTTTTGACAATCCCAACTTACATTTCATCCACATTGGGGTGATATATCTTGTTTATAAATCCTATGGAAGGAGACTTGTATGGGTAGGCATCGGGAAGCTCGACCCTTATCTTCCACACTCCGCCATGGTATGGACCTATCGCGTTACATTGGAAATTTAACAAACAGAAAACAGAAACGAAAATCTTCTGCACAACTACATCTCCATATTCAATATGCTGAATAGCTGATCAAGAACACACACAACACCACCACCAAAAACAAGTTAACAAAATCAGCACACCCTTTCTGTAGTTTTAGCAGGGCCAAAATATGCCTAAATGAATTCATCTAGGAAGCCATATAAGAATTTAGTCAACCCCCTTGCTACAAGAAGAAAATTATAAATATCAAACCTAAAAGTAGATAATAGTTTTAAGTTCAATTTATATTAATCGTGTGGAATAGAAAAGCAAAAAATCCAGTCTTTTTCCAATTTCCTCATCAAGAGCAGTGGAAACAATTTCTCCAAGAGGCAAACACAACATTCTCAGTCATAATAATCTGATAATCAAGGAATCCAAGAGAAACCTGGCAATTAAACACTTCAACAGAGAGAGAGAGAGAGTATCAAACTTTCACTTAATTTACAATAAAAGGCAGTAATTGAGGGGGATTATTAGATTTACTGTCAGTGGGTCCATGGAAATGCACATAGAATTCTTGCATCCCATCATTGATCATCTCGACCTTGTAATCACTCATCATCCTATTTCAGAAAACCAAAGCTTCAGCGACAATTAAAGAATCGAAATTTTCCGCAGTCAAATATATATATTTATACATAAAGGAACAGAAAATGAAGATGGAGAAGAAAACAACACAAAATTTCCAGCAACAACAGAAAAGGAACAAGATTAAGAGAGATTACAATTTCATTAAGTCCATCTCGCGCCTCTTGCTTGGGGAAGACATGATTAATCTGTTATGGGATTGGCTCTTTACCCTTAATTTTTCACAGAGAAGAGGTGAGGGAGAGAGAGAGAGAGCAAGAATTGAGCTACTTTTTCAACTCTATGAGAAAAGGGTGTTGAATACAAAGAATGAAGATAAACCAGGAGATGTGTGCGTCTGTGTGTGAAGTTAACATTTATGATGATTAGGCATCTATTTCTCACACTACATATATCTCATTATCTATCACTACTATTTTTAATTTACTATGGCTTCCATTATCAAGATTCCTGTCCCAAATGACCAAACTCTCTCTCCCTCTCTGTATATATTATACACACACACCATCTCACAAAATATACTTGCTTGTCTCCATCTACTCAAATAAAATATACTCGCGTGTATATATATGAATTCTTAACTTAGAAATATTCGTTGTTTCCCGAAAAGATACATTTTTTTTTCCTGAATAATTTATCTATATTGACGTTAATTATGACGGTAAAAATGAAAGAAAAAAATAAAAGGATGGAATTTGGAGAAAGAAGATAGATGGATTGGATACAGAGACAGTTTTGGCACTATTCTTTCTGCAAGATTCCTTGAACTCGTTAAAAATAGGATCTTTATTTCACAATTGAATATTGACTAATGTCCCTAAATATTTATGGCAATTAATTTATGGATGATAGAAGTATATTGGATGTAAGAGCATCTCCAGTCCATCTATCTAACTGTGGATGCTAAGTGTCACATCACTGTCATATCATAAAATATCTCTTTACTATCTATTTAACATATTTCTTTCTAATTATTCTACTTAAAAATAATTATTAATGGTCCAGCTATCATAACCACTCATTTATCTTTTATTGTATTTTATTAATTCTTTTATTTTATATATAGATCATTTATTTTACTTGCACATTTACATTTACATATATATTTAATTAATAAATTAATTTAAAAAATAACCCACAAAAAAAAAGCATTATTAAAATTAAAATATAAATCAAATCGATACATGAAAATAAATATTACAAATTTGAGTAAGGATTGTTGGGACGGATATTGGTCATTTGAGAAAATGAATTTGCTTGGAGGCTAGAAGAATTAAACAAATTGTTGTTTAGATAATGATCCATTTTGATGAAGAAAATTTAGAATTTTATAAGAAATGATATTTGAAGTGAGAGAATTGAGAAATTGTGCTGTTGAAAATTATAAAATTGATACGGTAAAATGAAGATGGTCCCTTCTTTTATAACGAATTTTCCCTAAAAAATTACCAATTATATTTCAACTTCTATATTAAAAAAAAAGGATTTGACTGCAGAAAAATTCGATTCTTTCATTATAAATCATGTACATATTTTTCATTATATATATTTTCCTTTTTTTAATTAAGAGTAGATGAATTTGAGATTGAACTCTGATGTCTTAACTTTATAAAATTGGAGGATACCACTAAATTACAACGAATTTTACGATGATTTAGTTATATGCAATGGGTACCATGAGCAATTGTTAATTATACAATTTGAATAAAACTTACTTCTACATAATAATATGAAATAATATTGTTCACAGATTACAAAGTAAAGATATATAAATTATATTTGGCATGGTGTTATAAAATAAGTTCAATTTATAAAGTATTTGTGGAATTTAAATTCATGACGTTAGACCACAAACACGCCATTTTAATGTATTGTAGAAAGCATTAACTATATCTTTAAATTGATGCGATTTTTCGAATAAAATAATGTATAGGAGATAGGGTTAGCTTGAATAGTGGGGAAGCACACAAGGTTTCATTAATTTTGTTTTTTTTTTCTTAAGAAAACGCAAGGTTTCATTATTGATGAAGCAAGGGCGACCACATTTCCTTCTCTTCTTTAATCAATCCAAGAAAAAAGTGCCATTTTCAACTACCAAACATAAAAACTATACCAAGTCTTCAACCTCAGCCCTTTCTGAAAGGAAAGGGAAAAGGAAAAAAGGTATGATAAGGATGACCATTGTTGATATGATATGATAGCATGATACGAAAATAACGAGTTAATGTTTAAGTTTATTGTGTGTTCATGTTATTATCATGTTGGCACGATAAGAATACGAAATTTGCGTGTCGTGTTCGTGTTTCACAATAGTATATACATAAAAATTATATATTCTTTAATATTGTTAATATTGAAAATTCAAATTTTGATATTCTTATACAGTTCCCAAATTTTGTGTCCTTATCTTGTCAATTCAAACATTTTCACATTCATGTCGTGTCAATACGAAATTTTAGTGTTCATATTGGATCTTATCGTATCTGTGCCGTTATCATGTCATCATGAAACACAACATAATTACACAATTTGATAGTCTTCTTACCAATAATAATCAATGTACTTGTAGTTCTTGTCTAGTAAATGGTCATGTATAATAAATTACTTTGATCCATTAATCTGTAAGATCGACGAATCATATTAATTCTGACAATTAATAATCATGATGTTGGTTTTTAATGTGCGAGTGCACTGAAGGGTATTTCTGTAAACTTATGTATGCATTATTTTTAGAAAGAACATGAATAAAGGAAATTAAATGAAAAAATTAAATCCTTAAGTAATCGAAACTACTCCGTCACTATTTTCAATTTGGGGAGCAGATTTGGCAATGATCTCCCCTTTTGTCTTTGGATGAACTAATAATGTTGATTATATTATGAATATTATTGAAATTACATAAATTTTGCGGATAGGCTCATGTTCACAAACATGTACGCGTACATTATCGTAAACATGCAAGGTTAGAATAATCAAATTTAAAGCAATAAATGGCACGAGGTTGGTAACCATGTTCGATCAACTGATCTACATCAGAGGACTTCACAAGTCCGTGAGGAAAATAATTCACTACTCCGTTGCAAGGTTACAAAGATTATTATACGATGACCTCCCGTCACTCGACTCCTTTCCTACTCACTACAATCTCTTTCGATGGACTAAATTATGAGATCCCCTCACAACCTAGACTTCCTCTAGTTCCCATATGAAATCTCTCCCGAGACTCCTTTAAATGTGTACAAAAAAACTTCAAACACAGACCAGACACACAATAATCACAAAGATCAAACCTAGTCTAACCGTATACTAAATGCTTCAAACTTTTGAATTCTTTTGAGACTCTTTAATTTCTTGTGTATACGTAAAACATAGACCATCTAACTAGTCTGATTCCCAGACTATTTATAAACACAAAGTATAGTCTAAACAAGGTAACCAGAAAGTCTAAATTGAATCAAACTTTAAAAGGAAACAATCCTAGTTTGACTCGGATTATCCTAGTTAGAAGTGTTCCTTGAATAGAGTTCGCCTTCTTCTATATTGATCTTCATCTTGAACTATACATCTTTTATTATGAAACGTCCATCTTCAAAAGGAAACTTCAACTCCTTAAATTCAACTTGGCACGTCTCTTGAAAACTTTCCGGACAACCATGTACATGATCATGTTCACAAACACGATCAAGTACATTCTTCTATTTTCAATCAGATTGGCAGCAGAATGTTTATATCATAATGTCCAGAACATGGACTTCAAAATTTGAAAAATCAAAACTTTTGTGTTCTTTGAATTGTCATAAAGATCATGACAATCTAAAACATTTAGTGCTAAACGAAGACACTAACAATTATATTTCACAATATCGAACACTTGATTTTTATCAATCACTAATATACCACCTGTGCACCGCACAGTAAATATTAATGAAAAAATACATATGCAACAATAAGGAGGTGATTGACAACATGATAGAATGAAATTAGATATGAATGGAATAAACATAGAAATGCAATCTGAATGGAATGACAATTATTACAATTAGTATGTCTACGGAATTACAAATGAAATAAAATATCATTTTTTATCTAATTAATGAATATTTTTTTTTACTTTCAAATTTTCTTATAATTGAATAAAGTATAGGTAGTAACTAATAAATATCAACATATGTCTTATTTTTTTTTATGTTTCTAAACATCAATTTTCTTTTTAGTATGTGATTGTTTTTCTAATTTTTTAGCAAATTATAATTTATTTATTTTATTGAAAAATTTTATTCTAAAGTATTTAATTAATGAACATATAATAATTTGTATAACTTAATAAAAATATTTATACTTCATAGAAAAATACTTTATCATTTCAATTTTTCATTTGCATATATTAAATTATATCAAATATATAATTATTTTATTTTGTATTATAATATATTTTATATAATACTTATTTTGGCATCACATTCATTTTTCTTCAACAAAATTGTAAAAACTATATATCAAAATTTGATTTTAAAATTTATTTTCAAATTATTTTTTGAAAATAAATAAATAATATAAAAATAATTATGAAATAATAATAATAATAATAATAATAATAATAATGATGATGATGATGATGATGATGATGATAAATTATTTAATCTGATTTTTTTATTTATTTTTCTAAATATGATAAAATAGTATTATAAGACATGATTATATATAAATATATTATATATTAATATTTGGGTCAATGAGAATAGTTAGACTAATGGGGTGGGTGGAATGACTATTCTCCTTCCTTTGGAAATAAAGATTCCTTCAAGAATGGTGATTCCCGATTTTAAAACTATACCAATCATCCGAATGAGAATGAACATAGGAATGATCATTCCATTCCATTTCATCGTACCAATTAGCTCCTAAAAATATGTTTATTCAATAATTTAAAATATAAAAATATGAATTGTATCGATTAAATTATTAATTACTTGTGTATTTTTCAATAGAATCCGTGTCAATCATCTCTTCCGACTTTATAAAAGAAAAGACAATTGACTCAATTATGATGGATTATATATTTTCATCTTTCCAAATGGATTGATAAATGTTGTACATGTAACTTCGTGAACACACCCGTAAAAAACAAAACAATATGGGTACAGAATTGCATGTGCATGTTTAGAACTTCACAAATCTATAACAAAAATAAGAACCATGAGTGATCTAATATATATATATATATATATATTAAAAAGTGAAGTATATAGTGTCTTGAAGAATTTGAACTAATTAAAAGATATGGGATGATGGTCTTGAATTTTTAATATATTTAATTAAATTACATTAAATTGATCAGATCAATTTTATGTTTAATTCAAAATTTAAAATTTTAAATATTATAACTTCATTGTGGATTTATTTTAATTTAACAATTAAAATATATAATTTTAACTATTAAAATATATTTAAAATTGATGACTTAAATATTTTAGTTTCATAATTTATAGTTTGTTTATGCACAACAAGAATGTAAGTTTTTCGATATGGATAAATTTAGTTCGGATGTAGATATTTTTTTTAACATATTTAATTAAATATTTGTTTTAAAAAATATTAATACATATTTAAATTATTTTTTCATTTTCTATGGAGAGAATGAACACATAATATTTAATTGTGTAACATATGCAATTATTACAATAATTATTGACATGCTCTTTATTAACAAATAAGTGACCACAAGTGCACGATGTTATTGTAATATGCAAGTGGGCAAGAATATCATATTGCACAGAGACAGTAACTCCTACGTTCTTAAACACAAGAACCTAATTAATAAATAGACACTAAATGCGCAGATAGAGAGAAAATAATTAAAAGCAAATAAAATTGCAAAATAAATAACTTAACCTTATAGATTGGAAAAACATGTGTTTTAGGGAAACTTGATTATTATCTCATTTATTTATATACATTGATTCTTGCAACCCGATCTAGTCTTTAATTTATCAATGGTGGGCAATCACTGATTTGTTATCAGGCTCCTTATTATGGCATATACCACAATATAGACATAATGAGCATGCACTTCATTTGGTCGGTTCTTCACACATGTCATTATTCCTAATCAAGCATGCGGAGATTTAGTGAACCTTATGTAATACTTATTCACTGGATCGGTACTTCCTAAAATACATAACTTGAATTTTATCTTTCTATCAATTAATTCTTCTCCAATGAGCATGCACAAATGGTGATCAAGCACTCATGCAAGATATAAATAAACTTATGGAAATCAAGCCTCAAGAGATAACAAGAAGAGAACAATCAAATCATATTGATAAAATCCATAACATAAAATCCCAAAATCTAGCTATGAAATTAGCCAGATATAATTAAATAAACAACCAAAATTAGAGTATAAGTGTTCATGACAAAATAAAGAAATAAACTGAATAACACGAGAGAACCTAGCTGACTTTGTCTCTTCTACAATGGCACTCGATCTCTAGCAACCTTGACACCTCCTCTTGAGTAGATGGTAAGCCCTCGTCTTTCTCTTCATTTTTCTCTTCTTTCTTACGTGTTCTTAATCTCTCTTGGAACCTGTGATAACATATCTGGGTTGTATGAGGCAGGGCCGGCTGGAGTGTGGTGATAAATGAGGCGGCCGCCTCAGGCCCCTGAAAAAAATTAAGGCCTCGAAAAATTCTTATATATGTGTATATATAAAATGTACGTCATTTGTAAGTGAAATAAGTATTTAGTCTAATGGCAATGCTTTGTTTTTAGTTTCCCATGTGGCTTGGGTTCGGTTCCTGGTGGTCTCTTTTTTCATCTTTTTTTTGGGCCTCTCTTTTGACCATTTTTTTTGTTTCTAAATTAAAATCATAATCTATCTGCACTCTTCTCATCTTATTTTTTTTAGTTTTTTTTGTTAAATATACCACATAGAAAATCATAATTCTAAAACAAATCTAAACAAATATCCTAATTCAATTATCCTGAAATCATAATCATAATCTAGCCGAGACAAATTTAATTATCCTAAAATTATGATCCTAATCTAGCCGCACACCTAAAAAAATCCTATATAATATAATTAAGGCAAAATCTCATAAGCTCATCTACTAATATAAGCAAATAATTATAAAAATACAATATTGCAATTTAATTTCCAACACACTAGAAACATCATCTCTCCTCTTTATAATATTACATATTTTGTATTTTTAGTTTTGGTTTTTTATGTTAATTTCTGTGATATTGCTATATTGATTTAATAGGTTAATAAAAATCATGTCTAATAGAAAGTATAAAAGTGGCCATGAAAAATTAAAGAAAAGTAATTGAATCATGCAATATACATGCATTTTTGTGCTTTTAAGTTTCTTCAAAACATCACCTCAGGCCCCTAAACTTCTTAATACGGCCCTGGTATGAGGCATGTATCAATTGGACGCTTTAAATATGTAGGTTTAAAATTCTGAATTGGAGATAAAAAAATCGCATTTCTGCGAATTCGAACACATGGGTTGAGTTAGGGTGGGTCGGTATGATATACCAAAAATTTCAAATCGTACCATTATCTTACCAAAAATTTCATGTCGTACAGTTATCGTACTGAAAATTTCGATATAAAAAAATTCATATCATTATCGTACCGAAACTTTTGGTATACTGTATCGAATTTGATATGTCACACAATGGATATTGATATCGTACCGATATTTCAATATACGGTATCATATTGGTAGACCATATCGTACCTATATATTGATATACCGTATCGTACTGAAAATTCATGATATGTTGAAAATACCGAAAGTTCATGGTATACCGAAAATACCAAAAAATCATTATACATATATATATATATATATATGATGTTTGGAATTTTTGTGCTGATTTTGTTGCAACTTGGTGGCTATTTCAATACCATTTTAAGAATCAATTGTGGATTTTTGATGTCCAAATCCCTTTTTAATCTAATTGTCTGTTCCTGGCGTGAAACGGAAGAAAACAAATACTTCGAGCAACATGCGCGATGTGCAGCGCGACACATGACGAAAGTAATCACTCCTGCCACTTGGTGCGAGGTGCAGCGCGACCTATGACGCGATCGGAGTGCTCGGACACAGGGGCCATTTCTGCAGTTCAAAGAGCGCAGTGTACAGCGCAACCCATCATGCGAGTGCACGCTCGCGCCAAAGAGCGCGAGGTGCAGCGCGACTGGAGTGCAACGACACATGGGGGTTTTCTTTGAAGTCGGCACGAGGTGTAGCGCGATCCAAGGCGCGACCGACCCCGTGTCGCGCCCTGGATCCCTATTTCGCGGATTTTTGTGTTTTGATTCCCTTTTTGTAATTTTTGTTCTTTCTACTTCTAGCCTAGTATATATACTATCCTCCTTTCTATTTTTAAGGAAAGCCTCCCTTCTGTAAAAAGATAGAAAGAATAGAAAAGGCAACAAAGGAAACTTGTGTAGATGAGGAAGCTCTTGAAGGCTTGGAGCAAAGAAGAACTTGGGGATCTTTGTACATCCTTTTGGGTTTAATCTAAACTTTATCTATATTTTCATTTTATGAGTTTGTTTTCATTATGATTAGCATGAGTAACTAATTCATTTTTTTCTAGGATGTTTGATCCTTAAATGATGGGTGCTTGAGCTTGAGATGATTGCTTGATGAATGTATTTTCCCCATTTGTTCATCATAAATCAATGTGTTGATTGCTAAATGCTATTTGGGTGGCCTCCATTAGGACTCATCTTTGTGCTTGATGTGTTTTGGGAAAAACCATTTTATATGAGTGTTTGATTTATGAGCTCATTTATTTGTGATTTTGAGAAATTGATGAGTATTTGGGAAGATGGATGTGATTTGGAGCCAAAGTAAGCTAGTTGTGAAATATTCACTAGAGATAGGGATTTCACATTAGCCAAAATGTTTAAGTAGCTTGAGAATGTGCTTAGATTAATTATTATCTAAATCTTGTCGAGGGAGGGAAAATATGTGATTCAAGTGATTATTGAGAGCATCATCATTTAGAATTTAGCACCCTGGAACCCTTTTATTTTAGTTATCATTTAAATCATTCCTTGAAGTTCTTGAAAATTTACACCTGTGCAAAAACTTGATTTTATTGTTTAAAGTAGAGCACAAATGTTCCATGAATTTTCGATTGTTTAAATAGTGAGAATAACTTGGGTTAGCAATACTTGCATCAAAGAAATATAACTCTAATTCCTTGTGGTTCGACTCGTATCATTGCTTTTTATATCTGTGTACACTTGCACATGACATGATAAATATTTGAGGTGTAAAATACCGTCTCAATATATATATATATATATATATATATATATATTCATATATATATATAAATTATTTATCATTCATATATATGTACACATGTATATAAATATAAATTCATTTTTCCTAAATAAGACTATTTCAAATAATTGTATTTGTATATTCATTTTCTTGTTATTTATTTTATTTTTAATTAATTTATTCATTATTATACTCATAATTATAATCTTGTTAGTTAATTATTTCATTCCTCGTATTAGTTCATTAGTTTTCAAGGTTGACGAAGAATAGAAGATCATTATTTAATTTATTTCTAACATGTAATATCAAATTGTTCACTTTTAAGTTATAATTTTGGTACTGAATATGTTATCATAATGCTACGAACCATTATTAAAAGCTAACAAATGTATTTTTGCATTGGATACGAGTAAAAATGTATCTTTTATATTTTTCATCCATATTTATTTATACAAACATATCAATGATTGACCTTGAATTAAAGATCATGAAAAGAGCTTTAATTTAGTATATTATGTGCGTTGATCCATTAGAAACGAACAAGTTATGATCGTTTAAAGTTTTTGAGATTTTTTTTAAAACGTGACGATATCAGCAGTTTTACATGGATTGGACGATTATGCCCCGCCTCCTTTTTTACCTTAACTTTGACATTAAATCACAACCATTAGATCAGCTAGATGAACGGTATAAGATGGGTTCCTAGTTCTCACACTAGGAAAATGTGTATTTTTTATCCACTCCCTATATATAGGGGTGGCTATAATGTAAATTAATCTTAGTGTGAGAACTAAGAACACATGTTACACCATACAAGCGACAAAAATTTAAGGTATAGATTTGCTTAAAAAGGAAGGTGCCAATTATGTAGTATTTGATAAGTCTTCTAGGTGGGGCATTAACGTAGTTGATAATGTTTATAAAAAGGCGTTGGGTAGTTGATAACGGTATCGTAACACTAGCGAAGCATTACTATCATGCTAACAACCGTTATCGTTATGTTGATTAAAGTTTTCTCATATTGTTAACGAAATATTAAATTCTAAAAAGTAATTATAAATATAACTGGATGGAATAAATCGTAATCCGGATGTAATAAACTCCAATGATATAAACAAATGAAATTGAATTTTAAAAAAAAATATAAACCCTACTCGGATGGAATAAATCATAATAGCAATTTAAATATACAATGTTAGCATTATGATATTGTTTTATCAGCACTAAGGAGAAACTATGTTAGCATATGATAATGATTTATTAGCATAAGGTATAAACCATAATTGAATGAAGTAAACCTTAATTAATATATTATAATTTGATGAAATAAACAACATATAATAATCAATTAGTAACTAAAAAATAAAAATAAAATCATAAAAAATAATTATAAACCCTAATTGAAATGTAATAAATCATTATAAGAATATAAGTACGTGCATTACTTTAACATTATGATAATGCTTCTTTAACACAGTGAATACAGTGTGTAAGCATATAACAAATGATTCATTAACATACGTTAGCAAAATGCCGACGAACCATTATTAAAAGGTAATGAAAGTATTTTTGTGCTGGATACAAGTAAAAATGTATCTTTTGTATTTTTCGTCCATATTTATTTGCACAAACATATCCATGACTTATTTCAAATTAAAGAGCTTTAATTTGGTATAGTATTTGTGTTGATTCGATTAGAAATGAGAAAGTTATTATCGTTTAAAGTTTTTAAATTTTTTTCAAGTGATGACATCATCACTTTTATAAAGATTGGACCACTATACCCGCCTATTTCTTTTTTGATTTGACCCTAACATTAAATTTCATCTATTAAATTATCTAAATGAACAGTATAATGAGTTCCCAGTTCTTGGATGAGGGATTGTTGTATAAAATAAAACTACAACAAATGTGTAGCAGACTAGTCCAGTGGTTAATAGAATAGTGATTGAACTGATCCAAAGTATATCAAAAAATTTTATTATACGTTGGCAGCGCACACCGATTTTAATGAAGATTAAATAAGTTTTATTGAGTTTTTCTGTAAACAGTCAATTTGCTTCTACTTTCCTAATTTCGCTTCTATTACTTCACTTAATACACAATTTTAAATGAAAATGAGGAAATGATTTTTTTTACACATTCGTATATATTTTAGGTTTAATTGCAATTAAAATCAAGTTCCTTCACGGAGCCTTCTGTACATCCAAACACATGTAGTACATGTGTTTAGTGCCTTATATTTTTCTGTACTACAAACTCTAAGTGATATGTTTTTCAATTAAAAAAATATAGTAATAATTACAAAAATATCACAGTCTTTTTTTAATAGTTTTTAATAATACTTTTCAGTAAAATAAACATGATATTTTTCAGAAAAACAAGAAATACTTTTCTCTGTAGCAAGTTGAATCAGGTCTGAAGCGATACTCTTCCGTTTGATATAAGGCTTGTATACATCCGATGTATTGGAGAATTCTCATTCGAAATTTGTAATTTAACAATGCCTTATTTGATATAAATTTTTGGACAGTGTTTTAGGATTTAGAATAAAGAATTTTGCGCGTAGACGTTAAATCATGTTTAACGAAATTGATGGGGAGAAATATTTATATAATTAAGAACTCATGATTATTTTTAAAAAGTGAGATCATTTTTACTGTAGATGTCTATCAACCATTGCTTAGAAACTGAAATGTAGAATTGGAAGAATTGGTTTCCAAAACTAAAATTTCGGGTTTAGAGTTACATTTTTAAATTCCAAATGCAATTAGAATTTAGAATTCGTATGAAATGGGCTAGTAATTGAAAATAAATTATGATGCGACATTTCAAGTGCATATTTAATAAATTTCGCCAACTTCTAATGCTGTTATATATGCTAATCTTAAACTGTTAAACATATGGTGCGGCACATTAATGAATGTAGACGTAACAAACGGATTTATAACAAAACAAGGAACCACATTTTTTTAATAAAAACAATGGATTTAATAAATTCAAAAAACTCATTTGCAAAAATACTGATTGTTCGCTGGTCATTTCTAAAAACAAATATATGTCAAAAAGTAACTTATTCAAAAAAGTAAAAAAGATGCATTTTTTTTTACGAACTCAAAGAATACTGGTTGCTTGTTTTCAAAAATAAAAAATAAAAAAAAATAATAGCAGATAGGGTTGGGCCGACTCAGACTCTAACCTTATAATAAATTAAGAACATACGACAAGATGAAAAATATTTAAAGGCAAAAAGATTAACAGGTTACTACTTACTACTATTCATTTGATAAAGAAATATTATTATGCATAGTGTTATAAAAACAAACTTGATAATAGTAATGACAAAATGGATTGAGGAAAGAAAATTGGCTATTTTATATAAAATTAAGTATACATATGTCCTAATTACACAAATTTATTTATACTAAAGATTTTACATAAAAAGTAGCCAACTGTCCTATGACTAAGATTTAGGAATGCTTAGTTGGAGTAAATATAAAAGCATAGTCATCATATTAACTCCACCTTGCATAGCTAGCCTATAGCCTATAGATATTATGTACACATATTCCATAATACTCCCTCTTGGACATAATATCATTTTCTTCACTCCTCCTGAAAGATAGGTGATTTCTTCTAATTGTGTATTTTCTTGACATGCCTCATACCGATGTCGAATACTAGTTTCTCAAATGTAGACGTTGGTAAAGATTTTGTAAACAAATCGGAAAGGTTGTGGCAGGAGCGAATCTGTTGGACATCTATTTCTCTCTTTTCTTGAAGCTCATAGGTATGGAAAAAATTTGGTGAAATATGCTTAGTCTTGTCGTCTTTTATGTATCTTTCTTTAACTTGTGATATACAAGCTGCATTATCTTTGTGAATGATTGTAGGAGTATTTGTGACTGATTTCAAGTTGCTAGTATTTCATACATGTGCTATTGCAGATCTGAGCCAAACACATTCTCTACCAGCTTTATAAAGAGCAATTATCTCTGAATGATTGGAAGATGTAGCTACTAATGTCTGTTTGATTGATCGCCAGGATATAGCTGTACCATTATAACAGAACAAATAACCTGTTTGTGATCGAGCTTTGTGCGGATTTGATTTATATCCTGCATCTGCATATCCAGTTAGCCCAACATTGGTTATTTTTTAAGAGTAGAATAACCCTAAATCTGTGGTGCCATGAAGATACCGAAGAATGTGTTTAACACCATTCCAATGTCTTCGGGTTGGTTCTGAACTATAATGAGCAAGTACATTTACTGCAAAAATGATATCTAGCCTAGTACATTGGGCTAGATACATTAAAGCTCCAATTGTATTTAGGTATGGAATTTCAGGACCAAGTATTTTTTTCATCAGATTCCTTAGGTCGAAATGGATCTTTCTCAGGATCTAAATTACGGACAACCATAAGAGTGCTCAAAGGATGAGCTTTGCCCATGTTGAACCTTTTGAGCAACCTTTCAGTATAAGCAGATTGATGAACAATGATACCATTATCTCTATGATCTAATTCAAGACCAAGACACAGTTTGGTCTTTCCAAGATCTTTTATTTCAAACTCATTTTTTAAACATTTAACAGTTTTGGTCAACTCTTCAAGAGTGCCAATCAAATTCATATCATCTACATAAACGGCAATAATTGCAAACCCGACACTTGAACTTTTAATAAAAATACATGGGCAAATGAGATCATTTTTGTATCCATTCTTGATAAGATATTCACTTAATCTGCAATACCACATGCGACCAGATTGTTTCAATCCATACAATGATTTCTGTAATTTGATCGAATATAGATCACATGAAACATTTGCTTCAGATATTTTCATTCCTTCAGGAATTTTCATATAAATGTTTGTATCAAGTGAACCATATAAGCAGGCTGTAACTACGTCCATTAAACGTATTTCCAAGTTCTCTTGTACAACCATACTAATAAGAAAACGAAAAGTGATTATATCCAAAATAGGTGAATATGTCCTGTTATAATCAATTCCAGGTTTTTATGAAAAACCTTAAGCTACAGGTCGAGCTTTATATCTCACTATTTCATTTTTCTCATTTCTTTTTCGAACAAATACCCATTTGCATCCAACAGGTTTTACATCATTCGGTGTTTCAATTAATGGCCCGAATACATTTCGGTATTGTAAAGAAGTCAGTTCAGATTTTATTGCTTCTTCCCACATGGGCCAATCATGCCTCTGACGACACTCTCTTATTGAATATGGTTCACTGTCATAATCATTATCCATGATTGTTTGAGCAACCTCGAAAATGAAAATATCATCCATGATTATATCATTTCGATTCCAAATTTCACTATTATAATTCATGGATACTTCAGTATTCTTGCTCTGGTTAATAAGCTCATCATTTCTCCCCCTTCATTTTTGAGGAACGATATCCTTTGATCCGAAAGGTATACCACGTTTGTAATGTGGAACATTGTTATCCATTTGAGTACATTTTTGGGGAATAATTGTCACCAGTTGATGGTTCAAGATATCTAATGATTGATGGTGAATCAAACCCAACATATATACCAAGTTTACGTTGCAGGCCCATTTTTGTCCTTTGAGGGGATGTAATTGGCACATACACAACGCATCCAAAAATGTGTAAGTATGAAATATCTAGTTCAATACCAGACACTAGCTGCATTGGAGAATATGTATGATAGGCAGTCGGACGTAATCTAATCAAAGTTGATGCATGTAAGACTGCATGGCCCCAAGTTTCACTATTTAATTTGGATCGCATTAGTAATGTACGAGCAATTATTTGGATCCTTTTGATCAATGACTCGGCCAATCCATTCTGAGTGTGAACATAGGGTACCGGGTGTTCAACATTAATTCCTAATACAACACAATATTCATCAAAACTTTTTGATGTAAATTCTCCTGCATTATCCACCCTTATATTTTTGATAGAATAGTCTGAAAAATGAGCTCGAAGTTTAATGATTTGAGCTAATAAGCGTGCAAAAACAACATTTCGAGTGGATAATAAACATACATGTGACCATCTGCAAGATACATCTATCAAAACCATAAAATACCTAAATGGTCCACTTGCAAGATGTATTGGTCCACATATATCACCATGAATACGTTGCAAAAATGATGGTGATTCGAATCCTACTTTTTCTGTATAATGTTTAGTTATAAACTTTCCCCTTGAACACGATTCACAAAATAATCCTTGGACATTAACAACTTTATATTTTTCAATGGATGTCCTTTTGTTCGTTCTACAATTCTACGTATCATAGTTGTTTCTGGGTATCCTAGGCGATCATGCCATAATCCTAAAATTTCAGGATTAACAATTTTCATGATTTGGTAGCATTGGACTCATATGTCCGAATAGGAACACAATATAATCCAGAAATTGTTGCTTCAAATTTTTCAAGGATGATTCTCTCATTCAGCCTATAGAATGTAATGCACAAACATTTTTAACCATTCTCGGCAAAAGTTTCCAAATGTTAACCATTATTAAGTACATCCTTAAAACTCAATAGGTTTTGTTGTGACTTTTCAGATAATAAAGCATCTTCGAGATATAAAATAGTACCATTAGGCAATACAATTGTTGCATTCCCCGTACCATCTATAATCTCAACTGGGCCTGATATTGTCTTAACTTGCAATTTGCATAGTGCAATACATGAAAAATATATTTTGTTAGTCAATATTGAGTGTGTTGAAGCACTATCAAGAAGACAGATATCATATTTCTTGACAATCTCCATTTTGTAGCCTGTCAAAATAGTATAATGTTAATATAAAAGTCATTTTATTATATGAACATTACAAAAGAACTCAGGAATGCATCATCTGAGTGAGATATGCAAAAATATTAATCTCGGGAAGCATATCATCCGAGATATGTACAAAAATAGGATATTTACACTTATTACAAAATAAGTCATAACAAAATATCTAAGTTTGAGCATATTTCCACCAGTCATCATCTAGTGTTCCAAGGTCATGATCATTTAAGAAATCTGACACTTGGAGTGACTTTTCATCATCCAAATTTTGATTGTTTGTAACTTCTGATGTATTTGCCTCAATCATAGAAAGTGGCTTAATTGCTTCTGCAACATGTGCTTGAACATGTTTTCCTTTCTTTTGCAAGGCCTGATATAGTTTAACCAGATGTGGAGAAGTACGACAAATTCTAGACCAATGTCCGATCATTCCACATCTGTAACAAACACTATTACTATGTTCATTTGTGTGAGTCTTATCGTGATCTGACCTTTTCTGAAATGGTTGTCTTGATTGAGTTGTTTGATCATGTAGATATGGATGATTACGTCCACGGGCACTTTTGCGGAAATTACCACGTCCCCTGCCTCTATAGGCTCTACGCCTATATTTATATTCATGATTTTTGAATCGACCCGTAGTTCTGCTGGAACTTGCATGTGTTTCAGGTACTGATTGGGAGCCAGGAGGTCGCAAATCATGATTTCTCAACAACAATTCATTAGTCTTTTCGGCTATGAGAAGTACTGAAATTAGTTCAGAATACATCTTGAATTGTCGT
The DNA here is from genome assembly GCA_026008535.1 of Perilla frutescens. Taxonomy (NCBI): domain Eukaryota; kingdom Viridiplantae; phylum Streptophyta; class Magnoliopsida; order Lamiales; family Lamiaceae; genus Perilla; species Perilla frutescens. The sequence continues at coordinate 38,810,575 of BRKX01000002.1, read as the reverse complement.
TATCGATATTGTTGTTGAAGCACTACATTTGACGCGTGCATTGTGGAAAAAGTTTTTTCTAATTTGTCATATTCTGACAACTTTGTTCCACAAATAGCTAATCGCGACTCGATTTTGAATAAAGCTGAGTTATACTCGGCAACATATTTGAAATCTTGTAATCTCAGATGTTGCCAATCAGTGCCACTTTTCTGGCATGGCCAAATCTCTCATCGAGTCGTTGCCATATATCACATGGTCTTTTGATTTGTATATACTCATATTTCAGGTCATCTGAGAGATGATGACGTATGAAAATTATATCATTTGCCTCATCCCTTTTATTTGCCAGTGCAATATCCACATTTTTTAGGGTTTTTTCAAGCCCTAACCCTTGGAGGTGTAGTTCTATATCAACCCTCCAGACTAGATAGTTACTTCCGGTAATATCTAGAATTTGAAATTTTTGTCTTTTGATATTAGCCATACCTTGTGCAAGCAAAATTCGTGCTGATAATATGTTATAAAAACAAACTTTATAATAGTAATGACAAAATGGATTGAGGAAAGAAAATTGACTATTTTATATAAAATTAAGCGTACATATGTCCTAATTACACAAACTTATTTATACTAAAAAGTAGCCAACTGTCCTATGACTAAGACTTAGGAATGCTTAGTTGGAGTAAATATAAAAGCATAGTCATCATATTAACTCCACCTTGCATAGCTAGCCTATAGCCTATAGATATTATGTACACATGTTCCATAATACATAGTAAAATCTCTATAAATTAATATTGTCGAACTATAAAATTTTATTATTCTATAATAAATTAAAAACATACGACAAGATAAAAAGTATTTAAAGACAAAAAAAATTAACAGGTTACTACTATTCATTTGATAAAGAAATATTATTATGCATAGTAAAATATCTATAAATTAATAGTCTAACTATGAAATTTTATTATTTTTATAGTGATATTAATTAATTAATAAATTAATATTTATTAATTAAAAGAGTATTTTCGTTATTCAATACATTTGAATTTTGATTATATCAAAAGTCATACCCATTTACTAATTTATGTATTATATTCATTGAGTTTAATATAAAAATAAATTAATTGCCTTAATATATGTGAATATTAATAAGCAATGTTTATTGTTTCTTAATAATCCATTATCATTCATTGTCTTAAAGAAAAAACGAATACTACTAGGTTCATATTTCACTACATTCTCTTAATTATGTTTATAATTTTAAAGAATTATTAATTTATAATATTTAAGGAACCATAAATTTATATAGGGCTCTTTTGAAAATATATTATCTTATCAAAATTCATTATTTTTCTATTGGCCCAAGTAGGGATCGAAAAAAATAATATTTCATAAAATTTATTAATTTATCGAGTATTAATTTGAAATTTTACCATAATTTTAACTTTAGGGAAGTGAATAAATATTCACACAATTTATTAGAGTATACTGGCTTGCTCTCGTAAAAAATAATAATCCATGCAACAACTAGCAATTATGAGGGATGGGTTTTTAATTTTGAAATAATCTATGGCCATCCTCTAAAATTATATAGATATTTTATTCTGAAGCACTTAGACGATTACATTTTTTTTTATCATGTATCGTTTTATTTTAGATGAAAAGGGCATAAAAATCAGCATTTGAAATGTATCTTCCACTAGTAGTTTAATTTCCAGAATTTGGAAATTCCGGTCTAAGAAAATTCAATTTATGATATCAACTATGTACTAACAATACTAAATCGACAGTCTTTATTTATTTTGTTTGCTGACAAATTCCAAATTTGTTGGATAACATTTAAAGCGCGAATTCAACGTGTAATAAATCAAAATCAAGTAAGTTCGATCGAATGGATGTTTAAACAAGCTCAAAAGCATTTTCTAGATAACTTCAACAATATTGTGTCTAGATAACTTCAACAATATTGTGTTTGACTCGACTTGACTCGACTCAATTTGATATGCCTAAGTGACATTTTCTCAAGATGGCCACTCATGATTACCAAAAGAATGCCATCAACCACGCCCAAAGAAAGTACTAACAAACAAAAAAAAAATGTAAAATGTAAACGAGAAAAGAAATAGGAAGTTGGCAAATAATAAAAAAAGAAGCTGTTGATATTCATAATAAATAGAAAGGTGAGAAATGTTGACATACCAAAAAAGAAGGCAGCTTTAGCTTAGCTGCTTGCAAAGTTTTGCAGTAACCACATATGTAACTGTATGTTGTGCTGCTTCCAAAATGCTTCACATATCACAGTCAGTCGAATGTACATCTGAAATGGGCATGGCTGACTATGCAAAAAGAACTTTTTTCGAACCAAAAAACTGCGATTTACACGTCTCAAAAACCTATCTGCTATTCGAATGAGGCTTCTTCGGGGAACAAAAAATCGAACCAGCACCAAACCTATTAGCAATCGGCCCAAATTCTGAGTCCTCGTCGTCACTGTCGATGTTGCTGGGGCTAGTCCTGTTCTGGATTCCTCTGCGTTGGAGAAGAAATACGTTGAAGTAGTAGCTAACCAATGCTTCCCTTCCCTTTTTAGGAAAATGCTTGAAAAGTTCATCCCAGAAGTATTTTTCTGCTGAGAGTGGATTGGATTGCACTACATGCTGGAATTTCATCTTGTCTTCCTTTGTCCAGGAGAAGGCGACATCCTCGCCCATAACATCGAATTTCCATAAGTAGAAAGCAGAGCCCAATTCAAGCTTCACTTTCAGCCTTTTCTCCCTAACATGGAACCTCACACATTCAAGAGACCCTATGAACTGACAACCACACGATTCCTGTCTTCCCTTTCCAATACGGTCCCTTTCGATTAAGCTTTTTTTCTTTTGTTCTGATAAATCCAGTGGCCAGATTTTGGTACCTAACCATTTTGGATCACTTTCATAATCCCTTCCCTGGAACTCGGGCAAATCTGCTTGATAATGTGAGCCCATGGGGATTCGCTTCTTCCGGTAGTGGCTCAAATAGGCAGGAGAATCAGCTGTTGACACAGACTGTTTCTCAGCATTATCCCCGTCACTCAGACAACCAGAGGAAGACGATTCAGTACCACCCCGTTCTCGTGCCTTCCGAGAAAAATCCTTGGAGGTCAGGATCCTCTGACTGCATCTTAACCTTTCAGAACCACATCGGTCATCATCGTACATGCTCGGGTGCATCTTTTGCTTCTTCTGCAAGGTACACAAGGAAATAGTTCAAATCAAGAAATTCCTGGATATGTTCCAAGACAAGTTTATTCTGAAGTGGATATGATATATTTGACAGACTAGGTGTGATGGAAAAACAAATATGCTAATGCAATTTTTTGCACTACATCCTAACCTTTTGTATCAAGTATGCTGCATATGCAGAAGAAATACCTGAAAATAGTAAATGCATAAATAGAAAAAGACATGGATGTTTTGATGGACTTTCATTCTGTAAATCTAGTCTACTCTCTGACTTGCCATGCATGTTATATAAGGTCTGCCCTCTATAACGTAATAACGCACACAATTCACTGTTGAAAACATACAATGCATCCGTCCAGCTAATCATGTGCATTTCTACGTAGAAATCTGCAATTGGGTCCATGGGTTTTATACATCTAAACATGGAAAGCGAAAGTTATTCACTTGAATAGGTTCTACTCAATCGAAGCTTGCAAAAAAGGAAACTCGCCACATTCCCATTTTCACAGAAATAAGCAAAAAGCTCTGGTGTTCAAAGAGATATTCTGCACATTATTCCAATTGGAAAACAGATCATACATATTTAGACCTTCGTTAGCATTAAAAGAAAACCATAGATCTGATATCAGACTCAGCTTTAGCATAGAGATCTTCTAGCTGAAGTAACTTCTGAATATATCAACATGGTTCTACCTATTTTGTGATCACGATACAGCAAAAATCTTTACTTCCAATATTAACATGCCTACCACAAGGGACCACTAGTTATTCTACATTTCTATGTAGCATAAAATACCACAACTGACAAGGTCTTCATAAACACGAAGTTCCTCGAGACAAAACATATGTTATAGCTACACATTACAGCATCTGTGATGAAAATAAGTGTCACCATTTCAGCGCCCGACGATGCAAGCTGCTGAAAATTACTAACACGCTGATAATCAAGGTGGATTTCTCTATCTTGCAAATGAAAAATAATAAATGAATATTTCGATGGAACAACATTAAAAAGAGAACTGCCAGGTTAGAAATGAGAAGACCGTAATCCAGGATACAGATGCAAGGACTACACTGGCTCTACTGGTTATAAAGATTAAGGCAGTTTAGCTAATTGGATGTTTCATGAATCATAGATGTTTCTTTACAATTACAACATGCCATGCATTTTGTTAAACATTTACATGCTAGGTACCAAAGACAAATAATACAGTGTAAACTCATAGAATATCTCAAAATATACAGCCTAATACCAAAGCATATATTCAATCATTGGGAGTATAATATGCAGACCTGCCAAACCGATTGTTCAGGCCCCGCTTCAACATTCCTTTTCAAAAGCATTGCCTCACGAACCAAGAGAATTTGCTTCCACTGCAGCTCACTCCCATAACCCTTCCATTTCTGCCTTTCAGGTAATGGCTCAGCAGCAGGCCCGCCAGGATCTTTTGCAACCTTACGAATCCAATTCAGCATGCCCGTATAGCACTCTCGTTTCCTTTTCTTACTAACCGAGTCCTCTTCCATTTGTGGATCATCGCCATCACCACCATTCTCAACACATTGCTTCTCATTAACATTCACATTACCACTACCTCTGTTTTTGTTGCTCCACTTCTCACCAAAACTCTTAACATCTACATTTAATTCAACAAATCCCACATTCTCATTAACACCTCCAAATTCCCTCTTCTTCAGCTCCACAAACTCATCATCTTTCTCAACTTTACTTGCTATGCCAGATATGAAAACCTTCGGATCCGAGTCTAACTCCATCAAAAACCTACTAAAATTGATGAATCTTTCTTCAATACCACTCGCTCCTTCCTCTCTATATTTCTCAGTTTTCCTCAACCATCTATCCAATGTATCCAAATACTTCACGTATACCAACTTCAAAGCAGCCGAAAACCTCAAATCAAACCCACAATCCGCTGCCACCGAGCTCCACAGCCCGTTTTCCGAAATGCTACAATACCCACCTCTCTTTCTCACAACAATCTGAAGTTTAAGCAAATCAACAGTCTGCCCCTCACCAATAACCGGCGGCAGTGGCCTCAAGCAAGAAATGCCATGTACTTCTTCTAAGAAAGCTCTAAGAAATTCAGTGAACGACCATTTAACTTTCCCATCGCCATTGTTATCCTTTTCAAAATCAAACAAAATCTCCGGTGTTTGAGCTTCCTGCAGAGTGTCCAGACAATCTTTCATACCAGACCCATCATTCTCTCTCTTCAACCATCCTGCCATTGTTTTTTTTTTCTATATTTTCAGACCCTAAAAACAAATCAAAGCCATCTCACACTGATATATAAACACGTACACAAAGCACAGCATAAAGAAGATGAAAACCAAAAACCCTTCAAAAAAAAAAGAAAAAGAAAAAGGAAACACAGAGCGACGGTGCAAGTGCGTGTAAAGTCCGAAGAGCAGAAAACAAAAAACAAATAGAAAAAAAAAAGAGAGAATTTTCGGACCTCCGCGAAGCGTTCGAGCGTTGATTTTCAGATGGGTTTTTGGCGGGACGAAGAGTAGTCGAAATACTACTGAGACGCGGAAAATTTCTTTTTGTTTTTTTTTCTATTGCGGCCCTATGAGAAAGAAAGTTTTTTTTTTCCAAGCCCCGGTCCTTTCTCTCTCTAAAACAGTGGGAGAGATAGAGAGAGAAAGGGTGGGGTGGGTTTTGAATAATTGTACAGAAACAGGCCCTTATGTCGAAAACCCTCAAAAATAAATCGAGAAATTGTAGGGAGGGGTCATTGGGAAAAGAGAGAGAGAGAGAGACGTACCAGTAATTGAATTTTCAAGGAGCTATTAGGGATTAGATGACTCTTCTTATTCTTCAATTCTTGACCCCTTTTTTTTTCTTCCAAAACTTTGGACTTTTGCCTCACAAACACTTCACTTTTATTCTATGGGGGTAGGGGTGGGGGTGGGGTGGGGTGGGTGGGGGTGTCAAATATAGAAGGAGAGATTTGGGGGGGTGGTGGGGGTGGATTGAGATATTGATTTTTAGGTTTGAAGGGATGTAGCTTTGGACTTTTGCCTCAATACCACTTATCTATTTGTTGGGGGTGAATGAAATATAGAAGAAAGGATTTGGGGGGTAGGGGGTAGGGAGGAGGGGGGCTTTGAGAAAATGGTTTTAAGTATTGAAGGGTTTCTAAGAAGATGAATAAGCATTTCCTCAATAAAAAAATAATAAAAAAAATAGAAGAAGATGAATAAGCATTGGTTTACATGAGTTACGTTAACCATGGTTAATTCAAATTTTGGTATAGGGTTGGTAGTGGGTTGGGATGAGCTCATTTTTTGAAAATATATCATTTGCTTTGTTAAAAGTGTTGTTATTTTTTTATTGGAGAAATGTAGATATTTCACACCAGATCCCTTATGACATTTTTTATGGCATCTTCTCTTATAAATTTTTATTTTTTTTAATTGTATTTTTAGTTTTTATTTTTTTTTATGATTTCATTTAATTTGAATTTTTTATTTTAAGACATCCTTTCCCAATTAGGATATATTTTAAAAAAATTAAAAATAACTAGTTATGATACATGAAATCTAACACGGTTGGACACGGAGAATCTAATTTGTAGATATTTTTATCTCTGTACATTATATTTAATTAAATCTTCTTCTTTTTTTGTTTATTAGCACAAAGTTTTGCTACTTGTATTATGTTGGGTCATTGTAGATTATCTCGTATTTGAATAAATATGTTGTGATTGTTGATGTATAAATGATAACTCGATAAGAAATTATAATTTATCTAATGCGGCATCAACAAGATTCAAAATATTTTTTTTAAGACTCCCACTATCGATATACAATACAGATTTGAGGTATTCTTGTGTAAGAATGTTTTGTGGGTTAACATTCATAAAACGGATTAAGATTTGAATCCAAACACAAATAAAATTATAAATATATCATTAAATATGGACGTGGATTTGGACATTGACCTGTCTTACAAATTTAACCCGTAAAAAAGTCTTAATAATTTTTGTAATAATTACGATTATGATACCTTGACTAGTATATAAAATGAAAAATGAACACCTAAACATTATGATTCAAATTCGATGGATTTTGGTATTTTTTTAATAGAAAAACACATGCAACTTATATTAATAAATATATTATTTTTAGCTATATCTCGCTATAGGAGTTAAGGTTTTATTTGGTGCTCTAAATCACTAATTTTGCACTAACACGAAAAAAAAATGTAATTTTGAAATTCGAATCCTGGAAATTTGTAAATTTGAAATTCAAACTCCTAGACCTTAGATCCTGATTATGAACATAGAACCATAAAAGTTGAATTTTGATTCGTGAATAGTGAACTTTATATATCGAGTTTATTAAAAAAATGGAAGATGAGGTGAAGTTAAAGGTTAAAAACCATTCATTTTCCTATTTTAAATCCTGAAAATATAAAGGTAAAAATCAGTTGAAAATATAAAGGACCACACGGACAAGATTTATATGGTTATTTTACCTCACAAAGAATGAAAACTCTGCATAAAATGTGGTGTTGTTGAATCATTATTTTAGGCAATTTGGTTATCTCATAAGTTCATCATACAAAGTAAAGGAATAAGAATAAGTGCCTAACTTGTCCAGACCTATTAATTTGATATCTATACTTTATTATATTTTTCTTTTTACCATGTTGATACTAGTGAATAACTTTTTCTTTTGTTGTTGTTGAAGGAAACAAGTCACTTTGGGTTTGGGACAACTTCAATCTTGCACCAAAAACGCCAAATTTGGTATTATCATAATTAAGTGTGAAAGGAACATTTTAGAGAATACATATTTGGGTTGAATAGTTAGAGATAAGGAAATTCTGTGTTAAAATTGCAGCATTTTGAGAGAGAGAAAGTAGTAAGTACATTAGACTCAGCTTGGCCATGTTGATGTTGATTCTTTGTTGAACAAATTTAAGAATCAGAAATCTTGATTTTCTGAAATCTATATATATGAATTATGATGCAAACAATATTTTATATCTAGTCCATGCATGCCTGATGCCCACCCCATCTGCGCATTCTTTCTGATGCTTGAGCCACCTGCAAATCCATGTAAATAAACAAATGCTTCATCTAATTTCCAAGTTTATTAATATACTTTGGATGTTCAAATTTTTCTTAGAATCAAGATCATCATATTGTTACCTCCTCATTCCAGTTTGTCCTCCACACAATGAGCAGTAGAATTACAGTTTGTAGAAAAGTCCCAAATATCATTCCCATCCAAATTCCCTGCATCAAAGCATCCATCATCAAATTCACATTCACACACACACGCACACATATATATATATGATGAGAGAGAAAGAGAGAGACAGACAAACAGAGAGAGATTCGTGTAGTACCTGAACACCTAATCTTGTTTTATAACCAAGAAGGAATCCAATAGGTAGACCGATGACATAATAACAAGTGAGATTGATAAAAGCAACCAGCCCTTGCCATCCTCCTCCAATAGCAACTCCTGCAAGAACAAAAACATTCGTTGCAAGAATTTCTTCGACCTCAACAGCATAGATTAATGGAAGCCTCCCACTGTCTGAAACAAAAAATCACCTGATATAACCGGCTGAATGCTGTTGAGCACCATTGTTACAGCAAGGAGATAGGCCAAATCACCCACCGCTTTCTGCATTTCCTTACTGTCCGTAAAAAGGATGGCAAACTCATCCTTCGTTGCTATTATGATCACCATGCTTAACATCCCAATAAGGAGAGATTCAAAGACCGTCACATAGACACAGTACTTTGCAGCCCTTGGGTGTCCTGATCCAAGCTCATTGGATACACGGACGCTGTAAGAAAGTGAAGAAGATCGATCAATTGTGAGATTTAGATGTTGAAAGAATTAGTCCTTGATGATGAATGATGTGATTTCTAGATATACCTTATTGCTGCATTAACTCCAATGAATAGCATACCTTCCCATCCATTCAGATTCATGCTGAGACAAGAGTTTTAAGTTCTTTCTTAGCTTCTGCTAAACTTCACGACAAAAAAAGACAATTCTTGATAAATGGAGACGAAGAGTCCTTACCAAATGGAAAGGGATCCGACAGCCACCACAGGATCCTCGAGATGGCCAGTAAGGACGATTATGCTCATGAAGTACCAAATCTCCAAGCATAGCATGATTGCAGAAGAGACGGAGAGTTTTAAAAAGGGCCAAATCTCTTTGAAGGCGAGCCAAGACAACCCGTTCCAGGTGTCTTGGCACCAGCCGACAATGTAAGCCATCTGAGCCAGAGCGATCCCCCAAGCAGATAAATTATAGGCAGCTGCTGCACCGGCTAAGCCCCATTTGAACACTCTGATGAAGAAAAATAACAAACCTAGGTGCAAGATTAACGCGAAGAATCCGACCCAAGCTAGAACTGCTACTTTACTTTGGGCTTGCAAAAATTTCTGAGTGGGGAAATTTATGGCAAGAGAAAACATCTGAGGTATTATATATATGGAAAACTTTCCTGCTATATCAGCAATATCATGCCTTTGGCCTAGTAGCTTTAGCACTGGTTTCGAGTAGATGTAAAGAGGCATCATACAGACACATGCTGAAGTAAGAATTAAACATGATCGTTGCATGTAAACTCCGAGCATATTTATTTCTCCGGCTCCATATGCCTGCCCACACAACGTCTCCAGCGCACTAGCCATGCCAAGCTGTTCCAAAAAGAAAGATTATGAGAATAAATCAATAGAATTTCAATGTGTTTTTGTTCTCGAGTCCACTAGGACAAATTCAATAGCACGGATGCAGCACAAGAAGAAGGAAGGACAAGAAATCTCTGAACCTCATCATAGTGGAGAAACTAACCAAGAATCCGAAAGATAAGTTTGCAATGACAGACAGAGAAATGGCCACACCAGAGAGCTCAAGATTTCCAATGTGCCCAACGAAAATGCTCGTGAATGAATTGATGCCATAGTTACAGAGGATGTTGAAGGCAATGGGAGCTGCAATAGACCACAACTTGACTGATTCTACAAGGAACAAAGCCTTGGCATCCTCGAACGTCTCCACAGGCGGAGAGTCACCCCCGTCGCCATGTGGAAGAAAGGCGGAGGGCGCATCATGGAGCATCAGCTGCTCATCAGATGTATCAGACGTTGATAGGGAATCAGACGATGGTCTCTCGATTTCCAAGGCATACATGGATTCCGTTGATGGTGATGATGAGATTGAAGAGGTTGAGTCATTGCTGTCCAATGCTCCTCCTCTGGCATTTTCTGTAACCCTCTCAATCTTTGAATTTGTGTCTCCTGTATAGTAAATATTTCTTGCCAAAATCAGATTGAAAAAGTTGCAAAAGAATCTGAAATATTACAGAATCTGGTATTTTCTTGAGCATGTTTGCTTTTTTTGTGGCAAATTTATATGGTTTCTGTTATCGTACTATCTATAGATGAGGAAATTCTTACAAGTGGTAGGCAGTCTTCTAACAGCATCAGTTAGGACATGAATTGCTCTTGACCTTTGACAAATAGCCCACATCTGGAGTCAACAGGTCAATGCTGTATATTGTACGTACGTATAATCGAAAAATATTTACAATTAAAATTATATACATACATACATATATATATATCAGCACCATACAAATATCAAATAGTATTTTTAATATGTCCTCAAAAACTTTTCTTTGTTTCAATTGAACTCTCAAACACTGCAGACATTATTACTATATCCTCAAACAGACAACGCATTACGTTATTAGTATATCTTGAAATAGCCACACAAACTAAACCCAATTATAACAAAATGTATAAAGTTCAAGGATTCAATGGAGCGAAGTAAAAAATTGAAGGACTCGATTGCAAAAACACACAAAGCTTGAGGATTTTGAGGACTAAGAACAAAACACTTGAAAGATAAAGAACATATTAAAAAAATAACAAAATAAATGAATTGTCAGTCAATTTTCTCCGTATCTTTAGATAATAAGATACCAAATTTCGCTCAATAGAGGTTGAATGATCTTGAGTTATTGCCCTCCATCTTCTCACAGTCTTAGTCAGTTGTGTAAACATGTTCGACTTAACTTGACTCAATTACTGACTGCATGAAACAGAGATCCACATCATATCTACTCCGTCAATGAATTAATATTTCAATCAGAACGAGTTTCACCACAAAATTTCAGAAACTTGATGAATCCATAAGATCAAAACAGCATCTTCAGCTAAAGCCTAAAGAGTTGCATGAAGCAATATATATATATACACAACCAGACTCAGTAATCTATTCCAGCATTCAGTAATTTTTGTAAACTGAAAGACCACAAGAATTACTAATTTACCATCTCCTAGTGTTGATCGCCATTGTATCCAACCTTTTCACAGCAAGTCTCATCAGCTTCTTGAAGCAACTAGCTCGTCCAACGTTGACAGCAGCACTGATCAAGGATCAGTCCTCCTTCGGCCTTCTCTCGACTCCTGGCCATGAAAAGAGAAGGGTTGATTTCAAATAAAACTATGGAATTTTTTTAAGCACAAGTGAAGCAAACGAAGCTATGAGCCTTGGCAGTCACCTCTCCAAATTGTTACCAAAGGTTGTTATTCAACAACAAAGAGAAGTTATTGAGACGATTTGGAGTCCTTTGAATCTACGGAGATCGAGGCGTTAGCATCAAAACTGCCAGCATCCTCCTGTGGAACCCTTCTCCCTGAATCAGCAGCAACGCCTTGAAAGGACTCCCCAGAAACTAGTGCTTGAAGCAGCTTCGGAGGTGGTGGAACGGTCACCTCCACCACTCCTTCAAGCATTTTCACCACCATCCCCATCGTAGGTCTAGTAGATTCATCATCCTGTATGCACCAAACCGCAATCAATCCAATGCGAGCTGCTTCTACCTCATTATACATGTCTCCAAGCCTGTGGTCAACAACCGCTGCAACATTTCCATCGATTATTTGACGTGCTGCCCAGGGCGGGAAAAACCACTTCTCTTTTTCCCTCTCTCCACCTCCATTAGGGGAAGGCGGCCCCTCCACATTGCGCCTGCCGCCTATCAACTCCAACAAGGTCATTCCATAGCTATATACATCAGCTTTTGAGGTGATTGCAACGCCAGAGATCCACTCTGGTGCAACATATCCCCACGTGCCACGCATGGTTGCAAGCACCCGGCTAAAGTCCCTGCCGATCAACTTCGCCAACCCAAAATCTGATACCTTAGCTGAGAAATCTTCCTCCAATAGGATATTCTCCGGCTTTATATCACAATGTATAATACAGTTCCGACACTCTTCATGTAAATAAGCAATGCCTCTTGCTGTCCCGACAGCAATGCGAAACCTTATATCCCAACTCAGACTCTGATTACCGTGTTTTAAGTATGTGCTGAGAGGTCCATTTGGCATGTAATCGTAAACCAAGAGACGATGAGAGTTTTCAGAACAAAATCCTCTTAATCTGACCAAATTAACATGCTGAATATTTCCAATAGTGCACACCTCTGCTCGGAATTCCTTTTCACCCCCACCAGGCCTTTCGAGCCTCTTCACAGCCACGGCAGAAGAATCCGACAACGCACCTTGAAAAACTGCTCCAAACCCTCCATGACCTAGCTTCACAGAGAATCCCCTAGTTGCAGCATGGAGCTCCTTATAAGAGAACACCCTTAGATTCGTAACTTGGAACCCACTGACGTCTTCTCCCATTCTTCTCATAATCTTTCTCCTCCTCAAGTACAAGTTTACAGTTCCTATACTCAAAATCACAAGAATCCCACAGATCATTCCAATCAAAACAGTTATCTTCTTGTTCTTCTTTTTGCCAGCAGCTCCGATCGTCTCCACCCTCACATACAAGTTATCCTTAATAGTGCTATCAGAAGTAATATTACGCAAGTTCAAAAGTGAACCGTACAAATTCTTGCATATGTTATTGATCGAGTTATGATATAAACCTACACAAGAACAATTCTTCAGACACGCACTCTCACACTCACTTCTACTCCCACTAAACAACACAACCATGGTTCTCTCATGACTCACAACCCCAACTTCCTCAAACTTATCATTCTCACGACAAGTAGCATCACCTTCACGCAAACAACCCTCTGAAAAATCATCCTTACTCCACGAAACACTATTCACCGGCCTAAAACCATTCAAGCACTGACAAGGACTCAATGGATTGCCATTACATAACCCCAAATTCCCACACAATGTATACACTCTACATATATTATCAGGCTGTGACCAAAAAGAGTTCCACACTTCACTCTGTTGGGACCATGTAAACTGCTTTAGCTGCCCCATATGATCGAGGATGAACCTCGTCAATTGGGGCTTTATGCCACTCTCCAACGGCACCTCAGTGTACCCAAAAGTCGCCGTTGGAGTAAAAGGATCTAGAAATTCAAACCTATATATGTAAGGAATTGTCATTTGAGGTACACCAGCAAATGCATTTCCACTCCAATTACCAGTAGTCCAATATGTATACAAATTACTCTCATCGACACTGTCACTATCATTACTATAAAACAGAGCAATCTCACCATAAGTAAGTGGATTCAACCTCAGAGAATACCTACTCGGAGCAGGATCAACTGAGCTCCTCCAAGCAGTCAGCCGCTGCTCCGCCGTCAAGTTCATGCCGGGAAGCCACGTGTCCGTCGGAAAATCGAAGCTCCGCCACACAATTCGGCCATCACTACTCAACAGAACCAAATCCCCTTGCTCTAACAACCTAAAACCACTTGCTTTTTCGACATTGTTCGTTTCCCAAACGATGTTTCTTGAATCTTGGTCTACTACAGCCAACTTCCCATCATCGGTGATTTCCGCAGCTGCTGACCACAAATTCTTGAGGGGTTTCTCACGGTTTGCAACCCAAACATACGTGGGAATCGGGATTGAAGCATACCAAATCCCGAGATACCAACTTAGCGCATCATTCGGGGCAAAAAATCCCACCTTGAAGGTCTTGTTTTCACTTGAAATCGTGGCGTTTCCCCTCAGAGTCACCTGAAATTTCTCCAAAGATTCTAGCTTTCTGCTTGAATCCGCGAAAATATCGCCTTTCTTGCTAAAAGATTCCAACTTTACGCTGGAATCAGTGAAATTTTGAACTTTCTTGAAAAAATTTGTTGAATTTGCATGTGGGTCGCTTTGTTTAATCACTGACTCTGAAGCGAGGATATATGATGAGAAAAAACAAATTAGAAGAAATTTGATGGCTAAATGCATTTTATCCATTTTACAGCATTCTAGTAATCTAGTTGCTGAAACTTGGACTAAAGAAACAGCATTTTTTGTTCTTGAAATTGCGGGGGTAGGTGTAAGAAAATAGTGAGATTTGATTTAAATTTTATTTTACTATTTATTGTAATCTTTTTCGTTTTCTTGGATATCTGACTGTCTGAAAAGCTGCCACTCATGGACAAAGGAACAAAAACAGAGGTCAAGGTTGTTAAAATTACATCTGTAGCCCTTGCTGATTTGTGATGTAATGCTAATTTGTTGCTGTGTTTTTGGGCTTATGTGAGGTTAGTTTGGTAAATGTAGAGGGATTCAGTAATAGAATATCTGTAGAAGGGATGTTGTGGCAGACAGAAGATCTTGGATTCCCCATGCAGTTTTGACTTTTTCTCTTTCACACAATGATTTTAATTTCTTTACTTATTGCTCAAAAAAAAAAAAAAAAAAATAGAAACAGTTACAGAAAAAATGAAGATCACATTATAATCAAATATAAATTAAAATTTGTTGTAGAATGTCAAACTTGAACTGTAAGTTAAAGAAGGAAAAACTGATTTCACAGAAAAAAAGATACATTTATCCTTCACAACCTACTTTTCAATTCCAATCTCTAATTATCAGTGTTTCCAACTCATTTTACAAAGTATCCTTTTTTTTTTGTTGTTGCAGGATCAGTTATTTGACATTTTAGAGTTATTGGTTTAGAATGTATTTGATTGATTGTAAATTTGTATATTTATAGTGAGACCCACTTTGAAATTGAGGTTAGTTGAAGGTGAGTATATGATTACGATAGGTTAATTTGGATTGAAACTAATGTCCGTAAAATTTTAAAATGAACAATACACTACATGTTTTCAACGTCTAGAATAGTAGAAAATTGAAAATTAGATGTTTGAAAATAATTACAAACAACCCTTAAGCATGAGACAAATTCTTATTAATCAACTAATATTTATAAGATTTAAATTGAGAATTGCAGAAAAAACCATCTAAAATGGAAGGAATAAAAGGTAGATGAAGTATATAGGAAGGAGACTTTCATCAATTTAAATACAAAAGAGAAATATGTACACAGTTGGATTCGAGTTGCAAGAAACAAGGGGCACAAATCTGCACATTCTAATACTTCAAATAAATCTCTACAAATACATAGTATGGAGAGAATGCAAGAAAAAGCTTTCAGTCAGAAACGCACCCAGACAGGCATCTGCGTACTGCATGGAAACGGAAACTCTATTAGACAGAAAGAGTCGATACCCCCGTCTAGGTGGCATGGGCGACCTTCCTCAGCTCGGAGAGATGACATGTTTATGATATATTTGCTTGTGGATAGATTTACAAGGTTCATGGATCTCCGGAGGAAAGAATGAACTACTGGCAATGGCCTCGTTGGTAGAATGGACGAGCATGAATTATGTGCGTCTTCAATAGGGAGCAACAAATGAATGACAAGAAAGCGCATTTTGGAAGTCTTAGAGGGGTTCGTATAGCATTTCCTGCATTCATTGAGTCCAAACATTGGCACTTAATTGACATCACACACACACACACACACACACACAGAGGAATGTGGGAATCTGATAAGATCTTTCTTTGCCCTGGTTAGGATATAGAGCTTTACCTTGATCAATACAACACTCCATTTGCGAGAAAATTCTTAGGAAAAGCCAAATCACATGCAGATAGTAGAAATACGGTTCAGAATCTATTCGAATATGTAAGTTGCAGTGGAGCAAACCTGATCACAGATAGGGCAGGTGTCACTTCTTTCCATCCACTCAAGTATGCAAGAGAGGTGGAAGTGATGGTTACACTTGGTTGTGATCTTAGGATTCTCGGCATTATACTCTGCAGAAGAAAGCAACGCGAAGGAGAATCAGATATCTGCTGCTAATCCCCAAGGGATATAAAGATGGTTTGTTTTACCTTCAAGACAAGTAGGGCAAGCATCCTCTTCATCTTTCGTGGAGATGCTAAGTCGCTTGGACTTCAGAAGCTCGAGTTCTGCCTTCTTTGGAGAGAGTGGGAGGTAGTTCGGTTGGTTCCTGCAATCTTTGAGATCCATGTGGCTAATAGTCGCTCCACCAGACTCAACATTTGTTGATTGAGGTCTTCCTAATACCACATCATATGGGATAGGTGCAGGAGGGGGTCGAAAAGTATCAGGGGTAGCCATATTCAGATTTAAATCGATTAACAGTCCAGAAGACCGTACAGTAGCAACACCATCATGAGATGTCAGAGACTCATGCTCTTCCGAATCAGGGGGGTACTGCAGAAATGAGTCAGCATATTAAAACTGATTACAGAAATCAATTTATTTGCATGCATTCCTTTGTAATTTCCCCCCTCGCTAAGATTAAAGACACTGCAATCTAGTTCTGATATATAATCCAGATATATGATTCATCATCTAGCCAACTTCTAAATTCTTGCTACAACTCCACAAAAAATTATATCCCCTAGCAATATAAACACAACATATACAAATTAGGTACGAGTAAGGTGGAATTTTTTTAGATGCCAAAACAATTGTTTAATTTGATGTCGAAGATCAAATAGCCACAATACATCTCTATGGAGTCCAACTGATCCTCAGAAGTCTTAAATCATTTTTTACACAGCAGATCAATGGCACGGACAACATCTTCAGCAACGTTCTTATATACTCAATGGCATGGACACAACATCTTCAGCAAGGACAGGAAAGGTTGTAAATGGGACCTAGGTAGAAGCTACAAGAAATATTACATAAAATTCAAATGCAGAAGTCCTAAGAAATAAAAACACAGAAAGAAGATATAGCAGCACGCCAACCATAAGTATTTATAATTAATAAGTTTTTCAGTTCAGAGTGATAAGGGAGAATGGGATACTAACATAATAGTATACGGGTGTTCCGTGAAGCTGCAGCTTTCTGGAAGAACAACAGCAACCTCCCATATTTTAGACTACTTTACTCAGCAGTGAAACTCCTGAATGCTAAATCGTCCGGTTTCTGTTGTTTTAGCACTCAACATCACAAATGCTTCAATGAGAAGCATAAAACATTATAACAGTCTCAGAGTGAGATAATTTATCTAGAAAGTCACTAACAACTGCAGAAGCTTAAACTTGCCTCAAATAACAGAAATCAGCAGAAAAGCTCTCAGGAAACTAGGAATAATCAAAATAACTGGCAGTCCAACAATAGAACTATAAAAGGGCGTGAGCAAGCTCTCATATCAATTCAACTACAGCATCTATACTTCCAGAAAGAGAATGGTATAACACACACAGACTCTCTCTCTCTCTCATACACAAACAGAAAACATAATTCCATTACAGAAATAGCAGGAATGCATACACTGCCAGTTCAAATTGAGCACAATAACTACAAAATCCCGTTTCACGTGATCACAAGTAAACAAAGCACGGCAAGATAATTCTCATATAATTGAGTTCAAGAATCAATCTTAAACTAGTTCCAGAGCAAACCCACAAGCACTCAACTCAGTTTCACAGTAAATAAACACAATCCATCAGTTTCAAGAAGAAGAAAATAGCATCGAGAAATTGTAAAAAAAAGTTACCAAAATATATTTCTGCGTGAGCGTGCAACATGGAGAAAGCTTGGGCCTTGGAGGCTGCTGCTTATGAGTTTGGAAAACAAGGGTTTGATTTAGTTGATTTCATGGCAGTGGGGCTCTGCTTTTTCAGCCTTTTTGTAAAGATTGGGGCATCTTTACAAATAATGGAAATTTGGGGGAGCTGGAGTGGAAAAGAGAAGGGAAATGTTTAGAAAGTCAAAACGACATAAATGGAAGTCGGAGAGCTACTTGCGTTGGTGAAGATAGGCACCTTACCATTATTCACTGGTGATTAACATTTTGATTTGTATCTTTTTATTTTTTTGCTATTTTTGAAAAAAAAGTATATATTAATTCTCTAACAATAGAAAATTAGGACAAACGCGATTTAGCTGGAGTTAGTTTAATTCTGTTAGTCATAATCAACTTACATTTCGAGTTATTCATTAATTTTGTATAAAGTAAATCATTTCCTCAGTTCCGGGAGGGATGGGCTAGTGGTGGAGTGAGGTTGCTTAGAGACCAAAAATCATGAGTCGAATCTCCTCAATCCACATATCGGGTGTGTGAGTAAAAAAAAAAAAGTAAATCATTTCCTCAATACCACCAAAGATCACGGGTTCCAATTTTCTCAATACCACCGAATCAGAATCATTTCTCCTAAAAAACAGTAATAAATCTTATATAAAAAGTAGAAGTTCTTTTTATTTCTAAGAATGTTTAATAGTTATGGATTTTTTTTTTACTTTTTTTTTTTTGTGATTGGATAAAGAGAGAGAAATTTGTGATTGTGTGAGAATCTAGTTTTATTAGAGAAAAAGTTATCTAAAAGTGCGAAAATTGGGTAGGAGTTGTTTACCAATCAATTTAAATGAGTAACTTTCATCACTTGTGAGACTTAACGACTATTTAATGTATCGTGTGATTAGATTAGTCTATTTTAATTGTTTTATAAAAAAAGGAGTCAACTGTATCTTTAGATTGAGTTTGACTTGCCCGATCTAATCATATCTCAACCCAATTCATTTTTAGATAAAAAATTATGGATTCTATGACCATAATAGTTTATTTTCTTCGATGGTCTATGAAACTGTATAATGAGACAGATTATACTAATTATTTATGTGTGATGAATTTAATATTAATATCTTATATAATAAAAAGTACCATAATTACGCGTATTGAATTGTATCCCATATGATCTAAGTATAATTAGTGTGACATAAATTCAACTTATCAATCACAAACTCACTATTTATACTAATCAATTCACTCAACGGTACAACAATTCCTATTACACCTCGTACTTGAAGCATGTTTATCTTGTAGGTAAAATATTAAATGATTTTTATCATATCTATAGTGCATGAAAAAAATACAACATATTTCATTGATTAATTGGTTGTTGAAACCGTGATATTCTACCGTTGAAAAGTCGTCAAAACTCGAGAAATCTCAAGATTAGATTAGTATATTACGTAGAAAAATATATTTCCGTCATTTTTTATTTGTAGTCGTCGCTATTAAATTAAATTCAAATTTATTGATTTATTGTGAGCCGTTCGATTTAAAATGTATCTGTGAAAATCAATTTTATAGAATGCTATTTGTAAGAATATCCACCCTAACGAACATGTATTAAATTTGATGCTACTTATACGAGGAGTGCCCAAGTTTTTTACATATGTATAATTCAATATTTTTAAGTGACATTTTTTGTATACTCTATGTGGGAACTAAAAAAATGTGTTCTTAATTTTTATTTTTTTTTGTCTGTAAATATGTTCCCGATTTTATCAGACGATATCATAAGAGTTTTGTAAAATAATATCACCACTTTGAAGAAAAATAAATTAATTTACACATCTTTTATACAAACATACACATAAAATATCATTTAAAAGTATTGCATTATGTATATTTTAGAAAATCCAGACACTAATTGTAACTACGTAAGAGTAGCATCGAATTTACCCCTACCCCGAACATCTCATTGGAAATGTGCCAAAAATATTTATTATCCATTTGAAATTATTGTTTGTAGCAAAAGGGCAAAAAAAGAAAGAAATTATCGGTGGGGAACAAGAAAATAATTCCCATTAAGTGGCGTTAAAAATTGGTTTTTGGGCCGAAAATTGTGGAGTCCACCAACTTTCGAGTCGTGAAGTGGCACACAAGTATAGTAACTACTAACAACCTTTGATTTTGATATATACACTATAATGCACTTTTTAATGAGTATTTTACGTTACATATGTTTTTAAATTGAGCTGGTGTTATAAATTATAGATGTCATGCATGATTGATCATTATAATGACTTGTATGAATAGATTAAGATTTTTAAGCTTAATAAATAATGCAATTGTCATTTATCTCAAATTATGATTACCGTGGCTAATGTTAGATTAATTAAGAGTTATAATTACTTCTTGTTACTAACCAAAAGTGAACTCAAAGGTAAGTTATACCTTACGTCTTTAAGAGAAATTGACATATTATCTATTTTATGCAAAACTGCTCTTATATATTATTACTTATGATGTATTACGAATGATTCGATAGTAATAATGGACTTTTAAATTCATAATTTTTCAATCATTAAGTCGTTTGCTATATCAATTAATTACCCAAAACGTAATTTATATATACATTATGCATCTAGACTTTCTCAAATTTGTAGTATACACGTGAAAATTATGGATGGGCTATGTTTGAAATTTTGGCACCCCTATCTTAAAAATATAATTAAGTATTCCAATCATTGAAGCATAGATTGAATTTTAGTCCACATTATAGTGGGTTTATTCTACAAAAAAACAGCTGGAAATAAAACATATATATACTATTATAAGTAAATATATATATATATATAACATTTTCGAGCATATGCTTTGTTAAAAAAAGAAACATAACAATAGAATGCTGCTAATTACAATCATAGATAATTGCTTAAAAAAATTATAATCATAGATAAATTTGTAAACTCGATGCGTTTTGACCACCTATGTCACTAATTAGGTTACTCTAAAGATTACTGAATTTATTTTCTAAATATTTGGAAGAATGATTATTTTACATATGAGCTCCCATTTTGAATCATGAAATATAAACCGTAGGAATTCAACCCATGCAAAATATTCAGTACGCAAACACAATCATTATTAATTTATTACCCCCTTAAAATTTAAATAATTGTAGTCGGAGAAAAAGACCGTATATATATGAATAAAAGTCAAAGTCACCGTCTCTCACAACTTGCAATTTATTGCAAAGCTACCCGCCATCTCTCTCTCTCTCTCTCTCTCTCTCTCTCTCTGTATCAAGTAATCAAACTCAAACCACTTGAAAAACTCGTGCGACGTTCGAGTATCGCTAACCATGACGAGTCCTCTGTTCGGTGGCCAACGGCGGAACTCCAACGGCGGAACGCCTGTAAATTCGTCTCTCTCGGCGAGCACCTCGACCTTCTCCTCCTCAGCCTCCACCACTTCTCGGAGGTCAGCCACCCCAACCACAACCGCCGCCGCCGCCTCCCAGAACCCCATCATGAACGCCGCCCGCTCCGTCGCTGATGCTCTGGTGTCTTGCTTCACCCCCCCTGAACCAGAGAAAAACTCAAGCAACACATTCAATGATTCTTCAGGTACATGATCTCACTGCACACACACACAGTCACGTTATGTTTGTTCGAAGGAAATTTCTGAGATTTTGGTTGGAGAAAGTTTTCATCTTTTGGATTTATTTATTTATTTATATCAATTTTAGTTTATTGGTGAAACTAGGTACAGTGTCTATTACAAGAAATCGCATATATACTAGCATTGATTGTGTGCAGATCCACGTTAGATACTGCATCGATCTATTTAACTGGATGTAGTATTCTCAAGACTGCTAATTTGTTTGGGGCGTCGGATTTATTTTTTGATTTCTCAATGATTTTCGAGAGAATTTATTTTACAATCATGAGTGAATAACAATGTGGTAATGTTTATATGATTATTCAGTAGTTAATTTTGGCCTTTATTTAATTGTAGAGTGTGGCTGTGTCCCCAATTGATGACAAGATTATTAACTATTATTGAATGTGCTTTGGTGGGAAAAGAGTATAAATAATCATGCAGTATTTTTTTGTTATTTTTATGAATCCAACGAAACTTCATTTTGATACTATATATTAATCATATAGGAACTGAATTCCTAGTTGAATGGGAAAAGATTTGTAGATGATCATGTTGTTATTTTGTCTGAAGCATCAAGTTCCGGAAGCAGGCAGAGGCGTAATTCAAATCAATCGATATATGGTAGTTCCAACGGCTCAACTCACTCAAGAGAGCCAGGAAGTGTTAAATTCACCATTGAAGAAATCCTCAAGGCAACCAAAAACTTCTCACCCAGCTTTAAAATCGGACAAGGAGGATTTGGAACAGTCTATAAGGGTCATCTCGAAGATGGAACTATGGTTGCCATCAAACGTGCAAAGAAGGTAATTAGACTGTAGTAGATCAAATGATGGTGCCCTTGATATCATTTTCTTGCACAAAGTTATCAAAATAGAAGTTATTTCTATGATGTTGCTGTAGTTTGTTTCTAAGATTTGTCTGTTTGCAGATTGTGTATGATAAACACTTAGGAGTCGAGTTTCAGAGTGAGGTTAAGACTCTTGCACGAGTGGAACATCTGAATCTAGTTAGATTTTATGGATTTCTGGAGCATGAAGATGAGAGAATTCTTGTTGTTGAGTATGTGGCTAAAGGAACTCTTAGAGAGCATTTGGATTGTGAGTTCTTTCTACCTCCTTCGTGTTCTTGCATTTGGCGGTATGCTTGAATTCTTCGCCTCTTTTAACATTCTTGATTTTGCAGGTGTAAATGGTGACATTCTTGATTTTGCTTCACGGCTAGATATTGCGATTGATGTGGCGCATGCAGTCACATATCTGCATATGTACACAGGTTTAAATTTTTGTTTGATTTGAAGAGACTTGATTTCCATGGAGTTTCCTGCGTTGCATATTCATTTCTGTTTTCTGGAAAATGATGCAGACCATCCCATCATCCACAGAGACATCAAGTCTTCCAACATTCTCCTCACTGAAAATCTACGAGCAAAAGTTGCTGACTTTGGCTTTGCACGACTGGCTGCTGATAGTGAATCGGGGGCTACACATGTTTCTACTCAAGTTAAAGGAACTGCTGGCTATTTAGATCCTGAATACCTGAAAACTTACCAACTCACAGAGAAGAGTGATGTTTACTCGTTTGGTGTTTTGCTCGTGGAGCTCATCACAGGCAGACGCCCTATAGAGCCCAAACGAGAAATCAAGGAGCGCATGACTGCCAAATGGGTATATCTATTCCCTTCTCGCTTATGATATGCATGTCTGTGTCAGCACTGCTTGCACATCTTGAGCTATGATAAATAGTTGAGAGAGATAGAGAGAGAAGAATGTATGTTCAGTGTTTTGACACAAGTATGTAAATTGCAGGCAATGAAGAAGTTTCTAAATGGTGATGCAATCACAACTTTGGATCCAAGGCTGGTGAGGTCTCCTGCAAATAACTTTGCCATGGAAAAGATCTTTGAATTGTCGTTGCAGTGTTTAGCTCCCCACCGGAAGAACAGACCAACCATGAGGAAATGTGCGGAGATTCTTTGGAGCATCAGGAAGGATTACAACGAGCTATCAACTTCAGATGAAATTCAGGAGTAAATATATCGGATTCAAGCACGCGGCATATGCAGTGCAGATGATTCCATTTTTCGAATGTTTTCATCGCTTTTTACAGTGTTGTGAAGGAAGAAGCCACTGTCACAGGGTAAAAATGGTGATTGTACATACATATCATACACTGCTGAAGCAAGCGCAGCAAGCTGTTTGGAGAGTTTTTAAGGTGGTTTGATTTGTATGTTTGGCTTATATATGTGTAGGTAATTCTTTAGAGAGAAAAGATACACAGTATTGCCAATTTTTGAACTGTATATTCATAATTCATGGCTTGTTTTGATCATATGCTATGTAATTATTTTGTGTATTTTTATTTTACGTACATGTACTTTCTTCTTTCCCTTCTTTTTTATTTCAATCCTATCATATGCAACATATTATGCACTCCCGCAGTTATGACAACTATTTTGGACAAGTCAAGAAAATGAAAAATAGTTTAACCTGTAAAACTTAAAAAGAGAGGTTTCACATTAACCCACTATATATGTAGAATGTAAGAAAAATATACAGCACTATTACAACTATTTTGTTGAGAATCTACTACTTTTACTAGTGTTGCCTAAATATCTAAACAATGGTATGAAGGAGAAAAATGAAATGTATCTATCTTTCAAGTCTTTGTTCACCTCCGTTGTATGAATTCTGTCGGGTTAACTCGTAGCTCCCATCCGAGAGTCTTTCGTTCTCACATGTTGTAACATTTGCTTTCGAACAGAGGAAGAGGAAGGAAGACGTGTATATAGATATGTGCCACAAACTGCACATTATTTTGCACCAAACATGAGAGAGAGAGAGAGAGAGAGAGAGAGAGAGAGTGTAGATCATACCTGTGCCAAATCCAGTAGCTTTCAGTGCTCTCCATTTTCCAGCTAATGGCAGCCATCGCCAATGTAGCGAATCCTGCTATGATAAATCCCCAGCGAAAGCGTTTTATGATCGTCTTGATAATGTTACGAAACCATTCTTTGATGATTTCCCATCTGAATCCATCAAGAAATCAGAAATATGCAAAATATATGATATGTAACACGAGATGCAACATCAAATTCAAATTACAACAGAAGAAGAAGTGATGCCCTGGAAATTCCACAACTTATGTTGCTGAAGGAAATTATCATCACCTTACCTACCTGATAAGAAGATTCAAATGGAGCTCTCTCGGAAATGAAAATGTCCGGTTACGAGCACAAAACTCGAGACCCCACCCGACGAGAAGACCGAGTGTTCCTAGGCCTATTACATAGCCAATGTTTTTGGGCCTGCAAAAACCTACGGTGATTAACTCCAATTGCATCATAGATATATAAGCATACAGCCGTATTGAACTAGTACCTAGTTGGCCCCGTTTCAGCTAAGAGGGCCGTTACGATTGCAAGAACCGTGTGGATTGTCCTCTTTGAAACTTCACTAATAGTGGATAGGTATACGAAAGTACTCACAACAGCCATGAAAGAAAGCCAGAAGTCTAGGAACTGAGAGCACAGAATCATGAATTAGCTGTAGGAAAAGAAAATTTTCAGGAAACCGAAGACTGATAAAATCTGTACCTGTAAGACACGAAATGTTAGTATGCACCATGTGCCGACATCACATGAATGATACAACGCGCTAGCCATGCCACTCGACGTGTAAAGCACCCATTCTGCAAATGCCTGGAGAACCAAAAAGATACAGTCACAAGAAGAATATTCAGAATGTACGAGGAAAAGTATCTTGCTTCTTGACGTTCATAGATCTTTATACATACCTTATTGCGGAGGGCCCAATAGGCTGGGAGTACTGCAGCAGCATTTGATGCTATAAGGAAAATTGATTGTTTGATGTGGCCTAGAAAATGTTCCACCATTTTTTCATTAACAAATCGTTATATAGCAAAGCTATTTTACCCAAAAATGCTAAAATAAAAATTCAACCAAAATGGGAATTTTAACTTATTGCCAAGCATGAGCTTTTTAAAGTCAAGAACTGGAAGAAGAAAGCAATAAAGATCCAGATTTTGATTTTTTTTATTATTGTAACCTCTCACATAGATTCACACTTCTTTTAGTTAGACAAACAATCTACTCTATATACGCAAGAAATACGAATGTATAATTGCAGGTGAAATCCAGAGAAGAAAATGAACTTACCTTGATGTGATACAAGTTCAACACTGCAGTCAAAACCTCCGTGGTTCCTATCACAATCACAGTAACTGAAGGCCAGATAGAAACATGGAATCAGACATAATATGAGTTGGCTGAGTTGCTTCTACATAGTATGTTAAAATGTGGACGAAGGGCATATGCAAACCTGTACAGCATAAGTCCACTAGTATCTAAAACCGATTTACATGTTCCATGAGAAGAGCATTTCTGTGGACACCTCTCTAGAGATAAGGAGATGTCAGTTTTACCAGTTGAATCAGCAGGGTTTATTTGTCTCAACCCAAAGCTCCAAGTTCCTCCTCTGACATACAAAATATAAAAGCTTATTATATCCTCATTCGAATCATATAGCTTGAAGAACATGGACCCATTGCTGCTGCTTGTGTTGTTTGCATAGAAATAATCCCAACTGTGAAGAGAAGGTAATCCTCCATATCTTGCATAGAGTTCATAATTAATCTTCGATTTAGCACTCAGATGGATGTGTATGTTTCCTCCAGTTGCGCCATAAGGAATGTCGAGGAGAAAAAAGGTCCAAGCACCTTCACCACTTCCTCCAGTTGAAAAGTTACTCAGGAAGGGCTCAAGAGGAAATTCATTGGAATTTGATAAAACCTCTTGCGTTATTGGCATGTAGTTCGACTCAAAAGGGACAGATGGATTTTTCCTAAGAACTGTCTGCAGTAAAAACTCTTGGCGATAAGTTTACAGAAGATCAGGAGATCATAATAGCTGAGAGAAAATCTTTACGAAGCTGGTAACACTAAGAGCTAAATAGATTAGTTCCTTATGACGCACAAGAGCTTCAAGAAAAGCAGAGAAAAATCATTATCTCCGTGTATCATTCATTAATCATCAAAACAAATATTGTCTTAGTAAACAGTATGAAAGATTAAATTTTTACCTGAAGAATGTGTCGTTCAAATGTGCAGTTTAGTCCAGCTTTGTCCATAGGACACTGATTCACTTGCCATACTAACAAATAGCAAGCTTTCAAACTACTGCTTTGCACTGTCTCACTTTTATTTGAGTTGTCAATAGGTTGGACAGTAATATACCAACGACCGGCTTTTGGAAAATTTATAACCAAAGGGGCCTTACTTATGTCAACAGAAAAATCATAAACTGTTTTGAGTGGCATCGAACCATGTCTAGCATAACACATCAAGGAAAGGCTTCCGGTGGCATTTGAAGGTTTTGTCTCGTTGAATGTCAAATTGGTGACTGCAACGAAAATCTCGTCAACAATTCCCATCACATCTAATGAGTAGATATTTGGTCCATCTTCATGACAAACAATCCCATTGGCATATCTGCAGGCAATGGCATTATTTTCCATTCCTTTATAAAATCCATTTTCCAGACCGGTTCCAGTTAAATTATAGCTCTCACTGCATGAAAGCACATTAACCGTTTGGTTGCAGAATTGGCCCAGCATTGTTGACGTCATACAGCCTTCCACACTAATGTTCCCACTAAAAGAGTATTCTGAGCCTCGATTAATCTACAATCATAAACAACGGGCAACATAAGCTAAAAAAATAATCCGGGCAGGAGTTAAAAATACCCAATATCAAGGCTTCAAACAATTTCAAAAATATAAACTGCATTGATGAGCGATGAATAATGAATTGATGACAAACTTTTCTGAGTTAAAAATTTCAAAACTATCTATAATTACACGATCTCTATATAGATTTTATTGAAAATTAGAGCTATAGAGACTGTACCATTTTTGACTGTGTCCTTACAGGTCCAATGCCGTTAAATAGTCCAAAGAACCATGTACCTGGAGAAATCTGTACATAAAATTAATTCGCATTGAGCGATTTTCAGGTGATTCTAAATTCTAATTCATTTCTTAACTAGCAAAAATCATTCTGAAAAAAACCTGCTCGTTTGTCACTCTCAACCGTATATTCTTCTGCATTGGATGGCACTTCTCAAAATTTTGAAGACTTTGAGACACAACAAAAGAATAATTTGAAATGTACTCCATCACTGCAATAACACATATTTCCATAGTTACAAAATAGTTAAAAGTAGGCTCGAACTTATATATTAAAGGGAACATGAAAAAGCAGAAGTAACCACAATCTTTTATCTGAAGTGACATGCTAAGGTCGTTTTACGGCTGTTAAATTCTTACCTAAACCCGTTACAGAAGTGTTGTAGACATCAGGTAGAGGAGGACTCCCTTCTCGAAAACATATCATTGGCAGAGAGCTGCCATTGTTTACTTCACGGAGATCCTATATATATACAGAGTTCTAAAGTAAACTTTACCGGTAGTAAGATATCTGAATATGTAAAAGCTGAGTAAATTCATGGCATATTTTCATGACCTCAGATGTAACATGTAAATAATTATTGTGAAAAGTAAAATCCACAATGCATCATGTACACACTACAGTGCATTTAGGTAATCAAGCGAGCTTCACATAGACTTACAATGTCTGCATTTGATTCCAACGCTAAAGACATTGATGAGAACCATGGTGGCAATTCAACTGCAAGGAGGCAAGAAAATGAAAAAGTTCAGTAATCACATTATCTATGATCTCAGAATAGATCTTCAAAACATGATAAGCTTCTTAATTTACAATCAAGTTTCCTCACTTGCATCTTCGACTCAGCTGGGAAGTAGGATGGTATAAATTCAACCAACAAACTATAAAGATATCTTGATGAGACAATGCACCTGCCTACATAACAATGTCTTCACCTAGCCAAAAAGAAACTCGCTGAATCCGAATCAACTACCTTAATTGAAACAAGGTACTATGATTATGAATGAATTCATCAGACATTCATATTGCAACCAAATGCAAACAGTTCTCAGTCATCTAGAAGATATGAATCACAGCAATCAATTCAAATTTTCAATCTGAATTAATTACATTACCTAAGAACGGCTACAATAAAACCAACACAGCCCTCCAATCCTTACAGCTCATAATTCTCAAAAACCTCAAAACCCTCAAAAAATTAATTGAACCCAAATTCACAAGAAAAAACAATTCTAAACCCCTCAACCTCCAAAACAGTTCACGCAGATACAGTATCTTTACATTGACAGAATCCTACCTTTATAACAACAAATACATTAATGGAGTCAAATCTTTACCTCTAATGTAGCGCCAGTCATATGGCCTGATCACAGTTTCTGCGTATGAAAAACTGGAAATAGTGTACGTATTCAACGGCTGTTGTTGTGAATCGCATACATAAACATATACCAAAAAGATGAGAAAGAGATAAAATTGACCAAGAAGCCACTTTCCCATCATCTTTTTCCTCTTTCTTTCTCACTCCAGATAATCAAGATGATTTTTTTCTCACTCTAGACAAGCAAGACTCGTAGGTGGAACAATTCTTGATGAAAAAACACATACATCGTTGTGTGTTTTCAACTGTACCATGTAGAATGTCTGTACATCGTCAATAAATTAGTGATGAATGAGTTTTTTTATATAATCATGCCATAATTTTATTTGGGATTATATAATTATAGTTTGTTGAATTTTATATCCGTATAAATTTTTCTGGATTTTCGGGTTGACTGATGTAGTCCAGGCTTCAACAACAGCTGAGGCGGCGCGTGTGCCACGCGCTCCTTGTGACCCAGAAAATCAATATTTTGACGTTTCAACTTTATTATTTACGTTTTCCTAAATAAAAAAAATTAAAAAAAAAGCCTTAAATACTGACGCACCATTTTAATTTTAATAGTGGTAATTTTGAGTTATATTCATCTTATTTATTTAGATTAGTTCGTGTGTATTCGACAGAATATATCTATGTATATAATATGATATAGATTTGGTATTGATTTACGAAATCTTTGAAGATAAAATGAGATAAAATTCATAGATGACAAATACTCATATCGTGAATTACCTACGTACTTAATGATAAATACTCATATCGTGAATTACCTACGTACTTAATTTGACAAGTTATCTTAAGTTATCTTCTCATATATATAAACGATTAAGTAGGGATTTGTTTATTTGCGCATGGCTTCAATAATAATAAAAATGATGATGATGATGATTTATATTATACTATGAATTAAGCGGTTCTATTACGAATTACATAGACCATCCGGGAAGCAAAAAATTAGACTTTGATATTTGTGTTCAAATTTTTCTAATGGTTAACGTTAGATCTGTTCTTTTTATATAACTTGCAATCAATATATTCTGTTAAATTATGTGAATGAACTTTTTTTTTACGATTTAATATAATCAGTATACATTCTGACATTATGTATGTATTTGGATTTTGATAATCTAATTCAATATTTTCTTTTTGGATTTTGATAATCTATTCAATTTTATTTTTTTTGCTCACCCGACCTGTGATATTGAGGAGATTCAAACCCGTGAACTTTAATTTCCAAATAATCTTACTCCACATTCAATGATGAAGTACCATCTTGTAAGTAAGTAGATATCTTGTCATTCATATATTATCTTGACAAGTTTACTTTATGAAATTAACAAATTCTTTTAGATTGTAGATATCTTGTCATTCATATATTATCTTATGATTATCTTGACAAGTTTACGTAATGACATTTCTAGATTGTGGATATTATCTTGACATAGCTAGATTTTTTGATATTGAATTTTACTTTGTTTCCTCCACGGTATAATAGAATACTACCTAAACGGCAAAATATTAGTGTCTCGTCATCACCATCTAAATTCAAACTTGAAGAAAAATATTATTTCTTCGAAAAATTATGCAATCATTTAGGATCTTTCAATTCAATCATTTACAATAATTGTGTTACTAAAAAATAATTAGGAGACTAATGACTTATAAAGTTCTCATATGGGTTGTTAAAGTTGAATTTTATAATACTACTTATTATTAAGCTCAAAGTTATGAAACATAACTCAATTATGTCAATTTATCAGCAGCAAATAAGACTAAATGGTGATGTCAATGATTACTTTAGCATCCTTCCATAATTTTGATGTTATAATCTAATATTTTTTAGTTTAATATTTATTAAATATTATATCTATCTCGATTTGACTATTACTCCAAATGAATTTCAAAAGTTATGAAGGTCATATTTTCAATCAAACGATTTACATATTGCAATAAATTTAAAATTTGAAAATCCAAAATTATGACATGAGTATTTGAATCATCCCCTACATAAATTATTGTGTGAATAATAAAAAGAAACATTTCTAATCTACAAATTTATTTATCACCACTAAATCATATCTATATTAGCTCTAAGAAAACAAAAATATACTATGTTATATTTAATATATCTAGACCAATAATTTGGGATCAAATTATAAATTGGTACATTAAAGTTATAGGCATTAAGTGAGATATGAATTAAATAATGTCCATAAATTTTTATTGAATTGAATATCTATACATATATTAAAATAAAATCGCAGGAGTAAAATTGTCATAAAAATAAATCAGCTAAAACTTTGTTAAAAAATAATTAGTTGTCGAAAATTTGCAGAATTAAACCTGTAGCGCAATTGGTTGATGGTGAATTAATGCACCTACGCACGCACAGGTTTGAAACCTGTTTGCAACAACACATTCATACATTTTTCTTTTTAGATTTTTAAATAAACAAACATCTCCAAAACATTTATGTATACTAATTAACATCCATTTACATCTTTGATTATTTAAATTTTCTAAATAAAATATACCATTAAAACTTGATAAAAATACCCATCGAAAATATTTATACTTTTAATTTTTTTAATTATATAACTACTCAATATTCATATATAACAATTAACAATCATTTACATCTTTAATTATTTAGTTTTTCTAAATAAAAAATATCATTAAAACTTAATAAAAATGCCCATCTATAATATTTATATTTTTTATTTTTTTTAATTATACAACTACTTATGATGTAAACATTCGTATTTTTAACTTTTTAGAAATTTTTTAAATAAAAAAATATCAAAACTGAAAATTGTAACAATTTAAATTAAAATTGTACATGTTCTATAAAATTAAAATAGAAAGAAACAAAATAGAAATGCACACATTCTCATGATTAATTTGATGTGATACTTTCACTTAATATCCACTACTACTAACAAATAATTATTTCATTTAATATGCGCTTCCAACAATATACCTAAATAAAGTGTATTAAAAGTTTTTATATAATACCGTAGATATAAAAAATAGTTTTATTGTTTTATATTGGATAATTAGTTTTTAATGTTAACTAGTATACCATCTGTGCGATGCACATGGGATGTTATTAAAAAAAAATATTTATGTACAATAATAAAATTATATTCAATCATAAATTTCGCATATAAATATATGAATTATATCGTTTGAATTATAAATTAATTATGTATTTTTCATCATTGGAAAAATCAGCTTTGGTGGCTCTAGCCGTATTAGAAACACCCAAGTTGGTTGTAACATTGAGAGGATAGGGTCCTAACTGCCCAGTTGGTCTTGATAACGATTAATCGGCAAATTAGACACGAATAATTTTTTTTTCAATTTTTTTAAATATTTTTGTTCAAAATATGATTAAATAAAAAATTTGAGGTGTTCCACCCTTTTTATACAACAACCTACATCCTAATATTTCAATCTACTACCAATGTGGGAAGTGGAAAATTTATAAAAAGTTGCGAACTAATTTGAGGTTTCGAAATAAGATTATCCACTCTTTTATACAACTCATATCCCAATATTTCAATCTACAACTGATGTGAGATGTATGATAAGTGAAAATTTAATATGTAAATAGGAATATGTAATAATATATTATAAAAACATAAAAATGCTCAGACAAAGACAATCTAAATGGAATTTTATATATTATTATATGTAACTTTATGAACTAACTTGTGGAGAAACAAAACATCATAGTCACGATGATTGATATGTAACTTTAGAACTTCATAAATCTACACACACGCGAACACACACAAATGAAGAATGATAGAAAAAAATATTTTTATTGAAAAAATCAAATGCATTATCTTTAAAGATTTTAACTCATTAAAAGAGTTTGGATGTGGATGTTCAATTTTTTAATATATTTAATTAACTAAAAAATTAAAAATATTTTAAATTAATATATTAAAATATCTTATTATATTTGTTTAATATATTTAATTCAATTTTAATTCAAAAATATTTAATTTCTAAACATTTAAAATGTATCGTATTAAACTGATAAAATCAAATATCAAATATCATACTTGATCTCAATTTGCAGAGATCATTATTGTGCTTCACAATTCATAGTTTGTTCATATACAATATTATTTATTTATTATTCAATGTAGTTTGTTCATATACAATATTATTTATTTGTTATTCAATGTGTGGTAATTTTGGGTCTAAAATTAAAATATATAAGTTTTAACTATTTAAAACATCTTTACGGTTGAAAACTTAAATGTGATAACTTAAAAATCTTAAAATTATCTAACATTAAAATGATAAGATCAATTAATACATTTCGAGTTTCGAGCATTCAAAATTTAAATATATTTAATTTAAAATTTAAGATCTTGATTTTTTAAAATATATTTAATCAATGGACATTTCTGAATACGTCATTAAATTTTCTTTATACACCACTATTAAATTTAATTAAAAAATAAATAATTATTAATTTACATAAATATCATTTTTAATTTCAAAAATTA
Organism: Perilla frutescens; assembly: GCA_026008535.1. NCBI lineage: Eukaryota > Viridiplantae > Streptophyta > Magnoliopsida > Lamiales > Lamiaceae > Perilla > Perilla frutescens. Next base: position 38,776,978 of record BRKX01000002.1, on the reverse strand, counting down.
CTTAAAAAGAAATAAAATAAAAATAAAAAATCCCCTCATTCCCACCCCAGTGACCGCACCTGCCACATTGCCTCCAGAATTGCTATCTCATTTCCCTCCATTTATGATAATCTTCATTTCTTTCATCTTTCTCCATTTATTTTCTTTGTAAGAATTGCCTATGAAATCAAATGTGTATATTGATGTCATATATTTTTTGGGCTAAAAAAATAATTTTATTAATTTATCTAATCATAGGATTTGTCGCATAAATGTTTGAAAAAATACAATACATGTATCTGATTGAGGAGTTGATATTTGGAACATAGTGTTGATGATATTACTTTAAAATCGGGTGACATTGAAGGATTTGTCGGAATATTTTATAAATATGAAAAAGGGTTTTGTCAAAATTGAAACACAGTGTTGACAGCAACTATGTCCTTCTCTATTTTATTTTGGAAAAAAATAATTAATTACTGGGGAAGAAAAATGAAAGCGGCATGTCAGGAAGAAAGGTGACGGCAACGGAGAGCAGCATGTATGTAGTATGGAGGGGAGAGAGTGAGGGTGGAGAATAATTTTTTTTTATTTCTTCTGATTTTTTTTTAATTTATTTTCATAGTGAAAGGATACGAATGACTTTTATTGTGGTGTGTAAGGAAAAAATGTGAAAATATGAAAAAGTTGTGCGTGTATGAAATAAATGTGGTATATAAAGAAAAAAATGGTGGTTTACTTAGAAACACCCTTAATCAATTAAAGAGTAGAAAATTTAAATGAATATTTTTAAAATATTTCATTTGAACTATTTAATATATATAATTTAATTCAAATCTATAAATTTAAAATATATTTAATATTTAATATTAAAATGATAATATCAAATATCTAAATATTACACTTGATCTCAACCTAGAAATCAACAAATGTGGAAATATCATTGTTGGGGTTCACAATTTATAATTTATTCATACATAACAATATTTGTAAGTTTTTTTATGTGTGATGATTTTTGTTTGAAAAACTAAAACTATAAACTTTAACTGTTTAATTTATATATAAAATTCATGACATAAATATATTTAACAATTAATTGCCAAGTTCTATTAATACATTTAATTCAAAATTTTAAGTAGATTTAATTTAAAATTATCGATGTGTATCTTGATTAATACATTTAATTTGAAAATTTAAATACATTTAACTGAAATTTTATGTGGATCTGGAATTATTTGAATATATTTAATCAACTTAAAATTTTAAAATATTTTAAATTAATATATTAGAATATTCACTCGTAACACTTAAGAGAATAAGAAAAAATATAAATTTATGATCCATCGTAAAAAAAAAGGTGTTTGGAAAATTCACATATAAATCAACAATTTAAAGGCCACATAAATTTTTCATTGAATGAACAAAATAATTTTTGATAAAAAATAGTATTTTTGCAAAATAAAAATAATAATTTAAAATCTTGAAATTCTAGTATTGAATGATTATATAATATAAATATTAACTAATTAATAAATATTGTACTTTTATTTATAGAAAGTGTATTTAGGCGGGAAAACCTATTATTACTATTTATAGTGACTATCTTACTTTTAGATATATTATAGATTTATAATATGTCTTGCATGACAAATATTAATATTTTGGGCAAGTCATATTATACTATAATATACTATAGTAATGAGTAATAGAAGTTAATTGTCCAATTCATTCTTAATGATGAATAGTAAGAATATAGATGAAATTTAACTTTCCATCATATCCTGATTTGTTAATATATGTTTGCAAAACTTAATCAGTACTATAGCTCATTTTTAATTTTATGTTAGATAGACTATGATGTTAAATTCTATTTTTTGTTAACTTATTTTTTGAATAATAAAATATTATATTTTATGATAATAACATCAAATAATATATAAATATAAATTTTAAATAATAATTTTATACATATTGGAACACACAATGATGTGTTGGTGATGTATTGCGTTCTTCAATTAACAACCATTTTTTGCTCAAAATAAAAATAAAAATTAACAACCATTCATATCTTTAATTTTTTTAAGATTTTCTAAATATAGAATATCACCAAAACATAACATAAGTTTCCCATAGAAAATTTTTAAATTTTTATTTTTTTCAATTCTAATACTACTTATGGTGCAAACATTCATATTTTTAACTTTTACATTTTATTAAATAAAAAAATATCACCAAAACATAAATAGATAACAATAAACAACCATTCACATCTTTAATTTTTTAGATTTTATGCCATATATTAGTAAATTTATTATTATTATTATTATTATTATTATTATTATTATTATTATTATTATTATTATTATGTTGTTGTTGTGGTTGTTGTTGTTGTTGTTGTTGTTGTATGAAATCTATTTATTTAAATTTATGAGTGGCTGCATAAAATATATTTAATATGTTAAATATAAAAAAACTATTCAATGTTATATATCGAAAAATAAAATTACTATGTGATACGTGTTCATACGTAAGTGTATATAAATCTCCAATTTATTTTTTGAGTGTGTATATAAATCTTCAATTGATTCAATTTAAAAACTTAAAAAGCATTCTAAACGTGTTTAGAATATATTCAAAAAATTACAAATATAATTTTATATATGTAACTATCATTTGATCAAGTTATAAATATTTCTTCTTATATACTAATACTATTACAACCAACATTTCAGCTATCGTTAGAGTTTAAACTTAAAATGTATAAAATGATATTTTCCGTACATCGTACGGGAGATATACTAGTGTAGTTTCACGCAATACATGAATTGAAAATTCATAACTGCCAAAAATTAACATAAATGAGTGATCAAATATCATATATTTGCGTTACAAACAATAGAAGTTCCACATAAGATTTTAATTACTATTACACCAGAGACGAGCGGGGCCATTGACGCCATAAACAAAAAAATATTGGAATATAAAATCCGAATAAAACAAAATCAAAGATATGAAATAACTCTTAGAACCGCCTCCTGAAAATGATTGTCCTAAAGACGAAAATCTTAGTATATTTGCACGTGCACCAAAATAATCATAACATTGAGATTGGGGAACAACCAGATCAAAATATTAAGAGAAATGACAAAAATTCAGTTAATATTAATATTGAAGATACCGGATATTTAATATACATGAGAGAAACTTATAACATAAATATCATAGTCGTTGACAACACTTTTACCTCCATAGTTATTTTTATAATGATAATATGGATCATAACCTGACATGAAAATATGTTACCATAAACACTTTAAATTGAAAATCAGCAATTGAGTCAAAGCTCAAATCACTAAATAATTATTGTCCGAGTAGAACACGAATAAAATTTCTATGAAAGAGAAATACCATAATAAGTGATGAGTCATAAAGCAAGATTGTAGCTCATAGGTTTACGCGAAGACTCATGATTCTATATTATATTATCCTATTAACAATAACATTGTGTTCTGCTGCATATATAATATGTTTGATAGTAATTTTAGTATTGTATATACAATTAATGGATGTCGTGGCCGCATATTTATATGGGCCATTGGATGATAATATTTATGTCCCTGATGGATTTAGAATTTCTTGTATAATATCAACATCTATTGTGAAAAAAGGGCTATCTCATGCTTAAATATGAAGTATTTGAAACAAAATACTTAGATAACACCAAGTATTGTCTCAGTCTGCAGATCGAGTATCCATTTATGTTATTTTGTACACCAGTCAACCTACTTAATAAATGTTTTAGATATTTAATTTATGAATAAATTTATTCATTTGGCACACCAATATTTGTTAGATCACTTGAAGTAAATGTGCATTGATATAAACTCAAATATGATAATGGAATATTTTAGAACCAGAAATTCCTCACAATCTTTTATCTTGCAAGATTACCGGGTCAGATACTACATTGATAATTAACTTGCTAGCAAGATTTAATGTTTTCTACATTGATACACTAACATGACGTTTATTATCCTCTATTATTTTCAAGTTATAAACATTATTTGTTGAAATAAAAAAATGGTAGGATATTAGTGGAATATTTTAATGATGGCTATATGTTTTATCCACATATTATGATATTTGAGACTATGTTTTATTTTAATTACATGTAGTAGTGGTATTGTTTTCATATAATATTAGACCATTAATGAAAGTTTATCACATTAGATAAACACCTTAAAGAATGTTTACTGTTAAAGATAGTCCATACACTGCATTTGTGATTTGTGTGGTATTATGACGAGTGATATTATTCCATATTATCTATTTTAAGACAATGTATTTGTGTTGCGCATATGAATAACAAGTGGATTTAAGGTTACCTAACGTAACACGCATTATTCTTTTACCCACGTAAACTTCAGAAAAGTTGTGACATTCAAGGTTCACTTCAATGGTTGTAATTTTGAGGAGGAGCAATAATTTCAAAATAATCTAAAAAAAGATTAGATCTTGAAGGCCCAGACTTTATAGGTCTAAATTATGTCATGAAGGCTAAGTAGTTGTATTCTTTTTTCCTTACTAAGTTTTTTTCATAGGGTTTTTTAGTGAATGTTTTTAATGAGGCTACTAATACAACACATACAATCACATGTCATGTACTATTTTCCTCGTCTGATTTTTTCCCACATGGTTTTCAATGAGATTTTTAACGAGGCATGAACATTAAGTAGTAATGTCCTAGGGAGAATGTTATAAATATATTTATTATATATGGACACTACTTATTTCTTTACTCTAGGGTTTTGGTTTCTAACCTTACATATATCTTGTAATGTTTTTGTTCGATAATTATTTAACCTAACTGTAAATGCAGAGTGAGATTATAGTGTAGCAGTGAACAAAGTCGCATCCATATAGACATAATGTTTATATTACTAATTATCTTAATCAACTTTCTATAGTTATCTAGACCACCTAACATAATTGGGATATTTAAGTATCTAAAGACTGAAACTAACAAAGTAAATAAACACCACCTGGTCGGCCAAAATTTAGCACAACCCGCAAAAGGACGGGGCTATGTAGATAGTGGTGAGTAAGTGTCGTATCCACAGAGACTAACTAGAATTAACTTTGTGTACTATGACATCGAATCTCAATTGTTATCTAGACAATAGAAAAAGAGAAAGTCAACTAATATAAACTAAGGAAAAACAATAAATAAACAGGAAAAATAAATGGAGAAGAAAACATGAAGGCAGAGGTACTCTTGAGATTGATTTCTTTAGGTACTTAGCACTAATGATCCTATTGATTGTCTATATGTGGTGTCAAATCTCACTAAGGAAATCTCTAATGCATCATGAGCTCTCTCGAGAGACACTCAAGTTGTAGGGTACACGCTAGGTTCACTGTCTCCAATCGAATCATAATATATACTTACCAAAAGTTCCTAAGATTTATAGTCCTCACACTAAATCTCAATTCTCTCGAATTTATTGACAAATATGTCTCGTGTCTAGGGTCTGTCTATTGAGACTCGTCTCTCAAATTATGAATCAATAGATCAAATTGTGTAAATTAGTAATTAATTAACCAACACACATACATAGCATAAGCACAGGAAATGAAATATGACCATAAACAATCAATAGAAAAAGAAATCCATAAATACCCAAATAATCTCAATCAAAAAATACAAAATAATCTAACCTAACATAATACAATGCAAGGACTAAATTATCACAAAGAAAAATAAAGATAAAAACAAGAAAAGAAAGTTGATACAACCCGGAAGTTGGGCCTCGACTCCTCTCTTCCCTCATCTCTTCTATTATTTGCTCCATCTTCAAGCCCCAACTCCTTATTCATCTTAGGTAGAAATCCTAAATAGGGTGTGGGTTTGATGGGTGGCTAAGGTTTTAAAGTGTAGAAGAAGATTGATTTGTGTTTCTGTGGAATTGGGTGTGTGGTGCGGTGTGTTCTATGGCTCTTAGGATTTTATGAGTTGTGAGGATTCTTCTTCTCCATTTCATCCATGAGGGTTTTATAGAGTGAGAGAATAATTGAAACTGGGGAAAAATAAAAAAAAAGAGTGAAAGGATAAAAAAATCGAGAAAAAATAAGCACAGTGCACGACCACGGAAGTCGCACCAGAGGACTCATGCCTATGGGCGCAACTGGTGTGGTCATGTTGACAATTCGTGCCTCAAAACAGGCAAAAATGGATTTGGTATCGTCGCAGGGGTCACGTCGGAGCTCGGGTCGCACCCATCGGCGTGATCGAGTTACTCACGCCACAAAGGTCGCACCTTCACCGCTGTTCCGACACCTTCCACAGTTTTGCTTCGTTCTCCCTCGTTTCTTGTCCGATTGAGATGATTCAACTTGTAGCGTGCTCCCAATTCATTTATTCATCCACCATTTCCTGTAAAACTTAAATAAGAAATAAAATTTCCAAACCGAGAGGTTAAAAAATAAAAGGGGATGAAAACACACATTTAACTTATCAAAATACATCATGTGATGCTCAATAAGTGATTCAAAACCCCCACTCATCACAACCACATAAATAAACATATATAAATCAAATAATGAATAAAGACGTATTATAGGATTGAATAATCATCAACTAATTATTTCATTTAATCATCTCATTCTTATGCCTATGTTGGAACTTAAATTGTACCAGAACAACCAGTTTTGCATTCTAAATATTCTCTCAAATTACTTATGTTGTAGATCACAAATTAAATAATAATGTGTTTATTAATTATCTAACATGCAATTCTTAATGGCTCCTAGGATTCTTTGCTTTCTAAATTAATCGGAACTCTGTCGAGTGATATTGATTAACCAGTTAGTTATTCTAGATCACATGTTAAAATTTATCTCTCGATTTATGAAAGAACACATCAGATTGTATTATTTAGTGATCAAGTAAACAATACAGATGACTACGAGAATAAACAAAACACAACCAAGTCACATGCATAGAAACAAAATAGATTAAATAAACTTCGTAGTCAAATCATAAAAAATCATAGAATACTAGGATTTTAATTCTCCATAGTAAAATAAATAACTAAAATCATTCAAAGAAAACATTGATGTGAAAAGAATAAAGTTTCTAATCTTGACAAATCTTGATTTTTTTATCTCGTTCTTCGTGTTCTCTTTTCCTCTGCTGGCAATTTTAGAGTATGATTAATTGTGTGGAATTTTCGCCCAAATACCCTATTTATGCTTATGAAATAAAAGTCCAAAACCAACTCAAAATCGGACATGCCCAACGAATTCGCGACCTCGCTCGTGACCCAATCACCCGCGGCTCGGGTCGTGAGTCCACGTGTATTCGACGTGGCAGACAATTTGTCGGCTCCTCCAGATTCGCGATTGCGCTCGTGAATTTCTTTTTTTCGGGCTACTTCCCAGTAGCGAGCTCACAGAAGGTGGTCCGTTGCTCATTCGCAACCTGACTCATGACTGGACTCGCGACTCCTGTTCTGCGTCATTTTTATCCCTTTCTCGACTTGATTTTTTCAACTCACGATCCCGAAACATCATCAACTATCTCTTGGCCAAAAATACAGCAAAACTCGGGACAAAGCCTACAAAATCCAATAAAATACCAAACTCCAAGAACGAGTAAAATTCAATTAAATTGGGATTAAAACACAAACAAACAGTATAAAATACACAATTGAATAGCACAAAAACTAGTGTAAAATCACAGTTTACTGTTCTCTGGATCATTAATACATCAATAAATAAACTACACTGATGAATGAAATCATTTTTCCCTAATATTATGCGCTATCTTCTAATTTTGGTTATTTACATCTTGAATATTGTTCTGCAATTCGATTTACAATAAAAACCAAGTTGTTGAGTTCAATTTTAGTAATTTTTTTTAAGGAAATGAATTTTAGTACTACTTATGTGGTGGTTAATTGGTTATTATGGTAAGAGTAATATTTTTAATGAAATATCATTTTATATATTCTTCGTTATATTACAGTTGACGGGGTTTATTGCATCCTATTGTTGTGCTAGCTGCTATCCTCAGGCCTCAACAGGTATGAGGGTCGTCCAGTGGCACGAGAGTTGTCACAATATTAGAGTGTGGACTATGATGAAATTTGCAGTATTGGATAAAGCCAAATTAGCCAATAGATAAAGATGGAGGCTGGAATTCGCCCTATTAATCTAAATTGACTGCAAAAATCCAGTAGGGAGAGGTTCTTTGCCGAATAGATGGGGGTGTCTGTACTGGTAGCTCAGAGAAAGATCATAATCATACAAATCATGAGGCCATGTACGGAGCTGCTTTAATAACAATAGCATTATATGCAAAATTAAATAAAAACGAGATATTATGGAAATATAACTTGTACATGTAATACAAATTTCGTGATTTTTCGTTATTTGATTGTCGTCCTTTTTTTTCTTCAATTCTAATTTATTTTGATTTAATTTAATTTTATAATTATTATTTAACTAATGTTTATTCCACCCAATTAGGATTTATATTTATCTTTAGTAATTAATTTCACTTTTTGTAGTTAATATAATTTTATTAATATGGTTGATTATTACAAGTAGGATATATAATTTCTAAAATATTTATTTTCTAACATAATAAATATTAAGTATGATTCATTATACTATAATAAATTTTATTTTTATAGTGAATATTTTTAAATATTAAAATTTATAATGAAACACAAATGAAGAATGTTGAATGGAGAGTCTCATCTCGCCCACCGTACCATCTAACAACAGCATGTTTTAATAGTTTTATTTAATTATTCATTTTCATAGGTTGATGGTATGTTTTAATAGTTTTATTTATGATGGTTTATTTTGTCAATAACCCATGTCAATTGTCAAACTTCTAGAAGCGTTTTTTTTAGGAAACGAGTAGTCGTCTTATTTTTCACGGTAATTAATATTTAATAAGCTAAACAAAAATAAATTTGAAATATCAAATATGCATGTTCTCAATTTTTTTTCGTTTCGCACTTTCAAAATTTAATACACCTAATAATGAATATATTTGTGCACGACTTTTTTTTTGTGCGCTTATTTTCCGTTTGATGACACCTTCCTTTTTCCTTTTCACTTTATAATTAACAATTCTCTTGTACGATGTAAGGATAAGACACGTATAATTTATTTTATAATTAAAAATATAATAATATTTATAATGATTCATTTAATTAAAAAAATAATTAATCTCCAAGCTAAATTATAAAGAAAATGCAAAATCAAACATGATGATGTTGACTCGTGTAAACTCTTCGAAGAATGACAGCTGAATTTAATATTTATTGTCATATTTTGTATTTATGTGCATAATAATCTCAAAATTGATACACTCAATTTTTTTTAAAAGAAATCCTCAAAGTTAATAGAAATCTAAAACACACACACACACACACATACATACATACATATATAGACACACACACACATGCATGCCTAGATGCATACATACATACACTACAAAAAAAGTCCATTCTAGCGACGGGGCCGACACGGGTCGCCACTAGCGACAGAAATAGTGACGGGAAATTCTGCGACGGGGTTCCCCGTAACTAGATTTTAAAATTTTAATATATCATTATTTTTATAAATCTAGCGACGGGGGTTCTCGTCGCTACAACTTAGCGACATAATTTTAATTTTTAATTTTTTTTAAAATTTTATTTAATTATTTTTAAAATAATTAAATATGATTTCAATCTATTCTAATACAAATACTCTCCCTATTAAAATCATTTTTGTATTTTTATTCATTTATTTTAATTTTTGAAAAAATAATATCGCAATTATACACATTTATTAATATCACATCTTTAAATACAAATTTATACAAATTAGCTTAATAAGTATCACCTTAAATTATAGTTCTTATATACAAATATATAATACAATATTATATATATATATATATATATTTGTGCACAAATAAGAATATATAACACTTTTAATTTATAGAGATAAAGAAAAATAAATTATGAAAAAATCGTATAAGTATATATATTATTTAAACTATCAATATAACATCAATTGAACTTGCCTCAATGGATAAGTGATTTATACACAATTATTCTTGACGGGCTTGGGCGCGGGCCTTTCATCGAGTCAAGGGCTCATTCGCGGGCCGAGCCAATCAATAATTTTAAAATTTTAAATTATAATTTTAGCGACGGTAGCGACGGGAAACCCCGTCGCTAAATCGAATTTTTTTTGTAGTATACATACATACATATGTCAACATTCAAGTATTTATAAGCAAAAAGATCAATAATCTAAAGTCCGCACATATATCTTAAGATAAGAATTGTTATTAGTGTCCCAAATATTTATATATTTCTCGATTTTAGGTGTCACATCAGTGATCAATCCCAACTTGATTTTTGAGCTTACATTTAATCTAAAAAATTGAATGTATGATTTATCTCGTTTCTCCAATCGGATGTTAGTCATTTGAATCGTCTTCACCTCAAATCCTATATATATTGAATCATGTGATGCCAAACTGCAAAAATAGATCATAAGGAAAAAGAATACGGAAAAAATAATTAATAAATAATATCAACAACAACAATATATGTTATATGTAAAGTAAAAAAAAAGATACAATCTCAAAGCTTTCAACATAAGTTGGATATGCAAAGGAAGAATAAAATATCAAAATTGAGAATTCCAATCCTATTTATAGAGGAAATTCAATCCCTCTAAAAAAAGGTCTCGTATGCGTGATTTTAAAAATTCAACCAATTAAAGTTGATTTTATAATTAAATGGCTAATTACTATTTAAAACATATAATTTTTTATTGTATTCAAATGTGTCGATTAAATCTCAATTTATGCGTTCTATTTATACGATTAAATGAAATGGTATCTTCTACATATATTACCTGATTAAATCATCTATTACAATAATTAAATAAATTTTTATATTCTAATTAAATTGATATGGACGATCATTATATTACCGTAATTAAAGTAATAATCATAGCAAAAGGATGGACAATGCAGAATCAATTGCATGGATAAGTACCATAATTAGATGGTATGATATATGACAATCTTTATACCCTCAATTAAATCTTATAATATTTACACAGTATTAATTAAGAGATGGTATTCAGTGCAAGAAGTCTTATTTAAGACTATTTAAGGCGGGCACGTGAGCGTTACGTGCCAGTCATTTTTTTTTCTGGGTATTTTTTTAATTTTTTTTCAATTTTTCTATCCGATTTTTTCTTTGTTCCTTTTGTTTTGATCCCCAAAAATATATACTCTAAAATAACATTAGTGAACCCTAAAATTAAATTAAATTGATTTAATTTGTTTGAAATGAGTATGAATTTATATCCTAAAATAGAATTAATAAACCCTAAAAAAACACAAAATAAACCCCTAAAAACACTCCCAAAAAACCTTAAAAACACAAAATAAACCCCTAAAAACACCTCCCCTCCAAAAAAACCCTAAAAAACACAAAATAAACCCCTAAAATACCCCCAAAAAACCCTAAAAAACACAAAATAAACCCCTAAAAACACCCTCAAAAAACCCTAAAAACCCATGAATCCTTAAAAAAACCCCCTAAAAACATGAACCCTTTAAAACTATGAATCCTAAAAAACCCTAAACTAGTAAGCTCTAAACATTAATTCGAATGGAAAAAATCATAATTTGAACTAAATAAACTAGTATAAAATAAGTAACTGACTCCTTACTTTTTAATGATACATATGATACTTTTCGAATTTTTGGTGATACTTTTTAGTGAAACTGTTGATACTGATTTTATCGTTTTTTTTTCTATTTTTTTGCGAGTTGATCCGACCCGTCATAAATAGCACTATTTAAGACCGTTGTATGAAAGTGTTTGCCATTAATTAATGTTAGTAATTATGTAATGATAGAATGATCAGAATTGATTAATGGGAATTGAATTCACAATTATAGAATCGGTTAATATATAATATTTAAGTGTTTCTATATTCTATTACATTAAAATAAGTTATAGAAACATTTACTAAAAATATGTTCGCATAAAAGTATTAGATATTTTATAAATGTTTTCTTTTTTTAAGAAAATTTAATTTCCGTAACATGAAATTAACATTATTGTATATATATAATGTAAAATATATATTATAAAATCAAAGCATTAAAATATAAAGTATATAATAAATATCATAATTATATCTCTAATATAATTAAATTAATTATGAGAATATTTTTAATACATAATTGAATTTTCAATAGACTTTGCATATCATAAATTGAATTCTCATAATTACGGTCAGTTGCATATGATGATTGAATTGTCCAACGTAGATTGCTACATTGAGCAGGAAAAAAAAGTCTATTTAGAGTGCGTTATAATATATATATATATATACCTTCTTTTTTTCAAAAAATAAAATAAAATGGGCATGGTCCGAAAGTTGTGTATTTAATAATAAGGTTGAATTTGCTGGCATTCTAAGCTCACTTATCGTTGTAGGCTAAGTGCTTTAGAGGAGTCACAATGTTTAATGGGACAAATAAACAAAATAGTCCATAATTTTACAGTCAGGGCACACATAGTTTAGTTTTTGCACATTCGATGGTTCATAATAAATTTTAGGTCAAATATATGGTCATGAACTTTGACCTTTTTTCTACAAATGTTCAGAACTTCAAATAATACTAAAATTTGTCCTGAACTTTAATAATTTTTTTTTTCTAAAAATGTCCTAAACTTCAAATAATAACAAAAATTATCCTGAACTTTCACTTTTTTGTAAAAATGTCATAGGATTTAATTTCAAAAGTCGGATTAATGACAATGCATACCAGAGTCCAGCATGTCAAAATGAAATATATATATATATATATATATATTTTTAAAATATCAATTTTAAGGGCATATAATTTTTTTCTTCAAATTGGGGTGATTTTGTTTGGATTGAGATTTTGGGAGGATTGAAAAGAAATCATTTAATTTTCTTTTTCCGTTGGGATTGAAAATTTCGAAATGAATGAAAAGAAATCATTTTTTCTCTTCAAAATGGATTGGTAATGAGAAATTTGTTGGAATGAAAATGGTTTTGGAGATGAAAGTGTAAAACAATGTTGTCATTATTTTTTTTAAGAAAGTACGAATTCCACGTTACTTTGACATGCTAGACTTTGGTATTGCTCGTCATTAATCTACCGTAGAAAATTGAATCTCATGACATTTTTGCAAAAAATGGTAAGTTCATGACTTTTTTTTTTTTTGAATTTTTTTAAATTCAGATCATTTTTAGACAAAAGTTAAAGTTCGAGCCATTTTAAAAAAAATGTCAAAATTCAGGACATATTTTGATATTATTTAAAGTTCGCGACATTTTTAAAAAAAAAAAATCAAAATTTGGGACATAAGTATACATTTGATCTAAATTTTAATTGGACAAAAATAATAATCCAGAAGCCTTTTACTTGATTATGAAAATCACTAAATTTTAATAGACACTAATCAATAAAATAAAACAAACCAAAACAATGAATAGACCAAGAGGTGACATGTAATGAGAAAAATCATACAAACATGTTTCCCTAATATACTATATCCATTTAAAATGACGATAATATCACATTGTTCAGTACTCTCCACGTTCTATAATTATAGTTTTCATCTTATTTTCACACAAATTAAGAAAACTAATTTAATATGTATCAGAATACATAATTTATATACAATCTATAATTCTATATTACCCTTATTTACAACTGAATTATTAAAACTAATTTAATATGTATCAGAATACATAATTTATATACAATCTATAATTCTATATTACCCTTATTTACAACTGAATTATTTTCCTAATACCTAATGAATCAAACTTCTTTCAATATGAAATATGGTTATATTTGTAAAAGAATATTTTAATACAGTTTCAATTAAGAAATATGATTATGATTTTGGGACATTCCATTATTCCAAACAATAAATTATAATTATGGGAAAGAGAGAGTATATTAACTTATTTAATTAACTAAAACTAAGGGGGGTGTATTGGATTAAAATTTCGTTGGACTTTTAAAATCCGGGTGTATTCAATTCAGACTTTTAAAAGTCCATCGAAATTCTGGTGTATTCAATCCAGACTTTTAAAAGTCCAACGAAATCTTGGTGTATTCAATCCAGACTTTTGAAAGTCCTTTAAAATTATGCGGTATTCAACAATCCACGAACTTTAAAAAGTCATTGACTTAGTTGGATTTCAGCTGGATTTCACGTGAAAATTACAAAGGATGAAATCCGACCTCTGAACACGAGATTTTGATGGATTTGGAAAACCCGGCGAGCGCTGTGTCCCAGCGGCCGGTGAGGAGTTGAAAACGGGCACCCCAGCCGTCACCCGACCCCAGCGGCCGCTGACTTTGCCGATGATGGCACTCCAACGACCGCTGGGTGCTAGCGGTCGCTGGGAGCAAGACCGCAGCTCCAGCGACCGCTCGGACTAGCGATCGCTGGGTTAGCTCCGTCTCTCCTCCCAGCGGCCGCTGGCTTCCAGCGGTCGCTGGGTTCCATTTTTTCCCGGACCCACCGATCGCTATGTTCCATCGAGCGCTGGAAAAAATGATTTCAAATCCGTTGAAATCGTCCAAAATTCATTTGAAATCCATACACAAATCCACCAGACTCTGCGTGGAGTTGACAGACTCCATATGGAGTCTTGGAGACTCCATGTGGAGTCTATAGATTTATAAAATTCATAAAAATTCATGGACATTTTAAAGTCCAACAAAATCCATCAAAATCCATCAAAATCCTAATTGAATACACCCCCTTAAATTAACGTACATTTAAAAATGAATGTAATTAATTTTTTTAGCTCGCTCGTAACTATATATGAGTATGTTTTGAATAGCTTGACATAATTGACAAATTGCCCATTCCACTAACTAAACCAGTTCAAGAGTTAAAAATGATTGTGGCGATTCACAATAAACTAATACAAACACTTGCATGCACTAGTTGTAAAAAAGTCTTATTTTAGATGGACGAGTCAAATTCGAGGGTCAACCCACTTTGACCCAAGCCGGGTTAACGCGCAAAAATATTCGTTAAAATCAGTATTAACTGTAACACAGTAAAAATATCACTTAACATTCGAAAAGTATCACATATATCCTTAAAAAGTAACGGGTCTTGCTAGTTATCTAATACGAGTTGATTTAGTTCAAATTGTGATTTTTTCTATTACAATTAATATTGGAGTTTAGGAGTTTATAAGGTTTTTTAGGGTTCATGATTCTTTTAGGATTTTTTGAAATTTTTAGATTTTTAGGGGTTTATTTTGTATTTTTTAGAATTTATGTTTTTTTAAGGTTTATTAATCTCAATTAGGGGTTATATTTAAGTTGAAAAAATTAATTATCGAGCACAATGTATGAGCCCATGTGTAAGCATTGGGCGAATGCATTGTATGAGTCATTGGATTTAAAAAAATCAAATTAATTCACTTTTATTTTAAGGTTCAATAATTCCATTTTAGGGTATATATTTATTTCAAAGTTAGTTTTTTATTTTATTTTCAATTACAGTTTATATTTATTTTGAAAAATTAAATTAATTATCGAGCGCTATGCCCAAACCCATATGTTAGTGTCAGGCGAGCACATTGCGCGAGTCACGTGATTTTAAAAAAAAATTAATTCACTTTTATTTTAAAGGTTATTAATTCAATTTTATGGTATAAATTTATATATATTTCAAATCAATTAAATCAATTCACTTTAATTTTAGGGTATATAATTTTTTGGGAAAAAAAAGAAAATCGAAAAAAAATAGACGGGCGTGTAGCCACACGTGCCATCTAATATAGGTGCACATATGCAACTTATGCATGCATATGTTCCAGATAAACTAAATATCTCATAAAGATAGATGGGGTCACTGTTTTATCACGAAAATTAAAGTAAAAATATGGTAATATATTCAAAATTGAGATAACAAATTCTTTTCTATTCAATTTCTATGACTCATTCTTTTCAATTCAAACTTTATCACAATTTCTAAAATATCTTTGCAACATGGTAGGTCCAATCAAACTATTACTTCAACTCTCATTTTTCTTGTCATGTTTGACTATATTGTCACAAAATAAGGGAATCTTTGACAATACTATCATAAGATTACAATATGGTGGTTTCGTGACAATATTGTCCCAAAATGGATGAACTCATGCCAATATTGTCACAAATTTCGAGATAATATTATCGCAAGATGTTAAATTTCGTGACAACACAAATATACTGATAATAGTACCCGCTCTTCTTGCATTTCAGAAGCCGGTTGCAAATAAGACATGGGCACGCCTTGTTTGAATTTAATAATATAACAAAATATAGGCATTTAGGAAAAAGAAATTAAAATTAAAACAACAACAATATCATAAACTCACAGAAACTGTGACAATATTATCACAAGATTACAAACTCGTGACTATATTGTCACGAATTCCCCAATCTCATAATGAAAGTTATATTTGAATATTAAATTTATACTGTCATAATAATCATAATCAAACACCATAATCTCATTCATTAACACATGAGTAGTTCGTTCGTAGAATTTTGTGCTTCTTCCATTTGAGCCTGAAACTACTGAAAGATATATTTTTTCAATTGGACGACTTGCTTGGGAACCGAGATAGGAGGGCGAATCTTAAATGCTGATGAGACTATCCATTCATCCTAATATAGCATTGAACAAACACGATCTTGATATGCAAGACAAAGTGTAACTTGCTTGTAATAGGACTCCACGTAACCATATATCATATATGTCATATCTTGTACCATTACTGGTGCATCATCAACAAGTGCCACATGAATCGATCAATGGTAGGGGGGAGAAAACTCATCATTTGGAGCTTCAACATTGTGAGCAACTTGATCAGATGAGAAGTTATGAGGCCCACCATGCTGGAGAATATTCATGAAGTCATCCAAACGCCCCGACTCGTGAATCCATTCACAAAATTCAGCAATTTAATACGCCAAATTTCATTCTTGTAGTTATCATCATCATCATCATCATCATCATCATCATCATCATCATCATCATCAACACTGTCTTCATATGACAGACCATCAAGATTATCATTTCCAATTAGGTCGTTGTTATTATCATTTGAAGACTTACTGTTGGAATTTTTTTGAATTAATTTCTTGGTGACATATACAACGAACTCATCCTGCTTCTAAACAAACGAACTAAATTAACATCAGTTTTAAGAAGTCATTTCAGTGTCCTACTAGTTAATGATATCGTCAAATAACTCAATGTATATCTGGCACTTGTTGGAGATGTTTTCATAAAATTATGAATCTCGTCTATCAATTCATCATTAGATAACATATCAAATACAATGTGCACGAGAAATTGAATAAATAATTCTAATGAGAAAATAGATTATGCGACTAGATAAAATAATGGAATTCAAGAGGATATTGTCACAAAATCATAGAATCTGTGACAATATTGCCATGAAAGAGTATAATTCGTGAGAACATCGTCACGAAATTCTTGAATTGTGATAAAATTCTCTTGAAAATCAAAATAATGAGTGGTTAAATAAATAAATTTCATGAGAAAAATAGATTTCGTCACTAGATAAAGAGTAGAATTTGTAAGAATATTGTCACAAAGACATATAATTCGTGAGAATATTATCATGAAAGAGTATAATTCGTGAGAATATTGTCACAAAATTCTTTGAACTCTGACAATATTCTATCAAAAATCTTGAAGATCCATAAAATAATACGTTCATGTCAATCGTCACAAAATGCCAAAATCTACAAATTCATGTTATTCTACACCAAAACATCCAATCTACAACAATCCATGCATATATATTCTTTAAAAATTATGAAAATAAAAACCATATAACTTTAATAACTATTTACGCAAATAATATGAAAATAATACAAATCACGGATAAATATCTTAAAATTTTTAAAATGCCATTAAACCCGACAAATTCAAATGTTAGAGAGTGAAAAAAAAAACCAAAAGACTTCTTTGAATTTCTTGGGAAGACGTTGTTTCTCCAACAAAATTTCAAGCAAATGTGTGGTTGATTTTTTTTGTTCAGTGTGTATTGAGAATGATTTTAATGTACGCATTTAATTAACCCAACTACTTTTTTTTAATATCCCATATAGGCAAATAAAAACCAGATAAAATAACAGTAATATTGACTTTCACTAAAGTTAGTAAGAATATATGATAAGCTCGGGTTTTTCATGCTTTTCGAACTTATTTGTGGTGCATTTTACGTGGTTTTAAGCTACTAGAGTGTGTTTAAGTGCATTTCTCATTTTATTATAGCGTTAATGTGTTTGTCGAGTTTTGAAGCAAATAAAGAGTAAAAAAGAAGTCAGAAGTTGAAGAGGAGTAAAGTCGAAAGTGAGACGGGAGCCAAATAGGTCGGAAGGAGACTGCACGGACCGTGCATGAGCAAACCAATTGCGCACGGCCTGTGTGGGAAGGCCACATTGGCGCACGGACCGTACGTCCTTTCATAAAACAAGTCCAGCGACTCCCGTACAGACCGTGCGCGAGCAGACCCTTGGTGCACTAATCGTGCAGGTTAAAGGCGGTTACTGGGGAAGTTTATCTCTTTCCTTATTCGACTTCAATACTAATTCAAACTTGGCCCAACTATTTAAGGCTCTGATTTGCACGAAAATTCCACCACTTTTCACCATATTGAACAGCAGAGAAAGCAGAAAAGCGGCAGAGAAGCGTAAGGGTGGGACGGTAAGGTATACCTTACTTTTTTCACCATACCTTTACTTTACCTTACTTATACGGTATGGAGAAAATTCATACCGTTACCTTACCTTAAGGTTCGGTATACCTTAAATTCGGTATGAAGAAATGGCATACCTTTACCGTACCTTTATTTCGGTATACCTTACCGACATCGGTATACCTTACCAATATCGGTATACCTTACCGACATCGGTATACCTTATCCTATTATCTCATATATTTACTAAATATATGAAACACCCCTAATAGCGATCAAAATTTAACAAAATAAAATAAATATTTTCATACCACGATAATTAAACAACAATAAAACAAAACATATATAATAATTCAAATTTAACACTCCAACAAAACAACTAAAATAAAAACAACCATATGATATCCCAACAAATACTAGAAATAAAAATAAATCAAGTCTATAATATTTCTCAAAAACTAAGACAATCTTCAAATTTGAATCTCAAGAAACCTGCAAAATTAAAAATTATATTAGTACTTTGGTTACAAATTACAACATATAAAATGAAAAAGTAAAGTATATAAGAAAATAATCTTACTTTTCAAGTTACAATTTGCATCTGTAAAAGAATCATTAAAAATTAGTAAACCACTTTATTTTAGATTTAATATGATTAAATATACAATATATAAATTTAAACTTTCAAATCGTTTACTTAGAAATCGTAAGAATTATTTACTAATTATTAATTAAGAACATATTTAGAATTACTATACATTACGTATAACATAAGATTAATTATAAGTGTTTGAAATTGTAAATTTACTAGATATTTATAAATGTAGAACATATTTACTAAGTATTATATATCAATCATGTTTTTATAATTAATATAAATTGTATAAATATTAAAAACTTACTATATATTACAAATTTCAAATCGTTTACTTAGAAATCGTAAGAATTATTTACTAATTATTAATTAAGAACATATTTAAAATTACCATACATTACGTATAATATAAGATTAATTATAAGTGTTTGATATTGTAAATTTACTAGATATTTATAAATGTAGAACATATTTACTAAATATATACCAATCATATTTTTATAATTAATATAAATTGTATAAAATATTAAAAACTTACTATATATTATAAATTTCAAATTGTTTATTTAGAAATCGTAATAATTATTTACTAATTATTAATTAAGAATATATTTAGAATTACTATGCATTACATATAATATAAGATTAATTATAAGTGTTTAATATTATAAATTTAGTAGATATTTATAAATGTATAACATATTTACTAAGTTAATATATCAATCATGCTTTTATAATTAATATAAATTATATAAAATATTAAAAACTTACTATATATTACAAATTTCAAATCGTTTACTTAGAAATCGTAAGAATTATTTACTAATTATTAATTAAGAACATATTTAGAATTACTGTACATTACGTATAACATAAGATTAATTATAAGTGTTTAATATTATAAATTTAGTAGATATTTATAAATGTATAACATATTTACTAAGTTAATATATCAATCATGGTTTTATAATTAATATAAATTGTATAAAATATTAAAAACTTACTATATATTACAAATTTCAAATCGTTTATTTAGAAATCATAAGAATTATTTACTAATTATTAATTAAGAACATATTTAGAATTACTATACATTAAGTATATATAAGATTAATTATAATTGTCTGATATTGTAAATTTACTAGATATTTATAAATGTATAACATATTTACTAAGTATTATATATCAATCATGGTTTTATAATTAATATAAATTGTATAAAATATTAAAAACTCACTAAAGGTATACCGGTATATATCGTTGGTGCGATATACTGTACTAAAGGTATATATCGTTGATACTGTATATACTGTTATACCGTTATAACGGTATATACCGTACCAAAGGTATATACCGATACAATGGTATATGTTGAACTAACGGTATATACCTTAAAAATTCGGTATACTGCCGGTATACCTCAATTTTTAAAATTCTATACCGTTACCTTACCGAAAAATCTCGGTACGGTTAGAGGTGCCCACGGTTCCGGTTCCGGTTAGAAACCGCCGGTTAGGCGGTTCCGGAACGGCGGAACCGGAACCGCACCGTGAGGTTCCGGTTGACGGTTCCGGTTTGGGCTCCCGGCGGTTAGCCGGTTAACCGCCGGTTTCCGGTTTTTTTTTTCTTTTTTTCTTTTTTTCTTTTTTTCCTCTATCTCTTCGAACTCGAATTGACGATTGGACGAAAAACTACTAAGTACTAAATCGATAAAATTAATAATTTACAAGTTAAAAACTAAGAAGTATGACAAAACACAAGTTTATTTGAATTTTGATATTATTATATAATTTTATTATTATAATTTATATCTTACAATTTACAAGTTATAAAACTTACAAGTTACATGTTACAACTTACATCTTAGAAGAATATTGAGAATACAATTTAATTTATCAAATTACAAGTTACAAAATACAAATTGTAAATTAATCAAGCTATGAAAATATGAAATTACAATTAACAAATTTACAAATTACAATTTACAAATAACAAGTTACAAAATACAAATTGTAAATTTATCAAACTATGAAAATATAAAATTACAATTTACAAATTTACAATTTACAAATTACAATTTACAAGTTACAATTTGAGCTAATTTAGGAATTAGGAGGGAAAAAGAAATAATTGAAATTTGGGCTTACACTTCATATGAAGCTGCCTACGTATCCCTTACCTTGGAATCAAAGCCCTCGTAGTTCATTTTACCTTTTTTCCTTGGTGAGTCTAGAATTCGAAGTCGTCATCCCAATCATCTCCGGTTTGGCTCCCCCCTTCGGCTTCACTCTCCGAGCCAACTTCAATGAGCGGGCCATCCATCAAGTCGTCCCAACAGTTCTCTTGCTCTCTTAGGTCGGCTTTGGACTCGTCCTTCAGCATCATTTGAGCTTCGAGGTGATCCGGTGTCAAATTTGATCTCCGTTCGTCCAACATGTAACCGGATTCATTGAAAGCTTGCTCGACCGCTACCGTTGATGCCGGGACTCCAAAAATCTCCCTTGCCATAATTGCAAGCAAAGGATACCGCTCTTGATTTCGGGACCACCACTTGAGAACATCATAATCGTTGGGACCTGCATTTTCATCATCGGGGGGCACAACAGGGTCTTGCAAATACATATCTAATTCATTTTGACTACGCCTAGTATTTCCTCTACCGTGGAAAATTTTTTGGAATTCTTGTAAAGCACTACCACGTGAAGATGAAGTATTTAATCCTAACGAAAAAGAACTACTAGAACCTGAAGAACGACTGCGATATGGGTCGTTGTTGATCGATTGACCAAATCCGCACACTTTTTACCAATCAAGATGACACTTGGACTGGATAAGTTGGCTCAACTCTATGTAAAGGAGATTGTGCGATTACACGGAATACCTGTCTCGATCACCTCTGACCGAGATACCAGATTTACTTCTAGATTCTGGATAAGTCTACAAGATGCCATGGGAACACAACTAAATTTCAGTACAGCTTTCCATCCTCAAACTGATGGACAATCAGAAAGGACAATACAAATACTAGAGGATATGCTCAGAGGAGTTTTAACTGATAGAGGTGGAAGCTGGGAAAATGTTTTACCCTTAGTAGAGTTCGCCTATAACAACAGTTATCAGACAACCATTGGAATGGCACCATATGAAGCATTGTATGGCCGAAGATGTAGATCACCACTTTATTGGGATGAATTCTTAGTGATGCCATTTGGGTTGACTAATGCACCTACTGTGTTCATGGATATGATGAACAGAGTCTTTCATCAATATCTGGATAACTTTGTTCTTGTGTTTATAGATGATATTCTTATCTATTCCAAAAGTGAGGAACAACACCAAGAACATCTACATATAATTTTGGAAACATTGAGGAGGGAGAAATTATATGTCAAATTTAGCAAGTGTGAATTTTGGCTCAGTGAGGTAATGTTCCTTGGCCATATTGTGTCATCAGAAGGAATCAAAGTAGATCCTGCTAAGGTTGAAGCAGTAAATAACTGGAAGTCACCTTCCCGTGCACATGAGATAAGAAGTTTCTTAGGGTTGGCAGGCTACTATAGAAGATTTATTGAAGGATTTTCTAAATTGGCAAGGCCAATGACACAATTGTTGAAAAAGAAGACTAAGTTTATTTGGACTGAGGAATGTGAGAAGAATTTCCAAGAACTTAAGAAAAGACTGACCACAGCTCCAGTATTGGTTATACCAGAAGGAAATGAAGGATTTGTTATCTTTACAGATGCGTCTAAGCTAGGGCTAGGGTGTGTGCTAATGCAAGACAAGAGAGTCGTTGCTTATGCATCTCGCCAGCTCAGGCCACATGAGTTGAATTATCCCACCCATGACCTAGAGCTTGCAGCTGTGGTACATGCCTTGAAAATTTGGAGGCATTATTTATACGGTGTCAGATGTGAAATCTACACTGATCATAAGAGTCTTAAGTACTTCTTTGAACAGAAGGATTTAAACATGAGGCAGAGAAGGTGGCTGGAATTAGTTAAGGATTATGATTGTACCATTCTCTACCACCCCGATAAAGCAAATATTGTAGCAGACGCCCTTAGCCGAAAAACCAAAGCAGAGTTAGGTTGTTTCCTAACACAAGAAGAAAGTTTAATTGAAGAATTTCAAAGACTAGAGTTACAGTTGGTTCAACCACCAGACTCTACTAAAGGACTTATAGCTACTTTAATAGCTAAACCCGATTTAAGGAAACGAATTGTGGAGACATAAAAAGGGGATCAATTTTTGGAAAAGATGCGATTGAAAGTAAGATCTGAGGATTCAAAAGGATTTGCTGAAGCAAATGACAATGCTCTCATGTACGAAAGAAGAATATGTGTGCCCCACAATGAAGAGTTAAAGAATGAAATCATGATGGAAGCTCATGATACTCCATATACCGCTCACCCTGGAAGTACAAAAATGTATAGAGATTTGAAGAGAAACTTCTGGTGGCGAAATATGAAGAGAGAAGTGGCCTCATTTGTTGAACGATGCTTAACTTGTCAGCAAGTAAAGGCGGTACATCAACGACCATCAGGATTATTACAACCACTTGAAATCCCAGAATGGAAATGGGAACATATCAACATGGATTTTATAGTAGGATTACCAAAGTCAGTGCGAGGAAACACTGCGATATGGGTCGTTGTTGATCGATTGACCAAATCCGCACACTTTTTACCAATCAAGATGACACTTGGACTGGATAAGTTGGCTCAACTCTATGTGAAGGAGATTGTGCGATTACACGGAGTACCTGTCTCGATCACCTCTGACCGAGATACCAGATTTACTTCTAGATTCTGGATAAGTCTACAAGATGCCATGTGAACACAACTAAATTTCAGTACAGCTTTCCATCCTCAAACTGATGGACAATCAGAAAGGACAATACAAATACTAAAGGATATGCTCAGAGGAGTTTTAACTGATAGAGGTGGAAGCTGGGAAAATGTTTTACCCTTAGTAGAGTTCGCCTATAACAACAGTTATCAGACAACCATTGGAATGGCACCATATGAAGCATTGTATGGCCGAAGATGTAGATCACCACTTTATTGGGATGAAGTAGGTGAAAGAAAGATATTAGGCCCTGAGATTGTTCAGACAACAATCGAAATAATTGATAAGATAAGAATGAGAATGAAGGAGGCCCAAGATAGACAAAAAGCCTATGCAGATAAACGTCGAAAGGATCTGTATTTTAATGTTGGAGATAAGGTCTTTCTCAAAATATCTCCTACTAAAGGAATTATATGTTTTGGCAAAAGAGGAAAATTGAAACCACGGTATATTGGACCATTTGAAATTCTTGAACGAGTTGGAGAGATAGCTTATAGACTAGCCTTACCGCCAAATCTAGCTGAGGTTCATAATGTTTTTCATGTCTCAATGTTGAGAAAGTACGTGTTTGATACTAAACACGTTATAAAGAATGAAGAGATAGTCCTGAATCAGGATTTATCATATGAAGAAAGACCAGAGGCTATTCTTGACCAAAAGGTCCAAAAATTACGGAACAAACAGATATCACTGGTGAAAGTCCTATGGAATAACCACGGGAAAGAGAAAGCTACATGGGAGCTTGAAAGCAGAATCAAATAGTTGTACCCTGATTTACCCTATAGAGGTACGCAAATTTCGGGACGAAATTTTTATTAAGGAGGGTAGAATGTAATACCCCAAAATATTTTAGAGGGTTTTACTCAACTTATGTTACCTGAGGGTAATTTAGGTAAGAAGTTGGGTCCTTAAAGGACTCAAATAAAGGAAAATCGCAGCCAGGGAAATCTATTAAAATTTATTTTGGTCAAAAATTGCTTTAAAAATATGTTATGATATTTTTCTCGGGTTGATAGAAAAAAATTTCAAGCATCGTGCCAAACTTTGAATTTTTCAATTTCGAGTTCAAATGAACACTTGGCACAATTTTAGGGTGAAAGGTAATAGATTTGGATAACTAAGGCACATCTGTCATTATCCAATTTCTTTTTCGAAATATTATCCTATTCGTAATTATCCTATTCTTTTTCTATCATTATCCTATTCCATCATTATCCTCTTTCTTTTATTCGTTATTATCCTATTTATTTTTCTTCTATAAATAGGAGGTTAAGGTTTCATTTTTCATTCATTTTCAAAATCGAAACGCCGAGCAGCTTCTAGAGAAGGTACGTCTCTAGTTTCCTATTTCAATTCTGAAATAGTCATTTTGAAGGTGTCAACGCATAGATCACAAATACGTGATTGAAATGATGACACGACAGACAATCATGATGACAAATCATCGTGACCGCCGCCAAAAGTCGCAACCACCTTTCGAATCGGTGACTCTTTCGGGTTGCCGGATCAAAAAGTGTCTTTAGGGTTTTATGTTCTATGTATATTTATATACATTTTCCATGTTGCCACTTTTTAATTTCGGGTATATTTTGGGTATCCGAATTTTAAATTGTAGTCTTTTTCAGATCTATCATTCATGGTTAGCCCTATCGTATTTTTAGTCTCAAAAGTTGTTCCGTCTCAAAATATAGTATTTTTATTTAAAGTTTCATATTTTTCCAATGGGCGGATCTTGCGGTATGAATTTATTTGTACCGAATTAATTTTAGGATACGGGTTTGACCACCCCGTATGCCAAAACTTCCTAAACGGTTTTTCTTTATAAAAATGCCCTGAGTAAAGTTCCCTTAAGAATCAAAATATTTTGATGATTCGGGTGCTGCGTATTAAGATAGTAGATATTATAATATTTATTTCATAACTAAGAAAGGTTAGATTTTGACCTAATGGTAGTCATTCATCGAAACTAAGTTGCCGGATAATCTTGTAGGCACAGAAGAAGGAGACTTCTAGTTGAGATCAGAATCAGAATCTAGATCTAGCTCAGATTACCAGGTGGGTTTTTATTATATAAAAATATATATTTCGGGTTATTAAGCCCTGATATTTATAAAATGAACGTGATTGAATATTCAACTCATGACTGTATTTGATATGCTCTCCTGACTCATGTAAGTCTTACTACTGTTTTTGGTGATGAAACTACAATGGTTCACGATATCGAGCCCCAAGCAAACAGGGCAGTGTTCAACTTTAAGCAGCCGGGTTGTGTACACGAACCGACTCACCGTAAGCATTCTAGGGAAGAGTGGCGCGCAATGATGGAACTAAAATGATTTAGTATACATGGAATTCACAAATTTTCTACTTTAAAAGCTTTCTATGATATACTTAAAATATGATTGGATATTCTGTTTTATAAAATGATTGTGAAGGTTTTTCTCAAAAGTACCCATTGAGTGCATTAGTACTCACGCCCAAATCTTTTCAAATATTTTCAGGATGAGCTGCGGGATGGTGGACGGCTGTGCTAAGGCTGAAGGGCTATCTTTTGATGTATATGTTTCTTTTATGTATGGAGTCCAACTGAGAGCATGGTTACCTTTTGTGTCTGAATAAATGCACTGCGTTTTTGTCCGCTTACTCTGATTATTGTTATGGAGTGTTCGGTTCTCCGAATCCCATTTTATTTACTGTTATGGAGTGTCCGGTTCTCCGAATCCCATTTTATTTACTGTTATGGAGTGTTCGGTTCTCCGAATCCCATTTTATTTACGGTTATGGAGTGTTCGGTTCTCCGAATCCCATTTTCTTTACTGTTATAGAGTGTTCGGTTCTCCGAATCCCATTTTTCTTTACTGTTATGGAGTGTTCGGTTCTCCGAATCCTGTTTACTTTTCGTTCCTGACAGGCAAAAGCCTGGCATTTATTTACTTTCCTTATTCAGACAGGCACAAGCCTGG
Source organism: Perilla frutescens (assembly GCA_026008535.1). NCBI lineage: Eukaryota > Viridiplantae > Streptophyta > Magnoliopsida > Lamiales > Lamiaceae > Perilla > Perilla frutescens. Next base: position 38,749,762 of record BRKX01000002.1, on the reverse strand, counting down.
CTTTACATTACTTTCCATGTCAAGGCAAAAGCCTGGCTTTATATTGCTTTCATGACAGACGAAAGTCTGGCATCTCTTTACTTCATGTATTTGGACAGACATCCGTCTGGCCTTTTTCATGCCTAACCTATCAACAGTTAACCTTTGTACTGTTATTATTTACATTGAAGTTTGCTTTCTTGGGTTTATTCTAAGACTCATGGTATCTGGTTTGAGTCATTCCATACGCTTTAAAAACGTGGATTGATCCATTTATAGAGGCTATGCTGCCCAAATTTTTGGGGCACTAACCCTATTTATTTGATTGCTTCTGTTCAACAACCCCTTTCCCCTTCCCCCAAGTAGCGCACCGGTCCCCTACCCTTCTCCCGGGATCGGGGCGTTACATAAACAACAATGCTACATAAATTTACAAACAGTAGGGTAATACACACCGGATAAATCTTTTGTTGCATATTGAAAAACTTGTAAAAGCTCCATTAATTCAATACAATCATCCCAATAAGAAGATAATAAAATAAACGATTCAATATTCATAGCAAAAAAAGAACATAATAATTCACGATATTCAAAAGTTGCAGAAAGCATTTCATAAGTAGAGTTCCACCTATTAGGCACATCTAAGTTAAAAATTTTAGGATGCACACCAGCTTCCCTACAGAATTTTTCCCACCTACGTCTAACTCTAACTCTACCATGAATATAATCTACCGCATCATGAATAGGTTGGATTGAGTCATTTAATATTCTAAGTCCATCTTGAACACATAAATTCAAAATATGAGCAATACATCGCGTATGAAAATATTTACCATGCAAGGTTGGATTACATGCTTGGATTAATTCTCTAATACTAGCCGTATTAGCACTCGTATTATCAAAACCAATAGAAAAATTTTTATCAAGCATTTTAAAATGATTGCAAATTTTAATAATAGCCTTAGCAATATTAGTAGCACTATGTTGACAGTTAAATCTACGAAAAACAACTAAACGTTTATTTAAATTCCATGAATAATCAATCCAATGCAATGTAATAGCAATATAATGACGACGGATAAATTTATCAGACCAAATATCAGAACAAATAGCAACCCTATAAGGAATTTTACTAATAACACTTTTCAATTTCGACTTATATCTTATATGCAATTTTTCAAGGGTCCTAGTCATAGTCATTCTAGGTATTCTTTGAGCACCAGGATTATAAGCAGCTTTCATACGACGTTCAAAATTCATGCTATCGGCAAATTGAAGTGCTAAAGATTCTTCACAAATAAAATAACACATTTGTTCTCTAGCAACTAGAAGGTCAAACCTAAAGAGTTGGGATGAGTACGGCGTACCTTCACCTTGACTTTCGATATTTTGACTGCTTACCGGTTGGAAGTTGAGTTGCGATTGAGCTTGAGCACGTCCAAGTTCGACTTGATGATTGTTGGTGATGTGTGACCAGTACGTCCCATAGCCGCCTCCAGTGCGAAATTTGTATTGCTTCGGACAATAGTTGCAATACAAATCAAACACACCCACTTCATTCTTCCTTGACACCTTTCGGAAATGAATAGTGAAGAGAGCAGATTTTAGTGCCGTACTTCTTGTTGGAACGGCCTCCTCCTCCGTGTCGAGATCGATGGATGGATTTCCGCTGAAAGCACGAGATTCTTGAGATCGTTGTAATTCTTCAAACTGGATCCATCTTGCCACTTCTTCATCAACTGCCATTTGAGCTGCATTAGGATTGTTGTGAAAACCGCCACCAGTTGGATCGTTGTAGAAACCGCTATCGGCTCCGCCATAGGGATTCACATATTCTTTAGGTTGTTGTTGTTGAAATTGAGGCGACGTCGTATCAGCATCATCAGAAATATGCACTCCAGAATGAGTGCGACGACGACGACGTGGAGCTTCGGAACTATCAGCAATAGCTTTGTCTTCACCCTTATCGGTTCGACTACCTCGGCTAGACATGATGATTAGGGATGAATGGATGATAGAAAATGAGTAGAATTGTAGAAATGAAGAAATGAAGAAATCGAGATATTGAGAGATTGAGACTGGAGACTGGAGAGACTAGAGAGTAACTTCGTAAAATTGTAACTTGTAATAAAACTCAAATAAGAAAATGATATTGCTTGAATGGTAGAAATGTAGAATAGAGAGAATTTGAGTATAGAGAGAGAGATTGAGAGTTTGGTGTGGGTGAAAATGGTGGAGGAGATGGGGTATTTATAGGTGAAAATTGGGGAGTGGGGGGAAAAATTTAAAATTTAAATTTGAAAAATTTTGAAAAAAAAGACGGCCGAACCGCCGGTTTTGGAGCCCAAACCGGCGGTTTTCGGCCAAACCGCCGGTTTGGGCTCCAAAACCAGCAGTTCCACGTCAGCAATCCGCCTCCGTGCGTTCCTAGCCGTAGATCGAGATCACGCGGATCGTGATCTCGACCGTTAAAAAAAAAATAAAAAAAAATACACAAACCGCCGGTTAACCGCCCAAACCGGCGGTTTGAAAAAAACCTCCCCCGAAATCGGAACCGGACCGGCCTACTACGGTTGACGGTTACGGTTTGTAAACCGTAACCGTCCGTACGGTTCCGGAACCGGCCAAAACCGCCAAACCGGCGGTTATAACCGCCGGTCCGGTTTTTTTTGGGCACCTCTAGGTACGGTATCATACCTTACCGAAAATGCCGGTATACCTTAAAGTTCGGTATTTCGGTATTTTTTCTGGTACGGTAAGTACGGTATGACGGTATAATAGTATGTTTCCCCAGCCCTAGAGAAGCGTAGAGATCGATTGGAATCAGCAATTCAACCCGACATAAGTTGTTTCTAATTTTTAGTTTAGTTTAATCATGTTGAACTCGATTGTTCGTTTATTTTCTTTAGATTGTAATTGAGCATTAGAGGCTAAACATTTAGTGGTTCTAGGGTTTGTTACAATTATGGTTATTTGTGAAATTTAATTTATAATATTGTTTCGTTTCTTCATCTGCTTATGTTTCCTCGATTTAATTATCTTGTGAATTTGTTTGGTCATCAAATGCACATGTGTAGTTAATTATTTATCACTCGAGAGAGGTTAATTAATTAACGGATTAGGAATACATAACACATACTTGCTAGATCGAGAGATTGGTAGGTGTATGTGAGAAGATTAAATCTTAGGATCATTTTGGAGTTAAATGACATTTTGAGATCGAGAGATAAAATTTGCAATCTTGTTCTTTTGTTGCTTTGTTTTATTTTATTTTGTTTAATATTTTGAACCATAAAACTTGGTTTCAGTCATCTAGATAAAGTAGGATATTAAAATTGAGTACTCGATTAGGTTGCATAGCTAGTCCTTGTGGATACGATATCTGTTCTCACTGCATTTTACTATAATTTGCCTCGTACACTTGCAGGTCGTTTTTAAGTGAAATAAAAGAGCGAACAATATATAAGACTTTTATAAGATTTGTTATATAGAAAATAATGAGTTATGAAAATTGAATGGAAAAGAATTTATTATCGTAACTTTTAATGTTTTAAAAATCCTCTCAAAATTAAATGGAAGAATTAAGATCTTTTAACTTGTTGCATGATGAGTACAGTCCTATTTTAACTAGAGCCCACTCTAATGACCCTTCGACTCTTAAAAGAGGCCCAAAATAAGTATTATTGATGATGACACAAGTCAAAAACTACGAAATCGGTAGGGCCCAACGTATTTATTTATGGGTGCTGATGTAACCATGTCAACAAGAATCATAAAATCTTCATTACTAGCCCTTTATTTCAGTGGAATATATATATACATACATACATACATATATATATATATATATATATATATAGAGAGAGAGAGAGAGAGAGAGAGAGAGAGAGATTTTAAATGCATAGAACTTTCTTGGGCCCTAGGCTCAATATTGACATATATTTCCTAAAGTAGCTTAATTTAATTTACTTTCATGTGTGTCCAAGATGAAAATTTACTATTGATACTCCCATTTTAAGTACCCATATTGTCACACCACAGGCATGTCGAAGTTGGAATATATTATATGATTGCTTTTTTATGCTAGAATATTTTTATTTTAGAAGAAAAAATCAATCATTAGGGCATTTCCAGTGCTGTACCTAATTTTTAGGTACAAATTGGTGCCACATCATTGCCACATTAAAAGTTACCATATTCACTAAATTGTTACCTAAAACTCTCCAATGCATTCAGATACAATTGTCACTTTTTGAGGTCCCACCATTATATCACTCATTTTATTTACATATTTTTAAATGATTGAAAAAATTTATTTATCATTTTCATTATATAATTACATTAATAATTATAACAATAAAATTCATTTTATTTACATATATGAATTTATTAAAAAAGCTATTATTTTGCAAAAAAATAAGAATCAATATACAACAAAATAATACTATACAAAATCGTAAAGTAATCATAAAAAAATATAAATTTTAATCTAATTATAATTCAAATGGCTAAAAAGGAAAGAAATAAAAAAAATATAACGAAGTTGATTCTGCAAAAAAAAAAGAAGCGAAAATTGAGAAAGAAAAAAAAGAAAGGGAAAAAAAATGGAGAGAGAAAGAACAAGAAAAAAAAGAGGAAAAGAAATGGAAGAGGTAATGGTGCAGTGGCCCCACCAATCAGCCCATTTTTTCAAATGATACCCGGTAGCATTATTTGTACATATAAAAATTTAGGCCAATTATACCTATTCACCACAATGCAAATTGTACCTGATATTTGGTACAATTTAAATGCCACATTGGAATAACATCTCCAGTGTTGTACCCAATTTTTAGGTATAACGGGTGCCACATCATTGCCACATAAAAAATTACCATATTCACTAAATTGTTACCTAAAACTCTCCAATGCATTAAAGTACAATTGTCACCTTGGTCCCACCATTATATCACCCATTTTATTTACATATTTTTAAATGATTGAAAATTTTTATTTATCATTTTCATTATATAATTACATTAATAATTATAACAATAAAATTCATTTTATTTACATATATGAATTTATTAAAAAAGTTATTATTTTGCAAAAAGAAAGAATCAATATACAACAAAATAATACTATACAAAATCGTAAAGTAATCATAAAAAAAATATAAATTTTAATCTAATTATAATTCAAATGGCTAAAAAGGAAAGAAATAAAAAAAATATAACGAAGTTGATTCTGCAAAAAAAAAAGAAGCGAAAATTAAGAAAGAAAAAAAAAGAAAGGAAAAATAAAAATGGAGAGAGAAAGAACAAGAAAAAAAAGAGGAAAAGAAATGGGAGAGGTAATGGTGCAGTGGCCCCACCAATCAGCCCTTTTTTTCAAATGATACACGGTAGCATTATTTGTACATATAAAAATTTGGGCCAATTATACCTATTTACCACAATGCAAATTGTACCTAATATTTGGTACAATTTAAATGCCACATTAGAATAATACCTCCCATTGGAGATGCCCTAAGTAATTCGTTTACACTCCAAATACAGAATATGAACGCTAATGGCAGAGGGTCAGTACATCCATGAAACACAATGAAATTAGCATTTTGTCTAGTCCAACTAAACTTGACCAAATTAAAAGACAAACTGACAACAGTAATATCATCAACTAAACTATTTTAGTATAATAAAAATCAGCAAAACAATCAGAGATAAAACGTTGAAATATTGAGAACACGCTTTGAGCAGCAATGCCCTCTGCAGTTTCAATTTCAAAAGCATGTTTTAGAAATTTGAAGTGAATTGTAGCCAAAAAACTGGTTGACAACACCACTAAAATTTAATTTTGGACCAAAATTGGCACTTTATCTAGCATAATTATTGACCTTCCTTTAAATTTACGCGACACATCAATAAAGACTACTTTGAAACTAACATAGCCCAAATGGCAAAACAATTAAAAAAAATAAAAACTTCACATTTTAGGAATTGTAACTTATTGAAGAATTTTAATACATCCAACCGAACATTAAATTAAATATACATATATACATATATTTAATAAATCAAAACAAACCTATTATTAATGCCTTATATTATAAAAGATAATGTAGTCAAACATATAAAACCTTTATGCATGGGAAAAAGCCCCTAAAAGTTGTATAAACTTATTCAAATGGTCGGGATCACACAAAAACACAGGATTTCAAATTGGACGTTGTTTGGGCTTTACTAAGTTAATTCAATTAAAAGAAGCCCAATTTAGGCCCAAATGAAGACACCCCAATGAAAAGCACTAGAAGGTCAGATATCAAATATAGAAGAACTCGAGGGGCACAAGTGCAAAAATAAAACTTTAATTCGAGACTCGCACTCTTTCTTTGAAAACCTCTCAGATCTTCCTACCTGAAAATATGGTTGCATCACACTCTCCTCAACAAAAATCTTCCGATCCAATTCCAGTTTCAGAACCCTAGCTCTCTCTCTCTCTCTCTCTCTCTCTCTACACTCCATGGATTCGTCACTCTGAAAGTCATTCTCTCTCTATCCACGCGCGCATTCTCGAAGATGTATATGGCATATGGATGGCCGCAGGTCATCCCTCTGGAATTGCCGAACTGTCCTTCCACACAGCAGATCGTGTATCTCAAAGTCGTAAATCGATTGCTCCTTGTCGTCGCGCCTACTCACATCGAGCTGTGGTCTTCTTCTCAGGTATATATGCGCATTGACATTGCTAATTTTGTTTGGTTCAATTGTGAATTTAGTGTTTTCTATGTTGAATTTGGTAATTTGCATCAGGTTTTTTGTTTATTTGTTTTCATTATGGTTTGCAGCATAGAGTAAGATTGGGGAAGTATAAGAGAGATGCTGATTCGATTCAGAGAGAGGGGGAGAATTTGCAGGCAATTTGGAGCCCCGACACTAAGCTCATTGCCGTTCTTGTAAGTATTCAATTAGTAAATTAACTGCAAGCATTTATATAATATTTACTGTTTGTTAAGAAATATGGTGATACATTCTCCTGTTCAAAACTGATGCGGTGGTATACTTTTAAGACTATAGGTTTTAGTGTTCAGACACCGCAGATCACTTCTAGCATTAATTGCCTGAGTCATGTAACATGCAATTGTTTTTTTTTTTTTTCAATTCACTCCACCAACTTATTGTGTATTTATTTTTGAATTCTGAGTTGTCTAGATGTTAGAATTTACTCCACGCAGTTATATTTTTTACTAGTTAGAATGTTGAATCCTTAAACTGGAGGAGTATACATTATTCTACCTATTTCTTTACTCTAGCTATGGTAGACTTGGTAGTTATTGTAGCCAAGAATATCTTGTCAAAGTAACTGATAAATTTTAAAGTGGCAGTAGTATCACGGTGCTACACCAAGAACATACAGATAGTTCTTGTAACCGAATCTTTCAGTTATATGCTTTATGAAGCTTTTTATGTTGAATGTGTCATGCGCACTCAGCAAAACGTGGTTCCGAGGGGCATCATTGAATTGTATAATAAATGCACGTGTGCACGCTTGCACATTTGCATGTGCTTGTTCTTGGCTATCCTGTCCACTGTGAATGAGGTGGCGCCAAATGTATTTATATAATTCACAGGAAAATATATTTAGGATGTCTCTAGTTTTCTTCTACTGAGTCACTTGTATATGTAGGATGAATGTAATTTAGTTGATTGCAATTGGTCATGTTTCCTGGCTATTGATTATTTGATTTTGCTCCCTTTGCAGACATCATCCTTTTATCTTCACATTTTTAAAGTTCAAATGACTGAAAAAAAGATACATGCGGGCGGGAAGCAACCGACTGGTTTGTTTCTTGCAAACATATCCTTAGTTCTCAGTGAGCAAGTCCCATTCGCAAATAAGAATTTGACAGTGTAAGCATCTTTTTTATTTAATTTACATATCCAACTTTTTTGGCTGGTGATGTGGTGCTGGCATTTTTCAAGCAATCATTACCTGTAATCGACAATGTCCTACTGTCTCTTCTCATTTTTCTTGACTATGGTAGTACATTTAGTTTGGCAGTCCCCTCAACCATCAGTAGTGAATGGCTGGAAAATGAATATTTATATTTGCTTTTGGAAGGCTATTATTTATTATCAAATCGTTTCATCTTGCCCTTTGGGATGGAAAAAACTGGTTGCGTGTATTTATTTAGGGGACCTTTTGCTTTTATATCCTCTACTTAAATGACATCAATAAAAGTTTATAATATGATGCTGAATAAAAAATATTGTGTTAGTTACATGTGATGTGAGCATTAACCTTTAAGAGGATGAAGTTAGGAGGTTGCATTGTGGCGGGGAGATGGAAGCATATGATGATGAAACTATCTCTGACCGAATCTCATTATGTTCACTCCTGCAAGCATCTTGATCGACCTTCGTGAATTGTGATATCTGCACTACTTTTCCCTGTTGTCATCTGATCGAGTTTAATGGACTTTTGATTTTGATATAGAAACTAAAATGTTGAGATGATTGTGTCGATCACCAGCTGAACCTTGATTGTTAGCTATTAGCTATTTAGCCTCCTTGATTTGTCAGTCTCAGTTCAATATCGTGTTCTCCTTATGCAAGGAAATAGAAGCACTTAGGCCATGCTTGAGTCTGGGCTCAATATGATCTTGATTGTCTTGGAGAAACTATCAGTTTGACATGGCGTTTTAATCTAGAATAATATTGAGTTTTTAATGTTTGGATTACAGGAGCAACTTTGTTTGTGACAACAAACACATGCTCATTGGGCTATCTGATGGATCGCTGTATAACATATCCTGGAAGGGAGAGGTATGTCCATTTTGGCTTGAGAACCTTAGTTTTTCAACAGAGATGATATTAAGGAATGTCCTTGACTCTTTATGTTTCATTGGATAATTGAAGTAATTATCAATATTGGTGGCAGTTAGAATGCCATTGCTTGTTCCCTGCTTGGGAAAAGTTTTACTCCAACCTTAACTGGAAGAAATTGGGAGATGTAAATAACTTTCTTTATTATTGTACAGTTTTGTGGTGCATTTTTCCTTGATATGCGGCCAAGTGATGGCATTGGTGTCAATAAATTATCCAACCACTTCAACAATGGTCCAACTGCCAGAGGAGCTGAAAGTGTTGATGGTCCCAACCATGTGAATCATGTCGTACCTCAGACTTGTGGAGTTGTCCATCTTGAATTTTCCAATATGTTGCGGCTACTTTTTGTGCTGTTTTCTGATGGGAAGCTAATTCAGTGTTCGGTGAGCAAGAGAGGTCTAAAACATGCTGAATCTGTTATAGTTGAAAAGCATTTTGCTTCTGGGGAAGCTGTATGTGCATCAGTGGCTCCAGATCAACAGATTCTTGCTGTTGGGACACGCAAAGGTGTTGTTGAGCTGTATGACCTTGCAGATTCTGCATCACTTATTCGCTCCGTGTCATTGCATGATTGGGGGTAAGCCTTTTCAATTCAGAGAAATTTGTGTCTCTTTCTTTCTTTGGGATTGTTTTTCAAGTTCGATTTAATCTGTGCAATTGATTTACACTTTTTTGCTCTTTGTAAGCATCATCAGCTGAATGCATACTTCATGGATTTATTGCAGATATTCTGCAGAAGATACTGGTCCTGTCAATTGTATTGCTTGGACACCTGATAACTCTGCTTTCGCAGTTGGATGGAAGTTAAGGGGACTTACAGTTTGGTCTGTGTCAGGCTGCCGTTTGATGTCTACAATCCGGCAGATAGGCTTGAGTTCTGTTTCTTCTCCTGTGACTAAGCCAAATCAGGATTTCAAGTATGAGCCCATGATGGGTGGCACATCGCTGATGCATTGGGATGAACATGGATATAGGCTTTATGCTATTGAAGAAGGATCTTCAGAGAGAATTATTGCATTTTCTTTTGGAAAATGCTGCCTAAATAGAGGTGTTTCTGGCACAACTTATGTACGCCAAGTTATTTATGGTGAAGACCGCTTGCTTATTGTACAGTCTGAAGATACTGATGAACTCAAGATCTTGCACCTCAATCTTCCAGTTATGTGTATCACTTTTATGATGATTAACTGCCCATTTTGTTGAGTTTTAGTTTTTGGTGTTCTGTCCTGCCTTTACTATAGGATGTTTCTGATTGACTATGTGATTTTCCAGGTATCTTATATTTTGCAAAATTGGCCTATTCTTCATGTTGCTGCTAGTAGGGATGGGATGTATTTGGCTGTTTCTGGGCTTCATGGTTTAATCTTATACGACATACGGCTAAAGAGGTGGAGAGTGTTCGGAGATGTTACTCAGGAACAACAGATCCAGTGCAGGGGATTGTTATGGCTGGGAAAAATTGTTGTGGTCTGCAATTATGTGGAAACTTCCAACACGTGAGAATCTATCACATATAAAACTTCACTTGGAGGTTTCTTCTTGTTGTTTTAGACAAAATCACTAGCTGCTAAAAATTTAATTTCTTGTTTCAAACACTACTTCTACATCGGCTTCTATGACACTGGTGTTGTTAAAAATGTTCTCAAAATTTCACCTTTGTTTTGCTTATGCTTCATGGATTGACTTGTGGCTGCTAGTCATTACACTTACACTATTCATTGTTACTTTGTTCTGATGAAAGCACATCTTGTGAGAAAATTGTCTATATGAACATTTTGTTTTTAAATAAAAAATCATCTGCATCACAATTATTGGAGTTTCTTTTCTTTGTTTTGAGTGTATCCGTTCCTTTATGTGTAGCATCTTTAGTTACTGTCAGATCATTTTCATTTATTCACATGTGGTTTTGTCACAATTATTGGTGATGGCAGGTATGAATTGCTTTTCTACCCAAGATATCACCTCGATCAAAGTTCACTACTTTGCCGGAAGCCATTGCTTACAAAGCCAATGGTCATGGATGTTTATCAAGACTATTTGCTTGTTACTTATCGCCCATTTGATGTTCAGATATACCATGTGAAATTAACTGGCGAATTGTCACCTTCTAGTTCTCCAGATTTACAGGTAATTTAATGCTTCAAAAGGACTTGCTTGAATTGTTGTCAAAATCTGTTGGCTGACAAACACTGTTATAGCTCTGTCAGTTTCATCTGAATTAAGATTTCTCTCAGAATCTGAGTAGAGTGATAGTATTATATTCTTCATACATTTTTTAAGTGATAAAATGACAAACAGCTTTCTACAGTACGAGAGCTTTCAATCATGACTGCAAAGAGCCATCCTGCTGCAATTCATTTTATTCCTGATCAGCTTCCTCAGGACTGCACGTCAACAAGTGATTTATCATCCTCTTCTGATTTATTAAACCGCGAACCTTCTAGGTATACGCTTATTGTTCAGCTTTTCATTTGATGATTCTTAGGGTTTGAGGTTTGCCTGATGTTTGGTTGTTGCTTAGGTGTTTAATACTGCGGACCAATGGGGACCTTTCACTACTTGATTTGGATGATGGCCGCGAAAGAGAACTCACTCACTCTGTAGAGTTATTTTGGGTTACCTGTGGTCAGTCAAGGGAGAAAACTAACTTGATTGAGGATGTTTCCTGGTTGGACTATGGCCATCGAGGGATGCAGGTATAGGTTTCTGCTGGCATTATGTCTCTTGGTGAAATATTATCCACTCTACTTGACATTTCTGATGCTAATTTCGTTAGAAGCTCATCTACAGGTTTGGTATCCATCTCCAGGTGCTGATCCCTTTAAACAGGAAGACTTCTTGCAGGTAATTTGTGGCCAGTAGGTCTCTAACCATATCAATGGTTTGCACATATATGTTGGATCATCGATCAAATTCTTTGTGTTCAAGTACCAACCATGTAAAATAGGTCCAAACATCTATTGACAGTTCACAATTCTTTCTCTTTTGGTATGCGCGTCATTTTGTCCCTTCATGGCTTCGTATTTATTAAGTGGTCTTGGACATTATGCAGTAACCAATGTTTCTGCTATTGTAAGTGTGTAAATTTCTGATATGTCACCTGACATATGTCGTTGATGTGATACTAGCTGGATCCGGAGCTGGAATTTGATCGTGAGGTATACCCCCTTGGTCTGCTTCCAAATGCTGGTGTAGTAGTTGGTGTTTCCCAGAGAATGTCATTTTCAGCATGCACAGAGTTCCCATGTTTTGAGCCGACTCCCCAAGCTCAAACCATATTACACTGCCTACTTCGGCATCTTCTTCAGGTAAATAACTGAACAATGTTGGCTACCAATAGATTAGGTTTTCTTCTGTGAGAATGTGACTTAGCACTTTTTGTGAAACTTAAAATAGAGGATTGTTCATCTATTGTACCACTACCATCATTGTGATCTTATTGGACGATCACAATATGTTTTTACTAACACCAGCTCAGCATTAGTCAACAGAAGAATCAGCATGCAGCAAAGTGAATGTTGTTAAAAGGATTTGTTACCTATGTGTCTTCACTGATGTATTGGCCCATGGCAGGTTCCACTTGGGTTTCCTAATCTTGCTTAGAAACCAATATTAATGTAAATATAACTTCTTTTACTGAAAAATTAGGATTAGTTCCTGCAAGTCATGTAACTCCATGTCATAAAGTTTTTGATTATGATTTTTACTACAGAGGGACAAGAGAGAAGAAGCTCTACGCCTGGCACAATTATCAGCTGAGAAGCCACATTTTTCTCATTGCCTGGAATGGCTTCTATTTACAGTTTTTGATGCTGAAATTTCCAGGTTACTGATCTAAAATTATTCTATCCATTTATATACTTGAATACAACTATACAAGCAATTTCAAACTCACCTGAATTGCACTTTGTCTGCCCTGGCCGAATTCAGAAACTTTAATTTCAGTTTCACGGATTTATACACACATACACACAAATATATGCATGTGTTCACCTGTATTCATCTCTTTAGTATTATGATACTTAATCTAGTTACTTCTTGTGTGACCTGAATTCCAAGTCTTGGGATAATCATATCCATAATGTGGTGAGAACTCACTGTGTAGTTGATGAAACTTTGTTAGAAGCATGTGCTTTTTAGATATCTAGATTGATCAACCTGCCGGCGAGTCGCTCCATTGCTCTTTATTGCATAACAAAAGGACAATAAGAATGTCACTGAGCTGAATTTGTTCTTTCATGTCTTTCTTCTCATTCCATTTCCTATGCTTGCCTGTAAATCTTCCTCCTCTGATACAAGCATGCTGAAGAGTATCTGTAGGAGCTTGTATGAATTTCACCGCTGCTTGTGCATTCATTAGCTTTGTAAATATTGCTTCAATTAACAAGCAGTTCTTAATATGTCCCACCTTTTTTCTGCAGACAAAATTCAAGCAAAACCCAGGGTGCTGTAGCTAATCATGCGCCCTCTCTTCTGGAGAAGAGCTGTGATTTGATCAGAAACTTTTCTGAATATTATGATGTTGTTGTTAGTGTTGCACGGAAGACTGATGGTCGACATTGGGCAGATCTATTTTCTGCTGCTGGCAGATCAACTGAGTATGATACTTGATTTTCTTGATTTTTTCTTTACAAATATTGCAAGAACTTTTTTAACAAGGGGATTTTTAACTCTGCCATTCTTTCCTTCAACTAAATGAAACCCATTGACATTATCACTGTAGAGAGTACTTGGAATGCTAAAGTAAAGACATTAGGCTATTCTTCGAGAAATTTTGTCAAAGGGATGACTTTGTCTATAATTGGTCATTAAGAATATAGTATTTTACTTTTAGGTTGTTCGATGAATGCGTTCAGCGAAGATGGTATCGCACTGCGGCATGCTATATACTTGTAAGTGCCTTGTACTTACCTTTGTTGATTCTATACATTCTTGTTCATTATCTCATTACCTTGTCCCACCCACTTTTTTGCTTTTTTTTTTTTAACTTCCTATGTTGGTTTCTAAAGGAAAAGTGTTCTTGCTGCGGGTTTTATTTATTCTTATGCAGACCTGAAATCTTGCATGTGGTTTGGTAACTTTGGTTTGTAATGTGAGAACCCTTCTTTCTCACTGTTTATATGTGGTGTTCGCTGTGACCAGTCTCCCAGCCTGAGTTAGCAGAATCATTTATTTCCTACTTAGTATGATATGGTTAATGTGGTATTTGTCACAAATTATTCTCACGCATCACCATGAATTTGAGTAATTTTGCATATTCTTTGGACAGTTTTTATGCTCTTTGCATTGTAGACAGTGCTTTTTTGACATGTGCTTTATCTTCCGCTAGAGATTTTGTGCAAAGAGTGTTCCACTATATGTCTATATTATTCTCTTTCGATATTATGAATCAATGGGGAAAGAGAGGAATTTTCTTTGAAATATCTGTTCTATGTAAATGATTGTATTATGCTGATTGGTACCTTTCTTGTTTGTGTTGCTACAGGTCATTGCTAAGCTTGAAGGTCCCGCTGTGAGTCAATGTTGTGCCTTGAGTTTATTACAGGTGATTATGTTATGCCTATTTAGTTTAGAAGGACATGGAGATGCATAGTAATTATATCTGGTTGAACCAAGATTCTAAGAAATTCAAAGGGCTTTGACCTTTTTAGATACTTGAATGTTACTGTACGTAGTGCTTGCTCATATTTCCTGGAATATCCAATGAATCTGGCTGATATCTTGGGTGTCACGTGATGGCTACATCACTGTTCTCTCTTTAGTTTGATTCTATATATTCTGACTAGGACTTATCAATTGTTTAGGCTACACTTAACGAGTCTCTATATGAACTGGCTGGAGAGCTGGTAAGTGTCCGCATTACCTTATGTGATTTCTGGAAGATGGGCAATTTTTTTCTCATTTTTTTTAATGCTTAACCCTTTTTTTTCCCTCTTAGGTGAGGTTTCTACTAAGATCAGGAAGAGAATATGAACACGCTAACATGGATTCTGAGAGAGACTCTCCAAAACTCTTAGGATATTTTATTTTCCCTTCTAGTTTTAAGAAGCAACCGCAAGATGCAAAAAGGTAAAGCTGGGCCTATTAATTTATCGATTTATATATATATTTTTAATGAAAAAATTCGTTGTTTTGTAATAATTATTCCACTTGTCGGACTTGATCAGCCTCATTGATGCCTATGTACTATTTTTTGTAATTTAATGTTTGGCAGCCCTTCATTCAAAGAGTCTAGTGCACATGTTGCTTCTGTTAAAAGTATTTTAGAAAGCCATGCCAGCTATTTGATGTCTGGAAAGGAGCTTTCAGAGCTCGTTGCATTTGTCAAAGGCACACAGTTTGATCTAGTGGTATGATTCCTCTTTTTAGTTCGTTAGAAGAGTGCATTTTTCATCCACCTTCGAGATCTAGAACATAATATAATAATTACAGGAGTATCTTCAACGAGAAAGATATGGAAGTGCTCGTCTGGAGGACTTTGCTTCGGGGCTTGAAATGATTGGGCAGAAGGTAATCCATATGTAGATCACTCTTGATTGAGACTTTCTAAATACCTTTCATCTCTTATGGACTTTTAAATTTTTTCTTGGCGCAAAATCACAGTACTCTCTGGCTATCTTCAAAATCTTGCCTACTTTCTTTTTGGTCTAATTGATACACAATACCTATATCCTCAGATATCTAAATTCTTGGAAGTGTGTGGTTATATTTTTTTTTCTTTGGTTATTTTGCTAGATTTCTTGCTGTTGATTGCTGCCTGGATTGAGTTTTGATAGTGTGCAGTTTAGCCGGGCCTAATATTTTTTTATGCAAGTAGTTTGATGTTGGTTGGATCCTTGCGAAAAAGCAGAATGCATGCACAGATTGACAAATGGCTACAGTTCAATCGTATAATATAATGAGTACTAGGTATACTCATCAGCTTGTTGCTTTCCTATGCAGCTGCATATGGGAACATTGCAAAGTCGTTTGGACGCAGAGTTCCTCTTGGCACATATGTGCTCCGTCAAATTTAAGGAATGGATAGTGGTCTTGGCCACATTATTGAGGCGCTCAGAGGTATGGTTGAGATTTTTCTAAAACTGTAAGGATGCCATTTCTTGCACCTACCTGAGCCTACCAACTCATCGTGATGACACAATTCACTTTCCTTGTCTTTAGGTCCTCTATGATTTGTTCAGGCATAATTTGCAGTTGTGGAAAGCATACAGCCGGACAATACAGGTACGATCTCAGTTCAAATATTTTGTGTGTTGCACATACTATTTCGGGTGACTTATCGTGCTTTTGCTACATGCAATTATTTAGGCACATGAAGCTTTTGCTGAATACCATGACTTGCTGGACGAGTTGGACGGAAGGCTTTTGTCAGCTGTTGATGCTGAAGGTACATGAGGTAACTGGTTGCCTGACACCCTCGAATTGGTTTAACCGGAAATTTTTAATATGAAGCTTTGCAACTCCTTGCTCCATCATCATCATTTGCCTAGTTGAAAACCTTTTAGAAGATAGATGAATATATGCTATTTCATGTTGGAAGATCTTTAGTCGCCTTCAGAAATTACAGCCAGAGTCTTCATGAAGTATATGCTTGTTACCATCTTGGAATGTAGCCTTGCAGAATTTATCACAGTAAACAGTGTATGTGCATAAAATAAAGTCACTTTTTTTTTTTTTTTTTTCCTTTTCAACTTCTCTTTCATTCTTGAGAGCTATGTATCATCTTCCTGACATTTTCAGGGAGATATAGAGAGAGAAGATAGTCGGCTATTAAGTAGGATGTACACAAAATTTGTATGAATTTTTCCAGATTTAAGGAGTGGTACTCATGTTCAGATTGTAGACGAAACTGCCAAACAGATCGTTATAATTTGCAACATTGTTTTTTCTGTCTCAAAGATTATTTTCTTGTAAAATAATTATGTAACCCATATTTTCGTTCCTAGCTCGCGTAGAATGTTACTAGAAAGCTTTTAGTTTTTTTTTTAATTTATTTTATCCCAATACATAATAATGTATTAAAACATAAAAATTGAAACCAAATGAGATGATAGAAGTGTTCACTCAACTCTTGAAAAACAGGAACCAATCATAAGGTACTTTTTATGCTTCATTTTACATAATATTCTACACAAACGCCCATAGCTGCATTAATGCATATCAGGTCTTCAAACACTACTAGTATTGCTGCATCACTACCGTTATGCTTCACTTTAAAATTATTCAAATATTTTTCATCGACTATATTATTACATCGCACATTTTCTATCCATATTTTAAAACCATTTTTCTGCAAACGTATCGATCACCAAGTGAAGCTGATGGATTCATACTCGATATTGTCTGCCATCCCAGATGAACATATGGCTGCAACATCCTCTCTCATCTTCTTGGGCCCACTAACAAGTGTCCCAACACTTGGTTCTTTGATCTCCATCAGAATCCCTACATTATTCAAACATCAATTCACACAACAAAATCATCAATATATATAATTTTAAACGTTGTGTGTGTGTGATGCTCATGATTTATTGGATTTCCATTACTTACTCTTGAGATTAGGCCTGTGACCATAATGCACATTGAAAGATTTGATGACTGATTGCAGTGGAAGGCTCTCCATCTCCACGTCATCCTGTTCAAACGATGAATTGGATAAGTCAGCCATGTCTTGAATCTGCTTTGCTTCAGCTGCATTCCGTTTCTTGTTCCACAAAAACGCAGTGCTGGAAGCCACGACTATGGAGAAGCAAATGAACAGCATGCTCGCTGAGGCTTTCCTGGTGTAAGAATAGAGCATGTTGGTGTTCTGATCGATCGGGTAAACCACGTATTGAGTGAAGACTCCCAGCAGCACAAGGTAGATAGCAAAAGATGATGAGATTATTGCAGCAAGCCATAGCCAACTGTTGGGGCCTAATGTAGGAGATATGGGCACATCAGACGGATCTGGCTTGAACCAAACTGTACGAGGTTTTGGAATCTTGTCCTTCGATTCCCCTTTCTCTCTCGTGACATAGGCCTCAATTTGAAGGTCTAGGTTGCAGGAAATATTCGAATCTGAGGGGGTGATCAGGTCTAATATGGAGAGATTTGAGGAGTTCTTGAAGGTGGCGATGAGCATGATCTTGGGAGTCTTGCATTTCATTGTGGAGTTGATGTAGATCAGCTCTCGGATTATGGAAATCAATGGGGTGATGCCACTCCCTCCACTTATCAAAACTAGCATCTCATGCCTGCACGCAAATTAATTAATTAACTACTTATATGTATTGTATATGTATATTTAATATAATGTACCTGAGAAGATGGGTGGAGGCTGGGCCGTACGGCCCCTCGACGGATGCTTGAAGCCGGTTGAGGGGGGAAGGGGACGAGAGGATGTCGTAGAGCTTTCTAGTCCAATTTCCCTCACATTTGATCAACACACTTAGCTTTTCTTGCTCTAAGTTGCTACTTGAAATAACGGTGAAAGGGTGCCATTGCAGCTTTGAAATGGAGGGCACATTTATGAAGAGGGTACTAGTTGGAGTGTAACTCAAACCTGTCATATACATATATATAATAATAATAATAATAATAATAATAATAATAATAATAATAATAATAATAATAATAATAATAATAATAATAATAATAATAATAATGCAAAAGTGAAATGAATGAATGAATTATATGATATACCTGGAGTTTTGGAAAAGTTGAGCTGGAGTGTATCGCATGAAAAGAGTCGTGCTGAAAGTAGCGTGACTTTGGACCTCGATTGCAAGAATCTCAGATATCGATCGATGATGAAGAGATAGAAGCCGGGAAGCATAATGCATGCAAACCCAATGCCAATATGCAAAATGTAGAAAATCATGAAGAAAATGTAGAGGTAGTGAGTGTATAAGAAGAGGTCGAACATTTTCCTTCTTATTTTAGGGTAAGAT
This sequence comes from Perilla frutescens, assembly GCA_026008535.1. Lineage (NCBI taxonomy): Eukaryota > Viridiplantae > Streptophyta > Magnoliopsida > Lamiales > Lamiaceae > Perilla > Perilla frutescens. The sequence continues at coordinate 38,730,984 of BRKX01000002.1, read as the reverse complement.
GTAATCCATAAACACAATCCACATAGCATTGAGATCTCTCCTGCTATGTTTGATACATAGTGATCGCCCCATTTCAAAGCCTAAATCCAAACAAACACAAATAAATATATATATATATATTAGCAGGAATAAATCTAATGATCGATCGGCAAGTTTTTTGGTATTTTGAATTTTATATTTATATTTTGTGTTGTCAAATCAAATCATTTTTTTTAAAGAGCTCAGGATTTGACAACTTAGCTATAAATTGAGTGAAAAAAATATTTAATTTCTACTCTTTCTTTATATGTATCAATGTATCATGAATAAGGCTTTGCCAACTCCTCTTTGGAATTTGAAGTGTGTTTCTATAAAATAATAATATATGATTCCTCAAAAATAAAAATGACATAAGAATTATGTCACCATGACATCAGTACTTTTCAGCACATATATATAAGTTTTTAATGATAAAAAATTGAAGCAACTGAATTTGGGAGACTTTGTATAAAAACAAAACAGAATAAATTAAATTAATGGCCTATATTGTTGACAAGTATGGAAAAGTGTTTTTTTCTTCTTTGTCTAAAAGCATCTTTTACTGGCATTATCATCAACATCTCTTTTGCAGATTGCGATGGTGGGCTCACCAAATGGGGTTTCTAAATTCTAAATCTTTCAATTTCAATATCCCATTCTCACTCCACTTCCGAACCCGGTGGAGATTTTTTACGTGAAATTTATGAGTGTATTCTGAATAAATTTATTCTTGTATTATAATTTGCAAATTAAATCGCAATAAACTAAGTACGTACAATAGAAGGTGTTGGTGGAGAGCATGCGTCACAACTTATATAAATTTGGCAAATCAGAGTTTGCAAGAATTGAAATAAAAATAGGAATTTTGATTAATAATGATGGGAGAAACTTCTCTAGATGGCATCTTGACCACTAATTTATTTTTTACTTATACCAACTGAATTTCCTAAAAGTTAGGTGGAGAAAAGCAAGTTTTAAAAAAAAGCATTCACATATAAGCAAAAGCTCCAAAGAGGTAATTATGAATTGAGGCCCAACAAAAATAAAAAGGAGGATTTATCAATATCTAAAGATAAAATAAGAACAAAATGGATCAAATGATTTTTGTGGTTGTCAATCTTGTAAACCAAGTGTTGAATGCATTATTGATCAAGAAATTAGTGTTTTATACTATTCATGGCCACTTAAACCTAACTTATTTGGAGTGGCAAGTCAAAAATAAAATAAAATTGCTTCTCTTCATCACCACAATGATCATTCTTTCCCTTCACTAACCACCCCCACCCCTACTTCACATCGTCTATTCTTGTATTTTAGCTCTCCAATACACGTTACGTATATATCATACACAATATAATATGATATCATTCATCAGTTAAAAAAACAAAAAAAAAGACACGAATAATTGAAAGAAGAAAGAATTTACCTCAGACAATCTGTTGGTGATGATCCAGTAAAGAAAGTAAATAAGTCCATGAGCAGTGAAGAGTGCCATGGACAAGTTTCCAAGCCAAATGTGGTATTTGATGCTGGCTTCTGATGTTAATCCCAACATAGGCAAAATGGATGATCCTCTTGTAACTGGATAGAACAAAAATGTTAAGCACAAATTCCCTGTCACTCCTGTTACTATACCTACTCTATCCACCTTTGTTTGCCACCTGCAAGCATTCTCACAAAAAATAAAGGTCACTTCAAGAAACTTGATAATCTGCATGATTCTTAACAAGTTAAGCTAATGAAGCAGTGAGATATATGATATTAATTTCTACGCAGTTTTTGATGGTTTTGTTGTCGAGACAGAAGAAAATTAAAACAGGGTTATAATTAACAGGGGGGAGATGTGAAAATTAAGATTGAACAACGCGCTGTCAGCTGAGAAATAACTGGTGAGATAATATAATGAAGCAGCTAGCGATGTTAACAAGTCTTTTTTTAGATGGATTTGTTGTGGAGATACAACAAAACTATAACAAGGAAAAAACTGTGAAAGAAAAATCTTAAACAACGCGTATTGTCTGAGAAATACAGCTCAGGAAAGACTGCAAAATGCTTAACAAGTGAGCTGCTGAAACAGTGATGGTAAGAAAGTCTTTTTTGATGGATTTTTTTGTGGAGATGGAAGAAAAAAACAATGGTATTATTAATCACAGGGCAGTTTCTTACAGTTTTTCTTGTTTGGACATTGATCGTTGATGAGCTTGTTCGAACCAATGGTGCAGATAATCTGCAAAGTACCAAGCACAAAGAGCAATGAACATGATGAAGAGGGTTATCTCTGTAAGATTAACGATCCCCAGCCCCTTAACAATCATCGGTCGCCTCATCAACCTCAAACTCCTCCCCTTGCTGCTGTTCATTTCAAGACACATTCATGTAGAAATAAATTGTGAATTTACAAGTATTTTTAGGACTGATTCTTGAAAATATGAGACAAATTTATATGTTCTGTTCATAATCATACCTTGCTGTGACAGTATTCTGTTGTTTCTTTCCCAAATGCAAATAAATGCATCCCAAAACAGCAATCAGCAAAATGGGGAATGTGAAATCCATCATTATTGGACCTGTAAGGTGGAGATATATATTAGGTGAAGAACAGCAATCAGACACCATGAAAAAAACATAAGCATGCAATAATAAAAGGAGAGAGATTAAAATCTCAACCTTGAATTCCAAAGAAAGTTGAATTTGTAGCAGCCATGAGATGAGGCACCCAAATATTGTAATAAGTATCAGTTGGCATAATGATCCACATCATAATATTTCCAAGAAATATCACCAGAGCCAGCAACAAGATTGCTACTCTAGTAGCTTTGATCAAGCCAGACGAAGCCATCGATCTGTTCTACCGTGCTCAAGCTTGAACTCGAGCTCAAACTCAACTCGCTTAGATGGAAAGAAAATAAAAAGGCAAAAGGGTTCTATGTGTATATATATATAGAGAGAGAGAAGAGAACCTGTAAGTTTTGAAATGGGAAAACTTTTTTATTTTTGGGTGACTTGAAAAGGTTGTATCAACCTGTAATGGACTAGTGACCACATATCATCACTTTTCAATCTTCTTGAATACATACATACATACATATATATATATATATAGTTCATTATTTCTGTATTTGTGTCTTGTAACTATATAACTATATAAGTGAAGTTTTATTTCCTTAACTACGTAGAATGTTTAGCGTGTAATATTTGTACATTGTGGTTGACGCAGGTATTAGTTGTCACAATAGAAGTAGTTTCACCTGTCTTGTAACTTTCGATTTAAATAAAAGGGTATATCCAAGATTTTATACTGGATTAGAAACTGAATGGGACATCTGTGTAAGTCTCTAGTAGTTTTTTGGTTATACGTCGTTCTTACCTCGATTTAGTACTGAAAAAGTATTTTTTTGCTATCTGCAACCACTACTCATGAGTAGCTCGATCGACTAACTCATTGGAGTTATGCGTTATTTTTTGTGAATTAATAATATAAAAGGGAATAATAGAGGGAATCGAAATCATGATTATCCTAGCTAGAAAATGAATATAATGAAAAATAACAAAGATTTCTTTTTTGGGCTACAGGCTTAAATTCTTGATCCTTACACTGCCCTTTAGTGTATGATAATCATTGCCAGAAAATATATATTATAATGTATATGCCATTGATGGTTAATCAAAACAGTACTTAATTATTGCTACTATGTTTCTGTATGTGTCTGAAAAGAGGATACATTCTAGGCAAGAAATTAATATATATTGTTGCAATGTCATAATGTGAGGTGATTGATTCAATTGAATGTAACTGTGTAGAAGCAGCTAGAAATTAAATCAGCTTAATTAACTTACGATTGCATTAATGTTCCTAAAACAAAGGCTGCTTCCACTAAAATTTTGGAAGTTTGGTGACACTTTTTTTATCTTCAATCAAATATTTGTGGGAGTTGTTATGAAGTTAAACTCTAAGACAAGAACACGTTCTTACCACCTATTTTTGACTTGCTAATGTCAATGCCTGCATCAATCTACATCAAATGTTGGTGGCATTAATTAACCCTTTCTTCATTTCTTGGCAAGACAAAAATGAGAGCATCAAAGAAAAGCTAGGTGCTGTATTATCTATAACTATGGCTAAGCATATGATCAAAATGTGAAGCATTGCTCTTGCGGAAGAGGGGATGAGATGAATGATGCATTGGGCTCATTATATATATATTATATATATATATATATATATATATATATATATAGTGTGTGTGTGTGAATGGACTGACTCCTATTTCGACTTAGAAACCATTGGTATCATCCCAAATGAATTGTATAGATAAAAGGAGAAAAAAGAAAGTGACAATCCTAAAAGTCCCGAAATCATTGATATCATCAAATCTCAATACTGATGGATCCAGAAAATAATAATTAACTATGTATTTGGCGGAATGGCGGGTGAATTAAATTGTAACGAATTCGGTGTTGCATATACTATGTCCAATTTGAATGGCGTGTGCTAACTAGACTTTCACACACTCACAATACATACTCACATGTTTGCAGTCATACATCTATAATTAGTTACAGGCTTACAGGTATTTCTAAATGTCCAACAATATTTTCTTTACACACTATAAAAAAATAATGTAAAAACAATTAATTTTGAGATTATTAAAATACTTTTTTTTTTACTTCAATACACTACAATTTTTGCTTTACACACAACAAAAATTAAATGATATATTAAATTAAAAAATACAAAAAAAAAATAATTTTCTTCTCATTCCAACATTCAATCAATCGTTTGGAAAAAACACTTGAATATAAATTGTATAGATATGATTTTACAAACTTTGGATTTGAGCACATTGTGTTTAAATCAACCATGGAGAGTGGAAATGACGAAGAAACAAATAATGTAAGTGATTTTCTATTCTTTACATCGATTTTTTTTTATTTTTTTCGTAAGTTCCATCATGTTTGGATATTCAAATAGTCGAAAGGTGTTCAGAAATAACAGTTTGAACGTTGTGAAGGAGATTCAAAAACTTGTTTCCGAATCCCTAATAGTTGGTTCGAAACAAAGTTTTGAGCACATAATGGTGAGTTCGAAAACAAGTTTATGAACTAACTGCTTTAAGTTCAAAAAATAATTCTGAACCTAAAGTAGAACTCAAAAACATCTCTATGGACCATGACTTTTGTGAAATATAGTTAATCTAAAAGTTTAAACCACTTCGTTCCCGTATGTTTTTTTTATTATTATTCTTGAATGAAAATAATTTTCAAAATACATATTGTACTCATTATTGTTTTGACGTTTGTTCAATTTCAGGTTTGTCTAATTCTTGGTCACTCATTTCCCCCTATTACACTTCAGTGGAGAAACAACCGAAGTGATTGCACAATTGGATGGGAAATCTTGTTACAACATTCAACGAAAAAGCATATTAGTATTTGTATTTGTAATAGACTATTCATATTTAGTTAATTGAACAAATTCATTACATGTAGTAGACTATTTGTGTTTAGTTAATTGAACAAATTCATTGTGTTAATTCATTCGCTCTGTCAATAAATTGTTGAATTTTCAACTTTTCTTGTGTAACTCATTTTGCTTCATAACGTTTAAGGATGTCTTGTCTCCTAACAGATGCTGTGTGAGAATCTGCATATCAAAGATTTAACAAGTTAAGTACACTCCCAACAATTCAAAAGAATTCACTAAGGGAAACAACAACGTTCAAAACATGTTTATGAACCACTTTATGTAAGTTCAAAAACATGTTTATGAACCACCATAGGCCTGTTCAAAAATATGTTTTTAACAATCTTAGGCCGATTAAAAAACGTTTATACATCACGGTATTCATGTTCAAAAACTTATTTATGAACCACCATATGCCGATTAAAAAATATGTTTACGAACCACAATATTCCTATTCAAAAATTTATTTGTGAACCTACAACCCACAATTAAAAAATAACAGCTCGAACCAATAATCTGGACGACAAACATGGAGAATACGATTCGAACTAATTCACCCTAAAATTCACACAAATTAAGGAATTTACATACGATTTCATTCAATATATTTCATCTTTGAAACATATTATATCAATTTAAACTACAAATTGATACAAAATTCACATAAAATCAGAAATTTACATAAAAATCCAAATATTATGAAGGGAATAAAAATACTTACAAACTTGTTCCATGGAGTTCAATAGCTCACGGGCTTTTCGAGTATTCGAATATTGAAGTTCGATTCTTCTTGATTCGTTTGATTTTGATTCTCTTCTTCACGTTCAATCTTATGTTTGCAAGCTTCACTCACGTTTTTACTACTTACTACGGTGACGAACAATCAAATTATCACCATATTTATTCCTTTTTCTACTTCTTCTTCCAAGCGCAGGATAACCCCAAGGGGTTGTGGGTTTTTTTCTACCAATTGGGGCTCGCCCTTCACCACCCCCATGGGGATGGTCTACAGGGTTCATAACTACTCCTCTTACTACAGGACGCTTACCTAGCCAACACTTGGATCCAGCTCTACCCAAACTTTTCTGGTTCGCCCCAACATTCCCTACTTGTCCGACTGTTGCTGAGTAGTTTTTGGATATCAAACGGACCTCTCCAGAAGGTAAGTTTAATGTGGCCAATTTCCCCTCTTTTGCAATCAGTTTCACTACAGCACCCGCTGGTCTAATTAATTGTCCACCCTTTCCAAGTGTGATTTCTATGTTATGTATGGTTGTGCGTAAGGTCATATCGGTTTTTCAAGAATGTGAGAATAGTTATTTGAGGATCTATTATATTTTTCTTTTAAATTCAACTTAACTTCTAAATTTTAATTTTTTTAAGTTGAAGAGTATAATGATCTTTTTATGTGGTGTGCAAAGTAAAAATGAAAAATAAAATAAAATAATGATATGAAGAGTAAATATGATGTGTAAGGAAATTTTGGTGGAACATTTAGAGACACCCATTAGTTATAGATACGTATATGCAAACATTCACTATATAAAATATGTAAACAAATAATTTTGATAAAGTAACGGTTAGGTAAATTGAGTCCAGCTGCTTGAACCTGTAGGATTATTGGATTGAGCAAGCCCGTTTATCCTAAATAGTTCAGAGGGCCCAAATTGCACTTTTTCAGAATTTGATCATCTGTTCAATTTTATATTACATTCCTTGCACAACTTATTTAATTTTTTTCAATTTCAATTTATTGTGATTTAGTTTAATTTAAATTTTTTATTTACAATTAGGGTATATTGAAATAACAAATGGAAAATAAAAAAAAATAAAAAAATTAGTTATGCAGTGGGATGTAAGAGGGAATGCAACATAGGATCTGAACTGCATTTTCAGAACCAAATTCAACTCCATATTTTACTTGTCATTGCATCAGCATGCATCCTTTAAAACAGGTGACACATAATCAACAACAACTACAATAATAATCCTACTCCTCTATCAATCAAAATCATGGAGGAAGATGCATAAATTAACCAAGCCAAGAGGTAATAAAGATGTATAGAGTAGAAGAAAATACCTTGGTGAGCACCAACTTGATCTTAAACTAATTTATTTTGCCTTACCATCATATCTATCTCTATGCCTAAATCTAATTCACAATCTCTACAAGATGTTCTGCAAAATGGCAGTGCAAGAAATGCATGATAAGTAGTTGAACTTGAACCTGCCCAAAAAAAAAACCCAGTAGTAACTTGCATTGCGCACTTGAATAGTTAAGTGAAACAACTAGACCTACAAATCCCATGTACACAAATGACAAGAAAATAAGATATTTGAACGTGTTACAAACTAAAATTAGAATTACAAATCTTCTCACGTACGTGTATATACTAACATCATAAGACAACAAATCTTCTCAAACTTACACAGACTCTTGGGATATGAAGCAATTCTTTCCTGATACTTCAAACATAACAAGACTATTTAATAGATGACAATTGATTACCACCCTTCAAATTAGATTCAGAAGCATCCACAGGTAATCGAGACCATCCCAAAGAAACATTCCTTCTCCTCTGCAGAAACACGGATGCAGCTAGCAACAAGAATATTGCAGCTATCAACGGAAGCAAAACACCCGTGTGCCCGTTCCTCCAGCTTCTCCATGCATAATCCGCGCAGACCTCTCCATCAAAACTGCCCATTGAGTTATTCAACTTCCATATCTCAATCCCATTGAGAATGGCATCAACAGCTCGCGGCCAGCTCATGTTTGATGGCCCCACACCCACGGCCAAGTTACCCGAGCTCTCCCCCTCCACCACAAAATCAGCATAGAAGGGTGAAGCCAAGACCGCATTAGTGATGTCGGACAAATCCAAATTCTCGTAGGCTAAGTTCCCATTCACATAGACATTGAAGTAGAGCATGTGTGTGGATACACTTGCTATATCGCAAAAATGCATCCTCACCATATAGCTATAACCCTTCTCAACTTCAAATGACCATGTCAAATTCACATTGGGGATCGAATTATCTTTGCTTTTAATCACCCTCGCCGTGTTGTAGACATTATCCGGCCCGACTTCTCGACTTGCCCCGCTCATTTGATACTTGATTCTGCCCCCAAAACGAACTGTTTCAGAGCCCTCGTTCGACACCATGAATTCATCATCTGTTATCCAAGTTCTCCACAAAGAATCATTAAACGGCGTCACTTTGAACCCCCCCACATTCACTCTATGCACAGTCTCAAAACCATTTCTCAACAGCCCATAAATCCTCTCATTCTTCTCAGAATCAACCCACTGCGCCACATCGGCAATTAGGTCTCTTGGAGCAGAAATTACTTCTATGGCGTTCACAAACGCAACCCTCGATCTGTCGGAGGGCAGTAATGTAATTTTCAATTCATCGGAGACAACTGGAACCACAAATTCCTTAATTACGGGGAAATTATCGCTTTCCGAGATACGGAAGTTCCGCAGTAACAAAAATTCATTCACGACGACATGGAATTCAGCTTCGTACAGATCATTATGATTATTTCGAAGCGGGTAGAAATGGAGGCGTACCAAGTGATGAATTCCGCGATCTCCGATGGGGAACACGTAGTGCGCGGGGTGGTTGAAGGCTCTGGCGGTGTGGTAGAGCGGAGAAATCGAGGCGGACGGCGGATCGGAGCTCTGGAGCTGAATCGACCGGGTTGACGCGAGGAAGCGCGTATCGTCGCCTACGAAGACTCGGTGGTCGGCATCCAAAGTTTCGGCGGCGCCCGAGCCGCAGTTGATGAGGTGGTGGTCAGTTGGGGAGAAGGAGGACGCGACGGTGATGAGAGAGAGGAAGGAGATGTAGAGAGGGACGATTTTTGTGTTCGCCATTGGAGCGAGCTTCGCTTGGGATTGTTGTCTCGAGACTTTTCAGCGGGATTAGTAGTGGGATAACATAACAGAAGCGCGTGGGCCCACAGAAGAAGAGTATCGCTTTTTGGATCAAACGCTTTTTACAGGCTAGCACTTGTTGAAAGAAATCGTGGTTTATTGAGAAGGATTAATAAATTCGGGGGGTTTTTTTTTTTCTCTTTTATTTGACGGGGAAAAAAATATCTCGTTGACATATTTTCGTGAATCTCACTCAAGTACATGACTGGAAAATTACAATATAAGTTATACGCAAATTTTAATTGTTAATGTGAGTTTAATTCGTTAATTTTTCATTCTACTCGGTTTAACAAATAAATTGGACTGTACCAACGGTTTTATAAGTCCTAATATAGTTTGCATTTTTAATATAGTTATCAAGTTACTGTAAGTTCTAACATCGGACATGTTCAAACTTAATGTTTCACCAAGTACAAATTGACTTTAAATTAAAAATAAATAGCGACGTTTGAATTCTTCTGCTCGAAATAAATATCATTTAACCCATTCGAAGCAAATTTATTTAGGAGCAATCAAGTTGGGAAATCATCTGCATAACAAATACAAAAATAGATGAAAAATACAAATACAAAATGAAGTCACATCCTAACCAGTAAGCAGACAGCTAGACAAAGCCACCTATTTTTGATACTTTATTTAAATTTAAATAAATAGTGAACTGTCCTATATCGATCAAAGTAAATCCAAATTAATGGTAACAAATTCCTTATTAAATGCTCGCATTCTCATATATAATATATTCGCCCTGTTAGGGGCTATTGTTGGGCCCATTACACTCCTTGAGCCCCCGCTTCAGATTCTGACTTTCTCAATCAAATGCGTGTTTACTCGACACGTGTCACTTCGATTAAATTTTCTCATCGTGGATCATTAAAGAGCGGTCACTAATCACTGTTATAGTTTATTATGATTATGATTATGATTATGAAGGGTTTATAATTTAGGGTAAATACAAAAATTCACAAATCTTAGATTGCAATATTAATTTGGTATTCTGAATATGAAAAATGTTAATTTTTATTTTGTCGGACATTTGGTTACTTGGAATTATTGTTGGAAGTTTAGTAGTTACACAAATTAAACTACTTATTTCAAACTAAATACTGGAATCAAGCTACTAGAGTTATTTATGTTAATGAGATTCTTTTAACATATCAATTTCACTCTATGAAAACTAATTTATGCTTGTCTCATGTTCGTTTGTTTACAACTCGTTTGAACTCGATTTGATAAGCATATCAAACAAGCTTGAACACAATTTTACGTTTGATAAGGTTTTTTGAGCTCGACTTGAACTTGAGCTCGATAAGTAAAAATTTAGCAAACATGTGTAAAAATATCAAACGACTCGAATTCTACTCGTGTTCGACTCAATTCAAGCTCATTTGAACTCAACTCGATATAAATCAAACAATCTCAAATATAAATTTTAAAATTTGATATCATTTCAAATAAGTATGAACATACGTATGTTCAGGCTCAACTCGACTCATTTACAACCATACTCGTCAATTCATTATCCAATTCAGATAATCCCTAATCACAAGCATATCCTGTCATCCTCTCACACTCATGCAACCATACTCGTCAATTCATTTTGTTTTTGGGTTGCTCATTATTCATATCCTGTCATCCTCTCTCACTCATGCAAAAGCATTTTGAAAATAATAATAATAATAATAATAATAATAATAATAATAATAATAATAATAATAATAATAATAAAATCAAGTTTTTTCTTCATTTATATTATTTTAAAGCACATGAGATCTTACGATCCAAAGTGTGTGTCTATCCATGTCTCCATATCCCAACAATAAAATTAATTGATTTTTCTTTAGTTTTTTCTTCAACTTTAATCTTTTTTTTATTTAGTTAATTTTAAACTAGTACATAGGATTTATTCCATGCAATTAGAATTCATAATTTTTTTTTAGTATTTAACTTGAATTTTTGTAGTTAATATATTTGATTATTCCAAAATAGGATATATATATATATATGTATATATATATCTATACATTTTAAATTTCAATTCTTAGCAGTAAATGTCAATTATGATTGGTTATAATATGATAATTTTTTAATAAAAATTATTAAAATTATTTATTATTTAATATTATAATTTATAACACACGTTCCGAATTAGATGATCTCATCCCATATAAAGTCTTGTGATCTTTTGCAACAATAAATCTTTGGAACCCGGACATATGGAAATGCTTAATATATTTATTTTGGGGCACACTTGTGTGAGACCGTCTAACGGGTCTCTTACGTTAGACGGATTCCCACCCGACCCGACCCGACCCAGAATATATATTAAAAAAAAAAAGCTTAATTCTCCCCCCCAACTCGCGGTGCCTAGATTTTCTTCCAGATTGCGGCGCTCGTTCTCTTCCATCTCGCGATTCAACCACCGTCCGACTATTCAACATCGCAGATAACATCTAAATCCTAACAGCTCGTGATTCAACTACTGGCGATTCAACCTCTGGCGATTTTTGCACGATTTAATGGATAATTTCAGAAAAGCAATTAGCATTCCCTCCGGTGGAATTTCGGTCAATTCCGGTGAAAAAACATTAGCCACAACAGGTATGTGTTCTTAGGTTACGAGATATGTAATTTTGTTTTAATTTTTCAACAATGATTACGTATATCAAATTTTGCATTCAAACTGTTCGACAATATGTTACTAAGAACTGATTTATTGAAATTTTGATTTACTCGATAATAATGTTACAAATATCAACAGTAGTTAGTGATACCCACCGGTTAAATTTCTAGCCTTACGAAATTCCTTTGAACTTAGGTGAATAAACATCTACTACAAGTGGTAACGATATTGTAATTAGATTTTTGAAATTTTTTAGTTTCTAAGCCTTTATTTCTCAAATTGGGTGAATTATTGCTACATGTTCTATATATACATACCTTGTGTTCGATGATATGTCTATGAAAGAATTACTTTGAATTTATATACAGTAGTAATACTTCTATGGTATTCAGTAATACTTGCTATGATGATAGTAATCCTTCACTAGCTATTATTCATATTTTGCAACTGTTTCACTTGAAAACATAATTATAACTCACTCGATAGTAATAATACTTCTATGATATATAGTGATACTTTCTAACGTAATAGTAATTCTTCCCTTAAAACGTAACTATGATTCAATAGATAGTTATTTCTGCGTGAATAGATCAACAAAAGTACATATCACATGCATATATTGAATTTTGTAGACTAGTAATACTTCTATGGTATTATTTTATATTTATATGCAGTAATAATACTTCTATGGTATTCAGTAATACTTGTTATGATGATAGTAATCATTCACTAGCTATTATTCATATTTTGCAACAGTTTCACTTAAAAACATAATTATAACTCACTCGATAGTAATAATACAGTTGGAGCGTTGAGGTTGGCCTCCTGATGAGGAGCTCGACTCGATTCGTTTGCACCCTCAAATGGGACGCCATGAGGAAGAAGTTCGAGGCCTTTCGAGCCAGTCGGGACATGTATAGGTGTGGTGCTGCTGCACAATGCCTTTGGCTCGTTAAAGAAGATGGCTTTTATTTCAGCAATAATGGGGCTCATTGGATTAAAGATTTTCCATAGTTGTCATAATAATCTCTCTCTCTCTCTCTCTCTCTCTCTCTCTCTCTCTCTCTCTCTCTCTCTCTCTCTCTCTCTCTCTCTCTCTTTTTTTGGAGATAATGAATGTGATCATAGGCTTGTTTGCCTATAAATATCAAATCTAGCTAGATGAATAAGAGGTTGGAGTTTCTTTCTTTTGCTTTTCTATTTTTCATTTTGCACTATATGCAAGTTAACTATGTTGTCTTCAACGAGTTCCAACCAATAGTCTTTGGTTTAATTTGATGACGAACTTCATTTTCTGAATTAAATTGTCAATTTCGTTTTATGAAAAATAATTATAAAGTTTAATTGGATCACCCTATATTTGCAATGAGTTTGACAACGATATCACTAAAGAATGTAAAAGTATCACTAAATAAACATAAAGTATCATTAAATAAGAATAAGTATCTCTAACTAACATAAAAGTATCAAAAAATACAGTATCACTAAAGAATGTAAAAGTATCACTAAATAAGAATAAGTATCACAAACTGATGTAAGTATCTCTAACATAAAAGTATCACTAAAAACCTGTCAAGTATCAATATTTCAAAAATGCAGTATCACTGAAGAATGTAAAAGTATCACTAAATAATGTAAAAGTATCACTAAATAAACATAAAGTATCACTAAATAAGAATAAGTATCACAAACTGATGTAAGTATCTCTAACTAACATAAAAGTATCACTAAAAACTTGTGAAGTATCAATATTTCAAAAATACAGTATCACTAAAGAATGTTAAAGCATCACTAAAGAATGTTAAAGCATTACTAAAGAATGTAAAAGTATCGCTGAATAAACATAAAGTATCACTAAATAAGAATAAGTATCACAAACCGATGTAAGTATCACTAATGAATATAAAAGTATCACTAAAAAACTGTTAAGTATCACTATTTTAAAAATACAGTATCACTAAAACATGTCGACTGCAGATATATACTACCTAACTACATCTTTATCCTTCTTGCCTCTGTTCTGGAACCTTTGTATTGCAAATGCAAAAGTAGACTGTCCGAGGGGCAAAGCTAATGCAATAAGAAAAGCTTTTAGACCATTCGCCAACAGCAACGATAACAGAATAGGTGAAAGCATCCAACCGTAGGATCCAAAAATCTGTATAAGCAAAGTGTTTAGCCAAGCGAATCATACTTTTGAGTTTGCAAAATCAATGAGCAAAAGATTACAGAAAACACAGTCAAAATGGAGAAGAAAAGCAAAAATGATGAAATTGAGTGCCTCCATATTCAAGCAATTATGTACATCATATGATGAATATATATGCCTAAATTTTCCTACAGCATGGACTACAAGTAATCAACTTTTAGATCAAATAAAACTAATTTTGGACTCACACACATCCTATTCTAGCTGCAAAGCATAAAATAAAAGCATCACTGTCAGCAACTAAAATCAAACACTATCATAGAATAATGCACTGCATCTCAACACATTCCAACAATAATCCATCTATACAGACTACAATGCAGGTAAAACGAACATTTATTTGTGGACTAAAGAAATAAATCACTACTCCGGCCAGAAAACGAGCAAAAACCAAGAAGATATTATCACTATGATCCAAACAAAACCAATTACTAATAATGTCTCAAACAAAACAACATAAATGAAACTGAAAATCAGCCATTGATCATCATAAACCTGAAAAGGAATACAACAAGCCCAAGTCGAAAGGCCAATCAATTAATGCAATGTTTGGCAACAACAATTAAAGACTTAGAGCAATACAATGATAAATGAGACTTAAAATGTAACATAGACGACCTGAAAATAAATCTAAGCATGCACATATTGTATAATATATCCACTAATTTCAGACTCTGCAACATAAATGCATCCAATACTCCTATGGATGATTCAACAATCATCAATCAGAAAAATATTAACAAAAAACATTCATGAATCATGCCTCCAGCACAATTTATATTTGCCTCAACAATGTGAAGTATATGGATACATCTTATCATTTACAACCTAATCGAAATAAGCTCTAGTAAAGTGCAGTATCTATTGTAGATTATGTGTTTACTTGGATAGAATGATAACTTGGTGAAATTTCAAACATACAAATTTCTTAAAACTAATGGAACAGAACACTTTTCAAACTACTACAAACGACTAAAATCAAATTTCTAAATTACAAATCTGAAATCACAACATATCTCTAACCATCTTTGAAACTTCTAATTCAACGAAAAAAATAAAATCCCTAAATTACAAAAAACCCTAAATAAACTTACAGTATCAACTTCAAGTCGGCGCCGGAGATGTTGACCTCGCAGAACCGATTTAGGTTGTGACTGGAACGCCGGTGGTCGGAAAGTTGCTCACGGTGGTGGTGATCGCAAAAATTTCGCCAACAGTTGCCTCGAATGGTGCGGAAGAGAAACGATGTTGACAGTTGTGAATGGTGCAATTGTGACTAATATGGAGAATGAGTGCGGTTGTGAGGATAAACGGCGGTTACGACGGAGATTCGCCGGCAGTTTTGGGGGAGGAGAGAATAGCTGGAGAGGGAGAGGAGAGAATCGTTGGAGATGGAGCTAGAGAGAGGAAGCTGGAGGGATTCAAACACGTGTTTTTTTTTTTAATATATATATACCGGGTCGGGTCGGATCAGGGGAGATCCGTCTAACGTAAGAGATCCGTTAAACGGTCTCATACAAGTTTTTGTTATTTATTTTTTTCCACTTTTGCAAACATAGTAATTAAATTACTGAAAATAATCTTACTAAATTATGCGTTTCTATTTGGGAAAAGAATGTTTGGTGACTGACCGATAGACTATAGAAAGCACAAAATGTAATAAAAGCCATTTTCCTATTTATATTAATGACATCATAACTATTAATCTCAATAATTTACTTTATTTTTTCTGGAAAAGAGAGAGAAGAAAAAAAGAAAAAGCCTCGGTTGCTCATTAAAGATTAAATATTCGATAAGAAGGAAAAGCAAATTCAGTTAATGCACAGTCCATTTCAGTGATCCCCCCCTCCTCTCTCTCTCTCACTCACTCGCTCACGCACACACACTCACTCGCCGGAAAACGGGTTTTCCGGCAGAGTCCAATTCAATTAAAACTCACAAATTATTCATCTTCGATCTTTCTATTCAGCTAGCCAATTGCTAAAGAAATTCACCACCAATCGTTTTCACACAAAACACACACAATTCCCTTTACTCGGCCTCGAAAACCAGGATTCATGCAATCCAGTTCCGAATCCTCATTGCATGAGTAGCTTTCACCGTCTCACACACACACACACACACACACACACACTGAGTCGATACTCATCGATTCTCACAGATAGATACGTGGAGAAGTGGTTGGTTTTTGTGGATGTAAAATACAGCAAACATGTCAGTTTTAGATACAGCGTTTGTGGACACGGAGCTCTCGAACAGGACATCGATCTTCGGGCTTCATCTATGGGTGGTGATCGGAATAATCATCGGAGCACTGATCGTGCTCATTCTCTTCCTCATGTCTCTTTGCATTACCGCCTTCCGCCGCCGCCGCAGCGCCGGCAGAAAGGGCAAACTCCGCCGCGCAGAGAGCGAGATTGGTCCTGCCGTCTCCAAGGAAATACAGGAGAACACCGGCGCCGAGCAACACCCCGTTGTACCTCAGGTTTATTTTCTGATTTATTTGATTCCTTTTTTTTTCTTGATGAATAGAAATCTTCAGGAATTTATTGTTCGGTGAATTTGGGGGAATTTATTCTCTGTTTTATGAACTGGGATTTGCTTTGGCTGCTTAATGAGTAGAGACTAGAGGGTGTTATAAGTGAGAAAATCATATTTGAGCTTAGTTTGTTAAATTTTGAAAGCTCATAGTTTATGAAAGACTTAATTTTTTTTACACCCTAAACTTCGAATTCTGCCTATGTTTTTGAACTGGATGATTTCTCGACAAATTTGAATCATGTTTTCATTTACTATTTCGTGTTTATCTGAAATTAATCACATATTTTGTTTTAAATTGATTTGCTTTGTACATGACCAAATATCCTTTATTGGAAAACTCAAATGATGATTTATTTAATGCACTATATAGTTATTCAAGAATGGAACAAGGTAGAGCATTGATGGGATGAGTAATATATTTTATGTGGTTTGAAAATCTCAGGCTGTGCCAGAGATACAGATAGATATGGGGAAGGTGGAGCACAGAGTGGTGTTTTCTGATAGAGGGGGATCAAGTGGTGAGAGCCGGGCTACTAGTGGGGCTGAGACGGGGTCGTATGGAGGCACTGGGTCGTTGCCAGAGGTGTCCCATTTGGGATGGGGCAGGTGGTATACTTTGAGAGAGCTCGAGGCAGCCTGTAATGGTTTGTCTGATGAGAATGTGATTGGTGAAGGTGGATATGGCATTGTGTATTATGGCGAGTTGGCTGATAATACCCGTATAGCTGTAAAGAATTTGTTGAACAACAGGTATGGAGGTTCCTCAAATTGTTACAGCTGATGCATGGTTTCTGTGGGTTAGGTTGAATAATTTTCTTCAATGAGCTTCCTGTATACATCCTTGCTTTACTTGCATGTTTGTCAGCTAACAGATTTTGACATTTGAGTTAGTTTTTGATGATAAATTTGGCACTTTTTGAAGTTCATCCTCTTGAATGTTTGGTTTCTTTTTGGATAAGGGAGTCCCTTTTACCTTAAATAACTTAACAATCAAATCAACAATTTATGATTTCAAGTTTGGGAACATATAAATCAATCTTTTGTCCACATCTCTTACTTCTGTATGCCTAAATCTCTAAACATATTATCTATTGAATATCTAGAAGGTTTAGTTCTCCATGCACAATCCTTATTTGACTTGATTGCTCAACCTTGCATTGCTGATACGTTTCTAAGGGGACAAGCTGAAAAGGAGTTCAAGGTTGAGGTGGAAGCAATTGGACGTGTCAGACACAAAAATCTTGTCAGGTTGCTGGGGTACTGTGTCGAAGGAGCATACAGGTATCATAATAAATTTCGTTGTTTGGTACATGACCTGTCATATGTATCAAACATCAAGAGTTAAGCTGTTTTCTATTGCTAATTTGTTCTTCCACGTAGGATGCTTGTCTACGAATATGTTGATAATGGAAATTTGGACCAATGGCTTCACGGAGATGTGGGGGAAGTTAGCCCTTTGACGTGGGATATTCGTGTGAATATAATAATTGGAACTGCAAAAGGGTACGGTTACTCAGAATCACTGTGATCTGCTGCAGTATGGCATAGTTGTTCCCTTCCAGTTATATTTAAATACTCTTCTTTGTTGCAGCTTATCTTATCTCCATGAAGGTTTGGAGCCAAAGGTTGTTCACCGTGACATCAAGTCCAGCAACATCCTGCTTGACTGTCACTGGCACCCTAAATTATCGGACTTTGGGCTTGCTAAGCTTTTGAATTCAGAGAGTTCTTACGTGACAACACGAGTGATGGGAACATTTGGGTTAGTCCATAGTTGCTAAGAGATTTTTATTTTTTTTTGATGAGTTGCTTTCATTGGTGGGTGGGAAATTGACTATTCTTTGTTGTTTTATTAGTTACGTTGCTCCTGAATATGCTTGCACCGGTATGCTGAATGAGAAGAGTGATGTCTACAGCTTTGGAATATTGATTATGGAGATCATCACCGGTAAATCACCAGTTGATTATTCTCGGCCACAGGGAGAGGTTAGTTTGATAACAACTCTAAAGGCCTAATAAATTTTGCAACACTCAACTAATGACAGAAACTGCAGGTTAATCTCGTTGAATGGCTGAAGACGATGGTTGGAAACAGGAAATCTGAGGAAGTAGCAGATCCCAAGTTGCCCGAACGGCCTGCCTCCAAGGCGCTGAAACGTCTGCTCTTGGTAGCCCTTCGATGTGTTGATCCCGATGCCCACAAACGACCCAAGATGGGCCACGTAATACACATGCTTGAATCAGAGGACTTCCTATCTCGTGAGGTACACATGAAAGAAATCTGACTCTTCCTGAATGGTTCTTGATTTCAAGTTTGAACGAGTTGAAAAGGATAGCTTGATCTTTAGATTGTTTGGTTAAATTTATCTGTTAGTAAAAAATGCAGGAACGACGAATTGGACGGAACTCTCCCAGTTCTCTCCGTGAAGATGATCATCGGTTTAGAGAGTCGATCAATAAACAAAGCAGTGATACTGAAGGAGATAGGAGATAGCAGTAGGAGTGATAGATGGAGATAGTTGTATAATCTGTATGGTCGATGTTACTGTTTCTCAATATTTTTTGGTTTGCTTGATCGCCATTTTTTCCAAAGTAGTTGCATAAATTATTCCATGATCGTTAGCCTCTGTACTGGAAATTGTTAAAATCTTTCTTCAGAGTTAAATGGTTTAGTGAGCGTCATTGTAGTTGTACCGGGACAATGGCATCCACATGTCATATTTTATAGCAGATTGGTGATTGATTTTGCAATGGAATTATGTGAGCTGGAAAAACGGTGGATTAGGCCAACTCTTCTTTTTGGAGGACTGGCAAGCAACGCAGGCGGGCCCCATCTTTTCCAGTTTTCCCCTCTCTCTCTCTCTCTCTCTCTCTCTCTAGAGTAGATACGGTTCAACTCATTCTTGGGCTCACTCCTATCCTTTGCATGATTTCCTTTTATTTGATATTATATAAATTCAGAAAATGCATTTAATGGAATAATGAAGAAAGACACTAATTCTTAATTATACTCTTATTTACTCACCTAAAATTAAATATTATTGATTTGAAAACCATTAGATAAGGGTATATTGGCAATAAGAAAATTTACAACTCCCTTAACAAAGAAAGGAGATTATAGTTTTGGAACAAATAAAAAATAAATAAGAGATTCATTTGAAGTCACGGAAGGAATATGTTATGTTGTGACTTGGTTAGTATGCACCATGTATAATATAATGCTAAAATATGATATAGGATACATGTATTTATTAGAATACGTGATGTTGATTACCTAACGACAGTTTTAATCTGGATTTTTATTTAATATATCAAAACAAAACTTGGGCCTTGATAAATTTTCGTAAGGCCCAATTTCCCGATACAACGTGCGACATTAAAAGTCATATTCTTTATCCCCCTTTCTTTCCGTTAAAGAGTGAGTTAATAAAATCATCATTTCATCATACTGGTAATATAATTTACAATTGTTATTATTATTTTTTGAAAATTAACAAAGGGAGAAACATATAGATTTTTTTAGTAGAAACGTGCGCGCATACACATGTAGCTTATATAATTTTGAATTAAATTAAACTTAATTTTTGCAAAATACGTTTGCATGCACTTATTTTCTCTAAACGTATGAAAGCTCAAATGCGAAAATTTCATGCCCAAAAACTAATTAATATCATAATTGTTTTTCAAATATATTGGGTCAAAAAAAGACAGCAATTTGGGGTCTGGAATAAGAGAAAAATAGTTAGGAGAAAAAAAAATGCCCCAAGTCTTCAATGTTCCAAACAAACACGCCTTAATCTGACCTCACGCAAACACAAAGGCCAGTTTTTTCCCACTCTAATCTCCTGCACGCACCCCCACCCTACATAAGATACACCGGCGAAACACATCTCCCAATCACGTGTGGCCACGTGTACTAACAGCTCCCTTTCTGATAATTATACAACGATTATTTGTCATATGCGTTTCAATTTCGACAACCCTACATTTTGCGAAGACTTTGTGCGAAGCTTTACCAATTATCTACGCGTCTTGGTTACCGTTTCAGGTACAGATCTGCTCTCTCTCTCTCTCTCTCTCTCTCTCTCTCTCTCTCTCTCTAGATTTCCTCGCATGTATTTATGCTTGTGAACGCCTGTTTCTGCGATTTGCTTTCGTGGATTCATTCGTAATTAACCTTCGGCTTTCGTTGTGATAATCGTTGCCGATTTGTGGCGTTGACCGCATTATTTGGTGAGGATCTGATGGAATTTGGCTGGATTTATGGATATCGTGTTGATTTATGTTTGATTATTACTTGTTTGACTGATAATTTTGCGCGATTGTGTTACTGTAATGGTTTTTTGCTTTTCGTGATAGATTGAGTTGGGAATCAGGGTTTGGATTTTGTGTTTCCTAGTTCGAATGTTTTAATTTTGTGCGTTGACTGTTTTAATTGGTGAAGATCTGAAAGTTTTCATGACTTTCTTGCTCATGGTCGTCTAATTGGTTCAAAGTATTTCAATCAAATTGGATATTTAATTGCTGATATAGTATAGTGGAAAAATAATTTAGATCTGTTGAAAGAATTCTGTTTACTGCCTCTCTGGGTTGTGGAAATGTCTACTTTGCAATATTTTTGGCCGGGCTGGTGCATTAAGATGTGAACTTCATTCATTTGTTTGTTGGGGGAGGTTCTGTAATTTGTGTTGAGTTGAGTAAAAGGGAACAATTAATATTGGATCGTATTTAAGCTACATAACAAGAAAAGGGGTACTCATTCCTTGTGTTGTATCCATTTTGATAACTTCGCTTTCTGGAGTTGTGTTTGTTTATTCTTGAAAAAAAATCATCGGTATAGGGCGAATAAGGAGTGCCTCCTCTCTTAAAATAAAAGCAAAAGTTGAAAACTCCCGGACAAGTTCTTATTTCAACCATAAAGTAAGTAATCCTGGTTTTTCGTTATTTCTCTAGAATATGATAGTAGACACATGGTTATTATTTAGACTTGGTAGGACACCCATCCTCCTCAACTTAACCCAGACTCCCTAATAGACTCTCCTAGGGTATTTGATTATTTTATCAAGTTTTTGGATTACATGATATTTGCATGGCTGCCTTAATAATTTTTGCCTCCCTGTGGAAAGGGAAAACAATTTCACACTCTTCCTTTCGGGAAGAGAATAATTTCTCCGGCGAGCTTTCTCTCGTAAAGCCAAAGACGCCCACTGGCAACCGAAGTTGAGCATACATACAAGTTTCTTCATGCGTGAATAGCTAAAATTGCAGTCATGGTAAAATCTTGGTTTAAAACCCCAAAATAAAAGGATCTACCCCTTACACAATATGTTCTTATTTTGACATTTGAAGTTGACGTGTCTTTCTTGCTAAAAGTATGGCATAACTACATGTATTCGTTTATGTTGATAATTTATTGCATATCTGCTCTTCTCTGGTGTTTTTCATCCTTTATCCTTGGTTCAAGTGCTTCTCTTATTTTTTATTATGGGATGTCTCTTTTTGTTCTTGCAGTTAGTGTATTAAAATGAGTCGTCCACAAGAACCACACAAGCCTTTTCTCCCTTTTGGAAATCCTTTCCGTAGGATATCACCAAAAGGTTCGTACCTGTCCCCTAAGCTTCTTGATTTGTTGAATTCCTTCGAGGAGACATTGAAGGGGAGGATTAAAAAGCTTAGGCCAGTAGGTAGGGAAGATGTCCTGCGCTTATCTTGGATGAGATTTGCAATGGAGACACTCTGTGAAATTCATACTGACGTGAAAACTCTAATTATGTCCCTTGAGCTCCCTGTTTGTGATTGGGAGGACAAATGGTTAGATGTGTATCTGGATGATAGTGTAAAGTTGCTTGATATCTGCATTGCTTTCAGCTCTGAGGTTTCTCAGCTGAAGCAGGGCCACCTCTTTCTTCAATGTGTCTTGCGTAACTTTGGTGGTGGTGCCACAAAACAGTTTGCACGGGCCTGTTCTTCCCTAGACGGGTGGAAGCAACATGTTGCTAAAAAGAATCCACGATTTGACAACTGCTTCTGTGCCATGGATGCGCTTGCCGGAAAATTAGACCTACCAAAAATTAAAAACTCTGCTAAGGGAAAAGTTTTGATGCGAGCAATGTATGGAGTCAAGATGGTTACTCTTTTGGTATGTAGCATGTTTGCTGCTGCATTCTCTGGTTCTGCCAAAAAGTTGTTGGACCTGCCGGTTCCTGAGACATGCTTATGGGCAGCGGCTTTTTGTGAGCTTCAGGTTTTTGTAAATACTGAAATTAGAAGCCTATATTCAAGCGGACGGACCACGGTGCTGAAAGAGCTAGAAGCTGTTGATACAGATGTCAAGAAGTTATACCCCATGGTGCAAGAAGGGGGGGACGCTGTTGAAGCTGTTGTGTTGGAAAGCTCAACATCAGATTTAGGAAAATCGGCAGAAAAACTTTCACAAGGACTGGATCTACTTGCAAAGGAAGTAGACCGGTTTTTCCAAATAGTTCTAACTGGACGTGATGCTTTACTCGGTAACCTTAGGATCGGGGGTGATGCATCTGATGGAGTACAACGAGCTAACACCAAAGTAGGAGGCCCGATGGTTAGGTGAATGATAAATGTAAACTCGCTCTGTACACAAGTGTGTAGTTTCGGAGTATTGTGTTTTCTGTTTGAATATATAGTAAAAATATGTGAGGTGTGCTATGTCACTGGTTATGTAATAGATAAATGGTTGAACCTTTATGTAGTATTAGTATTAATGAAATATATAAATATGGCTTATATTTTCTGCAGTTCGTGTTGAATTCTGATGGCCTTTTTGCTGGATGGATCTTCCAGGTATTCTGAAAACCTGTATTTGTCGTTATTTTTTTTCGCTCTGTTGTGTGTGAAAAGGAATGGAGAATTGGTGGATGTATACGTTATTAATTATTAATTTATGTCATAATATAGTTTATATTAATGTAAATGAGGCACAGATGGAATTAAATATGAATCATTGAGGCAAAGTTGATTCATGACGGTTGTTGGAAATTGAAGGCAGTCACGTCTGACCAATATTAGATATATAATGGCTTCTTGAATGGGTCAAATTTGTGGTTTATTAAATGGCTAATTCTCGTTGATGGAAATTTCGATGAAAAAAAGCTGCAGCTCTAGAAGACATGAAAATTGGCACAATTTTCAATTTCAGTCAAAATTTGTAAATTTCTGGCTTGGTATGGTATGGTCGCATGAGAAGATTTAATGAATTTGATGTGTCACATGATAAGATTGAGGCCTCGCTGGTTAACTGTTGTGCCGATTGTAATTAATAATTGCATTTGGAGTAAATAGATGGGATATTTGTCAATAACGAACAATAGTAAATAAAGGAGATTTAAGAAAGAAAAGAAGAAGAAATCAATCTAACCCACAATGTTGTAGTCAGCCTCTAACCAGGTGTATGGTTAAAGATGGATACAACAAAACCAACCTCTCCCTCTCCCTCACAAAAGTCAGTTTTCTTCACGGGTAATCTTGAGTCATTCCAGTTCAAAAGTTCACACGCAAACCCCACTCCCTCTCTCTCCTCTCTCTCTCTCTAGAAATTTGACAAAAAGCACCCAAAATTTTAAAGTTCTTATTCACCACCACCACCTCGTAATAAAAAAGCAAACGGCAAAATTAAATGTAGCAGAGCTCTCACATTTTGCTTTGGGACACCGACGCTCACGCAAAAACATATCCGATTACTTCGATCAGGAAAAAATCTTTTCTTTCTACTTGGGGTTCTTGAAAATCCTCACTTCTTTTCGATTTGGTCGTTTGTTTTGCATTTTGTTGTTGTTGGCTATGTCTGTGGAGTCGAGCTCTGGTTCAGCTGATCATGGCGGACACAATATCAAAGGAGTGCCCACTCACGGTGGAAGATATGTTCAGTACAATGTGTACGGAAATCTGTTTGAGGTTTCGAGGAAGTATGTTCCTCTTAGGCCTGTCGGGCGTGGAGCTTATGGCATTGTCTGGTAATAATTCACCAAAACTCTTCTTTATTTCTGTTTTGCTTCTGGGCTCAAGATCTTGCGTTGTAGTAATTTAGGTGGTTAGAGTTAGGTTCACCCAGTTGCTCATGGTGCAAATAATCGGATTTTTTTTTTTGGTGGGATAAATTGGAGTGGGGTTGTGTTTGATGTAGGTGATGAGATTGTTTGAGTTATTTGCTGATTACCTAACAGGGATGTGCAGATTCTTGTGAGTTTGCTGGAATTTGGAGTCTGAGTTTGCTGAATTTGTTCTCCCAATGCTTATTTGCTAGTGTGAACTAGTGACCGAAGCTCTCGTAGAATTATGATGCGCTACAATTCTTTTAGGCTTGGAGAAAATACTCTATTTTGACTTGGTTTTTGAATGTGGTGTAGATGGTCTCGTTGCTCCTATTTGGATATGTAGTTACATATGGGGTGTTGTCTCTCTCTGTTTTAAGGATATCTGGCTTGATAGAGAGTAATCTTACTCTAGTGGTATGATGGATAGATTTGTGACATATGGAGTATAATAACCTCTGAAATGGCAAATTGATGTCTTTGTTATTGGAAGCTTTCCTTTATTAGGAAGTTAGGCATGCATGAACGGTAGGGTAGAATATCATCACACTTGTCTGCATAATTGATACGGGGCCAACTAATTCAACCTTTGGAAACATAATTTATGTAACTGGAGGATTTGTTTTTATCTAATTTGTTGTCTTTGTAAGTTAGCTTATATGTTATGTAGTGCAGCATGTGACCATGGGAGTTGTTGTGTTATGGCTCAGGACTTAAATAGGAATAATATCATGTGAAATTTCATATGTTTCCCTCTGTCACCATTCTCCATAGTGCATAGACTCTCGACTTGTCTCTTAGTTCAATATTAATAGATGTAAGCTTTCAAGGAGGTTGATATTTTTCCTTTCCTGACTTCTCTTTTGCTCCAGTGCTGCTGTAAACTCGGAGACACGCGAAGAAGTAGCCATTAAGAAGATTGGTAATGCATTTGACAACAGAATTGATGCAAAGAGGACGTTACGGGAAATAAAACTTCTGCGCCACATGGATCATGATAATGTGAGACTTCATACCTGTGTCCTACTGTACAAACTGTGACTTTGTTGCTTGAATTTTAGTGTTGTCTCTATGTTCTTTACTTAATTTTGTGAGACAAGATGCAGTCTCCTCAATATCATGTCTATGAATGTGAAAAGATTCTAGAAGGCTCATGAACACTAAATGCCAAATGGAAGCTTGTCAAAGGCTCGTATGCCGTGTTAGTTAAACGAACATGACATCCTACCATTTGCTTGTAAAACTCCAATGATCGGAAGTAGTGGGAACATATGTACCTTGGTAAAAGCATCACTTCCATAAGAAGACAAGTAATTTCATGGATTTTTCAACTAGTAAGTTTCCAAATGTGGTGTTTCCATACCTACTTATGCATTCCAGAACCTCTAAAATATGTGGAAGCCCCAACGACTATACATCCGCATGGAGACCGGTACAGAACAACATGCCTAAAGGAAAATATGATAAATTGGAAGTATATGTGTGATCAACTTACTACTACTCCTAATGGGCGAATAAAAATGAAATGGAAGCATTTGATTGCACCGAAGTTAGTGCAAATGCTTCTGGAAGCTATGCCAGCTTAATTTTAGATGAAATTCATGAAGGATTTGTCGATTTGAAAAGTTTTATTTAGTTATTTATTTGTTGAGTTGCAAAGTATTTGTCAAAAGTTCTTGCAAGAAACATATTCTAATTCTTTTCTATGTAAGCAGGTGATTGCAATTAAAGACATCATAAGGCCTCCTCTGAAAGAGAACTTCAATGATGTCTATATTGTGTATGAACTTATGGACACTGATCTTCATCAGATTATCCAGTCCAATCAGGCATTGACTGATGACCATTGTCGGGTTAGGCCTCAGTTGTCTTATTTTCTGTATAGGATTAGGTCATATCATAAATGATGCATTTCTCTGTTCCTTTTTTGTGTGTGGGTGTGTTGCATAGACTAGAATATCTGTTTGAGACGTCAGAAGCTAGTAACAACAAAAATACCTGTGCCTATGAGTACATCTTGTTCTCCTGTTGTATTAAGCTACAATGTAGTGGGATGCCTCAATTAATTTTCATTTTACTCTGCAGTATTTCCTCTACCAAATTCTGCGAGGGCTTAAATATGTTCATTCTGCAAATGTCTTGCACCGTGATCTGAAGCCAAGCAATTTACTCCTCAATTCTAATTGTGATTTGAAAATTGGAGATTTTGGGCTTGCAAGGACGACATCTGAGACTGATTTCATGACCGAGTATGTTGTTACTCGCTGGTACCGAGCACCAGAACTGCTCCTAAATTGTTCTGAATACACTGCTGCAATAGATATCTGGTCTGTAGGGTGCATACTTGGTGAAATCATGACAAGAAAACCTCTGTTTCCTGGCAAAGATTATGTCCACCAGTTGAGACTTATCACAGAGGTATTTCCTGTGTAAATAATATAGTACACAAATATTGTTGTCCAAAAACATGATTTTTTTTTGGCCATGTAATAACAACGATTTATTATTATTATTATTATTATTATTATTATTATTATTATTATTATTATTATTATTATTATTATTATTATTATTATTATTATTATTATTATTATTATTATTATTATTATTATTATTATTATTATTAAAATTCCTTCCCTTTCTGTTTATCGGCCACGTTCATTCTCATCTTCATGTCAATTCTTCCATGGATGGGCTGTAACAAATTTCTTCTGAAGTTGATTGGTATCTGTCTGGATACTGATGATTTATTGTCTGCTTTGTTGTGCAAAAGCTCATAGGCTCTCCTGATGATGCCAGCCTCGGGTTTCTTAGGAGCGACAATGCCCGAAGATATGTTAGACAACTCCCACAGTACGTGAGGCAACAATTCTCTTCCAGATTCCCCAACACTTCTGCTGGAGCTCTGGATTTACTGGAAAAAATGCTCGTTTTCGACCCAAGCAGACGTATTACTGGTGCAGTCTTCATTTGCTCATACTTTGGGCTATTGTCTACTAATACTACCTCTGTATTCCAGAAATTTCATATAGTCCCAGTGTGCGAATTCTTCAATTACGTTTTTTCATATTAGTTTTCATTTGATTGCAGTTGACGAGGCTCTCTGCCATCCCTACTTAGCACCTCTTCACGACATCAACGAGGAGCCTGTTTGCCCTCATCCTTTCGTTTTTGACTTTGAGCTGCCTTCATTTACTGAAGAAAACATCAAAGAACTCATCTGGAGGGAGTCCATAAAATTTAACCCCGACCCGACTCACTGAGGAATGTAATCGTACGATGTAGAACACCACCACGATCCTCTAACATCTGCAGAAACATGTATTGAACAACATAAAAAGTCCCCAAAAGGAGATGAGTAATAATTGTAGTGGACACATTATTGCCTATGAAAGATAGTTCTTCCTCTGTAGCTGCATTTTATAGTGTAGCTGCATTTTATAGTTTCTATTTGACTATTATCTTTGCAGTGAGTATATTGTTGTACAAAAGAGCTGAAGTTAACCTTAATGTTTGTTACATGTTTCTCTTGTAATTTTTGAGTGATGAACCTTAAAATCTCTCATTTCTGCGGGTTTATTTCTTCAAACTTGTTGTTGCAGGCAATATAAATGCATCTTTCATTGCAAGAACAGCTCTGAAAAGAAAAAAACTATAATACACTTGTCTGAAGCAGACAAGAATACTAAAAGTAGTTCATTCCGTAAGAACATGTTTGTAGCTCCATATTATCAATAGGTAAACTGTCTGCAGGAAAATCACACATCCCTTCTGCCTTCTCACCCTGCTCCGGGAGAAGCTGGCACGGCGTCGGCACCACCCCACCGGTGACCCCCTCGACATTCGTGCAGGTCCATGGATACTTCTTGGCCTTTGCTGCCAATCTGATGGTCACGTTAGACATGCAGATGCCGGTGAACGGATCACCGGCGATCCCCTCCAGCCGGGCTGCCATCGACACGTTCTCCGCAATGACGTCACGGTAATTTATTCCCTTGATCTCTGGAAATGCATTGGGGTCATAGTTATTGTCTGCATGAGAGCCATAGTTTCCAGTCATCCAGAAAACCCATTTCATTGTGTGTAGATTCATGCCCTTCACATATACATCTTTCACATATCCTCCCCTGCCTACTCCAGTCTTGATTCTCACCCCTGATTCTGTGTTGATGGCTGTGATGTCCTGTGCTCTCACATCTTGTATCCCTCCCGACATCTCGCTCCCTAGCGCTATGGCCGCGCTGTAGGGCGAGATGCAGGTGAGACGACGGATTGCGAGCTGCTTCGTTGGCATACCGTAGCTGATACCGTATTCGTCCCATCCACTCTTCACTGCTATACAGTCATCTCCGGAGACAATGTAGTTGTCCTCAATCCTTGTGTTGGTGCAAGAATCTGAAAAGTGAATAGGAAACTTAGTTAATCCCAGTTTCCGACCGTGTTAATTTAGAGCTTGAATTCGACACCCTATTCATCAAGATCATCAAATGTCTGGTTCTTGAAACTTCAAAGTAGATGAATTAGCATACCTGGATTGATCCCATCTGTGTTGGGAGAAGTTACAGGAGCTAGAATTGTCAGGCCTTGTATAATAACATTCCTGCAAAATCAAAACCAATTAAACGGGAGAGAGAGAGAGAGAGAGAGAGAGAGAGAGAGAGAGAGAGAGAGAGAGAGAGAGAGGGACCTGCTGTAAACTGGATGAACATTCCATGATGGGGAGTTGAGAAATGTAAGGTTGGAAATCTGAACGTTGTCTGAATGCATGATTTCGATGAGATATGGCCTAGTGTATTTCAGCTTCTTCTTGTGAAACTGCTGCCACCAGAGTTCACCCTGACCATCAATAGTTCCATTTTCACCTGACTCAGGATGAAATCCACATTTTAATTTGTTGCTACAAAATGATTTGAGAATGTAGAAAAAGATGAAGAATTCTGACCAGTGACAACGACATCAGTGAGATTTGTTCCAAATATAAGGCTGATGTACCTCCCCCCTGCTGCATCCCTTCCGTGGCCGTACGACGGCAAAGGATCCACCACTGGCCATGAGTTTATATCCTGAAACAAGTCCACACATAAACCAAATGTCCCACGTCGGTTAAATTAACAAAACAAGTAATGAAAGGGTGTTAGTGAGGTAGACCTGAGAAGCAAGAAGAAGAGCATCTTTGTGGAGATAGAGAGTGAAATGGCTGGTGAGATTGAAGGTCCCAGTCAGCCATTTCCCAGCAGGAACAAAGAGCTGAGCTCCGCCGTCTGATGCATATTGGCTCAGATGATCAACGGCCGCCTGAAATGCCTGTGTGTTGAGTGTTTCACCATCTCCAACTCCACCATAATCCACTATTGATGCACTGTGACCTCTGCAGCTGATGGCTGAGTAATCAAACGACTCTAAAATCCTCGATTTCCGGCTTTCGACTCCGTTCA
The DNA here is from genome assembly GCA_026008535.1 of Perilla frutescens. NCBI lineage: Eukaryota > Viridiplantae > Streptophyta > Magnoliopsida > Lamiales > Lamiaceae > Perilla > Perilla frutescens. The sequence goes on along the minus strand of BRKX01000002.1, from coordinate 38,700,687 downwards.
AGACCAAGACCACCACCAGCACCACATGGATTGCCTTCATCATCTGTTCACCACAAACCAGAAATATACGTACAACATCAAATTTTCTTGAGACAAAAATGGAATGTAGTAATGTACAATGATGTAGTAATCTACCTGAAAATAAATAAGAAGATGCAGCACTTCTTTGTTTGGAACATGCTTGGCGTCGCATATATTTATACAAAGTCTTGGCTGCTACTGTTTTCATTTAAATATCATCAATTTTCAGCTCTTTTTTTCATTTTTAGGGATATTGATATTAGTAATAAAAAAAATTAGTGTAAACCTGTGAGTTTATGGCATTTGTTTTGTTTCAGTTGGAAAGTAGTTAGTGCGGGTCGGGTCCCACAATTGAGCTTTATTGTGTGTGTGTGTGTGTGTGTGTGTGTGTGTGTGTGTGTGTTTTCCATAATTCCATCCCGTGAGCCTCCCCACACACTAACCCCACTACTGCCGACCCACTTCTTCACGGGGAATCTTTGCCATAGTCCTCACTACACTCTCTTACCCCCGATATAATCACCCCTCTAGCCAACCACAATCAAACCTAGGTTTCATTTTCTAAAACATTCAAACATTACAAAATTCACAAGTAAAATTATGAATGTGCTACGGAATGTGACTTTGGATTCTAATTTTGACCCATCAGATCATCTTATATAAATTTGTGTATTCAGTGTAACGTTTCTCATTATATTAAATTGTGTGTGTTTCAAATAATACTTATTCAAGTTGATATGTTTTATCTAATATATAACTTAATATGGTGCATGCTTGCAAAATTAAAATCATTGATTAGGTAAGAATCTTACATCTATTAACTATTTATATTTTATTATATAAAAACTAACGTACCCCCAAGATGTGATATAAGTGATTCTAATCAAACTATCTAGTGAAAACTGTAAAATGAGGAAATTGTTTCCTATATTCAAAAGAGTTGTATCTATCCAATTAGACATATTATTATTTATATTATGAGAAAACATTTGAATTAAAATAAATTGCCTAGTAAGATGGCACAAAAGTAGAACATTAGAAAGTGGTCTTTACTCTTTACCAATACCACTTCCTCTGCAGTGTGGACTGTGTTGAGGCTTTTTCAGCCACACATCAAGTAATGGTTTGTTTCATGATATTATAGTAATACACCAACCCAAATAGGAAATTATTATTTATTCATATATAGTTTGAAATTGATGTGAATTTTTGTCATCTCATTTGGTCACAAGTGCTGCTGTGTTCCAGTCACGAGACCCCTTTTAAACTTTCACAAACAAATAAATTTGTTTCTTTCATCATTTTTTTCTAGATCAAACTAATATTTCATTATCCATTTAGAATGATGTAACAGGAGTAAGTATATTTACATGTTCAAATTCCACAAATAAAGTTATAGAAATTACAATTTTTGTAGTCCCTCTGAATTTATTCTCGTCATCTCATAAGTGGGGACCTTGCAAACTAATAAGCTATTTTTTTTAATCACACATTCGACATGTGGTATTGAGGAGATTCGAACTCATGATCTTTCGTCTCCAAACAACTTCACTCCACCACTAAACCACCTCTACTGGAACACCAATAAGCTACTTTTTTATAAATGAGAAGGAGAATTATGGCTCTTAGCGCAAGAATTTCCAATAATTCCAAATCTGATTAATTTGTTGCCCAATCCATAACTGCAGAGACAACGTTCTTGAAGTCGAGGTTCAATTGTTTCATTCTTAAGTCACAATTCCAAATACTTTTTTTTTCCCAATTGTAACTTCTCTTTAGATTTAATTTACACTAATATGTCTCCCGCGCAAGGATTGAAATATCGCGGATCGCAAAATCTCCTGTGCATCAGATGCATAAGTCGGCCCGTGAGACGGACCCGACCCGCACATCGACCCGTCATATAAATAGATTTTCTGGCACTGTTCACTCATTTGCATCGGTTCTTCTCGCCTGCAAAACCCTAGCCCCCGTACCCCATCCTTCTTTCTCACCGCGATTCTTCACCATTTTCTGCAACCCGTAGCTGCCTCATCTCCACCGTGATTCTTCACCATTTTGTGCAACCCGTAGCCGTCTCATCTCCACCGCCACATCTCCACCGCGATTCCAAACCCTAGCCGCCTCATCTCCGCCGCGACATCTCCTCCACGATTCCAAACCCTAGCCGCCTCCCTAACCCTCTCCGGCGTCCATTCTTGCTCCGGCCTTCAGTGGTTCGCCACACGACTGTGGTACTCAGGTTTGTCTCTCTCTGTCTCTATATCTCTCTGTCTTTCTCTGGATTTATTCTCCATTTTTTAAAACCGTTCTTCATCAATTGAATGGAATGGGAATATCATCCCTAATTTGGGGTTTAATTTCAAATCTCTTTTTAATTACAGTCTTTACATTATTTTTTTATTTTTCAGATTTTTCCCCTTTCTTATTGATGCTCGTGTTTTTAGAAGTTTTTCCCCCTTTTTTTAGAAGTTTTTTTTCCTAAAATTATTTGTGCTTTTGTTGTGAATTCTGTTTGTAATTAGTTTAATGGGGAAGTGTTTCTTTGTTTTCAACTATTTTTTGTGTTTTTCTCTCTCTCTCAGTGGATGTGTATACATAAGCATATGTTCCTGTTGGTCAGTTAACCATCCTTGTAGAGGATTATGGAGTATGGACCATATATGATATCGTCATTAGACATTAATGCATGTTTTGGGGTTACGCTCCATATTTGAGCGATTCTAGGATTTGTGATCAGAGGATAATAAAAGCAAAGTTTGCATATACTATGAATATAGGAAATTGTAATTATCTAAAACCGATCTGTAAATCTCTTAGGAAAAAGAAGATGTACAGACCATCAAGTATTCCTTATGATAAGTACTCATCTTTTCAGAATATTATGAGTTTGGCTTAAGTAAATTGGTGGAAAAACATTATTTAATTCGATCATCTTGTTTAATCAGAATGGCTTGATTTTGATGTCACCTCTACGAATGAATTAATTAGTTCTAGTTAGTATGTGTTGAAAATATTTATTTGGAAAAATGCAGATTCATGGAGTGCTGAATGCTTAAAAAGATGATTGAGAAACTTAAAAAGAATCCAGGTAAATTGTATGCATCTTTAGTCCTTTACAAAGATTTTTAGTGTAAAGTTACTTAGATGTAATATTCAAGGTTTATATTAATAACACGTTTATTATTTTGATATATTATTACTTTCCCCAAAAATACAAAGAAATGGTATCTTAGTCTCTGATTCCAAGAATCCGAGAAGATCATCCAAAGTATTGAAGATTTTTTAGTTACCCGTTTTGTATATATTTTGTACTTTGCTATCAAAATATTCGAACCCAAGCTCATGTTCATTATCATTATTAGCTCATTTATAAATTTTTTGGTGTTTGAATTTGAATATCAAGAGTCCTCGTTTGTTTAATTTGTCATGATGTAAATAGTAACATTTTTTTTAAAATTTCATGAAAATCAAATCGAAAGCTATAAAAAAAGTACAGAATCAATTTTGATCTTCCATTTTATGAATTTTGGCTCTAGGTCATTATATTTTGTTTAATAGTGCATTCAAAATGTTGTTATAATGAGAAACTGCAGTAGATGTAATTAGTGTCCAGTGTTAGCAAATATGGCCTATTGGCTTTTTAATGTGCCAGAATGACTTGATAGCTAAAAGAAGGGAAAAAAAGGAAGATTTGACAAAAACAATCCAATCTTTTATATGGGGATGTTTTGTGTTTATTTTATTTTTGCAACTACTCATTGTGCTATGACTTGTTGTAGGACAAGGAAGTAGAGCATGATTTGCTTGTAGATATTCAGCTGAGTGAATAAAATTCACATCAAGGTTAGTTTTATCTCCATATTTTTACATGACATAAAGACCTATATGCTTATGTGTTACATTTGAGGTAGAAATATATATATGACATTTACTTGTAATATTTGCATATTATGTAGTAGTTCAGATGTTATGTTTATGTGTTTAAGGTTCAGTGTACACTGTTTTAGATCTGTGTTCTTTTGAAGAGTCTGCATATTATAGTTCAGTATCAATGTTACTGATGAATAGTACCAGATGAGATTCGTGTGAGTATCTGAATTTTATAACAAATTTATTTTTGTGAGTTTCTGTGCATTTTGAATTTTGTCTATTGATTTTGACATTAGAAACTGATTGGTACCATTTAATGTGTTGATTTGACTCATTAATTTGAAATTATGTATAATTATTATAAATTATGATTTTAGGTATCATTTACAATGCTTATTAGTACCAATTGAATCAGAAACATGTATCAAAATTTTCAATTTATGTTTGTCTGTTATATGTTTTGTTAAATATGATGTTTATCTTTGTAAAATTTTGTATAGCCTGTTTTGACACTTTTATTGTTTGAATGTGCGTGCATTTGTGTACAGAGTATCAATTTGCATGATGTTTAGTACGAAATGAGATGTTTACAAGTATCAATTCTGTTCTATATTTTATGTTTTGTATGTGTGTGCAATTTATATTTTTTTCCCAAAATCTTGAAACAGAATTGTACTATTTGAGTTGACTGTATGTATCAAAATTCGAAGTATTATGTTGTATAGTATGCTGTGCTTTTTATATGTGCATGTATGGGTTCAATTGTTATATGCATTTTGATTTAGTTAGTGTTATTGGTTTATATGTCTATATTTTTATCATCGTGTGGTGTAGTATCACTCTGTATGCTTATTAATATCATTTTATATGCATAGTAGTATCAAACTATTTCATACAGTAATTATGTAATCTATATTTTTCATAGTTTGTGTGTTTTAATATTTGGTTTCATTGACTTATATTAGGTTTGCTCAATGAAGAAAAAGGTGTCCAAGAAGCAAGAAGCTTCCAAGGGTGTGAATGTCACCGCGAAGTGTTTGATGTTTTATGTTTTGTTTTTTTTTTATCGTGAAGTTTGTTGGTCGAAGGAAGCTTCGAGCCCCGTACTGTGCTCGTATTGCCCTTACTGGAACAAATGATTTAAGATTTGAAGTGTATAAGATGGTGCTTGCATTCATGAACATGAAGAAGAAGTGAGTGAGAAGTTTGTATGTATTTGTTGGATATTTATGGTGTTACGCTGGATATTAGATCAAAACTTATGAATATTTTGATGTGGTGCTTTGGATTTGTTAGATGTGTTGGATTTGGTTGTTTGGATTTGGTGGTTTGGATTTGGTGGTTTGGGTTTGTTTACATGAAGTTGGTTATAATGTTAGAGATAGGTTGAAATATTGTTCTTATTTTATTTTTGTGGGATGTATGTTGGTGAGTGGATGTTTTTATATTATTTATTTTGATTGAATAGAATGGTGGTTTTGTATGTAGTTTATAGGTTGATGTTGAATTTTGTCCTTTTAATAACTAGCATAACCTGTATTAAACAAGACCTATATTTATTCACACATATAATCGCAGTACCAATTGTTAATCTATATAGTATCAAATCTTCAATAAAAAAGTAACTGTTGATTCCATGTTATTTTGATATACGTATATTGATTTTAAGGAAAGTCAAATTTATTTTTAGAAATGATATTGGTATCATTCGTGTATTTATAAAGCATCACATTTTAAAAAAAAGTAACAATACATCTTGAAGAATATCATTTATTTAGTGTAAAGGTATCAATTGTAAAATAAAAACGTATCATTTTTAGAAACAAATGTAATATCAGTTTAAGGAGGATCTTAAAATCACAGACAAAGAAAGAGTGTCTTGTATCTTTCCTGCTTCAGAATATATCAAGTTTAAAGGACTCCATTTTCAGTTCATACATATAGAATGTGCAAAACAAAGCCGACTAGAATCAATCACCTAACACCATTGCAACCTAACTACAAAGGAGTGCAAAAAAGGACAAAACACAAATAAATGCAACTGCTACTAGCTAATGCATCCATTGTAGCTTTAGTTTCTACTACATGTGGAGAAGTGCCTTTTCTTCTTAAACTTCACAAGAGTAATCAACATTTTTGATTCAAATTGAACTCTTAAAACATCCCAAGATAAATTTAAAAAAATGAGCAATCTTCAATCCAATAATCTGCAAAATAAATTTAAGAAGTGAGTCAGTCAGATAGAACAGGTACCATTTAATAAGCATGAAAGTATCAATTGTACTGAAGACAGGTACCAACCTGATATCGATCTAAAAAAAACGAGGGTTGGGAGTCTTGGAGCCAAACTCACTCAACTAATTTGAGCTACATTCAACATTGCTCTTCTTCTTTCCAGCCAGTTTAGTAGCAATCGAAGCTTTTCCATCAAGAGCAAGCCTAACAAGACCGAAATCTGCTACTTTAGCCCTCATATCATCTCCCTGAAGAATATTCGATGGCTTAAGATCCATATGAATAAAACTTTGTTGAGCCAAACCATGGAGGTATTCAACACCTCTAGCAACATCTAGTGCAACAGTTAGCCTCTTTATCCACTCCATGGGCTGCAAACCTTCATCTTTCCAGTTGAACAGAAACCTACTTAAAATACAAAGCTAATATCCTTACTAAGCAATGTGTAGGAATGATAATGCTCGACATTTTTAACTTGCACCTGCGACAACATCATCACCCATAACAAGTTGAAGATTCAAGATTATGATGAATACATTGAATTCATATTCATATAGGGGGAATTAATTATTAATGAATTGAAATAGCAACTACATCAATCTCATGTTGTAGTATTCATTGCTCTAATTCTAAGAAGAGTGCATTCTAAAATGCTTCGAGCTGTAAAATTGTGGGTGATTTCAGCAAACATAAACACTCGATTAAATAAGCATAATTCACCAACACTAATTTAAGAACTCGAATTCAACAATCAGAGATCCAGACAGGGTAACAGTATCACCTAATGTGCACGAAAGTATCAATTAAAATATTGTACAGTATCAGAGTCGTGGGGGTAAAACATGATCAGTTTATGTAAAAATTTTACCTCCGTATTGTGCTCGTATGAGGATTGCCTCACTGTCAGAATCATCAATTATCACAAGAGCTTTCGAATAATTTCCCACATTCATGTTAATTTCATCCATCCTAAGCAATATACACATCCAAGTATATTTTTCAAATTCCCAAATTTTTTTTTTGAAAATCTAAATTATTCAATTTTAAGAATCTAAAAAATAAATTTCCCAACTACAATGGACACAATTGAATAGGATTGATTGAATTCTAGAGTGTTACCTTGAAATTTTCGAGTTTGACAACAAATTGAATCAAAATTGAATTTCTTCAATATATAATGTAATGTCTCCGTCCTAGCTTCCGGCGCGGTGGTGCTGGCCTTCCGGCGGCGGCGCTGATGGTGGCGGCGGTCGGGTGAGGTCGCCAATCCTCTCTCGCTGTCGTGTGGTCGTCCTCTGCGCTGTCTCTTGACTCTCTTCTCTCTCGCGATGTTTCTGATTTTCCTTTTTTTTAGGTTAGGCATGGGCTGGATCCGGGTTCATGGGCCGACCCGTCTCATGGGCCGGCCCATGAACCTGATGCACAGGAGACCACCCCATCGCGGATATATCACGGATATTGACATTGCGATACAGATATTGGGGAGAATATCTTTTTTCCCGAGTATCGACGAAATATCGCAAAATATCACAATATATCGCGATTTTTTTTATATTTCTATAACATATTTTGATTTTTATTTAATACTATATATTTTTGTGGTCCTTTTTAGGTTTTCGATGTAATTATTTGAGTTGCAATATTCTTTGCTTTATAAGGACACTCACTTTGCAAAAAATGATAAGAGAAAGAAGATCGAGAGACCAACGGATGTCTTAGATTGAAAAGTAAGATCCGCCGGCTTTATTTTTTCATTTTTTCAGTTAGGGGACATGATAGACAAATCACTAAAGTTTTTCCCCCCATATATCATACGAAATTGAAATCTAAGAAATCAAGAAATATATCAAGCGCATTTGCATAATTATATCCATAATTACTCTAATGTGATGAGTTGGTACCAATATTGTTTAGAACAAAATGACATTCCATCTACTATATTTGAACCTCATAAATCCTCATTTTAGTATTAATTGTACTTTATAATATTTATTTAGTTAATTTATGTTGTATTATGCACTATTTTGTCAAATGTATTGTCTCAGACGGTATTTATATAATGTATTATTCATATGTTTACTTTCAAAATACAATTCTATCAAAAATTTTAGTGGAATATGTGCATAATAGTATGTCATAATAATTCCTAAAATTTCTTGCTAAATTTCCAAGATTTTAATATGATTTCCATCATTTTTTTCAATTTTATGCGATATCGATATGCGATATCGATATATCCGGTGATATATCCATAAAATTGAAATTGTGATATATGTTGCGATAGCGATATTTTCATCATTGCTCCCGCGCGATGCTCAATATCATTTATATAAATTTGTGAAACAAACATATATAAATGTTTAAATAAATTTTTTTTTTTTGATGGAATAGAGTGTCATTCATAATGTTTTGCTTGATAGTTGATAAAACTATTTATAGAATCAATAATAGAGCCAAAGAAGGTTGTGACTTGTGAGTTACCTCGTCATAAAAAGAAAAAAATGAAAAGTCAGCTGTATAATATTTCAATTTCATATTTTACATGATTTCCAACTTTATGGCTATAGATTGATTTGAAGAGTTGACCGTTTGATAAAAAAAATCTTAAATGTGACTTAAATGTAAATAAAAGTTAGAAGATAAAAAATTTTAAATGTAAATAAAAATTAGAAGATAAAAGATGTTAAATAAAATCAACGGCCTTAATCTATACTTATATAAAAAGTGTGGATGTTTCTTACAAAATATGATTTGCCTATTATATCCATAATCTACACTTAATTTAAGGGTAAAAAATAATATAATATATCTAATTATTTATAAATAATTATATGTAAATATAATATATTATATTTACTTCAATAGTTTTGATATAATTAAACTCTATTATATAAAATTATCCCAAAATAATAATAAAATTATTTCTTTAGTATATTATATTTATTTCAATAGTTTGTTATAATTAAACTCTATTATATAAAATTAGCCCACAATAATATCAAACTTATTTCTTTAATAAGGTATATAAATATAAGATTAATGTTCAACTGCCAAAAAAGGGGTTGCTTTATAGAATCGATTAATATGACTGCAAGTCTGCAACTGTCTTGAAAGAATTTATAAATTGAGATTGGTTTTATTTTAATTAATTTATAACATATAACACGAGTTAAATGAATGTGCCCACAATATTTTTTTTAAGGGAAATAACAATCTAAAATTATGAAATAACTGAGACATATATCAAATGTGTCAATATAATATCTCGAATTCCCAAGAAAGATAATCATTTAATTTGTCCTTTTAATGAGACTCCGGTCTTTCAGGTTATCGATATGTGATAACTGGAACTTTTAGGTTTTGAGTTTTTCTTATTTTTATAAAATTCATTTAGAAAATCATTTAATTTGTCCACTTGACATTCTTACAATTATGCATCGCAAATTAATATGACTGCAAGTCTGTAACTAGTTGGCCCACTATATGATTCATGACTGGTCGTTTTTGGCGTCATTCAATATTATCTATTTTTAATAATTAATTGACTTTGTTAATATAATTCTTCTCCTAATAATAATATAACTCTATATTAATGTTAATATAATTTTTCTCCTAATTATAATAGGACTCTAAAATTATCTATATAAATCATTGGCTTTCAATTTGCTAATTGTTATGAACAATAGTTCAGAAATCCATTCTCACTTTACAAATTTCATTGCCAATTGTTACGAAAATTCAATCACTTCAACATAATACATTCATTATTTTGATATTTTCACAATTATGAATATTCATAATGCATTGTCCACATCAAGTTCATCTTCAGATAATTTTTAAATTTATTAAAATCTTATTTTGATGTAATTGAATTCTTTTATAATTTATCCCAAACAAAATTCTTTCTTTAGTTTAAAAGGGCCAAACATACTACATCAACATATGCTCTTAGTATTTTATCATTAATATTATTTTTCCGAGATAATTATTTATAATCTTAGAGATCATACTTTGTTCTATAAATAACATCAGAATTGAAATGCATGCAGCGTATTTTATGTTTTTACTTACTTAATAGTATAGACTTTTGTTTTCACTATATGAAATCGTGTTTTTAGAATAAGTAACACTTTGTAGTACTTGAGAAAGCTATAATAAGTAGCTAATGACCTTTTCATTTTCAGAAGTAGTACTACCCTAAATCTAAATATATATTATAATATTAAAATAAAACATCCCAAAAAAATAGAAAGAAGAATTAGAAGAAAAATCAAAATAGATATGTTGTCTAGAAAAAAAAGAATTATTGAAGAACTTCATTGTACATGTACTACTTTTAATCATATAAAATGAGAATGAACATAGCGGCTGCGGGTTACCCTCGACATCCAAAAAAAAAATGAATAACTTAAAACTTAGCATTTTGGTTGTATATTATGGAACCAACTTTTTAAAAATTTTCTTTCATACCATATAACATGAGTCAGAATACACACACATATATATATATTGCAAGTGCATTGTTGTTTATTATGCTTTTAAAGTGGTATCAATAAATTAATATACCTTAATGAGGACCAAATAAAAAAATGATACACCGAATATTAATTTTGGTATATAATATTTAGATGAGTTGACGTATATATATCTGTCTCATGCACCAACCATCAAAATTTAACTACCCCTGTTCATTTATGGCTTATCAATTTATCATTTTTTGTTTGATTAATTAGGAAGGAAACTCGCAGTCATAATCATAAAATATTAATGATTATGATTATATAATTATAATGTCATATTGCTAAAAGAAATATTATTATTCGCTATAAACTTATGTATGTGAAAATAATGTATTCATCAAATTTTATTAACTGTATATTAATTATATTTATTTTAATAGTTTTGTTATAATTGAACTATATTATATAAAATTATCTCACAATAATAACAAACTTATTTCTTTAATAAGGTATATAGATATAAGATTAATGTTCGGACGCCCCGGAGGCATTGCCAAACCTTCCATAAATTAATCTTTTTTATGCTGATTTAATTATACCGGATTGTGTACTTATGTTTTAATTGCAAAAAATTATTTTATAAATTTTGTAATTACGAAAATGGTAAAGCCGGTGTCTAGAACCAAAAAAAAAAATTTAATAACAAAAAATAATTGTATATTTTCATTTACTTCATCCGGTGTAACATTGGATAAAGAATTGGCATATGCAAGACGAGAAGTGTATTCTTTTCGAACACAAGAAATTGTTAATCATGATCTTCCAAGATTGATCCCTAATAATACAAGTCAAGGTTTTTTTTCAATTATACTTTTTTGAGATGGGAATTGAGGTTGAGAACAAAATGAATAAATTGAAAAATTCAAATATATCAAAAGCAGTTGTGAAGAAACTAATAAAAATTATGGAGGTCAATCCGTATGCAAGATTTTTTTGAAATTTAAAGGAATATCCTTCAATGGATAATGTTCAACTTCATATCTCAAAAGACGTGAACTTAGATCATGGAGTATACAATTCTCCAAATGCAGATCAAGTTGCAGCTATATGGATTGAAAGAAATAATGATAACATTCCATTGGAGCGAGATATTGTAGTTCATGCTCATTCCGATGAGAGACATAGAATAAAATATTATTATGGATGTTATGACCCACTGCAATATCCACTTCTTTATCCAAGAGGCGAAATAGGTTGTCATAAAAATATTAAAAAGATTATTTCCACGAAGTCTATCACCAATAATGGTATGTCCTATATTTCAAATTCAAGGCCAAAATGTTTTCGCCAGTCGAACACGAACACAGGCAAAAGTTTAGCCGATTTTTTCTCCTCTAAAGATACACTTCAATGTGAAAAAAAAGAGATGTAATGTCTGGCTATGATGTTAAGTTTCGTAGTCACACTACATTTTGGCTAAAGCTGCAACGGAAGTCTGTCGTATGTCCTTGAACTTCATCTACATTCGATGCTGCTATGTCCTATATTTATTACATTGTAATAATAAAATTATTTATTTTTAATATAATCATATTTATTAATATAATTTATTTGTTTATTTTTATAATTATAATGTGTTTCAGTTCCCAACATGGATCTTGATAATGCTTCCCCCCTATCAAGAATTAGTAGTGCAGACGATATTATATCTAGAGAACAATATATGCTGTATATTAATTTTTTTAACCATGGAGTGAAGGTGCATCATTCATTATTTTTTTTTATTAAAAAACTTTTAAATTACTAATTAACATAAACTAACTTAGAAAATAATAAGGCAAAATGAAAAAAAAATAACAATAGGCTGCAACCCCAACTCCGAAACCTTAATTGTGTGCATACTTAAATAATTAAATTATTTTGTGGAATGATCTCTTCAATTTTTTTATTTTATTATATTCTATATAATTTACAGTTTTAAGGAAGCAAAGTGATAAAAATATCTTATGTAGATAATGTGCATGCTACAAGCTACAAATAAGAAATCCTATGCAATCTATACTTTTATTAGCAGGGAGATTATTATAACAGTTCGTAGTTAATATGTATATAAAATTGATATGTATATAAAGTTGGAGATGACAAGACTAGATTTTTTCCATCAAAACCAATCAAATATGAGAGCTGAATTGTATCAAGCAATTGTGGATAGTGTCTTCAAAAGAGAATTGAAAGGAAATGAAGTTGGTGAAAGAATTGTTCTTCCTGCAGCATTTATTGGTGGTCCAAGAGACATGAGATGTAGATATCTTGATACATTGACATTAGTACAAAAATTTGCTAAGCCAGATTTATTTATTACAATGACTTGCAATCCAGAGTGGAGGGAAATACAAGAAAAATTACATGTCGGGCAAACAACTCAATATCGTCCAGATTTAACATCAAGAGTATTTCGAGCAAAGTTACAAGACTTGAAAGATTAATTATTTAAGAAGAAGATATTTGGAAATGTGGTTGCACATGTTCATGTAATTGAATTTTAAAAAAGGGAAAATTTCAAAAGGGAAGATGATCTTTCAGTTGACCAATGAGTTTCTAAAATATTAAAAAGCTTGAGCATTTTCTTGGAAAACATGGAGAAAAATATAAACTCATATGATCTTCCAGAGATTCCTATCTTAATTGACACAACAGACAATGCATGTCCTAGAGAAATACAAGATGAAATGTCAATAGAAATACCGGAAGAAGATCATGACGCAGAGTTAAAGCTAAATGTTGAACAACGAAAAGCTTTTTCAATTATCTTGGAAAGCATAGAGAAAGGAAAAAATGAATTTTTTTTTATAGATGATCGGGTGGACTGGAAAAACAATATTCTTATACCGTGCATTGTTAGCTCATCTAACATTAAGAAAAAAATTGCACTTGCAACAACAACTCCAAGAGTTGCTGCTGGAATAATGTCGGGAGAAAGAACAACACATTCACAATTCAAAATTCCAATAAATGCAGATGAATCAAGTGAATGTTCAATTTCTAAACAAAGTGCAACTGCATAATTGTTGCGTAAAGCACAATTAATTTTATGGGATGAAGCACCTATGGTAAAAAAATTGGCAGTTGAAAATGTAAATAAACTATTGAAGGATGTGGTGGGGGAATGATAAGGATTTTGGTGGAAAAATTTTAGTATTTAGAGGAGATTTTAGGCAAGTATTGCCCGTAGTACCTAAAGCTACAATTCAACAAAATATATCAGCAAGTTTGGTAAAGTCTTATTTGTGGCCGAGAATGAAAAAAATAACTTTGTAAAAAAATATTAGATCGAAGAATGACTCAGAATACAATCAATTGTTGCTTAGAGTTGGAAATGGTGAAGAATCAACAGATTCTGAAGGCAACATCAAAATTCTAGATAAAATGGTCATAGAGTATGATAATGAAGAAAATTCTTTAAAGAGGCTAATCAAAGCCATTTTCCCGAATTTACAAAAAAATGCACATTCAGCAGAGTACATGATAAATCAAATATTTATTTATGAAGTATTATAAGTTGTAGTTATCTCTATAACACCACTTATGTCTTTTCTATGTTATATTTACTACTTTCATTCTTCGTCAATTAATCTTATTATGATTAGAACTATATAAAATATTTAACATTTAAACATTATAAAACTTATATTAATATATATATATATATATATATAAAGACAAAACACGTGCAACACACGTATCTTTTGCTAGTAGCCTTAAATAAAAAGAAATAAATCAGAATGACGGGAAAAGGCAAAAAAAGTACTATATATGAAAGTAATTATATATAAAATATTTTATATTAGATATTCAGTTAATCAAGAATAGTTAATTAAATTCATGTGGGGGATGAATGATTATTGCACAAATTTTGGAATATGGATTATGCTGACTACTCATAATCATATGATTGAGAATAAACATAGTCCAATTACTTATAAAAGAATTGAAATAGAAGAATTAAATATTTTTCCCTTAGATTTAAACTACTAATTATTTAACATAATTCTCAAACTATTTGGCTAAACATAATATAGAACAATATATAGTTATATGTAGAAGTGTTATACATTAGGATTTTTTTTTATAGAATGATATATATTAGGTATTTCGGTTGAATGCGAATGATTAAGCTCCTCAGGTGGAAGGAATGTATATTCCATATTTTTTGGAATATAGATTTTCACGAAAATGGTGATTACCAATTTTAAAACATATCAATCAATCATAGAAATGAGAATAACATTCCATGTTAGTTGCGGAAATAATTGAATAATTATCTCTTAGATTTGTAATACTAATTAAATTAGTTAGCCATTGAATTAAGAATTACAACTGACAATCAAATTACATTTTTCTTAAAAAAATTGTAAACGATGTATAAAATTTTAAAAAATATATTGAACATGAAACCTTGAACACAATTTATCACAACAAACTATTAACCAAATTTTGAGATTTAATCATTTTTTTTATTATTATTGAGCAACACATATTGCTATAATAATAAAATTTTATTTTTTTATATCTTTAAACACATGATATTTATACATTCAACACCATTTTAATTTAGTTAAATAATTTTTAGTTTTATTTGTTCAATGTAGTCATTTATATTACAATAAACAGATATATAGTATTAAATGCATGTTCGGATAAAATACACAAAAAAAAAATTAATACTTTGCGACATGTATAATTAAAATAATTCAATCATTTCAGTGTATCATGATATCATATGTAAATTAATTGATAACATAGAGTGGTTAAAAATATAATTTAATTATGAGATAAACTATATCAATTGATGTGCGACAGGGTGTTTTGTCATAATATTAAAAATTCATATAATTAATAATATTTTGAACTCATTAATTGTTTAAATTATTTTAGTAAGTTTAATTAACTTCATACTGAATCGTTCTGAAATGGATGGTGCAAGATTTTGTAAATTTATATTAATTAAAAATTTATATTTTATTCGACAATAAAGTCAAAATAAAAATTGTTGAATAGAATATTTGAATTGTATTAATACATATATATACATCAACAATCAAAGGTTGAGAATTATTGTAAAAAAAGGAAACTGGGAAATGATACAACTCTCTCTCTCTATATATATATATATGTGTGTGTGTGTGTGTGTGTGGACTATAAATTTCGAGTTCGTATTCGAATAGTTATAATTTAATTATTCTTTATGTTTATATCATTTTTCTGATTATTGATTAATCTATAGTTTTTAAAAATTATTATATTTATAAAGTGATATATATATATAAATATATATATATATATATATAATGAAATATATTTTTTTAATTGACTATTCAAATATAGTACAACAAAATTATTCAAATTTTAATAATTAATTTAAGTAAATTAATTAAATTGCATGCAATGCACACTTTCTCAACTAGTATTTTGAAAAGAGCTGTATATATCCAATTATTCATATTATTATTATCACTGGCGGATACACGCCGAGGCAATGGGGGCAGCTGCCCCCCTCCCAACATTTTTTTTTATTTTTTAATATATACTTTTAAAAATTTTCTAAAATTAAAATTAAGTTTGCCCCTCCGAATTTTTATTTATTTATTAATTGACTTGGAAGTTGGATTGAAATTTGAAAGGAATTGTTATTCATTGGGCTTTTACAAAAGGGGCTTTCAATAACAATTAGCATTGAAATAGCAAATAGGTAAGTTTTTTTATTTTTTTTTCAATTACTTATATAATTATACAATTTGTATTTTATACTTATGTTACTATATATTTGTACAATTGTATTATATTATTGTTTAGACTATATTTTGTCTTTGAGAATTGAAATTGTTTAACTTAGGGTTGGAATGTTGGATAATTGGATTAGAATTTTGAATAGAATCTTTAAGAATTAGAGATCTGAATATGATTATATGAGTTAAGAGGCTATGACAATCTTTATAGTATTAAATTGATATTGTGAATTGTGATTAAATGTAACTATTTATTTATCATTTGTTTAATGTAGAATATGGAGAGATTTTTTTCAAAAAATAGTGGGGTGCTTCCTCCTCCGGACCTAGACCTAATGCTAATGGATCGGTGGAAAAATAGCTTCGAGTACAAAGAGAACTAAACCCAATTGATATTATTAGTGATTTGGAGTTGAGAAAACCAATTGAAGAATTTGATGTTTCTATTCGAGATTAAGTACGAATGGAGTATTTGACTAAGAGTCTTGCCAACCAATGAGTTATAAGTATCAGAAATTAATTTTGGTGACTATAACAAATGTTTTGAAGATGTTTTTAAAAATGATTGGTATACAATTCCTTCTTACTCAAATTTGTGATTTTTTTTTATATTATGTTATTAATATATATTTATTTGATTGCGTGATTTTGTTTTTATAGACTACAATATTGCCCCCTAAATATTTATTTCTGGATCCGTCACTGATTATTATTGTTATCATCATCATAAAACATTTGAAATAAAACAAATTGTCTAGTAAGATAGCACAAAAATAGAACATTAGAAAGTGGTCTATACCTATACCAATAGGCAATACCACTTCCTCTGCAGTGTGGACTGAGTTGAGGCTTTTCCAGCCATGCATCAAGAAATGGTAATTGATGTGAAAATTTGTCATCTTATTAGGTCACGAGTGCTTCTGTGTTCCAGTCACGACACCCCTTTTAAACTTGCATAAACAGACAATTTTGTTACTTTCATAATTTTTTTTTCTAGATCAAACTAATCTTTGGTTACCCATCTAAAATGAGAGAATGTTACACGTCCAAATTCCACAAATATTATGTAGATCGAGCTTGTCAAAGTTACAAAAATTCCTATTTATTCTCGTCATTTCATAAGGGGACATAGCAAACCAATAAGCTACTTTGGTTGCTAGTCTCGCAACAAATGAGAGGGAGAATTATGGCGACGAGTTTGCAGTCAAAATTCTAACTGTTTTTCAATCGGTGACGCGATAAAAGTATTGTTTTGGTTGATGAGCGATTTTAATGGTTTTTCTTTGTGATGTTTGACAGTAACTCACCTGCTTTCATGCTTTCTCATTTGTTCTTCCATTAGTAATTAGTTATGTAGTATTGGTTTTGATTTTGTTCTTGTGCTTGGTGACTGTTTGATTCTCAATAAAAGTGAGATAGATAAGAAAGGTTTGAATGTTGAGCCTGAACCAGTGGGTAAATCACACAGCTGTAGACATAGTGAATCACGCTTCAACTCTGCACATAATCAAATATTTTATATGTAAGCTATCTGGTTTTAACATTTATCCTTGCCAATTTCATCATTAAGAACTATAAATCCTTACACACACATACACGAGTCAAAGAGTTAGTGTTGGGTAGTATATAGGGAATGATTTCGTGTTTTTAATTTGCAGCGTCTGTTGTATATATTTTGTTACTGCAACTGCTCATTGTGCTCTGAATTGTTGTAGGACATGGAAGCCGAGCAGGATTTCCTTCTAGAGATTCAGTTGAGTCAATAACATTTGTATCGAGGATAGTTTTTTTATCCATCTCTTTACATGACATATAAACCAGATGCAACTATGAAAATTGTGTAGTGAAAGTTTCTTGAATTTGAATACTCTAAAGAAACTCATCTTTGCCTGAAAACAAGTTGGTGCATTCCTCAATTTTCTAGCACAATATAATAGCATTAGGTGATGGGATCAATTTAGAAGGCCTAGCTAGGTGGGAATATGTATAGGAATAAATCCAGTTGTATTATTCATGCTTTGATCAAATACAATACAAAGCTAAAGACCTCAGTTCATCAACATTAATTACCTTCAATATAATGACTTAAAAGTAGCAAGTAAACATATATAATAATTATTTATATTGAATCCCATGTTTGAGATAGTGAGCAAACTTGTGGATGTAATGATCGTTGAGTTGTGTGTTTGCAAAAATGGCATCTGCAGCTTGTTTAGTGCGGGCTCTTATGGGTTCCCCTTCCTGAGAAAGCATGGCTTCACGCAACGCATCTGCAATGCCATTTCTAGTAAATGTGCCATCTTCAGCTCTTTGGACCTCTACCGCCAGTCCCTTCTCAACTAGAAGCCTGGTATCCAAGGGTTGGGCGATGATGAATGGCAAGAGCATAAGACAGTGGCCATATGCGAGAGTTTCGACAATAGAGGCCCACCCCGCATGAAACAATGACCCTCCTATTGAAGGATGGGCAAGAATCTCCCTCTGAGGTGCCCATCCAATCTGCACCACTCCTCTCCCTGCCACCCGGGCCTCGAATCCGGGTGGCAATATCTCATCATCGACATCACCTGCCCAATCAGGCTTCCTCACTGCAAACAAGAAGGGAAGCCCCGAAAGCTCAATCCCATATGCTATCTCATGAATCTCCTCTCTCCGCAGCTTATACTCACTCCCAAACCCAACAAACACCACTGATTTTGGCACTTGTTTGTCAAGCCAATCAAAAGTTTTACTCCATGCCTCTGCCCTCATAATAATCCTCTTCTCCTCCACCTTCACGGGTGGAAGACATCCCACCGGAAACACTGGCTTTCTGGTGATCTTCGAGTACAGATTCAAATAATCAGCTTCGATTTCCATGCAAGTACGTAGAGCAATAGCCATGCTGCCTTGGACTAATCTAGTGATTCGTGCTCCATCTTCTATTCCAGGAGGCCTTGCACCGTACAAAAGATCATGCATTGCTACAGCTTCATGATTTCTGCAAGCTACTTGTGAGGGAAAATCCACCCAATCTGGAGGCACCGTCATGTCCGCTGGTGACGGCCTCGCCTGTCTCTGCCCCTCACCGGCTACAAACTCCGGCGTCCAGAAGAAAACAGCAGTGCTAGAAGTTACAATTAAATAAGTAATCAATGGGATATTCAATTCTTGTGCGATATCAACTGCCCAGTGATAAAAGAAATCAACCATCATCCAGTTCGGTGATTTCTCAGCAATGAAATTCTTGATGGGTTCTTGGAGGAGATCGCAGGCTTTCTTGAGGTCATCCATCCTGTCTGCCGGAATGTCGGTGGTGGCTTCGGCATTTTCCGGCAGGGGATTGGAGTCGAGCTTGGGGAGAGGAAGGGGCACAAACTCGATGAATCGTGATAGATCTGGTGGGATTTTAGGGAGTCTTGGAATGTTTCTAGGAGTAGAGAGATACGAAACATGAACGCCAGATTTGGCCAAGGCAATGGAGAGATCCAAGTATGGAATCATGTGACCAAATGCCAACCATGGCAGCATCACAACACGAACCTCCTTTTCTTCACTCATTTTAGTCTACCACCTTTTTTTCTTTTTCCTCTCAATAATTTCAATTCTTCTCATGATGCATATATTTACACCCAATAAATTGAAGGAAATTCTTGGCCACATGTTAATGTTGATGTTGATGTTGATGTTGATGAGATGAGGTTGGATTACTTGTTTTGCTAATTCGTTCAGTGTTTGGTACCAACTTCCATACCTTTCACGAGTTCCATGTCTTTTTTCCTTCTTGCACTCACTCTCTCTCCTCTATTATCATTATTATATCTCACCTATTTTCTCACTTCGGTCGGCCATCCCCCCTCCCTCTTCCTTTTTTTTTATTTACCGGTGGAGATCAAATGCGTAAATTGTATAATTTTTTTATTAAAATATGTAAAATTTAAAATTATAAGCTATATTATAATTAGAAAATATCTGATAAATAATTAGAGTAAGAATATATATATATATTAATAAAATTATGATGAATTCTTTTAACTAAAAAAAATAAGTAATATATAGTGTTAAATTCTATATTGAATATTATATGTTGTATATGAACAAATTAAGCATATATGTAAAATCTATATCTATATCTATACCTATATAAAAAGTGTGGATGTTTCTTATAAAATATGATTTGCCTATTATGTCTACAATTTGCACTTAATTTAAGGGTAAAAAAGTAATATAATATATTATAATTTTTTTTGTAAATATAATATATTATATTTATTTCAATAGTTTTATTATAATTGAACTCCACTACATAAAATCATCCCTAATATAAAATATTATAAATAATTATTTGTAAATATAATATATTATATTTATAAACCTATTTAAGAAATTTTGGCGTGCCAACGAGTCCATGAAACCTCTAAATCTTGTGCTTAGATTTTCTAAGTAATCAATTATTTAGATAATTATTTTGTTTCGAAAATTATGAACATTATATTTCAAATTTGTTGAAGCTTCTTTTTCCATTAAAAAGTCAGAGACAAAACACCATTAGCTTTCCGTTTCATCAATTAAATATAAAAAAATAAACAAAATATGATTTGTCTATTATATCCATAATATGCATTTATTTTAAAGGTAAAATAGTAATATACTATATTATATAATTAATTATTCACATATAATTTATTATATTTATTTCAATAGTATTGTACTATTCCAATTTTTCATCCACATCATATTAATTTTTCACCAATTATTTATCTATCATATCAACCATAGCAAACAAGAAAAAAAGTAAAAAATAATCCCACAACAATATAATATAGTATATAATTAATTCAACACATATAATATATTATATTTAATTTTATAATTTAAATATTAATTAATAGAATTGTATTATTATAATTTTTCATTCATCCACATTAATTAATTCTCCATCAATCATATAGTCTATATAAATTACATTCGAATGAAGAGATAGAAAAATAAATGCTTGAATTTATAGAAAGATTATAAACTAACCTGATGATACTTATAGTTCTCTATCAAAAATCAAGATTTTCTTCTCCATCAATCATTATATAATTAATCATTATCACGTGTAATATATTATATATATTGAAATAGTATTGTGCTATTACAATTCTTCATTCACATTAATTAATTCTCAACCAATTATTTCTTCATCATATCAACCATAGCAAACAAGAAAAAAACATAACGTACTGTAATATAATATATTATATAATTAATTCTCCACATATAATATATTATATGTTATAATTTAAATATAATAGAATTATACTATTATATAGTTTATATAGGTTGGAAAAACAATCGATCAAATATTTTGATGAAATATCAAATAACTTAAAATAATCAGTCATGACAAACTCGACCGAACGAATACACAATTATCACAGAGACGAGTTGGTAATCAATAAAGATGTCACGTCATCAACTGATCTATACAAAGGTAGAGAAGACGTAGAAGTTTTAGCTTCGAACCTCTATAAGTCTTATGTGTTGTATATTACTTTATTTTGATTGACATATCTTAATTGCAACACATTCATTCAAATTAGATGTCCAGAGTCATATTCACTAACGACTGATTACCGTTATTTTATCTTGTTCATTATATATTTTATCCTCTGAAATTATTATTCTAGACTATCTCAACGAATAAATACCACAAACCTACTTGCATTCATGTATATATACAATTATGAACTCAATTAAAAAAAACACAAAAATATTTCTACAAATTGCAACAGAGAATCAAAAGTCTGAAAGCACAACTGCTGATCTAAATAGGCTAATGAATGGAAAACCCCAAATATGAGAAGTCATAACATGCCAGATATCAAGAGCATGGTTGGATTTCAGATATACAAACACAAGATATTACAACCAAATCTTCAATGCAAATTTTGTACCAAAAACCATCAAACTAAACCGCAAATGTGACATTCCATAATCTTTGAAATATAGAATGCGAAAAAAGTAGCCCATAAAAGTCCTCTGTTATTGCAAAATAAAAAAAATGTGTAAGCAAGCTAGCATTTTCATTCATTAAGAATAAAAAGCATTATATCTATATTATTTTAATGAAGTGATTAATAAATCCAGACTATGCACAATCACAGTGCCATGGACAAACTTTGATCAGAGCACAATAACATCAAATATTTAATCATGATGTTACTTCAGACCTTAAGCAATATGGCTCAAACTGCAACCCTAATGATCTACCTCTTCCTTCCTATTACTATTTTCTACCAGTTTCATCTTGAAGCTCACTCACAAAGACTCTCCCCTCTCTCCTCTGTACCAATCAAACCTTTCTAATTTTGAACATTTCATGAAAAACATCAACATCTCCAAAGCTCACACCTCGTATCTTCAATAACAATAGAATAAACTAATGGATGCAAGCTCCATACTGCTGCCACTAAAACTCCACGAACCCATCTTCACCATAGAGATAAGCATCTACACCTCTGCTGTCAAGACAACACGAATCTTTGGCACGAGCAGTGACCTTAAATGGACACAATGCACCCCATGCATCAATTGTTTCAAGCAAACTTAACCTCTCTTCGACACTAAAAAGTCCAGCTCCTACAAAACCATAGCAAAAAAACACCCCCTCGCTAAGAGCTTCAAATGCACTATAGCTGGATGTTCTTACCGCATCGGCTATTACAGTGAACAAAGCACTACAGGAGTTGCAAATGACGACAGAAGAACACGACAAGTATTTAAATCATTGCAGCTCCAAGATGGTCATTCTTACTATGATTATAATCTCTACTCTAAAATCTAGCCGAACTTTCATTTCCAGAACCCGAAATCACTTGAAAATTTGTATCCTCCCCACCTCCCTTTAACTGATTACTAATATAAATTGGGATCGAGGGTGATGATATATACAATGTATTTGGCAATTGGATGAATATATGTTCAAAAGCATTAACAAAAATAAAGAAACAACACACACCCAACTTTAGCAGAAGTGGAAGAAGCGGAGATGGTTGGAGCTCAGATGACACTATTTCGGGCTCTTCCTCTCAGCATCTCATTTATCTTGTGCTTGCCAATTCATAGCCTCTCTAGCTTTAGCCGAAGCAAATCGAGAATAGTGGTGACAGTATACGCGATTAATTAGGTTAGTCAGATTTGGGGATTTTTTTCAGAGTGGATGAGCGACACAGATGCTGAATGAAAGAGGTGAGCAGAACGACAGTCGTCAACGACAGAGTGGATGAGGGTTGGGGTCAGTTGCGTGGAGGCAGTCGATGGTGGTGCCACGGTGGAATGGGTTGCGATAGAGATTGTATTCTTTTTGTTGGGAGAGGTTAGAGAGGCCTCACATTTTTTATTTTTCAATTAGATTTGAGAATTGTTTTCAATTAGTAATAAAAGTCATGTGGGCCACACATGCTAACGTTCCCGTCAAATGTTAACAAGCCCGTCAAAATGTTTGGGACTATATTTACATATCACAGTCTTTTAGGGTCATTTTAGCTTCACAAAATCAAAAAATGACCAAATTAGTTCATATAGGACCAAAATCTGGAAGTGCCATGTCCCATGGGATTGAAAATGCAATTTTCTTGCTAGCTATATATATATTGAATTCTTGTTGGATGATTTTTACTATTTTTTTTTGAAGTCAATGTGAAAATTAGCCAGTAAAAAATTTAAAAAAATTATTTTAGTCAGTATTTTTTAGAGAGGCAAAATTTATATTAGCCACTTCACATTTTCAAAAATTTATTTTGGCCATGAAGTTAATAAAACCTTATTTTAGCCCATTAAGACTCTAAATGCCATAAAAGCCCCCACTATATAACTTTTTGACCATTTTGAATTGAATTTGACTATCTTCTTCTCCAACTCATTTTCACCCAAATTCTCAAATTAGTCAAGACTCCACCCAAAAATGGCTGAACACCAATAAACCTCCACACCCACCGTCGGCGACCTCCATAACATCCCAAAATCATCATTCGGTACAAATGTGGGTGGAAAAACTCTATTGGAAAAACTTACAAATCAGTATATTGAAATTGGGTATGAATGAACAATGATGATGATTTCAAAGAGGCTCCTAAACATCCTAATCGACCACCATTGTAAGGCAAAAAAGAGGTACTTGTTAATTTTGGTAGTATTTAGTTTCTGCAAAAGTTTGGTATGATGTGTAGTAAAAGGTCGAATTTCTGGGTTCTTAAGTGGTAGACTCAACAAGTACTCGATATTTGACATGTCGAGCCTTGGAGTACTTCGTGTCAACTATCAGTGTCCAAGTGCTCCTGAGGTGCTGCAAAGTGTTCGATTGCTCAAATAGTGTACTATTTGAGCATTCGAGCACTAGACAACACATATTTGAGTACTAGAATTAGAACAGTCCATGCTCGAGCACTCGACAGCCCTCACTCGAGTACTCGAGAATACTATTTATTGTTTAATATTTGTATTGTTGAATATTGTCTTTTATTGTTGTTATTGTTGAAACCGTAGGTTTAGTTTATAACCGTTGGATTGTTATGTGTTTTGGATATGTTTTGTCTTTCTTTATTGTTTTCTTATGCAGGAAGAAATTCAGTTAAGATATTTAAGGAAGGCTGTTATGCTTAACTAAATCCAGGATCTAGAAGTTGATTGAGTCAATGGTTGTTATGGAAGTTGCAGACTTGCGGCGCATATTTAGGAATGAAGGGATCGTGTGGTTATTTGGAGTAGAGCCCAAGATATTGTTTTTGTATAAATAGGGATCAGTTGTATAGTGTTAGATACGAATTCTAAGTGAGATATATTCAGATTATAGATCGAGTTTTTATTTTGCAGATTTTCTACTAGATTTGGTTAAGACAACTTTAATCTCAACTTTCTGTGAAGGAAGAGATAAAGTATCTTAATATTTTAGTTAGTGTTTTTCTAGTAGTGTTTTTGTAATTCACATATTCTATATAGTGAAGATTTCGCCCTGAGGCATTTCATGAGATTATAGAAATATAATCTCATGAAAATTTCAATCTGTTGTTCTATTTCTAAATTTCCGCTGCGTATGCAAAGTTGTTCCAACCTAGGAGCCAACTTTGATCACAACTCTGTTTAAACCGAGAGTTCGGTTTTTTCAATTGGCATCGAAAGCAGACACTTGACACACTAAGTGGTGATCCTGTTTTCGTAAGCACAATGGATTACACGAACCCGTTGTTCAACAAACCTCCTGTTCTGGATGGCATGAACTATTCCTTCTGGAAAGTTCGAATGAGATCATGCATCAAATCGATTAATGCAAGAGCATGGAATGCCGTACAAAAAACATGGACGCATCCTAAAACCGTGGATGTTGATGGAGACTCGTTCCGCACCCCTCCGTCAGAATGGACCAGGGAACAAAATGAAGAAGCTACCTTCAATGATAAGGCACTCAACGCAATTCAATCCTCCTTAGATGTTCAAATGTTCAAACTCATAAGAAATTGTGAGTCGGCCAAGGAAGCGTGTGATATACTTCAGCAACATTGCGAAGGTAATGTCGGAATTAAAGAATCGAGGCATCGGATTCTTACCACGAAATTTGAAAACATGAAAATGGAGGATGACGAAACCGTTGGAGACTATTGCAACAAGCTGCTTGAGATAGCAAATGAATGCACTGATCTTGGTGATCCGATCACAAACAAAAGGTTAGTATCAAAAGTCTTGAGAACGCTAACACCTCGTTTTGACATGAAGGTAGTAGCAATTGATACGGCTTTGAATACTGGATGTCTGCACTTTACTAAACTGATGAATGACTTGAAGACCTTCGAGATGGAATTGAATGAAAAAGGTGGACATAAGAAGAAAGAAATTGCCTTGACTGTCGGGACAACTTCAAAGTTAACTTCAACTTATGACGAAGAAGAGGATGAAGATCTTGAAGAAATAAATGAAAAGAATCCTGATTATGCTCTTCTTACCAGAAGACTTAACACTCTCATTCGAGCTAGTAGAGGGAAACAACAAAAGGGAGGTGGTGAACAACGCAAGCCTCGAAATGATTCTTCCGGATCTTTGGTTCTCTACGAAAGATTGAACACACCTGGAAAGGAACCAAAGATCATAAAGCGTGCTTCATCAGATCATTTCAGACCAAAGAAAGTGAAAGACTTCTCTACTGTTCAATGTTATGAGTGCAAAGGATATGGGCACTTTGCAAATGAGTGTCCGAACACTTTTAGAAAACTTAGGAAACAGGTTAATTTTCTATCTCTTAGTAATAGTGAGCTAGACACTTCAGGGATTTATGTAGAGAAGATACCAAATGATGCACCAAATGAGCACGCAGCCTTAACTGCAGTATGTGTTGAAGAGAATAAGTCAAGTCACACTGAAGTTGAGATAACTTCTGAAAGGTATGATGAGTCTTATTACAAAATTCTTTTTTGTTTCAACACTGTTATAACTACTACAGATGAGGAGGAAGAAATCTCTGAAGAAGAAACATTGGAGTTATTGGTAAAAATGCAGAGACTCTACAAGGAGTTGTACTTAAAGTGGAGCAAACAGTGCAAAGTGGTGGAGTCACTTAATGAGGAAAGCACTATCCAGAAAGCGTCACTGGCAAAGTTGGAAGTGATGCTGACAAAGAAAGACGCTGAGATTGATAACATGAGGATCCAGCTCAACCATGCAAATGAGACTTTCAAAAGGCTCAACACCGATACTTCCAAACTAGATGAGGTTCTTGCTCAAACTAAGGTAACTTCACATGGGATAGGCTATGATAAAAGTGTGAAGCCTGCCTTTACACAAATCATGTCTACCCATGGAAAACCATTTGTAAAAGCAAAGGAAGTTCCCTCCACTTCGTCAGTGAAAAGGAAACGTAGGAGGTACATTTGTCACTATTGTTTCCTCCCTGGACACATTAAACCTTTCTGTCACAGATTCTTGCAGGAACATCAGAAGGAGATGCATCTGAGGAAACAACTGTCAAATTCTATTCTAGCAGGCAAAGGGAATAAGTCCAAGAAATTGGTATGGAGACCCAAAGTTACCTCCACAGTTATTTGCCAAGTGGTCTTCACTGCATCAACTGTTGATAACTCAACAACTTGGTACTTTGATAGCGGGTGCTCACGTCACATGACGGGTTCTAGATGTTACCTATCAAACTATCAAAGAGTCAATGGTAGCGAAGTAACCTTTGGTGGAGGATCAAATGGCAAGATTGTGGGACGCGGTACCTTGGACAGCCCTGGACTCCCAAAACTGGCTAACGTATCACATGTTGAAGGGCTAACTGCAAACCTTATAAGCATCAGCAACCTCTGTGATGACAACTTCAGTGTCATCTTTGATAAAGAAAGGTGCACTGTGATGGACAGCAATGGGAATCATGTGATCTCAAAGGTAAGATCTTCCAATAATATCTATGAAACCAACAGAAACAGTTGTCTAAGTGCGCAGGTGAATAAGGTGCAGCTTTTGCATCAAAAATTGGGACACACCAACTTCCGTAACATGAAGAATCTCCAAAGACTAAATACTGTTCTAGGAATTCCAAAGTTGAACATATCAAGCCCAAGCCTATGTGGAGATTGTCCAAAGGAGGAGCACCTGAAAGCTGTAAAAAGGATCTTTCGTGATGCTGATTGGGCTGGAGAAATTGATGATAGACGGAGTACAAGTGGAGGATGTTGTTACTTAGGAAACAACCTCATCTCTTGGCACAGCAAAAAGCAAAATTGTATCTCATTGTCCACAGCCGAGTCTGAATATGTGGCTGCCGGGAGCTGTTCAACTCAATTGATATGGCTGAAGTCGATGCTGGATGATTATGGCCTAGAAAACGATTCCTTGAGAATGCTCTGTGACAACACAAGTGCCATCAACCTTGCAAAGAACCCCGTCCACCACTCCAAATCCAAGCACATTCATTTAAGGTATCATTTTATTAGAGATTTAGTTGAAAAGAAGTTATTAAAGTTAGAGTATATTAGTACAGATAATCAACTGGCTGATTTATTTACAAAAGCTTTAAGCTATGAGAGATTCTCAATTTTGAGGAAATCTCTTGGCTTATGTATGATATGATACCGTTAGTTGGCCCGACTGTTGTCACAACTTTTGTTATATCATAGTTAACTGTGAAATTGAGCAGATTCGAGGATGAAAAAGCCTATTTTCAGGCGAAACCATGATTGTTCTTATGAAATCATATAACTAGATCAAAGATCTTAGATAAATGATTTTTATGAGATTCTTTTGGTTATTCATCTATTCATCATCTGTTTTTCTTTTTAAATAAGTTTTCTATGATGTATCAAAAGTTTGCTTATAAATATTTTTTTTTGGTGACAATAGTTGGTTAATTAATTAAAAATAAATAAATAAATAAATAAAAAAATCGAGATAATTTTGAAAGACAGTTGAATGTATCTGGAAGT
The DNA here is from genome assembly GCA_026008535.1 of Perilla frutescens. Taxonomy (NCBI): domain Eukaryota; kingdom Viridiplantae; phylum Streptophyta; class Magnoliopsida; order Lamiales; family Lamiaceae; genus Perilla; species Perilla frutescens. The sequence continues at coordinate 38,671,878 of BRKX01000002.1, read as the reverse complement.
GTATCTTACTCTATCTTTAATATCTGTCTTGACTATATCTTTAATTTATTGATTCCTATTTTTTTGGAGACGGGTATCTCTCAACTATATTTATATCCCTTTATTCTTGTCACTTTCATTTGGATTCCCTTCTGAAAACTTTTCATCTTCCCGAAACCCTTCTCTTTCTTTCTCCAATCTTTCTTCATGAATCCCAACAAGCTGAAACAGATCCATGAGCTCTTCAACGATCCGGAGGCATCAGCCTATCTCCGGCACCTGTCTACTTTTCCTCCACAACCTTCGTTTTCTCCGCCACAACCCATTCTTCCAAATCCTTTCCGGTTTCTTTCACCGGACTCCACCCTAGTTCTTCGACCTAAGGTGTTTTTGTCCCCATCTAAGGGAAATACGCCAATGGAAATTTCACCAGAAATTGCAAGTTGTTCTGAGATTCAATCTCACCCACTTGCATTACCAGCCTCCTCTCCAACAATCGACTCCTCTCAGGCTATAATACTTGCTCCCGACGGAGTAATTATGACAGCCCTCGACACTCCAGTGCTTGCCAAAGAGCAAATCGATCCTTTTCTTTCCTCCGATGAAGGAAATATGTACAATGAAGGACCAATTGAGGTCCCTTTTTCTGAAATTGAGGAAGAAACAAAAGAAGAAATGCCTGCACAGACTACTCCAACACCTTCCCCGCCCAAGAAGAAATCTACAAAATCAAAGAAGGTTCCACCAACTAGACGGTCCAAACATTTTCTTGTAACTTGTAGTTCCTCGAGAACTCCAGTGGAGCCAATTGAGATCATCAGTGAAGCTGAGGAAAAGGAGGAGTGTGAAGAAGAAAATAATTCGGGTGAATAGACTCCTTCAGATTCTGAAGCTGATGATGAAGTTGAAGAAACTGTTGTTTCGAAAAAGGGCAAAAGGAAAATCTCTTTCTCTTCTCCCTCGAAAGGTCGTGGAAAATCTGTGAAGAAAGCTAAGCGAGTTGTTACTCAATCTGAGGAGGTTGCTGATTCTGATTCGGATTTAGAGGTATCGAAGGCAAACTCAATTTTATTTTATTCTGATATTGCTAAGCGAAATTGGGAATTCTTTAAGAATAGGAAAATCTTGAATGATCGAGCCGTAGATTTAAAAGATTTTTCTGGTTACAATTTGGTTGAATTTTTGAAGAAAAGAAAAGTACTGGGGAGTGTAACTTATGCTAGACCATATGTTGCTGAAATAGTTAGGTATTTCTATGCAAATCTGTCACATGACTTTGGGAATCCAGCTTCTAAACAATATGGTAAAGTCTATGTTCGTGGGAAAGTGTTCATTGTCACTCCTGCTAGGATTAACAAATTTTTGGGAATGCTTAATGTTATTGAATCTGATGAGGGGGTTGATGAAGAGTTGGAAGCCAAGATGGCAGATGTATTAACTGGTGGCCAAACTGAGATGTGGGTGGCTAACAAGAAGTCGAATAGACTTGCTTCTGTTCTAACTTCACTGTTTTCAACACTTCACAAAATCTATGTGTCAAACTGGATCCCTACTTCTAACACAACAATGGTACCTTTTGAACATGTTTATCTGCTCTATAAAGTGTATATGGGAGAAAAGGTGAATCTAGGGCAACATATTTTTCATTCAATTGCTGAAATTGCCATGTCCAAATCCAACAAAAAATTGGTAGTTCCCTCTCTCATTTACAACATGCTCCTGGACCAAGGTTTCAAGCCTACAAAGAAGGATATTCTCACGGCTAGACTTCCTCTCCAGACTGTTCAAAAGGCGTTTCTTGCTGAATCCAGAACTCGTGATCTTCCATGGAGTGATGCTGCTGAGACTGCTTCTCTATCTTCAGATCATCTTTGTTCTATTCCTGTATTTGTTTTGCAGGAACAGATTGAGCTTTACACTGCTCAGATAGAGATCTTTGCCAAGCAACGAAGAGTATTTCAGCGTCTTCTTTCTTCCCAAAAAGGGGGAGAAACTGGTGGAGAAGGGAGTAAAAGAGGCAAAGGGAAGGAAAGAGCAGCAGCAAGTGAAGAGGAGGAAACTGATGAGCAAGAGGAAGAGGAGGAGACATAGAGGAAGAAAAGGAGAAGGAAGACTGCAGAATGTTGCAGTTTGTTTTGCTGGTGTTTATTAAAACAATTTCTCAAAATTATATGTTTATGTTGTGACACTATGTTTATTTTATGTTTTTGTGTTTATCTTTCTGCTGAATGATTATAGATCTTTTGATAAAGATCTTCCTTTTGCTTATATTTTATGAATAGTGTTGGATAAACTGTGTTTTGGGAAGTTTGCATGACAGGGGGAGCAACTTCATTATGTTTCGGTTATGCTTGTTATGATTGAGTATTTATTTAGGGGGAGTTTAGTTATGTTGCATGCTTGAGATTGTTTTGGAAAGAAAGACAAAAATGGGGAGATTGTTGAAACCGTAGGTTTAGTTTATAACCGTTGGATTGTTATGTGTTTTGGATATGTTTTGTCTTTCTTTATTGTTTTCTTATGCAGGAAGAAATTCAGTTAAGATATTTAAGGAAGGCTGTTATGCTTAACTAAATCCAGGATCTAGAAGTTGATTGAGTCAATGGTTGTTATGGAAGTTGCAGACTTGCGGCGCATATTTAGGAATGAAGAGATCGTGTGGTTATTTGGAGTAGAGCCCAAGATATTATTTTTGTATAAATAGGGATCAGTTGTATAGTGTTAGATATGAATTCTAAGTGAGATATATTCAGATTATAGATCGAGTTTTTATTCTGCAGATTTTCTACTAGATTTGGTTAAGACAACTTTAGTCTCAACTTTCTGTGAAGGAAGAGATAAAGTATCTTAATATTTTAGTTAGTGTTTTTCTAGTAGTGTTTTTGTAATTCACATATTCTATATAGTGAAGATTTCGCCCTGAGGCATTTCATGAGATTATAGAAATATAATCTCGTGAAAATTTCAATCCGTTGTTCTATTTCTAAATTTCCGCTGCGTATGCAAAGTTGTTCCAACCTAGGAGCCAACTTTGATCACAACTCTGTTTAAACCGAGAGTTCGGTTTTTTCAGTTGTTGTTAAGCATTATTTATTTTTGGTAATGTTGAACATTGTTTATTTGTGTTGATTTAGAACATTGTTTATCTTTGTTGGTGTTGTGATCGGTTAGGAGGGTGGTCATGGAAGAGATGAATGATGATTGATGCTGTTCATTCAATTGTGATGTATAATCGAGATAAATTTGTACATGAAATTTCAAAGACTTTACTGACATTTGAAAATCGAATAAGGACTGATTTTAAAAATTGTTGCTTTGGACATTTTTTTAAAACTTCCTAAAAATATTGGTAGATGCATACAAACGATGTATTTTGTTATATCATGTGAGATAAAATTTCATGGCAGTGATGAGACTGATCTATGATTTATGGTAAATGATACGAACATCCGGTTCATCGGGAATTACAACTTTCTTATCATTATCATTCCAGTAGTCCCAATCAATGTCATTTAAATTTACTTCATGGTCGTAATCATTATCGTTCTCATTCATCACATTTTCAAACTAGTCATTACCATTCTCATCATCCTCATTTTCATCAGCATCGTTATGAACAATTTCAATATTATCACCCAAATGATCAAACTTCGATCCCATATTTGAAACTCAATGTGGATGTAGATATGGAAGTGGATCAACTCGACGTGGTTGTGGATATGGATATGGATTTTGAGCATGTAGTTAGTGAACAAAACTATTATCAGCAATAAGAGGAGAAATATATGGTAAAGAACTATTACTTTGCTTAAGAGAAATTGAAACAAATAATGTCAATAATAGAAAAATTTCTAAAGCATGATTCAAACCATCATCATTGTGTATTTTAAATTCCAACATCGTTTCATCCGCCAATTGCATTAGTGTAAAGATTATATACGAACACATATTTTATATCCGACCCAACAATCCCTATTATTTATGATAACAATCTTGCATACATAATACCTGATGAGGGAACAAAAATATACGATTCAGTCTCATTCTCATATATGTTGCTTTTTCAAATGCCTCCATGACACACAACAATATTTCACGATTTCACGGGCCACCTACATTTATAGATAATTAATTTAATGTAAATGTGGGAAACTACCCATTTTAAACTTTCAAAGATCTTTTTTTACCCAACAACTTTTAAAACTATATATTTTACCTGCACTTACCAAAATACCCCTCACTTATTAATTTTTAATTTTTTTTAGATTTATTTTAATTTGAAAATGAAAACATATCTCTTCTATCCTATCACCTAACTCCCTCCTCTACACATCATTTCTCGCTTTCCAAATCAAGATTTGAAAATCTCTTCCCTCCTCCAGTCGCCGCTCTTTTCCTTACCCTAAATCAAAATTTGCAGAACTGTGATTGTGTGAATGACGATATTAGGAATGGACATATGAATGTCAGAGAGAGAGAGAGAGGTTGAATCAAATGGGGACTAGTAGTCAGGAGGGGAAGAGCACAGAGAAGCATCAGAATCTGTGTGGATCTCCTATAATCGGTGACGGGGTTGTGGTTAGAAGCTATTTGTTTAGATTTTTTATAGTACTTTTGAGGTAGATCTCGTGATTTTTGCATCTGTTTTTTTACAAGAGTGGAGATAGATTGATTCTTTCAGCTTTTTTTCTCATAAATTAGAATTATACATCGCTGGAAAAAAATGGCATCGATGAAGGTCCATACCTGCGCGCAAGCTTAGCGTGTAGCACCTGTTGGATACGCAGGCTGAGAGCGCAACACTCATCGAGAATGCAGCAAACAGGTTCCCATAGCACATACCTACAATGCGTAGCCCTCTTACAGACAGGTTTCCAATGCGCACATGCTTGCATGCAAACCATACACCGAATGCCTCCAACGCGCAGCTGCTCGCGCGCAACCCTCCACCACATGCCTCCATTGCACAGCCGCTCCGTTGTGCTCAGCCTCATCCCCCATCATCTCTTCCCTCCCTAGACCAACATCAACTCGCCGTAAACGGTTTGTTCGTTGTCTTAGATTTCCGATGACAACTCTAGATGTACTCTCTCCTCCCTAGACCCACGCCGCCACCGTAAATGGCCCGCTCGCCATTATAGATTTTCAACGAGAACTCCATCCGTACTCGAGAAGATAATGTTGGAGATGAGTTGTTGGTTCGTCTTGCTACACAACACATACGACTGAGGGAAGAACGAAAGAGGCGATTGGGGATGTTGGTCAGACATGTGACGTGGGGGCTGTGGGGTTGGGTTTGGGAAGATGGTCACAATGAAGAAGACGAAGACTGGTAGGTTTCTTTTAATTTTTCTTTGTTTTTTAACCAAGGGTATTTTCCTGGAGTGCTCGAACACACGAAGGCTCGAGTGTTCGAGCACTAATGTGCATCGAGCCATTAGTGCTCGAGCCACGATTAGTCCTCAATGTACCTTGAGTGCTCAAGTGATCGTGCAATCGAGTACTCAAGCGCACTAAATCCTTTGCATCCACATAAGTGCTCGAAGACATGTACTTATCGCCACTTTCGAGCATTCATTAAGGATGTGGTCGAGTATTGAAGAACAATGTATTCAAAAACTGAATAATTCACTATTAACACTCACTGAACTTTAAAAACTCATCTAAAAAATCTAAATATCAATACAAAAAACAAGAGATTGTAAATAATACTTTTAATAATCTGATAATTTTGAAGTTGTGCAAACTGAAACCCGAAATATATTAATCTTCATATTGTTGCTTTTGGGTGTGGAATCTTCACTACAATGATTGTGAAAAAGGGCTTTCAATTTTTAAGTTTAATTAATTTTGAGAAGAAGATAAGAAATGAGAATAGAGTATGAGATACACGATTTTAATTGTAAATTGATTTTGGAAAGATGTTATAGTAAGGGTATTTTACATATTTCAAGCCCAAATTGGCTAAAATAAGATTTTTAAATAAGATTTTATAAAGTTTGTGGCTAGAAAAAGTTTTTCAAAAAGTGAAGAGACTATTTTCAGATATTGTCTCTTTTTAAAACTATTTATTTTGTCCAAATTTACTAAAATACTCCTAAATTTTTATTTTTAAACATTTTATTTATGTATTTCAATTTGAGAAAAATTGAACCCACTCTCGTTCGTCTTTACCAGCACTTCTCTGTCTTCCTCATTCATCTCATTTGTTTGCAAGGCTTCAATTAACCATTTTTGTATCTTTTTTAATTTTTATGCATTTACAATAAATCTGTCCCCTCCAATCTCTCTCTTTTCTCGTGGCCCTCCAAAAAAAAAAAATCGGATAACATAATTCACTCCATCTTCTTCTCCATTTTTTCCGACGATATACACAAACCAATTTCTAGCAACCAGCAAAAACTTGTGCAATTGAAGGTGGCAGATGCAGATGGGAGAGGGACCACTTCACAATTTAGACGGAGCTCCGATTCGCATACTCTGACGTCTTGTTGTTGTGTGCTGCCGACTCTCGCCGTTAATCCCTCCCCGGACCTCTCTCTCTCTCTCTCTCCTCTCCTTAGCCCCGTCTTCATCGGAAACGGTGCTTCGACCCCCCACCCCTTTCGTGGTTGCTCACTGCAAGTCGCTATTTTTTAAAAATGGTGATGAGTTCATCCCTGCGTGCAGCCTCTAGCGCATAGGTTCAACGCGCAAGTCGGGCGTCCATCACCGAGAGTACAACCTCGATGTACATTGCAGCACCAGAGCGCATCCCCAACACTCACCCTCTCGTCGATGGCATTCCCTTCCCCTAGGTGAATGAAGAAGGGGAATGGGGTTATGAAGAGGATGGTCGAACTTGGGGGAGAGGGGGAAAAGGGCGGGGTGGGTTGGGAAGAAGACAAGCTCGGTTAATTTGATTCATTTTTCCTTTAATTTTCTTATTTTTGTTTTTGAATTTCTTTTTTTGTTTTCCTATTTTTTGCTTTTCCATTGTTTTATAGTTAGAGGTATTTTGGTCCAAAGTAACTATAATAAATAGCTTTAAAAATTAGTGGTTAAAATAATTTTTTTTAAAAGTTTAAATAGCTAAAGAAAGTTCACTCTTTTTTTTTATGCTGTTGGAACTTAATTATAAATTAGGGCCTTTTGGTTAATTAATTTTCCGTTTTGGTATCTTTTCTTATACTAATGTGGGATATGTTGGTTCCCAAATTGAAAAATAAATAAATAACTAGAAAGAAGAATTAACCACAAGCTTGTAGCTTAATGATGAGAGATGATGGTTCAAGCCCTCCCTCAACTTAAAATAAATAAATAAAATAAAATAATTCTATGAGCATTTTAATTTGGCAAGAAGAGTGCCTCCGAAAAAAATGGCAGTAATAGTATATTTGTGAAATGGGCTGTAGTTGGAGTGGGTTGTGGGGTTGGTACTTTTTCTTGTGCCCATTTCTATTTCTTTTGAGAGCTGTTGCATTCTTAACTTCAGATTCCTATATATGCCCGCATTCTCTATAACTCTATTATATCCTTTTTTTTTAATTTATTATTATTTAGTTTAATTTAAAAAATTTATTTAGGCTTCATCATTCTCCAATTAGAATATATTAAATAAAATTAAAAAATGACTAATTATGACAAAAAATGTAACGTGGGAGGAGACAGAGGATCTGATCTACAAAGTTTTGCCGATGATGAAATCGAATAAAGAAATATGAAGCAGATAGAACTGTCTCCAAAATTGTCTCTCTCTTTTTTTCCCCTCAATCAAGAGAAGAGGGTTTTCAAAAAGTCCAACAAAAATGCATGTTTCACAAATGTTAAAGGCAACGGGCTCTTTCACTGCAAAACTAAACTTCTCGTTGTTCTTACTAGTCAAAGTCGAATAAAATTATCCAACCGGATAATTTGATGCAGACTGCCCATGTAATATACATGTCTACACCATTTTCAACCATTGTTTCACCTAAAGCTAAACTATTATTTATATATCTAAGACTTTTTCATTTTTTCAAATATATCCAAAACTTGTCGATTAAATACTTCAATTATTTGAAAATTAATAAATATATCATTGAATACAATTTTCTTAGGCTTCAACTGAATATTTGGTTTTTTTTCTTATGTTGTTACCTAATCGACCGTATACATCTATTGTATAACATTTTCGTTCTAATATTTCCCCACTTTTTAGGCCTGACTTTTACTTAAAAATCCATTTGATATTAAATTTGATTGATTTTTAAATAAATTAGGTTTTTTTTTCTTTCTTTTTTGTTTTTCCCTTCAAATTTATTTGTACCCTTTGTGTAAAAGTGAATACACGGAAGGAAAGTGGGTATTTAAATTTTGGAACCTATATATGGTAATGGCAAAGATTTGCGTACCAGTTTTGTACATGAGCTCTCATATAGGATGAAAAATTTATGAATCGTTAACAGTAATATTTTTCAGTATCAGAATAGATATTTTTTCAATCAAAAAAATATAGTAATAATTATAAAAATAACACCATTTTTTTTATTTTCATAATACTTTTTATTAAAATAAATATAATACTTTTCAACCTTAAGCCATCTCCAATAGTTTTCACCAGAATACAGTTAACTCTACATTACACTACAGTTAAAGTTACAGATTTTCAATTTTCATCTCCAACAGCATCACTCTACATTTCACCCTACAATGGAATATTCCCTTTTTATACTCTTTACTATTGATTTAATTTTTTTTATCGAATTATTTAATTAAATATGATTATATATATATATATTAATTATGTATTTGTGTTGTTTATTGTAATATATTGTTGCTTTGTATCGATTATTAATATATTTGTGGCTTTGTATTGTTAAATGTTTATATAATTCTATTTTTACTAATTATGTATTTTGTGTTTAGTTAGATTTTTAAATTAATGTAATAGCATTTACTTAATTAATGTATAAAATAATTTTCAAACAATTGAAGAAATCTAATAGAAAATAAAAAAAATACACCAAATAAATTAATTTGTATTATGAAAAATAAAAAACAAAAAAAAAAGAAAAAAAAAGAAAAGGTACCGAGATGAACAGTACCCCGGTTAATCAACCGGGGTACTGTTCACCCCCCTAAATCTACCGAGCCGTGGAGCGTCTGTTGGAGAAAGGAATTTTGGTTATTCACTCCACATCTGCCCTTTACAGAGCCTCTTGGAGAAGTTCTTAGAACTTAGAGTGATTTTTGCCAACCTATATGTAGTTAATATATGTATATATATAATCGTAGACCAATTTTTACGTTATCAATACATAAACCAAAAATACAGCTCACCAAATAATTAAGATATATAATTAAAAATATTATTTGTCAATGTCAAAATAAATTATCCCAATCACGTGAATAACAAAATAATAAGGGAACTGCTACTCAATTAGTGCACCCTACTCATGATAAACGACTATATATATATATATATATATATATATATATATAGAGAGAGAGAGAGAGAGAGAGAGAGAGAGAGATGTAGATAGATATGGGTATAGATATAGACACACACACACGCGAGGGTAACTGACATGGACACATGGTGCACTCACAAATTACATAATTTTGTAAATTGCACCCTAATAAAGAAAAAAGTAACATTTCACACCCTCCAACTAACATTTCATTCAAGTTGCACCCACATAAACATTTAATAGCTATTACAAAGAGAACTAATGGTTTATAAGATCTCTCTCTCTCTCTCTCTCTCTCTCTCTCTCTCTCACACACACACACACACACTACATAATGTTAAAAGAATATAGTTATTTCAAAAGTTTAAAATCAAATAATAAATATATCTTTGGATCATTTATCTCTATGTTATATTTCACCATATTTTATAGATTTATTAATCTTTTTTTTTTGGATAAAGTTATCTATATTTTATTTTTTTATAATTTTATTTTTTTACTTATAAACCCTAATTTAATAAATATTAAATCAGATTTATTTATTTTTTGTAACTTTGTAACTTAAAAATTGTGGTCATTGAGTTTTTTTTCATAAGAAAATATAGATTATGGCATATTTTTCGAACATCTCTTGTGGCTCGCTAAGTATGAATAAATTTGAAATTTTTAGTAGGTGGATTATATTATAAAATTTATGAATGATTTTATTTGGTAAATAAGTATTGAGCTATTTATTTAAAAGTAATATTAAATTATTTTCGATGTAATTTGCAACGAAAATACTAATTAAAGAGTGTTGAATGCCAACTTTTGTGTTAGGGTACAATGGGCAAAATGCAAAACAAGTGTAATTCAAGGGTGCAACCTCTAATTAATATTTCTGCAACAACCATAAATGCATTTAATTGCAACATAATTAAACACACAATCAATGCAATTACAGCCGCTATACGTCTAAAAGAAAGGGCAAAAAAAAGCATTAAACAAATTAAATACAGCAATCATTTAAAAAATACAAACACAATTAAATATACTTATACATTATAATATATACACATAGCATGGTCTATAACAGGGACTGGACTTAATGTGGGAACGTCAGGACGGTTTTTTTTATTGTAATTTTAGTATTTTTCTTATTGTATTTTGAATTTTTGGTGCTAAAATATTTAGTAATAAAATACAATAAGAAAAATATTTTAAAAAAATAGCATCAAAATACAATAAGAAAAACACTAAAACTATAGTAAATAAGCATCATCCTCACATTCTTACAACATAACACTAGTTCTCATTTGAACTAAATCTTGCACACACGCGTGTGCGTATTCAATACATGATAAACGTAATTACAACACATAATACATAAAATACCACCCACAATCAAATACACAAATGCAATTGAAATACCACCCACAATCAAATACCGATTGTTACTAACCACAAAACACCTCTACATCCAATTAAACAAAAATAAGCAACCACACCAACAAAACTGATGACAATCAGTAATTTCCGTAAACGTCTCCTCACTCTCTATACTCCCACTCTAGTCTCTTCTATCTCCCTCGCATTTTCTCCACCATCATCCCTAGGGATGACTCCAAGTTCAAAATCGATGTGTTATTCTGAATAATTCAGAAAAAAAAAAAAAAAAAAAGAGTTTCTATTTACACCATTACTTTTATTCTTTGCACCACATCTACTACCTGCACTATTATTTTTTTACTCTTTGCACCACTAATATTGACAATATTACCCTTCCTCTAAAATATGTATTTTACTTAAAAAAAAACTTAAAATCAGAAAAATGTTTTCAATCATCTTCAACCATGAAACCACCACGTTTTCAATCATCTTCAACCATCAGAAACCACCATGTTTTCAATCATCTTCAACCCCATCACCGTTTCCTGCATCAAGTAATGCCTCGCAGACGCAACAATCAAACACGAAATCGTCCACATAATCATCAGCTTCAGCTCACCATCCGCCATCATCCGCGACGACGGTTCTTGGGTCGAATCTTCTTCTCTCTCTACCTTCTCCGCCCAATACTTGGCTCCAAGAATCACGCAGCCGTGCAGCTCCCGCCCAAATTCAGCTTCCATTTCAAGAAATTCGTCGAGTTCTTACCACTCTTCGCTGTCTTCGAATGCTTCTGATTCCCATGGCAAGGCAGCCGGAGGTGAAGAGCGCAGATTTCATCGAAATTCTTCAAGATTTCATTTGGGGCCGGCACGTGCGAGGGCTGCTTCTCGTCGATGGAATCTCCGACGTCGCTGCCGCCCTTCACCCATGGCTCCTCGATGGCGTTGATGTCGAACATGGCAAAGCTAGAAGGCGTCGGGCGGTAAACGTCGAGCGGATGGCTTGTTGCCGGATTTGTAAGAGGAGGATGTAATTGTAGTGAAAAAGTAATAAAAGGATAAATAAGTAATTTTGTATTTATTTTATTTTTCATTTAAATTTTTAGTGGTGCAAAGAGTAAACTAAGTGGTGCAAATAGAAACTCCAAAAAAAATGATTAGAGTTAAAAATTTCCATCTTGATGAAATTTAGTTCGAAGTGGATCTAAATTTTTATTATTTATTTTTGTATTTTGATTAAATATTGAAATTTTTATATTTGATGTAATTTAATTTAAGAATTAAAAATACAGTGATTAATTCAATTCAATTAATTAGCGGTAAGTTGTGTTATATTTACTGTTAATTTGTTAAAAGGGAAAATAAGTAAATAATCATTTTGGTACCCTATGTTTGGCCTCTTATCAATTTTGGTATCGTATATATTGTTTCAACCACAATGGTACCATAACAATACAAATTTTAATTTTTTTTATCTCAATTACCTAGAATACTGGGTTTATAAGTCATTTGAGTTATTTGTATAATTTTTTAAAGTTAAGAGAAAAAAATTGAAAATTTAAAAAAATTATATAATTTTTATTTTTAAAAATAATTTTTTAGAATTAGAAATTAAAAATATATATTAAAAAAATAAAGTTATATAATTTTTTAAAAAATAAAATTACATTATTTTTTTACAAAATTAAATCATATAATTTTTTATAAATTTAAAAAATAAATTATATAATTCCAGAAAAATTAATTAAAATTATAAAAAAGAAACGTTTGTTATTAAAAGTAATTTTTTAAAAATTTATATTTTCTTAAAACAATAAATTATATAAATGTTTAAATAAATTAAATTATATATTTTTTTGAAAAAAATTAAAATTATATAATATTTTTAATTTTAATTTTGTTCTTTCAACTATAAAAAATTATACAAATGATCCATAAATATTCCAGGTAATTCAGACAAAAATGGTTCAAACAAAAATTGTTAGGATATCATTTTTGTTAGAACAATATGTAAGGTACCAAAAATGATAAGATGTCAAACATAGGGTATCAAATAACAATTTTCTCTTTGTTAAAATTAGAAATTTATGCGGTATGAATTGACAAATTGATACATAATAAAAAAATCGTAAATTTTTTTTACCCGATGGGCTAGTCCAAAAACCAAAAGCTAAGATTTAAGACCAAAAAGTTTAGTTCATAGAAAATCTAGTTCGAATTGACCCGAACTGAATAGTCCAATAGTCCAATAGGACTACCCTGAGTAGACCAACCCAACTCACATCCTTACCCATCTCACAAAAATAATCTCCTCAGACTACCATTATCAGCAACCGGACAAAGACCTAAACCGGGCAAATAATTTCAATATTTAATTAATTTCTCTTTCTTCTACACTACAAATATTCTACCAAACCTAACCACATATAATTTGATAATTTATCCACAATCACCCCAACCACAACATTATATATTATTCTTCTTTTTCTTTGGGCAAAGGGTAAAAAAAAACACCCGAATTATATGCTCAATCCCATCTAAACATACGAACTATATTTTGACCCAAATATATACAAACTATTTAAAAAGTACAATCGGTCCCCTTACCTATTTAAAAAAGAACAAACTGACACTCAATGTTAACACCGTTAGTTTTTCCGTTAATTAAAATATGTCAAGCTCAATTATATCACCTATGAATGTCGATCGGACAAATTGAAACCACGGTCAAATAACCCACACTATGGAGTTTCAAACCCCTATTTTAATTTCAAAATCCAACATCGAATCGGTATCGATATTTAAAATTTAATGCATAATACAAACCCTCGAAATCGATATTTCTCCATATAATCATTCTATAATTTAACACTTGATTGACAAATTGAGAGTATAAATAAAAAGCTCATGACGAGAGCTTTCTAACCATACCACATTATATGATATCATCATCCGAATCAATCATAATTAGATCGAATAATTTATGCGCATTTTATTTAATGGAAAAAACTAACTGTGTTAAATGAAAAGTGTGAATTTGATATAATTTGAATAGTTGAGGGGACCGATTGTACCTTTTAAATAGTTTAGCTGTGTATTTAGGCCAAAAAATAGCTTATACGTCTAGGTAGGACTTGGCATATAGTTCGGGTGTTTATTTGGCCATTTGCCCTTTTTCTTTTATTAATAAATACTCCCTCCGTCCCAATAGTAAGGTCCACCTTTTTATTATTTACTCTCTCTATTTTAATAGAAGGTGGACCTTGCTATTGGGACGGAGGGAGTATAATATAATTAATTATAATTAAAATAAATTATTATTATTACTGAAAACTGTAACACAGAATAACAAACTTATATAAAATAGACAATATGATAAAATACAAAATAAACAAACTAAGAACATAAATAGCAATAAACTCAATAGTATAGAAGTGCAATCTGATAGTATAAATAAATATAATGCATATTTTTTAATAATACATTAAAAAAATTAAAAAATCCCAAAATGATAGAGAATTGACAGAGGAGAGAGGATTGATTGGTCTTCGGCAGTCGACCGGTCAAGATGGAACTCTCATAATTTTTATTTTTATTTTAATTTTGTTTGCTTACGTTGAGGTCGACCACCCCCACACGTTTGTTGCCAATAAAGATGGTCTCAATGAGAGGGAGATCTTAGATACTACCTCGACATCTCCCGAAGATGTTCCAAGAGTGATTGCAATGTTTATTACCCGGCCAAAACTCAACTTCTACGTTGTAATATCAAAAATTAATAATCATCAACTTTAATAAACTTTTCCCGCAAATGTTAAAACTCAAAAAATAACCTCTATAAATCTCCCTAATACACATACACATCACTTTATATATGTGTGTGTGTATATTTAATCTGCTATCTTATTTACAATATTCACTTATAAATTAATTAATTTTAATAATGTATTTAATTTAATTTCACAATAAACTTTTAATTTAATTTAATCCATATTATCTCATAAATATTTTGCATTAATTTAATTCATCTTATCTAAAAATGAGTACTAGCCGACAGAAGAGAGAGAATAGAGGAGAGGAAGTAAGAATGTGAGAAAAAGATAATAATAAAAAACCATGAACTGTTGCAATGCGTGGAGGTTGGGTCCCAACTCCATAGCTAATTGCAAAACCATACCTTGCAACCACCATAATCAATTAACAAACAAGTAATCCAACTTCATTGGTCCATATTACCCTCAATGCAATGCCCATATATGTATGCATCTAGCCAAACACAAAACACACAGAGAGTCATCAGAAGAATTGAAATCATTCATAGGAAAAAAGAAAAAGGGGTAGCATAAAATGAGTGAAGAAAAGGAGGTTCATGTTGTGATGCTACCATGGTTGGCATTTGGTCACATGATTCCATTCTTGGATCTCTCTATTGCCTTGGCCAAATTTGGCATTCATGTTTCATATCTCTCTACTCCCGCAAACATACCAAGACTTCCCAAAATTCCACCAGATATATCACAATTTATTGAATTTGTGCCCATTCCTCTCCCCAAGCTTGACTCCAATCCCCTGCCGGAAAATGCGGAGGCCACGCCCGACATTCCGGCAGACAGGATGGATGACCTAAAGAAAGCCTGTGATCTCCTCCAAGGACCCATAAAGAATTTCATTGCTGAGAGATCACCAAACTGGATAGTGGTTGATTTCTTTCACCACTGGGTAGTTGATATTGCACAAGAATTGGATATCCCAATCATACATTACTTCATCGCAACTGCTAGCACTGCTGTGTTCTGTTGGACACCTGAGTTTGTTGCTGGTGAGGGCCAAAGACAGGTGAGACCATCGCCTCGGGACATGACAGTCCCTCCAGATTGGGTTGATTTTCCATCACAAGTAGCTTGCAGAAATCATGAAGCTGTAGCTATGCATAATCATTTGTATGGTGCAAAGCCATCGGGAATCCAAGATGGAGCACGAACGACTAGATTAGTCCAAGGATGCCAGGCTGTTGCTATACGCACTTGCCTGGAACTCGAAGCTGATTATTTAAAACTATACTCAAAAATCACTGGAAATCCAGTGTTTCCTGTGGGATGTTTTCCACCTGCGACGGTGGAGGAGACGAGGATTATCAGGGAAGAGCCGTGGAGTAATATCTTTGATTGGCTAGACAAACAGAATCCAAAATCAGTAGTGTTTGTTGGGTTTGGGAGTGAATGTAAACTGCAGAGAGAGGAGATTGATGAGATAGCACATGGGATTGAACTTTCAGGACTTCCCTTCTTATTTGCACTACGGAAACCTGATTGGGGTGGTGATGATAATGAGGTATTGCCCCCGGGATTTGAGTCCCGGACAGCAGGGAGAGGAGTGGTGCAGATTGGATGGGCACCCCAGAGGGAAATCCTTGCCCATCCTTCAATAGGAGGTTCATTGTTTCATGCAGGGTGGGCTTCAATTGTGGAAAATATGGCATATGGAAACTGTCTTATTCTGTTGCCTTTCGTTTTCACTCAAGGATTGGAGACAAGACTTCTGGTTGAGAAGGGCTTGGCAATAGAGGTCGAAAGAGGTGAAGATGGCTCCTTTACAAGAAATGGCATTGCAATTGCACTGCAAAATGCCATGGTCACTAAGGAAGGGGAAGGACTAAGAGCCCGCACCAAAGAAGCTGCTGATGGATTTTTTGCAAATAAACAACTGAATGATACTTACATCAATAAGTTTGTGGACTATCTGAAAAATGGAGCTAAGGGAAAGAAGTAAGCTATTCGATCAATGATGTTGTATTTGATCAACCATGAATAAAGTATAAAACCAGTTTCTTTATCCATATACTAAATGATCTTCTCTGTTTCCTGTGATTCCTAGCTAGGTTCTTTCCTGAAACTCTTACATTTTCATTCACCACAACTTGAACTCCCAAAAGTATGGCAAAGAAGACAAAAATTCAAGAAAATAAAGAGGAGCTTGCTTCTTTAGAGAATTCAAAAACCAGCAATTTTCACCACCTAATGACCATAATTGTATCACGTATATTATTCAAGTGACAAATAAAGATAAATCTAACCTCAAAACTCCTGATCACATTCACTGCCAAGCATAGCATAGCACCGTACGTGTTAAATCATAAATGATGATTCGGACACCCGCTCGATCTGCGCAATTCAAAGCACAATAAGCAGTTGTAGCAACAAAAAGATCATCAAAATGGATGCTGCAAAACAAAATAGCATTTCAATAAGCAATATGATCCAAGCAGAAATTAACTTAACTGAATCTGGTTGCAAACAAATGTCAATTAATCAGATGACAAAGATCACAAATTGGATAGGGAAAATAAAAAATGAACAATTGCTAGCTCATTCTTGCTTCCCCATTGAAGATGAATGTCATGAATGGCCCGTGAAAACCTGTCAGAATATGAAGTTTCAAATACTACATAAACCCCCGGAGAGTAAGAGAAATTCCACAATGTCTCACGGAATATTTATCAATCAGTAACAATATATAGCTTAGAAAATTGAAGTATACATTAAGGCATGTATACGGCTGTCTCGACGAGCAGACGCCGGAATCGGTGGTTTTTCTAGGGCAAATCAAATCTTCTCAGTTCTGTCCCGCATTGTGTTCTATTTTTATTTTTACTAGTGCGTTACCACCTATGCATCTTTTTAATTCAATGTGTTTTAATTTAATAACAAATTATTTTATTCACATGTACAAACACATATATTAATTTAAGAATATTTGATAATAAATTAAATAATGATTTTATGTCATTCTTTTCTATATATAAATCATATTTTATCTACCTGTAATCTATATTAAGCAGCCTAACAGACTCAATATTAAATAGTTTATTCAAGAAAACATGATGGAATGCTTAAACTGTCTATGACAATTAGTTTAGATTTTGCACAACAATATATATTTTGTATTGTCATGTTCCCTTCAACATGATTTTATTGCACTCAAAAATAGTGAAATATAGTCGTATAGTTAATTAAGGGTCCAAAACCAAATGTATTACAATCATATTCATTGAAAAATGTAAAGAACGTGCTCTTAACATTGGGAACTAAATCAGTTAATATGAATCACAGTAAAACTAATTCAACTTATCACCAAAACTTAAATCCTCATATCTCTGCAAAAAAATGAGATCACTTACATTGTCTACTGCATCCTATGCTACATAATCATGTGTTGTATATTACACATTTTTGGACTCTGATCCATGGAGAGAGAGAGAGAGTATAGGTGAGATTTTTA
This sequence comes from Perilla frutescens, assembly GCA_026008535.1. Taxonomy (NCBI): domain Eukaryota; kingdom Viridiplantae; phylum Streptophyta; class Magnoliopsida; order Lamiales; family Lamiaceae; genus Perilla; species Perilla frutescens. The sequence goes on along the minus strand of BRKX01000002.1, from coordinate 38,653,820 downwards.
TGAATGTAAAGAATAAGATTCCATTATCAACTATATGTTACATGATATTGTGCTGAAAGATACATTATAAAATATGTAAAAACCTTAATGTCTGATAACTGATACATCTCGAAACTTATATATATTCTAATGATTCCTTAAATGCCAAGCAAAAGTTAAAACTACTGACACTTTGTTGTAATAATAATTAATAATTAATAATTAATTGTGCTTAATTATAAAACTGTGTGTGCTTGTTGCATGCGTGGTCGATTATTCAAAAAATTTAGAGTAAAGATAAAATAAATTAAGCTCCTAGTTTTAAAGTATTTATATAAACTATGACATTTTGTATGCGCTCACCCTTTATATCGATTAGGTACGTCCGTTCTTCATTCTTTCTTCTCACATGCATTTGGTTGTCAAAGGAATCAACAAAATCAAAAAGACTAAAATCTCAACTAAACATTTGCATTCTATGCAAATTCCTCATTTAAAATTTATATTATTGTTTGTGTTTTTATTTATTGTCCTTTTCAATATGAAAGGGAAAAAAAATTGAAAACTAAAAGAGTAGAAAAAGAAAACGAAGGGGAGCATGTGATATGAGTGGATACAAATGTCAAAACCAACTCACCAGTAGCCGAATAAAATAAGGCATTCTGTTAAATGTATTCCAAGAAAATATTTTTGAAAGAGGGATGAGGATTGTCTTTGATCTACCCTAAATCATTGTAGAAGATTACAACAGCAAACCTCATGAGATAATGCGTCATAATTAATACACAAGGGAACACAAAAACATATTGCTAGTAAAGAACTATTAAGAGGAGAAAACAAACTAAGAAAAAATAAACAACTCCACGTGAAAAGGTGAACATGAAATAACTGCATTTACCAATCATTTGGATAAATACTTTGAGATTCTTTCACAAATTAAGTCAGCTCATGTTCAATCTTAATAGGATTGTGACCCCTTCTTAATTGCCTTCCTCTCGCGAATTGATTCTTGCTGCCTTTACACCAAATCCGTATGGGCGATTGTAAAATAGTCATTCAGTATAGGAACAATCCAATCATTGAAAAAGTTTTAATGGAATGAAAAATAGCAAGAGGATATTGTTTATATAGATTTGTTAACAAATGAAACGACACAAACGAAACGACGGTTCTTGAATCCGATAGGGATGGAAATATACTGGGTTTTTTTTCAAAATTTAGAGACATCTAGTTATTAGATTAAAAGAATATTAGACTCCTAAATTGTGCATGGCTAATGACGGATTATGTCCGTCGTTAAAAGGCCGATCGACATCAGATTTAACAACGAACTAATTCAGTCAGTAAGCATTAACGACAGACCGGTCTGTCATTAAAAAAGTAGCTCGTTTCAGTCGTGAGAACTTTTTAACAACAGACACCGTTGTTAATGCTTAATGACTGAAGTAGTCTGTCGCTAAAAAAGTCGCTCGTTTCGATCGTGAAAATTAACGGTGAACCTTTTTTAAATTATTTTTATTTATGCATTTTTGATTGTGTGAATTTGAAGATGTTTTAAATTAAATGAAATACACATAAAATATTATATAGTTATTTGGTTCGAATACGAGATTGAAAGTATAAAAGTATTTATCTAAAGTTATATATAATCATACATAACAATTTTAAAATTGTCAAATGAATCCACTACATGTCAAGAGGAGGCTGAGACAATGACATCTTTGCAGGCCTTGACAATCTCGATATCTCCAACTTGCTAAACATCGATCTCATTACACCACACCCCGAGACTCATACTCAAGTCCCTTCCCCGACTGATCTATACTGGATCTCTCCTCCAAGCCAAAATCTTCTATCTCTCCCCATGGCAATCCTAACTTACACAGATGTTCTAGTCACAACATTTCCAATGGCATCTGTCACTTATGGCCATCATGATTGATCAACTGCCCGCGCACTTTCTCGAACACATGCAATGTATGACTCACTCTGTCATACCGGGCATCCTGGGTTGCCTGAGCCGCATCGAGTCCCTTTTGGATGATGCCAAAAATAGGAAAGATGAAAGAGGGCAAGAAAATGAAAGAAGGCAAGGAACTTCAAGAAACAACAAGAGAGACAGAGCTCAAAATCAGGGAGAACTAGGTGAATCGAGTAGAAGATCAATAAAAAAGAAAATTAGAAACTGAAAATATTGTCTAAGTTTATTTTTTTATGTTCAGTTTCTTGAAAAGAATGTAAAATCTCTAAATGATTTCAACACTCATGCTTCTAATTTAAACCACTTTCCTTCAATAGTATAGACATCATCAAAAAGGAGAAAATTGTTAGAAAAATATTGTAAGTTTTGATGAAATGTTCAGTCAACTAAAAGCATCAGTTGATTTGTCTAAAAGTAAAACCATGGACAACTAATGTGCACCAACTGAAAAATTTGGTGAGAGCAACCTGAAGGAAGCATCAGTTGTCTTATCCTTACAAACTGATGGGGCAAAGCAACTGAAGACTCGCTTGTCGACCAGCAGATCAAGTTCACAACTAATGTTACAAGAAACTGACACCATCGTCAGTAGAAACAATGATCACTCGACAAGTGAAGAACGTCAACGATCATCTACACTCAATTGATAAGCATCCACACTCAACTATCAACGGTCATCTTCAATCAACTGATTAATGGTCATATTTGGAATTATCTCTCTATAAATAAGAGAGATCAGTTCATTCCAAATAAGTGTGTGTGTGCTTGTGCATAAAATAGATATACTCTGTAATGTTGTAATAGTGAAACAAGAAAACACACGTTGAAAGCATTAGAAGTACATAAGGCAAATTCAAGCAAAGTCATAGTTGCAGCTTATTCCTTGTCTCTGAACAACATAGAAAATTCAGCTCTTGTAAAAGCTTTCACTCAATCACAAACTATCAACACCCGATTATCCTAGAAGCACAATCTGTTAATAAAGTTTCAAGAATCTTTCTTGAAGATCGAAAGAGATCTAAAACATTGTAAAGATTCCATAGCACCTAACTTTCCGTCTAAGTGTGAGTCAACGCTAAAGAAACTGCTGCTGCAATAGCTATCTGCCAAAATCTGTAAGTGTGAGAAGCCGACTTAACTGAGATAATCGTGCTGAGTAAGTCACTATTACCAGGTTCAGCTTTCATTTATGTATAATTTGTAAAGTGTAACCACAAGTTATATTGTTAATTTTCTTTCAAGAAGAAGGAAGAGGGGACATAGAAGTTTCAACTTCGAACCTCTATAAAATCATCGTATATTGTACCATGCTTTAAATTGTCTGATTTATATCTATCTGCAACACAACGACTACACTGTGCACAACTAAAATTACTCTCACCGTCAACTGTTGCAGTACAAACATCTTAATACGAGTCAGGGCCATTAACTATACCACATCCTTAAGTATTTTTTTAAAAGAGTTTATTCAACTCCCGTTTTAAACTCTATTAGACTCGTTCGGGACCAACAAGAATTAATTAACTTAAAAATAAATTATAATAATTAGAATACGAACCAATGTTGCATCATGCATCCGAGCATATCGGGATCCGCCTTTGTGCTTCACAATGTCAGTGCCAGGTCCATCCGGCTCAGACATTTTGTTCTTTGATGAAATCTCAGTCTTCTCCTTAACCATTAGAGTGTCCCAATACGCCAGTTATGTGTCACAGACATCCTCAGGAATGCACACAAGCTGACCTTCCCTCCTATGCTTCTTGAATGTATGGACCATGTCCTTATACCTCTGAGCCGCTTTCGACGTCCATAATTTTAGTATCATAGGAGTGATAACGGGATCCCAAATGAACTCTTTCTGCACCACTAATGTGAAGTTCTGGACGTATATTTCGCATATATAGATGGAGTTTGGTAAAGGTTGAAGAAAGTAAAGTGCAAATTGTAAATAAAAATGGAACTTTGAAGGATTTGATAGACATAACTATTATAAACAAAGAGTAAGACATATATCATTATAATTAAATTCATTTTCACATTTATCGTAGTCAGTACAATCCAAAAGAAACAATCTGCATTAGTTGAAGAGCCTGAGTTAAATCAAGGTGAAGAAAAGAATAAAACAATCAAAAAGACCAAACAAGCTGCAAATGGAGGGGAAAAAAAAAGAATTGATAACATAATTGCAGCCTACTGAAATGCAAGGAAAGATAAAAAAGAAAACTTATAAAAAAAAGCTTCAAGAATACATTGTCATAACAAAAGACGACGATCAAACGTTGGACAAATTTATTTCTAAAACCAAAAAGAAGAAAAACAAAGCTTTACCACTCATCAAGATCAAAAAAGAAAAAAAAATTCAATGTAGATTATCGTTTAAAATAATTCAAACATATTAACACTATGAGTATTTATTTCAAATTCTACTATTTTCATCAATAATATTTACATATGAGTTATTATAAGTTGTAGTTGTTATCTCTATAACATTACTTGTCTCTTTTCTATCATTTAATAATCTCACTCTTCATCAATTAATCTTATTATGGTTAGTAATATGTAGAATATTTAACATTTAAAAATTATAAAACTTATATTAATTTATCTATAAAAAAAAGATAAATGTGTGCAACGCTCTGCCAGTATAATAAAAAAAATGTGTGTGAGAGAGAGAGAGAAGATGGTGAGATCAAAAAAATAAAACAAAAATATTTTGAAAGGAACATTTTTGGGAGGAAACTTCATTTTATTATATAAATAGATAGATTTTATGGGGAATCGACGGAATAGAGCACGATTCCATGCGGGTTGAGGAGCGATCATCAAGCAATGCAGTTCGGCCACGTTCTCCGTTTTTCTGCCGTGGGAATTGATGGTGGAGATTGAGAGCATGTGAAGTGAATGTGGCAAATAATGCTTTGAAATTTTGATGGTCACAAACAACAGCGTGAAACTTTTACATGTTTGAGCCTTTTTTGTGTTACTATTTTCGTCTTTTAGTATCATGTCTCACGTTGTGGATTTTGTTCTGTCCAAATTAAAACTCACATTAGATCACTATGGAGTCTTATTTAGTATTCCGTTTGATTCAAAATCAATTTGGTTCTGCAGATTCGTACACATATTTAGAAATTAATACAACTTTAGTTAGTTAAGCGAATAAAGAATCCATAATAAACACATTTATTAAGTAATTAAAAAAAGGCAAACTAAGAATAAAAACTGAAACACTATATCCAAGAACTATATAGACTAACATTTAATTTGAAAAAATAGGACTTGTAAAATGTTGTACAATCAATTAATAGTTCAAATGAACTCATCCAACATCTTTGCACGAGTAAAACATGAATTTTGCGCGTGCTCCATCATTGTTTACAGATCAGATTTCATTTCATCACTAAGAGATAACTTTGTCGATTGAGATAAATCGTACGTGTAATATGTCTCGATAAGTAAGTGTACAAAGACACTATATGAGAATTGGATTTCATTTTGGCTGTCAATTTAGGTGTTTTACTAGTTTTTGGATTCAAATGGGATGAGAGGGGGGGGGGGCTTAATTTCCTAAACAATCTGACAAGTAAACGAATTCTGATTCATGACAAGTAAAATGGTGGCGTTTCCTATGAATTCACACATTAGAGGGGCCTAGCATCCTAGTACGAGAAGAAAAGTAACTTTACTGTACAACACAAATTCATTGGTTAATAAACATCCATTTCCACACACACACAAACACCATAAAAACAGAGAGTAGTCATCATCAGAAGTGAAATCATTCCAAGGAAAAAATATGAGTGAGAAGGTTCATGTTGTGATGCTTCCATGGTTGGCATTTGGTCACATGATTCCATTCTTGGATCTCTCCATTGCCTTGGCCAAATTTGGCATTCATGTTTCATATCTCTCTACTCCTAGAAACGTTCCAAGACTCCCAAAAATCCCACCAGATCTATCACGATTCATCGAGTTTGTGCCCATTCCTCTCCTCAAGCTCGACTCCAATCCCCTGCCGGAAAATGCCGAAGCCACCACCGACATTCCGGCAGACAGGATGGATGACCTCAAGAAAGCCTGCGATCTCCTCCAAGAACCCATCAAGAATTTCATTGCTGAGAGATCACCAAACTGGATAGTGGTTGATTTCTTTCACCACTGGGCAGTTGATATCACACAAGAATTGAATATCCCAATAATATCTTGCTTAATGTTTACTGCTAGCTCTATTGTATTCTGTTGGGCACCTGAGTTTGTGGCTGGTGAGGGACAAAGAAACGCAAGACTGTCGCCTCAGGACATGACAGTCCCTCCAGATTGGGTTGATTTTCCTTCACAAGTAGCTTGCAGAAATCATGAAGCTGTAGCTATGCATAATCTTCTGTACGGTGCAAAGCCATCTGGAATAGAAGATGGAGCACGCATAGCTAGATTAGCTCAAGGGTGCCAGGCTTTGGCTATACGTACTTGCCTGGAAATCGAAGCTGATTATTTGAAGGTATACTCAAAGATCACTGGAAAGCCAGTGTTTCCAGTGGGATGTCTTCCACCTCATGAGAAGGTGGAGGAGACGAGAATCATCGAGGAAGAGCCATGGAGTAAAATCTTTTATTGGCTTGACAAACAAAGGCCAAAGTCTGTAGTGTTTGTCAGGTTTGGGAGTGAATATAAACTGCAGAGAGAGGAGATTCATGAGATAGCATATCGGATTGAACTTTCGGGACTTCCCTTCTTATTTTCACTAAGGAAACCTGATTGGGCTAGTGATGATAATGAGGTATTGCCCCAAGGATTCGAGTCCCGCACAGCAGAAATAGGAGTCGTGCAGATTGGATGGGCACCCCAGAGGGAAATCCTTTCCATCCTTCAATATGAGGTTCATTGTTTCATGCAGGGTGGGCTTCTATTGTGGAAAATATGGCAAATGGCAACTGTCTTGTGCTGTTGCCATTTATTATCACTCAACCATTGGAGACAAGGCTTCTGGTTGAGAAGGGACTAGAAGTAGAGGTCGAAAGAGGTGAAGATGGGTCATTTGCTAGAAATGGCATCACAAATGCATTGCAAAAGGCCATGGTGTCCAAGGAAGGGGAAGCACTAGGAGCCCACACAAAAGAAGCTGCTGATGGAATTTTTGCAAATAAAGAACTGAACGATAGTTACATCAAGAAGTTTGTGGAGTATCTGAAAGATGGGGTTAATGAAAAGAAGTAAGCTCATTTTACAGTCAAATGGGAATGTGTGCAATTGTATGGGTTGTTTTTATGTTTCTTTTGCTACTATAAGCTATAGTAGGTAATGAATAATGATGTTGCACTAAGGTCTTTTACCTTCTTTATATCCAATCAAGTATAAAAAATACCAGTTGGTTTATCCGTATGCACCTTCTCTGTTTCCTGAGATTCCTAGAAGCCGATCAACTAGGCATTTTATGGGTTTTAAGTTCCTGAAGATCTCACATTATCATTGACCACAACTCGAACTCCCAAAAGGTATGACAGAAAGAACATGAAATAATACAGAAAAATTCAGGATAGCACCAACTCACTTTCAGAAAAAGATGAGCTTCTTTAGAGAATTCAAAATCCAGCAACTTTCATCAGCTAATTTGCATAGTTGTATCTCGTATATTCTTCATGTAAAGATAAAGATGAATCTAACCTCAAAACAAGTCCCTGACTACATCCAGCATCTCAGCTGATAGTGTCTTCACGGGTACTACCTAGCATAGCACCGTGTTGTTTGATTATCCGGACAGCCTCTAGAAGGATATCCTGCTCCGCTTCTTTGTCCTACAGAATTCAGAGCACAATAAGCAGTTGTAGCAACAAAAGAAACGTAAGAAATGCTGTAAAAGTGGGCCATTATTACAAACTCGTTCCATATCTACTACCTAGCACTATGAGGACATGAGGAATTATGAAATAATTAGCAATTGTAGGGAAAACTATCAATAGAAAATGTATTCAAGAAAAGCAAAAGGCATACCACTTGTTTAAGATTGCATCCAAACGTCAGTTCTGCATATGATCTCTCAATTTGAGACAAGAAGCAGTAGGGGGGCTCCTTGCCCAAGAACACTTTTGAATTAGATCTGAGCATGGACTTTATATTCTCTGATATTAGGGAAATCTTGTCTATGTCATCAATTTGCAGGGGAATTTTTCTGACCATGGAGCGAAATTTGGCCCGAGATTTGTTGACAATTACCTGTAATTGGCAGAAGACATTATTTGCTGCCCTTCCTCTAGTCCCTCTTTCATAACTGTGGGTCTGATATTTATTCTAATATTTTTTTAATTCCTTAGATGAAAATTAATTCAAGACCATATAATCAGCTTGCCAGAACTTGGGAATTGATTGATAAGTGGTTGAACAGATGCAATTTCAAGGGATTAGAGGTGGCAGGCTGGGGCATAAAAAAAATGTGTAATATACTCTTTAAATGATTCACTCGAAAAATCTTATAATTGGCTCATAAATCAAGAATGGATTTGCAAGTGTAGCATTTATAGATGGCTGCTAGTAGGCTTTCAACCATAGAATCTAAAGCAGTTAGTGGGTCGCCTGTAGCAAAAAACATACAGAAATACCGAATACAACACCGAAAGACAATGTGATCATGCATACCTGGCTGGAAAACAGAGCATTTGGGACAACAACGGGAAACTTTTCTGCTGTCAGCAACGATGTAGTTGTAAGACCCATTTCTACCACTTGACCTTCAATAGATCCAGCCTGCAACAAGAATAACAGGGGCAGGGAAAAAATAATGATACCTCAGAACGCACAGCATATATAAAACATAAGATTATGTTCAGAGGAGAGGAATGATTTACCCATCTTTACAGAAACCCAAATTGGGTTAGGCTGAGTGTTCAAGGTTTTCTTATCTCACTTTTTTTTTAGAATCAAAGAAAACAAAATTGTTAATTGTTTCTTTGAAATACAAGACAATAGTTAGCAAGCTCAAGAATAGAATCAAAACTAAGACTACTCATGGAAGAACAATTCCCACTGAAATGTGTTACACAGTTACAACAATTGTTTTGCCCTGGTCAATTGCAAGAACATGAACCAAAAGATCCATCCTATGTAAACCTCTTAATGCAGCAAGCGGATTACTATCAAAATCTAAAAGAAAACCTAAAACTTAAGATACCGCCATTTTAATGCCAAAGACAAAATATTAAGCATAAATAGTAGCTAGTTCTTTTAAACCTAGATGAGCAATGGAATGGTGGCAGATGGAGAACAGTGAAGGATACAAAAACTAAAAAAGTGTGAAACATCACAAAAATCTATGAAACATCCAAAGCCATACTTTTATCGTGTCACCAATTGAAAATGGTTGTGACAGCTGTACAGACAGACCACTTAGAACATTGCCAAGTATGTCTTTGGAGGCAAAAGCAGTGGCAACTCCTGTATGAAGATAAAAAAAGACAGGTCAAAAAATTATGTAAAGCAAAAATCCTTCAATATCACGAGACAGAGACGATGTCATTTTGCACTGCAATTTTTCACTGATATGGCAGAATAAGAACCAAACTTGACTAGAAGTAAGTAACATTGTCTATAATAGCTAAACAAACTGAAGGAGATACAAACTAATAAAGAAGTGATACATATTAATGGATTTCTCACAGTTATCAGTGGTTTTAGGGTTTGGCAGTTAAAAACTATGCCAGAGGTTGGGATGAATTAATTGGAGAAGAGTTCATTCCTGGAAACACTCACCTCCAATCCCCCCCACAGTCAGAATAGATTGCATTGCCACACCACATGCCTCAGCTAAAGCCATTGACCCAACAACAAAGAGCCCTACGGAGGAGATTTTGTCCACAGTTAACAGCTGATCTCTCCGAACACCTTCTAAGCTCTTAGCAGCCAAAGCTCGGGCAATCACATAAGTTTTCCACCGATGAAGAAACCAGACAACTGAAATAACAAAAGCACCTTTCCAAGCCTGTGTGATGTATTGTGAGGCAATGGTAGTTGGTGCAACCATTTCTCCACTGTACAGAACAACAAAATGAATCAAGATTTCCTACAGACTCAAAAGAACTTCACATCCAAAACTGCAAAAAATAAAGGTAGACTAACATAGTCAAGAAAGCCATGAAAGTTACAAAATATCGGACTGGAGCCTCCAAAGCACCCCAGAAGCTTTCCTCATACGGAACAGGGCCCCACAACGAGCTCTTAGATAGCAAAGCACCCGGTCCTTCCACTGAGTACTTATGGAACCGCCTGAATAACCTAGGCAACAAAGACCATGCCAACAATGTCCCAGCCAGAGTACCACCGACTGGGACAATCACATCTCGTAGATAAGGATGAGCATCAAGCAACTGCTGAACATGAGGGGCTGCTTCATTAGAAGCCTCTTTCGCCTTTTCCCCTGTATATTTCACAGCCTCAACTGCAGATTGCCACACTTCTTTAATTTTTGGAATCCAATCATCCCCACCAACACTACTATCACTCACACCAGCCCCATTTGCACCTACCTCAGATACGTCTCCAGGAGTGCCGCCTTTACCCTCACTAGACGATGAAAAGAAACGGTAATTGATCAAAGGGTTGATCCCAGCAAACGAAAGGCTGCCCCGATATCCTGAACTTCCCAGAAGCCTATTTGAAAAACCCAAATCAGAATAAGACGCCCTAGAATACCGAGAATGGTTGGCAGAGCTTAAAGTCAACATCCCATGACCATTTTGATCAAATCTCTGCACATTGCTCGAATCTCTAGTGTGATAACATTTGCTCGCGTATGCAACAGACGGTCTTACGTTAAATCGAGGAGCGAATTTGACAGAATAGAGATGTTTCAATCTCGAAATTCTCATTGCGGCCATTTCACAAACACTTTGTGTTCAGTGCAGAATTTCTCCTATTCACTCACATAGATACTGAAAATCACAGCACAAATCTGCACACAACAAACAAAGAAAAAGGATGAAGCAAGAATTGAACACCAAAGATAATGGTAATTTTTTTTATTTTAAAAACAAAAAAAAGGAAAAAAAAAGAATTTGTTGAACAACAAGAAAAGGAGTACGTCCTCACAAGATATGCATGCAATAATCTGAAAATACACAGAGAAGGAAGTAAACCTGTTTTGTGTAGAATTTTCAGCACTCAATTGACTGTTCCGGTGTCTTTGTGAGCAAGACAGAAAAAGAATAGAAAATAAAACGTTAAAAGACCAGGAAAAAAAGAATAGAAAAATGTTGCAAAAAAAAAAATAAGCAGCACAAAATATATCCCATTGTTGGTTTTCCTGACGAATAAAATTATAATATAGTTTTCAAATTGGGAGTCACTATTTGCACCACTACTTTTACTTTTTAAACCATAAAATAAATAAAGAAAACATAAAATAATTGTGAAGTTACTTCAATACCCTCTTATTACTTGTTCATACCACTAAAATTACTCAATGCACCACAAATTCAAAACTAAATAAAAATTAAAAAAGAAAACAAATTAATCGAATTATTCATCAACTTATAATAGTTTATTAGAAGTGTTAAATACTAGTATGGGTGTATTGATTAAAAATAATCGAGTTTAGAATGTGTTGTGGATGTTTTTTTGTTCAGATCGCGATTCGTTCGAACTGGAAATTTCGAACATTTTGGAGTGGTTCGAACTCCATTTTTCGAACAACACTTGGAGAAAAACGAAGTTCATGGCATTCGAATTTAAGTTTTCGAACATATTAGAGTGGTTCGAACTTCAATTTTCGAACATAGTTCGTTTGGAAAATATTTTCTAACACCTTTATACCCTGAAATTTTCTAAGTGTCGTTCAAACTTTAGTTTCCGAACAAATGAGAGTTGTTCGAACTTTAGTTTCCGAACAAATGAGAGTTGTTCATACTTTAGTTTTCAAATCAAATTTTTTCTAAGTATTGGAGTCGTTCGAATTAATATTCTCGAATAAGGTGAATGTGTTCGAAATTGTGCTTCCGAACATTTTTTTTAAGTAAAACAAATATTCTTGAAGCGAAGGGTATTAATGTAAATATGTGTGATGCAAAGAGTAAAAAATATGTTACTAGTTCAACCTAAATTGGTAGTACACAATTTATTAATTAAGTTTATTAGTTTTCTTCTTTTTCATATCCAAATGTTGAAGATAACTAAGAATGCAAGTATCAATTAGGGATGTCGGGTATTACAGTATATGTCCTCGTACCCGTGACTTAAAAAATATTTGTACCATCTCCATACTCGTTTGGTATCAATTTTTATGCCTGCCCTTATACCCTTTGGGTACTTAACTACCCATACTCGTATTCATTACCGCATTTTAATTATTTCTCTTATGCGTGTACCATAAATTTTTGTATTTAATTTAGTAAAACACAAAATAGTATACAATTCGGATGATTTTCGGATCTAAACATATTTATACATATCCAATCTCGATGTTTTCTCTGATTCTTCTCTTCAAAACCTGATTTTCAAACGATCTTTGAAATCTTCAGAGTAAATTTATCTCTTTGATTTTCTTGGACTTGTTGTTTGAACTTGGTCTTTGAAGTTTTCGGGGAAGATTGGTATCATCGATCTTCTTTGACTTGGTATTTGAATTTGATAACATTAATTCAGAGGATTGTTGCTTTGTTTCCAGATCAAACGTCAACTTCAAGACGTCGGCTTTGGGATGAATTTGGTGAAGAACGCCTTGAATATTTGAAAGAATTTCACTTATGGAATTTGTTCTCAAATTCTTGAATTCTTCAAATGACTTCTGGTGTATGGAGGCACTTATTTATAGTTGTAGGTAGAAGTATCTAGGACTGGCGTGGCCTGATTTCATTGGCTCTTGAATATTAATATATATCTCTATGAAGATATTTACTTGTTGTCAAAAACACTTGATGTTTATCATATAATAATAGATTTATTATTGAAATATTTTATCTAATTTTGGATTTCATAAGAATCCAAAACTAAATAAATATATAAAAATTAATAAAAATATTATATATAATATTGTTAATTTTCACCTCCTACAAATGCCCCCTCGAGACTTGTTCATTGACGACTTATTGTTTGAAATGAATGAGTCTCGAAAACTAATTAGATAGTTTAAACTCGTATCAATGATTCTTAAATTTGGATTTATTAAATAGTTTATACTCGTGTTAAGGAGCTCTTGAATTTTAACTTGTGGATAGTTGATACTCATATTCAAGAGTTCTTCATTTTGAATTTATTAGATAATTTATACTATTATCAAGGAACTTTCAATTTGGATTTCTTAGATAGTTTATACTCATGTCAATGAGTTTTCAATATTTTTAACTTGGATAGTTTTTGCTCGTATCAAAGAGCTTTCTTGAACTTGAACAATTTATGCTCATATCGAGGAGTCTTCTTAAACTTTGATAATTTATGCTCATATCGAGGAGCCTTCAACTTGAATTTGGACTTTGTAGACCTTTTATACTAGTGTCCGTGAGTACTTGAATTTGTATTTTGATTTGTAGACATTTTATACTCGTGTTAAGGATGATGAGTATTGGATTTGAATTTGAATTTGTAAATATTTTATACTCGTGTTAAGGAGTCTTGAATTTGAATTTGTAGATTTTTCATACTCGTGTCAAGGAGTCTTAGTATTTCTTGAAGAGTTTAAATAGTTTTGGCTCTTATGTAGGAGCTTTGGAAGATAGTTTAAGCTTTTATCAAGGAGCATTGCCCTTTTTTTTTCTTTTCATAGATTGTGACATATACTGGAAGACTTGAATAAGCGCATGTCGAGATTTATAGTCATTTCTTCTTCTTCTTCTTCTTCTTCTTCTTCTTCTTCTTCTTCTTCTTCTTCTTCTTCTTCACTTGGAGTTTCCTCAAAATGTTTGCCCCATCATTTGTTTTTTGTTGTTCTTCAAAGTTGTGATGTTTTGCATTAACAATTCTTCAACTTCATTTGCGGTCATGCTTAACTTCATGCATGAGCTCTAGTGGCTAGTTCCTCAAAGGTCTTTGGTTGAATCCCTTTCAAAATATATTGAAGACCACAATTTATGCCTTGGATGCACATCTCAATTGCCGAAGTTTCTGACAAATGATCTTTGCCATTTAGGCTTAAGTTTCTCCAACGGTTGATGTAGTCGATGACGGGCTCTTCTTTTTGTTGATATAAGTTTGTAAGTTCAACCAAGCTAACCATCCTTCGAGTGATGTAGAAGCGGTTAAGGAATTCTTTCTCCAGTTGCCCTCAACCATCAATCGAATTTAGTTCCAAATCAACACACCAATCAAATGCGTTGTCTTTTAAAGAGCAAACAAATTATTTTACCAAGTGATCTTCGAATATACCAGCATCATTGGAGGTCTCTACAAAATGAGTCACATGTTGTCTTGGATTGCCTTTACCATAAAATCGTTGAAATTTTGGTCGTTGGTAGCTATTTGGCATCTTCAAGTTGTCAATTGTTGGGGTATATGGCTCCATAGTGATTTACGGCTCTCTCCTGACTTATCTTTGATTGTTTCTAGTATGAAATCTTTGAGTTGATCAACTTGTATTGAGCCATTAAACGATATTTCAATTTCTTTGGTTGTAGATTTTCCAACTTTTATTGGCATGTAGCTTTGTAGATATCTCAGTTTTAGTATCTTCATTTGCTTGCTCACCACCAAAATCAATAATCATTTCTTTGTTCAGATTCAAGATTTGAGCATCTCATTCTTTTATTTGTTTGGCAAGTCCTTCGGCAAGCTTCGTCAAATTTGTAATTTGCTCTTCTAGAATTGTAGACATCTTGATGCTTGAGGAAATTGGTGAAGAGAACAGATGAGAGGTAGAGATGGTCCCACTAGGTGTGCCAAAATTTGTAACACAAATTTTTATATTTAATTTAGTAAAACACAAAATAGTGTACAATTAAGATGACTTTCGGATCAAAACATATTTATACGAATCCAATCTTGATGTTTTCTCTGATTCTTCTCTTCAAAACTTGATTTTGAAATGGTCTTTGAAATCTTCAGAGTAAATTTGTCTCTTTGATTTTCTCGAACTTATTATTTGAACTTGGTCTTTGAAGTTTTCAGGGAAGATTTATATCATTGGTCTTCTTTGACTTGGTATTTGAATTTGATAACGTTAATTTAGAGGGTTGTGTTTGGTGTATGTTTGTCCTATTTTATCATAGGATTTTATTACCTTTAGTAGGTGTTTCTCTCTTGTTTTTGTGTGATTTTTATGTTATTTCCTTCACTTTTGCTCTTTTGGTGAGTTATGTAGATTTGCACAACATCTTGAGAAAATGGAGGGTAATTGACTGTAAAATTTGAGGAATTCAACAATGAGAAGATAGAGAATCGAATAAGGAGCACGCAGCAAGTTGAATCGGGTCAATCGGCCAAGAAACGAGCGAGAATGAAGCAAAACCGTGGAAGCTACCGAAGATAGAGCTGAACACTGCGCGGGCGCGCCCGCGCGACCCACCTCTCGACGAAGGTCCCCCGTGAGCGCGCGACACCTGAGCTCCGCACGGGCGCGCAGCACCTCGCCGGTGTGCGGGGGTGCCCAGTTCAACCTCCCGAATCCGTTTTTCAACGCGGGATCAATTATTTCTCTTTCTTTGATTCGGCCTTGCTTCTTCCCTTCAATTCCCTTCACATGGGCAGCTGGACAATAAGCTAAGAATGGACTTTTGGGCACTCTAAGTAGTAGGGATGTAGGATTTAATTATCCCTAAAGCTAGTTTTGATTTTTGTCCCCCAAATCTTCCAACAAAATCTCCACAAATCCCCCTCATTAACTCCTCCATTTCCATCACCCATCTCATCAAATTTGGTCTCACCTCTCATCTCTCTCACTCAATCGATCTCTCTCTCTCTTGATATCTCCCACTTGATTTTGGAGATATCATTCATCCCATTCTCATTCAACCATCACTCACTTCATTTTTTTTCTCTCCATTCACCACTTCTCTTCACCTTCACCACCCCCACTACCGTTCCAAAGAGAAAGAAAGGAGGAGAAGAAGAGGCAAGAGGGCTAGAGCTTAGAAGAAAGGCCCGAGAAGAGGAATCCAACTCCAAGCAGACGCGGTTGCTAAGCTTGCGGAAGGAGCTCCACTTTGATGACGGCCCGAAGAGAGGGATCCAAGTTCGAGTGGATCGTGATTGCTAAGCTTGAACGAGGAGATCCGCTTTGGTATTTCTTTCTTTTATCTTTAGCCCATTTGTGGGGATTTGTCTCAAAACTCTCGAGACAACAAAATTGTATAAGTTTGTATTGTGTTTAGCTTTTGATTTATGAAATAAGAACTTGTATGATTATTGTGTGATCTTGAGCATGGTGTTGGACTAATTCGTACATTAGAGGTTAGATAATCGATTTGGGTTCGATCTTTGCTTGTGATTGTTGATTTCTTATTGTTGGAATTGTGCTTGTTTATATTAAGTACTTGATCACTACTTAGCATTGCTAAGCTTTAGATGAGACCGAAAGGACATTCTATAGCCCGAACTAGGTTCCTTCAACGTTAGGTGGACTGGGTTTCATAAGCCTAATCGTTAATCTTTAGGTGGACTGGGTTACATAAACCTATGGGTTGGAATGATATAGCCAATAGAGGTTTAATAGATCAACGGTGATAGTAAGTGAAGTTAAACCAATTGAAGAGACTATTGTACAGCCGGGATTAACACAATCAACTTGAATCAAGCTAGGAGAGAAACCAATGAGAAAATCTACACCCTAATACTCTTCTCATAATCCTATCATCTATCTTAGTGTTTGGTGGTGTTGTTAGTTTTACTTGCTCTAATTAAGTAGCTTAGTAAAAACCTTCCTACCCCTCGTTTAGAATGTTTAGGATTGTGCTTAAATTCATGTCATTGTTAACAATTATAGCATAGAAAGATAATGGCCCACATGAAGCTTTACTCGAGAGACACGACCCGAATTAGCTCACCACCCTACAGTCGACCTTGTCCTCTTGCGGGGGTGTAGCGACCGGAAAGAACTACACCGTTCAAATAATTGGCGTCGTTGCCGGGGAAAGCTTTAGGCATATTATCTTTTTGTGTTATAATTGTTTTCGTATTTGTGCTTTTGTGTTTGCTTAATGTTTGTGTTTTCGTGTTATTTTGGTTTTGTTTTGTTCTTTGTGTTTTTATGTTTTTCTTTTAGCTTTCATTTCTTCTTCTCAGTTGCGTGTGATCCCTTTTCTCGTTTAAGTCTGTGTATGCTAGGTCAAAAATGTCTAAACAGGAAGCTAGCCCTGTGTTCAAAAACATTCACAGACCAAGGAGGATTGGGGTGCCCAACTGGAAAAAGAAAAGTTCGAGTGAAGATTACTCATTAAGTAACAAAGCTCGAAATGAAGACCAATAATGGGAGCACGGAGTCGAGCCGATCATGCTCAATGATCCTCTATGATAATCTACTAAGGCTCTGTCCAGCTCGGGACATTAAAATGAGCGCTGCATGGGACGCAAACCATGATTTTATTGCTTTCATGTTTAGTTAATTTTTACCCTTTTGTGTGTTTAAGTTTGTATTTTTGTTGTTGTCTCGCAGGGACAAAGAGTTGAGAGTGCGCTGCTGGGAAGGAAACTAATGCAAAACGGCTAAGTGTACGTCCGTCGGCGCGTCACCAATGTGACCACGAGGTGAGGCTCTCGGCCAAACAACCCCGTAAGCGCGGCATTACCCGCGAGCGTGTGTCAGTCGTCCCTCCACGAGCGTGGAGCTTTCCGCGAGCGCTACACTCTCAACCCTGCAAATAAAGGATCCAGTTCAACCCTACTCCTCACAAGTTCCGCGGCCACCTCCACCACATTTTCAGCCACCAAGAGCAGTGAAGTTGTTTTTATTTGTTTTTCTATTTTGTGTTTCGTATGCGTTGTTAATTATTTCTGTATTATTTTCTTTGTTCGTCGTTTGTTGTTCGTGTTGTTTTGTAGGAACCCGCGCCTATTGTCGGTCTTCTACATTCTGTAATGTTTTCTCTTCCATTTATTTCTTACATTGAGGACAATGCATGATTTAAGTGTGAGGGGTGAACTTGTGTTTTTATGTTTTTTTATGATTATATTTTTGATTTTATGTTGAATTTTGAAATTATGTTGAATTTTTAAAAATTTTAAAATTGTTATGTGTCGTCTTTGTTTTGCTTTGATTATGTCGTGTTTTTTTTTTGTGGATACCCGCACTTAGCATGATTTGTCTTGTCTAATTGTCAAACTTGATTATTTGGAATATGAATCTTCAAGGGATCATTGTTAAGATGTTCATGTTGCATGAAATCATTCCCATTATTTCATTGTAGAATGTGAGTCGTCTTGAGAATGAATATATTTTTGATGATCTGTGTTGTGGGGTCTCGTCCTCTAAGAATTTGAAGGCTTGCTTGCTCTCTTGTCAAATGTGTCAATTATGCTTGAAAAATCATTCTCTCCTCTAACTTCCCATAATGTGATATATATACATAATAAAAAAATAAAAAAATAAAAAAAATGAAATGTATGTTGAAATAAATTGAGGATAAAGAGGATTTCTGCTCCTCTAGTCATTTAAATTGACTATGAGCATGGAAAACCACACAAGGGCATTGGGGATTTTATCCTTAAGGACTCAACCCTGTGAAGCTTGATCCATGTCCTTTTATTTTATTATTTTTTTAATAACGGGATTACACTTTGGATTCTACTTCTATCATGTGTGTCATTCTTTTGAATCTATCCATGATGAGTATGGAAAACCACGTTAGGAAGCTCGGTTTACCCCGATGATTTCACCTAACGAATTATATCCTTTGGGGTGCATTCCCGGGTTATTTTTGAATAAAGTGTGGGGGAGTTAGTGGGAAGAATGTTCTATAGGAAAATTGTTGCATTTTGCCTTGAGAACATCTTGCCTGCTTATTCTCATTGGACGAGCCACATACCTTGTTTTATAAATGTGTCATTCTCTTTGATGATAAGCTTTCTAGTTTGAAATAGTGTAGAATGCTCCTAGTGTGTATGATCTTCTTGGGGACAATTCATTCTTGTTTCATATCTTGAATGACTCTGTTTGCTTGAGAACAAACAAAGGTTTAAGTGTGGGGAGTTGTTTGATGTATGTTTGTCCTATTTTGTCATAGGATTTTATTACCTTTAGTAGGTGTTTCTCTCTTGTTTTTGTGTGATTTTTATGTTATTTCCTTCACTTTTGCTCTTTTGGTGAGTTATGTAGATTTGCACAACATCTAGAGAAAATAGAGGGTAAATGACTGCAAAATTTGAGGAATTCAAGATAATGGGAAGATAGAGAATTGAATAAAGAGCGTGTAGCAAGTTGAATCGGGTCAATCGGCTAAGAAATGAGTGAGAACGAAGCAAAACCGTGGAAGCCGTCGAAGACGGAACTGAACATTGCGCGCTACCGCGCGGCCCACCTTTCGGTGAAGGTCCCATGCGAGCCCGCGATACCTGAGCTCCGTGTAGGCGCGCAGCACCCCGCCGGCGCGCGGGGTGCCCAGTTCAGCCTCCCAAATCCGTTTTCAACGCGGGATCAGTTGCTTCTCTTTCTTTGATTCGGCCTTGCTTCTTCCCTTCAATTCCCTTCACATAGGCAGCTGGACAATAAGCTAAGAATGTACTTTCGGGCACCTTAAGTAGTAGGGATGTAGGATTTAATTATCCCTAAAGCTAGCTTTGATTTTTGTCCCCCAAATCTTCCAACAAAATCTCCACAAATCCCCTTCATTAACTCCTCTCTTTCCATCACCCATCTCATCAACTTTTCTCTCATCTCTCATCTCTCTCACTCAATCGATCTCTCTCTCTCTTGATATCTCCCACTTGATTTTGGGGATATCATTCATCCCATTCTCATTCAACCATCACTCACTTCATTTTTTTTTCTCTCCATTCACCACTTCATCTACCACTTCTCTTCACCTTCACCACCACCACCACCGTTCTAAAGAGAAAGAAAGGAGGAGGAGAAGAGGCAAGAGGGCTAGAGGTTAAGGAGGAAGGCCCGAGAAGAGGAATCCAACTCCAAGCGGACCTGGTTGCTAAGCTTGCGGAAAGAGCTCTACTTTGATGACGGCCCCAGAAGAGGGATCCAAGTTCGAGTGAACCATGGTTGCTAAGCTTGAACGAGGAAGCTCCACTTTGGTAATTCTTTCTTTTAGCTTTAGCCTATTTGTGGGGATTTGTCCCAAAACTCTCGAGACAAAAATATTGTATAAGTTTGTATTGTGTTTATCTTTTCATTTATGAAATAAGAACTTGTATGATTATTGTGTGATCTTGAGCATGGTGTTGGGCTAATTCCTACATTAGGGGTTAGATAATCGATTTAGGTTCGATCCTTACTTGTGATTGTTGATTTCTTGTTGTTGGAATTGTGCTTGTTTATGTTGAGTACTTGATCACTAATTAGCATTGCTAGGCTTTAGATGAGACCGAAAGGAGATTCTATAGCCCGAACTAGGTTCCTTCAATGTTAGGTGGACTGGGTTTCATAATCCTAATCGTTAATCTTTAGGTAGACTGGGTTACATAAGCCTATGGGTTGGAATGATATAGTCAATAGAGGTTTAACAGATCGACGGTGATAGTAAGTGAAGTAAAACCAATTGAAGGGACTATTGTACAACCGGGATTAACACAATCAACTTCAATCAAGTTAGGAGAGAAACCAATGAGAAAATCTACACCCTAATGCTCGTCTCATAATCATATCCTCTACCTTTGTGTTTGGTGGTGTTGTTAGTTTTACTTACTTTAATTAGGTAGTTTATAAAAACCTTCCTACCCCTCGTTTAGAATATTTAGGATTGTGTGCTTAAATTCATGTGCTTGTTGACAATTATAACATAGAAAGATAATGGCCCACATGAAGCTTTCCTTGAGAGACACGACCCGAGTTAGCTCACCACCCTACAGTCGACCCTGTTCTTTTGTGAGAGTATAGCGACCGTAAAGAACTACACCGTTCGAACAGGTTATTGCCTTGTTGCCAGATCAAACATCAACTTCAGGTTGAATTTGATGAAGAACGCATTTGATTATAGTGCATATGGATCAAACATCATCTTTAGGATGAATTTGGTGAAGAACGCCTTGAATATTTGAGAGAATTTCACTTATGGAACTCTTCAAATGACTTCTGGTGTGATTTTCAATTAATATGGAGGCCCCTATATATAGTTGTAGGTATGAGTATCTAAGGTTGACGTGGTGTGATCTCATTGGCTCTTGAATCTTTGCAAAGATATTTACTTGTTGTCAAAGACACTTGATGTTTATCATATAATGATATATTTATTATTTATTTATTTTATCTAATATTGAATTTTATAAAATTTCATAAGATTCCAAAACTAAATCAATATATAAAAATTAATAAAAATATTATATATAATATTGTTAATTTTTGCCTCCTACAATGCGATCCATGAGAAATATTTTATAGTATTTAATAAATTTTAAAATATTTTTATAAGTTAATATAATATAGATGGGATGGTTATTATGTATAGGAGTGAGCAAGAAACCAAAAATCGAACCGAACAGATTTTGGTCTATTAGGTTTGATTCTTTTGATTCTTCGGTCCAGTTTGGTTCTTTTTTTAATAAAAATTCAGTCCTCGATTCGGTCCGGTCCGACAGACAATGGACCAAACAAACCGAATAGACCAACCCTTTTCAGTTATTATTAATATATTATTTTTTTAATTATTATTTGTTCAATAGTTTGTATATTTGTATTGTTATTTGTTGATTTAGTATTATATATTAGTTATAAAGGTTTATTTATGATGCTAGTTATAGATTTATGGAATTTGTTTATTATTAAGCTATTATTTCCACAATTAGTCAAGCAATTCAAAATCGAAAAAAATAAAAAATAAATAGAAGAATCAGATTGGACCAAACCGGACCGAACCGAATTCCTAAATATTTATTAATTCGGTCATTCAATTTTATGATTTTTGAATCGAAATAGACCGAATAGACCGAATTGCTCACCCCTAATTATGCATACATAACCCTAGTGTGCAATTTATGGATTAATCCTATCAACTAATTTTGTGATCTAAATGATCTAGATTAGTTTGAAAATTTGTTGAAAACGTACATATTTTAATTTATTTCATACGACACAAGGGTAATGATGATTTTTAACATATTTGATTTTTAAGTTGCCATTTTAAGCGCCTATTAAATAGAAAAATTAAATCTTCCATAACCCCCTCCCCCTCAAGCTAGCCCACAAAAATAATGAGCAAGAAAAATATATTAATTAATGATGATCATTCAATGTAAATTAATTTTAGTTTTTTATAAGAATTCTTCTAAACAATACAAAAACATATTAAGCATCTCATTCATTCAAGGTGCATATATAAACATTTTTTTAAGGTGGATCAATTAATATTTATTAGGTTTTATTTTGAATTTCTAAAGTATGAAACAATGCTAATTTTACATTGCATGATGCTTTAACCATGTCTGATAATGCTAATTTAGTGTAATTGTGAATTTGATAGTTTTAATATTTATTAGTGTTTATAATGATGCAATCCATATTCATCAATGTTATAATCTATTTGTCTATGCTATGTTGACATTACGTGATGCTTTAATTGATATCTAATAATGCTTGTTTAATTAATTTTGAATTTGCTAACGATTCATATATACCAAATCAGTAAATAAAAACATTACAAACCACAAAATAAGCATTCATTAACTAAAAATAACCATTAATATTCAATAAATAAATTTACAATAACCTTGCCTAATCAGTTTATAAAGCATCTAAACAAACAAAACTAAGCATTTGCACTAAAAAAATAATAATATTATGATCAAATTTAATTCTGGATTAAATTTATAGAAAAAAAATCTTACTAATGTTTTTGATCCATGTAATCTACAAAACTATAATTGGGGAACTAAATTACTAAATTAAAATTGCGAATAAATTATGCTTTCAAACACACATAAAAAAACATTAATAATATGCTTGAATAAATAGCTAGAATAAAACGAGCTAAAAATTCAAACTAAAATTCAACAATGCATTATAAATGACAAAAAAAGCATTAATACAATGAAAAACCATGAATATTAAAAAAATAACTAATTTTTCTTAATCCACATTGAAGTCACGGAAATCCCAAATTAGTGACTTTATATTCAAAATAATATAGATGTTAGTTTTATATTACAAAATGCTTTATTTAAGATAATATATATATATATATAATGCTTTATTTAAATTTTATTATTGGCTTATATTTAGTTATTATTTGAAAAAAAAAAACCATTAGTACATATGTCACATGATGCTTTAATTGACAGTTGATAATGTTATTTTTGTGTTGTATTGATGTTTTAATTGATAGTTGGTAATATTATTTCTAATATCAATTGATTAATGTTATTTTTGAGTTGTATTGATGCTTTAATTGGTAGTTCATAGTAATTTTTTTAAGTGTTAATTGATAGATGGTAATGTTATTTTAATGTTATCATGATGTTGGATAGTTCCTAATGTTATTTTAGTGTTATTATGAAGAAACTAAAAATAAATTACTAATATTACTCATTTATAATGCCATGTTATCGCAAATATAATGTTATTAATCGACCAAGTCAAGTCAGCAACCATTATATTACAAATAAAAAATTCACCAATAAACACAAAAAAACACCTACAATCAATATTGTAAAGTTTGGGGAAAAAAAAAAATTCATTCCGTACATACATATATAAATTAACCCAAGTTATGTTATACTTCACTAAATTGACTTTATATTCAAAATAATCATTAAGATATAAGTCAAATAAAAATTACCTGAAATATCATTACAATAATTTAATCTTGTGAAAAATATAAGCATAAAAACTAAATGAAAAAAATACTATAATCAATAAGATAACATAAAAAATAAGTTAAGATAATCATTACGTACATAACAATTGATCATATATTTATTAAATTGATAAATATTATATAGTGAAAATATTAAAAACAAAGGGTTGCACAAATGGAAATGACGTGAATAAAGGCAAGAAAGATTGATTAAGATATTGATTAATTTTGCATGACAAAAGTGACATTTTCCACATAATAAATATTAAAAATAAATTAAATAAAAACTAATTCTAATCATACATATAATAAGATCTAATGGATATGATCAATTCCTAAATTTAATGTTTATATTTGATCTCTTCCATATATATATATATAGAGGGTGGTTCTGGTGTAAACCATCTCTAGTGTGTAAACTGTAAATCAATCTCCCACCACACATCCTTCAAAATTCAATGGTCTAGATTTGGTCAAAGGGCGGTGACATTATTGTAAATAAGATGAACTTCAAAAAATGCGGTGGCATTTTGGTAATTTCTGCATCTAGGTCAAAATTTAAAAAATAAAGAAAAATAGCGGACTTTCAGGACACGAGCTAATGAAGACACATTCATATGCTGACGAACACATAATCATATGCTAACGAAGCAATATCACTTCATTCACAACACCTAACTTTAAACACAAAACTGATTTTGTTGGGAAATTATTAAATGACGAGTTTTATATGGTTGGAAAACTAGTCAAGCCTAATTTTTAACAAAAAAAATAATTTTAAAAAAATATGAATCATGGACAAAGTTATAATTGCTTGATTGATGGTTGTTAGCTACATTATTTAGCTTCAATCCACAATATTATCGCTCTTGTTAGCACTTTGTATTACTTTTCTTTAGCATTACATAATACTTATGTTAGCATATGACAATTCTAACAACAGCAAATGATAAAATTCAATAAAATTAAATTGTTGAACTTTAAAATTAATGTGATAGCAATATAACTAATCATGATGCTAGTGAATCATCTGTCATATGCTAACGAATCATGCTTAATTGATATGGATGTTATACAGTGATAATACACATGCAATATTAAACACATATGATTCTATTACCAGATATAATTATATTACATTAGCATTATTATAATATTTTAGTTAGCATATATCAATACTAACATTAGCAGTGCATTAGCATTCTCATATAAAAAATATCTTAATGCATTAATGTATTGTTCATTGTGAATATAATTGATACTAATGAAATATTTGTTATATGCTAATGAAATACGTCCTAATTGGGATTAAATAAACATTTATAGCAATATAATTGATGTCAGTGAAACATATATTAATTGAGATATAATAAACATTTACAATAATATAATCAATGCTAATGAAATATTCAGCATATGCTAACGAAGTATTTGTCATATGCTAATGAAATATTTTTTATATGCTAACGAAGCATATCTAATTATGATTGAATAAATCTTTATCGCAATATAACTGATGTTGATGAAACATTTGTCATATGCTAAAGAAACATATGTCGTATGCTAACGAAGTATTCTGAACTTGAATACGCGTGAAAAATAAAACTTTTATATTTTTCATCCATATTTTTCTAGATAAACATATGCTTCACTGATCTTAAATGAAAGAGGATTAAAAGACCTTTAATTTGATAAATTATTTGCGTTAATCCGATGAAAAACGAGTAAGTTATAATCATTTGAAGTTTTTAATAATTTTTTTAGATGTTGAGTCAGCATGTCATCAACTTTTTTCAACAAACGGACGAAAATACTCCCATAGACTGGAAAAAGTTGTGAAATTACAAAACTGCCATCAAATTTTTCTTCAAATCTCGACCGTGCATTTTTTAAATGGATGGTCGGAGATTGGTTTACAGTTTACACACTAAGGATTGGTTTACATTTGATCCATTCCATATATATATATATATATATATATAGGGAAAGGATCAAATAGGAACCAAATCCCCCCGTGAGAACCTAGGAATCAAACATATTAGCAAATTATTAGTCACATATTAGCAGTGTGTATAATCACTAATATATTAGCAATATGTTGCTAATATTATGATCTCGTCAAGTTAGCAAAATGAGTTTACCTCATGTTAGCAACATAATCTCTTGATGTTAGCAATATAAATCTCTCATGTTAGATTGGTTCCTAGGTTCTCACGGGGGGATTGGTTCCTATTTGAACCCACCCCTATATATATATATATATATATATATATATATATATATATATATATATATATATATATATATATATATATATATATAGGGAGCGGATCAAATGAGAACCCATCCCCATGTGGGAACTAGGAATTCATCTCATCTATCCATTGCTATGATTTAGATGGCTAAGATTTGGTCAATTTTTGGTCAAAGACGGTGGCAAACTTGTAATATTTGAGAAACTTAAAAAAGCATAATTTTCAAAAATCATATAGACAACACTTTAAAATTGTTGTCTATTCTTATAAATTTCGCTATGCTAAAATGAGAGTACTATCATGCTATTATGAACATATATACATACTAATATGAAAATATATGCATGCTAGTATGAACAAATAATGTCCTACTATTAACGAACACTACTACTGCTATTATGAGTAAAATTTATGTGTTTTATGAACATTTTTCATGCTGTTATGAATATTTTTCATGCTATTATGTGTATACTTCCATGTTATCATGAATATTTTATCATGTTATTCTAAGTTTAATATCACGCTATTATGGGCGAAAAAATATACTTTCAAATAAACATATGAACAATGGATCTTAAATGAAAGAGCACAAAAAGAACTTTAATTTGATATATAACTTGCGTTAATCTAATGAAAAATGAGCAAGTTATAGATGTTTAAAGTTTAAATAAATTTTGTGTAAGGATGCTGATGTCAACTTTGACCAGGGGTAAGTTTGACTTCCTCATATTTACTATTATGCCACCGCTTTTTTATTTAAATTTGGACCATTGAGATCAAAGCATTGTGTGGGTAAGATTAGTTCCTAGTTCCCACATGGGGATTGGTTCTCATGTGAACCCTACCCTATATATATATATGATATAGATCAAATAGGGATAGGGCCTTGGTGTGAAAAATAGGGACAAATTTTAGCCTTTAGATTTGATGATGTGGACGGTTAGATTTAATTCCAGGATTTGGTTTTTTAATTTATGAAGTTACGTTTTTTTTTTTGTTTTTTTTTTGTAAAGTAAGGTTAATGTTGTATTTTTGTTATTAATATATAGATTTCCATATCTCACGGTTTTTAATTATGGATAGATATTGTGTATCTTGATTATCCTAATAACCGTCCATATCTTCCGTTTTTTTGTTGTTGCAGAACGTATTCTTCTTTATTTTCTCATTCATAGATGTTTGATCTGGTAGATTAAATATATGCAAATTATAGTAATTTATGTGTTGCTGGTGATTAGGCTTTTGACGATTTTGCGCGGTTTTCTTTTTTAATTTCAATCGTTTAAGTGACAATGGAAGATTTAGGTTCTTAGGCTGTTTACTTTCTTTTTTTCGATTTTTAAATATACTGTATCAATTCTTTATTCCATATGCTTCAAATTGATTGATAGATTGTTCAATAGTAGTATCTTCTACGTGCAGAGTGTATTTATTTTTTAGTGGTGGGATGTAGCATTTATGAATTTGGTATTTAAGCATGGTATATTTTGTGTTTACAGCATTTTATATTGCAGGATTATAACTAGTTCGTGTTCCCTTGTGTTAATTTATATTAGTGTTATTGTAGCATGTTTTTATGTCATTGAAAGCATTGAAAAATACGAGTAGTAGCATTGAATAGTTGTACGGTTTTTTTTCTCAGGACTGATTCACCCCAGTCAAGGTGTTGTCGAAATGTCACCTGGTGGAACGTCAAAGGTATATATTCCACAGGGAAAAAGATGAGCAAGCCGACGAGGAAATGCAGGGATTGCGGAGTAAAAGGCCACCATGATTCAAGGAATTGTCCAGGAAAAAACATGATATGGTTCTAGTTTTTTTGCCCATGTTGCATTTTTTCTTTTTCTTTTTTAATTTTTTGATTTTTTTACTCGTGCTGTTTTTTATTTTACTGTTTCGGTATTCAGTTTTTTATTTCCGTACATTATTTATGGTTCATTAATATTCTTTTATTTATGGTGTCGATATTACGAAGCGTTTACTTAATGGATACATAGCAACTAATGTAGGTTTCCAATAATTATATTCACATAAATATGTTTACGAAGCACCAACAATGAAATATAAATATATTTACTTTCTTTATGAAGCATTTTTGTGAGGTGTATGAAGCATTTTTTTTCGTATTGGTAATAACATCATTAATTAATCTTTTATTCGATGTTTTCAAAAAAAATGTTATTTAAACTAAGAACATTTTGAAGCAAGCTACTCAATTCAGTACAGTTTCGTAGTCCTAATCCATTTCCAAGTAAATTGGATACTAGAATGCGGGAAGGTTATTTTGAAATATTAAGCATTACACTTGAATGTGGGTAGCATTGTAATCGTATTACTATTATTGTTATGTGTATATAATTAGATACTAGCACCAACTTTAAACTTAAGGAAAACTATATTTTGTATCGTCACTATTGAACCAGTTAACCATTTAAAAATAATAATAAATGATTTGTAGCATTAACATAAATGATTTGTAGCATTACCATAAACGATTTGTAGCATTTTCATTCAACTACGTTACACTTCCAAATCCCAAACCATTCAAAAGTCCAAAAACTAAAATCCAAAGATGGATGCATTAATGTTAACTAAGTTTGAGAAATTCAAAATATGCTTGTGACATAGTTCATTTCCTAGCATTGTTCATAAATAATAAAGCAACATTTATTTTGTAAGCAATGATTACACATTCCCTCTCAAAATATCTTCCAGAGTAGGTTGTTTCTTTGTTGAGTTGGCTGAGAAAAACAGATTTTGCATTTGTTGCAATGGTGGCAGTGATAAGTGGTGTTTTTGCACAACATTTTGAGGTTGAAATGAAGTGAATTGAAGAGTTTTGCATGTGCTTTAACCCAAATTGAACTTTTAACCTCCCGATTTGGAAGTTTTGTTTGTTGTTTGACTTTCACAGGAAATGGAGAATTAATAAATGCATTTTTGAGTGATCCAATGCCATGAGAAGATAGAGAATCGAATGAGGAACACGCTGCAAGTTGAATCACCTCAATCGGACAAGAAATGAGGGAGAACGGAGCAAAACCGTGAAAGGTGTCAATGCAGAAATTCTGGCGCGAGTGGCAGCGCAACCCGAGGCGCGACCTACCTGCACTCGCGCCAGAGACATTATTTTCTTCAATCTGGACGCGACCGGGGGCGCGACTGCGCCCGTGTCGCGCCCCCAGCCTAAATGTTTGGATCTGGGCTCTTTCTTCTTCTTATTTGGCGATTTCTCTACACAATTTAACACACACCACACAATACACGATTTTTCTCCAAAAAAAATCCCAAAATTTCCCCCAACACCAAACCCTTCTCTCATCTCCCATCTTCAATCCTCACCCATCAAACCCACACCCTAGCTAGGATTTCCACCTAGCTAGGGTGAATAAGGAAGTTATGGCCCGAAGATGGAGCAAAGAGAAGACGAGCGGGAGCAAGAGTGGAGTTGAGGCCAACTTCCGGGTTGTTCTTAGTTTTTATTCTTGTTTTTGTCTTTGATTTTCTTTGAGATAATTTAATCCTTGCATTTGTATTGATGTTAGGTTAGATTATCTTGTATTTTTGGATT
The DNA here is from genome assembly GCA_026008535.1 of Perilla frutescens. NCBI lineage: Eukaryota > Viridiplantae > Streptophyta > Magnoliopsida > Lamiales > Lamiaceae > Perilla > Perilla frutescens. The sequence goes on along the minus strand of BRKX01000002.1, from coordinate 38,624,171 downwards.
GAGACAATTTGGGTATTTATGCATATATTTTTCTGTTAATTGCTTATGACTCAATTTTATTTCTTGTGCTTATGCTATGTATGAGTGTTGATTAATTGATCACTAATTTGCACGATTTTATCTATTGATTCATGAATCGAGAGATGAGTGTCAATAGACGAACCCTAGGCATGAGATACCTATGTCGATAAATTCGAGAGAATTGAGGCTTAGTGATGTGACCCGGGACTCAATGACCAACGAGACACAAAAGACGCGGAAGCAAAGGGAAGAAACTACATCGATTACGAAAGGATTCTATACTCGAATAACTAGACAACTAAGACTCAATTAAAATACCTAGACAATGACACACAAAATAACACAAATCCAAATAGAAATAGGGCTGTTTTGAACGAGTTTATGGGCGGCTTGGATGAAGGTAATTCGATGGTGATGAATGGGTTTAGAATAGCTAGAGTAGATAGGATATGATAGAGGTTCGAAGGACTTACGGTATAGATGGAAACACGATGAATTTATGCTGAATGGAACCGAACCCTTGATGATCGACACACGATCAGGTCTTGATGGCTTGGGAGAGACACGAACGTTAGTGAAGGATGTAGGACGTTGTTTGATGAAGGTCGAAGGTGGTAGTGTTGAGAATCGCAACCCGATTAATCCCCGGCGTATCTTGTACGACGAAAACGAATCTCTAAGTTGTTCTTCGTAGCGAGTTCACCCTAATTCTTCGTATGAATTAGAACGTTCCCTTGATGTAAGACTCAAAGTTTGCTAGGCTTCAAGAATGATAATTTTCGAGGAAAACAATCAAAAGCTTTAAACGGTTGAGACACAAATTGAATGCAAAAGCAATTTTAATCAATAATGTCTCAAATATCAAAGTAACATGGTTCCCCTATTTATAGGGCCTATTATGCACGAAAATAACTAATAAAAAGGCCTAAAAATCTAATCCAAAAGGATCTCTAACTATACTATAGAAATACCTAAACTAGAATTCTATTCAAGGTAGGAAATTACCTTAAATACAATTCTAGTCAAACCTATGATATTATGAACGAAAATTACACTTATTAATTAATTAAAAACTGATCTAAATAGTCTAAAGTAATTAAATAAATACTATAGTCTAGATAAAAATCAACCCTTTAATTAAATTAAATCAAGGGCGAAAACAGCTCAATGCACAAATGCACTTCTTCTTGCTCTCTTCTTCAACTCTTCAAGTTATATTCTCCATGGTATGATCTTGATCTTCATTAGTTAATAAATTAACTAAAGTATGGCTGCACTTTGCATCTTCTAATTCCTCAAACTTCTTGCGAATCATCACTTGAAAATAACCTTGTAATTTCTTCGCTCGAAGTCGCGTCATTGGACCTTTGAATTGCAGCTCGGGTTCAAGGCCTTCAATGCCTTGCATGGCTTCATCACTTAGTGTGAGGGCTAGAAATCTTAGGAGTTTTTGGTAAGTACATGTGTAAGATTCGTTCGGAGAAGGTGAACCTAGCATGTACCCTCCAAACTTAAGTGTTTCAAGAGAGAGCTTAGACGAGATTTCCCTAGTGAAATTTAGCACCACAAATAGACATTCAATAGGATCTTTAGTGCCAAGTACCGAAGAAATCAATCCTAAAAGTACCTCTACCTTCTTGTCTCATTCTCCATTTATTTTTCCCGTTTATTTATTCCTTTCTTTAGTTTAGATTAGTTAGATTTCTGTTTATCTTATTGTCTAGATAACGATTGAGGTCCGATATTATAGTACACGCAATTAGGTCTAATTAGTCTCTGTTAATACGATACTCTTGCTCGCTATATATACTATAATTGCACCGTACACTTGCGGTATAATTTTAGTCGAATAAAAAAGTCGATCAGGCAGCAAGCTCATTCAAACCCAATGATAGAATAGCACCACAATTTTTGATACGCAGCATGTTCATTTGGGAGACATTTCCTTTCTTCAGATCACAATTCCAAGCATTAGTAAACTGGCTCATGTATGTCTCCATGTGGCGTATAGTGTACACGCCGCAGTCATTGTTGTTCATAGCATCCCTCCAATTCATTTCCAGCCTTGCCATGCATGCACATCGAATGATTACTGACTTGGCCATACATCCTTCCGTGTACAAGTAGTCAGCAAACACATTTTGCTGAGAAACAGGACAACGGGTTGAATTCAATTTTAATAGCATTGTTTATCAACTGAATAAATGTACACAAGGTAAATTTAAATCACGTTTCAGAATGAATCGTCAAATTCAAATTACTCATAATCAACAAACATTCGAAGCATTGTATCAGGTATTATGTAGCATGTAGAGTCATCATGACCCTGTTATAGTCAAATAACTTCTACTTAGCACTGAAATTCTATTTTAATAGCATTGTTTATCAACTAAATAAATGTACACAAGGTAAATTTAAATCACGTTTCACAATGAATCGTCAAAATCAAATTACTCATAATCAAAAAACATTCGAAGCATTGTATCAGGTATTATGTAGCATGCAGAGTGATCATGACCCTGTTACAGTCAAATAACTTCTACTTAGCACTGAAATTCAATTTTAATAGCATTGTTTATCAACTGAATATGTGTATACAAGGTAAATTTAAATCACGTTTCAGAATGAATGGTCAAATTCAAATTACTCATAATCAAATTTATGCAATGATACATATTTCATATCATCAAATTTCTCTCCATTTGTCCGGAAACCAGCAAAAATATATGAACTATACATTTCACTAAACATCGACAATTTCACAAGCATATGCATGTGTTGCACTAACACACATGTACCATAGCATTGATATGTTTTTTGCAGAAAATATATAGTTATGCACATTACCCAGAATATCATTCACACTAATTCAAGATAAACCCATATTCTTCCAAAAAATATAAACCCATGTTCTTCCAAAAAATCAAAAATCACACAGACCAAAATCAGTCAACCACAAATCAGACACCACAACAATTAACCCATTCATCCAAAGATTTTTAATAATTTCCCAAAAAGATCCCAACCACAATCCTGAACAACTCTTCACCCATTCGGAATCATTCAATTTTATTTCCGATCCACAATAATTCTTCACTTATCGAACAAGACTCCTCAACGTCGATTAAAACATTCAAACTTACCGGATTTATGTCGACCCATTTTTTCTCCCTCTGGTACTTGTATCGAGTCTCCGCCGCGATCGAAAACCAACGCAACCTCCTATAATCGACTCGCCGACGCTCAGGAGAAAGCCATCGCTCACCTGATCAGATGGCCGCCGGAGTCCTTGTCGGTTTTTCGCCGAGTCTTGGGGTTTACCCTAGGGTTTGTGATTTTGGGGGTGAAAAATCATTTCATATACAAAATAGATTTCTTCTCCGATTTCGTGTCTCCCGATTTTGTAGGGATACAAGTTTTAATGCAGTAGGAGATATCAACTTCCGTATCTAGCGCAAAAAATAAGATATGATTACATATGAAATAATGATGCTATTTTACACAAATGCCCCTTACTTATGTAATTTATAATAAAATTACGAAAACTACCATTTAATCTCTACCATCAATCTTGCATATTTGTGGGGATGAGATTTGTCCCTAATTTTCACACCACCACTTATCCTTAGAATATCCAACCCCTATATATATATATATATATATATATATATCATAGTTCAAATACAAACACTATTCCTATGTAGGAAATAGGAACAAATCTAGACCTTTGATTCATTTAATTTGTATGGTCAAGATTCATCTATGAAAATGGGGTTGGAAATGCAATTTTTTAACAATTATTTTAAGTGAAGGGTACAGATATAATTTTGAATTAACATGGAAAATCAGATCTCATATATTGTGGAAGTTTCCTATATTTATGGAATTTTATTTTTGGACGGTTATTTTTTTCATTAATCGTTCATATCAAAATTCAACATCCATCTTCCTTCACCAAAGCAGAGAAACTACTCACACATTGATTATCATCAATTCCCTAGATCATCATTTCGCAGAAGTAAGATTGATATCATCTGGTCTTCTGCGAACATAGATACAACTGGAGATTTCAACATCTTCAATTAATTTCTCGAGTTTTACGACATCTAATTATAGATATTATCAAATGCGAAAAAGAGAGATGACAATTGCAGATGGCGGGCAAAGATCAATCGACGAGATTTGAAGGTACTCTAATGGTGTTTTGATGCCTGATATTTGTATATAAAGTTTGTCTAATGGTGTTTTGATGTTTGATGTTTTCGTATTGTATGATTTTCATTTTGATAAAACTAGGGTTTATGAATTATGTTGATTTCTGACGATTCTTGATAATTTATTTGTGGATTTGTGTTAAATTGTGAATAAATTGATGATTATTTAATTTTAGCAAACATTATTTGGTGTTATAGCAAATTCGACAGTTCATATTAGCATACATTTGTATCAAATTAGCACCTGTATAGCAGAAACTTATTCCTACGTTTTTAGCAAAAATTACTTATGTAAGAAAATAACAATTTATGAGTATGTATTTAAAACAAAATATTATTGATGTAAGTTTGAATCTTATATGTTTATTATGTGTGTAACATTGTATTGCAGACGTCAAAAGCTATTGATATTGTTCAAGAGATTGTGCATGACTAACATACTTTATCTCATTCTCCTAACTTATATTGCTCATGTGGCGCTTCATGTTTCTCATCAGTAGGATCCTCTGAACATCGGAGAAGTGGAAGATGATTTCGTTGATAAAGCTCCTAATTCCTTGGATACCCCTATACCTGCTATTGAAGTTATTGATTATCTTATTTCTTTAGTGGACTTTTTCTAAGAAGAAAATTTATCATAACAGAAAGCCAGTCTTCCCGGAAAGAGCCGCTAGTTTTTCCCGAAGAGTGCTGAAGATCAGACCGGATTGGATTAACCGGATTCAAGTTAGCAAATGCTAACAATATCATTAGCATTTAAAATATATACTGTTAACAAAAGATTTGTACTTTGTTAGTCAATTTTTGGATGGCTGATAACAATTATGATTATTAGCAAATAATTATACACGGAATAGCATAGATTATCATCCTTGTTAGCAAATCTGTTAGCATATTGTATGTTGGTGCTTGCATAGTGAAAATATGTTAATTAGCAAATAATAATATTCTTTTTAGCATATATCGTGAATAATTTTAGCAGAAAATATTACATCGCAATTGATTTATTTTGGAAGGCTACATATGATGTATGTTTTAATCTTACATATTTGTTGGCATACTATTGAAATTTTTTCTAAGTAAGCAAAATGTTAATTATATCATTAACATTTAAAGTATGGATTGTTAGCAAATGGGGAATGATTTTAGTTTTGTTTAGATGTGTTCTATTTTGGTTAGGTCGTAATTTCAAAGTTAGCAAATGCTAATTACATCATTAGCATGTAAAATATGAACTGTTAGCAAATGATTTGTCAGCATATTTTTGTGTTAAACATACTCATAGAATTATTGCTATAAACATATGCATAATTTTCTATAAATAAATGCACGAGTTGCTAAAAATATTATTAATATATAAAACTAAGAAGTGTCACGAAGAAGCAAATTTGTACTTTAATTTTTTTAATTAAAGACTACCATTACAAACCATTGCCTACAATAAATGGCCAACATATCGAAATCGTTCAAGAATCAGGCGAACAACAAAAGAAGCACAATTCATAAAAAAATTTGCTATATATTAACACATACATAATTTGCTATAAACATTAGCATATGTTGCTAACAGTTACTTATACGATTTTCATCAGTTTTTTGGATACAACACTTTAAACACACATTTGCTAGAAGCATTAATAATATGAAACTAAAAAATGCTACAAAGCATCAAATTTGTGCTTCGATTTTTTTTATGTAAAGCCGACCATTCCAGACCACTATCTATAATCAATAACAATATAATTTCTAATTAAATCATCTCATAATAAACATAATATAATTTTTAACAATGGTCATAATATTAAAAATCAAACAAAGACAAAATAAATATTTTTGCTAATAATGGTCATAATATATGTTAATACACATGTAATTAGTTGCTAATAAATATCTTTTCAAAATGCGAGCATTAATAGCAATGATTTAAATATTTTTTGCTATCATTTTTCATAATATTTGCTAAAACTTATTTAATTATTTGCTAACAAGCATATTTTCAAAATGTGAAATGTAAGTATTTTTTGCTAGCATTAATCATAATATATGCTAAGAGGTAATCAATTATTTGCTAAGGTACAATATTTTGATTCTTCATAGATGATATTATGATTACAAAATATCTATAACATTCATAACATACAATCAATTGGTGTAAATAACATACTCATTGTATCGAGGGGAAGATTTGAAAAACTTATTACAATCGTTAATTCCAAACATACTATGGGGAAATGCAAATATAAAATGTAAAATGAGAATTTATGATAAAATCAATTATGACATTTGCTAATATGTACTCAACAAATGAAATAAATATTTTACAAATGAAATTGGGAGTCTAAAACTATCATACATCTAATTAACATGTTGTTCTTACAGTCAAACGTTTCAAAACCCTACAGATATGCACAAAATCGTATAAAGTATATGTACACCAAAATATTAGAATCCTAGTTCTTTAAGACAAGTATAGATAAACACGAAAATATAATGTGAAAGGTTATAATCAAACTAAGTGAAGAAATAACATTAAAGTGCATAACAATGCTCTTTTTCTTTTTCTTCACCCATCTTGCATTTGCCCTTCGCTTGTCAAAATTGACAAAGAAATATGAACATTAGTATGCGTAACAACGTAACATCAAAACTATAAACTTTAAGATATTTGTCTTTGTCCACGTGGCACTTTGGTGAATTTCTTAGAAGTACATGCACATTACATACTATCAAAAATAATTTTCACCAATCAGTTTATAATAGAATCACTTTGAATAATGCTAACTATTCCATTAAGTTTTGCTAATAATCATAATTGATATCATTCATCTAAATATTGACTATCATAGTACAAATTAGTTGCTAACAACCTATATTTTAAATGCTAAATGTATTTTTAGCATTTGCTAACTGAGAAATAACAGCTAACCAAAAACAAAACACAACCATATAAAATTATAATAATCTCTCATTTCCTATCAGTCTATAATCTAAATGCTAGTGATATCATTATCATTTGCTAAGTTGGAAAAATATTCAAAGTTATGCAAACTAAACATATAAGATTAAAACATACATCATATCTAGCCTTCTAAAATCAACCAATTGCAATACAATATTTTATGCTGAAATTGTTCACCATATATGCTGAAAAGAATATTATTTGCTAATTAACATATTTTCATAATAAAAGTACTAGCATACAGTTCACTAAACATATTTGCTAACGGAAATGCTAACATATGCTATTCCGTCATAATTATTTGCTAATAATCATAATTTGTACTATTTAATTCTACCAATTGTAAATGTCCAATATCTCTGAACTGTTGAAGGATCAATCAAACAATAAAAGCAGCTCAAATCATAAACAGAGAAATAATTTAAACTCGTGATTTAATAGAATGAAAATCAATCTTTATTCAAAATAAGCAAACAAAATTATTATGATCATCCCTCTAAATATTGACTGACATAGTACAATTCGGTTGCTAATAACACATTTTAAAAGCTAAATATATATTTAGCATTTGCTAACATAGAAATTAAGAGCTAACCAAAACACAACACAACTAGTCAAAATTATAATCATATCTCATTTGCTAGCAATCCGTATTTTAATTGCTAATGATATCATTAGCTTTTGCTAACTTGAAAAACATTTCATAATATACAACTAAACATACATTATATATAGCCTTCCTAAATCAATTAATTGCAAGATGATTTTTTCTAACAAAATTATTCACCATCTATGCTAAAAAAAAGTATTTTATTATTTGATAATTAACATATTTTCACAATGCAATCATCAACATACAGTATGATAAATATATTTGCTAACAAGAATGATAATATTTTCTACTCTGCGCATAAATATTTGCTAATAATCATAATTGATATCGTTCATCAAAATATGGACTATCATAGTACAAATCAGTTGCTAACAACCCATATTTTAAATGCTATATATATCTTTAGCATTTGCTAACTTGAGAAATAACAGCTAACCAAAAACAAAACCCAACTATACAAAATTATAATAATCTGTAATTTGCTATCAGTCCATATTCTAAATGATAGTTACATCATTATCATTAGCTAAGTTGGAAAAACATTCCAAGTCATGCAAACTAAACATGTAAAATTAAATCATACATCATATCTAGCCTTCCCAAATCAACCAATTGCAATATAATATTTTATGCTGAAACTGTTCACCATATATGCTGGAAAGAATATTATTTGCTAATTAACATATTTTCATAATAAGAGTACTAGCATGCAGTTCGCTAAACATATTTGCTAACGGAAATGCTAACATATGCTATTTCGTCATAATTATTTGTTAATAACCAAAAAAATACAAAATCAAACCCCATCAACATCCAAATTTTTTATTAACATTGCTTTCACCTAGATTTTTTTAGTTTCAAGTAATATCATTAAAAAAAATTGCAAATATTACACAACCCAAAAACAAAAAAAATCCAGAAAAGGAAAACCCCAAAATGTAAACATTAGTAAGCACGCAAATATTCGAATATGAAGTACACCATTCTACATATTTGAAAAAAATCGCATCTGTCATCAAAGAAACCAAACCAAATGAAAAAAAAAAACCGATGCTTGAATACCTGGAGTTCTTCTTGATGAACGTCTCCTCGTCATCTGCTGTTGTAATCGGCTTTCGATGTGTAGTAGAATGAAACACCGTCGCCGATAAAGCAAGGAAATGGCCTACTGGATTGCCGAATTTTTGGGAGAAAATGGGATAAGAATCGTCGCTTCAAAGGTTCAACTGGAGTGGTAAATTTTGCTATTAACTAACCCTAGATTTGATTTTGGAAAAGAATCGATGTCAAATCTAATTCAATTTGGAGTCTTTTGGTGGGCTTCATGCCATAATTACATGCCTACATTTTAGGGACGTGATTTTAGTGTAATGTTTTTACCCTTTTTTACCCCTTGAAATTCAGATATATGAAAAAGGAAAACAATTGCAATTTGATCCCTAGATGTAAAATTAAATCTATGTCGTTGATTTGGAACAGATCTATGGTTAATATTTGTTCCTATTTCCTACAGGGGGAGTGGTCTTCATTTTAACCCACCCCTATATATATATATATATATATAGTTACAAATTAATATTTCAAGTAGTCCAAATTTTATTCATGTTCAATTATCATTTTATTTCTAACAAATGCCATATTTTAAAAATAAAATACATAAAGATACAAATTTCTTTATCACAAACTATTTATTGAATATTTAATTTAGTAATTATTATACGTATTAAATAATTCAAAATTATGATTAAATAATTTATACTTTTAAAAATATTGACTAAAACTAAATCACAATTTAATTAAAATATAATACAAATACCCTTCATACAAATGCGCCATTTCATAAAAATTTTGATTGTGCTTATTTCAATTAAGTATTTTATGTGGAGCATTTATAAAAAAAAATTCTCCTCACACTTTTCATCAATTTTTATAAATTTTAAGAAATTATTTGTTTTATTTTATGAATTTTCATATCTAGAACTTTAATTAGTTATATGTTTTTGGGTGTTTCTATTTACACCACAATTTTTTTTTTCACACCACAAAAAAAATTCTTTTTTTATTCATTTTTTATTTACACACTACACTAAAAGACTATTATATCATTCAATTTAAAAAAAATTAAAATTAAGAAATGGACACAATGAAGGTCGTTACAAACAAGTTTCTGAACCCACAATGGTGTATTCACAAACTTGTTTTCAAACCTAGCATTATAGAATCAGAAATAATTTTCTGAACCGCCTTTGTGACATTCAAACTGTAATTTACAAACCCCTTTCGACGATATAAATGTGCAACCTCAATAGAAGTCTCGAAAAACCAACAAATATACGTTCTAACAATAGAAAACCACTTATATTACTCGTTTCTAAAACAAACTCCATCTTCCATGGTTTACTTGCACACAATGTCCTTGAATTCAAAGTTTGAGAAACTAGATTGAAGTAAAAATATATGCAAACTCACTCTGGTCAAATTGGAAGATGGATGGAGCTAATGTTTTATTTATTTTTTCTTTTTCTTTTTATATTTATTAAATTATTTTATTTTTATAGTATGGAAAGAAAAACTCGTAGTGTATTGAGATAAAAAAAAAAAAAAAAAAAAAGAGATATCTCAGTAATCTAAAAAATAATTATTTTTACATTTTTTTATGGTGTGGAAAAAAAAATATGGTGTAGAAGAAAAACTTGTAGTGTATTGAGATTAAAAAAAAAAAAAAAAAAAAAAAAAAAAAAAAAAAGAGAGAGAGAGAGAGAGATATCTCAATAATCTAAAAAATAATTATTTTTACATTTTTTTATGGTGTGAAAAATAAATTATGATGTAGATAGAAACACCTACCCATAATTTTTTTTTCGTGCGATTGAAACATAAAACAAGGTCAGAAAATATAAGAAAATACTGGTATTAGGGGATCAAACCCAAACCACACCTTGCCAGCTGCCAGTCTAAGATTTTGATTTGATTCATTTTCATGTTGCATATCGCATTTCACCGTCATCAAACCACGATAATAGCAAAACACGAGATTAAACTCGAAAATACAATAGAAAATTTCATGCTCAATAATCGTTCCCCACCACCATCCATAATTATTTACATTCCCCTTAAAATTGCCAAGTAAAAAATCCACTGAGAATGAAGACCATGCAAGATTTTTCTAATCAAATCCACCCCGACTTGTAGAGGAAAAACCACCTCAGTAGTCATAGCTCCTGCACTATTTTTCCAGATTTCGGATCAACATTTACCAGGATTCCATCATATTGTTCATCATACACTTCCCATCCAACAAGAACAACAAAGTAAATCACGACAAGCATCAGCTCATGGTGACACTACGAAGACAAAGAAGAAACAATTAAGTTCCAGAATTATAGACGAACAGTGCTGTTAGAACTTGGCCCCTTTCCTTCACCAGCATCGTTTCAGAAACGTCATCTTTAACCAGAGTCAGCTTCCTTAGTCACAACATTAGCGCAGATTTGCTGAGAAGTCCCTTCTCTTCAGGCAGGGCATGCCGGTACTCTTCTTTCTTCTGGCGTGTATAATGGCAAATACCCGATGGCAAGTCACGGGCTCGATAAAACAGGAATTTGTTGATACAGGAACAGTTTTTTCTTAAGCATGTAACTTGCTCTCATTCTGAGGGAGAAGCTAGGATATCATTTCTATTGCACCAGGCAAAATGCTGAACTTTCTTGGAAGGAATCCTAAATATTCCCCATCCGACTGGACAAATATACTGCGACTGCCAGCAATCTCCTCGACTTCAATTGTACATGCACTGCAATAATACAAGGAAGATTCCAAATAAAGAACGATACATTTGACAAATCATACACAGGGTATGAGCAATGGAAATAAACAAAAGGGGAATAGAAGACAACAATTGAGCACACGTGACATGAGAAATCCAATATCCCCACCTCAACCCCCAAAAAGTGTCATATCTCATTTCTCCTTATGTAAGCAGCAGCCTTCAATTTCATTTCCCCTTTATTTTTAGAAACGCGAGAAATTAATTTCCATTAGATTTAGACCACTGAAGTGCTTGCACTAATCTCAAAGATTTTTTAATTAAAGATTAATAACAATATTAATAGTGTGACAACTAGGTCAAGAGCCTCCAAAACCAGCAATTGCAGCTAATAAGTCAAATGTCATATGAGAATGGGAATACCATTGCCACCAAGTTTACCTTCTAGAAGATACGTTTTCCACAGACAAGTGTGTACCATTATACAGCTTGTGCAGATTGAGGATGAAATCATACCATTTGAAGTCCTGAAGAACAACCACCTGAAAAAGAAGTACGGGGCCGTGAAATTATTGATGTGACTTTTTCTTTATTTTACTGTAAGGAATTGTTGGGGGTTCCGTCAATTGAGCAAAACATAGGGCTATATACGAGCAAAGCTATTCGGATATCAGCTAAAAAAACCTCATTCAATCAATTGTTAATCTTAAGAAGCTGAGCTCGAGCTTAGTAGTATTTGGCTCATTAGCTCACAAACATGGAGAGGGGCTTGAGCCTACTCCTATTTGGCTTGGTTCGTTTACAGCCCTAGCGAAAACATGTATTCGTTGCACCTCAAAGTTCCTGCTAGAAGGGAGTGCGTTTGGTGTAATCTTCATTCCACCACCAAAATATTTGGCATTCCCAATGCAAAGAGCTGTTACCTGGGAATAAACTTCCCAGTCACCATCATCAACCTTGGCAACATTAACAAGGTAAGATTTTATTAGGAAAAAGTTAATATACAGGGAAAGATTCTAATAGGACAAAAGAAAAAAAAAATTCAGATAAATACCTTTATTCTAAGATCCTGGTTATGATGACCAAAAAATGCTTGCAAAGCACCTATAACATAACAGAAATTTCCAAACTTCTTGTATCTTGATGCATAATAACCAGCCTTAGCACTCCTGAAGGTTACCATAATCAAAGGCAAAGAACCAAGAAACATTTTCAAGGACACAGTTTAAAGCATTGGCAGCAAAAATATGCTTACAAATGAACATCAGCAACATTTATGAAATAGTGTGAATCTCCACTCTCTCCAGTAATAACACCTGCATCAATGCGAGATCTAATCCCTGGAAATAACAAATGAGAAGAGAATGTGCACTTAATTTGTTAGGGTTGCATTCCGTTACAAAATCTGACAAGGTAAAAACAATCTACCCAAAGAATCCTCAAGAAGAGCACACAAGTAGGATACCTCTAGAAATGCGTTCAATAGCATCACGAGGGTCATTTTTCCTGATAAAAAAAAAGGATAGAATTACATTGACATTCAAGTGCCCTAAGAGATTTACAACTAATGGAAATCTCCTCTAGGAAAAACAGAACCAGGAGATTGAACTGACCAGCCAAATGTTCTGGAAAAGTCAGAACCAGTTCCCAAGGGAATAAGCTGTAGATAGGAAAACAAATACAACCATTTTTAAATGATCACAATTACCATACGATTTTTGAAAGTAAACAAACGTATGAATTCGACCTTTCTGAGAAGGAATACATATGTGCTGCATTTATAAGGAAATGATTGTCACTTACACCAAGAGCAGTTGTATGGCCAGATTGGTCATGATCAGAAACAGGCTTCCCACCCCAGAAGAAGCCATTAACCACCTGCAATAATTTGCCAACAAACTGACAACAGGGCAATATCTAGTGTAGTCCAAGAATGTCTTATTTGCAATGACCTCTTACAGCTCACAAGATATACACTTACTGGTTTTACAGTGAGAACAAAAAATTTATATAAGGAGCCTATATGCTAGCAATCAAATAGTAGCTTCATTCTGACACTAGATCATAGAAAAGAATATCGAACAATCATTTATCACTTCAAATAAAATGGAACAGAGTTATGAACTGCGATATGAGCTAATATCACACAGCTTTAAGAAAATCTAATAAAAAATCTAATTGCCAGCTGAGTCACTATATAGTGGCTGCAGCAATATCCGTTCTTAAGAGTTACAGCAAAAAACTTAAATATACCAATTCTGACCTCTACTGAACTACTATTCCATTGACAATTAATTGTATCCAGCAGAGCAGAGCAGGAATAGATGCAGCTCGCAATTAGTCATTTCCTGCAGTGCCAATGTAAGAATGATACTGGGTTCTTGGTAAAGGAAGAAAACACACCTCATGAAGGGTTCCATCACCTCCAACTGCAATCACTGCATCAGCACCCTCACGTATGGCCTGACCACAGAATGGCTCAAAATCCATATTTTGTCCAATGCAGTCGGTCAAATATAATAGTTATTTTTTCTCAATTCTCACCTCCCTTGTAATATCAATGCCATGGCAAGGACCAGAAGTCAAAGATTCACATATCTGACCACAATACAAAAATAAAAAAAAAGACAAGTAAATGTCTGTAGAAGAATACAAGAATGCATGAGCTATTACACGGTGAAAACAGCTTAATTACAAGCTAGTAACAAAACAAGGCCAAATGAGACTGGACTAAGATGGATCTTGTGTCTGAGATTATGTCTGAGCAGTTGGTGCTTTCTCGGTGGTAAAGTTAAAAAAACACAATCTACGATAACCTAAAAGACAGATTAGAGTGACTTCATCATAAGCAGCCAGGTTTGGAACAAAAATCATCTAGCAGAACAGCTTAATTAACTATCGAGCTTCCAAGTTCCAGGAGTGCATCAACGGGCAAATACTGAAGCATACAATCTTATAATACACTAACTTGCAAGGAAGTGATTTCAATTGACAGAAACAAATCAAGGCATACTTAAAATGTAAAAGCCAACAATCCAATAACAGAAACAGGCAAATTTAGTCTTGAATTTTTAGAATTCACTGACTGTAAATGCAGCAGTCTGAAGCTTAATTCAATCTCCAAATTAAAACTACCAAATAGCCCTTCAACAACAACCAAAAATATCAAAGTACGTAAAAATTCGAACAAAACAGTTACTCACATTACAATCAGAACCAAGGCGAGACCTCAGGTAAGGCAACAGTTTCTTCCACTCCTTGCCCGTCCTTCCATTAGCTCCTGCTCCAATATCAACCATCAGAAAACACTAAATTCCCAAAGGAAATGATAGTTCATGCAAAAGTAGGTTTCAACAGCCGCAGATTCCTATCTAACAAGATAAGCAACAAATCCAACATTTTCTCCACCGAATTAATAACACACAGTGCGCGCCTCTGTAATGCAATCGAGAGTACAGGAAAGCGAAACAGACCTCGAGGATTGACGACGAAGACAATGTCTCGGCGGCGAGAGGTGGCTCCGGCGCCGACGACGGTACGGTCAGCGGCGAGATCTGGTGCGAGCGGTTGTTCTGCTCTGATGAACGAGGGTTTAGCCATTGGCGCGATCGCCGCTGCACACGAAATCATAATTGCTAGTGCATATATAAATTTATGTTAAGGCCAACAATTTATAGTATCGGATAGTGATTAAGAGGGAAGATTTTATGAGATTAAGATTAATTCCCGTGATGAGTTGTAATCTACAGTTTGAGCTCCGTTGTTTTATTTCGGCGGAATTGACTATCGAGACCCAGCGGCGGCCATAATCTTAAGAATTATCGGCCTTCGTCGAATTGTCGTCTGCCAACATTTTCCTTTTCCATTTCCTAATTTAATAATTCATTTTTTCTTTTACTTTTCATTTATTTTAACTTTTATGGATTTAGATTAGAGCTCAGAAAATAAGTTATATTTGTCGATTTTGGATATTAAAAAGAAAAAAAAACTATAAGTTAAGAACTTTAATGATTAAAATAGAGTTAATTGTATAATTATTTTTGCAATGGTAACATCCCAAATATTAATCCGGTCTTATGTGTCTAATACTTAAATGACGTGGTTATATAAATTCACTATATTCAGCAAGATTCTCCATCAGCTTCATCTTCACAATACTTCCTTTTATGCTGAATTAATATTGAGATGTTAGAATTGTAAAATTATTAAATATTGTGATATGAATTATAAATTTTTAAATATTGTGTGAAAATTACAAAATGGTGCAAACGTTGTGTAAAATTCTGTAATTAACACAGTAAAATATAAATCTGACACTCACAAATATTTTAATTATTATTATATTAATTTTCAATAAAATTACTACTATACATGCATGAACTACTAAAATTTAATAAAAAAATAATGAAAATAAATAAAAAATAAAATATGTTATCGTTTAGACTTTAAATGGATAGTTTCAATCATTTAGATTTTACATGGATAGTTTTATTTTTTTTATTGGTAGATAGCATAACTTTTGACTTTTGAGTGTTAATTTTAATTAGATGTAACACTGCACGAAATATGTTATTAGATTATTATTTTATTTTAGAATTATTAAAAGGTGATTAAGAATTAAATTAGGTATGAATGAAATAAATTTAGAAATTGAATGAATGTATGAATGGATTGACAATTCTTATGATTGTTATGTCACCGGAATGCATAATTAGTTTGTTTTTTGTTATAATATATTCATATGTTACATTTATTTTGGTACCACTCTCATTTTTTTTCAATACAATTTTAAGAACTATAAAAAAAGTAATATATATTTTAAAATAAATATATAATATAAAAATAATTATAAAATAATAATAATAATAAATTATTTAATATAAATTTCAAATTATTTTTCTAAATATGATCAAATAATATTATAACACATGAAGCTGACGCGCCAGCCATTCCTTTTTTTTTGTTCCTTTAATATGCTGCTTGGCTTTTTCCTTTTTTTTCGTTCCTTTACTGTTTCGCTTTTTTTTTTTCTCTCTTTTTGCCTTTTACGTTTTTGTCTTCAGCTTTTAAAAAATTATTTCACTCGAATAAAAGATAAAAAAACTAAAGTAATTCAAAAAATTAAATTAATTCAGTTTAATTTTCTAATTCTATTTTAGGGTATATATTTATTTCAAAAAATTAATTATTGAGCGTAGTGTATAAGCTCACGCATTAATATCTGACGAGTGTAATGCACGTGACGACGGATATATATATATATATATATATATATATTTGTAGAAAAATGAAGAAATTAAAATGTGGAAAAAAAAGGAAAAGGAGAAAGGGAAAAAGGGAAAAGAGACCACTGGAAGGAAAAAAAAAGAAGAGAACCAACTCATGAATCAAATAGAGATCCGGCTAAACGAGATAATAGTATATCAATTGTATATAATAGTATAACGAGATAATCCAGAGATGAATATATCTCAATTATTAAAAAAGATTATATTCACTCGAATCAGTAACTTTTCAATCATAGAAATTTAATAGTGTCAGGTGAAAATTGTAAATATGAGATTTATAGATATTCAAGCATGTGAATGAAATTCAAATTTCACATTGTGAACAGAAGGTTTCTTGAATCTCACAAGTAAAATGCTCTGATTACTTTAATGGGCAGAATGAAAATTTCAAGAATTGGATGATTTCGTAAGAACACAAACAACACTAGAATTTCCAACCAGAAACTCAAAATCATCACTTCTAACATAAATACAATATAAGAAACATCCAAGGAAACAATACCGATGAAGTTCCTCGACGAGAGAAGAGTTCTATCTCTTCTTGGTCTTTTGCTTCGACTTCGATTTTGATTTCGAGTCGAAGTGATGGGACTTAAGCTTCTTCTTGCGCACTATGGTTGCAGGTGCAGCACCTTCTCTAAATGGCATTCCCATGAGAGCCAGCAATCTATGCGCTTCTTTATCCGTATTGGCTGTTGTGGATATGCAAACATCCATCCCCCTCGGCTTACCAAGGATATCGAAGCTTAGCTCTGGGAACACACTCTGTTCACGGAAGCCTATGCTGTAGTTACCATTTCCATCAAAGCTATTGGCGCTCACCCCTTGAAAATCCCGTGTTCTAGGAAGTCCTAAGTTGATGAGCCGGTCAAGGAAAGAGTACATTACCTGTCACAAACCAATGAAGTTGAGTACAATTGCTTGAATGTAGTTATTCGTACCTTTTCAACATGTGAAATATCCATAGGCAACATTGCAACAAGACACGCAAAGGAAGCAATATTTTGCATTTATTACACACAACAGCTGATAGCAGTTTCTAAGAGACTTCCCCACACCTCTCAAGGACGACTCTGGTTCAAGTAACTGAGGAATCAAGAATTTCAGTCTTTCAATTGCCATTGTTTCAAGATTTGTTACGCTAGATCCATAATGCCCCCAGAAAAAGAATATGATAGTAATCAGTTATTTTTTTCCCTTTCGCCGCACTGATACGAGCATGAAGTGTTCATTTTCTATCATGTGTTCTACATCAGTAGGAGGTATCATAGGGTCGGTGGGACTATAGAGAAATATTGCAATTTTTTTCCCTCATTTATAATGTCAAATATCTTCATAATCACGTGAGGGTAAGCAGTAATTATCATATCAGATGAGCTCTGGAGCTTTTAATGATTGCAGTAATTTAACATTCTAGAACCGGGAGCTCAATCACCACAACCCTTTTTTTCCAGACCATCACTGAATTGATCACTTGTAGAAAGAATGTTCACTATTACCTCTGTCTACCTCTAGGTCAGTCAGTTTCACTAGGAATGTCCAAAAAAATGCATCGCATAATCGTGTCAATCTCCTATGACTTTTATGCCGAACAAACCAAAATACTTAATCAGAAAGAAAGTAATGCAACAGTAATAATATCTCACATTGCCTCTTAGCGTGCAAGCAATCCCAAGTGGTTGTCCTTCTCTAATCTTAAATGTGGCGATGGCCTTCTTTGCTCTAGTCTTAATCGGTCTTTGCCCAGTAATAAGTGCCAAATCATTCATAGCTGCATCTAAACCCTTCGCATTCTGGGCAGCCTCTCCAATTCCACAGTTCACCACAATTTTATCTACTTTTGGGACCTGTACATTCACAGGGTGAGATCAGACAAGCACCCTAAACGTAAAACATAATCTAACATCTAAAATCAGCTTTCAACTCTTTCTTGGTGAAAATTATTGTTACAAATCTATCAGCGGCAGAGAGAAGGTATAAATGCATATCTACATACACACTCAATAGCATCATCATAAAGCTTTTCTGTACAGAGAAGACTATTATCCGATTTACTATAAATACAGAACATAATAGTAAGATATTGGCTTCAGAAGTTGAGCTCTCAACTATTTCCAAGCCCTCAAACTCAATGCATCTTACAGAAGCTGAAACTTTTGCTAGACACAACTCGCCCCATCCTTCCATAATCAGTTTTACTGAAATCAATCCGTGAAAGTTGATAATCTATATAGCTTTGCACAAACCACGTAAATTTGTAAGGAAAGAAAACAAAATCAAACAACGGTTTTCCGTGTGCATGAATAATTGAAAGGAGCCAAACATACAAACAACTTATTCAAAGTAAAACACTGAACACAGATATAAATCAAATCACTAGCTATTTATTTAACCATATACTACATTCAAATAGAAATAACCAGCCACGTTGTCAGTTCACCCAATTAAATTCGTTGCGCACACAAATACAGAAATCACGACTAATAATCAGCTAAAAACGCCAAAATAATCAACAAAAAGTAAAGGAAACAAATTCCGAATGATTTCTCCACCTTCCTCACGGCTCACTATTATCACCAAACAAATTACCAAAATTCTGACAAAAAAAAATCGAGAATATCACAGCATACCTGATGAACATTAGTGTAATTGAACTCTTCTTTGAGCAACGGCACAATTTTCTCGAGGTAAGAAGCCTTGAGCCGGTCGATTTTCTCGGCTTCGGATTTCTCCACCAGGACGACTGACGACGCCTTGACGGAAAGACCGCCGGATCGTACGCCGGAGAAGTTGACGGACGGCATCCAGACGGAGAACTGGCCATGAAATGCCGACGCCGTGGAGTGCAATAGCGCGGGAGATAACGCCATTGTAGGTACAGCGGAGATTGGGATTGAAGTTGAAAGTTCTATTTTGTGTGGGTTTTGTTTTGGATGAGGATAAGAGAATGGACACCGCTGTTGATATTATTTACCGTCGTACCACTCTAATGGTAATAATTTTTTACTAAGTTATTTTTTTAAAGTGAATTGTAATTATAAATTTTTTTCGTAGGCTCGTAGTTTTATGGAAGGGTAAAATGATCTCAAGAGCCAAGATTAACATAATCTTAGTATTTACTATTTTTGCACTAAAATGAACGATGTGAATTAAAAAAATAATATTTAGACATTTCTTGTTGGTTCACCAAGTCCGAATGATTTGAATTTTATACGTACCCATTATTTATTGGACAATTTAGCCAAATATAACATATATCCTCGAGATTTATTTGACAGTTTTATCAAATTTCAATATGTTGTTGGGTTGTTTGATCACTTCATGTGATTTTTCTCTTCGTTTTCTATTTCGATTAATGGAAGTTTTGAATGTGAAATACATGTTCTCTAAAGTTCGGAGTTACTAAGATTCGATAAATAGGACGTAAATGGGTGAGTTAGCCCACTTTCTGGGCAATCCAATCTCTGGTTGTGGATTTCAAATCACCTGTCCAGCTATACCATTTACTGTGATATTTCTTGTACTAAATTTATACTAATTTTTTTTTTTATTATTCAGTTTAATTTTAAATTTTTATTTAAGTTTTATCATTCCCCAATTAAGATATATTAACAAAATTAAAAAAAAAAAAAAGTTTCGAAGTTTGATCCGTTCATTGTAGCCTGTTGTGCTCATGATAGGCCAAGTACGAATTGACAATCTTCACCCCAAACATCCGGTAAATTACATGCTACTTAATGGGTAATATCCAATATGTTACATTAGATTTAATGTGACATTCTCATTTATCACAATACATCTATTTTGATATATGAATATGTCACGTAAATTTATTGTGATACATTAAATATTACCTCTTGCCAGCATAGAATTTTCCCCAAACATCCTATGGAAATAGAACTCAATTTTGCATTCTCTGCCGTCACGATAATTGATTTTCATTTATGAATTCAATTAAAAGACATTGGACTCATTATACTACAGTGTAAATTTATGTATGTGATTCAGCCCGGATAAACAACTTAGAATTCAATTATATCATTACCTAATGTTTGAGGACCCCGTTAAATCAAAAGGATACTTCACGAACTAATTACAAAAATTGAAGAATCATACCCCACTTATATATGATAAAAAAAAAAGTATGATATGTATACTTTCAGATATGATTCATCCAACATCTAATATACTTTTTTTAGTTTTTTTTTTTATCTTAGTTGAATTCACACGTATTCCTTGTATTCGTGCATCTACAACATCGCATAGGTATTTATATATATTTAAGGGATAAGGGCTAAATAAGCCACTAAATTAATTTTGGGGCTCGATTGAGTCACTATAATTTTTTTTGACTCAATTGGGTCACCGTATTTTTAAAATTGTGTCAATTGAGTCATTCTATAACCGAGTCCTAACGGAGGACGTTAACTCGTCTCGAAACGACGTCTTTTTCTTTAAGTTTTTACCCTAACCCATAACCCGACCCATCCATAATCCCTAACCCGACCCACTCGTCCAAACTACACAAAATCAAATTTGGGGATTTCAAATCGCAAATTCACGAATTAGGATTTTTAGCTAAATCCTCAAAATTGAAAATTCCACAAATCCTCCCACCATCCTAAATCACTATCACTATAAGTAATGTTCAAGTCTCAGTCACAAAAAATGGATTCACAGTCTTCTTCTTCGAGCTCGACAAGTTATAGGAGACAACAAAGTTCAAATTTGTAAGAGGGTCGCAATTTCTATGAGTGTGGCGTTACGGAAGTGATATAGACCTCATGGACAAACAAAAACCCAGGTCGAAGATTTTATGGTTGTCGTAATTATAGGGTAAGTTTGAATCAAATGAATTTTACATTTTATTAATTAATTTATTGGGATGTTCCATATTCATGTTTGTTAATTTTAGCCATCGAAATGAGTAATTCCCAAAGTAGGATGTAATCATTTTAGGTGGTGCGATGTAGAAATCATGAGTGATAGAGTGAAGGAGGTGATTAACACCTTGAAGATGGAGAAGGCTGCATTATTGAAGGAGAATGAGAAATTGGGCAAACAATGTGAAAATGTTCTAGTAGCTGAGAGTGCAATTTAAAAGAAAGGCAATTGAGAAATGCTGATAATGAAGAAGAGTTTGAAAATAGTTAAATTTGCTTTGCTTGTAACTTGGTTGTTGTTAATCTCTATATAGTTAGGGAAAATATGAATTTATTGTGTGTATTTGGATTATGAAGAATCATTTGGCATTTGGCTTTATGTATCTATTAATGAAGATAATGGTTTGGCATTGGTGTTTGTTTAATTTTATTGGAGATTGTATAGCCACTGTATTTAGCTTATGATTTACAGATTCACATGGAATTGTTTGGTATTTGGCATTCTACAGATTTTACAGATTTGACCACTGCACTTGAATGAAGTTTTTACAGATTTATAGATTTGGTATTTGGCATTCTACAGATTTAATAATATGATTTTGGTATTCTACATATTCACAGAGCCAATAAATTTCATATCAAAACAACATATTGATTGCTCACAAAATAACACATTAACTGCTCACAAAATATTTTAGAGCCACTGTATTGGAATGAGTTATGCACATCAAATAGATGTAATAATGGAGTCACTGCTCACATATCACAAATTACAAAAAAAAAAAAGAGCACTAATCACTAATGCTCACTGCATTAGCTCTAATATGAGTTGCAAAAGTTGACATCAAGCCAAATATTAAGAGTCATAGCTCTAATACGAGTCACAGCTCATAAATATCATGAGCAAAAAATTAAGAGTCACAGCTCACTATTTTTTCAAGTTATTCTGCTTGACATCCCTTTGTTTCTCCAGAGCACTTCTAGTTGTGCAAGACAATCCCTTCCAAGTTGGCCCGGGTGGTTTGAAAGGTAGGTTGGTTGGCAAGATACCTTGATTTCCAGTGGCAGCAAAGGTAATTCTTCTACTTGCACTGCTCCTAGAAAGATTAGAGGCTTGTTGCTCTTGTCTTATCCCTCTCTCGTTTGGAATTGGAAATCTTGTAATTGGATCTGGATTTGAACTCAAGCTTTGACTTGCAATTGGATCCCTTTGGGTGATTATTATCTCTGAGCTCATTCCAGGCTACCATACAAAATAAGAAATAAGAATCAATATAATTATAAGCAGTACACTACAAGAACAAAAAATTTGGACACTCAAAACAAATGTACAACCTTCAAAACACAAATCTTCCAGAATGCATTGATTCCTCCTGCAGTTGAAGCTGTACTCAGGGTTTGTTTCTTTCAATATTGCTACATAAGCACCTATCTCTGTAAGCTCACTTAAGTAGCTGCCATCCAACTCATTTATCACCAAACTTTTAGCCCCCTTACAGGTAGATTTAGATACATATAGATGCATCTTATCCTCTGCTATTTTCAACAACTCCTTAACGGTGGTGGTTGGTTTATCATTGATAGTCTTCTTAAACTCTTGAGCAATAAATTTGGCACTAGCTAATTTGTTTTTGGCATCTTTCAAACAATTATGTTCAGAGTTAAACTTCTTAACAACAAGTGGTGGCTTATTATGACAGTAAGACATCCACAAATAAAAAGGACATCTGCACTCTTACATTGTGCTCTGATCCTATGTTTCTTATTGGGGTTCAACTTCAATGGAGTACTTCTAGTCACAGTATACCTAGCTATGGCAAGTCTAGCTTTCTCAGCACTAGTAAAAGTCATACCCAATAAGAAAAAAGATTACCCTCATCATCATCATACTTAACTGTCCTTGTACTTTAGTTAATTATTTGCATCTCCACTTCATTATCATCACATTCATCACTACTATCACTACTTTTAGAACTAGAATCCAAACTGCCTACATCAAATTCACTTTGAGAATTTGACATTGAACCATCTTGCTCAAATTCACTACTTTCAGATTCCTTATCCTCAACTAGTTGTTTACCCTTATCAATATCAACCACCAATCCTCCACCCTTCAGCTTTGTACCCATCTCAATCTCACTAGTCTTTATTCCTAAATCAGGAGCTTCACACATCAAATTTGCACTAGCTTGGGTGCTTAAATCAGATTGATTCACAACCATCTCATCATAAGGATAAACATGAATGCAGCCCATGTAATTCAGTTCTAACACACTAGACACAATGTCATTAATCCCATCATCTGACTCCAGAATCATCAAAGTGTTATCACTCAATTTTTCCCAGGTTTTAAATAAAATAATTTGTTCACTTCTTGCATCCCAAATTCTTGTTTGTATTTCTTGATCATATGCATGAAAGATAAAAAGTCTATATCCATATTTTCAACTTAGTTTTTACCTCCTACATACTGTGGATACTTAGACAAAATCCATCTACCTCAATTATGATACGACAACTTGATTAAACTCACATCCATGTCTTCAATCTAGTTATAAAACAAAAAAAATGAAATTCAATCAAAATCTTAACAATATTCGAAATTGATTTCAAGAAAATAAAAGAAATATTTCTTACCTTTTTATCGACAACGTGCGCTAATGGTGGGGGGACCAGCCACATTGATTTGAGAATTCCAACCTGGACCAGTCACTTATGACCGTGAAGTAGCCACGTATGCTCAAAAACTAACGTGGATATGCCACATATAGCCAACAAATATGACCCTATCTAGATATGTGTGGTGATATAGAGATGGAGAATGAGATGGAAATCAAAATACTGGAATGAGAGATCAATTTCTGAAATCAAAGAACCCTAACTTCTTTGATTTTTTTATTTTCGCAGAAAAACCTAACTGGTGCAATTCGATTCTAAAATCCCCAAATTCCCAAATTCGATTTTGGGTAGTTTGGATGAGTGGGTCGGGTTAGGGGTTAGGGTAAAAACTTAAAAAAAAGACGGCATTTCGAGATGAGTTAACGTCCTCCGTTAGGGCTCGGTTGTAGAATGGCTCAATTGACACGATTTTAAAAACGCGGTGGCCCAATTGAGCTAAAAAAAGTTAGTGGCTCAATTGAGACCCCCCAAATTAGTTTAGTGGCCTATTTGGCCCTTATCCCTATATTTAATATTGGTACTTACAATTGACATCTACTTGGTACAATTCATCAAATGTAGCATATGATAAACCTGATACTCATTTTAATTTGCACAATCTCATTATTATATGATGACGAACAAACTATTATTGCCTAATAAGTTATTTAACATTTCATGATCCAAAATATATTAAAATAGTATTTTTTAAATACACTGTCATTTTTTTTTAAACATTACACATTTTTTTTTTCCACAATTTTTCTTAACACACTACAATAAATTTTATTTTTACCATTTCATTCTAAAAGAGAAAAAAACAAGAGAGGGAGTTTCCCTTCCACAGTCATCTTTTTCAATGTCACTAGCCTTATTTTTCTTATTTATAGCGTAACCATCGGCATTTTGTAAGAAATTGAAAGAAAGTCATGGTGATTGGTATTAAGAGATGAGTTGTAAATTATAATGCCTTTTTTTATGTCGCTGCCCCTTATTTCATTTTTTCCGCCGCTGATACAAACTCAATTTAGCATCTTTTTACTTTGTCTTTTTACTTATTTTTTAGTACTTTTGGTAGTGTCTATAGTCTATTTAGGGAGTAAAGTGTAACAAAGGGAGAAGAAGCACAATTGGATCCATTATGGGCGTAAATGTGGTGCCTAACTACTACGTTAAGGGCATAAAGAGGCTGCTGAAGCTTTGAAAGTCTATTGTGGATTAAGCGCGGAAGTTCAGCAACTACCTCTACTCAACAACCTAGATCCATGTCAGTGGTAGTTCCACAACAAGAGGGAATCAACGGTCCTGAAAATGAAGAGAAGAAAGAGAAAGAAGAAAGGAAGAGAAAATAGAAGATAAGGAGAGAGAAAGATGAGGCACCCCCCTAAATTTTCACGGCACGACCATGGTGGCAAGGTGGAAGGAACCAACTAACTTCATGCTCCTGTGTGGGCTGGGTTGGACTGAGTGTGGCCATTGTAACAACTATAAATACTAGCTCTTTCTTTCATTTTACACACTGGAATTCATTTATAATTCAGCACTTTAGTTTTTTGCAATTTAGGTTATGAATACTCTGCACAGCAGTCGGCAGCTTGCCCTCGGCTGCTGTGCATACTTGTTTTTGCCCAAATCTGGAGTTGGGTCCAGATTTAATCTAGTTTGTTTTCGTTATCCTCATGTGTTATTTATCTATTCTTGTTTTGTTATTTAGTATGTTTTCTAGTTAAGTAATTAGTGTTCAAGTCGAATGTGAAAAGGACTAGGTAGAATGTATACATGAGGCTAATTGATTTGAATTTATCTTTATTTGATTCCCAACTTCATTATGTGTAGAACGATGACATGACAATGGTAAGGTTAGGAATTGACCATTCTTAATTGAGTCATTGTTAATGTAAGTCAGGGTTGAAGTAAGGGCGACCGAACCCTGATGAGCCACTAAGTGATAAAGCAGGCGCTGAAGCTTAGAGATTGAAGTGTAGGTGGATCTGGGCACACCGAAGAAGGGGTCCCATTTACCAGGGTTGGGTTCCTCCGATTTAATGTTGTTGCCATTGCAAACCCTCTGCATAACTATATTCTTTAGGTCTTCAGTAGTTAGGGATTAGGAGTCGCCCGACCGTATCGCTCTTAGCATACACAGTAAGAAGGATTTGGGGGATGTAAGGCGACCGTACCTACTATCTATAACCAAACGGTCTTATCGAGGTATCTATATTTTTGTGCCTAGAATTGCATACGTCTACCGAAATCGAACTCACGTTTGACTTGAACATGCCTTTTAAGTTATTTGATTCAGTTTATATTTTAGTCTTTGTTTAGATTTAGTTTTGCAGGAATGAATTAGTGACAGTAATTCCCACAAGTTCCAAAGGATACAAAGAAGGATAGAAAAGTTAAACACTCATCGTGTGACGATATCTGCCTCCAGGCGCTATACTAGCCGTTGAGGGCATATTTAAGCATCTGCCGGGCTTTGCTCACAAATGACGGTGTGTCAGCCGCCAACCCCTTTCTCTCTTCACCAATTTTAATGTTTGAAATTGCAAATGACGGGTTCGAAAAATCATTTTAAAACCTCCATGAACATGTTTAATGGCACATTGAGGAATGAAAAATGGTTTTTGAACCTATTCATAAACATTCGGAAACATATTTCAAATGATGCTACAAAGGTTCGGAAATTGTTGGCTCTGCATATTCCGGCGATCTTGTCTCATTCCGGTGACTTCAGTTGCTGCACGATGATGAAATCACTGCCTAGTTGGTCGTCATCGGAGATGAGGGGAAAACAAGATGATAAACCTAGCGTTTTCATGCATTTCAGGTGCTATTTTACATCTATTTTGAGTCGATTGCATGTGTCTTCAAACTTGTTGGTGATGATTTTATCATGTGGTTCGGTCACGTGTTTATCGAGTTTTGATAGGAAAATCGTTTCTTTTGGTTGAGTTTCAAAGTGAATAAAGTTGGAGATTGAATGGTTGTGTCCGAACAAGGTCCAAGAGAGTTATAGAAGGTGAAACAAGTTGAGAAAATGAAGTTATGAGCGTCGAAAGAATAGCAAAAACTGTGATAAGCCTTGCACAACCCGTGTTATCAATAGACAACACTCTGGCAACCATGGTAGAGTGCTCCACTCTCGACAAACACCTTGAATTTGGTATTCAAATAGCACGGACTGTGCTCATCTCAGCAGCTCACAACGAACTTCCTTTTGGACCAGACTTTCCTTCCTTTTGTGGGCTTCCACTCTCTCTACTATTTAAGGACTCTTATTGGACAAAATTTGGACCACTTTTTACTCTATAGTAAAGCAGAGAAGAGCAAGAAAACGGCGGAGAACGACAGAGATAACTAAGATCGAAAATTCAACCCGACATAAATTGTATTTACGATTTTTGGTTTATGTTTATCATGTTAGCGTTGATTATCAGTTTATTTCATTTGGATTATAATTTGATGACGAGATGCTAAACACTTAAAAATTCTAGGGTTTGAACACAATTATGGATTTTTGTGATTTCGAATAATACTATTGTTTCTTTTCTTTATTTGCTTATGCTTTATTGAATTAATTGTTTTGTGAACTTGTTTGGCCATCAAATGCACTTGTGTAGTTAATTGATTATCACTCGAGAGAGGTTAATTAGTTGACGAATTAGGAATGCATAACACGAGTTTGTTAGATCAAGAGATTGGTAGATTATCGTGAGGATAATAAATCTTGAGAATCATTAGGAGTTAGATGATAATTGAAACCGAGAGATAATAGTTAGAATCTAATCTACGTCTAGAACTTACTCGAGAGGATAGGTTCTAGATAATTTAGTGATTCTTCTGCAACTTTAGGAATTAAACTTGGTTAAATTGATTAGTTGAATTCATAGAATCCATATGCGTGTAGACCCTAGAATCCATTTTCTCCCTTAAGTTCCCGTTTAAATTTTGTGTTTCTGTTAAGTTATTATTTAGTTTTTTTAGCTTAATTTAGTTTAACACCAAATCTTTAATTCGACCATCTAGATAAAGTAGAATAGTCCAATTGAGTACTTGTTGAACTACATAGTCAGTCCTTGTGGATACAATATATATTATCCCTGTATTTTATTATAATTACCTCGTGCACTTGCGAGTCGTTTTTTAGTGAAATAAAAGAGCGAACAGAAAGAAAGATTGAGGATTCTGTTTCCGGACAGAGAAGTGTGGGAGATAACTTGTTTTTTTTTTAATTTTGTTTTACTTATTTATTATTTTTTATTTTCTATTTAATTAATGATATTTAAGTAATTTTATAATTAATTATTTTTCAATTAATTTATTTAATAGTGTGTAAACAAAAATGGTGGTGTATTGAGTGTATATTCATTCCATCATAACTTCATTATAGTATGCCAAATCGCCTTGTTAATTTTATGATATATGCAAATACTTACATGCAACGATCACACATAAGCTTGGTCTTATGCTGGGACGGATGCATGAATTTTAACTTGGTGGGGCGAAAAATAGTTTTGCCCGCCCCTATATATATATATATATATATATATATATATATATTCACGTAACCACTTATCTAAATTAAAATTTTGGCATCATAAGTTATACTCAACGTTTCTTTATAATTTCAAATTCATTTATGATTGAATCGATGTCAAAAGACTCAGCAATTTATTTCTTAATGTACATCGGGGGAATGTAAAACTTTAAGTTAAACTTATTGCAAAATACCAACAAAATTTAATAAGAATAAAATTAACTTAAATGTACAATTTGAGCATAATGGCACACTATTATATCATAGATAAATTGTGAAATCATAAAAGATAAATAAAATCATAACATTAAGGTCTTGAAACATTAATTCTCAAATCCATAAATATAATAAAATTTACCTCAAATATATAATGAAGTAAACTTAAAATATTAATAAGAATAAAGAGGGGAAATGTAACAATAAAATTAACTTACATGGATTGCAAATCAGCAGTATAAACCAAATGAAAATATTTTTGAATTTTTAGATAAAATTATTTATTTAATACTATTTTTTTCTGGGCCTCTGACTCATTAATTTTAACCCCATATGGGTGATACTTATATATTAATATGCCCATGGATATTGGGAGGGAGGAAAATATTATATTTATATAATTATTATATATATATATATATGTATATATAATGAAAAGAATTCATAAAATTTGAAGAGGGCGACTGCTCCACCAGCCCTCTAGGTCCGTCTTTGCTATTATGTGCGACAACACTACCCACTTTACCCGCAAAAAGACAAAAGAAAAAAATGCAGGAAAAAATTATTTTTAAAAAAGAAAAAATATCACTTATAATACTGCAAAATATTGGTATGATACCTGGATTATATGAGTTTATTATTCCATCTCAATTAGAGTTTAGTTAATCCAAATTATGATTTATCAATCTCAATTAAAATTTATAATAGTTTTTTTTAGAATTTAATTTTATTGTATATGCATAAAAAAATGAATGTTTTGTATTTTTTATTCATATTTATACGTCCAAACCTGTCCATGCTATGTCTTAAATGAAAAATTATGAAAAGATTTTTGATATATTTTTTTACATAAATTTAATTAAAAAAATTGAGAATTTGAACTGAGTTTTGGGACAACTGACTCGTAGGTTGCACAAAAGTGCAACTCTATGATGTATGTTACTTATTCCTTAGCGTGATTTTTTTTTTATGTTGAGGGTAAGTTGCTACCGAGGTGTGTACAGAGTAAATCCCGTTTCTCTGTAGGCTCGTAGGTTACACACAAGTGCAACTCTATGATGTATGTTACTTATTCATGAGCGGGATTCTTTTTTTTTTTTTTTTTACGTCGAGGGTAATCTGCAACGCTACCGAGGTGTGCACTGGGTAAACCTCACTCGTGTGTAATAGCCTGTAAACAACACATAAGAATTCATGTGTAATAACCTGCAAACCACACGAGAGAGATAAATTACACATGTAAAACCTTTTTTTATGTCGAGAGTAATCCGCAGCCGCTGCCTATGTGCGCACTGAGTAAATTCGACTCCTTTGTAATAACCTGTAAACAACACATGCGAATTCTTGTGTAATAACATGCAAACCACATAAGAGAGATGAACTACACTTGAAAAACCTATTACAACCAGACATGACAGACTTGTACCTAGTGATGTTGGTAGTGGAATTTGAATTTGAGACATTTGACTTCCTCAACCTTACGCTACCTCACCATTAGGTCATTATTTCTTCAGAGGATTCTTGTGAAATAGTTTGGATGACTCCCGCTTTATAATTGGAATTGCCAGATTGTCTTATTTATTTAATTGTTTTTTTCATTATATTCTAACAAAATTAGTGTTGTTTTAATCTAATTTATTTTGTATTAGCTGAAAGAACGTAATTGAAGACTTATCTAGGAACTTATTTCATATGGCAATGTGATTAATTATCATGTTGCTTGTTGTAATATGTAATTATTATTACAAAGTTCAACAATTATCCAAATAGCTCCTAGATATTTCTGTTTTAAATAGATGCCTCAATTTGATCGGGCGCAGCAGTAGCCGTAAACAACACGAACCAATTGGAAAAGCAGAGCCCACACCGCCCACCACTGACAGCGGCGCGTCCTAACACCCGCCGGATTAGCGCGTGATGTAGTCTCTCATTTTCGGAGGTCTGTAATGTGTAATAGCGTTATCGCAGCGTTATTTCTCCATCATGTTTCTAAAAATTCAAATATATCGATTCTCTCCCAATTTTTTTCGCAAACAAAATATAAATACAGATACACATATATATACGTATGATTAACATATATCTATATATGGATTTATATGCGTAAAATAGGAATACATATATATACACGCGCGTGATGTATCTCTCTGCGAAGAAATGGTTGATCGGAGAATAGGAAAATAAATTTGCTAGGATTTTAAACCCTAATTTTTCCATTTTTCGTTTCTATATCTCGATCCATGTTCAAACGGAGAGATTTTGGCTAGATTAGGCTGTAGAGGAAGCGAAGGGTGCAGCATTTCTCGAGGAATTTCAAGTTTTTAGTATTTCGGGATTGGGGCAAACGGGTGGTTGATTTATGTTGTTTTGCGTTGGATTTTGGTGAGATTAGGGTATGGATTTTGATTGAGCTGGATCAATCAACTGAATTTTAGCTTGAATAATAGAATTGACTTGGGTATTTGTTGGATCAACTCAATGAATTGAGAGAGTTAGGAGTTTGGAAATATTTGAATTTGGTGTGTTTGATTTGAGTTATTTGTTCTATTTGCTGTATGCATGGTTAAATCAGGTTTGAGCGAGGTTGGAGAGATTCTTGTGATTTAGATTACGTTGTTTGCTTTTGGGGGAAGTTAGTTTTTATTGGGAGCTGCATAATGAGCTCACAGGATGAAGATAGAAGGTCCCTGGATGAGGGTTCTGAAAGCCCCGACGATGTTTCGATGTAATGCCTTTTGTTAAACAAGTTTGTTTATCTTCCGGAATCAATACGGTTTCTTATTTTAGATGACGAAAATGTTATTTTGGTGATTTAGGATGCCAAAAATATCATATTCAAGAGAGTTCCTATTGTCGATCAGTGATTTGGATATCTGCAAGAAGTTGCCGAGCGGGTTTGATGAACCACTGTTAAGGTAAATGATGGTCAATTGATAATGCTATATAGGATGGCTCTCGAAGCAGTAATTGTGATTTGTGATACCAGTCGTGTTGTTTTTATTGACTGGCAGTTTATTGAGTTACTTGATTGCCATCTTTGATTATCCTTAGAAATCTCCTGCAACTTTTAGTGTGCTTACCTGTTGGATTTGAGACAGTGGTGAATTGGATGAATCGCTGCTAAGAATACCAGATCGACCAAGAATTCCTGCGAGCTCGCCGTTCCAGGGTTTCCGAAGAAACGAGCATGCCTCATCTCCACCTACTCGGGGGGATACTAGTACTTACTCTAGAGGCGTTTATGGGAAATGGGAAAGCCGTTCTTCTGCTCGGAGTGATCGAGACAGCGATTCTCAGTCTGACAAGGACTCAGGTTATCTTTAACATGCTTTTGTAGGCTTGACCTCTGTATGTTTTTTGATTAGCAGAAACGTTTTCTAGTTGAGGTGAAAGATTTAAAACCGAAATCCTTGTAAGCTGATTTGGTTTGTCTCAAGTCACTCCCCATCTTCACATAGTAGAATATTGTCATCTATTCTTACGTTTGAATGGCGATACTACTTTTTGTTCATGAGGAAATAGGGCTGCTGGCTTAAAATGATCCAAAAAACTAAATTTAAGAGTAAATGTTTGTTGGTATGAAATTCTAAATCAACATTGACTGGTAATATATACTCATTCTGTTTGGTTGGGGGCTGAATTCTATCCCCCTCTTCTGGGTATGACTGTATGAGTCATCTTCCTACAAGGCAGCACCTAATGAGCTAATATGTAAGACCCTCAAACATAAGTTTGACATACTTGCTTGTCGAATTTACCCACAGACTCAAATCATATCAGTCTTTATCACAATTTTTTTACCCATTTTTACCTTTATTCTCAATGTTTCTCAGAAATTTTGAGCTTAGTCCCTACAGAGGAAAAATAATTTGTTTCTTAAAATTTGCCGCTATTATTTATGCTAAGGCACACAATTGAGAGAAACTTTTGTTTTTTTTAGTTAAGATTACTAAGCTTCTGAAAAATAGTGCTCAGAGTTCTTAAGATTATCTGTGAATAAGTCTCCTAGAATCCCCTGATGGTTTTACTGCTTGCTTATGTGTCCTAATAACATTTTTTTTATCTATTATGCTAAGTTCGTCTCTCATTACATTTGGTTTTTTTTCCACATCTCTAGTAGATTCTGGAAAGCGTTTTGGACATCAATCTCGACGTTCTTGGCAGACTCCTGAGCATGACGGGCTTCTTGGAAGTGGTTCATTTCCAAGACCTTCTGGATATGCTGCAGGGATCTCTGCTGCTAAGGTGCGAACAAATGAGCAAAATCAACTGAGCAGAAGCAGTGAGCCATACCATCCTCCACGTCCTTACAAGGTCAAGCACACCATGTAGATTATGATGAAGTTCTATTAGCTCATATGATTTCATGCAGTTTCTTTTATTTTATATTTTTATCTAACACATAGTACTAAGTCCCTGCCTGACAATATGAAATGCGTGCAGTTCACTGAAATACTACATTTATAACTATTTTCAGGCAGTACCTCATTCAAGAAGGGATACTGACGCCTACAATGATGAAACTTTTGGCTCACTCGAGTGTGATAATGAAGATAGAGCAGAGCAGGAGAGAAGGAGAAGAGGTATTCATGTATTCTCAATTTCTTATTGGAGGTGTTTCTGGTTCCTCTATTGGTTATTGATGTTATATTGAAACTTTTTGTTCATTATTGATGCTATATTCCCTTTTTCAACGCAACTTATTTTCAGCCTCTTTTGAGATGATGAGAAAGGAACAGCATAAAGCTCTACAGGAGAAACAAAATTCTAATATAGGAAAAAACAAAGGTGGGGATGGCTCAAACCTTTTTGACGTCTTGTTAGATAGCAAAGAGGAAAAGGGACTTGTCAGGAATAATGAATCAGAGGTTTCTGTTGCAACACCAATCTTGAGTGACTCGGAAAAATCAGCTTTAGCCTCACAAGCTCCTGCATCAAGACTGCTTGTTCCACCAGGTTTTAAAAGTACACCCCTGGAGAAAAGTTCTGCCTTGAAATCTCTAATCCATCCTTCTCTGCCAGTGGTATGTTACCTCCATTTTGTTTTCTGTTAGAATTTATTTGGTTTGAGCTATGTTTGTGGCTTGTAATATTGATCAACCACAATGCTCATTATCCCATGAGCAATTGATTTACCTTGACTGAATGCTATTTTCTGATTTTATAAAGAAAATTTGAATGCTATTTTACCATTTTATACTTCATATTTAACTTCTGTTTTTATTGTCTTTTGCTATGTATATGGTTGCAGTTCTCTCAAGATACTGAATTTATATTTTGTAAAATGAGTTTTTTGTAAATTTGATAACGCTTCTTAAAACTAGACAACGGGGTTTTTACTCTTTTCAATTTTGATTGGTACTTCATACCTGGTAGTAGATGACGTTAAGAGTATAATTTAATTCGTCTTTTTTGTTTTCTGTATGTATAGAGGCCCCTGGTATTTTATCTGTCTTCCACTCTATTGCTGATTATTTGCTGTTGTTAAAACCTAATGGTACATTTTATTCAATTGCTACATCAGTGTCCCCTTGCAAAGTTACTTTGTACATTCAAATTGTTCTGATATCTTATACTTTTACAGGTGGGGAAGCCTGTGACAAGTGAGAGCACTGTGGATGCTGACCCCAGCCTCGTTCGCAATGCTAATGATGGTGTAGAGAGTCAGCTCCCTAAAGAAATCGGTCTAGTTGGTGGGCAGTCCACAGAGAAGACACAGCACACTCTCCTATCAAACAAGGGAGAAAATGTGAATGTGCATGTTAGTTTAGATGGGCCTAAGCAAACTGTCATAGAAGATCAATTACTCCGCATTCCCAGTCATTTAGATAATCATGAAATGTTGGACAACCCTGCTTTTACTGAACTCAATGCTGAGGTATTGGAGGATAGAACTGTTCGCGATTCCAGTAGAAGTCACCCAACTTCAATTTTAGAAAAGATTTTTGGTAGCACATCATTATCTACGAATGATGGCTATTCCAGTTCAGCTGAGGTAGTTTATATTTTAGTACATTTATCTTCAATGAGCGTTGCTTCCAGCCCTTGCTCTATGTGACTGTGCTTCCACAATCGCTATCTACTCATTAAGTCTTCTGATTACACTGTTCACATTAAAACTTGAAAAAGATTGTCTTCATATAGGTTGATTGAAGATATATGCGACATTCTTAGGTTAGCTAATTTTACTTGATAAAGATGACTGTGAGTAGTCCATACAGTTCTGGTTTAGTATTTATTTTACCAAATTGCTGAATGAGTTATTGAATCACAGTTTAAAATTTTAAAAAAAGTCTTCAGATATTTGATTCAGGATGATATTCATCATAAATCCAAAATGAAATGAATAGCCTCTTGAATATTCATCACCGCCTCACTAGGACTTAGACTAGTTTATTCTAGGAGCTGCATGTTTATTCAGAGATACTTTATTCATATTCTTTGACATTAGTTTGTCCGTGATGAGTTTATTTTGATTTTTGCTGCTGCTGTGTGCTGCCATTCTATCAGGCCTTCTGCATTCTTTTCCTTCTGATATGATTTATGTTGATTGCTGCTGTCTCATTGATTTTGTTCTCATATAGCTTCACAGTAGTAAACCTGAAGATGCGTGGAGCCCCAAATCTGTCCATTCGTCGAAGTTTGCTCAATGGTTTTCTGAGGAAGGTACCATTATGTGCTAT
The DNA here is from genome assembly GCA_026008535.1 of Perilla frutescens. Lineage (NCBI taxonomy): Eukaryota > Viridiplantae > Streptophyta > Magnoliopsida > Lamiales > Lamiaceae > Perilla > Perilla frutescens. The sequence continues at coordinate 38,588,330 of BRKX01000002.1, read as the reverse complement.
ACAATTAATGTTAGCCGAAGTCCTCTGTTGTATTTGTTTGTTGTTCTAATTTATCAAGCACAAATTGTAACAGAAGCAAAGGCTGTTGATGATGTCTCATCTACAGGGGAAAACAATTTACTGTCATTAATAGTCGGTGGTGATAAAGGCAAGTATTAACTTTATGCTTCAGAAGCAGCTAAGGCTGCATCCATGATTTCTCTTATTAGTTTTCACACAATCTAATACGGTAAAGCTTGACATGGCACCTGCAGCTAATGGGATATCTGATCAAGCATGCAGTAACAATAAAGATGATGCTGTTCCAACCGTACTTACCTGCGAAGATCTTGAACAATCAATCTTGTCAGAGTATAGTGCAAAGACTACCAAAATTCAGCCAGACTTGAAAAGCTGGAGCGCTGCTGGTGGAGATATTGCACAACCAAGTGGACATGCTGACAATCATGCATCTCTACATCTACTTTCGATGTTGCAGAAGAATGCAGACCAGACTAATACAACTGTAAACTCTGTTAATGTCAATTTGGCCGATAAACAAATAGTTTCTCGGGAACATGATAGGGCCACCACGATCAATAAGCCTAAAGGGGAAGAGAATGGTAATTTGGGGAAGTCACTCACTCTTGAAGCTCTCTTTGGAACTGCTTTTATGAATGAGCTACAGTCGGTCGAAGCCCCTGTTTCTGTTCACAGAGGCTCAACTGGCTCTGCTTTAATTGATGCCCCGGAGTCTCATGCATTTCCTTTTCCAGTTGGAGACAATGATATTTCTTCTTCGACAGTTGAAAAAACTGGGCTTCAGAGACCAACTCATGACTATAACGTGTCTTCAAACCCTAGACATCATGCAAAATTGAGTGGGGCTGAAAACTGGCTTTCTGTTGGCAATTCTTCAATTGGAATATCTTCACCAAAGCGTCAAACTGAAGCAGTCAACAAACATGGTGGGTTTGAAAGGAATGTTGGATACCGATTGCCTGAGGAAGAAAACTTGATTTCTGCAGGTGATAGTCGGGATCCCCGGGTGTTCCCACTAATGCCAGGTGGCAATTCGATTAACAATGCAAACAGTTCTTCTAGTACGCCTATCAACATAACAGAGAAACTGGCAGCTTTTGGTGCTGTTATTAAAGACAAGTATAGCATGGAAGGTTCAGAAAACATGCCCTTTCCACGTGACTCGTATGAACAAATGGGGCCTGATATTTCCTATTCCAATCTGCAGTTGCAGCAGCAATCATCTCCGCATCTTCAGCCTCCACATATAACCCAAGCAAGGCCATTGTATCATCACTTGGAATCTCATCCTGCTCACATGAGTTCCCACCTGAAGTTCCTGGGTCCAGAGCCCAGTTTCAATCATGATTCTCCGGCCAATCAACAATTCTCTTCAAGTATGGTTAGACCATCATTCCATCACCCCGGTGTTAGAGTTTCTGGATTTGACGTTCCTCCCCAACACTCAGTATTGCATCACATGCATGTGCCAGGCAACCATCCTCCTCACTTTGCAAGAGGTGGCCCGGTCCCCCAACATGGCAACCAATCAGCTGGTTTTGTGCAGGAAATGAATCAGATGCAAGGTCTTCCTTTTGGGCCCTGCTTACCAAACATTGGCGGGGGTGGGGTGCCAATGCCAGGTAAAAACTGTCCTCTCTCTCATTATAAGAAGACAACGTCTATATTTCCTTCTTTTAAACGAGCTTATAGTAATTGTGGATACGTTTATTGACCCACCCTACTTCATGATTTATGGAATATTCCTAAAATTAGTTTCTTGCTGTTGTTTTGCTGAGATAACCTTTCTGCATATTGTTACCCTTAAAAGAGCAATAGTTCTTAGTTCACAGGATCTAAAATTATCTTTTTCATTAGTAAAAATGATAATTAAATTATTATATTCATGATGAACTGAGAGCAAGCTAAACAGACTTGGTTGTCCAAGGGACCAACTTATTTTCATACATTAATTTATTCTTCCAAGATCTCTCCCTCTCTCTCTCATGTCGGGAATCCATCTTTTCGGACAACTTCAGAGCTTCATACTTCTGAATGTAGGTCTTCTTTAACATATTACCTAGTGTCGTTAGCTGTCGTGAGTAATTGTGTTGATGTATGATGCCTATCAGTCTCATTACCAGGAAGCTGTAGTGTCTTATAAAGTGAGAATATTTATGCAGTTGTTATGATTGAATAAATTGTTATTATGAATGGTGTGTAGGCAACCCTCCTGAGGCATTCCAGAGGCTAATAGAAATGGAGCTGCGGGCGAATTCAAAGCAGATTCACCCTTTTGCCCCCCCTGGCCACAGCCAAGGAATATATAGCCATGAGCTAGACATGGAGTCCAGATATCGATAGTTGGTTGCAGCAGTTGTATGTGGCACTGCAAACTGGAAAACGCTGTCTCTACAAATGGATCAAGTGCCATATCTCCCAGTGACTTGATCACAGGAATGGAATTTTCTTCACTGTATTTTCAGGATCTCAATCAGATTGTGGGAGAACATGTAAAAGGGTTTGCTCACTCTGCTGTGGATATGCATGCATCTTTTTCAAACAGTTTTACCTCTCTCTCTCTCTCTCTGGTTTTACTTTCCCTAGTGTGCTTGCACTGGCCTCGGGGGGGTGGGGGGATAATGCTATACTAATTAAGCCATGACTTGGTTGAAACGAAGTCGCAATTTCCCCAATCAATTGATAAATCTCTGGCCAGTCCAGATGCTTTTCCTACACTATCTGTTTCCTTGTTCTTCAGTTGCCTTAGAATGGGTAAGGTAAGGTAAGGTAAGGTAAAGTATAAAGAGCCCACAGCCCGAATATAACTATAATCAAATGGCGACCAAAACACATTGGATTTTACACTTCAAAACTTCCAGTTCTCGTAGAGTATACAGATTATTCTATTTACACTGCATTTGCTCGTTTGGATGAAATTCATCCATAATATTCAAAGATGACATTCTTGCGCCATAGAGGATGTTTCACTGTCCGTGTGGTCATTTTGGGTGTCGACATTGTACGATGACAGCAACTTCCTCTGCAACGATCACGAAGAGAGTAAATATTAAATCTTTATAAGATTTTCTAGACCACAAAAAAAAAAGAGATCAGAATAATAACTCTGTATGAGACTAGGGGGGGATTCTTACATATGTATTGGGGTACTACCCCAACATTTAATGCACTATTTAAAAATTATTAAAATTTTGCGTAATAGGTAATAAATGATTATTAAAGTGTATTATTGAGGTATCCAGTACCCAACATGTAGGCAAGAATTCCCCTAGAGTAGGTAGCAGTCAGAAACTTACATGATTCTCAAATTCAGGGTTGACCAGATTGAGTGCGAGGTTGTCCATCAACATCAGCACCTGAAGTAAGGAACAACAATCAAGAGTAAAACATAAGCTGCACTAACACTAAAGTTTGAAGCACAGAATAAACGACATCAGGACAGAACCATAATCCAAGTTCATCAAAGTATATCAACACAAACTAAAGTTCTAAAACGAACAGTTGGCTGAGTAGTTCACCCATTTGAACTGACATGGCGTCGAGCATTCTTACATGGAACATCTAGAAAAGGTGAACTCAGTTATAGGAGAAGCCAGTAATAGTGTTTGAAATATCTTCCACAAAACCAAAATTCAGATAAAATCTGACTAACCGTCTCGATGTCTATGGGGTCCATCCTTTTTAACTCTTCCAAGTGATCTCTGGCACTAGGGTCAAACATACTGCCAATAAAGCTATAGACCTGAGCAAAATCTGGTAGAGCTGCTGCACCGATGGAAAAAGTAGTAAACTTGATAACCACATAACTAGGAGATAAAAGATTAAGCAAATACACAAACATTAAAGCACTTATCTAAATCCAAGACTAACTCTTCGGGCATGAATCTGATACGCTCTTTCCTGATATAATTAGCTGTATATGGAGCAAATAGATCCAAAGTCGCAAACACATAGATATGGCTCCAAGTACTTAAATCTCAAGATAAGTTGAATACATCCATAACATAATCAGCAAATGATCGATTTTGGGTTAAGATTTACCAATGGAAAGTTTGAGCTTGCTGCTAGTTACTCTGGATCCAACACTACATAACAGATAAAAAAGATAAAAGCAAAAGAAGCAGACCTCTTTTTCCTATCAGTTTCTCTTTTACTTGGCTATTTATCTCACTAGACGCCCATATGGGGGGAGCAACGTCATTACTATTACTACTCCAGTTATGTGTCGTGGCACCACCGGATAACGCAAAATCATCTGGAAGAACAATATAAAGATCTCACCACTGCCATTTTAGAAAATGTAGAGATCAGTATGTCCAATCATAGATACGAACCCCTTGATAGAGGAGAGTCACAGCCTGATGGCACCGTGCAAATCCAAGGATATGAAGGTGCAGTGCTAATTAAATTTCCCGGTGCTGATACGGATTGAGGCCCCACATCATAATTGGAATTGAGAAGAGCAGCCGAAGACGAAAGTCCTGAGGTTTGAGAGACAACTGTGTGGGTTGAATTGCAAATACAAGTAAAACAATCGATGAGAGAAGACTTCGTAGAGGAAGAAGGGCAATTCATAGATAAACCAATAAGTGCTAACCATTTTTGGGGGCTTTATGTGGATAAGGATGAGCTGCTTTTCTCTTTGGACGCGGCGGGGGAACATGTTCTTTCATTCCATTCTTCTGAACCTTCATAAAATGTTTCTGAGCATGGCTGCGAATCTGCAAAATATAACATTTAACATCTGCACCACCAAGTGCAACATGTGCACCCATTTTTCAAAGATTCAGAGGATTTTACTGCAGTATTGTCATCTTACACCTTCGAGTGATTGCCACAGATTTTTATGGAAAGTTGTAACCTCCAAACAACTAAATTGTCCTATTGATGAAAATGGAAGTAAATAAATTTCCCTATGGGTCATGTCATAAGACTTTCTATGAAGCCCAACACTTCAAGGCAAAAGTACAATAACAATGTTGGACGATGATCTACTTCTTCTAGATGGGTATGAACAGAGTAACAAGACAACTTCCTAAGTAGTTATTTTATGTAAAGAAAATGAACATATATGTGAATCAACTTGCAATTACTTGAATAACTGTCTTTGAGCCAACAAAAGCTTCAATTTTCTTCCAGTCGCGATCAAATCTGAAAGTAGAAAAGTAAATCAGAAGTAAGGCCCATCACATTTTTAACTCATCAGAAAAGTCTTACACTGACAGTCTTATAAACATAAGCCAATAAATGCATATTGAAAATTCCAATGAGCCACTAGCCATTCTTCAAATACCTCACATGTTCAAATTTGAAAATTTCACGTCATACAGTTTATAAACCCATTTCAGACTTAGCACCACAAAAGCAACGAATGATGGACTCAAATTATTTTTCCTAGTTTTTGTCTGGGAGGTAAAGATTCCTTCCTAGTTTTTGTCATAGGAGGTAAAGAATCCCATTTCCACTTTGTGTACTCATTCCATTCTAATCCAAACTAGATTATTAGCCTCCCTGAATCATCGAGAACACTTCCTAAACACAATAATGAAGCACTCTTACAACATAATAGACATCACAATTTTTTAAAAAAAGAAAGCACGGCGACCTAAAATTTAGGGAAACTGCCGTTGTTCTCCCAACTAAAACTTACCTACACCAGTCAAAAAAACTCAAACTGCCATAAAACCAGACACATTGAGAATCACAGTGATGACATATGAGACAAGCACAATTGATATAATGAAAGTTCTACTTATTTTTGGCTCGTTCGAACCATCTAATGCAATTCCCCTTAATGTGATAGTGTTTTAAGGATAAAAGGAGGCACCTTTAAATGAAGAATATAACAACTGATCACTATATTCTCTGTTCAGTAATCGAGTATTCATTCTACTGGAGCCATAATTCGACGAACACTACATCATCCAATTATCACACCCAATTTGCTGAATCAAAAGAGGGCAAAAAAGAATAGCCAATTTGCGATTATTACACGCTAACGAATACTCACAAATGAAGAGCTTCTATAAATTTTTCGTGCTCCATCTCAGTCCAGCTCTCCCTCGACTTCGTGATCGTATAAGGCTTCCGGAACTTCTTGCTGGGGTCCTCCACGCCGGCGCTGGAGCTCCAATACGACGGCGTCTGTGGAAAGCAGTTATTCTCAGTTGTATTCATCGCCGGTGCACTCATCGGATCCCCGGCGAAATGGGAGTTGTAGAAACGGGTGAAACCCTGACCCGGTTGCGGATTCGGGTGCACTGAAACCATATTTGATCAGCTCTAGAAGCTCAACAACTCAAAGCAGAAAAGAAATGGCAAATTACGATAGAATCGGAATATATACACACGCAGAGAAAATATTTTATTTCAGCTGTTCAAAAATTGAAATTCGTTATTCTTTCTTTTCTTTTTTCTTTTTTTTTTTTGGTTGTGAAATTTGTTGAGAATTTTTCAGGAAGGTTTTGTTGTGAATTAGATTGATTGATGGAAATTAGAGGGGTGGTGGAGGAGGTTTTAATAACAGGAAGGGGAGATCTCAACCGTACACGTGGCAAATATTTGTGATGGGCAGTTAACTTTGGTGGAAAGTTCGCGGACTTTCCTTTCCCGGTAAAATATAAACTGAAAATTTCTTAATTATTTTTAATTCAACTAATATATGAGATAAGGCAAAGACTTGCGTACAGGAGGATATTTTTTAGTATCATAAATAATTTTTTTCATTATTAATACAAAAGATAGTAATTATTGTCTTTAAAAAAAATTATCAATACTTTTCAATAAAATAAACATGCTGCTCTTCACTATCATAAGTGGCACTTTTCACTGTTAAAAGTATACTTTTCAGTATTAGAAGTAATATATTTTTTCCGTTTAATACAAAACTTACTCCCTCCGTTCTAATTATATAGTCTAGTTTCTTCTCGCACGTAAATTAAAAATATTTATGAAAACAAGATATTAAAACTTAACTTCCAAAATTACCATTATTTAAAATTAATGACATTAAAAAATAAGTTATTGATTTTTAATTTCCAAAAACTAACAAGGATATATTTGCATATTATCATGAAAATTAATACTATTTATAGTTATGAAACTATATAATTGAGACATCTCAAAATAGTAAAAGAGACTATATAATTAGGACGGAGGGAATATTCATAACTGGTGTACGCAAGATCCCATTAAATTATTGCAATTAAGTTTTATATACCTTTGTGACAATATAAATCTAAGCCTTCTACAAATGCAGTATATTTGAGGAGAAAAAAGTCATGACTTGGTGTTCTTGAGTCATATTATGCACATAAAAAAAAAAAAACATTCTTTTAACTCAAAAATAATTTGCTGGAACGATTTGATAAATGAAACCAATTAGACTGATTTTATACTTTTAGAATGTGAAAAAGAAAGGAAAAAGAAAACGCAAAGTCTCCTGTGCATCAGATGCATGGGTCGGTCCATGAGACGGACCCACTCTGACCCGGGCCAACCCGCATCTAACCCGTGCAAAAAAAAAAAAAAAAATTCGCCACCCATAGTATCAATTCGAATACTAAATAGTACCAATTCGTGTTTTTTGTGTTTTTTAGAGTTTTTTTTCTGTTTTTTGGGGGTGTTTTTAGGGTTTTATTTTGTATTTTTTAGGGTTTTTTGGAGGGTGTTTTTAGGGGTTTATTTTGTTTTTTTAGGGTTTTTTAGGGGGTGTTTTTAGGGGTTTATTTTCTATTTTTTATGATTTTTTTTTTTGTGTTTTTAGGGTTTATTTTGTGTTTTTTATAATTTATTTGGGGAGATTTTTTAGGTATTTATATGTGTTTTTTTAAGATAAAATAAAATAAAAAACAGAAAAAATAAAAAAGAAGAACCGAAAAAACAAAAAAAAACGCACCAGAAAAGACAATTTTTTTTTTTTTTTGAAAAACGCGGGCGCATGTACGACACGCGCCGCGCGTGGGTCAACGCGAGCGCTTGGGTCGCCGTCTCACGCGTCTCACAGGGGGGAGACCTCCCCAAAAGAAAAACCTTTTGAGACTTGTCGTAAGGGTTTGATTTTAAATTGTAAATGTTAAATTTATATTTTAATACTTGAATAATCGACTTAAAACAATTAATGTGGTATTATTTTATTGAAAATCAATTAATATGTGTACAATTGAGTAGCCAACATTCTTGCTTTCTACCGTGCCTGGGTAACTTCTTAGAAATAAAGGTAACAAACTCTTTCACCAAGTTTTCTGTTTATATTTTTCAGCATAATTCATTAATGGGGCACGCTCTCTTCCCTTAGGTGGTGGAGGTAAGTTAATAATTTATTTTTGCGATGACAAATATCAACAAGGACTTTAAAAGACAAACTATGTTGGGTTAATTCAGTAAGACAGTCTCAATTTATAAAAAATCGATAGTTGTCCTAGTAAGGATGATCTAGTGGTGGAGTGAGATTGTTTGAAGACTAAAGGTCACAGGTTCGAATCTTCTCAATACTACATGTTGGGTGTGTGAGTTAATCGGTGGTTTATACTCAGGGACAAAAATAAATTACATGTTAGCTAGAGGTGCCTTTGGCCCCCTCAAATTTTAATATTTTTAGTGTGCGTGTGTGTGTTTATATATATACTTCTATTTTTTTTATTATACATTTATTGGATTATATATATATATATGTACACTTTTTTTTATTACACATTTATCCGTATATTCTACTTATTATTTTAAAAAATCTTCTATATACTTGATAAATTTAGTTTTAATAATTGTTTAATGGTGTATTTTGATATCTTATTTTATTGTATGCGTGAATTATTGTCTAACTTATTCAAAAGTAAGATTTTATTAGATTTTCATCAAATTATTGCAATTTTATTTAAAGGAAAAGAATTTGGACCTCTCATTCAAATTTCTGACAAAAAAATTATCACTATATTCCTTCTCATACCATTTTTTTCAATAATACCCAAGTATTTATACAATTTACAAATTGAACCTCTTTGTTTTATATATATTCACGAAGCATCTGATAATAATAATAATTATCAATCAATAACTTCATATAAAATAAAATATTACTAGAATATAAATTTAACTTTTACGTTAATGCAGATGCTGTTCTTTAATTTTTAATAAACATCATGTACAAAAAATTAAATACATAAATTACTCCCATTTATAACTATTGTAAATTTATAATAAATATTAAATACCAAACTGCAATTTATAACAAAAATTTAATACATAAAAAAGCTAAATAATAGAACTATTAAAAATTTATAACAAAGAAAGGACTAAATAAAATAAAACCAAATTTGAGCGTTAAAACGCATATATGCATTTGGAGGATGGAAGAAAATGATTAAATTGGCATTTTGCGTTAGAGTTTTTTGACTGCAGAGTGTGATTATGCGTTTAGGGCCATTTCTTATTACACAGCAAATTACGAAACAATTCATTGGCTTCAATAATCATAACTCATGTAACCAGTGATTTTGATGAGGGATATTAGTCAGGATCAGAAAAGAAGAAGTGATCCCAGCACCAAAAGCAAATTCTTTTAAAGATTATGAGCTCTTGGTATAGCTATATATGTATGTATACACGAGAAAAGAAATATGCTAGTCAAAACTGTAGTTCAAATAACCTAATCAAGCCAGCGAGTAATACCGTCTTCACCTATGGCTGCAACAATTTCAACTCGAACATCCAACACAGCCTGCATATCACAATAACACCACCACACTATTATTCATGTCCATGTCTTACTAGTCGTTCGTCACGACCCCTTTACTAATATCTTTGGCTACTCTTACAGCTAGCAAATGTCTCACTATGACACAGGCGCATGCTTTTCTCCATTATGGAATCAATAATATTTTCCAGAGTGAATATCAACTTACCAGAGGATTTCTGCAATTCACGAGCCTGCACTCTTCCAAACAGCCTTCAAGCGTCCAACTCTCCCAAACATCAAAGCTATGACTAGCAAATACAAATTCCATCCTCCTATTTATCTGCAAAATCATAACAAAATCTCATATGATCCTCCTATACTGTTAATCTCATTTGTCAGTTGTCACTAACTAATACACAAGAAGCAATAAATAAAGTATATCCATATGAAAATCTAGACAATCAAATTTTGTTATGATCCCACATGAACTACTCACAACAGTAGTAATAGTTAATTTATATATCTTCAACTTTTCCCTTTCACCAATTAAATTGACAGAGAAAAATGATAAACTCATCCCATCTCAATCTAGTAGTACCTGCAGCAACTTTCCCCCAGCAGTAAATGACCTAAAACCGAATGTATCCTGCAAATACAATAATCAAAAGACACGATCAGATTTTTAATTCCCCAGCCAACAGTTACCATCCTCAGCTTCCTACAGTTTGAAGTAAGTTGAAGAACATCCACAAGCCATGAGGAAAGAAGAAACTCCTTTAAAACCACAGTGCATCACACCTTGCTTCTAGAAACAACCAGGAATTGCGCTGCAGGATCTCTTTTTGTTACATTTGACAATGTGTCCAGGAACCAACCACCCCCTTGAACTCTTTGCCTTGAGACATGAAGTGCAGGCTGATCTCTGCCATGTAAAGCTATAATATAACCATCTTTAAGTACTTTGCCCAAATTTTTACCAAGTTCCATGCTTGATTTTAAGAGAAGCGGCGGAGGTGGTTCCGATTTTGAGTCAATTGACGCCTTCCTATTATTCCTCGACTCTTCAGGAGAAGCAGAACGTGAACTAGAACTCAGCACCTGATCCGTGCCACTCATACTAGCATCATCTTCTCTGTAAAAGTTGCTTTCTTTTCCAGTAGTCAAATAATCTGTTTTATATTGAGATTTATGAAGACCACGCCTCTTTTTAGCCTTTTTACTTGATCTGCTTTGCTTTACTTCAGATCTGTTGGACGTAGTTTGAGACAAAACTGAACCCTGATTTTGAGATGAGGTATCTTTAGTCTGGTTCAGAACCTTTTTCTGGGAGGAGCTTTCAGCATGTAGGTCGATATCTTCAGTCACTCTATCACAAACAGAGCCTTGATGTGAAGTTTCATTATCAATTGAGAGATGCCTTTCATATCCCACCTCACTCTCATCTTCTTCCTCGTCAGACACAGCATTTTTAGGGATGACATTATCAACAAAGAATTGCTGCAGAATGGAGATTGCCTTCTCCCTTAGCTCCATCCATACTTCTTCACTATAATCTGCACTCCGAGGCAATATCAGAACATTGGGCATCTCCCTAACCTGAAATAGGCCATAATATGATAACTTTAGAATTAATAGCACAACTATGTTACAGAGGAATATCAATTTGTACACATTGTTTTAGATCTGTTACGATCAAATATCAATTGCCTATCAGACCCATATAAGTTGAACACAGAATTAAAATACCAGCTAACTCCAAAATTCATAAGTCATGCATCTAATTCAGTCTATTTCCAGTAGTCCCTTTGCATAAATCTTAATTATAAAGATTTCACTCAGTAAATAAACTAAACACACGAAACTACATTGCTAACTGAGTAATTTCTTTGAAAAAGGAAGACAAGCCTCGTTTCATTAAGGAGGTTACATTAGCAAAAAATAAGAGAGCATCTAAACTATTTTTCTATATCAATATCATACCCTAAAACTATTCATCATACCCATGCTTCCATCCATTGGGGGCCTTCGGCACCATCTAAGGCACATCCTGCAAGTGTGCCATCAAGCAAAAATTGTTTTATCAAACAATCATCCAGCAGCTGGCAACTACCAGTATTCACAAGAAATGCCCCTGCACAGCAGCATTATCCTCATAAGTGGAGATGGATCAAATGAACTCAGCATGAAAAAATTAATCAATATTAGAATATTTAATTACCGGGCTTCATGTGCTGCAGACAATCTGCATTAATAATTTGAATGGTTTCATCCGTCAGAGCACAGTGCAGTGATATTACGTCACTTGCAGCAAGCAAGTCATTAAGTGTATCCATCCTTCTAGCGGCAGATGGGAATGGTGTAGAAGAAATACCTACGTTACCGTTTCCCTACATACAGATGAGTAAGAGGAAAAGCTTAATTCCTAAAAGTTGATAAAAACAAATAAAAACAAAAATGAAACTTGCACATATGATAGTAGATATTGCATCCGAAATCCAAAGAATTCAATCTCCTCAAATCAGATTAAGAAAATAAAAATTGTCAAAACAAATAGTATACCCTGCTTTCAATCATCTAAAGCTAATTTTCCTCAACCAATTCACTGAAACCAAATATAGTCATAAGTCGCACCAAAATCAAAACATATGGAAAGTTGAGCTTTTTTTCCAATGTTCTAAAAATTAGCCAAGTCTCCACTTAACAATACAAGAGAGAAATACACCAAAATTATCAATACTACTTCATGCTCTGACTATGTTAACCGTGATTAAAGATTAAACACCAACATAAAAAATAACAATCTTTGTGAATCAGAAAAGAAATAAACCAAACAAAATCCTAACTACCTATTTCATTATAAAAAAATAGAAACTACCATAACTTGATCAGACTAGATAAAAACTATCAAGATATGAATAGAAACTAGAATCGCAAAATTTAACAAATATGGTGATATTTTCTGATCATTCAAATTCAAGTATTTAACCAAACCTCTTGAACATCAAAATAGAGCACGCTCATCTTAAACGCCAAGCTCTTGCTAGCCAACGACCTCGCCGACGCAGACCTCCCCACAATACCCAACACCAGTCCCCGGCAGCGCCTCATGCCACGGCACAGCGGCTGCACCGATCCGAGCCACCCCGCGGCGGAGAGCGCCTGCCTCGACAGAAGATGCGTACGCCGGAGCAACCCCAAAATAAGCGCCATAACAGTGTCCGCCACCTCCTCCGCCCGGCTTACATCGACGTGGACCAGCCGGTTCAGCCCTAGGTCGGCGGCCAGGGCAGAGTCGACGGCGCGGTCGGACGAGCCGAGGCAGAGAATGAGCTGCCAGGGGCGGAGCCGACGCTGCGCGGCGCGTGGGAGGAACGCTAGTGAGTGGATGAGAACGGCGGCGGCGGAGTCGATCCGCGAGTCGGCGAGACGGCTGAGCGGCACGTGCTCGACGAGCGCCACGTCGGACAAGCATTCCTGCTCGACGGCTACATCTTCGATGCAATTGAGCGTCACTACCAGCGGCAACAGATGAGATTGAGAAGCAGCAATGTTTCGGTAAGCCATTGCTGCAGGAGATTCCCACACGCTCACGCCATCATCAACTGCTGCGGTAGTTTCTTTGACGAGGGAGGAGAGACATCTCATTTTCCGATAGGCCGCGGGAAATTGCAGTTCGGTCCCTCATCTCCATGGAAATTGCAATTCGTATTTTTTCAATTTTGGAAATGAGTATACGAAGAAATTCGGTTTGCCAAAGGCTGCTTCGTGGACCGTGGTGTATTCAGAAATCCTTGTTTTTTTATTTTGGTAGCCCTCTTTACGTTACGATATCAAATTTTGGTCTCTATACTTTCATCTTTTTTTCCCTTTTCCCCCTTCATAAAAAATAGGTGATAAAAGTAGAAAACAAAAATAAAGTATGGGGAGCAGAAGAAGGAAAAAGAAAAATGAATCAAAGTACAATATATAAAGAAAAATACTAAAGACTACAAGGGGCAATATTGATGCGATATATTCTTAGCTAATGTTGAGCTGGCATTGCCACGTGTTAGTTAGATATTTTGAGGAAGGAGTTGCTTGGTTAGCAAGCTTGATTATGCTACCATTGTGTATAAATAAGAGCTCGCCTCTTTCATTTTAGTTTGAGATGAAATAATAGAAGAAATTTTTACTGTTCCATTGCTTATTCTCTAAATGAATCCTTTCTCAATTCTATAAATCTTCATGGTATCAGAGCCATTTCCTTTTGATTCGCACCTTTGAGTGTTCTAATATTCTGTCACTATTGATAGATTATCAATATGCCGAAAGAGAGACGATTTAATTGGCGTAATGCTCGCGCTGAGGAGCTCGGATTCCATCTGGAGCACGGATCTGGCAGTAATGGAGTTCAACCAGATTCTATTCCAGAAGATACACCGATTGTGGTTTCAGATCCACCAATTGTGGAGGGAAATCGAGGTAAGGAACCCTATTCCTTTGCTAGGAATGAGATTCAACATCATAGACTATTAGCAAATGACGAACTTTATCTTGCACCACATGATCACCATGGTTTAACATTAACAAATGACTTGTTTGATGGACGAAATTTCCATAGTTGGAGTAGATTTGTTAAGCGTGCATTGTTTGCTAGAAATAAACTTGGATTCATCGATAGAAGTATCATGGAACCTAGGACAAACTCCATTGATAGAATGCAGTGGATTAAGGCTGATTTTTTGGTGTTTAGTTGGCTTAGTAATTCCATTGTGAAGGAATTATCACGTGGTTTGCAACACTTTGATACTTCTAAACAACTATGGGATGAATTAACTAAAAGGTTTGGCAAGCGCAACGGTCCTAGACTTTATCAGTTACGGCGTGAATTAGCCACTTATGCTCAAGGTTCACAATCAGTCATGCTCTATTTCAATAATATTAACTCTCTGTGGGATGAGCTGGGATTATTGAAGTCTGCTAAAGCTTGTACATGTGAGGCAGCAGATGAAGCACAAGCAGAAATAGAGGAGGAGAGATTAATGCAATTCCTTATGGGATTGAATGATGTTTATGAGTCTATCCGACAGCAGATTTTGATTCTAGAACCGTTGCCTAGTGTGAGTACATCTTATTCTATGATATTGAGGGTAGAGGAACAGCTGCGAGTCTCCTCTCAGTTTACAGAGAATCTGGAGCAAAGTGCATTGTATTCTACTTTACACAGAGGACCACAGAGAGACGGCTTTAAAAGAAAACTCACTAAGGAGGAGAAAATGAAGATAAAATGTGATCATTGTGGGAGGAGTGGTCATTTAAAGAAGGATTGCTTTGAAATTATTGGTACTCCAGATTGGTACAAGAAAATGAAGGAAGACAGAGGAGTGAAGAAGACTAATTTTGCTGAGAAGGCTCTACACACAGAGGGAAATGTTAAGCCTGATGAGAATAATTTTGAGAAGATCCAGGCTGAAATTGCAAAGCATTTTGCAACCTATTTTGAGAACAAAGCAGCAGTTGACAGAGGGGATGCTCCATATAAGCATCAAACTGCACAGCTTGCTGAAATGGAAGGATTTAACACAAACGCTTTCACTGGTCACTATGCTTTTGGAGTTTCTACAGCTATTGGGACAGATGAATGGATAATAGACTCAGGGGCTAGCAATCACATGTGCTGTGAAGCAGCCTTACTGAGTGATATGAAGAGACTCAAGGAACCAGTTAAAATCTACATGCCTAATGGCAACAGCTTGTTTGCACATATGGAAGGAAATGCACAAATCACATCCAACATTGTGTTGCAGAATGTTTTGTACGCTCCTGACTTCACTCATAATCTCATTTCAGTTGGACAAATGACTAGAAGTCTCACCAGCAGAGTTATATTTTTGGCTTCACATTGTTTGATACAAAAGAAGGATCAGAGTACTGTTTTGGGCATAGCTAAAATGAAGGGAACTCTTTATGTGCTCTCTCATGAGTATCAGATTACAGTTACCATCAATGCAGCTTTGGAGTCCAATCTGCTTGATTATCATACATTGCTTGGCCATCCTTCAGCCAATGTTATGAGACATCTCAATCTAGGTGGCAAGAGATTTCGACCAGAAGATTATGCAGCTTTGGAGACCTGTGATGTTTGCCACAAGGCCAAACAGCAAAGACATCCTTTTCCTGTCCTTGGAAGAAGATGTGAGATGATGTTTCAAATGATCCATGTTGATGTGTGGGGTCCTTACAAGGAGCCTGGCCTCACACAAACACCATATTTCTTGACAATTGTTGATGATTTCTCTAGGGCGACCTGGACATATCTATTTACAAGCAAGGTTGAAGTGTGCACCTTGCTTAGGCAGTTTATTCAATTGGTTCAGAACCAGTTCCAAGCCTCTGTCAAGATCTTGAGATCAGATAATGGAAGTGAGTTCACTAGCCAACATACAAAGAGTTTGCTCTTAGAATATGGAGTTGTTCATCAGAGGTCTTGTGTGTACTCCCCTCAACAAAATGGAATTGTTGAGAGGAAACACAGACATTTGCTACAAGTAGCAAGGGCGCTTATGTTTCAGAGCAAGCTTCCAGCTCAATTCTGGCCCTTCTCTATTCTCTACAGCACTTACTTGATAAATAGGATGCCTTCTGCTGGAAAACACATGAACTGATTCATGGGACTCCTGCATCATATGATGGATTACAGCCTTTTGGTTGTCTCGCATATCAAGCCAATACTTTACCAAACCGCAGCAAGTTCTCACACAGAAGTATTCAATGTCTTTATCTGGGGCCTTCTTCTCACCACAAGGGATATTTACTGTATGACTTGTCAAACCAGAAGGTATTTGTGGGCAGAGATGTCCATTTCTATCCTAATAATTTCCCCTTGCAGTCTGCCACCTCTACAATAGACTTACCTTTTATTTCCTTTGATGATCCACAGTCTAGCATTCCTGTTCCTTCTTTCACACCAGACATCACTCTTCCAGATGCTAGAGATGCTTCTTCAAGGCTTCCTGCTTCACTCATTGATAATGCAGCTGATACTGATAGCCTTCCTCACCATGAAAGTCCTCTGCTTTCTTCAGGTACAACTAACACCATAGATGAGCCTCGGAGAAGTAATAGAATTCCTAAACCTCCTAAATACCTTGATGATTATATCTGCTCTTCTACCTCCGTCTATGACGTTTCTGAGCAAAGTCCACCCACATTTCCTTATCTAAAATCCTTTTGTATTTCAGCAGATTTCACAGCTTTTCTTACTGAGTTAGATTCAGTTCATGAACCACACTCTTATTTGGAAGCAAGTAAATCTCCAGCTTGGGTAGCAGCTATGCAATAGGAACTCCAAGCTTTAGAGGATAATAAGACTTGGAAATTGGTTCCCCTACCCCCTGGGAAACAAGCAATTGGTAGTAAATGGGTGTTCAAGACTAAGCTTAAGGCTGATGGCAGTATAGAACGGCTCAAAGCTAGATTAGTGGCAAAGGGGTATCATCAAGAATATGTGATAGATTATCAAGAAGTTTTTGCCCCGGTCGCCAAACTGGTGACTGTTAGATTGTTTTTGGCTATTGCCACTCAATTTCAGTGGGTGCTCCACCAGGTAGATGTCAACAATGCCTTCCTTCATGGGCATTTATCCGATGATATATATATGCAACTGCCTCAAGGGTATTCTCATGGCAATCCTGGAGATGTTTGCAAGCTAGAAAAGAGTTTGTATGGCCTCAAACAGGCGTCTAGGGAATGGAATTTGGAGTTTACTAAACTCTTATTGTCTCTGGGTTTTCGCCAATCTGAATCAGATAATTGCATGTTCTTTCTAGTGCAGGACATGACTTTATTGCCCTCCTTGTCTACGTTGATGACATATTGTTGCTCAGTCCATCTCTATCTGTCGTGCAGACCTTAAAGGATACTCTTCACTCAGCTTTCACAATCAAAGACCTTGGTGAAGCAACTTATTTTTTAGGCATGGAAATCGCACGCACTTCTTCTGGGACCTATCTCAGTCAACACAAGTATATATTAGATCTTCTCCATGTCACTGGGATGATGAGCTGCAAGGCGGTATCCACTCCTTTTCCCCCTGGGCTCACTCTTCACAAGGATGGTGAGCCTGTTACTAATGCAGACTCCTATCGACGACTAGTCGGTAAACTCCTTTATCTCAACCTTACCCGCCCCGACATTTCCCACGTCTCCTACAATTTAGTCAATTTATCAATTCTCCCACTACGCATCACTGGACAGCTGGTCTTCATGTTCTCAAATATCTAAAGGGGTGCCCTTCATTGGGTCTTCATTACGTTCAGACTCCTACTTTCCAACCAAGTGCCTTCTGTGATGCTGACTGGGCCAAGTGCACTGATACCCGACGCTCTTTAACGGGTTATTGTGTTTTTCTTGGGAGTTGCTTGGTTTCTTGGCGCTGCAAGAAACAAACAACCGTGTCTCTCTCCTCTGCCGAAGCTGAATATCGCAGTCTCAGCGCCACACTACAGGAGATTCTTTGGCTTTCCTACATAATGACAGAATTTGCACTTCCCATGGCCACACCGGTGCCTCTGTTCTACGATAATGAAGCTGCCATCCACATCACCAAAAACCAAGTCTTCCATGAGCGAACAAAGCACATTGACCTTGATTGTCATTTTGCCCGCTTTCATTACAAATCTGGTCTGATTAGTCCACAATTTGTTCCCACCAGTTCCCAGATTGCTGACGTCTTCACCAAGGCCTTGCCACGGGCTCGCTTCTACGATTTCCTCTCCAAGCTTCACCTGGGTGACCTCCACCGCGTCTCGCTTGCGGGGGGGGGGGGGGGGGGGTGATGCGATATATTCTTAGCTAATGTTGAGCTGGCATTGCCACGTGTCAGTTAGATATTTTGAGGAAGGAGTTGCTTGGTTAGCAAGCTTGATTATGCTACCATTGTGTATAAATAAGAGCTCGCCTCTTTCATTTTAGTTTGAGATGAAATAATAGAAGAAAATTTTACTGTTCCATTGCTTATTCTCTAAATGAATCCTTTCTCAATTCTATAAATCTTCAAATATAACCATGTATAAATAGGGCAGGAATAGTAATAGATACTTACATTAATCATATTTTACTAGAAATACTATCTGCAAAACAGAAGTATTCGAGTATAAATAAATAATAAATACTAAAACCAACATATTTACTAGAAACTAGAAATACTAGTAATCTGCAGAAAAGAAAAACTTGACAGCATGGAAAGTGCAAATTAACACCCTAGATAAAGTGTCAAGGGAAATATTCAATATTGGTAGTGTAACATCCAATACAAATAAAAACTTAATATGTAGCATCTACAAGACCAATATCGAGTGAAATTGAGCTGCGTTGCTACCTGATAACAAATCCACCCAACTAATGCATGCATAAAAAGAGCAAACAGCAACCAAGTCTATAGCCAATACATATTATTACTGAAACAAACTAGCCAAGTAAAATAGTACGAGAGGAAACAAGTCCTGTTCTGAGCATGAGCTGCAACTTAATCATCAAACGTCATGAAACCAGCCTACTATCGCGGCAAAAAAATTAAGAGTGGGAGATTAAATGATATAGGGTTCCAAATTTATCATCTGAAAATGTAAATTTTGAACTCAGTGTCAACTGGAAAGCAGGAAAATAGTCTACAACAGGAATAAGCTCTGGAAGACCTCTCAATATGAGGAAACACACCAGGCAGGCACTAAACACATCCTCTTTGCACGTCTTTTATTTAACGGGACTTTAATATTGACAATGCAGGCAACGCTGGACAACTTTCCCGGACCAAAGGATCAACAGGAGATTCTTATTCATTGGTAGTCGCATCTTCCGGTTGGGCAGTGCTTCCATCTACAGATAAACCGTAGAGTTAATTACTTTTGTGATGCATGATGGCCTTATTTTTGGTCCCCTTATTTCATTTACTTTCTCTAGCCGAAAATGAAATAAAGAAATAAAAAACTGATGTAATTCTTGAAAATACATTAAAAATAACTATACGTCATCTCAGTAAAATCTTGACAAGCTAATCATACCTTCACCTTCTGATGGTGCACAAGGAGATTTGCGGTAACGTGTTTGCTGTTGAGTTGGCTAAAAACACCCAATACAAAGGCAAGTCAAATAATGTGTTACCAGAGAGGCAAAAGATAAAATAACAAAAAACATGTCCATCTCAAGGTTAAAGTGCTAATCACTTCTCAACCCCCGCTAAATATATTGAACTGAGCAATATCCCTATTCTATAATACTTCCTCTTGTAACTACCTGTAGCTTTGGGCGGAGAGCCTCGAGTGGTCCTTTGGGTTTCTGTCCACCTTGCTGTGGACGATAAAACATGGATATTAAGTGCAAGTTACGAGCACAGGTATTGTAATATAATGCAATTCACATTTAGCAAAAGGGATGCAAAAACAAGAGTGAGTACCTTTCCCAAAGCCCAATCAGCAGAGTCAAAATAGGCACGTTCATGATCCTGACATTTAATAAAAGTTTCTATTAAAATTATCCTAAAAAAATTGCCAGTAAGGTATTAAAGAAGCTTATGATAATACCTTAGAAATCAATGGTTGTTTCTTGGGCAATAATCCACCATATTTCTTCTTTGCAGCTTCCTCCTGCAAGAAAAAAACAGTATTTGTTAGTAAATACAATTACATACATTTTATAGAAATGATCCAATATCAAAGATGATATGAACTTCCTGCTGTTGAGATGGCATGGACTTGTCAGCATCATCCATAACAACTTCTGTTTCTTCTTTGACTTCCTCGGCCCCTGACATATTCTCCCCACCACCAGTCTACGAGAAAAACCTGCAGAGTCCAGAGTCAGAAGAAACCTTCAGCTTTTCCTCAAATGCTCAACTATGAAGTTCAAGGATCAGAAAGAAGACAAGTTTTCAAAGCTTACATTAACAAAATCCATTGAACAAATCTAGTTAATGCATTTAGCTAAGGCGAATTATATATAATCCAGATCATACATAACTAATAACTCCTCAATTCATAAATCAAGTCAGACAGAATTCTCCTTATTCTTGCATCGACCTATCATTTTGATGCAGCAGAGGTTATTTATCTAATTCATTGCATTCAATAGTTAGAAACTCTCAACTAAAACTCAGCTATACAATTTACTGTATGACGGAAAACTAACAGTCTAACACTACAGAGTTCTGATGAAATTGAAATCCAGAACACTGCAGATATATAACATTCAGAATTGTTCAACAACACAGAAACATACTACCGAAGATAAATAATCGAAATCCAAAAACCCCGATTCTTCAACTTCAACAACATAATTACGACAAATGCATTTGATGGATTCACAACTCTCACAATTCAATTTCAACAAACATCCGATGATCTATATCGTCACAGATCTCAATTTAAATCGCGAAAATACTTTTAGCGCGCCAATGCGTCGAACAAACACGCAAAGTGATTACGAAGAACCACAAACTATGATAAACAATTATAACGAATCTAAACCCACGCCGGAGATAAATTAGAAATTCACACAGCTTAATAAGAAAAATAAATCAGAAGCAGAGAGAGAGAGGTATTACCTGGGAGGAATTAGGAATTCGAGTATGCTACCACTGCAGATCGATTGTGTCCAAATCTATCTATCAAAGAGAGAGGGAGGTAAACCGTTTCAGAGCAAATAAGATTATAAGAATAAATTAGCAGGGCGTGGAATTACATCCATGCCCTTGATTGAGTTCTTCATCTTCATTTAATTTAGTAAAAAGATCCTTACGAGATTGATTTAATAACAGATTTTACAGAGTAAAATACATCCACGTCGCATTTGGACAAATAAATCTATCATAATATTATTCGTGGCTACAACTAAAAGGATGCGTCCAAAAAGAAGGATTTTTAAATTAATGTCCTAATCATTTCTTCAACTACACCTTCTTTATCTTTCTAAATTACAATGTAGCCCTCTAATCTTTTATCTTCTAACTATTTCTAGATATTATTTTATTATTTTTATAATAAAATATTATCGTTAATTTCATAAGTCAAGTTCATTCACCGGCATATATAATTGTTTCAAGAATTAAACACATTGTGATACGTATTATCAAAACAATATACAACTCTAAATATATTAATTTACTTGAATAGTTGTTATAATGTATATATTGTTTATATAATTTTATTAATCATACATATTAAAGTTGGATATTCGTAAGAGAAAAAGGAAAAAAACGAGGAGGCACAAGGTTTCAAACTAAAGCTAATGAAAATTTTGGACCGACCATTCACCACTATACCATAATCAATGTTCTTTTTACTCAATATAAATAATCTTTAAATTAAGTTTTCATTGACTTATTTTTGGATAAATCTATCCTGATAATTTTTCCTTAATATATGTATAGATTGATAGATTTGTTTCAAATTTATATAAAAATGAGTGAACTAACGAGTCACATGACTCGCTTAAAAGATACAACTTTTTATGGATTTAAATATATCTTAAAGAATAGGTGCATGTTTATATGTATTTTTAATTCTATTGAATTAGGGACACTATTTTTAATGTTGGCACGGCTTCAAAATCTCAAGGCAGCCCTATACATGTATATATCAACTGACTTCATTTAAAGAGGATGTATCTGTAAGATTATTTATGTTTCATGTAAAGTTATGTGACTTATTAAGGACTAATAAATAAATAATCAATGAATTATTGACTAAATTATATTCGGGTTAATATGGAGCAGTTTTATTATATCCACTATTTGATGGAAATAGTGGGCTTATGGGGAATATCAGCCCATTACCACAAAACTGAGTTCACTTCCTGATATAAAAGTTATTCTCTTAAAACCCTAGCCATCACAATAGAGAATAGAAAGAAACATCAAGGAGGTGAAACACCGGCTTATCGTTCTTCTCAAGAAATTCATTGGTGCAATCTCAGATTTAATCATGGAGAAAGGTACGCCATATTCTATCAATTATGTGATTACGTGAGAATCATTAATTTCAAGATCCTGTAATTTTCTCGTAAAGAATTGTAGAAAACTAGGATGATTTTACAGTATCTACAAATGTGGTGTAGTTTACAGATTGTGAGTTTAAGTCGATACAAACTCTTCTCTTATATGATATCAGCCTTGTATTCTCCATGGAGCCGATCCTACTATGACCAACCTTGATCGCCATTAATGTACGTAATTCTATCAAGCTTACTCCGATCCGATCAATTATTGTGGCCGGCGCATACAATTCCACACCGTCTTCATTGGTTATGATCTTCTTGGTTTTTGCTGATACGGCCCCACCAACAGTGAGAACATAAAGGCCGATAGACCTGCAGCTTCACAAAAGACAACATCCATACCCATTCCAGAACATAAATAGTGGTTCCTCATGTGTCATTGGCATTGACACAATCATTCTTGCATATAATCAAATGTCAACACAGAAGTCTAAATTCCTCCTCCTTAATTGGCATGCATGGGTGGTGGTGGTGACTTTGAACCCAAGACATTTTCACAAAAATGAAAAACATGATTAGTCTAAGCTCTTGCTGCAGAAGATATGTAATTTTAGTGCAGAATAAACTTCCTCAACCAAAAAGATGATTTTCATTGTGGAACAATTCAGGTATCAAATCACTCTAGAGAGTAGAGACCATAACATACTAGTATTTCAAAAGGCTTAGTTTCATACAAAACAACACAGACAGGGCTCCAAAAGCAAATTTCAAACTAAAGAATGGGTATACAATAGAAGATCGATCTTAAATCAGAGCTCTAAGTTGACAAAATTGCCTTTTTTTGCTTTAAAAACTTCCATTGTGTTAGCTCAACACCAACCACCTCATTGCCCGAAAAATTTACTCCATTAACCTCAAATGAACATCTACATTTATGAGATATGAGATGAATTTATAGGCCATTTAACATAAGGAAAACCGATTTTCCCTCCCACATTCAACTTCGGTGTTGATGATGGCCAGCTTACATTTCATAGTTCAAACAACCAAGCCAGCCTGACTTGATCCATTATTTTGAGGTACAATAAAATATTATTAATCCTTACTAATTTGCACAAAAGTGCCAGATTCAAATTATGCTTCAAAGCAAAAGCCAAAGGAACTAGAAACTTGCATCCACTATCTAAATGTAAAAGAAAAAATCCATTACATTTCAGTTCTGAAAAACATTTATTTTCTCGGTAACTTGTGGAATGTAGTTGATTCACCTTCAATTTTCAAGAATCACATTCAATTGGTCATCTCAAATAAGAATTTAACTCTATTACTTATCTAATGAACGAAATAATTGTCATTGCAACCATTCGATAGTACGAACCATGTAATCGTAAACCAATACTCTCTCGCGAGCAGAGTTTACTCATAATGCACCTATAAGTAAATACTGTGGGTTTTTCTCCTCGTCTGGAGCTAACTAAGATCGTCTTCGTCAAAAAAAAAAGAGGAATCTGAGCACTATCAGAAACATAAACCTAAATTGACGGTGAACTAATCCTCCTAATATCCGGCCGGAATAAAAACTGACCTGCCATTCGTCGCTGGCCACATAGTAATCTCCGATATGCGTGCGGACATAATGTGATGCCGAAGCAGTCCTTATCAACACGGCCCCGTCAGAGAGTAGAGCAACGGTATTTTCGAGCAGCCACCGCCGGAACTCGGGGTTTTGTAGATTGATGGATGTAAATTTTAATCCGTCGACATTTCTGCCCAGAACATCGCGGCGAGTTGACGACAGAGTTTCCGGAATCGGAATCATGATATAGACATTGGAATGAGAGGAATTTGGGAATTAGGGCATTGTATTGTAGGGCCGCGACGCGAATGCTAATGCGAAAAGTGGACTGACGAAGTGAAGGGGGTGTTCTTCGAATGCGTCCGTTGCGGGTTGGAAAAGTGGCGGGGAAAGAATGAGATTGTTTTGGAGTAAATGGTTTTATTTGGATTAGTTGCACCAAATGATACTATATTTGCTCCATTTTATAATTTTCACATAATTTTTTATAACGTTTTAGTCATGATATTGTCTTTAATAAAATTTAATATTTACCATCGTCAATGCGTTTAATGTTAAAATTACGTTATTTTAGTAGTACACATACACAAATTTTACCAAAAAAATATAAAAACAGTAATTATAAAAAATAAATGTAATATTGTAACTGTAACATCGTGCAAAAATTACAAATTCAGATTAATTTTGTGTTATTTGTGGTAATAGCCCATTTTATTTTTATGATTATGCTAAGCTTTTTTATATACATTCTTATATGGAAAGAATAATTTCCAACACAATTTGCAAGGAATGAGCCAGGGCAAAATTAATTTGTGGCCCAAAAAATGTGGGTGTGTGTGTGGCCCATAAACAATAAATTGATTTCAGATAAGATATATATAGGCCGGCTATATGTTTCTCTCCTACCTTACCTTTTACATAAAGTGAAGGAAACATGCCATTCAATGTCAGAATAATTTCAAAATAGATTTTATTCAACCAATAGTTGTTAATTTAATATCACAATAAATGATTGGTTCTAACTCAATTTATTTAACTTTCCTGGTGGCCTTGATGTGAATATTGATGTAAGAGCATCTTCAATAAAGGAATTATAATATAGTTATATATCCAAAATTTTACCATATTAGTAAAAATAAACAGAATTCAGATTTGAGTTCCTATTATTTTAATGGGTCCTAATATTTACCAATTTGTATTACTTTCACATCAACTATAAAAATTGTCGAAATCCCACATGACACTCTGGAGTTTGACAATGATTTTTTGCTCGCCACATCATACTACTGAACGAAGTTGTTTTATTTTGAAATTTTATAAAAAAAAATCCAAAAATTGCAATTTGGAATATTTTTTTGAAGAAAAATAAAGAATTACCAGGTCGGACTAAATGCATGAAAAAATCTGACTTGTCGGCATTATATAATAACACGTTGACACTGTTAAGCTACACTCACCAAAAAAGCTCCTCATGGGGCCCTCTCAATAGTCAATAAGCTGTAATTTCTGAAAGTGAAAAAAAAAAATTGTACTTTATTTAAATAAGTTGAGTTTCAAGGCTCAATAGTTTGTCACTGACTCACTGATGTCACATTCCGTTGAAGAGAAACGTGCACTGCTTCTCATTCTCTCTATACATACACATCTACGTGTAATTGTATAGATATAGAGAGAGAGAGAGAGAGAGGGGTAGAGAGAGTGAGAGAGGGAGAGAGAGGTAGGCTGCTATTTTATCTCTCTCTTTCATGTTCTTCAATTCTTTGGTGGGCTGTGAGAATTTATCTTTATATTTTATATTCATCTTTTCATGTTCGGAAAGTCTTGGTTAGGCTGTGAGAGTTTTTTTCTTTTCTTTTTATGTGTATGATTGTATGAATAACCCATAATTCCTGGCTGTTGTCTTTTCCTCTGCTTTCCCGTTTTAATCCCTTCTCCATTTCATTTCTCTCTCTTTCTCTCTCTGCTTTCCTCTATTATCTGATCATAAACTACATTTTTCAGGAAGAGTCAGATTCATTGAGTTGTTAACAACTGCAGACGGAAATGAAGGTCTGATTCCTGATTTTCTTCTTCTTTGTTTAATATAATGATGTTTGTTGGAGATGAATCATCTTTTTTCTGTACATGCAGCTATTTCTTTCTAGTTCTGATCATATATTAGATTTCTTTTTGTGCTTTTTTATATACTTTTTTTTAAGTTTTTTTTGCTTCGATTGGATCTGAAAGACTGTCTTTTTGTTAGAAAAAGATTGTTGCTTCGAGTCCAAGATCATGAGTTTCTATTAATTATTGTTGCGAAAATCGGATTTTCATTATATTATAGTGATTAAATTATCATTTGCTTCTCACAAATCATTCCTTATTTTAATCACTATTTTTCTGTTTTTTACAAATTTAACATTTTTCCCGTTTCGGTTTATCTGCAGAAGTTTGTGTTGAATTTGGATTTGCATGATGACAAAGAACAGCAGAGGAGGGCTTTAAAGACGGTCTCAACTCTTTCGGGTATGGTCTCGATTTTAACGTTTCCTTACCAAATCTATATGCAGTCGAGATATCATGTGCACACCCACAAATTTCTAAAATAAAAAAGATAATTGTTAGCTGGAGAGAGGCAAAACTTAGAAAAGGGTATTGGTTGGTGGTGGTGGTTTCCTCTGTTTTGCATTAGAATGGCCTATTTGCATAGATGATTATCAATTTATTATAATCTCTTAATAAGTGTTTAATGTATTTTAGCCACACATTCATCTAGTTATTATCTATTTGAATGTGTGGAGCTCGGGTGTGATCAAAGCGTGCCACTTGTTCGTTCACGTTGTTGGGGGTATGATCTCCAGATATATAGTTGAACCTTAGCTTCTTGCATCTTCAGTGTATTAATTGAATTGTGATATAAAATGAAAAAGTAGCTGCTTTGAAGGGTTTGCTGCAGGTTGTTGTTCTTGAACATCGTTGTTGGCAAATGCTATGTGATATGATTGTCGGAATACATACAAGTAAAGATTGTTAAACGAAGATCGTGTAGCACGTACTCTGATACTGTTACATAAGGATCGTCTGAATTTACCGACCTACTAATTAAATTACTAATGGATCTAATTAAAATGTTGAGTTGAGTGGGAGTTTTCTCAAGTCCAAAAGCCATGATTGATTGCATCTAGGTAGTTCAGCAATCCTATCATCTCTTTACATTGGTTTATTCACTACGAATTCACATAGTTTTCCCTAACAACTATAGAAAAAGATGGTGTCGCTTTCCCTGTTCCATTAGAGTTTATTTGGTACAATCACAATTGAAAGGTAGGAAGTATCTGTCGCGTAATCTTGAAGCTTTCTCCTGTGCTCAAGATGAATCCTAGTTAAAAACATGATCATAAAGTCATTAGTCTATATCCTTTTCTATGTAGGAATTGATGAAATCTCCATCGACCTTAAAGGGAAGAAGCTAACAGTGATTGGAACAGTCGACCCCGTGTCCGTGGTGAGCAAACTGCGCAAAAAGAGCTGGCCAGCACACATAATCTCAGTCGGGCCAGCCAAAGAGCCGGAGAAGAAGGAAGAGCCGAAGAAAGAGGAAGCAAAGAAAGAGGAGCCGAAGAAGGAAGAGCCAAAGAAGGAGGAGGCTAAGGAAGAAGCCAAGAAAGAAGAACCGAAGAAGGAAGAAGCAAAGGAAGAAGGAAAGAAAGAAGAGCCGAAAAAGGAGGAGGAGAGGAAGCCGGAGCCAGAGCTGGTGGTTGGGACAGCAATGCAGTATAGGCCCGTGTACAGGCCGTACTATCCTCCAATGACTACGTACTACCCAGTGCACCATAGCATGGAGGAGAACCCGAACGCGTGCGTTATATGCTAAAATGATCGAACCCTGGCTCGCCTTATTTTCTCCTTGCCATCGGTGTAGCGTAGAAATGAAGCTAAATTTTACATGTGTATGTACATATCTATATATATTAAGAAGTTAATAATAATTTTGGTCATCATTTTTGTTTGGCTATATGGAAAAGTATCACTTTCTTGATGGCAAGTTGTAGAGAGGGTCGGTTCCGTTGTTGCAAGCTTTGCTGGAAAGGTGCATTTGTGACATTGTGTAGTCTAAATTTTCTAAATTGTTATCCTCATTTAAGACAAAAAAGTTTGAAGTGGCAACCAAATGGAGTGGTGATTGATACACACACACACACACACACACACACACACACATATATATATGTTTTGACAGAACTGCATTCCTACTACACATGTAATGTAAGCTCGATCTAGCTAGTCATACTTTTGTCTCCACTCTCCATGTTTGTCGAATTTCTCTATTGCAGATGTTTTATTTCTTGTTTTTATGTTTATCAACACACGTCACGTTTTTATTGACGATGGATTGAATCCGATTGTGTAGATTTAGAATGATCACATCAAGGCATGTTCAAATCTTGAAAATCTCAAAAAAATCTGTTATTGCAAGTTGTGTTGGTACTGCTAGAAAGTCTATAAAATTTCATGGACAAAGATTCAATTATTTCTGCTAGCCAAGGTACGTGGTGGCGGCTTTCTGGTTGTTGTAGGATTTTGACTACGGATATCCCAAATCCCTGCAGATAGCCAACCATTCCCCACCCCACACCCAAATTGTAATTCATATCTCGACCTAAAATGTGTGGGCATTATTCAAAACTATAATCTTTTAGTCCCGAAGCCGGCCACCCTACCAACTATGCCATATGGAGGGGGTGGATTCGGGGATCTTTTTCACTTTAAAATTATGATGCAATGTTGGTTACAATGGATGTTATTTAATAATAGTCGTGATTAGTTTGATGCACATTGTTTATAAAATATTATAGATATCTCAAAACACACACACACACACAGGGGTGGATTATAATAGGTACTAATGCTTCGTGTGAGAATTATGAACCATATTTTGCTTATTTTATTGTATTTTAGTGTTTATGAACATTAGTACTAAAATACAACAAGATAAAAATTTAAGCACTTTTGCTAGTTCTCACACGAAACACTAGTAATCTGGTACTCATTTGAAATAAATCACATATATATATATATATATATAATTCTCGCATTTATCATTTTATAACTATATGATTCGAGAATAAAAAAAGTGTGACCTTACCGAAAAATTCGGTTGGTGTGTGGATGGATATTAGAGTACAAAACATGGTCGGTTTAGTAGGGCAGGTATGTGATTGAGTTTGCAATTGCATGAATAGGTTCATTTCACGTTGTTTCATGTCATAAAAATAGAAAATGACACGAGATTCACTTCCTCGTTCAAGAGGGACAAGCATGCTCTACATTTATTGTTGCCATGTCAGCAATGATACGACTTCCTTTTTGCATCAAATAATTATGTAATAATAATGTTACATTACACTATCATAAAAATAATTTCTTATTTATCTTTTCTCTGTTTGTTCCTAAACTATAGTCATATTTCTTTATTAAAAGAACATTAAATTAATTGTCATTTTTTCTTAATATGCTCATATTTAATGATTTTTGAACAACCTTTTATTTTGCATGAGTAGATAATAATATAGTAAGAAATTTGCATACCCCTTTTGTATTTTAAATTAAATATATTTTCTTAATTTATATGAAATTGGGATGTGATCAGTGATCTATTTTATATGGTTTTCATATTTAATAACTATGCGTGCTAAAGAAAGCTGAACATGAGGCCTACCTGAAACTTGTTTAAATTACCAATTGTGCTAAAATTTAGTTAAATTATTGTGACTGTGTGCCGGGTCAGGTTCAATTTGGACATCCATGATCCGCCATCAGTTTAATTAGATAATAATTAAAAAAATCAAAATATTATAATTAATATGTTTATTTTATATGGACTATTATCGATATATAAATGGTGGCATGACACAATCAGAATTTAATTATTTCCCAACTATATCTGTATATGTGTGTCGTTAAGTTTTATATATAATAATCTCTGCAAATATTCCATTGATGAATTAAACAATATATAATTGTTCCTCAAAGTCATTAGAGAATAATGGCCTTTAAAAAACACGAAGCGGCAGCTTACCAAATCTCCGACACGTGAATCACTGTTGCGAAATCCCTATTTTCTCTTCAAAATTTTGATTTGTGTATACCCACTTTTTCAAATAGGGGAATTATTAATTGAGGATCTCAAAATTTATGAATTTTTATTTTTAGTTAATGTTATATTATTTTTCAATGAAAATTTTTTTTATTAATTATCTATTATATCTAATAAATAAATTGTTAAAATTTATTAAAAAAAAATAAAATTCATGATTTTTGAGGTCCTGAATTGAGAATTTTCATTTTTCGAGTCTTGAATTGAGAGTTTTTATTTTTTAAATCCTAAATCGATAGATTACACATTTTTCGGGTCTCTCCTTTTAAATATTATTATTTACGAATAGTTTAATTTATATTTTTAAATTTTGGGATCGTTAATTTAATCCGCACATATTGCTAATGGTAATCGTGTAAAACGACGTGGCAAGCAATAACGAATTTAAATCATTATTATTAATTTGTCATAAGATTGAAAATTGAAATGCAAAAGATAAACCAATTAATCTGCTACATTTTATTCCTTAATATGATAAAGACAAACCCCACACGCCACTGAATTAGGTAAGAGATAATGTATTGGCTATCGTTTTTTTTCATTTTATATTTTATTTCACCCATATATACTCTCTCATACGTATACGTTTTGGTTAAAATGTGAACATCCTCCCCATATATAAATTAGAAACCAATTCAATTCATTCATTCATTTATTTATTTTTGACGATCAAAATTGATTGAAAAAAAGAGTTAAAAATGCAATTATTATATAATTATAGTAAGTTAAGGATATATATAGTAATAATTCATGATAATATATCAAATCCCATTTTTATGAAATTTCAATCTTTAAGTATAATATTTTGTTTTTATCTTTCTTCTACAATGAGCATTCCAACGTTTTTGCCAGTATCAATAATTATCGATTTTATTCATTTGATAATCCACGCATATTTTTTATTATTATTTTTGGTTGTGTTCGATTAATGCTTCTCACAAAACATTATTATATTTTAATTTTTATAATTGCTACAAGGAGGAGTCATTATTATTTATGCCAAGGAAAATTCTAAGGACATGGTTGGTATGATGGAATTAAATGGGAATGAAATAGTGACGGATGCAGGATTTTAAAATTGGGGGTATGATATATAATTATAAAATATGCATAAATAAATATTCTTCATTGTTTAAAACTCTAGTAATTCAACAATAAAAATACGAAATTAAGAAAGAAAATAAACATCAATCAAATGAAAATTACAACTTCAATTGGGTCTGACAAAATACACAATATTCAAATAAAAACTATAACTTCAATTGGGTCCGATGAGTCTTCATTTTTTAGAAGCGGTCTATAACATCATCATCACGAACTTGTAGAAAAACATCCTTCTCAATGAAAGTGACCAAACAATCATTTAATAATTGATCGCCCATGCTATTTCGCAACTTATTTTTGACATAAGTCATTTCAGAGAACACTCTTTCAACACTTGCAGTGACAACAGGGAGAATCAACATCAACTTGATAAGCAAATAAATTTTTGGATAAGTCACATTCTTCCTTGTTTCAACAAGCATCATCAAAAGTGCACCAAAATCATGCAAATTCTGAAATCTATCATCTTTTTGTATATCTTGAATGAATATATCAAGTTGACACTCTAGAGCCATTAAATCAATACTCGAAAACTCAGAAGGATAATATGTGGCAAGTGTAAGTACTTTTTCCTTGTCAAAAGAAGAGAAACCATCTTTAGGACTTAAGCAAGCCATGCACATAAGTAACTCCGTATTAACCTCGTCAAATCGCTCGTTGAGTTCTTGAACTTGTAAATCAATCACTTCTACAAATAAGTTAAAGCGAAAATGATGAATGTTTGTCACTTGTGAAACAAAACGCTTTGACCTTCCTCGTGGAATATAAAGAGCATCCATATCATGAACAACAATGTCATACTTAGTGCAAAACGAATTGACCTTATCCAAGAGAGTCTCCCATCCATTGTCTCTTGTGTTTTGCAATAGATCTTTAGTTAAAGAAACAAGGGACATGGCATTAACAATATCTTGATCTCTTCTTTGCAAAGCAAGACACAAATCATTAGTGTACCCAAAAATGGTCAACATCAAGTGCGCCATAAATGCAAATTCAAATGAGTACAAAATGCCTTGAGCTTTTACTCTATCTTCTGAAATTGAAGCATTCTTCCCAATCATCTCAAGCACCTTAACAATTGTAGGAAATAACTGGATAACATTCAAAAGAGTTTTGTAGTGAGATCCCCAACGAGTATCACCGGGCCTCTTCAAACTAAGTTCTTGATTCAAACCCGATCCACTCTCAACTTCACCCATTTCCAAGGCCTTTGCAACTTCTTGAGTTTGAAATTCTCGAATCATTTCTCTCCACTTACAGGAAACTCCAACCACATTTAACAAATTTGCAATTGTCTCAAAAAGCCAACAACAATCATTATTTTTTTTAGCAATGGCCACAAGTATTAATTGAAATTGATGAGCAAAACAATGAACGTAGTAGGCACATGGAGTATCCTTCATAATTAAAGTCTTAAGGCCATTTATCTCACCCTTCATGTTTCTAGCCCCATCATAACCTTGTCCTCGAATCTTAGAAGGACTGAGTGAATGTTCCACAAGTAAAGACATAATTGCACTTTTAAGTGACAAAGCAGTGGTATCACCAACATGTACAAGTCCAAGAAATCGTTCTACCACCCTTCCTGTTTTACCATCAACATAACGCAAGCAAAGAGCTAACTGTTCTTTCTGGGACACATCACTTGATTCATCAGCCAATATACTAAAGTAGTCATCACCAAGCTCTTCTATAATGTGTTTGCTTGTTTCTTTAGCACAATAATTGATGAGATCTTTTTGAATTGGCGGGGATGTCATTTGATTATTTCTTAGACCATTTTCAAAGCTGACTTTTCTAACATTCTCATTATGTCCAGCTAGCCATTTTAAAAGCTCAAGAAAATTTCCCCGATTATTTGATTCCTCACTTTCATCATGCCCACGAAATGCCAACCCTTGACCCAAAAGAAATCTCAAACAAGAAAGTGAAGCTTTCAAGCGAATTTTATATTCACTTTGAATCTCATCACTTGCATTATCAAAAATATGCACAATAGAATTTTTTCTCGAGTCTCTCAAATTCACATATTTCTCATAAGCAATATTATGTGCACTTCTAACTCCACTCACATGTTTCTCAAACCTACTAGGTTTATTCATCCATCATTAACAAATGCATCTTCACCCGCATTAATCTCAACTTCATTTTCGAACAAGTAGCAAACAAAACAAAATGTCGCATCTTTTTCAATACTATATTCAAGCCAATCATATTTTTTGAACCAAGAAACACTAAACCGACGCATACCTCCAAGGTCTCTTTGAGGGAAGTCATGTGTTTTTGGTTGACAAGACTTTTTAAGAATATATGCTCTCCTCACCGCATTTCATTAATTTGGAGGATAATCCATTATATTTATTCTTTTCCCCGGATCATGCGGAAGAAGTTCGACGTCATATAAGGATTCTTCCTTCTCTAGTGGTACACTACTAACACTAGAGCCATTAAATCCTATTTTATTTTCTTGAGCATGAGAAGAATTAAATGATGGAGATAAAAAAGACTCACTGTTGTTGGAAGGGACATCATTGTCTTTTGGAATTGGTGAAGAACAAGACGTCCCGTGAAATTTCACTTTCTTAAACAAAAATTCTCGAAGATCGACTTGCTTTGTCATTGCCTTGATTTTCTTTGATTTAGATGTATCATCCGTCATTTCCTAATTGAATTAGAAAATTTATTAAAATACAACCCTATATAACAATATCAAAAGTGAAATAAAATAAATAAAAAATTGGCAAAATATAATAAATTCCTCAACAGTACTACAAATTTCTGTATATTAAGAATTTCTCAAAATGATGTTCCCGAATTTGTAATACGCATACTAGGTATATTCACTGTCAAAATTATATTAGATTATATAATGAGGGAAATCAATATATATTATAATATTATTCAAGATTAATTTATATTAACTAATTGTAAATTTAAATTGTCATTGTGTTACATCAACTAAAAGTAAAAATTTTAGTCCAACACCCTAACAACTAAAAAAAAATATGAATTTTACTGTAAAATTCATATTTTTCATTCAAATTGATCATATATATCGTACATAAACAGTCAAACACCCTAACAACTGAAAAAAAAACTTCTGATAATTTCCGGTACGAATTAATTAATTTGTACTGCAATAAATAAACTGTACTGTACTATCACACTATTTTAATGATCACATTCAATATTAACATTGTGAATAATTGATATACACTAGCTAAATGAATAATATAAATAACAAAGTAATTTGCACTTAAAATAAATCTAAACAACACTACTCGAGGGATTTAGAATAATAACCAACATACTAAACAACACTAAACATATATAATAAATCTAATTAATAATATACAAAAAATAAGAATGAAAAGAAAAAATAACCTCGATAACTCGATTGATAATGGTGGTGCTTGGGCACTTCTCAATTTAAAATCTTGATGTAATTTTTAGATTTGTTATGAGAGTATTTTGAAGACTTGAATAGTTGTACAATGTACATGTAATTGTTCATATATTTATAGATATAGGAGACTTAAAGAGGAGAAAGATGAAGAGTCACAAATTAATGTTAGATTAATATTATTGAGGAGGAAGATTGAAAGTCACCACTTTATTCTCTTTATCCATGACTTTAGGACTTCTTCAATAACAAAATAGATATTTATAGAACTCCTAAATATATTTATATCTACTAAAAATATTACAATAAAAATTTGGAGGTACAATTTTATTTAAATGTATATATGTATCTACTATTTTTTTTTATATAGAACTACTAATTTTTTTTTTTTGGGTACAGTTGTACCCCCTTGTTACCAAGTGGCTCCGCCACTGGAATGAAATCACATTCCCACGTCCATTCTCATTCTTATGACTGCTATGATTTTTTCAATT
This sequence comes from Perilla frutescens, assembly GCA_026008535.1. Classification (NCBI taxonomy): domain Eukaryota; kingdom Viridiplantae; phylum Streptophyta; class Magnoliopsida; order Lamiales; family Lamiaceae; genus Perilla; species Perilla frutescens. The sequence goes on along the minus strand of BRKX01000002.1, from coordinate 38,552,954 downwards.
GGGAATGGTCATTCCCGAAGGAATACATTACCATGAATATAGTATTAGCTGTTACTCACACTCCCATGGTATTATGTATTCTCGATTATCAAAATAAATTTTATTTTTTATTTTGCAAAACTATACTTAATTTTTTTTTGTACTGACAAATGAAATCTCATATTTTTATAAAATATTTATTAAAAAATAAATTTATGATTTTTTTTAAAAAACTCATTGATCATTTATTAATGATTCATAAAATTTTGTAATATTTCACAAAAGTACTAATGATAATTATAGGATTACATAAAATATACAAACCCGCTAATCATTAGTGAAATACTTATTAAAAGTATACTCAATTGTTTCACAAATGTTAATAGAGTAAAAAAAAATCACATAATATTCAACAATATGTTATTAAAATATAATAGTATATTTGAAAGAAGAGTAATTTGTTATTTAGAACTAAATAAGCTATTTCGTGTATTTTATTTATTAATTATATATTGTTATAAATAAAATCAATTCAAAAATGTAAGTTTCATTCCTATCTTATTACTTGTGATACCAGCCTGTTGATATTGGCCCAATTGGCCTTTTCCTTTTCCCAGGCCCATTTGATCTATTTCCTACCCAGCCCACTACCCTTAACCCTAACCCTAACCCGACATTCCACCTCCCTCTTTACTCAGCATTATTGCTGTGTTTCATTCCCTATGTTCTGGAACTCTATATAACATGCGAGAAAACCCTCTTCTCTCTCAAGCCACTCACCGATCCCCTAACCCTAATCTGAAAAGCTCTCTCTCTCTCTCTCTCAACGTGTTTCTTGCCGCCGGTCTCGGTTTCTCTGGCCGGAATATGTCTGCGATTCCTGTTAGCCTATGAGTGTAGACGGTTGGGCTGTTCTCTGAGAAAGAAAGCTTGAATGCGCTTCGTGGGTGATCGTTTCTCCATCCTCTCCCTGGTCTGGGTCTTTTCCGATCGCCGGAGTTGCTGTTGCCGTCTCCAGTGGGAAAATCTGAGCCACCGTGCCTCGAGCACACTTTTCCCACCTCTGCTGCTTCTCTGTCTTTTCTTATCACTTTGATCTACGACTATCTCTCTCTCTGTACTCACTGGGCTTGTGTGCTTTGTTTCAGATTTGTCGATTGGTGCCCCCAAGGCCTGTGAAGAACCTTGAAGGTCCTCCTGACCTTCCCCTCTGAGGCCTGCTGTGAAGAAGCCCTCCCCGCTGTGAAGTTTTGAAGCTTGTTCCTTACTGTTATTGATTGTAATAGACTGTAATAGAGTATCATTGGGTCTAGCTACTTGAGTAGCAAGTGAGATAGACCGCAAAGGGGCGGGAAAACAAGTAGTGAACCCCTAGCTAGGCCTGTACCACAACAGTGGTATCAGAGCCATGTTGGTCTAGCCGGGGGCAATCTCCTGCCTCCATCTATCTCACCCCGCTGCCGGTAAGGGCCGCGCCTCTCTCATCCCCGTTGGGCTCCTTGAAAAGGTATAACTGGTTCTTTCCTACCTGGAAGAACCGGCTCTGGTATAAACCCTAATCCCTAAAACTCTATGTGTGGTACTTTTCGATCCTGTGCCTTGCTTGCTTCCGCTCTTGACTCTGTCATTCCCTTGGCATTCCAAGCTATTTCTCAAAACTTGCTTACGGTCGGGACCGTCTGGATTCCCCTGTGGGTCTCCTCAAAGCGGGTTGCCCTAATAGCAATTTTGAGTAAGGGATTTCAGTAGAAAAGGGGTTTTGGGTTGTCTTTGTGTTATTAAAGTCCTGCTATTGCTTTGACTTGTATTAAGTTTTTTTTTCTGTGAATTTTTTATGGTTTTCTGTTTGTTGTGATTCCTGTTTTTTGTTGGAATCTGTGTTGAAAACTCTGGTTTAAGAGTTCCTGTGAATAGACTTAGTGATCTAAGTCTGGTTTATTGGCCTAGTTGGGTTTTGGGATTGACCTGAGTGAACCCCTGCTCCACAGATCAATCTGTGCTGAGAACTGGGCTAGCCTCAGCTCTAGATTCCCCTAGTGCACCCATCTTTGGGCCTGTGGAGGTGCTTCCTCCTGTTCTGGGTGATTTCTGTGATCTTGTTGTTCTTGTGGTAAAATCTGAGCTTTTGGTGAAGTTCTGTGTTCTTTGTGTGATTCAGTGTGAATCTGTGAAAATATGAATAATTTGAGTGTTGTTCCTTTCAATGGAAATGATGATTTTGGTGATTGGCAAACAAGGGTTGAATGTATTTTAACAAAAGAAAATCTGCAAGATGCTATTTTTGAAAGAATTGATGAGAATGAAGCAGATAAAAATCTTTTTAAAATGAATGCTGGTGTTAGAGCTACAATTTTGTTAAATCTAAGCAGTGCCGTTGTCAGACAAGTATCTCACCATAAATGTGCTAAAGATCTGTGGGATGCTCTGACTGCCTTATTTGTTGCTAATTCTAAAGAGTCTGCATATTCCTTGCAAAACCAGATCATGACTTTTCAAATGGATCCTTCAAAAGATGTTGATTCAAATATGCATGATTTTAATAAACTTTTGAAAGATTTAAAACTTGTTGGGGATGACACTCTAGAAAAATATGCCCCTCAGATTCTCCTTGGTGCTATTCCTGAAGTCTTTTCTGAAGTAAAACCTGCCTTGAAATATGGAGGATCTAAAGTTACATGTGATATGATTGTCTCTGGGCTAAAGACAAAAGAAAATGAAATGAAAAAATTGCAGTCCAAGCCTTTACAAAATGAAATACTTTATGTTAACAGAAACAACAACATGAAACCTTTTAGACCAAACCCTGAAAATCCTAGTGTCCTTGCTGCTGAAAGACATAGGAGAGAAATAAACTCAGCCCACAACCTTCCAAGTCACACCAGAACACACAACCATGTTGAAATCCATTCCCAAAACTCCAGAAATCAAAGCCAACACCAAAACTTTGGTCATAATCCCTCTCTTCATCCTCCCAGAAACTAAAGTTTCCCTCCCCAACACCAAAACTCTGATTTCAAGCCCAAAAAGACCTGCTGGAATTGTGGGAAACCAGGGCACTTCTCAAATAGGTGCAAACAACCAAAAAAGGGCAGAGGGTTTGGGAATAACCATGCTAATAATGTGATGCACTTTGAACATCCTGCAAATCATGTTTATAAAGATGAAGATTATGACTACCATGAAAATGGTGAACTTTATATGGTGCACTCTGATTGTGATTTCCATTTATCAACTTCTCAAATGCTGTGTCAAAGTCTGTGCATGAGTCTGAGTGGCTAATTGATTCTGGCTGTACATTTTATGTCACTCTACACAAGCACATGTTTCACAATTTGCAACTCTTGAATTCTGGATCAGTTGCATTAGCTGATGGTCAGCACTATGACATAATTGGAAAATGAGATGTGTGCCTAAAATTTGAGAATGAAAGCATGATCACACTTCATGATGTGAGATATGTTCCCAAACTAAAATTTAACCTTCTGTCTGTCTCTAAACTGGCTGATCAAATGCTCTTTGGTTCTGTAAATCACAAAAGCTTTCAATTTAAAATGAACTCCATGCTTTACTTTGATGCCCCCAGAAAGAGAGATCTATATGTCGTGCATGCCTTCTCTGTGCCTATCCAATCTGCTAACTTGGTTCAAAATGATAAAACTGCATTGTGGCATGCAAGATTAGGGCACATGAGCAATAAGGGGTTAGAAATCTTGAGTAAATCTGGTGCATTCAAGCATGATAAGGTTTCTGGCATGACCTTCTGTGAACCATGTTTGATGGGAAAGCAACACAAGTTGTCTTTCCCTGTGTCTGGTCCCTATCCTAAAGCTAAATTGAGCTCTGACATACTTGAATACATTCATGCAGATGTGTGGGGACCTGCAAAGGTCCCAACCCATGGTGGAAATATGTTCTTCTTATTTGTTATTGATGATTTTTCAAGAAAAACCTGGGTTTTCTTAATGAAACACAAATCTGATATTTTTCAAAAAATTTCTACATGGGTTGCTGAAACTCAAAATCAAACCAATAAGAAGATAAAGTGTCTAAGAACTGACAATGGTTTAGAATTCTGCAATCATGCAATGGACAATCTGTGTTCTGAAATGGGAATCAAAAGGCATAAGGCAGTGCCTTACAACCCCCAGCAAAATGGGGTTGTTGAAATGATGAACAGGACTCTCCTTGAGAGAGTCAGAAGCCAATTGGCTGGTTCAGGCCTTGATAAAAAATTCTGGGGAGAAGCACTAATGACTTCTTTTTATTTGGTTAACAGATCTCCCTCTGTCCCATTAAAAGGCAAACTTCCTGAATCTGTGTTCTTGAATAAGCCCATTTGCCTATCAAACCTAAGAGTTTTTGGCTGTAGTGCTTATGTTCATCAAAAACTTAGTAAAATTAAGCCAAGAGCTAGGAAATGCATTTTCTTAGGATACCCTGATGGTGTCAAAGGGTATAGGCTGTGGGATAAAACATTACCTGGTTTTAAAACCTGCATTAGTAGGGATGTGTCATTCAATGAATCTGATTTCCCATGCTTAAATGAATCCTCACACTCTGATGCTCCTTGTGAGGTGGAGAAAGTTAATATTCCTATGTTTTTCCCTGCTGTGCCTAAGGTGGACCCTCCTTCACCAGCCTTACCTGAGATTAATGTTCCAAATGATCATCATCATGTGCATGATAACATTAGTCCTACTGATTCTGCATCCAACCATGAGTCTGATCCTCACATGCATGCCCATATGAATGTAACTGAATCTGAACCTGATCAATCTGCTGAGCATGATTCTGAGCATGTGAACTTAGATAATTATCAATTGTCTAGAGATAGACCTAGGAGAACTATCAAAGCTCCCTCTAGGTATGATGGCTGTAATATGTCTATGTATGCATTCAATGTGTTTAACAATGTTGATTCTTCTGAACCTAAAACCTATAAAGAAGCTGTTTCTTGTGCTGATTCTGATAAATGGATTGAAGCAATGAAATGTGAAATGAAATCCTTGCATGACAACAAACTTGGATCCTTGTGAAAAAACCTGATGCATGCTCTCTTGTGGAATGTAAATGGTTATTTAAAATAAAGCAAGAGATTAACAATGTAAGGTATAAAGCTAGACTTGTTGCTAAGGGATTTACACAGAAAGAAGGCATTGACTACACTGAAATCTTTACTCCTGTGGTGAAATTCACCACAGTTAGAATAATGCTTGCCTTAACTGCACACTTTGACTGGGAATTGAAACAAATGGATGTAACTACTGCCTTCTTGCATGGTGAATTAGAAAATAACATTTACATGAAGCAATCTGAAGGTTTTGAAGATAAAAATCATCCTGATCATGTGTGTTTATTGAAAAAATCTCTTTATGGCTTAAAACAATCCTCTAGGCAATGGAACATCAAGTTTGACAATTGCATGAAAAGTTTGAACTTCTCCAGAAGTAAATTTGATCATTGCTTGTATTATATGCAATCCTCTGTGCCTATATTCTTATTGCTTTATGTGGATGATATGTTGCTAATAAGTCCTTGCTTGAAGACTGTGAAGCATGTCCAATCCTGTCTAAGTGACAATTTCAACATGAAAGACTTGGGAGATGCAAGAAAGATCCTAGGTATGAACATTGACAGAGATAGAAATAAACACACACTCTTACTGCATCAATCTCCTTATGTTGAGAAGGTTTTAAAGAAGTTTGATATGGATCTGTGTAAACCTGTAACTGTTCCTCTTGGATCACACTTCCAATTGAGTAAAGATCAATGTCCCAGAAGTGATACTGATTTGAGTGATATGTCTGGTATCCCCTATGCTAATGCCATAGGGTCAGTGATGTACCTAATGATCATCACTACGCCTGACATAGCCTATGTTGTTTCATGCTTAAGTAAGTACATGGCTAGCCCTGATTTGCCTCATTGGGAGGCTCTGAAATGGTTATTGAGATACCTAAAGTCTACTGCTTCCTATGGTCTTAACTTTTTCAAAATTCTCTGATGGTGTTAAGTGTATTGACTATGTTGATTCCAATTATGCCAATGATAGGGATCAAAGGAAATCTACTAGATCCTATATGTTCACATTGTGTGGGTCTTGCATTAGTTGGAAATCTCAGTTGCGAAGTATTGTTGCATTATCATCCATTGAGTCTGAGTACATAGCAGCTACTGAAGCTGTGAAAGAAGCAATTTGGTTAAATGGTGTCTTGTCTGAAATCAATTTCATTGATGATAAACCCTTGCTTTTTTCTGACAGTCAGTCTGCAATCCAATTATGCAAAAATCCTGTTTTTCATGATAGATACAAACATATAGATGTGAGATATCATTTTATCAGAGACATTGTTGAAAACGGAGAGGTTTTATTGGACAAAATTCCCTCTGAGTTCAATCCAGCAGACATGGGCACTAAGTGCCTCCCAGTTGCAAAGCTGGAAGCCTGCAAAAAGTCTTTGAACATGGACTTGGGTTGAACTAAATGGGAGAATGTGCTGGGTTGTCTTGACCTTTTGTCAGGGTGATCAATGAGCCCTGGAGGCAGTGTAACAAATGGTGATTTACCTTTGGTACTTAAGCTAGGTGAACTAAGTCTGGGATGGTCAAGTTGCTCAGACCTGAGACTTGTTTCAGACTTTGGGTGGGTCTCTTGTGTTGAGACTAGATTAGATACGCATAGTATCTTCTCCCCCCTCTCTGAGTTTGTCTTTGTGATAAATTAGAGTAAAAATAATTGGCTATGATGATAATCTCTTGTGTTTCATTTTTTTGGCAGGTAACTCCTTGGTGATGGAAAAGACCAATAGGGCCAAAGGTGGATATGTTGATATTGGCCCAATTGGCCTTTTCCTTTTCCTAGGCCCATTTGATTTATTTCCTACCCGGCCCACTACCCTTAACCCTTAACCCTAACCCGACGTTCCACCTCCCTCTTTACTCAGCATTATTGCTGTGTTTCATTCCCTATGTTCTGGAACTCTCTATAACATGCGAGAGAACCATCTTCTCTCTCAAGCCACTCACCGATCCCCTAACCCTAATCTGAAAAGCTCTCTCTCTCTCTCTCACCGTGTTTCTTGCCGCCGGTCTCGGTTTCTTTGGTCGGAATCTGTCTGCGATTCATGTTGGCCTATGAGTGTAGATGGTTGGGCTGTTCTCTGAGAAAGAAAGCTTGAGTGCGCTTCGTGGGTGATCGTTTCTCCATCCCCTCCCTGGTCTGGGTTTTTTCCGATCGCCGGAGTTGCTGTTGCCGTCTCCAGTGGGAAAATCTGAGCCACCGTGCCTCGAGCACACTTTTCCCACCTCTGCTGCTTCTCTGTCTTTTCTTGTCACTTTGATTTACGGCTATCTCTCTCTCTGTACTCACTGGGCTTGTGTGCTTTGTTTCAGATCTATCGATTGGTACCCCCAAGGCCTGTGAAGAACCTTGAAGGTCCTCCTGACCTTCCCCTCTGAGGCCTGCTGTGAAGAAGCTCTCCCCACTGTGAAGTTTTGAAGCTTGTTCCTTGCTGTTATTGATTGTAATAGACTATAATAGAGCATCCTTGGGTCTAGCTACTTGAGTAGCAAGTGAGATAGACCGCAAGGGGCGGGGAAACAAGTAGTGAACCCCTAGCTAGACCTGTACCACAACACAGCCAAATGATTGGCAATAGTCATTTCATTCCATTCTCATCACTATTTCATTACTAAGTTCATTTCATTCCCACTTGATTCCATTCCGACATACCAGCCATCCCCTAAGTGATTATTAAAAATCAATCCGTTCTTTTTGTTTGTAGTAATGATTAATAAATTGTTTTTTTCAGTTTTTAAGTTGTTTGGTTTTTGTTCGAGCCAATGTTGTATATTGAAAGCCATTTTTATAAAAAAAAATGTTATATATATATTTAAAGCTATTTATTTATTTAAAGTTCAATTGCTAACATGAATATACAGGGATTTCCAAAAATTTATCAATCTGTCAAATTATAATTAAATAGCTAATATCTAAACAAAATGTTGCTATTAAGAATTACAAGACATACTAATGTAAAAAATCCTACAATTACATTATAAATATGAAACAAATCTATATCAATATGCTACAAACAAAGTGCTAATATATCATGCATCATATGCAAATATGATTTACACAATAGAAACATTATAAATTTCAACTAGTTAGGTACTAACACCAAAATCAAATCAATGTGATAAAAAAGTTTTCGTATTTTGTTCTAGTCTATTTGCTAACATGAATGTAAAAGTTCTCTAATACGATTTCAAAAATGTACCATTCTGCCAATTTATAATTAGCTAATATTGTAAGAAAATGTTGTTATTAAGTCATATAATATTTGATAATATGAAATGCCCCATAATTAAATTATGATTATATTTTACTATTATGTACTATACTAGTAGCTATCATGTATTATATCAGTATGATAACAAACTTCAATCTTATTTATTATATTAGTTGCTAGTATGTATAGATAAAATTTGCTAATTTTAGTTTGAAAATATATTATTTTGTCGATAAAGAATCAATTATGATTTTATTTTATCAACCTAGTACGACAATAAATGACTGCTAATATGATAAATTTTAAAATATTTTAATAACATTATAACTTTCCATGAATCATAAACTATTTTTCATTTAAGTTAATCAATTTACTAACTTTTAGTATTGAAACATTGATCAAGTAATGTTAAAAAATGAAAACTTAAAAGAGAACACACGATTAGATGATCATGTCCCATTTTAAATTTTAATTTTTTAATTATTTGCTCAAAGTTTTATTAGTATTTTTTTTAAGTTGGTTGTGTTAAGTAATAAAAAGGTATGAACTTTCATTTTCACAGTCTTACCGTTGTCACCTAGAATTTTGTAATTACAAAGTCTGAAATTAAAGAGAATGAAATTTATTAAATAAATCAAACCCCCCAAAAAACTGAAATTAATCAAAACCCAATTAAATCATTCTCTCCTCCATCTTCATTTCCAATCTCAATATCTCCTTCATTCTCAATCTGAATCTCAATTTACTCATGAATTAACCCTTATCGCATCAAAGACTATGTTTTTGGCTTCTCTTCCATCCATCTCTCCCAATTGAGCAACATCCGTGACAATACCTCCCTCATTTAGAGATGCTTGTCTTCAAAGATCTAAATTTGAAAATTTTAACCGTGGAGAAGCGATACTTTCCCAATTGACTTTATCACAATCATTGTGTCTCTACTTCACCAAAAATTGAGTGGTCTCTCACAGTCATGAAGGTGTCGTACGCCCACACCTTCAATTGCACTCTTATAGACTACGATGAAGTTGGCCGATGAGGGGATCGGGAAAATCAATGTCGGAAATCACCAGCGAACCGTTGCCGATTATATAAAACTCATCGTTGCATTAAATCTGACCAGATTTTTAAAACTATACGATAATACTGTTACAGTTTCTTGAAGGAGACTACAATTTGACTTTAGGGTAAGTGCCATAAATGCACATTTTACTTGGAATAAGGGGGAAAACAAAAGAATGGTTTAGTGTTACCATGGTTAGATATATTTTTAAATTAATTATATTTTGCCATTTTCACGTGGCGAAAATTCAGAAGGGGGTGCAGTGGGCGAGTTCTAGCATAGACATTAGACATTACCAATATATTGGACTTCTAGTAGATGTTTACATTGACAAATTTTCATAAGCGCTAAATCTCACAATTGAGGTAGTTCATTACAAATTTGAACCTAAGAAATATGGAGAATTACATTTTAGGAAATTCTCAACACAAATCCTATTTTATTCTTCAGTCTCTTTATTTTTTAAAATATAAATATTAATATGATAAGACATTTTTATCCCTTAACCCAATGCTCAAAGATCATAATTCCTAACAACAATATCAAAACATCTTGTGCGTGTAGCCCCCACACTTCTCCATAACTAAGAAAAAAAAATTTAGTTGGGGGCTATGGTTGTTGAAAAAATCTAAATTTGCAGAAACGAGAACGTCTCAATAGATTGACTAAATTAATCTCCCCGACTTTTCCTTTTCAAAGTTTATAGGTATGAATTGGTGTGGCTGCTACACTTGAAGTCAGAGGCACCGGAAAAATTCGAGCATAATATCTCTAACCCCACCGACAAAATTATTAAATTTTGAAAAATCAAATTTAAAAATATTCCAAGTTCATTACTTAATCTATGGTTTTAATAAAGTTCCTCTTTTTTTCCTTCCCAGATGCGCATGCATTCTTCTGATTTAATTAATGGAATGCGATCAATATGCTTTGAGTAGTTGAATAATTTCTAGTTTTCGTTTGTAATTGCGCTAAGTTGCTACCGATAATTTATTGCACAAAATATCATAATTTTGTTTGCCTCAATTTCACGAGTATTTGTTTATGCAATATTGATGACAATTTTTTTGATAATGTGCATATGGTGTAAAATAAATAATTAGTTGGGTAAAACATGTGCTTGGGAATTAGGATGAATGGTTGACTAAGATTATAATTAACGTGTAATTAGCAAAATAAATTCCTTACGAAATACGGGTGGGGCTATGTTAATTTTATTAGGTTTTAAGAGAGAGAATAAAGGGGTAAAAAAGACTAATTTAATTAATATTTATATTTTAGAAATTATGGGGACTATAAAGTAAAAATTAGAGGTTGTGTTTAGAATTATATCATTATATTTTTGCAGCACAAATACTTTTCAAAGGTGGCTACAGCCCAAAAATATACTAGTAATTAGAATCTATTTCAGCCCAGCCCATGTAAACACATTTGGGCTAGCAGTTAAATAGATATTTTTCATAGGCCTCTAAGCCCATGTGTATTGGGACATATTTTGAAATGGTTAAAAACGCCAAAAAAAAGAAAAAAAAAGAAAAGAGTTACAAATACTTTTGAATGAACATTGCACATGCAAGAAAAGAATGATTAATCTCCGCAAGGAATTCGTTCAGTTCTTAGCTCGAAGGAGGGGTGAGTGAGGTATGGGCGAGTGAGGGGACATTATATGCGGCGACGAGGCGGCGACGACGGCTGTTTGCGACGAAAAGCTCAACTTGAGGTTCCTTTGCCACGGCTTGTTAACCGCTACGCTTTTGAATTTCCCTACAAACATCCTGATCCTCCCGAGGGCGACTTCCAACGTGTGGTCTCCCATGTTGGCGAAGCAAACCCTAAACCACCCCGGCTCGTCACAATTGAAGGACGAGCCGGGAGAGACATTGAGCTTCACCTCATCAACAATCACCCTCCACAACCTCATTTCACCCTCAAATGTCGCCTCCTCCAACAGCTGCCTCAAGTCCATCCAGCAATACAACCCAGCATTGCTCTCCAAGCATCCAATCCCCACTTCATTAAGCCCTTTCGTAAACGAATCGTGCCTGCTCGCCAGCCTCTTTACATTTTCCGACAGAAATCTGTCGGTAAATTCTTCGTCCGACAACATCGAGGCTAGCAAGTGTTGTGTTTGCGACGAGACGAGGCCGAAGCTCGACATTTTCCGAGCACAGTTCACCACGGCGTCGTTGTATGAGTACACGATCCCGACACGAAAGCCGGGGAGCCCCATGTCCTTGGACATGCTATACACCACGTGTATTAGGTCGAGATTAATGCATTCCATCTCCTCAACAACTTCGGAAATGCTGATGAATTCCGGCGACCGGAATACCGTGGCAGCGTAGATTTCGTCGCACACGAGGTGGATTTGTTTCTGGTTTATGAAGCTCACTAGGCTTCTTAGCGTCGCCTTGTCCATGGTGGTACCTAATGGATTCGAAGGGTTTGATAGAATTACGCCTTTGACCTTGATGTTGCAATCTTGGGCATTTTGGTATGCTTCTTCCAGGGCTTCTTTGGTAATTTTAAAATTGTTGGAGCTTTGGCACATCACCGGTACTAGTTGCACTCCGGTTCGCCATCTCAAATCCCGATTGAATCTGTCAAAATCGAAATTTCAAAATATAATAAACTATTAATTAATTTTGACAGACATGCATATGTAAATAACTAGCTAGTTGATCGAACATTAATATAATATTCTTCGGTAATAAAAAAAAATTGACTGAGCTACCTCTATTAGGAAACAAGGAAAAGAAAAAAAAAAGTCATGCCTAGGAAATTGTGATATCATAATCTTGGAGGAGAAGACTTTAGACAATTAATAATAAATTAGATATTGTTTGGTTGACATATGTAATAGTATACATGGTCCACGCTGACTATCTTGGCTGAGCTATTAACTGACGTTTAAGTATTATTGCAGTGTATAAGTCAATTCCTTAATCTTTTTTAATATTACTTTGTGTTGGAAATTACATATTTAATTAACTCCTTTTTTTTCTCATATTACAGCTGTGGGTGGGTGTTGAAAATATTGGTTGTATAGCTGACCAATAATATTAAGTAGGAAGTATAGAACTCTGTCTGGAACTAAAACTAGCTCAATAGTGGGGTACCAAAGGCAGAAAAACTTGTACCTTCTACCCTAGAAAAAGCTTATGATCAAAATAGGCATTTTCTCGCCTATATATATAATTCATTAATTCCTTGTCAATTCAAAACATTCTTGAGAGAGAATGTTGTTTTAAACGGAAAATTTTCATACCTTTCCAAAGGAAATATATTAAATGAAATGACGGCCTCGGATTTAATTGGATAAGTGGACAGGTGTACGTACCGCGTGTATTAAATGTACTATGATGCAATAATAGAATTGAATGTCTACTTTTGATTTTATTTGGGGCATGTAGAATATTTGTTCCTTGTCAGTTGTCACATTATGTGTATTATTTCGGCACGTAATTAATTAATCATCGCATTTTAATAGTGATCGAGCAAATATTATCTTTTCTGTTATTTTTTTTAGTAAATACTCAATGTGTCATTATAAACAATTATGAAATGAAAAAAAAGCATTATGATAAAACCATAAAAAAAAACTAAAGTTTAGACTATATATTTATGACGTGTATAAGAGGGCTGGGTGACGTGTGAGTAATGAGAATAATTCATAATTGACTATATCTGACTTTAACACAAAGTTGACCTGATTTAATATTTCATCTGTATTAATTCTCTAACTAAATATTACGGCATGAACAACCCGTAGTAACGCTTATAACATAGCTAGCGAGTACTATTAATTGCATACCGTGTAGGGTATAGGTTTACGTACCTTCTACTTGTGTGTGTGCATGAATCTCTCTCTCTCTCTCTCAACAATTAAAAATGCATGGATTAGAATCAATAAATGAAATACTAGTAATTACCCAGGATAATAAGGAGAAGGCACCAAAAATCCATCGCCAGGATCAGCCAAGCAGAACATGATCGTTTCATTAGCTCCGGTCGCTCCACCAGACATTACTATACGCTCTGGATCAAATCTCACTCTTCCACCTCGAGCTTTTCCCATAAACCTTGCTACTGCCTGCAGATAAAAAATACAAATTAAACCCACAATTATATATATATATATGCAAGTAATATATAATGTATATATACATCATGTGTTTGTCAATGTGTGTTTGTGTACGGGAGAGAGAGAGAGAGAGAGAGAGAGAGAGAGAGAGAGTCTATTGAGTCGTGAGAGGTTTAGATACCTTTCTAAATTCGGGCAAGCCATGATAATCTTGAAACAATGCAATATTCTTGAATGCATGAACTCCTTCACTGCTGCTGATTGAAGCTTCCGGATTTTTCTTGATCCATTCTTCGATCAAGTCATGAGAAAGCTGCAAACGTATGTATTTGTTAATTTAGCTGCCCCCCTCTAGGTAGTTAAGTTTAGAGAGAGAGAGAGAGAGAGATGTGGAACCTGATTTTCAGCAAGGCCCATTTGGATTACTCCATTAGGGTTGTTGGAGGGGTGGAAAGGATCTCTATCATACGCTTTCCATCCATCAAAATAAGGAGAGTTCTCGCCGTGCTGATCGCTGGTAGCTAGCTTCGAGAGAAGTTGGCTGTTTCCCTTCTTTGTGAGTTCCATTATATTTTTCAGTATTCGATGATGATGAGCTAGCTAGGTTTCTTGTACGTTGATGCTCGATCGATCAAGTCTTTGTTGTTTGCACTTTGCACAGTACGTGTGTGTTTTTTCAATTAATTTGAGTGAAAAATGAAGTGGCATCAGAGGGGTATATATAGATTTAAAGTGAGAAGATGACGTGGAACCATTGCAAAACATTTTAGGAAAAAAGTCGGTTTCAACATTCAAACCTTGGAATTTTTGGGATTGATACACACCAGAGATTTGCTTTTCTTACATGTGTGGTTTCGATGGTCAATCATTCTTAAATGCTTGCCTTTTTCTAAAATTTATATTTATACATACAATATATTAATTTTTCTATTCTCTAATTTTATGTTTTTTTTTATTTATTAGAGAAATTAATTGATATTCTCTAATTTTATGTTTTTTATTTATTTATTAGAGAAATTAATTGATACATTTATTAACATATTTATATATGTAGCTAGCTATATGTAATCAAATGATCAAACCGATGAAGCTTTATATTGATATATGAAGATAAAATTGGACTGGTTTATTAATATTCGGTGTAACTGAGTAAGTAAATGCATTTAGTAGTAAGAACCGAGGTAGATTGCTAAAATATTAAATATGTTCGTCGTGCATATATATCAAAAGTCAATGGTGACAGGTGAGAACAATTTGGGTTGAGCTAGCTAGCCTTTTCAAACTAAAGTACGATGATTTCGTAAGATATTGAATTATAGTCGCCACGCGTGCACACGTATTATATATACATACACATAAATTTATACGTACGTATCTCCTTAAATTTTAAATATTTTGTTCAGTTATTTCTATATTTGTGGTGTGACTCCAATTATAATTTGACACTGTTTCGAAGCAAAAGATTCGCGAGTTGAAAATAACACCCAATGGAACTCATAATTGTGATAATACATATGATATTTCTTGATCGAATTACCCTCTTTGGAACTTGAAAATGATACTTCACTAATTATTTTTTTCCTATAATAATTCAGTAATCAGCTGAGTGGGTGGATATATATTATTTTCAAATATTACCTGATTTAGAACTCGTTCCAAATCTAACCATTCATTTGAAGGGTTCAAATTATATTTCATGTTGCAATTTTTTTTTAAATATTTATTATTAAATTAAAATTAATTATAACATAAATAATTATAGTCGAATAGCCAATGTATATTTATCAACAAAAAAATAAATTAAAAAAAATTAATTTTGAAATAATTGTAATGAATTATAAATTGAAATTTGAAAATTAAATACTAAAAAATATAATTATAAATCCTAATTGGGTAGGGTGAAGCCTAAAAAACTATCCTAAAATTAAACTAAAACACAAAAAAAATTAAGAAAAAATTATAATATAATTCAAAAGTACATTAATATGGAGTGTAATTAACATAAAGAGTGCAACAGAAAATCTCATGCGCAATTTCAATTATGGGAAGCAAACTCATAGTTATTTCTTATTAGATGATGCATGACACTCGTCTTTTAATTAGCTAGGTCAAGCTTTTATGTTTAAATGGCATATATGGATAATGGTTGTAAAAACTAAAATAGTGTCCCAACACTAATTAGCCATGATATAATTACCACATGCCACACTCAAGAAAAAAGCTCATGTATATATATCGCTTCAAAAAAAAAAACAAGAAGAAGAAAAGCTCATACGATTATTAAAATGGCATCTACAATCAAATAGACGTACGAATTCTACTCTCCTAAAAAAAAGAATAATTTTATTATTATTATTTTCTTTAATTAAGAAAGAAAAGTTATTTTATAGAAATCAAAGCTAGTATAGTGATATGAAAATAAAAATGGGCGGAGGATTTCATCCAAAATGTGGAACACGCGATGCAATAATTGATAGTCCGAGAATTCAAAATATTTCTAAAAATGGATTGTAAATGTGGTGGAATGAAGTAAATGCTTGTTGGACGGAAACACCATTTTCCCCTTTTATGTAGCATCCAATTTAACGACCTGTGGAGTGTTCTAAAAGAGATTAATTAATAACTTCAATCGTTGGAGATATATAGCAACACCCTTTTGACGCAAATTAAAGAGTTTATTAATTTTTATACCAAGACAAGAAGCATGCACAAAGCTCTCCACCATCTTCACACTCAAATCCTTAATTTGGATAGGATTTCCTTTATATGTTCAACGTTCAACTTTACTGCAAGATGTACGTACCATCTACAGCTTTAATGAATAAATTCTACTTTTCCGGTCCTCATAAATTAAAATAACTACAAAATCAAAATGAGTTAAATTTTTAATTGTATATTACAGATTAAATTACATTCATCTAATAATTCATTAAATGCAAAATAATAATATCATCCTACACATAAATAAAACGAAACACTACCACGTTAAGAGAGGACGGACGTGGTGGCATGTAGGGGTGGGACGGTAATGTATACTTTACTTTTTTCACCATATTTTTACCTTACCTTACTTGTACGGTATGCTGAAAATTCATACCTTTACCTTACCTTAACATTCGACATACATTCCTACGGTATACCTTAATTTCGGTATGAAACAAATGGCATATCTTACCTTAACTTTATTTCGGTATACCTTACCGACATCGATATACTGTGCCATACCATTTTACGACATATCTCATATATTTACTAAAAGTATGAAACACTCCTAATAACAATCAAAATTCAACCAAATATAATAAATCGTTTCATGTCACGATAATTAAACTTCAATAAAGCAAAATCGATCTAATAATTCAAATCTAACACTCCACTGCAACATTTAAAATAAAAACAACCACGTGATATCCCAACAAATATTAGAAATAAAATATATTTGTAAATTGTATAAAATATTATAAACTTACTAAATGTTATAAATTGTAAATTGTAACTTAAAAATCATAAAAATGCTTTACTAAGCATTAAAAAGAATATATTTATTATTACTATGTATTAAATATAACCAGGGCCGTGTGGTCCATTATACAAATGAGGCGATCGCCTCAGGCCCCCGAAAAAATAAAGGCCCCGAATTTATCTATATCTTACACTTTTATTTATAAATATATGCTATTTATGCTAGTATTTACTGTAGTTGTTAATAGCTCAATGGTAGAAATTTTTCATTTTTATTTTGTGAACAAGGGATCGAAACTTGCTGAAAACAAAAACCACCAATTTCCTTTCTTTTTTTAACTCTTTGCTCTACACACCTCTATATTTTTCACTTAATTTATTTTAAAGAATAGGCCTACAATCTATTCCTAAGTAATATGTTCTAATTATGTTTAACCTTCTATGTAACATGACTTACTTTTTTTAATTTTGTTTTTCAACTTTTTTAAAAGTAATGGGTGGTCCGATTTTTTTTCACTTAATCACATTTAACTTTATTGTCTAATATATATATATATATTAATTATCTATTATATATATCAAATATTTTCTTTTGCTAAAAGAATATTTTTTGAAGTTAAAATTAATAAAGTCTTACATAAGATCAATTATTTCACACGTGTGTGTAATCGCCTCAGGCCCCATATTATGTTTATACGGCCCTGAATATAACAAATGATTATATGTATTAGATATCATAAATTTACTAAATTATGTAATAAATAATAATTTAGATAAGATATCATAAAGTTACTAAATATTAATTATATATATATGTATGTGTGTATAATATTTATACTAAGTATTACATATTTACATACAATCATCTCTTATTCTCTCTCACACATATATGTTGATTTAGATGTACAATTAAATGAGTATAGCTGCTAAATACAATAATATTATTATTATTATTTGTATTCTTATTTCTCATTTCTAGTTATCTGATTATAATCAAATTATAATTGTAATTTGAATATAGGGTTGAGGAAAAAATTAATATTAATTATTTCATGCAATTTAAATTATTCATTGTTTAATTATAATTCATGTATAAATCACATATGGTAAATTTTCTAATATCAACATATATACATTTAATTCGATATATGTGGCCATACCGGTGTATACCGTTAGTTCGGCATATACTGGTACAACGGTATATGACGAACTAACGATATATACCGAAAAAGTTCAGTATATTATCGGTATTGTCGCTATACCTCGATTTTTAAAATTTCATACCGTTACCTTATCGAAAAATCTCAGTACAATATATATCATATTTTATCGAAAATACCGGTATACCTTAAAGTTCGGTATTTCGATAATTTTTTCTGTAAATTTCCCCAGCCCTAGTGGCATGGGTACGAAAGTAACAGGGCCCTTTGGGAAAGTATTTTCATATAGTGAAAATCATATGGGACGGTGTTTGATCATTTAGGAAGGGTTTTTGGCCCTTCATGCCTAGCAAATACAATCGTCTTTACTTTTAAATTTGCCATTTTTTAAATTGAAATGATAAGATAGGAACAAAGTTGAAAATTTGACTAAAACTAAATCTAAAATAATATTATAGTGGCAAATTAATAAAAATTAAAATTAAAACACTATAGATATTTGTTGGAATGCAATGAATGAATGCATGTCACCGGCCTATGTTTATGTCTTCTATTCCTGAAGTTAGATGACTCATTATTGCCACTTTCGTTACGCGCCTTCTCCCTATTTTCCATTTTTATTTCGTCCAACAATTTTGGAGGGCTTTCCTCACTCATGCATCCCCCACACCGTCCAATTATTATTATTTTGTTGAATATTTACGTTATAAATAAAATAGCATATCCTATTTTAATAATATCAAATTCTAATTAATTTTTTTTTAATATCATCCCTAAGAGCTATACTTGCCCGTCCCTGAAAATTTGTAGATAAAATAAAGGAAAATTATCAATTTAGAATCTGAAAGATAGGTAATCTATCGATTCAGGACCTGGAAGATGAAAACTCTCAATTCAGGACCCAAAAGATGAAAATTCTTAATTCATGACCTCAAAAATCATGAATTTTGATTTCTATTTATTTTTTAATTAATTTTAACAATTTCTTTATTAGATTTAATAGATAATTAATGAAGGAATTTTCATTGAAAATTTAATATAAAATTAATTAAAAATAAAAGAAAATCAAAATTCGTGATATTTGAGGTTCTGAATTGATAATTTTCATTTTTCGAGTCCTGAAATGAGAATTTTCATCTTTTAAGTCCTAAATCGATAAATTACCCATCTTTCAGGTCCTGAATCGACAATTCTCCTAAAATGAATCATGTGATGTGATGAAATGAAGAAGTGTTCGCAACTTGCTTGCACGCGCACAATATAATATTGATAAAACTACAATAATAGAGAAATATGATATTATTTATTTATATAATCTTAGTAATATTTAAGTAATTTTTTTTTTTTATGTTGAGTATAGTCCGCAACCGCTATCAAGATGCGCACGGGGTAAACCTCACTTGAAAACCATCACGCTCACATTTAATGGTATTGTTGAGATTCAACAACCCATCAGGCTCATACTTAGTGGTATCGTTGAAATTTGAATTTGAGACTTTTAATTTTAAATTTACACCATTCCACCACTAGACTTGACACATTTTACTTCAAATAATGTTGCATTTTTTTTTACATTAGAAAATGTCGCGACGCATTCAAACAATGTTTTATCACACACACACACGTATCGCCACAAACGTGAGTATTAATTAGTTGTAAAAAAACGTGCTTATTATAGGAAAATTGGTAATAGTTATAGAAAAAACGTAAACAAACATAGCTATATATAGGATAATGTATGTGCTTCACCGAAATTTAGGGGGTGTATTGGATTGGGATTTTATTGGATTTTAAAGGATTTTTAAAATCCGGGTGTATTCAATCTAAACTTTTAAAAGTCTTTTAAAATCCTGGTGTATTCAATCCAGACTTTTAAAAGTCCCTTAAAATCATGGTATATTCAATCCAAACTTTTAAAAGTCTTTTAAAATCCGGAGGTATTCAAAAATCCATAGACTTTAAAAAGTCATTGACTTCATTGGATTTCACCAGAAAATGACGTGAAAATTACAAAGGATGAAATCCGACGTCTGGACACGAGATTTTGATGGATTTGAAAAATCCGGCGAGCACTGTGTCCCGGCGGCCGGTGAGGAGTTGAAATCGGGCACCCCAGCAGCCGTTGGCTTTGCCGATGATGGCACTCCAGCGGCTGTTGGGTGCCAGCGGTTGCTGGGAGCAAGGCCGCTTGATTCCAGTGGCCAGAGCTTGGCTCAATCGGCTATAAATATCCTCGGCACAGCGTGTTTTTTTTCATCCACAAATTATTTTACAGCAGCGGCTCCAGCGCGCTGGGTTGTCTTAGCTCGTCTTCCCAGCGATCGCTCGATTCGATTTTCTTCCGGGTCCACCGATCGCTGTGTTCCATCGAGCGCTGGAAAGAAGGATTTAAAATCCATTGAAATCGGTCCGAAATCCATACACGAAATCCGCCACACTCTGCGTGGAGTTGAGAGACTCCATGTGGAGTATATAGATTTTATAAATCCATAGACATTTAAAAATCCATCAAAATCCAATGAAATTCTAATCCAATACACTCCCTTAATTAATTAATTTAAAATACTTCAAGAAGCAATTCTGAATATTTATCGAGTGATGATTAGTTAATTTTTAGTGATAGTTATTATTTAATTTAGTGAAACTATCGAAGGGGGAATATTTTTATAATTATTTGTTGTGGGTCATATATGATCAGATTAGCAGTCTAGTTCATTGGACAGTAATTATAGCCGTCAAACATATAAATATAATAGTATCATTATGTTTGTTGTTATCTTGGTTATGTCTCACATTAATTATCTAACTACAATATTAATTTTCTCTGTTATCAAGAAAAAAAGAGAAAAAAATTCTAAATTTAATGTGTGGATAAATCTGAAATGCCTTATTGGTTTCTCCGATTCATATATTTACATATATAAATAAAACTAAAAAAAAATCACTGCACATAATATGCTGAAAATAAATAAAGCATGTATGCAAGAAAATGGTACTCCTTCCGTTTCGTTTTATTTATTATTTTAAATTTTTTATCTAGAATTAACAATTAATTTTATGGACAAATATACTCATCCTTTATATTTGCCACAAAATTTTATTCAATTATATTTTCCTAAAATAAGGTTTGTGATAGGGTTAAATTAGAGAGAGAGTGTGTGAAAATATATAAAACAACAAATATTTTAAAACAAAATAAAAAACCTAAAACAACAAATAAAACGAAACGGGGGAGTATATAATTAACATTAAAAGAAGACGTAAGTTAATAACAAAAAAAAAACGAAGATATAGAAAGGATAAAATCACTTAATTATATCTAAATATCTAAACCATAAATACAAGATGTAGTATATGATTCAAGTGATTTCATTCTTCACATTTTTGGGATTAAATTATGGAATGCCTAATTTTTTTAACAAAAAACACGCAATTTTCAAAGACAAGCACACGAAATTAGATGAAAACTTTATCGTACTTTGTTTGAAGTCAATTCAATACATTCAATCATCGAATTATAACTTATAAGTAGCTTGTTTCTTGTCTACATTGATTGAACACCGTTCACACTACTTTGTCTGCAATATTTGCTTTAATCCATGACATTATTGTATTCATTGTTAATTAATTTCTCAAACATTTTACTTTTTGTTTCTTTTTTTGGGTTTGTGAGAGTTTTGTTTTTTTCTTGAAAAGATAATTGTAGTGTAGAGAATGGAAAATATTCAAGAAAAATCTGTTGATCTCTTTTATTTCATCCAAAAATCAGTTACATAATGCAAAGTGAAGTCTTATTTATACAACGAAGAGTCTTGCCATATAAGCTAAGAGAAAACACAAAAGAAGTAACAAGATCGACGACTGTCATGTGCAATCCAATTCAACTGGTATCCGATGGCTAAGATTGTGTATGTGTAGTGGTCCTGACTCCCATGCATGCAGATGAATGCCACGTGGAAATGCTCAAGTTATCAACTGCCCTTCGGCTGGTGCAAGGGCTGGTGCGAATGCATATGATGCTATATTGTTGCTACTCCATGCAAGTGACTGAGTTGCAGCTGTGGAGAGAATAGAAACACAGTTAGGAAGCACCAAATTCAACACCCCCCGTCAAAGGAAGCACCAAATTCAACACCCCCCGTCAAACGCAGACTGGTGAATATCACCAATGCAAAGTTTGGACAAAAGGAGCTTGAATTGAGGACCACCAAGGGACTTGGTGAAGATGTCTGCAAGTTGAGACTGAGAAGGAACATAAACAGGTAGCACAAAGCCTCGTTTGTAATGAATGCGTCCAAAATGACAATCAATGTCCAAATGCTTTGTTCGTTCATGGAACACTTGATTTTTGATGATCTGTATAGCAGCCTTATTATCACAGTAAAGATGAAGAGGGATAGGGAGATCAACTTGGAGATCATGAAGCACATAAGAAAGCCATAAGAGCTCCTTAACAGTGAAATTAAGACACCTATATTCAGCCTCCGCAGAGGAAAGAGAGACAGTAGACTGTTTCTTGCATCTCCAGGAGACAAGAAATTCACCAATAGACACACAATAGCCTGAGATAGATTTTATGGAGTCACAACATGTACCCCAATCAGCATCACAGAAGGATTGAATCACGAAGGAAGGAGAGGGTTTATAGAGTAAACCAAGAGAAGGAAAACCTTTGAGATATCTGAGAACATGAACTGCTGCTTCCCAATGAGGTTTAGTTGGATAACTAAAAAATTGACTTAGTTGTTGAACAGCAAATGAGAGGTCTGGTCTGGTAAGATTAAGATATAGCAGCTTCCCAACAAGCTTCCTGTATGACTCAGGCTGAGGTAGAGGATCTCCCTTTTGACTAGAAAGAGTAAGACCAGCTGGGAGAGGTGTAGAAGTTGGTTTGCAATCTAACATCCCACCTGAAGAGAGGAGATCAAGAATATATTTCCTCTGTGATAAGTAAATCCCTGAATTAGATCTCCCTATTTCCATGCCCAAGAAATAAGAGGCCTCTCCTAGATCCTTGATAGTGAAAGCTTGATGTAGAGAACCTTTGATATCAGAAATAAGACTAAGGGAAGGTGAAAGCAACAGAATGTCATCAACATACACTAGGAGAGCAGCAAACACAGAACCAGTACCCTTTGTGAATAAGCAGTTGTCATACTCGGATTGCTCAAACCCAATGGAGAAAAGAAGCTTACAAAATTCTTGGTTCCATTCTCTCGAAGCTTGCTTGAGACCATAAAGACTTTTCTTCATTTTACAAACTTCTCCTTTGCTACCCTTGGCATATCCCTGAGGTATAGCCATGTAAATTTCATCAGTTAATGTGCCATGTAAAAAGGCATTATTGACATCAACTTGATGAACAAACCAAGAATATCGGGCTGCTAAAGCAAAGAATAATCTCACAGTTACCCATTTGGCAACAGGTGAGAAAACCTCATTTTAATCTATCCCATATTCTTGATTGTAACCTTTAGCAACCAATCTTGCTTTGAATCTTTCTATAGTACCATCTGATTTCAACTTAACCTTGTAGACCCATTTTGAACCAATAATATGCTTTCCTTGTGGGAGATGAACAATATCCCATGTTTGATTTTCTTCCAGAGCTAAAAGTTCTTTATTGAGGATGGATCCTCCATAGGCTGTATTGAGTAGATTGCGGTTTTCTACTCTCAATCCCAAGACAAAATAGTGCACTAAGTCGTGCGGAGAAATTTGGTGATGTGGGCATTTTGAGAGCATTTGCTTGAAACGTCCCCAATAATCGTAGAAGTTTTCGTTCGCCCCAGCCTTGGCAGTGGAGATTTTCTTCCTCATGGCTTGTACTCTTATGGTGGGGAAATACTTCTCCAGAAACCTTTGCTGCAATTTATTCCAAGTTGTCACGCTCCCTTCCGGAATAGTGTAGAGCCACTCTCTTGCTCCATCCTGCAAAGTGAAAGGAAAAGAGAGTAGGCGTATATACTCAAACATGGTTCCAGTATTATTTCACTGGGTACCGCAGGCCATTTCAAAATCCTGCAAATGTCTCTGCGGTTCTTCTCCAAGGTGGTCATGGAATTTGGGTAAAATTGAGATAAAATTCAATCTCAACTCCCAATTCTCGGCTGAATGTGGGAGTACTATTCCTAATGGATGTATGCTCATGGCTTGGGGAAAGATGAGTTGCCTCAATGTAGGTTGAGGCGGTTGAGGCGGTGGTGGTGGAGGTGGTGGTATTCTTGCTGCCGTGTCCTCCTCTTCACATTCAGAAAAGAGGGGGTTATATTTTTCTTCGTATGTACTACTGGTGTTGCTTTCTTCCTTAGATATCTGGCCTTCCTCTGAGATCTCAGATGGTGTGTTTAGGTTTATGGACGTCTCCAGACTTATCCTCGCTTGTGCCCGTCTTCTCCGTGCAGTTTTTTCTATCTCTGGATCGTAGACTAGTTCTTCTGCGCACTTAATGCGTACCATAAACAAGGCTAAATGGAAAGATAGGATAGAAAAGGTGCACTTAGACTCCCCGGCAATGGCATAAAATTTTGACACATCGTCATTTAGCGTGCAAAATTACACCTATGGGCGTAACCCGGTAGATGCTTGATTATGTCTCCAGTGGCTAGTATAGTGCTAGTAGGCGGATGTCGATCCCACGAGGAGTGTTAACCTTCCTATCCTATTTGAGCTTTTTCTGGAACTTGAGAGAATTACTGTCACTAATTTGTTCCTGCAACCTTAATGTAAAATGATTATAAACGAGTAAACTAAATCAAGCAATAAAAAAACATGTTCAAGTTAAGTGTGAAATCGGACTGGTAAATACATGCAATCCCGGGCACAGTCACATGGATACCTCGATCTGACCGTTTGGTTATAAGGAGCAGGTACAGTCGCCTTACACCCAAATTCCTTCTTACAGTGTATGTTAAGAGCGATACGGTCGGCGACTCTTAGTCTCTTACCATCTAGGACCCAACGAAGAGAGTCATGCAGAGGATTTGCAAGGATGGTAGCCTTCAATCGGAGGAACCCAATGCTAGCATATGGGACCCCTTTAACGTTGTGCTCATATCCACCTATACTTCAATCCGGGTTTAGTCGTCTCTAAGCTTCTTCACCCGATTTATCACTCAGTGGCTCATCATGGATTCGGTCACCCCTTACTTCCACCCTGACTTACATCAACAATGATTTGACTAAGAGTGATCAGCCACATAGCCTCCTCATTTCCGTGTCATCGTTCTTCCTAAGTTGAAGTTGGGAATCTTCGCGAGGTGTGTTAAGCTCGATTAGCCTCATGCACATTTATTCACCATAGTCCTCATCACACTCAACCCGAACATTAAATACTTAGCCACTAAACATATTAAAAGGCAAAACTAAAATAAGTGAATAACTTATGATAAATGGAAATGAACTTAAATTACTTCTGGAACTAACTCCAGATAGTAGCCAAAAACAAGTCGTGCATAAGCTGAAGGCAAATCGCCCACCGCTATACCGACTATTTCAATCCAATTGTACACGAAAATAAACTAGAGAATACTTTAAAGTAAAACTAAAAGCTGCAGAAATTGTATATGTCCCAAATAAACATAAGAAACTAGTATTTATAGTGAGGGATTCAACTGCCATAAATGGCCCATCTTCAGCCCACGCAGGGGCACGTTTCCATTGACTCCTTTAACCCCTCCTAATAGCTCGTACACGGATTTCTCAGCCTTGTTCTCTCTCTCTCTCTCTCTCTCTCTCTTATTCTTCTCTTCTCTCCATTCTTCTCCACCTCTTCAACAGCAACAGTCATCTCCCTCATATTTAGGAATGGTTATGGACGTGGACTCAGGCTGTTGGAATGATTAGAGCTGAATTTCCATGTTGGATTTGCAATAGACTCGCCAAACTTAGCTCCCTTCTTTATGCCTTCGTCGAGAATGGCTTCAGTTTACGCCCATATTGGATCTTTTCACTTCACTTTCCCGTGCTCTATTTTAGCTCCCTATTGGACTCAAAACTCTATACAAAAGACTTAAAAACAACTTAAAAGGACATAAATAAAATACTCCATTTTGAGTCTGCATCACCTCTCTTCCTACTGGAAATAATCTAATAGAGAGCAAATGGATTTTTAAAGTGAAGAAGCATGCAGATGGTACAGTCTCTAGGTACACGGCATGATTAGTTGCTCAATGTTTTTCCCAAGAACTCGGCTTCGACTTCAATGAAACTTTCAATATGTTGGTCAAATTAACCACCATAAGAATTATTTTAAGTTTAGCTTTGGCATCGGGATGGATTGTTAATCATCTTGATGTCAATAATGTCTTCCTAAATGTGAATCTGGAAGAAGAAATTTACATGAAGCAACCTCCTGGTTTTGCGGTTCCCTTAAATTCTCCACGAGTCTGCAGGTTGAGAAAGGCCCTTTGTGGATTGAAACAAGCATCCAGATCATGGTTCATCACTATCAAGTCCATTCTTCTCCACATTGGTTTTAAACAATCCAAAGCTAACAACTCTCTTTTCATCAGGATCCAAGGTCACTCTATTTTATATTTACTCATCTACATCGATGACATTTTGGTTACGGGTGGTTCTCAAATTGAAGTTCAGTCATTGATACGCAAGTTAAGTAATCAATTCTCCCTCAAGGATCTTGGAAAAGTGCCATCACTTCCTAGGAATTGAAATTTCTAAAATAACACAAGGTTTGCATCTCAGTCAAAGGAAGTACATCAAAGATATCCTGGCTAAACTTAACATGGAAGGAGCAAAGAGCAAAGAGCAGTACAACACCTATGGTTTCTTCAGTTCAGCTATCCAAATATCAAGGAAATTACACTGTGGATGGGAAGTTGTACAGGAGCACAGTAGGGGCCCTTCAATATATCACAATTACTAGGCCAGAAATATCATTTAGTGCCAATTTATGGCTTCACCTTTGGACACTCATTGGAAGGCAGTTAAGAGAATTTTGCAATACTTGGCAGGATCTACTGATCATGGTCTTAATATCTGCAGATCATCTTCTCTTCATCTCACCGGATTTTCTGATTCAGATTGGGCAGTGGACCTTGATGATAAGCGGTCTGTCTCTGCTTATTGTGTGTTTCTTGGAAAGAATCTTGTGTCATGGTGCTTAAAAAAGCAACAAGTGGTATCTAAATCTAGTACAGAAACAGGATATAGAAGTTTGGTGCATCTAGCTTCGGAAGTCACATGGATATCCGCACTTCTTGGCGAGATGTGTATTTATGTTCCTCAAACTCCAAAGCTTTGGGTCAACAACCTTGGTGCAATAGCTCTAGCATCAAATCCAGTGATGCATGCTAGAACAAAGCACATTGAAATTGATCTGCACTTTATAAGAGACAAGGTAATTGTTGGGCTCCTTCATGTTCAGCATGTTCCATCACATGACCAAGTTGCTGATATCATAACCAAGCCCTTAAGCCAGCAATTCTTCACCCGACTCAAGAACCATCTTGGCGTCACTTCTTTGTCCGCGCTCGAATTGAGGGTAGATGCTAGCATAGGTGAAAACTTGCCACCTCAAAAGCATCTCCACATCAGCATAAGGCAAAAGAAGGCTCAATTTTGAATCCAGTCGTTGGAGCATCTGCTCCTCATTAATGCTTCTGAAGTTTGAGTACAAGTTGTTGTGCTAAAAATAATTTACTCTTGATTTGAAATTAGTATAGACAGTAGTTGTTAGTTTAACCTCTTGTGAATTTGAAAATCTTATCCATTGTATTTTCAGCACCATAAATAGAGCATGATTCTGTAATCGTTTCTATTAAGTGAGAAAGAAAGATTTTTCAGATATTCAATCATTTATTTCTTTCATGGCTTTCATTATTTCAACTTTTTTTTTATGTAATGCAGATTGACAAGTGAAGATTGATTTCTTTCAACTTCCATTAATTTTTTAAAAAGGAAAATTTTACTTGGGGCTGAAGTTAGCTAGCTAGTGATATATTCTTTATTTGACTGGTGAGATTTTACCACAAATACGTTCACATTATTCTCCCTCTCAATATAATCTTATAATTAATTAGTCACGTCAAAGTATTATCATTATCCAATAAAGAAGAAAAATATTATTCACAATTAGAGAATTCTCGGCAAACCAAATCAAACGTCTCATGAGTCCGTCAGAACGACATCGTTTTGGCAGAATTTTCGTACAATGAATTCCTTCTACTAATAATATGATATTTTCCCCTCAAGAAATTACTGGAAAATTAACCCTAATTCAGTAGCGACAACCACGAGAGACTACTCGACCAAATTAAATTTAATTATATATATCCGTGAGAATTAATTAAAATGTCGAAGAAGGTCTTATTAGTCCAAATTAAGTGTTGGAATAATTTTCAACGAGTTTAATCTAATCTAATACAAATTAAACTTTGTTTTTTCTTATTTGCACCTTAGATATGTCTCCATCTTAATATGCTGATTATTCAAACTGGTCCTCTCAATGTTGCATTTTTTTGTAGACAGGATTAGGTATAAATTTTGGATTTTATCTTCCAAAGCTTTTTTACTTCTTACAAGAGGGGAACACTTGTTTGAATTTTTTTGAACGCTGTCCAATGATGTATATTGAAATTTTGTAGATTAACTAATTCAACTAAATAACTAATATGCATCAGATATGATATATTTTATGATGGAAACTATCCACCAAAGCAAGACTTAATTAATTAATATATTGATCACGACTAGCTTGGTGTGATTTCCTATTATTAAAATATTGATGATTTGTTATTAGCTAGGATTTGGTGTGATTGTTTTAATTTTAATTAGTTTTTAATAAAGTTGATTAATTCATTATTTGATTTTAGAAATATTTTTTTTAATATATACGTTTTAAAAAGAATATATCACGCCAAATAATTCACCACATTAAGTGGATTAACTTGATCGCGCCACGATAGGCTAGTAACTACAAGCTAGAATTCCCCATGTTTTCAAATGATTGATCATATTTTTATGCAATCGAATGTTCCGGATTTTTAATTATATCATTATGCCTTGTTTATTTTGATATATATATAAGATTGAATTAATAAGTTGTCCAACTATATCTTATGTTTATTTTGAATGATGTTAAAATAATGAATAATTAAAGGTCGTGATAAATGAACTTTGAGAGATAGACGGTGCTACTGGCTACGTACAATCGATTCATGTAAAATACTTGATATTGCAGTCAATAATTTACATTATATATACAGCAAATTTTTGTGTACAATTACATATAATTTCCAATTTAAAAATGAAACACTTCAAAACTAGAAGTAATATTTTTTCAATCTAAAAAATATAATAATAATTACAAACCGTCCTTTTTTTAACTATACTTTCCAGTAAAATAGCATGATACTTTTTAGTATTATAGTTGATACTTTTTTAGTCTGATATAAAACTTATATACAACATATTTATGCAAAATCAACCCTTTATAGAGAGACGTATGCACATTCTAAATATTAATGATTAACACCTTTAGGAGTATTATAGTGATATATATATATGATGATTTGGATTAGTTCCTAATTGTTACATGGGAAATTGGTTCTCATTTTAACTCTAATCTATATATGTGGGTAATGAAGTAAAAAAAATCTACAGTAATCATTCGAATGTGCATTATGAGTTTAAAATTCACAAATTATATAGAAAAGGTAAATTGTATTATGCAAATTTTGTGCGAGGAATTGATCTCAAAAGTATTAATGAATTTCGAACTCATAAATTTTTTTAGATAAACATTTGTGTGTGACCTTTTTATGGCTCAAATTTCACAAGAATGAGTCAATATCCAGATCAACATCCATATTTAACGGTAAAGGTAACTAGATCCTCATTTTGATTTTTTCTAATCATGAACTCATCTACTTTATCATCAGACTGACTAAATCCCAAAGATGTGTCATGATCTTTTCATTCACATCAAACGTGGTTCTCGACCTTTAAGGGATCAAATTGGACCCGCATGTTTGGTTGTCTTCCAATATTTTCGCGAAAAAATTGTTCGATTTCTTGCCTTACCCAACACTGTAATTGCAAGCTGTTAAGTATTCCACGCTAGCAAAATCAAAACAAAATTATCCAGGAAAAAAATAAATTCAAATAATTCTATTATGAATTAATGTTAATTACGACATCAATTACGTTAATCCGACTATTTAGTCCAAATCCAAAGGAGAAAAAAATCCGTGCATGCAAAAAAAAATCAACGGTATAAAAAAATGTTTGACCCTTGACTCGTGATTCTTGTTAGGACGAGTTGACTCATTTGTTTAGAAAGATCATATAATAATCTATAAAAATTTGTATTTGGCTTCGATTTGAGATAGAATGGTCTTTCATATTCTTTACCTAGCTAGAAAAGATAAATTAATTAGATTTTCTTATTCTTTGGTTGATACATTTTAAACACGGTTTTTATCTGACTACATGTATCTAATGTACTCTTATTTAATTCACTCATCTTAAAAATGAACTAGTGTTTTATATGTGCATCGCACTGGGCATCATATTTTAAAATTTTGTAATATTAAATTTATATGATAATATGATTATTTCATATATAATTGCTAAAACATTTATATTTGGATACAACTTTATGAGAAAGAAATATAAAACTTAAAAAATACAAATTTCAGAATACTACTATTTTTTAATATGGGAAGAGGAAAGGTGGATCTTGAATCTGAATTTTGGCCAAATGAATTTGACCAATTTTTAAAAAATGTCATGAACTTTTAAAAATGTAAAAAAAATATATATCCCTTCAACTTTTTTGCAACAATGTCATCGGATCAAGTTAATGCCATAAAATATATACCCTTTCAACTTTTTTGAGATTAATAAAAAAATTAATACATAAAATGTGAATCTAGATATAGCACTCCAAGAAAAACGTGATTTAGTGACGAATTTAATGACAGATAATATTACATTGTTAAAATATTGACAAATTAACGATTGATTTTTCCGTCTGGATTTTCCGTCTCTAACTTAACATTGGAAAAACCATTCGTTACACGTCGTACTTTAGTTTTAAAATTTTATTTTTTTATGTTAACCACAGATTTTTCCGTCATTACGTTAGAAACAGAAAAATCTGCCGTTACACATTATTTTTTAAAATTTTTCATTTTTTTCATCTTAGCAACGGATTAGTTAAGAAATAATTTTATAGCTAAAATTTAATTTTGATTTTTTGTATTTTTTTTTTATTTTTATAATTTTTCTAATTGTTTTATTTTCCAATTAATGCTTAATTAAGAATTTGAAATCAATTTTTTTATTTTATTTTTTGGATTTATTTGAATTTTTTTTAAAAAAAATTACATATTTTATATTATTTTTTAATATTTTAATTTTTAGTTACTAATTAATTACGAATTTGAAATTAATCTTTTTAATATTATTAATTTTTTATGTTATTTTTTCAAATTTATTTTATGTTTTTAATTTTTTAATATTTTATATTTTTTTATTTTTCAATTTCTAATTGATTACGAATATGAATTTTTTTAATATTATTATTTATTTTACTTTTTCAGATTTATTTTATTTTATAATTTTTTATTTTTTTATTCTTTTATATTAGTTTTTAATATTTTTATTTTTATTTTTAACTTACTAAGTAATGACTTGTTTATAATTTTTTATTTTAATAATTTTTATCACTTTAATTTTATTTTTATAAATATTATTAATTATAAAATTCATTTGATAAGGGAGTATTGCAAAATTCATAGTAATTGTATTTTAATTTCATATATAATTTTGCTATTATTATATAACACTTATTAAATTTAAAAGTATGGCTGTTATGGTAGTACTAGTACATTATTTATATAAATAAAGAGGTTTTCATTTAGACGGTGGCTTAAATTACACGTAGAAAAAGTCATCGACAACTCTAAGTCGAATCAATCCGTGTGCGGTTGAAAACCCACTTCACCCAACCAAAAACGAGGTCAGGTCTATTTGATCGGGGACATGTATTCGTTGTTCTAAATATTCGCACTTGCTTTTCACTAAGTATGGTATATATATTTGATCTGTTTCTGTTCTCATTAATCTTCACCTTTTTCTTACATTTGAAATTTTCAAAATGTACTTCAAATATTGTGCTATTATTTTCATCCAATAAAACAATTAAATAGATAGAATTAAAAAATACAATCTATTTCAGATCTCCAGTTGAACTAATCAATAAGATTGCACCGCTAAACACTAATCAATGAGTTAGTACATCGTTACAATATAAGCGGCATGTATATTTTTTCTGAAGCTACGAACATTATGGTTCGTTGAGGTGAATTGGGCAATATATTTACCTACCCACTAACATTTACTGAGGAGTCAAAGTTTAATGTAGAACAGAGATCTATTAAACAAGGGTAAAAATAATATTGGATTTGACTGTTGCATAGTATTCACGTTTGGCCCATGGGAAAGATTAAATGAAAGGTCTCTTACCTTTATTTGCCAATATTTTCCTTAACAATCACCTGGTATTTTACTAGCCCCCAGGTTCACAGATCACAACCACATAAATTTTGCGGAAAATTCCTAATTATATCCAAGAAAGAAAAAAATCCAACATTTTTTTTGGGGGGGACAAGAAGCTTACTTTTGATTATATATGCTGGTGATAGTGAAAGTGGTGCATATTGACTTTTGATTACTTGAGTTGGTGTAAATGGCTGTGATTTGAAGGGTCTACTTAGACAAACTACTGCATCAATGAAAAAAATTATTCGCCGGCAGCCAATAGAAAAAATTTGGAATCCAAAATTTGAAGTATTTACAAATTGTGTAATTATGAATAAATTTTGTCTAATTTTTTTGCCGAAACTTTTGTTAGGACAAAGTAAATATTTTCTGAGATCATATGATACTTTTGCTTGTGCACGCTTGTTAGTAGTTTATGGAGAAGATGCATTGCAAGTGGTCTATTATGAAATTTATCATAAACAATCACCTTTTGTGCAAGTCTATTGGTGGAATCGGTATCACAAGTTTGAATCGCACATACCCCTCACACTCTATTGAACAAGAACACTTCAAATTCAAAGGTTCACATATTTCAATAGCCTATTTGTGGAGAAACAAATGACGAGAATATTATATCCGTAAGCCATGTTTTTTAATTGTGACTGCAGATTTCCCTTGTTACAAAAAGGAATATTTATTATTAATTTGTTCCAATTTATTTAGTTATTTAATTTATTTCCTGAATTTTCGGTGGAGGCATGTAGACAAGTTTAATGAACAATGGCAGACAAGATCTAACAAGTGAAACTATCAATTAAGACACGACTGAATTGGGAAATCATTGTTAACAACAGCATTAAAACAAGAGGACAAAAAGGACAATTAGCGGCAGCACCGCCATTGGCCATTTGCCTTTGCATATTTTATTTTGTACTATACTATTATAGTATTGTAATGAACACGCGGCGAGTACTATCAAACATGATTTTTTTCTAAATTTGTAATCATTGCATTTAACTGAGTAATAAAACAATTAATAATGAAACAGTATCTAGATTGAACATATATTTATCATTACATTTTTTTCATTTTGGTCTCCATCATATTTTAATAAAATATTTATAAAAATAAAACAAAAGAAAAGGATCTCCAGCAGCACAAAGAATTCCGCTGAAGTATAAAAAATTGTTCGGGTAACTGACTTACCTCAATTTTTTTTTTCATAAAGTTTTTAATATCTAAAATATATTTTGATTCCCGTTAAAATAAAAAAATAAATAAAATTAGCTTTAAAATGACTCGACTGGCTAACAAGCTTGAGCTGGACTTCGATTAGACTCGTAAGCCTATTAAACACAGCAGTTTTTGATGATCTATCTGATCGTAATGCCGAGAGAGAGAGAGAGAGAGAGAGATCCATGTACAATTTAAAGCTCGCTTGTGTAACAAAAAAGATCAAGCAAATAAATATTTCCATTCTTGGAGAGCCACGTGTAGATTAAAATAGCACTTATCTGATTTGATCATTCACCAGCAGCTCTTCGAAAGAAATGCTCAATCTGCAACACTCCTTGCCCCCGCATCTTATTTGGTTTGGCACTTTGCTTGCATTTCTTTGTCAAAGACGAAGTATCATTAATATCCTGGACAACAATAAAACAGGATTGCGATGGATGATTATTAAGTAGATATTTGCCAATGAGTTGCGAATTGCAAAGGGAATAATAGAATGTAGTGATAAATTTGCAAAACTAGAGAGTGAATACAAAGACTCACCAATGACGATTGATGAAGAGATCTCATAAACTTTATTTTGCCACCTCTGCCATCAGCTCCAACAGCGATTAGGTCACCTGTTCTTCTTACATTTGATCCTTCCTTCTGAGCTTTCTTGCACCATTTTCCCAAGTGCCGGTTGGTTCCATCAGGACCGAGTAAACCACCAGAAAAGCAATGGACATCTAGAAATTTGGTAGATTGTGAAGAACGTTAATTGCTGAACAACAGTGGCTATTATGAGTGCATTATAAAGTTTTGGTAACAGTAGCGAGAATGTGCTAAAAATGAATAGATTCGGATTTACCAGGTTGGGAAGCTGGAATCGATGTGCACGTATCTTTTCCAGTATGTACTGACGTTTGAACTGCCTTAGTGTCACCAAAGCATATCACCTCATCATCCATGTTACAAGGAACTTCATTCTCCCGGTCTCTCTTTCTACCCCTTCTCATAGACCAAGGGCAGGATTCTCCATCTTTGTTGTCGGATTTTACAATTTCTACATCATTTTTTACATCAAAGCATGTGACTGGTCTTGGATCATGGCATTCCTCAACAATTACTTTGTTATCAGCTCCTGGCATTGAAGTTTTGTATGAGGATCCTTTTATGGAAGTAGAAGAGTATAATATATCCGTATCTTCATTTGTCAAGGAAGGGCCTTTGGCCTGTTCATTCCCGCCCATAGCCATAGGCTTGGGCAACTCTTCTTTCCCCAAACGAAATGATATGTCTAGGACATCACTACTTTCATCTAAACCAGCTTGATTTGCAGGTTTCTTCATTTGATGTTCATGTGTACTCCTCTTGAGATTAATATTCTGATCTTTTAGCACTCTCAAAGCTTCATTCTCTTTTATTTCAACAGCAGTCACCAGTTCTCGGACCCTCAACTGAATAATACTTGGGTATTAGCTTATTCTTAACATGACTGAACAAGTTTATCTGTTGGGGTCTGACTTTAACTTACCTTCAGTTTCTTAATCTTTTTATTAGCATTCTCAAGTTCTTCACTGTTACGAGCCTCTCGTCTTCCTAAATCATTGCATTTGGCCAACAGTTCCTTGTAACTCCTGCATCGCAAAGTCAAATGTTAATCAGAAGGGAAAACCAAAAAGATGATAAGAGATCAGAGAAGTCGCATGTAATAAAAAAATTCATATGGAAAGAGCTAAGCAGCACTATCAGACACTATTACTTTTAGTGAAACCTAATAATTAAGAAGATAGTTAACCTTCAATTAGAGGAAGAAAATTAAATAAAAAGGAAGGAATGCACTTCACACTCTGTAGCTAAAAAATCTGGCATTACTCAAAAACTGAGTTAAGTTTCAAGAATTCTGAAAATGCCATAAAATGTCATGGCTAGCGGTCTTTCACTGAAATAAAGGTGTCCAGTCGATGAAACTAATGGATTATTAAAATACCATTCAGGAAAACATCCGAAACATCACAACTCATTGTGAGAACTAAGAACAATGTCTAAAAGAAAGAAACATGTATATTGGCAACCAAATAAGTTAGATACAGGACACTGTTAAAAGATAAACTTTTACCTTTTATGACTGTCCAAAGATTTTATCAGAAGATAATTTCCTTCTCTGCTGCCAGCATCGCCTAATGAAGCAAGTTTCATGGCTTCATCTTCTTTCAAGTCCATATCATAGGCTCTGTAACATAAGGAAAAAGAATTCAGTGAGCAACAAAAGGTTTTATTGGAATGAAGCATGTAAAAAATTACAATAAAGCACAATCTTTTCATACAGTCTATATGTGGCAAGTTCCCTGGCCAAAGCCATACTTCTCTCTTTGAATCTCATGCTTTCCAAAGTTGATCTGTCAAGCTCCTGTAAAATGATACACTGACTTAATAAACTCTTATTATATTGAGAATCTAAAGATCAGAGTGATTGTCCAATGCAGGGTGAAATTTTTGTGCAAGTAAACAATGTTTGTGAGAGAGAAAGGAAGAGAAATCATGGTTCAAGTTCATAGAAGTACATCACATCTCAATGGTGCAGGAACATAATGCTTACCTCAGATTTCACATGAAGCAATTGCTGACTGATTGCTGCCTGAGTAAGAGCTTCTTTTTTTAGAGCCACCTCAGCTTTCAATTGCTCATTGCAGAACAGGAGCTACAAAAAAGTTCAGCATTAGATGGGCAATAATTTTACTGTATATCATCGGCACGAAATAAAAATATTACAGGTTCCACATTTCATGAATAGTAGCAGCAGCTAGGTTTCAGTTTCTTTTTTGTCATTATCCTGCAGTGGAAATCGGGTTAAAGTTTTTATCTTTTGTTTTTTTCCAAAACAAAGTCCAACTAATCAATTAATATATATTAATTTATTGTGTCTGAAATTCAAATTTCATTTAGAGAAGCTTGGATTGTAGAAGATGACCAATCCAAGCAACTGAATAAAGACTCAATATACCATCACTCCAATAATTAAACTACTAGAATAGACAAGGGAGGCAGAGCAACAAAAAACTGTTGAATGATCATTACTCGGAGCTTGATTAAGATTTTTTACTTACGAAGTTCAACAAAAATAAGAGATTAACTGATCCTTAACTCTATAAATATAATTGCAGCAAGCATTCAGTGAATTACCTCATCTTTAACTTCCTTATATTCCTTTTGTTGCTGCTCCAAAGATGAAGCAAGAGCACCAACTTTTCCCTCGAGCCTATTAACCTCGTTCTGTAATTCCTCAGGATTTTTCTCAAAATCACGTGGCTTTTGAGAACTACAATCATTTGTATCACCAACTGACTGGAAATAAAGGCGCCCCACAGTTGCATTGGTACAGGCTTGTTTGCAAATAGGACAGCTCCTCTTCTTCAGATTGGGACAGTACTCAAACCATTGTTGCAGGCTATGGATTTCAGTATATACAAAATGTCAAGCTCACCAATATTTCAAATACAGGATCTAATTATCATTTACCGACAGCCTTGATTATTCATAAGTGGATAGAAGAACCATATCAAAATCTACAGCAGACAGCAATTATGACACTTGATGCCTTTATAATAACAAAACAATCTAACACTATTTGCACTAATTCTTCAAAACAGGCATAATACATTATACATGTGCATCATTTACTAAGACTGGCATTTCAAGTAAAATGTATACATAACTAATAAATGAAGAATGCAAGAACAAGTTAACGCTATCAATGCTTCTAAGCGACAAATAAACCCCGAACTTGCAAAATATATTTCAAAGTTTCTACACATAAAACAATCGAAATATAAGATCAGCTTCGTTTCCTTCAGCATCGCAAAAATCAAAGTTGAATCGATCGGCAAACATATTCGAAACGCAACTGACCAGAGCTCGTGAAAGACGTGGCCGCAAATGGAGATTGATTGAAGATCTTCAACTAAGGGTTTCAGATCTTCGAAGCAGATTGAACATATGGTTTTCGCGAACGGATTGCTGTTCACATCGCCATTGTTGCAAGCTCGAACCATAGCGGCATTTTCCCCTAATTGCTCCAATTTTCTCCGATTTAATGTTTTCGCACGAATAAATTTGAAATTTTGAGAGGGGAATTTGGCGCGGAAGACGCGGGGTGCGGGAGTGAAAAGGCTCGCATAAACTTTTCCCCCTAATTTCACTAATACTTGGGCTTCAATTTTAGGGCTTACGTTCCCATTTACATTGTAATGGGCTTATATGATCGGGCTGAGAAGCCCAATTGAGTATCTATATTGGCGGAATATATTGAAATTTGATTTTATTTATCTTTTCATTCGAATAATTATAAATACAACTTAAACTACGACCATAGTTGACAACGTTGATAATTGAATCGTGTTTGGAGGGATTTGATAATTTATTTATTTTTAAAAAAAGTATTGATAACATATTTAAGCTTATAAAATGATAACAATTATCTTAGAATCTATCCTTCTATTTTTGGTACGTATTACTAGCTAGTTTTTAGTCACAGAAAATATAGATTGATATAATTTAACCATCAAATTCCCAATTCATAATTAACCTATTTTCACATTGTAAACTTATAAGTCTCATAAAAGAATAAAGAAAAACTCACTATCTATGTGGCCTCGACACGATATCAATGGTATGATGACCTATCATAAAAGTCGAGCAAAATCTAAGGCTTTTTTCAATAATGAAAATTGCAATTGACCTCATGATAGAGAAATATTATGAATGCATATAATTTACATCGGAGTATGTTAGATTAATAATGCATGAAAAAGATAAGATTATGATGGGATTGATTTGACTGAGTAATTCGATCGTGCCTCTAATAGTGCTAGAAAGTGGAAGTTATCTATCCATCGAACCCAAAAGTTGAAAACGATGACAATTTTTTGTACCAATCTATCTACCTCTATCGAGAAATTGAATTTGAGCCCATCTTTTAATCCATTTTGCATTGCTAATTTGCAGTTTCGTTCATGATTCATTTTACTAACTATTCTTACGTACAGTATTATACTACTATTATTCATATGTATGTACGCAGTATAAATAATAGTTATATCATATTTTAGCCTGAAATTAAAGTGTTATTTTTGAAAGATAATGACATTTTTACGAATCACGTTAAAAGTCAAAATAAAATCTGATATTAACCCTATAAATAATAATCATAGACTAACAAATGTGTACAAGCAAACTATATAAAGTATAAATACACAGGGAATTGATAAGACAAACACTCGACGGTATCCTATTGCGCTCTCTCTCTCTCTCTCTCTCTCTCTCTCTCTCTCTCTCTCTCTCTCTCTCTCTCTCTCTCTCTCTCTCTGTGTATATATATATATACACACACACATATACGTGTGCGCGCGAGCGAACGCAACCAGTTGTCATGATGCATATGTACACGTTAAGTTTCAGAATTCAGATACAATATATATATATATATATATATATATATATATCTCATAAATTTCGGTATTATTACACTGCAAATAACGTATTTTGTTATACACATGCAAACACACACACATATATGATTACGTATCTTGTGAATTTTGTGTGGCTACCTCTCCCCAGGCCATTTTAGCTAGTAGCTTCACTCTGTATAATATTATACAAATACGATACAACTTTATCCTTGAAAAAAAACTAATAAGTAATATTAAGAAAAACTATCACAGATGTTAAGAAAGTCATCCACAAAGTTTGGAAGCTCGCTCGAACAATGATGAGTAAAAAAATCAAGAGCAAACATAGCAAGACGATAAGCCAAAGAAACAGTATTGTGACGAACACGACGGACCGTAAAAAATCTATTTGCTAGTAATGATTATTTACAATACAAAAAAAATACCACCTAACTCACACATCTTTATATATATAAAAGCACAAAGATCTTATATTTAGCATTCTTTATTTTTTCCCGCCAAAACGCACTTTCCCGATTTAGTAAGTTCAATAAATATATATTAATTTAATTATATATCATATATATATAATATAATATTTTACACACATTTTTTATACTATATCAAACTAAATATCTACACAATATAATATGCAGTAATATAATAATTTATACCCATATATTAATTTATATGATACGTATATTTATATATATCCTCCATCATATATTATTTTTACATCATATATTATACATATATACATATATAAAAGCAACTATCGTATTATTATGTAGTTATATATATATACATGTATATATAATATTTAAAGTTATTAGTTAAATTAATACATTATTTATAATATTAAACTTAATTGATGCAATCACAATTTATTAGTTTTTTTAAATAAATATATCAATTAATTAATTTATGTGTATATGCGTTTTCTTGATTAAATGCAATAATGATCTGATATAAGTTACAAGAAATTATCATAATTAAGTTTCCATAATTAGTGGGATAGTTATAGAAAGTAGGTCCATTCCTATATGTTTTCGTCTATATATAATAAAGCTTTGGAGAGACATTTGCATATTAATCAAATTATTTTCGACATTCATTCCAAGGTTCTGTTAATTTGAAGATCAAGGTACTAATTGATTTTGAACTTCATTTTTATTTGTTTTAATAAA
This sequence comes from Perilla frutescens, assembly GCA_026008535.1. Lineage (NCBI taxonomy): Eukaryota > Viridiplantae > Streptophyta > Magnoliopsida > Lamiales > Lamiaceae > Perilla > Perilla frutescens. Next base: position 38,512,558 of record BRKX01000002.1, on the reverse strand, counting down.
CTATTAATATTTGTTGTTTTATACTTCTATCTATCACTAATAACTAAAACTTTTTTCATCATGTATCACAAGCATTTTACATATATATGCAAATCGTTGTATTTATCAGACATGATAGAGATATGAAGTCCGTCTCAACATGGAAGAGCTTCGAAGCTTCGCACCTTGAATTCACGTGAAGATTGGTTAGTTTAATTGTCTTGGCCATAATTTGCTATTTTGCTTTTATGTGTATAAAAATTCAAGTAATTTTTCAATGCATGTATAAAAATATTTTTTGTTTAAAAGGGCATACAAAATAATGAATTAAAGTGATAATCATGCTTGAAAATTATATATGCAATTCTCACAATCTATGAGTTGTTACTGCTTAATTTTTTTTAGTTATGGTTAGATTAATATATACAGTTTTTTTTAACTGGCCTGATATTTTTTCCCTCCATTAATTTTTAGATGATACAATAACAATAATTAATTTGAAGCTTACTTGGATATATGTGGATGTTAATTCATGATCTCCCCTGACAAGCAATAAAAATATTCAAGAATGATGGCTAGCAATTGTGAAATATTTATTTTCAATGATTATTCATTTTTTATGATATGTATGTTTATTTTTTAATGATTTTTCAAAAGTTATGCTAATTTAATGTTCACATATATAATCAAATATAATTTCTTAATATGTGTGTGTGTGTGTGAAAACTTACCATATTGTTGTTGATGAACGCACACATCTCCATCATGTACAAGTACAACGCACACCACATAAAAGTTATTATGTAATATAGGTGAAAAAAATATTATCCTACTATAATTAAAAGCAGTAAAAGTGATAAAAATTTAAATATTATAATTTTTAATAGAAATAAGATGATTTGGAACACTATAAGGAAAAATTATTTTTTAATCAAACCTATGATTTGATTCATGTTATAATAGGAGTATATATATATATATATATAATATTTTTCCTTCAATTTCTCACCATTTTGATACCATATTTAAACAAACAGTACCACTTAATTATTTTTCTTAAATTGTATTGCATTAATATATATATATATATATAGTATTTATATATAACATCCTAATTATATTCATATTTATCAGATTAATATATATTATATTATCAGATTTATCAAAACATAGTGTTCAATGTAAAAAGTAGTATAATAACTTTACAATTAAAAAAAATTACATAAAAACTGCATTTAATGGAATATTAATATTAAAAAAATATTTGATTATATTGAAGTATGGCGCATATAATATTCTTTCATCATGTATATTATATGTTGCATTTACATTATTTTATAATTGATATTTCTATATGTCTTATACATTGTAATATATATTTTAATTATATTCATTTTATAGATGTACAAATAAAATATTTTTAATTTACTAATTATGTAAAATAAGATAAATGTGTCCTATTATTTTTTAAAAAATGATATTTGGCAAATAATTGGTTATGCGCCACTATATTTTTCCATATCCCAATATTGTGACATAATTTATTTATTTTTTTTATTATAATTTTTTCAACACTATTTTTTATTTGATAAATTAAAATATGTGCATCGCACGTGGGAAATACTAGTATCAATAAAATCACAATGTAAAAGTAGAGGAAAACTCATTAATTAAAAAAAACCTAAGTGTTTAATTCAAAATTGACATCCATGCAAACTCATTAATTACCTCACCTTCAACTCGAATTTTCTCGGGCATCAAATTCGAAACACGATCTTGCAACAACAAATTAAACGATACAACCTTATCTACACTACCCAATTAAATATTCAAAATAATATTAAATTGTTGCTATTAAAGGATAATTAGTGCAATTGACTATAATCGTCCATACACGCCTATCTGCAAAGTATAATTATAGACGATAGTAGAGCGATTGACTCAGTTTTTGTCAATGAAATAAATTTAACCACAACAAATCAACGTCACAATAATGTTCATATATTATATAAAAATACGTTCATAATTTTGTCATCTTAATGAAAATTAATCACTATACAGTATGCCTAGGCCCAAATATATGTATAATATTATTTTGTTGCATGTTATTCACTTACATAAAGCGAAAAATAAATATATTTTTTTCTTCTTTCTTGTAGTAAAACATGAAACTCATAACTGTTATCCAACTAAAATTATTGTCACGAGCCCAACCTAAAACATCCCTAAAATCAAAATCATGAATTTCAATAACTAACTACCTACCTAATTCTCTCAAAATAAAATATATTAAAGAAGTTTATTCATTTTAAAATATCTCATTTTTTTCATACATGAAAAAAGTATCCAACTATGAGAAGGCGAAAAAAAAAGGGCAAAAGCATTAAAAAAAAAAAAAAAGGCAAAGCAGGGGGCTCATATCGGCCGCACGATCATTGACAAATTGGAACGTTAGCTTCTTACAGCCGTCAGATGAAGATGCAGTGCGCCCTGCGCTGCGATACGCTGTAGTAGACAACAGGCTTTTGAAAGTATTTGGCATTTAAGACTACGGCGCACGCTTTCGCGCTACCCGGGGTGGGCCCCACCATATCTGCGAGTTGTCTCGCCACCTCACTTTAACCTCACGCGCCTTCTTAATCGTCGGTCTTCCACGCGTCCTATCTCAGGTGTGTGATGCCTGAACTCGTCTCAGAGCCGTTTGATTTGTTTTGAAAAAGTGAACGGCGTTGACTATATCCCACTCGCGCAGTATCCACCATGTGATTTAACACCATCCCGAGTAAAATAATTGTTTTACTCATAAATTATAAGGACATCCACAATAATTCTACACAGTTTCAAGTGCTATCATTACCACATCACTGCCACATCATAAAATATCTATTTATTATCTACCTAACATATTTCTCTACAATCATTCTACCTAAAAAGTAATTATTAATGGGTCCGCTATCATATCCACTCATTTATCTTTTATTATATCTTATTAATTTATTTATTTTATATATAGATAATTATTTTTACTTTCATATTTAAATTTAAATATATATTTAATTAATAAATTAATTTTAAAAATAACCTCCAAAAAATTCCGCAATATTAAAATTAAAACACAAATTAAATTGATATATGTTCTTCGCACGTTCATTTTTTTCATCCATAGATTCTTTAGCTTCCTTAAGAAGTTGTTCATTTCCTTTGCCCTTAGCATTCCTTTTTGCTGCCTTTTGCCCGATTGGACGAACTCGATCTGCACCATCATCTTCATTAGCACTCGAAGATGTATATGCTCCGGACTCAGAAATCTTGGTCTTTTTTTTACTATGGACATCACCATCTACATTTGCGAATTTGGGACACTCACGTAGAAGTAACCATACTCCAATATGCTTATAACCAAATTTGTTGTGACGCTCTTTGTACTCTTCTTGTGCCATTTGAATTATATCACTGTCATTTTTGCCGCTTCTCCACTCTTTAGCAATCTTATTGTAGCAATCACAAAACCATCTTGTTTGCTTCTGAAGTGTGTAGAAATGTGATTTCAAGGTATTCCAATGTCTAACCGATGTGCCGGCTAGACGATTTTTGTTGTAGCGTTCAGCAATCCTTATCCACATTTGATCCAACTTTTGATCAATGCCAACTATAGAGTCAATGCTGACATCGATCCAACATTTTACAAGATGCTCATTTTCTGCAGAAGAGTAACCCAACTTCTTGAGTCGTGCAGGGTTAACTTGATCATCGGTGTCTTCATCTAAGCTGAGTCTGATGCTATCGAGCCCTTGTGGAGAACAATGTTGTTGGGAAGAAGACATTTTTCCAGAAGATGGTGTACCGTCATCTTTGTCAGTGCTTGCTCCATCTGTGATGTTTCTCCTTGAGGTGTTTGAAGCTTGTGTCGGAAATCCTTGAGGATTAAATCCATGAGGATAATATCCATAAGGAGGAAACCCTTGAAAATAAGCAGCTCCGGATCCAGGCATATGATTAAATGGAGAGTTTTGAGTTTGTGACTGATTTGGGGAATGATAGTTGGGATGAATATTGGCTCTTTCAGAAAATGAATTCAAATTGAAGTAGGGAGGAAAAATTTGAGTTTCTGACCAATTTGGGTGAGGATTGTTAGGACGGATATTAGATATTTCAGAAAATGAATTCAAATTTAAGTCTAGAGGAAAGTTTTGAGTTTGGGACCAATTTGGGTAACGATTGTTGGACGGATATTGGACATTTGAGAAGAAGAATTTTCTTGGAAGGTAGAAGAATTGAAGAAATTCTTGTTTGGATCAGGTTCCATTTTAATGGAAAAAATTCTTGATTTTTGGAATATGATATTAGAAGTGAGAGATTTGAGAAGTTGTGTTGCAGAAAATTGTGAACTTGATGTAATAAAATGAAGTATGTTACTTCTATTTATAATGAAATTTTACGTGAAAAAAATATCATTTATATTTCAACATTTATATTCTAAAAAAAGGGTTACATACACACAAACACAACCGAATGCCTACAAAAAAAAAGTAAAAATTTTGCAAATTTTGAATAAATAACATTCTTTTAATTATTATCTTTCGTTAGATTAGTTTCATTATTAACTTTCGTTATTAATTATATTATTTTCGTTATTCATAACGATATTAATTATTAACTTTCGTTATTAATTATTAACTTTCATTAATTTAATTATTATCTTTCGTTTAGTTAGTTTCATTATTAACTTTCGTTATTAATTTCGTTATCCATAACGATATATATATATATATATACACACACACACATATATACATATACGATAAGTAAAAAAGAATAATGAAAATTACAAAAAAAGGAACTAGAATAACGAAAGTTTCATTCAATTGACTTTCGTTATCATTAACGAAAGTTAATATTAACTTTCATTCAATTGACTTTCGTTATTATTAACGAAAGTTTTTTTTTTTTTTTAGCAATAATGAAAGTTAATATATATTGTTCAAGAAAGTTTAGAATTAAACTATCATTATTATTTATTCGTTATCATTTAATGGTTATCATTAATTCTATCTTTTAACTAAAATAGAATTAAACTATCGTTATTATTTATTTTTGTAATAATCGTTATTATATTAATGATAACGATAGTTATTCTATTTTTGATAACGAAAGTTATCATTATTATATTTAAACTATCGTTATTGTTTATTAACTATCGTTATTATATTTTGTAATAATCGTTATATTATATTAACTATCATTAATGTTTGGTATGTATAGATGGGGAAAATTAAAATTTTCGTTATTGTTTATTAACTATCGTTATTAACTATCGTTATTATATTTTGTAATAAATCATTATATTATATTTTTCCCACCACCCAAATTGCATGAATAGTACCCCCAATTGAATGAACAGTAATTAATTTTTACTTTCATATTTAAATTTAAATATATATTTAATTAATAAATTAATTTTAAAAATAATCCCTAAAAAATTTCGCAATAATAAAATTAAAACACAAACTAAATTGATACATGAAAAAAAAACACAAATTATATCGTTATCCATAATGATAGATATATATATACATAACGATAGATATATATATATATATATAACGATAGATAGATATAGATATATATATATATAGCATAACGATAGATAGATATAACGATAGATAGATATATATATATATATATATATATATATATATATAGCATAACGATATATATATATAACGAAAGTTTAGTGAAAACGAAAGTTAATATTAATTGTTAATATTAATGAAAACGAAAGTTAATATATATTGTTAACGAAAGTTTAGAATTAAACTATCATTATTATTTATTCATTATCATTTTTTAACTATAATGGTTATCATTAATTCTATCTTTTAATTAAAATAGAATTAAACTATCGTTATTATTTATTTTTGTAATAATCGTTATTATATTAATGATAACGATAGTTATTCTATTTTTGATAACGAAAGTTATCATTATTATATTTAAACTATCGTTATTGTTTATTAACTATCGTTATTATATTTTGTAATAATCGTTATATTATATTAACTATCATTAATGTTTGGTATGTATAGATGGGGAAAATTAAAATTTTCGTTATTGTTTATTAACTATCGTTATTATATTTTGTAATAATCGTTATATTATATTTTTCCCACCACCCAAATTGCATGAATAGTACCCCCAATTGAATGAACAGTAATTAAAATTTTTACTCCATGTGATAGTGGGGTCAGCTTGAGTATCGATTTTACCAATCTGTCTAGATATTCTACTTTCTCCCCCAAACTTCTATCTAATGATATCTGGCCCACCCACAACCCTTCTACCATAGTACACGTCATCTTCTGGCTTGGAAAAACCTCCCATTGGAGGTGCTCTAAGTAGAGATCTTTTAGTCCATTTAGCGTGTCAATATTAAAATTATAAATTATTAATAATATTTTTTATAAAAATAAAATTTATTATAATACAATTAATCATAATTAATATTTATTTCTAAAAAATAAAATTTTTAAAAATTATATACCCTAAATTTTGAATAATCAATCCTAAAAATTAATTATATTAACTAAAAAATGAAAATTAAATATTAAAAAATAATTATAAACCCTGATTGGGTAGACTAAATCCTAAATAATAATGTAAAATTATACAAAACTAAAAGAAATAAGAATTGAAAAAAATGAAAGAAAAAATAATAATTTTGAGGTTTGGTACACGGTTGGTACACACAAATTGGGACTAGATGATCTTAAGTGATAAATTATACGCCATCCAATGGAGTATACTATCCATGGTATTGGTTCAAATATGAACCACCTCCTCCGTTAAAACTTATAAATCAATTTTAATTATTTATTTATTTGATTTACATGGTTGAGATTAATCTGAAATGAATGAGATTAAAGATACCATTAATTAAGAGTTTAAAAATTGAGGCTATTTAAGTAGTTTAATTTTTTTATGGAATATCAAATTTCACATTTTATGGCATATATATTTTCATATAATATACTTGATTATTTACTTTCTTATTACTGTATGTATAAAAAAATTATATATCTACATCTATAAAAAAAAGACGCCATTATAAATAAGTAAAACAAATATAGTTAATTGATTTTGTTAGTAAAATAATTGAAATTTGGGAATTAAGTAGTGTTTTCATAATAGCAAATCTTATATGATTTAATAGCATTTGAAATATTTCATATTAGCAGTATTTTATTTTTGTATTAGCTTAATCAAATTGACTATATCTGCTTGGTTTTTTTTTTTTTTGTAAATCAAACTATATCTGCTTGGTTAGTATTTAGGTTTTATGAATAGTTCATAGTAGAAAATTTTTAATTGAATGTTAGCAACTATTTCTTACATTATTAGTTATTATTATCACTAATGAGTTTTTAAAAGTCATACCAGTTATTAGTTTCGCATTCAAAATGTAATTGTTCGATATTTCACATGAGCAATTATTGTAATATTAAATAGCAATATTTTAATAAACTATTATTTAATTATAATTTGACATAATTATAAATATTGTAATAATGAGTTGTATTGATTCACATTAGCGGTTCTTCTACAACTTAATAGAAATATTTTGTTTTCCTCAAAAAAAAAAAAAAAGTAGAAATATTTTGTGAAAGTATTTTATCAAAATGGGTGGGTTCATATTTATAGCGGAAAAAATAGATATATTTTAGATTAACAAATCTTGTATTGCTTGTTAGCAATATGTTGTTAATTAAAATAATTATTGTTTAAAATTTTGACAAAATCCGAAAAGTTTAAATTCATAATATAATTATTATGTATTTCATATTAGTGAATTTTGATTTTATACGAGAAACTTGAATATAACATATTAGCAATGATATATCATCATATTAACTTGGTATTATTGTAAAAAAATAACAACAATGTTTTTGTTTTTCAATATTGACATGAATTGGTATAGAAGATTAGTCAAATAAAAATGCGCGTAATATTGCTTACATGTTAATATGATATATAAATATTACTAATATCAATAGTGATGTGCTGATATGGCATATAAACATTGCTAATATGTAACTTCTAAACTATTTCTTTTTATTTATTAAAAGTCAAAAATAATTAATTATTCATAAAAAATAAATTAAAAAACAAAATTAAGATTTTCAGGATGAAATTTTTAGTGAAAAATAAAGATAAAAGCATAATATATTGCATGAAAATAGAAATTTCGTAAAATAAGGGATTTGATAATCTATAAATATTTGAATTACTACTATACTCTTAATTTAATGCAATTATTAAAAAATTGCAATTTTAAACCATTTATTTGAGATCAATCTTGACCATATAGATTAATCGAGTGGATGACTAAGATTAGTTTATAGTTTATACATATGAATAAGTTTTGATTTTAATCATACATTTCTACCCATAATCATAAAAACTGTGATATATGATAAGTGTGAGTTTTTTTTTTCAAAATATAAATTAAAATAATATCATAATTACCACATAATAATCATTGTGATTGTGAGTAGTATAACTCATAAGGTAGCATATATTTTCCCGTTTTACCTATCAAAATCCATTTGATCTTTCCCATATTTATATTTATTTTTTATATTTGTATCTACTACTGTTCAAGTATAAGCTGGAGTGTATGAATGGGTCCAAAATTCAAATTCGAGTATGGGAGAAAATGATAATTTAAAAGTCAAACATTAAGTTTATACGTCTGCAAATAACATCAAAATATATTGTTATAATATTAATTATATTTTCTTAGGTATTTAAGCTCAATTTACATTTTCTATTGTGTTAGAAAATTAGATGTGATTAATTAAGTCGTAATTCATTTTATCTGATTTTTGGTGAGCAAGTTATTTATTGTTGGAGGAATTAAATAGCATACGATTGATCTATATTTATAGTAGAAAAGTATTTTTATTTTCTCAAATCCGATTTCGGTGAGTGAGAAATTAATGGTTGAAGTTGGTCACACGATTGGGCATTTATGGAGTGTGAAAAAAATGTGCTTAAGGCACATTTAATGATCCCACATTGAATTCTTAACCTTGTTAAAGAGTGCTTTTAAGTGTTTTAGCACTTAAGTGTAATATCTCAAGGATGTTGGCTATGCACTCAGTTTGAATGTGGAGCATATAAACTGGCGGGTCAAACATCCGAGTTAGTGAGTTACACTCCAGGTTAAGTGAGTACTTAATTTTCAAACTTGTGGAGTTAAGTGATTTAGTGTGTTAGAGTGTAACGGATGAGTTAAGTGAGTACTCAATTTGAATGAGGAGTTAAATGAGTTAGTGGGTTGGAGTGTAACGGCTCCCACCTGGCGACTCAGTGGGTTGGAGTGTAACGGCTTCCACCTAGCCACTCAGTTTGAATGCGGAGCATGTAAAACGGCAGGTTGAACGTCCGTTCCGCGGATGCACTTGGATGGCTCTAGCAAACATTCATGTTGAACGTCCGTTCCGCGGATGCACTTGGATGGCTCCAGCAAACATTCATATTTGTAGAGAGAACGGACTTGGATGGCTCCAGCAAACATTCATATTTGTAGAGTTAAGTGAGTTAGTGGGTTAGAGTGTAACGACTCCCACCTGGCCACTCAGTTTGAATGTGGAACATGTAACTCATATGGGAGTAAAGGACTTTGTAACTTGTAACTCCTTAAGGGCTTGATGGCAAGGCTCTAACCCCTGGAAGTTACATTAACTGTGATTAAATGCCCCAAACCCTAGCTAGTCCTCAAGGTGGAGTAGTGTCTATATATAGGACATTCCAGCATGCCGAAAAGTGCAAATCTTTCATTAACTGTGATTAAATGCCCCAAACCCTAGCTAGTCCTCGAGGGTGGAGTAGTGTCTATATATAGGACATTCCAGCATGCCGAAAAGTGCAAATCTTTCACTCTCATAGGGTGGAGTAGTGCCTACAAATAGGACACATGCTTGAAAAGTGCAAAACTTTCACTCTCATATCTTAGCAATCATTATTCGTTCGTGTTTACTTCACAGTCCTGTCATTGTTTAGTTCGCATGAACCTTGCTGAAATTGTGGTGTCACTGCCGGAAGGATGAAAGTCGTTTCCTCTTTGAGAGACCGAATGTCAAACTGGGAGCACTAGCTGGGGCGAATTTGTTTTGCAGAGAGAAGTCCTCTCGACTCGGCTTACTTCCTGAAAAAAGTTGCAGTCTTCACCGTTTTCCAGTTTGTTTATTTCAATTCAGTTTACTGTATTTGTTTTCTACTCGTTTATGTTTCTTGTACTTCAGACTATGTATTCCAGAAGCACTATACTAATGTTCTACATATTGTAATAAAACACTATATTGCATAAATACTAATGCATGACATTTGTAAAAACTATATTATCGATATGTATTATATGTAAAAATATATAATTACTAATTTTATAATTATATTAATAAAGAATATTTGAAAAAATCAACTTATACGAATGGTAATTTACAAAAAAATCATATTAATAATGTTTAATATATGCTCAAACTATGTATAGAAACACATTTGTTACATTGCTAAAAAAACACATTTGTTACACCTTTTAACTTTGCCATTTTTAATAAACAAGTGTAACACCCTAATTTTTAATAAAATTATGATGTTAAATCTCAACTTAAATTGGGAAATAACTTTTTATTTATAATTAAATAAATTGAAACAAAAACTATACCATAAGTTTTACAACATTTAATCAATTTAAAGGAATATGATTACTAGCACATGAAAAAAGAAAAAGATTTACAAATCTTAAATACCATCGTAAATAAAATATTTTTAAATCTAAAAAAATACTTATTTAAAGTTTTATACATCCACTAATCCTTTAAACAGTAAACATAAAAGTTTTAAGAAAGAAATTAACTCACGGGCCCCTTTTTTATTTCTTGAAATATATAAATGAATAACGCATTAAATGTAAGGGGCAGACTTGGGTGAGACCGTCTCATACATGAGATGGGTCAATACTCACATGCGGGGATCATTATTTATGGGTGAAGTATCATTAACTCACATGTGAGTATCATTATTTATACCCGTATGTGAATATCATTATTTATGGGTGAAGTATCATTAACTCATATGTATCATTATTTATGGGTGAAATATCATTATTTATGGGTGAAATATCATTAACTCATATGTATTGATCCGTCTCATGTATGAGACCGTCTCATACAAGTTTTTTTCTAAATGTAATTGTAAAAACTTTTGGCAATATTTTGAGTGCTGAAACACCATATTCTAATATAAGTAAAATCATTAACCATCCCATGCATTCATTGAAGATTATAAATTGAAATAACACATCCTATTATCAAACCAAAATACCAACTAACAAGTTTTGAGCTACTAAATTTTCGGTCACTAAAATACGAAATATAAATCCCAGTATTAATCAAGTAGTAATATAAGACTAATACTCATATATTAATTAACTAGATAAAATAAGTAATATTAATACTTAAACCATTAACTACACCACTGATACAGGCTCAAGTTCGTGTCGTTTTACTTTATCTTTTTACTTATTTTTAGTACCTTTAGTCGTATATAGAGTCTTGTTAGGGATAAAGTATGACAAGGGAGAGAAGGAGCACAATTGGACTCTGACGCGCGGTCGTTTCGCGCTCAAAAATAATTTATAACTCATGTGTCCACAGCGAGCGTAGCTAGCTAATGAGTACGGTCGATCCCACAGAGAGCTGTCGTGATTCCACCTTCAAGTAACCAATCATAAAAGAGGTTTGGTTTGTTGTCACTACTGGAAATTAAATCTGCAAAAGAAAGTAAAGGAAATATCAAATAACAAAGGTTCTGGCGTTTGAACTTGAGTTTGGTTTCAATATATATCAACTCGATCATGGACACACTGATTTCCATACATGATAAATCACCCAGTTATGGAGACCGGATTCCTCTATGCGTCTCATCATTCATCCTTTCATTATAGACTTAAAAGTGATTCCTTGTCAATTAAATCCATAATCAATCACCCACCCATCGGTTTCCCAAAGAGATGTAAGTGAACAAACATCAATGTGCCCTATACGAACCCAGATCTGTTATGTTTACCGATTCCTCGTGTGTCCACAACAACCTATTGATTCCCTTATTACTATATGAACCAACACATAGTCACAAATCACCAATTCAATTAATAGTAGTGTGCCCTCTTTACCTAACGAGTGATCAGCCACATTGGGCATTTCAGACACACACTCATGTGGAACAAGACACAAGAATCAACAGAAACTTATCATGCATTACTATGCCCATTTTGGCCTCACGAGTCCGGATTTATATTCAAACCATTTTCATTATTCAAACACCAGAATAAAGTGTCTAGCCAAGCATGCTAGACATAATTAAAATTGCATAAACGAAAGACATAATTGTAAAGGAAACTTACTGAATTTAATACGCAAAAATACTCAACATAAACGTTGAGTTTGAAACATAATCCTAAGTCCCAAAGGCTTAAGGACAATGGATTGTTTCTTGCTGCAAATAAGCGTATGGAAATGAAAATGCAGGAAAGTAAAAGTGTAGCAATATTTTTGATTTCCAAAAGCTTCTCGTTTCTAGAATTTAAAGAAGCTTATATAGTTACATTTCCGAATCAGAGATTCCCCAACACGCTGGGGTCTTCACTGGATTTCTGGAACTGACGTGCCCTCTCTGATCTGACTGGATAAGCATAAGTTGACGAAATCCCTATTTTTTAGGGATTGGGCTTATCTCTTATTTGCAATGCCTCTAAGAGTCCAGTCTACCTCCAACTCTTCTTCGGATAATGTAGCTATCTTTTTCATCTCTCTCTTCAAACTGATCTCGAGTTTCTCATAATCACCCTAGTCCAGCCCATTGTTGTCAAGTCTGCACGAGCAAAGTGGACACGACATCTTACAGTCAGCCTCATCTATCTCTGATATGCCCATTCCGCCACCTGAATATAGGATGAGTGCTGAAAGAAGTTCCCTGTGCCTCTGACTGAATCTTTAGCTTAGATTTTGCTTGAATAACTAGGCATAAAATGCCCCTTTCACCAGACTTGACCTCCACAATGCCCCATGACCTCATCCTAGTTCTTTTTGACTCAAAACACACTAAAAATGACATTTATAACGAACAAAATGCCTATAAAAACACGAAATAAATGGACTTATCAGACTCATTATGGGCATAACCAAAATGCCGACTCGATGAAGAACATAAGGAGGATGCTCAAGCTTTGACAGTCTGTTGTGAATTTAGCGTGGAAGTTCAGCAAAAACCTCCGCTCATATGATGTGGGTCCACGTGTGCAGCAGTTTCGAAGACTGGAGAGGTCAGTTCGTAGAAGAGAGAGAATATGGAGAGAAGATTGAGGAGATAAAAGAGAGAGAAGAAGGAAGAACAAGTCCCTTGCAATTCAGGGACCATTACTGTTGGTGCTGAAGTGGTTTTCCCCAACTAATTCACGCCCCTATGTGTGCTGGGCTGCGCCAAGTTGTGATGTTTTGAATAAATTATAAATACTTGTTAATTTCATTCTGCTTGGACAACTTAACACTCCCGCATTTTATTTATTTCTGTAAGATACAATTTTTTTTCTGCATTTAAGTTTTTGGATATTCTGCACAGTAGTTGGCGATTTGCCTTCCGTTGGTGCAAGTACTTGTTTTTGCCCAAACTAGAGTTGGATCCAGTCGTTAATTTAGTACGTTTCTATTTTTATCATGAGTTGTGTATTTACTTTAGCTTTGTTTATTAATATATTTTCTGGCTAAGTATCCAGTGTTAAAGTTGAATATGAATAGGTTAAGGTAGAAATTATGTATGAGGCTCTGTGTTCTTAATTTACCTTGAAATAATTTCAAACTTCATTCTGGGTAGAACATTGGCATGTTGGTAGCAAGATTAGGTTGTTAGCTACTCTTAATCAAGTTATTATTTATATAAGTCAGGGTGGAAGTAGGGATGTCTGTGTCCTGATGAGCCACAAAGTGATGAAACAGGAGTCGAATCTTGGAGAATGGAGTACAAATAGATCTTGTGGGCACACCGAGGATATGTCCATGTTTTAGTGTTGGTTATCTCATATGTAATGTTGCTACCCTTGTAACATATCTGCATAACTCTCTTCTTTGGTGCTTGAGTAGTTAGGGACTAAGAGTTGCCGTCCGTATCACTATTACCGTAAACAGTAAGAAGGTATTGAGAAGTAAGTCGCCCGTAACTACTTTCTATAACTAACCGATCAAATTAAGGTACCCACTTAGTTGTTCCTGGGATTGCATGTATCTACCAAAACTGAATTCATATTTAACTTGAACATATCTTTTATATTGATTATTACCGTTTTGTGTTTTTATTATTATTGTTTAATTATGGATAGTTAAGGAAAGAATTAGTAACAGTAATTCTACAAACCCCCAAAAGTTACTAATAAGATAGAAATCTTAACCACTCCTCGTGGGAAGATATCTACCTTTTGGCGCTATACTAGCCTTTGAGGGCAAATTAAAGCATCTGCAGGGTTTTACCTATAGGTATAATTTTGCACACAAAACGACGGTGTGTCAACCACACTTCCGTCAAATGTCTCCAAACTCTTATCCTGAAAATATTTGAAATCATAGGGGTGAGTATTTTAAAACATAATCGATAGGTGAGAATTAGGGAAACATTTCATATATTTGTTCAAACATGATAACATAAATATATGTATACATGGAATCATAACTTTCAACCGAATATCAAGCATATGATACTGTGAGGAGGTGTATGACATTGAGTTCAATGTTGAATCTGATGTTATACTGAACTCTTATAACACTGTCCGTCACATTTAAGTTTTATAATCTTATCATTTCTTAGATTTTATGATTTATTCTTCTTAATTTATTTTAATTAATTTGTATATCTTAAATCATATATATCCATGAAATTTATATTTCAAATAATGGATATATATGATTGAAATATTGAGTATTTAAATAAAGGTTGATTTAGTCAAACTTTATCTCCTATTTTTTAGGAGTCATGTTATCTCTTATCTAACCGTTTTCTTTTCAGTAAATAACTCGCTGGAACAATAGAGAAATGGTGTAGGATTTGGGCTTTTCTCTTAGCCATAACAATAGGCGATTTTCTTTCAAATCATAGAAGTGGTGGAGGTTATTTTCAACCCACGATCAAGAGATCACATGGCTTTCAACCGATTCAAGTAAAGAGTGTTTTTAAGAAGCATAATTCACATTTTGAAGAGGTTATTCGAGCAGAGAATATATCACCATTGTGAAAGAGAAGATCAAGAGCTCGAGTCACAAATTTAGCAAAGATTTCTATTTATTTATCTTCGTCTTTATGTGTTTTCTTTGTCCAATCAATTCATATGAAAAGGTTGTTCAAGTTAGATTAGATAGAAGATATCTAAGCTTAAGAATCGTTGCTGAATTGTAATCAAGTTAACTGGTAGGTTAATTTGTAGTTTTGAATTCGATTTAGTTGTAAACTAGATTAAGGTTCATGTACTTTTGTTGAAGTGTCGTGAACAATGGTTCTAACATTGTCAACTATTTTGTTTTTGCTTGTGAAAGCCTAATTTCTCCATGTGGCAATCACTTTATCATATTTCTTTTCAACTTTTTGGCTTCATTTATACTATTCCTCTTTCTCTCTCTAATCCGTTAATCTTCTTCGTTTCTTTTCTCTCTGCAATTTTTTTTAATCTTTGCATCCATGACTGACCCAAACCCTTACCAAGCCATGATGATGGTGCTGCAAAAAATGGTGGAGATGTCTCAAGGCACTCTTTTCTCTGCTTCTACACCAGCCCAAACAGTAA
This sequence comes from Perilla frutescens, assembly GCA_026008535.1. Classification (NCBI taxonomy): domain Eukaryota; kingdom Viridiplantae; phylum Streptophyta; class Magnoliopsida; order Lamiales; family Lamiaceae; genus Perilla; species Perilla frutescens. Next base: position 38,496,696 of record BRKX01000002.1, on the reverse strand, counting down.
ACCCTTCTCCCTCGACGATATCAACTCCTATCCATATCATTACCTCTTCCACTGCTGTGACAGCTCCCATTCATGGTGATATATCCGTTCCACCATCTCCGATACCTAAACTCTCTTCTCCAGTAGAGAAGCCAACCACTGAGGAGATTCATCCTAATCTCATCATTCCCCCTAGAACCGAGATACTAAACCCTAAGCCTCTCAAAATTCATGTGCTTGGAGACCCAGAGAATCCGATTAATCCTGACCTTCCTTCACATTCTCAGTCTCTCTCTCAAACCGCCAATAAGTTTTTTCCGATTCAGAGGTCAAAAAGACTTCATGGTGACTCCCTTATCAAATTTGAAGAAGCTCCTTCCAAAAGGGCAAAGCGAAAAGGGTCCAATGGTGTATCTCAAACTCTTCAAGATGAGTCTGATTCATCTGCAGAGCATTCCTCTTTCCCAAAAGACAAAGTTCCCAGTCCTGCTGATGTCAACCAGAATGTTGCTCACACCACTGAGTCTTCCAATCTGGAACAAGGTATGGACATTGATTCAGATTCTCCCCTTGATGTTTATTCAGCATATAGTAATATTTTCTATTCTGAAGAAGCAAAAAAACTCATCAACTTAATGTTACGATATCCTTTAGGGTTGAGAAAATGGTAGATGTCTTTAGTTTTAAAAAGCATGGGATGGATTTGTTTATTAAGGAAAGGGGTTTGTGGAAGTCTGTGATATCTTATGATCCTGACGTTGTTTATGAGTTCTATGCTAATGTCATTCCTAATATGGGAGATCCTGAGAAACAATCTTTTGGAACTGTGTATGTTAGGGACAAAATTTATAAATTTTCCCCTAATTTGATTAACTCGTTCCTTGGTGTTGGTAATGAGGATACAATCATTTCCTTGGATCTGATTGATGATGTGGTGAATGGTATAACTGGAGGGTTGATTTCAAAATGGATGAACAAAGTCTCAGCCTCCAAGTTAACATCTTTCTATATAGTGCTTCACAAGTTAACTGCATGTAACTGGCTTCCCATATCCAATGCGTATGTCCTTACAGTTGATTAGGCCATTTTCCTATATAAGTTTGGAACTCAGCTTCCATTCAATCTTGGTGCTTATATCTTTGATGCTACTATGAAGGCTGCTTCCAAATCCAGCTCTTCCAACATGCTTCTTCCCTTGTTTGATCTTTGCTAGTCTTAAGAGTCAAGGTCTGAAGGAGAGCAAGAAGAAATTGATTGTAGAGCAGTCCACACTCTCAATTATGAAGCCCAAATCAAATGATGACATGATCATTGATCTTCCTTATCCCTCTGCTGCTACTCAGGCTGAGAAAGTGCCTTCAGAAGGCTATTCCTACACCATCGCACTCTGATGTTGCTTCTGATGCTTCTTCCACTCCCAACATTCCCATTGTAATGTTGTCGCTGGAATCTCTTCAACTTCAGATTGAAATTCTAGATAAGGCCATCACTCACCTGACCTCTGTTCGTGACATGTTTCTAACTCTCCTTTCTACACAAAAGGAGGAGTCAATGATGGTGATGGTGAAGATGGTGGTGCTCGAGAGAGTGATGCTGGAGGTGATGCTGGAGCTGTTGTTGCTGCTATTAAAGTAAAGAAAAAGAGTGTGGCTAAGGGGAAAAGGAAGTTGATTTGAAGCTTCAGTTTTGTAGCTTCTATTTTATAAACAATGTTTCATCCTTGTTCAAACAATGTTTTTATTTGTTTTTGGTTTATATGTGCTGGACACATTTAACTTTAAGATGCCTAGTGCATCTTTGTTTTTGTTGGTTGTGATGAATGCAAGTTTTTTTTAAGATGCTCCGTGCATCTTTGTTTAAATGTTTAATTTTAGATGCTCTTTTATTTTGGTATTTGTGTGATGATACCTTAATTGTTATGCGTTGATAATCATCGGTATGTTTAGTATTGGCATGCTATCGTTTAGCATGCAAAATTACACCTATGGGCAAAGCCCGATAGATGCTTGAATGTGCCTTCAACGGCTAGTATAGTGCCAAAAGGCGGATATCGTACCATGAGGAGTGATAACTCTTCTATCCTAATGTGTATCCTTTTGGAACTTTGAGAGAATTACTGTCATTGATTCGTTTCTACAAACTTAATGTAAATCAAAGCTAAAATGTAAACTAAATCAAATAATAATTAAAACATGTTCAAGTCGAGTGTGAATTCGGACTGAGCTAATCTATACAATCCTGGGCACAAACACATGGATACCTCATTTAGACTATTTGGTTATAGGAAGCAGGTACGGTCACCTTACACCCCTCAATTACTTCGTATAGTTTACACTAAGAGCGATAAGGTCGGCGATTCTTAGTCCCTTACTATCCAGGACACAATAAAGAGAGTCATGCAAAGGGTTTGCAAGGAGAGAAACATTTGATATGAGGAACCCAACACTGGTATATGAGACTTCTTTGGCATTGTGCCTATATCCACCTATACTTCAATCTCTGGGCTTCGTCGTCTCTAGGCTTCTGTACCCGGTTTATCACTTAGTGGCTTATCAGGGTTCGGTCGCCCTTACTTCCACCCTAACATACATCAACAATGGCTTAACTACGAGTGATCAACCACATAGTCTCCCCATTGCCGTGTCATCGTTCTTCCCAAGTTGAAGTTGGGAATCATCTTGAGATATATTACGCCCGATTAGCCTCATGCATATTCATAGCTCTCGATCCTTATCACACTCAACTCGAACACTACCTACTTAGCCGGAAAACATATTTATAAATAAAGCAAATGAAATTAAATAACTCATAATGAAGGGAAATAAACTGAATTAACTTCTGGAACTAACTCCAGACAAAAGGCAAAAACAACTCGCGCATCGACTGAGGCAAATCGCCAATAGTAATGCCGAATATCCAGAACTAGAATTGTAATGCCCCAGTTCCGGAATAATAGTGACAAGGGACCGGTGCGCTACTAGGGGAAGAGGGAAGGGGTTGTAGTATAAAATAATAAAAGAAATAGGGTTAGTGCCCGACACACTTTGGCAGCATAACCTCTATAACTGAAATTTAACCACGCTCTAAGACGTGTTAGAAGGAACTTGAATCAATGATCAATCATCAAAGGGAACTTATCCCGCCAATTAATTTTAAGGACAGATCTCAATAACAAACACAAATCATATTATGATTCAAACAACTGAAAATAAACTATATCAGAGTAAACGGAACAAGCGTAGAACATCTTTATTAAACTTAAGCAAAATATTTCCAAGTACTTCTTTGTTTAGAGTATCTAAGATCTCTAAACAACACAAAAAGAGCAAGCATATATCAACAAAAACACAGCCCTTGCCCCAACTCCATCATCTTTCAGCCTGCCTCTCAACCTGAAAATATTGAGAAAAGATTTGGGCTGAGTACTAGTGTACCCAGTGGGCAAATTTGATAACAGTTCATAATCATTTTATAAATATGAATATTGTATCCACACGAGTATAACAATGGAAAGGTTTCAAAACTAAAAAGTATTCCATGTATACAAAGCTTCTTTTAACCTTACACACTCTGTCTCATCTGTCCCTTCCTACAGTGTCTTAACTTATATACACGTCCTCCAGCCCAGCTGTCTAATAAAGGATAGTGTATACGGTCCCAAAGCTTAAAGGATCCGAACTCGAGTCTAGTTAAGCACTCAATGTTTTCGTAGGATACTGACGAACGCAAACAGTGAGATAAAACATTTTGATACAAATATTCATGCTTCATAGTTGATAAACAGTTGAGCTTATTAGCTGAACATATTTTGAGAAAAATACAACCCACCTGGATAACAGATAAACTTTCAACTCTTGGTTGATCCTGCTCAGGTTCTATTATATCTTCCGGGCCTACAACAATCATCATTGGCTTAGTTTAACTAAAGAGCCTCTATCAAAACTCAATTCCTAAGTTTAGTTTTTAAACTTGATGTTAGATTTCATTATTAATTAATTCTCTACTTTCCATTAATTTGATATCATTTTTAACTTAGATAAAAGAAAATAGAATACATGTAGCATACTTATACAATTATTATTTCCTAAAATTAAAGTAACATAATTACTCGGGATACTATCTTCTAAATAGATGGTAAATATTGAATTTCAAAATTAAACACTGATCAATTTGTTATTAAAGCTAATTAATCACGTAAAAGTATAATCTAATTTTAATATATCTAAAAATAAAAGATTTATGTCCCTAAATAATTAATTTATGAATCTTGGGTTAAATAGAAAATTCAGATAAAATTTTATAATTAAATTGATTTTTAAATAACTTGGGCAAATTTTATTTTTAATAAATTTGGAAATTAGGAAATTTATGGGCTAATTTAATCAATTTATGAATTTTTGGGTTAAATATTAATTTCTGAAAAGTTTATAGGATCCAAATGTATTTTTAAACAATTATGGGTGATAATGAAATTTTTATATCTTCTGGGGGCTTTTTTTTATTTCTGCAAATTAATGAAAAAGGACCAAAGTGCAAATAACTTAACTATTATTAATCCTTTCATTATTGTTTGTAAATTCACGTCTAGAATAAGATCCCCAATTTTCATCTTCATCTCCTCTCTCTCTCTCTCTATATATATATATATATATATATATATATATATATATATATATATATATATCTCTAAAATCACGCAAGGAACAAATAGAAATCAGAACTCCCAAATTCTGAAATCAAAATCCCTATTTCTTTCTCCCTCTTTCTTCAACCAGAATTCGGTGGGCTTGCCACCGTTCTCCCACAGCCATACCACTCGATTCTGACGAGCTCAACCGACTCACACAGTACTCGACACGAACCAGACCCAATGCCTATTCAACGCGGTGCGAGATGAGCCATATCGATGATTCATCGTCGACTCAACTCCATCTGAACCTCGGCCACAACTAAGACCTTTCGACACCTGACTCGACACAGCTCGAACTCAACGATGCCACTCTCCCCTGCTTCGACAACAACGACTGAAGCCACACACACACTCACACCAGCCGGCTCACGACGACGAGAGGTGACTTAGACAAACGTCGCTGAGACTTGAGCCCAGCCGACGTCTCCTTCCTCTACTTCGACTCCCAATAACAGTTCAACCCTGACAATTCTCTCTATTTCTATTCATTCATATATATTTGTTTCTTTTCTGATTTCAGTAAGCTTATTGGCTATCTACAAGTTTCTGATGTTTGAAACATATTTGATGAAAAAGAATAGAAAAATATCATGTGTTCTATGAGTTTGGAACTAGAATTGTCTACTACTGCAGAGGATGGTGGAATTTTTGTTTTAAAAATATGTTTTGGTGAAAAGTTTTATACAATTTGGGGTTTGTTGATTTTGTAGTAGGAAACGTGAATTCTCACTTCACATGTTTGGTGATGTATATTTTGGTGGCGTACCGAGACAAGAATTCATGTTTTGTTTTGGTTAATTGAAATTGGAGAGATTTACTGAGGTTAATGGATGTATAATTTACACAACAAATACAGGAATTTAAATTTAAAATAAACTTACCTAGATGGGTGAGTTTGCTGTAACACTTATAGTTTAAGGTATTGAGCAGTGGAATCCAACTAAAACTGATAGATTTACTGTGAAATTTGATTTCCAGTCGAAGAGTTTGGAAAAAATGGTTCTGTTTTATTTTTATGTTGATCTGTCCGGAAGAAAATAAACTTTTGTGGTATTTGGTTGATTAACAAAGAGAAGAAGAGATGGACAAGTGTTTTACAGAATTTGCTGAGTTGACATAGATACCTACGTGTACAATTAATGGCAATTGAAGAGATTTAAAAAATATCTTAATCATCTTTGTCGTTTTTTTTAATCAATTAATAACCCTTTAGAAAAATAATAATAATAATAATAATAATAATAATAATAATAATAATAATTACTAAAATAAACCTTGTGCGAATAAACATGACTCGCAAAGTATTTTAAGACTCGAAAGTAAACTTCTAAATTCAACTATTAACTCTAAATATTTCTATTACTAAGGGCGAAATTTTGGACATGTTTTAAATTATTAGATAGGATTCAACTATAATAATATAGAATAGGATTACCAGGAGGTCCTGATATGATTATATTTGAGCATGTATCTAGGTTTCTGAATAAAATTATAAGAAGGTCTAGGGATATCTCCAACTTTCTTAACGGCACATTTTATCTAAATAAAATAAAAATAAAAATAAAATAAAAATTACCAGAGTACTTTTTCTTCCCTAGCTTACCCTTAAGATAATCATAAACTATTATTTTATATACTAAAAAGTTTGGGATATTACAAGAATAGTAAAAACAAAAACGGAAATAACTTTAATCTAAGATAGTATTTGTCTGCATGTGTACTAAAATAAAATGCAAAGCAAGTATTTATAGTGAACTTAGAACTGCCACAAACGGCCCAATCCAGCCCACGTAGGGGCATAGCCTAGTTGACTCATTCAACTCCTCCACCATGGCATGTGTGCGTAATTTTCAGCCTCTCTTCCTCTCTCCTTATCTTCTTCATTTCTCTCCCTCTTCTCCACCTTTTCTTCACAACGAACGACTCCCCCATGTTCAGGAACGATTGCTGACGTGGACCCAGATTGTTAGAGTGAGTGGAGTTGAACTTTCGCATTGAGTTTGCAACAGACTCTCCAAGCTTCGGCTCCTTCCTTTACGTCTTCATTGCAGATCAGCTGATGGCGTCGTTTTATGCCCATACTGGATCCTTTTACGTCTCTTCCTCCCTGTTTTACTTTAACTCCCTACTATACTCTATGAAAAAGACTTAAAAACAACTAAAAAGACATGTACAAAATACTCAAACTTGAATCTATATCAGGTATATTGAATGGTTGTGTTTGTCTAGTCACTCGATTTTACCTTAATTGTTAAGTGTTGAAATCTAGTTCAATATTTTTTTGTATAGGGGATAATTACCCATTTTTTTGGTTTTAACTTAAGGGGGAGTAACCCTTAAGAGGGAGATTTTGATCTCTATTTTTTTAAAGTTTTTATTTTTAGTTTTTCGCCGCGTCTCTAATTGTGTATACAATGAGTTGTGTGTTTTGTGCAGAAAGACTAAGATTAAGGAGGAGATTGTAAGGAGGTGTATGACATCGAGTTCTATGAATCTGATGTTATACTGAACTCCTATAACACTGTCCGTGACATTCAAGTTTTATAATCTTATCCTTTCTTAGATTTTACGATTTATTCTTCTTAATTTATTTTAATTAATTTGTATATCTTAAATCATATATATATCCACGAAATTTATATTTCAAATAATGGATATATATGTGATTTAGATATTGAGTATTTAAATAAAGGTTGATTTAGTCAAACTTTATCTCCTATTTTTTAGGAGTCATGTTATCTCTTATTTAACCGTTTTCTTTTTCAGTAAATAACTCGCTAGAACAATAGAGAAATGGTGTAGGACGTGGACTTTTCTCTCAGCCACAACAATGGGCAGTTTTCTTCCAAATCATAGAAGTGGTGGCGGTTATTTTCAACCCACGATCAAGAGATGACATGACGTTCAACTGATTCAAGTGAAGAGTGTATTTAAGAAGCACAATTCACATTTTGAAGAGGTTATTCGAGCAGAGAAAATATCACCATTGTGAGTGAGAAGATCAAGAGCTCGAGTCACAAATTTAGCAACTAGCTTTCTATTTGTTTATCTTCATCTTTATGTGTTTTCTTTGTTCAACCAATTCATATGAAAAGGTTTTTTAAGTTAGATTAGATAGAAGATATCTAAGCTTAGGAATCGTTGCTGAATTGTAATCAAATTAACTGATAGGTTAATTTGTAGTTTTGAATTCGATTTAGTTGTATACTAGATTAATGTTCATGTACTTTTGCTGAAGTGCCGTGAACATTGGTTCTGACATTGTCAACTATTTTGTTTTTGCTTGTGAAAGCTTAATTTCGTCTTGTGGCAATCACATACTTAAGGTGTATGATTTAAAAATTATTTCTTGATGTACAAGCGTGTGTTTTATTCACTGCATTTTTGTTAAGATAGTGAAAATACTATCTAAAACATTGAGTTTAACATAACGAATCTATTTTCTATTTTCAGTAATTTGGGCAACAAATTTTAACAGATACAATACCACGCAAGATAAACAGGACAACATTCAACAAAGATTTCATCATATGAACATTTTCATATAAGAATCATGTGATAATATACTTTCAACTGTATACAAGATCATAGTGCATACATTAGCATGCTCGTAACATTCATCCATAATTCACATATATCACGTAATCACGCTGGATATTTAAAGCATATTTTATTTTGAAACATAACTTGAAGGAAGTAATTTTCCCTACCTTTACTTGACTGTTAAATCTTTCTTGATAAAAAGACTTAATCCGTAAATGAGGATCCTAGTTACACCGCTCCTATTTTAATATGTAAACATTCTTATGAGTTCCCAAACTAGAATATCTAAAATAAATTTAAATAAAATAAAATAAGAATGTTCTGAGCTAAGCTAAAACTTTTATAAACAACTATTGATCCATTTTAATTAATCAATATCTATTCCTAAGACAAAGTTTCAACTTGTACAGAAACTATAAATTAATAGAATCCTAATAAATTTCCATGTAAAACTAAATAAACAATATTATATTTATTTAATAAATTATATATGTATATATATATACATATAAAAAAATTGGGATAAAATTTGAGAGAGGGCGGGTGCCCCCACCAGCCCCCAAGATTCGTCCCTTTTTAGTCATGTATGCTCTACCTATGCAACAATGTTAAGAAATACACAAACACATTCCATATGTAATTGGATTTAGGTATTGAAAATATTAAAAACAGTGTTTTACTTAGAACATTAATTGTAAAATCATGTCGTAATTACAAAATAAACTAAATGTTATTATATATAATGCAAATAACCATTAGTAATATATGACAATCAAAACATTGTCGAAGATAACTTTATTTAAATATTCATATGTAACATGATATGCTCTTCTATAATTTTAAGAGTATTTCTAAATACATCATTATTAAATTTGATATAAAAATAAATAATATTAATTTACTTAAATATCTTTTCAAATTAATAGATATCAAAAATCAATTTACAAAAAAATCAAAATTAAAAAACACCGATAGGTCCTTCTCCCTCTCCTTCTTCTTCCATGCCTGCTTTCTCTCTTCTCTTACCCAACATTTCTGCAAATCATCTTCTTCTTCCTCTTCTTTCTGCAAACCCCCACTTCCGCCCAGCCCCTTCTCGTTTCTTCCTCTCCCTTCAATTTCTTCCTACTCCCCATCCATCGCCCTAGTCTCATTTTTCATGTCGATGCATTTCTGTTTGAAAAAAAAATCGAACATTTAATTATAGTTCAAAAGATATTTTTCAAAAATATATTTTCGAACATGTTGGAATCTATTTTGAAGATTCATTTTCAAATTGTCAATTATTTTTGAACATGGGATTCGATTTTAAATTTTTACTTTTGAAGCTATAATACATGTTCGAAAAATTCAGTTCAATTAATCACATTGATTGCAGATGTTTAGGTATGGGTTGTGAGTCGAATCTTGTGATTGAACGTATCCTCTTGAGTAGAGGAGAATGGAGAAATCAATTAAATGAAAAAAAAAATGCAGTTCACACTTTCTTTTTATATTATTGGTTTAAATTAATTTTTTGAATGAGATAAAAGTGAAAAAGATTGTGGTGCATAAAGTAAAAATAAGATTTTTTTTATGTTGTGGTATATTTAATAAATATGGTGTACAATGAAAAATTAGTGGTGTAAATAGCAATATCCTAAATTTAAATTGATTGTGTTTCATAAAAGGGTATCAAATACCATAAATTTGATTGGGTAGTTAGATGTATTGTCGTGTTGCTACTGTGTATATACTCTCGCACGAAATGTTAGAAAAAATAAGAGATGCATTTTGAGATTTGACCATATAAAGAAAGAAATATGGCGATGATGCTTAGTAGTTACTAGTTCGTGGAGCCTATTATGTTGTCATATTACTATTGAATATCACTCCAATAAATATAGATGTTATATGGCACAACACTTAACAACAAAAGTATGTGTCATGATCTACCTCGCCAATTAATCTTAAGAAATGGAGTAGTAGGCCGATTCTAAAAGGATGAGGCAAATACTTTCAACAAAAATTTTAACAAAAATTTTTGAGTTATATTAAAAAAATAATAAAAAATATTAATGAGAAAGGAAAAGATATAAAAGTATAGAGCACGAGAGGAGGTTGGAGTCCCCATGAGGAACTTGAATTTGTGAAGGAGGTGGTGGCCTCCACCACGTGGCTTGTTTCTCTTTGTTTTTGTCGGCAAGTGACCCCGAACAGCACCCCCACCCCCACCCCCCTACCCCTACCATAAACTCTCTCACGAGCTAGAATGAATACAAAAACCGCGTGGACCTCTTCTTCTTTTCTCACCTCCCTTTGACATTTAGCAATGTCAACCCGCAAAATATTAAACAAAATCACTTCTCTCAGAAAATTGTTTTGCCAACAAAAAGAAGGAAAAAGAGCCACAAGATGAAGCCAAAAGCAAAAACCTTCCGTGAGCCTTTGAGAATGCCCACTCATCACCACCCCCCAAATTCCACCCCCCCTCTCTCTCTAGACTTTTGAAGTGAGAGAAAGCAAGGCCATCCTCAGCCTAGCAACTCCATCTCTCTATAAATAAAATTGCTTTCTTTTCCACTCATTTACATATCCCCCCCCCCCCCCACTCTTTTACCCCACCATCTCTCTATTTCTCTCTCATTTCCGAAAGTCAGCGCCTCCTTTTCTCCCTCCACAACTCAACCACAAAACCAGAGCAGCAAAAAAAAAATGGAGGATGACTGGGATCTCCACGCGGTGGTCAGAGGCTGCGCTGCCATAGCCACCGCCGCCTCCACCACCACCACCTCCTCCGCCGCAACTACAAGCAACACCAAATATTCTCAAGCTCCCAATACTCATCAGCAAGATTGCAACTTCTATACTTGTTACTTTCAAGATCTGTTTGAGCCGAGACGAAACAGCTTTTTTCAAGAAGAGCTGCATGATTTCTACAAACCCTCTCTCCCCAAGTCCGACCACGCATCGGAAATTCTATTTTCTCTACCTATTTCGCCGCTCTCCGTCCTCGGAGGATCGCAAGATCCGCCGTCTGAGCAGCCGCCGCCGCAACTAGTGAAGAAACTACCTCAGCAAACGCAGCTCCGGCAAAAGCAGCAGTCTTTCTCTGTTTCTAATGGTTCAAAATCTAGTCTTTCACTCAGTCCCAGCCCAAGATCGAAAAGAAGGTATTTTTTTTTGTGTTCATGATAGATTTACACTTCAATTTTGCATGTCTTTTTTCCCAATTTTTTTGCGGTTTTCTCATCCGTTTTGGGTTTAAATATTTTACAGAAAGAGCCATACAAAGAGGGTTTGCCATGTAGCTGCTGAGAATTTATCTTCCGACGTTTGGTCGTGGAGAAAATACGGCCAGAAACCCATAAAGGGATCTCCATATCCGAGGTGTGTGTTTAAGAGAGAGAGAGAGAGAGAGTGATTTTTTTCTGACTTTTTTCTGCACAATTTGCTAATGATTTATGTTTTGGAAAAATTCAGGGGTTATTACAGATGCAGCACTTCAAAAGGTTGTATGGCGAGAAAGCAAGTGGAGCGGAATAGATCCGACCCGGGAATGTTTATTGTAACCTACACGGCGGAGCACAACCACGCCATGCCGACTCACCGGAACTCTCTCGCCGGTAGCACCCGCCAGAAACCGGCAGAAACTCCTATCTCCGTCGACCCCGGAAAGCCCTCTTGCTCGCCAGAAGTTTCGCCGTCAGCCAGCCTCTCCCCGGCGCCAGAGAAGTTGGAGAGCAGCAGGGAGGACTTAGCTGACGCCGAGGATGATGATGATGAATTCAGCGTTTCGAAAATGGAGTTGGACGACGATTTCTTCGCCGGTTTGGAGGATTTTACGGCGGACACGGAAGCCAGTGAGTGCACCTCCGCTCACTTTCCGGCCAGCTTACAGTTCCCGTGGCTTTCAACTAGTGCAACCACCGCCGGCGGCGGTTGACTGTTGGAGGAAAAGCGTTTAGACGCTTCTCTTCTTACTCACTTTTCTTCATTTTGTAGGTCAACAATTTTTATTTTTTTTTATTTTTTGCTTTTTGGTTGGGAGCAGAGTTGTAAAGAATTTAGGGATCACAATGTTTTTCTTTTTCCTTTTCTTTTGAGGCATAAATAAATTACTTTTTAATCATATAGAAGCATTGCAGATGAAAAAGGTTTGATTCTCTTAGAGACCATTATTATTTATTGCATGTAAGATGGCAGATAAAAAAGTTCTAGGCTTGATGCGTTACGAAATCATGATCATGATTTATGATGGGTTTTGCTTAAATAAATACCTTTTCACATTCCTTTATTTGGGGTTTGGATCATTGCTTGTTTGGTGTTGCTACTTCTGTCACCCAATATATTCCCAGACCAAAGTGGAATCTATGGTACAAATGCATGATAGCTCCATTCATCGTGGCTAATACAGTTCTTATTCTTAATGGTAGGGCCAAATACGAAATGTTTCTATTACAAATAGTCTTCTGCTTTCGACCCGAACTTGGAGTCATTGTGACGAGTAGGAATAATAGAGCGGAACTAGACAATCCTCTTGAAATTAGGTGAGAAGTGCTCTTTCAGAAAATCAAGAATGTTATGTTATCGAAGATGAGTTTAATAGTGATTTTCTTCAAACTCAAAATTACAAGCTATATCGAATGAGGAAGGTAATAAAAATACAGCAACGTTCTGAAATGCACAAGCTAGAGAAGATTTGTAAAACAGAGAGAGAAATAAACAATATGCTAAAATGGAGATTATCTTGATACAGCGAGTGAATCAACACAAATGGCAGATCCATATGATTAAGAACACAACTCTATCTAATCTTTGAATGCATCCATCTCTCTACGGGTCGAAGCAGAAACCCGATATGCTTGTGCGAACTCTCGCAACTTCTCTGTTTCACCAACTGCAGGAAGCCACTCTGTAAGGATTTCCATTGTTACATAGTCTGGAACGCATTCTTGTTCAGTCATTCGATTCATGAATTCCAGTGCCTTCTCGAACCAATTCCGCTGTTGAAGGCCTTTAAGCAGAGCATTATATGTGGTGACATTTGGTCTCACCCCCCGATCTTTCATGTCATCCATGAGCGAGAGAGCAGCTTCCACATCGTCTTTCTTGCAATGTGCGTCAATCAACATATTGTATATTACAGTGTTTGGAGACACCTTTGATGTGGATTTCATGTCTCTAAATATTCCCATTGCTTTATCAAGATTGTCACTCGTGCAGTATCCTTCAATCAATGTTCCATAAGTAACAACAGTAGGCGTTAAGCCATCGTTTATCATCTTCCTGACCACTCTCTGGGCATTTGCAAAATCCCTCTTCCCACAGAAATACGAAAGAAACGTATTATAAGTAACACGATCAGGATTCAATCCAGCCTTCTCCATATCTTGTAGCATCTCAGCAGCTCTATTCAATTTGTTCCTCCTACAAAATCCACCGATCATAATATTGTAGCCAACGATGTCCAAGGAGAACCCGGCTTCTTTCATCTCCGACAAAATGAAGGTAGCATCATCCATTCTTCCAGCCTGAGTAAGGCCTGAAATCAAGCTGTAGTATACGATAGCATCTGGAGTGCAGCCATTTTCTTTCATTTCACTGAGTAGCTTCAATGCTCTATCAGCATTGTTTGCAGCACAGAAAGCAGTAATCAAGACAGTATATGTAACAGCATTCCCTTGCAGACCCTTATCACGCATACAACTAAAAAGATCCATTGCACTGCTAACCCTACCGTTCTTACACAGCCCATCCAGGGTAGCATTAAACGTAACAACATTCAATTCGACACCACGATCACTCATCAGCTCAAAAAGCTCGCGCCCCATATCAATGTCACCCACTTTACAAAATCCATCGATTAAGCAATTATAAGTAATAGTATTTGGTTGGCACTTGTTCTCAGAGCTCATCATCTCCATCAACTTGAGACCCTCTTCTTGCCTCCCAACTTTACACAATCCATTTATCAACGTGTTGTAAAGGACAATGTCCGGTTCAATGCCAGCTTCCCCATCTCTCATCTTCTCAAGAACCTCCAACGCCTCATCCAACCTCCGAAGCTTGCACAAATACTTGATCATGATTCCGTAAGTCACAATACTTGGTTTGATCCCCGTTTCCTTCATCTCCTTCATCAATAAGTTCATTCTAGCAAAATCGCCTTGCTGCCCTAACCCCGATAACAGTACATTGCACGACACGACTTCCACATCAGACCCTGAACTCATCGCCTGGTGCAAAGCATTCCAAGCCATGTCGCAGTCGCCATTCCTACAAAACCTTGAAATAATTTTCGTCAACCAGAATCCATTTGGACAAAGGCCACGTTCACCAAAACGCGAAAAAAGATTGTAAATTTCCTCATCCGTCAAACTCCTACCTCTCCATTTTCCACTCAAAATCGACGAAAAGACAATACTGACCGTGTTGCCATCGGGGGTATAACAATCATCCGGTTCAAGCATTTCGTCGAGCAGCCTCAGGGCATCATCCAAACGATCCCACCTCAACATCCCACCAACAACCAAATTCAACACGTGCGTATTCTTTACCCGATCATCCATGGCGTCGAACACCATAACCATCTTTTCCAGCATCTTGGCCTGGGCAAAGCACTTAATCAACAGAGTTCCCGCGTTGACAGAGAGAGGGGTATTCTGGTCTTTCGCCATCTCGAAGAGCTCGTACAGCTTGCCGGGGGACTTGGGGTTTTCGCGCATGGCGTGCTCGAGAACCGCTTGGAACGCGAGGGGTGCGGAATCAGATAGGTGGGGGATGGTTTTGAGGTAATCGAAGAATTGGAGGGCATTTTGGTAATTCGGAAGCCGGCGGGTGACTTTAAGGAGCGACGGCGGCGAGAGGGCGGTGAGTAGAGTGGCGAGGTTAGGGCTGGTGGGCCAGGAAATTGGATCGGAGGCTTGGAGGAGGGAGAGCGTCTCGGAGATGGGGCAGGAGGGGTCTGGTGGTGGTGGAAGAGGCAGTGTGGGCTCGAGAGCGGCGGAGAAGCGACGGCGAGTGGCGGCGGAGGTCGGAGGTTTTAGAGGAATCCTCATGGTTGAGTGAATGAGGAGGATTAGAAATGAAAAATTACTAATTGAAAAGAAATTAACACATTTCAGTGTTGAAGTTGAACCAACATACGTATATACGTTTTCAAAATGTTTAGTTAGCTCAAGTCGGATTTGTTTATTTTTATTCTTATATATTTGGTTTTTGGCTTTTATGGGTGGAATCGGAAAAATTTGGGTTCTAATTGGTAGCATAAGAGATTTTTTATTCCGGCGATTGTATGTTTTTAACCGCCCCATCAAAGTGAATTTGCCAATTAATTACGAAATCATGTGGTTCTTGCATATAATTTCTTACGAAAAATAATTCACTATCATGAGCTTTTCTTTCCTAATCATAATGGGAAAATGTAAATTTGATCGGATTCAAGCTTATTTTTGAAATAAAACAACTCACACACTTGGTTTTCAGACAAGATCAACTAAACTTATTATTGGACTTGTTATTAAAATATCGGTATTAAATCCAGAACTCCGGACATAAGGCCGGCAGCCCTAAGAAACGAAAGAATCAGTTACGTTTATGGGGTGTGAATAGTCCACTCCCATTCTTGATGATTAAAATGATATTATTATAACTATTTTAATAGAAAACATCAGAAACAATTTCCACAAAAGGAAATAAATGAAAAGAAAACGCTAAAAATGTGTATTGTATTAAAAAAAGAAGTTGAAATGAGTATAATGAACAACATTAATACTGGGCAACTGCTGCCTCAATTTAGTTTTCTCAGGCACCAAATGAAGGTTTGATACGTAAAATAATCACTTTGTAAAAGCCACTACTCTACATGAAAAATCAATCCTCTGGGCGTAAAATTAAAATGGTGGAATATTATATTACGAAGCCACATATGAATATGATCGTCACAGCATTACTAAAACTCTTATAGAAAGCACATAAGCTAGGAGCGTAGTATAACCAAAACCTTGGGATTTTTCCAGATCCCAAAAGTAGATCTCCGACATCTGTATTTCGACACTCGTTTATTTCAGCTCATCCATGAAAGGCGGAGAGCAGTCTTCACATCCGTTCGTGTGTCTTCCATCACTTCATTTCTCTGCATCCATCTTTTCAGCAGCATCAGCTGCTGCAGATGCTGCCTTTCCCAAACCTAGCTTCTCCAACGCTTGCAGGAAGCCGTCAATCTCAGCAGCCCCGATTTTGTAAGGGCTGTGAGCTGCGCTAGGAAAATTGCCACTCGTTACTTCTTCCCGGTATTCTGAAAGAGCCTTGTTGATGACATCTCCGACATGGGCATACTGTTTGCAGAACTTGGGAGTCACCTGCGGAGGTGAAGCCAACTCTAATTTACCAAATATAAGTAAAGATTATGACACTTGAAATTAATTAGAGATATAGTGGCATTAACCTTGGCGTGGTGAGGGTGTTGTAGCATTCCAAGCAGATCATGGTAAACTAGAACCTGTAGAAAACGTATAAAATCGTATTCCTGTTAGAAGCAACCGTGATGAATGACATAAAAGTTGCTCTTGTATGTGAATAGAGTGGGACATTCTCAATAGAGCATTAGTTCATCACTGTACACGACAAGATAGAGCTACATTTTCACAAGCCATTAAAATTTGAACAATGAGAAAAGGAATGGCATGCTAATGGTCGAACAAGAACCAGAGGCGTGGCTAGAAGTAGAAACCTTTTGGTCTAAACAGCATAACAGAATGTTTAATCTATTCTGAACTGTACATTGATTTCAATCACCCAACCATCAATAAGTAGCTCTGGCATGCCTCAAAAGATTTCAAAACATAAATACAACAAAGATATACATGAAAAGAGATTACTTGGAAGCTGATCAGCTGAGCAACTAATGACACAGACAAACCAATTACTCAAAAAAGCTTCTTATCCTTTGACAGCTTCCCACCAAATTCAGTAATTTTAAATAACCATTCTTAATTTTCTAAATTATATGGGCTTAAGGCAATGGAAAGAGCTGATTAATCTCTTTCCTAACATTAAATAAATATTTTCAACGATGAGACTCACTAGTGCTAGTGGAATTCTGAAGTATGACAGAATCATCGATGATCTAAGGTGAGAGGCATACAAAAATATGTAAGAAACATATATCATGCCTTCCAGCAAAAATGCAAGAAAGCTTATACTAACTTGACCACTACAAAAAGGTCCAGCCCCTATGCCAATGGTGGGGATCTGAAGAGCTGATGTTGCTGCAGCCGCCACAGGTGCAGGGACACATTCTAACACGACTGCAAAGCACCCTGCTTCTTGCAATGCCATTGAAGTCTCCACAACCTGCGAAATCATGAGAATCAATCGAAAATGTCATGTACTGCCCTCGGTATATCTTCAGAAGCAGTACCTTGACTGCACTTTCAATATTTCTGCCTTGAGGTCTGAATCCTCCAAGAACACTAATCGCCTGTGGTGTAAGCCCAACATGCCCAATCACCGCAATACCAGCTTCAACAATAGCTTTAGCTGCTGTAATTCTTGAAGGTGCCCCACCTTCCAATTTGATTGCATCCATTCCTCCTTCCTTTAAAACCCTTACAGCTGTATCGATTGCCTGCTCATAATTCAAACTGCAAATCACCAACCATATATTCACAACCCATGGTAAAAATCAGAAAGAAGGTGACTAAAGATGGGTACGAGATAAAATGAACATATGTTGCAGACATATCTTCGAGGATTTCGACGAACCTATCATTTATTTGAACACAAGAAGGCTAGTAGAAGATTGAATGATGGTAGATTCAACAAACACACAATAAATCTCACTTCTTTTTTAACTTTTCATTCAGTTCAGTCCAAAACTAGGAAATTTCAGCTAATACCAAAAAACAGAGAAATGGTAAGAAAAAACTCTCTTTAGATTGTTATTCACATGCTAATAGTAAATCGCAGCACCAATCATACATAAGTATATAAAAAATCAAATCTTGCTGCAAATTCACAATCCATACAACAGCGAAAGCATAAACAGTGATACAATTCTGAGCTATTAAATATGCAGCAATGTCAAATATAACTCTGATCTAATCTGGTACAAACACCAATCTATCGATATCAAACACCTCTACCTAAACAGCATAAACAATAATACCAAGTAGCAAACTTCACATGGATTATTCCAAACACCTAATAGTGTCATTTTTCACAAACCCCTTCTGTTCACAATCAAAGATTTCACCAAACCATTTAAAATAGCGTTAACCTGATGAGTGCTGGACTCGTAACTGCCAAACGGCAAGTCCCCCACAAGCAGCGGGCGAGTGGCGCCACGCGCCACCGCGCGGCAGTGAACGAGCATCTCATCCACCGTGATGGGCAGAGTAGTATCGTGGCCGTGAACAACCATGGAAGCAGAGTCACCCACCAAGCAAATGTCTATGCCGGCAGTGTCCAAATGCACCGCCGACGGGTAGTCGTACGCCGTCACCATGGTTATAGGGTCGCCTCTCTTATGCTTCTGCCGGAGTTGGGTGAGCGTGACGCGCTGGTTAGGATTCTGCGGCTTTGGGCCGCCGTAGACGGTGTTTTCCGGGACATTACTCAGATACCGGAAAAGTGACGGCGTAGAATTGTGGCGTTTGGTTATGGAAGAGCTGCGGAGGGTCTTACACAGTGAAGAAAACATTCTTACTCGCGGTGGAGGGGGCAGCGCCGCCGGGGCACGGGAAAGGATGGGGTAGTTGGAGGAGAAGGAAAGTACCAAGTTTTATGTCGATTCCGCTTTACGATGTACAAGTACAACTTATAATTTTGGCAAGTCTTGTTGTTGTTTTTTTAATCAAGTATTGTTGTTTTGTCTATTTTTCGGATTCATTCATAATACTAGTACTTACCCCATTTCACACAAAATAACGAGTAACCTAAAAAATAAAAATAATAAAAATCGAAGCAAGTAATTTCCGCCCGACACCTTAAATTGATGATGGATTAAATTGATCCAATAAAATGTTTTTGAACACAATTGTGTTTGTGCCAAAAGAAATCTAAATGTTAGACCTTTTTGCATCTTTTTCCTAAATCCATTATGCCTTTTTTTCAAATTTTAGCTATGCATAGATTATTAATAACAATTTGAAGGAAGATAAAATAATTAAATAGATCGATCTAAAATATTTTCATATAATTTAAATGGATGATCTCTCAATAATAAAACGACACTATTAGCATGATTCGAATCATATTTTTCTCATTGTGGACCAATTAGACCAACACTAAGGATATGCTTGGATGCACATTGGAAAGTGTACCCCCAATTTTTTTAAGAAAATAATATATATATATATATATAATTATACCCCTTTTTTTTATTTTTTTAGTATATATCTATATTTTTTAAAAAAAATACTATTGTTACATCTATTTTATTATTGGAGAAGTCATAAGTTCATATAAAAAGATAATAGAATGATTGTTAAGTACTTTAGTTGACATGTGGTGAAGAATGTTGTGGCAAAAAGGGGTGGCAAATCACACCTCAATAATATTAACCAATAACCAACCAACAATTAATTCGTGACTCTCTATTTTACCCCTTTTTAAATCTCATACATATATAAATATAGAAATGGTATATGTGCAACTATTAAGTCTTCAAAATACAACTAATAACATTCTAAAAAATACATCAAAATTTTAAATTAAAAGGTGCACAAACAAGACCACTATTAATCGATGTTATTTCTACTTTCATTAATGATTTTTTATATATTATTAATTAGATTTGTTGTTTATGTTTATTGTTGTTGACATAGTTATTTTTTGTGCCTAATTAAAATTTCAATTAAACATTAGAGATTTATGTTTTAATTAAGAATTTAAGTTTATGTACATTGTTTTAATTGTAGAAGCATGGAATTGATTTAATTTTGAATTGGGATTTGAACGTATAGATTTAGATTTAAGAACGATAATTTGAATTAGGAATATAAATTTCAGAGAAAAGAATACAATATTTAGTCCATGTATGCTATAGTCCATTGAATTAAAAAATAAAAAATAATTCAATTTGAATGAGCCTCAGTGCTATGATAACTATGATTTCAGTTATATGATTTGAATGAGCCTCAGTCCATAAAAGAATGATATGTATTCTTTACTTCCATTTTATTACGCATTATTAATACTATCTTCAAGTCAATTACTTGTGAACTAATACGAGCTAGATTGGTTTATTAATTATTAATCAATCTCGAACTGAAAACAAAATTTAATTTAACTAAATTTGATATTTAACTTATTTTATTTCACTTTTACTACTGTTATATAGTCAAAAATAAGTTGCACAATAATATGAACGGTCAGTTATTAAATAATTATCTGATCACTTTCATGCAGAAATATATATTTTTCTACAAGTTCATGATGGTGATATCATACAACTCTTCTAAAAAAAAACTTGTCAGACATTGAAGTTATAATTTATATTTGAATGCTGTTTATTTTATCGGACCCAATTGAAGATATAAATTTTATTTGTTAATTTCATAATTAAAATTATAGAATTTTAAACACTAAAGAATAAATATCCATTTATTCCCAATTTCAAAATTATGGATCCGCAACTCGTAGAGGAGCTTATCCTGCTGACCTTCACATGTAGCAACTACCCTATCAGTCAAACGTGAATTCACGAGCTACGAAAAGGAAAGGATGCGGGCACTCGGGGCACCCCGATTATTAATAGCGCCACTCCACTACCTCCGCATTTTCCCGTCTCCATATTTCCGCACGCTTTCGCCCTGCCCGCTCCGACTTCTGGTCAAACTTCACTATTTTTCTTCTAGACCAGTTGCCGAATCACATCAATGGCCGCCGCTTCCGGCGAACGCGTCACCAGCGATTGGTTCTCGGTTCCGGACCTTCGGCTCCGGAACCACAGATTCACCGTGCCTCTCGATTACTCTCTCAGTGATCCTGCTTCGCCCAAGATCTCCATCTTCGTTCGCGAAGTTGTCGGCGGTAATTCCAAATTCATATAGAGAATTGAATTTCGCCGCTGGTTTGTTGTGCCGAAATGGATAGTCAATTTTGTTATTTTACGTTTTTTTTACTGATCACATTCTTTGGGGTTTCAGTTTCTTCGATTTTAATTTTATGACGTGTGTTTTGAAAGTATTTTTTTATCAAGGGTGTTTTGCAAGTTTTGAAGCAATGAGGTACTCAATTGTATGTGATCATGAGCATGTATGTAATTATGAGTTTAGTACGCCCTTAATTTTCATTTGGAACTATCGATCTTGATTCTCGAAAACTAAAACCACTCAAAAGTAACCATCTTTATCTAATTTTGGCAAAAGTCAGAATCGACCCAAAAACATTTTCCGTGTTTCTTTTAAGTCTTTTAAGTATAGGCCCATATGCATATACTTGCTATGAAGTTTGTATGGACACCCGAAGCAGAGTTTGAAAGTAATAGCTGCTAAATGACGTTTTTAGTAAAAACCAGTGACTTCCTACTTCAAGAGTTCTTGCTTTGTTACACATTTCTCTTCATCCGATCATTCTATCCTCTCCCAATGGATGACTGATAATCATTGTACTTTGCAGTTGGGAAGGAAGAACTAGATCTTCCCTTTTTACTATACTTGCAGGGCGGGCCAGGTTTTGAGTGCATGCGACCGGCTGAAGCTGGTGGATGGATTAGCAAAGCATGTGAAGAATACCGTCTTATTCTATTGGACCAGGCATGTTTTTTGATACACCCGTTAGATTTGCTATATTCTATCTTCTCTTCTGCTGAAATGTTATTTTTTTTAATCACAGCGAGGAACAGGGTTATCAACACCATTAACAACATCATCAATGTCTCAATTTAAATCTGCTGAGAAGTTGGCTGAGTACTTGAGACATTTCCGAGCTGACAACATTGTGAAGGATGCTGAATTTGTACGCAAAAGGCTTGTTCCAGATTCTAGGCCATGGACAGTTTTGGGACAGGTGAAAGTGTTTCTTTTTTCTTCAAATTGTGTGTGTATACACACGAGCAGACTGTTTTTTTACGCACTTTATTTACTGGCTACCTTTGGTATGAAAATTTGGTGTCCTTATTATCCATAAAGACCGATGACAATGATTTCAGTCTAGAAACTTACAATCGTGTTGTAGCTGTAGTCTCCATGAAGAGCAAAATGCCCATACAAAGTACTGCAGGAGAGTTAAAAAGAAAAAAAGATTAGCCTTTTATGCTTTTAGCCAGTTTTTATTGGATGAATGTGTTGTGTGATGCAAATTATCTTCTTTCGTAATGGGCACCTCTTATGTTTCATCATGGATGTCCTTCTTTCTCCATGCAGAGTTATGGGGGCTTTTGTGCGGTGACTTACCTGAGTTTTGCTCCAGAAGGACTGAGGCAAGTCCTTTTAACTGGTGGAGTCCCTCCGATAGGAAGTGGGTGCACTGCAGATGCTGTTTACAAAGCTTGTTTTGAGCAGGTTGTGCAACAGAATGAGAAGTACTACCGGAGGTTTCCTCAAGATGTACATATTGTCCAAGAAGTGGTAAAATATTTAGCAGAATCTGAAGGCGGTGGGGTGAGGAAATTTCTAAACCTTTTTGTTTTCTATTTGTTGGAAATTTTGCAAATTTCCATCCCTCTCATCCCCGCGCTCCCCCTTGTGTTCTTAATGCATGATTGTTTACATTTTTTTTTTGCAAAAAGGTACCTCTTCCATCTGGTGGAATTTTAACACCGCGAGGACTTCAGCTTCTGGGTTTGTCAGGTTTAGGATCGAGTACTGGTTTTGAACGTTTGCATTACATGTAAGTCTGCCCCGAACATCTTAATTTGCATAACTTTTTAATTTGTTCTTTGGAATTTTTACTTACTTCTCTTTTACTGTTTCCCATAGGTTTGAGAGGGTATGGGATCCTATATTAGTTCCAGGAGCCCCAAAGAGAATTAGCTTCATCTTTTTAAATGCAGTAAGTTCAGAAAAGCAACTAAAAAGATTGTGAAATTAGTCTGCACTATTTTTTGCATCAACAGTCGGGTGTTGCTATATATTAACTTATTTGTGCATAATGCAGTATGAGAAGTGGTTGGATTTTGACAGTAATCCTCTATATGCTCTTATGCATGAGTCCATTTACTGTCAGGTAAAGTTGTTTCTTGTTGAATATCTGGCTTATATTCAAAATTTCATCGAAAGAAATTTCTCTGGGCTTTTGATAATGTATTGTGTATCTGCTTCACTTCTCCTTTTCTATTATCTAATATATTTCTGAGTGTATGAAAGGGTGCTTCTTCAAGTTGGTCTGCTCACAGAATAAGGGCGGAAAATGAGAGTCGGTTTGATGCAACAAAGGCTGTCAAAGAAGGACGGCCAGTGCTATTTACTGGAGAGGTGAGAAAAACAAGCATTTTCATTATCCGTACACTTTTTCTTTTTTCAAGGATAATTCCTTGTAACACCTCTATTTTTTTGAGTGTATGGATTGAGTATGTTGTTATTGATATGCATGGTTTATGGTCTTCAGATGATATTTCCATGGATATTCGATGAAATGCATGCCTTGAAGCCATTCAAAGATGCTGCTCATTTATTGGCAGAGAAAAAGGATTGGCCTCCTTTATATGATGTTGCCACATTGAACAATAACAAGGTCTGCTTCAGTTGAATCTCCCTGCATTTAACTCTTTCCATCTGATAGTTACGTCTATTTAGTGATCTCGTCTATTCTGACCAATAAAGAGACCGATGGTACTGAATATATTAAGATCACTTTGCTCGAATTAATGCAGGTTCCCGTTGCTGCTGCTGTTTATTATGAAGACATGTACGTAAACTTCAAGCTTGTGATGGAAACAACTCCTCAAATAGCAGGGATCCGATTGTGGATCACCAATGAGTATATGCATTCTGGTCTGAGAGACGGAGGCGGCCAAGTTTTGGATCATCTGCAAGGTATGCTCAAAGGGAAAAAGCCTATATTTTGATGCACACGTTGCTCGATTTTCGTATTTCTTTCCCGAGAGCTGCAGCATTTTGGGGAGCTTCACGAGATGTTTCAGCGCTAAACGATCTCGTCCCTTAGAAATCAATTTTGATTTGAATTCTGTGTACGATCAGCATTATAGGGATTCATCTTGTTGTACCTACTCTCTCTGGGTCTGGAAGAATTCGATTGTGTCACTCACACTGTGTTTTTATAGCAAAATTAAGTAGTTTCGGTAGGAATAATAAATTCAATTGTGGTTTCAGAATTCCAAATCACGGTATTGGCTGACTGGCAGAACCTCTTTATAATTGACTATTTTCATATATGGATGTTTATATATTAATATACGTGACGTTTGTTTAATATGCCAACATTAAAAAAAAAAACACCTGGGGATCATAATTGATTTTTTCTTTTTCTTTTTGAAATTGAAGCAAAAAATAAAATAAAATAAATAATGAGGAAAAACCCAAAAACACATGGGAATGATTAATAAAAGGCAAAACACTGTTTTGGGTCTACATACCTTTTCATTTTCTGGACTTGATTTTAACCAAAATGATAATATAAAGATCCAATTTAAAAATAAAAATAAAAAGTCATTTTTTTAAAAAAATAAACTAATAAAAACTGAAAAAATAATTAAATAAAAATAAAATTAAATAAAAATTGATTTTTAAGTAAAAAATTAAATTTAAATCAAATATAAATTTAATAAATTTTTTTTGAAACCACTGTAATTTTATATTTATTTTTATTTATTATTTTTTAAAGAAAAAACATATTTTAATTTTTTTATTCATTTTTTTAATTTTAAAAATAAATTGCAAAAAAAATAAATAATTTAATTTTTATAAAATGATGTAATTTTAATTTATTTTCAAAAGGGTAAATTAAAAAAAATCAAACAATAGTTAAATAAAAAAAAATCCAATTAAATAAAAATCAAAATTTTAAAACTATTATTTGAATTTTTGTCAAAAAATGATAAATCAAAATCAAAATATAAAAATATAGTGGTTTTAAAAAAATTAATTAAATTTATTTTTAAATAATTTTTTTTACTTAAAAAATTCAATGTATATTTATTGGTTGAATTTTTATTTTTAAATTGGGTTCCTTTACTATCAATTTGGTTAAAATCAAGTCTCTATACTGTCAATTTAGATTAAATCATTTTTTTAAATTAATAGTACATGGAACTCATTTTGATGAAATTGATAGTACAAAGACTTCATTTTAACCAAATAAAATAGAGGGAGCCAATTCAAAAAAATTTAAAAGTACAGGGATCAAAAACATTATTTTGCCTTAATAAAAAAATAAATCCTTATATCCAGAGAAGAAAATGAAAGTTGGTAGCTAAATAGTAATTTACCATAATTTTAAAAAAAAAGGGCGAGATGATTAAAATCTGACCACCAAAACGCGACTTCAGCTATTTTGCTTGCTTGGCTTTCTATTTGTTACTGGGGAGCATCAGAAGCATCAACCAGTCTCCAGTCATCTTGATCGGTTGCCGGTAAAACCCTCGCTCCTCTTCTCGTCTCCTTTAGGGTTTTAGAATCTCGCCATTTTCAGCTTAAAAATTATCATTTGCTCGTATTCTCGATTTCAGATTGGGGGGAAATGCACCGTACGGCTGCGTATTCTATGTCATTAGCGCGGCCCTTTTTCACGGCTGCGCAAGGCTTTTGTACATCGGCGTCGAAGAGCGGCGGCGGAGAAAAGATTGTTGCTGCCGTACTGTTCGAGAGACTTCCGGTTGTGATACCCAAAATTGATCCGGTCGTATATGCATTTCAGGAATTTTCGTAAGCATTTCTCTGTTTTTAATTACGCTTATTTTAGTTGCATAATATAATTAGCTGGGAATTAATTTCTTAGGGAAGGAAGTAGTGATGGGAAAGCTATTCCACTAGTTTATCGTCATTTTTATTATAATTGCTTATTGCTGAAACTAGTGATGTTGTAAATTTGGGATGGATCAACATTCTTGGCTAATGAACTGCGATTCCTTTGCGGTCAGTAAATGATGACGGTGATACTTGTTTGTTCGTGTTGGAGACATTGGGATTGAAAAATTAGACTTGTTAATCAGTTTCATTTGTTCCCTGTATGGCTGTATTAATGAGTGTTGGAATGCATTGCAAAAATTTTGGTGTACCTGCTTCCGTTATTCGTGCAAATGTTAATGTAATGAGTGTATGATGGCTGGAAGCTGGGATGTCAATTTAGGTTCCGATGGCAACAGCAGTTTAGACGAGAATATCCTGAAGCGTTCTTGAAAAAATCTGATGCAAGGTACATTTTCTCTTTTATTTTTACCCCCTTTTTTGGGAGTTATGGTTATCTCTTTATTTTATTTTATTTTATTTTTGCATTTCCTACTGTTAATCTGGTTCCTCAATAGGTATGTAGTTTGTAATCAATCTTCGTCAGCAAATGCAAGTGGGAGATTATGTAGCTTATAGAGTATCAGCCCTTTTGGTTTTGTATGTGAAGTTCAGAACCTCTATTCTATCTGATAAATTTCTAACATTGGCATCTCAATACAATTATCCATTCTCTTCACTGGTATTCTAGGTTACAGTTCGATAAAAATTAAGACCGGTTGGAACTTGGAAGCATGCTTACAATCATGTGATTATCCCTTGATCCCAAATACAAGTGCATAGCATACTCTTGATTGTTATATATTTGGTTTCCTTATGAGAAATCTTTTCACAGATATTGGGACTCATGTTTGCTACATTAGAATGTATTTCCCTTTCATTATTGCCTATACTTGCTTCCAACTTCAAGTGCATGATCAATTTTTTCTGTGTTTGCTGACTTCTGAGATAGTTGTGGTGGTACCTTTTTGAGCTACTTCAATCCAAAATTACCTAACTTATAATTCAACATCTTTGTCTTTCTTGAATGTCTTGGGTAGAGTTGGGGTGATGATTGCCTGGTCCAATGTTATCTTACAAAATTGCTTGGCACAGATGTTGTTAAGATATAGTTCTGAGGTTGTGCTCTTTTATTTTGGAAAAGGGTCTTAATTTTAGACAAGTTCATTAGATGTCAATGATGAGTTGCATCAGATTGTTATATATATTCAATATAAGAATGAATGTCATGTTTGTTTGACCAGGATTATCTCTCTGTTGGTTGTTTACACGATTCAATCTGTTTCTTTTAAACTATTGACTGTGACATGCAGGGGAAAAGGAGATTATAATATTGAATACACACCAGCTCCACGGATCACTGAAGCAGATAAAGCTAATGATAAAAGGTATTGCTGTAGTATCCATTTGCTTTTAATATTCATATTGGAGGTGATTGCTAGTTAATCTGGCCACTAAATGAAATTGAGCATGACCTTTCTGGTTTCGAGATTGTAAAACTTCTCATTCTTAACGAGGAAAGTATCATTCCAAGCTTTTCCTCTTCCAGATGAATCTCATATTCATTGTCACCTCTACTAGTTCTGCAAATGTAGATCATTTTGCCCTGTTGTATTCCAGTTCTACAGGTCTTTCTATCAAAATTGTAAAAGACACAGATTGACATACGGTCTGCACAGAATGTCATTGCACGTTTTTTCAACTGAGTTGTGTAGGTGACATATGTGCATCTGTGTATATGATAGTGCAGTAACAAGTATCGAATTAATATTATACAGGTCATTGCAGAGAGCACTCGACAGGAGGCTTTATCTTCTTATATATGGTACTGCATATGGTTCTAATGGATCGCCTGTCTGGCACTTTCCTGAGAAGGTTTACGAGTCTGAACCGACACTACGCAAGGTAATTCTGTTTCCAACTTATCTTTCTGCTTCATCATGTTTCCCCCTCTTCTGGAGTTTCTAGTTTTCGAAGTGTTGAGTCATGAGTGAAAGAATTGGTTGCTGCCAAATATTTGCAGTGTGCAGAATCTGCTTTAGAAACTGTGATTGGAGATCTTTCCCATACTTATTTTGTTGGAAATGCTCCAATGGGCCATACCAGTGTACAGTCTTCGGAGAAAGACAAGGCCAATACATCTTTAAAGGTACTCACCTTGTATTTTCCAGCAATTTTTGCCTTTAGAATTCAGTGAAGTTGTGTTATAGGGCCTGGGCACTATGGATACATGCTGCATATTTTGCTAAATATGTAAAACATTTAATCCTTTGTCAGCGATTCTTTTTTAAAAGTCAAGTCATCGGCACGTACAAGTTGGATATCGGGAAGTGTGAAGACCATGTATGGGTGACAAAGGAAGAGCTATTGGAGTATTTTCCCGAGCACGGTGAATACCTCAACAAGATGATCATGAACTGATTTTTTGCTGCCTTTTGCATTTGTAGCTTTTTGATGAAGGATGAACTGTTTATGACATGTCTCTGCCATGTTGAGACGTTTTGATGGGACTAATGAGGGGCGCTGAGGCTCAAGGTCTTTTAGTTGTTTCAGGAAATGTAATAATTATTTTAGGCTAATGCCATGTTGCTTGGAATCCAGAAATTGCTCTCGAATGTGAAAAAACAGGGGAACCATTAGTGAATTTCATTACGGCCCATTTGAAATTTGTATCTGATTTTCAAAGATGATCGGGCTAATGGAATGGGTCATAAATACAAATCTTGAGACATAATTATGGCATGTAGAATTCTACACCTCTAAATAGGAATGCGTTCATAGCATGAATTAATTAAACACTCAATAACACGTTATCTTTAATTTTTGGTTGACCTAAATGAGCCCGTCAAATTTAAGGATGGTTTGTAATTAAAACGATGACGTTCATTTCTTTTGACGACGGCTTAGATAATGAGATTTGAATTTACAACTTTTTTAGCCACGAAATAATCCTCTCTCTCTCTCTGTATATATATATATATATATATATATATATATAGAGAGAGAGGGTGAGAATATATTAAGTGATGCTTTGTAAATAACGTTAGACCTACAGAAGCATGCACGTATATACCCAGTGGGGCAGTTGAACCGAAATTAGTTGAAATTTAGTTGGCCTGAGTTTACTACAAGTTTTCATTATATTTTGCCTACTTCACAAATTACTACTCTCTTTCATCTCCCTGAATACAACTCAAAATCTTCCTTTCTCTCTCTAGATTCTTGTGTCATGGAAGAACAACAACAAACCCCACCGGCGGTGCCGTCCGCCGCGGACCCGCATTGTCTCTTTGCGCCACCAAATCCATCTTCCTTTTTCCAAAATTATCTTCCGGAAATGGGATTGATAAGCAGTGGGGTGATTGATCAGAACCAAATCTTGGAAAATGTGATCCCTAAATTTGAGGAAGATTGCATTAATCTTGATAATAGCAAAAATAAAAGAGAAATTTGTAGGAGGAGAAAATCGATGTTTCCGCAGCGGTTTGCGTTTCAGACAAGGAGCGAAGAGGATATACTTGATGATGGTTATCGCTGGAGAAAATATGGTCAAAAATCTGTCAAGAATAATAGCAGGTTCCCCAGGTGAGGCTCTCATCAAAATTCGTTCGTTTCGTCTTTTAATTTTGTATTTTATTTTATTTCATTTCATTTCATTAATTAATTAAGTATGAAATTGAAACATATATAATGAGAATTGAGAGGACGCATGGTGCAATTTTTACATAATTTCTTGGAGTTTTATCATTAATAATATATATATATATATATATATATATATTATTTGACCTTCTCGTTGGAAATTTGAAAACATGTACCATACATATGTTTGTACTTAATTAATTAACTTTGTCTCTTAAGTTTGTGTGTGTGTGTATATATATATATATATAGAATTCAAGATTTTCATTTTACTTAAAATAGAAGGAAGAAGTTGTTTGATGACCTAATTAATAATAACAAATCTCAAACTTTGTTCCGGTGTGGATGACCTAGGGGTGGAGTGAGGTTGTTTGGAGACCAAAGGTAGTTCGAATCTCCTCAATATCACAAGTGGGGTGTGTGAATAAAAAAAAAAACCTCAAACTTCTGCCAACATGACAAATTAAAAATCCTACCATTTATTTTGTTTTATTTTGTGAGAAATAAATCCTACTCTTACTCTGCACGGGGAATAATATATATATATATGTATATCCTTGTAGATCGGAATATATATTTATGGAAAATTAAGAGGTTAAATGAATTTAAGTGGTTACTTAAATATGCGTGCCAATTATTTCAAATATTTTTGAACGAACGATGTTGTGGCTCATAGAATTATGGGTAAGCGGTAAGCCTAGCCTTCTTATGCATTTTTGAACTGTATATATGTATGTATGTATGTATGTATGCATATAATTTAATTAAAACGTACTGCAAATTAAATCAATGTGATTTTATTCGTGTAAAGTAATAAGTGAAGGAATTAATGAATTTTTGCGTCTATATAATTTTTGGATCTGTGTGACAAATTTTTGGATCTGTGTGACGTGAGACATGCATGCAGGAACTATTATCGATGTACGCATCACACATGCAACGTGAAGAAACAAGTAGAGAGGCTAAGCAAAGACAGCAGCATTGTTATGACAACATACGAGGGAACTCACAACCATCCAACTGAGAAGCTCATGCAAACTCTAACTCCACTTCTTAAGCAGATTCACTTCCTCACTACTACTACTCCTAATAATATATAACTAATTCTGATATATATCTACTGTTTAATTCTTCTAATTTCTCTACATATATATTAATTAACACATACCACATATATATACAGACACACTTAATGTAATGTAAATTATGTTAATTTCCAGAATGGATTTATATATTCCACGTACACTACACGTTGATTTGTTTTACATTAATATATCCTTATAATTTAAATGTGAGAATGTGTTAATTTCAGAGACGGACGCATGAATTTTAAATTGGGGGAGGGAAATGTAATAATCTTAATCTGATTAATTTTATCGTGATGATTGGCGATGTTGATATATATGCAATTAGAGGCGGATCGTAGGGGTGTTTTCGGCAGCCATTGGAAGCTAGAGAGGATATGATCAACTCGATCGTTGGAGACGAAAAATTAAGGCTTAATTGACACCTTATTATTATATATAGGTTGTAGACATATATTTATTTTAAAAAATTAAATTAATTCATTTTAATTTTAAAATTCACTAATTCCATTATAATATACAATTTGGGTGGTGGGTGGGTGGGTGGGTGGGGGGGGGGGACCAGTAAATAAACAAACAAAAAATTAAAAGAAATGTCTTGCGCGTGCCTTGAGGAAAATCTGACCTTTTTTTTAATTGAGTCGGCCTGATGGGCTGATGCATGGGAGACTTGCTCTGTAATTTTAGATTTTATTAAATTATTATTTATTTGCAGCCATGCATGTTCCTAGCTAGTGACTGGTGAGGTTGGATTGCGTTAGCCGTTTGGATCATTGTTAATATTGCTATAAATTAAAGCGCGCGTGAAGGAATTTTTTATATTCTTGTAGATAAAGAAAATTTGAATATTATGTATAATATATTTATTAATTTTTATATATTTATTTAGATTTGGAATCTTATAATGCCCAAAATCAAATAAAATATTTAACTAATAAAGATATTATTGTATGATGGGGGCTTTCCTGTGCAGAAGACTGATGGGCCGGCCCATCACCCGGATCAGCCCAGGTCCGCAACTTAAGCCCCAATTAAAAAAAACAGAAAAATGAAAAACGCGAGAGAAAGAAAGACGGAGAAGAGAACCGTGGCTGAGGCGACACAGAGGAGTCGACATCTCGCGAACGCAGACGCCGCCACCATCACCACCGTGCCGGATGTACCCGTTCTGGATTTAGTCGAAGGGGCACTACAATGGAGGAAAACATCTTGGTCAATGAGGCTGATACAGCAGAAGCTCGATGGATCTGTAAGGTTCTTTTTAGGTATTGTAGGTGTTATTGCTTGAATTACTTGATAATCCTGAAAGTTTTTAATGGTGATCAGATTGATATTTTAGTAGAAGAAGTTTGGATTGTTTGCTGAAAGAGAAATGGTGAATTAATACCTTTTGGTGCAACAATGAATGTGATCTTTTGAACCTGCACTAGAATCTAATTTGTTTGATTAAGGTGAAAAACTGGTTGGATTATCATTGTAATCACTCATTCCGATTATTTTTTAGCTTTTCCATACAATGATGATTCCATGATGAATTTCTTTACAAGTCTTCTAGACTCTTTGATGTCGTGATTTATGTATGTACTTCATTTGGATACTAGGCGCAAAATAATGTACGAAACATGATAATTACTCGTGCAATTTAAGCTTGAAAGGAGCCCTGATCTACATAAATTACTTTGATGGATGATGGGAGAGACATTCAGTCAGTGAAATAGATTTGGGCAACATATCTTATGTTAAAACATGAGAGCTCTTCATTTATATATTTCCTCTTTTTATATGTTTGTGTGTGTTGTTGATAACTTTGTTTTAGGTCATTAAATTTCTTGTGTTTGTAGATGAGAAAGGAAAGTTTGATGAGTTGTTGAGGACAAAGGGGTGAAGATCTTAATTGATCTGAAGGCTCTCATGCATGTAATAGGAACCGAGATGGATTTTGTTGATGACAAACTGAGGTACAATTAGTTTCCATTTCTTTTAGCTGATAATTTTGAATGAAGCTTAATTTGTTTTAGCTATATTTGGCCATTATATGTGTAATTCTGATATCTCTTTTTTTCTTCTACTCTAGATCTAAATTTATTTTTGTCAATCTAAATTCTGCGGGTCAGTGAGGCTGTGGAGAGTCTTTATGACGATTAGTAGCTCTTAAGCAGCTAAACGTGGTGGTGGATCACGAACTTGAGTTGTATCAACTTCATCGACACATAAAATGACATTTTGTGTGCAAAACAATAATGTATTAGACCTAGTATACAACTATACGTTCATGATCACACTTCATATATGGATCATAGAATATGTATGTTTCTCTGTAAGTGTTGTTAATTGCGCATCTGTGATGACTCTTTGGTCTTTTGAGGCTTTTATGGTGATATATAAATTCTTCAATCTTATATTGTTATATTGTCAGAAGAAATTGCGTTCTTTTATAAATGAAGATATTATTTATAATATCTACATAATCTAAGCTATATTTCTGTGGGTTTTGGAACGATCTGGATACAACAACAATTTAGATACAATGTGATGGTAGAAGAAAACATATGATGAACATCCAGAAGAGAGAGAGAGAGAGAGAGAGAGAGAGAGAGAAGAGAGAGAGAGAGAGGAGAAATATAGTGGCAAATGGGGCTTTATTTGATGAACGGTATTATCTGGGAAATTATGTTTGCAACTAAAATACAGGTATACAATGAAGAATAGAAGTCTCTGGTCTGTGCTTCTTGGCCTATGTAATCAAGATTGTTAGGCACAAGATAATGTTACAGGAGTTCATTAGATTATCCTTTTCTTTTAGGCTTGGATAACCTGTCCGTCAACCATTCCTCCAAGGCCATTATGTGAAGAGCATTCATTCGGATGTAAGGGCGTTTTTCTTTGATCATCTTTTCTGTAAATTTCCAATCTTTTACTAACCCGAGAGCAACTAGCAGTACGTGCATACCTTACAGCTAGACTTCATCCATACCTGAAACGAATGTAAGATAAGAAACTTGGGACGAGCTCATTACTCAACCATACTAGCATCGGCTTATCTTACATGACATTGATAAATAATAAAAACCCGTCTTGGTAGCTAGTTAACATAAAACATACCATCTAACAAAACACAACTAATATTTTGATACTATTATGCATATCAAATAGTATTAAACATCATACAGAGTGATACAAAACATAACTAATATTTTGATACTATTATGCATATCAAATGGTACTAGACAACATACAGAGTCTTACAAACATAAAACATACCATCTAACAAAAATACAACTAATATTTTGATACTATTATGCATACCAAATGGTACTAGCCAGCATACTGAGTGATACAAATATAAAACATACAATCTAACAAAACACAACTAATATTTTGATACTATTATGCATATCAAATGGTACTAGACAGCATACAGAGTGATACAAAATACAACTAATATTTTGATATTATTATGCATACCAAATGGTACTAGACAACATATAGAGTGATACAAACATAAAATATACCATTTAACAAAAATACAACTAATATTTTGATACTATTATGCATACCAAATGGTTCTAGACAACATATAGAGTGATTCAAATATAAAACATACCATCTAACAAAACACAACTAATATTTTGATACTATTATGCATATCAAATGGTACTAGACAGCATACACAGTGATACTACACCACACAAAAATAAAATAAAAATATAATTCATAATAATTATATCAAATGTTTGGCTTGATAAAGCTTAATCCCAACTTGTTAAATAACATACATTTCTCCATCTCTGATACTATCATGGTCATCAAGCCAAAATAGGTGTGAGCTAGCAAGCATAAACAGCTCCACACTGGTCGGGCTTCTTCAACAGCTTCGCAGAATACTAAGGATTATGAAAAATGAATTAAAGTTAGGTCCATTCTTAAAGTATAACTAGAAAGATCTGCTATATAAGATGAATTAAACCTATTATTGCTATAATATGATTTTATAAGGCTTACAATAATTTACCCCAGTGGCCTTGTGCGTCAATGCATCTCTATTTTCAACCCCAAAGACATGCATCCTCTGAAGTGTCCCTATTATTAAGTGTATGGAAGTCACCTGAGTTTTTGAATCCTAGGGAAACAAATTCAGGCAACAAGTGCGTATAAGCATCCAGACTAACAGAATTATTACTATTATGCTACAAGTTCAAGGTCACAATCATTTGCAGCCTGAGAATCACAAATCAGAGACCACTCGTCAGACAAAATGTTATACTGTAACTAAGTTTTAACTTTTCAGGTTAAGAAAGAAGTACCTCAACACATTGCAAATACAATCCCAGAGCCAGTTCAGGTACTGGAATACTTGTTAAGGCCTCAATTGTCTACAAAAAAGAGGTGATATCATGGCAAACTATGATGAAGAGGTCGTAATAGAAAAATTATTGCTGAAAGGATCAAATGGAAAATTCTCTAATCAACTAGAGATTATTTGCTTTTGGAATCAGTACAAAAGATGGATGCATTGAAACCAGATAACATATTCAAATTTCCTACATGTCTAAGCTAGTATATTTTCCCCAAAGAACAAAAACTATAAATAAGTATCGGTCAATATTAGGGAAAATTTGCAAGAGCATTTTCAACAGCCCAATAGGAAACCGCATGGTCAATGGCCAAAATGGTAGCAAAAAACCAACACAGAATTTACAGAATGTTGCAAATTAAAATCATTAATACATGTGTCACTAATTGAGATGAACATCATTTGATTGAATCTCTCATGTCTTCAACAACAGCCCATAGCATTGGTGACAGTGTCGATTTGATCAGAAAAGCAGAAGAATCGAGAGAGAGAGAAGGGGAGAGAGAGGGGACGACTAGGGTTCAGAGAGGGAGAGAAGGAGGCTAAGGTTTTGAAATCGCAAAAGGGGAAAAGAAATGTGGAATGGGTCAGCCAAGGTATTTATCTGTCGGGTCGCGGGTACGGGTCGGGTCAGAGCGGGTCGGACCGTCTGATGGGCCAACCCATGCATAGGATGTATAGGAGTTTTTGCGTTGTATGATAAACATCAAAATTATTTAGCAACAAGTAAATATCTTTGAAGAGATATATATCAATATTCAAAAGCCAATGAGATCATGCCACGTCAACCCTAGATATTCCCATCTACAACTATAAATAGGACCTCCATATCAATTGAAAAGTACATCGAAGTCATAATTGAAGAGCTCAAGAATTTGGAGAAAAATTTTCTACGAAGTTCTCCCCAATATTCAAGTCATTCTTTACTGGAGTCATCATTCAAGCCGTTCTTCACCGGAGTCATCTGAAATCCAACATCCGATCCGGAATCAAGGTTCTTCAAATCGTTCTTCGCTGGAGTCATCTCAAATCAAGTATCCGATCTGGAATCAAGGTTTTTAAACCCTCCAGACGATGTTAACAGTCTCAATATCCAAGGTGTTCTAGCAGGAGTCAAGTCGTTCTTCGCCAGAATCATCTTAAATCCAACATTCAATTCGGAATCAAGGTCATCGACTCCCTGATTAACGTTATCAAAGTTCAAACAACAAGTTCGAGAAGATCAAAGAGACAAATTCACTTTGAAGATTTCAAACACCGTTTGAAGATCAAGTTTTGAAGGAAATAATTAGAGAAAAATAGAGATTAATTGAATCCGTGAAAATATATTTTAATTCGAAAATCATCTTAATTGTATACATTTTGTGTTACAATTGCAACTCCTATACTCACATCAGTCACATGTACGTATGGTTGTGTGTGTGTCCTAACTTGCTGAAATTCCAAAAACTCCACACTTTTGTAGAATTAATGAATGCATTCATAGGCCCTATTTCTTAAAAAATGTAACCTGCATCTTATACCAAATATATTTTATGAAAATAGTTAAATATTAGTGATGGTTGTTCTCTGAATTAACTTTAACGTCCCAATTTCACTTTAATAGAAAAAGGCACGTTATCCATGCTTTTCATTAATAAAAAAATATTTTCCTTGAAATACAGCGGAAGTTTCAAAACATAACTCGACATTTATAAAATAAAGTCAAAAATAAATTAAATCCCTAATCATGCTTGATCACTTGACCACCATCATCACATCTTACTCACTACGCATCACTCAAGACAACACCTGAAAAGATAAGTAGATTTTGGGGTGAGTACTACTGACTCAATGGGAAGTGTCCAATTATCCAAGCTATATAAAATTAAACAAATAGGTGAGAATAATAAAATTGTTCAGTCCGTAGACCAAACCATATAGCCCGTAGGCCCTACATTGTTTAGCCCGAAGGCCTTGTCTCATTTAGCCCGGAGGCCCATTTTCATTTAGTCCGGAGGCCCATTCTCATTTAGCCCGAAGGCCCTGTACTATGCTGTGTCATCACATACTCGATAATAAAATATAGAGAGAATAATCAGGACATGATCACGTAAAACCCCACCTTGACCTTGATATTAACCAATTAAGTCCTGCATGCCTTGCCTATAAATAATTATCTCAAATTAATAAAATGCGTGCAATGTTTAATATGGAAATGCATATGCAGATATCCTAACTAAATGAATCATGTTTTACTTTATGCAATTAATGTATACATATAAAATGGACATGCATGAAAAATAATTACTTAATTTTATTCTTACACCAAATATGATTCAACTACATTATTTAATCCATTATTATTAACTAGCAACTCATTCATAAATGATTAATTATTACTAATTATTTAATGTAGTACTTACGTGAACTATTGCCATGGTATGGATTAGCTTATACATGAAAATTTCTAATTCATTCCTTGCAATTTCTTATATGCAACTACGAAACATGCAACAATGATTTAATTAATGCATCACCCCATAATCATTCTCATTAGCCATTTAGATACTCGGCCCACTTAACTAATTTAACTAACCCAAACCCACTTCTAGCTCACTTAGCTGAGCCCATCTGCAAAACAAATATGATTAGAAAACCAAATCAACCCTCTCTCTCTCTTCACGAGAAACATTAACAAACAGCAGCCTTCATCGTTCATTAACCTGCTGCACCGACACAACTACTGACGTCGGACTCCACTGCACATCTGCACCGAACAGCAGCTGCACTGTTGCAGTCCACAGAGTGGACGTCATCGTTGCATCGAAAACCCATCTCCTACATCGCCGGAAACTCCTCCATCAAAATTTGAAGCCGCTGTCGTAGATACCTATCTCTGCCGCTGTTCCGCTAGCTGGTGCAGCCATCTCTACAAACACCCGCTCTCCCTCAACTCATATACTAACCCTTCCCGACTATGCAATGCAAAGTGATGCAATGGAAAACAGAAAAGAAACGAACTAAAAAAGATCTACATACCGTTAACGAACTAGAAACCTTGAAGGAAAAAGAACTCAAATTAGTGGTTCTCGTCAGTTTTTGTCGTGAGTAGAAATGGAGATGGTGAGATCATCTATTTATACTAGTAGATTAGGGTTTATGCTTGTTTCATAGCTATCCCTAACCACTTGATAAGATCGAGAAAATGATAAGTGTTTGGAAGATTAGAGATATACAAGTTATCAATACAAAACTATCGAGAGAAAACAAAAGAAGGGAATATTTTTGAATCTGTGCTTCACAATAATGGGTCTTGAAATTTGGGCTCGAAAAAAAATACCACTCCAAATAGGCTAGAAAAAACTTGGCTAAAAACAATGCAAATGTCTCTAATGGGTCCTCAAAATAGAAATACTATATGCATGCTCATGATATGAAATAACCATGCTATAAAAATAAATTTATGCTTCCTTATTTATTAAACTTAATACGCGCGACTTATTAGACTTAAGCAATTAATATCACAAATAAATAAATAAAATAAATATAATATTTCATGAAAAATGTAGCAATTTAAATATTAGAAAAAAATCGGGTCGCTACATAACTGCTACTTCTATTATATGTATATATTTTAAGGAGGCAATTTTTTTAGCCATTTAAAGTTTTAAATATACCTTTTTAGTTATTTTGAACCAAAATACCCTTTACACATTAAAAAAGAAATAAAAAAATAAATTGAAATATCCCACTTACCCCATTACATCTCAGATCTGCTTTTCATTATTTCATCATCTTCAATCTTTATCTCCATCTTCATCGTCGATCTTCATCTCCCCCATCACACCCCACCCCAACTCATCTCATTTTTATGAAAATCTTCTTAGACTATAGTTCTCGTCGTAGTTCGACCATGCCGAGTTAGTGTAATGAATAATCAAGTTCAACTTTTATAAATAAAAAAAAGTGATTTTGTTCTTAACTGCAAGTTGAATTGTTCTTAACTGCAGTCAAGACCCGACGCGCACAAGCCGTGCGAGCATGTAACAATAAATATCGACAGACATCAGCAAACATCGGCATAATATCGGTTGATAATTTCCAAGCATCGGTAGAACAACAGCTGAAAATTTAGTCTCAGGTGCGCGCGTGTACGGGCACAAAGCGTGCTCACACAAAGCATGCACACGATTTCTTCTTAATTGCGTGCTGAATTATTCTTAACTGTGCACATAAGGCATGCTCGCGTGCAAATGGTTATGCTCGCAACAATAAACATCGACAGACATCGGCAAGACATCCACAACATCGACTGATAATTTTGAGCATCGGCAGAACATCAGCTGACAATTTGGTCTCGGGTGAGCTCGTGAGGGCATAAAGTGCGCGCGCACCAACAAACATCGACAGAAACATCAATTGACAATTTGGTCTCGGGGGCGTGCGTGCGGGCACAAAGCGTGCTCACACAAGGCATGCGCACGCGCGCAGATGGCTACGTGTGCAACAACAGGTAAACATCGGTTGGTAATTTGGCACACACAAGATGGCTCCGGACGCAACAACAAACATCAAAAAGCATTGGGTAATAATTTGAGCTCGGGTGAGGCATGCACGCAACAATAAATATCGACATACATCGACCGCGCACTAGTAACTCCTCGTTAGGTTCCGCGCGCAGGTTCCCGTGCGCAGTTAAGAACTTCACTTTTTACGGATTTTTTGAAGGTTGCAAAAATACTTCATTTTTTCCAAAACAACATAAATGAACTATATTAGGGATGCTTTTTAAATACTTTTATCGTCAAAGCATGTCTATTATGTTTAGAAAATTATTCTACTCAATTTTTCCACCCAAATCAAACTTTAAACAAACAATACAAAAACAATCTAACAATATTAATAATTAGATCTGAAAGTACATAGGGAAAACTTTTGTTAAAACTTTCGACAGACATTGGGTAACAATTTCCAGAGTGGTTGACGGGTTGTGAAATTATTTTCTATTTCTTCTCTTGAATTTTCGGAGATCGACGGTGGCTCGTTTGGTGGAGAAATTTGGATTTCTTCTCTTCAATTTGTGTAGATCAATGACATGGGGAGAATTCTTTACAAATTCATTACTGGTGAAGAATGTGTAGATCGACAATATGAGATTGTAGAGAGGATGTAGAAAAATTTCAAAATTTGATTTTTGAAATGTGATGTGGTGGCTGATGGAGTGGTGGTGATATAAAGTAGGTTTTTTTTAAAATAAATATAAGGATATTTTGATAATTTAGTTAAAAAAAATATATTTAAAAGCTAGTAGGTAAAATATTTTTTTAAAAAATTTAAGTGGCTGCTTTGGTCCATTCCCACTATTTTATATTTATCTTGATTTAATTATTTAATGAAAATATAACTGAGTCAGTGTATGTCAGTGTATGTGGGACTGTGGGAGATCAAGATTCAAGAGAGATAGGAGCAGGAGACGTGCAAAAATTGAGGTCCTTTAAGAAATAGACACATATCCTGCCACGCGTCTCTCTCACAACAAAATACTCACTCTAGTTGTCCCCCCGCAAATAATATCCCTAGCTAATCTTTAGTGTAGATAAACCCATGCAATAATTTATAATTGCCCAATGTATATATATATATGTATGTCGTCGCGTGGATGACCGACATATATCTACAAAATAAAACGGCGATTAAAGTGGCACTTCATCCTGACGTTCAGTAAAAGCTATATATATATGAACCGAATCCACTCATATATATCTCTAGAAAAAAATTGAATCAGAAAACAGCATATATATCGAATAGAATAGAATAATCAGGATGGATCTGGTGGACAAGGCGAAGGAGTTCGTAGCAGACAAAGTAGCGAACATGGCGAAGCCGGAGGCGTCCGTGGATGACGTGGATCTGAAGCACGTGGGCCGCGACGGCATCACCTATCTCGCTAAGATCACCGTCGTCAATCCCTACGGCGTTTCCATCCCCGTCTGCGAAATCATCTACACTCTCAAAAGCGTCGACAGGTACGTACTACTACCTAATTAATTCCATTTTAATTTCCAATTTATAAATAATTATGTATATGTAGGGTTATTGCGTCGGGAAAGATTCCGGATCCTGGGTCGCTGAAGGGGAATGATAAAACGTTGTTGGAGGTGGAGATGAAGGTTCCGCACAGTGTGTTGGTGAGCTTGATGAAGGACATCGGCGCCGATTGGGACGTCGACTATACCGTCGAAATCGGCCTCCTTGTTGATCTTCCTGTACTCGGCAATTTTACAATCCCCATCAATCGTAAGGGTGAGATGAAGCTTCCTTCTCTCCAGGACTCTATTTAATTCATTCATTCTTCTCTTTAGATTAACTATAAATAATACTCTTATCATCGAATTAATACCGCTAACTAGCTAGCTAGTAATTTATAAAATTCAAGTATTTAAATATATGCTTGGAATTTGGGAAATAAGTAATTATACTTTGATGTTGTTACTAGCTAGCTAGCTTGTTATTAATGTACGTACGTACGTTGTACACTTGTACTAAATAAATAAACTCCCCCTCCCCTCTATATTATATATAGAAATGTTGATCGAAATCTTCCCATACGTGTTAAATGATAAATGGAATCCTCCATCTCATTTGGTGTCCATTTTGATTTTTATTCGATTTTCATCAATTTTTCTTCAATTTTGATTTGTTGTGGCTTAGTTTAATTTTAATATATAATTATTATTTAGGTTCATTCCACCCAATTAGGATTTATATTTATTTTTTAATATTTATTTCTTGTTTTTTAGTTAATAATAGTACAGTGCCCGCGCGTTGCGCGATGGAAGTAACGCGGGATGTGAGACGTACGTGGCACGGTGGAAGCGAATTTACATTTCACCGTTGCGTTATTTGTAATACAAATATATTTAAAATTAAAATTATGTTATATTTCTCTTAAATTTTACGTTGCGTTATTTGTAATACAAATATATTTAAAATTAAAATTATGTTATATTTCTCTTAAATTTTACATATATTGGTATTTAATTTTTTTATAAATTTATAAAATTGATTGCTAATAATTATTAATTTTACCAAAATAATTATTGACACAAATTTCACATGACACACACACATATATATATATATATAATATGTATTTATATAATTCTTAATATTTTAAATGAATATTAATTCATATTTAAATTATATACATTTTATGTTATGAAAAATCAAAGTCACTATTAAAAAAAACAATAAAAGCAAGAATTTTACAAATTCTGAAAAACTTCTCTATATACAACATTTGTGGTGGTATTTGTATCATTATCATCAAGTAAGATCTTCAATCCACCACGACTTCTAACCCTTGAAACAGCAACATAGAATTGTCCATGAGTGAATACTGGCTTCTGCAATAATAAACCAACGTGAGACAATGATTGTCCTTGGCTCTTGTTTATCGTCATTGCATATGAGGGCATCAGAGGAAATTGTCTTCTTTGAAGCTTAAACGGCAATCTTGGATCAGCAGGCGTAAGAGACATTCTTGAAATTAATACCATTTGCTGTGCATTTTGACCACTGAGAAATCTTGCTTCAACAGCATGTTTGCCAAGCCTTGTGATCATCAATCGAGTCCCATTACATAAACCATTTGCATGATCTATATTTCTCAACAACATAACATGAGTACCTACTTTCAAAATTAATTCATGATTCGGAACCCCTGAGCACCTGATATTGTTTAAGAATTCCGGAGTATGAATTTCTTGCAGCAAACCCGTATTGTTATCTGAGTTGCATGTCGAGTCAGAACTCAAATACAATCTTCCCTCACCCTTGTTTAGAGAAAGCATGTATTGATTTACAGATTCAACTGCATTTAAAGTTGGAGCAAGAATTGCTCTTTCTTCTAGATAAGTTGTATCTGTAATATTAGTACCATATGATGGAAATGTACTGTGAACAATTGCTGAAATTGGATCTCCTGACCATTTCAATACAATATCATCAGGGAGGATGATATTCACATGTCCATCATTTGGGCCACCGATTGTACCATCTCCAATACCAGTAATCCAATTTGCAAATTCTTCGACCTCAGCACCTACATCATTAGAACCCAAATTCGACAGTCTTAAATTTTTTGTTAATCTCAAGACTCGGCAGTCTTTCCACAGATAAGAAGAATTTATTGTGGCATTAACAATATCCTGTCTGCTTCCTTTTGAAATAACTGGTAAGATCTGTCGAAAATCTCCTCCAAAAATGATTGTTTTTCCTCCAAAAATTCTATGTGCATTTGAAGAATCACATACACGCATTATATCTCGAAGTGTTCGATCCAAAGCTTCAAAGCAATACTTGTGCATCATAGGTGCCTCATCCCAAATTATCAGCTTGCATGTAAAAATCAGTTCTGCTAGCGGACTTCCTTGAATAATATTACAGGTGGAATCCTCGTTTGGATTTAAAGGTATCTTAAATCTTGAATGCGCTGTCCGTCCACCTGGTAATAATATAGAAGCAATACCACTTGATGCAACATTTAAAACTATTTCTCCTTTTGATCTCAACGCTGCTGATAATGTCTTCCATATAAATGTCTTTCCAGTACCTCCGTATCCATACAGAAAGAACATGGCCCCTGATTTCGATGATATAGCATCCAATACAATTCGATACACATTGTGTTGTTCATCTGTTAGTTTGCTAACAAACACTTTGTGATCATTTTCCAATTCTGTCCTATCATATCTCATTTCATCATTT
Organism: Perilla frutescens; assembly: GCA_026008535.1. NCBI lineage: Eukaryota > Viridiplantae > Streptophyta > Magnoliopsida > Lamiales > Lamiaceae > Perilla > Perilla frutescens. Next base: position 38,452,761 of record BRKX01000002.1, on the reverse strand, counting down.
ATCAATCTATTTTCCTGAGACTGAAAAAAGTCAGAACTTGGAAATGGCATACCTTCAAATTCTCGTAAAGTCCTTCCAAAACTCTTAATCAACTTTTCAATTTCCACCAGACAATAACTTTGAATTTGTTCATTAGTCAAATGGAATTCTGTACATTTATAATAATAGTTAATAATGGAAGTTAATATATTATGCAAAAATGAAACAAAGATTAAAAAATTATAATTTGAAGTACCAGGGTGTTGCAGTATTGATCGTTGCTTATATAATATATCATCTGCTAAATACATCCAATAATTATTCCACACAACTTCTGGACGTCCAATTGAATCAGAGGCTAACAATGTAACAAATAACTTTCTCAGAGATTCAGCAGATGACCAATAACTTGCTTCGACAATCCCATCAATAAATTCTTTATCATCATCTAACAATCCTAAAGCATAATATGCATCTCTGAATGAAGCATATTGCACACCATTAATTTTTCTGATGTCTTCATAACACGTAGGTCCCCGCACAACATTAAGCAAATATCTCAAATAATACATCTCCCCATTCCCCGGAGGAACAAAGAAAATTCTTCCAATTGAGAAATTTTGTTTCCTCGACACCCATTCTTTTTTAGTTTGTTTCCAAACAAACTTTGTTGGAAATTGAACATAAGTAAGTTTCTGCGCTTCCGGGTACTTCTTATTTGCTTCAAACCAAGCTAAAAACATACTTTCATGTACAGTTGGTCTGTTGAGGACTTCATCCATTGAATCAGAATCTTGAAAGAAAACTGTCTGTTCATTTTCAAGATGAAAACTTAATCTCTCAACGGGAGGGTATTTGTATTGAATTTGAAATCCAAATATTCTCCATGCAGCCTCACAGGGGGAAATATATCTGCAATCATAATACATACTTATTTCATCAATATTTTTCCCACTTTCATCATCTTTAGTGCTCTGATAAAATGCTGCAGTGACACGATCGTGACCTTTGTTCACATATTTAAACAAATATTTTATTGATCTTGACTGATTGCACCATTCCACATTTATATGTGCAGCATACTTCATCAAAAGGAATCGATTGTGAGGAACCACATATCTATTATCCATCAACATTCCATTCTTCAAAATTGTTATTCCATTGTCTCTGCGTCTATATATTGGATATCCCTCTTCATCTGTGGTTGTTGTCTCAGTAAAATTTTTTGGGAAATATTTACTGCAACGACCATTTCTCATGCAGGGTGAATTTTTTTTCGCAACACCACATGGACCATGAATCATGAATTTCTGTACAGCTATGTAATATTGTGGATCCAGGTCTTTATCAGGTATTTCAGCTGATATAATTTCATCAATCACTTCTGATCCTCGATTTTGATCCTCTTTCGATATGAAAAGCAAGATATGCGCATGTGGAAGACCCCTCTTTTGAAATTCAACAGTGTACACAACTAAAATTCAAAATAAAAAAAAATTAATTTTATTAAAATAAAACTTTGAAAGAATAATTTGAATAAAATTAATATATACCTGCTTTAACATTTCCAAAGACATTGTTTTGGCGCAGATCGTAAATCAAATTGTCCAACTTCATTTTGAACACTCGACAAACAATATCGGGACGATCTTCAGGTTTCAATCCTTTTTCCTGCACATATCTTACAATTTCTGGCCACCTTGGATTGCATGTGAATGTGATGAATAGATTTGGATATCCAGCCCACTGACAAATAGCCATAGCATCTTGGTAATTTTGAATCATGTATCGAGCTCCTCCAGTGAATGTTGAAGGCAGGATAACTCGTTTTCCTTGATTTGCGAGATTTCTTTCACCTCTTGTTAGAGCCTCTTCTAAACCTTTGTACACATGACATCTCAATGATTGTTGATGTGTTCGTATGTATAAAAGTCTAGCAGATTCAACCATTGTGTAGGCATCAACAATAAATTGTTGAAATAATCTCCTTGAGCTTAGAATGGTTTTTGCATCACAATCTCTTTCATGCAATCGATATGCAAAATATTCTCTGATGCTGACCATCTTTCTGCCTTTAGTTGCTGAAGAATGCAAATATGAAAATGGTATATCTTCTCTATAACCGTCTTCACCATATGGAAACAGAATAAGATATTGTAAACCCAAATAGGCTGTATTTAACTCATTAATGCGTTTCAATTCTCCAGTTTGAGTTTCCAAAATTATGTCTCTATCTCCAAAAGACTGATCAAAATCTCCAACAACTAATGCAGCAACTTCAGACACAGTTGGAAGATTATGCATTCTAGCATCGCCTCCACGTCTACCAATAAGTTTCAACTTAACATCATGTTGACCAAGATCTATAATGTTGTGTTTTGCCATCCTAAATGACTTGGCAAAAACATTATATTCATCGAACATGCTTTTAAGTTCAGAAACAATCTGTGCATGAAGTGTGCTTAGGGTTTTTTTGTTCCTATGTAAACAAAAAATATAAAATCGAATTAGAACGAACGTACATAATATTAAAAGATATATTCAAAAAAATTATATTAATAAATATAAATTACCTCACAGAAAGCATTCTATTGGCAACCTCGTTTTCAGTATCATAAATATATAACTGGGCAAACTTTGGTGTAGACCCTTGTGTTGGCAGTAGACTTCCAATCATATGATAATTCTGACCGTGCAGTCGGAATGTCGGTGGAGAATTACCAGTATTTAAACTCAAATCTATCTTGCCACCCATTGATGTGAAAGAAAACATACTATTGTAGGAACGAATATTATCAAGAAAATGTTTACTCTTATGATCATTTTCATAGAGCAAACTTTCCAAAACTTTTGGAGGCCTTTGAACAGGTGGTAATTTAATTTTTCCTCCGACACAACACGATGAGTATTTCGGAATGCGTGAATTTGAATTTTTTCCCAATCTCTCATCATACCAAAAATGTGCTCCACAAAATGAACAAATAAAAATCAAATCACCAAGATCGGAGTAGTCTGAAACTGTTATGAATGTTAAATGTTAAATAAATATTTAATATTATTCATAATTATATTGATAATTGATTGCTAAATTCATATATTGGTAAAAAAAAATTAGATAACTAAATTTTTAAAAAATATATGCTAAATTTACAAATAAAAATATGAGTCCCATTTGTATTATTTTGCATTGCTATAAATATTGAAAAAATAACAAATTCAATACAAATAAGTAATAAAATAAAAAAATGAAATTAAAATTTTACAAAATCATTAACTTACCTGTACAATATTGAGTCCAATTACGATCATACTGTTCACCTAATAAGAAAAAAAAATTGACATCATATTCATATAATTAATATTATAATTTTATATTTAATTTTTTATTTAAATATAATGCATTTATTACCTATATCATACATTTTTGTAACATGTATATCAATTAATTGGTCATCCTCCAGTGATTCATTAACTGTTAAGTCAACCATCTGTTCAACCATTTCTTCACCTGTATTTAATTAATTTAATAATGATTTTTGGCATGTAAAGTAAATAAATATAAATATAATATTTAAAAAAAGCTAATTAAATTTGGACATACTTACCAGTACAATATTGTTCAAAATTACGATCATATTGTTTACCTAATGAATGAAAAAATTTTATTAACATCAGATTCATATAATCATAATTATAATTTCATATTTAATTTTTAAATAACATAAAATGCATTTATTACCTATATAAAGCATTTGTGTAATATGTATATCAATTAATTGATCAACCTTCAGTGATTCATCAATTGTTAAATCAACAATATGCTCAGCTTTACTTGTTCCTTCACCTGTATTTAATTAATTTAAAAATGATTTTAGATGTGTTACATAATATAAAAAAATAATAATAATAATATTTCTTTTAAAATATAATAATAATTTTTATTTAAATATGAAATATACAGTATTGAATTGGAATCATAAAAATCTGAAATATATTAAATTTATCAATAAAATTGTGATTCCACATTTTTTTTACTAAAAATATTTAAAAAAATGATAATTTTAATAGAAATGAATCATGGAAAAGAAACTAATTTAAATTGCCCATAATTATTAACTTACCATTACAATATTGCTGCGAAGTACGATCATAATGTTGACCTAATAAACCAAAAAACTATTAACATAAGATTCATATAATCATTATTATAATTTAATATTTAATTTTTAATTAACATATACTGCATTTAGTACCTATATCAGATATTTGTGTAACATCAATTAATTGGTCAACATCAACTGATTCATTAATTGTTAAATCAACAATCTGTTCAGATGTACTTATTCCTTCACCTGTATTTAAATAAATTAATAAGCATTTTAGATATCTAAACTAAAATAAAAACATAGTAATAATATTTATTTAAATATAAAATATACAAAATTCAATTCGAATTTTTCCAATCCGAAATATACTAAATTTAGCAATAGAAGTGTGATGCCCTTTTTTTCCTAGAAATATTTAAAAAAATTTAAAATTAAATATAAATAAATTATTAAATAAATAAATAAATTCAAATATGACATATTAACTTACCATTACAATATTGATGCGAATTACAATCATAATGTTCACCTAATGAGCAAAAAAATATGTTAAAATCAGATTTATATAATCATTATTATATTAACATATACTGCATTTAGTACATATATCAGATATTTGTGTAACATCTATATCAATTAATTGGTCAACATCAACTGATTCATTAATTGTTAAATCAACAATCTGTTCAGATGTACTTGTTCCTTCACCTGTATTTAAACAAATTAAGAATAAGTTTAGATATCTAAACTAAAATAAAAACATAGTAATAATATTTCTTTAAATATAAAATATACAATATTCAATTCGATTGTTTCCAATCCGAAATATACTAAATTTAGCAATAGAACTGTGATGCCCTTTTTTTCCTATAAATATTTAAAAAAAATTAAAATTAAATATAAATAAATTATTAAATATATAAATAAATAAATTCAAATATGACATATTAACTTACCAGTACAATATTGATGCGAATTACAATCATAATGTTCACCTAATGAACAAAAAAAAAATTGTTAACATCAAATTTATATAATCATTATTATAATTTAATATTTAATTTTTAATTAACATATACTGCATTTAGTACGTATATCAGATATTTGTGTAACATCTATATCAATTAATTGGTCAACATCAACTGATTCATTAATTGTTAAATCAACAATATGTTCCGATGTACTTGTTCCTTCACCTGTATTAAAAGAGATTAAAAATGATTTTAGATATCTAATATAATATGAAAAAAATAATAATAATAATATTTATTTACATATAAAATCTACAATATTTCATTACAAACTAACCTTTTAAATTTAGAGAATCACTAAAATCAATTTCTTTGAATACTTGTTAAATAACACAAATAATACTTGTTAAATAACACAAATAATTTCTGGCTCAATATAATTGATATAAAAATGAATAAAAATTTATTCTCATTATTACAATATCATAATAATTTATTTCAATATGTAATAAAAAAAATATCTGTATTAGCAATATGTTCAACATGTATGCCAATTAATCTTGTAATCTGCAGTAGTTCATACGTTATTGGATAACCTGTAATAAAAAAAAGTACTATAATTTAAAAAAATTTAAAACAATATACACTAAAAGTTTATAAATTATCTAAAAGAATCATATTTTAATATCTATAACATGATCTAATAAAATTGTTATTTATGACATAAATTATTTATTTAGTATCATTTCTAATTCATTAAATATTAATTTTGCAAATATTATTTTATATTTGAAACGGGAAGTGCATTATATGAGATTATTTTTTATGAAAAAAGTTATATAAATAATTTACATTTACATTATACAGCTACAATAAGGAAAAAAATCGCATTTAATAATTAATTTCAAATTAATTTTAAAAATAAATAATTTATTATCTGAATTTTTTTTATTTAAATCTTAAAAGGAAAAACGTAAGTAAATAGTTAGTAATTGATAATGGGTAATTTTAAATCATCAATTTAAACAAAGTAAAAATTCTACATTAAATTTTTTTACTATTTTGATTAAATTATATAATATTTTACTAAATTTATTAATTATTAACTAAAGTATGTAATTTATGTTAAATTTTTATTAAATTTGAAATAATGATATAAAATAAATATTAATTTAGATAAATATTTCAACATTATCTAATATTTACCTAATTTCGTATATATTAATTAATTATCTAAATTTTGTACTTAATTAATTATATAAAATAATTAATTATTAAAATTATCTAAATAAAAAGTCTTTAATTATGATATATTGTTATTTGGGCCATATTTTGTATTTAACAATTATAATTAAATCGAATTGGGCCATGATAAAAATACTCCATCTTAAATTGAATTGGGCCAGCATAAAATTATTATATTTGACCCGGCCCGTATAATATTATTTTACATATATATATATATATATGAAGCTGATTAGGGTTGAGCTCATTTCAGCTCAACCCTAACTCTCCGCCTCCTCCATGTACATTTTTCCGCCGCCTCTCTCTTAAACTCACTCCCGATCTTCTTGCGCTTTGTCTGAAAAAAAAATACCGATCATCACTCTTATCTCTACCGTGTCCTTGACGTTCACTCTCTCCATCTATATTCTTGTTGCGCTTCAGCATCTAGATTGTTCCATGGCCTTCACCTTCACTCTCTGTATCTCTGCGGAATTGTCTTCCGCCTACCGTTAATATCTCAAAGTTCATCCTCCACATACAACACTCCAAAATATGACTTTCTTGCAGTATTTGGTTCTTATCTATCACTGTAAATCTCAGAATCTCTCGGTCAATGGCTGAGTTTTTCTAGATCTATGAATTTTTTGGCCTCTTTCTGAAGCGGCTACTATTTTTTACTCTAAATCACCAGTTAGGGTTTCAAATATGGCTCAAAATCAAAAGATAAGTGTGATTTTCTTTTATGCTTCATCTCACTGACTAACAGACGCACACACACGCACACACATTTTAAATATATCTGTTTAATTGTTTTACTCTACTGACCTTTTGTTATTTTGCAGGTTTTTGACGATCTCCTTCAATTCTCACTCGATTTATTTTACTCCGCCTCTCTCCTCTTTGTCTCATAAATTGTACGGTTTTGTAAATCGACACTTTCATCTACTGGGTCACTGCTCTCTCAGTGCCATGCCAGCTAAGTACCAGATCTAAGCAGATCCAGTGTATATTTCTAATATTTATGTGTTTTTCTGTTTATTTATAATTTTTTTATATATATTGTAATGCAGTAACCGGAGTCATAAATGTTCTCTGTCCCCGGATTCCGTCATGATTGCCTCTTTACCGACCTTATATCCGCTCTGTTTGAAGAGTGGATGCGGCATATTTGAGACGGGTTCCCCTGAAGGGCTTTTAAAAAGCTAAGTTTTGTTGTTTTTATCACTGTATTTATGTTTTGCTTTTGAGACTAAGACACACGCACATCTTCTGGTACAAAAATTTCAAAATTTTTGAAAATATATATAGTTTCTTAGATTTTGTCTGCAATTTTTTTAACCATCATACTCTGTCAATATATTTTGTTCTCGAATTTTTTTTCGTCTATTGCTTAATCTAATTTTGGTTTTTCTTATATCTCAGGTTCAAGATGACACCAAGTTCATGTAAACCCTTAAAAAAGATAAGTTTATTGCTTTATATATATATATATATATATACATCACTGTCTAACACACACGTTTCATAAAGTGTAACATTGCAGATCTATTAATATATAGAGTATTTATCATATTTATTTGATGTTTTAAACTCTACTACTCTGTCAAACAACATAAACATGTTCACTGTCAGCATTTTTATCGTATTTCCACAAAACAACACACACAAACATCCACTGTAATTAATATTTCACATTTACCTCGTGTTTTTAAAGTCATTAAAAGTTACTTAACATTTTCTTTTGGTTTTATGCAGATATCTATTATATAAATGAATCTGATAACCTTAACAACAATACAAAGAGAAGACAGTAAAGGTAAATATTATTGCTTTTTTTGAGATACACAGAATGTATCTATATGATTTTTTGCTCTTCTAAATGATTTTTATTAAATTATTTTGAATTAATTGATGATTTATATAAATAATTAGCATACCTGGAAATGAATCTGATCTGCAGATTCTTTTAATGTGCTCACCCCTGTCTCTGTTTTTCATTTTCGCAAATTGTAAGATTTCTCCAGTTTTCTGAAATTTGAATTTTTAAATTTACCTCTTAAGCACTTGCATTAATGTAGTGGCGTTTTTTAAATTTTTCTTAACCACCCACTAACAATAATTATTTTTTTTATAGATTTATTTAAGTATTATATTTTGTGCATAATTTGTTTAAGACTTTAATATTTTTTTTTTATTAATAAGTAAAATTCGCAGCAAAATTTCTTAATTTTTGTAAGAAATATTATTGTTATAGTAAATTATCAATTATTTTAATAATAGTTCTATCTGTCTGTAATTTATGTTCATTTTTTTAAATGAAGTGATTTACTTATATGTGTGTGCTTCAATCTTATAGGTAAAAATTGATCTATCTATGCTTCAGCACCAATCTGGTATACTTATTCTTCTTTTTATCTGTGGAGTCCAGTCTTTGCATATGTTCTATATGGCTTAACTATAGTTTTGTATGTATAAATATAATGAGCGCGTCTTCCTGTTGTACTATACTGTTTTATTCCGCATATCAGATCTGTGCGATCTGTGAGTATTCTTTATAAGAACACTATGCGAAACCACTCGGTGAGAGGTTTTGGTCTGAGTCGTAGTGTTTAACCTGATTGAGCCTTGGACTTTGTGTGACCCCCTGCGCCCCCGTTCAAACGGGTGATTGTGAACTGGGAAATCCACTTACTCCTTAAGGGTTCTTGAAAGGTTAATGATCTATGATCCAGATCTTTCGCATTTATTGAATTATTTGTGTGCATTATATATTGTGCATGTTTTTTCTATTAATACTGTAGTTTTCTGTGAATGTCATATTCAAATTGAATGTTTAATTGTTTCTGTCTATGTTATTAATTCTTTGCATTATTGCTTGTATAATTCATTTTAATTGTTTCTGTCTATGTTATTAATTCTTTGATTTATTGCTTGTATAATTCATTATTTACAAAGTGGCACATATATATTCGAAATTATATAGTGTGCCATAGTTTTTATGCAGTGAATGTCCTATGTATTTTTTAGCTTTAATAATCCTGCTGCATTAAGTGATAAAAGTTGTATATTATGCATTATATCCTGTTTGCATAAGTTCTTAATGTTTCTGGCCTGTTTTTTTTTTTTTTCCTATGTTTTACTAAAAAATCACATATTAAATTTACTTGGTTAATTGTTCCTATTTACAGTTTTTACTTTTTTGCAGTATTGTTGTACTTTGTTATTTTTTTTTCACAGTGATTTTTTTACACAATATATAAGCTGGCATATTTTTCATGCAATGAATATCTTGTTCTAAATATGTAGCATAATCTGAAACATTAAGAACTTATGTAAAACTTAAAAACATAACCTGAATAATTCAACACAAAAAATAAAATTGTTCTTGTAAAAAATAAACCCAAAACTTAGTACAACCCCACACTTCTAATGACATTCAGACAGATCTTCATCATTTTTTCTTCCATCACTGTTTTTCTTTCTTCAGCACTCTTTTGTTCCTCTTGTTTGTTGTTGCTGAAAACTCATCAAGCAGATTTCTTTTTACATGATCATCTACCATAATATTAACTGCATCACTGTTTGTGGTGTTCGTCTTTTTTGGAGTCAGTAATGCTTCCCTGATGTTCAGCTGAAATTTTTTTTTAAAAAAAAAAGACAATTCATCAAAATATACTATCTGTGTGAATGTAATATAGAGGTAAAATGTATGCTGTGTAAAAATAAATTAAACCTGATCTGAATTTTCATCAACAATTTCTTTTCCTTTCCTTGATTTGCATGAGTTTCCCTACACAAATAATATAATTATTTGATACAATATTTAATTTTTAAATATTTTGTATATATTACTTTTATCACTAAAAACACCCACCTGCTTTTCTGAAACTGTGCTGTCATCAACCACAACTTTTACAACAGCAAATGGTCCTTTATTATTATTGACCTGCTCATGCAGGACAGTAATATTAAAGAAACCTTTTTTATTGCAAATTGTAACATCCCGTTTTTTATTTATTTATTATTATTTAATAGTTTTAATTAATTAATAAATTAATTTAAATTGCTCTAGTTGATATTTTTGTTTAATGGAGTTTTGGGCCTGGGATTTTTGTTTGGGTTCGAAAATCCTTAATGGGCTGGAAAGAATTTTCTTAAAATATTTAGTTTATGTGCTTGGAGGCTTTATGTGTTGTAGTAGTGGATTTTAGTAAAATATATATATATATATATATACACATATTAATATCAAAGTCATATACATGCATTTAGATATTTGGAGTTCCGTTTTCCACGTCAATATATATACCAATCTTTTTACCATCTAGTAATAAAAAATAAAATGGGAGAATATAAAGAAAGGATTTTGTAATTTTTTTATTTTCGTAAGGTCAACCTTATGTTTTTGGGAAGAGATGTATAATATCTTTTATTTTGAGATGATTAGCTGAGATTAAGTTTTCTAATTTATGACTCCCTTAGCCTATATTATTATTATTTTTTTTTTTTACCTAGAAAGAGTAGAAAATATATCTGTTCACGCAAATACACATCCGATTTATTTTCAAAGCTGCTCTTGGAATCTGAACATTTTGCTCTAAGCTTTTTACATCAAGTTCTGCATCAGGTTTATTCATTTTCTTTATTATCATAAATGCGTAGAATTAATTATTTGTTGAATCATATGAAAGTTATTATTAGTGGCAGTCATCATTTCTTTTTCATTAGCATGTTCAAAATCACTCCTGTATTCATATTTTTTTAGCATAAAATGGATTTAATTGAATTAAATGAATCATGAAGAAAAAGAGCAAAGATTATAAAGCAGTACATTAAAAAAAATGTGTATATATATATTGAATAGAGCCGAGATCATAAGTCAACATTTGCTTTGTTTCAAATCTTGCATTTTTTTTTCATGCTTATTTATTTATAATATAGCTAGTATTGAATTTAGAATATAACCTCAAAAGTTATATATATATATATATATAAAGAAGATGCTAAAAAAATATATAATAATAATAAATAATATAGAAGAGTAAGAAGAGAAGTAGCTGAAGATTTTATTTGTATTATTCTGCGTCACCAAAGTTGGGTTCGTAGCAGCAGTAGAAGAATGAGGACGGATTAAGGATTTTAAATTGTGAAATACCAATACATCTTCTAATTTATGTTCCTGTTCATGTGTAAGAATGAGATAAGAGAGGGAAGCATACAGTGTTTGGATTTTGATTTTATTTTGGATTTGAGTTCCACAGTTTATTATTTTAATAAGTCATAGTTCTGTTTTAATTTGTGATTTTAAAACCTTAGACGTATTTATATATATATATATATATATATATATTCAGAACATAGATCAATATCCAAGAAATCATTTATTTTGAAATTTGTTCATTTAAAAAAAAAAGAGAGAGAGAGAGAAACAGAGAGATAGATATGAGTTGTTTTAGATTGTGGGCCTTTCTATTATTTTTCTCTCTTCACATTAGGTAATTGGTGGCCCATAGCTAGGAATTTTATAATCATTCAATAACTGGGTTTCAAATTTATAAACGAAGGCCAAGTTTTATTGTTATGCTTCTAAAGCTATGTAATTAATTTAGATTGGTGCTGATTTATTAGTTTAAATTTTTTTTAGGAAAAAAAAAATGTGTCTAGTTCAGAATATTACAAAATTTCCTCTCTAAGTTCAGTTTGACTGATTTATTAGCTAGATTAATCAGTTTGGCTCTTAATAGATTTATTCATATATGTTTTAAATAGGTGCGACACAATTTGGAACATCGTCCAACGCGTGATATCTCGTGGTTATTTTACTAGCTCTACTTGTTGAGGTGGGTAAATAATTTAAAGTTACGCTTCTGACGTGGGTAACCTATTTAAAGTATTCCTTTATGTGGGTAACCTATTTAAAGTATTCCTTTATATGCGTAATCAATTTAAAGTTACGTTTTGAGTGGGTAAATGCATTTTAATATGAGTCTTTATCCTTGTGATTTAGAAATTTATTTAAATTTGATGCTTTGAAATTGTGTTTGAAATAGATGAATCATTGTTTATTATTGGAAGTTATAAGATATGTTTGGATGTGTTGAGAAATATTTTATTGTCCAACATAAATTGTCGTTCATGAATTGTGGTGGAATAACTATGTGATTGAATATGTCCTGTGCACAGTCGATGTATGAGTCTATTATTCTTCCTGTGTGATGTGGAATAATATGATTGAGATTCCTCCTTCGTGATGTGGAATCATTCCTCCTTAGTGATGTGGAATATTATTTTCTATAATTCTTCCTTCGTGATGTGGAATTATAGATGTGTTATACCACTATTCTACGACTTAATTTTATTGTTGGACAAGGAAAAGAAAAATATGAGAATTTTAAATAACATCCCGTGTATCCCCTCACTGAGTACGATTTATAAGTACTCATCCCACATTTGTTGAAATATTTTTTTTTCAGGTAATTGAGCTTGGAGCTGCGAGGAGGAAATGGGGTGGTCGTGGTTATATGTTTTTACTCATAAAAAAAAACTAATAATTAGACTTTATTGCTTTAATTGAAACTTCTAGACATGGAAATCCTTCGGTTCTTCGCTTTGATTGAGTTAATTATTGCTAGACGTTAGTGGGAATATTTCTATGGATTTATTTATTATATAATTTGGGATTTAATCATCAAATTAAGATTTTTATTATTTTGCAAAAAAAAAAATTGTTGATTTTATTTTATTCCGCATTTAAATAATAAAGAAAAAGTAGCATTTTAAATTATTAAATTTAGGGTGTTACACAAATGTCCTCAACTTCAGCTGGAAGTAGATCAAATATCTCTTCCTACAAAAAAAAATTATTATAGTTTTGTACTCATAATTTGTTATAATTTTAAACAATTATGCTACATACCTCTGCTGTGTTTTTTCCAATCATTTCCATGCATTGTGTTTCCCACATACGAAAGATTGTAGTTGCAGTAGAGTCACTCACTTTGACAGTCAATTGGTGTCTATATTTAAAAAAAAAAAGATGTTTAAAATACTCAATTTATAAAATAAATTAAATACTTAAATTTTATAGTAATAAATAACCTTCATTTGCCAACTATGTCAAAACTCTGGCATTTCTCGCAAAAGAATTTGAGTTCATCTTGTACATCTAATTCCTTCAGACATTCCTTGCATGCAAGATATGAAATGCCAAATATATCTTCAATGCTATTCACAGTAGCATACACTATGAACTCCCCACTCTGATTTTCATCAAAATTTTATTGTGTAATTGAAATATAAAATTATTTATTTTAAAAGAAACATAATTCGAATTTAAATATAATTCTTGTGAAATTTACCTCCCCATCTTCTAATATTTGCTGTATAGTTTTGCTTTTAACCTCAAAACTTTTTGATTGAACACATGCTTTTGAAGATGATCCAACTTGTATTTTAAATTATTATTAGGTTACAATTATTAAATATTATAATAAAACTTTTAAAAAACATACCATATCTTCAATAATTTCTGATCCATTTATTGAAATGGATTCTTCATCCTGTATAAAAAAAATGACTCATTAATTACATAAAGATATTCATTTAAAATAAGTGCGTTTTATGTGTTTCTTTTGTTCAATACCTCAATAACAATTTCTTCTCCACAAACTTTTTTTATTATTTCCCTTTCAATACAAATTCTGGCTACACTATACGACCCAGTGTAGTTTTTGGCCTGTCCAGGTTGAACAGAAATGTTGAACAAAGCTTTTTTATTGCTTAAATGTTCCAGTCCTGATGGAATTCCCTCGTAGTTTTTACCCTATGCAAAAAAATTAATTAGTATTTGCATACTTTAATTTAAATTTAAATTTCTTTTTTACCACACTTAATTCCGCAGCTGTTTTTCCTAAAAGACTTATGCATTCCTTATCCCACATCAGAAATGTGGTGGTTCCAGTATCATCAACCACCCTCACAGTCAGCTTATACCTACAATTTAAACTTTTTAAAATTAAATTTTGTTCTGCAAAATATCATATCTATACTATATATGATTAAAAAAAATTTACCTGAGCTTTCCTTCAATATCAAATGTTTCACATTTTTGGCAGAAAAACTGATTCCCACTTCTTGTAATTTTCTTCTGGCATCTCTTGCAAGCCAAATAGGACCAATCTCCAATGGTCTCTACGCATAGTATGGTTGCAAATATCCAGAAATTTCCAAGCTAATTTTTTTAAAAAAAAATCAGTTTAATTTTTTTTATAAAATCAGTTGAATAAATTTAAATTATAAATTTCTTTTAGTGCAATTTAAATTATTGAAAATACCTTTTCATCTGTCATAATTTGTGAAATACTCTTTAGTTCAAAATCTCCATCTCTGATTTCATCATTGAGGGACCTCTTTGATGATGAAGTCAGAGTAGAGATACTGGTGGATCTCACCTTTCCAGTTTTCAGATACCTCCAAACAAATATTTTGTGAAGAAATATTAGTTAAATAATGTATTTCAACTTAAATACTTTAAAATACCAATAAAAGCAGATATATAAAATTCAAGAATGCTAAAAATATAAAAACATGTAATATAACAATTGAATTATTTTACCTAATATTGAAATCTGCCAACTCTGGATCATTCTGATTCAGCACCATCTTTGTAATATTAAACATAGATGACACACATATTTCTCCTGTTGTAGTATTTTACTAATTATAAGATCGCATGTTAATAAAAGTAACATAAATAAATAAACTGTCCTACCCCTATACATATTGGGCCTGCAGAACTGCACAATTACTGCAACCGGTCCTTCTGGTTTTGTTTCTAGAAATTTTATCATCTCTTCTGCATATGTTTCCCATAAGGTCACTGAGATCGTGATTCCACTACAATAATAAAAGTACAATTAAAATAATTCTAATATTAAACAATTAAAATATGTGCTGTAATATAACAAATTCTTACTCCCGATCTTCCAAAACCAAATCGATTAATTGGGTCAGCTTCCCATTTATCTCTTTGGTGAGCGGCCTATAGTGTGAGACAATTGTTCCCATTACATCTGTAAAAAATAAAATAAAAATTATTTCACAATCCATATAAAATACTACATTTTTTTTCGTGTGTATTCAAATATATTACCAAACATTGCTGCATCCCCAATATTCTGCATATTAGCAATATCATTAAATGTCTTTATCTCATATGGTTGCTGCATAAACTCTGCATGGAAAACTTGAAATATGCGTGTTTGTTTGAACACAATTATCTTATATAGTCTCCCCGTCATCTTGTACTTCATCACGTTTATTGCAACAACAAAATCTATCAAAGCGTAAACATTGCCTTCAATAAGGCGCTGTTTAAACTTGTCTACACTTGCTTTCGGAATTGTTACATGAATTCGTACACCCTACAAAAAAAATAAACTTTGTAAGTTTTAATTTTTTAAAAGAAAGCAAATCGTAAAGCTGATTAAATCAACATACCTCTCTGTCATGAAATATGCATTCCATGCTAAATGCGTTTGTGTTTTCGTAGCAACGTATCAACCGAAGTTCTAAGCCGAATATACTTTTACCTGGCTTCAACATCTGAACCGTACCAAAAATGGGAGCCATTGATACTGTTGATTGAAAAATCTGCAGAATTTTTTTTGGATTTTTTGATGAGGAATGATATGAGATCGTGTGAATTATGTATTCAGAATACTATTATATGATTTAATATATCTGATATTTCAGTTGAACTCAAGTGGTGGAAGTAGTGGGTAGTTTTCTGAATTAAATATTAATTATAAATAACTTAATATTTTTATTATCCTTGTTAATAATTTCTGAATTCAAGTAGTGGGTATTCATGCAGTTAGTAGTGGGCGTGTGTAGTTTTTTTATATTTTTTTTTCATGTAGTATAGATTATTTTATATATTTGTCAATTAAATTGTATTTATCATAGCATTCAATTAATTAATGCAAACAGCAAATGTAAATCGATGGCCACAATAGTTTTGTTTTATTTTCTGAAATGTATTTTTTTTTTTCGTGTACCTAGTTATAAACTTAAGTTGGTCACTGTAATTACACACTATAAATCTGCACTATAGACATTTATATATTATATAACTATTATGAATGGCATTTTTTTTTAATTTTACAAAAATAAACGTCTTAATTTTAGACTTTTAACTTATTAATTACAACCAAAAAAGACGCGACGCAATGTACTGCATTAATAATTTATTGACGAAATAAACCAAACCGTATTTTTTTAATAAAGACTTTAATAAATTTATTAATTTTTATTTAACATTATTGGCACACGAATTGCAGTTACATAACAGTTGAATATTTTTAAATATTTAATTAATATTTTAATTGAATAATATAGTTAAATTTAATGACCTCAGAATTACAATCTTTTTACAAAATTGCCATCAATCAATTTCAAATCAATTTCAATTGAAAACCTTCTTTTTATATATAGTATAGATATTTGATTAATATGGTCGATTATTCCATGATTATGATTTTTAATATTATAATAAAATTTATTTTTATAATAAATATTTTTAAAATATTAAATTTTATAGTGGGACATGAAAAGTGAACTAAAGGATTTTATCCCGTTAAATGAATTGTGCGGAATGCATCCAGCTCCTGTTAGTTTTGCTCGAATTGTCATGATAATGAAATGTGGATCGGAGTTACGTTACTGTTGTTATGTATTTATTCGGATTCATAAAAATAAGAACATTTTATTTTCAGCAATATATATTGATCTTTTAAATTAAAATTAAAATTAATATATATATATATATATATATATATATATATATATATATATATATATATACGTAACAACTGTGAAAATACTTTCTCGTCAAGTGTAATGTTCATTTTAAAAATTAATAAAATGATATCCACGCACAATTAATTGTGTCAAATAAAAAGAAATTAAATTTGAGAAATTAAATGAAAATCAAACGACATGATTTTTTTAAATAGCAAATATTTATCCACGATTAAAGAATATTTTGATTTTTATGAATATATGACATGCATAAAAAAATATAATTATTTAATTATTTTGAATGATAAAATTGAAATAGAAAAATAGTATATTATTATAAATTATGTTATACTTATGTGTCGTTGCATTATTATTATTATTATTATTATTATTATTATTATTATTATTATTATTATTATTATTACTATACTAATGAAAACTATTTTTAGGTGACAAACGTAGAGTACAATAAATATTTGCATAAAAAATAAAATAAAAAATGTTACAAATCTCAAATTTTCAAGTAAAAAAATAATAACTAAGATTGTAAATTTGTTAAAAAAAACAACGGTTTGTGATCTAAACTGTCGTGAAAAAAGCAAAAAAAAAAAAGTAGAAAGTTTACAACAGTAAATATCACTATTGTTGTCTATTAACTCAAAACTGTTGTCTATTATGAAAAATCTGTTGTCTAAAATATAATTGTTAAATGTGTGATAGACAACGGTTTATACCCGAACTGTTGCCTATCACACAATTTTGTCTTAATATATGTATAGATTAGATAATTAATTTACTCCAACCCTTAATTTTATATGATAATTAATTAGTATTTATTTAATAAGTTTTAGATGATTTTAAATAATCTATAAAAGAAATATATGTCATTGCAATACATATAGAATGGGAAAAAGTCATTAACTTAATAAGCACATTAAGTAGATGAATAAATAAGAAACTCGTGGGACGATCAACTATTGCAAAAACTATTAATAACCATAAATTAAATATTCCCAATGATAAAGTTTAAGATTTATAAATACGTCATAGTGTAGCTAGGTAGCTTCACATGAATCAATGCACTAATTAACATGATGTAGTAAAATATAGAACAAATACAACATAGAAACTCCCAACCTATATCACAATTTCTTCTTTTACGCATCAATTTGTCATCTTAGTGAGAACGAAATCTAACACACAATAAAAAAAGAGACAATAATGAGAAAAAATAAACTCATGAAAAAAAAGAAAAAAAAGAAATTAATAATAACCAACTCAATTAGCAACGATGATATATTGGTCATTGATAAAACCTTCAAATGTTTGATCTAGTGCATAACCTAAAAGGTTAAATATAAAATATACAATAAAAACTATAATGTAATTAAGCAATGCAACTGAATATGATGAGTATAGCCGCAAGGCCCGCAACTTCAATAATCCAAACTTCAGGAACACAAATAATATTAATTTATTTTTTATAAATATGAAAGATTAAGTGCAGATGTCATGAAAATTGAATATTGAACTGCTTATATATATATATATATATATATATCAATTGTAAGAACATTTTCTTATTTTTATAATTGCAAGCAAATTAAAAGAAGAAAGTTTCTAACTTGTCAACCAAAATTTGGAAAAAATATATGCTAAGAAATAATATAATGAAGTATATATAATCATTCAGATGATTATGAAATTTCAAGCTATCTGGAAAACATCCAAACAGACTTCAAATACGTAGCTTGTTTGATAAAGATAAAACAATTGACAAATAGTGTAAAAAAAATTATGGATTGGGCGCAAGAAATCTCAATCACATGAAAGAAAAATGATAAAATTAACAACACCTTTATACTCTTCAACCTCTGTATTAATAGACAACATAAATTTTTCCCGACTAATTTTACAAAGAAGCGAAAATAGAGAAAAATGTTTCTGAAAATTTATTAAGGGCAAACTGCGGGTGAAAGATAGAATCTTTTGTTTCAACTAATCTGCTTAGTCATCACCAATCAAACTGAAACTTGTGTAAAAATTTTCAGATAAGCAATGCACTTTTACATCCTAAAAAATAGAAGCCTTACAAATTGGGATATTACAATCACTCAAAGCAAATCTGTGTGAAAAATAATAATTTAGTAGAAAATATATTAATAGAGACACACATAGACATGGACTTGAAGCCATGCAAGTTGGAAGAGGATGCTGTTGAGACTGATGATGTTTGCTGGTCTTTATAAGTTGTGCGCACAATAGCGTTAATGTTGCTCGAAAATCCGATTCGATCTATTTTTTCCTTTTTTCTTTTCTCCTCAAAATTCTCTCTTTCAATTCTTTTTCAAATTGATAATTTTTCGAGGAAAATAATAACAATAAAACTACAATAAATAGACAAAACCCAACAAATACACATTGAGTATCATGCCAAGACTTGAAACATCAAAATAGAAACCGTAAATTAAACAACTTTAACGAAACTTTTGGTATTCATCGAAATACATCGGATAATCCATTTTCAGAGGGGATTTATAATTAGAATTGTATACCTTGTGTTTAAGAATAAGTTAATGTGCTTTGTCGTCACATCAACACTTCCATTGCAAGAAAATTCGTTGACTTTCACTCGCAGTATCATCAAATCAAAAATTTATGTTAATGCTTGAAAATTTCACAAATTAACAGTTTAACTCATGAAAAATACAAAAAAGACAAAAAGATTTAGATACCAAAATGATAAAATTGAATTGTGTGACGATGAATTTATGGGATTGTAATTGATGCTGACGATATAGAGACTTCGACAACAGTTTTGGCAAAGACACCGTTGGATCCGACCGCACTTCTATTTGTCTTTCTATTGAATTTAAGAAAAATAAAATAAAATCTTGAGATATATATTGGCAAAGTGAATTGGTATCTTTCACCATGTTGTTCGATTGTGGATATTGGATGATGTCCTTGAAAAATTGATTGAAGAAAACGATTTGATTAAGAGGCGAGGGAAAATATTCAATATATCTAAAAAAAATTGATTTTTTAGCGTTTTGGATTGAATTGGAGAGATTTAATGGCGAAAATAATTGACACATCTAATTATGGTCATAATTGTGGTAATAATTGATTAATTTAACTAATAGATACTCTTCATGATCCCTCTTATATTAGGTTATTGATACGCTGAGTATAGTTGATTGAAAATATATATTATATATTATTTTAGATAATTAAGGTAAATTGTAGATATATAATTAATGATTTATTGATGGAGGTGATGATACTCTTTTTAAGAATATTATATTAATTAAATATTTCCAAACTCAGAAATGGCATTTGGGCATGAAATCCAAATTTTTATATATAAATTATTATTATTATTATTATTATTATTATTATTAAAATAAGATAAGATTAAGATTTAGATTAAGATATTAATTTATACACGGTATCCTCTATGGAATGAATTGTAATAGTAATTTATTTATTTATGATAGTATTCATTTTATTATACATATAATCGTCCATAATTGGCCAAATATTAACTAAGATTCTTTTTCTAATTCATTGAACTAATTAATTAATTTTACTAATATATCAAAACACATTTATTAAAATATGTAAATAATCTTGTAATTAAATATTATAAATTTCTGTTTTTAGAAATGAAGTTTAAGCGAAAAATGATAATTTCTATTTATGCTGGACTGTCTTACTTTTAGATATAGATATAAATATCTATACGTGTTTAACTGACTA
Organism: Perilla frutescens; assembly: GCA_026008535.1. Classification (NCBI taxonomy): domain Eukaryota; kingdom Viridiplantae; phylum Streptophyta; class Magnoliopsida; order Lamiales; family Lamiaceae; genus Perilla; species Perilla frutescens. Next base: position 38,431,916 of record BRKX01000002.1, on the reverse strand, counting down.
ATAATACGGAAGGGAGCACCTCTTCCAACTAACAAAATACATAAATATATAAATTTAGCAGTTTAATTAACTAGATACCGATCGATAGGAAAAAATTAATAGTGTTTAATTAACTAATAATAATAAGGAAGAGTGCGGAATTTATGCGTTTTGCGCAATTCTTTAATACAAGCGTAGTAACACCACGCGATCTCCGTAACATAATCCCTAATAATTATAATTACTTTGCTTGAATATAGTGATTTGTTAATCTACTCGACTACTCGATGTAAATTAATTTATCTATTATTTATATATTACTATATATTGATTAATACAAATCAGTGAAGTTGTTCATCTGTACATTATATATTCAAATTTAAACAATAAATGTTCAATAAAAAGTGAATCTTAGTTAATTAGATACCAATTCATGTGGTGCTGCAAAATTACCAAGTCAACATATTAAGAAGGGGCATATAGTGAATTCCTATAATAATAATAATACACACAAATAGCTACAACTCTATTAATTATTGTATTTCCCTTCAAGTAACTTCGACTAAAGTTGCCAATTATTTCAGGAGCGAAAACAGATATCATGGCACTAAAAAATTTCAGCATGAGACGCAAACTCAGAAAAGGGCCACAATTTCTACAATCACTTTAACTGCAAAAGCTTTTTCATTATACAAAAAAGTGTGATGAATACCTTTTTGGTGTAGCATAGCACATGAAGTGGGTTAACTTATGTTAGAAGTCATGAATTTTAATTCCACCCAAAATTTCTAAATTGAGTTCCTCGCATAAATTATAATCCCACTAATACTTATAGATAGTGTCCATCACGTCAAAATTTTATAGTGTGGTTAACTTTATCCGATAGAGATACATTCTTCGATTAGTGAAGACTAGAAAAATTTCCACCAAAAAATAAAAAAGGAAAGTGAGAGTAATGATCTTTTCCTAAAATTAAGCAATTTTTTCAATCACACCGTATTTCCAAACAAGGGATAAAATGTGTGATTAAAAGATGGTTTTCACGCAATATCACCATAAACAGAGGCGCGCAGAGAAATTCTCACTGAAAAATACCTCTGATTTTAAGCAATGCTGAAGAGTTCCTACCAAGACCGCCCCCTCGGCGCCGCCGAAGACCCTCCTTTCATCTCCGACGACGGCAAACCAAAAACCGCCGCCGCCGCCAATATCCAACGAAACCGATGCATCAAATGTTGCGGCTACTACACCGCCGCGGTCCTCCTCATTCTAGCCACCATCGCCGTGATCCTAGCTGTGACGGTGTTCGTACTCGGAGGCCCGATCATCCGAGTAGGAAATATTACCGTCGGCAGTCTCCACAAGCTCCTCAGCCGCAGCAACGTGACTCTAAACGCCGAAGTTTTGGTGAGGAATCCGAATTTCGCGTCGATCGACTACGGAAACATGACGACCACGCTCTTCTACCGCGGCGTGGTGGTCGGCCAATCGCGCGCGCCGCCGGGGACGGCGAGGGCCCGTCGGACAGTTACGATCAACGCAGCGGTGGATATCATGACGGATCGGGTCCTGTCGCAGCCGGATCTGGATGCGGATATGCTCTCGGGTGTAGTGAACGTCAGTAGCTATACTCGGGTTGGCGGGAAAATCAATTTGGGGATTTTTGAGAAGCAGATGACGATGAAGATGAGCTGCAATGTAAGCATTAACGTTACGAGCAAGGCCATTCAGCACCACAAATGCAGGCGAAAAATCATACTTTAGAAAGAGAAAGTTGGGATATAATATTATTTGAATTCGAAGTGAAAACGAAACATCGATCGAACTTTAGAATTGAGGCGAGTGTTTATAATATGCATGTAGTGCTTGTTTGTGCGCCCGCGCGCGCATGTTATCTAGTTGTGAGCTTCATATTCTTGTGGCATATGCATATTTATACGTAATTAATCTAATCGAATGATGATATTTGAATGCCTGACATTGTTTTAGCATTAATTAAACAAGGATCGTCGCTGTAAAATTGCTCTGAGTTGAACATTTTTTTAATATACATATACCTAAATTTTTTTGGATATTTTTAGTTTAAGAATCAAGCGGAAGAGTTGTGTAGCAGTTCAAATCTAGCGCATTCATATCTAATTTTCAGTTTGAACCATAACACATACTTTAATGTATTTTTATGAAATACTGTATGATATAATGTCTATCTAAAACACTTCCAAATGGTTTGGAATATCTTAATTAATTCCGTCTATCTTAATCCATCTATGATCTAACTCCATTTGGGAGAAATCAGATGAAAAATAAATAAATTATTTTTCTGATCTGGCTAGGGATAATATTAAGTTATTAACACAAGCCATGACATATTACTTTATTCATATGGAATCTCTTTGCATCAGAAAAAAAAAACACAAATTAAAAAAAAATGTAGGAAACAATCAGAGTAACAACTGTTCAATAATGTTTACAGGAATTTTTAAGCTTGCCAAAAAAAAGAAAAAAAAAAAAGGAATGTTAACAGGCTGTCTGAAATTTGCCTGTTGACAAATCAAATACAAACAAAATGGCATTCTGTTAATCTCGCGTGTCCTATCTTTTTTTTTTTTTGCTAGAAATTTCGAATGTTTCACATTCTAATCCAGAATCCGATTCTTCGACACGATGACTTATAATTTCGATATATTTTATTGGTTATATAAAAATTAATGAATCCAAGTTTGAATTTACGTAGTACGTACCGTCACTGATTTCACAAAATTCATAAAATTAATATTTTAATGTTATATCTTATTAAGGCATGCTTATAGTTATTTAAGTATCTAGAGTGGCCATAGATTAGTTTCATTGAATTTGGTAGTTTATGGAACGAAATATGGTAGTTTATGCTGATTTCGTTCCGTCTAAGAGCGGATGATGAGATCTTCTATTCTGCATTTGGTGTTCCAACTTTTATTCCATGATTAAATTTATGAATTTTTCTTTTATTTTTTCATCAATTTTAATTTATTGTATTTTAGTTTAATTTTACACTTATTAATTATGGTTCATTCTACCCAATTATGATTTATATTTATTTTTAGTATTTAATTTTCAAATAAATAATTATTATGGTTGATTATTTTGCAAATATGATTTATAATTTTTCTTTAAAGGGTTAATTGCTAAAACAAGCCCTACTTTTCACCCGAATGTAAAGGCGGGTTTTTTTTTGCAACGATTTAAAAGTGGTGTCGAATTTGTAAATTAGGTTAAAGGTGATGCTTTTATTAACAATTAACCTCTTTTTAAATTTCAATTTTTTGTTGATAAATATGACTAGGTCTATAATGTATTGTTATAATTAATTTTTATTTTTTATATTTATTATTAAACTTATAAATTTAATCATTAAATATGAATTGGAACACCAAATATACAATAGAGATCCCATCTAATCTAAAAAAGAAGATTTTAATTACTACGCAAATCCGATTCTATTAAATATTCCCTAAATTTATATTCCTACCAAATAAATATATATACGAATCTTTGTTTCAATTTTCATATACATATCAAATTTGAATTTCTAAAAGACGTGTAATTACTAATTAGTACCTACTATATACCGGCTTCATTCTCGATTAAATGGGCGATTTGTTTTCTTTATTGAACTTCGAAAAACGATAGAGAGCGTACCCCCGCTTTGGTGGAAAATTAATTAGTCAATAAAGGTCGTTTAAATCTTTTACTAGAGAAATGGCTTGAATATCAATTTTGATGGCAAAAATAATATTTTAATTATTCATGATGATTGATGACAAACTAAAAATAAAATCTACATTCCCACTTTTCATTTATTATAATTTATTGTCTTTTGTTGTGTCTGTATCTAGTCTATAGCATGTGACTAATATTTCAAATGTTAGGTAATTTAATATCTTCCAAACGAACTTCTATATTTTTTTAAATGAATTTTTTTTTTCTTTCAGAATTTGGCTCATTTAACATATATAACTCGTACTAAAAAAAACATATATTAATATAACTCGGGCCAACCACAAATACTATCGACAATTTCTGTAAATATAAAAAGAAAAATCGAAATCAAGAAGAACTCAAATTAAATAAAAAAAAATAAAATTGAAAATAGGTAAGAAGAGCATCGCCATCATTCATCGTCCATATTGGCCATTAAATGAGTTGCTCTGTGTATTAAATGCTGCAGCTAAGCACCCCCACCCACCTTTACCCCTCCCTCTCTCTCTACTCTCTCTCCATTTCTCCTTCATTCAAATGGCCATTCCCACCACCTCCACCCTCCGCCTCTCCCAATGTCCACCGCCCCTCCGCCGCCCTTAGCCACCATCACCGCCGCCGCCCGACCCTCCTTCTCCCAGAACCTCAGCTCCATAGGCCTCGGCTACGCCATCGCCATCGCCCTGGGATTCCTCGTCCTCTTCTCCACCATCCTCCTCGCCTCCTACATCTGCTGCCGCTCCGTCGCCTCCCGCCGCCGACGCCGCGGCGTCGAGAGCCCGAACACCGACCGCTCCGGCGAGAACAGCGTCTACCTGCCGCGCATAATCTTCGTCGCCGAGGACGACGAGAATGAGAGCCAAAACGTCGTCGTCGGGCTGGATCAGGCGGTCATCAACTCTTACCCTAAGTTCGTCTTCTCGAAGAGGAACGGGAACGGTGCGTACGACGCCGTTTGCTCGATTTGCTTGTGTGAGTACAGGGATTCGGAGATGTTGAGGATGCTCCCGGATTGTCGGCACTGTTTCCACGTGATGTGCGTGGACGCGTGGCTGAAGCTCAACGCGTCGTGCCCCGTTTGCCGGAATTCGCCGCTACCGACGCCGCTGTCGACGCCGTTGCAGGAGGTGGTGCCGCTGTCGCAGTACTCCGACGGGCGGAGGAGACAATGAGGCGAGGGGCTTATTTAGGAATTAGAGTGTTGTTAGGGGTGGAAGTGTGATTTTCGATTTAGGTGGGTTTGGATATGTAAATAGGTTTTGGACTTTTACTGTATGCGAGTCTTGGCATTAATCGGTTTCTCATTTGATCTTTTAGTAGTTTTTTTTTTTGTCTACTCTTTTTGGTGATTAATGATTTATGGTTTTATTTTTGTTTCTCTATTATAAATTGAAAAAAGTTGTTAGCTTTTTAATTGCTGTCATGGATTTCCTCTTTCGTTAATGTTAGACTCATGAATATGTCTATTGATTAAAAGAAAGTGGGAATGTATGGAATTAGCCGGTCAAATTTTTAAAAGATTTATTTTAGTCAGTAATTTTTAAACATATTTTATTTGGTCAGAATTACTATATTACTCCTATATTTATTTTTAACCTATTTCATTTCCCCCCACCATTTCAACCGCGCCGATTCACATTTCACATTTTGAAATGTGATTTTGGAAAAATTTCTCTCTCTCTCTCTCCCTCTCTTCTACATCCCATCCTCTTCAAACTCCCTTCAATTCTGAGATGATTGTTCAAGTGAAGATTTCTCCAGATTCAAGTGAAGATTTCTCCAGATTCAAGACATCGACCTCCGAAAATTCGTGTGAAGTTCGCTCTCTCCAGATTTCTCCACCAACGAGCCGTTGACTTTGAAAATTCAAGCGAATAAATAGAAAATCATTCCCCACCATGTGTATGTTTCAGATTTAATTATTAATAATATTGTTAGATTGTTAGGTGTTTTTTTTTAAGTTTGATTTGGGGAAAAATTTGATTCGAAGAATATTATTAGATTGTTAGATGTTGTTTGTTTTTTAAGTTTGAAGTTTATTTTCTACGCATAATAGACATGCTTTGATAATAAAAGTACCACTAATATAGTTGATGTTTGAAAATCTGGAAAAAATGAAGTATTTCTGCAGCTTTCGAAAAATCTGGAAAAATGATGTTCTTAACTGCGTGCGAGCCCTGCGCGTATGCTCGTGCGCGCATGCTTGTGAGCTCAGTTAAAAAGAAAATCGCACGCACCTGAGGCCAAAATATCAACAGTTGTTCTGCCGATGCACATAAATTATCAATCGATGTCATGCCGATAGTCTGTCGATGTGTCTGCCGATATCTGCGCGCGCGCGCTTACTTTGTGTGCACATGCCTTATGCACGCATGCTTGTGGGCGCCCACAATAAGAAATCACGCTCACCTGAGGTCAAATTATCAACAGTTGTTCGCCGATGCACAGAAATTATCAACCGATGTCATGTCGATAGTCTGCCGATGTGTTCTGCCGTGCGCGCATGCCTTGTGCGCGCCGGGTTTTGCGCGTACTTAAGAACAATCCAGCGCGCACTTAAGAACAAAATCATTTTTTTTGTAAAAGTCGAACTTAAGTGCTCACTGCACTAGCTCGACATGGACGAAGTATGACGAGAACTATGGTCCAAGAAATGAAGATCAACGATGAAGATGAACATTGACAATGAAGATGAAGATGAAAAACAGATCTGAAGATAAAGATCGACGATGAAGATGAAAAGCAAATCTGAAAATGAAAATGAAGATCGACGATATTTTAATTCTCTTTCTGAAATGTAAAACAGATCTAAAGATGAAGATGAAGATAAAAGCATATTTGATATTTTTTATTTTTTTTATGTCTAAAGGGCATTTTGGTCCAAAATGACTAAAAAAATATGTTTAAAACTTACTGGCTAAAATAATTTTTTTAAAAGTTAAAATGGCTAAAATAGTTTTTGCATCTTAAAAGAAATCTAATTCATATATAAGTTGAGTTATAGAGTTGAGTTATTACAAGGTATTTATTGGTTGCAATTCCATAGTTATACACACACACACAAATCAAACAATGGTTGATTTTGATTAGAAGAAAGGACAAAATTAAATGGCCCTTATAATATGATATTAATTTATATGATTCTGTATAGACCCGATGGAATGGATCGTCAACTTGAAGTCACGTCATATAAAAGCAACAGTTTGACCATACTCCGAATTGTCCAAAAATGCTAATTAACCAAGAGCATGTGCATATATCTTAATATTTACTTGTAACGTGGTTTTAGTTAATGGTTTTTTTCCCTGTTTTAAATAGTATCAATCACGTTACTAGTAGGAGAGGATTTTTTATTGTCTTTAAATATTTTGTTTTATTCTAAAAATTCATGATACAAGATGTGCACGCAATATAATTAAAATGGAGAATGTAGACTGCTTTACCATTGGGATTACTTGGTATTTACTTTGCAATGACTCTAATCTCAAGATTTTCAATCTCACTACTTTTCTTATCACTTCCTTCATTCGGACTCTCAGTGACCTGTTCCTTAGTTAACACTTGATAACTCTCTTGAGAAATTTAAGTGTGTGTGATGTAGCTTTGTGATGGATCAAATTATATGGTTGCACATTTGCTAGATTCTTTGGTGTGTGTTTTCTCTGATCATATCATGATTTGCTAGATTCTTGAGAGAGAGAGAAAGTGTGTGTGTTTTCTCTGATCATATCATATATAGTAGTAGACTTGATAGATTCTTGAGTGTGACTGTGTGTGTGTGTGTGTGTTCTGTGACCAGTTTGGCTTTGTGACAAAATCATGATTGTACATTTGCTAAATTCTTGAATATGTGTGTGTGTGTGTGTTTTGTGCCCAGTTTTGGCTTTGTGATCAAACAATATAATGGTTGCACATTTGCTAGATCCTTGATCTGAGATCAGAGATTGCACCATCAATCAACATCAATCTCCTCGAAATGGCCAAGGTAAATGTGCTAAACAAAATCAAATCTATCAACAAATTGATCATCTATGTCGGAATTCTTGCTACTGTAGTCTGCATAGCCACCTTCTCCAAAGCCTACACTCTCAAATCCTTCCTCCCTTCCGATGCCTCATGCCGCCACCCAACTCTCGTCGGCCGCAGCACCAACGACGCAGGGATCAAGCCAACCGTCGAGCTAGTCATCAACATGATCCAACAGCAGCTCGATCGCATGAGAAATTCTCCCCACGAATCCCTTCACCAATCAAAACATGCTTCTTTTCTGGCAGATATTTTAGGCCTCATTGAATCAGTGAACCAATCTCTCCCTCAATCACAAGAAATCCCTCAAGAAAACATGCCGGAAAACCACCTCCAAGAGCCAGCTGAGTATTTCCTGACAGAGGAAATCAGAAAATACATAAGGATCAAGCCCAACAGGCTAGGAAAACAGAACTTCATGGGGGCTAACGGCACGTTCACGAGCGTGGGACACGCGTGCTTCGCCATGAAAGACGAGGTGGAAGCCTTCATGGACTACGACATTGGAGACATATGCAACGATGATTGGAAACTGGCTCAGAAACTGATGGTGCATGGCTGCGATCCTCTGCCTAGGAGGCGTTGCTACTCGCGAGCGCCTCAGCTCTACACGAGGCCACGCCCTATAAACGAGTCGTTGTGGACGCTTCCTGATGACAGGAACGTGCGTTGGAGCAGCTACAGATGCAAGAACTTCACTTGCTTAGCTAGTAACGTAACGAGGAAGGGATTCTTCAAGTGTACAGATTGTTTCAATCTTGTGGATCATGAGCTTCCTAGATGGATCGAGCCAAGGTATCAGAATCCCAGTTTTAATCTGACTTCGGATTTTCTGATTGCTGAAGTTCTTGGTTTGAAGAGTGGAGAGATCAGAATTGGCTTGGATTTTAGTGTTGGAACTGGAACATTTGCTGCAAGAATGAGGGAGCAGAATGTGACTATAGTTACTGCTACTATTAATCTTGGAGCTCCCTTTAGTGAGATGATCGCGCTTCGTGGCTTGATCCCGCTCTACCTGACTGTAAATCAACGGCTCCCATTCTTCGACAACACGCTGGATTTAATCCACACCACTAGATTTCTTGATGGATGGATTGATCTTGTGCTGCTGGATTTTGTGTTGTATGATTGGGATAGAGTTCTGAGGCCTGGAGGGCTGTTGTGGATTGATAGCTTCTTCTGTTTGAAAGATGATTTGGATGATTATTTGCAGGTGTTCAGGATGCTGAGATACAAGAAACATAAGTGGATTGTTGTTCCTAAGTTTGATAAGAATGATGAGAGAGAGGTGTTCTTTTCTGCTGTCTTAGAGAAACCACCTAGGCCATTCAGATGATGATCATTGTTTGGGTTTTTTTGCAAATTTGTGAGCTTCTTTGCAACATGTGTTTTGAGATTTTTACATTTTGTACAATTAATTCAAATATGGAATGTCATTATTGTGTCGATGATCATCAGCACGTTAGTTTGTACTCGTGCTGTAGGGAGATGAAATAAATGTATTGGGCAAAAGCACTTCATAACATGAGAGATGCATAATGGGAGTAAAGGGTCAATTCAGGCATTGTCCCATCAATTCTTTTCAAGATTTCAATATTTTGTGTTGAAATAAGCAGGCAAATCCAGCATAGTTGTGGGAGTGAAAAGGGAAAGAATGATGAATTGATGATGGGTAGAATTCAATCTTTTAACTAGCAAAGTGAAAGATCCCTTCCCTTTCCAACCATATGCTCAGACTTTGCCAACAAAAAGCATAAAGGCACATTGAATTGTGGAGAAAAGATGAGGCTTTTTAAAGTTTGATTTACTTAAAAAATTAATTCATTTTACTTTTTTACCAAGCAATGTTATACCATAAAGAGTTGGAACTTGGTTTCACCTATGAGATTAAGTCCTATTCTCCCATATTATTTAAAGGTTAAAGATTTTAGCTTTGGAAAAGGTAGAGTTACACTATAAATAACTAAAGTATCTATACCTAGGTTTGGAAGCCCAATATATGTTTGGTTTGGAAGTGGAACGTTGCCCAAAACATAGTGGGCCCAAAAATTGGATTGAAGTCCAATCTCAATTCTTAACTCCCAGACCTAACCCCACACCATCACCGAAATATTCCTTATCTCGCCCACTGACACGTGTACGTCTGTCGGCGACCCACTCACATGAGGCATCTGCGTTATCCTGACCGTCCATCCACCATAATGCAATCATTTATTTCACAAACTATAACCTCACTACTTATTTGCTAAATTTAATAACTAGCAATCTATATAATTCCAATTTTTATTTAGGTCAGCTAAATTTTGTTCACTTTTTTTCTTTTTCTTTTTAAACTGAGTCATTCACCTGTTTCTTAAATTTAATTTGTCGTCAAATACAATATATAACAGCAATATATATAATTCCAATTGTTATTTAGGTCAGCTAAATTTTGTTCACTTTTTTTTCTTTTTTCTCTTTTAAACTGAGTCATTCACCTATTTCTTAAATTTAATTTGTAGTCAAATACAATATATAACACGATAAAAATAAACAATAAAATACTATTGAAAATATTACAAAACGTGATTATATTTAAAAATGGGTTTGTGCACATAATAATAAATAATTCATATGGGTTTTGTAATTAACACACCTCTTGAGTATTGTAGTCCCAATCATTTTAATCCCAATTTTGACGTTATTAATAAAATTTAAAATCTGCCGAAGCGAACTCCGAACCTGAGGCTCGGGCTCCCCTTCGTACTTAAAAGTTAAAACCCACGCTCTTCACTTCACCCCCGCATTATCGCTTTTGCATCTGCTCTCTTTCCTTAGCTGAGAAGAAGCTTTTTCTGTTCAAAACTTTCGGTTTTCAGTCACTTTTCCTTGATTTCGGAATTTGGATAGGAGGCGGTGATCGGAGATGGCGGAGCAGGAGGAGATATCGGATCCGAGGACAGAGTCGTTGACTGATAAAATCTCCGATAAGATTCACGGCGACGACGACGGCGATGGCGAACGCGACACGTCTTCTTCGTCGTCGGACTCGGAGGCTGAGGATAAGAAAACGACGTCGGAATCGTCGGTCAAGGAGAAGATATTCCATTTGTTCGGACGCGAAAAGCCTGTTCACAAGGTTTTTGGTGGAGGCAAACGTACGTATCACGCTCTCACTCGTTGCAACCCTATCTTCACTCCATTTCTCTAGTTCATTTCCTGTTATGTTTTCGATCTATCTTTTTTTTTCGCTGTTTGCCTCGGAAATTAATGGTGTGATCGTTTTTATGTATGCAAATGATGAATTGTAATGAGATGCTGTTTGAGCATATTGCTGTGTTGGTTATGAGAGCTTACGATTAAGATTTTGGAATTTGATAAATATTCAGCTGTATATAAGATTAGGCTAACAAATCTGCTAGGTTTGATGTACTGGAATTAAGATTAATGTTACATTGTCTGTGCCTTTCAGCATGTCTTTTTGATGAACTTTTGACTGCTAAATTTCTAGTGCAAAAGAGTGGATATTTGATTGCTTTAACTATTTACTTGAGTTGAACTTAATTTGAGTGGATCTTATAGATTAGTGTAACATTGATCGAGTATGAAGTTTAACAAGTTTATGGTGATTGATTTTGTAGCTGCTGATATATTCTTGTGGAGGAACAAGAAAATATCTGGCTCAGTGCTTGGTGGAGCAACAGCAGTCTGGTTGCTTTTTGAATTACTTGAATACCATTTGTTAACTCTGGTCTGCCACATTGCAATCCTCGTGCTATCTCTGTCATTCTTATGGTCCAATGCATCAGTTTTCGTGAATAAGTGAGCTTACTAAACAGTTTCCTTGCTAGCTTGTTCTCTGAGAATGTCATCTTCCAGTTATACGAACTATCTCTTATGTGTCTGCAGGAGGCCTCCGCATATCCCAGAAGTTCGCCTTCCTCAGGAACCATTTGTAGAGGTTGCTTCAGCCCTTCGTTCTGAGATCAATCACGCACTTGTTGTGTTGAGAGAGATTGCATCTGGCAGGGATCTGAAGAAGTTCCTTGGGGTAATATTATTTGCAAATTCAAATTCATGCCATTACTTTCTCCTATCATTGGATCTTCGGTATCCAAAAAAAGAAATAAAATGCAGAGGAATTATCTTGCATGTGATGCATGTTCATCTTTGGCCTAGATTATCTTTCATTTACTATTGATGAGTAAATTTTATATCATCCTTCAATTTGAATTGGCAAAAAAAAGCAATGTCTCCCTGCATAATATGGATTCCAAACATTCATGATCTGGATGTGAATGAGTCGAATTACTTATCCCTCGGTCTATTAGTGAATCATCTCTCTGAAAGAGAGAAAAATAATATTAATGATATAGAATTCCAATATGGAAGGTCTATGGGTCATCTCATAAAAGACAGTGTAATAAAGCATCAATACTAATTCATTCATACATAATGAAATATTCAATGAATTTCTTATAAAAAAGAAGAAAAAACTCAAGAGCTTCGAGTTAATAAAGGATGAAATTAACACTGGAACTTAATCATAAACTTTTCAGGATGAAGTGAGCCAATAATGTCTGATCTAAATGTAGTTTATCCTTTAATATCCTTGTTTATGTTTTAATGCTGCAATCCCAATCAAATTCTTAACGGTGGCAAGTTTCCTTTTCGGTAGTGTCCTTACTATTGAATTAATTCTGCTTTCCTGTTTCTGGATTTTTATTCTCCATGTAGTTGATAACTTGATGTGTACTTCTCATTCGTTCACATTGAGTTCTAATTCAATATCAGGCTGTTGCTGGCCTTTGGTTTATTTCAATTGTGGGCAGCTGCTGCAGCTTCTTGACATTGTTTTACATAGGTAAGAATCCGTGGGCCTTTCTTACCCAAAATAGACAGGATTCATTCAACCTGACCTCCCTATTCTCCCTTCTTTTTCCCAGTATTTGTCTTGCTGCACACCGCGCCTGTTTTGTACGAGAAGTATGATGATAAGATTGATGCAATTGCGGAGAAAGCAATGCATGAAATCCGAAAGCAGTATGCGATCTTTGACCACAAAGTTTTGAGCAAGATACCAAAGGGGCCATTGGACAAGAAACGAGCTTAGGGAGAGATTCACAACATAGCACCATGGTGATTTTAAAGCATGTGCATTTCCCTTTGTTAACCAATCCCAGTCTGAATCTGCATTCTTCAGTTTCACTCGGAATCTTGTAGGTTATATTTGGCGTGCTGTGCTTTGTTAGCAAGAGCTCATATATTGATAGTCAGTGCTCATTGCTTTTAGATTCATCTCTTTAGCTTCATCTAAAATGGATTCTTGTTTACTGTTAGTTTGCATACCTTGTTTCTTAAGATCTGTGGCAAGTTTGTATTTCCTTTTTTGTGTGTTGTGTGTGGTAGCATAGCATATGCTGCTCTTAAGCATCCTTGCAACTGAGCGGTGCCCCATTGCATATGAAATTTAGAGTTGCAATATGTGTATTTGTTATTTTTGTTAATTAAAATGCGGTCCATCTGTATAATATCAATACGTATAAATACTTGAATACGTTTTAATGTTTTGTGCACTGTTAACTTTAAACGGAATCCATGTATTTTTTTTTAGTTATGTGAGGAAAATTGTTGGTCGAACCTGATTTCTCACCCTCTTATAAAGTATATCAATAATATAAAAAAAATGGAAATCTATCTTATCGAGTTTTAGGTATGTTGCTATATTTCTAAAGATGAAGCAAACTAGGTTTTTTTTTCCATGTGTCAATACAAAAATTTAATGTTCCACGTTCGCAGCATAGATAGGTTTGTGGTGTAGTTATCGTTAACGACACAATTATTGACGTGCTGGAATGTATACGTGTTGAAAATAAACCGAAGATAACCAAAAGAAAAAAATGTAAGCAGAGTGGATAACATTGTTATGCATTATATACACTTACACGCATCTGTAATCTTTAGCAATTTACTATCTAAATCTTCTTGTGTCTACAAAAAGTTTAAACCAACTAAATGTGGCTTCATACAGGGAGAGGATTACAATGCCCCTACATACACGCTCCCGTGGGCTTCTCTTTCGTTTAACAAATCGGACAAAGAATCGATAGAACACGACGCATCAATCACATTTACCGGACCTGGAAAATTGTGTATTTACAGTCAAACTTGCATAAATAATCAGAACCTTGGAGGTGGTAGTCTTGAGCCTTGCCAAATGCTTTCCGATGAGGTGAGAGGAACTGTCGAAAACTCTGAATCCGAAGGTTCACGTCGCAAGAAGTTCCCATGAGGTAATGAGGGAATTTGGTTTTGGTTGAGGTAAGGACCGGGTCTTGAGACATATTCTGGCAAAGGAGGTGTAGTTCCTGTAGAGCTTTGATCCGGATTTGAACCGTTGGCAGCATTTGCTGACTCTCTCTTTTCCCTTTCATTCTCATTAAGAAGAAAGTCCACCCATAAATCTGCGAATGACTGGGAAAAAAAAAAAAAAGATTTTCCAGCGATGATTTAGAAAATATAATATCAGAGGATTGATAACATGAGAAAATCCGTATTCAACATTTTCATTCAAAGAATACGACAGTGAAGCCAAGACACATGTTGACAAGCGCAAATTACAAGTTGTCATCTAAAGCTTGTAAGAGAGAATCCAATTTGACCGAGACAGTATATTGAGTATATTCATGCGCCAATGCATGCAAGTTCGACATTTACAAGAAATATGACAGCAATGTCAAGACACACAAGTTGATTAGTGAAAATTACAAGTTTTCATTTGAACTTTATAAAAAGGATGGGATCCTGTTTGACTGACTCATGGCAAAATACACTATGCTGGTAAAAAAATATATAATTCAGGTTATGTGATTACTGTTGCAGATTATGCCAGCAAGCAGATAAAAAAACAAAATCAAGGAAGAGAGAGAGAGAGATGACGGTGTAGGCCAGTTGACAAGAAATACCTGATCATCAGATGCCATAGTTGAATGAGCTTCAGAGGCACCGCTGCCCAAGATGCCCCCAACAAGTCGACCTGGAAGACCAAACACGCCCCGAACTACACCTTTGCCAGTCCCTTGCTGAGCAGCACCAATCCTTTGCTTGTCTTCATCAGAAAATCCCAGCATGCGAACCATTAGATCGAGAACCTGAAGCAATGAATACATGTATCAAGGTTGTATATAGGACAACAGTTTGCTTCTCTCTTGCATGAAATACACCTCCTTAAACAAGGGAGGGGACAAGGAATTCTGGCAGGAATATGAAAAACCATAATTGGGGACAACTATTAGCTCCGAATAAGCCGCCTGATGTTTACGAAGGTGGGCGCACCTCTTTACTGTGGTTTCTCTGGAAGTACGTCACTAGTAATTTGATTACAATGCGCCTGCAGATGAGAACACCCATTATAATAGGATATTACTGCTTTGTGAGAAATGTACATAAATGTATTGGCATAATACATATTTTCAACATTAATGGAACTTCCAGCAGCAAAAGAATTTGTCAAAAATCACAAGGCCAAAAGTATTTTGATTGATGTACCTGCTGTTGTTAAAGGATAGGTTTCCAATAATAGAGCAAATAAAATAGTATCGATGATATGCTTCCTCTAGAAAGAGGGCTTAATCTGAGGCATATAAAATTTAGGCAGTCTAACCTGTCAACAAGAAAATCAGAGTCCACTGACATCCTGTTTAACCTTGTCATACTTTGCTCAAGAGCTCGACGGAGTTTTTCATTATCTTCCTCGAGCTTCTTAACTCTATTCTTTCCTTCAGCAAGCACAACGTCAGCATGTGAAAGCTTTCCCAAAAGTTCCTCCTTTTCCCTCTTTAATGCTTCTGCTAGTTGGTGTGCTTCCTGAAATCAACAGTGGAAGAATTAAATGAATTACAAAATGTGGCCCAAAACATAAAACCTGAAAAAGCCTATATATGAACTGTCCTAGAAAATTCAAAAGCCTTCGAGAAAATGAGATCCATACACAAATTACGAAGCTCATTATGCTTGCTTATACAGAGTACAAAGCAGAGAAATAATACCAATGTTAATATTGCCTTAAATTTTAAAAGACAATCAAGCCAAGAAATTACACCTTCAACTGCCTGCTAAGCCTAGCTGATTCCTCTTTTGTGACCGACAACTCTTCGCCAAGACGTTCCTGAAAATGTAAATACCCACACAAATAAAACACATATACCTGCCCTTGCTCATATTCTTTCCCTAATAAAAAAGAGTTTACCTTAGCCTCAATTTCAGCATAATACTGGCCAAGAGCAGTTTGCAGATTAAGAACTTCCATATTCTTGGCATCTATTGTGCTGAAACAGCTATCCAGTTTTCTATTAAGCTCGTCTATAGTTTCTCTAGCCTTCACAAGTTCATTGCTGTTGGATACTTTAATTTCTTCCTGACTTAAGATGGCCTGCTTAAGAGCTTTCTCTAAACGTATGGTTTGAACCCTTTGCTGTTCATTGATTCCTCGGAGTTCCTCAATGACCTTACTGTCCTCATCCATTTTCTCTGATTCTTCAGATTCCTGTGAATTAGGCAAGTCAGGAGATTTTAGCAGACCTTCATAACATAAAAAATTTCTAGTTGGGACTGATGATCATTGTTTATGATGGTCAACCTATAAAGAAGGAGGCGAAGGGATAGACCTTTTCCAACAAATGCTGCTTGAGACGATTCAATTCTTGCAACGCTTTCTCCTTTTGCCGGTGTGCTTCCTTAAGGTCATTCTCCAGTTTATGCAATGATTTCTGCATTTCCTCCTTCTCGAGCAATCCCTGCAGAGACTTTATCAGTAAGACTAAACTGCTGTAAATTGGACTATATAAAATGCATACAAGGACATCCTTGCAACCCAATGTTACATGGATATTGAACTATTCAGCGTGCGTATGAGTAGAACTGCAACAAGGAAGATACATGCTCAAAGGTATTCAATATTTGGATGACTAGTAACTCAATTTAAGCAAGGGCCAAAGAGTCAAAAGGATATGGAAAAGAGATACCTCATTCATGCTACTTGAATGCTTATTCGAAGAATCCACATCATGCCTTTTGTCTTCACGAACTGGAGAAGAACGAGTTGCATTTAAGGCAGCCTCAAATTCTTCTTTTTCTTTCTACCATGAAAAATTGGTAAGGTTCAACATCTAAATGTAAGTGTTTGTGAATGTGTACAAATACATAGCTAAAATAAACTAAATACACACAAGGACAACTAGAAACGTGCAAAACAATTTTAGAAAAAGAATGATTAAAAATCATGCGAAGAAATATACCTTAATATTTCTATTCTCTTCCTCCAGGGAATCAATTATGTTTTTCAACTTCTCCACAGTGTCATCTGGTTCTCTGTCTCTTCTTTGTAACTCCATTTCCAACCTTCCTATCTCTGATATCTTCTGCTTTAACTCGGCATGTGTTCTGTTTATATCTCTCAACATCTGAAATCAGAAAACAATAAAAATGTGTAGAAGTCAGAAATAAGGTAACAATAGAGTAATGATATTTTCTAATTACAGCAGAATGAAAGTGTGTGCATCATTAACTATAATCGATATCAATCCCACACAAAAGCAACAATGATCATACGGCACTTCCTGATAAGATCAAAAAAATATTTCACATACTTTATACAACAATTATCACGAGCATTCAAATAACTTCAAATACATTAACTCGTCAATTACTTTAGGCAATGCCAGAGGCCAAATACTGCAGAATAATGGAAAATAGCAGTAAAAGCAACTATAACCACTCACTTTATTCTTTTCATCCTTTAGTAAGGTCAACTCCTGCTGAAATGATCCATTCAACTTCTGCTCCTCTAAAAATAGAATAGACGAGTCACCAGATATTCAAAGATGCATAGCTCTGAAACCAGGTCTTCAAATAATAGATGTATACCTTGTAACCTCAACTGCATATTTGCCATCTTGCCACGTTCTTTATCAAGTTCCATCATTATTTGTTTCATTTGAGATTCATGAGTTGCTTGCATCACTGTGAGGGATCTGATTTTGTCTTCCATTGCATCTGAGAGTTCCTACAGGGCATTAAAACAGCCATCATTCAGTTCAATCATTGCAATGAAAAAGTGTAAGTGTGTAACATTTTAATAGCAATTCTGGAGACAACGAAAGACTTCCAATCACAAGAGCCAAATGTGCAGAACACGCCAATAATTTTAATTAGGTCTCATTATCTTCAACAGTTAGCCAATTCAAAAGCATGCGAGATAAATTGCCAGTAATTTATAGCAGAGAGTAAAAAATTGAAAGTTTACCTTTGCACTGGTTGAAGTTGCCCCATTGCTTAGTCCATCATGTTTATTTACAGTCCCATTGGACAGGGTGCTTCCAGCAGCACGGATTTTTGTTGAAGCTTTACTAAGGCGATTAGGTGAAACATCACCATTACCCTGAAGAGTTTAAGTTAAGATCAGAAAAAACAAACAGCATTAAAGGTGAAAATACCTTCTAAGACGTTTGATAAACATGTACTAGCTCAGTGGCAAAACAAGATCACTTCAAATTATTTAGTTCCTACATATAAAATTAAGGTCCTTGGGTAATTTATTGTCCACAATACATAATTTAGGTTTTTAACATATTGTCTCAGAGTTTCTTCTCATCACCTAGTTCCTCTGGCTACATCTGCCCAAGACAGGCGGTGTTATTATCCAAAATATCCTTAGGTAAAATCACATCTAAGTAGATCCATATATTATATTGAATCATAAAACTCAAATGTAATCACTTTCCACTAGTCTCTCTACCTTAAGAACAGTTTTAGATGCACCATGAGCAGCATTTGTACTAAGGAGATTCTGTTTTAGCGAGCCATTTTCATTAGTCAATCTCGAAATCTGATCCTGCCAAGCATAAAATAAAAACTGCATAAGAGGCACTCAAGCTTACAAGCCCAGAACATATAACCACACAAGAATCCCATCACTCATAAGAAAACTTTGCATATGAGTTAGTTAGCAAGTAAAAGAGACAAGAGGTTGATTGTATTTTCCAATCTCCGGACATATATCACACGTAGAGTGGTAGCTGGAATTCCAACTGGCGACAACTAGCTCTTACCAAAACCTTATCCACCATGCATGCTAATTTCTTTTCACTTCTTTTTTTGTTTCTTCCTTACTTTCCTTTAAAGAAAATAACATAAGTACTTCAAGACTAACAGGAGTCAAATGCCACCTTAATTTGACTGATTGTAGCTGTGCTAAACTAAAGTGTAGACCAAATGCAAGAATCACACCTCACACATGAGCAATTATCCAGTATTCTCCATAACTCCATAGTTTGGTACAACTACATTTTGAGCTATTCATAACCATCAAACTTTTGGCAGCAATAGCACAAAAAATCAGAATGCACGAAATAGGAATCAAAATAGCTTTTAACACTAAACACTACTTAATACTTACTGGGAAAAATATATCAGTTTATAGAATACCTCTTTCTCCTTTAATAAAGCTGCATAAGTAACTGATAGAGCCTTTATTTCTGACTCAGATTCCTGAAGTCTCCTGATTTCTGTTTTGTACTGATCGATCTGCCAAAAAGACAAATATTGAGAAACTATGTTATTCAATACGCACAAGAAGAACCAAGAGGGAAAAGAATTCCACCATGCAACAGATATGGCCAAATAAATGACTTATATCATTTGATCCAAGACCACCAAACATATTCCTTGCAATATATATATATATATATATATATATATATATATATTAATTAGATTTTGTTCTTTCAAGACAACAGAAACTTATCGAAAATAACCAACACCATGTTAAGTGATTCATCCAAAAAGCAAAAAAGAAAACTGCTTTATCACAGAGCATAAGCCAGAACATTCACTGCCTTCACCACAAATTCTAGAACGCTTCAGACACCACTGCCAGTACATAAAGCCGCCAATGCAACCATCAAGCAAAAACATTCATCCACGTCCACGATAATCAGGGAGACGGAGAGCCCAAAAAAGGCACAGTAAATAGAACTCAAATCAATACAGCATACAATTTACAAAAAACATCCCGTCAAAACCGTTTCTACTCGGCGCATGCATCAGTAATTAAGGTGATTGAAAGATGCCCCCAAATATGCAATTACATTAAGATGTAAGATAGACGCAATAATCACACACGCACAAACAAATTAAGAGTAAGATCAAACCAAATAATACACAGCTAAATCCTAAATACCTCGTGATTAGAAGGAGACTCAAATCCATTAACGATTGGCGAATGTGTCGGTGCAGTGGGATTGCGCGAAAATCTCCGCTCCGAACCTGAACTGCCGTTCTCGGATTGATCTCGCGGCGGAGAAGTATAAAGCGACAGCTCCTCATCGTCGTCTTCGTCGTGGACATCCAGTGCGATTTTACTCAGACTTTCCTTTAAATTCGCCACCGAACTCCACATCGGCATCGAGATTTACGCGCCAAAATCTCCTTTCCCTCTTTCCCCTTTCACCTAGATTTTGGAATGTGGCAGAAAACTGAGGAGAAAATAATTAGGGGAAATATGACGAGATTGAATTGAATTTTGCGATTTGATTGAGGGGGTTTTGATGCGTAAAACGCTAGATCTGAGAGAGAAGGAAAAACTCACAAAATAAAATAGGTTCTTTTTTTTTTCTGACCTGGCATTTCCAAATCTCAGTATTCGTCGGATGATGTAATAAAATAGATAAGTAGGCCAATTCCTTTTTCTATGATTTTTTTAGATGGGCTTGCAACAAGGCCCAATTAACTAAACTGGATTACATTACTCATTTTAGTTTCTGTACTTCGCTTACTCAATGCATTACAGCTTTTACTCTTTGCACCACACATATTTATATTAATACCTTTCACTCTAAAAAAATTTTATTTTACTTGAAAAAAAATAAAAAAATATGTTCGAACACATAATTTCGAACATGTTCACCTTGTTCAATAAGATTAATTCAAATGATTCCAATACTTAGAAAAAAGTTGGTTCAAAAACTAAAGTTTGAACAACTCAACAACCTTATTTGTTCGAAAACTAAAGTTTGAACGACACTTAGAAAAATTCAGGGTGCAAAGGTGTTAGAAAATATTTCCTGAATGAACTATGTTCAAAATTGAAGTTCGAACCACTCCAATATATTCGAAAACTTAAATTTGAACGTCATGAACTCCATTTTCTCCAAGTGTTGTTCGAAAAATAGAGTTCGAACCACTCCAAAATATTCAAAATTTTCAATTTGAACGAATCGCGATCTGGAAAAAAAAACACCATAATACGTTCTAAACTCGATTATTTTAGATCAATACACTCATACTGGCATCTAATATTTCTAATAAACTATTAGAAGTTGATGAATACTTCGACTAATTTATTTTCTTTTTTAATTTTGAATTTATGGTGGTGCATTAAGTAATTTTAGTATATGAACAAGTAATAAAAGAGTATTGAAATAACTTCACAGTTTTTTTTTTGGTGATGCAAAGAGTAAAATTAGTAGTGTAAATAGTCGCTCCTTTTTCCTTTAGAATTTTTATTACAATTTCAAATTAAATTCTACTCTATATTTTATTTCATGGTACACACCATGGGTACTTTATGAGATATGAATATAATGATATGATGTTATGTTATTGAGGAAGTCTCTCGTAACAGAGCTCAATTTATTAGACAGATTTTACCGACGTCTCACACAGTATACTCGTCCGACATTAACGCGTGGGCTCGTGCATTATGCTCCATAATTAACTTTTTAAAATAAATATATACCCTAAAATAGAATTAGTGAATCCTAAAATTAAATTGAATTTTTTTTTTTCCGGCGTCTCCCATAATGTATTGATCCGATATTGACATGTGGGCTCATGCACTACACTCAATAGTTAATTGGGGTGAAATAAAATATTTTTGAAAAAAAAAACTGAAAAAAAAAAAACTAAAAAGGAAAACGAGAAAGTGGAAAAATAAAATGAAAGGTCAATTGTGACTTGGGCTGATTTGGGGAGGGCCTATGCTCAATTGGGACGGGGTTGGGTCGGTTTAGAAACAAATTAATCACATGACCAGTGTTTTCCACTACACACCTTACTGAGTAAGCACTGAGAGTGTAAAAATTGTTTTAATTGGTTTAAATATCACGAATTATACATGATTTTTGATATTTAACATTAATTTTAAAATATTACTTCTACAATATGAATTTATATTTTTTGGTAATTACAACATCAATTCAAAATTGAGTGCAATTACAAACACAAAAATCATGCAAAATACTTAATTGATTGAACATTTTTTAGGTAGAGATTGAAGAGGCGAATTTGTATGTGTATGTATGCACATTACACGTGTACACATGGGTACTACGCCAATTTTAATTGACTAAAATTCAAAATGATGTTATAACTGCAAAAAAAATATTATATTGTACGTATAACATTTTAAAGTTCATGTTAAAAATCAGAATTCATGTATAATTAACCAATTAAGCTTTCAAATTCATAAACTCGTTCAAATAGGTTATCGATCGACTAAAAATATGCTTGGTCGAAAAAAGAGAGGTTTATAATCAATAATTGATCATCATCCCCAAGTGATGGATTACACCTTCGGGTTTTTGATCCCATTGAAATTCTGATCCCATCGAAATTATGATCGGGATTACTCCATCGGATTTTTGATCCCATTGGAATTATCATTGGGATTATCTCATCGGAATTTTTGAACTTTGATCCCATCGTAATTCTAATCCGAATTACCATCGAGATTAGTCCATTAAGATTATCATCGGGATTACCATATCGGAATTATGATCGAAATCCCGATGGAAGTAATCCCGATTGTATTCCCGACCGTATGTGGGGGTTGAGGGGATATTACTTTTGATAAGAAATGCTTATAACTCTGTTCAAAATGGCAGATTGTCTGAAAAAAGTCTTACAGTATTCTTACAAAAAACTTCCAAGTATGGAGCCTGTGTCGTTTTACATTGGAAAATGAAAAAGCAAGGTTATTTAAGTAAAAGTGGGTATTTATTGAATGTTTTTCTTATATTGGATAAAAAGAATTTATACTTTAGAGAGGTGGGTATTTTTATTTCCAACTCTATATTAATAGTAGTGAAACATTATATTGTACAAATATTTAAGAAGAATCTCAGTCGAATTCTCACAATAAAAGAGATCAGTGATCAACTGACATCCACAAGACAAAGACATGCGAATATATATGCGTGTGATTGCACACGTTTTCCCTAATCATATAAAAAGGTTAGAAACAAATTAATCATATGACCAGTCTTTTCCACTACACACCTTACTGAGTAAGCACTGAGAGTGTAAAAAATATTTTAATTGGTTTAAATACCACAAACTATACACGATTTCTGATATTTAACACTAACTTTAAAATATTACTTCTATAATATGAACTTATATTTTTTTACAATTATAACATCAGTTCAAAATTAAGTGTAATTACAAACACAAAAATTATGCAAAATAATTAATTGATTAGATATTTTTTAAGTAGAGATTGAAGAGACGAATTTGTGTGTTTGTAAGCACATTACACTTGTACACATGGGTACTACATCAATTTTAATTGACTAAAATTCAAAATGATGTAATAATTGCAATATATATATGTATATATATTGTACGTATAACATTTTAAAGTTCATATTAAAAATCAAAATTCACGTATAGTTCGTGATATTAAACCAATTAAACTTTCAAAGTCACTGTTTTTCCTTCTCCCAACTCAAAAGGGAAGTAGGGGGAAAAAGGCTTATGATCATGATCTCTGCAGCGGCTAGGAGAAAAGCTGGCTGCATTTTGGCCCTGCAATTCCCCTTTATAATGCTGCTGGTGCTGAAAATGTATCAAACTAGGTTTACCAGCCATGCTATGAAGCACACAAAAACTGAGCAGGACAATGTAGAGAAACTAGGCTTTCCAGTCCATTGGTGGTCTGCAGAGAGAGAGCGAGAGAGAGAGAGAGAGAGAGAGAGAGAGAGAGAGAGAGAGAGAGAGAGAGAGAGAGAGAGAGAGAGAGAGAGAACCGAGAATTCGATGTTTTACTAAAAATGCGTGTGAGATCTTGGCATTCTTCTTGGTCTATTCCATCAGAGTCGGCCTCCTAGCCACACACCATTTCCAGTTCTTGGAGCCAAGAAGTAAATCGGGTGGCTAGACGTGCTAGCAATGCAGCTTGTTTGACAAAGTCGACTTCATATTCAAGGTTAAAATCATTTGGATTTTACCAGGTAGGATGCCCATATCTCATCTGCTGGAGGCGGCGGAAGAACCCAGTGCCCTGGTATGCGGCTGCATCCAAGTTGCCAAACAACCATAAGATGAAGAAATATTGAACAGGATCATGATAAGAGGAAGGACTGAGCAGCTAAGGCTAACCAAAGATTTTTTCCTCCCTAAAATACAAGAATCACACATTGCGCAAGAAATTTCAATCTCAGAGGGATAAGTGAATAGACTATAAAAACTAGGAAATCACTGAACAATAATGCGAAAGCAAAATGATCACATCATGCCTAAAGGCTAAAACTAAAAGGATGACAGAAAATGATAAAGGGTTTCTGTGTACAGTTATACACATTAAATTGGTCGGCCAGAGATAGAGAAAGGATGAGATTTATGTACCTTCCTCCAGGTCTTATATATGCATCCCATGTTCTTCTTACCTGCAATTAAGGATAAAATCAACCACAGCACTAGAAACTTCTTATAGGTCAACACTTTGGATGAGGTAATAATGCAATAGAATATTTTTTAAAGAATGACTCACATTATATTGAAAGTCTATAACAGACAAATCCTGTGTTCGTTCAATCAAAGGTGTTCGTAGAAATTACCTCGATGAGTGTACCCATATCAGTATTGCTACCATGATAGTAATGGTAAAATTCCATGGGTAAATTTGCAAGAGAATCATAGGCACTGCTAGGACCAGGTCCAACTCCATTAGGTATTCTAGATACATTAGAAGCAACCATCTTTGAAACTCTGTCACTGGCAGTATCATTTTTCTGGTCTTGGGTTTCTGTATCTCCACCATTATTGTTGTCTGGTTCTGTTGCATCTGCTGCACAACTCTTGATGTGTTTTCTTGATTCCTCAATTGTAGCAATAGCATCCTTAGCAGCATCTGTATCAGGAGTAACCATTGATTGTCGCTCTTCTTCCTCAAACGCAGCTCTAACTCGTTCAACAAACTTGTTATCCTCTTCTGGAAGAAAATGACCTGCATGTTGACATTGATGGATTGAGTAAAGATGTTTGATCAACTTTTTTATGATCCTATGGATTTGCAGATTTCGCGACTCATTTATTTTGGAAAGATAGACCCTCTAGTAATTTGACAAAATGCCTAAACGTCATACTTTTAAGGATCTATCTCATCCATAAATTAATGTTTTCACCTTGTTTTTTCATTTTCTGTATTCTGAGGGAGCGCAGTTCCTGCAGCTTTTCAACAATCAACACCAGCTCAAGCTGAAATTATTTACAAAAAAAAAAATTATGGTCAGTGCATGGCAGTAATTAACTTGTTTTTGCGCACTACTCTTCAATGTTAATTGGAGAGTGCAAACAGTTCAAGAAAAGTTCAAACGTGGGAAGATATCTGTTATGCAGGAAGCTGTGACACTACTCAAAATGCAAGAACAATTTTCCAGGGATTTCAATAGTTTACATGCCATGAAAAATGTAAGTGTCATGATTTCCTTAACCTCTTACCTCCGACTCCAGTCTTTTCTTCTCCTCTTTTGCCTTAAGCTTGGCTATCTCCTTCAACTTTCCTACCTGCAAAATAATAATGCTTCTTCTAAGCCAAAGAGATACAAGGATGTCTTAACTCAAGAATTAACTAAAGGTTCTCTGTTCACAAAACAGTTTGTAACAATGAAGATAAAAGAACCCCCCCCCCCCCCCCCCGCCAATTGAAAGCAAATGACCGAACATGCAAAATAAATAAATCAAAAGAAGTAACATGAAGGCACCATGTGTGCAAAATTCATCAGATTATCTCTACATGGATCATCATATTTGGCTCTGCGTAGATACTTAAAATCAAAATATAAAGTTAGTTCATAGAAGGAGAACGCTTGAGCTCATGCCATAAGAAATACAGCATACATGAGAAGTGCTTATGTTGCAGCAGTTTGGACAATTGTGCATCATATTTTTCAAGCATTCCACATCATTCTCTGCACAAAAACTTAAAGATAATCTATTGTTTAGACTTCTACTTAACCGTATATTGTGTCTGATTCTGAGTCTAAGTCTTCAATTTCAAAATCAATCATAAGGCTTTAGCATGCTTATTAGCCTACACATAATACTAAATAAGGCGGCCAGCTTTTGAACATTGCAACCTCACACCCAACAGGAAGCTGCATGCCATGGCCAATATTCATTGAAGTATTTCTTGGTACGAACATATTACATAGTCTGCAGTCCATACCTTGGTTTGAGCAATGTCTTTGGCGATCTCCCTTTTCCTCCACTCATCTGTTTCTTTATCTATCTTATCAAATTGCTCATGCTCCTAAACAACAAAGACAAACAGGCAATCAAAAACCTAAACTTGCATCTGAATTTTTACTATGAAAAGTCTAGTATATTTCCACACCTTGGCTAAGTTCTC
Source organism: Perilla frutescens (assembly GCA_026008535.1). Classification (NCBI taxonomy): domain Eukaryota; kingdom Viridiplantae; phylum Streptophyta; class Magnoliopsida; order Lamiales; family Lamiaceae; genus Perilla; species Perilla frutescens. The sequence goes on along the minus strand of BRKX01000002.1, from coordinate 38,405,506 downwards.
GGCTACTCGCCTCCTTTTCCTTTTCCGCCAAAGTTTATTTCTTTTATACTTCTCCATTTTATCAGCCAGCCTTTTCACAGCAGATTTTTCTTCCCAAGGACTGTTCTCATCTGTGACAACCCTGAATGGCTCCAGCAGAAATCTCAGTTTCGACATTACAGCATTGGCAGCGTTCAACGACATAGATTCTTGAAACCCAACCTCGACGCCATTTTCCTTCATAAACTTGGAAAATCTATTCATAGACACATCTCCACACCCTTTATCTTCACCTTCACTAATCCCTTCTCTTTCTTTCATCCGAATCATCATCTCCAACTCTTTTTGCCTGCTCAGTTAAACTTCAATCAAAATCCACTATCACCACAAATTTAGAATGGTAATAATTTATCAACCAGCCAACATATAATCAAGCTTTCACCTCTCTCTTAAATTATAACACAAATTTCGGCTGTGATTGTAGATCAAACATTCCATGTAAATATCAGCAAAAATTGAATGCAATTTCAGTTAAAAAGAACACCAGTTGAAGTATAGAGATGCTGTTACATTGCTTTGGCGATGTTCAAAGTATCGTGAAGTTCTTTGAGGCGGTTGCTCGTGTTTGCCGAAGTCCAGAACGAAGCAGACGGAGGGGGCACAGGTGGCAACGGCGGCGGCGGCGGCGGTGGTGGGGCCCATTTCGGGAGACCCGAATTATACGGAGCCAGACCCATCGGATTCATCGTCTTCGTTCAATTTTGCCGCAACTAAAACTAAATCGATCTCAATTGTCTATTCCCTAATACATATCAATCCAATTTACAAACTTTTTTCTTTTTTCTTTTTTGAGGAAAAATTAAGGAAAATCACATTTTTGCCATGAATTAGGGGTCTTTTTTTTCTTCTATTTGTCCAACATAAAGAATAAAGATTAAATTCAATGTTTATTTAGATTTAAAAAAAAACATAGGTGATGTTATGTACTCCCTCCGTCCCATTTATATAGTCCATTTTATCATCGCACGTAGATTATAAATATTTATGAAAACAAGATATTAAAATTTAACTTTCATTATTATCCTTACTTAAAATTAATGACCCTACAAAATTTAAATGGTTGAGTTTTAATTTCCAATACATAGCAAGGGTATATTTGTATATTATCATGATAATTAATACTATCTATAATTATGGGACTATATAATTGGGACACCTCAAAATAGTAATAGGGACTATATAAATAGGACGGAAGGAGTATGATTTTATTTTTTGGAAAGTTCGATGGAATGTAATCAGAATGAAATCGTATTCCCACGTTCATCCTCATTTCTATGGTTGGTATGATTTTTTCAATTGGAAATGGTCATTCCCAAAGAAATCACATTATCATTAACATATGATTAGCCATTACTCCATGCTCCCATCGTATTATGCATTCCTAATTATCAAAATAAATTTTATTTTTTATTTTGCAAAACTATACTTTGTTTTTTATATTGACAAATGAAATCTCATATTCTTATAAAATATTTTATTAAAAAAACAAATTTATGAATTTTTCTTAAAAAATCATTAATAATTTATTAATGATTCATAATTTTTTTAAAAATTTCACAAAAGTACTAATGATATTATAGGATTACATAAAATATACAAACCCGCTAATCATTAGTGAAATACTTATTTAAAGTATACTCAATTTTTTTCACAAATGTTAATAAAGTAAAAAAAATCACATAATATTCAACAATATATTATTAAAATATGATAGTATATTTGAAAGAAGAGTAATTTGTTATTTAGAACAAAATAAGTCAATTCGTGTATTTTATTTATTAATTAGATATTGTTATAATAAAATCAATTCAAAAATGTAAGTTTCATTCATATCGTATAATTTGTGATATCAGTCAAAGAAATGGTAATAGTCATTCTATTCCATTTCCATCACCATTCCATTACTAAGTTCATTTCATTCCCACTTGATTCCATTCCGACATACCAACCATCCCTAGTGTCACTAATGGAAATCGAAATTTTATTGATTTTCACGTGAAAACTGGAAATAAATTTGGATGGGTGCTTATAATTTTAAGAAAAAAAAAGTAATGAAAAGTCGTGTCTTGTTATATGCAACGCAAGTATAATTCATTAATCACGTCATATCAAATTCAAATAAAATATAAAAAAAGTCCTTACATGTTTTCACTTTTCAGGTACTTTAGAGTAGTACAGAATTTTCCTTAAATTTTAACTTTCATAACATAACGAACGTGAATATACATACATACTTTCAAGTCCATTATAATTAGAGCTTCATAAATTTGTCTAAAAACTTATTATTTTTATTTTTTTATATATAAAACTATTTACGCTAACATGGGCTCCTTACTGTTGTTCACACATTACCCCAATGTAAGCATCTAATTTCAAAGCAAATAAACTATAGCTATAATATATTTTCCAAATATAATTAAAGTACATAATATTATTGTAGAAGACATTTAACAAAGAGTCAGGATGGCCGAGTGGTCTAAGGCGCCAGACTCAAGTTCTGGTCTTCGTGAGAAGGCGTGGGTTCAAATCCCACTTCTGACATTTCTTTTTGTGCCATAATATATATATACTTTTCCACACAATCTCATTCATTCTAATTTTCCACTGACAAAGATTCGTATTTTCCACATTCACAAAGATTCTCAGACAAAGAATCTTCTTCATTCCTCACAATGACAAACATTCTTGAACCAAATTTCTTAATTATATTTATGTGACAACAACATAATTACACAAATGTTAAAACAGGTCCTAAAATCCCGTTAGACATGGAGTTTTCTCATTATACAACATTTGTGTGTGTGTGAGAGAGAGAGAGAGAGATGAATATGCTGTTAGCTTTACTGACCCTCTTATGTATCTTTTTTTTTTCAAATCATTGTTAGAAAGCTGTTCACCTCATCTTGAAACTCCTCATCTCTTAGTTTTCAGAGATAGGGCGATGATAGTTCATTGAACCTAACATTTAGCACTTCCATGTGCTGTAAAACGGGAAAAGCAAGAATTCCTCTGTACTCTTTATTGTGTTGTCCTTTCATGGCAAAAACAAAAGCTGAAAGCCGACGTTTCCGACATGCTTGCTACTACATATAGCGATGTATCTGGCCCTTCTAGTCTTCCCAACAAACTTTGTTTTCACCAAGGATAAGTTTTTTCTTGAATTTTTTTTTTGTCTTGAACTTTGCATTCCTGTCCTTGGTTTATCTTTTCAGCTCTATTAATTAAATGGCTTTCAGTTCAGTTTCCTTATTATCTTTACAATTAGCAAAGGGTGCTTGTGTTTAAAATTCATTATTGGATGAAGAAACTGGCAATAACTTACCATAACCACCTCATGATTCAGACTTTTTTGCCTTTTCCTTGTTATTTATTGGTCCTGTGGTGCAGTTTTCAACTGGAAAGAAGCCAAATACGCGTGGTTGGTTAGGACAAGATTGAAGAACACTTAGTGAGGACAAGTAGGATGTCTTAAGGAGTTGGTCCCCCACAATCTTGGCTAATTTGAGATGTCTTTGACCTTGAAGTTTTAGGCGTTAGCGAATCACAATTGTACTGTTTCATTAATAAAGGGAATGGATACAAGGACAGACAGAGAAAAATGGCACATAGAAACAGAATATGTTGTTGTTCTTATGGCCTATCTCCAGCAGCATGTCGCTCCTCGGGACCCTCTATGTCTCCTCCTGTTTCCTCACGAAAGAGTTGAGTTTCGGTTGCTTGTAGAACTTGGAATCCTTAGATCATGGTCCATGTAATGTTCAAACCATAACAGGATTCAGTCATCATTGTTCATGGAGATAGGTTATAAAAAAAGTTGAGATTCTTTTTTTTCTCTGATTCATGATGTAATAATGCTGTTTGATTACTGAAGATTGATGTGAATGTGTTGCATAAGTTGGGATTAATCATGTCTCAAAGTAAATCATGCTAGTAATAGTTGCAAATAGATCAAAACAGCCCTTCTATGCAGCTGTTGCCTAATTGCCATTGAATCATCTGCTTGCTTCTTCTTATGGGATTTTTTCATGCTTTTGATGATCGATGATGCTCGATAAACAGTTAAATACGCTGTATATCTTTTTTGCTTTGTGATAATACAAGGGCAAATATTTGTATCATCTAATGTGGTAAAACTTGTGAAATAATGTCAGAATGTCTTTAGCTAGAATGATCACATGCCAAATACTGGTGGACCAAGCATCAATTTGTCTGAGGCTGCTTCACAAAATGGAATAAAAATTTCCACAACGGAACAAAAAGAGAAAAATGGGAACATGTGAGGCCCTTTTGAAACCTCATCCTAAAAAATGAAGCATCAAGCTACAAGATGCCAAAGGTATCTTGTTCTGTTCTCATCTGCAACAACGAACCGTTTCATTTCCTTCTCTGAATAATCACTCATCATCACAAACTCAATACGAATTTTAGGGGTGAAATATGAGAATATATTCAATAAAAAGTGTCTACAGATCTATTTCTCCACCACAGATATCACATATGTACAGTGGGGAGAAATTTCATGTTACAACACAAGGATTGACAGATGCACAATGCCCTGAGTGGAATTTCAAAATTTGTTCACACCCTTTTTCCCCCCTAAAAAGTTATGAAAAAGAGAAAGAACTAGTACATCATGAGGCTAAAGGAGACAAGGGCTGAAATATATGGATTCGTCGTGCCTTATCCAAAACTTCTACCATGCATTTCTTGAATCTGATATCTGTTCAGTTCGATGTTGTTCTTTCTTCTATGTGCAGATTGCAGATTCTCTCATTTTTCTGAAATATTTTGAAAAATCAATCATTAGTCCTAATGCAAGACTTACAAATTTGAAAGGAAAAAAAATCAAGAATCTGCTATGGACTTTCTACCTATTGATCTTTTGCAGTACAGAATGGCTTCATGGATTGAGCTCTCATCACCACACCAAGCACTACTAGCACGAGACGGGCTTATTCTAGGGGAAGCTTGAGGGGAAGCGGCCCAACTCTTGGCCTTTTTCAGGGCAGCTCCATTGCTGATCTTCTTGAAATCGGGCCAATCAACAGCAGAGCTAGGCCTAGGTGAAGCCTGCAGAGAATTACTCCAGCTTCGAACCTCACAAACCTTTCGTTCAAGATCATCAACTCTACTACTCTTCCTCGAGCACCCTTTAGTCTGATACAATGGCCTCATCAATCCAAAACACTTCTGCAAGATTCTCTTGGATGATCTTCTCCATCTCTCAACCAAACACCATTGTTTCTTGCTTGTATCAAATGTATTTCCCATTGTATACGAAGAAACAGGCGAAGGAGGAACAGAACTCGATGTTTTTAAGGCTTCCACCTTTGATCTGTCAACATAGACCGGCCTGATGTGCCCGTCTGAAAATATTTCATCAGCATGAACAAGGGCAGCATGGAATGCTGTGAGAGAAACATCAAAGTTGAAGTTCTGATCTTTTTCGTGCAGCGTTGGCCTGATGATCTCGGTGAGAACATCAAGGGATTGCTGCTTTCTGTCTACTAGCCAACTGTAAGAAAAACTCTCAGTGGCTAATGGCTTAGAGTTTTCCATGGTGAAATGGAAATTTAAGTGCAGTTTGAGCTGAAAATGGAGGAAGTAGTGGTTTTTTTATACTAGCAATTTGGGTGGAGAGGTGTGAGAATTGTTTATATTGGCCACAACACAGCGAGTTTCATGGATGCTTTGCAACTTGATCTGGTTTTTATATGTGTGTGGATAAATGAAATTATCAGCAACAACACATGGCTTGTCACATATCACTCTAACACCAGTTTGGTAATTTGCATTTTAGATTAACTAACATGTCAAGTATATATCAATGTTGGAATATATTTTCTCGATTTCACCCACATATAAATATAATGTGTTATTACTTTTTCCGATTAATTTGTTACCAATCTAGCATCTTGTTTTGTTTTGTTTTTTCGTGATCTATATGTTCAAGTTTCGCTCAACTAATTCTAGAACAATCCTCCTCTGTCTCCTAACCACAGATGGAGTTTCAAGAGAGGCAACCGTGCACGAAATATTCAATCATCCCCAAAGATTTGGATAGGTTCTCCACTTTCAAATTCCTCATTTTTTTCCGATCTTTCTTTTAGTGACAAGGAGAAACTCATATGCCATAACTACATATAAGAGAAACAAAGGACACTATGCAAACTCAGCTTAATTAGATATTGGTGGGACTCGATCTCATAATCTTTTAGTCATAAACTCATTCACCCTATCAACTAAGTCATCGAAAAGGGACAATTTTCTTCCCAAGACGCACGAGTTTGTCCTAAACAACATGAAGTTTATGATATGTTAGAAAACAGGCAATCTTAGTGAGTGGACATTAGAAAGTATGTTGTTGGATGTAATTAACAAAATAAAGTTGTTGCAATATAAAAAATATCCAAAGGTTGTCGAATGCACTTGGAATGTAGAGAACAACAGCCTGAAAATTCAGACTTCTAATCATTACTATAATAAGCATTGAAGCCCAAATTAATGATAAAACAATAATGGGTCCTCAACAAAACATCCTAATCTGAACAAAATAATTAACTACTTATTTTAATAATAATAATAATAATAATAATAATAATAATAATAATAATAATAATAATAATAATAATAATAATAATAATAATAATAATAATAATAATAATACCGAAAGGCCAAATTCAGGATTAAATAATTAATTAATTTCCAGGAGGTTTATGGGCAGTATTGAAGCAAGTTGCCAGCAGAATAAGGCATGGACCATGCTTCAGACAGTGACATTCTGTGTCCGAAAACATTTAAACTAGCAGAAGTGGCCAATTACAAGCTTCCAAGATTTATCAGAACAGCTTACCCTGTTACATGCCATCATTTAATTATGACGTAAAACAAACACGAGATGCAATATTTTTCTACAAGTTAGTATAGTCCACATGGATTATTATCCTGTCCTAAAATAATACTAAATTTTTGCGACCACTAAAAATGCTGGTGGTCATGGGTTCGAATCGTCTCACATGCACTTCCAAATTAAAGAAGTGTGAATGCCCTGTTGTTTTCACCTTAAATTTTCGATTGACAAATTTACGCAAAAATTTGTAACGAAAAAAGAGCAAAAGAGGAGACAGGGGTCCCGAGTTGTAGGGACGAAACGCAAAGGAAAAGGTAGAAAAGTTTGAAGAAACGAGAAAAAAAGTTAGAATTTGAACAAAGTAGAGGTCCCAAATTTTGATTTCCACCAACACAAACTAAAGGGCTGTCTGTTTATTTTTACTTGTTATTTTCCAGACATTTGTGCCTTTTAATGATGTCAACTTTAAGAATTTTTCTTTATTTATTTATTTTTGCATTAATCAAAGGTAGTGCAGAGATTCACTTTATCACAAAAAGGAAATGAGTGACATTTTCTCCTTTTCTTTGTGTCTTACCATTTCAGTAGTTTCTCCAACTTAGGAAGGAAATGGAATGGTGAAGTAACATTCTTGATCGAACTTCACTTATGGCAAGAGAATTTATATCTTTATGCTGTTTGAAAATCTTCAAGGGTATGAAAGGCTACGTGTAAAGCCGTAGTAAGACATATGTTTGCAAGGTAAATTCAGCTGCCTTATTATATCCAACCAATTTTTGTTATTTTTAATTTTTATCAGCCGGCCGATAATTTTTTTTATTATCGGACTGTTACAATAGATAATCAAGTATCACGAATAAATTTTTCGGTCTGCCGAAATATTTATTATTGAACAAAGTAAAGGATATAAATAACCAAAATTTACGGGTCCGGAAACACGTGTTGGCTGCAGAATGACGGGATGTATTACATCCCTTACAGTAGAATTAATTACCATGTTTGCAAGTAGTAGTCGATGTTAAACTAAATCAAAGGTAGATAAACAAGTCATTATTAAAGAACAAAGTAAGAAATAGTATAGAACACTAAAAGGGATTCACACAAAGCTTGCAAAGAGATGAGAATGGAAAAAACTAATTAATGGAGGCTAGAAGTAAGTGCCCAATTATAACGGTTATATTAGGACAATACAAAAAGACAAGACTATCATTAATGATTAAACAATATTACATATATTTCTAACAGTCGATTTGTCACAAAATCAAAATTTTAAACGTAAAAGAAATGAAAATCAATTCAAATTAGCTAGTAAACCGAACCATAACTCTTGGTTTGAATAGCTTGACCAAATATATACATGTATGTATATATAGTGGATCAAATGAGAATCAGAATCCCATTTGAGAATTAAGAATTAATCAGAGTTGTAGATCTTTATTTTTGGACAGTGAAGATCTGTATCCGAGTTTGAGTTAAGTGGTGGCAATTTTGTAATATTAGGATTATTTTAATGAACTGGTGGTAGTTTTGTAATATTTGAGCTGAATCTTTTTAACATTACTATGATAAGTTTTAGCATTGCTGTAATTAGTTTTTTTTTTTATCGAAGGTAACCCGCAGCCGCTACCGAGGTGCGCACTGGGTAATTAGTTTTAGCATTATTGTGACTAGTTTTAGCATTATCAAAGAAGATAATAATTTTAGCATTAACGTGATTAGTTATGTCTTATTTAATATGCAGATTGTGTTAGTACTACTTTGGAGATTTCTCCTGGGATGTCTGAATTTTATATACCCGCTTGATGGGCATGTGGTTATCTTCAATGATGAATATTTGTAAAATATCTCGTTGCTTCTATCATCTTGATGAGTGAAGACAATTTTAGCTTTTGTTCTCCTTGTATTTTCATCTTCTGTAGCTCTTTTAACACCTATAAATTTTTTATATAATATTGTTAAGTAAACAAAATAACAAGGCTAAAAACATAATTAAATGATAAAGATAAAAGTAGTGAACAATAGTGTCAATGGTAATACTAAAATAATATATGATGATACCAATTTAGTGAATAGTAATCCTAGTACCACAAAATGTGTCATGCATTGGTTTATAATGTTCATGTTAACTTTTTCACACATATGTTTTCTAATGTTAAGAATAACAATGATAATGATAATTCAACAAACTGTAACAGTGCTTGTTCATGGTTGGTTTATAATGCCTCTGACAAGTTTTTTATGCTAATGATAACAAAGGGTTATACTGATGCTAAAATGAGAAATGACAATGTGTGCTAAAACTGCAAACGATAATGCTAAACACAACAAATTGTGCAGATAAATCATACAATGTTAAAAGTGGTAGGTTTAATATGTTTCTATAAGTTTCTCGACGTTGAAAAAATGAAACTGCTAAATTATGATGAGACAATGCTAATAGGGGATGGACTATATTGATAATTCAACAAAGCTGTAATAGCGTTGTTCATGATTGGTTTATAATTTTCCTCGCAAATTTTCATGCTATTGCTAAAATTAGAAATGATAATGCTAAAACTGTAAACGATAATGATAAACATGACAAACTGTACAGATAAATCATATATTGCCAACAGTGTTAGGTTTTACATGTTTCTACAAGTTTCTAGATGTTAACCAAAATAAAATGAAACTGTTAAATTATGATGAGACAATATTAACAGGGGGACGATATTGATAATTCAACAAAACTATAATAATGTTGTTCATGATTGGTTTATAATTTTCCTAGCAAGTTTTCATGCTAATGTTAAACAAGAATTATGTTAATATTAAAATTAGAAATGACAATGCTAAAATTGTAAACGATAATGTTAAACATAGTACAAAAAAAATTACATCATCAATATACAATAAAACAAAATGAAACTGATAAATTGATGGAATACAGAAAAAAATTGAACGGTATATCACTGAACATTATTTTATTAGCAGAAAAAACAACCACAAGTGTATGTTGTAATTGTAATACGTAGTGAGTAAGAGTATCGTATCCACATGGATTATGATGGCAAATAACAATGTGAAACTAAAACATAGACACCTCATTAATATCTAGACACTCAAATAATATGAAAGATAATAAGTAAATAAATACTCAAAAACATAAAAACAAATAACTTAAATAAAATAATTAATGAAAGTAATGGATTATAGAGGAAAGTTCATATAATGGCTTTTAGGACAGACGTATTGATTACTTAACCTTATTTAATTTATCAAAGGTGGAAAATCGCTTAACTGTTATAAGACTGTTCTCACGAACATATATCATAACATATAAATAATGAATATGCACTTCATTACGGTCGGTTCTTCATACACGTCATTACTCACCATCAAGTACCTTGGACTTAAATTCCTATGTAACACTTGTTCACTTGGTCGATCCTTCCAAGCATCACATAAAATGATTAACCTATTTTATCACATTAATTAATCAGTCACGACTAGAATCTTCTAATTAATTAACTTGCATACATATGTTGTTGCAATCAACATACACATGAGAAATCCAAACTAGGAAATCAAATACCCAATGATAATCGGAAAATATATATCAATAAATCAAACCATGAAATCCAATGTATTTACAAACCACAGAATCCAACAAACTAATTAGCTAGACATAATTAAATAAAAGGAATAAAACATAAACATAGTAAACAACATAATGTTCAACACTATAAAGAACCCGAAGTCTTCAATCTTGACGTAGCTAAAACCTCCTTCTCCAAAGTCTCTATTGTGTCTCCATAATTGTATACTTGTATATGAATTTGTATCTCTAATGTATAATCTTTTGTATGTCTTTTGTCTAATGAGTAGAAGGGGTATTTATATTGTTGGAGGGAACCCTATGGTTAAAATGAAGTCCAAAGTGGAGAAATTTTTTGAAAATTCTGAACTGGGCCCGTCCGGGTCGAGTGGTGGGTCGACCTACGGCCATGTGTAATTTGTTAAGGACTGGGTCGACTGGTGGGTCGGCCCGTACGCAGGTTCCACTAAAACGGCTTGTTCCCACTCGTTTCTTGTCCAATTAAGTCGATTCAACTTGCACAACACTCATAACTTGATTCTATATCTTTCTAAACTCTTAAATCACCCATTTGGATTATATTGAATTATTTTCATCAATTCTAGTGGGCTTTGCTCTTCAAATTCGGTCCAAATGCCTAGTTGTTCCCTCCTTTAGCTCTATAAGCACACACTTGATCATTTTGCATCAAATAATCATCAAATTCACCACTATTACTGTAAAACTCATAAATACATCAAAACTATGAAAATCACACAACTTATCAACTTAAACATCATCAATTCATATCTAAAAGTTGTGTAAAATACACTGCTGTCAATCACCTTGATTTTTCATCTTTTCTGGTCGAAAATTTAATCTTTCATTGGTGTTGTTGTTCATTCGGAAGATTTAAAAAATCTATGGAACTGGTCTAGCGTTTCTCTTCGATTTTACAACTTTGGTTTGCGTGAGAGCTTTCTCTGAGCAGTTATGGTAATTTTGCCTTTACTAAGCTTTCTATGCAAATTCAGATTCTGCGTATGTTTTTAAAAATTTCTGATTTTGCCCTTACTAACCTTCGAGGGCAGTAGATTTCGTTGTTATTACGAAAATGCCAACAAATTGTTATTTAAATTTGGTCCGTAGATTTGGTCAGATTAGATGGTGATGATTGGTTCTTAGTTCTCACATGAGGACTAGTTCTCACTAGATCCACTCCCTATACATGTGTGTGTGTGTGTGTGGAAGGGTTCAAATGAGAACTCTTGTCTCATGTGGAATCTAGGAACACATCTTATCCATTCATTGACCCTATCTGAACGATCCAGATTTAGAGCGTAGGGCGGTGGCAATTTTGTTATTTTCAACAAGTTTAAGTGAGGGGATAATATAGTAATTTAATAATTCAAGATTCCTTCTGTTTTGTTGTTCTATTTATCATTTCCCTTTTTCTCGTGAAAATATTTACTTTATCTGATCATTTTTTTTATTTATCCCCATCCTTTTGTTATTGCTTTCATCATTTTTTCCTGTTTTTATCTTTTTTATCGTAAAGATTCAACATTGCGATTAGTAGATTTTACTGGTGATGTCTTTTTATGGTGACTGCAGGTATATTATTTGTTTTATGCTGTTTAATTGAGTTTGGAAATTTGGTTTTGATTAATTTCGCATGTTGTTATATATTTATTCAATATTGGTGTTCATTGGGGTTAATTGTAGTTGTGTATTTATTTAATTTGTATAATTAATTTGATCTGTTTAGTTGAATATCATCTCATAGGAGTTGTTTTTCGTTTTTACGAATCATAGAGTTTTTCATTTTTGTATGTGAATATATTCATTTTAGCATGTTCACATATTGCGTTTAGCACGTTCAATTATTTTTTGTAGTTTGGTGTTTCGATTAATTTTAGCATTTTCTGTACATTTTTGAATACTCGTGTTTGTTGAAGTTCAATGTTGTTATGTATTTACCCTTTTTGTATGATTGATTTGGTTTATTCATTTGAGTATCATGTCATAGAAGTTGTTTTCATTGTTAGCATGCCTATATGACCATATATGTTATTGTGATTGGCATTTTTAGCATGTGCAAGTATTAATTTTAGTATATTCAAATATTCATTTTATCATGATAACATACAAATTTTATGATTTTATAGTCTATATTAGTTAGCGTTTATAAATATCATGATAACATCTTTTAGAATGACTATATGACCATATTAGCATGTTATTATTTTTCATTTAATTAAATTGTTATTTGTGTCTCTGTTATATATACACCTTTTGTTTTGTTTAATGTGCTAATTTTTTTCTACAGTTTGCTGCGTCGATTGGTTTTTATTGTTTGTTGTGTATTTACTTTTTTTTTCTATGATTGATTTGATTTGTTTGTTTGAGTATCATGTCATAGAAATTGTTTTTCATTTTTAGCCTGCCCATATTGTCATATTAGGAACTGCAGGGATATTGTCATTTTTAGCATGTGCAATTATTAATTTTAGCATGCTCAAATATTCATTTTAGCATGATAACATAATCTTGTAGTCTATAGTAATTAGTGTTTATAAATTATGATAACATCTTTTAGCATGACTATATGACCATATTAACATGTTATCATTTTTCATTTAATTAGGTTGTTATTTGTGCCTCTGTTATATATATTTTGTTTTGTTTAATATGATAACTTTTTTCTACAGTTTGATTAACTTTCTACTGTTTACAGTGTTGATTAGTTTTTGTTGTTTGTTCTGTATTTATTAAATACTATTGATCATTAAAATTCATTATCGTTGTGTATTTACTTTTTTCTATGATGGATTTATTTGTTTGTTTGAGTATCATGTCATAAAAATTATTTTTCATTTTTAGCATGCCAATATCGTTATATTAGGAATTACAGAGATATTGTCCTTTTTAGCATGTTCGAATATTTTAGCATGATAGCATAAATTTTATGATTTTGTAGTCTATATTAATTAACAAACTAAATATCATGATAACATCTTTTAGCATGACTATATGACCATATTAGCATGTTATCATTTTTCATTTAATTAGGATGTTATTTGTATCCTTATTATATACATTTTGTTTTGTTTAATGTGACAGTTTTTCTCTTTATTGAGTGATCGTAGTGATATGACCAAATACTGAATTGAAGTCGATTATTGAACAAAGTTTAAAGCTCTAGATGATGGTGTAAAATTTTTAAGATCTATGCAGAATTATATGGTTTTGATATTCGTTTTGCAGGAGAAAAGAAGTGTAAAGATAGAACCATTTCATGGAAATATGTCTATTGCAATAGGGAAGGTGAAAAGAACGCAGTCGTTGAGACTGGTGATGTGAGGAACGTAATTAAAATAAAGAAGCTTAATAATGTCTTTGGAAGTTTTATTAATCAAATATTTTCAGAATTTTATTCTTGTTTGGGCATGTTAAAAATGATTCGAAGAGAGAAAATTTCACTTTTGGTCTCATAGGACACGCCTTGCTCCCCTTTTAGTCCCAACACTGTCTATTTTGGTCCTTTTTCAAAAAAATCGCTCACTTTTAGTCCCATAGGTTTCAAACTGTCAATTTTAGTCCCTAAGATTTAAACGGCAGTTGACAGATTAACGGAGGGGTGATTGCAAGTGAGTCACGTGCTCAATTTATCCCCAAATTGAACCAAAATTCCCAAATCAAAAGAAAATGACCCTAGTTCCCTCTCAATTGCAAAAATTCCAAAAAGCATTCTCTCCCAAAATTTCCCCTTTTCCCCGATTTCAAACGAGCTCGTCGATTTTAAAAAAGGCAGGATGATTCGAATGAAAGGTGCTTTGAGAGAGAAAGTGTTGGATGTTTTTCCAGAGTATAAGAAAGAAGCAGGGGATCATCTCTCCAAGGCTGTAAGTAGCGTCTAAGGAATTAAAGTTGTTTTTTTCCCCTTCTGTTGTTGGAATTTTCTCTTGGTATTGGACAGATGTGATCTTTTGGTGGGTGATTTAGTTTATAAGTCCTATTGTTTTGAGAATTTTGATGCAGATGGAATTTTTGTGGGCTGGTGTGAAATTGGTTAGAGAATCTAGGTAACACTAATAATGGTAATGTTAAACTCCTTAGAGTATTGCATTGAGTATAAGAGGTTTTAACTTGATTGCAAGTCCCAACTGATCGATAGGAGTTACATTTAGACGATGGTCGTAATCTGTCGGAGTAAGAGATAACACAGTGAAACAAGAAAAGTGGTTGATCTTTATGCTAGAAAGTAGAAACAACCAATTAGGTAAATGCAGCCTTGACTTCTCGAATTTGCTGTTGGGCTGTGTTGTTGCCTCCCAGTTGCGATAATTTATTAAAATAACTCAGATTAAATTAAAGTTTTAAATTGAAAACTCATTCACCTATCTATGAGGTAACTCATTATCAACAACTCATCTAGTCTTACACTCTTATGTAACTCAAGCAGTGGCATAGTCTATATGAGTAACTGGTCAACAATAGAAAGAAACCATAAACAAGTACGGATCTTCTGTGCACTTTCATAGGGATGTAATATGGGATCTCAATTGGCTGAAGGTGAATGAGGAGATATCTTGCTTTCTCATCCCATAAGATAGCCTCGTTCACACATGTTACATAAATATTCCTTTGGTGGTTATTCTCTTTCCCATGTGCATCTTGGAATTTGACACTGTTGGATTGCTTTGTCTTGATTGTTAATTGGTATCTCTAATCTTATTAGTGTTTTGAACTTTTAATGTTTGTGGGTTTTATTCTTAAATTTTTCTGGTTATGTTGGCCATATTCTTACAATAGGTGAAGTTGAATCCTTCACTTGTGAATGCTTGGTTAAGCTTAGGTAACTGCATATGGAAGAAAGGTGATCTAGTTTCAGCAAATAATTGTTTTACACTTAGCTTAACCAAGGTCATTTTGTTTGACCCTGTAATTTTGACAGAGAAGGATTAAGTTGTACAGTTCTCTAAATTTGCTCTTGAAATGTATAATGTGCAGGGTCCCCATAAAGGACTTTTTAGTCAATCATCAATGCTTGAAAGAAGAATGGCTCAATGCAAGATTGCAATTTGTTTTTTTTGTTACTTCTGTTAAGAATTCACTATAGTTGGGCTTAGCTTTGCTGATAGTTCGTCATGTATGCATGCGTTCCAGACTCTGAAGACCAAGTAAAAATTGTTGATGACAGCATAAAGCATGCAAAAGAAGCCATCTCTCTAGATGTCAATGATGGAAACTCTTGGTGTAAGTGTTAACAAATATCATAAAAATAGCCTCAGTGTTGTGCTATATGATATATCCATCTCTTATGAAAACTTTCGTTTTTTGGATCCCCATATTTTTTATTTTATTTTGCGCAGATAACCTAGGGAATGCTTGTCTCACATCTTTTTTTGTCACTGGAGCGTGGGATCATGGAAAGCTTCTCCAATCTTTAAAGTCATACCAACATGCTGTGAGTGTTATGTTAAAATACTTTTGTCTTTTGTGCTGCAGTTTTTGTACGGGTCTTTAAAGCGTAGTTTTATGTTTATATTTATTTGTATATTTCAGTTTGGCTTTGGTATTTGATTCTTATTTCAGTTTGTATATTTCAATTTGGATTTGGTCTTGTTGATTTGTTTCAGAATGAGGGAATGATTTAGGAAGACAGTTTATCACATTTACTTTTGTTGGTTATGTTCAGAGCAATGAGTAAATTGATTTGGTTTTGTTGATTTGGTTTTGTTGGTTTTGTGGGAATATTGATGTATTTTGGTGGCAATTATCCCTTCAAAAAATATGTGGAATGTCCCTCAAAAATATGATAAAAATCTGTCAAACTTGCCTTTAAATAATGTTACACTTATTTGGTTAAGTGTTACTTTGGGACTGAAATTAATAGTGCAATGGGACCAAAATCGATAGTAAATTTAACGGTTTCCGTCACAGCGATGTCAAAATTGACAGTTCAAAACATTTGGGATCAAAATAAACAGTGTTGGGACCAAAAGGGGAACAACGCGTGTCCTATGGGACCAAAAATGAAATTCTCTCGATTCGAAAAAGATGAATTCATTTTTAAATGGTGTATGTTATTTGAAAGTGTTGTTTCAGTCTGGTCATGGTTAAACTTCAACTTCAAATAGTAACACGATGATGTTTGAGCAATTCTACGGTTTATATGCCCTTTCTAAAGTTGTTGTGCGTCCACCTATTCTTGTTAAAATAACATATAATGACAATCATTTGAAATCTAAAAATGAGATAATCATAAAAAAAGAACAAAAAATCACTCAGAATGTGTGGCAAATACAAAAATTTGTACGTATGAATATCGACTTCTCTCTTGTCATGATCTTAGTTTTAATTTAAGACCATTTTTATATTTCAATTTCTTTTATTAGTGCTTTCATGAGCTCTACACCCGATACATTATGTTGTAGAAATTAGAATATAAACAAAATATAAAAAACTCCAGCAATGCTAAAGATTGAAATTTGAGAGTTCAAATTCTGTCAACGTCTTCTAAGTAGAGTGAATCACATTAGAGTTGTTCGGTACGCTTTGTATCTTGTGAAATATATATATTCTCATAATCAGGGGGTGTCCGGCAAGAGGTGGCTGGGCCTAACTGGATCAGGGAAATATAGGCCTGAAAAAAAACAATCGAAACAGACCGGACTATTTAGTCCAAAATCTAGAACTTTACATTAAAGCCTGCGAACGGTCTGACACTGGAAATAGGGCCGAGCCAAGCCTCTAAAATATAGGTCCAAATGATTTGGCCCGACCCGATTTTTTTCATTGGCTAGACGGGCATGAGTGGGGTGGCCCGAATTGCCAACTTTTTTGGGAATGGAAGGAAATTATTCTCATTCTTTATGCTTGGTACAAAGGAATATGAATAAAAGTAAGTTAATAATTCTCTTAAATTGATTAACTAGCATACCCTTTCAATCATTCTCTTCAATCACTACCACACTCCTCAATTATTATTATTATTATTATTGTAAATCTTATATTATTATTGTTATATTTATTTTTATTAATTATTGTTGTGTTGTTGTTGATGATGTTACTACTACTACTACTACTACTACTACTACTACTACTACTATTATTATTATTGTAAATATAATAATAATAATTATTATTATTTATTTTTATTTTTATTATATATTATTATTATTGTTGTTGTTGTTATTTATTATTAATTTTGTAAATATTATTATTATTATTATTATTATTATTATTTACTATTGTTATCTATTTATTTTTTGTTATGATTATTCTTGTTATTATTATTATTGTTATTTATTATTATTATTATTATTATTATTATTATTATTATTACAACAACAACAATAATAATGTTATTTAATTACAACTGATGAAATTGAAACAAACAAAGTGTTATCTATCACAATAATAGTTATTTCATAATTTGAACCAAACAATAATACTGTTAATATTAATTAATTACAATTGATGAAATTGAAACGAAGAAAGTCTTATCCATCACAATAATATTTATTACATAATTTGAACCAAGCGATAATAATATCATCACTATTACCATATCAATGACTCTTTAATGATATCCATTGTGATTATATTTCTGAAATTGAACCAAGTCACCCTCAAAATTATAAGAATTTTGATTATGTAGGCATCATCATATTATCATATCACTGACTCTTTAATGATATTCATTGTAATTATATTTCTGGAATTGAATCAAGCCACCCTCAAAATTATGAGAATTTTGACTATTTAGGCGATGCATGAATATGAGTGGTGCTTAGTGGGCCAAAATATCCCCATTGCAGGATGAGGGTTTGGGCCCAAAAACCGGGCTTAGAAGAGTTTGGATAAACACTGATCATAACGACAAAATATGTTAAAACACAATAATTATTTCATTGATATATAATAAATATCTAAAATAGCATGCTAAACTTCGTGATACACGGTGATGTAATATATCTAACTAATTGACTCGATCTCCAGCAATTTCAGTGTTGGTTTCATCATTGACATATACAGCCTAGATGCTTTAAAACAATTCACTCGATTTTAGCCAAAATAGAGTTTTCTTTTTTCTTTTTTCTTTTTTTTTTGAGGAATCCAAAATAGAGTATTGAGGGTGATTTGCAACTTACACCTTCAAATTATTCTTAATTTGCACTATTGTAATACCCCAGCCTCTCACTACTTAATAATTATCTTGATATAATTATTATATTTTTTTTATGCGCATGTCAATTGCATTTATATGAGTATAGATTTTAACATGACTATGTCTATTTGTCTGTTAGATATATATGTTAATAGCTTCTAGATATATAATAAATTATATATATATATATATGTGTGTGTGTGTGTGTGTGTGTTCTACTAAGTGTTAGCCAAATAATAAGTATATGTATTATATATATGTATATCCAATTTAAAGAAAAATGGGATGAGTTAGAAAGAAGTATAAGTTGCATGCTCTCCACGTGGCCAAGACACTTGGCACATAATTGATTTCCTTATCAAAAAAATGGTGGGGTGGTGGTTTCTATATATATTATAGTTTCTGAAATAGTGATTTAAGGGAAACCAAAGAATAAAGAAAATATTGTGAGGTTAGTGGCTTATCTCATTTCTATTGTCGAATAATTCATATGATACCTTGTTTGTTTTAGTTTGGAATTTCGAAGAATATTTATATAGGCTGTTATATAATTTTGAATTATGGCCACATAGGCTACTGTTATGATGTTTTTAAATTATTAAATAAAGTGATGTTCTTGTGATATATATATTTCAATTAAAGGAATGGATTTAATTACATATTAAATAGGATCAAGAAAAGGCACGGCCAATTGATGTTAGAGTTTAGATTGTATTGAGTGTTATTTGATTTCTTTAGTATTTAATGAAATTTAATCATTTAAATTATATTCTTAGACACAAAAATCTCTACAAAGAACAGTAGTGTTCTAATTTATATTTTTGTCTCATGAATAATAATAATAATAATAATAATAATAATAATAATAATAATAATAATAATATTAATAATAACTAATTATATAGTTGTAGAAGTTAATCGAGATTAATGTTTATAATCTTTAAGTTTTCAATTACAACTTTATTAGCGTAAAATATTTGTACTATTTGGTATCCATTAGTATTTTGTAGGAATTCAAAGTATTATGGGAAAATAAATGGTAGACATTAGTTATAATGATTGTTTATTTTATGTTACAGTAGAAGCATGTTTAAAAGAAAAGAGAGAATTTTGATGTGGCTTAAAATTTAAATATGATAATTATTCCATATTGGTACTAGTAAATTAATAATAATATCATAACTTGATTTTGGGTTAGGTATACTAGATTATATCAAAACGAAAGAAATTTCAATTGATTATTATATTAGAATAAATCTAGTAAAAAGAAAGGATAATGGCATATCAATAGTAATTATTGTTTTGTTTGATTACTTGTATATTGATATTGTAATATATTTTGAATAGATTTTATTGAGAAGTGCGGATTTTAGGATCTCAAATATTACAAATATTGGACTTCAGGTAAGTAGAAATCCATTTGCAACTACAATGCATGAATATATTATTTGACTATATGTGATTATTATTTGCTATTGTGTTATAATTTATTATCTGATAAATATGTGGTACATACTTGTGAAATTCTATTTCTTTGCATTAAATATCTTGTACATGAGCACGAGCATATGCATGCACGTCATATAGATATTGTCGAGGTTGCATGCATGAAATAGTTTTGAAAGAGAGAAAATGTTTTGTTTGGGATTGGTCACCACCAGCCCGTGTTGTGCTGTGTTAATATTTGTGCCTCGGGTGGGATGACTTCCATGCGGGATCAAAGGGAACAGGCAGGGGGCGTGTCCCTTGGGGTCCAGGGAGGATGGTCCACTTCGACTGCACCTTTGAGGTGATGAGTGGCTAATGTGGGATGACTTTCATATGGGATCAAAGGGAACAGGCAGGGGGCGTGTCCTTTGGGGTCCAGGAAGGATGAGCCACATGAGTGCACTAATCACATTCTGGCCAAGTGATATTGAATCTATTATGAGCTCATGACTCATGTTGGTGTCTGGTGAAGGGAGCCAAGTTCCTAAACAATGAAAATTCTTTTGAGATGAAAATATTTTATATCACGAGCATTAGCCATGGTGTGGTGTCTTCTTTATGTATCGTGTATGAGGTCGCATGCATGATTTTTGCTTACTGAGCTTTAGCTCATGTAGTTCATGCATTGTAGGTGACTCAGATGAAGCATGAGAATGCATGGTGCGGGACGTGGAGTTCCTACAAGTTCATGTGGGTCTATGTATATGGATGACGACCTGATGGGCTTCTGTTTATAAGCTTTTCGCACCACCTTTTGACTCTATTTTTGTTCAAGCGTGAAACTTCTTCGAAGTTCACTGTTTTGATTGTATATAAACTTTTATTTTCCCTGGTGTACTCTTTGACTTCAGAGTACTCTTTCTTCCCTTAATATAATTATGTAAATTATGTGTGAAAGTAAATCTTATCCTTTCTCGAGTGATCCAATATTTTTCTATTCTATTTAAAAAAAATAAATAATACAAGGCACACTCACATTGTTAATCTTTTCTTCTACATCCGTTTGAGGGTGCCACAACTATGCACCCTAAATGAAAATTTTGGCATTTCGTACTCTTGAAACATGAGTGTCTTTGCAAGTTACACCTCAATCAAATTTAATGAACTATGATAGTTCAAATGTTGACTGCTTCAATTATCGAAGGGGAGTTTTCATAATTTTGACTCATATCTGTTAGTATTAATATATTATGATAATAGCATTAATCAGATTGACAGCCATTACTTTTAGTTTCTATTTATTTATCTATTTGTTTTCTCCCTAACAATTAAATATAACTTAATTATTTATTTTCCCTTCAGTAGCAAATATCACCCTTATATGTTATTTATTTGATTTACAAATACTTCAACAGAATATTATATTATATTTTTAATTAATGTAGATATATGCTTTTGAAAAGATACGTTACTTTCTAAAAGAAAAAAAACTATATATCTTAATATATTATAATAAAATTGCTATTATATTATCTTGTAATTGAATGTTTCCAATGAAAGCTAAAATCTAATAATTAGTATTTATGTAGTAAGTTAGTAATTACTTTTTTATTTATAAAATAATTTTTTAAAAAATTTTATACTATGTATACTTTTGTATAATTATGATTTTGAAAAGATACAATACTTTGTATTATTCTGAATAAATGAATTATTTTTTATGATAACAAACTAAAATTATATTAAATAATATATGTTGTCGAAAAAAACTTAATTATACAATAAGAAATACTAATGAAAATGAGTTAAAATAACTAAATTGCCTCTGTTATAATTAGATTAATCACTAAGATAATTCATTAAATTTGATCGGGGTGCAATTTACAAATAAATACTTATTTCGATAATGCAAAATGCCAAAAGTTTTCATTTTAGGGTGCATGGTGCAAATCAAGTGTAATTGTGGAGTGAAGGTTGCCAATTGTCCGAGTATTGACATGTAATTCAAATATTATAATTAGAGTAGGACTCAGGTGTGGACGGGCCGGGCCAATTTATGAAAGATATATATCATAAAATAAAACTGAATTAATTTAATTTTTTATTAGGAGAAACGCGTAGCGCTCGATAATTAATTTTTTAAAAATAAATACAAATCATAATTAAAATGTACTAAATCATAATTAAAATGTACTAAATCATAATTAGAATTTAATAAACTCATATAATTAAAGTAGTAGAAATTATACTTTTAAGGTTAGGGGTGATGCATTTTAGTGTAATGAGTGCTATTTTTTATCGATTTTTTTTTTTCTGAAGCAGGGCAGGACGGGTCGACCCGCGGTCTACCTGTCTAAAGGTATGATGGAAGTATGTTCGCCTTATAATTAACTAAACCAAAATAAGAGTATAAGACCCTTTTTAACAATGATTTATTGGAACAAACGATGACATGCTCCGTCCGATGAAAAATATAGCATTACGAGAAATACATGTCGGAACAAAAACCATGCGATACGCCAAGGGAACTACATTGTAATAATAAACAGTACTAATAATCGTCAAATAATAGGCCACAATAAATGTCTCGTATAAATGAAGAAATTTCTCACACTAATTTCATTTAGGTAGCAATAAAATCATATCACAGGTAGCAATTTTAATTTCTCCAATAATTAGTTTTGTAGGTCTGGTATGAGCCCAAAAAATAAATGGCAATTGGCAGCTGTACTCGATAATATAGTGAAGCACATATCCCCATCTTCATACGACACAGTCAACATAATGCACCTAATTGAAAAAATACCACCTCTAAGCGATTCAACTATCAACACGCCAGAAAACAAAACTAAGGAAAGTAATAGCTGCTTGTAACTTTTTCACTATAAAATCATGTTAATGACTTTTCTTATGTTTCTCTTTTCTAGTTTTATTGAATGCGACATTGAACTGCATTGTTTTGTATGCCAAGTCAAGGACCACACAGAGAGTAATTATAGGAGAACTTCTAGAAACTTCGTAATTAAGTTCTTCACATAATATGTTTTCTTGGTCTTTCCTTAAGTACTAAGTTTGTTCTCAATTAACTATAATATATACACATTATACCATCATTCCAAATGCGGAACTTCAATAAAATAAGCTTGCATATTTTAATGAGGGTCATGTAAAAAAGAGTAATATGAGAAGTTATTAAAAAAACAGTTTGCAATTTAAATGACCAAAAAAGAGTATAAATATTGTTTTAGTAAAAATGAATGCAGTCGGACTTTTTCGGCCAAAAAAGAAAACGAAATGTACCCTATATATTATCACAAAAAAAAAGAGCATGCATGAGAAAGAGAAACTACATAATTGTGTGTCCGTGTGTACATTGTATCACTGTCAATTAATATTATAAATTTAAATAATAAAAAATATTAATTACAGGAACATATAACCATTATCGTTTCCAACAATGGAATACAATAATTTTCACATGTTATTTTAATATTGGTAAAAAGTAACTAGAAGAAATATGAGAGATGAGGTCAAGATCCGGATTAAAATTTATATTTAATAATATATTTATAATTTTATTAGTGTTTGATTATATTTGGATTTAGATCTTGACATGTCTCTATCATACCGGACTTCTCTTATTCAGTTCTTTCATTATGACAAAATATTCTAATTATTTTGTTCTTAATTTTATTAGACTATAATTATCGGCACCAATTAATGGCGATCGTTCCAACGCCAGCGTGGAAATAAAAAAAATTAAAAATTGGATTGAAGGTGTGTTCGACCGAGGGAGGCCACCAGACCGATGGTCTCTCTCTTTCTCTCCCCTCTCTCAGTGTTTTATTCTTTTTTATATTTTGTATTTTTTTATGTATTATTAAAATGAAATATATCTATTATATTTAAATTTTATTGGATATGTAAATTTTATTTGGATATGCAGATATAATGTATATATTTTTTTAATAAGCTTAAAAAAAATTAAAAAATATCAAAATTCGTATTTTTCATTCTCTATAAATAGAGATCATTTTTACTAAATTTTCAATTTTTCACACACCTCACAGATTTCTCAATATCTCAATCGATAACGTTTAGTATTTTTCTCTTTATCTCCCAATGGATCGAGAAAATAATTTTTTTTACGATCCTCACTCCCAAAATTATTTTCTCCACCTCGAAAATCTTCCAAACTCTGAAGAATTCTCACAGTTCGGTAATATGAAAATGATCTCGTTTATTCTACGGAGAGGATTGCAAGCTTGTTGAGCTATATGAAAACTAGGTCACAACTTCGCAATCGAGAAGCTCACGCCATTCTTCGTGACGACTTGATCGGGCACATATGGCAAAAATTCGGCAATCAACACTAAATTTATATTTTTTTTCATCTATTTTAATTGTCGTTTGTTTATTTCAATTCATGTTGAGTTTATTGTTATTTATGTTTTTGTTTTGTTTATTTTGTATTTTATCATATTGTCTATTTTATAAAAGTTTGTTATTTTGTGTTGCTATAATTTTGAATAATAGTAATTACTTATTTTAATTATTATTAATTATATTATATTTATTAATAAAAGAAAAGGAAAAATAATATATAATGTTGTGGTTGGTGTTTGGGGGTGGTGGCTGATAAAAATTGTATGTGGTTGGATTGGATAATATATTGGTGATGTGAAAGAGAGAGAAATTAATTAAATATTGAGGCTGTTTGTTTGGTCGGGGTGTTTGTCCGGTTGCTAATAATGGCAGTCTTAATGTTTGAAAAAAAAAAAGAAAAACCTAAAATTATTGAAAAATAAATATAAAAACCTCCTAAAAATGAAAAACAAAACCCAATAGATTATAAATAAAACAAGAGAACAAAAAACCTAAAATTTTTAACCCCCTGCCCACCCCAAGGAAATATATTACAAATAAATCCAGGAATTAAAGTTGGAAAAATAACTCTGAGAAAACAACAATAGACCTAGAAAATAAAAATACTAAAAAATTAAAAGATTAAAGAATTTGAAAGATGAAATTGTGAAATAAAGGTGTAATTAAGTGATTATATGATATCGGATTAGATAAAGTAACATAGTAGTCTGTTTTTAGAATAGACGTAGTTACGTAATAGGAAATTCAGTGAAAATTATTATTGTAATATATAACGCGGGCTCAACAATGATAATATTGGAAGGCGGGAGGCAACCAAAGTAGATTAGCCCAGTGGAAGTCGTCCATTATACATCTGGAGTCCACCGCGTTAAACGGCCAGAGAGAGAGAGAGAGAGAGAGAGAGAGAGAGCCAAATTCTTCCCTGATGTGCCGTCTATATAATATTATAGTCCTATACAATCACAAAATATCTCACACGTTACTTTATACAGAAAATATCAAAATTCAAACAAGAGAGATCGAGACAGAGTGAGAGAGAGGGAAGGAGCGAGAGAGAAAGAGAGCACCATAAAGGCAGCTCTCGAAGCTCTCCTTTCTGAAGTTCAACCAACCCCCAGGCCCCAACCTCCCTACGATCCTCTCTCAATTCATATTCTCTCTCTCCAACTATGGCCGATCAACACAAGAAATACATAACTTCCGACGAGCTGAAGAAGCACACCAAACCCCACGATCTATGGCTTTCAATCCAAGGAAAGGTTTACAACGTCACGGATTGGTCTAAAATCCATCCCGGCGGACCAATCCCGCTCATGAATTTGGCCGGCCAAGACGTCACCGATGCTTTCATCGCATTCCACCCAGCCTCCGCTTGGAAATTCCTCGACAATTTTTTCACAGGTTATTACCTCGAAGATTTCGAGGTTTCTGAGGTTTCTAGGGACTACAGAAATCTTTCTGCCAAGTTTACGAAATCCGGCCTCTTCGAGAAGAAAGGCCACGGCACCGTACTCTCTCTCTGCTTCGTTACTCTTCTCCTTTCCGCTTGTTTCTACGGCGTTTTGCGCAGTGATAGTTTCTTCATTCACATGCTTTCCGGCGGATTATTGGGATTCACGTGGATGCAGATTGCTTATTTAGGCCATGATTCCGGCCACTACAACATCATGACGAGCCGCGGCTTCAACAAATTTGTTCAAATTCTGACCGGAAATTGCCTCACTGGAATCAGCATTGCGTGGTGGAAATGGACTCACAACGCTCACCACGTCTCCTGCAACAGCCTCGATTACGATCCTGATCTTCAGCACCTGCCCGTTCTCGCGGTTTCTTCGAAGCTCTTTCAATCTCTAACATCGCGCTTCTACCTCAGAGAACTCACGTTTGATCCCCTCTCCAGATTCTTCGTCAGCTACCAGCACTTCACCTTCTACCCTGTAATGTGCGTTGCGAGAGTCAATCTCTATCTGCAGACGTTGTTGCTGCTTTTCTCGAAGAGGAAGGTTCCCGACAGAGCCTTAAACATATTGGGAATTGCTGTGTTTTGGACATGGTTCCCTCTCCTCGTATCTTGCTTACCTAACTGGAGTGAACGAGTGCTGTTCGTGCTGGCGAGCTTCTGTGTCTGCGCGATTCAGCACGTGCAGTTCTGTTTGAACCATTTTGCAGCAAATGTGTATGTTGGGGCACCAAAGGGGAATGACTGGTTTGAAAAACAGACGAGTGGAACCATTGATATCGCGTGCTCGCCTAAAATGGACTGGTTTTTCGGAGGGTTGCAGTTTCAGCTGGAACATCATCTGTTTCCGAGGTTGCCTAGGTGCAATTTGAGGAAGATTTCTCCTGTAGTGCAGGAGCTTTGCAAGAAACACAACCTGCCTTATACGAGTCTCTCCTTCGTCGAGGCGAATAGATGGACGTTGAGGACTCTCCGGACTGCAGCGCTGGAGGCTCGCCAGTTGGCCAACCCTGCCTCCAAGAATTTGATATGGGAAGCTGTCAACACTCATGGTTGATGATGCCTACCTTTTCCAAGTTTTGAGACTTGGTTCATCTTTTCACTTTTTCAACTCTTTTATTATCTCTGACTTTGTCATTTTAGGCTATAGTATAGTATATACTATATAGGCTTTGACATGGTTCATGTATTCATACTGTTTTTTTTTGTTAAAAAAAAGAAAATTACGCTAGGAGAACAAATGTACGCATCAGTCTAGCTGATCTTAGAGATTTTTTCAGCAAGAAACGAGGCGTGTGTAGTGTTTTAAACATGATTTATGGAGCAGAATAGCCTGTTTGGTCATGATAAACTTGGCTGGCTCATTTCATTCTCTCTGTCTAGAAGGAGCTTCTGTGTGTTGCTACTCTGTGTCTGATTGTTGGAGAAAGTGAATAATGCAGCAAATTAAAAGCTGATAATTTATAGGCCATGTCAGAAAAGAAATTGTGAACTAGTTTCATGACATGTTCTTGAATCAAATCATTAATACGTACAAACAACAAAATCATAACGAAACGTGAGTGACTGCAGGCTTGTATGATTGATTATGAACGAGCACGCAGATGTTGCTTCTGGTTATCTTTAGGGAAGCTGTTAACACGCCTGCATGATCATTTCAGGAGATTTTTTTCGACTGGAATCGTTCCATTCTGCTCTTTTTCAAGGTTCCAGTGATTTTTCCAGCAGGTATGTGATATGGTTGAAAGTTTGCGTTTTCTTCGGCTTTCTAATTCAAAATTTGCAAGGATGTGCAGAATGCATTAGTTTTAGCCTTTTAGGCAATTTTCTCTGTCTAGAAGGAGCTTCTGGACTAGAAGTTAGTTGTTCAGACAGAAACCTATGAGTGAGAGCTAGGAATATAGATTTAACTCGATAAACTGCAACAATATTATTCATTCACAAGATAAAACACACAGATCATCAATCTCCTTTTGTACATGAACCTAGAATTAACTTCTAGACATGGCTTTTAATGGCAGAGCTGTAGCCAGTTTGATCATCATAGTATTTGGACCAGAGCATGACACCTCCATACTTGCTAGAACCCTTAATAGCAGGGAGAACTTTCGATGTCAGATCAGCCACCGGAATAAATCCACTCCCTGCTGCAGCAGGAGCTGCCGGAAGCCCCAAGAAGATCTTCGTAGCTGGAATCGACGAAGTCCAAGTCTTCCATGAATTCTCAAGACTGGCAATGTCACCAGGAGTGTACTGGCAAGGAGGGTTGTTGTAGAACTGAACCCAAACATAGTCGAAGAGGCCAGTCTTCAAGGCACCCCCGACCCAGGCATCAGGAAAGGGGCACTGAGGAGCAGCAGTCAAGTAGACTTTCTTCCCTTTATTGCTGTAAGCTGAAAGGAACCTTGCTAGTTCATCCCAGTGCTGGCTCGTCCCGCCCTCAATATCAAAGTCGATTCCATCCAAGATCGCCTTACCAAGAGGGCGAGTGGCTGAGTTCCCTCCCAAGAAGTTGTTCCACAGGTAGGTGGCCAGCTGCCTCGCATCCTGAGTAGAGGCCAGGGTGTAGCCACCAGCGCCGCCTCCTAAGGAGAGCAGCACCTTCACCCCCTTGGCCTGACACAATGTGATGTTGGAGCTCAGCACTGTGCAGCTGCCTGTGGTGTATGGATCACAGTGGCCTGCCAAGTTCATCATCGGCTTCTCACCGTTGCCAAATGTTGCAAGGAAGGCTAAGACCACGTATTCGTAGTTTCCGGTGGCACAGGTATCAGCCAGTGTCCCTTCATTTCCATTCTGCCCCCAATAAATCGAAATCCCTCCAGCTTCAGATCCCACCACCAGCATTAGCAGCACTAGTGGAAGGATTGCTGCTGAACTTGATTTCTTGAAATCCATAATTTGCTACAACTCAAGCACTCAATCTATTGAATATTGTTGGTAAAACTCCCTTTCATGCTGAATTAATGTAAATATGCGTGCCTTTTATAGGCATGTGACAACATTTTTTTAGCTTAATTTTTGTCAGAAATTTTTGTTGTTCGTCGATAAACGTTACTGAATGGTCACGTAGTTTTTGTATAAACAACATAAACTAGATTAACTGAAACTGTTTAACGTCTACGTTGCTAATAGAAATTGTGACTGTATATCTGTTTTTGGTGCCCACAAGATATCTGTGTATGTCTTTCAAGTGTTGTCTGTTCTCTTACAACCTATTCTACAAGTTGCATTCAGATGCAAATATTTGTCTACACTTTTGGCGGGATCTAAGATTAAATCTTTTTATGATTTCTGAAATTGGCATTTTTTGGATTATCAGTAGATTATTTAAGCTGACAATATTATGAAATTTATTTGTGATCTCACACGATTCACATGGAAATTTTAATGTTTCCCTCTGAACAATAAAACCTAAATATAGTTCCAACTAGTAAATCCATGGCAGTATCCTTTGTCACATTAAACAAATCAAGGCTGTGAGATTACTAAATTTATCTATTGCAATGATATACAATGTATGTTACGGCCTTGGTTTTCACTTTTCAGTCAGAAAATAACTACTTGGGACTCTAATTTCCGATATATTTCCTTCAGCATAGTTTGATTTTGTTTTTTCCCACTATTTCTGCTCGGACTTCTCTAAGAATAAAATCTCAAAAGATCATCGTAATATATACTTGATTGATGTAAGACCGAAGTCGCAAATACATTTATTCAAGCTCAAGCACTACTAGTATTATGTACAAACTTTGGCAAACACACGGGTAGCCAGAATATTTACTCGATGAAGATGCTATACGGATAATCTAGATAATACAATTACACTGCACAAGCCTAGTTTCACAAACTCCAGTTCCTATCAACACCGTACATATTCCAGAAATTTCAAAATTAATGAGGCGTAAAGCTTGAAGAAGCACCTCAATAGAGCCTCGGGGCTATGCCTCCACCAGACCATTCCATGTAGTACATCATGATTCAATCTCAGATCTCAGAAGCCTGGTTAGAAGAGAAGCTAAGTAGCATTTAACAGCAGAGAGTTTCATCAGTGGAGCAATATTTGTCGTCGAAGGGGATGAAAGTTCAAAATAAGTCGGCTTTGGGGTAGAGGGGCAGCCTATTGATTGAATCAACTGCTCCACAGCTAGTACTTGAAACTTTTGAGGCCCATTTAAAGCAATATTGTGAACTTTGTGCTCGTAGATCTTCCCATCCTTATCAAGCTTGTACTCGGAGGTACCATCAAATCTGCTACGACTCTCCCATGGAATTCGTGGGATGCCATGGACAGTCCAACGAACCATTATCATGTTCTCCGCAGGTTGCCACACGCTTATTATGTCAACCCACAGGGCCCTAAAAAAAATCCTTCCATGAAATCTTAAAGCCCAGAAGATCGACTTGTAACTCTCTATGCCAGAAAAAGTGTTGAGGGGATCCTTGAAGACAATGTCATCCCTATATAAGACAGAATGAGCAGCCAAAGAATTAAAACTTCAATTTTGGCAAATTTCCGTTCCTCATAGGAGACAAACCAAAACATATAACTCTCTATTTTGTTCTTTTTCACTTGATCATGTCACCGCGCGCACAAGTGCACAACCATGCAAATCATACACCAAAAATTAAAAAAATGTACAAAAGATAGTCTTCCAAACAATTAATTGGAAAAGGTGCTCACTAAACTGCAGGATGATGCTATGCAGTATAAGCATAAAATGCAAAACCGAAATCCATCTTATTATTTCAGTGGATAAAACACCAGGAACTGACAAAAATTATACATTTTTGTATCGGGTAGCATATAACAATCATGAATTAGTAAACCATTAGAAGATGCTGATCATTACTGGCTGAGCATTGTCCAAAGGAAGACCTACAGGCTACAAGTATGTACGCTCATAAAAAAAAGGGTACTAGATCAACTCCTCCCCAAAAGTATATCAAAAGTTTATTGGATACTGAAGCCACTAAACCAACCAACTCCAATGACAATACAGCATCACTTAAACCCTGCTTGCAATTCTTTACGGGCAGAATACATCAAACACAATTCAAAACCTTACTCTTTCCTTATTTTGTAGTAACAAGCACCTCAGAGTACAAATGAGCAACGGAGAGCTACGTGCTACATGGGTTTATTCGTGCTAAAGGTTCGGGCTCAAATCCAAAATCAGCTCACCGTAGTTCAAAAGCAGTAACCAGCTTAAATCAGCAAATTTTTATTCTCGTTCCATTGCATTAACACAATAATTCCTTACAGCTAAACTTGCACTGCAAAGCATAAGTAATCCACAAAAGTTTGATCACAAATTCACCAAGTGCAGTAATCAGAAACTGCACTAAAAAATAGAAAATCCAAAAAATTATATACCTGTATATATCAAAGCTGAGCTCTCTGTAGAAAAGCTCCGGAAACTCCTCCCGGATAGTCCGGATCGCATAACCTGTATTCACATAATAATCCTGCTTCTTCCCTTCCTCATCCTTCGTCTTGCTCACCGAAAACGACGCCGTCTCGTTGTGCTTTACCTGCGCGTACAACCACCACAAACTATCCTCGTAATAATCGCCGCCCCTCAATTTCGATACCTCGATTTTCTCCAAATCCTTAACGCCCGAACAAACGGAAAACCTAACATTTCTTCTTCTCGTTGCCGGAGTAATTCTCTCGGACGCTCCACTTCCGGCGAGTAATGAAATTCCGGGCGACTGAATCAAGAGTGCCATACGACCTAATCGGGGGAAAATTGAGGGTTGAGGATTTAAGGAATTTCTTTTATCTAATTTTAGTCCGAAATTGGCATTTCGCGTTCAGTATTTCTGCGATGCGAATATACGGGAGAGAGAATTTTGTTTGGTTGCAAAGAAAAAAGTTGTAAATCGTGTTGGAAAATGAGGGAGAATCATGATTGGATAACTCTTGTGTTTTTGGATAATTTGAAATTAATATGATTTTAAATTTTAACAATTAACTATTTCGATTATATATGCACACTGTACAGTCATAGAAAATATGAGTTTGGGCTTTTTTGGAAGTAAGGATTTTGGGCTTGGACTGGCCCACAGCTTCTAATAATAGGATTGGATATTTGGATGGAATTATAACAAATTGAAAGTTCATTTTTACATTATCAAAATTAAAATATGTATATGATAAAATTGTAAAAATAACTAAGAGTTCTGAATACTTGTTTTACAATTAAGCCTTAATAAAATATACACATATTTAATGTATTTGGTGGGAAGTAGTTAGCTAGATGACCTAATCTTCTAAAACTAAATAATAACCAATTTTGTGTTTATGTAAGTATATTGTATTGGGATAATTCAATCGCAATTTATTTTTGGCATAATTTATCAATCAATCAATCTATCTAGACAATAATTTTGATATAAACTATTGTTTATCATACACTTTAACAATTATGTTTTAGACAATAATTTCTTCATAATAGACAATACCTTTGAGTTAACAGACAACAATAGTGACATTTATTGTTGTAAATTTTCTTCTTCTTCTTCTTCTTCTTCTTCTTCTTCTTTTGCAGTTTCCATGACGGTTTAGATTACCGTCGTTGTATTTTAACAAATTTTTACAATCTTATTTATTATTTTTTTACTTGAAAATTTGTATATCTGTTATATATTCAAATAAATCAAATGTTCTTTAATCGTGGATAATTATACATTGTTATTTATAAAATCATATCATTTGTCCAATTCGATCTTTCTAACATGTATTTTTAATCTAGTTCCTAAAATTAAATTTTATTTTTGTTTGTCGTAACTACACAAAATTGATCTTCTTATCTATTTAAATAATGTGTGTGCATATCATTTTATTAATTTTTTAAAATTGAACACAATTTATAGAATTAAAAAATAATCATAATATTACATATCTAAAGAAAAATAATTATTTATGTATCGCATGAGAGAAATACTAGTTATGCATTTACAATTAGTGCGTGCTTCGCCTTCGACTTCAACATACATAAAACCAGAAATAAAATGACTGTTTCATATTGCCTAATTGATAGAGTGGATTATTTTGTAGGTGGAATGTTTTTGAATATTTTTAACCAAATATTTAAGCATATTGTACTGAACTATGCTTCTTTAATGTGGTTTGAAAATTATTATGCCCTATTTTTAATAAATATCAGTGCACGAGACCTGGTTCAAAATAAATGAAAAGTAACAAATAGTAATTTTTTTTTTCAAATGAAATAATTTGAGATTACATGGACCCGAATTTTTTCCTTCGTATGAATACAAAAACTCTTGTGTTGATGTACATAATTGTTACAAAAATATACCCATCACTTTTCATAATACGTTTCTTAAAGAACTTCGATAGTAAGTTTTAAATTTTTTCTCTCTCAAAAACAAAATTTAAAATTTTCATATAGACAATAAATTTTAAACAGAAAACATCGTTCATTTTATTAGCCAATAAATTATTTTTTTATCGGCAAAAAGATAGGTCTTTAATTATATAAAATCACAAGCGCATTAACAAAAACATAAAAGAGAGAGAAAAACCTTTTTGGATCTGTGTTCTGAAAAGAATTGATTTCTCAAACTGATCTTAAGTCATCTCATAATTCCTAAATATCTGCATGTATATTTTCAGTTACGAGTCTGGTATTTAATTGTTACTAATTGAAAAGGAACACGTTAATAACCTTAATAATAGATAAATATTGATGGCACATAAATTTAATTTACCCAACATAATCCATCAAATAGCAGCAGCAGATTTCTCCAGTGAAAAGTAGTAGTAGTAATAATAGTAGATAAATGATAGGAAGCAAATATATATACAGTATAAGAATTGAGGCAGTGGTCAGCAAAAAGTAAGACCCTACAAACTTGAAATAGAGGGCCCCCCAATCTACTCCAGTTCAACTACCTTTCTATTTCTCCATCTAACGTCCAACGACGTCGCTTTCTTTCTCTAATTTGCATTTCACTGCGATTCCCGGCGTTGCTTCTCCCACACACTTTTTTTTGTTTTTTCTCAACTCCACATTTTTTTAATCCGTATATACCTTGCTTAGCTCTGAATCTACCCTCCAACTATCGCTTCATAATTGTGTTCTTTTTTAAGAAACTTTTAGAGATTGAGTAAGGCCTTTTTTCTTGTTGTGTATGAAATGATGATGCAGGGAGGTGATGATTGTAAATTTTGTGAAATTTGAGTGAAATTCTGTGTTTGATGGAGGTGGAGAAAGATCGGCCGGAGAAGCAAACAATGACGTTTGATGAGATGTCGGTAGACAAGAGTAAGAGTTTCGTAACGGCATTACAGGTAAATGAAATCTGCTTCTCTTTTTTGGATGAAGTTTTGGTTGTGGAGTTGAGTACTTAGAAGAATTATGTTAGGCATGCGAAATTCTGTTCTGTTTGTATTGGCATCTCTGATTAACCGTTAGATTCACAGATTGGATGGTATTTTTGTTGATTATTAGTATTATGCGTAGAAACGAGAAATGAAAATTATAGATCAATCTGCTGTTACCGATTGAAGTTTCTGATTAAGTTGGTGAAATGCTGCTCTTTTGATATTTTTTTTATTTATATGTTGATGGATGATGGCACTGGCTGTTAGCTTTGAATGTGAGTTGATAGCTGTGTACTATTGCATGACATTATGACACAATGAGGAGCACAGTTGGAATTTTGTGGAAAGGTTATTGTTCAGTGAAGACCTGTAGATTGTGCTCGGTATGATTTGTCTATATGGATGATTTTTTCCGAATTAAATTGTGTTTTGTTTTCAAAATGTATGATCATTGATGGGCCAGGCTGATTATGCTCTTCCTGTTCTTCTGACTAATAGCGTATGCAATTGACAATTGGCATTCACAAATGGTTAATGGAGCACGTGCCTCCTCTTTGTGATATGCATATCATTTCTCCAATCATTTTGCCAGTTTTATGCTTAGAGGTTGACAGCAATGCATTATCGACTAAATCTACTATTTGACATATCAAAATGTACCAAAATCTTACTCTGAATGTTGATGCCCACCTTCTACATCCTAGGCACATGTTTGTATATTATATTCCTTGACAAAGATTTTGTTAACTGGTATCGTCTTATTACCCCTCCCTAGGAACTGAAGAACCTCAGACCTCAACTGTATTCTGCAGCAGAGTATTGTGAAAAGTCATATCTTAGAAGTGAGCAGAAGCAGATGTGAGATTTCTCCCCCTTTATCTATGTAATTTGTCTTAACCGGTTTCTTAGAGATGATACAATTATTGAGTTCACTATATGAACTTTCATATTAGGGTATGCTTAATTGGTTTTTTGTTCTTTTATTGGACAAAATCAAGATGGACAAGTATGCTGACTTTTATGATGTTGAGCCTAAGTTGATAACCATAGAAATAGAAATCATTGTTTGCCCCTTTTGCATTCAGGGGTGTTATTTATAGGTAACTACATAAATGTAAATTATGTAAGCAAGTAATCTTGGTAATCAGAGATCCACGACTCATGCTTGTTAGACTGTGACTGGAAAAAAGATAATATATTAATTCTTGTTCACTAGGTTTCTGGACAATCTGAAGGATTATGCTGTAAGAGCTCTAGTCAATGCAATTGATCACATTGGCACTGTTGCTTACAAGTTGAGCGATATTGTGGAGCAACAGACATTGGAGATCTCTTCCATTGATCTGAAAGTTACATGCGTAGACCAGGTAACTTTCACTTTATCACCCAACTGTATATTCATATATGATATAACAGACTAACAGTAAAGCATTACTGAGACCTCAATATCTTCTTCCTTTGCAAGAAACTTCTGACTTGTCAAACATATACGGATAGAGAAGGCCTTAGGCAGCAGCAGTTATTAGCTATCATCCCAAAGCATCACAAACATTATATCTTGCCAAGTAAGATTAAGGGTAGTCTGAATAGTACTGGACTTAATAAAATCAATCCCATTTTTTAGTCTATCATTTCATTCTTCTTTCATCAATCCGAGCTAGATTCCATCAAGAAGGTCCACTTCAGCCCACACACAGAGGCAGATCCTAAGCAATCCATACTAGTGAGAGGACGTCTTTACCCTTCAGGTAGCTGGTTTCTATGTATTGAACAGTTGCTACTTGTATGCAGCTGCAAAACAATATAATCTCTTTATGTCAACATGTTTATTTAATGCATTTGGTTGAGGTGCTTCAGCTGCAAGAACTCTTTCTTGGCATTTGGCATCAGCAACCAAATCAACCATGAAAGGCTCATCATGTGGTATAATGAGGTTAGCCCTAGAAGTTTTTATCAAATGGAAATTATTTTAATCTGTGAATTAAGTGGCTTGATTACAATAAAAGTGACATTTTTGGCCTTTCAGCACTGAGGAAGCAAAAATGAGTGGAAAAAATTCTCCTGCATTCAACTCGTTAGGTATGTAAAGACCAAACTTGGGTTTGAGATTTGAGAAGTAGATGAAGGACATTCATTCACCTTGCAGACATACCTATCTTTGTAAAATTCATTGTTTTTCAAGTAGATGTTCAGAAGAGTAAGCGGTTGAAATCTGCCCCAGCTACAAGAGCAGCTATGCAAACCCTGGGAGTTACAAGAAGAGTAATTTCAAATCCTCCCTGTATCCCAGCATGTTTAACATCCTCTTTCTATGTCTGCTCATCCAAATATGGGGGCAATGAGTTTTTCTACGTTATACATGCCATTTTTATTAGTATCAATATTTGGAAGGTGAAAGATTTTGCTCGGTTGATATTTTTTTGGCCTATTACTTTTTGGGTGGGGGGTTTGTGGGAAGACAAGCATAATCTCAGTTTACCTGACTGCTCCACTGGTACAAACTGATGAATGATTACAACGTTGTTGATGGCCTACTATAACAAATAGCAGTCACTTTTCTGACAGAGAGGAACTGCATTATGTACTGGTGTTATTGTGTTATTGCTCCAATCTTCCTGTGCATCATGCATGATCACATGAACTTTCTGTTTGCAGGATTATTCAGAGGACTCCAAACATCTAACTCAACATAGATCGTTTGATAATCCGACTC
This sequence comes from Perilla frutescens, assembly GCA_026008535.1. Classification (NCBI taxonomy): domain Eukaryota; kingdom Viridiplantae; phylum Streptophyta; class Magnoliopsida; order Lamiales; family Lamiaceae; genus Perilla; species Perilla frutescens. The sequence goes on along the minus strand of BRKX01000002.1, from coordinate 38,368,546 downwards.
AGAAGGGGATTCTTCACCCTCCTGTCCGGAGTAAGAGCATGCTTTCTGCATTCTTTGCCAAGCAAAAGACACCAAATTTGAGGACGAATGGATGACCCCTGTCAATCTGTCATGAAACAAGGAAAAAGAAACTTCCAAATACTTGCCTTGTTGAAGGAAAATGTCCAACTGTCCATACACATGTTGCTGTAGCCTTTCTATCTTGGCTGTAGGCTGCTTCTTTTCTGTGGATGAATAAACAAATCATAAGAGTATGAGGATTATTATGCCCAACATTTGATACTTAATCCCGTAAATTGGCTTATAAAAGTTTATACACCAGGAAATATTTATTTTTACATGCATATTCCTTCAGAATTTTTATTCTAATTTATATTTTGGGTGAATATAATAGAAAACAAACCTTTCGTTGATGTCAGAGTATGAGGATTATTATGTACTAGGAAAAAACATATTAAAGATTAGATTTCTATCAAAAGAAAACACCGACTTCAAAATTTATTTCTGCAAAAATAAAAATACCGTTTCGATTATATATTCATCCTTATAAATAAAATACGCTTATTAACCTTTTGCTACTCAGTTGAGATCTTTCCTACTCGCTAAAATATGAATTTTACGACCAAAAAAATATATATATATGAACAATAATCTTAAACTTGGATAAAAGGAATTCATAAAAGCATCACACTACTACGAGTGAGGCATTGAATCATCTTGCAATTATAAAATATGTTATGTTGAGTAAATTTTATTAAAATTATAATTAAATGTCAACCATATAAAGAATTTATGCTTATATAGTGTCGAAGCAGTTGGAATAAGGTCGTTAAAAGATATCAATAAAGTAAAAATAAAAATATCAAATCTACCCCAAAAATATACATAACGTTTCATGAAATTACTAAAATTAATGGAAATTATTTACAACAGAAAATTTTATCGGCCCTTAAAAGTGGGCCTGTAGCCCAGTATATCCGTCTCAGTCGGTGCAAAGTCCAAATTTAGGAGTTTCAATTTACACGGAGTTAGGTCGGAATCCATACCACAAAAGAAATTCCCTTCAGCGCCTGCGAATTACTACTGAAGATGGGGAAAGCGAAGAAAACTCCTAAATTTGCTGTCATGAAGAAAATCGTCACCCATAAAGCACTTAAACAGTAAATTCCTCGTTTTCTATTCACAAATAAAGCTATATTTTCGTAAATTCATGTCTTGTTAGTTTTAAATTTACTCGAATTTTTGTTGCAGTTACAAAGAGGAGGTCTTAAACCCTAACAGGAAAGACTTGAGCAAGGAGAAACTCCCCAGAAATGTGTAAGTTCCCTCGTTTCCAAATTTCTTATATGAATCATGTTGTTTTGAGTTCGTTGCTTGAGTTTTATGGGATTGAATTTGATATCGTACTGTTATTCAATGTAGACCGCAAGTTTCATCTGCCCTTTACTTCAAGTATAATACTGCATTAGGGCCGCCATATCGAGTGTTGGTGGATACTAACTTCATTAATTTCTCCATCCAAAATAAAGTGAGTGCCGCCAGTTTTCTTAGTATTTATTGTTTTTTTTTTTGTTTTGCTGATGCCAAATTACCTTGCAAGAAGTGGGACTAAATTATGGTTAGTGAGTATTGTGGGCAGTGCTTAAAGTTTAAAATCTGCGCCTTTTCTTGTATGTATGGTTTCTTGAAGGGTGATTGAGAAGTTTATAATGATAAGAAGATTCTTTTCGGTATTGTTGTTTTCATATAATGCAACTAACATTCTGACTTTATATTGTCTTTTTGATTGTTTTATTTTGCAGTTGGATTTGGAGAAAGGAATGATGGACTGCTTATATGCAAAATGTAGGCTATGCTACCATTTTCTTTACCCAACTTCTCTATACTCTTAGTTGCTGCGTGCTTCTATTAATTACTCGTCTCATCATCTTCATCTCTGTAGGCACTCCTTGCATTACGGATTGTGTTATGGCTGAGCTTGAGAAGTTGGGTCAGAAATATCGAGTTGCTTTGAGGCATGTTTTTTAACCGCATATGATTATCTTTATCTTGGATATACACTTCTATTTTAAGTTTTAAATTCATTCTCCTATTGGTTTTGTACTGATGTAGAGAGTACTTGAACCCTTGTGAGTCAGCTAATAATTTATGTTTATGCATTCTGATTATTTAGTGATGACACAAATGCTCAAAGCAATTATTTACCTGTTGTTCCCCAGAAAACGTCTCCCCATTATCCCCCCAAAAAACCTTGCATCTGTTTTGTGGTAATGTACTATCGTGATTGTAATGATGAATATCTTCTATGTTGAAATTAGATTGTTTGTTATGGTAAATATGGTTGTTTCATTTCGTTTGTCTTGTCTTTCTTATATCTACAGAATTGCAAAGGATCCTCGATTTGAAAGGCTTCCCTGTACTCACAAAGGAACTTATGCTGATGATTGTCTTGTTGAGAGGGTTACACAGGTACAGAACAATAATCAGCTGACATTTAGTCTTCTTAAGACTAAAAACTTTTTTCAGCTCTTTTTCTGCTCTATGCATTGTAAAAGCTCTAAATGGTTGAAATTTCATATTCTATTTTTTTTTTAATAAAATCTTACTAAGTGACATTTGCCGTGTCAAATTGTATTTAATGTGTGATTGCATAAGTTTTTTTGAGGCAAACAAATTAATGGATTGCCATCATGGTCAATGAAACAGCACAAATGCTACATCGTTGCAACCTGTGATCGGGACTTGAAGAGGAGAATTCGTAAGGTATGATCACACTTGTATTTACGACATATCAATGCCGTATATTTGTGGAATTTGACGATTAGATTAATCTGTTGTCAGATTCCTGGCGTACCGATTATGTATATTACAAAGCACCAATATTCCATTGAACGACTACCTGAGGCTACCATTGGTGGAGGTAGCAGGACAAATCATTCATTATGGACCGTTTTCTAAACTCATCTTTGAAATTTCTTATCGCTTGATTCTCTTTTGCCTTGCTTTAATGCAGCTCCTAGAACTTGAAACTGTGGTGTTTAGAAGTCGAAAATCTCTAGTGCTCGTTCTGTCAGTGAGCTTTGAAGCTCGACAACCAGCCTAGACAACTTCCAACTTGAGACGAAGTTCTTTGGAGCATTGCCAGTTGTCCTTGCTGCTGAATACACACAGGGTTCAAGGATGGTAGCGAGGAGGGCGTTTGAAACTTAATTTTTCTCGAAACATATAGTAAAGAGCCTGTTCTGAAACATTATTGCAATATAGCTACCTATTGTAACGAAGTTGATATTTGGAGCAATCTTAAGCCTAAATCTTTCTGGTAACAAATTCACATCTTGTTACTTCCAACATCAGCTTATGAAACAACATGCCATATCACCGCTCAACCAATCTAGCAAACATCGGTCAAGCAGCTTGTAGCTAGTCCTGGATGTTCAAGTTTATAACAGATGTATTCGCACAGTTTCCCAATTTCACTAGATACAGGTATTGCAACCAGACATACTTGTACAGCTTTAAAAAATGACGGGGAAACAAAAAAAATTATGGTATACACTGTAAAGAACGTCAGACGGATGCAAGCTACGTACAAGATCTCCAGCACAATGTACAACAATCCTAGGCATCCAATCTGAGCTATAAAAAAATAGGTAAAAAGAAAAATTGTAGTATAGAATTATTTCAAACAGCAGCACTATCTCAGAAGCCTGACTTGTGGTGTAGTGGTGGAGTTGTTGGACTCCTCATCTTTTGCTGGCTTCACATATTTTCCCAACACTTTCTGATGAGACCTTCTTCTCATACGTTGTAATTTATCTCTACTCAATTGCTTCTTTCTCTCTTTTGCTTTAATTTTCATATTCCTCTCCTTCTCATACATACCTCGCCAGAAGATTTCGCCCGTCGACGGCCACAGCCACCGTCTTTTGGGTCGATCAGAATCGAACTCTTCGGCCAATTCCTCGTCCATGCTCTTGAGAGTGCTGAACTGGAACCATTTCACCCACATTCGGCCTCTTCGACCAATCAGCTCGTGCTGTTCTTGCATCAACCCCGTCTCTGGGTGGATGTACACCATTCTTCTTGCACTATGGTATGCCCACACGTTTATCAGCAACTCGAGCAAACGTGAGTAGCAGTGCTTGTCCTGCCAGTCACGAGGGTAGAAGTCAGATGAGTGATAGTGAAACACGAGATGTATAAGAATATCCCGTTCATGGTGAATCAGGTGTAAAAGGAAACTAACTACCAGATACCTTTGATAAGCTTAGATAACAACGCCCAGTTTTATGGTGCTCTTCATAAAACTGAGCATCAAGTGCATCCACAAACATTCTGCAACAACAAAACATAACTTAGCTGAAATACAGGTTTGCAAACCATACGTCTGACACTAGGATTTAACAGAGATGCTGACCTTGAAAACATAACAAACTCCAGAAAGGAACGAGTTGGTAAAGCCCAAGAATGCATGACAGACCAACTTCCTCCATCTGAAGGCATTTGGGGGAGAGATGGTGAGTCGTGTTTTATGCCATACATTTTCTTTAGCGCCTCAGAGAATGCGAACCTGTTCGACATCACATAGATGAAATCATGTCCAGCATCCTCCAGAGAAATATCAACAAATTTCAAGAATTTAATGGAATTATTTTCCTCAGTTGATGTAGGTTCATTGTCATGAAATAACGAAAATAAAAAATGATGATCTCACCGGCAATTCCCAGAGTTAATAGCATCACAGAATGACCAGAAATCCTGCTCTGATCGGTATCTTGAATCCATGTCCAAACGGGCCCAAAAGTAAAGCGTGTCTCCATGTCTTCTTGCTTCAATAGCTTCCAACAACGATCTTTCAGCATTTTTGGACAATGATTTCTGTTAAATTCCAACGTTAGTCATATGGCTATTGAAATGGAGCTAACATTTAATTTTAATACATGCAAAAAAAGAACTGCAATCCAATCATGTACCAATCTTGCTGTAGCTCTCCAAGACTGGAATCCTATCCAAGCATTTTTGTGGACACGGTCAATCCGATTAGCTATAGCAAAAAAGGCTCCATATTCCCCCAAGATGTCTCTATAATAAACGTGATTCAACAGCGAAAGACGAGCAGGTGCATCAATATCATCAGCTGCAGGTCTTCGACCTTTTGTGGACTACGATAATACAATTCACATCAGATTACGAGCTTTATCATTTTAAACTCAGAGAGAGAGAGAGAGAGTTAGAAGAATACTCACCAGCCCAAGCCCTCTATACAGAGAGGTATAGTGCAAAAAGGGCCAGGTCCCCTCTCCATAGTAAGGTTCATATATACATAGAGGTTGACCTGTCCTTACCAGTTCTCCTTCATCTCTTTCGTGCAACGTGCGATCAACCCTTCTAGCATTTCTATATACTTCATCCCACGTTCCCCGGGCCTGATCGGTTCTGTCCTTCAACTACATAAATTTTGATAAGGATAGAAAGATAAGTACAAAGTTAAGACCCATGCTTTGTTAAATTAATAGGGAGGAGAGTAATGAAACTCACTAACCTCGTCATCCTCTCTTCGTTTTCTCATATAAGCCATGTCAACATCCTTTTGTTCTTCCCAAATGCCATACAGAATTGTAGCATTCATTGTAATCAAAGCTGGAGAGTTTTCCTTATGAGTACGATTCAAATGCTTTTCAACCTCGTCTAGAGATTTATGAATCCTCCCACTATTGTTCGGAGAATGGGCCTCTCTAAGAGGTTCAAAATGATGCCACAGCCATTTCGTTTTAAACTCCGTTGGGATCTCACTAGCAGCATGGGAAGCAGCAACTTCGGATGGGAGCATCAGAATGTTTTCCAACAGAGAAGCATATCCTTCCACACTTTCAGAAACCATTAAGTTTTTAGCCGTGCGTTTTGCAATTGAAGCAGCATTGCGAGCTAAAGGAGAGAGTTTTCCATTTGAAACCAGCTGAGATATGATTTCCGTCAGAACCCCAATATCCTCCTTAGGGAAGATAAAACCATTCACCCTGTTACTAACCTAAGAATTGCCAATCCAGTAAGTAGGTCAGTTTGTAAGTAAATTAAGAAAAAAACAAAAACCCTGCAGTTATCACTAACTAGAACATTTCAGGTAGTAAGAACTGAAAAAAAGGAAGACAGTAACTTTTTTGTCTCTCGCCAATTACTGAACAGGAAACAAGTCAAAAAATATACATGCATAGTTTATTGATGAACACAGAATGTAGATACCTACATATTTCCGAGTCATTGGTAAATCTGGGGCAACTATAGGTTTCCTGAAACACATGGCTTTTAGCAAAATGTCTGGGAAGGTATGCTCTTCAAGGAAGGAACCGTAGATCACGATATCAGCAGTATTCAGAACAGTGACGGCGTCTTCATCAACAGCAACATGCTTAACAGTACCATTTGGATACTTCAAATTTAGCGCAATTGTCTGCAGCAACATATTTTAGACAATATCAAGCAAGGGTAAAAACTGGAGACTCTCTTCACTTTTGTTAATCACTGAGTGGCGTGTATTCATTTTAATCTAAAACAACAAGAATCTATTTGGTTTTTAGTTACTTTTCTAGATACATTAGCAAATCCAAATGCCTTTTGAGCTGTGAATGGCTTTAATAAGACAATACGTTGAACTGAAGGGAATGAAACAATTGTACCTCCACAGCATTGCTGTAGTTGCTCGTGGAGTCGCCAGCCAAGATCAAGATTTTAAGATGTCCGCTAAAGTCTGTAAGCACGGGATACAAAGCCTGCAAAATAAAGGCATGCTCCAGCCATAAACCTCTGTACAGCAGCTGACTTCCCACAATCGCAATGGCAAAATCTTCTGATCCATGGTGTATCCTTGGGTGCAGAGTATCTTTGTAAGAAGCCATCAACTTCTCAGCCTCCCATACTCCTGCAGGTGAACCTGGGATGACGAAGTAGTTACCAGGATCACATGTCGAGTAGGTCACCTAATTTACATACAAGTAGTGAGCAATGGAAATCACTAAACAGCCATCCAAAGTAGGGAAATCACTATGACAACCAAAACTGAAAAACCCAGAAATAAACTGAGATCATTCAATATAATCAGAAAATTCAGGTAATCTGTTCGTACTCGCACAAAATAATTGTGGTTACATATATCAGTAGTTGACCTTTTGCAATAAAGAACGCCTAGCTTCTCCCCGAATGGGACGAATCAAAGATATTTATGCTTATCGTCAGTTTATATTCATTATCACTAATTAGAGGGAGATATGTGTAAATTTTTATGTACATGCTAACTACTGATGCCTCAGATTCTATAAAAATGTGAACAAAATTTATACCGGCAGAATATAGTTTGGGAAGACAATGACAGTGGCTCTTTGAAAAACTTTTCTCCAGCTATCGGCCATCTCAGTTTGACCACTTGAAACGTATTGTCTCAATCGCACAGCAAGTGTTTGTTCATGGATTGTCCATACAAGGGGTACACTTCTGAATGGTTCCTGCATAAGACTGCAACAAGTAAAATCTTTATTTCGTATGAAAAGTCACAGTCAACTAGAGATAAGTGCTAAATGATACTGCAATATATAGATCCTCTATTAGATTGCATTTGCATGATTAGCCACGATTGATTAGAATTAACAACCATGAGTTATTCTTCTGTGTAATCTAGTGTTAGGTTGTTCAGAGAGCAGTTCTGGGATGATTTGTAATTCGACAAATTTTCCATATTTAAATAGTATATTCACGTCCCTTATTCTTTCCCCACGAGCATCCGTTTCTCCACCATCCACTCCAACTCTTTCATGCCTACATATATTACTATTATCTACATATAATCTGATCACCCAAACCACAGCAGTTCATCATACAAATCAATTTTTTTAATAGCATTGATATCATCCTTACCTGCCATAATTATAAATGCTATAAAAGACGAAATGAGAAGAAACCACCAATTCAAGGGAATCGGATCAATAATTAAATGAAGTAATGAAGCTTACCTAGATACGACCCCCACGGCTCCGAGAGAATTCACTATTATTCCATGATAGCTGCAAAGTACAAGCGAGTATTTCAGAACATACACTGTTACTGTGAAATAATCATCTGAATCGATCTCACTCAAAACAACCTAGCATGTCAATAGGAGGTAGACCACCTTCAGTTAGCGGACCAAATTAATATGCAAATTACTTTTAAATTATCAAAGCAAGTAAATCACATATTCTACACAAGATGAATCAACTAACACACACACACACACACACAAAGACTCATATCTGATTGACTCAAAATAAGTTCATTAAAACTGAAACAAGAGCAATTGCACATCGCACCCGGCAACCTAGAATCTAGATATATTTTATTTAACAAGCTTAATCCACCCAAAAGACAAAGGTTGAGCTTACCAGAGATAGGACCACAATATTACGTTACATGTCAAAATTGATGAAATCCTTATGTAATTCTACGAGATATAAAAATGACACAGAAAATTGATACTGGACGATCTTATCTAACAAATTGAGGATGGTGTGCATACTTTATCCAATCTACACTGAACTTCATGTTCTCATCTGCAGTGATCACATTGAGTGGAAGTCCTACCTCTCTCCAGATAGCATGTACAGGGCCATCTTCTAGTGAGAACACCTGCAAGTGCAGAAAACATAACTTCCCTAAGGCAAATAATTGAGAACAGAAAGCTCAAAAGACTTATCATCAATTTTGGAAATTACAATAAATAATAGCAGCAATACTTAAATACACATCTAGCTCAATTCATCTAGGAAGAGTGGCAAGAAAGTCTCTTCATGTTAACTATCCGCGGCTGTCCAACACTCAAACAAGAGACATACAACCAAAGAACTCTGTCAACCTTGTTTGTATCCACATTTCATCAAACTAGTAATGCAAAGACAACTATAGAACCTAACGGGTGATTTTGAATTACAATCAGTACTGCAAAGGTAATTATAGAAACTCAACCCGTGCTGCGAATTAAATAGCTACAGCAAGATGATTATAGAAATAAGAAATGCAAAGCACTGGTAAGTATTCACCTCAATCTCGTAGCCAATTTCCCGCAACGCAGTAGCAACAGTAACCATCAGTATCTGATGTGGATCAACGTCGAGATCTGCGAAAACCTACAAGCCCAATTCAACATTAAAGCACCATTTTCAAAATGCTGCTGGGCAAGAAGCTACACACAGGCGGCTAAAACTAAGAAAAACCACCCACCGACAAACTATAAACATAAGCAACGCTTAAAATAACGAACATTTTCACCATAAGAAAATAACACAATCAAAAATTAAAATCAATAAAATTGAAAATAGAGAGGAAAAAACAAAAGACAACACACACGCGCGCGCGCACGCTAAAAAATGCTTACCAAAGCAAGCTTGGGTTTTCTGTAACCAAATCTGGTAACATTTCGTGAGGAAACACTGCCATTCACATCTCCGGCATCCTTTCGAAACTTGGCCAAGATTTTCAAAGGTTCGAACTTTACATCGTCACCAAAATCCAACTCTTTCAAGAATGACAATTCTCGAACGCTCCTTTCATCATGCTTTCTAAATATACCATCAATTCTACCGAATTTCCTTTCATCATCCGTCACAGAGCCCGGTAGAAAGAATATCTGAAAGAGGAAAATAAAGAAGAAGAAAACAGCAACAGCGCAAATCAGCTGCACATAGTCAATCTTCTTGAAAAGCACCAATCTTGCAAATCTTGATCTGTATCTCTGACCCCAGACATTACTGCCGCCATTAACACTACTGTTATTACTCCTAGCAGAAGAAGAGCGTTGAAAACTGTGATCACTCTTCGAAAACTGCCTATTTTCGAGTAAACCCATTTACAATTCCATCAAGAAAACAAAAAATTCTCAATCTTTATACGACACATTCGAAGCTGTTCGTGTATGCGCGTGTGTCTGTGTGAAGAAATGTAGCTGTATCTAAAAAGAGGCTGCTCTTTTGGATGACTAGTATTTAATAATATTTTCTATAATTAAAAGTTAAAACCAATTACAGTGTGATATCAGGAAAAGTGAAATTAACTCGCAAACAGTGTTCTGTTTTCGTTTGTTTGCGACTTTTCGTTAATGCCTTTTCTGAATTAAAGAATTAGTGGATTCTAATAATTTTCTTGAGTGCGAGTGTGTGTGTGAGAGAGAGAGAGAGGGGGGAAGATTTGGAGAGAGAAGCAGCTTAAAGTAAGACGATAGTTTTTTTTTGGAGGGGTAAGACGATAGTTAGATGGGAAAATTAGGGAGATGCGCATAATCAAATCACGACAATGGTCGTCATCAACTGTCAAAGGTTTATATGTTGTATATTTATTTATTTATTTATTTATGAGAGAGTCAGTATTACCAATTCCCCCGTAAAAGTTGGAATATTTGCATTTACATCCTTTATCTATCTGGAATTTTGTTTTTTAGACATTATTTTAGAAGGTCGAGGAAAAAAAATTATCTATTGGATGACCTCTTTTAATTATGAAGTCATCATCATTCTATGGAGTAGGTTAGTTTATAGCATATAATATAATCGGTACATATTATCTAGTATTATTCGGTCAAATATGTAAATTTAACATTATATATACGTGTCACATCAAAAGAAATTTAAATAAATGCTCATGTTAGTATACTTTTATGAAGGGGTGGGTTAAAGTGTTTACCACCCCCTATGTAGGAAATAGGAACAAATATTAATCATAGATTTCCTCCAAATCAACGGCTAAACTTTATATCTAGGGATCAATTTGCAATTGTTTGCCTTTTTATTAATATATTTGAATATTTAGGGGTAAAAAAGGGTGGTAAAAATAATACTAAATCACGTCCCTGATTTGTAGCCGTGTAATTATGGCAACTAACCCAACCAAAATCTCGAAAATCCATTAGATTTCATATCATTCTGCAAAATCTATTCTAGGGTTTAGTTCTTTGAAAATTTAATTACGCGACGACCTCCTCCAGCCATTTTTTCCAGAATCCAGTTTCATTACTTCACCGACAGCGTGATTTCATTCGACTGCAAATTGAAGGTCGATTGTAGTAGTAAATGACGGGAAGACATTCAACAAGAACTACTCCAGGTATTTTTGAAGCCATTTTTTCCTCAGTTTAAGTTGGTTTCTTTAATGGAATTTGCAATTTTTGGACAAATAACTACCATGGTGTACTTCATTGTTGATTTTTATTTTTTTTTGCTTACTAGTGTTTAGATTTTGGGTTCTATCGATTTTTTTTTTGGAGGGGGGTTACAGTAAGTTCGACATTTTTGGATTTGTAATGGAAATCGGTAATGTAACGATTCTCGTTGAAATGGGTGATAAATAAATATTTGGATGTTGATGAGTGTGATTTTCTGTTTGTTGGAGTTTTTATTAGCAAATTTAGTTATAATAATAGCAAATTTAGTCATGATAATTAACAAATTTTCTAATTGTTGTAAACCCCTATTTCTTTATTGTTAGCGAATTCAAAAGTATAATGTTTGCAAATATATTGGATTGCGTTAGCAAATGCAGATTTGTTGTTAGCAAATATTTAGGAGCATGTTAGCAAATATATGATTTTATATGATGTGGAGAGAGTATATATTACTGTCCAAGTCATTACTTCCTAATTATGTTGAAAATTCAAAAAAAAAAATATTTTATTTGAAATGGATGGAATTTGTCAGTAGCTTCAGTTGTGGATTAAATATTTGTATTTTTTTTTTTTAACTTTTCTGTAATTAAATACGTATACCATATACGGTCATTATTAGTAGCAAATTTAGTTATAATAATAGCAAAAATTTATGAAGGTGATATCAATCTTATTATGTTTGATTTTAACACTGTGTATTGGATTGTATATTTCGTTTTCAAATTTGTTGTAACATATTCATATTTGTTTCTGGCAAAAAATATTTTAATTGTAGCAGTTTTCCTTTTTTTTTTTGTTATCTTGAATTTTCTATTGGTGGTGATCTCCTGTTTCTTTATTGTTGGAGAATCCAAAAGTATAATGTTTGCAAATATATTGGATTGCGTTAGCAAATAATGATTTGTTGTTAGAAAATATTTAGGCGTCTGATAGCAAATATATGATTTTATATAAGTTGGATATAGTATATATAATTGTCCAAGTTATTACTTCCTAATTATGATGAAAATTAAATTAAAAAAATTATTTTATTTGAAATGGATGGAATTTGTCATTGGTTTCAGTTGTGGATTAAATGTTTGTTTATTTCATTTGCAAATATGTAGTAACTAGATATTTATGAACCAGTTAGCAAATACATAGTTGATTATAGCAAATAAAAATGAATATGTTAGCATTTCTGAATGACGCGATTAGTAGCAGATTCATATTTGTGTCTTGGCAAAAAATAGTTTAATGGTATCAATTCTTTGGTTTTTTTTTTTCCGTTTGGTTCTTGGTAGGTTTGTGGAAGGTGTTTTTTCTTACCTTGAATTTTCTATTGGTGGTGAACTCCTGTTTATTTATTGTTATAGAAACCAAAAGTATAATGTTTGCAAATTTATTAGATTGCGTTAGCAAATAAAAGATTTGTTGTTAGCAAATATTCAGCCACTTGTTAGTAAAAAATGTTTATTTCAGTTTATCATATTTTGTTGGTTTGGATATTAGTTAATTTGTTAATTTATGTTTACTTTTGTTGTATGTTTGTTTATTTAGGTGGGAGCCCTCAAGGTGATCACGGCTTGAAGAGCAAGCAACGGAAAGATGTAACATGTATAATTTTTTTTAAGAATGACATTCTAATTTTGCATGTTACTGTTAGCGATTATGTATGTTTGTATAAGCAATTATGTGAATCTGATATCAATTTAGTGTGCATTATTAGCTAGATATTTATGAACCAGTTAGCAAATACATAGTTGATTATAGCAAATAAAAATGAATATGTTAGCATTTCTGAATGATGTGATTAGTAGCAGATTCATATTTGTGTCTTGGCAAAAAAATAGTTTAATGGTTTCAATTTTTTTTTTTCCGTTTGGCTCTTGGTAGGGTTGTGGAAGGTGTTTTTTCTTACCTTGAATTTTCTATTGATGGTGAACTCCTGTTTATTTATTGTTATAGAAACCAAAAGTGTAATGTTTGTAAATTTATTGGATTGCGGTAGCAAATAAAAGATTTGTTGTTAGCAAATATTCAGCTGCCTGTTAGCTAAAAATGTTTAATTCAGTTTATCATATTTTGCTGGTTTTGATATTAGTTAATTTGTTAATTTCTGTTTTCTTTTATTGGATGTTTGTTTATTTAGGTGGGAGCTATCAAGGTGATCACGGCTTGAGGAGCAAGTAACAGAAAAAGTATTGTATTAGCAAACCATATTGCAATAGTTAGCAAATATTATTTTACAGATAGCAATTGTCTGACAATAACTATAAAACAAACACAACCTGCAATGGTTAGTCATGGTTCTGTAAAAAGTATTGTATTAGCAAACCTTATTGTAATCTTTAGTTCAAAAATTATATTGCAGCAAAAATGGAAATGGCGGATACAATCTCACCTTTTGAATCAATAACCCTTAAAATCTTATAAATTAGCAAATCGTATTGCATTAGATAGCAAAATATTATTTTACGGGTAGCAATTACCTCACAACTAATTATAAAACAAACACAATTGTACGTAGGTTAGTGTCATGTTGATGCATTTGATTTTTTTAAATATAATATTATTACCTTGCGAATACAATACAATAGCATAAACAAATTTCGTTTGTTTGTAAAAAGTATTGAATTAGCAAAACTAACTGTATTATTTAGCAAATATTATATTACAAAAAAAAAAGAAAAATCCAGATACAATCTCAACTTTTGAAATAAACAACATTAGCATAATGATATTGTTAGCTAATATCCAAACCAACAAAATATGATAAACCAAATTAAATATTTTTGGCTAACAGGCGGTTGAGTATTTGCTAACAACAAATCTTTTATTTGCTACGCAATCCGATAAATTTGCAAACATTAGTCGAGCCATGCAGTTGACCCTCTTTGATACTCTACGTCGTTTCTTCTTTACATCATCGCCAACTTCATCCTCAACCGAATTCTTTTCACCTTCACGACTGCATAACATGTACTTCCATATAATAACACCATCATTAGACCTTCTAGCTGTACCACGACGAATGTCAAAGCCAGCAGCTGCACCATAATTTCTATAAAAAATAATATCATCCTCTACACTTTTGAACTTCTGACCAACAAATGGTTTTAACGATTTTTCACACTCTGGTATATAATCCTCAATTGCATGATTATCTTGAGACAAATTACTACCTGTCATTTTAATAAAATTATAATTCATTAAGCTATATATATTAAGAATAAAAAAAAAATAACCATAATAATAATATTTATAATAGAAAACATGTCGATATAATTAAATCACACAAACAACATAAACATGTTTGTTTATATTAAGGTTCTGAATTAGCAAATATTTCTAAATTAGTTAGCAAATCATATGTCGCATATAGCAACATTCTGACAGTTAACACAACTTATATAAATCATACAAATTAAAAATCGTCAACATACATGAACTACGTGTAGGTTCTGAATTAGCAAACAATGATAAACTAGTTAGCAAATCATATATTGTATCTAGCAACATTCTGATCGTTAACATAACACACAAACACAACTCCAAAAACCCCTACATATAAGATCAAAAATATCAACTCACGTATTTTTTGTCATGAACGTCCAATATATAACATAGATGAATACTCTGCAACTTCGCCTACAACGTTTTAACACATTCTTATATAAATCATGCAAATTAATAACCGTCCCCGTAAATCAACTACATGAAGGTTCTGAATTAGCAAACACTGATAAACTAGTTAGCAAATCATACATCGTAGTTAGCAACATTCTAACAGTTAACAGAACACACAAAGACAACTCGAAAACCCTAAATATAAGATCAAAAATATGCATTCACGCATATTTTGTCATGAACGCATAATATATCATAGATGAACACTGTGCAACTTCGCCTACAATATTTTGACTCAATCTTCTTAATGTATTCTTTATGTTTACACATTCTTCAATCGATTTACATATTAAACTATCCTAAAACTCCATCATATATAAAATCATAGAAATTAAATAAACATACACGAACATCAACTACAAAATTATTTTCAACTACAAAATTTATTTTCAACTACAAAATTATTCTCTTACAACATTTAGACACAAAATTTAAAATTTGTTTTTTCTGTTTACACAACCGTAAATCGATTAATATACAAAGTTAGACTAAAACCCACTCATATATACAAACATATAAATTTTTTTAACAAATCAGTAAATCGACAAACAAAATTAATATGAACACAATAATTACACGTCTAATACTTGAATTTTCCATCGATGTTGCGATCTTCAGTTTATCTCGCACAAACAACGAACAATCATCCCGTTCCAAAAAGCTTTGAAAAATTTATCGAATAGTGCAGAATTTATTTAATTTTTTCAACTTGCAATGAACATTTTCTAGAATAATACTGCGTGTTTAAGAAAAAAAACCGTCGCATCTGAGGAAAAAGAAACGAATGAATACTTATTCTCATAATAAATCGAAATAGAATCCAAAATTGCATGGATTATAGAAAATTCGCTAAAACGTGGGATTATATTTCAGCCATAATAAGATGAATTACAACTATAACCCTCACTTAATTAAATTACTAAATAATTGCAATATGATCCCTACTGGATCTTGAGCATCCAATTAATTGGATCCTATGACTGATATTCATTCCTATTTCCTACACAGGGTTTGTGTTCCTATTTGAACTCTTACCCTTTTATGAAAATGTCTTTTAGCAATAACATCATTTTTCGAAAGTACCATAAAAGGGCTTTTCAATGACAGTAATATAATGAGATTGGATTTTGAGAATTTTGCACAGGTTTTCCCCCTTTTGGAACTGTATAGTATAGTAACTATAGTTTTTTTTTCCTCTTAAAAGCGTTCATAACTTTTAGTCTGCACTCTGTGTGCAGCAAATAAAATTGTAAAGTTTAAATTAATTATAATACCTTATTTCTGAAATAACATGTCTTAAATGGAGAAAACCAACATGTTTTGAACCAACCTCGTATATTTGAAATGATTATAGATGTTTTCCTAGTACTATTTATATTTTCTGTGTAGTTCGCAGAATATTTCTTTTAAAGTTGCAATTTCCTTCTCATCCTTTAAAAAAACTGACAAATATTCTTACAGTGACTGTAAACCAATGAAAACTGTCCAGATAAAAACATCATAACGCATAATGAAATGAGTAAATGGAACCGTTGGTTATGAGCTCCATCAACTCCACTCATTTGTATACTTAACTGAACCACAAAACTTGAATAAATATAGATACACCATATGTACGTAACCGGAAATGTATATTTACGATATCATCAAATATGTATCGACATGTATGAATGATACAATCATTCATAAATCTTGATAGAATGGAAGAATGCGTGCCATGATCATGAGGTTTCAAAATCGAAACATCTTTCAAAACAGAACTCCAACAAATATTTGAAGCAAAAGGCATAAGAATTCAATAAACATAAGCGTTTTGTTCCTTAGTCTTCACATAAAAGAGGAGAGTCTGATGAGTTTGCATTGGAAACAGTCAAATTTGTGGTGTCTGAAAAAACACAATCCTCATCAAAATCAATAGATTGGAAATCCTTTTCTACCATCATTCGAATGCCTTCCAACTCCATTGCTACTTCCTTCATCGTCGGCCTTGTATTACCTCTTGGATTCAGACATCTCCGAGCGAGATCTGCCATAGTCACGATCTCATTCACTCCACCTTTTAGCACCTCCGGGTCAAGCATGTCGAACAAATGATCATCCACCATTGAATACAAGAAATCCGCAGCTAAATTCCTCCCCGATTCAATTCCAGCATCAGAAATTGCTTTCTCCCCCGTTAAAATCTCAACCAGAACAACACCAAAACTATAAACATCGCTCTTTTCTGTGAACTTGCTCGACCAGAAGTATTCTGGATCCAAGTATCCGAAGGTTCCACGCACCCTCGTACTTAGATGAGTTTGATCAATAGCAACTGACCTTGATATCCCGAAATCTGAGACCTTAGCTCTATATTTACCATCCAAGAGTATGTTTGTCGACTTGATATCTCTGTGATATATAGGAGACGATGCGGAATTATGCAAGTAAGAAAGAGCCCCCGCTACTTGTGCAGCAATTCTCACACGCATCTTCCACGACAATGAAAACTCCTTGTTCCGATCATGGATGTGTTCGAACAATGTCCCGCTCGGAACGAACTCAGAGACCAGAAGAGGAACCTCCGTCTCCAAACAACATCCTAGTAACTTCACCACATTCCTATGATTGATCTGTGATAGAATCACAACCTCATTAACAAATCCTTCAACATCACCCTCATCCATCCTCTTCAACTTCTTAACCGCCACAATTCTCCCATCGCGCAACATTCCTTTATAGACCGTGCCCTGCCCACCACGACCGAGAATACGATCCTCATCGTAGCCATCAGTAGCTCGAGCTAACTCCTTCGCCTCGAACAGTTTAATCTTCTCGAAACCACCATCAATCGTAGACAACCGTTGTTCCAACAACAACCCTCCATTTCGCTTAAAAAACCTCCTCTTCCGGTTAGCTCTAATTCGTTTCTTTATTAACTTGGACAACAACCATATGAAGCCGAGCAAAAGCAGTGCTCCCATCCCACTGCTGATGCCAATAACCACAGATTTCATCTGGTTATTACCACTTCGCTCCCTACACCTAAAACTTCCAAATGTATTAACACAATCAGTCCCAACTACACAGTCATTCAGCGTCGAGTTTCTACATTCATCAATGTCTACGCAGCCTCCTTCCGGCAGGTACGGATTCCCTTGGAACCCCCGGTCACAACGACATCGACTCGTGTTGAATGTATGCGTATTATCATCAAATGTATGTGCTTCCACACTCCGATTTTCACACACAACCCCCTGCAGATTCTCTGGGACCATATCCAATCTCCATTCGAGCATGACGGGCACAGGCACGGATTTGAGTTGCGGAATGAACTCCATGGGAACTGAGTAGTTCCAGAGGCTCATATAATCCTCGTAATCACTCGTTAACCATCTGTAATCAGCCAGAAAAACATAGCCACAAATTGCAGAGACATTACCACCTTCAAATGTGCTGTAGTTGACTGGCAGTCGTTGAGACATCGGCGGGACTATTACAGTGCAGCAGATGATGCCGTAACAACCCGCGGATGCGGTAGGATCACCACACGTGGGCCTGCAGGCGCCCTGATTCGACAACGAAACCTCACTTCTGCAGCCAACCACCACCAGCCTATTGATGGCAGCGCCTAAGGTGAAAGGAGTGTCAACTACTGATTGTCCCACCTGCAGTTCTCCCTTCCTCGAAGAGCAGTTCAAAGGGGACACATTTTGCATTACTCGAACTGTATTCTCGTTCAAGAAGAATTCGATTGCTTCCAAACCACTTGTTTTCAAGAATGCTTTGGGGGGATGGGATTCACTACATTCGACTGTGTACGATGAATTGAAGCTGCAGTTTGGGCCAATGCCGAATGGATAGGGGATGGTTATGTCTCCACATTTTTGTGGGCAGCCATGCTTGGACAGTGATATTTCTTGACCCTTAATTAGTGATGTTAGTAGGCATAAGGAGATGATGATGACAAAGGAGAAATTCATTTTCTTCTAGTTCCAAAATTCAGCCTTCAAAGTTCAAACTGCAGCACCATGTTATAGAATTCGGATTAATTTGAATAATATATACCTGACATCTTATAATCCTACAAATAACTTTGTGAGAGCTTAATTGCTATATATTCTTGCTTTTCTAGACGCCATGTTTGAACTTCAATTCATTATATATTTTACACGAAATATTCCATGGCATTTGACAAATATGGCTAAGATAGATATATAATATTTAACAAAACAATCATTTTCGTATGAGTAAGCTTGGTTTGTTAATTATAATGTCATTACTCATTAATGTGAACGTATGCGTCCGGTCGTGGCTAAAAAATTATAGTATTTCGTTAAAATCTTGCTTGAAATCATCACATATTTTGTTCAAAGAAACTAAAATTCGGTCTTTAATCTTGTCGATTTCTCTTCTTTAAAATCTCTGCATCCACGGATGAAAGAAAATTACAAGTGAGAGAAAATAGTGAGTGGAAGTCTACAAACAAGAAGGATCAATAATGAAAAAATGGTACGTACGCAGTTTGAACTTTTTACCCAGAAAATAGTTTGCAGATCGAAATTCTCCATGTGCACTCATAATATATAATATAATATATATAAAAGATCGATAGTGCATACCTTAAGATGTAGAAATAATTTGAATCGGATAACTGGAGCTGAAGATTATATTGCAGACCAAAAACATGAACAAACGACAGCTTCGACAATTGAAGGTAGTTCTGAAAAAGAGTAGCTTACAAGAAATCCAAGTTGAGCTACCTCTTCATATAAGTTTATGTTTTTTGTTTTTGTTGTCTAGCTTTCTTTTTCGAATTTGACTTCGTGCACGTACGCGTGTTTTCACGGAAATTTAATGGGATTTGAAAAGTAAGCATCATGTGTGAATGCAATAAGATGGATCCCATTGTAAAGACTAATAATAGTTCATTTTGATGTTTCTTAAATTAATTAATTAATAAGAAGACTAATAGTAAGGTCGTACCACGAATCAGGAACACGCATTTTCTATTTCCTTATATTTGAATAGTGAATTAAAAAAAATATATTTCATTATATATATATATATATATCACTTTATAAATATAATAATATCTAAAATTTTTAGATTAATCAATAATTAGAAAAATGATATAAATATAAAGTATAATTAAATTGTAACTATTCGAACAAGAACTTAGAATTTATAACCTTTTAATTTATTCATATTTTTATTATTTTAATTTATATATATATATATATATAGAGAGAGAGAGAGAGGGGGGGGGGGGCATGTATCCTTTCTCATGCTCCTTTTTTTATAACAATTTTTAACCTTCTTTAATTATTGATGTATATATGTGTTAACACACTTCAAATATTATGTTCATCTATTTTTATTTTGATTTTACTGTCTAATAAAAATACAAATTTTTAATTAATATAAATTCACAAAACCTTGCATCATTCATTTTAGAAAGATTTAATTTAGAGTTGATTAAACTTACTAAAATAATTTAGATAGTTAATGAGTTCAAAATATTATTAATTAAATATTTTTTTACTATCATGACAAAACACATTATCACACATCAATTGATATGATTTATCTCATAAGTAAATTATATTTTAACCACTCTATGTTATCAATTAATTTACGTATGATATCAGATACATTGAATTGATTGAACTTTTTTAATTATTAAACATGTTGCAAAATGTTAAATATTTATTTTATTTTTGTGCATTTTATCCAAACATACATTTAATACTATATTTTTTATTATAATATAAATGACTACCTTGAACAAATAAAACTAAAAAAAATAACTTGACAAATTAAAATGATGTTGAATGTATAAATATCATGTGCTTAAAGATTAAAAAAAAAGGAAAAAAAATTATTATTATAACAAACATGTGTTGCTCAATGACAAAGAAATGCAAAGTTTGGTTAATAGTTTGTTGTGGTAAATTGTGTTCAAGGTTTCATGTTCAATATATTTTTCAAAATTTTATACATTGTTTACAATTTTTTTAAGAAAAATATAATTTGGTTGTCAGTTGTAATTCTTTATTCAATGGCTAACTAATTTAATTAGTAGTACAATTTAAGGGAAAAATATTCAATTCCCCAATTTCAATTATTTTATCAACTAACATTAAATGTTCATTCTCATTCCTATGATTGATATGCTTTAAAATTGGTAATCATCATTTCCGTGGAAATATATATTCCCAAAAATGTGGAAAATACATTCTTTGCACTCGATCGAGGAGTTTAACCATTCTCATTCAACCAAAACACCTAATATATATCTTTCTATAAAAAAGTCCTAATATATAACATTTCCACATATAATTACGTATTATATTATTGTTCTATATTATATTTAGCTAAATAGTTTGAGAATTATGTTAAATAATTAGTAGTTCAATCTAAGTGGAAAATATTCAATTCTTCTATTTCAATTCTTTTATAAGTAATCGGGCTATGTTCATTCTCAGTCATATAATTATAGGTAGTCAACATAATCCATATTTCAAAAAATTGTGCAATATTCATTCATTATACCCCATGAATTTAATTAACTATTCTAATTAACTGAATAATCTAATATAAAATATTTTATATATAATTATCAAACCAACCAATATTCTAAATTTCTCAAATTATAAATGAATAAGCTAGGAAAACCTAACATTTGAACTAGAATTTAAAATTTATTTTCCCAATCAACCATTTATTGTTGTAATGTTTGAAAAGTCATATCTAAATTGTAAATTCATTTAAAGTTTGTGTTTTTTTTTTTTTTTACAATTAACCATATTTTTAAAACTCTGTCTAACAACTTGAAAATAGAGCTCCCAAAATTTTCCACATTAATCATTTCTTATATTTATTTTCATCATTGACATTTTTCAGGTGTGTGTGTGTGTGGGACTACTCTTAATCATATGAATGAGAATGAACACATCAACTTCAATGAATAAATTGAAACTTAGCATTTTACATTATATATTATGGAACTAACTTTTTTTTTTCAATTTTCTTTCATACCATATAGCATGATTCAGAATACACTCACACACACACACACAAAATATTATAGTTACCACAACTAAATTACAAGTTTTTTTATATATTAAAAACTACTTAAATAACTTATATTAAATGAATCAAATTATTGATTGAATGTCATTCATCTTAACTAAATTATATTAATGATTGATGAAGATGTAATTTTTGATTATTGGCATATAACTTCTTAAGAACAATGATGTTTGTTTATAATCTTTCCATGAATTCAAGTTTTTATTTTTCAAGCTCTTTGTTGGGATGCAATTTGTATACACTATGTAATAGTACAATTATATTGAAATAGTATTTAAATTATAAAATATAATATATTGTACATGGAGAATTAACTATATAATATATTATATTATTATGTGATTATGTTTTTTATTTTATTTTTCTTGTTTGCTATGGTTGATATGATGGATAAATAATTGGTGGAGAATTAATTGATGTGACTATTGAAATAAATATAATATATTATACGTGAATAATTAATTATATAATGATTGATGAAGAAGAAATTCTTGATTTTTGATAGAGAACTTCTTATATATCATGAGGTTAGTTTATAATTTTTCTATAAATTCAAACTTTTATTTTTCGATCTCTTCATTCAAATGTACTTTTTGTGAATATGAATATGAAAATATTTCCTACTGTTGATATGAACTTAGAAGTATTGATAATTATTGCCAATTTTATGAATTATTTTTACTTGATCTTCATTTTTAAGATATGTCAACATACATAAACTTTAAAATAAATACTGAATTTTTGTTCGTGTCTTATTTAATCGAGAGTAACTAAATATGAAAATGTTTGGATAATATTGATTTTGACTTTTGCACATACGTACACCCAATTCGTTTGCACTTGTTGTCTAGCTAGTATTAAATTCTTATTAAATATAGATCTAATTAACACTTTTAACTAAATAAATAAAATCAATGTATAATTAAAACATAATGGTTATTTTCTTAATAAACATAATAATTCGCAATTTGTTCTTTTATCCAATTACATGTACATAAATAACTATTTATTTATACAATTAATCGTATAGATTCACCATAAGATCCATGAACAAATAAAATAAATAAATATAACGTGTGAAACACTTAAGATCTGTGTAAATGTGTCATTTGCGTTGATATTGAATATATATATAATATATATAAGTTGATACAAGATTAATATGTGTATATATTTATAATTTATAAACAACAAAACTAACACTTTTTTGAAATCAAAATATTTTGGGGACATAATTACTAAAAAAAATATTATTTGGCCATTTTTTTAATTTAGAATATCTTTGCGTTAAGCAACTATTTTCTTGAGTATAGATACAACGTTAATATGTTAAATATTTTGGTATAAAAAAGATAATTATTTTTCGGTACATATATTTTAAAATTCTCATCTTACATAATTAGTTTATACTTGTTGTAAACACAATACTTTATCGCTATATAGACTGGTATTTGGTAACATAAAATTTTTCATCATGATTTAACTTTGGGATTTGTTAATAATAAAAATCATTTTATGATTCATTTGAGGCATGTATTTTGTTTTGTAAACACACTCTTTAAATAGTGCTGGCATATGCGAAATAAATTATACACAAAAAGAAAATAACTTTTATTATATCTTTTCTTAGGTTAATTGCCTCAAAATACACAAACTTTAGGGGTGTTTTGTTTTTTCACATATTTTAAAAAATGTAGTTTTAATAACATGAATTTAATATTTGCTTGATTTTTCACATGATTTTTCAAATTTCGATCAATTTAATATGACGTAGTTGTCGAAGGATGGAAGAATCATCAAGCAAACGTCCCTCCAAATTTCAAGCAAAATATTAATTAGACTTATACCGTAAAAAATAAGTTGGAGTATGGAAGAATTGTCTCCACCTTGTACAAATCATTGATTAATATGAATCATAACCCACTTGTAATTCCTAATTCTCCATATAGAATTCTCAGTCTATCATCACTATCACCGGTTGATAGAAATTGATAAGAATTTGAAAATCATGTGAAAATTAAACAAGTAAGTCCATCTTATTAAAATTATATTTTTTAAAACGTATGAAAAACCAAAACCCCCATATAGTTCGTGTATTTTAAGGCCCTTAACCCTATTTTGTTGGACCTACTTTTATTATATATAATCTATGTTATATGCAACATAGATAAGCAAAAAAGGTTTATAATTATTTTTCATTTTTTTTATAGATATAGTAAACTATTTACTATAATATATTAGTCATTATCACAAAAATTTGTATTTTGATTCAATATTGATAAATAAAAGAAAGTTACCATTTTAACCATCAAATAATTTATTAAGGACAAAAAAATATAAATTGGAGTGTCAATTTGCACTAAAAAAAATAGCATTTTATATTTTATGTCCATCAGTGGCGGATCTAGAAAATTTTCTTTGGGGAGGCGAAACGTAAATGTTCTTACTTCCTATTTATTCGTGCCGTTAAGAAAGAACATTAAAAATGAGATGATTGTGAATAATTATGCATTTAATTACTTTTTGCCATAGGTGTGCTTGTGAAATAGCATCATTTTCATTTATTCATTGTTTTTTTATATTGAAACGATGTCATTTTAGGATTAGTTTACACCTTAGTGTTTTTTTCCCTTCCCCAAATTAAATAGAAAAGAATGTCTTTTTCATTAAAATAAATAACTGAAAATAATAACATGAATAAATAAAATTTGAATTGTATTTTTTTCTAATATAAACTAATTCGTTAACTGAAATTTAAATTTTTTTATGGCCAACAATAAATTTGGAATAATAATTCATTCATACTAATCATCCGAGATATAAACTATAATTCAGTGGTGAATTAACAAAATGATAACTTCACAATATATAATTTATAAAATAAATTATGTGAATAACATAGATCAATAATTTCAAATAAATAATGCAATTCAATCATGATTCATTATTAAATTAAAGTTGAAATTATAATTTAATAATTAATTCAACCCTAATTTGTTTAATTTATTTTGATGGGAGAGAATTTGTTTAATTTATTTTGATTTGTGTGTATTTAATTTTGTTCAAATATTTATTTGTATATTTGAGTAAGTCCCAATTTCACAAGCTCAATTATATATAAACTAATATCATATGTATATTTTTTAAATATATCAAGCCTAACAATAAAAACCTTAAATAAAAAAAATAAGGGAGGCAAAATTAAAATTTAGCTAAATAACCATACTTAAAAAAAATTGTTTCCATCGAATCACATCTTTAATGTTTTAGATTTTATGAGTAAAAATGTCACCAAATCATAACAACATGTCCATCGAAAATATTTTAAATTTTAATTTTTTAAAGTCTAATACTATTCATGGTGTATTGATCATCAAATGACTTATTATATCATTAACGGGAGCTTTGAATGACAACAATTTAAATTTTTAATTTTTTGAATTCTAATATTACTCATTGTGTAAACAAAGCTCTGCATCAAAGAAAAAAAAAGGATGAGAGCTTCTAACGGAAACAAAAAAAAAGAGAGATAAAAGAGCTCTATTCTTATGTATTTTGGAGCATCCTTTAATTTTTTAAATATATGTAGTATATAATTTGATAAGAATAGAATTATTATGTATCTTATACTATTAATATTACAACAAACATATCAACTATGACCTTAAGTTTTAAATTTAAAAATGTATAAAATAATTTCCCTATTTCGTACGGACATAAACTAGTTTTAATAAATGCGTATTCCTTATTGACCGAAAATTTCACCAGAGAAACGATAGAAAAGAAAAAGAGACAAATAATGAATTAATGATTACTAATTTGTATATTATCAAACATTGTAATATATTTATGAAAACGGTCATGCAATAAGATACAAAGTGACATTTTTCCAATTAAAACCATAATTTATCTTTTAGTTATTTGTTTCTCCATCCTTTTTCATTTTCCTTATTGTAGTCTTTGTCTTAAAAAATGAGTATCAACATATTATGGAAAGTAACCGAAAAAATTATAAGGGAATAATGTCAAGAATCAAAATTAAAAACTGGTTAATTAGGTATTAGGTAATCTATTAACCCCAGTTAACGGTTTAAGCGGTAGGTTGTAGACTTGTAGCACGATAGAGTGCATAATTTGGTTAGTTTGAGAAAACTGGAAATGGTGGCTTATGCTGCAGTGGTTTCTCTCCTCCAAATTCTGGATGATGATGGACCGCCAATTCCTCTTGACCCGACCCAGCTCGAATCCCTCCGTGAACAGGTCAGATTTTTGCTATATTTTCTTGAAAACGAATCGCAAGTAAAAAGTTTGGAAAGAAAGATTAGGGAGGTGGCTTCGAAGGCGGAAGATGTTATCGAATCTCACATCTGTGGGAGCCTGCTTCTTGCAGAGACTGAATCCAAAAATTGGGTTCGGATCTCCCGCCGATTCATTGCCGTCCGCCCACCTAACTGGCTTTTAGTTTACCGACCTATACTAAATTGGATATCTTTATTGGATCAAACTTTGATTGCATTTCTTCTAAGAAGCATCATCTTCATCCTATGTGCGGTGATGAGTCTCATACATATGGTAGTTGAAAGAAAGCTACCTTCAGCATTCTGGCAATTTTTTCATTCCTCTCAAACTCTGTTGGACCATCGCATGATTTATGCTGCCCCATTTAGCCCCTATGATTCTAAGCTGGGAGATGAGGAGTTTCGTCGAATAATGGATGACATCAGCTCCATTGTAAGAGAGGTGATCTTGATTAAGGATCTGCACATTGCAGAGCAAGATGTGCATTCTCAGAATGTGTTGTTTTTGGCTTCACCATCTGGAACTGGGAAGAAACTTGTGGTGGGATTAGAGAGTGACTTGACACAGATTAAGGCTCTTCTAGTTTCTGATTCATCCGGGATTAAGATTGTCCCAATTGTGGGAATGGGTGGGATAGGGAAGACCACTCTTGCTACACAGGTTTACAATGATGGATATATTGTTGATCATTTTTACATCCGTGCTTGGGTGACCGTGTCTCAAGAATACTCACTGCGTCAAGTCCTGCTTGCCCTTTTAGACTCAGCTGAAATACTCGCGCAGAATAATATGTCCGAAGAGAGTGAAACAACACTGTCCGAGCACCTCTACAGAACTCTCAAGGGTAGAAGGTATCTAATTGTAATGGATGATATGTGGGATATTGAAATCTGGGATGCAATGAGAATATCATTTCCTGAGGATAATAATGGAAGTCGTGTGCTTTTGACTACTAGGCTAACTAATGTGGCTCTGTATGCCAACCCTTGTAGCCCTCTTCACGAGATGCATTTTCTCAGTCAAAATGATAGTTGGAAGCTGCTCTGCAGTAATGTTTTTGGAGAAGAGAGTTGCCCCGATGAATTGGAAGGAATCGGAAAGAAGATTTTACAAATTTGTGGAGGACTTCCTCTGACAATTGTTGTAATTGGTGGTGTTCTCTCCAAGCTCAGTAGAACAACAAATTCATGGAGAAGGGTTGCTGATAATTTGAGTTCAATTCTCACTGAAGATGAGGAGCATGGTATGCAAATACTTTTGTTAAGTTACAACCACCTGCCTCATCATTTGAGAGCGTGTTTTCTCTATATGGGGGTGTTCATAGGAGATTATGATATACCAGTGGAGAAAGTTATGCAGTTATGGGCTGCTGAGGGATTTCTGAGACCAGGTAGAGGTGAAAGTTTGGAAGAGCTGGCAGAGGCATACATGGAGGAACTCATTGCAAGAAACCTCATACTAGTCAGTAAGAGGAGTTGCGGTGGCCAGATTAAAACATGCAACATTCATGATCTAGTACGGAATCTCTGTGTGCAAATTGCTAAGAAGGAAAATTTCTTCCTAGTCATGAAATGTGAATGTGATGTACGTCAAGAAGAGGAAAACACTCGCAGATTAAGCATTCATCCTGATCTTCTGTCTTCTCATGCCTGGTCTACATACATCAATGAAAAACATAACTCAAGTGTTCGTACTGTTCTATGTACTGGTGCAGGCTTTACTCGTGCATCAAGTATCTACTTAGGTTATGGACTGCTTCGGGTACTGGATTTACTTATAGTGAAACTTTTCTACTTTCCACATGAACTGATTAAGTTAGTTCATTTAAGATACCTTGCTTTGACCTGTTTTGAGGCGATTCCTTCAACCATATTCAATCTGTGGAATCTACAGACACTTATTCATTACAACTGGGCACATCCTGCTTTGCCCATGGAAATCTGGATGATGCCAAAACTTAGGTATCTATGCGTTTCACCAGCTTATTTGCCTAGTCCGAGTTTGGAAATTCTTGAGATGAATTGTTCACTTCATGATCTCCAGAGACTTTCAGATGTAAGAAACTTCAAATGTCACAAACACATCCTTGAGAGAATTTCAAATCTGAAGCAATTGGAAATTTTGTATGATGAACACGCTTCTTCAACATGGTCAGAATATCAGCTTGAAGCTCTTGTCCTGCTACAAGAACTCGAGGTACTGAGACTTTCTTTCGAGTACCCTTCTGGCGCATCAGAAGTTGTCTATCCACCGAAGCTTGTTTTTCCACAGAAGCTGAAAAGATTAACTCTAAGTGGTTCTGGAATTCCTTGGGATAATATGATGATTGTCGGTGCTTTAGAGAATCTTGAAGTGCTTAAGCTGCGAAGAAATGCTTGCCGAGGCAGTGAGTGGAGACCAATTGAGGGGCAGTTTTGCAAACTAAAATACCTACTACTTGAAGATGTAGACTTAGTGGTATGGGAAGTTGATGGAAAGCACTTCCCCCTTCTTGAACATCTAGTCATCAGGTCTTGCCACGACCTAAATGAGATTCCTTCTGGCATTGGTGAAATTCCGACTCTTCAGATGATTGAGCTGGTTAACTGCAACCCTTCTGCTGTGGTTTCTGCCAACGAACTCCTAGAGGAGCAAGAGAGCATGGGTAATGATGACCTCAAACTTTATGTTGATTCAAGGCAAAGCTCGACAAAGAAATTCTACTCCGCATCTTGCACTAGAAGGTAAATTCCCTAAACATTATATGATTGCTCAATCTAATTAAATGCACTGGACATCAGTTGCTTAAGAAGGATTGATCCATGTTATGCATGCAGACGCAGTGCATCATATTCAATTACATCTTCGTTTGAGAATAAATCAAATCTTCTTTTAAAACTGTAACCAAACACTAAGGTAAATTGTGAATGGTCGAACATGTTATACAGTTTTTTAAAGAGCTTATAATTGCAACCAAACACCCACTAAGTCTACGACGGGCACTAACTAAGTTCACTCTGCATTTATTGTCCCCTCCCTGCAGGTTCTACCTTTGATAGCACATGTTTCCTAACATAAAAGCAAGCATCTCGTAGAGCTTCAAACCAGAGAATCAAATACTGTAGACATGTACATAAGCAGTTGGTCCATGACTTACCAAACAACAGAGGAGACTTTGATGATTCTTCAGGGATGGAATTGAAACTTTTGCTGTCTGTGATTGATGAATAATTGTAAACCTCCGGAACCTCAATACTATGGAATTCTGTGTTTTCGTATTGAGATTGCAAAACCTACTCTTCTTCAATCATTCGAATTCCTTCCAATTCCGCTGCCACTTCCTTCATTGTCGGCCTATTCTTACCATTCAAATGCAGGCATCTCCCAGCAAGCTCTGCAATGCCCTTGATTTCTTCTGGCCGGCCTTCTTTGATAACCTTCGGATCAAGAATGTCGAACAACTGATTTCCTTCCATTGAATGCAAGACATGTGCAGCTAAACTCCTTCCCACTTCAGCTCCAACCGCAGATATTGCTTTCTCCCCCGTTAAAAGTTCCATCACAACTCCAAAACTATATACGTCGCTCTTTTCAGTAAACCTATTCGACTGAAAGTACTCTGGGTCTAAATATCCAAAGGTTCCCTCTACTCTCGTAGTCACATGAGTTTGATCAATGTCACTAACCTTGATGTCCCGAAATCTGAAACCTTTGCCCTATATTTCCCGTCCAATAGTATGTTTGTCGACTTGATGTCTCTATGATAGATAGGAGCTGATGCAGCATGGTGCAAGTAAGAAAGAGCCCCGCTACTTGTGCAGCAATTCTCACACACATCTTCCACGACAATGGAAATTCATCGTTGTTATTGTGGATGTGTTGGAAGAGGGTACCATTTGGAACGGACTCGTAAACCAACATGGGAACCTCAGTCTCCAGACAACACCCCAACAATCTCACCACATTTCTGTGTCTGATCTGAGACAAAATCACAACTTCGTTAATGAATGCTTCGGTATCAGCTTGATCCATCATCCTGGATTTCTTAACCGCAACAATCCTCCCATCCGGCAACATTCCTTTATAGACTGTGCCTTGTCCACCATGACCGAGTATACGATTCTCATTATAACGATCAGTGGCGAGTGCCAGTTCTTTGGAGCTGAACAAAGTTATTTTCTCGATGCCACCAATACCATCGTTGGAGGACAACTTCTGTTCCAACAACAATCCACCATTTCGCTTAAAGAATTTCTTCTTACGATTGGCCTTGATTCTTTTCCTTATAACTTTAGAGAAAATCCACACCCCTCCCAGCAAGATCAGTGCACCGGTGCCACTGCTGATGCCGATAACCGTTGAATTCGTCCCGCTACTGATGTCGTTTGGATCCTTACACATAAAACTTCCTACTGTGTTGATACAATGCCCGACTGGACAGTTATTCAATGCTGGATTGCTACATTCGTCGATGTCTTGGCAGCCGCCTCCCGGCAGATAAGGGTTGTTTTGAAATCCGGAGTCACAATAGCATCTAGATTTGTTGATGGAGTTTCTAGCATCATCATCTAACGAAGCTGCAAAATACACGCTTTCGCTCGCGCATTTGACCCCCTGGAGAGACGTCGTGTGGTTGGATACATCGAACTCCCACTCGAGTATCATCAGGACAGCGCGCAACGACAACTTGAGTGGATTTAAGGTAGTATAATCCTTTGTACGATTCACGTACCGGTCCAAGTATCTTTTGTAATCTCTCTCTAGCCATCTCTGATCACTAAGAAATGCGTATCCACAGACCTTCCCAGCACGGCCATTCCCAGTGGTGTTGTAAAACACTTCAGGCTCTAGAAAATGCGACGGCACTGTTGTCTGGCAGCAGTTTACACCATTGCAGCTAGGGGTGTCGCTTCCACAAATTGTGGCGCAGCCTCCAAAGGAAGTGGTTCTTGTGCCGGAATCAAGCACCCTCACCTCATTCCCGCACCCAACTACGACTAGCCTGTTGTAGAGGCTCGAGTATCTGAAAGGAGCGGTGGTGTAGATTATATCTCCAATGAGAATGACAGTGTTCGTAGAGCAGTTCAAAGGGAAGAGACACCCTGCATCAGTCGAACTACCAGCTTATTGTCTAAAGAGATTTATACGTGAATTTTCTAAATACTTTTTTTTTTCTTTAGGATGGACCATAAGTTTATATTAATTGTCATTCTTTTAAGTGTTATGAGTGAATGTTCTAATATATTAATTTAAAATATTTTAAAATTTTAAATTAATTAAATATATTAAAATAATTCCAGATCCACATCAAAATTTCAATTAAATATATTTAAATTTTCAAATTAAATGTATTAATCAAGATACACATTGAGAATTTTAAATTAAATCTACTTATATTTTTGAATTAAATTTATTAATAGAACTTGGCAATTAATTGTTAAATATATTTATGTAATGAATTATATATATATATATATATAAATTAAATAGTTAAATCTTATAATTTTACTTTTTCAAACAAAAATCATCACATATGAAAAAACTTACAAATATTGTTATGCGTGAACAAATTATAAATTGTGAGTCCCAATAATGATATTTCCACATTTATTGATCTCTAAGTTGAGATAAGTGTAATATTTAGATATTTGATATTATCATTTTAATATTAAATATTAAATATATTTTAAATTTATAGATTTGAATTGAATTATATATATTAAATAGTTACATATCAATTATCGGGACTATGATGTTTTGTTTCTCCACAAGTGGGTTCATAAAGTTACATATAATAACATATAAAATTCATTTAGATCATCCTTGCCTAAGCATTTTTATTTTTTTATAATATATTATTACATTTTGTTATTTACATATTAAATTTCACTTACTATACATCTCACATCGGTTGTAGATTGAAATATTATTGAGATGCATGTTCTATAAAAGAGTGGGTAATCTTAAATCGAAACCTCAAATTAGTTCCAAAACTTTTTCTAATTTTCATACATCCCAAATTGATTATAGATTGAAACATTGGGATGTAAGTTGTATAAAAAGGTGGAAAACCTCAAAATTTTTATTTAATCATATCTTGAACAAAAATATTTAAAAAAATTGAAAAAAATTATTCTTGCCTAATTGGCCAATTAATCGTTGCCGAGACTAACTGGACAACCAGGACTTTGCCTTCTTGATTTTACAACAACTTGGATGTTTCTAGCACGACTAGAGCCGCCAAGGTTGATTTCTCTAATGATGAAAAATATTTAATTTCTCTAATGATGAAAAATATTATAATTCAAATGATATAATTCATATATTTATATGTGAAATTCATGATTGAATATAATTTTATTATTGTACATATTTTTTTTTAATAACATCCCTTACGATTCAAACGATATAATTCATATATTTATATGTGAAATTCATGATTGAATATAATTTTATTATTGCACATAAATATTTTTTTTAATAATATTATCTGTGCATCTCACACACAGGTGGTATACTAGTTATTATCTATAAGAGGTGAGAATATTTTTGTGAATTAGGTTAGCTTTATAAAATACAAGCTCCTCTCTCTTACGGTCTCAGTGTGTCTTATTTGTTACTGTTTATGTGCATCGGAAATGGTGGCTTATGCGGCAGTGATTTCTCTCCTACAAATTCTGGATGCCATCCTGGAACCTGATGGACCGCCAATTGCTCATGAGAAAATACTGGTGGAGTCCCTCCGTGAACAGGTCAGAATCTTGCTAGATTTTCTTCTCCTATGTGATGCACAAATAATTATTATCTTTTTAGATTATAGGAAAATCGAATTGAAATATTTCCAACGTGATGATTTTATAAATAACAATGTATAATTGTCCATGATTATAGAACATTTGGTTTCTTTGAATATATGACATGTATAAAAAATTTATTTTTTAATTATTTTAAATGATGAAATTGAAATCGAAAAAATAACAAATTATTATTATTATTATTATTATTATTATTATTATTATTATTATAGTGCAATATAAATGAAAGCTATTTTTTAGGCAATAAATGTAGAGTATTACAAATCATCCATCTATGCATAAAAAAATTAAAATTTAAAATTCTACAAATCTCAAATTTCCAAATAAAAATAATAATAAATAAAATTGTAAAAATTTGTTAAAATACAACGGTTGTAATTTAAACTGTCGTGGAAAATGAAAAATAAATAATAATAATAAAGAAAATTTACAACAATAAATGTTAATACTGTTGTCTATTAATTAGAATCTGTTGTCTAAGACAAAATGTGTAATAGACAACGATTTACACCAGAACTGTTGTCTATTATTCAAAAACTGTTGTTTAAGACAAAATGCGTAATAGACAACGATTTACACCAGAACTGTTGTCTATCACACGATTTTGCCATAATATATATACAGATAGATAGATATAGATGTTCCGTGTATAAGAAAATAAACGAATTGGAAGTAGAAAGTTTAGAAAGAAAGATTAGGGAGGTGGCTTGGAAGGCGGAAGATGTTATTGAGTCCCACATCTGTGGGCGCCTGCTTACTGCGTCGCCTGATGATGATCGATTTGGGTCTTTCCTCATAGCACATGTTTTGTTCTGGGCACTTGTGTGGGAATTCGTGTGGAACCGTACACTAACTCGGATTCCTTTTTTAGAACAACATCTCACTCCCAATCTCACAGCTTGCCTTTACTGTATCATATGTTTCATCTCTGCCTTTTTCACGTGTTTCAAACATGTACAGCATGAAAACGAGTTACCTTTAGCTATCCGTCGCCTGTTTTATTTTTCTGTTTTTGAGCGGAGATTTCAGAAAATTTCTGCGGCCCCAATTACATTTATGCCGTATGATTCTAAGCTGGGAGATGACCAATTTCGTGGAGTCATGGATGATATCAGTTCCACTGTGAGAGAGGTGGTCAGGATTAAGGAACACACCCAGCTTCAGAATGTCTTGTCTTTTGCTTCACCATCTAAGCGCAGGCGTAGAACTGGTAGTAAGAACGTTGTGCTGGGATTAGGGGGTGACTCGATAGAGATAAAGACTCTGCTAGCTTCTGATTCATCCGGGATTAAGATTGTCCCCATTGTGGGAATGGGCGGGATAGGGAAAACCACTCTTGCTAGACAAGTTTACAATGATGCCTACATTGTCCATCACTTTTACATTCGGGCTTGGGTCACAGTATCTCAGGAATATTCACCGCGTCAGGTCCTCCTAGGTCTTTTAGATTCCTCAAAACTACTCACTGAGGATATGTTGAAAGAGAGTGAAGCAATGCTCTTTGAGCACCTCTACAAAAGTCTCAAAGGTAAAAGGTATCTAATCGTATTGGATGATATATGGGATATTGAATTCTGGGATGGAATGAGACTATCATTTCCAGAGGATCATAAAGGAAGTCGCATTCTTTTGACTAATAGGCTAAATAATGTGGCTCTCTATGCCAACCCTTGTAGTCCTCTTCATGAGATGTGTTTTCTCTCTCAAAATGATAGTTGGAACCTACTTTGCAGTAAGGTTTTTGGAAAAGAGGAGGGTTGCCCCGAAGAATTGGAAGGAGTTGGGAAGGAGATTTTACAAAATTGTGGGGGACTTCCTCTCACAATTGTTGTAATTAGTGGCGTCCTGTCTAAATTAAGGAGGACAGTAGGATCTTGGAGGAAGGTTGCAGATAATTTGAGTTCAATTTTCAGTGAAGATAACGAGCATTGTATGCGAATACTGTTATTGAGTTACAACCACCTGCCTCCTCATTTGAGAGCCTGCTTTCTCTATATGGGGGTGTTCATAGAAGCTTATGATATACCTGTGGATAAACTTATCCAGTTGTGGGCTGCTGAGGGATTTCTGAGACCAAGCAGAGGTGAAAGTTTGGAAGAGCTGGCAGAGACGTACTTGGAGGAACTCATTGAAAGAAACCTCATTGTAGTTAGTAGCAGGATTTTTGGTGGCAAGATTAAAACGTGCAACATTCATGATCTATTACGGAATCTCTGTGTGCAACAGTCTAAGAAGGAAAATTTCCTCCATGTCAAGGAATCCGAATCCGAATCTGATGTAATTGATGGAGATGAAAGCACTCGCAGATTAAGCGTTCGTCCTGATCTTCTTTCGTTTCACTCCAGGTTTAATTACATAAAAAAAACCCAGAACTCGGGAGTTCGTACTTTTCTATGTACTGGTGCAGGCTTTACGGACGCACCACAAGTCTACTTGGGTTATGGACTTCTTCGGGTACTGGATTTACTTACATTGCATCTCCTCAAATTTCCATTTGAGCTATTTATGTTAGTTCACTTGAGATACCTTGCTTTGACATGTAACGGGGCCATTCCTCCATCCATAATCAATTTGAGGAAGCTACAGACATTTATTCACTACAACTCTACATATCCTGATTTGCCCATGGGAATCTGGATGATGTCAAAACTTAGGCATCTTATTTGCCTGGCCCCCATTGGCAAATTATTGAGAAGAATTCTTCACTTGAAGACCTCCAAAGACTTTCAAGCATAAGAAACTTCAAATGTCACAAACACCTCCTTGGACGAATTCCAAATCTCAAGCAACTGGAAATTTTGTATGATGAATCTGCTTTTTTGGCATGGCCAGAGTATCAGCTTGAAGATCTTGTCAATTTACAAAAACTCGAGATTCTAAAACTTTCTTTTACATATCCTCCTGCTGCATCAGAGATTGTCTATCCGCCGATTCTTGCTTTCCGTCATAAGCTGAAAAAATTAACTCTAAGTGGCTCTGGAATTCCTTGGGATGATATGATGATTGTCGGTGCTTTAGAGAATCTTGAAGTGCTTAAGCTGCGAAGAAATGCTTGCCGAGGCACTGAGTGGAGACCAATTGAGGGACAGTTTTGCAAACTAAAATACCTACTACTTGAAGATGTAGACTTAGTGATATGGGAAGCTGATGGAAAGCACTTCCCCCTTCTTGAACATCTAGTCATCAGGTCTTGCCACAGCCTAAATGAGATTCCTTCTGGCATTGGTGAACTTCTGACTCTTCAGATGATTGAGCTGGTTAACTGCAACCCTTCTACCGTGGTTTCTGCCAAAGAACTCATAGAGGAGCAAGAGAGCATGGGTAATGAGGACCTCAAACTTTATGTTGATTCAAGGCAAAGCTCGACAAAGAAATTCTACTCCACACCTCGCACTGATAGATAAATATATATTGCACACTTGATTGCTGGATCGGAATGCATTTGACAACATATATTATTTTGAAGGAAGCTTATAAATTGAAATTAAGCTCTTATATCTTAATTATAATAAGATTTTAGGTTGTAGGTATTTTTAAAATAGGTGCATCATCTGTGTTTGCAGTGACGACGTGATGGAGACCTTGAATGCTGAGATAAAGCGTTCATTGGAGCTTCACTCCGGAGTCAGACAACAAGGTTGATCGATAGTAGTGCTGAATACAAATTAAAGTAAGTCTCAAGTCTTCTTCCCTCCATTTTTTTTAATTCGTATGATTTTACTTAATAATAATATAATATGTATAATTTACAGTTATAATGTATATTACAATTATTATGTTCAATTTCATGTTGAATATTGTAAATATTTCTTCCTAAATACAATTCAATTCATCATATGTGAATTAGAGTATAAATTTAATTTCATAACAAAAGCAAAACATTTAAATTGGTCTAAATTTAAAAAGAAAATTGATTGGGTGAGAATCTTGATTAAATGATTTCAAATAGTGTATTTTATTTTTTAAATTATAAAAATGTTGACTTTTAACAAATACATATTAATAAGTGTATTTTACATTTTATTTTATTTTATTTTTATCGTAATGTTTATTATTTTCAATAATTTCTTAAATTAAACGGTGAACAATTTATGAACTGTTTTATATTTGGTTAATTATAAGTGTAGAAAATAAAGTATAACTAAAGTATTTAATTGTAAAAGACACTTTTGGTTTGTTTTGTATTTATCTTCCAAAAAGTACAATAAATATTTAGAATTTAATTGAATCGAAATTTATATGTCGTTATACGTCTAATAAAAATTACTTTACAATAAATGCATAAATGAGGATAACACAAATCTTAGATAAGAAAAAAATCAAATTGTAAATTTGATCGATCAAGTAACTATAGAATGATTTATTTTTGGGGATCTACTATGATACTATATAACTATGCCTACTTGCAAATATTTTATTGAATTTTTTTATTATTTTTTGAGTTGGGGGTAATGGGAGAAGTGTGAGTCTCGAACCATAGATGTCTCCACAATTTCAGCGTGCTCAAGAGGCCAAGTTTGTTATTAATATTTAATAATATTAAAAACACTAAAGATTTTGTGAGTTTTAAACGATCTTCTTCGAATAATTTGTTTAACCCAAGGTTCGTTATAATATTCTAAATAAATTAAAGATTTTTTTCTTTTATTATATAAGTCTCGTATATGTGAACATAAATCTATTTTTATCTTTCTACCTAGCCAATATATTCAATATTTGTGGTTTTCCTTTCCTTTTCTTTTCTTTTGATTGTTTAAAATTGATTTTTTTTTAAATCTAGGTAAAAATGGAGAAAAAAAGTGTGGTTGTATAGAGTAAACAAAATAATTTTTTTTAAGATTATAGTGAATTTAGTAAATGTAGCCTATAAAGTATTGGTCCCAAAATGATTACAATAATGATTGGGGAGGGGTGTACTTAATGTATACCGGCACTTAATGTGTTCTTTCTAATATTAATTATTGAAAATAATAAAATATAGAGATATGTTCATTTTTTATATCTAAGGCTCCTATACATTCACTATATAAAAGGTACACACATTATATATATTGTTTTTTTTTTTTTTTCTGAATTGCAATGATAGAAATGTATTAATTATGTAAATCTCATTCATATTAGTAATCTTTAAATATATCCTGTACAATATGAACTTGTATGCTTATTATTTAAATTAAATTAATATCAACAAATACATTAATACTTAGATATATTATTATTCTCATTATTAATTCATTAATCAATATATATTGGTTGTCACTATAGTGTAAAATGTACTATAAAAATATATTTTCTTGATTTACATGATATATATATCTTAAACATATTTGTAAGCGTAAGATTAAGGTTAAAATATTTTCTTATAAATAATATCTAAATGATTATTTTTTCACCATTCTTTATATTTGAATATTAACAACTATGCTCTTATAATTATATCAAATAAAATATTGTCTTTGGTTTCATAAGATGTGAATCATATTTTTTTATGATCACATGACATAAATTGCAACATAATTTTACAAATTAATCCATTGCGGATCACTCATATTCTTTGTTTAGGTGCAATTAAGTTCAAATTTAGTTATAAAGGGTGTAAGTAAAGCCACCGAGATCTAGAGTTTATGGTGCTCAATAATTTATTTAGGCAAGAAACGATTTTGGTCCCTGTACTTTTAAATTTTTCCAAATTGGGTCTCTCTACTTTATTTGGTTAAATTTGGACAAAATCAAGTCCTGAGGGCCTTATTTAACCAAATTGATAGTACATATATCTCATTTTAATTAGATTAATAGTACAAGATTTTATTTTAACTAAATAAAGTAGAGGGATCCAATTCGAAAAAATTTAAAAGTACATAGACCCAAAACAATGTTTGCCATTTATTTTTATTATAATTAACTATTAAAATTTAATATATAAGAAAATTACATATAATTTGAAAGGTAAAATCGTACGTGATTGGGAAAGCCATGACATATTCTTGTAATGTTAATTTTAACTCCAATAAATTTCACTATTTGAAATACTCCAAAATGAATCCAAAAAGTTTGGTAAAATTCAATAATAAAATATACTCCAAAAAGATTCGTTCAAATAAATAAAACAATACAATAAAATTATAATATTTATATACAGTTAAAATTTGCATTAGACGCTACATGTAAAATATGGATCACACTAAAATACATGAATCTTTTATGTTATACACACGCACATATTATTCTTCTTTTTAATTTGAGAGATCAATATTTCAGTTTAATGTATGTATGTGGGTGTGCGAGTGGGTATGTGTATGTATTTTAAATTTATTAAATATTATATATTATCATATGAGCAGTATTTGAATAATGGTTTTCTTCTCAATCTGTAGCAGTGAAGTTAAAAAAAGTGATCATAATAAATAATTTTTAAATAGATTAGTACTTTTTTAAAATAAATTATTGGGGAATCTCTAGAAAACTTACATGAGATTAATAGGTATAAAAAATAAAGAATGGAAAACAATATTAGCGACTTCTTAATTTGTTTTGTATTTATATCTTTAAAATAGTACAATAAATGTAAATAAAAATAAACTGTTGTATGTCCAATTAAATTGGATTACTAAAATCTACAATCTAATTAATTGTATCTTTTGTATATGATACTATAAAATTATTATTATTATTATCTAGCACAATATATTTTAATCTTTTTTTTTTCCTAATATGTAGTTGGAATAGTAAGTAAAAAGTTTGTAGTTTCTAGTATGAATTATATATACATGCTTGTGATATATATGTTGAAAATTTTGAAGAATACTTAATTTATATCGACACTTGATGTGTTCTTTTTAATGTTAATTATTGAAAATAATAGAATTTAGAGATATCATTTTATAAATATACAAACTCTTGTATTCACGTTATAAAGTGTACACCTATTTTATATTTTTGCAAATCGATCTCTCAAATTTTATTTTAAGCAGAAAAAATCCTCAAATTGAAAAAAATGGATTTTGCAGAAATTTGGGGATAAAATCCATACCGAAAATGTGGTTGGATTTTGCACAGATTGACGTGGAATTATTGTGAATTCATAGAAAAAATTAATGCTTCAAAATCGATTTCAGTTGAAAGTGAGAGTTGTACGAACGTGAGTGCGCATGAGTTTTCTGCTGGACAAATTTTGATTTAAGATTCTTAATCATGTTTTAATTTGCTCGAAAATTATAATTGAAAATTATCCTCATTTGACGATGCTTCCATATTGAAGAACATTTTGGTGGAGTGGAATTGAGAAATCGAAGTCGATGATATTTTTCAGTTTGGATATTTCTTCAATTTGAGGATTTTTCGCCTAAAATAAGAGTTGATGGATCAGTTTTCAATTTTGTTGTTTTAAATTAGGGTAAAAGGTCCAATTTGGGTTAAAATTTTATTTCGGGACCAAACTAAAATTTTGAGCATGATTGTAGTATCAAATTGGACATTTTCCTTGAAATTAATATCGTTAGTGACAGACGTTAGCGATAATTTACGAACTAATAGAGACACTAATGTGATACCTTGTAAAAAGTTGAGGGATCGATTTAAACGGAAAATTTATTTCGGGACCAAATTAAGATTTCAGGTATAGTTGTAATACCAAATTCAACATTTTTCTTATAATGAATTCGATGTTTGACGTTTGAAGGTTATTGCAGAATTTATTCAACCAAATAAAATAATTATAAGACTAAATAACTATTTAACAAATTTTACATTCACACGTGTAAATAGGTCATTAATTACATAAA
This sequence comes from Perilla frutescens, assembly GCA_026008535.1. Classification (NCBI taxonomy): domain Eukaryota; kingdom Viridiplantae; phylum Streptophyta; class Magnoliopsida; order Lamiales; family Lamiaceae; genus Perilla; species Perilla frutescens. Next base: position 38,327,753 of record BRKX01000002.1, on the reverse strand, counting down.
TGACATATAGTAATTAATCAAAATACAAACTTAAATTACTTCAAATTGTACTCTAAAAGTAAGTTTGGTTTAACAATTGTGGACTCGAATAAATATTTATAAATTTATTGGTTAGATATAATAAATTAATTAAGTATTCCATTATGTATCATATATATAGTTCTACGTACTATAAGTCTACAATCGTTCTCCAGGCTATCTAAAATAGAAAAGTCTGTTACTTTTTACAATATTCATCATTTTCTTTCTTAATCTATTATTCATGAGCTATAATTGTTACTAATTATGATTAGATATTTTGATTCGTGACATCGGCACGTGGAACCAAGAGATATATTATTAAATTTTAAAAGGACTTTTTTTTATTTAAATCATAAATTCTGAATTCGGTATTAGATTACAATTGTGGTTGTTTTATTTGAATAAATTGTAAAATTAACAAAAAAATGATCTTCCAATTATGTTCATTGTTAATTGCTTATAGTTGGTCATCTTTAAATCTAGGTTGAAAAACTACGTAAAGAGTCTGTTACAGCTTTAAACATATAAACAATAATGTATAGTATTTTTATGTATATCGGTTGCCGGGAGGAAAAATGATACATTCACGTTTTAAAATACCAATAAATGCCGATGAATCAAGTGAATGTTCAATTTCTAAATAGAGTGCAACATTGAAATTATTACATAAAACAAAATTAATTTTATGGGATGAAGCACCAATTGCGAAAAAATGGGCAATTGAAAATATTAATAAGTTATTGAAGGATGTTGTAGGAAATGATGATGATTTTAGTGGAAAAATTGTAGTTTTCAGGGTAGATTTTAAACAAGTATTACGAATTGTGCCTAAAGCTATAATTCATGTCTGCTTCAAGATTTCTACATGGTGTGGATTTTCCTATCTAAACATGGAATCTTTGTATTTTTATTTATGAGAAATTATGTTTTCTATATAGGATGATCCTTGTACAAATGCTGGGAGAGGATTTGAGGATGGTCTCGTAGAGTGTGATGCCAATGTAATGGACGGTGACTCTGGAGCTTTTGGTGATGTTGGAGCAATGCCAAGTACTTAGTTTGTGAATTACTAAATGTGTTAAAAATTCAATATAAATGAATTAGAATGGTAATAATATTGTAATAATGTATTATTCTCATAAATTAATTAGGAATATAATAGTAATATAATAATATATTAGATTATCTATATTAATTAGAATTGTAATAGTATTATAATAATATATATTAGATTATTACATTATTACCCTTAAATGAAATAAAAATTAGAGTTGTAATATGTAAATCCAAAATTGTAAGATAAGTCAATTTTTAAAAAATATATAAATTAAAGGATAAAATTAAGAAATAATGTGGTGTATAAAGTAAAAAATAAAAATAAAACTTTAAAATGATGGTGTGTTTAGTACAAGTGTATATTGAAAATTTGATGTGCAACATTTTTTTAAAAAAAATCAAAAGAAAAAAAACACTTCGGTTACTTCCCCAATTCGCGCCGACTTACTCATCTCTATCCACACTTCTGCAACCCCTCCGTCACTTCCACGCCCACATGGGATACTAGCCACAAAATTGCGGTAGCAAGACTTTTGGGGCTACCTGTTTTCCGGCAACCTTTACCACAAGACTTTGATTCGAAAAAATGATTTTGAACATGTAACTTATGTTTAAAAAAAATCAATCAATCTCACTATTTCATTTCCTTAACACGCTTTTAGCTCTCTCTCTCTCTCAACAATCTGCAACGGAATTAACTGCTGCCAGAATGGGAGAGAGAAATTAAATTCCGATACAGAAACCCCGAAGTCAGTATTGCTGATGCTCTGAGTTGCGGTTATGTGTTCATGACTAATCAATCAGAGATGTCTACTCACTGTTAAGATATTTATCTTTGCATGGAAGCTTACTCACGTCTGCATGGAGTTCGGCGGTTATCAAAGGCAATTAGCATGCAGTCCACGTGGCAAAAGCTCCATACTTTGTGGAGTTAGTCATACTTTGTGGAGTTAGTTAGGTTGCTAGTTAGGACTAGTGTTAGTCTATAAATATGCATTTTTTATTCTGTTTTGTAATAAATTTTACACATATGAAATACATAATATTTTCTCTCCAAAATATCTCATTTTCTTCAGTTGATAGTTCATCTTGATCTTAATCAGATCGTGTTTCTATCGCGATTCTTCTTTTGTTCTTCCATAACATTTTGATTGTTCTTCCTCAGTTTTTCTGTGTTTTGATTCACTCTTTGCCATGGCTTCCGCTCCCAATTCCTCTTCTTCTTTCTTTCCAGTTCCAAATTTCAAACTTGATCAGAACAATTATGCTTTTTGGCGGTTTCAAGTGCTCATCTTGATTCGCGCCCATGGTTTTGAAGATCTAATTTCTGAATACTTCGTTCCTCCTTCTTAATATCTCTTATCTTTTTCTGGTGAGAGTCTGCCAAATCCAAAATTTCCTATTTGGCTGCGTCGTGACCAATTCTTGCTCAGTTGGCCTATTGGATCTGTTTTTGAAGTAATGATTAGGCACATCACTCGTTGTGTTACTTCTCATGATCTTTGGTGCACACTTCAGTCCTTGTTCCAATCTCAGTCGAAGGCACGCGTCACGCAGCTTAAACTGCGGCTGCAAACAACAAAGAAATGAGATCTCACAATCGATGAATACTTCCTTAAAATGCGTAGCTACGCTGATAGTTTGGCAGCGGTCGACAAACCTGTTGATGATGAGGATCTGATTATGCATATTTTAGGAGGTTTTGGTGTTGAATTCGATGCAGTGGCGGTCAATCTCACCAACCGTGTTGATTCTCTCACCTTGTCAGAAGTACAGTATGCTCTTCAAGTTCATGAGGCTAGATTGCTGAGTCAAATGTCTGCTTTTCTTCCCAGTGCTAACATTGCACAATTTCATGGTGCTCGTGGTCCTTCTGATTTTTCTTATGGTCGTATTCGTGGTGTTTTTTATCTTTCTCCTGGCAGAGGTGGTCCTTTTAGGGGAAGAGGGGGATGTTTCTCCAAGGATACTAAAGTCATTTGTCAGTTGTGTGGCAAAAATGGGCATATTGCTTTAAAATGCTTAAAAGGTTTGATGTTCAGTTTACTGGAAGTACTGCTCCACGGGCTTATTATGCTGATTACTCCTATGATGTTGCTCAAGAGAAAGCCTTTTATGCTCAGCAACTTGATTCTTAGTGGTATGCTGACAGTAGTGCTACTGCACATATCACAAATGATTTGTCAAATCTTCAACTGAGCTCTCCCTATTCTGGCTCAGAACTGCTTCAAGTGGGAAATGGTAATGTTGTTTCCATTGCTCATATTGGTGAATCTAGTTTCACTCTTGTTACTTCTAACAAGTCTCTTCTGCTCAGTAATGTCTTACATGTGCCTGGTATTACAAAGAACCTTATCAGCATTTCTAAGTTCACTTCTGACAATAATGTGTTTGTTAGTTACATCCTACCTTCTGCTGTGTCAAGGATCTCAACACACACCAAGTGCTGATGAAGGGAGTTCTGGTCAAGGGTCTGTACCATCTGGATTGTCTGCCATGCTAACACTTAAGAATCAGTCAAGCAGTGTATCTACTCAAGCTTTTCAGACAACCACTATCTCTGCAGCACCATCTGTAGGCATATAGAATAAGTTTGATAGGTTACCCATGTGTTTGGCTACTTGTACTACCGATATCAATGAATGGCATAGAAAGTTGGTCCATCCCAGCTCTTCTGTTTTGAAACAAATTTGTAACACTCTTAATATCAAATACACAGACTCTTCTCTTCCTTTCTGTGAAGCCTGCAAGCTAGGAAAAATACATCAATCTCCTTATGTCTCACAGCGTCTCAAAACCACAGCTCCTTTTTAACTCATCCACCCTGATCTTTAGGGTCCTGCTCTTACTCTTAGTTCTGCAGGTTATAAATTCTACATACACTTTGTTGATGATTACAGTAGATTTACCTGGATTTTCCCTCTTCATGCAAAATCTGATGCAGCTGCTACTGTTAAGAAGTTTATCACAATGATACAAGTTCAGTTTTCCACTACTATCAAAAGTATTTAAATTGATTAGGGCGGTGAGTACAGATCTTTGGATTTCTATCTTGCCAATTTAGGCATTCATTTCCAACATTCTTGCCTTATATACATGCTCAGAATGGTAAGGCCGAAAAAAAAACATCAACACAGATTTTAGACAAGTCTTACACTTCTTGCTCAGGCTCAGCTTCCTCTCAAATTCTGGTGGGATGCTTTTTCTGCTGCAGTCTACCTTATCAATCGTCTGCCTTCATCTACCACATAAGGTATATCTCCTTTCCAGCTATTGTATCATGTCTCTCCAGATTATTCATTCTTACATACTTTTGGTTGAGCCTGTTTCACATTTCTCACTCCATACAATACTCATAAATTACAATTCAGATCATCTAAATGTGTCTTTTTGGGCTATAGTTCTTATCACAAGGGGTACAAGTGTCTTAGCTCATCTGGCAGGCTCTACATCTCTGATTATGTCACTTTTAATGAAAATGAATTCCATATGTTTCTCTCTTTTCTTTCCCCTCATAAGTTTCCTTTCTTTTAATTCTTCTTCTGCTCTTCCTATTCATATTTCTATTCCTCTATTTCCTTAGTCTATATCACCTGTAGAGCTTTCATCTTCCTCCAGTTCTACTACTCATGTGTCATCTTCTTCATCAGCTTCTGAGTCTGAGTCTCCTCTCACTTCTCCAGCTTCTTCTCATACTTCTCCTCCTTCCTCTACACTTTCTGTTCCTGTTCCACATCACATGATCATTAGAGCAAAAGATGGTATTTTTAAACTAAAAGCTTGGCTTACAGAACTACAGTTGCCTACTGAGCCATCTACTGTGAAACAAGCTCTTGATGATCGAGGTTGGCTTGCTGCCATGAAGGCTGAATTCTCTGCTTTACAGGACAAGAACACATGGGTTTTAGTGTCTCCTTCTCCTGATCAGAAGCTCATTTCCAATAAATGGGTGTTCAAGGTCAATACTAAATCTGATGGTTCTCTTGACAAGTTGAAAGCCAGATTGGTGGCTAGGGGCTTTGAGCAGTTTGTTGGTATAGACTTTCTTGAGACCTTTAGTCCAGTATGAAGTTTTCTACCATTCGTTTAGTATTTGCTATAGCTACTATGAAAGGATGGACTGTGAGGCAGATTAACATCAATGATGTCTTTCTCAATGGAGAGCTTGAGAAGACCATCTATAAGACACAACCAAAAGGTTTTGAGGGCAGAAAATTCCCACAGCATGTTTGCAAGCTCACCAAAGCCATATATGGTCTCAAACAAGCTCCTAGGACTTGGTACAATACTTTGAAAGCTTATCTGAGCACAACATGATTTATCAGGTCTCAATCTGATTTTTTTCTTATTTTTTAGGCTTTCTGCAACAGGTGTTGTTCTCATACTTATCTATGTGGATGATATTTTGGTAACTGGTGAAAATTCTAATGAAATACAATGTGTTATACAAGAGCTGAATAGCAAATTTGCTTTGAAAGATCTTAGTTTTGTTAGTTATTTTATGGGCATAGAAGTGACTCGTCATCTTGGGAATTTTGAACTCTTTCAGAGTAAATATATTGATGAGATCCTTGATAGAACCAATCTAACTGATTGTAAACCTTGCTTCATTCCAATGATTCCTGCTGTTAAGTTGTCCAAACAACATGGTTCTCCATTTGATCATCCAACTCTTTATCGAAGCACTGTGGGAGCACTACAATATCTAACCTTGACAAGACCAGATATTGCATTTTCAGTGAACAAACTCAGTCAATTCTTGCAACAGCCATTGGATAGTCACAGGGCAGCTTATAAGCATTTACTCAGGTATTTGAAAGACACAAAGCATTTTTTACTTTTCTTCAGTCCTACTTCTTCTATGTCTTTTGAGGCATTTTCAGATGTGGATTGGGTAAGTTGCATTGATGACCGACGTTCAATTGGGGGCCATTGTGTGTTTTTAGGCAATAATCTTCTTACCTGGAGTTCTAAGAAACAAGAAGTGGTTTCTCGAAGCAATGCCGAGTCTGAGTACAGATCTCCTGCCAATGTCATTGTTGATGTAGTTTGGTTACAAGCTTTGTGCAAAGACTTAAGGTTCTTGGTGGACAGTCCTGCGAAGTTTTAGTGTGACAACTGCAGCGCTATATCCCTTGCATCAAATCCCGTGTTTGATGCTTGAACAAAACATATAGAAGTAGATGTGCATTTTGTGAGAGATAAAGTTCATGACAAAGTGATAGAGGTAGGGCATGTTCCTTCTAAAAATCAAGTAGCGAGCTTATTCACAAAACCCTTATCTGAAACTAGGTTTCAATGTCTGCGCGATCGACTGAAACTCAAATACTAAACATCTGGGATTCTACAAGGGAGTGTTAAGATATTAATCTTTGCATGGAAGTTTACTCACGTCTGCATGGAGTTCAGCGGTTATCAAAGGCAATTAGCATGCAGTCCACGTGGCAAAAGTTCCATACTTTGTGGAGTTAGTTAGGACTAGTGTTAGTTTATAAATATGTATTTTTTATTCTGTTTTGTAATCAGTTTTACACATATGAAATATAGAATATTTTCTCTCCAAAATATCTCATTTTCTTTAGTTGATAGTTCATCTTGACACTCACTGAGTACAAAAATTACTCCACATGCCTCTTGTTCTCGACTGGGAATTGAATGCCACAATGCTGCAAGGGGTTAAATGCAAAATGATGGATAACAACAGCTCTTGCGACTCTGGTTTTGAAGAAAATCCTTATCTCTCTGGACCCCATATATAGACGAGTGTGTTATGGGTCTGGCACCGGGTAAAGCTAAAAGTCTTGTGGTGGAAAGGAATCAGCAGTCAGTGGCTGAAGGACATAGTGAAATGGCTGAGAAAGAAGCAGAGTTAGCAAAAATTTCATTTTTAGGGCACAGCTCGATTGGAAGTGAATTGGGAAAGAATTGGAAAATTGAAGCAGCATTCAACTATTCCCGCGGGTTAGTGAACGGGTCAGATGAGGGGAATGGCTATGTGGCATTGGGCTAGTTAATTGTTATTGGGCCATGGTTGGGCTTTTGTTATTTAATTAACGAAGGACATTAGTCCATAGTTGTTAGGGTTAATTATATTGTGCTTGTGGTTCCAACCTTGGTGTATGGTTTAAATACCAGCTTTTGTGATATGAAAAGGAAGAAAAGAATATTGTCTAATTCATCCTCCTCGTTCTCCTTATTCTCCTCCCCTTTCTTCTATTATTTCATCCTATTTCTATTACAAAACTTAAGCAAGATTACAACTTTATTATTGATCTAGTCTTTACAACATCATCTGTTACAAGGTCTACAAAAATAGGCAAAAGAAAGACTAAAAACACACGGGAGACAACCGAGATCATTATAGAGTGCAATAGCGGGAATTCAACTAACTGCCGAGTTGGGACTGTATGTGTCAACATGTACGGTTCTTTCACGTGTCGAGTTCAAAACAACAGCAACATGAAAATGGTAGTTATCGGCATCAACTGTGGGATAGGTGCATTTCTTCAAGCGAAATGGTGGGTAATAGCAGCTACTTCAAGTGATAGTGGAGTTGAGAAAATCAAATTCTTCGACTCTAAAGACTTGGCACCAGCCATTGATCGTTATAATGAGAATCGTATAATTGGTCTATAACATGATGGAAGAATTGTTGCTATTAAGAAGTCTAAGACGATGGATGAATCTGATATCCAAGTGTTAGTTAATGAGGTTGTTATTCTGTCACAAATCAACCACAGAGATATAGTAAAGTTACTAGGTTGCTATCTGGAGATAGAGGTTCCTCTTCTCGTATATGAGTTTATTCCAAATGGTACGTTGTATGAACATATATATCCATGATCCAAGCAACGAGTTCCCGCTATCGTGGAAGATGCGGGTGAGGATCACGACAGAAATAGCAGAAGCACTAGCCTATTTTCACTATGCAGCATCGGTTCTTATATATCACAAGGATATCAAGTTAACCAACATACTCCTGATTCCTGAATGAAAAATATCGGGCTAAGGTTTCGGATTTCGGGACATCAAGGTCGTTCGATATTGTTCAAAATCACGTAACTATGAGAGTGATGGGAACCTTTGGATATATGGACTCGGAGTACTTCCGGTCTAACCAGTTTACAAAAAAGAGCGACATTTATAGTTTTGGCGTAGTTCTTATTGAGCTTCTGACTAAAGCTAGGGATGAAGGAGGGAGGATTTTAGTGGCGCACTTCATGCATTCGATGGAGGAAAACAAATTATTCGAAATGAGGCTCAGATTTGCAATCTTATGATGAAGAAAAACAGTTTCTTTCGATTGAGATTTATGATTCTTCATCAATAATCTCAAACACCACCAATTTTAACACAACTGGAGAATCATCTGAGTTTCCTCTTTTGTTTGGGAAATAATGAACAAACTATGCTTGAGCTTTTTACTTCAAATATTTATTTTCTTCCTTTTTTTTACTTTATTCATCATCATGTATTCTCATGTTTTTGTTTGTCATTAGTCTAGAGTTTTTTGTAACAATATTTAGGTGATTTTTTACATGGTGGACTCTTGTTTGGAAAGTTTACATAGTTTATAATATTATGGGTAATTTTATACACACGCAAATTTTCTCTTTATAGCCTCTAAAATTAAAAATTATAAATATATTATAAATATCCTATTTTGCGCTCCTAAATCATAGCCCCTCCTTTATCATTTAGGTTCCTCAAGTTCTTTTCACGGAAAGGAGGTAAATGAATATAATTCATCATCACATCTTCCGATCTGCAGAATCAAATTGTACGAAAATCCTTCATTTTTTAACTTTTTTTTGAAAATCAATTTAAGAAAATAAGCTCATGAATACAAATAGTTGCTTTGATTCAATTGAACATAAATTTATTTTTTAGTTGAAAACTCCCTTAAGTAATAGAACAGTAGCAACTTAACATATATATATATATATATATATATATATATAGAGAGAGAGAGAGAGAGAGAGAGAATGGAAAAGTTGTAGTAGTAGAGCGAGAATATATATTATCAGTAGACAAATATGTAATTAAAAGTTGGGCTTGTGAGTTGTGAATGTTTGAAGACAATTACAAGCAACTACGATGCGGCGGAGGGCGACCGACTTTTCTTAGAATTTCCATCCTTCTGCTCATCCTTTGGGGGATTTCCATATCATATTATTATCTCTCCATCTATATAATATATAATAACAACACCGTAACCGTAAATAGAAATTTTGTGTTTTCCCGCCTATTTTCGTCCTCCAAAAACGGAAATATAATCTTATATTTATTTAATTATTTAATTTTATGTAATATTATGGATATTAATATATTACAAATCCAATGATATATTTTTTCCATGAATAAAAGAAACCTAATTAATGTAAATCTGCTGCTAATTAATATTAATATATTGATTTCCGGATCAATGCCATATTACATGATGAACAATTTTTATATAGATTATGTTATATATATGGTAAAATTTTGGCAAAATCTATCTTCTGTATCAATCTATCTATATATTTATTCCAATTTCAGTAATTTATTATCATTATTATTATATGTAGTGTTAATTAGTAATTATCATTATTTGCTTCTATTACATGTCAATTTAATATGATTAAATTATTAACCACTATCCAAAAATTTAGTTGAATATTTATAATACCCGAAAATATGCTATATTTTCAATTTAAAAAAAATATAATTTTTCATACTTATATAATAATATCTGCTTATATGTGCATAGATATGTGGTTAACTAATGAGTTGACGTATTAAAGTGATTGAAGTTGTATATATTATACCTTGATTAAAAGATTGATATTTATATTTATGCAAAATTTTAACCTTTTAATAGATTGATTGATTATAAATTATTAGATTGTCTAAAATACAATCAAATTATAATTTTGTCACCCTTTGATTAATCCCTCTCAACATCAGATAGAATTGAAACTTCATTTTTTACGAGCATTTTTTCATGATCAAGATGTTAGATTATTTTATTTAAACTAATACATCCATGCAATTGTTACGTCATGAGTTGACGTATTAAAGTGATTGAAGTTGTATATATTATACCTTGATTAAAAGATTGATATTTATATTTATGCAAAATTTTAACCTTTTAATAGATTGATTGATTATAAATTATTAGATTGTCTAAAATACAATCAAATTATAATTTTGTCACCCTTTGATTAATCCCTCTCAACATCAGATAGAATTGAAACTTCATTTTTTACGAGCATTTTTTCATGATCAAGATGTTAGATTATTTTATTTAAACTAATACATCCATGCAATTGTTACGTCTATGACATCATTTTTGGCAAATATTTTTTTTTGGAAATTTTGCTATTAACTATGATGGAGAAAATTTAAATTACATCCTAATCAAAATAATAATCTTTCAACATTTTTTTTATGTTCAACTATATATATTTATATATCTTTTATCTAAATTAGTCATAAGAAATTAGCAATGGAGATCATAATTTCACTTTATAAACACATTAATAAGTGTCATAAACATTCTTATATACGTACTTTAACAGTAAAATGATTTAACCAATTATTCAAATGTATTGTTAAACCTATAAATTATAACCAACAAATTTGAAAAATTAAATAAATAATAAACGATTATTGTACGTCTTTCAATTGTGGGTTTTTTTGGCAATGAATTCATATTTCTTTTAATACAAATTAATTAATCGTTTAAAATTTATCGGCACATATTTTGGTCAGATCGTCAAATAGGCGGGGTTGCATGTCGACCCGATCTGCCCCGCCCAACCCAACGACGAAAAGGAAAAAAAGAAAAAAATCTTCAAGAAAAGTATCAATCTTAACAATCACCCCAACCCTGAAATGTATTATCCCAGTTGCTTCACTTATGTAGGTTTATTTATCCCGAATCATGGATTATCAATCAAAATTATGAATCTCAATTAGAGTATATTATATTTCAATTAATTGTCGAGCATAGTGTACAAGCCCACGCAAGTTTAAAAATAAAAAATTAATAATTCACTTCAATTTTAGGATTTATTAATTCTATTTAATGCTATATATTTATTTTGAAAAAAAAAATCAACTAGCCCACACGCTAGCGTGTGCAATGAGCGTGGTGCACTGGAAAAGTGCACACCGCATGAGCCACCGAAATTCAATTTTAGGGTTCAATAATTTTATTTCAAAATATATATTTTATGGGAAAAAATAATAACAATAAAATTAAATCATGTGTGTGCACGCGCCCAACCAGACCTATTTTTTATAATTTATTTGTGTTCGGGCTCGTTTGATGGACACCTAAGTTTTTTTTTTTGATGGACACCTAAGTTCATCTCAAATTTATTAGATCAATATTAATTAATCGGTGTATACAAAAACATAGAATGAAATTGTGAACATATGACGTCACGTCAAATGTTAATTGGATCATTTATGAAATGCAAGTTCATTTCAATCTAAAAGACCATCATTTAGCGGTCAAAGGTCTACATGAATATTCATATATCTTTATTTTCATATATTTTAATATTACAAAAATATCTATTTGATATGTTATTTTGTACAAACATGTACATTTTTATAATATATATTATCTCATAGCATAATCATTTTTTCCATATTGACTTATTCAATATTAAAAAATTAAAAAATATGATATTCCGTGCATCGCACGGGCGAGGGCTGTAAAGTGATGAGAAGATAAGAATAATGGGGATATCCAAAAATGAAGAAGAAATGAGGCAATAAGGGCATAATAGAATATTTAATTATTACTTTAATTTTAATTAATTTTGAGAGCTATATTGAGAAAAATGTGGACTATGTACAGAAACACCCTAATATTATACGTCGTTCAAGTATTGATTTGTTACAACTTACAAGCATTTGTTTTTGGAAATTCAGATAGGATGGGCTGGCCCATTAAGGTCAAAGGCTAAATCAGTCATAAATTTATTTTTTTTCTGTGCTTTTGAAGCCCAGTCCAGCCCTAGATCGGATAGGATCGGACTTTTATTTTATTTTTTTCTAATTAGAGTGGAGAAATTGGGAAATTCGATCACTCATCATCGAAATATTTTACTCTTTATAGTAGTCCCAAAAATAAAAATAAAGGAGACTATGATGGTCAAAATGTACATTGAAATAACATTTTTAAATTTATTTAATTTTAGGACTATAAAGAGTAAAACAGGTGTTACATTTAGAATTACCTTATGGCCTCAAATATACTGAAATGACAATTCTAATTGCTTTTTTTTTCCTTACACCATTGGTTCTTTGAATTTGAAATTTTCATACCCCTACCACTGTACTAACCCCCTTTTCTTCTAAATCACCCCCGGAAAAAAAAAAAAAAAAAGGCCTAACATTATTTGAACCATACTGTCTGAATTAATCAACATTGTTATACCAAATTCTCCCATTTACAGTAATCGAGTGTCAAATTTTAAATAAATATACGTCTGGTGTTGAAAAATCACATCATTTTGTGCAATTCTTTTGAGAAGTTTGGTCACATGCATTCTTCAAGATGATCAAAATCCTCCAAAACACACAGACACACACAGTAACCACTTACCATAAGCTTAACAGTGTCATTCAATTCCTTTGCTTCTTGAGACAAGACTTGACATGTGTTTGCCATGACAAAACTTTGTAATAATTTAATTGGACAGATGTCAAAATATGAGAGGGCAGAACTGTATATTTTAGTGATTTAGGGGAATATTTTTTGGTCATATTGATGAAGCTATTTCACCTTTTTTTTTCTTTTCTTTTTTTGTAGTGGTATAAAGCGGGAAACCTAATCCTTCAAGCAAAAGCGTTGACTTTAACTGTGCAATCGCAAACACGTTTCTTGCAGCAATTAAGAGATGTCATTTAGGGGGGGTCTAATCTGATTTGACTCGTGATTAGTTAAGGGTTTGGTTTCCAAAACTCGAATTTTGGTGGATTTTGTTGTCGTTCATCTTCAAATCTCAATCTTTTTTGGTGATTGCAACGGAACAAGAGCAAAAAAACAACGTTTGAGGGCTGTAAACATTTGTTATATTTCTTTATAATTATTGGAGTATTCAATATTTATTTACTTATTACAATTCAACGATAGAATATTATGACCTCAAAATATACTTTACCCTCTTGATTGCACTTAATATTCTTGAAGGTTTAATTATCAAATTTCGCAAAATTTGTATTTTTAAAGACTACAACAACTACTGTTATTATTTTTACGGGAACAACAATTGGATTATGATAATATTCAATTATTATTATTCTCCACACCATTCGTATGGTTAAATTGATGGATAAGTAGTTATTTTTTTTTCATTTCCCACAATTAATTTAAGAATGTCTACTTGCTAATAGAGGTACTCATCGATTTGGTCGGCTGAATAGCTTTGGTACAACCTTAGTTACTAAAATCGATCGATCACTATTGAGTGCACATTTATATAAGTATCTATAATTATATAGTACTTCCTCCGTTTATGTTTAAATGTCATTTTGGATGAATGCACATAAATTAATAAATTAATTAACTTATCTAATACATTTTTGTGTGAGTACATTAAATGAGTTAAATATATAATGTTTGGAATGCATTAGATGAGAGCAAATGTTAGAAAAATGTGAATTTTTTATCTCAAATTTATAGAATGACATTTTTTGTGAAATAAAATTAAAATGTTCGAATGATACTTATTGAATGTAATATATAATATCATATGATAACATGTTAATTGCATTACAAACCATCAAATCAAGCACCACTAATTAAAGTATTAAACGGTGTCTTTCCTCTACCATTAGAGTGTTATTGACTTGTAATCGTGACACGTGTAATTAATTGAGTACTAAATGCAATGATACTCTACAATTTTAGGTCGCTGGCATATTCCATTTCCTTCTCTCTTTTTTTTACCCTCACATTCAATATGTGGTATTGAGAAAATTCGGACTCGCGATCTTTGGTCTCTAAACTTATACACATGAGCCTAATTATTTTGGATAATTTTATTTGAAAGAATATTGATACATTAAAGTGATTCTTCGCTATACTAGAGAACACCTCAATAAATTAATTCCAACAAATAAATTTGAAAGCATAGGTAAAATTCGAAATACACCCCAACAACTTAATTCGCTTTATTATTGTATCAAATAAGTAATTAAATTTTGGCAGAGGTAAAGACAGATAGTCAATTTAGGAATGATGAATTGATAAGAACATGTGGATCCATGTTTTGCTGGAAAATCTTGGTAGTGGTGGTGTTTGGATGTGGTGAATCTGGCTAAAGACCCCGCAAATCCAAACCACCAACAGCCCTCCACTTTTTAATACAACAACAATAATAATAATTTTCAGAAATAAATAATAAAAAATGTAATTTTTTTTAATTGTTCATTTAAAAATGTGCAAATAGTCGGTACAAATTTTAAAGACAAAAGCTTGTTTGTTGTCTTACTAGTCAAAATTTATAAGATGTGTTAAAATTCAGACACAACCTCTGCTCTCAAAAGAAAAGAAAAAAAGAGGCAACTTTTTTTTAATCACTTAAAGTTTTAAATATACTTTTTTTAGCCAGTAAAAAAATTCAGACACAACCTCTCCTCTCTAAATAAAAGAAAAAAATAAGCAACTTTTTTTTAGCCACTTAAAGTTTTAGACATACTTTTTTTTAGCCAGTAAATTTTAAGCATACTTTTTTTACCCATTTTAGACCAAAATGTCCTTTAGACATTACAAAAATAAAAAATAAACTGAAATATCCCACCTACCCATCACACCTCACATCTGTTTTTCATCTTTATCTTCATTGTCGATCTTCATTTCTTGGACCATAGTTCCCATCGTAGTTCGATCATGCCGAGCTAGTGCAGTGAGCAACCAAGTTCAACTTTTACAAAAAAAAAAGTGATTTTGTTCTTGACTGCGTGCTGAATTGTTCTTAAGTGCGCTCAAGACCCAGCGCGCACAAACCGTGCGCACATGTAACAACAAACATCGACATAATATCGGCATAACATCGGTTGATAATTTTCGAGCATCGGCAGAACAGCAGCTGACAATTTGGACCCCAGTGCGCACGTGTGGCCACAAAGCGTGCTTACACACGGTATGCACGCATTTTTTTCTTAACTGCGTGCTGAATTGTTCTTAACCATGGTTGCAGAAAGCGCTAGCCGGGCGGCCGGGGGGGGCCTAGCCCGCCTAGGCGGAACCTAAGCGGTTTTGAATTTTTAATTAATTTTTTTTATTTTTAACCTATAAATTTTGCAATTTTAAGTTATAAGTTTATAAAACATATCATTTCAAGCAAAGTATTCAAAGTAAAATCATCTAAAAGTCGATATAAAGGAACATTCAAAGTTAAAATCATCCAGAGATAAAAAGCAAACAATATTCAAACTTCAAATACTCCAAAATTAAAAAAAAATGACATAAAGGCGACTGTTGTTCTGCCGTTTGAGTGGATGGAGGCGACACCGCGACCAACGATGGTGAAGATGGCGGAGACCGACGGCGACTATTGTACTGCTGTTCTGCCGTCTGCGTGGGATAGAGGCGCCGCGACGGTGAAATCCATTTTTTCCCCTCTTCAGATTCAGATATCGTCTCTTTCTTTCTTATTAGATTATTTGGTTTCTTATTTTTTGCAATTTCATTTTTAATTAAGTTAAGGCTTCAGTAAAAAAGGGGAAAAATAATTCAAACTGAAAAAAAAAAAATCAATCCGCCTTAACGACACCGCCTAGGGCCACCTAGGACCGCCTAGCCCCGTCTAGCGCCTAAGACCACCCGACTAGTGAAAATCACCACCGTGAACGGGCGCCTAGTGCCTAGGCGGCCGCCTAGGCCGCTTTTTACAACAATGTTCTTAACTGCGTGCACTAGGCTCCGTGCGTAGTTAAGAACTTCATTTTTCTAAATTTTTTGAAGGTTGCAGAAATACTTAATTATTTTTTAGATTTTCAAAAATGAACTATATTAAGATGATTTTTAAATATTTTTAATGTCAAAGCATGTTTATTATGTCTAGAAAATTATTCTACTCAATTTTTCCCCCAAATCAAACTTCAAAACCAAACAACACCAAACAATCTAGCAATATTATTAATAATTAGATCTGAAGGCACATAGGGAGAAATTTTGTTAAAATTTTCGACAGACATTGGGTAACAATTTTCAGAGTGCTTGACGGGTTGGGAAATAATTTTCTATTTCTTTTCTTGAATTTTCGGTGGTCGACGGTGGCTGTAGATTGTGTAGATCGACGACATAGGAAGAATTCTTGACAAAATCCATTACTACTGCAGATTGTATAGATCGACGATGTGAGATTGTAGAGGAGAGAGAAAATTTCAAAATCTGATTTTTGAAATGTGATATGGGTAGCTGGTGGGAATTGGGGATATAAAGTAGGGTTTCTTTTTAAAAATGAATATAAGGGAATTTTGGTAATTTGGATAACAATATATATTTAAAAGTTAATGGCTAAAATAAAATTTTTAAAAGTGTAAGTGGCTACTTTGGCCCATTCCCAAAAAAAAAATTAAAAAAAAATATTAGATACAACCTCATATTTAGTGGCACATTATAATTTTATTGGTGTTTGAGTTATTCTTTTTATCCAAATTTCTACTCATCTTAGAATTTTTTACTCATAAAACGGTTTTACACATAAAATTTCTCAAATTCAAATTTTCAATAGTATATGAGTTAATTCTATGAAAATCCGAGTTTAGTGTACTTCTTGTTGGGATGGCAATCCAAGTCCCACATCGGAAATATATCCAAGAGTTGTCTTAGATATAAGGAGTTCATCTACCCCATTAGTATGAGGCCTTTTAAGAGATGCCCAAAGTGAAAATCGTGCAGACTTGGCTCAAAGCGGACAATATTGTACTAATGTGGGGGAAAGGTGAACTCACGACCCACTCACTAATCCATAAACGAGTGCCCAACAGTGGTATCAGAGCCCGATTTAGAGAATGGGATAGTAGGCCACGTTGGTGTGAGGACGCCTCAAATGTGACCTCTGGAAGATGCTCAAAGTGAAAACCATATACGTTTGGCCCAAAGCGGACAATATCGTACTAATATGGTGGAAAAATGAACGCATGACCCACTAGTGCGTGAACGAATGCCCAATACTTGTAACTCAAGAATTAGTTGGCACCCAAATCTAAAAATTCATACAATATTATATTTAAGTTCGTTTCGAACTTACATATACATAATAGTATTTTTGGATTTTCTAAAAACATTTCATAGCGATAGATATTATTACATTTAAACAATATCAACAACCAACAAAAATATTTTGAATTAAATATTGTTGATTATAAATCTTTTGAGCAAAGTACTTTTACTAATAAAGGAAAGAAGGATGCAAATTTCATGTTAGGGAAAAACTGGGCAAGCAGATCCAAGGCAAAAATATTTCATCAACGAGTAGATAGATCTAATTGACCCTAGCAACGACTCAAGTGTTGTACACATTTTCAAATCATAAATTAATTTAGGTTCTTCATTCTTTAGGTGGGTGGGTGTGCGTTAAAAGTTGATGTTTTAATTTATTGTAAGTTCTGTATGAACGTGGTTGGTATTTAGGAAAAAATTATTGGTATTCAGTATTCATAAAGGACAAAAATAGTAAAAATTTTTCGGTGATTATAGAATTGAAATAAATTATTTTGAAGTGAGACATGAGTCACGACTAGTTATAATATGCAAGAGGGGGCTTGGCTGGAAAGAGACCTACTAGTGGTTAGACCACTATAATTTATACTGATTTCATTTCTTTTTGTAAAGTATACAAAGAGGAAGTGAGGAACTTTAGATTTTATACTTCTTCAAGTCAACATGCAGAACACAAACTTGAAAGAACACATTTTAATATACACACAAATTAATATGCATAATTCGCAAATTCCTGTTGTTGTAAATGTCATGTAAGTTATCATTTCAATACTAAAATAACCACGAAAACACGTATCGAATATATTATATGAACCATTCAGCATTGAAATGATGGCTCACGTGACATCGATAATGATACTATATATTGTTCACAAAGGTAGAATAACATTTCTCCATACAATAATTTTCAAACTCCTTTACTCCTAGAACATTTCACTTCCCTTCCTTTCAACATAAAAATGATAATTCACGTGGTATTATTTTCCATAATAAATAATCGTCTATGCGTGTAACAATAACATTTTTCATCAAGATTAACACATTAATTTTTGAAAAATGGTTATATAGTTTGAAGTAGACAAAATATAGGCTTTTAAATTGTAACTTATCAAGCTAATAATGATTTAGTGATAATTACATCACGGGTTTGGATTAAAACACAAGTACTGTACTTGTATTAACTGATTCTTTTAGAGCATGACATTCGAAATTACAATTCAGTCCCAAACTTTTGACCTAATACCCACGTGGTAGACAACAATTTACTCCTTAACCTATTGTAGTCTTGAAATTAACAAACTGTTCGTGCTCAACAAGAACTCATTTAGATAATATTGTCTTTCCATCAATGCTATTTCATTAATTAAACAAAATAATTTTGTTGCCATCATCGCGATCTAGTGGAAAGTGAAGTTATTATTTAAATAACTGTTTAATTAATGCCCTAATTCGAATTTATTGGGATTTGCATTGGATGGCATATTCCATGGACCGACTTCTATTCTTTCATTTGTGAATATATGGAGGATTAGCTCATTTTCATAATATATATATTAATATGAGTTGATATACTTTGGGTGCAGATAGCTAGCAGCTAGCGCCTAGCTGTAACTATATTTTATTGGGTAGCTTAAATATTATTTTATGTCCAATTATTCTTTTTAATGTCTAGTATAAATATTTACAAAAAATGGACGAGTCATGTAATATATGGGATTTAAAATTAAATCTTCGAAAACTTTATTTATGTTTAATTTCATTTATATACATATGTATGTTCACAGTACAATAATATCAGATGAAATCAGTTTGACTAATTATAAATAATAATGTTCATTGGAGTACTTTAACTAATAATTACACAAATCATAAAACAAAACAAATGAAGTTAAAATTAAGAAAAGTCAAGCAATAAATAATTTAGTAGTTATATGTTCTGGTCCATTAATCAATTTGATACGTACATCACAAATGTTATCTTTGATGATAAACCAAGCCACATTAATTGACCTGTCATGTACCATCAAAATTATTGTAGCAGTGCTGACAAACAATTGATGTTGATTAACTAGGTGAATTAATTAATAAATATATATAGTTTGTCTCGTCACAACATATTCTAAGAAATAAAGAATAAATAAATCTACGAGTATTTGGAATTTCTCTGTGCACTTTTCCAAAAAATATATATTTTTTCTAATTAGGGTCACTATCGTGCTTGTTTTAATACATACTTTGTATATGTATTTTATGTAAACTCCGGGGTCGTGTTCGATTTAAATTGAATTAATTGCATTTCAGAAAACATTTCACTCAAAAAAATATTTTTGTAGTATCATGTCATGTTTGATTCAAATTCATGTTATGGAGAAATTCACCTTTTAATTGTGATTTACTTCTACTGCTTTATTTACAGGCTATGATATAGAAATATAGTTTATTTTAGAGAACGCTCTTACATATCGGTTGCGAGTTCGAGTATCATTAAGAATATCGAAAATCCAGTTCATCATCTAGAATAAAGGATCAACTTTGATCGCCATGCATGTCGGCCCAAAAGTTGCAAGTTTTGGGTGAATCAAGAGCCATGTGGTACATGTGATTCCACAATTTATATCTATCAAACATTTTCACTTTAATGCTAAGCTCATATAAATTATAAAGGGGGCTCATGCTATACCATGTGCTTCCTACAAAATCTTTTAGCTACCTTATTTTTTAGACCAAAATAAAAAATTAAAAAAAAATTCCTTATCCTCATAAAACAATCATGATTCGAGTAAAATTGTATGAATTAATTCCAAATAAATGTTACCGCGATATACATTTAATTTGTGAATTTTGCACCTGACACGGCAAAATTCTTATCATTCAATATTTTCACCAATTAATAATATAAAGGTTTATGTTGGATTTGACTGAACCACCTTCCTTTTTTATTTACACCACAAACCTTGCATACTGAGATTTTTAAAACTACTAGTTGAGATCACGATCTTCCAATTTAAAATATTTAAAGATAATAGATAAATATAATATATATTAAATGTAAATATATGGTATTACAATGCCTCATGAAATGATGTGTACAAACTGAAGTACAGAAAAAAAAAAAAAAGAGTAGAACATAAATACAATAAATTGAATTGAATAATTGTAAACAAACGGGAAGCAAGTTGAGTCGAGGACCTATCTTCGCAAGACAAATACGCCCCGGCTAGTGCTCATGATTTGATGAAGATGAAACGGTTTTCGTTCTTCCAGCAATAGCACAAGCTAACTAGACAATGCAGAACTGAGAAACAGACACGAAGAATAACAGTCGCTTGGAGATATAAGAGTGACAGTTTTCTTCCTTCCGGCAATAGCACCACTATTTCGGCAAGGAGATATGAACGACTTTCGCCCTTCCGGTAGTAGCACCACTATTTCGGCAAGGAGATATGAGAGTGACGAGTAGAACCACTATTTCGGCAAAGCTCCGACAAACTAGACAATACAGGACTGTGAAGCAGACATGAAGAAGAACAACTGCTTGGAGATATGAGAGTGATGACTTTCGTCCTTCCCGCAGTAGCACCACTATTCCGACAAGGTTCTAGGTAACTAGACAATGCAAGATTATGAAACACCACTATTCTGGCAAAGCTTCGACGAACTAGACAATGCAGGACGACTGTAGCATCATTATTCCAGCAAGGCTCCAGTGAACTAGACAATGCAAGACTGGGAAACACCACATGCAAGACTAGGAAGCAAACACCACATGCAGGACTAGGAAGCAGACACGAACATGCTTGGAGATATGAAAGTGGATTTTTTATGCTTAAAGCACCTTAAAATTGTAATGGCCAGGCCTCGGTAACCCTACGTGCGCCCAAAATCCACCAAAAGTCCAATTGTTGATGCTTACAACACCCTAAAACTGTAATGGTCAGGCAATGTATGCCCAAAGTCCACCCAAAATTCAATTGCCACAAACACCCGTTCGTTTCTGAGCCCTAAAACCATTGGACGAGACCTAAAACTGTAACGGCCAGGCTCCGGTAGCCCCACGTACCCCCTAAAATCCAATTACCGCAGACACTCACCCGTTTCTATGCCCTAAAACGTTACAAGGCCCTGGTAACTCCACGTACGCGGGCACGTGGGCTCATGGCTCATATCTTTGTACACTTTAGATATTATATTTAGTGTTAAAACACTTAAATACACTTCTTAACTAAATGTTCAATAAATGCTCAATCGTGTGACCAACTTCAACAATTAATTTCTCACTCACCGGAAATCGAATTTGAGAAAATAAAAATACTATGATTATCTACTAAAAATATAGTTCAATCGCACACTATATTTAATTCCTCCAAACTAAAATATCTTAATCACCAAAAATCGAGTAAAATAAGTCACGGTTCAATTTATTACATCTAATTTTTCATTTAATATGTATACATTAATCAATACTAATAATTAATATTAGGGATTATATTTTGCAATTGTTTTTACGACATCAGACGAGTCAATATACAACGTATTTAAAATGTTGCAGGCATGTAAAATAAAAATAAATTCCAATAAATTTTGCACACAGTTTCAGCTGCATATATAGGTAGATGTGCAGCTACTAATACTGTCTTAATGAGCTATAAATCTAGTAGTTAGCCGTGTCAGCCATAATCATGCAATATATTGTCTCATTAATGCAGCATATTCTGAATTTAAATGTTTAATCTTAATTTGCTTTCTATTAAAATATCATTTGAATTTTAGTTGCCATGCCAGTATATATATGTTCCCAAATTCTTTTATTAATAACTTTTTGAAAATTAATTTAATAAACAAAACTGATTAGGGATAAAAAAGCACTTACAAATTAAACTTTGCAAATTACTATTCCACGGGTCCTACGTCCAAATCTGACTTCAATTAAAACTGGGTTATATAATATTATATAGTAGTTGCAAGGAAGGATTTCATGATAATATTAAGTGTTAAATTGCATAATTTAACACAATGTTTGCACTATTTTGTAATTTTCGCACAATATTTAAAAATTTACAATTCATATAACAACTTTTAATTTTTGCGATCGTAACATCCCTAATATTAATCAAGCATAAAACGATGTTTTGTGGAGATGAAACTGATGGATAATCTTGATTTATATAGTGAATCTATATAACGACATCATTTAGGTAACTAGAAATAGCAATACAATTGGATTACAAATCGAATACGAAGGATAGATCTGCCTGATTAATATTGAGGATGTTACAATTGCAAAAATATTAAAAGTTATGATATGAATTGTAAATTTTTAAACGTTGTACGAAAATTATAAAATGGTACAAACCTTGTGTTAAATTTTGCTAATAACCCCAATATTAACAAGTATTTTTTTATGAATACGCACGAAATATTATACACTACCCTCTCCTTTTCTGAATAAGTGTTATTATACATAAATGTACACGTATTAATAAAATAATCAAATTACCTTATACACTCTGACGTGAATGTCAGCAATCTCAGTCCAGATCATCATCCCAAAATAACTCCATAAATCCTGCAAGATAAAATCATACAAGATTAGGCCCTAGAATAGATTAATTACCTTAAATAATGTTTTTTATTCTCTTTATGTACCTTGAGTTGTAATTAAGAAAAAACAGAACTCTCCAATGCAGAAAAACGATTCTCCAATACAATTCTACAAATTCTACAAACTGTTCTTTATATTTAATATACAAATCACCATGTTCAAACTGCAAATCATCATGGTATCAGATCAGTAGCGATCCATTCGGATCATTGCTGTTCTGCTTCATCATCTACCATTCCAAATTTCGACATGGCCGACGGAGACGGCAGCCTAGTGCATACACAACAACCTCAACCAGGGACTGAGGCTCTGGCACAACAATTGGCTACTCTACTCAGACAGTACAACCATCCAACAGCCGACAATCGATCCTCAAAAAACAACCAAGGCCAGACAGTCACTGTGAGTATCAAGTTAAATGAATTTAACTATTCATTATGGTCGAGGATGATGCATCTCGCCATCGGAGGAAAGGATTGCCTCAACCACATCACAAGCCATCCTCCTTTCCCCAATCAAACTGATCCAACCTATACCGAATGGTATCAAAATGATTACAGTCTGAAACTCGACTTTTCCAACTCTTTGCAGGAGTAAATGAGAAATACGGACCTGAACGGAGAGATATTCTTAAGTTGGACCCACTTCCAAACATCGAGGCAACATATGCCCTCATTTGGCGAGGAGCAGCTCGACGTGGAATTTGGGGACCCGAGTCGGATGGAGCCGTTGATAGAGAAATTGCCAGCGGGCTTGTGACCCACCAAGATAATGAAGCTCTCGGCATGGCGGCGAAGGGGTTTCGGCCGCCCAACCGGTCAGGCTAACCCCTCAAGAACGGCGGCGGTGGTGGCTCATCATCCCTGGATAAAATAGATAAAAGCAAGCTCAAATGTTCCCACTGTGGAATGACAAAACACACGAAGGAGACGTGTTTCTGGTTGGTGGGTTACCCGAAATGGTGGGAGGACAATCATAAGCCTCCTAAATATAATCGTGGCAAGACCGCCGTCGTGGTGGGCAACATAGAGGTCGCCAACACCCAGGCCGGTGGTGATGGAGGGCAAGGCAGCTGTGGCAGCAGATCGAAGAAAGTGGCTATAGTAGCTAAGGTTTTGAGTAATGAAGAAAGGGGAGACGTCTCATCTGGTTTCAATTTTGAAGGTACTGGGTCGGGTAATTTTATATCCGACCCACCCATCTCATCTCCCTTTAATCTACAAGATAGACATAATAAATATTTATCCCATGCCCATGTTATCAGCAATAAGTGTCGAGATCAATTGAAATATGCTGCTTGGATATTTGATTGTGGTGCGACTGATACAATGATATATGATGCCTCTGATATTTGTACACCATCACAGCCGAGAAAAACACATGTCCAAACTGCCAGTGGTGAAATTACTCCTGTGCATGACGCTGGCACAGTATCCATTTCTCCGACACTTAGAATCTTAAATTGCCTATATTTTCCTGCCATGTCCTACAAATTATTGTCCATCAGTCATGTTACAAAGGAGCTTCATTGTACTGTACTAATGCATCCTACTTTCTGTTTGTTACAAGATATCAGGACGAGAGAGATCATTGGACGTGGCACTGAGCGTCGGGGACTGTATTACGTTGATGAGATTGCTCAAAAAGGTACGGTGATGCTGACTACCGGAACAACCTCCCACGCAGCTTGGCTTTGGCACTGCCGACTTGGGCATCCGTCTGTGAGTTATCTCAAAATTCTATTTCCTAAGTTATTTTCCTCTTCAGACTTATATTGTGAGACATGTGTTTTGGCAAAAATCCACAATCAAACCTTTAAACCTAGCAATACTCGTGTGCCGTCTATGTTTTCTTTATTACATTCTAATGTTTGGGGCCTTGCGCCTGTGATAGGTGGTCAGGAGTTTACGTATTTTTTTACTATTCATAGATAATCACACACGTATGACTTGGGTTTATTTTTTGCGCCATAAATCAGAAGTTTTTTCAAAATTTTCACATTTTTATACTATGTTTCAGAACCAGTTCAGAACCAATATCCAAATTTTGCGATCCGATAACGGGAGAGAATTTGTGAATTATTCTATGACCAAATTCTTCCACGATAACGGATTAATTCATCAAACCACTTGTCCCCATACACTCGAACATAATGGGGTAGCAGAAAGGAAAAATATAATTATTTTTGAGATAACACGAGCTTTGCTCATTGAGTCTTGGGTGCCGTCACATTTTTTGCCTGAAGCGGTTGCTACAGCAGTGTACCTCTTAAACCGATTACCCACAAAAAGCCTTGACCTCCAAACTCCTATTCAGAGTCTTTCCATACTCGCACAAATTCATGTCCCTCTTATTGTAAAACCCCGTATCTTTGGTTGCTCTGTGTTTGTCCATCTACCCAAGCACACACACAAAAAACTAGATCCTTGTGCAGTAAAATGTGTCTTTGTAGGTTATGGAATTAACCAAAAGGGTTATCGTCGTTATGATCCAAAGTTCCACCACATGTTCACTACTATGAACTGTGACTTCCTTGAAACTAAATTCTTTTATCACCACCACCTTAGTGGTCAGGGGGAGAGTTCTAAAATTAACCCACTAAGCTAGTTGCCAAATCCAAGCAGTCCACTGGAAGTAGTTCTAATAGAGACAGTTAACCGTATTGCTGAGACAGTTTCTGAAATGTCTGCATAGTCCACCAAACTCAGTGAACCGAATAGTGCTCCTCCCAACCTGGTATCTGAGGTAAGAGATTCTGAAGCTGATCCCATTTCTGGACCCATTTCTGATGCTGATCCCATTTTTGGAACCATTTCTGATTCCAGTTCTTTTGATCATACTGAACCTTCTATTTCAGAGAGTTCTGAGTTAACTAATCATGAGATTTCAGAAATCATAAGACAGGATACAAGGCGGTATGTTTTGCCTCCTCGAAGCAACAGGGAAATTCCGCCAAAAGGATACTCTCCAGAAAGAATTGCCAGGAAATCCAGATACCTAATTGGGAACGTTGCTAAGGGAATCTCACAAACTTAGCAGCAACTTTCCAAACAGCACTGTATGAAGAAGAGAACCTACCAATAACAGTTAAAGAAGCTTTCCAGTCCAAATAGTGGACAGATGCAATGAAGAAAGAGATGGATGCTCTTAACTGGAATAGCACGTGGGAAAAATGCAAATTGCCACAAGGAAAAAGACAAGTAGGGTACAGGTGGGTCTTCACTATTAAGCGGAAACCTGACGGGTCAATTGAAAGATACAAAACTCGGTTGGTTGCGAAAGGGTACACGCAGACTTATGAAGTGGATTACTCAGAGACTTTTTCTCCAGTAGCCAAGATGAATACAGTGAGAGTATTACTCTCGATTGCTGCAAACCACGATTGGACAGTCCATCAGTTTGATATCACCAATGTCTTTCTACATGAAAAATAAAACGAGAGGTATATATGGAGGTTCCACCCGATTTTGAATCAGAGTTCGGAGACAGGGAAGTATGTAGGTTGAAGAAGACACTCTATGGGCTCAAACAATCTCCAAGGGCCTGGTTTGGGAGGTTTACCAGTGCTATGAAGACCTATAGATCTCGACAGAGTAACTAAGATCATACGTTATTCTTGAAGAAATGAGAAAGTCTCATCACCTGTCTGATCATTTATATGGATGATATGATCATCACAGACGGTGACACAGAGGAAACTGACAACCTCAAGAAGAATCTGTTCTTGGAATTCGAGATGAAGGATCTGGGAGCTCTCAAGTACTTCCTCGGCATTGAAGTCCTTAGATCAGCTAAATGGATCTTCATTTGCCAGAAGAAATATACTCTAGACCTCCTTACTGAAACTGGAATGCTAGACTGCAAACCAGCTGATACTCCTATCGCATTAAACCATAGGTTGCAGATTGTTGAGGGGGCTGAAAGCCTGAAACTGCAGATCGAGAACAGTATCAATGACTGGTAGGGAAGCTCATTTATCTTTCCCACACCAGACCTGATATTGCTTATGCAGTCAGAGTGGTTAGTCAGTTTATGCATAAACCACATGTTGATCATATGGATGTTGCTCTCAGAATCGTGCGATATCTCAAAGGCACTTATGGATATGGGTTGCTTTTTGGAAAGCACGGGGACTCAAGGATATATGGTTACACTGATGCTGATTGGGCAGTCAATCATATGGATAGAAGATCTACTGCCGAATACTTCACCTTTGTTAGAGGTAATTTGGTCATATGAAGAAGCAAAAAACAAAAGGTAGTAGCTCTATCCAGTGCCGAAGCAGAATTCAGAGGGATTAAGAGTGGATTGACGGAAGTTCTGTGGCTGTGGAAATTGTTAACAGAAATTGGTTTTATTCCGGATCAATCATGTCAGTTGTTCTACGATAATAAAACAGCTATTAGTATTTCTGAAAATCTAGTCCAGCATGACAGAACAAAACATGTTGAGGTGGACAAACATTTTATCAAGGAAAAGTTAGAGGCCGGGATCGTCGAACTACCATTCATCCGATCCGAGGATTAGTTTGCAGATATCATAACCAAAGCAGTGAATTTAAGGAGTTTCACAAAAGTACTTGACAAGTTAAATATTAGAGATCCTACTATTCAATTTGAGGGGGAGTGTCAACAATCTCAATCCGGATCATCATCCCAAAATAACTCCATAAATCCCGCAAGATCAAATCATACAAGATTAGGCCCTAGAATAGATTAATTACCTTAACTAATGTATTTTATTCTCTTTATGTACCTTGAGTGGTAATTAAGAAAAAACATAACTCTCCAATACAGAAAAACGATTCTCCAATACAATTCTACAAATTCCACAAATTGTTCTTTATGTTTAATATACAAATCACCATGTTCAAACTGCAAATCATCAGTGAATACATTAAATGAGTCAAACATGGATGCTCGAATACATTAAATATGGATAAATATGAATTTTATACTTAAATTATGTAGAGTGATACTATTTGTGAAACAAAATAAAAATGTGAGAACGACACTTGTTTAGAAATTGTTGAATTACTTAAAAGATTTTGAGGAATTCTAAGTGGTCAAATCGTAGTTTCAAGATTGGTCAAGTAACGTCGGCCTCAAACTAAACACACACAGCTACTTGTCTATGTTAATGTTAAGAGTAGATGCAATAATTTAATTTGCTGATCAAGTCTATAATAAAGTTCATTAAAGACATTAGCCGTCACAGCCTTTATTAGCAGTAACATTTTAAACTTTCAAGCTTTTATAAATAAATATGAAAAAAAGTAAATAAGTCCATAAATTGACAAATCTACCACTCTGATGTCAAAAGGGAAAATTAAAGAAAGAAATGTTGTTCCACCAAAAGCATGAAGTGTAGTGAAGAGAGGTTAGGTAAAGCATGCACATTCGACCAAAAAAAGATATAATTGAATCTAAAAGTTTTTAATTTTTTTAAAATAAATAAAAAAGGAAAAGACAGATTTCCTTGGCGAATTGGCGGGCTATAACTTACAAGGGCCAACCTTGTTCTCGATCACAAAGAATATACCAAAGATAAAATCCATCTTATTGTATTTTTTTTTATAGAGGACGTATTTTATTGTAATTAAATCTCATTTATTTTCGAAATTATGTATAAATAATGCATGAAATGAGTTTCTTCTTCTTCTTATGAATTTATAAATTACTCACCCACAAAATTATAATTATTTATTCTTCTCGATATATAAAATGCAAAAAAGTTGAAATAATAAATGTTATATTAAATTTTGCAGACAATTAATTTGAAATTTATGATCTTTAAATTTTATCTACACAAATCCACTCTAAATCCAAAATAAATTTCGATCATTTATAAAATTTCAAATTTCTCAATTCAAACAGAACATTGGTCTCTAAACTACTAAAAATACTGCCAGATTCAAATTTTGTGTGAGAAAAGATGGAGGCAAAATTATTTGCATGTCAAGAAAATCAAAGCATTGGAACTTGGAATTGGAATAAAGAAATACTTTGGTTTGAATAAATCATCAAACAATCACAAAGTCCAATCCATGATCCTGAGCTAAATAGTATACAAAATTATATGCTCTCTCTATATAAAAAAAAGAGCATACAATTTTTTTTTTTCATTTTTTAATAGTTACCTCCAAACGAAGGAACTAAACAGTAGAAAAGGGGGAAAAAGTTGGTTTTGGAGAAGGGGTATAAATGAGAATAAGTGGAACAAATGAGGCAAAAAATTAAAGAAAAAAGAAAGGTTGAGGAAGAAATATTGAAGGTGTGAGTGTAGCTGAGTAAGACACCATTATGATTGTGACCAAAACGATGAAAAAGTTGCCCACAATTTTATTTTATTTTATTTTTTTACAATTTAATAATTTTTTGGTGTTTTTCGGGTTTTTCATTTTAACTGTCAGCCATTAAAAACCCTCGATCAAAATTCCTTGAAAAACACCTCAACTCTCAGTGAAACTCACTATCGTCTATGTCAACAAACCAAAAAATGCGCCCCTTCTCTTTCATTCATCCGTTCCTGTCGTTTCGGCTGCATCATTTGAACGTAGAAGGGGGAAAAGAAACCAACAATTAACAACCTCTCTCTCTCTCTCTCTCTCCGGTTATATAAGTGACATTGGTGGAGACAACATACCTATATATTAATATATGTGTGTGTGTCATGATTATCGGCTAAGTTCCAAGAAATCTGTTTTGTGCCTATTGAGGTGTTCTGGTCCATTTGGTATCTCTGTTTCTTGAATGTTCTCTTGCTCCTTGAGAGATAAAAAAGACTGCTCTCGTTTTGTTCATTTCATGCGTTTTCGTGGCGAATCTTGAGGGGTTTTGTGATTTCTGGGAAGGCCCCTTTTTCAAAGGTACAATCTGTGGTTGTTTAAACGAAGGAATTCTCTCTCTCTCTCTCTCTCTCTCTCTCTCTCTCTCTCTCTCTCTCTCCCTTTTTTTATTGCAGATGGAATTTATTATTGTTCTGAGATCTGTATATGTTGCAATATTTATCATTGTTGCTTTTGATTGTGTGATTATTTGTTTTTCTTGATTTGGGGTGTTTGGAATTTTCCTTTCTTACTGCTGATTGGGTGGTTTGTTTCTCTTTCACCTAACATTGGTTCATTTTCTTGTAGCCTTAAAGAATACATCTTTTCAAGGTTTGGTATGAAATTCTGAGAGTAGTCGTTATTTTCTTGATGAATAATAAATAATGCAATCTCATTGATATGTAGTCCAAAGGGCTAAGGGTCTAAAGGCTCTCTTAATGTTTTAAGCCTTTTTGTGTTGGAAAAAAATTATTGGCTGAAATTTTCTGCTGTGTATATATATATAGTCTATGAAATGTTGTTCTAAATCTCACTTTTATCTCTCTTGCTCTAGACATAATGGTATGTAAATATTTAATTATTCTCATGTTATCTCTTTCAATCTTTGAGAATGTTTATATTCTTTTGTGAAATTCTATCTGCTTTCATTTA
This sequence comes from Perilla frutescens, assembly GCA_026008535.1. Taxonomy (NCBI): domain Eukaryota; kingdom Viridiplantae; phylum Streptophyta; class Magnoliopsida; order Lamiales; family Lamiaceae; genus Perilla; species Perilla frutescens. The sequence goes on along the minus strand of BRKX01000002.1, from coordinate 38,297,363 downwards.
CTTATGTCAAGATACTTTTGTTGGTTCACTCTCTCTCTCTCTCTCTCTCTCTATTACACAGACACACATGTTTCTTATGCAAAGTTGAATTACCATTTCCATTTCATTGGTCACTCAAATGGTTCAGATTTGAGTATCTTGTTGGCATGAACTGAAATTATGTTCCTGTAAGTTAGATAGACTACTTTTTACTTGATAATATATGTAGGCTTTGTTGATCATGTTATTGGAATTTCTTTTTGTTGCATTAAATCTTGTTATTGAATTACTTCATTTCATAAGATTATGTCGATGCAATGTGATCTGCTTAGAGGTTCCTGTACTCTGTATTTTTCTTAATTGATTATGTCGATGCAATGTGATCTGCTTAGAGGTTCCTGTACTCTGTATTTTTCTTAATTGAACATTTCTTCTGTAGGTTCAACAATGGAAGGGGAAATCTCATGGGTCAGTCATTGTGTTGATAACTTTGAAAGTAGCAGTGCCGGTTTTGATTCATTCTCAGAGCTTAATGAAGAACCTGACAGAGAAGTTGCTGTTGTTTCTATGGATCTAATTTTACCGGATGATCTTTTGGAACGAATATTGTCCTATCTCCCCATTGCAAGCATCTTTAGGGCGGGTTGTGTGTGTAAAAGATGGCAAGAGATAGTGACGTCAAAAAGGTTTCTGTGGAATAGCTCTCACGCACTGTCACAGAAGCCTTGGTACTTCATGTTCACGAGCTCTGACGACCCAATTGGTTATGCATACGACCCCATTCTTCGAAAGTGGTATGGCATCGACCTCCCTTGCATCGAAAAATCAAACTGGTTCATTGCTTCCTCGTGCGGGCTAGTCTGCTTTATGGACAATGATAGCAGGAGTGAGCTGTATGTATGCAACCCAATAACCAAATGTTGTAAGGGACTTGATGAGCCCCCTGGCCCAAAATTTCCCGACTACAGTGCTTTGGCGGTCTCAGTCAACAGAGCTACTCAGAGTTACAATGTCTCAGTTGTTAAATCTAAGCAGGTCCCTGAAAATTTCTTTCAGTGGGATCTCTCCGTCCATCTTTATGATTCGGAAACAATGGCTTGGGCCACGACTCTTTCAGAAATTCTTACGGGGTGGAGAGCTGGTGATGAGAGTGTGATATGTGATGGGGTATTATACTTCTTGATCTACTCAATTGGAGGTGGTGGTCCTGACAACCGCCACGGCCTTGTTATGTATAATCTTAGAAGCCGGTCACCACATGGCTTATTGATGAGGAGTTTTGTCCCAGTTCCATGTTCTCTTACATGTGGCCGTCTGATGAACCTAAAGGAAAAGCTTGTAATGGTTGGAGGCATTGGCAAATTCGACCGGCCAGGCATCATCAAGGGTATTGGCATTTGGCTTCTGAAGGGGAGAGAGTGGCAAGAGATAGCCCGAATGCCCCATAAATATTTTCAAGGTTTTGGAGAGCTTGATGATGTTTTTGCCAGCAGTGGCACGGGTGATCTCATATACATTCAGAGTTATGGGGCGCCGGCTCTTCTTGTTTTTGATATGAATCAGAAGCATTGGAAGTGGTCTCAAAAATGCCCCGTGATCAAGAGGTTTCCACTTCAGCTCTTTACTGGTTTTTGCTTCGATCCAAGACTGCAAATTGCTCCCTAGGTTCTGCTCGTATTATATTTTATCCGATTTTACATAAAACAGCCATTGATTCCATGTCTCATTTATGGTGATTGTGAAGTCGTAGTAACTAGTAAGGCATATATAGGTGATGCTATTTGCTGGAAGAGCTGCTCAAATGTCCATGCGAATTTCATTATTCTTTACATTCAAAAATTCAATTATGATGGATAGAATTCAAGTTGAAACCTTGTTTGTTCATTGGCATTTGCATATTGTTGCTAATATATCAAGTGACTTATCTTTTTTTACCTGATTTCACTGTTTATATCGTGAACCTTGGACTGAACAAGTGTCTTGAGCAGAATCCCCTCTAACTCGTCGAGGTCGAGTTGTGGGGATTACCCTTGTTTCTCCTCAGCCATGTCTCCTCCCTGTTTCCCATTTTCTGGTGTCTTGATCTATAATTGGAAGCTACATTATTGATATATCAAAGTTTGGTCCACCCTTTGAGTGTGTGTTTTTTTGGGGTGAAGTTGGATACATGTAGATGTAGTTAGTTACATTCACTGCACATGGGGCTGCAATCTCTGTGATGTTGGCATCATTTTTCCAATGCTGGCTGGATATGCCACATTCATAAGGGACCATATCTACACTTCATTTGGATATTTCATTCTCTCTCTCTCTCTCTCTCTCTCTCATAGAGTTTTGTTATTTAGGTAAGTTACGAAAGGTGTGTCGTAGTGGGTTCTTGACAATCTCTCTTTTTTGTTTATTAACAATCTTGAATGGGAGAGATATGGTTCCATCATCCAACACCGTGCTCGCGTAATTGAAAATTATGGATTAGTTTGATTCAACATTGCTAAAAAAACATCTATAATCATGCTTTTATTCATAAATTTTCATTGGAAATTTAGTGCGAAATCTACGGGCCCATTATTTTAGTTATCCAGATATATAGAATGTGGACCACTTTTCAATCAAAGTTTGCAATTGGGCTGTTCCATAAGATGCCCCCTTCATGTTTGTCTGTTTCAGTGGGCCAGCCCATGTCGGCTGAAAGAGATTGACTCTATTTTAAAACTATTTATTATTTATATTGAGTATTATATTATCAATCACGTGTATCTTAAACAATGTTGAGCGTCACAAGAAATCAAATTTCTCATCCACTTGAACAATTCAGGTTGTCTTTTATGTAGTTGTTGGTTAATGAGTTTATGAATTTAAATAGGTAATCTTTCTATATTAATTCTTCATTTCACCAATTAAGTCATTCCAAAAGAAGGAGCAAAGTTTGAATTCACGAGTTTTCTAGAGTTGAGAGAGTGACATATAAGTATCCACGTTGATTGCACAATCTCTATGTACTGATTATCTATAACCTATGGACCACAATCCTTAACATGCAATATTTTGGTTTCGACAAAAAAGTTGACCATGTTTACTATAAAAGTTAATAGGCAACGTACATTATAAATTTATATTATGAATACTTTAGTCAAGATAATCGTGCTACAGGGTGTTCACCTCACTATATATTCTATATATTGATTTTAAAATTTTCATTAAGTTAGTGTTATATATCTAACTAAAACTAACAAAAATCTTGATCGACATGTTGTAAAGCCTATAAATCTTTTATGATTTCATCTGTTTTTAACCATATATGCAGTAGTTATTTATTGATTATTGTCATGCAGAAAATTATATTAGACCTTATTTAAAATAACATGACTTACAACAATAATCAAATTGATCATTTTATTTTTATGACGTCACATATTCACAAATCATTATCTAAAAATAAACATACTAGATTAATCAAAACCCACCTCAGATCCCCTATCCCATTCTCTATAACATCCCATATTCCCATATGCCAAACTTTTTTTTATTATATTTTTATAAATAATATATTATAATTAATTTTAATTTTAATTTTAATTTTTTATTTATGGTTCATCCTTCTCCAACTAGGATATATTAAAAAAAATATTAAAAAAAAAAAAACTAAATATGACATAGAGGATGTAACATGGGAGGCCATATATATAATTATATATATATGAGATCTGATCCGTTCCAAACCAACAAGAGGAGTAAATTGATAATAATGAAATAACGCCAAAATTGAGGAAACAAAAAAGTATGAGGGCTAAAATTAATTAAAGGTAGATTTGACCCTAATTTAGCCTGAAGCCTTGATCTACTAATTCTCCACAACAATTTAAAAATATCCATACCCTACTACAACTAGGAAACCTAATACGTACTGATCAAGTACTCAACCAAGACTATTTTAAGCCATGCATGCATGCTTCAATTCTCCCTCCCTCCCTCCCTCTTATTTTTACACACACGCACGCAAGCACACACACACACACACACACATATATATATATATATATATATAATTATATTCTGCAGTTTTTGATATATAAGTTGAGATATTATTGCAAATTTGGCATGGATAGCCACCAATCATATATTCTTCTAATTATTTGCTCCATATTAGAGAGTGTTATTGTTATTTGTGTTATTTTGGCAAGCCTCAAAATGTATTATTTACCGGAGACGACCGTTATTGACGCGATTCGAAGTTGTGTCGACGCGCTGCGGCGGAAGGTCATGGACAGGAGGTGGCGCATGAGGGCCCTCGCCGGAATGGTTTACGACACCAAAGAGGGATCGATGGAGGAAGTAGGCGCGCGCGGCGGCTGCGCCATCTGCCTCAGCGAATACGCCGACGGCGAACGCCGCCTGCAACCACCGCTTTCACGCTCTTTGTATCGAGACCTGGATCAAGGAGAAGTACTATACTTGCCCACTTTGCAGACATGATCTTGTCTGATCCATGTAGATTTTATAATATAATTACTTTTATTAATTAGCTTAAGCAAGATGCTTGTTTATGATTAATTCATTCTTTTCTCGATCGATCAAATTCTTAATTAGAAATTACTAATGCGAAATCATCCAGATTAATTTATTTATAGAATGTGACCAATTTTCCAATCAAGTTTGTGTTTGGGCTGTTCCATAACATGGGCCATCATTAATTAAAATATACTAGTGAAAACTTTATTAATGAAAAAGATTATATAAATGACATGTATATTAAAAAATATTGAGCGCAGAGAGAAATCAAACTTCTCATTCATCTACTTGAACAAATTAAGTTGTCTCGTTTTGGTACTTGTTGATAAGCTTGATTTAGAGAGAGAGTTAATAAAATTAGAATTTATAATCTTTGGAGATATATTGTTTATTAAATATTAATCTATCGACTAAACCATTCTGAAAGGAGGAGCAAAGTCTGGATCCTCAAATTTCCTAATAAATATTGGGAGATGGGGGAGTGACACATAAATGATGTTGATTGCACAACCCCTATATGTTAATTATCTTATAGCCTATGGACCACAATTCACAACATGCATTTTTTTGGTTTCCACAAAAAAGTTGACCATGTTTATTGCAAAAGTAATTACTAGGTTAGAATGCTAATTTTAGTTAACTTAATTATGCTGCAGCTGCTCTACCTCACTTGTCTATTAATTTTTAATATTTCCACAATTAACTTATATTAATTACATTTAATTTGATATCATCATCAACTAATTCTGTCTCTAAATATATATGAAACTCAAATGAAGCCAATATTACTTAAGAGAACGTACATTATAAATTCATAAACAATGTTTTACATTTATTGACCAAAAAAAAAATACTATCTAAAATATAATATTGACAAAAATCTTGATCTATATATATATATATATATATATATATATATATATGATCTAACTTTCGACCCTTTTTCCCATTTTTCACCTACATGTAGTCGTTATTTATTGTTGTAGGTACTGTAACTTCATGCGAAAAATATTATTTAAAAATCTATTAGAAAAAATATACTCTAAACAAAAAGTATTAGGAAAAACATCTCTAAAAAATATAAAACTCGAATAAATCACATGGAATTTTATGTTATACCCCATATGTTACACTTTTAAATTACGAGTTTTTCTTGTATTTTTTTTTTAATTTTTTTTTTTTGTAATTTAGTTTAATCTTATAATTTTTTTTAGGTTCACTTCACCCAATTAAGGTTTATACTTATTTTTTAATATTTAATTTTTGATTTCTAATTAATAATTCATTATTATGATTTATTTTTTAAAATCATGTTTTATAATTAGTTGATTCATTTTTATTGTTGATAAATGTTGACTATATGATTATTTATGTTAAAACTAATTTTATTTTATAATAAATATTATTAAAATTATTAATTTAATAATGAAATAAAGAGTGAAACATAAGAAAGTGCAACAAAAAATTTGAAGTGTTAATATATAAAACTACCAACTTTTCTAAAATGCCCTCAAAGGTGATTACATATGGATATCTTAAACATTTCTTACACAACCTTACACAAATGTACTTGAATTACACAATAAAAAAAAAACATGCGGATGTACTATAAAAGTATACTCAATTTTTAAATTTCAAACACGACGAAATTTATAGTCGAATTTTTTTTATGCTTGAAATCAACCAAATATACCCGTCACAACGAATTTATTATGTTCATTATGCTGAAATTGTACCGACCAAAATCTTGATCCCGATCATATCACGATCGTATCACGATCATGATGGGATTCACAATCATGATGGGAATTTACTATCGGCAATCCCGATCATATCACGATCATGATCGGGAATCTCGTTCGGATTCACGATAAACTCCTGACACATATTGAAAAGTTTCCAACACATATCTAAATATGCGGAAAAGTGATCAAAATCACACAGGATGGTATTTTTTGAATACTTTTCTTAAATTGAGTAAAATAGGTTTTGTCTTTATAAAATATAGATAATTTAGATTTTTGCTCAAATTTGAACTCCGAATAAAAGGGCCATTGTAAACCTTCGAAACGAGTAATTTGACGAGAAAGCTAAATAAAGCCAAAAATGGGTGAAGAAAAAGAAGTATGATGTGGCAAGAAGCGGGTAAAGTGGCCACGTGTAACATAGTACACAGCCTCAAATCAGCTGTCAAAAAGTGACAAAAATTATCGTAAATTATACCCACCCTAATTGGATAGAGATTACGTGCAAATCCAATGTGTAGTAGCCATGCTTAGAATTAATCCCACCCTAAATCGCTTTATTCCACCATAGCCATCGCTTTTGAGGAACAAAGCATGACTGGCATGCAATTAAAGCGTTGAATAAAGGCACCAAATTTCCCCAAGGATACTGTCGATCATAAAGTGTGCGAAGCGATCACATGAGAGAGAGAGAGAGAGAGAAAGAAAGTTCTTTAAAAGAATTGGTTCGAAGGCTGCTGCATAATTTCGTTCATTCAAGACGAGGGGAGGGGAGCACACAAAAGGGGACTGAATCATTCAATGTTATGTCTGTGCCTACTTTTGCCAGTCAGTGCGTGTGCGTGTGCGTGTGCGTGTGCGTGCTTCACTGAGAAATAATACCGCAGCCTAGCCTAGTACCAATAATTTGTAGAGAGAGAGAGAGAGAGAGAGAGAGAGAGAGAGAAGGGGAAATGAACAGGGAGGAAAAGGTAAAGGAAGGGGATAGAAAAAGAGGGGACTTAATGGTGGAAAAGTTGAAGCGCGGGATTTTGGTAGGGAAAAGAGAGGGAAAATCCACTCCATCTCCCACTTGGAAATTCGGGTTAGTTCAGCCTGATGGTACCCTAATTCAAGATTACAACTTTTCCACAAATTTAAACACTCTTTCTGCCAGGAAATTGGGTGCCAATTTGTGGGGGATGGAGCCTCAACTCAATCGTAGAGTGGCCAAGATTAACAAAAATGGCCCTATATTGAGTGATCACAGATTAAATCCTAAGGAATCAGCTACGAGTCCCTCAAAACAGGTCAAATCTTGAAACCCCACGTTTTTTCTTGTTTCGTTTCTTCTGAAATATTCTTCCCAAAAAAGGGATGATTTTGAGCTTGTTTGTGTTCTCTTCTTTCTTGATTAAACGAGTGCAGAACAATAAAACTATATGGATACAATAATGCCATCAACGTCACTCATGTCTACTACACAATTTGATCCTCACTCTACTTTTGCAACAAAATAGACCCGACTGTCTTAAAATTTGGTGGCTTTCTATGGCTGTGTTCATGTTTTCTTATCTCTCCGGATGAAAATTGCTTTCTGTATATTTATGTGATCTTTTTTTCCTTTGTGATTCGATCTGCAATATTTTTCCTGTAAATTCCGGAAGTTTTCTTGCTTCGAGCTCGTTGAACCTTGCAGCCTTGTAGATATGATGATCCTCCTTGTGATAATTCTATGTGGATAAATGAGTTGGTTCTAAATGAAAATGAAGAAATTGGTTATTGACTTATTGAAGAGTTTGGTGAGCACATTCTTTTGCTATTCGATTCGTAGCTTGGAGCTTCGGGAGGGGGGGGGGGGGGGAGGGCTTAATCTTGAGGGGGTCTTTCTTAGAACTTGTAGTTGTAGGGCCTTTCGTGATTTTTGCTCTATATTTCCACAGGAGACGAGCAGCATTAATTTTCGAAAGCAACTTGCAGCTTCCCTGGCGCAACATAATGCAAGAGTCGATAAGGTTGGGCAAGCTCAACAGCCTCTATCCCCTGCTAGCTGCTCTGGCTCAATGGAGGTATTTTTGATTATATAGTGATCTTTTGATTAAATGATGTTTGGTCAAGAAATTAAAAATAGATTGAAAAGGGCATTCGATTTTTGGTCAAGAAATTAAAAATAGATTGAAAAGGGCATTCGATTTTTACTGATTAATTGATTTATCTTTGCTTGTAGATGGCTCCGCGTGGATCTGCAGTTAGTCCAAACAGTTCTTTCGTCTCTAATGGTAAATTTGGAGAGTCGAGTTACAGTCTCAAAACATCCACAGAGTTACTGAAAGTACTAAATAGAATTTGGAGCCTTGAAGAAAAGCATGCATTGGATATGTCTTTGGTGAAAACTCTGAAGAGGGAACTGGAGCAGTCCCAGGCACAAAACCAAGAACTGATGCAAGAGAAGAAAAGAGATCAAAATGAAATCGATCATTTAATGAAGCAAATAACAGAGTATAAAGTGACCCGAAAAAAGGAGCAGCAACGTATCAAAGATGCAGTAAAGTTAGTGGAAGACAAGCTAGAAGACGAACTGAAATTGAGAAGACATTCAGAAAAGCGCCATCACAAGCTGGGTAAGGAGCTCTTACAGATGAAATCCTCGTTTTCTAATGTTTTGAGAGAACTTGATCAAGAGAGGAAAGCACGGATATTGCTAGAAGATCTCTGTGATGAGTTTGCCAGAGGAATACGAGATTATGAGCAAGAAGTGCGGTTCATTAAACACAAATATTGTAAGGATCAGATGGGAAGGGAAGGAAATGATCGGTTGATCCTTCACATCTCTGAAGCCTGGTTAGATGAGCGAGCGCAGATGAAGCTAGCAGATGTTTGTGATATTTCAGGGCAGCAATCAGCTTTGGACAAGTTATGCCTCGAGATTGAAGCCTTTCTACGAGAAAAACAATCTGATAGTTCCGGGAAAAATGTAGATACGTCCTCAAAAAGTCCTCCTTTGAGTCGCGCACATCCACATGCTTTGGAATCATTTCACTTGAATGAGCCTGCAAGTGCTCCTTGGCACGGGAACGATGAAGATGACTCTGTTGGAATGGCTAGCCATCGTCCTCAACTTAGTAGAGGGTATAGTTTAAAGCAAGCAACCGACTCAGCCTGGCAACAAGGGGAAACGGCTTCAGATGGTCATAACAAAGAAACGACGAGGTCAAAACCAGGAAATGAAAAGGTACATTCACGAAGGGGATCAGATCCATCTTGCTCACAGGTTCAGTTAGAAGAGCTCGTGTACGAGAGAAAGCACCACCATGTGAAGGAGGGATCAACAAAATCAAGAACAGTAAACTCTAATGTAGCGAGCCATCCTAGAATGCCTATAAAAGGCGAGATTCTGCAAAGATCTTCTCGGGAAGGAACGACTAGAACAACTGATGCTGATGCTGATTTGCACGATGCAAAAACCGGATACCCTCCTTGTTTGGCATCAGAGGATACAAAAATTGGACATGATAGCCATCGCGTGGAAGGTTTCTTTGACCCATCCAAGTTCATTGGCCCTACCAGCCCTGTCAAAAAATGGACATCCGAGGTATCAGCAGCAGATCCCGACATCTCCGAGTCTTCCACGAGATGGCCAAATAGCGTGAAACCAAACACGTTGAAGGCGAAGTTGATTGAAGCAAGGATAGAAGGGCAGCAATCTCGTACGAGGACTTCTAAAGGTTTGTCACAAGTCGACTAAAGCTGTAACATTTGTAGATTTGGATGAAGTAACTATGTAGATTAAGGAGAGGCCCCTTTCTTTTCTGTAACAACTATATATGCTTCCCCTTTACTTCTGCACTTTATTAGAATCCTTCAGAAATCATAACCACAGTTTTTTTGCTATAAAAGTCTGTAATTTCACTTTGCAGGAAAATAATTTGTGTAAACTGTTTTGTTTACAATAGTTGCATGTTCACTTTTAAGAGTTTTAAGTAGTGAGTGAGCATTAAGGTGGAAAAAATAGCGGATACAGATGCTGTATTTTTCAGGGATGTGGATCTTCTGCAGCAGTGGCGGAGCCAGGAATATTGCTCAGGGGGGCCCAAATTTATAATGTAAAAATTCATAAATACAATGATACAAAATGAAAATCCCAAATATATAATGTAAAAATTCATAAATACAACGATACAAAATAAAACTAGTACAAGTCTAATATTTTTAAAATAACATCACAACGTCTGAAAATAAAAAGATAAACATGGCAACTTCATAATATTTTCTCTTCTATTCTTCATATTCTAAAATCGTTGCATGATAGTTTCATTAGTAACATTTAAAATGATTTTGATAAAGATGTTTAACAAGAAAAAAAAAATACTAAAACACAAACTTTTACAAAAGATTCGACCCAACTGTTCATAAACTTTCGTCCATAATTATGGGTTTAAAAAATCAAAACACTCAAAAACAACAATGGTAGGAAAAATTAAAAAATAAAATGCGAATTTTTTTTAAAATTTTTTAATACTAAATTTAAATTTAATACTAAATTTAATATTAGTATTAAATTTTAAATTTTAATATTAATACTAGATTTAATAATACTAATACTGAATTTTTTAAATTTTAAAACGCGAAGAGTACAATTTTTAAATTTTTTAATACTAAATTAAATATTAATATTATATTATTATTTTTTTTTAAATTCTAGGGGGGCCCAGTGCCCCCCCTGGGCCCACTGTCCCTCCGCCCCTGCTCTGCAGTGCATTGGGGCACGGCACTCCTTGCTGTGCACTTTTTCTTCATTAAACTCTTATCTTTTGGCACAATTTTGTTCATCTTCTTTTTTTTTTAAATACTTAAAATTAATTATAAAAATAATTCTGATTAAAATAATTATCTAAAATACAAAAATAAAATTAATAATAAATTCTAATTGTCAAATAATTGATCCTAATTATAAAAATTAAACTGTCAAAATTAAATACTAAAGATTATAATAAATCCTAATAATGAAAAATTATGCCTAATGTAGAAGAGATTAACTAAAAATTAAAAATCAAAATTATATATAAACTATAATTTTTGAATAATCAATCATAAATATAAACTAAAAATAAAAGAAAAAAAATATAAATCCTAATTGTGAAATAATCAACAATTTTTAATTACTAAAACTGAATAAGAACAATTATCACTGTAATTTTAAAATAATCAACATATCTTTAAAATAATCAAAATTTACAAATTGAATATTGAACATCTAACTATTAAAACATATGAAGAAAATCACGTGAAGCAAAGTTAATTATTTGAACTAGAATTGTTTTTATAATTAATTTTAAGTAATTCAATAAAAAAGAACAAAATCGTGCCAAAAGATACATTTGTATGAAGAAAAAAAGCACAGCAAGGAGTGCTGTGCCCAATGCGCTGCAGAGGATCCTCATCCATTTTTCAGTACTAAAATACCCAAAGATTTATTACGTATTAAATTTTGCCTTCAAATTTTTCCTTTTCAAATTTTTTATTGAAAAACACACAAATATTAAACGGATTTTTTTTATTATCACTAGTACATCCACCCGTGCGATGCACCGAGAGTATTGAGTACATAATTGGCTTTTTTTCCTGATTTTGTGTTCATTTTGTCTAAGAATAATTACAAGTATAATTTTATATAAGAACACTAAAAATTTATATAATTTATAAATTTTGAATGTATCACTCATAAGGGAACCATTTATGTTTTATAATGCTGAATACATTTTAGTAATATACATACTAAATATAATGAATTTAGAATTGAAGAGCTTGATTATCAACAAATAATAAAAATAACAAACAATAATCCATTCAAATTCCCATTAGTACTTGAGATCAATAATCTGCTTCTGCTGTCTATTCAATGCTGCAACAGTGCAACTTCGACTTTAAATATTCTTCATTAACTTCTTTTCAAGTTTATCTCCTAACAACAATTTTTTACTTAACAATGACAAACACCACATAAAGAATAAATATATTGTACATAATAATAAAGTGAAAATTTCCCGAAATTGAGAAATGACCTAATAATTGAAAAAGAGACAGATAGAAGCTTCATAGCATCTACATGAATAGAACATTATAAATAGAACCTACTTATTAGAAAAGACCAGAATAATCATCTGTAAATCAAATAATATCTCATTTCTTCTTCATAATCGCCGTGACAGAAGCCAGTGCAAGGAGCTGGTTTTAGAAGATTGATCCAGTAGCTTCTACCTATTCGCTTGATGCATTCCCAACTCATATTCTTTGCATTCTATTTGCATGCCGGTATCTCGCAAAAAAGAAGAGAACAAAAAAAAACTTACATGAGTACTGGGATAAAAGATGACAATTTAAAGCAAGCAAAAATAAACATTTGCCATCACCAATATTTTCGTGTTAGGAATCATAACTCGAGAATGTAAAAATCATGCATTCAATATTCAGAATTAGTACATTAACACATGATCAACTAATTAATCTAAAAGATCCTCTCCAAAAAAAAAATTAATCTAAAACTAATAATCTATCCCGAGCCAGCAGCCAAAATTCATTCTCCATACAAAAATTGAAAACACCAAAATCTCGCTCCATTCTCTGAATAAGTTAAAACACATACTTCGATTCTACCACTTAAAGCATATCTTACACATGACTTTAAACAAATATTTTATATAAATCTTTCGTAATAATTTTAGGGTGGAATTTTTTTTTAGCCACTTAGAAGAAAAAAAAAAAATTTAGCCACCAAACTTTAAACATTATTATTTTAGCCACTTGGGACCAAAATGCCCTTCTCCCCATTTTATTAAAAGGAAAAAATATATATATTAGCATTCCCTCCCCATCTACTCTCTCTCACTAACACAATCGATGTCACTCACTTGAGGCAAAAACTTTTTGAAGATTTGAAGGTAATTCTTAATCTGGTCTCTGTAATACTAGCATGGTGTTTTTTGAAAACGCAGAAAAAAAAATCAATTTTGTTCATAGTTGCGCCGGGGTGTTCTTTGGTACACTCTGGCCCCCGCGCGCACGGGGGCGTGCGCGCGCATGGGGGACCGCGCTCGGCGCGCGCGCGGAGGGCCGCGCGCACGGGCGTGCGCGCACGAGGGACCGCGCTTGGGGCCGACGACCTGTGCGCGCTCGGTGCAGCGCGGAGGCCCGCGCGCACGAGCGGACGCGCTCGGGGCCGACGACGCGTGCACACTGCCTGCGCGCGAGGCCGTGCGCGCGCAGAGGTCGGGGCTGCCACCGTTGTAATTTTTTTTTATGTTCAATTGTTTGATTTTGTATGAATATATAATATTTGTATTTTTTTTTGCAGATGAGTGGGACATATATTTTATTGCATCATGGAGGTTTTTGGCGGGATCATATATATTATAATGGAATTGAAGAGTATGTACATATCCTCTCGGGAGGGTTAATTTATTCACAATTGATTGATGACATTACCGAAATTGTTGGTGAAGATCGAAATATGTATAGGTATGTTATCTCAAGTTTGGCGTTATGTGACCATGATGGTAGAAGGCGAAGATTTACTATAAGAAATGATGCCGATTTGAATTTTGCTATAGAAGGGTCACAAGTTTTAAACTTACATGTTGAAACTTCTTTGAGAGCACCATCCTTCCAGTCACATAATCGACCTCTGATCCATGCTCAAAATAGCTTCTTGAATTTATTGAATGCTCAAAATACATATACACAGTCATATCCATATCCAGCTGCATATGTTAGACCCCCATACCCACATTATGAAGGTGTTCATCACATAAATTATGAGAATTTTGAGGATGGTGATAGTGACGAAACTATTCCTGTTGAAAATGAGAATGTTGAAGATGATAATGATGTGGTTAATGATGATAATATTAATCACAATGTTGAAGATGATCATAACATTAACACCGATAATGTTAATGAGGATGAGGGTTTTGGATTTGATTGGGGCGGTAATGATGACACATTTGTTGACGATGATGGGGAGGAAGTTCATGTTGATGATGAGGCTGATGATGTTGATATTTGTTGTGAAAGGCTCCGTAGGACCGTACCAGATGTTGGCACTTCATGTGACATAGATGATGTGCAAGATGACAATTTGGAAGAAACATGCCAACATGGACGACAATGGATTATTCCAGGGGCAGTATATCAAGCCACACTCCCCCTAAACAGGTTGGGTATTGATATGTCTGTAAACACGCTTGATACTTTGTGCTTGGATGCTATTTTTGATGACAAAGAGTCAATGATAAATGCGATGGGTTTGTATCATCTGCATAATCGTGTGGAGTATCGGATTGAACGTTCAAACCGATCTAGGTTTGCTGCTCGTTGTAGACACCATGAAGGTTGCACATTCGCAATGCGTGCTTCGGCTTCTGGGGATCAATGGGGGGTTTTTAAATGGAATGTTCCCCATACGTGCCAAATGGATTTCAGCCGCCATGGACGACGTACAGTTACATCAAAAGTAATAGGTGCATTTTTTGCTCCTAAATTACTGACTGAGGGAGCAATATTGAAACCAAAGGAAATGCAGATGCAATTGCAAAGAGAGTTCGGTGTTGGCGTGGAGTACGGTCGTGCTCTTTCAGGGAGAAATAAGGCTATCAAAATGGTATACGGTGATAGTGACAAGTCGTTCCAGCTCCTCCCGTCATACTTGCATACGGTACAACAGTCAAATCCAGGTTCTATTGTTGAATTGAAGACGGATGCAGCAGATCGTTTTGAGTACGTTTACATGGCCCTTGGTGCTTGTATTGATGCATTCATTTCTTATGGACGTCCTGTTATTGTTATCGATGGAACTCATTTGAAAGGAAAGTACAAAGGAGTTATGTTTGTCGCTGCAACAAAGGATGGGAACGAACAAATTTATCCGTTGGCAATTGGAATTGGAGACAAAGAGAATGATAATTCATGGTCTTGGTTTTTGAGACAACTTAAGAAGACCTATGGATGTCCAGATGATTTGTTATTTGTTTCTGATCAGCATAAGAGCATAACAAATGTTGTTGCAGAGGTATATCCCGGAACAGCACATGGAATTTGTACCTACCATTTAAAGAACAATCTTAAGAGGTGGGGTTCCAATATATTGGCTATGTACAAGAAAGCTGCCAATTGTTACCGTGCTAAAGAGTTTGATAAACACATGCGAAATCTTTCAATTGCGTCACCGAATGGAGCACATAAGAAACTATTGGATGCTGATCCAACTCATTGGGCTCGCTGCAAGTGTCCTATTCGTCGCTATGAATTTATGACCTCCAATGCCGCAGAGTGTTTAAATGGCCGACTTCGATGGGCTAGAAGATTACCAGTATGCACGCTTCTAGAATGTGTTCGCACATTGGTGGGTCAATGGTTTCATGACCGCCGTAGAGATGCTTTAGCAAGGACTCATGTGTTGACAGAAACGGCGACCACAAAAGTTTTAAAATCGGTTGAGGAAGGTCAAACAATGAATGTGCAACCAGTGACTGCTACAAAGTTTAAGGTTACACATGGGATGAAACACTACACGGTGGATCTTGTGGGTAGAAAATGCTCCTGTCAAATGTTTAACCTTGATTTAATGCCTTGTCCCCATGCAGCAGCAGCTATAAGGTGATATACACATCTCTATTGTACATGATATATTGTATCGATTTGTTTTTTCTCAATAATTAACTTTTCAATATTAATATGTTCAACAGCAAAGCACAGAAGCACGTTTTTTCATATGTTTGGAGGTTTTACACAACTGAGAATCTCCGTGGAATGTACTCGGGAGAAGTAATGCCAATAGGACATCCTGATTATTGGGATGTACCACTCGAAGTATCTTCTAGAGTAGTATTGGCACCACATAATCCGAGACAAGCTGGACGTCCACGCATTAACAGGATTTCAACAGGCAGTCGGTCCACATCTAGAGGTCATCATTGTAGCATTGTGTGCTCTCGATGTCAACAAACAGGTCACAACCGAGCCACATGTACCCAAAACATTCCCATCTCACAAGCTTCTCACACAGGTAGTTGCAATGCTAACGAAGCGAGTAGCAGTCGGCCGCGTCGAACCAACAAGTGTGGTATATGTCGTGAACCCGGTCATACTCGACCAACATGTCCGAATAGGCCTAGTTAAATTCTCATATTTACGTATTTGGAGTTTGATGATGTATTTGGAGTAACCATTATGTATTTGGATTTATCTATTTGGAGTGACATTATGTATTTGGAGTGATATTTATGTATTTTGGAGTGACAATTATATTTTTTAGTGTGACACTTAAGTATTTTGGATTCAACATTCAATTTTGAATTTCATAGGTGGACGGACAGGGATGGGGACGGGGGACGCGCTGGGCCAGGGGGCGGGGGACGCGCACGCCGGGACGGGGGACGCGCACGCGCGCGGGAGGGGGGGCTGCGGCTGCGCGCGAGCGGGGGTGACGGGCGGGGGATGCGCGCGCGCGCCGGGGCGGGGGACAGGAGACGCGCGCGCGCCGGGATGGGTCCGGGGGACACGCGCGCCAGGAGGGGGGTTGCGCGCGCGCGCGCGGGTGGCTGACGGGGGACGCGCGCGTGCGCGCCGGGAATGTGTGATTAAAATTCAATTTAACCTGTGATTGAACTAACAACATGCAAACAAAAATGAAATTAATGAAAACAGTGATGCAAACCAAATTTAAATTAACGAAAAACGTAGTCAATAAGGTAAGTAGTCATGAGTGACGAGGTACAATGGTATTTTCATCCGTGCTAAATCTAAAAATTGTGTTTGCCAAATGGGCACGATATCCTTCCATTTCCTTGTCGGTCGGCTGCGGCATTCTTGTATTTGTCATGACCATCTCCACAAACTTGAGCGCATATAGGCCACAACTAACACCATCATTTTGTTTGTAAACTCCGGCTCCCGCAACTGTTCCAACCTTCCACTCAGTATACTTGGGCTGCAAATCTGTCCGACAATCCCAATATCCACAATATTTAAGAAGTTGTGGGAGAATGCGCGCCAATGGAACAAAAAAATTGATTCGGGATTTCTTTATCTCTTCTGTCCAGTTTGCCCACGTGGAGTCATAGATTACAATTGTGTGCTCGGTGATGCTCACCACACATGTAACCCAGTGATCCGAATCGAGATGTGCCACAAATACCAACTACATGAAACCATTCAAAACAAAATCATTAGTACATAATTATAAAAGATGCAAAACAAAATACATTTATCTAATCAGAATTGTTTTTACGTACCTTGTTATAATCATACCAAGGTTTCAGCGGAAGCCACCCTGGTATATGGCCACTCACATATTCTGAGAGACCGAGAAGATCCTCATCAGAGATCATTTGTTCAATCTTCTTATTAAGTTGCGAAGCTCCTTCAAGGGCATGGTATTGCTCAAATACCTTATGAATCCCTGTCTAATAAAATATTATACCAATGTATCCAAATCAGTAATAAAAAAAAATATAAAGACAACTTTATTTTGAAGAAACTTTCAATCAATACCATGAATCCTGTGCAAGTTAGAACTAGATCCGTTTTATACTGTGTTCTACTAGCAAATGCCGGATTTGTATGAAGTATGCACATGTAAGCATCAATATGTTCATCAGTTAGTTCCCCCCCGGCTTCAATAGATCCGTACAAAAATCAGCTCCCACACCATAACCAAGGCCAACATTCCTACTGCATTTATAATAACAAAATTAATCAAACATATCTAACATTACGAATAAAAAAAAATTATAAGTTATGAAATTTTATCATATTAGTTACTTACAGCTTCTTTGATTGTAGAAAGTTGTTAAAATTCGCAAAGCGCTGATCATTTGGAAGAAATGGGCTTCGCAATGCTGCTGATGCTGCCCTTCTTTTCACCTCTCTAAAATCCAACTTCACTGGAGTGTTGTGAGCAGACAAATGAGTGATATCTCGAATAGGGGTGACGAAAGGAATATGACTCGTACTCTGAGATGGAGTCCTATGCTGCATGGAATCATCCACCCCCCAATACTCTCCCGCTGACATTTGGTTCCAAGTGTTAAAAACACTATCACTCCACATCTGTGTGCTTTCCGTGCCTTTCCACACAGTTTCTTCATTCCCCATCTGTGTGCTTCCCGGGCCTTTCCACACATTTTCTTCATTTGGCGTGGACTTTCGTATTGGGGAATTCCAATGCCCGCTCGCATCTTCTGTGGGCTCTGTGTTTTGTGGGGGATTCCATCCCCATTGATATTGTGGGGGATTCCATCCCCATTCCTCTGGACTCATTTCTTCACAATACTATATATTAAATAAAAATAAAAGTAGAAATGTTAAATAACATTCAGAAATAACAACCCTAAAATATAATAACATGTAATAGAACATTCACGAACCTGTGAACTTTCGGGCTGATCGAAATTCTCGTAATCACTTCCTTAGCTTCTAAAAAACTGTGGAAGATAACTTGATAGCCAGTTTTGAGTTTTCTCTGCTGCTCTCTCTGCTGCTGCCTGGGCTGCTCTCTCTGCTGCTGCCTGGGCTGCTCTCTCAGCCGACTCATATACATCATGAATAAAAGCTTGTCTCTGAGACATGGTCCACGGAATCACAGGATCAACAGGGCCATAGAGTGGTTGTGTCGAAGATGTATGATCATAAAAGACAGCTCCTGATAGGCCATGCTCGTGGAAGGCGTCTCTGGATGGGTCATGGTCCTGCAATGTATTCGTAAACGGAACTTGCTTTCTTGAAGCACGTTGTGATTGAGCGGGTTCTGGTACATGAGCGACAGATGAATGACGCGGAACATACTGTAGCAAAAACGGACCATCTTCAATGCTTTTCCAATATATTGAGGCCTTTTCTCGCCTTCCAGGTTGCAACCTCTTGAACATCTGCATTTAATAAACAGTAAATCAAGTAAAAATAAATCACTCATTTCAGTGTCAATTTATTCATGAACAAAATGTTTTATTAATTATTACCTGTCCTCTGATATCACTCGTGTCCACATTTGTCGAGTTATATCCAAAGCTTAAAATTCTCGGTATAGCTTTTTGGTCTACTACACCTCCACATGTCTCACCCAATTGTGGGACAGCATAATAAATCCATGCCTATAACAATCATAAGTAAATCCACTTAATTTTATATCTAAAAAAAATACATAAAGTAATTATAATGAAGACTTAAAATAAATTACTGGATGCCATACCGAAAATGCTAATGAGAATCCATAGATGTGATATGCAGGCCTTTTCAAACCTCTCGGTGTGGTGTGTATATTGGTTAAGAAATGCAGAAGCCTTTGATAGGAGTAGCTACCCCACGGAAATGCTTCCCATTCTTCTTCTTTCTCGATCAACACCCAAATCCAATCATCGAGGGTGTGGCTTGGTTCAAACCCTAGCAACAGATAATACACGAACAAAATTTTGGCAACTTTCAGATAATCTTGGGTTCGTCACCAAGCTTTCTATGAATGAAACTTTGCTTCAATTCATCTAAGGACATCTGACGTCTATTGAAAATCCTCTTATATAAGTAGGAGGATCTAATCCTGCGCACTTGATTGTGGTTAAAATTTGACGGCCCAAATTTCAAGCCACACACTAGAGCATATTCGAACCGACTAAATCTTAATTTTTTCCTCCCAATTTTAAACCACAATTCAGTCCGATCACCACCATCCTTCTTCACTATCTCACGTGCAATGAAATAGTGTACCAACTTATTGCATCTCCCGGCCTTAGTTGGAAGTTTTAGTAACTCACTAAAACATGAATTTTCAAAATGGCCATACACATCATACTTATCCAATATATGTGATATATCATCAATAATACTCACACGGTCGTGATTACTTATGGAGTAATTTATATCCATCATTGCCATCCTTTTCCATTCCCATCCATCCTGTATAACAGAAGTAAGACACTTCAGAAAATATATTTGCACCTAATCAAGTTACAATATATATGTATATATGTATATATAAATAAATAATTTTCAAATACATCATATATATTTATAAATTACTAATATAGACAAGATATTTATAGAAACGGGGCTGCGGGGACGAGGGCACGCCCTCGTGCGCGAGGCCGTGCGCGCGCAGGCCCGACGGGCATGCCCCCGCGCGCACGCCCTGCGGGCGGCCCCTGGGCGGACGCCCCCGCGCGGTCCCTGCGCGCGGCCCCTGCGCACACACCCCCGGGCGCGGTCCCTGCACGCGTCCCCGGCGCGCATGGCCCCTGTGCGCGCGCGCGCAGCCCCCCGCTCGCGGCCCCTGCTCGCGGGCTTCGGCGCGCAGGTAAGAAATTTTGCCCAGAATTAAGAGTTTTCCCCAGAATACAAGTTTATACAATGTGAAGTTCGAAAAATACCTCTAACACTTCGTGACGGGCATTATGCCTACGAATGTCATCAGAAGATTCTTCACCACTTGCCATTATCGCAAATTATAATCTTTAAAAATGGAGAAACCTACAATATAACACATTATCCATAATTAAACTAAATCCATAACTGATTTCCACATTCTGTCTAATTTATGTTCAAATTATGGGTATAACTCAACAATTTTAAAAAACCCAACTGTTTAGAAAATCTAACCTTTTCATGTGTTTTGTTTGTTGTAGTTGTAGATGGATGGGTGATGGCGGTCGTCTCAGAGACGGCGTGAGCTCGAATGACGGCGGTGGCGGCGGACTGTGGGTCGCGGGAACGACGGCGGCGGCGGCGGACTGTGGGTAAATGGGGAGACCGCGGCGGCGGACTGTTTTGAGAGAGATGCAGATTTGGGAAGAAGGGGAGAGAGAGGGCGTGAGCTGTTTGGAGAGAGAGAGAGTCTATTTTTTATTTAAACTTTATTTTTTAAATTTAGTAAGGGTATTATAGTATATTTGGCTAAAAAAATAATATTTCAAATTTTGTGGCTAAAAAAAGTTTTTCAAACTTTTGACTGGCCAAAAGCCCATATTGTCACATAATTTTATCTATACCAGCAAATATACACACACTCAGGCAATTGAGTCTCCTCTACCTTTGTTGCAATGAAAGATATGCAACAGCACCGTTTGACTTGTTCACGACGTTTCCCTCTAAAAACAAAACCTTTCAAACTCAGGGCCAAACCAACCATTATTTTGTAAGCACTTAATATATTATATTTTAAAATATTAGAAGGAAAAGATTAAATGAAAAGAGTGCAAAGTTTGTGTATATCTGGTGGCACATGTGATTAAAATATAATTTTCATCTTTGCATATATTAGCCATATACAACTGATAACAATGTTACTCATCTTAGATCTCTCCCAATTCTGTGATAATGAAATTTTGGAATCATGGTACTGCATGAAAAATGTGGTAAGTTAGAAGAAGTCAGGACGAGCAATACATAATGGAGAAAAGAAAAAAAAAATCTTCAGGCGTACTTACTGAAGTAGATCAGACAATTGCATCATTCCATTGTTTGGCATTCAACGGTTGGAGCATATCCAACACTTGAAGGTGAAGTAAAAAAAAAATAGAGTGTAAACTACCATGCATAAATTAAAATAAAATAGACCATTACGATCTGGTAGATTGTAATTACAAAATTTTCAAATGATTAATCAATATTTGAATTGCCGTATGAGTTAGCAGTTGGTAGTCCAATTTTTTCCTTAGAAAATAAAGAACTAATCATATGAAACATTTTCTTCCAAAAGGACCATAAACATAAAATATATGAATAGATAAATGAACAAAGCACTATCAGTCCAATATAAATGAACAACAACAGTAAACAAAGGGAATAAGAAAAACACTATATCAACAAAAGAACAACGCAATATAATGTACCAAAAGGTTACCGAGTTCAATAGCAGATTCTTCATATATCATTTCTACCTTTGGCTACTCCTACAAAATTTACAAATTTTGATGTTCTGCAGCATGCTGCTGTTTGAGCAAAAGACAAAGAAAAAAATATTTTAGGTAATTTGCTCAATGAATCATTTTATCGAACAACTGTGGGTTAATTTCTTTCTAAAAGTCTCAAAAAATAAAATCTACTTTTGAGAAATAATGGGTAATGGAGCCACAAGCAAACCTTAGAAAGAAGATAAAGAAGGATTTATCAGATGCCCATTTCAAACTAGACCGACGATTTGAAACCGTCGATTAGCTGGTTTTCAACGGTTTACGAACCGTCAGACACCAGGAAAATGTCGGTCCGGTTCCAGTTTGAGGACGTCGGGATTCACAAACTGTCGGTAAGAAACCGGTGATTTACATTTTTTTTACTTTTTTTTTTCAACAGTCGAGATCACGATCCTCGTGATCTCGATCTACGACTGAAAATTGAAGGAGCCGGATCGATGACGTGGAATCGGCAGTTTGGGCGGTTTTTTTTCAAAAAAATAAAATTCAAATTTCAAATCCCCACTCCCCAATTTTCACCTATAATTTATTTAACTAGTATTGCACCCGTGCGATGCACGGACCGCACGGTGAGAGACATATAAAACATTTGTATAAATAAATTAATTTAGAATTAAATAATTAATAAAAACAATAAGACTGATAATGTAGCGCCCCGGTCCCGAAAGACCGTGGAAATGGACGCCACGGGGGTGGGAATTAAGAAGCGGGAAAGAAATGGGGTAATTTAATTAACGACGGGGTGATAATCCAAAAGGATTAATGTTTGGAATAAAATTTAACAACCGAGTATGTCAAAGATAGGTTATGCCTTCCGGAAAATTAGACAGCATAACCTCTGTAACTAGAGTGAATCCCCGTTTATAACAGCTTATAAGAGAAGAATGGAAGCTGTAACAATTCAATAAGCCCTTTCATAGGCCAAATAGAAACAAATAACCAGATACCAACAACCAATAGACCCATTCATAGGTCGACAAAAGAAACAGACACCAATATACTGAACAAATGAAGCCCTTCCATAGGCCAAAATGAATGATCAAATAGACATAACGAAAGACGGGCTTTCTCCCCGGGAATAATTATATAGCTAAGCATATGATACATGTTAACTAGGAAGTCAACAAATGTTCAGAATCAGAGAAGTAGAATCATATCAATAAAATACCAAGATCAGAGTTCTTAGCATTTAGCAAAAGAATACGAAAAGTACGAAAGCTCAATTCTTAACACAATACTAACAAAAAGGGCCAGCAGAAAAATATTTAAATCATAATAGCCCATATCTCAGCCTCGTCACCTCCACGCTCCAGCCTACTGACCTGAAAATGTTTGAAAAGATTTGGGCTGAGTACTAATGCACTCAGTGGGCAAGTTCTCACAATTTAAGTTATGCAAATCATTTTGTTAAAGTAATCTATCTGTGTTCATGCAGGTAGTGAAGCTTAGGAGGTTTAAAAGTTGGAAGCAACCTAAGTTCACCAAAATATTTTATCGTGAAGCGCTTAAGAGTATAACCCGTCACTGCCCGTAACCCAAACTACATCACCAGCGCATAACGTTGAGTATGGCCATAGTATACCAAAAGAGTATAACCAATAAGTGTTTCATTTTAGTCTCACCGACAAGGAGTAGGGCAGGACAAATAATGCATGCATACTGTAGCTACTCACAGTGACACAGCGCTGGTATATGAGACTCCGACAACATACAGTAGCACGTAAATATTTAACACAGATAGTCACATATGCAATTTTAACAAAGCAGAGCTTAATAGCTCGAAAGATACAATTTGTAAAAATATAATAGCCCACCTTTCTCGGGATTCTGAAAAGCTAACTCCTGAAGAATCAACCCGATACTCTTTCTCTAGCTCAGCTAGTACTACAGAAGGTAAACTTTAACTGAGGATAAACGCTATATTTCCGGAAATTAATCTACTATAAACGGAACTATTATTAATTCTATTCTATTCTAAAATAGATTGCGCGACTCTAGAGACCTCGAATAATTTCGACGAAGAAGGAAATAAATTCCAAAATATTATTCTTGATTTATTGGGACCAACCGATTTGACAGGGGTCTCTTTTCAAAACTTGCCATTTTAATCGATTTTTATCAGATTTGTGCCACGACACTTTCTAACCGTTCGGAAATTACGAAAATATTCAGGGATGATACTATATATGCCAAGACTAAAGAATGAGAATTTTAGAATTTTTCGATAATACATGCTCCTGGTATAAAAATAACTGTCTACTTTAAATAATCGAAATTATTCAAAACTCGCAACGAGATCGCGAAACTTGGCAGGCTTATAGGAAATAATATTTGGAGCAATTTTCGAGAAGAGACATTTTCGATTTGACGACCCAAAATGGGTGAAACGGGAGTTTCGTAACAATATTCACAAATTTTAACTGAAAATGTATCGGTCTCGATCGAGCTCGATACTCATTGGATTTTCGCTCAAAAGTATAATTTTTGATAGTGCAGAAAATAAGGAATTTAATGGTGTAATCAGATCAAAGATCGGATGGCTAGAACATAAATTCGAGCTGAGCAGATTTATAATATAATATTCGGATCCGGATTTCAAACGACGAGAAATCAAAAATCTATTCCGATTAACTACAAGATACAAATGATCAAAGACTATTTATAAAAAGAAGATTTCTAATACGACTATCCAGGAAGAGTAGATCTGAGATTTACATAAAATGAAAATGAGGGAAAATACTGAAAACTCACATCATCAAAAATCGGAATCGGTAGAATTAAAGATAATCGAAATATAAGCATATTTAGAACTTGAAATTTCTAAATTCATCGGTCTGAATGACCAGAATCGGAGAAAGTACCTTCTCCGAGGAATTGGCGGCGGTCACGATGATTTTCCATCGTGATCATCCTTCGTGTCATCATTTCAATCATGTATTCGTGATCTACGCGTTGACACCTTCAAAATGACTATTTCAGAATTGAAATAGAAAACTAGAGTCGTACATTCTCTGGAAGCTGCTCGGCATTTCGATTTTCAAAATGAATGAAAAATGAAACCTTAAGCTCCTATTTATAGAGGAAAAATAAATAGGATAATAACGAATAAAAGAAAGAGGATAATAATGGAAAAAGAATAGGATAATTATGAATAAGATAATCTTTTGAAAAAGAAATTGGATAATGACGGATGTGCCTTTTTCTATTAAATTTATTATTTTTCAACTTAAAGTTGTACCAAGAGTTCATTTGAACTCGAAATTTGAAATTTGAAAGGTTGGCATGATTCTTGAAACATTTTCTATCAACCCGAGAAAAATATCATAACATTATTTTAAGGCAATTTTTGACCAAATTAGATTTAACAGATTTCTCTGGCTGCGATTTTCCTTTATTTGAGTCATTTAAGGACCCAACTTATTTTCTAACTTACCAGAGGGTAACATAAGTTGAATAAAATCTTCTAAAATATTTCGAGGTATTACAGATAAATATTTCCACAACATATTGATGAGCAATTAATTATAAGTGGATGTGTGGTTTTGTTTTCAAATCGGCGTGGACGGCTTCAACCGTTCAAAATAATACATTTAATACAGTATCCATTTAAAATTATTGAAAAACAATCAATTAGAAGGATTTACTTAAATAATAAAAGTAAAAAAAACAGCGAAATATACTTAGGTCTTGGGTTTGGATATCAACGTTTATTCCAATTCGTCTCTAGAGGTTTAAAATACATTTTAACTTTGTCAATAATGCATGCCATCACAATAAAGACTAAGCAAGAAAGCAAATATATTACACAAGTTCCATGAATTATGAACTCAAATAGTTTGTAAAAGAACTCATCCAATATACTTTGTAAAAGAACTCATCGACTGTCTTCTCCAATAATTATACGATATACAATCTTTAATTGGATTTATATCTAAGTTTAAAAATAAACGTACATGTAGGAGGTCACTTATTTAAACCCCCATAGTGTATAAATGATTAAAAAAACCAATTGAAACACGAAATAAAAGTACAAGTTCATATTAAGACAAAACTGAATGTGTATAAAGTTTTATTCATTCGTGTATATCATATCTAAATCTTATTAATTCTCCTTTTTAAATTTCAAAATCTTTCTTGCATGTCTTCAACTAAATAAATATATTTAGATTTAAAGACTAAAAATTCATCTTAAAAATTATTTAATTTATATATGCAGTTAAATTTTACAAAATTTATTATTATGTGGTAAGTACGGATTAAATATCACCTAATAATCAGCGCATAATATATTTTATGGTTAAAGGGCTTAGTGAACAAATAATTATTTAAAATCATAAAATCGTAATTAAATCAAACAACATGCCAAACTCTCTACTCTTAAATTATTAATTAGCATTTTTTAATAAAATTAATGATTTAATGTATTATGCCATCAAATAATTTAGCAAGAATATTAAATTAAATTTGACCATAACTAAAATTACACATTACTAATTGAAAGCAATTTGTAATTAAAAGTCGATTAATTATTAAACACATAAATATTTTCATTTAAGCAAAAAATCTCAAAATACACAAATAAAATAAATTTGGCCAAAATAATCGATTACATACGACCGAACAATAAAACTTATTTCATTATTATACAATTTAAAGTAATATATTTAAAAAGTATAATTAGAATAAGACAGGATATGATTATTTATGAAGTGGATGATTAGTGAACGATATGAATTGAAATATTTTCAATCACTTAAGTTTAGTAATTAGAATTAATTGAAAACATTCATACATCCAGTAAGTTTAGTGTGTGCGTGTGTGTGTGTCTATATATATATATATATCACTTTTCATGTCCAATTAAATAATCTAATTAAATAATGAAAATTTAATTTAGAGGTGATTTAATTGAGAATTTTGACGGTTGACATGTTTAATATAATTGATTATAAGTTTAAGCAATCTAATCAAATGTATTTCTATATAATCAAATCAAATCTACTTTTATATTTAATTAGCTCAACTTTATATATAATGAAATATATTAGTACATTAGTACAATTGTAATCAACTCTATTTCCATATGTAAAAATTGTGAATATATTTATTGGATAAAAATGTATCTGAATAAACAAATATACAATTTTCAGTGATGCAGGATAAGAAAGACATTAAAAAAATTATTTTTAGTCTCTTCTCGGACTACCTTCATCTCTTTTATAGAACTATAGAAGAAAAATCACCATGTAAGAGATATACAAACATACCATATCCAAATACTTCAATTAAATCATTCAAATCATCGAATGAGTATTCAAGCTGGGGTTTACTAATAGGATGTTCCAAAGATGAATCTTAAGAAATAAAATTTGATTTTAATTGCAAATTAAAGATACAAAACCTTAAAAATAATTGAAGCATAGCCATTAAAAATATGGCCTTTTTCTCATATAATTGATTTGTTATTGCAAGCTGAAACCTGCAAATAAAGAAAATAATATCAACAACAATACATGATAAATGTAATGCACAAAAAAGAAAAAAAAACTCTTAAAGTATTGCAAAAGA
The DNA here is from genome assembly GCA_026008535.1 of Perilla frutescens. Classification (NCBI taxonomy): domain Eukaryota; kingdom Viridiplantae; phylum Streptophyta; class Magnoliopsida; order Lamiales; family Lamiaceae; genus Perilla; species Perilla frutescens. The sequence continues at coordinate 38,269,627 of BRKX01000002.1, read as the reverse complement.
AGAATGCAATGTAAATGACAATTATTATCCTATATATAGAGGAAATGACTCGTTTTGAACTAAAAATGACTTCAATAAATATTATTTTAAATATCAATTGAAATTTAATTAACTAAAATTATTACAAAAAATAACCTTCATAAAATAAAGAACTGAAGATTGAAATGCCAAAATGACAATCGTATATATAATTTTCATAATTAAATGTAAGTAGGTGATTGATTAATTAGCACAATGAAAGGAGGATCTTGATTAATATAACATATGAAAGGAAAATATTTTACATAATATATATATATATATATATATATATATATAAATTAATATAGACTCATTTTAATGGTTGATAGTTATAAAAAAGTTTTTTAATATATGACGCCGATACTATTAGATATTGAGGTTAAGATGCACATGGTAATTATATGTTTATATTTCTAATTAAACGTGATTTTGATTATTTCATAAATGATTTAAAGTTTGACTACTAATATATTTATGCATGTTTATTTTCCCGATTCATTTCAATTCATTATGATATAATATGGCAATTTGTTTTTTTTCGAAGAGATGTATGTGACAATATATTAATAAAATATGATATGATATGCGACGTTGATACAGTGATATATTAATTTATGGTATGATATGTAGGATTTTTAATAAATGAAGAATCCTTAAATTGCTACCCATTCTAATTAATTTGTGAAACATGGAATTTGATTGGGTGTATCATGTATATATCTATACATAATATAAAAATTACGTATTTCCTTAATTAGTTTTAAATATACCATATAAGATCAATTTGATTTTTTTTTTCAAATAAAGATTTATGGGGTGGTCTCTTGTGAGACGGTCTAACGGGTCGTTTTCGTTAGACGGATCATAACCCGATCCGTTTTTCTAGCTTCATATCCGGTGACACTTCAGTTCATAGTATGTGACACTTCAGTTTATGATTGGTGATACTTAGCTTCATCTCTCGTGACACTGGACTTCACACAATAGTTAAAGATATTACTAAAAAATATTTCATATCTAGTGACACTTTCAGTTCATAATATGTGACATTTCAGTGCATGATTTGTGATATCTAGCTTCATATTCAGTGACATTTCATTATTATTTTCTTTAATAATTCAACGTGATAGTTCGTTGTACATGCTTGTTATGTTAGTGATACTTAATGTTACAATTGATAGGACTTCACATAATAGTTAAAGATATTACTAAAAAAATATTAAAATTTATTAAGACTTATGCTGCTTCATATCTGGTCACACTTCAGTTCATAGTATGTGACACTTCCGCTTATGATTGGTGATACTTAGCTTCATATCTGGTGACATTTTATTGTGACCCGGATCCGGGTCGGATCTTAATATCCGTCTAACGATTTATGACCCGTTAGACGGTCTAACACAAGTCTTTGTCTAGATTTATTTGATTGTGTATGGATAAAACTAATGTAGTGAACTATCATTTAGTATATATCCACGATCTTGTTTTTATTAATTAGTCCAAATTAATTTTAAACTTCCTGATTTTGGGTATTTAATATAATTAGATAAGTTTAATTCTCTAATAAAATCAAATCTACTTCTATATTGAATTGGTTTGAATAATTTTTCTATGGACGTTAATTAATTAATATATGTAAATAATACTTTAATTAAATAACACAAATTTCTATATCTAGAAATGTAGTTTAGGCGGGAAAATGAGTAATTTCTCTTTGTGCTAGATTATCTTACTTTTAGATATAATATAGATATAGATTTATGCAAATTATAATGTGATAGTGTTTAATAATTGATAGTTCATCGGTTTGAATTAAAAAAAATGAAAAACCGACGGTTAACCGGCTAACCGTTGGTTAACCGGACAAACCGCCGGTTACGATTTGAAAATCATAACCGGCAATTGGGGGGTGGCGGTTCGGTTACGGTTTGTGCCGGACGGAACCGCCTAACCGGCGATTTGTAACCGTAACCAGCGCAAACCATAACTGTGGGCATCTCTAAATTCACAGTTACCTTTGTTATTGTAACTTTTTTAAGTTGAATTCTTTTCCATGCTAAAAATTTCAAAGAACTCTGTGTCGTCTCCTTCTCGCTGGCGATCCAATCAACAAAAGCCCAAATAGCGTGCCATCGTCTCCAACCATGCTGATGCATGCAATGTACCTCCACACCGGTGAGGTTCCGAAGCTGAAAGTGAATGGTGATTATGCAGAGAGATACAATTGAGGGGGGAGTAAATGCGGTTCCAGAAAATCTAGAACCGTTTTTGTGCGGGATTTTGGTGATGGAAGAATCATTTTTAATATAATGTATAGATTTTGAATTTGAATTTTGAAAATCAAGAACTGATTTTGTGCGGCAATTTTGAGCGGGATCATGTGCATAAACGACTCCATTATAATATATGTATAGATTATTTTTACTCATACACCCGACGTATTCAGGATTCGAATGCATGACCTTTGATGTTCAATACATAATTATTAGTTATTAGTTATATACACAAGTGAGGACCCAAATAAATAAATAAATTACATACTAGTAGGGTAATTCTATTGAAACCTCCTATTTTTCACCTTACAACCTCCAAAATTAATTAAAATATAAATATAATTATTTTTGACATTATTTCCCTATCACCCCCTCCCCCAGTTACTTTAAAACAATCATAAAATATAATACAACCTACGATATGTAGCTCTTACTACTTAAAACTTATAGAAAAACTAAAATACAACTCACATTATACAATCCCACTACTTAAAACTCTATAGTAATAAAATATAACTCCAATGTATGACCCCTACTGATTAAAACTCTAACAAGCTAAAATACAACCTGTAATGAATATTACACTACTAAGATTATCCTGTGACATTTTTTTTTCTTTTTCGTTTTGGATATATATCATGTAACAAATTAACTTGATAACAAGACGTTTGTCCTTTTCGGAGGACGGAAAATTGAAATTTAATTCTCTAATTTCGTCAGTATTGTCACTAAGTTATAAGTTCATGACAAAATATATTAAAGATATTAATAAATAAAATAATTATAGTGACTTTACTATTTCTACACCCATATATCTCTCAATAATTTGAGAGAATGTTCATAGGCCATCATGTTAAAGTATCTCAACTCATTGTACTAAATTAAATGAGAATGTCAATAAATTTTTCTTATGAGCTTAAAAAATTAGAAAATAAAAATAAAAAGCATTCCAAAGATGGTTGTGATTTTTTAGTAGTAGTTGCCACTATAATTTATTGGAAGCCTCGTTGATATATTCGCAGATGAATTATCATCATCATCTTACAATCAAAAATTGAGCAATAAGCTCCACATATGTAGGGATCAACACTAAAAAAAAAAAAATTCAATATCAATCATTACACTAAAAAATATGACTTAAAATTCAAAAAATAACACATGTATCCTTGAAAAGTAACGAGTGTGTTACTTATCTTATATGAATTTATTTAGTTCAAAATGTGATTTTTTCCATTACAAATAATGTTTAGAGTTTAGAAGTTTATGATTTTTTTAGGGTTCATGATTTTTAATGGGTTTTTTTTAGTATTTTTAGAAATTTTTAGATTTTTAGGGTTTTTTTTTGTGTGTTGTAGGATTCATGTTTTTTTCAAAGTTTATTAATCTCAATTATAGATTATATTTATTTCTAAAAATTAATTATCGAGTGCAATACACGAGTCTACGTGTTAGCATCGTGTGAGTGCATTGCGTGATCACCGGATTTCAAAAAAAATAAATTCATTCACTTTTATTTTAGAGTTCACTATTTTCATTTTAGGTGATATATTTATTTTAAAATTAAGTTTATTATTTTCAATTATTCTTTATATTATTTAAAAAAAATTAATTATCGAGCGCAATGCACGAGGCCACACGGTTAGCATTGGACGAGTGCATTGCGCCGATTTAAGAAAAATCATGCACTTTAATTTTAGGGTACATTAATTATTTTTTAGGATATAATTTTATATTTATTTCGAATAAATTAAACTAATTTACTTTAATGTTATGGTTCATTAATTTTATTTTAATATAATTTTTAGGGAAAAAACTAACAAAAAGCAAAAAATTAAAAAAATTGAAAAAAAAAATATATATAAATAGACGTGTGTACCCCAGGTGCTACATGTGGGCAGGCATGGCCCACACGTGTGGACTTTATTTTTTATGTTAATTTTTAATGGGTCTTGACCAGTCTGATGGGCTCATACCCATACATGCGGTGCACAAGAAACCACCTCTTTTTTATGATCAACAAAAATCTAAATACTAAAAATTTCAATTGATGTAAGATTCATTGGAGTTCTATTCCAATTTATTAGAGTTTTCGAAGTATTGGGGTTGTATTTATTTTGGTAGAATTTTATGTAGTAGGGGTTATATAATGAAGCTTGTATATTATCTTTACTATAGATTTTAATTATTGAGGGTTGTTTTTTATTTTATTATTGTTAAGAAGTTGGGGTTACAAGGATAAAAATATCTAAAACACTATATTTATATTTTAATTATGTTTGGAGTTTGTAGAAACAAAAATGGGGTTGTGAATAGAATCACTCTACCTAGTAAGGTTTGCATTGTAAGTTAGAGTACTCGCTCAATTTGCCCGGCCCATATCCGGTTTTCATTTTAAGAGAAAATTACAAGACTGGTCCCATAGGAGATGCCCCTCCCCGATTATAGTCTCATACCTCTAATTTGGTCCTTTTTCTTCTTTTTTTTGCTGCAAAAATGAACCCAAAAGATAGATATATGCATAAATAGTCCCAGATTAATTGACGGAAAGATTAGAAGCACACGGAGCCGTTACACGTGAGCCGCACATGATTTTAATTTAACCTAATTCGGCCTAATTCAAGTCAAAATCCCCAAATCAACAAATTAGAAAAACCCAACCCCTGTTCAAAAAAACCCGCGAACCTCAACGAAAAGTTCCCCAAATTTCTGAAACCCTAGATACCCAAATCATCGATCACTGAGAACGTAAGCTACGATGATACGGAGGAAGGTTCATCTCTGTCTACCACACCCGCCTTATCGTGAGTATTCTTCCCTAAATTTCTTCAGATTTCGTTCATTTTTGCGTGATTTTGGAATCTTGAATGTTTGTAATTTTGCCTTTCAAAATAGGTGGGGTAGAGTATTGGTACACTATGAAGCTTAGACATGGCGGCATGATGTTTAGTGATTGTGGCAAATTTGAATATTTAGAGGGTACCGTTTCTGCTTTTGATTTTGTTGACACGCGAAAATGGTGTTTTAAGTATTTAGAGGGGTTATGTGAACAAATAGGCTACCTAGGGGCTACGAAGTTCTATGCTAAGGATGAGAATTGTAGACTAAATTGCTCGTCGCTAATCATGCGCGACGATGGCTTGCCCGTCGCCAGGGCTTAGCGACGGATATAGCGACGGGAAATTCCGTCGCTATATCCGTAGCTGGGGTGACGAGTTTGGCGGATAGCAACGGGGCCCCGTCGCTATATCCGTCGCTAAAATTATAATTTAAAATTTTAAAATTATTGATTGGCCCGGCCGGCGAATGAGTCCCCGACCTGGAGGCCCGGCCCGTGAATGAGCCCTTGACCAGACCTGATGAAAGGGTTGCGCCCAAACCCGTCAAGAATAATTGTGTATAATATGCACCTAAGAGGATTCGAACCTGTGACCTCCTAGAAGGAGGGTCAAGCACTTATCCATTGGGGCAAGTTCAATTGATGTTATATTGATAGTTTAAATAATATATATACTTATACGATTTTTTCATAATTTATTTTTCTTTATCTCTATAAATTAAAAGTGTTATATTATTATTAATATATTTATATCTATTTGTGCACAAATATATATATATATATATAATATTGATATTATATTGTATTATATATCTGTATATAAGAACTATAATTTAAGGTGATACTTATTAAGTATCCATGCATACAAAAATTATATCTCTAATATAAATTTAATATGGAGAAAGATTATAGAAGTTTTCAATTAAATTATTTTAAAAATTATATATATATATATATCATGGTGAAAATGTGGTTAAATAGTCTTACTTTGTGTTTCATACTAAATATCATAATGAATTAAATTACTTTTACTTACATAATAAATAACTTTAGTTTATAATTAAAAATTAAAATTCATTATATAATATATTATGTATATATTTTCATAGTATATTTTAGTTTGTTAATGTATAATTGATTAATCTTGTAGTAGTAACTATAATAAATATTATGTTAAACTTAATACATTTTTTAAATATATAATAATATTTTAATTAGTTTATTTATAAGAATAGTAATAAAGCTAATTTGTATAGATTTGTATTTAATAAGGAAACAATACAAATTTAAAGATGTGATATTAATAAATGTGTATAATTGCGATATTATTTTTTCAAAAATTAAAATAAATGAATAAAAATATAAAAATAATTTTAATAGGGAGAATATTTGTATTAGAATAGATTGAAATCATGTTTATTTATTTTAAAAATAATTAAATAAAATTTAAAAAATAAATAAAAAATTAAAAAAAATTAAAAATAAATAAAAATTTAGCTACGGGGGTTCTCATCGCTAGCCCCGTCGCTAAGTTGTAGCGACGGGAACCCCCATCTCTAGATTTATAAAAATAATGATATATTAAAATTTTAAAATCTAGCTACGGGATTCTCCGTCGCTAGAATTAGCTACGGGGAACCCCGTCGCAAGATTTTCCATCGTTATTCCCGTCGCTAGTGGCGACCCGTGTCGGCCCCGTCGCTAATTTCTGTCGCTAGAATGAACTTTTTTTGTAGTGGTTGGGGTGGGAGTTGGGGCTACAGAGGAGGTTGTGGTAGAACCTCAGCATGTTGGAGTGTAGGAAGGGGGTATAGTCTCTGATCCTGAGTTTCAGGCTATATTAGATAATGTTGGAGTGCAGGAAGGGGGTCTAGTCTCTGATCCTGAGTTTCCGGCTATGTTAGATAATGTTGGAGTGCAGGAAGGGGTCTAGTGTCTGATCCTGAGTTTGAGGCTATGTTAGATCAGATGGCAACAGAAATTGATGATATGGATGTTGGAAGATTGAGGCAGACAGAGGTTAGTAGTATGATACAGACATATATTGAAGAAGACTTGATGGTTTCAGACAGTGAAGACTCTGATTTCAGTGAAGAGCTAGACAATGGTGGTGAAGTGATGGATGATATCCTATTCAGTGAAAATATTGATAAAGATGCTAAGTCGGGAGGCACAACACTGGTGATGGATGAAGAAGAGAGCTCATGGTCAAGTGATGACGAGATTGAGGGAGATCACCATGGGAGTGACTTTGAGAGCATAGGATCTGAGGAAGTAGATGATGAGGATGATGCTACTGACAGAGCATCTACATCCACTTTTGAAACTCAAAGATTTAGCTTGGGCCAAGTTTTCAGCACCAAGCAACAGTTTAAGGATGCAGTAAATGACTATTCAGTTAGATCTGGCAAGACTACAAGGTTTGAGAAGAATGATGCTAGAAGAATATATGCTAGATGCAAGAAGAAGGATGAAGGGTGCACCTGGTATATCAATGCACTTATAGTGAAGCATGCATAATCCTTTCAGATCAGACAAATGGACCTCACACATTCATGTGCAAGACAATACCGGGTGGATAATACAAGAACAAATTGGTTAATTAGCTCATAAATTTGAGAAAAGATTCAGGACAGATCCAAAGACAAGTGTGAAGGATTTCAGGGCCAGTGCAATTCAAGAGCTAGGTGTCTACATATTAATTCACCAAGCTTTCAGAGCAAGAGAGATGGCACTTAAAGCCATTGAAGGAGACAACAATGAACAATATTCAAAGTTGTGGGACTATGCAGAGACCTTGAGGGAAAAGAATCCTGGATCAACTGTGATTCTACAAACTGAGCCTTCAGCTACTGGTAACACTTTCAAGAGTTTTATGTTTGTTTGCAAGCTGTGAAGATGGGGTTTAGGTCAAGTTGTAGGCCATGGCTAGGGGTAGATGGATGCCACTTGAAGGGTAGGGCAGGGGTGTTGTTGACCTTAGTGGGCATTGATCCCAACAATGATCCATACCCCTTGGCATATGCAGTTGTTGGGGTTGAGAATATAGAATCATGGGAGTGGTTCCTACAGTTATTGAAAGAGGATTTATTAGCTGAGAGGGAAGATGCCTACACCTTCATATCAGACAGACAAAAGGCTCTAATTGGGGCCTTTAAGAAAGTGCTTCCAGGTGTTGAGAATAGGTTTTGTGTTAGGCACCTTCATGGCAACATGAAGAGGGCTGGTTTCAGAGGCAAGAAGTTCAAGACATTATTATGGAGTGCTGCAAATGCTACAACTATTGCTAGCTTTCACAATGCCATGCTTGAGATTGAAAAGGCAGATAAGAAATGCCTGGAGTGGCTGTAGAGGGGAAAATCACCTAAGGAATGGTCAAAATCACATTTCTCCACTTTTGGGAAATGTGATACATTGGTGAACAACATGTGTGAATAATTCAACACTGCCTGCTAGATGCTAGAGACAACCAGTACTAACAATGTTGGAGTGGATTAGGGAGTATATGATGACTAGGCTACAGAAAAACAGAGACAAGGCTGAGAGGTTGTGGGAAGGTAGGGTTGTTTGTGGGAGGATAAAGAAGTAGCTTGATAAGTACATGGAGGCTTCTTCAGATTGCATTCTCATCAAATCGACTGAAACTATGTATGAGGTTTCTAGCTTTGATGAGTCTAGATATGTGGTCAATTTGAAGGATCACATATGTGATTGTAGGAGATGGGAGTTGAGTGGAATCCCCTGTAAACATGCAATTTTTGCCATTTCTGTAGAAGGCAAGCTACCAGAGGATTATGTGCACGGATGCTATTCAGTTGACTTATGATGCTATTTATGCACATTCCATAAGTCCAATGAATGGCAAAGAGTTATGGGAGAAAACAAGGTTCATTCCACCACTTCCACCTGTTTTTAGAAAGAGGGAAAGGGGTAGGCCTCAGAGAGAAAGAAGGTTTGAGCCTAATGAAGCCCCACAGAAGAAAAGGAAGAGAACTCAACCTGTTCAGAAGCTGGAAAAGCAGAAATTCAAGGTCACCTGCAAGATATATGGAGTGCAAGGGCACAACAGATTGGGCTGAAAATTGAAAAAGGTCAATTTGTGTATTTAGTTTGCTTCTTTTTTAGTTGTCTTACTAACTGAAATACTAAGCATGTACTTCTTATTTGCACAGGGTTTGCCAACAATTAGGGAGAATGAGGAAGTGCCACAGACTGAGGGAGATATGCCACATCCTAAGAGAGAGGTGCCACAGGATGAGAGGGTTGAGTTTGATTCCACTCAGCCTGAAGAAATGTCACAACATGACTACCCTCCTTTAACTCAAGAGGAACCTACTGAGTTTCAGCCTGTATGATATAGATACTTATATATGATTGTTGTTGTGGGTAATTGATTTTATACATTATTGATATATGATTGCTTGTGCAGGTTGTTTCTGAAAAAGCAAGTTCAAGCAAGAAGCCAAGTACCTTGCAAGGAAGACAGATTCTTGTAAGTTGATGTATTCAAGTTTCTATTCAGTTTTCATCATATGCTATTAACTATATTAACTATATTAACTACGTCCTTCTTAGGCAAAGAGAAGATGTAGAGTTGCTAAAGAGAAGCCAAAGGAAAATTTGAATGAAGGGAGGAAAGCAGCACCACACACTATCTCCAGCTCAGTCATTGAAAGTGGACCTCAAGTAATGTAAGCTGGTGCCTTGCAACCACATAAATTTATAGGGAGCCCTTCAGTTGGTGCAGAGCAGCCCAGAGAAGTGAACTCCATGAGAGTGTTCAACAGTGGTGGCAAGAAGTTTACCATACTGTCAAGCTTGAGGGAGGCAGCAAGGAAGAGATAAGATAAGGCCTCAACTGTTTCTCTGCTGGTTTTTGTTATTTTGGCATCAGACTTGTTAGTTTTTTTGAAAAAATCACTGAAAATTGCAAACTGCATTGGCTCTTATCTCATCAATATTTTTTATTAATTATGGTGATTTGGAACGGTTAACCATATTTTTTGTTAATTATGGGTGACTGATGCACTAATTATTATGCACTAAAATGCAACTAACATAGGACAATGCAATATAGCAAGCGAATCGAGTATCATATCCACAAGGACTGATTATTTGACAATACTTAGTACTAAGCTAACAACTCTCTATTATCCAGGCTAACAATTTATAAGACTTTTAAAACTAGGCACGAATTTAAATAAATTAAAAGAGAATAAACATAACCAAATAATGCAAATAAATATCTAAGCAAATATTCAAACTCAAACAATTAATGAAATACTAATCCTAAGGAATGCAGCACACATGTATCCACTATGATTCAATTTAATCTTAATCTTTCCCAATTTTAATCCGATTAAAGGTGAGGAATCAGAAATATATCTACCTATCTTCGCCAGGTCTCAAGGTAGAAACAGATTAACAAACAACCTATTACTTTCGTCTCTAGGTTAATTTACTAACTCCCGATAGAACCACAGATTTAAATTCCCCTACAAATTCCTTAGAACGTGTATCAAATTATTCAATTAATCCCACTAATTAATTATCTCCGTCAGGACTCAAATTAACTAGCTAGCATGCATCAATTGTGATCAGTAATTAAGCATGAAATCAAAAGTTCTTGAACAATTGAACACAATAATCGGAAAGGAAAAATAACAAGATTAATTTAAATACATAGCTTCAATCATGCTTTGCAAACCCTAGAATTAATAAAAGACTACTCACGAATAATTAAAACCATAGAAATAATAGAAATAATAATAAATATTGACATAAAATAAATGTGCAATAGAATAGAAAAATCGGAATGATGATTCGTTGAATAAAACTTCAATTCTTCATTCTTGAATGTCTACACAACCTCAAAAGTAAATTAAGTTTGGAACTCTAAAATAATGATTAATGTGTATAAAATTCGTCCAAAACAATCCTATATATACTAGGTATCGAAAATTCAGGCCGAAAGATAAGTTTGTGGGCCGAAAACGCGTCTCGGGGACAATTCCCGTCGATCCCGCCGACCCATAAGTGGGTCCCCGCCGACCGGCGGCCCCTACCCGCCAATCGGCGGCTGGATCGGTGAGGGAAACAGCGATTTCCGCCGTTCTGGCCGCCGGTCGGCGAGTTGCCCGGCAGCTCCGCGCGCCTCCACCGTTTCGCTCCGTTCTCCTTCGTTTCTCGTCCGATTGACCCGATTCAAGTTGCGTTGCGACCCTCTCTTGATCCTATATCTTTCTAGCAACTTTCCTCCTTGAATTGGATCTTGGATAAATCCCAAATTCAGCTCAAAATTTCACAAGAAACACCAAAATATCAAATAGCCCATGGAAACTCGAAACTAGTATAAAACCTCAACAAACGCATACATTAATCTTCGAATATGATCTATATAACTCCTCAAATGCATGTAAAACCCATGTTTATCAGTGACTGCAGATATGCTACTGTTGATATTGTATTATTGCTCTGATGCTATATATGATACTGGGTTGATATTGGTGTTGTTGGGTTATTGAATGGTTGTGAAAATGAAATAGAAATGGTGTTGTTTTGATTTTTTTTAAAATGTTTCTGGATATGGCTTGATTTTGTTGCCTGAGTTGGGAAAACTTGCTCATTGACATACATATATGATTCATGCATCTTACACCTTACATAAAAGACTAGGATAAGCTTCTAGAGAAACATTAAAGCATTCATTTGAAGAAAACAATGACTGCATACAACATAAACACTAGAAACATCAATTTTCCCCACTTTCTAATCTCTGCCACCTCTGTACCCATGTTCTTCATACCTCCAGCCATATCCCTCATACATTCAGCCATTATCTTCAAATCTTTAGCCATATCCTCAGTTGACATCTTCAACCTTGAGCTGTGGGACTCCCCTGAGTTTTCTTGAGTTGGACACTCATCAATCCACCTGAAAAACTTGCAACCACCATGTAGTGAATCAGGGCACGTATAGAAATGCGTACCTATGCTATGTGGACGATTGGAAACATAGGCACGCACAGGCTTTTGACAATCATATACCAAGAAATATCTGTTTTCCCTACTTGAAGATGCATCAGACATTGTTCTCTTTTTTGCTTGTAGATGCTTCAGTTGAGTGCATAGATGTATATATATATTGAATGTAGGCGGGTGTGAGGCATAAATTCCCTCCAAATGGTTGAATTTTCCCTCCAATTTCCGAGATTTCCCTCCAATTCACTGTTATGAATAAGGTTATGTATGGGACTAAAATTGCAAAATGTTTTGGGACTAAATTTGCATTAACGTTTAACGGCAAATGTGACAGTAAGGACCAATTTTGAATATTGTGGTCAAATGAGACCAAATTAGAAGGTATGGGACCATAAATTTTTCTTATGAACTTAAAAAATTAGAAAATAAAAATAAAAAGCATTCCAAAGATGGTTGTGATTTTTTAGTACTAGTTGCCACTATAATTTATTGGAAGCCTCGTTGATATATTCGCAGATGAATTATCATCATCATCTTACAATCAAAAATTGAGCAATAAGCTCCACGTATGTCGGGATCAACACCAAAAAAAAAAATCAATATCAATCATTACACTAAAAAATATGACTCAAAATTAAAAAAATAACACATGTATCCTTGAAAAGTAACGAGTGTGTTACTTATCTTATATGAATTTATTTAGTTCAAAATGTTATTTTTTTCATTACAAATAATGTTTAGAGTTTAGAAGTTTATGATTTTTTTAGGGTTCATGATTTTTAATGAGTTTTTTTAGTATTTTTAGAAATTTTTAGATTTTTTAGGGTTTTTTTTGTGTGTTGTAGGATTCGCATTTTTTTCAAAGTTTATTAATCTCAATTATAGATTATATTTATTTCTAAAAATTAATTATCGAGTGCAATACACGAGTTTACGCGTTAGCATCGTGTTGCGTGATCACCGGATTTCAAAAAAAAAAAATCATTCACTTTTATTTTAGGGTTCACTATTTTCATTTTAGGTGATATATTTATTTTAAAATTAAGTTTATTATTTTCAATTATTCTTTATATTATTTAAAAAAAATTAATTATCGAGCGCAATGCACGAGGCCACGCGGTTAGCATCGGGCGAGTGCATTGCGCCGATTTAAGAAAAATCGTGCACTTTAATTTTAGGGTACATTTATTCTTTTTTAGGATATATTTTTATATTTATTTCGAATAAATTAAACTAATTTACTTTAATGTTATGGTTCATTAATTTTATTTTAAGGTATATAATTTTTAGGGAAAAAACTAAAAAAATTAAAAAAAATTGAAAAAAATAAAAAAATATATATATATATATATAGACGTGTGTATTCCCAGGGGCTACGTGTGGGCAGGCATGGCCCACACGCGTGGACGTTTTTTTTTTATGTTAATTTTTAACGGGTCTTGACCAGTCTGATGGGCTCATATCCATACATGCGGTGCACAAGAAACCACCTTTTTTTATGATCAACAAAAATATAAATACTAAAAGTTTCAATTGATGTAAAATTCATTGGAGTTCTATTCCAATTTATTAGAGTTTTTGAAGTATTGGGGTTGTATTTATTTTGGTAGAATTTTATGTAGTAGGGGTTATATAATGAAGCTTGTATATTATCTTTTCTATAGATTTTAATTTTGAGGGCTGTTTTTAATTTTACTAGTACAGTGCCCGCGCGTTGCGCGATGGAAGGAATGCGGGATATGAGACGTACGTTGCACGGTGGAAGCTAATTGTTATTTGACCGTTGCGTTATTTACAATACAAATATATTTAAAATAAAAATTATTTTATATTTCTCTGTAATTTTACATGTATTGGTATTTAATTTTTTTATAAATTTATAAAATTGATCGCTAATAATTATTAATTTTACCAAAACAATTATTAACACAAATTTTACATGACACACACACACACACATACATATATATATATATATATATATAATAGATACTTATATAATTCTTAACATTTTAAATGAATATTAATTGATATTTAAATTATATACACTTTATGTTATGAAAAATCAAAGTCACTATTAAAAAAAAACAATAAAAGCAAGAATTTTACAAATTCTGAAAAACTTCTCTATATACAACATTTGTGGTGGTATTTGTATCATTATTATCAAGTAAGATCTTCAATCCACCACGACTTCTAACCCTTGAAACAGCAACATAGAATTGTCCATGAGTGAATACTGGCTTCTGCAATAATAAACCAACGTGAGACAGTGATTGTCCTTGACTCTTGTTTATCGTCATTGCATATGAGGGCATCAGAGGAAATTGTCTTCTCTGAAACTTAAATGGCAATCTCGGATCAGCAGGCGTAAGAGACATTCTTGGAATTAATACCATTTGCTGTGCATTTTGGCCACTGAGAAATCTTGCTTCGATAACATGTTTGCCAAGCCTTGTGATCATCAACCAAGTCCCATTACATAAACCATTTGCATGATCTATGTTTCTCAACAACATAACAGGAGTACCTACTTTCAAAAATAATTCATGATTCGGAACCCCTGAGCACCTAATACTGTTTAAGAATTTCGGAGTATGAACTTCTTGCAGCAAACCCGTATTGTTATCTGAGTTGCATGTCGAGTCAGAACTCAAATACAATCTGCCCTCACCCTTGTTCAAAGAAAGCATGTATTGATTTACAGATTCAACCGCATTTAAAGTTGGAGCAAGAATTGCTCGTTCTTGTAGATAAGTTGTATCTGCAATATCAGTACCATATGATGGAAAGGTACTGTGAACAATTGCTGAAATTGGATCTCCTGACCATTTTAATAAAATATCATCAGGGACGTCAATATTGACATGTCCATCATTTGGGCCACCGATTGTACCGTCTCCAATAGCAGCAATCCAATTTACAAATTGTTCGACCTCAGCAGCTACATCATTAGGACCCAAATTCGACAGTCTTAAATTTTTTGTTAATCTTAAGACATGGCAGTCTTTCCACAGATAAGAAGAATTTATTGTGGCATTAACAATATCATGTCTGCTTCCTTTTGGGATAACTGGTAAGATCTGTCGAAAATCACCTCCAAAAATGATTGTTTTTCCTCCAAAAATTCTACGTGCATTTGATGAATCAGAAACACGCATTATATCTCGAAATGTTCGATCCAAAGCTTCAAAGTAGTACTTGTGCATCATAGGTGCCTCATCCCAAATTATGAGCTTACATCTAAGAATAAGTTCTGCTAGCGAACTTCCTTGGATAATGTTACAGGTGGAATCCTCGTTTAGATTTAACGGTATCTTAAATCTTGAATGCGTTGTCCGTCCACCTGGTAATAATATAGAAGCAATACCACTTGATGCAACATTTAAGACTATTTCTCCCTTTGATCTCAACGCTGCTGATAATGTCTTCTATATGAATGTCTTTCCAGTACCTCCGTATCCGTACAGAAAGAACATGCCCCCTGATTGCGATGATATAGCATCCAATACAATTCGATACACATTGTGTTGTTCATCAGTTAGTTTGCTAACAAACACTTTGTGATCATTTTCCAATTCCGTCCTATCATATCTCATTTCATCATTTATCAATCTATTTTCCTGAGATTGAAAGAAGTCAGAACTTGGAAAAGGCATATGTTCAAATTCTCGTAAAGTCCTTCCAAAACTCTTCATCAACTTTTTAATTTCCACCAGACAATAACTTTGAATCTGATCATCAGTCAAGTGCAATTCTGTACATTTATAAGAATAGTTAATAATGGAAGTTAATATATTATGCAAAAATTAAACAAAGATTAAGCAATTATAATTTGAAGTACCAGGGTGTTACAGTATTGATCGTTGCTTATATAATATATCATCTGCTAAATACATCCAACAATTATTCCACACAACTTCTGGACGTCCCATTGAATCGGATGCTAACAATGTAACAAATAACTTTCTCAGAGATTCAGCAGATGACCAATAACTTGCTTCGACAATCCCATCAATAAATTCTTTATCATCATCTAACAATCCTAAAGCATAATATGCATCTCTGAATGAAGCATATTGCACACCATTAATTTTTCTGATGTCTTCATAACACGTAGGTCCCCGCACAACATTAAGCAAACATCTCAAATAATACATCTCCCCACTCCCGGAGGAACAAAGAAAATTCTTCCAATTGAGAAATTTTGTTTCCTTGGCACCCATTCTTTTTTAGCTTTTTTCCAAACAAACTTTGTTGGAAATTGAACATAAGTAAGTTTCCGCACTTCCGGATACTTCTTATTTGCTTCAAACCAAGCTAAAAACATACTTTCATGGACAGTTGGTCTGTTGAGGACATCGTCCATTGAATCAGAATCTTGAAAGAAAATTGTCTGTTCGTTTTCAAGATGAAAACTTAATCTCTCAACGGGAGGGTATTTGTATTGAATTTGAAATCCAAATATTCTCCATGCAGCCTCGCATGGGGAAATATATCTGCAATCATAATACATGCTTATTTCATCAATATTTTTCCTACTTTCATCATCTTGAGTGCTCTGATAAAATGCTGCGGTGACACGATCGTGACCTTTGTTCACATATTTAAACAAATATTTTATTGATCTTGACTGATTGCACCATTCCACATTTATATGGGCAGCATACTTCATCAGAAGGAATCGATTGTGAGGAACCACATATCTATTATCCATCAGCATTCCATTCTTCAAAATTGTTCTTCCATTGTCTCTGCGTCTATATATTGGATATCCATCTTCATCTGTGGTTGTTGTCTCAGTAAAATTTTTTGGAAAATATTTACTGCAACGACCATTTCTCATGCAGGGTGAATTTTTTTTCGCAACACCACATGGACCATGAATCATGAATTCATGTACAGCTGTGTAATATTGTTGATCCAGATGTTTATCAGGTATTTCAACTGATATAATTTCGTCAATCACTTCTGATCCTCGATTTTGATCCTCTTTTGATATGAAAAGCAAGATATGTGCATGTGGAAGACCTCTCTTTTGAAATTCAACAGTGTACACCACTATAATTGAAAGTAAAATAAATTGTAAATTATATTAAAATAAAACTTTAATAGAATAATATGAATAAAATTAACACATACCTGCTTTAACATTTCCAAAGACATTATTTTGACGTAGATCGTAAATCAAATTGTCCAACTTCATTTTGAACACTCGACAAACAATATCGGGACGATCTTCAGGTTTCAATCCTTTTTTCTGCACATATCTTACAATTTCTGGCCACCTTGGATTGCATGTGAATGTGATGAATAGATTTGGATATCCAGCCCATTGACAAATAGCCATAGCATCTTGGTAATTTTGAATCATGTATCGAGCTCCTCCAGTGAATGTGGAAGGCAGAATAACTCGTTTTCCTTGACTTGCGGGATTTCTTTCACCTCTTGTTAGAGCCTCTTCTAAACCTTTGTACACATGACATCTCAATTATTGTTGATGTGTTCGTATGTATAAAAGTCTAGCAGATTCAACCATTGTGTAGGCATCAACAATAAATTGTTGAAATAATTTCCTTGAGCTCAGAATGGTTTTTGCATCACAATCTCTTTCATGCAATCGATATGCAAAATATTCTCTGATGCTGACCATCTTTCTGCCATAACTTGCTGAAGAATGCAAATATGAAAATGGTATATCTTCTCTATAACCGTCTTCACCATATGGAAACAGAAGAGGATATTGTAAACCCAAATAGGCTGTATTTAACTCATTAATGCGTTTCAATTCTCCAGTTTGAGTTTCCAAAATTATGTCTCTATCTCCAAAAGACTGATCAAAATCTCCAACAACTAATGCAGCAACTTCAGACACAGTTGGAAGATTATGCATTCTAACATCGCCTCCACGTCTACCAATAAGTTTCAACTTAACATCTGATTGACCAAGATCTACAATGTTGTGCTTTGCCATCCTAAATGACTTCGCAAAAACATTATATTCATCCAACATGCTTTTAAGTTCAGAAACAATCTCTGCATGAAGTGTGCTTAGGCTTTTTTTGTTCCTATATAAACATAAAATATAAAATTGAATTAGAAGGAACGTACTTAATATTAAGAGATATATTTAAAAAATTATAATAATAAATATAAATTACCTCACAGAAAGCATTCTATTTGCAACCTCGTTTTCAGTATCATAAATATATAACTGAGCAAACTTTGGTGTAGAACCTTGTGTTGGCAGTAGACTTCCAATCATATGATAATTCTGACCGTGCAGTCGGAATGTCGGTGGAGAATTACCAGTATTTAAACTCAAATCTATCTTGCCTCCCATTGATGTGAAAGAAAACATACTATTGTAGGAACGAATATTATCAAGAAAATGTTTACTCTTATGATCATTTTCATAGAGCAAACTTTCCAAAACTTTAGGAGGCCTTTGAACAGATGGTAGTTTAATTTTTCCTCCGACACAGCATGATAAGTATTTCGGAATGCGTGAATTTGAATTTTTTCCCAACCTCTCATCATACCAAAAATGTGCTCCACAAAATGCACAAATAAAATCTGGATCACCAAGATCGGAGTAGTCTGAAACTGTTATGAATGTTAAATGTTAAATAAATATTTACTATTATACATGCAATATAGATAATTATTGTAAATTCATATATTAGTAAAAAAATTTAGATAAATCAATTTTTAAAAAATATATGCTAAATTTACAAATAAAAGTATGATTCCCATTTTTATTATTTTGTGTTGCTATAAATATTGACAAAATAACAAATTTAATACAAATAAGTTATCAAATAAAAAAAATAAAATTAAAAATTTTAATTTAAATATAATGCATTTATTACCTATATCAGACATTTGTGTAACATGTATATCAATTAATTGGTCATCCTCCAGTGATTCATTAACTGTTAAATCAACCATCTGTCCAACCGTTTCTTCACCTGTATTTGATTAATTTAGATTTTTGGTATGTAAAGTAATATAAAAATAATAATACTAATATTTCTTCGAAAAAAATTATATAGTATTGCAAACTTACCAATCCGATATATTCTAAATTTACCAATAAAATTTTGATTCCCAATATTTTTTAATTTACAATAAATAATAAAAAAAATTACAAATTACATATAAATAAATTATTAAATAAAAAAATAATTAAGATTGGATATAATTAATAACTTACCACTACAATGTTGCTGCAAATTACGATCATACTGTTCACCTTATATATAAAAAAATTATTCAAATCAGATTCATATAATCATTATTATAATTTAATATTAAATTTTAAAATAACATATAATGCATGTAGTACCTATATCAGATATTTGTGTAACATGTATATCAATTAATTGGTCAACATCTACTGATTCATTAATTATTAAATCAACAATCTCTTCAGATGTATTTCTTCCTTCACCTGTATTTGAGTAATTTAAGAATGAGTTTAGATATCTAAAATATTATGAATAAAATAATAAAAATATTTATGTACATATAAAATATACATTATCGAATTGCAAACTTACCATTAAAATTTAGAGAATCACTAACATGAATTTCTTTGAAGATTGATGAAGTAATTTTTTTTTTCGATCAATATGAATGATTTAAAAACTATTAAAAATATAAATATGATTTATAATATAATAATATATTATTTCAAAATCTAATACAAAAAAAAATACCTATATTAGAAATCTCTTCAACGTGTATGTCAATTAATCTTGTATTATGCAGTACTTCATCCGTTATCGAATAACCTGTAGTGAAAAAATATAATATAATTTTAAAAAATAGAAAACAATATACATTTAATGTTTAATATATTTGTTTAAAAATATTTATTACAGATGAGAAATAGTTTCTTAAATTT
This sequence comes from Perilla frutescens, assembly GCA_026008535.1. NCBI lineage: Eukaryota > Viridiplantae > Streptophyta > Magnoliopsida > Lamiales > Lamiaceae > Perilla > Perilla frutescens. The sequence continues at coordinate 38,249,608 of BRKX01000002.1, read as the reverse complement.
TATTAAATAATGAAGAATTTTATTTTATATATAGTATAGATTATACACATAATCATTGACTAAATATATAAATATTATCTTATTTATATTAATTAAGTAATATTTAATGACACAGTAAAATATCAAATAATTTAGTATCTAAATTAATTATATATAAATAAATTATTAAATAAAAAAACTAATTAAGATTGGATATAATTAATAACTTACCAGTACAATGTTGCTGCAAATTACGATCATACTGTTCACCTTACATATAAAAAAATTATTAACATCAGATTGATATAATAATTATTATAATTTAATATTAAATTTTAAAATAACATATAATGCATTTAGTACCTATATCAGAGATTTGTGTAACATGTATATCAATTAATTGGTCAACATCAACTCATTCATTTATTGTTAAATCAACAATATGTTCAGATGTATTTGATCCTTCACCTGTATTTAAATAAAATAAAAATGAGTTTAGATATCTAAATTAAAATGAAAAACATAGTAATAATATTTCTTTAACTATAAAATATACAGTATTCAATTTGAAATTTTCAAAATATATTAAATTTACCAATAGAAGTGTGATTCACAATTTTTTTTGCTTTAAATATTCAAAAAAAATAAACATTAAATATAAATATATTATTAAATAAATAAATTGAAATATAACATATTAACTTACCAGTACAATATTGATGCGAATTACAATCATAATGTTCATCTAATGAGCAAAAAAAAAATTGTTAACATCATATTTATATAATTAATATTATAATTTAATATTAAATTTTTAATTAATATTTATTACATTTAGTACCTATATCAGATATTTGTGTAACATTTACATTATTTAATTGGTCAACATCAACTGATGCATTAATTGTTGAATCAACAATATGTTTCGACGTACTGCTTCCTTCACTTATAATTAAAAAGATTAAGAATGATTTTAGATATCTAATATAATATGAAAAACATAATAATAATAATAATAATAATAATAATAATAATAATAATAATATTTATTTATTTACATATAAAATATACAATATTTAATTGAAAACTAAACTTTTAAATTTAGAGAAGCACTAAAATCAATTTCTTTCAATTCTGGTTAAGTAACACAAATCATCTATTCATCAATATGAATGAATTAAAATTCAATAAAAAATAATTTTCATTATTATAACATGATAATAATTTCTATCAATATGTAATCAATTTCTACATTAAATTTTTTAAATATTTTGATTAAATTACATAATATTTGACTAAATGCGTTTAATTATTAACATAAGTATGTAATTTATGTATAATTTTTATTAAATTTGGAATAATCACATAGAATAATTATTAATTTAGAAAATTTATTCATTGTTACCTAATATTTACCTAATTTCGTATATGTTAACTAATTATATAAATTTTAGACTTAATTAATTATTAAAATTATGTAAATAAATAATTTTTAATTATGCTATATTCTTATTTGGTTCATATTTAGTATTTAACAATTATGATTAAATGGAATTGGGCCAAGATAAAAATACTTCATTTTAAATTCAATTGGGCCAGCATAAATAATTCTTTTGATTAAAATATAATTAACTTTTGATATTTAATAAATCCATATAAATAAACTAATGTAATCAGTTTAACCACACATGTAAATTTTAGTTATTAAATTAAATAATTAATAATTAGGTAAATATTATTGTCTATTACTACATAATAAGTAACAATAAAATTTGAGTTAAGTAATTACTAAATAATTACATAATAATTACTATAATATTTAAATTATGTGCAAATATTAAACATTGAATTATCTTAGTAATGTATAACTATATTAATAATAAAAATCGAAAATGCATACTAAATAAATTAAACAACACATTAAACTTTGAAATAATAAATTTATATAATATTAATATTTTGGGGAAGAAATCATAACCCTAATCGTAAATCCATTAATAAAGTAAGAAGTTTTTTATTTTATTACTACATTTATTATTATTATTATTATTATTATTATTATTATTATTATTATTATTATTATTATTATTATTATTATGTTTATTATTATTTGGGTCTATGAATTATTAAACTATTTTGGGCCACAATTGAAGTTGCATATTTAAATTGGGCTGCAAAATTAATTATGTAACAAAATTGGGCTGCAAAATTCGGAACTATATGATTAATTATTTTTACAATATTAGGGTAAAACACGCATATATATATATATGAGCTGACCCTTAGGGTTTCAGCTCATTTCATTCCGCCGATTCACTCTCTCTCTCTATCTTCCGCCGCCTCACACACACTCTCTCTCTCTACCTTCCGCAACTCTCTCAACTCTGTAAGAATGAACTCTCATTCTTATTCATCGTTCTCTCTCTATAGATCTACTGACCCTATCTCCGCCGCTCTCATTCACTGTAAAAATATATTCTCTGAAATATCACACACATAATAGCAGAATACATGCTATTCATATGAAGAAATCTGAAAAAACAGGCGCCTCGACTCTGTCCGAAAATCCCTTACCCTCATGATGTGATGTTCTAAAAATCCCAGCTATGGAACGCCTGAAGGGTTTGTATCACCATTGCCGATTTTGAAAGGTATTTCTCTGATCCCTCTCTCTGTTTACTTCTTTTTATATAAAATTTTACTACGTTTTTTTTTTTTTGAAATTGCACACATATTTACAAGATTTGCTTCAGTTCTCACTCGGTTGATTTTTTCCATATTCTCTTCAAACTCTGAATAAGATCCTAAGCAGGATAAAAGTGACTCTTCAGTCACTGTTAAGTGACTGGATCCTAGCTATGGAACGCCTGAAGGGTTTGTATCACCATTGCCGATTTTGAAAGGTATTTCTCTCATCTCTCTCTGTTTACTTCTTTTAATATAAAATTTTACTACGTTTTATTTTTTTGTTTGTTTGAAATTGCACACATATTTTCCAAGATTTGCTTCAGTTCTCACTGGGTTGATTTTTTCCATATTCTCTTCAAACTCTGAATGAGATCCTAAGCAGGATAAAAGTGAGTCTTCAGTCACTGTTAAGTGACTTGATGTATCACTCGAAAGTGTAGATCTATGGTTTTGTAGATCTCATGCTGCATTAATCCTCACTGATCTTGTGCTACGATATTTTTCGGTATTTCTCTGACTCTCTCTCTCTCTGTATAAGTTAAAGAATAAAAAGTTGACTGCCTTTAACTTTTTTGTTTTGTTTCAAATGGCAGATGAACTTCGGCCTTTTGGATTTAAGCACAGATTTGGTTCTAGTAATACTACTATACCGAGTATGTTGGCCTTTATTGAAACTCAGTACATGAGCTCAAGCAGATGATATTTGCAGCCACGGGATCACCAAAAAAAGATGAGTTTAACTTTTTTTTTTATGCCTATAACATTGATTCACACACACACACACACACCTAGTCAAAGTAAGACAACAGATCTAAGCAGATCTGAAGTGTATCTGTGATATTTATGTATTTTTTTATCCTAATACTCTGTTGGCTTTTTTGTTGAAATTTATTTCTAATTTTTTGGTATGTTGTTTTGCAGGTTCTATCTCCAGCGATATAAACTGTAGGTATCATATTTATGTATTATTTTAAAATGTAATACTTTGTTCAGCCCATATTTAATATTTAATTTTTTTTAATTCATCTCAGTGAGTCTGCCTCTTAAATGTTACTGTGAAAACCCAACTTCCACTTCCCGATCTACCAAAGAAGAAAGATAAGACCCTCTTGCTCTTCCTGTTTATATCTCACTCACTAACACACACACACACACACATATCTCCTGAAAGCTGAAATTCAAAATCTAAGCAAATATATCTCCCTACTTTTTTAATTTTCGTTTTAACTGAATTTGCAGATTACAAACACACAATTGAACGGATGTAAGGAGATGCTTGAATCACAGATTTAATTCAACAGGTATAAATTATAAACTACAGCTATTAAAGGTATAAATCGTTCTATTTTAACTGTTGAAAAGCTTCATCTTTGTTTATATTTTTAGTTCTGTCTTCTTCAGCATGGGAAAAAACTATAATATGTTTTGATTGAATGAGAATGTACATGTATGCTATTCGTACCTGGTGATGATTCTGACATACGAAGTCGTTTAATTTGTTCTTCTCTTTGATGAGAAAATGGATGCTCTCTCTGTGTGTTTTTCATCTTGGCACTGCTTAGAAATGTCCAATATTGTGAAATTTGAATTTTTGAAATTCTCTGCATTTTTTAATTCTTAAGAAGTGGCAGTTTAAATTTTTTTCCCACTGCCCACTACCATGACCATATTTACATATTTTATTTTATGTATTAATAATTTATTTCCCAAATTTAATTTTTTTTTTCAATACCAATTTTATTAAATTATTTAAATATTTTGCATTGTTAATTTAAAATTTATTTTTTTCTAAATAATATTATATCTTATTTAACATTGTTTATGGTGTTAATATAATTTTAATTTCAGTTCTATTTAAATTTTAAAATTAATATATTACTTATTTAATTAATTTATATGTTTGTATTTGTAATTAATTACTATTTATCTTTTACTTTTGGTTTTTTTAATACACTATATTAATTTACTGTTTAAAACAAATATGAATATGTATTAGTAAACTTTTAGTTTTATATGTATATATGCATTACATGTTTATAACCTGTGATGTAAATTTTTTAAATTTCATTTAACCATTCCTGTATTTTAAATTGTATAAATGTATAGTTGAATGTATGCTTGAATGTTAAATGATAAAATCTGTTATTTAATTTATATATTGTTCAATGTTACTATTCATGTTTTATGGAGTTAATGTTATTTAATATGCACATGTTATTAACACTTGTTTGTGTTATTAAAATAACACATGTTATTTAATTTATTTTATACCTGTTCCTGATATTAAAAATATGTTAATGTTATTTTGTTTAATTTACTGTTACAATTATTTATGTTTTGCTTGCTTGTTTGGAAATTAATTTTTATGGGTGAATATTTTAGGTTAGCATAACAGAATATATATGATTTAATATTTATATATGCATCCTTCCATGGTTGTATGTTTTGCTCTGTGCTTTTGAGTCTCAGATCTCTGTACTCTTTCACTGTTCTTTTATAGAACAGTTTGCGAAATCTCTCGATGAGAGATTTTGGTTTGGATTATAGTGTTTAACCCGATATGGCCATGGACTTTGTGTGACCCCTTGCACCCCCGTTCAAACGGGTGATTGTGAACTGGGAAATCCACTTACTCCTAAATGGTTCTTGAAAGGTTAATAATCTTTGATCCAAATCTTTCGCACTCATTCACTTGATATTTAATTCATACTTAATATGTTATTGCATCATTAATGGAATATTATCTAATATGTATTTATTGTCGTTGTGTTTTATCTACCCATCACATATTTAAATTGCATTTTACATTTAAATTAAAAAATCATACTCTGTTAATTATGTTGTATGGATGAGCTTCATATTGTATGTATCATTGAATGTTTGCAGAATTTTTTTTTGTGATGTAAAAATATAGATTTTACAATGTTTGTTAATTAAACGTAGCTCATATAAATACATCACATTAAAATACAAACATAAACTCAATATCACAACATAAGTATAAATGTTTAATTGTATAGCATAATAATAAAAGTTAATAAAAAATTGAAAACATAATGTAACAAAAATTTTAAAGAACTTAAAGTCGAGCAATATCATGTAAACCAAAACCAATACATGCAAAATCAAAAAGTCAAACTTCAACCAATGAAAAATGTCAATAAACTGAATATAAAACTGAACATCAAAAAAAATGTCAAATACTTCAAAACATCTGCAAAAACGTGAAAAATAAAATTGTTCTGAAAGCATAAAAAAAATTAAATTGTTCATATACTATAAGCATTAAAAATTTAAATCTGATCCCCTCCAATTCGACAACTTCATTGACATTCTGTATTCCTTCTTTTAAGCTGACATTTTATCCTTCTTCAGCAATCTTCTGTTTCGCTTCTGGGTGGTGGCTGAAAACTCATCATTCAGCTTTCTCTTGACATGTTCATCATCCATAATATTGACTGCATTACTCATGTTGGACGTCATCTTCTTTGGTGTGAGTAATGAGTCTCTTAGCAAAATATCCTGAAATAGTAAAAAAAATAAAATGAATTACAAACTATATTATATGCTGGTTAATAATTTATAATCTGATATGCATAAATCTATTAAAAATAAAACAAAAATAATTTTTCTATAGTAATACACCTCATCTGCAATGTCATCAATCACCTCATCTACAAAATTAATATAATTTTAGCTAAAGATTTGAAATTTCGCCTGTAATATTTTTTAATTAAAATTTGCACTTGAGTTAGTGAAGTTTCTCCCAATATACTATCATCATGTGCAACTTTAACAACATCAAATGGTCCGTTAAAATTTTTGACCTGCTCCGGCAGGACAATTATATTAAACAGCCCTTTCTTAGTTGTTATGCCTTCAACTTTAGCTGGAAGTGAATCCAGTATTTCATCCTATAAAAAAAAATTAAATTAGTTTATATTTTTAAAAAATTAATATCCATGATAATCTGAATAATTACCTCTGATGAATTTTCTGATTTTTGTCCAAGTAATTCAATGCATTGATTTTCCCACATCAGAAATGTTGTAGTTGCAGTGTCGTCGCTCACTTCAACAGTCAATTTGTATCTATGTTTTAAAAAAAATAAATTATTTAATTTTGTAAAATAAAAAAGAATTGAAATACTAAGTATAAATTAATCAATAACCTTCTTTTTCCACATATAGCAAGAGATTCACATTGTTCACAAAAGAATTTGAGTCCATTGTGTGGCTCCAATTCCTTTCGACATACTTTGCATATAAGGTATGTCATGCAAGTAATGTCTTCAATGGAGTTGATAGTGGCAAACACTGTAAACTCTCTGCTCTGAATTTAATAACAATTTTTTTATGTTGATGCAATATAAAAAAATTATTTTCAATCTGAAAAATAGTGTAAATTTTTTTTTAACCTGCCCATCTTCTAGTATCTGCTGAATTGTTTTGCTGATAACTTCAGCACTTCTCAATTCAACAACAGATTTTGAAGATGATGAACCAATCTGAAATAAAATATTTCTTATCCATAAGTATGATTTTCGAATTAATAATAAATTTTAAAAAATTAAAATGAAGATACCATCTCTTCTATCATTTCATCTCCATTTATCGAAGCTGAAGTCTCATCCTATGAAAAAAAACAATTTGTTATAAAATATATAAAGATATTGATGTAATATTTAATATGCTATGTGTTTCATTATTTTTTTTACCTCAATCACATTTTCTCCACAAACTTTCTGGATAATTTGTCTGTCAGTTGAAATCTTTCCTACACTAAAAGAGCCTGTGTAATTTCTTGTCTGCCCTGGCTCAACTGAGACATTGAACAAAGCCTTTTTGTTAGCTAATTGTTCAATGCCTGCTGGAATTCCCTCAAAACTTGGACCCTAAAAAAAATTCAATTATCATTTATCCTGTTTTGTTTAATATTACACATTTTAAAAATTATTATTTACCACACTCAGTTCCAAGGCTGTTTTTTCAATTAGTGCTACACTTTCCTTATCCCACAGTAGGAAAGTAGTAGTTCCAGTGTCATCCACAACCCTAACAGTTAACTTGTACCTGTAATTTAAAACAATAAGTATTATAATTTTTCTAAAACTGTACAATAATTAATTAAATATTATGTACCTCAGTTTTCCTGTGATATCATAAGACTGACATTTTTCACAGAAAAATTGACTTCCACTTGCTCTCATCTTTTTATGACATCTTTTGCAAGCTAAGTAGGACCAATCTCCAATGGTCTCTACGCATAGGATGGTTGCAAATACCCAAAAATAGCCAATCTAATTACAATAGAAAAATCAGTGAAATATTTTTTCAAAATAAAAATAAATCATTGTTATTCCATTTATTTATAATACCTCTCCATCTGTCATGATTTCAGATATTGTTTTTAGCACAAAATTCCCATCTCTAATTTCATCATTCAATGACCTTGTTGATGATGATGTCAGTGTAGAGATTGTTGTCGATCTCACTTTTCCACTACTCAGATAACTTGAAAAAATATTTAATAATTAATAAATATCAAAATATTTTAATATATGGTTTAATTAACATGTACAATATGTAATATTGTAAAACAGTAAATTAATATAAATTAATATAAATTACCTGCTACAGAATTCAAATATCTCTGAAATATTCTGATCTGTGACAATCTTTGTAATATTAAATAAAGATGAAATTCTGACCTCACCTGTTGGTTTAAAATAATCAGAATCGTTAACATAATCGAAATTTATGTAACAATAATATTCTTACCCCTGTAAATGTTAGGTCTGCAAAACTGCAGAATAATAACCACTGGAGCTTTAGGTGCTGAATTTAAAAAATCTATCATGTCTTCTGCATGCTTCTCCCACAGTGTTGCTGTTATCGTATTTCCACTGGAAACATTGAAAAAAAATTACTATTTTTGCGCTCCTAAATTTCAATTGATACAAAAGTTAATTTGGATATTCATGTTTTATAAAGTTAATTATCTTTCTATTAATTCATGACAAACTGATCGTGTGTAGTGCATGTTATTCTAAATTTCAATTGATACACAATTACAGATGTAATAAATAAATAAGTTAAAAATTTCTCAATTACAGATGTAATAAACCACTTAAAAATTTACAGATGTACTAAATAACTTAAACGTAAAATTCAATTTCAATTGATACATAATTACAGAAATAATAAATAACTTAAAAATTTCTTAATTACAGATGTAATAAACAACTTAAAAATTTACAGATGTATTAAATAACATAAACGTCAAATTCAATTTCAATTGATACACAATTACAGAAATAATAAATAACTCAAAATTCTCAAAATGAAAACAAATGTATATTTATAAATTCGCAGATATACAGAAATAATAAATAACTCAAAATTTCTCAAAATGAAAACAAATGTATATTTATAAATTCGCAGATATAGTAATGAAAAGTAATAGCTTACTCCAAATCTTCCAGAACTAAGTCCATCAACTTGGTAAGCTTCCCATTAATTTATCTTGTAAGTGGTCTATAGTGGGAAACTATAGTTCCAATTATATCTGGCATAAATAATTAAAATAATCAATTATCTGTTTATGAACTTTGTGCTACATAAACCTTTTTGTATGTTTGATAAAAATCTTACCAAACATAGGCGCATTTCCTAGCTGTTCCATGTTTGCAACATCAACAAACGACTTCATCTCATATAAAAGGTGTGGAAATTCATCGTGGAAAACCTCAAATATCCTACTCTGGTTAAAGATGATTATCTTGTACAACGAAGTAGTTGTTTTGTATTTCATGACATTTATTCCGATTACAAAATCAATAAGAGCATAAACATTGCCTTCAATTAGGCGATGTTTGAACTTTTCAACATTTGCTTTAGGAATAGTTACATGAATACGTGTGCCCTGCAAAAAAAAAACTTGCAAATTAATAAATATATTGTTATTAAAAATCGAGTCTTTAAGCAACTGATCTTACCTCTCGATCATGGAATACGCATTCCATACTATATGAATTTGTGTTTTCGTAACATCGTATAAGTCGTAATTCTAGACCAAACGTACTCTTTCCGGGTTTCAACATCCGGGCAATTCCAAATACTGGAGCCATATCTGGAGTTCAATTTCAAAAATATAGAGACGCAGAGGAAATGCAGAGAAAAGAAAATAATGCAGAGAGAATCGATTATGTGGATTTGTAATAGTAAATTTTATTATTTATCTATATCTGTTCCAATTAAAAGTGGTGGGTGGAATGAGGTGGTGTATAACTTCCATGTAGTGGGTGATTTCAGTTTTATTTTAATTTCTGAAATGTAAATTTTTTTTTAATTAAATGTCATTTTTTTTTAATTATACAGAAATGAACTTTTTAAATTCTTAAAGAACACACGTTGCCCTGTTTGATAGTAGTAGTGGTTGATTATTAAAAATATTTAATTAATATTTTAATTGAATAAAGAAGTGAAATTTAATAATCACATATTTTTACTACTACACATGCACTACACACGATCAGGTTTGAATAATTACAAATATTTAAATAATATTTTAATTGAATAATACAGTTAAATTTAATGACCTCAATTTGAAATTTTATTACAAAATTGCCATCAAATCAATTTGAAATCAATTTCAAATCAATTTCAATTGAAAACCTTGTTTTTATATATAGTATAGATTATTGTTAAGAAGTTGGGGTTACAACTTACAAGGATAAAAATATCTAAAACGCTATATTTATATTTTAATTATGTTTGGAGTTTGTACAAATAAAAATGGGGTTGTGAATAGAATCACCGTACCCAGTAAGGTTTGCATTGTAAGTTAGAGCAGTCGCTCAATTTGCCCGGCCCATATCCAGTTCTCATTTTAACGAACGTAATCGGGATTGAAATTCCAATTCCCCAGCGACGACGTTCGAGAGAGTTGGTAATGGCGGCAGCGACTTTCAGATATTTGGTGCAGCTACACAGAGATGTTCCGAAAGCGGCGAGATTTTATTCGGAGGGCCTCGGATTCACCATTGATGTCTGCACTCTTCGATGGGCCGAGCTCCATTCCGGCCCGCTCAAGCTCTCCCTCCTGCATTCTCCTCGGTGCGTTTTTTCTTTCTCTAAATTCGATTTTATTTTTTTGTTTCATAATATCAGTAATTGTTCGATTAATTATGTTATTACCGATAAATTTAGGTAGTATTTTGAGAGTGGTGGTGCTACAGATGATTGGAAGATAGGGGTTTGAGGAAAATCTCGTAGCTTGGCGAAGAACAACAATCAGGGAATGCTTTTATGAATACACGATAATTAGGGACATTAATTAGTTTATTGCACCATCTAAATCATTTGATTTTGTGATCGGGATTTTTTTTTGTTGAAATTATTGCTTATTTTGTCCTAAAAGAAAAATTATGAATGGATTTAGTTTTTAAAGTTGGAACTTTGTTATGATATATTTGGCAAAACCTTGGTTAGAAGCTTAGAACATACTAGTGACTGATACCCTGTTTGCAGCAGTCTTTTGAATTTTTTGTTTAAAGTTTTTGAGCTATGGATGATGATCATGCTGTTGAGTATTTGCTTTGAATTGGCCATTATGTTTGATGCATTGCTTTATTTTCACTTTGTGTCTTAATGGACTTTGAGAAATTTGTTGTATCGACTCTTTTGTGGCTTTTGTTGCTTCCCTTCATGTTACTACAGTTAGCCCCTAATCCTTTTTTTGACGTTAATTAGGTACTCCTAATGTCTGATTTAGAAATCTCTAAAATAGATGGATGGATATAACCTAACATAAAGTATGTTTAAGTATCTTGTTAAATGACATCAGTCAGCTAGGTGAATTACTCGCTCTATACTTTTGTTTTCTTTTTTCAGCGACCATGTTGAACACAAGGCTTATTCATCGCTCCTATCATTTACAGTAAAGGATATCAATAGTACTGTGACAAAACTTATGAGCTTAGGTGCCGAACTGGATGGCCCAATTAAGCATGAAATCCATGGAAAGGTTCTGTTTACTCTTCAAGCTATTCTATCATAGACAAAGATTCGGACAAACATCCCATTACACTAGTCTAATGTACTGAATTTAACAGGTGGCCGCAATGAGGTGTACTGATGGGCACGTCTTAGGTCTTTACGAGCCTGCTTAAAAGTTCCAAAGACGAGTATGCACAGTAGGATAAATTGATGAAACATCTGGTTTCCAATTTGTGAAGGGATCAGTTAACTTTCTGGAGCATTCGGTTTTATGTTTGACTATAGTGTGGAGGCGTGAATATTAGATGCCCAACTGCATAGAAGCAAGATGCACTCTATTGTTGATGGCGATCCTGGTATGCTACAACGAGAACTGCTTAATAATTTATGCTTCGGATACTATTCTGTGACCGCTTTTCTGATTGGTGGATCAGTCCTTGCAATTTTGTTCTGAATCTAAAAGTTGTAGCCTGTCCTCTTTGGTGTTTGGTATAACGTCTGCAACTTTATTTGCCAAAGGATATGCAATTACAGACCTTGCAAAACTGATTTTGAATAGCAGTGGCTTGTTAAGATTCATTTTTGAAGAGTTAACCATTTTGCTTCCTCTATCTTTTTAGACTGAGCTGTTAGTATGATTTTTTCTTACCTAATATTAGGTTCAGCCTTGAGGTGCTGTATGTAGGGCTGTAAATGAATCGAAGCGGATGTGAAAATTTATTGTGTTTTTTTTCCCCCAATTAAAGTGTTTAGGTTTCATACGGCTATTCTTCAAATAGAGGGCGGTCTTTCCCAAAGTCACGAATAATGCAATTTGAATGCGACCGTATTTTATATATAGAGCTAAAGTGTGTGTGCACACTTTTGTCTTAATAGATTGGAAAATATTTGGTAACTATTATTATTTAACGTACTTGTTTCCTTCTGGATAATTTGCAAAGTTTTCAACGTCTGTCCAACGCGGCTAGTGTTTTGAAATTGATGTTATTCTATATTTATCTATTTATTTTCAAGAAATATAAATTATATGAGAAAGGCCAAAAGTACAAAACAAAATGTAGTAGTTGCTTCGTAATTAACTAATTCTTCTAAGCCTTGGCATCACAGCTGGCTAATTAGCTATCAATTTATTCTCAGACGTTAAGAAACTCATGATTATGAAAAATGTGATTCTTTTTTCCTTTATTATAGTTTCTATTTCGGGGGTGGGATCTGCGTTCATTCATATAGTCAACAAATCATACAAGAAAGATAAACTAAATTATATTTGTACTAACTAATCAAGATTTTGTCACAAGCTCGACGTGGAAAGTGTTTATTAAGAATTTAAAATGGGAATTGTGTGATCTACCTTCATATACTTTTTTCGGGCAAAGGTTCATTTTGATCCTATAACTATTTGTGTAGGATCATATAACTATTTTAAAGGTTTAATTTGGTCCCTATTTTGATCCTCTAACTATTTTAACACACACTTTTCTCAAATAATTAGATTATTTCACACATTAATACACACTTTTTACACACATATGGATTGAACATGAAATGTTCAATCCATATGAGGATTCTTTGTGAAAATGGTAGAAATTTCGTGTTCAATCCATATGTGTGTAAAAAGTGTATGTTAATGTGTGAAATAATCTAATTATGTGAGAAAAATATGTGTTAAAATAGTTGGAGGATCAAAATAGGGACCAAATTAAACTTTTGAAAGAGTTATATGATCATTTTGAACTAAAAAGATAAATAGGGATCAAAGCGCTCCTACACAAATAGTTATAGGATCAAAATGAACCTTCGCCCTACTTTTTTCTACGTACGTCTTGGTAACATGGAACTAAATCCAAAAGATGACAATAACAAGTTATTTAGGCTTTGTTTGTTTTTATTTTCAATATTAATTTATAATTTTCAGTATTTTCATTTCAATTTACGAGGTGTATTGATTTTTGAAAAAATATAATAATTTTGTTATAATGAACGGTTTAATATTTAGAATTATAGATTTGGAAAATAGAAATATGTTTTTTTTAATTATATTTTCAATTTGAAATTTGTAGTTGAGATGAAAGGATATGGTTATGATGAATTGATGAATATTTAAATAATGAGATAATAGATTTTATTGTAATGATATATATATATATATATATATATATATATATATGGAAAAGTGAAAACTGAAAATAAAAATAACTAAAGTAAACATGTTTCGATATTTTAAATAATAAAAAAAGAAAATTTTCTATTTGGAAATGAAAACAAACGAACCTTAATCTTTGTTGGGAATTGTTATTACTTATTAGATTCCATACTAAATTATCCTATTTTTATTATATTACAATCCCATTTTAAAATATTTATGATATGGAGACACTATCATTATATATACTTACTTTGAATCGATAAAACAAAATACAAAAAATATGGTTGAAATTAGCAATTTCTCCCGTAAGGAAAGTTGAATTCCAGAATTAAATTATACAATCTGATAAAAGGGTTCACACACTTAAAAACTCCCCAAGTCGATCTCTCTCTCTCTACTTCGGTTTCTCTCTCTTCATAACCCAACTTATTGGACTTCCCATCTCCATCTGCGCGTTGGGTAGATAACGAGAAGCTTTTTATATAGGGACACAGAAATTATGAGGGATTGGGGTTTGGATCTATTCGACCCGAGAACCGCCGTCATGGACATGGACTCCGACTCTTCGCCCACCGCCAGCCGTCAATCGGACTTCGCCTTCGCCTTCAACGACAGCAATTTTTCCGACCGCTTGCTCCGGATCGAGATTGTCACGGATCCCCCCGACGCCCGACCTGAATCGGATGGCTGCTCTGGCCTAGCTGATTGGGCGGCCCGCCACTGCGACCTCCGCCGTCGAGATGTCGAGGAGGAAAGCCAGCATGGTGAGCAAGTCGAACTTTGAGTCAACCTGCTGTGATTGCTCTGCAGTAGTTTACTTGTTGATTCATGGTTTTGCTTGGAGTTTGGTTTGATTGTCTATTTAAATGAATGCGTCGCTCGATACGACTGATTAAGTCTGTTTGGATATGGTTTGCCGCATTTTTTTAATTCTGTAATCAGTTGTATTGATTTAGCTGATTTTTTGTGAAACGCAAGTATTTCATATTGTTTCGCACATATCTGTGATTTGTATAATTCTTATGCTTGTCTGGATCGTGCTCGTGTTAATTAGACATGTGCCACTCGTTTGCAGCTTTGGATGTTAACAATTGCCCGGAAGAGCATGTATTTGATTGTCAGCAGCCTGATGTTGAAGACGGCATAGGTGATGACAATCATGATGAAGTGGCACTTAAATTGATTGAAGATTCACCATCAGGTATCAGACTGGAAATATATATTCTGCGTTCTTTCCTTTTATTACTTGATAGTTTAGTGGGGATTTTTATTGAGCAGTAATGTTTCATAGTATCGTTTCTGCACTAAGATGGAACCTTTATGTAACTTATGTTGTATGTCAATTAGGAGATGAAGTTGCAAAAGATGACTCAAAATCGCCTGAGGATGATTCAAGAGTTCTAAGAGTTAAAACGCTGCATATCAGCTCTCCCATTTTAGCAGCAAAGAGCCCGTTTTTCTACAAGGTACTAGTTGTACTTTGCCGATTGTCCATGTGTTTCTTTTTCCAAGGTTTGATGGCATAATTTCTGGTCCCTTATCTTGTTGCAGTTATTTTCAAATGGTATGATGGAATCTGAACAGAGACAAGTGACCCTCAGAATTAGTGCCTCTGGTATGTAACCAATTAATTTGTGCATAATAACTATGGGAATAATCAACTTTCTTACAGTTAATGGTTGTTTGCATTATTAGGTCATGAAATACATGTTGAATATTTTGTGCAGCCTTGTTTCACTGAAATATCTTGAAACACTTTGTTGGTTCTAAGCATTTTCTCGTTTTAGTTCTTGCTGCTCAGCATTAATTAGTTGTACCATATAATAAAAATAGCAATCTTGATTTGCGTATATTTTGTGCTGTTGGAGTTTGTCTAGGTTTGAGTACATATTTACTTTCTTTTTATCAGGTAATATTAACTGATGTCTTTGCTTACTCTCTTCTCAATGGAACAGAGGAATCTGCCCTCATGGAGCTCCTGAACTTCATGTATAGTAATACATTAAGCATAAATACAGCTCCTGCTTTGCTCGACGTGCTTATGGCTGCTGATAAGTATGAGGTCGTTTCATGCATGAGATACTGCAGCCACCGATTAAGGAATCTGCCCATGACTCCTGAGTCTGCATTAGTTTATCTAGATCTTCCTTTTAGTATCCTTATGGCTGATGCAGTTCAACCATTGACTGATGCAGCGAAACATTTCTTAGCTGCTCGGTACAAAGATATATCAAAGTAAGATCTGCTTACACTCTCCTTCTCCCATCTATATTTTACATAGATGTTCAAGTTTAGAAAGTACCAAGTGCTACTCCAATTATCATCATTCATAAATGTACGTACAGTAAATGGCATTTATTGTGGTATGAACTCTGATAGGTATCCAGATGAGATTATGAATTTGCCTCTTGCTGGGATTGAGGCGATCTTGTCCAGCGACGACCTTCAGGTGGCATCAGAGGATGCTGTTTATGACTTGGTGCTGAAGTGGGCTCGATTTCGTTATCCAAAGCTGGAGGAGCGACGTGGCATCCTTTGTTCTTATTTGGGTAGCTATATTCGTTACCCGTACATGACTTGCCGCAAGTTAAAGAAGCTTCTGACCTGCCATGACTTTGACCATGATTTTGCTACTAAAGTGGTGGTTGATGCCCTATTTTTCAAGGCTGAGGCACCACACCGCCAGCGTACTCATGCCTCGGAGGAGTCAACCTCCACAAGCCGACGCTTCGTGGAGCGTGCCTATAAATACAGACCCGTGAAAGTAATTGAGTTTGAACTGCCACGTCAGCAATGCGTGGTGTACTTGGATCTGAAGCGAGAAGAATGTGTGAATCTGTTTCCATCCGGACGAGTATATTCTCAGGCATTCCACTTGGGTGGGCAAGGGTTCTTCCTGTCTGCACATTGCAACATGGATCAACAGAGCTCGTTTCACTGCTTCGGTCTGTTCCTGGGGATGCAAGAGAAGGGTTCGGTGTCATTTGCTGTGGACTATGAATTCGCTGCAAGGTCCAAACCCACAGAAGAGTTCATCAGCAAATACAAGGGCAACTACACATTCACTGGTGGAAAGGCTGTGGGCTACCGGAATCTTTTCAGCATCCCGTGGACTTCTTTCATAGCCGAGGACAGCCTGTATTTCATCAACGGCATCCTTCATCTTAGGGCTGAGCTCACCATCAAACACTGACGCGGAAGCTCAAGGTATCCAAATCTTAACTTCATTTTCGTGGTAGTAATGCTGTGTCCTAACATCCTTAGTTTCCGATCAATGGCGGTAGATTGTTGGGTTGTTAGGTTATTGATGATGGATTACTAACTTAACAAGCACTCTCTGTACACATGAGCCATGATTCAACAGCCTAGATATACGAGTTGTAAATATGTCTTTTTGGAAGATGATATTTCACTTGTATAACAAGTTGAAGTTGATATATGAGTCTTGTGCAGTTATGCCTGTTTATATATATGTTATATATACTTTTAAGAGAGACATTTCGACTTGTGTTTCTCTTCTCTCCGTCTAAAACGAATTCAAGCTCTAAAATCTTTCTTATCATGTGAAATGCTTGAACTAGATGGCGTTCGTGAAATTCATATGACTCAATCAACTAGGTCACTCTAACGAAGTATATAATATCTTCTTCTATGTGCATCGCTTTATTTTAAAAATAAGTAAATAACTTGTGTGTCTCAATCCGTATCATGCCTGAAACAATTGAAACTACCAATGGAGAACTAAAAATCTCAAATTTTGGGGTATTATGAGTTTTCTTGTTCAATTTAAAAAAAAAAAATCAAATACCAACAAAAATAAAAACAAAAAATACAGAAACATGCGACTTTCAAGTTTGAGGCCTTTCTATGATAATTTCCACGATACGAGAAATTTTATTTTTCGAGCTCCAATGGAAATCCTTTTTTTTATTTTTTTTTATTTTTCTTTTTGAGAAAACCAATTAAAATCCTTAATTGTGTGGAAGTTATAGTAAAATTTGAGGCCCACAGAGGCAGCGATAGAGTATATAAAAAGCCCATGGGCACAGAACAAAGCCCAAATACCCCTAAGTGCGAATCTCGTAACTTCAACGCTATTTTAACAAACGTCGATGACAAAAACCTCCCGCGGCGCTCTCTCTCTCTCTCTCTCCCCCTCTCCCTCCCTCCCCGCTATATAACTGAGGAAGAGTACACCGCACGCCTATCTTAGGATAAGAACTAAGGAGGGGAAAGCAAACCGAAGGGGGAAATAAGAGCAATAATCAGCCTTCGGATCTAGGGTTTTTGCTGCGATGCCGAAGAACAAGGGTAAGGGAGGTAAGAATCGGAAGAGAGGAAAGAACGAAGCCGACGACGAGAAGAGAGAATTGGTCTTCAAGGAAGACGGACAGGAATACGCCCAGGTGATGCGCATGCTCGGAAACGGCCGCTGTGAGGCCACCTGCATCGACGGTGTCAAACGCCTCTGTCATATCCGAGGGAAGATGCACAAGAAGGTTTGGATCGCCGCCGGTGATATTATCCTTGTCGGTCTCCGCGATTATCAGGTACAAAATCCTTCTTTTTTATTTTAGATCTTGGGCTATTTTCTTTGGAGTTCTATTTTTTTGTGGTATATTAAATTGAATTAGTCGTCCTTTGATTTACCTCGCTCTTTTTTTTCCAGTGAGGATGTTATCTATTTGGTTTTGGTTTGGATTTTTTTTTCAATATTTTTGTGTGGTGTTGAGAAGTTGTGTAGGTTTGAGTATGTGGTGTTTTCTTTGCCAATTTTGATTTAATGGGTTAGCTCATTGTTGTACAAAGGAATTGTCTCAGTCTTGATTTTGCTGTTTACTTTTTAATTGTAAATTTTTGTGTTGAAAAATTGTGGTTTTGATGATCTTAGATAAAAGATTGACCGTCTTAGATAAAAGATTGACTTATGGAAGTAGTGTGAATGGTATTTCTTTCTATCAAACTATTTCCTTTTTGTTGTAGTATTAGATGTTCAATATGTTACTTATGACCCTTTAGGATCCTTAGATCAGCTCATCTGAATTTTGAGTTGATGTTGCGTATTTTGTGCTTCATCTGAATTTTGAGTGATGTTGCTTATGTTCGTGTGATGTCTAATCGGGTTACAATTTTATAAATATGGGAAATTTTTCAGTAATATCTTCATGTGTGGGCGTGGATGTTGGTTAATGGCTAATGTTAGATTCTAGTTTTGAGTCCTTAGATGGAGATGTGGTCAAGATATGATGATGCTTGTTTTTCATACTATCTACTTTCTGTGCGCTTCTGTCCGTTAAATATCTAATGAGATTACAGTTTATAAGTCCTGAGAGCTTGTCAGCTTTATTTTCATGTGTAGACTTAGATGTTGCTTTCGCCTTGCCTTGGTTCAATTTCTCACCTTCACTTTTTTCTGGCTATTTTTAGATTCTAGTTTGTGGGTTTGGATGGAGAGGTGGTAGACAATCGATAACTATAAGTATATGATTGTTGATTTTTTTTTCCATAGTCTGTCCTTCCTTCCTAGTGTGTGTTTTTGGGCTGAATTGATTGATTTTTTTCTAGTTGGATTCGATTTGATAAAATCTGAACTCCTACTTTCGTGGATGCTATTAGGATGATAAGGCTGATGTGATCCTGAAGTACATGCCGGATGAAGCCAGGTTGTTGAAGGCCTATGGTGAACTGCCCGAGAGCACGAGGCTTAATGAGGGTATTGCTGGAGGGCTTGATGAGGAGGAAGACGGTCCTGGTGACGACTACATTGAGTTTGAGGACGAAGATATCGACAAACTCTGAAGATGGGCTTTTGAGAGCTGTAACTTCTGTTTCAAGATCTCCCTTTCTTCTTTTTTCTCAAGTGGCCTTTTGAATTATTTAGTACAAGGTAGAGAATGTTGTGTTTGATGTGAGGATTTGTGTGGATTTCTCTGTATGGTTAATTTTCGTTGATGCAATAATAGCGAGCTCGGGCTGCTGTTATACAAATTTTTGTTGCTGGTAAATTCAAATTCATGCCGTCGTCTCTTATTGGATACGTAAAATATAGATGGCTATTAACAGAATCATGGAGTCGAACACTAGTCCAGTAAATTAAGGAAGCATTTATTCGAAGGGGACAAATACAATGCATACATATGTCCTAGTCTAAATCACGAGGAGACCAGATCCCTCTTATACAGAGTATATAAATGTAGCGGCATTTATTCAGTTCCAGCAATCTTCTTCTTTAGTGCTTCTATGTCTGATGCCAGTTCTTTTCTACTTGACTGCAAGAATGGGGCATTCCATATTAGTTATCAGGCAATAGACAAAAAGTAGTTAGTTGTAAGACGTAACAAACGATGTTGTATTTTGTACCTTGAAGAGGAGGTAACGGTATACAAACCACCCAGTGTATCCAAGCCCGACCAACTCCATTATCTTGGGCAGCTGAAAGATGAGTTTTTATGGAAACAAAAGTAAAGATGAGAAAAACACACAAGTAAAGGAAAGATGTAAGTAGACTTTGTTGAATAACCTACCAATGGGACTGAGTTAACTGCCCCGACAACGGTAGAAGCTAACCAGATTCCAACAATTGCACCACCACCATATATAATCACAGTAGTTTTGTTCTCAACAGCATCCCACTGATGAAGAAATCATTCAAATGAATGCAGTAGGAAATTGGAATGCGCAAGTTTCCTCGATTGATTAGGGAGTAATTTACCTTTCCCTTTAGGTCGTTGAACAATTCATTGGTATCAAAGGAGCTCTCCTCTGATGAAGAGGCCTTCACAAGGAGCTGGGATGACCTCCTACACTCTGTTTACAACAACATATCAAGCCAAAGAGATTGGTGGAATTCGAAGCAACTTAAGGTTTTAACCAGAAGCACTCAGAAACCAATTCATCAAATTTCTAGACTACATTAGAAATTCCATTCCAAAGGTAACAGGCAAACAGCAGTTCCCCCACTCTAAAGTGCAGAATTCCACATTACAAGCCCAAAAGAGCTTAAGATCTAAGGATTTGCCTATCTGGAGACCTAGAATCGCGGGAAGCATGTGCATTGACAAGCACGAAACTACTAGGACCACCGGCATTTATCAATGCATGGAGCCCTATGAAGTTATGGTATCAATGATGCCACCATCTGACACATTGTATCGCGGCATGTACAATTTTTGAATTCCCCTTAGTATTGATGATACCACAATCCATCTGATGTATCAAGACGTATAAAAATGTGGAGCTCGAATACTCACACGCATAACTTTATGTTCTACAACCCTTCATAAGAAAGGACTTTGCCCAACATGATTGAATCGAGAAAGTTCATTTGACTACACAAGGCAAAAATACAGACTGAAAACCAAAATTTTCCATAGAAAAAACTGATCTTGATCGGTTATATCCATAAGTATACCTTTTCAAGAATTATTACACCACAATAATCGGGCACATTATGTACCAAATTTTCCATTAAAACCGATTTTGATTAGTTTTATCCATAAGTATACAATTACAAGAAACTATTACAACACATTAATCATGCACATTACACCGAAACCAAGAAACTAACATTATTCTAGAATCCAAGTACATACATTACAATCGTACAATCAAAATTTCACTTTAATTAACACCCACCATCTGAGATAGTTAATCACTAACACAAACCCACAATTTTTACAAATGGATAGGAGCCCAAGTACGAGGAGCTGACAAGATTGTACCTTTGAGAAGCTTGAAGGGAGTGACGGAAAGGGAAGAACGTTGGGGCAAGGGGCAGAAGACGGCGGAGGGTTTGGTGGAGGGGAGGCGGTGGAGCAAGACGGCGGTGGCCGCCATGGAAGTGGAAGCTGCCGCTGCCATTTTTGGCTGAAGCCGAAGGAAAATGTGATATCTGCAAATGTGAAAAAAGTGGCTGCTGCTGTTTTGCTAAGCCTCTCTTTCTTTATCTCCAAAGATTATACAAAAATAATTTTTAGGACAATTTTTTTGCTGTCCACATTGTTTTTCAGGGTCAATGTTGAGATGCTTTTATTGGCTGACACGTGGATGAATTTTGCTTTCTGATTGGTTGGTTTCCTATCTTCAAAATCTTGTATGTTTTGTGTCAAATTCATGTTTCTGTTGAGCGTGTATCCACAAAATAATGTCTTGGTATTATGAATCAGATGATAAAAGGTGTATGTATTGTTTTTTTTTACCCGCATCCATTATCTATGGATATGCTTGTCATATTTCGATTTGTAAGATGTTAGCGGGATTCAAACTCACTTAATATATGAATTTTTTTCAAAATCATTATTCATATTAAGAGTGTAACTGAATTTGTACACGTGTCTTCGTGAATGATTTTGATGTTTCTAGAAAATGAAACACTATAGATTAATTGATTATACAATATTATTTTTTATCGGATTCTTGAATGTGTTATGAAAAGTTCGATGCAGTATACATGGACATATGCACGATTATGATTTTTCAGTTTTTGACATTAATTAAAACATTGAATTAGCTATTAATTTTTTTTAAAAAAAAGTTGCGAGGAACTCTTTACTCCTTGACTGAGTTTGACGTGATAGAAATATCTTTAACTTAAATAGCATAACAATCAACAAGTAATAACCCTAATTATTGCCTCTCTCTTCATGGGCTTGATTCTATTATAATGCAGGCTCAACAGTGCTTTAGCTGGAGTATCAAGCCCATTCATATTTAGTTGTGCTTTTCTGTGAAATTGACTGTTGACCCAACATTATATTTATATCATTTAGAAATATTATGAGGCCCGAATAAGACCCACTACCTAAATTTATTAATTATTTGTTAATGTCTACCTAAATTAATTAAATAATACATAAAGACACAATTTATTTAGTTCATATTGACATACAAAATGGCAAGAATACCCATGAATAATTTTGCAAATTTTTAGGTGTTCGTGTTGCTTAGACTCCGGATGTTCTGTTTCTTATTATATTTTCAATATGGTATTGTACTTTATTTTATCTTCTACTTAATGCACATAACATGATATCATAATTGTACATATAAATATGAGATTCAAATACAACATGATGGTTGGAATTTCGTGTGACGCTACATAGACACATAGAGATGAAAAGTTCAATGATTTAAATGAGTAGCTAACTTGAAGACATTTGCTTATCTATGAGAAAGATTCATGATATATATAATATGTATGTAAATAAAAAAAATAGAGATAAGTAGTGATGAAATATCCAAAGTCCAACTAATCCAACTCACACTATTTGATTAAACAAAGTTAGCCAACACCTAAGAACAACTCAAAAGAGGCTTCTTCCCTTTTTTTGTTTAAGTTGCCACCCCTCCACTCTCTCAGCTTCTTATATTAGATTATATTATGCAACAACCAAACTAGAATAGGCCTTCTCTCTCTCTCTCTCTCTCATCACCAGAACTTATTATTCCATTCATTCATTTCTTGCCATCTGCAACCTCTCTCATTCAGCTCCATTCCCTCCAAGAATCCAAGGCAAATGCCAAGGAGACGCCAACAAAATATTCATTCTATCTTTAAACTATTCATTTCAACATTAATCAGCTCCTTAGTTTCTTGATTTAATTATACACTTGTACTGCTTCAAGCCTACGCCCATATACTTCAAGATATATTGTCTCTGCTCATGCTTCATCAATCAAGAAAGCTTGATGACGGCTCTAAAATCACTCAAAGCTAATTAAGGGAGGATCTTTCCCCAAGCTTTTTTTTTCTCAAGAAAACGGCTGATCATCGATCAAATCCTTCAAGCAGAGGAAATCGATCTTCAAAGTTTTCTTGCAAGGTTCGTGTCCAAACATGCAATATTACATGTGTAGTAAAGAGCAGAGATGAGGCATGATCAAGAAGCTGTCTTGGCAGTTTTGATGGGAGCTAAAAGGGATTGCCTCAGCATTTGGATTAATATGTTTTTCGCATTAATGATGTTCAAACATGTTGAAGCATTACAAAACTACTCTCGAGATTCACTAAATTATTTTCTCCACGATTATGCTCTCGGCACTATATTCAGACCTCGTACAGGCAAGCTGTACGAGGTTTCTCCTCCGGCCAACTTTTCCGGCGCCAGAGTTTCGTTTCTTCGGCTCAGAAGTCACAGTCTGTGGAAGAACGGAGCTAATTTAAGCTCCGTGGAAATCCCAGCAATGGCGCTGCCATTGCCTTTCACGAGGAGAGTTGACTTAATGTACCAAAATCTAGGAAACTGGTCAACTTCTTATTACAATGTTCCTAGCTACACATTTGTTGCTCCTGTAATAGGCCTCATGGCCTACGACTCCAACTCGGCGGCGGGCTCGACAGGCCTCCAACTCGTCGAGCTCGATATAAGAGGGGACAGCCCTATTATGGTCCGTTTCGATAATGTTTCATTCCATCAATACGACGTCAGATTGCAGTGCGTTAGGTTCGCCTCCAACGGCACGTTGGCGGAGTTCACCAACGTCACCGGGGGGAGCTCTTGTGTCGCCAGGAATCAAGGCCATTTCTCCATTGTCGTTCCGAGACTACTGAGAGAGAAGAAGGCGGCGGCGATGAAGTGGTGGATGGTCGGAATTCCGGCCGGAGTAATCTTGATCGCTGTTCTTGGAATATTTCTGTGTTGCAAGATGTGTAGGTGGCGAAGTGTGAGAAAAATGGAGAATATTTCTGAGAGAAGTGAAGGTTTGAACACAATTTGGATTGGAAATAGTAGAATGCCTAGTGCTTCAGGTATTAGAACACAGCCAAATCTTGAAAATAGTTATATTCCATGATTGATTCATTTCCATCCTCTTCTTTTTTTTTTCTTTTTCAAAACTGTTTCAATTTTTTGAATATTAGCTCTATTTTCTGTATGTTTTTTAGTTGAAATTGAATTACGTACATTTTTCTGCTGGATCCAATCAGCCGTATTTCATAGACTTATAATTGCACCCTTGTTTTTGATCGAATTCTCACTCACACAAGCACATGCCGATTGCCGACACAAACTAGCTACTAGCAAGTTAAGTTATTTTGAACGCATTTATGAAAGAGACAATGATCATATAAAAAAAAATATATATTCGGACAACCTTTGACTCGGTTGTTTTAAGTATAGTTTAGCGCCGGAGGAAGCAAAAAGCATATTATGTGGTGACGGCCAAGTTGAGTATTTTTTTTCTTTTGGCATCCATCTTCAAATATATCTAAATTATTGTGTGTAGGAGTGGACCATATATTGCAATATGCGTGACAAAATAGATTGTATAATTATATGGAATACAGAAATCAACCACTGAAGATTTGTCTATAGTGTCAAGAAATAACATTATGAATTTCAAGAAAAGTCGTTAGGCCAATTGGTTGTTAGGACATTGCTTTCTCTCCAAAAAAACTATTGACAGATGGTATGACTCTGTTTGTGTGTCTGTGTGTGAATACATAAAGAATCCCAGCTCAGACGTGTGTGTATGTGTGTGAAAATTAGCAGCTCAGACAATCATCATAAATGAATATGTATATATATACACACACTTTATTTTCTTGTTTTTGTATTCAGATGAGAAATTCCAAATGTTTATAAATGAGCTGAAGATGGAGTGATTGATGGACAGCAGAGACATCACATCGTCAAAAAAAAAAAAGTATAACTAGACAGAATTGCTGCTTTCTGGAAAAAATGCAAACATTTTTTTAAATTAATTTGTGATGAAAATGATGTTGCGATTCCCTCTAATTTGTCAAGACTTGAAACTTGAGAAATCTTCATTAATTATGACAGGCATCACATATTCAAGTGTTTAATAGTAGTAGTATTCTAATGTAAAAAACTTAATCATTGGTTACTCTTAAAGATGGGCTGGTCTCTTGGTCTCAGGTCACGCGGACTGGCCGAGCTTTTATGTCAGATGGCCGGTTCGGCCCATCCAACCGAAACGCTTAAAAAAATTTAAATTTTAATGACACGACCTCACCCAAACTCATAATAATTAATATATTCTTTTAAATCAGTGCCGACGTCATCAAACAAAATTAATATATTTCTTTTAAATCATATGAAATTAAATTTAAAAAAATTATACACCATATATTGGGATGTAACAAACATTAATTGTGATTAATAAATTGTACGTAGTTGATATGTAATAAACACTAATTGGATCAATGAATAAACCCTAATTGAGTTGGAATAAATTTATACAAGCCAACTATCATACATATATTTTTCAAGTAATATTTTTCAGTATTATAAATGATACTTTTATTAGAGATATTTTTTGGCTAGTTTGAGTCGGGTTTCACGGTGGTCTAACGCAAGCACTGCGTCAAACCGCCTGTGGTGTTTGTGCTCGAAGAATTAGAACGAGAAAATCATGTTAAGTAAGTAATGATGGGATGATTTTATTAGTTGATCCAGCTAGCTAGGACCAATCATGTTTCCATTGTCTTTGCTACATCTGATCGAGTGAGAGTAAGTTATCAATCATTAATTTTCTGAGTATTAATAAATTTATGAAATGAGAAATGGGGACTAGAAATAGAGCCATTGAGAATAGCATCAGCAACAATCTTATTTGCTGCTTCTGTGGCGTGAATCCCATCCCAGCTTACATAGTTGTAGGGATCACTGCAAGCTCTGGCAGTCAAGTTACGACCGTTGATTAACTTGGTGTTCCCACAGTAAACTTTCTGGTCAAAATTGTATGCACCACCACCATATCCACAACATGCTTTGGTTCCATGTTTTAGCCCTGTCCAATGTTCCAAGATCAGAGAGAGAGAACTGTTTTCTTGATTTTATAGCATGCATGCAGCATATCATACCATGAGAAGTGGGATGCTGGAACAGCTCTAGCATGACAGAATGTATGTCTGTATAAACAACATTTGCATCAGCAATCTCTTTTCTTGTCTGTTTCAATGCTGCCTCCAACATAGTATTGTAGTCTACTACAGCATTGTTGTAAGAGACCATGCATCCAAACGAGTCGATGTCAGAGCTGTTGTGAGGCAGCTCCACCAAGAATGCAGGGTAGCAACCTATTGGAGCTAGATTGAACACCATAAATGTTCTCCCTCCTAAGCGCGGTTAAGTATTAGCCCGTTTTCACAGGAAATAAAGGGATCGGATATGATGATCACAAAACGCCGCCTACTTCACCTTTATGGTGCTAGCAATTTGGGACACTACTTCAGGCAGATACTTCTTCACTCCACTCATGCCTATAAATGCTATATTTCCAGTGAAATCATTTTGGCCAATGTAAAATGTGTAGAGAGATTTTCCAAAAATACTAGGTGGAGGAAGCTTGGCTTTTCCTGCACAAGGTAAAAAAAAATCCCACGTAATGCTAACTACATCAAGATTATGAACCTGTGTACACCAAAAGTTGGATTTGATCACGTTAGTATCTTTAGGCAACTTCTGTACCTGAAGAGTGAAGTTCATCGACTTTCGCCTTAAATTGCTTCATTTGATTGAGCTGAATAGCAAGGGCAAAAGGGCTGACTCCTGTAACAAATAATGAAGTTTGTGGCAAACGGACGGTTGATGCCAATGTTGCAAAGTTGGCACCATGTCTGAAATCAGATCCTATTGACTGCAGATATGGGCTCAAGAATGGTAGCCCCAGAGCTTGTGCTGCATTTCCCCAACACAAAAACGTAATAGAAAATCTTGTACCATGAGCATAACAGGAACATGTTATGAGTTACTGCAAGTTGAACACTGCAGAAAATGTCTGAATCCAACCATTATTGGATTATGACAAAGAAACTCCTATTATTGCCAGCTATGATGTTTTTGTCACTTAACTCAGATTTTTGTAGGATTCCTAAAAAGTAACTTATGCTTCGAGAGTAACAGAGAAAAGGCCTAATCATGATCGATGGACCAATATAGTCACGGGCTGCAATCGTTTTTAACATAACTCAATCACTAAGCAAGCTCTACACAGACACATGCTGGCCTTAATTAGAAGGCGCTTAGTGAGATTTAATCACAAAACCACCAACTAAGCCACCCCACCCCAATTAACGAGGCTTTCTTTATTGCTTAATTTTCTACTACTACTATTACATATATAATAGTTGAATACTCAAGAAAATAACCATGAATGAGTGTACCTAAAAAGTCGACAATGACCCTGCCATCCGTTGCTCGTCCGGCCGGCTTGTTGAAGTAAGTCATGCCATAGGGCAGCCTCTCTGATGGAAAAGCAGCATAAAATCCTCCCGTGTCGGAATTCGAGTCTCCAAAGTTGAAGATGGCCTTGAAACCATGTTTTCCTTCGATTCTTGCAGCCATGATCACTGCAAAAAACAGCAACTTTTGCCTTAATGAGCTTCTGCTAACTTCAAGATTCATTCTTGAATCTCCGACTCTCTCTCTTTCTGTGTATGTGTGTGATTTTTCTGATCAGTTCATTAGAAAGTTACTGGATAGAGCTTATGTTTGTGTGCCAAAATGTGACATTTTGGAGACTTGTCTATTAGCATTTAGCAGGAGAAAACAAGAAAGACTGTTGTGGCTGTAACTGACCACATGTGACAAACACACACAGTATTGTGACTTTCTGCATAATTTTTGCCACATACTCAACAATCTTGTACAAATCCCAATCTTGGTCCCGACGTAACATCTAGCGCCTTTTACAACAGTGATTTTGAGGTAAGAAATTATTAATTAGTTGTGTTCTGTTCTTAGATATATAAATCTAAGCATGTTTTCAGTTTTCACGTAAAGTAACAGAATTATTGACTTAATTGCTTCAAATTTCGGAGTAACTATACTGCACTGTTTTCAATATTTATCTCTTACTAATTACTATGTTTCAACCTCGTACTTACATGATACATGCAGAAACTATAAAGTACGAAACTAAAACAAGAAAATGAATGAATAAGTAGAAGAAAAAAAACAGAGAGAGAGAGAGAGAGAGAGAGGTCCAGCATGCATGGCCCTTACTTTTATCTCAAGATTATGAACATAAAACTCTGTCGGTTGTCAGTGTTCATAGTGACGACAGAATGCAGATTTCTTTTCACATTTCAGCACACAATGATTATTCCAAAAGATCATGTAATTCATACATCAACCAATAGGCTGAATATTCACATAATGTTGAATACAAAATTCAGAAAAAAAAAATGATCCGCTGAGAATAGAATATAATTAAGGCATCATCTTATTAAGTTGTAATGTTCAACAACTCAAACCATGGGATGTAGGCAGGCCGCCCCTCAGATTTGGAAGCCCCATGTCTGATGTCACCAATAAAAATAGCGGTCCTGCCTTATATAATAAAATTAAATATGCTAAACATCAAATATTTTTAAACGTGTTAAAAACTCTTAACTTTCTATTTTTGCATCTTTTTCTAAAATAAGAAAAAAAAAACAAATATATTTTTTTCATATTAAATGAAAACTATAAATATTAAAAATTGGCGCTAAATGGGGCTGGAGATGCAAACATGGCCGATTTGGGCCCCAGAAGTGTAGAGCCCGCTAAAATAAAGCCTCCACTTTGAAATGGATTGGGCCTCTGATATCTACACTTCTGAATGCTGGTCCACTACCATACAAACATTATTAACCTAAAACTACGAGGACATTTGTTCAAGATATTAATTTTGTTACATTTAGGAGCCATAAGAAAACTATTATCAGTTTAAAATCTAAAAATATTATACTTTTTACTCTTTTTAGCTTATACTTTACAATGATATCACTACTTTGATCAAAGTTTAGAAATTTATTAAAAGTGGTTAATAACTAAAACAATGTGATTTTGAATCTGGAATTAAAATATAGTTGAAATTTTCATTTAATTTGTTGTGGTGCGGTGCAATCTGAATGAGAATAGAAGAATTTTCCCAATAGGATTGGATGATGGGGATTCATTCCTCGTCAATAAGCATCACATCATGGACAATTTGCCTTAAATTCCACGTCATCCATGTATTGCGACATAATCACATGCGTTGCTATTTTACTATTTCAAGATGCGGGACACGTCACCCCATCTCCAACGATTCCTTTTCTGCCACGTCCTCCCTTTCTCAACCGCAAATCACGCATCTCCATAAATCTTCAAAACCCAATCCAACGCCCCTAATCACCCTTTGCATACGTCATCCTCATTTTCTCCGGCCTACTCCTTCCGTTAATATTTATTCGCCAAATATATGCCTATGTCCCTGAATATTTAGATCATTTTTTTAAAAATGTCCTCAACTTTAAATAATATCAAAATATGTTCAGAATTTTAACATTTTTTCTGACAATGTCTTGAACTCTGAACCTTTATCCAAAAATAATCTGAATTTAAGAAAATACAAAAAATGTCATGAACTTTCCATTTTTTTTTTGTAAAAATGTCATGTGATTCAATTTCGAGCGTCAGATTAATGATGAGACATACCGAAGTCCAGCATGTCAAAATGATGTGGAATTTGTATTTTTTTTAAATAAATAAATAATGACAACATTATTATCCGTTTTTATCTCTAAAATCGTAACTTCTTGTTCCACCAAATCTCTCATTATCAATCCAATTTCAAAGCTTTTTATTCCTTTCAATATTCTCAATCATAATGGAAAAAGAAAAATAAATGATTTCTTTTGATTCCTCCGTAAATCCCAATCTAGACAGAACCAACCTAATTTGAAGAAAAAATTATGTGCCATTCAAATTGAGATTTAAAAAGAAATTCACTTCATTTTGACATGCTAGATTCTTGTATGCCTCGTCATTAATCCGACACCGAAAATTGAATTTCGGAACATTTTTACAAAAAAAAAATAGAAAGTTCAGGACATTTTTTTGTATTGTTTGAAGGTCAAGACATTTTTAGAAAAATGTCAAAGTTCAGGATATATTTTGGTATTATTTAAAGTTCATGACGTTTTTTTTTTAAAAAGGTCAAAGTTTAGGACATAAGTATATATTTGGTCATATTTATTTTTATTCCAACTCTCAAATGATCTAAAAAAATATCATCATCATTCATAAATAATCATTTCAATACTTAACCTATATCTTTTAGTCCAAATATTTAAATGGCATAGAAAATCGCTTGTACCACATCATATACAAATGAAGTCATTTTGGAAAAAAAATTATTTCACATCAATTATTCAAAGTCTTAAAATTGAACCCATGTTAAATACTCCCTCCGTCCCAATTATATAGTCTCATTTCTCCTCGCACGTAGATTAAAAATATTTATGAAAACAAGATATTAAAGCTAAACTTCCAATAACACCCTCATTGAATATTTATGACTTTCAACTTTTAAGTTGTTATTTTTTTAATTTCCAAGATTCAATAAGGGTTTATTTGTACATTACTATAAAAATTAATAATATTTATAGTAATGGAACTATATAATTGAGAAACCTCAAAATAGTAAAAGAGACTATATAATTGGCACGGAGGGAGTATGTGATAAGTTCAGAAAATGAGGTATTACATTGTTGTTCATGAAAGGTCGGGACATTTTTGTGAATTATTTGAAAGGTCGGGCTAAAAAATTATATTAACCCTTAAGTCTGTAATAGTACCTTTATCTTTTTTCTTTTTTAAGTAATTATATTGTGTTCATCTTCAAATCTACCTATACTACTTTTAAATTTAGTTTTTTTTTTAATTATTAATTATAATTAAATATATAAATTTTGATACAATTTACAATTTAGACATAAAGTTTGTAATTAATTCCCAAACTTTTTTATTTAATTTTATTTTGCAAAAAGGACACCCCTAATTTTTTTCTAGCTAATGGAAATGACATGCCATGAAATTTTTTCACATGGACAATTTGAATTACTAATAAATACATGAATTTAAAGTTTGCAATCGTAATAAAATTTTATATTTTTTTACAAAATGGACACGCCTAAATTTTTTAGACAAACAAAAAAAAAATGCATTCTAATATCTCCTCCTTGAGCCCTCGAGCTCATTAGTCTCAATCTTCACGAACGCAAATCGGAATCCGAAGTTATAACATACATCACAATTCATAGTGACGAGATGCTTAGCTTGGATCTTAATCTACAACCTTCAATTCATGTTCACCATGTCTATCTTTTATGAATATAATCTTCAATTCCTTCATAATTTCGCATGCTTCATTTCATCTTTATTGTTCGTTTAAATGAGTTTTTTAGATGATTTTCTAATCTTTTTTTTTTTCTTCTCGAAAATAGTATTATGCTCTTTGCCTATTTTTTTTTTGTTAAGGAGGGCTACGTGCACCACGAACCGTCGCGGGAATTTGATGATCTCATATAAGTCGTTTTGAGTTGTTTTCTAGATTTATCGCTTTATTAATTGATTTGAGTTAGTTTTTTAAGATTTGAGTTTTTAGGCATGAGGGTTGGACAAGAATAGATTTATTATTTTTTAGATACAAAACGACATCATTTTGTGTGGAGGATCACTGCAAAATGATGGCGCTTTTGTGGCACGTAAATTTTTTTGTTTGCCAGAAAAAGTAGACATTTCTATTTTGTGAAAATTACAAAATTGAGTTTAAATTACAAGTTATGTCAAAAATCATGTATTTATTTGCAGAGATCTTGTCCGTCGCGTATAAATTTTTCATGCCACTTCATTTTTTCATTTGTCCCAAAAATTAGGTGTGTCTATTTTGCAAATATATATACACACATATATATATATATATATAAGTTTGGGTATTAATTACAAAATTTTAAAGTTCGTGTCTACATTGCAAATAGTGTCAAAAATTATCTATTTAATCATAACTAGTATTTTGCATGTACGTTGTATGAATTTAAATATTTTTAAATTGATATTTTAGTTTTTGAACATGGCCACATTGTAATTGAATTAGAAAATATTAAAGATGGATCTCAAATGTAGTCAAAATATTTATATATGATTAGACAAATGTCGTATAGTTGGTTAGAGATCTTCTTTACATATCCTAATAATTACATTTAACTTTTGAAAGAATATAAATATACATTATATAAATATACATATAGGTTTACCAAATATCACAACATCAGTTAAATTAATAAAGCATGATTATAAGTGTCATTTTATTAAGTTTTCAAAGTACCCAAATAAAAATATGATTTGTTTTTAGGGAAAAATATGGTATTAATTATGAACGATATACATAACTTGAGTTGTAGAACACAATTAGGCCCGATATAATTTTGTTATTTTAATTTACACATGTTGTATTTTTTACATAATCATTTTTTATTTAAACAATAGTAAAATTGATATATATATCTTTTTGATGTAGCAATTATTTTTTTAAATCTTATAAGGATTTTCTTTAAATTGTCATAACAATTTTTTGCTCTATAGTGTTACCTACTAAGTAATGCAATTGTTCTCCTAAAAAAATCATGTAATTGTTGGTATTAAAACATTTAACTTTGTGCGACTATTTTTCTCATAGAAGGACTATAATTACAAAAAACAATTGTAGGGTTTGGCAAAAAAAAAATACATTACAGAAGACAAGAAAAGTATATTGCATGTTTAATAAAAAAAAATTCAACAATTTTAATATAAAATGAAACTCTGATTTTAAGAGAAAATGTGTGAGTGTGTTTGCCTTTATTCTAGATTCACATCTTCATTTCCATGCACCACTCCTAAAATAGGTGTGAATCACCAGTCCTTTCATCTTTTACGACTTTACCTTCTCAAATATAACTTGAATATTATACAGAGTAATTTAAAGTGTTTTAAAAAAAATTATTTGTAAATGTAAAACAACTATGATTCTTATAAGGATCATAAATTTAATTAGGAAAATGTAATCACTTGGAATGAATAAATTTTTAATATTTTAATATAAAAGTGATTGATTACAAAACCATATAAATAAGCTCAGAAAATGAACACATAAGAATTTGACCAATCACAATATCAAATAGCTGGCGGTTACAATATTAAATAAGTATAATTAGTGTTAATTCATAAAAGAAATGGTGAACTTCACTATACGTAAATGTTAAAATGAAATTAAAAGGAGAAATAAAAGAGTTACAGTATCAAATAAATAGAATTAATGTTAATTATTAAAATAAATAGTGAGTTTGATCATGTACCTAAAAAATATTAAGTAAGAAAAAAAAAAGAAAAAGTGGCAGAGTTACAATATTAAATAAATAAAATTGATGTTAATTGTCAAAATAAGTGGTGGACTTGATCACATACTTAAAAAATATTAAATAATGGAAAATATTGGAAGGTGGTAGAAATAAAAGAAAATATCATAAAATTAAATAAAATATAAAAAATGAAAAGGCAAAAAAAAAATGAAAAAATGAAAAAAAAAACGGTGTTGTGGAGGGTTCAACACCATGAGTCTATGATCAACAGTTATTGGGGCTGCTGTAAAACCATTCCGCCTCAATTTATTTTTTGGACATTTTTAACAAAAATATTCTCTTAAATTGTTATAAACTAGAGAGAGACGAGAGAGAATATCAATTATATGTATTCAATATGAGGACCAAATGCATCTATATATAATAGTACAAGAGATAGGGTTTTAGAGTTAGTAACTTGCCAATCACTCATATCATATATATCTATTAGATATATTTACAACAACCCCTCTTGAGTGACCAATCTCTAAAACAAATGTTGCCTCATTAAAACCTTGCTAGAAAACCCATTGGAAAAAAATCTAGTCGAAGGAAAAAGAGTACAACTGCTCCCCTGATCTTGAGATCACTGTAGATCTTTGAGTCGGCGCATGCCGATCTTGTGTACCAACTTTCTGAATGTTGATGTTGGTAATGCCTTTGTGAATAAGTCCGTCAAATTGTCACTTGAGCGAATTTGTTGAACGTTGATATCACCACTCTTTTGGAGATCGTGTGTGTAGAATAACTTGGGAGAAATGTGCTTCGTCTTATCACCTTTGATGTATCATTCCTTGAGTTGCGCGATGCAAGCAACATTGTCTTCATACAAAACAATTGGATTGATCTTTGATGAAGCTAATCCGCACGACTCTTGGATGTAACTTGTCATATTTCTCAACCATACACACTCTCGACTTGTTTCATGGATTGCAATGATTTCAGAATGATTTGAGGATGTTGCAGTCAAGTTTTGCTTCACAGACTTCCATGATATAGCAGTTCCGCCACATGTGAAAACATAGCCATTTTGTGACTTGGCTTGATGTGGATCGGATAAAAATCCTGCATCTGAATACCCTACCAGAGAAGAATCGGAATTTTCCGAAAAATATAATTCAAGGTTTATGGTACCCTTCAGATAACGTAGAATGTGCTTAACACCATTCCAATATCTCAAAGTGGGTGCAGCGCTATATCTTGCGAGAAGATTTACAGAAAAAGCTATATCTGGTCTAGTATAATTAGCCAGATAAGTTAATGCTCCAATGGCACTTAGATATGGTACTTCAGGACCAAGTATCGTTTCACCATCTTCAATAGGTCGGAATGGATCTTTCTTCGTATTAAGAGATCTAACGACCATTGGTGTTGCTAATGGATGTGCATTATCCATGTAAAAGCGTTTTAACACTTTTTCTGTATATGTGGATTGGTGAATAAACGTTCCTTCTCGGACACGTTCAATTTGCAAACCAAGACATAATTTTGTCTTTCTCAAATCTTTCATCTCAAATTCTTTCTTCAAATATTCAGCAGTTTTATTGAGCTCTTCAGGAGTCCCAATTAAATTCAAATCATCAACATAAACTGCTATAATTGCAAATCCACTTTCGGTTTTCTTTATGAAAACACAAGGGCAGATATCATCATTTTTGTATCCTTCTTTCAACAGATACTCGCTCAATCTATTATACCACATACGGCCAGACTGTTTCAGCCCATACAATGATTTTTGCAGTTTAATTGAAAACATACTTTTGGGTTTTGACTTTAATGTTTCAGGCATTTTAAATCCTTCACGGATTTTCATATATATGTCATTATCTAATGACCCATATAGATAGGCAGTTACTACATCCATAAGACGCATAACAAGCCTTTGTGACATAGCTAGACTAATCAGAAATCTGAAAGTAATCGCATCCATTAGTGGAGAGTATGTTTCCTCATAATCAATTCCTGGTCTTTGAGAGAAACCTTGCGCTACGAGTCTTGCTCTATATCCCGTAACTTCATTTTTCTCGTTTCTCTTTCTAACAAATATCCATATGTATCCAACAGGGGTTTCAGATTCCGGAGTTAGGACTATAGGTCCAAATACTTTCCGGTTATCATAGGAATTTAATTTCATTTCCATAGCTCTTTTCCACATTGGCCAATCATTTCTCTGTTTACATTCTGTAACAGATTTTGGTTCAGGATCCTCATTTAAAATTTGATGAGCTATATGAAAGGTGAATATATCATCTATAATGATATGTTCTCTCTCTAGTATCTGATTGGAAGATACATAATTTATTGAGATCTCATGATTTTCAGATACATGTAATTCTTCAGGAATTACATTACTTTCATTTGATTGATTAATCATTTTCGTCATTGTTTGGTTTCCATCATGCCCCTTTCTTTTCCTAGGCACAGAATCTTTGAAACCAATTGGTCGACCACGTTTTTTGACGAATTTTAGACTCATTTGCTACCAAAGCTATTTGTCCTTCAGGGACATCAATTTTGGCTTGAGTATTTGCAGCATGTATGTGAGATTGTGTCACTTTTCTTGTATCTACAAAAGCATCAAGAAGTTGGTTTACAATTTTTTGCAAATGAATAATCTTTTCAACTTCTTGTTCACATTGATTAGTTCGAGAATCAAAATGTGACAAGCTTTTCTCATTCCAAGATATTTCCTTGTGCTTTTCTGGATGTAGATTTGTTCCATATAATGTTGAAAATGTCATTTCATCAAAATGACAATCTGCAAAACGTGCAGTAAATAAATCACCCGTTAAAGGTTCAATATACCTTATAATCGAAGGTGAATCAAATCCAACATATATTCCAAGCCTTCGTTGGGGACCCATTTTTGTTCATTGTGGGGGTGCAATTGGGACTTGAACCGCACAACCAAAAGTTCATAAGTGAGAAATATCTGGTTCTCGACCAAAAATAATTTGCATTGGGGAGTATTCATGGTTGGCCGATGGTCTAATAGGAACTAATGTTGCCGCATGTAATATGACATGACCCCAAGCAGTAGTTGGGAGTTTTGACTTCATAAGTAACGGTCTAGCAATAAGTTGAAGACGTTTAATAAACGATTCTGCTAAACCATTTTGAGTATGGACATGAGCGACTGAATGTTCAATCTCAATTCCAATAGTCATACAATAGTTTTCAAATTCTTGAGACGTAAACTCACTAGCATTATCAAGATGAATTCTTTTAATTGAATTATCTGGGAATTGAGCTTGTAATTTTATAATTTGAGCAAGTAATCTAGCAAATGTTGCATTTCTAGTAGAAAGTAAACATACATGTGACCATCTAGAAGAATCATCAATCAATACCATAAAGTATCGAAAAGGGCCACATGGTGGATGTATAGGTCCACAAATATCTCCTTGAATTCTCTCTAAGAAAGATGAAGATTCAATATTAACCTTCATATATGAAGGTCTAATGATTAACTTGTCTTGCACACAAGCATCACATGGGAATTCATTTGTCATAAAAATCTTTTGATTCTTCATGTTGTGCCCATATGAATTATTGATTATTCGGCGCATCATAGTTGCTCCAGGATGTCCAAGCCTATTGATAACCATGGATTTTACATGCATTTGTGTAGTTGTATGGCTCATATTCGTAGAGTAATGCGTGCGCTTGTTGAGTTTTTATGCTAGTTTCGAGTTTCCGTGTGCTTTTTGATGTTTCGGTGTTTCTTATGCAAGTTTGAGCTGAATTTGAGATTTATGCAAGATCCAATTCAAGGAGAAAAGTTACTAGAAAGATAGAGGATCAAGAGAGGGTCGCAATGCAACTTGAATCGGGTCAATCGGATGAGAAACGAGGGAGAACGGAGCAAAACGGCGGAGCGTGTCGGAGGATGTGCGCTGGCACGGACCGTGCTGTCCAACGGCATGGCCCGTGCCATTAAACATGCAATTTTCGGAGCCTCGGTAGCAACGGCACGGGCCGTGCTGCCAACGGCACGGTCCGTGCCGCCTTGTTCCGAAAATTGGGCTCTGTTTCCTTCCTTGTTGGGCTCTGTTTTTCCCCAACTATATAAGGCTCTGCCTTACACGTTTTTTACACACTTTATTCATTATTTTAGAGTTCAAAACTTATTTTTTTACTTTCGAGGTTTGCTGTGAACATTCAACATTGAAGAATTCAAGTTTTAATCAACGAATCGTCATTCCGGTTTTTCTAATCTATTGCATATTTATATTATATTTATGATTATTCTTAGTTCTATTATTTCTATAGTTTTAATTATGCGTGAGTAGTCTTTTATTAATTCTAGGGTTTGCAAAGCATGATTGAAGCTATGTATTTAATTTAATCTTGTTATTTTTCCCTTCCGATTATTGTGTTCAATTGTTCAAGAGCTTTTGATTTCATGCTTAATTACTGATCACAATTGATGCATGCTAGCTAGTCAATTTAAGTCTTGGCGGAGATAATTAATTACTGGGATTAATTGAATAATTTGATACACATTCTAAGGAATCTGTAGGGGAATTTAAATCTGTGATTCTATCGAGAGTTAGTAAATTAACCTAGAGACGAAAGTAATAGGTTGTTTATTAATCTGCTTCTACCTTGAGACCTGGCGGAGATAGGTAGATATATTTTTGATTCCTCACCTTTAATCGGATTAAAATTGGGAAAAATTAGGATTAAATTGAATTATAGTGGATACATGTGTGCTGCATTCCCTAGGACTAATATTTCATTAATTGATTGAGTTTGATTATTTGTTTAATTAATTTATTTGTGTCTTTTGAAGTTTGTTTATTTTCTCTTATTTTATTTAAATTTGTGCCTAGTTTTAGAAGTCTTATAATTGGTAGCCTGGATAATAGAGAGTTGTTAGCTTAGTACTCAGTATTTATCAAATATTCAGTCCCTGTGGATACGATACTCGATTCGCTTGCTATATTGCATTGTCCTGTGTTAGTTACAGTTTAGTGCATAATAAATAGTGCATCAACTTTTTGGTGCCGTTGCCGGGGACTGAATTTGATTTTTACACTGATATTATTACTGACAATAATTTATTACTTCAGGTAGTGTATGAAAACAAGGTCTACACAGCCACACGTAGATCCGGTTCCTAATTCCCCTGATCGAGCTCATAGACAGAGGAATAAGGAGCGCAGATTAAAAGAGAAAGAGATGGCAGCCAACAACGAGACTGAGATGGAAGCATTGGCTAGACGTCTGCAAGAGATGGAGCAGAGACTTGCTCAACAGGCGGAGCCCGAACTGGAAGCAGCACCTCTAAATCAGCTGTATCGGGCTCCAACTGACAGATATTTAGGCACTGGATGGGGTGGCGGCATAGCCGCGAATAATTTCGCGCTCCGTCCTGCTCTGATTAACATGGTCGCTACCCAACAGTTTGGCGGACGGGCTACGGAGAATCCAAATGCTCATCTGGATGCATTTTTGGATATCTGTGACACCATCAAGATGAACGGTGTCAGTGACGACATCATTCGCATGAGGATGTTCGTCTTTTCTCTGAAGGATCGAGCCAAGGAATGATTCAAAAGCTTAGACAAGACGTCCATTACTACATGGGACCAGATGTGCCAGGCGTTCCTTGCCAAGTACTTTCCTCCATCAAAGGCGCAGAAGATCATTGCGGACATCACCCATTTCACTCAGATGGGGGATGAGTCCATTTATGAGGCCTGGGAGAGATACAAAGATTTGTTGCGGTCTTGTCCACAACATGGATTCAACACAGATCAACAAGTCACACACTTCTACAGTGGCTTGACGATCAATATAAAGAGATTGGTGGACGCCTCAGCTGGAGGATGTTTGGTAAATCGCACTGCGGCTGAAGCACTACGGATCATTAAGGAGATGGCGGATACCAGTTATCAGTGGTCGATGGAGAGACGAGAAACAAGGCCTGCTGCAGTATTTGATTCTGGAATGGATGATCTGAGGGCCGAGATTGAGGAATTGAAGAAACAAATTCTTGAGGAGCGACGTGCGCACATGGATGTGAATGCAGTGCAACAACAAGGTTCTAAATCCTCTGCAGTGGAAGGCGTGAATTTTGTCAATCAGAAAAACTACGACAGAGGCCAGCAAGGATTTCAGAGCAACAACATGGCGTATCACCCGAACAATAGGAATCATCCGAATTTTTCCTATGCTAACCCCAACAACGCCCTGTAACCTCCGGGTTTTGTTGCTCCTGCTGCAGTCCCCGCTGAGCAAAAGAAGCCATCACTGGAAGACATGGTGGCACAGTTGATTTCTAATCAAAACTCATTCATCGGGGCCACCGGTACAAAGATTACGCAAATTGAAGGGACCGTGAGCGCCTTATCGAAGCAAGTGAATATGCTGGAAGTCCAAGTGAGCCAACTAGCAAACCAAGTGGCAACTCAACACAAGCCGGGACAGTTTCCAAGCCACACTGAGGTTAACCCGAATGCGCACTGCAATGCCATTCAGGTGGTGTCTGGCGCCGCGCATCCTTCTGCACCAAAATTGGCGCCTCCTTCAGCTCCAAAGGTGGAGCCACCTGTGTCACTTCCTCCTCCTTCAAATTCTGCTGCTAATCATCTGTTCGACGTCTTAAAGAAGGTACACATCAATATCCCTCTTCTTGATACTTTACGAGGTTTACTTGGTGGAGTTAAAATCTTGAAAGAGGCCGTCACGAGAAAGAAAAAGGTAGAGGCTATCGAGATGGTTCATCTGGTGGAAGAGTACAGTGATTGGCTGCAAAAGAAGCTACCGTTGAAGATGGCAGATTCGGGTAGCTTTACTATTCCTGTGAAGATTGGGAGATCCTATTTTGAGAGAGTGCTATGCGATTCTGTAGCTAGCATAAATTTGATGCCTTTCACTGTCTACAAGAGGCTGAAATTGGGAGCGTTGAAGAAGATTGAGATGGAAATCCAGCTTGCGGATAGATCCTTTGCCAAGCCACGAGGAATCATCGAAGACGTGCTTGTCAAAGTGGCGAACTTGATGTTTCCTGCAGATTTTGTGGTAATGGACATGCCTGAAGACCCCAAGATGCCTCTAATCTTGGGGAGACCATTTCTTGCTACTTATGAGGCGGAGTTGGACATGAAGAGAGGCACGATGACTTTGGGGATTGATAGAGAACGAGTTATTGTTCGAAATCCTCCACCAAAGGATATCCCGCAGTGTGATGATGTGAGTTTGGCCCACAGCTTCATGGACGATGTGAATGACAAGCCGGAAGAGAAGCTAATGATGAAGACGTCTCCAACGCATGTTCCGAAAGCTCCAAAAGCACAACTATTTGAGATGTGCATGGTTGTACAAGACGATGGAGGATTTTCTACAGCTCTAGCTCCAAAGAAGATGAGAGTTAAATTTCGGGTCTTCCGAAAGAAGAATGTGAAAGGAGCTATGCTCGTTGCAGTGGCACCAGAGAAGCCAACAGTGGCAGTGGGTAACAGTCCTCGAAAGGGGCGACAGTTCTGTTGGTTGGACTGCTGTTTTAGACCTCTTTGACTGCTGAGGTATCGTCTAGCTAAAGACGTTAAATAAAGCACTGGATGGGAGGTAACCCATCATTTTATCTGCTTTGTTTTCTTTCTTTGCTTTTGTTTTGTGTTTTGTTTTAGTGTGCTAACTAGTAGAAAGGCGTTTGGAGCCCAAAAGCTATTCTGAGATCATCCATGCTGGGTTTCGAGGTCCTTTTCTCCATGTTGGTGTACGGTGAGTTCGTTCCAAATAAATCTTTATTTAGTTCCCTCCAAACTTATTCTCTTTGCAGTTGAATAAGTTTGAGGGAGGGGGATGGATTCGATATGTTTGGCACATGTTTTGTTTCTTAGTGTCTTTTGCTTTTGTTTTTGTGGTTGAAAGCCATATTTTTGGTGAACTCGTGAAATGCTAATGATGAAAAGGAGCGTTGTTTTGAAAAATATTGCATGAATTTGATGGATCTTGACTTGTTTGAATTGATGTACTCGAAATTGAAGTAAATGAAGCATGAATAGTCCTATGAGCTTTTTGAGCCT
The DNA here is from genome assembly GCA_026008535.1 of Perilla frutescens. Lineage (NCBI taxonomy): Eukaryota > Viridiplantae > Streptophyta > Magnoliopsida > Lamiales > Lamiaceae > Perilla > Perilla frutescens. The sequence goes on along the minus strand of BRKX01000002.1, from coordinate 38,207,614 downwards.
TAACTGTATATCAATGCACAATTTGATTTCTTTCATGAGTGTTTGTCGTGCATGCTTTGGTGTGTCTAGAACTTGCCATGGTTTCTATTCGAATAATCTCGATTATCTGTAGAATTTAGAAGTGATTTGAGGCCATCTTTTCATAGCCACATCAATTCCTAAACACTAACCAGAAAAATTGATCCTTGCTAGCCAATTTTGAGCCATAATTACCTTTTGTTCATGAACTTGGATGTTAGGGGGTTCGGAAGGTGAATAAGGGTATCTTGTTGTGGAAAAAATAGTGTTTTTGTGGAGAAAGAATGGAGATGTTGAAAGTGGGGTAGAAAATATTCTCATAGGCTCGTGAAAGAAAAAGAAAAAAAAAACAATCGAAAATATAAGAAAAAAATTGTGTGGAAGAGAAAAAAAAGCCAAATATTGAAAGGTAGCAATTGAGAATGTTTGCTATTTGTTGGCTTATTTGTATTTTTGTTGTTGAGATGAGCATAAGAGAATAATGTTTTGAAGTGTAAGGGAGTTGAAAAGAGTTGTGAGTGTGTTGAATTTTCGAGTCACTTAGCCAAATTTCCTAACCTTAACCAATGTCCTGACATTACATCCTAAATCAAAGACCTCATTGATCTTTATTCTTCTATGATTGAGTATGAGTGTTTTAGACGATTGGCAAGCTTATGGTTAACACTTTTGTATTTACATTGGATTCGATGAACGTTATTTGATACACTTGTGAGATGAGCGATACACATATCGGTGAGGTTCATGCTTTGTTTATGGATATTAATTGTGCTGAGATTTGGATGAGTTGATGGATGTTGAATTTATGCAATTAAAATTATTTTGAGCATGTTCGTGAAGCATTTATGATCAAGTTTACTTGTTCTCCTCCATGTTTATATTTTCTTAATGTTCTTCTCATTGTTCGAGGACGAAAAATGGTTCAAGTTTGTGGGAGTGATAAACATGGCTTTTACATGCATTTGAGTAGTTGTATGGCTCATATTCGTAGAGTAATGCGTGCGTTTGTTGAGTTTTTATGCTAGTTTCGAGTTTCCGTGTGCTTTTTGATGTTTTGGTGTTTCTTGTGCAAGTTTGAGCTGAATTTGAGATTTATCCAAGATCCAATTCAAGGAGTAAAGTTTCTAGAAAGATAGAGGATCAAGAGAGGGTCGCAAAGCAACTTGAATCGGGTCAATCGGATGAGAAACGAGAGAGAACGGAGCAAAACGGCGGAGCGTGTCGGAGGATGCGCACTGGCACGGACCGTGCTGTCCAACGGCACGGCCCGTGCCATTAAACATGTGATTTTCAGAGCCTCAGTAGCAATGGCACGGGCCGTGCTGCCAACGGCACGGTCCGTGCCGCCTTGTTCCGAAAATTGGGCTCTGTTTCCTTCCTTGTTGGGCTCTGTTTTTCCCCAACTATATAAGGCTCTGCCTTGCACGTTTTTTACACACTTTATTCATTATTTTAGAGTTCAAAACTTATTTTTTACTTTCGAGGTTTGCTGTGAACATTCAACATTGAAGAATTCAAGTTTTAATCAACGAATCGTCATTCCGGTTTTTCTAATCTATTGCATATTTATATTATATTTATGATTATTCTTAGTTCTATTATTTCTATAGTTTTAATTATGCGTGAGTAGTCTTTTATTAATTCTAGGGTTTGCAAAGCATGATTGAAGCTATGTATTTAATTTAATCTTGTTATTTTTCCCTTCCGATTATTGTGTTCAATTGTTCAAGAGCTTTTGATTTCATGCTTAATTACTTATCATAATTGATGCATGCTAGCTAGTTAATTTAAGTCTTGGCGGAGATAATTAATTAGTGGGATTAATTGAATAATTTGATAACCGTTCTAAGAAATCTGTAGGGGAATTTAAATCTGTGATTCTATCGGGAGTTAGTAAATTAACCTAGAGACGAAAGTAATAGGTTGTTTATTAATCTGCTTCTACCTTGAGACCTGGCGGAGATAGGTAGATATATTTCTGATTCCTCATCTTTAATCGGATTAAAATTGGAAAAGATTAGGATTAAATTGAATCATAGTGGATACATGTGTGCTGCATTCCCTAGGATTAATATTTCATTAATTGATTGAGTTTGATTATTTGTTTAATTAATTTATTTGTGTCTTTTGAAGTTTGTTTATTTTCTCTTATTTTATTTAAATTTGAGCCTAGTTTTAGAAGTCTTATAATTGGTAGCCTGGATAATAGAGAGTTGTTAGCTTAGTACTCAGTATTTATCAAATATTCAGTCCCTGTGGATACGATATTTGATTCACTTGCTATATTGCATTGTCCTGTGTTAGTTGCAGTTTAGTGCATAATAAATAGTGCATCACTGACGCGCGGTCGTTTCGGGCTCAAAAATATATTTATAAACTCCTGTGCCCACAGCGAGCGTAGCTAGTCAATGAGTATGAGTCGATCTCACAGAGAGCTGTTGTGATTCTATCTTCGAGTAACCAATTACAAAGGGGATTTTGGTGTTGTCACTAAACTGAATGTAAATCTGCAAAAGAAACTAAAGAAAATATCAAATAACAAAAGGTTATGGCATTTGAATTAGAACTTGGTTTAAACATAAAACAACTCGATCATGGGCACACCGATTTTCATAAATGATAGGTCATCTAGTTATGGTGACCGGATTCCTCTCATGCGTCTCCTCATCCATCCTTTCATTTTAGGTTTAAAAGTGATTCCTCTTCGATTAAACCCCTAACCAGTTACCCACCTCCCGATTCCTCTAAGAGATGTAAGCAAACAAGCAGCAGTGTGCCCTAGACGGACCTAGATCTGTTGTGTTCAACTGATTCCTCTTGTTCCCACAACACCCCATTAATTCCTTTATTACTATATGAACCGACACACAGTCACGATTCGCCAATTCAATTAATAGTGGTGTGCCCTCTTTACCTAACGAGTGATCAGCCACATTGGGCACTTCAGACACACACTCACGTGGAACAAGACACAAGAATTAACGGAAACTAATCATGCATTACTATGCCCATTTTGGCCTCACGAGTCCAGATTTATGCCATAATCCAATTTCATCATTCAAACTTGCAGAATTTAAAGACATAAAAATAAAGAGAACGCACTGAATTAATTAAGCAAAAACCTCAACTCCAACGTTGAGAAATACGAACATAACCTAAGGCCCGAAGGTTTAAGACCTTCCGGATTGTTTGGCTGCCTAAGCAGCGTACGGAAAATAAATTGCAGAAATGTAAAGTCTTTCAGAGTGTCTAAAGCTTATTTTTCCAGAAATTAAACTTGTTTAAATAGTTACATTTCCGCGTAGAGTTTCCCCCACAGGCGGGGGTCTTCTGCTGAAACTCCGGAACGGCGTGTCATCGCTGATTTGACTGGATAAGCTTCAGCTTCAACAAATCCCTATTTTTTAGGGATTGCTCTTATCTCCTTAGATTGAGCTTTATCTCCTCGTCTGAGCTTATCCTTTTGTTGCAGCACCTTCCAGGAGTCCAGCTTAGCTCCAACTCTCCCGCGGATAATGTAGCTATCTTCCCACCAGCTGTTCTTCAACTGAATCTCGAATTTCACTGGAATGCCCATTCTGACCTGTGGTCGAGTCTGTGCGAGTACTGTGGGCACGGCATCATCTGTCAATTCTATCCGTATCTAATATGCCCACTTCACCAACCGAATGTGGGATGGATACTGAGGACCTCCCATGTGCCTCTGATGAACATATGTGCGAGATAATCGTGAATATTTGCGCATAAAATGCCTCTTCCGCCAGACTCGACTCTTGAAATGCCCTTTGACCGCAACCTGGTTCTTTTCGACTCAAAACACACTAAAAAGGACATTTATACATGATAAAATGCCCCTAAAAATACGAAATAAATGGACTTATCACACCCACACACTTTAAGCATGATTATCCTCAAGCATGGGGTGCAACGCATCCAGAAAAACAAAATAAAAATAAAAGAGAAAAAAACAGACTCAAGACTGAAGCATGCAAATTGTTACTCCGTGTGAGCACATCAGAAACAATCCAACAAAATTTGCAAATTCCAGCATACCTAAAATAGGTCAAAAATGAGTTTTAGCTTGGTGTTCCTCACAGACTCTCTTCACTCAGTGTATACTCTCATTTCGGCTGTAATTCTATGCAAATTCGTCCCATAAGTTTGCCAAAGTTCTGTTGTTCATTCTCTAGAAACCATGATGCATTAGTATCAATAGGGGTTTTTAGGCTACAGTTGGGCATTTTTAGTGGGAGGGGTTTTTATTGATTGTACAGACCCCTCCCCAGCTCCTTTCTATTCTCTACCCTCATGTGCCCTGTTCAGGCACTGAATTTCTCTTATTTTGGGCATTCTAAACACTTAGAACTTGGGGGCTTTTTATTCAGAATTTTTTTCTTTTTTTTTCTTTTTCTAATCACTTTTTTTTTCTTTTTTCTTTTTTTTTCTTCCCCCTATCTTTTCTGACCCTTCATATATATGTGTTCCCAAAAATAACTCTGTCTTACCCATTTATTTTTTTTCAGGTTTTATAATGCCCTAGCTAAGTATAAACCATCCAGAACAAAATCGGCCAGGACATTTTATAGGCTCAAAAGGGGGTGCAAGGGCTGTGTCATTGGTGAGAGATATTTATTTCAGTGGCTCAGCGAAACATGGCCTATCTCATTTACATATGCATCAATAATCCCAAGAGTTTAAACACAGAACAGAGGCAAATTCTAGATCATCATAAGCACAGAATTATTCACACTCATGAATGAAAGAAAACTGTAAATTTGAAGCATACATCATATAGGCTCAAGTCTCACAGGGCATGCTAAAACTCGTTCGTCATCCCTATCTTAATTTGGCATGCTAATTTTTCTGTAAAGCAATTAAAATTGGATCATACCGTGAAATGCCCACACAAACTCACAGAATAGCATGCTTTGACTCACTACCCACCCACACACTTTGCAGCTTGCAAAGTGTGGACATAGACTCAAGACAACAAAGAAAACAGAAAAAACCAAAACAAACAAAAATAAAAAACAAAAATAAAACCTAATCTAAAGGACAGAAAGAACCAGGTCATTCGGTTGCAGGCGTTGGGTAAGAGAACCCAACATGCTTGAAATAGGCCTTCAGGGCTGCTTCTATTCGGGTCAGCTTTTCATTTGTCTGGAACTGGGCATTCTCTATCAACTCAAGTCGCCTTATGATCACTGCGACTGGGTGCTCCCTCTGCGGTGCCTTCCCTACTGGTGGTTTCTTCGATGTACCTGCAATAGCTAGAAGCATGCTCGAGGGGTCTGCCCCCGGCATAAAGAAAACATGCTTCCTATCCTCATTGTCAACCACATCTTTCATTCTCCTCAGACAGTTAAGATCAAAATATTCACGAGGAAGGGGGGTCAATTCAGTATCATGCAGATTAAGGAGCCTATGTCTAACAGCAAGCTGGGTGATTAACTGGGCACAAGAGATACGATGCCTAGGGTGTGTTTTAATTTCTCAAAAATGTGCAATGGCCACAGAACCGAAATTGATTCTGATTTTGTGAACCATGCACCACAAAATGAATAGCTCCTGATTTGTGATTAAATTTGAGCTATCCTTACGGCCGAAAAAGTTGTAGGCCAACACCCTATGGCAGAATCTCAAAGCATCGTTGTTTAAACAGTATCCCTTTGTGGATCCGCTTTGAAAAACGGATCCATCCCTAATATCGACCCATTTTGCATCGACTCCCTCTGCAGAGTCGAGCACTACAGTCACGGCATCGACATACTCCTCCTCCTGGAGGCCCAAGTATGTCACGATGCCCAGTAACATATTCAAATCATCAGCAGAAAGAGAATAACTTCTACCCATCATTTTAAAAGACAAAACCCTAGTGGACGTGGCAGGCTTGTTCACAGCTTTGATTTTCAAATTTTGGACAAAATAACGAGACAACGACGGAAAAATAACACAATCCATATCTAAAAAGCATTCCCAACCAATTGTAAAAAATAAATCCCGTACCTCCTGCTCTATACCAAGAGCTGCAAGCGTCTCACGGTGGACTCCTTTAGAGTTGATGATGCCCCTGACTGGTGGCGGGCCACTGCTGGGCTTACTCAGTGTGGGGCTCCCCACCCCTCTGTCTCTTTTAGGCACAGGGGCTGAAGTGCCCTCTTTAGCCTTCCTCTTCCGCGAAGAGGCCTCTCCAGCCAGCTTGGCTCCGGCTTTCATTCCAACAGATTTCCCCACCCTTCGCCTGGGTGAGGAGTCCTCCGAGGGCTCTTCAGAGCCTGCTTGCGTTTGGGAGGGCGCACTGGGCTCCTCCTGCTCCTTCTCTTCTTCAGTGTCCCCTTGCTGGGACACCTCTGGCTCGGTTGGTTCTAGAATAGGCTCTCCAACCTTCCTTTTTCCCTTAGCTTTCTCCAGTGCCCACTTCTTGATGTCAGCGGATGCCTCTTCCTCTTCTTCAAACAGGGGTACCTTCTCTGGTTGGGGCTCAACCTTAATATCTTCGATTTCAGTTAGGTATTTGTCCAAATCGGTGTCTCTGTCTCCTTCATCTTCAGCTTCTTCTCTCCCTTCAACTTCCTCTCCTTCTTCTTCGTCTTCCAAGTCCTCGATCTCCACCGATGGCACAGGAGTTGGAGCCTTAGCGAGTTTCTTGGCTTTCTTTTTCTCAGCTCCTTTCTTTGGCTTTGGCTCAGGCTCTTCAGTAGCCTCTTCTTCTTGCGTGCCCTCAGCAGTCGCCTCAGCATCTTGCTGCTCCGTTTGAGTTGGAGTAGCGGAGCTCTCTTCCGTCGCCTCAACTTCAGACGTAGGCTCCTGTTCCGGTGGGGTCTCCTTTGGAGGCTTTCTCGAAGTAGCTGCTTCAGATGCAGCCTTTCCCTTAGGTTTCGCAGAGGGTTTCTTCACCACCTTCGTTGGAGAGGGCTCTTCAGAGACAGCGGGGGTCTCAAAGTCCAGGTGTGCCTTAGGTCCAGCCTTTGGTGCAACCTTCTTGCCTCTCGTCTTCGCCATTGTTGGAGTTTTGAAGGTTTTCTGAATTTAGGGTTGCAGAAGAAAGTCGAGAAATAAGGTTCTGATTTTTGCAAAAGCGAGTGAAAGTGATAGTGGAGATTTTGTGAGGTAAGACTTTTATATTAAGGGGATTACTATTCATGATTTGACTTGTGACTCTCCAAATTCCTTAGGAGTCTCCTGGATCAGTATACCCTATATTAATGGATAAGTCTTATTCCTGAAAAATCGAAACAAACTTTATCTCTTCAGAGTGCCTCACTTCAGAATCCCTATTTCTAAGGGATTTATTTTATCTTCGTCTTTCTCTCTCATTATCTAAACCTGCAAACACCATGCTTATCCAAAACAAGCGTAAAATTGCTCCCTAAACTAGTTTAATTACATCGAAAATTTATTAAAAATAAATAAAAATAAATTAAGACAAGAAAACACCTGGGTTGCCTCCCAGTAGCGCCCCAGTTAATGTCGTGGGCACGACATCACCCCAGATCAGGCGTAAGTGGGCTCCGCGAGCCAGATCACTGTGACATCTTCATCAGAATGCCCCAGGTAAGCTTTCACACGGTGGCCATTCACTTTGAAGCGCCCTCCAGTATCGGGGTTTATCAGCTCAATTGCCCCATTCGGGCATTCTACATACACTTCAAATGGACCAACCCACTTGGTCCTCAGTCCTCCTCCCATAATCTTAAACCTTGAGTGGTACAATAGGACTTTCTGTCCTGAGCTAAATCTCTTCCTTCGAATCACTTGATCATGGAGCCTTTTTATCTTTTCCTTGTATAGCACCGAATTATCATAGGCCTCCATTCTCATTTCTTCCAGCTCTTGAATTTGAAATTTCCTGAAATGCCCAGCGGCATCAGGATCCATATTTAGCTTCTGAAGTGCCCATCGTGCCTTATGCTCTAACTCGACTGGCAGATGGCAACACTTCCCAAATAACATCCTGTATGGGGACATCCCAATTAGAGTCTTGAATGCAGTTCGGTATGCCCACAAGGCATCTTCCAGATGAATACTCCAATCTTTTCGGTTCGGGGCCACAACCTTCCCAAGAATGGCTTTAATTTCTCGATTTGAGACTTCAGCTTGGCCATTTCCTTGGGGATGGTAAGGTTTGGTGACCCTATGGTGAACCCCATACTTCTTCAACAATCTTTCCAGCGTTTGGTTGCAAAAATGGGTCCCTTGATCATTGATGATGGACCTGGGCACACCAAACCGACTGAAAATGTGGGATTTCAGAAATGTGGCTACTACTCTTGCATCATTAGTAGGAGTAGCCTTTGCTTCCACCCATTTGAACACATAATCAACTGCTAGGATAATGTATTGGTTCCCCCTCGAATTTGGAAAGGGTCCCATAAAATCCATTCCCCAAATGTCAAAAATCTCCACTGGCATGATTGACGTCATGGGCATTTCATGTCTTCTTGTGATGTTCCCTACCCTCTGGCATTGGTCACACCTTCTGCAGACGTTATGGACATCCTTGAATATTGTGGGCCAAAAGAACCCACAATCCAAAATTCTTCTCGCTGTTCGGTTTGGTCCGAAATGCCCTCCGCAAGCATAATTATGACAATGCTTTAGAATTTCATCTATCTCCTCATCAGGAATACATCTTCTAATGTTTTGATCAGCGCATCTCCTCCATAGAATAAGGCAATCCCACGCATAGAACTTGCTCTCATACCTTAGTTTATTTTTCTGGTACCTTGAGTATCCAATAGGCATCTCCCCAGACTCAAGGTAGTTCACTATATCCGCATACCAGGGTGCTGGAATGTCCCTTGCTGAATACAAATGCTCATCAGAAAAATGATCGGCAATGGGCATTTCGTCGCCTTTCTCATTCAGCACCCGGCTCAAATGGTCAGCTACCAGGTTCTGTGCCCCACTCTTATCTTTTATCTCGACATCAAACTCTTGCAGGAGTAAGATCCACCTAATCAATCTTGGCTTCGTCTCCTTCTTGGTCATCAAGTGCCTCAAGGCACCATGATCTGTATAGACAATGCTCTTTGATCCCAAGAGATAAGATCGAAACTTCTCAAATGCAAACACTACTGCCAATAGCTCATTTTCAGTAGTGGAGTAATTACACTGTGCCCCATTCAGAGTCTTGGAGGCATAGTAAATTACATGGCTTTCCTTCCCTCTCTTCTGACCCAGTACAGCGCCCACAGCGTAGCCACTGGCGTCACACATAATCTCAAAGGGCATTCCCCAATCTGGTGGCTGAATGACTGGTGCCGTGACCAGTTGCTTCTTCAAAAAATTAAATGCCTTCTTACACTCTTCATCAAATTCAAAAAGAACATCTTGCTGTAATAAGTGAGTAATAGGCTGGGCAATTTTTGCAAAATCCTTTATGAACCTCCTGTAGAATCCAGCGTGCCCCAGAAAGCCTCTCACTTGCTTCACCAAGGTGGGATATGGCAATTTCTCAATTATATCCACCTTAGCTTTATCGACCTCAATGCCCCTCTCAGAAATCACATGTCCCAGTACAATGCCCTCTCTGACCATGAAATGACATTTTTCATAGTTCAGCACTAGGCATTTGTCCACACAACGCTGCAACACTTTCTCCAAATTGTCTAAACATCGATCAAAGCAGCTCCCGTACACTGTGAAGTCATCCATGAATACTTTAATGCAATTCTCGAGCAAATCAGAGAATATGCTCATCATACATCGCTGAAATGTGCCAGGAGCATTGCAGAGGCCAAAGAGCATTCTGCGATAGGCAAATGTGCCGAATGGGCACGTGAATGTTGTTTTCTCTTGGTCTTCTTGACTTACTGCAATCTTCATGTATCCTGAATATCCATCCAAAAAATAAAAGAACTTGTTTCCTGCGAGTCTTTCCAACATCTGGTCAATGAACGGAAGTGGGAAATGATCCTTCCGCGTAACCGTGTTCAGCTTCCGGTAGTCAATGCAAACTCTCCAGCCGGTTTGCAGTCGTGTGGGCACAAGCTCTCCTTTCTCATTTTTCACAACTTGAATGCCCGACTTCTTGGGCACAACATGGATTGGACTGACCCACTTGCTGTCTGAAATCGGGTATATAATGCCCTGGTCCAGAAGCTTAATTATCTCTTTTAGCACTACATCCTTCATCACTGGATTGAGCTTTCTTTGTGGGTCACGAACAGGTTTTGCATCATCTTCCAACAAAATTTTGTGCATGCAAACCGCTGGGCTAATGCCCTTTATATCTGCCAACGTCCATCCGAGTGCCTCATTGTAAAGTCTCAACAATCTCAAAAGGCGGTCCTCATCAGCTTGATTCAACCCCACACTTATGATTACAGGGAGAGTCTCATTATTCCCTAAATAGGCATATTTCAGATGCCTTGGTAATGCCTTCAATTCCAGCATGGACGCTTTAACAATAGAAGGCATCAGCTTATCATCGTTCCTCCGAATGGGCACACCATAGTCCACACATCCGTGTGGCATCTCTTCCAATGAATACAGCATCATAATTTCATCCCTTATGTCCTCATCCTCGTCTAGGGCATCCTGGTCAAGCAGTCCATCCCACAATGCCCATTCCAACGGTTCTCTGTTGCTCACCATAGATAAAGTAGAACAGTTGTTCGGGTAATGAAATGTGTTCACAAAATTACAATTTTCTGTATCCGGGGGGTGCTTCATGGCTTCAAAGATGTTGAACGTCACCTTCTCCCCATCAAAATCGCACGTCATTGTGCCCTTGTCCACATCAATCTTGGTCCGAGCTGTCTTCATGAAAGGCCTTCCCAGCAACAAAACTGAAGACTTTGAAGTCGTTGTGCCCATGTCAAGCACATAAAAATCTGCTGGGAAAATAAGCTCGTCCACCTTGACCAATACATCTTCAATGAGGCCTTCTGGATATACATTGGACCAGTCAACTAGCTAAATGACCACACGGGTCTCTTTCAAAGGTCCAATCTTCAATTCTTTGAACACCGACATGGGCATTATGTTAATTGATGCCCCTAAATCTAGCATGGCCTTTTTGATTTTTCTGTCTCCAATTATGCAAGGGATCCTGAACATCCCTGGATCATCACACTTCTTGGGTAACTTCCTTTGTATCACAGCCGATACATTCTCCCCAACTAGGAACCTTGCATCGTCATTGAATCGCACCTTTCTAGTACAAAGTTCCTTTAGAAACCGGGCATACCACGGCACTTGTTTGATTGCCTCGATCAGTGGAATGTTGATTTCCACTTTGCTGAATACTTTTAGCATCTCTCTGGTTTCTTCTTCTTTTCTATTTTGTGTCAATCTCTCTGGAAATGGAGGTTTCCGTCTTTCTGGAGTGGGCATCTTGGCAGATTGCTTCACTTCCGGAATGGGCACAGCATCAGTCTGCTCAGCTTCTTGTGCCTTGTCCTCTGTGGGAATTTTTTCCACTTCTTCCGCCAAGGGCACATTGTCCTTCTCTTCTCTCGGCCTGACCATCTCCGGAAGCTATTTTCCACTCCTCAATGCTACTGCATTCACTTGTTCTCTTGGATTTTCGACTTGGGAAGGCAGCTTCCCATTTTTCTCCTCCATCTTGTGCATGGCTTGAGCCAATTGATTGATCTGCTTGCTCATGTGCGAGAGACTAGCTCGAGTCTCTTGCTTAAACTTCTCATTCTCCTCAGCCATAGCAAACACAAGATCTTCCAGCCTACTTAGCTTCCTTTTCTCTTCGGGTGGTGGCAATGGGCGTCCAGAATGCCCATCCTCCGGTCTTCTCCATCTAAAATTTTCATGGTCTCTCCAGCCTGGATTATAAGTCTGGGAATGAGGATCATATCTTCTGGAATGCCCATTCTGGCCACCTATAGCATTCACTTCTTCCATTTCGTCTTGTAGAGTAGGGCATTCATCCGTGAAATGAGATATGCTTTTGCATACCCCACAAGGTCTGGGCTTCCTCACCATGCTCGCACCGGACAAGATTCTTTCAATCTTTTCGCACAATCTATCAATCCCGCTATCCTGGTCCGATGCCCTCTCTGTTTCACTTACAGCCCGAATGCCCTCTCTACCGAAGTCTCGGTTGTCTTCAGCCATCTCCGTGAGGATTCTGAATGCTTCAACAGGTTGTTTGTTCAAAATGGATCCTCCACACGAGGCATTCACGATCGTCCTCTCATGTGGTCTCAATCCTCCGATGAAATACTGAATCAAATCATGTTCAGTAATCTGGTGCTGTGGGCATTTTGCCAGCATCGCCTGGAATCTTCTCCAATAGTAATAGAAACTTTCGTTAGTTCCCATCTTCAGGCTCCCTATCCTTCTTCTCATTTCTTGCACTCTGGATGCTGGGAAATATTTCTCCAAAAACTTCTGTTGGAGTTGTCTCCATGTGGTCACAGTGCCAGTGGGTAGTGTGTACAGCCAGTCCCGTGCCCCATCTTGAAGAGTGAAAGGGAACGAGACCAACCGCACATATTCTTCTCGTTCATGGTCGGATGGTTGAGTTTGGCAAACCATCTCAAAATCTTGCAAATGCCTTTGTGGATCCTCTCCAGGCATTCTGTAGAACTTTGGCAAAATCTGGATAAAGTTTGCGTGAATATCCCAGTTCTGAGTCACAGCTGGGAGTGTAATGCCCATTAGGTGCAGATTCATGTTGGTCGGGTAGACCAACTGCCTTAAAGTCCTGTTATCATTCGCATTGCCATTCGCGGCATTTCCATTAGCGGCCATGTTGATGTTGTGGCCGTTCTCAAACTGTCCTTCCTCCTCGTGCCCTTCGTCTCCTTGATCTTCTTGATCTTCTGGTGGTGGTGTGGGCTCACGAGGTCTATTTGCTGCTTGACGTGCCCTCTTCACTGCTGCCCTGTTTTTCCTCGAAGTCTTCTCTATCTCCGGATCGTACAATAGAGTATCCTCTGAAGAGCCCCTAGGCATCAACTTCCAGGCTCGCCAATTGTGGAAGATAAAATCACTAGAAACCAGCTCCCCGGCAATGGCGCCAATTTTGACGCGCGGTCGTTTCGCGCTCAAAAATATATTTATAAACTCCTGTGCCCACAGCGAGCGTAGCTAGCCAATGAGTACGGGTCGATCCCACAGAGAGCTGTTGTGATTCTATCTTCAAGTAACCAATCACAAAGGGGATTTTGGTGTTGTCACTAAACTGAATGTAAATCTGCAAAAGAAACTAAAGAAAATATCAAATAACAAAAGGTTCTGGCATTTGAATTAGAACTTGGTTTAAACATAAAACAACTCGATCATGGGCACACCGATTTTCATACATGATAGGTCATCTAGTTATGGTGACCGGATTCCTCTCATGCGTCACCTCATCCATTCTTTCATTTTAGGTTTAAAAGTGATTCCTCTTCGATTAAACCCCTAACCAGTTACCCACCTCCCGATTCCTCTAAGAGATGTAAGCAAACAAGCAGCAGTGTGCCCTAGACGGACCCAGATCTGTTGTGTTCAACTGATTCCTCTTGTGCCCACAACACCCCATTAATTCCCTTATTACTATATGAACCGACACACAGTCACGATTCGCCAATTCAATTAATAGTGGTGTGCCCTCTTTACCTAACAAGTGATCAGCCACATTGGGCACTTCAGACACACACTCACGTGGAACAAGGCACAAAAATTAACAGAAACTAATCATGCATTACTATGCCCATTTTGGCCTCACGAGTCCAGATTTATGCTTAATCCAATTTCATCATTCAAACGCCAGAATTAAAGATCTAGCCGAGAAGGCTAGACATAATTAAACTTGCAGAATTTAAAGACATAAAAATAAAGAGAACGTACTGAATTAATTAAGCAAAAACCTTAACTCCAACGTTGAAAAATACGAACATAACCTAAGGCCCGAAGGTTTAAGACCTTCCGAATTGTTTGGCTGCCTAAGCAGCGTACGGAAAATAAATTGCAGAAATGTAAAGTGTTTCAGAGTGTCTAAAGCTTATTTTTCTAGAAATTAAACTTGTTTAAATAGTTACATTTCCGCGTAGAGTTTCCCCCATAGGCGGGGGTCTTCTGCTAAAAATCCGGAACGGCGTGCCCTCGCTGATTTGACTGGATAAGCTTCAGCTTCAACAAATCCCTATTTTTTAGGGATTGCTCTTATCTTCTTAGATTGAGCTTTATCTCCTCATCTGAGCTTATCCTTTTGTTGCAGCACCTTCCAGGAGTCCAGCTTAGCTCCAACTCTCCCGCGGATAATGTAGCTATCTTCCCACCAGCTGTTCTTCAACTGAATCCCGAATTTCACTGGAATGCCCATTCTGACCTGTGGTCGAGTCTGTGTGAGTACTGTGGGCACGGCATCATCTGTCAGTTCCATCCGTATCTAATATGTCCACTTCACCGACCGAATGTGGGATGGATACTGAGGACGTCCCATGTGCCTCTGATGAACATATGTGCGAGATAATCGTGGATATTTGGGCATAAAATGCCCTTTCCGCCAGACTCGACTCTTGAAATGCCCTTTGACCGCAACCTGATTCTTTTTGACTCAAAACACACTAAAAAGGACATTTATACATGATAAAATGCCCCTAAAAATACGAAATAAATGGACTTATCAATCACCTATCATGCCAAAGCATAAAGCTTTTTGTGTCATTGAACTTCGGGTTCATGACATGGTTTGTTTCAATTGCCTTTATGAATGTGTAATACATCCCAGAAGGTAGTGTTAATAATTTTTCTTTTGTTCGCTTATGGCCGGATACAAAAGAATTTATGCAGAGATATTCTTTTCCACTTTCTGATATAATTTCAATGTGGTATCCATTATAGCGGATATCCTTGAAACTTAGTAAGTTTCTTTTGGACTTACTAGAATACAAGGCATTTTCAATATCTAATTTAGTATCATTTGGTAAAATGATACAAGCTCTTCTGGAGCCTTCAATGATGTTTGATATACCTGATATTGTGTTAACATTATCCTTAGCTAATGTCAACTTAAGAAAATATTTCTTATTTTGGAGAATGGTGTATGTAGTGGCACTATCAGTAAGACAAATATCACAAGATTCCATTTGAATGTCTAAGACGTTTTTAAAAGAAGATCAATTATTATTGAGTAAAAATACGAAAGGAAAATTAGCAATTGTTTTTTAACGGAAAAACAACGAAGTGAAAATAAATAAACAATGTCTTCTTATCAACTAGAAATAAATGATAAAGGACTAAACAATGTCCATATGATCGTCTTCAAGCACACCACCACCAATCAATTGATCCATATTATCTCCTTTTGGGTCATCAAAGAAGTCGGAGACATCTAAGTGAGTAGTATCAAGTGAGCCGTCAAAGTCAACGACATTGGTCTTTTCCCTTGATCGAATCTTGATATAGATCTGCAAGATATTTTGCCGTTCGGCAAGTACGTGACCAATGTCCATTCATGCCACATCTATGACATGCAGCTTTCTTTTTGGATGAATTGTGCTCATTGGATGTTTTCTGCCTTTTGTTGCTAGAGGTTGCATCATTTGGTTTACCGCGTCCACGACCGCGACCACATCCACGTCCACGTCCACGCCCACGTCTACGTTGGTTCCAACAACCACGTCCATTGTCATGGTTGAAAGTTGCATTGGCTTCAGGCAATGCAGCGGAACCAGTGGGGCAGAGTTCATGGTTTTTCATGAGCAATTCATTATTTTGCTCGGCAACCAACAAACAAGATATTAGTTCAGAGTACTTTTTGAAACTACGCTCCCTATATTGTTGCTGTAGTAGCACATTAGAAGCATGAAAAGTGGAGAATGTTTTCTCAAGCATGTCCGCATCAGTGATATTCTCTCCACAAAGTTTCAATTTTGAAATAATTCTAATTACTTTAGAATTATAAGCACTCACAGACTTAAAGTCTTGCAGTCTAAGATGCATCCACTCGTAACAAGCTTTAGGAAGGACGACAGTCTTTTGATGATCAAACCTTTCTTTCAGGTTTGTCCACAACTCACTCGGATCTTTGACGGTCAAATATTCCATCTTTAGATCATCATGAAGATGATGACGAAGGAAAATCAGCCCCTTAGCGCAATCCTATTGAGATGCTTTGTTTCCTTCTTTGATTGTCTCCCCTAGACCCCTTGAGATCAGGTGAACATCAGCATCAAGAGTCCATGACATATAATTCTTACCCGAAATGTCAAGGGCGATGAACTCAAGTTTGGCTATGTTTGCCATTCGTGCAATTCTGCACAAAGAATCAAGGATATATTATCCATATGTTTAATTTATTTGTTCTTTAGAGCATGTAATATTCTTCATGAATATTACTTGTGCTACTTTAATATCATCAATTTATGATCTTGAATGTAGGGGTGAGCGTTCGGTCTATTCGGTCGGTTTCGGTCCGAAAACCCCAAAACCGAATAGACCAATTTTTATGGAAATGAGGACCGATCCAGACCAAATAGTAGCTGGGACCGATCTGGAACCGAACCGAAATTTTCGGTTCGGTTCCGGTTCGGTTTCGGTTTTTTTTTTTTTTTTTTTTTTTGAAGGGCAGTGTATCAAATAATGTCCTATATGAAACCAAATATCAAATAATGTCCTATATGAAACCAATAATGAAACCAAATAAAAACATCACAATTATCCAATAAAAACATCCACAAATGAAACATAAAAAACAATCCGAGCATGTAAGCATCCAACAACATTAGAAGTCTAACGATGAATTCAACAAATTAATACAATCCCAACAAAATGAAAAAGAGTGCAATGGCCAATGAGGTCCGACATGATAACAATTCTTGAAGCTTAATCAGTTGAAGCTTCTATTGCTATACTCCGCAAACCTACAAATTAAAATAAAAGTTAAATAATGAAGTAGCCTTTATTAAAAATACAATAATCACAAATATAAAATTTTACCTTGTTCAAGTTTGTCAACATCTTCTAGAGTTTCTTCAATATTAATTGGAGTGAAAGATTTACGAATCCAATCTTGACCACAAATGAGGGACTGCACCACTTTAGGAGTTAATGAACTCCTAAATGGATCTAGTACTCGTGATCCAGCACTAAATGCGGACTCTGATGCTACTGTTGAGATAGGAACCGCCAAAACATCACGAGCCACTAAAGAGAAAATTGGAAATCTAGGCTCATTCACTTTCCACCATGCTAGAATATCAAAATTTGTCCCACCTCCCTCATTTTCTTCATTAAAAAATTTATCTACTTCGGTGTTGCTTTGGCCACCAACCTCTTTATTCAAAAAATGAATATACTCACTATCAGCCTCTATCAATATTTTCATTGTCGGATCATCAATATCCATCTCATTTGACATTACCATTGAATCTTGTTCAATCTCCTCTGACTGAGTAGGTTTCTTGTACTCATTATACAAAGCAAATATCTCTTCTTCCACATCATTTCCCATTTTTGAACCCGCAACCCTACCATACATATTAATAAGAGCAAATTTCACCCATTTTAACTTGTATCGAGGGTCAAGAGCAGCAGCAATGAATATCAATTTATTCATCTTTTCCGGATCTCCCCAATACTTATCAAATTTTCCTTTCATGCTCTTTGTCATTGCAACCAACTCCTTATCACCACTTCTCATCCATTCTCTCAATACACAATGTACCAAATAAATTTCACGAAAATGCATATTAGATGTGACATACAATGATCCAGAAATTCTGCAAGTGAGGTCATAAAAGACTTTCAAAAAACCTAACATCCTTTTTGCAGTCAACCAATCCTCCCTATCGGGTACTCCCCCTGTATCACCACTTTCAAGCTCAAGTCTATAAATTGGATCTTGCAAATCAAATTGAGAAAATGCTTTTTCAAATTTCAATGCTGCATCTAACATCAAATATGTCGAGTTCCAACGAGTAGCAACATCTAAACACAACAAACTCTTAGTTGAGATTTTCTCATGTTCACAACATTCTTTGAATTTTCTCAACCTAGCAGGTGATTGTCTAACAAATCTCACAGCATTTCTAACTCTTTTGACAGATAAACCAATCTCCTGCAACCCATCACCCACCACTAGATTGATTATATGTGCAACACATCTCATATGTAACTGATTACAATTACGAATGCTAGAGCTCGAATCACACATTTGATTTTTCAAATAGGCCATTGCTGTATCATTTGAGCTTGCATTATCAACAGTAATAGTGAACACCCTATCAATCCCCCATTCATGCAAACATTTCTCAATTTCCCAACCAATGTCTTTACCCCTGTGACTAGTAATTGTACAAAAATTGATGATTTTTTTATGCAATTTCCAATCACTATCAATATAATGTGCAGTGAGACACATGTAATTCAACCTTTGAATTGAAGACCATGTATCTGTGGTAAGACACACTCTTTGGTTGGTGGATTTCAATAAAGCTTTTAGCATATTCTTTCCATCCATGTATACTTGAAAACAATCACGTGACATAGTCCATCTAGAAGGAATTTGGAATCTAGGGCAAGCTACAGACATAAAGTGTTGAAACCCCTCCTTTTCCACAAACTTAAAAGGCAGCTCATCTACAATCACCATATGACATAAAGCTTTTCTTATCGCTTCTTGGTCAAATTTCCAAACACTTAGAGATGTTCCAGATTGCAAATTCAATATTGTTTGCTTATGCTCTACACTCGCAGGGATTTTTGTGCACTTTTTCATATGTTTCCCAAGTGAACTTGTACCATTTTTACCTGTATCAGCAAAGTATTCTGTCCTACAATAATTACACCTAGCTTTCCTTTCACCAGCTTCAGTTATAAAAGGTGTAAAATGGTCCCAGACATCTGACCTTAAATCCATAGTCCTCCGTTTTTTTGTTTGCGATATTTGAGCTGAATCCGTGTGACTGGAAGGAGGTAATTGAGACGTACCATCATCAGGTGTTTCTGTTTCAGCTTGTTTAGACATCTGCAGCCAATAATTTCAAAGACTAGTTAATAAAAAAGTGAAATAAATAATGCCCAATTTATTAACACATGTACAGTACATTTAACTTATTAATGCTATTCACTAAGGAATCAAACACATGTACAGTTGACTTATTAGTTATTAATGCTATTCACTAAGCTGAATTCAGATTTCGGAAATTTGTTTGCACAAAATATACTATTAATTAAAACTGAAATCGATTATATTTCAGCTGAATTCATATTTCAGAAATTTGTTTGCACAAAATATGCCATAATGCCGAGGAGACATGGAAATAGAGCACACACATATATAAACAGAGCCAATATGCATATTTTTCTAAGAAATTTCACCACCAATTTAATTACTCACAGAGGCACAGAGCAAAATACCAAATACTCAAAAAAATAGAAATTCCACTTTTCATTCTCACGATTGAATTTTCTCGTGAAAAATATCATATACATATAAGAAATTCACTTATATACATATAAGAAATTTTGGTGGAAAAAATCATAATCACAAATGGCTAAACTTACTGCTACAGCGCTGCTGCTCGTCGTTGGCGGCGGCTTTGGGTGGTGACAAATTGACGATGATGAATGATGTGAATGCGAGTCTGGCTGTTTTCGGCTCTGGCTCTGGCTCGACACTGCTGGCCTGCTGCTGTAGTGTTGCCAGTGCAGATGAGAGAGAGATGAGTGCAGACGAGAGGGAGATGAGAATGGGGTGAATGGGAACGGCGTCGTGCTGTTTTCGTAGTCGGCGGGTTTGGGAGGTGCCGTTAATGAACGAAGAAGGGAAGAGTGGCTGTGGTGGAACTTGGAAGACTGAGCCTGAGCAGCGGCGGGTTTGAACTTTGAATTGAAGCCTAGAGTGTTTCTAATTGTAATTGACAACCCTAGTCAATAGTCAATGCCTCATGCCTGTACATACATATAACATAATCTAAAAAATATATTTAAAAAAAGCTATATATCTATTCGGTCTATTCGGTTGGTTCGGGCCTTTTTTTTCCGGACCGACCGAGAACCGAAAACCGAAATTTTTTCAAAAAAAAAACTGGACCGATCCAAAATCCAATAAACCCGGACCAAATAGACCAAATTGCATTCGGTTCGGTTCGATCTTCGGTTTATATGGATCCTTGCTCACCCCTACTTGAATGTAATATTCTTCATGAATATTACTTGTGCTACTCGAATAACATCAATATTTAATTTTTCAAGATTAAATCAGAAAAGACCGATTATTATAACAATAAGAAAAACAGACATAATATATTAAAGCCAATAAACATGATGTAAAAAAAACATGTACCTTCTAGGATCGATGGAATTCTATAATTGAAAGAAAGGGTAGAACAATCGTGCTGATAACGTGTTATAAACTAGAGAGAGACGAGAGAGAATATCAATTATATGTATTCAATATGAGGACCAAATGCCTCTATATATAATAGTACAAGAGATAGGGTTTTAGAGTTAGTAACTTGGCCATCACTCATATCATATATATCTATTAGATATATTTACAACATAAATGAAGTTTTTGCTAAGTTTTTTTATTGCACTTTCGTCTCTGTAATTTTACTTTAACACATGTATAGAGTTTATCTAACTAAGTTTTTTTATTACACTTTCATCTCTGTAATT
Organism: Perilla frutescens; assembly: GCA_026008535.1. Lineage (NCBI taxonomy): Eukaryota > Viridiplantae > Streptophyta > Magnoliopsida > Lamiales > Lamiaceae > Perilla > Perilla frutescens. The sequence goes on along the minus strand of BRKX01000002.1, from coordinate 38,187,019 downwards.
TTACTTTAATACATGTATAGATAGATTAAAAAAAAACATTATACTTGTGTGATGTATATGTAATTTGTTATTTTGTCAATACCATAATTTTTAAATTGAACCTTGCAACTTTTCTTTCACTCACTCAACCTTGCATTTTTTTTCGGGAAAACTATTCCCTAGTTTTATACATTTTCACTTTTTTTTCATCACACTATTTATCATGTTTGTCGGAGGGTAATTTTTTGTTAGAATTTGATTTGCTTTCGTGAAATCAATTAAAACAAGATACATAAGTTGCTACTTGCTTCAAAATGTAATAATAATAATAATAATAATAATAATAATAATAATAATAATAATAATAATAATAATAATAATAATAATATAATAATAATAATATTTATTATTATTATTATATTATTATTATTATTATCATTATTATTATTATTATTATTATTATTATTATTATTATTATTATTATAAATGGGTAACTTCGTTAAGAACCTTAGACAACAAAAAAGGAAAAAAATACAATTTCATGCGGATTAGTCAAATAGTATAATCGGTGACCCGGGCTAAAAGTTTCATAATGTTGAATTATTAATCGTTACTTGTAAAAATAAAATAAAAAATATTGACAATTTTACGAGTCAAAATTCGTAAAATAACACTCATTTTCAAAGTCAAACTCATATTAAAAGATATGGTACTTGACATGTGAGACAATCTTACACGGTACTCCCTCGTAGAATTATAACTGCATTAGTTAAATTCGGACTATAGTTCCATTAGGTACTCTCATGTATATCAGATGTAAATACGCTTTATAATATACAAAAATTAAGTATCACTTATAATATTGAAAAATATAATTTCATATACTAAAATTATCAGGTTTATTTTATTGAAAATTACCGTTAAAAATAAAAGGCGGTGATATTTTTTGGAATGAAAAAAATATACTTTTGATACTAAAAAAATTCATAAATTTTCGTCTGAACGAAGCAGTTGGTACAACAAGTGTACCCAAGTGTTTGTAACTTTCCATAGGTAAACTAAATATTTTCCGGTATAAAATACATGTAGCGTAGTGGAAAAATTGTACTCCGTCCGTCTTCTGAATAAGTATCATTCTAGCACATTAGTTTTGATAAACTCATGTTTTTTATTCACTTTGATGTTCATTTATATGGTAGTTGATAAGCAATGCTTGCTTGAATTGACAAATTGCTCATAGTTTCCTGTATTTTATGCAATGTCATATTTTTGCTCATTTTGAATGGATTTAATGCCAAATATTTTATGAGATTCAATTGAGCTTGAGAGGTACCTAAGAAGATAGAGAATCGAGTTAGGAACGCATTGCAAAAACAAAATGATGAAGTGCGTCGATAGAAAAAAAAAGCACTACCCATGTTCTCATTAGCACAGTCCGTGCTAATTAAAAACTCACTCCAAAGGCTCTGAACACATATAGCACTACCCGCGCTAGTTTTTGGCTATTTTTGGACTTACCTTTTGGACTCGATTTTGATCATTTCTTTAGTTTGGACTCCTCCGGCTATACATAGAGGTGTTAGAGCATGAATTTGATGATCCGCCACCATCCATTATCATCCCATAACACTCGTTTCCATCTACACATAACACACGAGATACATTAGAGAGCACAAAGGAACCATAGAAGATAGAAGAGAAGACACAAGATTAAAGAAACATGGATTTGAGCATAAGTTTTATATCATAGCTTCCTTTCTTTATTGTTTAATTATGTCTGCTACATTTTTTTTAAAAAATTTTGAACAAGACATGAGTAGCTAATCACTTTGTGATCATTTCTTTAGTTTGGACTTACCTTTTGGACTCGATTTTGATAATTTCTTTAGTTTGGACTCCTCCGGCTATACATAGAGGTGTTAGAGCATGAATTTGAGATCCACCACCATCCATTATCATCCCATAACACTCGTTTCCATCTACACATAACACACGTGATACGTTAGAGAACACAAAGGAATCATAGAAGATAGAAGAGAAGACACAAGATTAAAGAAACATGGATTTGAGCATAAGTTTTATATCATAGCTTCCTTTCTTTATTGTTTAATTATGTCTGCTACAATTTTTTTTTTGAATTTTGAACAAGACATGAGTAGCTAATCACTTTGTGATTATAAGATTGTGAGTAGTTCATTAGATTTCAGATTTTAATGATTGATTAATTTTTCTTTTCGTTTATTTATTTGTGCATCTTGCTTTGTACGGTTCATGTATAATTATTTGACCAATAGTTTTTGCATGTTAATTAACTTATTTGAGTTCGAGAGAAGACAATAAATTAATGGAATACAAGATGCATTGCATGATTTTTGCTAGATCGAAAGATTGATAGAAAATGTGAATATAAATCAGTCATTTGTGCTATTTAGAAATTTAAAATTTAAGCCCGATAGATAATAATTATAATCTAATTTTCTCTTATAACTTACTCAATAGTTAGGTTATAATTATATTTATGATTGCTCTTATAAATTCTCGAATTAAAATTGATTCATTGATTAATTGTTTGCATGAATACATTTGAATGAAAACAATCTTGGAATCCCCCTATATCTTGATTTTCTTTAGTTTCCTTGTGTGCTTGCTTTTATTTATTTATTTCTTTTAATTAATTGTTTTAAAGGAAACCAAATTGTTTTACGATTTTGTGAATAAAGTGATACTTGTAAATTGGGTACATTATTGCAATTTAAATTTAGTCTATGTGGGTATGATATTCTTTCTCATTATTTTTTTTTATAAATTATTTTGTACAATTGCGAGTTGATTTTTAGTGAAATAAAATACACAAAATTTTATTTCACAAAGTGTGTCATTTTATATAATTGAGGTGAAAATTTTAAATTTTGTTATATTTGTCCTCATTTAATGCAAAAAAAATATCTCTATATAATTCATTTAATGTACTCACACAAAAGTGTATTAATGTAATTTGATTACTTTATTAATATTTATATTTATTCACAAAGTATTTAAAGGATTCGAATAAAATAATTAAAAAAAAACGGAGAAAGGAAGAAGAGAAGAACCAATAAAAAGACAAGGGTGCGGGCAGAAGCCCACGTGGATGACACGTGGGTCCACATCTAGAAGGCCGTGAGGAATGAGCTGGGTCACGCTCTCCCGGTGAGGGGCCCACCTTAAAATTAATCAGAGGCGTTGTGGGCGCGACACGTCATCCCGTAGACCGATGTGGTGAGTGTGGTGGCCCCACCTCACTTTCGAGTACGTGCCGCGACTGCGGATTCCTTTTGTCAGCTTGCTTGCCAATTCCCTAAATAATCACACCCCTCCGATTACATTTACCAATCAATACTCCTTGGATTAAAGCTCCACGTCCATCACTAATCCTATTTTTCTTCACTATTTCTAGGAATAAATAATGCTAATTATTAATTACTATCTTCCGAACCATTCCACCTAAAAAAAGGCTAGCAACATTTGTGGAGAAATATAAAGGTTATGGAGCTTCTAAAACATCATTGATGTGAATTATGCTAAAACAATCAAAATTAGAGATTTTTTTTTTTAAAAAATCTAATTCTATTTTGAAAATAGATTATCATTTCATTGTTTTCTAATAAAATATCATATCAGTTCCTAACATCTAATCTGTTAAGGCTTAAAAGTATTTAATTTTCCCCTCTAAATAAAACATTTATAACTCTTTAAATTTATGAACTTTTAAAGTAATTGAGAACTAATTTATGGATATCGATATATTTAATTGCGGCACATCATCAACTAATTGAGGAAAATCTATGCAGCCTCACGGGGCACGATTCAGAATCATTGATTTTTAGTACACATTATGCACTTAATTATATATTAATAATTCTATATTTGACACCATAAGATTTTGAATTTAGAATTCACCAGGAGGGTTAAGTGAGTAAGACAGACTTGACTTTCCAAATATAATTTATCTATTACATGTGATTTATAGGGAAATTATACTTATGGAGTGCGGTCTCACAAATACAAATAGCAAATAATATAAGAAATAAAAAAAGGAGACGTTAGGTACGTACGTCCTACCAAACACAACTTCAGAAGTGGGGACACAAGAATTAATTAATTATGGGTGATGAGGTCCTGTGTGGACACGTGGTCCTCGTTGGTGAAGGGAGCGTTTGGCATATTGGGATTCAAAAGGGCAAAACTCAAAAGTGGAAATCCGACGGGGCCTGGGTTCCCGGCGCTGCCAAACACACCGGCAACGGCGCGTCAGACAAGGGTGCTTGTCCGACTCATGTGCAATCTCGCTCGCGTGTTGAAAAAAAAAAAAACAAAAACCCATCATCTTTAATGACTCACACTGTCTCATCTTTTAAATTTATTAAATAAATTAAAATTATATGATTCTATCTTAATAAACTTCATCTCCATACGAATCATGATTTGATGTTTTTCCAAGTATTATTGACACAGTTGCAGTTCTTTTGATATTTCTCGCATATGACTAATATCAGAGCGAGGGATTGTGTTCGGTGTCAGATCCATCTCTCTCAAATTTCAAAATAATAATACTAATAATAATTTACTTTCTCATCAATACATTTGTTCATTTCGACTTTCTTTCGAGTATATAGAATTATTGATTCATACGGTGGCAATTGATAAAATATGGCATTTGCATATTTTAGGTTGTAGATGTGCAATTGAAAAATATAAAAATTTCAGCTAAAAATTCAAAGCATGACCCAAAACTCATCCGTGCGACCCATCACCAGTCACCACGAAAAGGGAGGGCAAAATCGTCTTTTCAGCACGGGACAAGAAAAAAGAAAGTTTCCGTTTCTACCAAACAGAGCTTACAAGGTAAGAGCGGTGGGGCCCGTGGCCGGATTCCAAAGGCTCCATAAAATCGAGTTAATTTCTGGAGATTTAATAAAAGGCATTAAATTAATTACCCGGAGAAAGGTCGAGGGAACACGTCACGCACATGTGCGTGGTGGTAGCATCAGTTGGCTAACAACACCCCGCGTAGATCAATCTTCAGCGAACACGTGTACGGCTGGAGATTCCCCTGGAATATATATTTTGTAGCCAGCGCTAAATCTTTACCGCCAGCTCACCCGCCCCCACCACCCCCTACGTATTCTACTTTGACAACTTGGTTTCGACCCCTTTTTTTTCCTTTATTAATTAATAATCAATTAATTTAATATGTACGTATGAATTCGCCAGCAAAGCAGATTTAACTCATATTTCCTTATTATCTCCTGTCTAATGAAAAATAATTAACCTAAGCTTTATATTATGCCTAAAATATCTTGAATTTTGTTACGAGTTCTTGTCAACTATGAGATCAAATATAATTTAATTATTATCTCCTTAAAAGTAGTTCCATACGTCTTTTCACATAAATTAAAAAAAATTGTTTAATGTACTTGAAAAATTAAAATAAGCATTAAGAAGAATGATTGTTAATTTCGAAAATCAGGAATAATAAAATACAGTATACTATTAACGAAGATGAAAATTGCAATTTTATTTCGTCGATTCGAATTCTTTTAATGTGGTCTATTAATACAAAGTCCCAATGTGCATTTAAACAAATTCATTAAAGTTTCATGTTTAAATCAATTATTTATATTTTACGTAGTGATCACAAATATGAATAGTTGGCATGTGCCTTTTTAAGAAATGAGCATTGGATTTTTAAATGAAAGTTCAAAATATTAAAGTTCCACATATTTTCGTAAATATTTTTCATAAAGAAGCAGTGGTCAATACATAGAAATAGTAATGTAATAAAACATTATATAAAATTAAATATTCAGCAACAAATATATACAAAAATATTTATATTTATGTTAAAATTCACCAACAGGATTTGACGTAATAATTAAAAATCATAACAGAACTTTTCGAAAGAAAGAAAAAAGCCAATAAAGATAGATTAATATTTAATAACTCCGACCATATTTGAAATAATGGAAATGGCGCATTAATTAAAATTTGCATCTCTTTTCACATTAGATGGAATTTTATACGACCAATATTTGTACAGAGACACGTGTTGCGTGACGTGGATTGTTGGCTTGGCCTTCCCTCTCTTCCCTCTTTCTTTCTTCTTCCCCTCCCTTTCTCTCTCTAAAACTTCACTGTGCCAAAGCACATCTGTTGAGAGAGAAAAATGAATGCAAGCATTTTTGAAGCATAAACTGGCTGTCCAAATCATAATTTCGCGTCCAAATTTCCATTTTTCTAGGTACGTTCATTTCTGAGCTTATTATTATTTTTCCCAGTGCAGCTGAAATAATCCATTTTTAGGTTGTATGTTTGCTGATCACAGTGAATTACCCCGTTGTTTTCTGGGTCAAGTACTTTTTGTGTAAATATTGATCTTGGATTTATTTTTCTCGGTTTTTTTATGTTCTCTTGGAATGATTAATTCAGTTGTGTTTACACTTTACAGGGAGAGAAAGAAATAATTTTTTTCCTCCAATTTTGGGGAGTTGTTTTGCAAATTCTGATGAAAAAGGATTCAGAATTTAGACCTGCGGTGTTTGAATTATACAAGTTGTTGAATTTAGTAGTTCTGATGATGAAGAAGAAGAATTTTAAAATATCGCATAGATTTGCAAGAATTCGAGCATTTCAAATTCTATCATTGAAAAATCTCAGGTGGCCAAATTGGAGTAAATGAATTTTTTTTTCATGGTTTTTCAGTTATGGAATTTTAGGTGGTTGACGGGGGTAGATTTGTCATTACGCACTAGCATGCGTTTAGACTGCAGTCAGTAGATTGTATTTGCTACAGTTCCGGGTTTGATTGGGTTAGTGGAAGGACGATAAAGCCCTTGGCTTGTCTCCCTCTTTCTCACTCTGGGTGGTTTGTGTCATGCCAAACTGAATCAGTTACTACTTTACAACCCGACCCGGTTCCCCGCCCCCTCTTTGTCTATTTGAAATGGACCTTAAAAATAGTAGACTATAATTATGTTTCATTCATATTTATTTTGTTTGTTATGTGACAAAAAATCTTAATTCTTTCACACTCACTCAACCAAAGCCGGGATGCGAAAAGTTAGAACTTTCACTTAAAATTATGTATGAATGTTTTATTTTTGGTGTGTTGTGTATAATCTCTTCCGTGAAGTATTTCGAGATAATCAAAGTCGTAGAGTTTTTACGCCTTTTATTTTTGTATTTTCTTGGCATTAATCCAGACTTGCCGTTTTCCACATTGACTTTTGTTTTGTTGCAAAAAGTACTGAGAATACTTTTCAGGGCTTTGATCCTAATTTATTTCATTAGCTGTGTAGGTGTCTAATCTTGGTTCGATTATGCTCACCCAATGTTTTTAAATTTTGTATCATTGTTTGGAATAAATCTGCTATATTTGATATTACACCTATATTATTTGATGATGGCGGGTTGCTCAAAATGGTAGTAGATATATAGGTTGATTGTGTTGATAGTTTAAGTTTCAAGAATGGTGGAGCATTGATACTTGCCATCTCACTTGACTGTCATCAGGCGGAAGAGCGAGAGTTGTTCCTGAACACATCATGGGAAACAGTGAAGAAGGGAAGGCTTCCAAGTCCGAAAAAGCATCTTCACCAGTAGTGGTGAGTAATTTTAGAATGTAAATGTACCAACTTTTGTTAGCTTAGGATTTTTCTTGATCACAATCTAGTGATTATATAAAGTATAATTTTTGCATTTTGTACAAACTTTATTTTGCTGGTTCCTTTTTTTATCTTGAGTTATTGTTAGATCTTCATTCCTGAGGAAGTTTGAATTGCATTCCAAATTGTCAGGACCAGAATAACATGCACGTATATCCTGATTGGGCAGCGATGCAGGTTAGCACTGTGGCCTCATAAGTTTTAGCCTCACTGAATTCACGTGCAACAAACGTATTCAAACACATTTATTGTCTTTTTAATGGTTATTGTGAATGATTGTCTATCAGGCTTTCTACGGTCCTCGGTTTGCTGTACCACCATATATGAACCCAGCTGTTGCTTCTCCACATGCGCCACCCCCATATATGTGGGGTCCACCACAGGTATTGCAGTGTTCGTTTCTAAGCAGTGAAGTGAACGATCTGATTTCTTATTTGGATTTGTGAACTTTGCAAAATATGGAAAGTTCATAACACCAAGCTTCGGTTTTGTCAGTCAATGATCCCTCCCTACGGAGCTCCGTATGCTGCATTCTATGCTCATGGAGGAGTTTATGCGCATCCTGGAGTTCCTCTGGTAAGTTTTACGTGCATTGACTTAAATTTAAATTTGCCTTCTTATTTTGTAGTTTAGAGTGGAACTTTCAGTAAACACAAGGTCTACTCCCTATGCTGTGAGCAAAAGCCAAGCAAGATACTTATACGATTTCTAAGCTCCTCCTGAATATTGTTTGTTAGCACTAAGATAGATATTAATGAATGACCTACGTGGCGGTGAAATGCAAGATTTGATAACTATCAATGCTTACATGTAGGCTGGTACTGCTATGAGCATGGAAACACCTGCCAAGTTGGGGAATGCCGATGGAGCCTTTGTGAAGAAGTTGAAAGAATTTGACGGGCTTGCTATATCAATAGGCAATGGAAATGGTGATAGTACTGAAAATGGATCTGACCGTAGACTGTCAGACAGGTTTGTGGAGAGTCAACATAGCAATACGCCTTAAATTACTTAGTATTTGAACATCTGCCATAATACCATAGTTGACATAAACGAATTAGCTCTAATAATTTTTCTGCATATTTGAATTTACATATTGATTAAATGTCCAAATTTTGTTTCATGAACAGTGATGAGACTGACGGTTATAGTGATGGAAGTAACGGAGTTGCACCTGGGGTAAGGGATCTATGTTACTAGACAAGAGTTTTCCTTTCCTTTTCTTTTTTCTTTTTGCTAGATAATAGTTATTTGTGTTGTCGGAAAAGTATTGCATCTCATTGTAATCGCATGTCATTTATAGGCTGGTCAGAATTGCAAGAAAAGAAGTGGACAAGGATCTCCTGACAGAGGTAAAGCTTCTTTCTTTATCATGGTAAATGTCCAGACCGTTTCTGTTATGCTTTTTATTATTTTTTATTATATTGTTGCGGAACTCGTTTTTCTGTGGTGTATCTGTAGGCATCAAAATACAATATTTGAGCTTTCTGAGTATGTGGGTTCACCTGCCTAAACAGTACTTTGGTGTTAATGTCTTCTGTAGTAAAATGTACTGGTGAAGGAGATAACCTCCGATCTCTATGTGAATATAATTGCTTTAAATGGTCTTTACTGTGGCTGCAAATGCCACTTTTATTCGGAGATATTCAGACTTCGCAACTTTCTATCCGAAAATGCATGAGCAAACTAGATATGTTTGCTGAAGCATGCTGTAATGCGATTTGTTCAGTTTTTTTTTTTTGGTTTATTATCCAAACTGTTTTATTTGATGCTTTAACCCTCTCTTAACAGAAGATGGGAAAGCTAATAAAAAAACCAGTTTAGCTCCTGTTGTGGAAGTTGGCCGAACTTCTGAGAAGATGATGGACGTGATGCCTCCTGCATTGGAACTCAACGATCCTTCCTTGAATGCGAAATCCAGCCCAACTGGTGTTCCTCTACCATCAATTCCAAATGAATCCTGGTTGCAGGTGTGTTGAAGACATCTTGATAATGAATACTTTGTTCGATTGCACAGAATTTCACTTGGCCAATATGGTTAGATGATCATATGAGTCTAATAGTCAAGGAATTCTTATGTTTTGTTTGTGTATCTGCACGATATCTGGTTGCAGAATGAAAGAGAGTTGAAAAGAGAGAGGAGGAAACAGTCTAACCGAGAATCTGCAAGAAGATCAAGACTGAGGAAACAGGTGCAAACTACCTCAAAAGATTACAATCTCAGTGGGAAGTCCTCATAAATACTTATCTTGAGTTGCTTATCGACCTTTTGTTGTGCGGTTGCCTTCAATGTTGTGCAGGCCGAGACCGAGGAACTAGCTGTCAAAGTTCAAGGACTAAATTCCGAGAATATGACCCTCAAATCCGAGATAAATAAGCTAATGGAAAGCTCTGAGAAACTGAAGCTTGAAAATGCTGCACTATTAGTACGTTGCCATACTCTCATTGCAAAACCTTTACATTGTCTCATCCTCTCGACAATAAACATAATAAATGATGGTACTTTGTAGGAGAAACTAAAAGGTGGCCAACTAGGACAGACAGGGGAGGTAAATCTCCACAAGATTGATGATCTGAGGCTGAAACCAGTAGGCACCGTAAACCTGCTTGCTCGAGTTAACAACTCGGATTCATCCGATGTTAGGAACGAGGACAGTGACTCGTACGAGATTAGAAGTAGTCCAGGAACTAAACTTCATCAGCTTCTTGATAGTAGCCCCAGGACTGATGCTGTTGCTGCTGGTTGACAGCAACCTAGCTTCCATTTCCATCCCTCCTTGACTTTAGTTGATCCGGTAATTTTTGACATAAATAAGTCGAAAATTACCTCTAACATGACAGCAGTAATAGAGTGGTAAGAATTCCGGAAGTCTAGCTAATTTCATTTCAAATGATTATCTCAGCAAAGCCTGGAATGTGTTTTAAATGTTCAGATTGCTGGGATGCTACAGTCTACAGATTAGTTGATGTACAATACATCGTGCGTTGGTGTAACGAACTTAGAACAAAACAGAAGTGTATTTTAAAAGGGTGTCTAGTTTGTTTATCAGTGTAAGACTGATAGATTATAGTGCATTTGGTGTTTAGAGATGTTTGTGATATTTGAGGTCCTTCGACTGAGTCAAGGAGATTGTATAATGTTGTGATTTGTGAAGAAATACACACTGTCATATTTACTAGTTACTACTATTACTACTACTAAAATATTTCTTGGTCTGAGTTTTAAGTTCCTTTTTTGCTCTATTTAGATATGTCACATATTTGATATTTGTGTAGGACTTTGGTGGTACAAGCAAAGCAAATGAACGACCAAGTATGAATATCATGGTTCGGACGAGATTATTGATAGAATAAATGTAGAAAATCATTCCCAAAAAAAAAAAAGAGTGTTTGGGCGAGATTTGGTGAATGGTAATGAGGTTGACTATGAGCTTCTTGGAGTTGGAGATGGTCAGATGGTGCAAAGCATGGAGTGCTGGATCTTGAGTTTTGATCACGTGACCTTCATCCAACTTGTCGGGCACTTCTCACATGACTTTTTTCCTTGCCATAAGTTTACCCCAAATAAAAAAAAATGATATACATGTGTGTGTGGGGGGGGGGGGGGGGGTGATTTTTCTAAAGCATAATATTATTTTCAATTTCCATGATTTACTACATTATAAGTCCAATTCTAGTATGCAATCTTGAAATACACATGTGCCTGAATTATTTTGTAAATTAAGATACACATAACACAATAAAATAATCACAAATAAATACGGGCATAAAAGAAATTTACACCCAAATTATTGAGGGCTCGTAGTCTTTAGTTTCCCAAGACAGAAACTACATTATTACAACATGTCCACCAATAAAAAATCAAATATTGCATTCATTTAATGATATTAATACAGTGCCCCATCCCAATTCTTGCCTACCTTTTCCCCTTGGTTTGTATTCTTGCACAACTCTTCAGCACCAAGGTATGGTTTTCTTTTCTTTTCTCTCTCCATGTGCATCACATCTTAATCATTATTAACTTATATTGTACAATATACTGCTACTATAGTATTCGTCAGATATTTAAACGATAACCATATATTTTTGTTGTATGAAAAATGAGAAACTTATTTATTATATGTATAATAATCGATGTATTGTTCATGTTTGTAAAGTTCTAAAAAGGTGTTTCACATATATAATATTATATTATACATGTCTAAAGCTTTTTTGTTTTTTTTTTTTTAATGATCGACAACATATATTGGAAGCTAAATTTCCCTCCATTTTGGATTTAAAATTGAAGCCCCACTTCATTACATAGATGTCCTATGTCTGACATTTCATGACTGCATATTATTACATGGATTTTGTCATATTTGTAACTAATATTTGTGGGGCTAATAAAGAGATGTCCAAGATTTGAAATTCTAATTTCTACTTAAGCGGTACTTTCCCCCCAATCATTTAATATTTTCTTGATAAATTAGGTCTGCACTACGAAATGCTGTCCAATCACACACATTTATGCTTGCAGAAATCTTTATTTCCAATTAAAGTTCGAATTTTGAAATCAAGGTGTTTAAAAATATTTGAATTTCGATATAAACACAGTTCCATTTGTGCAAATCAATAATTCCACACTTAATTGTCACAAAAATCATGTAATTATTTATTGTGGGGCTGAAGCCTAAGGAGTGAGGGAGGGGTAGGACTGGGCTCATTTTGGGGGTGTTGTACCTCCTGCCCTATTTTTCTAACGATGCTTTGATAATTGTACATTAAAACCCGGCGCATTTTAGCGCACCTTCTCGATCGTTTGTACAACTACATGTACTTACACACGTATCTTTCTCCACGTCTTCCGTATTCCCAAAAGAGCAAATCAAACAATTATAAAAAAATCTCAATTTTCTTTAATTACTACACATGAATGTTTCATTATTTTATCTCAAACCATCCCATGTTTCCACATTCCTGCCTGGTAGCGGTAGCACAGGTTACGTTACTCCGCAATTGTTTGTTTTTGAATCTAAACTAGAGTTAATTAATGCTTAATTAAGTCCAAGATTGCATCACACTTCATTAATGGACTGTTCACATTATATATTGTTCAAAGTTTTCATCATTGTTTCTTAGTGTTTTAGATTGTCTGTTTATTTTCTTCAAATGGGCTTTCTGGAATCTGAATGCTTCATGTGAAAGAATTCAACTTTATCGCTCAGCTGCTCCAGTTATTAATTATACTCAAATTGGGCTTTGTTGAAATTAGAGAAACTGCAGGGAGTTAAGAGTTTTCCTTTCTTGATTCTGCTGAGATTTGTTTTGTTCATTTTCTTGAAATTACTGTTGGTGTTTGGGGTTAGATTTGAATTGGGAGTTCTGTTCTGTATTCTTTCCTATGCATGATTTTATAGTATTTACGGGAAGGGGAGTTTACTTGTCAATTTTCTGGTTTGTTTGGATTGTTATAATATCCAAGTTTGGCACCTTTTATTAGATTGCCTCATATTTTGATTTGGAGGAGTTTCGTATGGGATTGCATTAGGATTTTGGTTGGAGGAATTATGCCAAATGCTATATATATCGGTCAGAATGCTGGGGTGGTAAAGGGAAATGAACTTATCTGTAAGGTATTTCGGCAGTCTTTGAGTCAAGAGAGTTTCCTGAATCTAAGGGTGTGTGATGAGGGCAGCATTGAAAATGTTGAAAAGTTAGTTATAAATTTGGTTCACTGGCTGGCAAAAATTTTCACAACAAAGGTGTTGTGGATAGATCAATAACTAGCGGTCATCCGACATTTGTTTCCTTCGTTTCTGGCAACGGGGTTATTCACATTCGAGGAGTTTATTAGGGCTTAGGTTATTTTGAGAATTGGGAGTAAACAAACATATTGTTTCCGCGTCTGCTGTGAAGAATGGGGCATACTGCAGCAGTTTGGGATCATAGAGCTTCACTTGAATTGACAAAAGACTGGAATGGGATTGACCAAGTTATGCTTCGGACCCCTCAAGGGGCGTCTGCACGAGTAAGATTCTATCATTTGGTGATTCTAGATGCAGAACCCCTGTATTTATGAAAAAATCCCGTTGTTATACCAAATAGATCTGTGTACATTTAGAAGGTTTTCTTGAAATTCTTTCCAATTATAAATTTGTGAAAATCCAGGTCAGCCTGCATGGAGCACAAGTTATCTCATGGAGGACTGATAGAGGCGAAGAGCTTCTTTTCACCAGTAGTAAGGTGTGGTTTCTTTCCTAATTTATAGCAATGCTCTAATAAAAAATGTTTATTCGTTTTTTCTCAAATCTCAATTGTGGTTTTGCATTTTATTAAATTCAAGAAAGTAATTTGGAATTTTTACATGAACAAAAGAAAATGGAATTGCTTGGCTAAAAACTTTACATTTAATATCAATTTTAATACATTGCTATCACAAGAGAAGGTGAGTTTTAAAGAAATATGATATATGCACTCGAAAAGTAATGTCAAACCATTGGTATTAGACCCTGCATCAAAGGCCTTAAACGGAGCTATAAATGGGTGTATCTTCGGGGTTAGTTTATTTAATGGTTAAACTGAGACTATGTTGAATATCAGAAATCACACATTAAGAAATTGGACTATCTACTGTCATTATAGGTAGAAGGGGACATTTAGGGAAACATTTTCGGGGGGCTTCAGGACGAGCTCCCTGCTGCAGTAAGCAGTAAGCTTTCAACTTTTAATTTTTATAGTGCTGCCAAATTAATTCTGAGAAATTCCAGAAATGCAGTGAGGGTAGAAATCATTTTGCCTGGTTATATCTTCTATTCAATATTTGCAGTAATGCATAATTTTTTTTTTCAAGTTCTGCACCTTGAAAATGATTCCAAGATGGCAAGAAAAAACTTGACACTTTGTTGAGCAACTAGAGGAAAAAATAAAGTTGACAATGTGGAATATAGATAGTTTACTTTAGTTGAATTTCATGCAAATTACTGGTGTTCGAATGGTCTATTGATTATTTGACCTATAATAAGATGGACAACTTGATGAATCATGGTATCATCGAAGTGGTCCCGTTTGTGCTAAAATCTATAATCAATAATCATAACATGTTTTCAGCAAAAATATTATTTATCTTGTCTGTGTATTTTTTTCGTTGATTAGTTTTTAGCTAATGAAAGGCTTGTCTGTGGCTTTCAAAAACTTTTGTAGGCCATCTTTAAGTCTCCAAAAGCAATGCGGGGAGGCATCTCTATTTGCTTTCCGCAGGTATACAATTAATTATTCATGTACTGTCTTGTTATTTAAATACTTTCGCGAATATTATTCACGTGTATTAGTGTATCTTATTTTATATATTGTCTGTGCTTCAGTTTGGGAACTGTGTTTCGCTCGAGCAGCATGGATTTGCCAGGAACAAAATTTGGACAATCGAAGATGATCCTCCTCCATTGCATCCTAATGATTCTCTTGGTAAATCCTTCGTAGATTTACTTCTCAAACCTGCTGAAGAAGATCTGAAGTTCTGGCCTCATAGGTAAAACTCTTGTTTATTTCACAGTCAAGTTGATCATACATGACGACTGAGATGGAAGAATAATGTAGTAACATAACACCCAAGTCTTTTTTAGTGCTCACACTTCTTAGCAGTGCTTGAACTTTCTCTCTCTCGCCTTGTGTCAGCTTTGAGTTTCGCCTTCGAGTTTCTCTGGCGTCGGATGGAAACTTGATACTGATATCTCGCATCAGGAACATAAATGGGAAACCTTTCAGTTTCTCTTTGGCTTATCATACGCACTTTTCTGTTTCTGACATAAGGTAAAATTGCCAAATTATATACTTTTCTTTCTTTCTAGCCAAAATATGTATTCTTCTGACTTAATATTCTTAATTTTGATTTTTCACATTTTCAACAGCGAAGTGAGGATAGAAGGTTTAGAAACTCTGGATTACCTCGACAACCTTTCCCAAAGGGAACGCTTTACTGAGCAGGGGGACGCCATAACATTTGAATCGGAGGTAAATTTTCTTCCACATCCAAGTGTTGCAGTTGTAGTGTGAGTAGTGCTTTTCTATTTCTTTGCAGATTTTGTCTAAATGAAATTCTTTTGATGAATGTGGAACAATATACTCATTTGTTGTCTCTATTTCTGCTGTCTTTTATCTGTATATATGTTTAATGTTTCGGAAATTTAATTGCATCCTCGGTGTCTTCAGATAGACCGTGTTTATCTAAGCTCTCCCAAGTGCATTGCTGTTTTGGATCACGAGAGGAAACGAACATACGTTGTCAGA
Organism: Perilla frutescens; assembly: GCA_026008535.1. NCBI lineage: Eukaryota > Viridiplantae > Streptophyta > Magnoliopsida > Lamiales > Lamiaceae > Perilla > Perilla frutescens. Next base: position 38,171,072 of record BRKX01000002.1, on the reverse strand, counting down.
AAGGAAGGGCTACCTGATATCGGTATGTATCCATTATCTTTTCCTTGAGTACCAACATCCAGTTTGTGGTGTTAAACCAAAATTATCTTTCATGTAGTTGTGTGGAATCCATGGGAAAAGAAGTCGAAAGCAATGGCAGATTTTGGCGACGAAGAATACAAACAGATGCTCTGCGTGAATGCAGCAGCAATAGAAAAGAACATCACCCTCAAACCAGGGGAAGAATGGACAGGGCGGATCGAGCTTGCAGCTGTTCCTTCTAGCTTTTGCTGTGACGATCTTGACTCTCATCTCAAGTTTTTTTGATGCTCGACTCGTGATCGTATCGCTCAACATTGTGGAAGCCAATGATTTTATTTTTATTTTTTTTTTGGGGGGGGGGGGGGGTGGGAAATGGCTGATAACTGCATTTGGTTTGTCTAGAAAATGAGGCATTTAGTTGTGCTCTCTTTAGCTGGCCTTGCTAGTTAGTATGTTTTGGGTGCACTCTGATTTTGAACAAAATTAGTACCCCGTCCGTCCAATTATAGTCTATATTACTATTTTGAGGTGTTTCAATTATATAGTCTCATAACTATAAATAGCATTAATTTTCATAATAATGTACAAATTATACACTTGTTAGTTCTTGAAAATTAAAAATCAACCACTTCAATTTTTTAATGTCATTAATTTTAAATAATGATAATATTAGAAGTTAAACTTTAATCTACGTGCAAGAGAAACTGGATTATATAATTAGGATGGAGGGAATACGTGCTTTGTGAAGAGATGCTTCATAGATGAGAACTGCACAAAAATTAAAGCATCAATTATAGCCCAAAAATAGAATTCCCAGACAACATGTTACAATTTCCGATGCTCAATTCTTACATTCTACAAAACTGTTGTAATTAACATTGAACTAGTTTCAAAATATATCTTAATCCATCCCTATAACCACAACATAAATTTATGTAGAATTTTGGCTCAAACGCCTTCCGTATTTCTACACACCTCTGCGGGACTCCAACTGCTTAGTGTTTTCCAATAATACCTGTCAGAATGAAACAAATTTACGGAGTGAAACAAGAATCGAATGCATGAGGAAACTACAGTGTGACTGAGTGACGTGTATCAGACTTACTTCACGAATGTAACTTGCTACAGCTTTGCAGCCTTCGATTGCTAGTTGCATGACATTTTCAAATGTTTCCATTTGTAGTTTGGAATCCATCTACCAGGAAAAGCAGTGTAATTGGTCAGTTATTGCACAATCGAAGACTAAAGAAGAGAAACGAAAGTCACACTAAAACTAAGTTCGAGTGCATTAGAAAACCTGAAGGAGGGTCACTTTGTCTAACTTAGGCAGAATGCCAACAGTAACATCAGGTCCACCAGCACTATCTTCCACATAGTTGAGATCTGCACTTAATTTGAAAAGTCAAGATTACTTTTAAAGTTCTATATATTTATATATATATATATATATATATAAGCATATGCTGATATGCTCCCCAAGATTGAATGCATAACGAGATGACAAGACTGTTAATTACCAAGTAGAGGGGTTCCGTTCAGGTATCCAGCACTGCAGGAAGTAACAATATCAGACATTGGAATACCAGCATCAGCAAGGGCCAAGGTTGCTGCATTTATGCATGCTGATCTTGTTCCTGAACAATTAGATGTTAGATGAGCTATGGATAGTCGATCAGAATAAAAAAAACATACCATTTCAACACTTAACAGTAGGACCACCAATGGAATGGGGAATGTGCCATCTTACCTCCATCTGCTTGGAGAACTTGGACAAAGATGTCTATCTGCAAAATATAAATAACAAGAACCATGTGTCAGAGATTAAAAAATAGTATTTTAATCGGGGCCCTTCCATTTTCTTGGAGACAGACCTGAGATCGAGGCATCAGGTGAGTCAATATGCATGCTTCCATTGTCTGACGAATCACCAAAGATATCTCCGTGGATCGCCTTTACACCACATGAAAAATTACAGATGAAATTATTGCATGCAAATGGAAGGCCACACTGGAAACAAACTTAAACTTCTGGATTTTACAGAAAACTATTAAGCACAAAGCTAAGCCAGCTGTGAAAAGGGGAGTAAATTTGTATGCCTCTCGTATGGAATGGGCTTGCGTATTTAATTAAAGTTCCTTATAATCAAAAGAGTACAATGTCTGTAAAATTAATACCGAGCAGCAGGGCTGTTTATGAATAGGGCGGGCACATAATAATATGCCAAATATAAGCCTCAAAGCTAGTAACAAGCTTATTCTCACAAGATTCGTCCAACTGTTTATTACCTATCACCCTTAGGTTTCCTCATTCGATCTCCAGTACTGAAATTAGCCATGCTATACTCACAGCGCACCTATCAACCATAACAGCGGTCACCTCTGTATGATTGCCACCGATAAAAACACAAAAATATGAATATATGTAATCAATGAATGCATAAGATAATTTACCAGTGCATGATCGTTACTTTGCTGACTCCTATTTTGGACCTGAAAGAAATTCAACATAAAGGTCACATTTTCAACCACAACAATATCCAAAGAAATCTCTCAATTTTTCAAACAAGCTCAAGCAAGTAACTAACGTCCACAAACAGCAAAGTAATTTCAAGATAAAAGAGGAGAATGACATGGCATGCACATCCATAGCATTAAAATCTGCATATTTTAGCGTGCATATATTGATGTAGGGACTCAAAAGGTTCTTGTAAGATGTAGGAACTTATAAGTTCTTTAAAACATATTAGCTAAACACCCTCTGAATACATAATGTATAGCCTCAGAATATCATGAACGCAAAAAATAAAATAAAAAATGAGACAAACAATCATCACCAATAAAATGCTACTTCCAGGTATTTGCAATAAATTCCTCCACTAAACCAAACGATGTCAATGCCGAGTCATTGTCACTGGAACTCCACATCGTATATAGCATTAGAATCTCGCATATTTTGCACAAGGTTGATAAAAGGACTCCAGCTCTGGTATATAATTAAATTTATGCATTCATACATCATCAGCATTTCACGCTGTGATACAAGCATTCAAATTCTAAACAGCATAATTATAAATTTATAGCAAGGAACATGAGTTTGCCAATGAAAACAAATTTCTATGCACAAACGATCAAGAATTTTCTCTATAGTTTAGAAAACAAAGCACCTCTCTGGGACCATAAACAGCAGCAATGACTTTAGTGTTCCCCATCTCAAATATAGCTGAGCTGCAATCAACAACAGAAATTAACCCGGTTTCTCTTCAATTTAGGTCAATTGATTTAATCATTCATACTAGCAATAGTAGTACTGCAGCGCAGGCAACATCATAAAAAGTAATTGATGTTTCCATATTTTACCCGTCAGCTTTTGAAACTACGCCTATTTCCGCACGAATCTGCCTCATCTGAAATCACGAACAATATAATATGTTCATACAAAACACTAATAAATATGTAATGAGAAAACAGTTGAATGTGGAATGCGAGAGAGAAGAACGAGACCTCCATAGGACGGCGACCGTCTAATCGAAGACCTTCAGGGTTAACGTACTCCATCCTAGAGAGAGAGAGAGAGAGAGAGTCGCCGTGCGCCGCCGCAGGGGTGGTGGTGGTCGTTTTGGTGAGTCTGAATAATGGCTGCAAACATAATATTAAAATTAATGGGCCGATCGCTCTTCAGAAGCATGAGGCCCGCGATTATCGGCCCACATAGTCTTTGCCGAATTGCCGGTTTTCATGTATTTTTATTTTTATTTTGGTTTAGTATGGAATTATTATATAGTAGCTGTAGCTACAACAATTTGGTGCACCTTTCAAAAGATAATAATAAAATCAAATTTAAACAATGAAAATAAAATGGAAAATAGATCGTATGTATTGTTGATTTGTTGTAAACATAATGAGATGGACTTGGGTCAAACCGGCCCAAGCCCCCCAAAAAATTAATGATCCAACCGATTTACTTTTATTGGGTTTTTTTTCTGCATTTTTTAGCTTTTTTTCCCTCAAAAAATATATATCTAAAATCAAATTATTGAACCTGAAATTAAAGTGAATTAATTTAATTTTTTTTAATCTGATTACTTGTATAGTGCACGAACCCACGCGTTAGCATCCGCAAAATGCATTGCACTTGATAATTAATTTTTTCAAAATAAATATATACCATAAAATAAAATTAGTGAACTTTAAAATTAAAATGAATTAATTTAATTTTTTTGATCCAACGACTCATGGACTGCACTTGATAATTAATTTTTATAATTTAAATATAGGTTCTAATTGGGATGTACTAACTTCATATAAGTGAAGTAGTAGGGATGATATTTTTTTAGGCTACTTGTGATACGTTTTATTATTACGAGTGATATTTTTTAGGGTGGAATTTTTTTCTCGACAAAAGCAGATAAGGGTGGGGAAAAAGAAATAAGTTATAAAAAGTATTAGTTTTTTCGACAATGTCCCTAATAAAAATATTCAACCGTCTGTATGGCCCCACCAAATCTGAAAAAATGTGTACATATCAGAATATTTATTATTTAGGGTTTGAATTAATTTTTTCCAACCACCCCCAACACACACTCTCTCTCCCCCTCGATTCATTTAGGGTTTGAATTAATTTTTTCCAACCACCCCCAACACACACTCTCTCCCCCTCGATTATTATGCTCGAATAGAACCAAATCGCTTGAAGAACAGAAAAAAAAAAGTCAGCTCCTCCTCGATTGAAATCGTGTCGGCGACTCTCATCTCATTCTCACGGGTGTCTGCCGACTAGCATCTTGTTGTTCTCACATTTTTGCAAAAAGGTTGCCCTCTCTCTCTCTCTCACGGCATTCATCCATGTCAGTTGAAAACTCACGTCGGAGATGGAGCGATGACCCGGAGAAACCACCATAGATGTCTTCTTCTCAAGTAGGCTTCTTTTCGATTAAATACGTGCAGTTTATTGTCACAATTTTTGGTTTATAATCGTGTGACCCTAATGTAACAAAATTAGGGGTTTTGTAATTAACCGATGCTTGGCTTGTTATGTTAATTAGGGGTTTTGTAATTAGGGATTAGTATGTTATTTGTGACTTATTATGCTAATCGGTGGTTGTATTATGGTAATTGTATTTTTTGAATATAATGGAGGATCACTTAAAATTAATCGATGATAGGCTTATTATGTTATTCGTTTTTTTGTATGTTAATTGTGACTTATTTTACTAATTGAGGCTCTTATTATGTTAATTGTGGATTTAGAACTTAATTGAGGAACCTTAATTTTAAAAAAATCCAGGCCCTTCTCGATTAATTTAATACAAATCGATGCCTTTCTCGATTAATTTTAAAAAATACAAGCTAATCGAGGACCTCCTCGATTAATTTAATACAAATCGAGGTCTTCCTCGATTAATTTTATAAAACACAAGCTAATCGAGGCCCTCCTCGATTAATTTAATACAAATCGAGGCCTTCATCGATTAATTTTTAAAAAAAATTGATTAATTTAAGACTAATCGATTAATATTTAATGTAAATCGATTAATTTAATACAAAAAATTAATTGATTAATTTAAAAAAAACTAATCAATTAATATTTAAAAAAAACTAATCGATTAGTTTAAAAAAAACCTAATAGCCTAAATAAAACTAATCGACGACTTGCCTCTATTAAATTAAGAATAATCGATGAAGTTTTAAAAAAAACATGTTACATAGTAAAAAAAACTAATTGGTGAATATTTAAATAATCTGTGAATATTTAATCTAAAAAAGTAATCGATTAATTTAAACAAATCTAATCGATTAATATATAAGTAATCGATGAATATCTAATTTAAAAAGAAATCTAATCGATTATTTTAAAAAACAAAAACCTAATAGCCTAAATAAAACTAATCGACGGCTTGCCTCTATTAATTTAAGACTAATAAATTAATATTTAATGTAAATCGATTAATTCTAAAAAAATTAATCGATTAATTTAAAAAAAACTAATCGATTAATATTTAAAAAAAATTAATCGCTAGTTTAAAAAAAATCTAATAGCCTAAATAAATCTAATCGATTAGTATTTAAAAAAAACTAATCAATTAATATTAATTGTCCTCAATCGATTAATGTTAAATTTAAATTTTAAGAAATTCTAATTTATATGAAATATTAAAAGAATTTACTTTAATAGTTGTAATTTTGAAAATGTTGTTAGATTGATTGGCTTAGACTGCCGTTACGAAGCCTGAGGCCCTCGGTCGTCGTGTACGCCATACCAGATGTTATTGATATGATCAGAGCCACACTGCTCAAGATTGGTGGTGACGATGTCGTCCGACTATTCAGATCCGGCTGTTTCGGACATTTTCTGGACTACATGGGTGGTAACGTCCAGAAGAGGGTCATTCACGCGTTGATGACGTATGAGGTGCAGGCGCCGGATTGTGCACGTGTGGGGCGGGAGGCATGATTTCATATTCATCACTCCCAGCTGTGGTTTGGTCCGAGTGAGTACGCCCTGGTGTCAGGTTTACGATTCGGCGGCTCGACATTTGATCCGAATGGCGATCATATTGTTCCGTCGAAGTCTGTATACCACTATTTATTCGAAGGGAAGCGTACGACCATCAAACAGATGGAGGACAGGTTCAAACAGGAGGGGATGGTCAGAGACGATCCGGATTATGTGAAGGTTACGAACATATTGTTCGTATATCGGATGATTATGTGCCTAGATCAGAACCGGGTCGTGGATCCATGGGTGTGGGCGCTAGCGGAGGATGTAGAGCGATGGAACTCATTTCCATGGGGTGCATATTCTTACCAGGCGTTGATGCACTACATCAGCCTCGTCCCCAAGACTCGACAGACTATGGGCGGAAAAGGATCCAGATAGTACCATTTTTACGGGCCGATCTGGGTACTCCGAGTAATTAGTTTAAATTTAATTAATCTAAATTAGTTGAAATCAAGTGAATATGTAACTAATCCATTAATTCACTTTACAGGTATGGGCTTGTGAGGTGATACCGGAGTTGGCTAGTGAGGCTGGTGTGCATAGTGGACAGCTCACTGTGCCTCAATGTTTGAGGTGGATATTCAGACTCCCTGCCATCGACCCAGCCACTTTATTACAACGAGCGGTACGTTTTGAGGTTTCTTTATCTATGTAGAATATTCAATATATATTTGTTAATTCATCTTAATGATATTATTATTAATTCCATGCAGTCACGTGTGTTTATGTTGGTGCCATCTCCCGAGGAGACGGGGACTTCATATTACCTGAGCATGCAGTTGGAGCCTGGAGCTCAGAGTGTGAGATTTGTTCCCACTCGATCCGGGAACAAGAAGAAGATGCTTGCAAATGTGACATCTTGTTGTTCCACATCAGCAAAGGAGATTGTCCTCCCATCAGACCGAGGCACCAGAGCTGCTCGGACACCACCATAGAAGGGTCGTTAGGCGACCAGTCGACCCTCGAGTAGCCGAGCATTGAGGGACGAGCCAGATCATACTGAGCCCGGTCTCCGGCCCCCCACTGAGCAGACACCAGAGCACACAGCAGATCCGATTGATCCAGAGAGCCCTCCTCGAGCTTGAGGGAGGAAGCGTTCGAGGAGGGATTGATCTCAGAGCAGTGGAGAGCCCTCATAGAGTTTCCTGCAGAGGGTTGTAGATGCTGTGATGCCCCGTGTGAGGGAGCTTATTGACATGACTATTGCGCCCCATGTCCAAGAGTATGTGGACCGGGCTATTGATCGTGCATTAGCTGGGCTGAGTAGCCGCCCTCGGAGGTCACCCATTCCTGGGGATAGAGACCGCCACAGCCCGGAGCCGAGCGATTGTAGTGCTGATCATCTGGCTCCACAGCCCACTGTAGTACAGGAGGGTACTAGCACTTCGGCTGCACGCCCTGGTAGTTTTAGCGCGACCTATCAGCTCATGAATGACATTGATGATAGCACCCTCTAGGTCGCCTACTCACGATTTAGACTTCAGGGTCCGGATGCAGTTATTCAGCTCTACTTCAACGGCGATCGCTTGCGGCAGGCCTGGTTTAACGAGCTTGAGGATCCGAGGACTGAGTTGAAGGATGTTCACATGAGCTACTTTTTGAGCGCGATTGCTCAACGAGTACGGAGGGACAACGGTTGTCTGACAACCGTGGCTAATACCGGTCTATATGTGAGTTCAAGTACTTGTTTGAACTTTTTTTGCAAAACATTCTTAGTTAGTCTTTTTTTACCCCACGCTTAATCATAATTCATTTTTTGCAGGAGGCCCTCGTCGGAGCATGGAACCCCTTCATCCTCTTGACCCTGAGTGCAGAGGGGCATACGAGGACGATGACTACCGACGGTGGATACCTGCACAGGGCCTGATACATCGGATCCAGGGCACTGCTGGGCGGTATCAGGTGCCATGGAAGGGGCGTGATTATGTAAGTGAGCTTCATGTAAGATCTGTTCGTTGCCGTCCTTCGTCACAGCAACAAAGAGAACCCCCTGTTCTTTCCCTTCAGGTGGGTCCCATCAATCAGAAGTACTGGACGAGCATACTGGAGAAATGCATTGACACACGCACCGAGAGCAAGGAATGAATGCTTGAACAGACCATCACTCGTGATCTCCATGTCTACTACAGTCCCTGGATTCAATTCAATTGCAGAGTTTGAAGGAAAGCGGGCAACTGTGCGTAGGACTTGTCAAAGTCTCCATATACCATCTGAATGGCAATGTTCCTCGTGCGCAGAGCGAAGCTGTAGTCGATATGGATGCCAAACTCACGCACAAGCTCCGCCATCATCTTCTTCGGCTTCAGAACAACCCGCTCATCCACCAATCTATGAGCAAAGTATTTTTCGAGCACTCATGCATGAACCTGTCGCAGAGCAATTCGACCCATATCAAGATGGCATGTGTGAGTACCGTTGAACTTGTATATTCTCCACATATGCCCATCAGCAACCGCAAAGCACTTGAACGGGCAATCACCGCCATGCTTGCAAACATAGCCCAATCGTGACCTATTCGAGCGATACACGGCATATTCCACTCGATTCTACATGTGATAGATACCGACCGCCAGAGCCAGATCATCCTTTGTCCGAAAAATAGCTCTCTGGTGCAGTGTATCTGATTCTGGTACTGGTCCCTCATCCCAAGACAGTGGGACCGCAATGTCCCAATCAGCAAGGGGAACCACCCAATTGCTCGAAGGCCCATCAGATCTAATCGGAACACCAGTAGTAGATGGTGGGACGGCTCCCGTCAAGCACAACAATCTTTCTATACGATCAGCAGAAGAACGAAGTCATCCACTGAATTCTGTCAACAGTGACTCCACCAACCTCGTTCTCTTCTTGTTCTTGTTCTTCCTCTTCTTCTTCTCCTTCTCACTCTTCTTCCCCTACTCCCTCTTCTTCTCTAGTATGAACATGTGTCTCTGCTTGTGCTTCTTCATCAACAGGGTTACTCAAACCCTCATGGTAATGTGGAAAGTGGGGAACATAGTCGTCCCTCAAAGATTGCCCGGCTCCAAAACCTTCCAATTGTCTTGAAATCACGTACACGACCATCTCAGTAGTCTACTCGTGAAGCAAATTGAGCAAATCTCCATCGTCTTGCAAAGATGCTCTGATCCATCTGCCATTATTGGTACTGGTGAGGTAAAATAATTCATACTCCATCTTGTTCGGGTCAGTCCGCAACAACTTGTGAATCTCTCTCACTAGTGAGCTAAAACACAGCTTATTGGATGACATTGTCACGAGTTGCTCATCCCCATCTACATATTCTAATCTCTCCCATCGTCCACTGTGTCGTACTATAATGCGACGTCCAACCATCTGCAATTTATAAACAATGCTATATGATTAAAACCTAAACTCTATTAAGCCCTAAACCCTATAAAACCCTAAAACCTTTTCTCTAGAAAGCCATGATCAAACTCTAAACCCTAGAAGAAGTCCCCATTTATAAAGGGTGAAATTAGGCACGATTACATTTAACATTAGATAAGATTCAAACCCTCAACCCTATTAAACCCTACACTCCAGACCTTATTAAACCCTAAAACCCTAAAACATATTAAACCCTTAAAGAAGTGACCATTAATACTAACTAAAGCAATTAAATAAAATTGAACTGGAAAAATGGATAAAATAATAAAGATCAAATATAAGCGAATAAATTTAAAAAAATTCATTAAAGCATCGATTAATTCAAAAAAAAAATTAATCAATTAATTTAATATTAATCGAGGAAAGCATCGATTAATTCAAAAAAAAATCAATTAATTTTTTTAAAAAATAATATTTAAAACTATTAATCGAGGCCAATTCACGATTAATCGAGGCCAATTCATAATTAATCGAGGCTAGCATCGATTAACTTTAAATTAACCTCTAATTATTTATAATAGCCTTGATTATATTTATGTGTTCCTCGGTTGAGTTATAAAAAATATTGAAGTGTTCTTCGATTATATTTAAGCCCATGATTATATTTAAGTGTTTTTTACAAAGCCCTCGATTATATTTAAGTGTTCCTCGATTGTTTAAAAATTAGCCTCAATTAATTATAAAAATTACCCTGATTAAATTTGAAATAGCCTCGATTAATTCTACGAGCCTCGATTAATTCTAAATAAAACCTCCATGAATTCTAAAATAGCCTCGAATAATTCTAATAGCCAAGATTATAGTCTACCACATGCAACTCATCAATAAATAAAAGTTTAAAGGGTATGACATGCAAATCTCTACGTCGTCTATTTTTAGATTAAATCTAACAACACATGCAATATATAATCAAACAATAAATATTTGCAAAATAAGTGGAAAAAAATGGAGAGTACAAAACGTACCTTTGAAAGTTGCTCGTGCACTACTTTTTTCTTCAGAAAAATCTTGTCTTTCGCCCTCTTGCTCCGAAAAATTTCTCCAGCTTTTGCTCTTCTTCGTTGATTTACTTTGTAGTGTGAATAAAAGCTTGTACTGTAGTAGAGATTTGTATTATAGTGTGAATAGTGAGCTCGTCTATTTATTCAAAAATTTAACCTACCTCGTCACAAAACATTAAATTGTATTAAATTCGGTCTTACCTTCCCTTCTTTTCATTAATTGGGTCTAACATTCCCCTTCTTTTCATTTAATGAAGCCACTAACATGTACATGTATTAAATTCGCCCCCTTCCTTTCTTTCTTTTCATTGAATGAAGCCATTTACCTTCCTTCTTTTTATTTATTGAAACTAGTTACACAAAAAAGAAATAAATGTATTCATTAATCGTGGCTAGTTAAGATATTAATCAAGAATTTCTTAAAATTAATCTATATATTTTTTAATAAATAATCGAGGCCCATTAAAAAATAATTGAGTCAATTTAAAAAAAAATAATCGAGAGAATTTAAATTAATAATCGAGACTTTATTTTAAATTTTAATGGTTCGAATCTTCTTAAATAATCGAGGCTTATAATAAGCCCCGATTAGTTTTAACTAAATAATCGAGGCTTGTGCACTAATAATCGATGAAGTCTAAAATAATCGAGGAGTTATACTAAATAATCGATTAAATCTACAAAAAACAAATATTCTTAAATCATCATAATCGAGGAGCCTCGATTACTTTTAACTATTAATTGAGACTTCTTATAAAATATTCGAGACCAGTTTTGTAAATTATTTTTTAAAAAATAATCGAGGCTCAACTTATAAAATTAATCGAGGCTAAGAATTAATCGAGTCTTGTACTTTCAATCGAGGCAATTTTCAATAAATAATCGCGGCTACAAATTAATCGAGGCAATTAGAATTATTAGGGTTTCGTTTTTAGAATTAGGGTTTCGTGTGTTAAGGTACATTTAATGTCTGACAAAAGTACAATGTGTCAATCATTGGGTGTAGGGACCAAGTCTATTATAGTACAAATTATTTAACAAACTACCTATTTTTAAAAATTGTTATTTTTTCTCAATTACTATTTACTTTTGTCTACTTTTATCCATTTAAATTATTTGTTATGACGATTCTTTTCATTTTCACAGTGAATTGGATAGGATGGGGGTGGTCGACCCGTGGCTTGCCCATCTGACAAGTTAGACAGGTCAACCTCCGTCGGACTGAAATTTTGTCGAACATGATTTATTGGACAAGATGGTTGGTGAGGTCTTGCCTTGTGTGGTGTTAAAGACGAAACTTTTGAATTAAAAGTTTTTTTAAGTGTGTTGTTCTTCATCTAATTATTACATGATAATTTTACGTAAGGAAGTAGTATTTTAGACCGTGTTTACTACTCTAATAAAAAACCTAATGCAAGACGACAAGCTTAATAGCTGCAATGCACAATTGTATACAGTAATTCTAGAAGATAAACACCATAATGGCACATCGCCTAATTTTGCTTAAGTGTGATTTTTTATGCATTCTTTCTCTTGCCTAAACAATATTAGTAAATTATACTATCAATTCACTAAATATAAATACGCTAATTTAAATATATAACTTAACCAATTAGTATTTTCATATTTACCTTTTTCAATTATGTAGCTCACTCTTCCATACTTATTCATTCATACCTATTATTATTATACTTTTTTTTCAATATCAATTTTTTAAATTGATCATTTGAACAATATCACCGTGGCCTAATGCTGTTTAGAATAATATAAACTTTGAGAGTATGGAATTTCAAACTATTAGTTATAGATAGTAATATGATACGTTTTTTTTTATCATAAGTCTCAACACTTAAAATCTATCATTAGCGCGTAATCCCTGATATATTAACTCCGTTATTTTCTTGAAACCCTTTAGATTACACATCATTTTTTTCTGGTGGAATCTACATATCGAATTTCAAGTTGCAGTGATGGTTTGCTATGAATTGAAACAAACACTCACAATTTTTTTTATTTTTATTTTTTTGAAATTGTTTGCTAAATGAACAAACACCAAGGTCTCGATAATGACTTATCCCAAATCAATCTCCCATTCTATAGTTTGGGAATTAATTGCGCCATATGATTTGGACGTGCAACAATGGTAGGGGATATACTTTATTATCGTCTTGTACTTTTTTCAATCTATAATTTAGAAGTTTATAATCGCAATAGGACTTATTTCTCTTTTTCAGTCTCTCTCAAAAGTTTCTCATTACAATTTCACATATCGCAGTCCTATTTCTCTTTTTCAGTCTCTCTCAAAGGCTTCTCATTACAATTTTACATATCGCAGGTGACCGCAATAGTGTTGTTTACACTATTTATTTTGGTTCTAATTCTTCCCAAGTTGAAAGAGAAGAACACGATATGAAATAGAAGAACAAAAACTAATGAATAACAATGTGGGCTATATAAAGCAACTTAAAACTTTTTGCTAGCTACATAGGCTATAAGAATAAAAGAGTTCACCCAATAAATATTTGTATCTTAGATAATTACGACGGTGTATCAAATAGAACTATCTTAAGTGAATCCCAAAATCATTGATGAAATTTAGAAAAGTTCAATTTAATGAAAATAATTATTTTTAGGGTACTTTGATTTTTAGCCTGGTTTTTCAAATGATTTATAAAAATATTTGTTTAATGATTCACCAAAATATCTCGACCTTTCATAAATAGTAATTTAATACATTTTTTTTTTTGAATTTACCACAAATTTAGCATGAGATTATTTTCGGACTTTGAATATCCAATATTCTAATGTGTATTTTTTTACTAAATAATTAAGTAACATGGAAAATCATTCGTGCCACATCATATCTTGACAACGTCATTTTGACAAAATAAAATAAAATAAAAATCACGTCATTTATTCAAAATTTTAAAATTAAACTCGGACTAGATATAAACTAACTCGAAAAGTGAGATATTAAATTATTATTTATGAAAAATAACGACAATTTTGTGAAACATTCGAAATGTGAGACTACAAACTCATATTATTAACCCTTTGTTTTGTAAGCAATTAGGGTTTCGTTACTTCCAATGTTTGAAAAGCACTAAAAGCCCAATAAAATTGGCATGGCCAATCACTCCACTGCACGTTCCAATGTTAATATCCACCACCAATTTATAATTCAATGTTAAAAAGACTCATAGTCGAGTATGTTATACTATACATAATTTATTTAGTATTAAATCATATAAATCTTCAACTTGTGAATTCTTATAATAAATAAACATATTTTATATTTTATCATAGTAATTGGTATGAAATATACCAGGATTATAAGGCTATCTCATTCGTTTTTTATATCTATTGTGATTATTTCTAGGTAATTTGAAGCCTGCATACCAATAAGAATATAAATCCAAGAACATATTATTTTAACGCCAATAATCAATATTGTTAAAAATTGTAATTCATATACTGTATTAAGAAAGTTTGAACATCTCCACTTAATAAAATACCATAATAATTTAATCAAATTAAAGTTTTCAACACGCTTATTATAATATTAATATCCAATCCAATTATAAACGATAACAATGATTTATTAAAAAAAGGAAATATTGGTGATGATAAAATTAGAATAGGAAAATAAATAAAAGTCGTACTATATTCTCCTGAGAGTCTTTTTCTTAGCGTCAAGAAGCAGCAGCGGCAGCTGAACCAGAAGAAAAAAAGGGGGAAAAAATGTAAAAAAGAAGGAAAAATAAAAACAAAAAGTCTTCATCTCTCTCTATTTCTCCCTCCCTCCCTCCCTCCCTCCCTTGCTTTCAAAGAATTTGATCGTTTGTATATGAGCAACCTATATTTGTTGGGTTGTCTAAACTTTCTTATTTTTGTTTGTGGGCTTCATTTTTTTTCCCTTGAATTTATTCGACAGATCTGATTCCTGTACGATGGCTTCGAAACGGATCTTGAAGGAGTTAAAGGATTTGCAGAAAGATCCCCCCACTTCTTGCAGCGCAGGTATTAATTGGGTCAATTTTGTTTTTTTTTTGAATTTATGTTTGTTTATGTGTGGTGTGTTGTTTGATCTGCGACGTCTTGATGTTTGCGTGTGTGTAGACGGTAAACGAGCATATTTTCATGTGGGTTTTTGGATTTTGTTGTTTTGATCGGTTGAAGCGTGTGAAAATTTCATTTTGGCCGTGATAATTTGTGGGTTGGCATCTCGATATTTAGTAGCGCTGGCTAATATATATTTTTTCAATTGGCGAATATTTCTCATGGGCTTGAATGATCTGTTGCTTTGACCCGGTTACGCACCCACAAAAAAAAAAAAAAAAAAAGCGCTACGGAAAGAAAGAAAGAATTGGATTATCTTGACTCAACAAATAGATTTTGAGTTGTTTCTTTTTTCCTTGCTGTAAAATGATTAATGTCGTTCGTTTTTAAAAATAAATAAATATTGGTGATAATAGCTATGTTGCCAACGAAAATTTATCTGTGGACATGCTGCAGTTTATTTGAAATGGAAAAGGCTAAGAAAATGTAACTTCTTAGGGGTTTTATGTAATATAGTAGGCGCTGTCAGGATTTCGATGATTGTTTTGGGGTTAACCAGCTTATTCTCGATTGTAATTGTGTGCCATTGATATATACGTTTGAAAAATGAGGTCCTGTCATGTTGCATAATGTTGAAAACTTTTATGAACTGAAGTACTCAAGTTTTTTGCGGTTCTCACATGCCATTATCATACGAATGTCCATATCATGTGTTGATATGTAAGAAGCTAAGGAAATCCGCGCCTCCTAATTTAAGGCTGGTAGCTAACTGTACAAGAACTATGGTGCATACCTTTTTTTTTTATCTGTCCAGTAACTAGAGAGGTAGCAAAGAGCATTTTAAATCTTCTTAAGTTCTTGTCAAGGTATTGGGCACGTCTGCATGCTTTATTTTCTTGCTGATAACAGTCAGTTGTCTTCTTCCAACTAGATTGCTACCCTGTCAAGTGTACTTTTGGTTCAGGGAAGCAATAAGTTCAGAAGTGTATATTTTGGAAAATAGATTTGAGTTTGATTTGTGTTCCTGATTTCCTCTCTGAGTCCTTGTTTCCTATTAAGCATTATAAGTTGTTTGCCAATTGCCGGTTTGACTTTCCATTAGCTCCATTATGTACTTCATGTAGGAATTTTCATGTTTTATTTTTTCCTTGCAACTTTTGGTATCAGTAACTACTCACTCAGTTAAAAGTTATTTTAGTTCTCCTATAATTATTGTATGATGGAATCATTTTGTTCCTTCCTCTGGTAACAGGACCTGTTGGTGAAGACATGTTTCACTGGCAAGCCACCATAATGGGTCCACAGGATAGTCCTTATGCAGGAGGGGTGTTTTTAGTCACGATTCATTTTCCCCCTGATTACCCATTCAAACCTCCAAAGGTAGGGCATATTTGAATTATTTTAGGAACTGCTGATTCTTACTGGGTCTACTTGTTTTTTGTTGCTGTGTTGGACTGTTTCAGATTCTTGTTAATTGATTTTCTTGTTGCCCTAGCATTTAATTCCAATGGATCTGGCAGTGATTTACTGCTGCATCTTCAATTTCTACTGATTTTATTTTGCCAAGTATGAATTTGTATCTTGGTATTTGGTGACACATCTCCATAAAGATTACATTATCAACTTTATCTTATTATACGTTTTATCAGAACATCCAGGTTAATTTGTTATCACAACACAGCGGGGGTATGTCATGTTCATCAATGGGTTGAAAGAATTGGGAGAGCTATTGAAAATTTTTTATTTTATTTTTAGTACAAGAAAGCTATTGAAATATTGTTTCTTATTCATGGATTAAAGTTGTTATCTATTAGAAACTGATGGAGTCATACTGGAAGGTTGTCATTGTCTCTTTGCGTTCATGCTATTGGAACTTCAAATTTTTCAAGCTATTCATTATCTTCTCACCGATCCAAGGTTTTAAAAATGTTTTATAAATGATGCATACAAATTAAGAAAGTGCTTTATGAAATGAGAGTATTGAAAGCCAAAAACAATGATCAGCATCCTTTAAATCAGTTGTAGATGACACCCCTCTCCCTGTCCCATGCTTTCTGTTCCTCCGCTTTTCTGTGTTGGCAGTTAGAATAATCATGTCTGCATTTTTCTTGGTTGCATTTTGCAGGTAGCATTCAGGACAAAAGTTTTTCACCCAAATATTAATAGCAATGGGAGCATTTGCCTTGATATCTTGAAAGAACAGTGGAGCCCTGCCCTGACAATTTCCAAGGTTATTTATACTTCTTTTATCGATTTATCCTCATGTTTTTTGCCAGGTCATAAATACAACACAAAAGGAATATCGGCAGCAGATATATAAATATTTTCAATTCCCTAATCCAACAATGGATTATTCCATCTTCTTTGTAAGGTGTAAGAACTGATCTGTCAATTAGGTTGCCAAGCTTATGTGTGTAACTTAAAAAGAGAATGTGATAGTAAACTCAATTTTAATGAACTTAATTAATATTGTGCTGTTAACACCTATCATCAAGCGGTGAAGGGTGCTTACCAAAAATGGGTAATTCAATGATATTCCATTATTTTAGAATAGAAGTGTTTTTTGTCAACCATGTTTGTGTTGTGTATCCTCTATCTAGCCAAGAACGAGCATTGACCTCTTCCAGTAGCTCTTACATACTGGGCTTGAAACTGCAAAATCATGTCTTAAGTAGCTTTGTACTTCGTTATTGTCTCTTTCTCATGAATAATCCATTAAACCATGGGAGAGTTAAATGTGATTGTTGTCATGTAGATGTCTTCTGATTTTCATAAATGTGATTGTTGTCAAATGATCTTTGCTTGCTAAGGCAGAGTGCATCAGAATTTCATTTTTCTTGCATCAAATCTTTTTTGGATGAGTATTCGTTGTATGCTGATGCTATTGTACACCATTTGTTATGTTTGAGTGCAAGTCATAATGATATGTACTTGCAGGTGTTGCTCTCAATCTGTTCACTTTTGACGGACCCAAACCCCGACGACCCTCTGGTTCCGGAAATTGCCCATATGTACAAGACGGACAGGGCCAAGTACGAGCAGACTGCTAGGAGCTGGACCCAAAAGTACGCGATGGGTTAGTCTGACATGCCGCAATGGCTTAGAGATTTGCATAATGTACAAATTATATCGTTCTTCGCCATGTTCTTGGTTCAGATCATATTAAGAATAGCTTGAAAACTGACAGGCAATGGTGATTTGAATTGTTCGTATGGAATGTCTATTCAGAAATGACCGGATATCGTCCAATCGATCTTTGTTTTAATATTTGCAGCTAAGACTGGATTTGGTTTATTAATCTTGTTTGATTAATATACTCGCTAGTTATTTTTACTATAATATATCTTTGTGAACCTCTTTTTTTTGTTGTTTTTGTTTTCTTTACATTACATTTTTATTCCTTTTCTCTCTCATTTTTTTATTAGATAAAAGATGGAGAAAGGATGAGCTTCGGTTCCATATTGGTATTTCACTATTGGATTCTGGTGCGAGTTAGATTTTATTTTATATTTTTCCTATAATTGCAGTGCACACATTTGATTTTATTTTTTTGAGTTTGGAATCGGAAAATGAGGATTAAATCCCGATCTCTCTATCTATCGTATTTAGGTGAGAAATATAGCAAAACTTATAAATAATTGAAATTAGATGATATCCAAAAACGTGCTTGCAAATGTCAGAAGCTGCAGCTTTTGCTTTTGGAGGTGTGCTACGTCACTTATCTAGGAATCAAATTCATAAAATTAATTAATAGGACCGGCCAAGACAAGAATCTAAAAATTCATGCCTAAATTTATTTTATGGCCAACAATTGTTTAGAGTTTTAACTTTGAACTCGTGTGTTATTTTATGCGATTTGATGTCAATTGATAGAGAAATGTAGTAACCTTATCCATTTACGAGGACTAATTATTTTGGTTTTTGAGAATCAACAACCTTACTACTATGTTAGATATTGTTGGACTAATACTAGTACTGGTACGATGTTGTTCACTCTCAATCATAGTACAAATTTAAGTAATTTCGTTTTCGGACCTGAAACACAGGACTTTGTTTGTTTATCATATACATACAATGTTACAATTAATTGAAGTCTTGAAATTGGGTTGCTAGATTAGTCTCATATTTTGCAAGCACACTTTTTCTATGCTAATTTCTAAAAGAGAATTTCTATTTGCACAACAAAATTTACTCTGTGCACCACTCTTACTCAATGCACCAACTATTTTTATTCTTTGCACCACATAAATTTACATTAATACCCTTTTACTAAAACAATATAGATTTCAGTAAAAAAAATAGATTAAATATATAAAGCCACGAACGAGTATACGTACACTGCGACCCCAAACGCATCACAATGCAATATATATTATATACGGTCATGTTCTCAACTCACTTCCACAGATCAATGGATGACGCGGCGGATGCATTTTCCGACGGCATTTCTTGGTTGTTCAAATCTCCGGCAATGAGATTGGAGTCTTGGGTGGCCGGAAAGGAATGACTGTCCTTAGAAATCTCCTCGTGGCTGAGCTGCGACGCCACAAACTTGTCTAGAACCCTCCAATCGGTGACCTGGTCGGCCAATTCGAGATCTTTGTAGTTGAATTCTTGGATTTTGATGGGTTTTTCGTGAAAGAAGAAATCCCTCTCTTCATGTATTTTCTTGCTGTGTTGATTGATGACTGAATGAATGAAGCACGGTTGTCGGAATTGCTCGCCATGTTGGAGAAGAATCCAGGATCCGCCGCTGCTCCGCCGATAGAGAGCAGGGCCTTGGCCGGTTTTTTTTTTTCCAGACCAAAGTGATGGAGAAGAAGCAGATGAGAGTTGATGGAGAAGAAGACTTCATTTTTTTTTATAAGGACATTTAAGTAAATTTTAAATTCATAACCTAATTAGTAATATTATTAGGATCTACTCGAATAATTAATACTTAATTACTAGTTATATGTATGTATATTCAAAACCAATGATAAAATTAATAACATGACAAATAAATAAAAATATTTAATTTAGTCCTACAATCCATCGAGTTCGAGTACGCAGGTACAGAAAGACGACAGTGATTTGGTATTGTGAAAAGTTTCCTAAAATTAAATGGAGACAAAATAAAACATATTTATTGTGGCTGACGTTGTTTCTTTCTTTCTTTTGCTTCAAGCCCAAGTTTTCGACTGTTCAAACTCATTAGTAATTTTGTACAACTCTTTGACCTCCTTTCTATATTTTAGATATTAGACTATTTCCAACCGTTTACTTCATTTTACACTATCTCTATCTTTAAAGTAAAATTTCCACTTCATGTCCAATAATTTATCTTAAATTCTACTCTAAAAAGAAATATTCAATAATATTAATTTTTATGTATTTATTTTAATCAAGATTTTCCAACAAAATAGCCATTAAAAAAATTCTGAAACTAAATAATACTAGAACATGGAAACACATCATAATAATATTGCAACGAACAAAAATTACTTACTAATATTGAAAAAAAAAATTACAGACTAATATTGCAACATAGAAAAAAAAATATTATTGCAGCGAAAAAATACAAATTACATACTATTTTTTTTCTAAAACTTCGAATTGGAATATTTTTCCCACAAATGGTCGATTAATGCATTTCGAAGAGCCAAATGAGCATTGGCATTTTTGATTTATTATGTAATTTTATTAAATGCCATTTTAATTTTCTTTGTCATTTTTTAATCCAATTCAAGTATACGATTAAAAAAAAAAAACGTGAACAGTAAATATAGAGCTGCTACAGTGTAGCTGTAAATATAGAGCACAAGAGTCTCTCTCTAAAATAGAGCACATTATAGAGTATCTCTTGGAGCATGATTTTTGGACATTTTGCTCTAAATATAGAGTTTAGAGCATCTTTTCGAGATGCTCTTTATGTTGGAATATTAAACTTGATTTGTTTGATATTCTAGAAGAAATGTCTAGAATTAACTAGAAAATAGAAAAGAAAAAAGAAGAATCTAAAATAAAATAGAATTTAAAAGAAAAGAATATTCTAGACAGAGAAATCTCGAAAAATAGATATGTGCGTATGAAATAGTATAGAATAGTCTAAAATTAGAACAATCTAGACTAACATTGTAACTATATATATGGGTGTAGTGTACATTAATGTTAATGGATGATAATTGAAAGTAGAGAAATAGAGAATTGTGTCTTCCCCATAATTCCTCCAATATATACACATTCCCATCCACATACACATTCACTCATTAAACTCTTAAATATATTCATCCTCCAAAACAAACAGTGTCTTCATTCCAACAATTAATTCTACCTGAAATTTAATTGAGTGAAAATCAAACAGTATTGTTCAACCTTAATAGGAGTACTTTTGGTAAATTCCGTTGTATGGTGGGTATGTAGGTATATTAAATCCCCATCTTTAGTGATTGATAGATGTGTTATGATCTCATTAAATTTTGTTATTTATACTCTATTTTTTATTTTTGTCCAATAATAAAATTAAGTTTCTGTAAAAAATTTCGGCACTGATTAATTTTTTTGACATAATTTATTTTTAATATTACACACTTCGTAAATATTAAAATTTAGGATATCAAAATATTTTTATCGGCCGACCGTAAAAGTTAAAAAAAAAAGTTACACAGTATAATTTCAGTGGTTCTTGAATAATAAGTGATGATTAATTAAAGTATATCGAATTATAGTATTGCAATAGAACTCGAAATGAATACTGCGAAAAATATATTTTCAATAAATAATAAACCTTACAAAAATTGTGGACGCACGATGGATATGGGTGGCTGACCAAAAAATGCCTAAAATATCATGTTTTCAGAACTTGGGGTGCAAGTATTACCAAATCTTAATTAATTGGTCTTGTAAATTTTATATATGACCTAATATATATTATTGGTGGTGGCATTTAATATACAAATATATATATATATTTTCTAAAAAGAATACAAATATATATATACTCGTGTGCAAATAAGAGGATAGACGAGATTTCGTCTCTCTCAAAACAAAAAAGGAAAAGATGATCGACCAGATTATCATGTATTTAGCTAGTATTTTATATGAAATTAATCTCTAATATTATTTTAAAATTGTATTTTACTTTGTTTGGACACAATAGACATAATATAATATGATATTGGAAAATGAATTGAATTGGCTAGCAGTGACATGCAAATGAAAATGGAATTCAAAATTCTAGTTTATAAAAATGAATTATTTAATATATATATATATATATATGGAAAATAATTTAGAAAAATCAGTAATTAACGTGGATGGTAAGGAAAATATATGTTAACACTAATCCTCTCCAAAAACAACCCGTATCTTAAAAGGTGGAGATTTTAAATTTTACAAAATATATATTTTTATTAATATGAATTTTTGAATTATTCAAATAGTCTGTTGAGAAAATACTAATTTTATCCCCCAAAGAAAAGGTAAAAATTATTGACTCCAAAGATTTAGGATATACTCATTCTCTCTCTTCCCTTATAAATCGAGAATTAGCAGCGGAGAATCTCTCAATCTTACTCATCAGTTAGAAATTACTGCTTTTACTCTTTAATCTTCATCAGTTACCAGTCTCTCCCTTCTTTCCCAAATTCCTCAAATTTTCACTCCAATTTTCCCAAATTCCTCAAATTTTCACTCCAATTTTGCCTGTTTAATTATTCATTTCTTATGTTTTACCACGTCCTTCCCTTTCTCTACTGAAATGAGTTCAAAATATTTACAGCCCATCAAATACTCGGTGCAGAAAACCGTCACCATCAAGCTCGTGACTCCGCCGCCATGCAACGGCTGCGCTACGACCTACCAGCCGCCCCGCCTGGTGAGGTTCTTTGTCACCGACGGCGACGCCACCGATTCTTCCGACGATGAATGCGAGAAATTATGCGCTCGCCAAGTGCGAAGGCATGTGAACGAGATAAGGCTAGAGAGAGAAAATGCTTTCGCCACGAAAGGCATTCAAGAAAGCAATGGCGGCGCAGCCAGGAAAAAGCAAAAGAGGCCGGCAGTGCAGCGTCCGGCGCCGGCGAGGCCAGGGGCGGTAGTGCAGGCGGGTAAAGACAAGAAGTTCCGCGGCGTCCGGCAGCGGCCGTGGGGGAAATGGTCGGCTGAGATACGTGATCCGGTGCGGCGGACGAGGGTATGGCTGGGGACTTTCAACACGGCGGAGGAGGCGGCGGTGGCTTACGACAGGGCGGCCGTCGAGATACGCGGCCCCGACGCCATCACAAACTTTATAAAGCCACCGGATAGGGAGTTTCCGGCGGAAGAGAGGGCGTCGACGTCGACGGCGGCGCTCATGGTTCCTGGAAAAGATGCCGGCACGGAGGAGGGCTGCCAGAATTATGGGTCGCCAGTTTCGGTTTTGGGGTTTTTGAGGTTTAACGGGAATGATCTGGAAAATGAAAGAATGGAAGAGGAGGTTTTGATGGACGAATGTGCGCCGTTTGATCAATCTTTCTTGGATGGATTTTCCCTTGATGAAGCTCCTCCTCTGCCGTTGATCTTTGACGAAATTAGTGTACCTCAAATAGATATTGGTGATTTTACCTGGGATTTTGTTAATGATTTTTTTCAAGATTAAAGAGAATCCTTTAGTCTAGGTCGAATTTTCTCCATCGACATACTATAGTAAATTATTAATGTACTAGTTTTGCTTAAAAAAAAAAAACACTACTAAAAATTATTGTCTAGTATGGAAAATGCGTAATAAATGTCTAGTAGACAAGTAGTTATGTGTTTTTGCTATTTATTTTGGTAGTTTTGCGGACTTTAAGAATTTATAAAATTAATATAATTTATTTTGTGTGTTTATGGTACAATTAAAGCGACAATGTGGAGTTTTAGTAACTTTCGCGTTAAATGCTCTGTATTCTGTTCTATATTGTTCTGCTTCATTTTCATATATTGACCTCAATTAAAAAAGAAAAAGAAAAACCTTAATATGAAATGCTATCAAATGGCAACGATCACCTTTTCTTGAAACATAGAAAATGAAAGCTAAAAGTAAAATTAATAAGATCAAAGTAATATAAAACCAACATGAGAGATTATAAGATCATGTATTATAAATATAGAATTTTTTTAGAATATAAATATTAAATATAGTAGGATATTATGTTCACAAAAGAGGCAGGCATTCAAAATAACTCAGCACGAGTTATGAGTCTAAAAAATGGGCCCGCAAATTGATATCTTGACAACCAATCAGTTCGCGAAACATAAGTTCGATAATTACTATGAATAAATTTGTAACAGAGCTACTCCCTCTAAAATAAAATAAAATTGAAAAGAAAAGCTTGGATATACACGTGGATATCTGATGCAAAATTAGTGGATTTGTGTTCTATGCCGAGCCCAATGCCCATCGTAATTATTAATTACCCTAGGTTTGTGCAAGTTTAATTTAATTTTCTCTCTTTATTTGCATTCAAATATTCGTGTTCAGTTGTAATGTAAACTTGTTGAGATATGTATCATAATGAGATTCTATTTTCTAAAATAACTCGGGAATTATTTTGTGGATAAACATTACACTTAAATTGATAATATATATATTTAAAATTGAAATAGACGATGGAAGGGCTTTTTGCCTAGTATTAAATATTACCAGAAATGATTTGTCTATGCATCTTTGTCGGTTTCTGTCGGCGCTTTCTTTGTTGTGCTTTCAACTGCCCAGATTTACACCTCCACGCTCTTCAATTAACTGAAAAAAAAAGAGTAAATTAATTCAATTATATACTGAATGCTGTTGGTTAAATTTGTATCGATTCAATTTATTAGCAATATCTTTTTTTAGGAGGAAATTCATTATCCATTCTTATGGGCGTGTTAGATTCAACTTAGAAGAACTACAACATGCAAAACCCTGATAAAATTCAAATTCATGATCTTTCAGTCATTTTATATTTCAGCATTAATATCAAGTTAATGATTAAGGAATTTTTGTTGTATGTTAGGAATTTCTAATGATTTCTTTTCTCTCATTTTCATTACATTATTCTTTCATTGATATATACACACACACATATGTGTGTATGTGTATATGCGTGCGTGTGTGTATTTAATCGATATGGACAGCTGAAGAAAAAAATAAGTGAAAGTAAAACCGGATGCTACTAAAGAGAGAAATATGCATGGTAATTCAAGTTATAATTATTTAAAAAACCCAAATAAAGATTATTCCAGGATTGCATTTTTAAAAAGGAGAGAAATACTTGTTGTTGACTGAAAATTTTGAAAATGATTGAACATTTACGTGATTCACAGGTGGATTAATAAAGCTAATTCTATCTGAAAAAGGGCAGAGCAAATATGGGAAAAACAAAAAGGAAAAAAAAGATGAAGATGAATGGGGCATGAAATAGTAAAGAAAAAGACTGAAATTAAAATCAAACTAATTAACCAGCAAAACACACCCACACGCATAATTATTATATACGAGTATACATATACGCAAGTTTATATATAATAACTCAAATTCCTTTTTCTTTTTTAGTGGAAACCCAAATTCTTGGTTGGGTTATTATTATTTTTTTCTCAAAAATAAAAATCAAAAGGTAAAAATCCAATGAAGAATTTGGACCTTTTACAATTACAACTGAGACATTCCTCATAAAATTAAGGGGTATTATCTCATATTTTAACCTGACGTTTTAAGGAATTCACAAAAATGTTTTAACTTTTTATAAATAATAATTTAATATCCGGCTTTTTGAATATACACCAAATCTAGTTTGGAATTAATTTTTGAGTTTTTAGTTGTCGACGTGTATCTTTATATATACTGTGTTGAGTGAAACATAATTTTATTTGATCAACTGATGTGGTACAAGTATTTCCCACGTTATTAAAAATTTCGGATAAAAAGATACACGTTGACAACTAAAAGCAAAAAATTAATTTCAGGCTAGATCTGTGTATATTCAAAAGGTGAGGTATTAAATTATTAGTTATAAAACTCAGAACATTTTTGTGAATTTCTTTAAAGATCATACTAAAAACTAATAATACCCTTAAAATTAATGGGCTAAGCTTCAGGATGATTTCATTTTTGCTAAAAGTAAAATCGAGACTCAATCAAAGGCTTGAAAACCTCACGTGTTAAGAAAAAAATATGTACATGTTCCCCGCTCTTTCTCAAATTAACATTAATATTAAATATTTGGTTGGATTATCGTATCTTGAATATTTAATTTCAACACATTCATGTTTGCACAACATTGACTTATAATTTTGACGTTAGTGGTGTTATTGACCCATCTCTGTGTGGCCCATTTATCCCACGCTTTGGCAACCTACCGCTTGTAGCCTATCTGATTTGCCTTAGATCTGTTGTCGGGTCCTGTCACTTTAAAAGGGCTCATCTCCTTTAGCTCTACACACATTCCTCATTCCACTGTGTGCGCAATCATCTCTCTCATTTCTCTCCCAAACCCTAGAATCAAGCTTTGTGCTCATATTTTCTCGCCCATCAGAGTTCATTTAGATTCCTTCAGGTCTCTTCGTACGAATATCTTGGGTCTAAGAGGCGATTTAGCCATGAGTTTGTGATCGGAGTAACATTTTCGGAGTGAAAGAAGGAGCCCCCACCTCTATCTTTGTGTTTTGAGTGTGTTTTGGTCACTGTTGGAGGAACTTCGATGTTCAGGTGCTTGTGAGCTACATTTTAGTCTACTGTTGCCCTTGTCTCTTGAGAGACGAATGACGCCGATCGCCTGTGACGGAAAATAAGTGCTGAAACCCTTGGAATGATACCCTACAGTGATATCAGAGCCATAGGAGAATCTCACCGGGGCACCCTCTATTGCTGCATCGGTTTCGTCTGACTGTCTTTAATTTGGGTTTAATCGGTGTGCTAAGTTGGAAACCCTAATCTCGGGGGTTTCCACTCTGGTATTGACTCTCTACCCCACGATTTGCCTTCCTATGTGGTGGTCCTGTGATCTAGGGTTTTAGATTTGTGAGTGTCTGAGTCATGTTCTCACGAATCTATGAGATTTCGTGTTGTTGCTGGAGTCTTTGTGATTCTTCTGGGTATTTCTGTGTGTCCGGTCCTGTGTATACCTTTTTGCTTCCTCTGATCTACTCTTCTCTCTCTTTGTATAACTTTTGTTGAGTGCATATGTGATTGTCTCACTTACACTCACAAATGAACTAAGTGAACCCTCTGCATCAGGTTAACTTGGTCAGTAATATTTGCAATCCTTGGATTTTCTCAGTGTTTGTATGTGTGCCTTCGACCTTTTGATATCTCTTGTGATCTTCCTTTTTTCTGTTGTTTCTAGTGGCATTCTTTGTATCTTTTTGTGCTTATTTGTTTCTCTATGAAAAGATGAGATCTGCATATCATACAACCTCTTTTGATGGAAAAATTGATCTTCAAATTTGGAAAACTAAAACGGAGTGCATTCTTATCAAAGAAAAGATGTTTAAAGTTGTGCTTGTTGGATGCTCTAAAATTAAGATTGATGAGAAGAAGATTGAAATGAATGCCAGTGCTAGATCTTCAATTGAGTTTGCATGATTCTGTGATGAGATAAGCTGTAGGGATAACTTGCGCTAAAGATATTGATGCAAATTTGGATGATTTTAATAAGTTGATTTACGCTATGAAATTAGGAGAGAATGATATCACTGAGAAATATTCTGCTACTGTGTTATTAAATGTCATTCTTGATAAGTTTAATGATGCTAAGTCTGCCATTACATATGGTAGAGATATTGTGACCTATGGCTTTAAATCAAGTTTCTTAGCAAATAACTCATTTTCACTTTCTTTGGTGAGCCTCAATGCACGAAGTTTTGCAGCAACTTCAGATCTAGATTGTGTTGCCTTACCTTTTCCTTTCTTCTTTGACTTATCTCTTCCCGTGGGACGAGAAATAGTCGAACCTTCATTAGTTGGAGTTTCTGGATTCGAATGAATATGATACTCTCCATCTTCAGAAGTCCTTGATCTTTTGGTGTTGCCACCACTTTCTTCATCATCTCCCATTTCGATATCTGGACGGAGCCATGTTGCATCATAATGAGAGGATGCAACCCACCTTGGATGTTTACTCATAACATCATTATAAACAACTAAGTCTTGAAATTTGCTGCCACCTGCTTCATAAATTGTATGAGCTTCCATCTTGATATCCTTCTGGCTCATTCCACTTCTTTTCCTCCGATTTGCTTCCTCTAGAGCAGCAACCCACTTGCCTACATTTTCATTAAGTCGTTTGAAACGACCTTTCATTGATTCAATATCTCTTGGGCTGATCTCATCTGGATTTTCTGCTTGAGTTTTGTGATACTCTGCATGCACATGCGACCACATCGTCTTCTTCTTTTGACTTTTTCCACGCACACTATCTTCGCTGACATAGATCCAAGATGACATAAGGGCTACATCTTCTTTCACGCACCAACTTACATTTTTTCTTCCTTTCTGATTTCGATTTGGGTGTGGAATATTTCCAAACAAATTGGGAGAAATATTTTGTGTGGTGGAAAATTCTTTAGAAGTAGGAATTTGAGTGAGGTTTGGCGAAAATTGAGAATTTCGATAATATTGAGAATTTTGTTGATATTCTGAATTTGAAAAACTTTGTGGCTAAAAGTATGATCCAAAGTTTGGTAAATTTTGGGAGTCATCATAATAATTTGGGTGATTTGGATCCATAACTTAAAATGAAGAAGAAATATGAGATTGAGAATTTATAGAGAGAAATTGTGTGAGGAAAAGATAGTTTTAGGTTGTGTGTAAATACATATCAATATTAGACTCTAATTATAGATAATTTTTTTTATGAATTTTGATATAATTTTATTTGTAATTTGTTATAATTATATAAAATATTTATAATTTACATTACACTATATATACATGTGACACCCAATTAGATGGTCCCACATGGCAAGTCATGCAATTGATGACTCAAGTCTGCCGGTTGACTCAAGTCACGCTCCATGGTGACTTTTGATTTTTTTTTTTATACATTTTGTCTTCTTGTGGTGACCTTTAGGCAAAGGTCACCATTGTGGGTAGTCAAGAGTTTTACTCAAAAAGAGGAGATTGATTATAATGAAATCTTTGCTCCTGTGGTAAAATATACAATTGTGAGTATCATGTTGGCTCTTGTTTCTCACTTTGATTGGGAGTCAAAACAAATAAAAATGTCATCATTGCTTTTTTGCATGGTGATTTGGAAAATGATATCTACATGAGATAACCTGAGAGTTTTGTGAATTCTGATAAACCTGAGCAT
Source organism: Perilla frutescens (assembly GCA_026008535.1). Lineage (NCBI taxonomy): Eukaryota > Viridiplantae > Streptophyta > Magnoliopsida > Lamiales > Lamiaceae > Perilla > Perilla frutescens. Next base: position 38,141,815 of record BRKX01000002.1, on the reverse strand, counting down.
GCTTACCTTTTGAAAAAAAATATATGTATAGTCTAAAATAGTCTCCAAGGTAATGGAATATAAAATTTGACAAATGTATATAGTCTCTCAAGTTCACTAAAAGTGCTTTTGATCATTGCATGTACTTTAAGCAAACAGATAATATTTCAATCTTTCTTCTGCTCCATGTTGATTATATGTTGCCGATAAGTCCTTGCATTAAATCTGTTAATTAAACATGTCCAAAAGCATCTGAGTGAAATTTTTTACATGAAAGATTTAGGAGATGCTAAGAAAATCTTGAGAATGCATATACGAGACAGAAAAGGTGCATCCTTGTTTCGAATTAGATTTTTTACGTGGATAAAGTTTTAAGTAAATTAATTATCTATGCTATCTGTTAAACCTGTGAATGTGCCTCTTGCATCTCATTTCTTGCTAAGTAAGGATCAGTCTCCCAATACTGATTCTGAATCACTGATATGAAGAAAAAATGCCTTTTGCTAATTCTATTAGATATGTTAAGTACTTGATGATTATCACTAGGCCATATATTTAGGGGTGAGCAAAAAGTACTGAAAACTTAGAACCGAACCGAATTAGTTCAGTTTTTTTGGTTCAGTTCTTTTCAAAATTCGGCTCGGTTCTTTTTCTAACAAAAATTCGATTTACGGTTTCGGTTCGGTCTAGAGAGAAAATACCCGAACCGAACCGAAAATCAAATTTATATATATTAGCAATAAAAATACTCGAATTTGTTAGACTTTATATTTTATCGGCTTTGCTTTGTTGGAATTTACACCTTTTTGGACTTTATTCAATTGTTTATTGGTATTTTTTGAACTTGAATCTTGATAATTATCTAATTCATACTTGTACATATTTACTTATATCGAATGGAGATAATTTAAACCAAAAAAAAAAATCAAAAAAATTAAGAAAAATTTCGGTTCAAAACCGAACCGAACTTAAATATTTCAGTCCAGTTCAATTCGGTTCCGATCATAAATTCAGTTCGGTTCTATTTTTTTAAAAAATTGATTTTCTTCGATTTTAACATTTTCGAGACCGAACCGAACTGAAAAACCGAATGCTCACCCCTACATATATTGCATATTATGTCTCATATTTAAGCAGATACATGTCTAATACAGGTTTGCCTCACTGTGAAATGTTAAAATGGCTTCTCAGATTTCTAAAACCCACACCCAAGTGTGGTTAGACTTTGCCTAAGTTAGTTGATGTTGTGAAACGTGTAGGTTATGTAGATTCAAATTATGCTAATGATAGAGGTAATATGAAATCCACTATTTCTTATGTGTTTACTTTGTGTGGATCTTGCATAAGCTAAAAGTCTGAATTTCAACACATGTTGCTCTCTCTACAACTGAGTCTGAATAGGTGGATAATATTAAGGCTGTTAAAGAATGCATTTGGCTTAATGGTGTGGTATCAAAAATTGGTCTTATTAACACTTGTCCTACTCCATTTTCAATATAAATGTGTAAGAATCATGTGTTCCATGATAGAACTAAGCACATTGATGTCAAGTTTCACTTCATCAGAGACATTATTCAAAATGGAGATATTCAACTTGAAAAAAAACCCATAATGTTCAATCATGCAAACACGGGAACTAAGTGTTTTCCAGTTGAAAAGTTAGTATTATGTTAGAGGATCCTAAACTTCGATTTTGGTTGAATACTATGACCTCTGATTTATGTATGTTATGTGTGAATAAACTGGCTACTTTACCTTTTCTTTGTAAACACTTGCACACCTGCTCATTGTTCGGTATTTTAATTCCACATAAACAGCAAGTATACAACGAGGTTTCTAGTATAATGGCGAACAAGGTCGAATCCACAGAGACTTAAATTCTAATTACTAGTTATTCTATTTATCCTAACTCTACTATCTAGACTACCTAAAATTTAGAGATTTTTAAACAAATGAAATAAAACAAATAAATAACTCACAAAACTAAGATTCAACAGCAGATAAAGTTACAGAGAAAAATATCAGGAAGAAATGCCTATTCTAGGATTGAACAATCATCAAATAATCCATCTTATTAACTAATCCAATAATTATGCCTATGTCGGGATTTCAATCACACTAGAGCAACCACTTAGCTATTCAGAAGCTCTTCTCAGAGAATTAAGAACGTAGATTACATTATAAACAACAATGTCTCCATTTATTATCTAGAATGCAACTCCTAAATGATCCATGGGTTTAATGCTCTCTCCAGTAATTTCAACCCTCTCGAGTATTGTTAACTACTAAGTTAATTGTTCCGTTCTAGTGTTGAAACTCCTCTCTCGATTTATGAATCAACACAACAAATTACATCAATTAATGGCCAATCAATTGACATAAATAAATGCAACCCAAGAATAATTAAAGTGCAATAAAAATCATAGACATAAAATTGGAATTAATTATAAGATTTCATAAATGAATCATGAGTTAACCCTAGAATACTAGGGTTTAATTGTTCATAATGAAATAAACAAAAGAAATAAAGTTCTAGATGTTCATGGTTAGACAAGAATTGAAGTAAATAAAACCCGAAAGATTAAATCTGCCTCTAATCTTGACTTGCTTGAAATCCTCGGTCTTGTTCTTCATGATGCCTTTTCTCCACAACAAAACCTCTGCTTCAATCTTAGGGTATCAGAATTGGTATCTGATTTTCGCCCAAAAAAAAAATCCTTATATACCAAGTTAGGAAAAAGCCCAAAAATACAGTGGAAAATCGGAAAAGCCCGCTTCATTCATGACCAGAGCCGCGACCGGCTCGCCCACGAATCCACGTGGCATGACATGGCGCCACATGGCGTGAAATTCGCGGTCTCCACCTTATTCGCGACCCGGGTCGTGAATTTCCTTCTTCTGCACCCCTCCTCTGTGGCGACATTGCAGTGATCTCCTCGGAGTGACTCGCGACCCTGCAGTTGCGATCGGGCCGTGGGTGCTAGCTCGCGATTTCTTTCTCGGCTTGTTCCATCCCATTTTCTCGACCAATCTCTTGGGACTCCACATTCACTTCAATCCTTTAAGGCATCCAAAATTGATGAACAAACCTGCAAAATACGTCAAACACGACCAACTCCCCAAAACTCAGAAAACTCAAATAAACTGAGATAAAACACATTTAAGACATACAAAATACGACACAAAAGTGTAGCAAAAACAGTGTAAAATCTCAGTTTATCAACTCCCCCAAACTTAGAAGTTTGTTTGTCCTCAAATAAAGAATCAAAACCCAAAGCAGGAACAAGACAAATTATGCACACAATCCACAATCTAGCAATTAAGACTTCAAGAATTAAAGGATCATGAAGCTCAACATTCAAAAGCCCGTCATATCCCACACATATGCCCTCAAAACTCAACAAACACAATTAAGCCAATGTTCTTCTTGGGTGTGTGTATCTCTCAACTCTTACATCACATAGATCAAGGTCAGCACTCATCGAATGTCAATCATGCAAAAATATCAACCATAGACTTGCATTCTTTCTCAACTCACCAAATGAAATCATGCCCGAATAAAGAATGAAAAAAGACTTTTAAACAAGTTGTAATGTAGGCTTCGGGTCGGGGTTGGAATTATATGGCTAGAGTGACTAAAAGACTTGTAAAAATCACATAAATTTACACTTCTCTCAACTCGTTTCCACCATTCAAAAACTAAAACACCCCTTTTTCTTCATTCAAGCACCAAGCTAGACTTCTTCTAGCTCATCTCTATCTACACAACCTCAATTGTTTTGGGGACTCTTTGAGTCCTTTCCATTTTTTTTTACTTGTGTTGTTGGCATCACTTATGTTTTTAAATTTTTTTAAATTTTTAACTTTTTTATGTGCCAACAAGTGCCAACAACCAACAACAACCATCAAACACATTCATCACTTCATTTTTCTCAACCCACTAACATCCATCTTCCCCTCACTCCTATCTTTCACTCATTTGTCAATTCAATACCAGATAGGGAATCCAAGAAAAGGATAATTAGGCACAACGAGATTCACAAAGGAATCATGTATATTTCAAACCGTGTATGGATAAATGGCTGTAGAAAAGACGGCCTAAGATCATTTCCTAAATTCCGAACACAATCAACATTTTGAAAGAGAAATCATGCAAGTTCTAGAGATATAAAAGCATGTCTGACCGACACACCAAAACAAAGAGATGGGCAAAACATCCCATAGGCACAAAAGCTCACGGCTTAACATTGGTCTTAATCATGCTTATCAAGCTCAAAAACACACACATGTTCAAATCAAGACCACTGACAATTAAAGCAAACACATTCCCATTCTCTCAATCATAATTACCAAATCATGAATTATGCACATAGTTCATACAAGTTCCCACAAAACCAACAAGATTAAAAGTAAATAAGTATAAAAATTTCTTCCAAGGGCGACTCAACCACTAAAACCAAACAAAAAAAAACAAAAACAAAAACAACACAACTAGCTAAACGACTAACTAAGAAAGTAGGTAAATAAAAACCAGTCTAGACACCTTAAACGCACATCCCCCAAACTTATTCAACACTCAAAGGAAGAATAAGTTTGAAAAGAAGACGTAAAGGTGTCTGGACCACTTACATCAGACTCAGGAGAACAGGGGAGGTCGGTATGGTTGGTACCTAAATGGCATGTGCGGGTACAAGTGCGGAGGTATCTGATGCTGGGACGAGCCACGCTGAGAATGGCTAGACGAGGTGGGCTCTTGAGGACGGTCGGAAGTAGACGGAGCACTGGGTCCAGCACCATAATAGGGGTTAGGAAAGTACGCACTCGAGTGTGGTTGGAGTCCTCTAACCATATCTCGAATGTCATGGATCTCTCCGCTCATGGAATGCACATCCGTCTGTAGAGTTTGAAAGGCCGCATTAATGGCACCATAATTGGTATTCAGGGTGCTGATCGCTGTGTGCATCGAGTCAATGGCCGTGTTCATATTGGCCATCATGTCAGTGAGAGAATCTCACTGCTCGTCTATGCGCTCCTCCCGTGTCTGAGTGCGTGCTCTTCTTTCAGCTTGAGCGGATGACTCAGCCTGCGCCCGTTGAACTCTCTCTGGAATCTGAAACCAGGCCTCTCCAGCTGTAGCATCAATAGCGGCACGGTGGGCTGGAGTATCTAAGAGCTAATTTTCGGTGTGGGTGAGATCTGACACTGTGGTGAGTGGACGGTTAGGCAAAGGGAAAACACGGTTACCCCTTAGGGTCAGGAGGTGAGCATCCATGTGGTTGACTAGCATCTGGGACTGGCGTAGATTCGGAAAATCGATGGCTCGAGGACCCAGAAGACTGCTGTACCGATGCAATGGGATATCCAGATGAACAACAATCGGTGTGAGCATGCCACCAATCTCAATGGCTTCTGTGGCTTGTGAACTTTGCCTCTTAAATTGTTACATCAAGAAGGCGGCAAAGTTGAGGTTGGTGCCACTCAACATGGCCCACAGAAAGAGAATCTCGGGCGTCCGCAGTCCCGATGTCTCGTGCCATGCCAACACAGTGGAAGCGATGATCTTCTGTATGTAACGAAACACTGGATTTGGCATCATGGATGCCTTAGCCCGTTTGTGATTGTACCGCGTCGTCTCAGACTGTAGGCGTTGCCAAAAATGCTAAGCTTGAACTCTAAACAGTTGAAAATATCGCCAACAGAGATGTGAAAAATGGTATTTACTTCCTCAACGGTAAGAACATGAGCCACATTTCCCAAACAGAATGTCATGGTGTGGGGTCCTCGAATATGTATCGATTGCACCTCAAGAGTGCTGAGAAATTCATACACCAGAACCGGATAGGTAGGCCATCCCCCAACCACAACGTGGTTCTACCCTATGTGGTTAATGAGGCCCCACATATCCTCATGGATGCCGAGAGCTATAGTAGTAGCAGAGTAAGAATATCATGTGGGAAAAATCTTCATCACTGCTAAACGTCCCTAATCATCTAGTTGCGCTTGCGTCTGCAACTCAATACCGTATCTCTATAGGTGGTAGAGAGGAGCTGCAACTTCATCATCATCAGTAACCTCGGGCTCAAGTTCTTTGACCACATCGTCTTCTTTAGATTCGGGCTCATAGTCTTCATCATCAGAGTCGTCAGTCTCAGAGCCCCCTTGTTGTTCATTCTCCTCTGAGTGATTTTCTTCCTCAAACTGATCCAAATCCTCGGATTGTGCCTCATGCTCATCATCATATTCATGAAACTTATCTTTTGCACTGGAGGAGATAGGTGAAGAAGTGGAAAGAATAGGGGGTCTGCTTCTTTCATCTTGTAGAATAGGGCGCCTGCTTCTGCCTCCTCCTACCAAACGACTAAAAAGTTTCCCCTTGCCATCTAGCACACCCACACGAACAAAGTCCTACAAAAGCAAATACAATGGATCACACCCACACTTCTTTCCCCAAACTTGCACAATGGCAACAACATCAAATATCACCATCCCCCATTCCCTTTCATCACACTCAATCAACGGGGTGGTGCAACAAATAAAGAAAAAAAAACTAAACTACACCATCATCCGAACATATCCGTACACAATTAGCATGCCACAATGCACAAGACACAAAGAATTAGCACAAAACAAGCATATAAGCATGCTATCTCCAACACAAATCAACAATTCTCCCAAAACCATAGCATGACAAAATTTAATCAAACAAAGTGATAATTGACGCTACAAATCATGTGAACATGTGATGCCAATAGAATGGGGACAATGAGAACCAACAATTACAACCAAAAACATGGAGAACACACAATTCCTCAATTTTTCCTCTTTTTAAACCTAGAAATTGGGTAATTTAATTTCCACCATGAATCAAACAAAAAACTATGAAAATCAAGTCAACATGTCATGGGTAATTGAAAAACATAAGATTAGAGGGGAGAAAACATACCTTGAATGGTGAATTTGGAGAGGAATTGAGTGTGCGTATGTGTGAATGAGTGAAGAAGAAAAAGAAAGAATGAGAAAAAAGTGCGAAAAGAGGGTTAAAACCAGATTCCGCGTCGACACGTCAGTAAGGGATTCGCGACTGCGACTCGGGTCGTGACTTGGGTCACGAATTTTGTTCTGTCTTCCATGGAAAATTTGCGACCCAGTCAGCATACCTGCCACGTGGACAAGTTGATTATTCGCGACCGGGTGAAAATTCACGATCGGGATTATGAATTTTCTTCTGTGTTACCCCCTCTCTGTCGCGATATTGCAGTGGCTCCTTGGGGTGACTCGCGACCCTGCAGTCGCAATCGATGCCTTGTAACTCGGATTGCGAATTTTTTCTGGGCATCCGACGATTGTTTCTTGACCTCCTATTTTTGTTGTACTTGAAACTCAAGTCCAGATGTGATCGAATGCACGAAAGAAGCTCCCAAGTAAAGGTTCAACCGACCCCAATTGTAAGTTTCTTTGCGTATGCCCAATGCGTGCAGACACGGCATTGAAGGTTACTTGGGATACGTCTATCGTCATTCGATCTATTCCGCAGCTATTACCTGCATAACTCAGTAAAAAGACACAAAATAAAGAAAACAAAATAAAACGACCAAAAAGACTCTAAAGAAAAAAAGAAAAAAAAAGAAAAACCGTTAGGTTGCCTCCCAACAAGCGCTGCATTTAACGTTGACAGCCAGACGATCATTTAGCTCAAGGCTCCATCAACTTGATGTGAGACACCTCGTGTCTCTACTCCAGGCTGTAGTATTTCTTGACCCTATGGCCATTGACAATGAAACACTCATCATTTGCAAATGAAAGCTCCACTGCACCACTAGGTAGCATTTTCTTAATCACAAAGGGCCCCGACCACTCGGATCTCAATTTTTCTGGAAACAATTTCAAATGAGAGTTAAATAAAAAAACATTATCACTAGGTAACAACTCTCTTTGAACAATCATCTTGTCGTGGAAGGCTTTAGTCCGCATTTTGTAGAGTAAGGAATTCTCGAATGCCTCCGTACGGAACTCATCTAACTCATTCAGCTGCAACACCCTCTTTTACCCCACTGTCTTGAAGTCGAAATTCAATTGCTTGACAGCCCAATACGACTTGTGCTCCAACTCCACCGGAAAATGACAAGATTTTTCAAAAATCAATTGGTACGAAGATAGACCCAACGGTGTCTTGTATGCAGTCCGATACGCCCAAAGTGCGTCATCCAATAATAAAGCCCAATCCTTCCTGTTGGTGTTCACCGTCTTGTCCCAGATTTGCCGAATTTCCCAATTAGCAAGCTCGGTTTGCCCATTTTCTTGTGGATGGTATGGCGTTGTCACTGTGTGCTTGATTCCATACTTGGCCAACAACGCCTCCAATGGTTTGTTGCAAAAATGTGTCCCCCCATCACTTAGTAATGCTCTAAGCGTTCCAAAATGGGAGAACATCTTCTTTAGAAAGGTTATAACTACCCGAGAGTCATTGGTGACTATCGGGATAGCCTCAACCCACCTCGAGACGTAATCCACGGCTAGTAAAATGTACTGAAAGCTACTAGAAGAAATTGGGAATGGTCCCATGAAGTCGATGCCCCACACATCAAATAGCTCGACCTCTACAATGTTGGTGAGTGGCATCTCATTCCTCTTGGAAAGCCCCCCATTCTTTGGCATTTGTCACAATCCCAGGTGAACTCATGGCAATCTTCAAACAGAGATGGCCAGTAAAAACCACTTTGCAAGACCTTGAAGGCAGTATGGTTGGTAGAGAAATGGCCACTACTCGGTAATGCATGGCACTGTAGAAAGATGGGTCTCCACTCCTCTTGAGGCACACAACGGCGGATGACTGTATCAGAGCAACTTCGGAACAAGAACGGGTCATCCCATATATAGAACTTCACGTCATCAAAGAATTTCTTCTTTTGATGTGAAGTTAAGTCCGGTGGAGGCACACCTGCAGCAAGAAAGTTCACAAAATCTGCAAACCATGGGGACTGGGATTTGACCTGAGATAACTGCTCGTCTGGGAATTTTTCATTAATTGGAACATGAGCTTCTTCACCCTCTACAGGGTGCTCCAGTCGAGATAAGTGGTCCGCAACCACATTCTCACAACCCTTGCGATCCTAAATCTCGAGATCAAATTCCTGTAATAATAAAATCCAACAGATCAAGCGAGGTTTAGCATCCTTTTTATCAAACAGATACCTCAAAGCGGCATGGTCAGTGTAGATTATAGTCTTCGCACCAATGAGATAGGCTCAAAATTTGTCGAAGGAATACACCACCGCCAACAACTCCTTCTCAGTTGTCGTGTAATTTACTTGTGCTGAATCCAGAGTTCTATTGGCTTAGTAAATTACATGGAACAACTTGTCCCGCTTTTGTCCCAAAGCAGCCCCAATAGCAACATCACTTGCATCACACATTATCTCGAATGACTGTGACCAATCAGGTGTGATCAAGATATGGGCACTCACCAAGACTTTCTTTAAAGTCTCGAATGCCTGCAAACACTCATCAGAGAAGTCAAAAACAGCTGATTTTTCCAATAAATGGCTAAGAGGCTTAGCAATTTTAGAAAATCCCAAATAAAATGACGATAAAAACCGGCATGACCAAGAAAACTTCTCACAGTCTTCTCATTTATAGGCGGAGGTAATTTCTCTATGGCGACGATCTTAACCCGATCGACCTCCAAACCTATAGAAGACACCTTATGACCTAAAATCATACCATCTTGTACCATAAAATGACACTTTTCCCAGTTAAGAACTAGGTTAGTATCTTCACATCTCTGCAAAACTTGGGTGAGATTGTCTAAATAGTTATCAAAAGAGGTTCCATAAACAGAGAAATAATCCATAAAGACTTTCATAATATTTTCAATCAATTCATGGAAGATAACCATCATACACATCTGAAAAGTAGCAGGTGCATTGCACAGACCAAAAGACATGTATCTATAGGTAAAAATACTATAAGGACATGTAAAAACAGTCTTTTCTTGGTCCTCAAGAGCAATCATAATCTGATTATAGCCAGAATAACCATCCAGAAAACAATAATACTCATATCCAGCTAATCTGTCTAACATCTGATCAATAAAGGAAAGGGGAAAGTGTTCATTTCTAGTGGCAGCATTCAACATACGATAATCAATACACACATGCCAACCAGTCACGACTTGAGTAGCAATCAATTCATTCCCTTCGCCCTCTACAACAATCATGCCCCATTTCTTAGCCACAATTTGAGTGGGACTAACCCACTCACTATCAAAGATTTACAGACATCTAATAATTTCATGACCTCTTTTCTTAATATCTCTTGCATAATTGGATTCAACCTACATTGATTTTGCACACGTGGCTTATAATCATCCTCAAGTAAAATCCTATGAATGCATATAGACGGGCTAATCCCTTTTAAATCAGAAATCAACCTATAGCACTTTGATGCTTTCTTAACACACGCAAAAGACTGTCTAATTGAGACTCAGAGAGGTAAGCAGAAACTATTACCGGTTTGCTTTCATTTTCGCCCAGGAAAGCATACTTGAGATGGGCGGGCAATGGCTTCAACTCCAGCTTTTTGGGCAACTATGGCTCTCCATCATTAGCCTTCTCGCTTTCATCCCTCAGCGGTAGAAACTTGGATCCTTGCCTTGGAATTTTCTGCTATGAATTCAATTCAGCAATTGTATCAGTTAATTCTAAATTATCAAACTTAAATTCACTTGTGGTAAAATTTGAATGGAGCAAACTTTGCTCCAAAGAATCCATCGGACCCATAAAATCAGCCACATCTATGCAGGTGTCCACTACTTTGAGAACTTTGCACTCTTCATTTTACTGGGCATCCTCTTTGTCATGAAACTGCATGGCTTTAAAGAGGGAAAAAGTGACACTCTCATCATTGACATGAAGTGTTAATTTTCCCTTAGCCACATCTATTAATGCCTTGCTCGTATTGAGAAACGGGCACCCCAGAATGAGAGGAACTTTAGTATCCGCCTCCATGTCCAGTACCACAAAATCAACATGAAAAATGAACTTGTTGACTTTGACTAAGACGTCTTCAACCATCCCACGCAGATGTGTCATCGATCTATCTGCCATTTGAAGACATATGGTAGTGGGCTTAATCTTCCCGATGTTCATCTTTTGGAAGAAGGATAATGGCATCAGGTTGATACTAGCCCCCAAGTCGCATAAGGCTTTCCCGGTGTGATCACCTCCTATGGTAATTGAAATGGTAAAACTCCCAGGATCCTTGAGTTTAGTTGGAAGCTTATTTTGAATTAGAGCACTGCAATTCTCTGAGAGGTTTACTGTGGCATAATCGCCCAATGTTCTCTTCTTGGATATGACATCCTTAAGGAACTTGGCATAGCTCAGCATTTGCTGCAGAGCCTCTACCAGAAGGATATTAATCTGCATCTTTCTAAATATGTCCAAAAATTTGGAAAACTGCTTATCTACTTTCTTCTTATGAAACCTCTGAGGATAAAGAATGGGTACCGTAGACGATGCAGGAGTGGGCTGAGGTGGCAATGGCGGCGACGCATGACTGTCGATGGCTGGACCGTGGCTGTCTAGATCATCTTCTATCTTCTCAGATTCCTCATTAGGAGTCGGTGCAAGTCTTGGATTTTTCGGTCCTTCATAAGAAATCCCACTTCTCAGCTGTATTGCCTTGCACTGTTCCTTAGGATTGACAGTTGTATTGCTAGGAAACTGACCCTGCTGATGCTGATTTCTGACTACTATGGCTAATTGTCCCAACTGTTTCTCAAACATCTTCATTTGAGTTCCCATAGCTCCAATGGCATTCTCAAGCTTCTCAACTCTAGATTGAGACTCTCTCATATATTTTTCCGTCTTACCCATGAAAGCCATCAGAAGCTCGTCCATCTTCGACTTCTTGTCTTCATCAATCACGCCATTGGTCACTGAGAAACTCGGTGGTGGCTGCAACGCGGCATTGGGATTCTCATAAGACAGATTGGAATGATTACCTTAGTAGAATTGATTCCCACCTCAGTAATTGTTATTATTCCCATAACCCCTTTGATTGACGTAATTCACGTCCTCCGTTGCATTCCCTATAGGAGTGCCTGCGCCCGACCGTGTCATAGCATCGAATCGGCTGTTGATGGTGGCATTCAAAGTAGAAAGTTGGGTGGCCAGCTTAGAGATAGGGTCTGTGTCATAGACTGCTGCAGCCTTCTTCATAATCTTCATTTGACGATCATTGGTCCACTGATAACTGTTGGTGGCCATGTCTTCAATGATAGACACAACTTGATTATGCCATTTGTTAAGAAAGGACCCACCTGTAGAAGCATCCAGAAGTCTCTTCACCTCCATGTCGCATCCGTTTTAGAAGATGCAAACCTGATGATCAACCCCAAATCCATGATTGGGGCACTTCCTTAGCAACTCTTGAAATCTTTCCCAGGCTTTGTATAAATTCTCATCCTCATATTGGTGAAATTGAGTGATTTCGCCTTTCAGCTTCAGAGTTAGACCGGGAGAAAAGAATTTATGGAGAAATTTGTGAGCCAAACACTCCCAACTAATCACTGTACTAAGATCCAATGAATGGTACCAATATTTAACAGTATCCCTGAGTGAGAAAGAGAACATGCGAAGTCGAATAGTGTCATCCAAAACCCCTTTCATCTTAATGGTGTTGCAGATCTCCAAGAACTGTTGCAGATGTGCATTCGGGTTTTCAGTCTTTAGCTCTCCATATTGGTGTTGTTGAACCATGCCTACCAATCTCGTCTTTAGTTCAAAATTGTTAGCATTGATCCCGCGATCGGAAATATGTCCATGATTGAGCACCGACGTAAATATCTGATTTATGGATATAAGAACTGCCTCTCTTACAGCCTCTTGCTCTTGCATTCGGCGCTGCATCTCCTCCAACTGTCTCTGCAATTGCCGCATTTTCTTGACTATAACAGGTGCTCCCTGTTGATCTGCCATTTCTCTCCTTCTCCTTCTAGCGTTATTGTGCCGAGCAGTAGCTTTAATTTCAGGATCAAAAGTCTGTAGTGGCTCTCCTTTTACTCTTGTGCTCATACACAACCTGAGAAAACAGAGGAAAGAAAATAATATTGAAACAGGAAAAAGAAATGAAATAAAGAAACAATGTCTAGAGTAGCAATATAAAATAAACTCGAATAATAGTAAGTAAAGAAATAAGTCCCCGACAACGACGCCAAAAACTTGTTCAGTATTTTAATTTCACCTAAACTGCAAGTGTACAGTGAGGTTTCTAGTATAATGGCGAACAAGGTCGAATCCACAGAGACTTAAATTCTAATTGCTAGTTATTCTATTTATCCTAACTCTACTATCTGGACTACCCAAAATTTAGAGATTTTTAAACAAATGAAATAAAACAAATAAATAACTCACAAAACTAAGATTCAATAGCATATAAAGTCGCAAAATCTCCGGTCTTGTTCTTCGTGATGCTTTTTCTCCACAGCAAAATCTCTGCTTCAATCTTAGGGTATCAGAATTGGTATCTGATTTTTGCCCAAAAAAATCCTTATATACCAAGTTAGGAAAAAGCCTAAAAATACAGTGGAAAATCGAAAAATCCCGCTTCATTCGCGACCAGAGCCGCGACCGGCTCGCCCGTGAATCGGCCCGTGAATCCACGTGGCATGATGTGGCGCCAAATTCACGGTCTCCACCTTATTCGCGACCCGAGTCATGAATTTCCTTCTTCTGCACCTCTCCTCTGTCGCGACATTACAGTGATCTCCTCAGAGTGACTCACGACCCTACAGTCACGATCGGGTCGTGGGTCCTAGCTCGTGATTTCTTTCTCGGTTTGTTCCGTCCCGTTTTCTTGACCAATCTCTTTATGTACTCTCTTGGGACTCCACATTCAGTTCAATCCTTTAAGGCATCCAAAATTGATGAACAGACCTGCAAAATACGTCAAACACGACCATCTCCCAAAAACTCAAGAAACTCGAATAAACTGAGATAAAACACATTTAAGACATAAAAAATACGACACAAAAGTGTAGCAAAAATAGTGTAAAATCTCAGTTTATCACCCATCACGGTTGATCATGTTATGATCTGGACTAACATTATTTTATTCTTGTCCTCCTTTTTTATCTGTGTGATATTGCTGGAAAGAAAAGACAATGATGAGCCATGCAGAGTTCCTTTCAAAGACTGGAACACACTTATGGGCCAAAGGTGGAGATTGTTGGTGTTATTGGCCTATTTACTTGGCCCATTTCTCCCACTCCTTTGCAACCCACCGGTGGCAACCAAACTGCGGATTTGCCCTAGATCTCTTTTCGGGTCCTGGGTCACTTTAAAATGGCTCCTTTCTTTCAGCCTTACACACACTCATCACTCCACTGTGTACACAATCATCTCTCTCACTCATCTGTCAAACCTTAGAATTAAGCTTTGTGCAGCTCATGCTCTCTCGCCCATCCCAGTTCGTCTAGATTCTTTCGAATCTCTTCATACGAGTATCCTAGGTCTAAGAGGTGGGTTAGCTATGTGTTAGTGACTAGAGTGATGTTGTCAGAGTGAGGGAAAAAGCCCCCTTACCATTACCTGTGTCTGTGTGTTTTTTGGTCACTATCGGAGGAATTTCGATGTTTAGGTGCTTCTGAGCCACATCTCAATCTACTGCTGCCTTGTCTCTTGAGAGACGAATGACACCGACGCCGCTGATGGAAAACAAACGGTGAACCCCAACGGGACTGATACTCTATCGAAGTGTAAGAAAATCCAGATTATCTTACAAAATTCTCTTATAAGACATGATCGAGAACATACAATTATTTTTATTGCATTTAAAAAAACAAATAATGAGTATGTTAATTTGCATTTTATCTTTTGCTTTTGCGATTGTGGTGCAGCGTTTGAGCTCGAGATCTCTATGTTGTCATTCACATTGATTCTTCATGCATATATCAAATCTTACACTAGCTATATATATATATATATATGGGTAGGTTAAAATGAGAATCATACCCCTATGTAGGAACTAGGAACCATTTACATCCACATATCTTGACAATTTGAATGGACAAGATTGATTTGAAATTTTAGGGGTTAAATTACAAAATGATAATTTTATACCTAAATTTGAAACATAATAAGGGTATTATTGAGAAACCAAATGACAGTGTATCTAGGAAATGGGAACAATTTTACCAAAAACATTTTTCATTCATTAATAGCAAATCAGAAACCCTAGAAAACAAATCAGAAAAAGTCTCCAAACCGCGTCTTCAACCTCGCCGCTGCCGTCTTCAAGCTCTCACCACCGTCTGCCGCCGTTTGTCGCTCCGGGTCGCGCATCGGTGGCTGGACACCTGCACAGATGCCGCCTGTCGACTGCAACATCCGTTTCACCATCCTACGCTGTTGAACGCTGCCCGCACGACATACATCACCCAAACGCCTCCCGCATGCCCTACGCTGGGAGACGCAGCCAGGCGCCACCAGACGACGGACGTCCGCCCTACGACGCCCATCCTTCACCGCCGAAAGCCCGCCGTTAGAGGAAAACTCAGAGTAGGCGCTGTCCCATGCCACCAGACGCCACACTTACTCCAACAGCTCGACGGACAAACTAAACCAAATCCCCGCCCAGACGACATCCACCCTCCACCGCTAGAACGCTGGTCGGAGTCTGTACGCTCGCCGAAAATATGATGAAGAGCGCGAAGGCCGTACGAACAGGTAATTATGCCGCCATTTTTTTAAATTTTGTTAATATAATTAGATTTGATTTATTTAACAAATTATTTGTATATTATTAGCAATATTTAAGGTTTTTGAATGTTGTTAGATCTGATTTGGTTTGATAATTAGCAAATTAAATTGATATCATTAGCAAATTAAATAGATATACTTAGCAAACTTCATCGACAACTTAGAATTCTCTTCCATTTGTTAGTGGGGAATACCGTCTTTATGATTGTGTTATGTGGTCTGAATGATTGATTTACGTGTCCACTATTGGAATTTTCTCAAGAAATCTGGTTCTGTTTTCTTCATCTCGTGTTATGTCCACTGTTGGGGTTTTATGAATATTTGTCATTTATGTCAAATTGGGGTTGTTTATAGCATATTTATATTTACTTTATAGCAAATTTTGAATATATGATTAGCAAATTGAGAGGCTGGATTGTAGAGATGAAGAGAAACCATTCAGGCTTGCGTTCTAGCAACTTAGTACGATATTATTAGCAAATATTGCAACTGTGAAATTTTGCTACTGTGATTCGTATTTTATCAAATTGATCTTCTATTTATAGCAAATTAGTGATATAATATTAGAAAATTATTAAGACATGATTAGCAGATTATTAAGACATGTTTTTATGCGTATTGGCTATTAATAGGAAATTGTGTTCTTTATCAAATTTTCATTATATTTGTAGCAGATTGGCATTGGTTTATCGAAACTTAGTAAAATAGGATTATCAATATTTGCAAATATAGATTTTCTTTTTAACAAATTGATAATTTATTTATAGCAATTCGACATGTATTTATAGAAAATTTATATTGTCTTGCAGCGATTAATTCTGATCAGCCTTATATTCTAATAAATTGTCGTTGGTTTATAGCAACTTAACAATATATGGTTAGCAAAAACTTGCAACTGTCATTCTTGTTTTAGCAAATTAATATTTGTTTATAGCAATAAAAATTTTGAGGTTTTTTGGGTGTTTTTTTGTTTATAGCAAATTAACATGCAGTATATAGCAGATTTTTTATCAGATTGATCTATTTATTTTTGATATTCTTAATTGATTATCATTTTTATGGGTATGAGGAAATTAGTTACATATTATTAACAGATAATTAGTGATATATTTTTATTTTATAGAATGGTTTTGTTAATAGCAAATAAACCTTAAATATATAGCAAACTTACATTGGTTTATATCAAATTAGTAAGATATAATTATCATATATGGGTATCGTGTATTATATCATTATGATCAACCTTTGATTGTCATTTATAGGTAATAGCAAGAAAGTTGATCGTGCTAAGAAGACATGGTTGGACAGTGGGGCAAAAGGTATTTAAATGATATTATGGACTGTTATAAATTTCTTATTTATATATTTTAACATTATTAGTTTTTACATGTAATGTTTATAATATTGTGTGCTTTTTCTTCTATTATGATACAGAAGCAAAATCGAGGCAGCTGGCACGAGAGGATAGGAAGAGAAGCCGAGTGAATATGAAGAATAGTAAGTATCTTATTCGGTGATATCAAAGTGAAATAATTAATTGTTTATATCATGCTTCCGCCCTTCAATACCCTACTAGTTGGACTAATGTAATATATAATTTATTTGTTCAAATGTTTTGATGTAATTTGGTCAGATGTATTTAAAAGTTTAATAATATATAATTAGCAAAAATTAAAGATATTGGTTAATGTGTAATCATTTTATCTGTTGGTTTTGGTTTCATTGAATTTGACATTTTTAGCAAATTAGTAAGGTTTGATTAGCAAATTATTATAATATGTTTAGCAGATTAGCTTGCAATTATGTGCTTTTAGGCGTATTGTTATTTATAGTAACTCATGTTATTGACTTTTCTGGTCCATGTTTATCACAAGTTATTAATATATTTAAAGCTAAGATTGTGCTAGATTCCTCATGATATTATAATTACAGTTTTAAGGAAACGAACTTTGAAGCTTTGCTGTATGCTTTCACAATGTTTATTGGACATATTATTTTTCGTGATAAGGAAACCAAGGTAGAAAAGACAAGTTAATTGCATTTTCTTGCATGACTAGAAAGAGGAGTGTATTATTAATTGCATTTGAATAGACTGGTGTGATGTATATAGCAAATTGGTTTGTTTATAGCAGATTTACATTTTGCTTATAGCAAATTAGGAATATATGAATAGACTGGTGTGATGTATATAACAAATTATAAATGTATAATTAGCAATATTTAGAAACTAATAGCAGATTACTAATATATTTTTATGGTATGCGGGTGTATTTTTGTTTGTATCAAATTAACATCAGTATTTAGCAAAATGATTTATATGTGATTATAAAAGCCTATGCATATTGGTTTTTTTTATTAATATTTCAAATATGGTATTTGTTGTGTTTTTAAAAATGTTAGCATCTAACGTGATCCTTTTCTTTTTTGTTTTAGCAGGTGATGACGACTGCGATCGTGAGGCTAGGTCAAAGCGACGACATGATGTGAATGTAGCTGAATGCGCTACAGTAGATCAACATACGGAAAAAAAATCAAATGCGGTCGAGAATTGCCCAAGGGAAGATTACTCAAATCTTAAAAATTGAACTAATCCTATGGCTCTGCGGAATGCAATAGCGAAGTTTAATGAAACTGAAAAGCAAAGTGTTCGAGATTTAGGATTTGGGGCCTTACTGCACCTTGATATAAAAGACGTGCCTCCAAAGATCTCTTACTGGGTATTGGACAACTTCGACACGAAGCGGTGCGAGATAGTGCTTGAGGGGGATCGACGTGTGCGTGTAGGTGAAGATGACGTCAGGTTGATTTTCGGCTTCCCAAGAGGAACCCACCCTGTTATAAGGAAGGTAAAAAAATGCAGAAGCGAGCTTATCTAAGGATTGGTGAAAGAGATTTACAAATGTATATTGTAGGAAGATACTTGCGAAGAATGTTTATGATGCTGCTGTGAAAGAGATTGACGGGGGCACTTGGTTTAAGAGGCACTTTATGGTGTTAGTGACATGCTGCCTAATTGAATGCATAGGCAACAGCTACGTGTCGCCTCAAATACTCAATAACTTTCGAGATGTCGACAGAGTAGCAAATCTTGATTGGTGCACCTATGTCATCAAGTGTTTGGTTGAGCACACTACTGTGTGGCATAAGAGCAAGGACAAGTTTTACACTGGACCATCCTTGTTCGTAACTGTAAGTGTTTCTCATTTACATTAGCCTACTCAAAAATTGATTTACAATATCGAATGTCATTATTCTAATGAAATATTAATTGTGTAAATAATCTTCATGATGTAGTTGTTGTACATGGACCAGGTTGTGTTGGGTTACAAGAGGGTGCCAAGGAGTATCCCGGCCATTAAGGAATGGAAGGATAAGATGCTGCTACGGAGACAAAACTTAGAAATTGAAGATGGGGGATTTGGGAATGGATTCTGCTCTGGCCCATGCACAAAAGCAGAAGTTGTTGCAGCTGGAGATGAGCATGAACCAGTACATGTTGCAGCTATAGATGAAGCAGGTGCTGCAGGGGCAGAGGCACAGCCCGATGATGGCGCACCCATGGAGCATCAAGAAGAACAAGTAGACGGTCACAGAGTGGATGAAGAGCCAGTCATTGGCCAAGAAGCAAACATTGAAGACTTGATTGACATAAAGGTTGTTGCCGCCGACCTTCTGAAGAAGGGTAAGATAATAAGTGACACATTGTCACTTATTATGTCAATCATTAGCCGACTGTCGATCGAGATGTTGGATAATGCGGCATTCAGGAAAACCGTATAGGCCATATTGTTGGTTAGTCGAGCAGCACCAGTGCCCAATCTTGATACACATAGCACATCCCAGCCAAGGGCCACACATGAGTATATGGATTTCTGGAATAATCCAGACCACATTGCTGCACTGTTGGAGATAGAAGAAGCAGTCGTAAAAAGGGATGAGCTGAAGAGACATCTTGATGGGTCCAGTTTCAGTCTGGGTTTGACGCAGGACTGGGCGGGCTTCATGAATGTAGCGCGTGAAGTTGTTAATCCCATTGATGGTAACACAATGAAAGAGGTAAATATTAAATTAAAAATTCTTTGATATCTGTCATATGATTATTCCTTCCTAATATTACTTATTAAAATACTACAGGTCACAAAAGAACAAGCACCATGAGCTGAGCCTGCACAGAATGAAGTAATATAGCTGTGTAGATATTTTTTACTATAATTATATATTTACTTATTTCAATTTATGTGATTTTAGATTAGTGGATCAACCCTAGTTGCTGGAAATCTTAATCCGGTACTCGGAGAACCTGCTAAGGAGTTGGGATGCAATGTTGATAAGGTAACATTTTGTTGGTAGCAAATTGACGTTTTGATTATAGCAAATGAGTTAGATATGAATATAAAATGTTATTGATATTTGTTTTTTTGCTTAAACTTTCTATTAAGCAAAATTTGATTTGAGATGGCTTGGTGTTTTTAGCAAATTATTTATTTATTATTAGCAAATTGGTAAGGTATACTTAACAGATTTCTCACAAATTGTTTGCTTTTATTGGTATTGTGTTGTATAGCAAATTTATATTTTTCACATAGCTAGTTGATATGTTTTTTTTACATAAAATCAATTATATGTTATTATAAAATATTATTAGTATTTGTTGTTGGTTAATTGTTTGGTTTATTTGTTTTGATTTGATTTGGTCTGATATGTTTAGCAAATTACTAGGATATGCTTAACAAATTATTCGGATATGAGTAGCATTATGTCAAACATGCTGCTGCATATATAGGAGAAAACCCAATTAAGCAACTAGATATTCGAGCTAACAATTCGCTGCTAGGCTTGTGGGTATTGGTTTTTGATTAAGCGTTCTAACGATCAATTTTTTTAATGAACTGTAAATAATGTGTTTGTGTTGTGGGTTTGTTTGATTTTCGTGTAGCCTGGCTAGTAATTGAATATTTTTATGATTAGCATATTGTATATGTATTGATTATTAGCAAATTAATCAGTTATGATTAGCATATTGCATATGTATTAGTTATAGCTCAAACATTCTACGTTTTGGTTTCGATTCGATTTGCTTTGATTTATGTAGCAATTTATTAAGCAATGATTAGCAAATTAGTAAGAAATGCTTAGCAAATTATCAAATAATGTTTTGCCTTTGCGTGTATTAGTTGACATTGGTTTGTATTTCTAGCAACTTAGTACGATATGATTAGCAAATTTTGCAACTGTGATATTTTGATACTCAAATTCGAGTTTTAGCAAAATGATCTTTTGTTTATAGCAAATTAGTGCCATAAGATTAGCAAATTATTAAGAAATGGGTATCAGATCAGAAAGAAATGTGTTGTGTATTAACGTGTGTTTGTTTTGTCAAATAGGTGATGGAAAATATCGACACTGTGACTAATGATCCTGGAGCAGCATCGATGGACGTTGGGGAGAAGCTAAATATATTACATGTCAGATTTCCTATTTGAACTATTTAGCAAAATTTATTTATGCACTTAGTAAATTAGTAAGTAATTAATACCATGATTTATTAAACTAAGAATTTTATAATGAATATACCTTTAGGGGGAGGTGGTTGTTAATGTTGCAACGAAGACAAACAAGGTATTATGTCCATACTACAAATCATTACTTAAAAAATAATTCATGTGTTGTTTTTGTAGATTTAATTTAAGCTTTGTAATTTATGTTAACAGGCAAAGGGGAAAGAAAAGAAAGTGGATAGAAAATGCAGAGAGAAGGTGGTGGGAAAATGAAAATGATGATTATGTGGTTGTTAGTTTTTAAATTTGGGAATGTACAATTTGTACATCCGGGAAGGCGAATACATTTGGCTATTTTATATTAAGTTATGCTATTTGGTGGATGTAATATTTTGTAACTAATTATCCTGATATTCACGTGTACTGAACATAGGTTTGTAATTAGATATATTTCTCACTAAATATATGTTGATTATTTTGCTATTAACTTAATTATTTTGCATACACCATATCAAAATCTATGTTGTTAAAAAAATACAGCGCAGTTAGCTTATTATCAACCATGTTATGTTTGCTATCTACTTTACAGGCGGGTGATAAAATGACAATTAGAGCAAAAAATGCGTTACGGAAAATAGATGTTTTGGTTTTCCCCTATCTTGTGCGACCAATTGTCGCAAGCGATAAACTTAGCATGCAGCAAAAAAAATTATACTACTGGATTATGAGAAACGAGGAGGCTAATCTGTACGTAATTTCTTCATTATTACTATATTACAAAATGATATGTTTTAAATTTGACTCGGTAATAACGTTTGTTAGTTCAAACCAGGGAGGAAGTTGTGTATTTTGATTCTAAAATGGAATTTAGAAGGAGAGAACTGTTGACACTCGCACCTGGTGAATATTTAAGTTCTGCTGTTTTGGATGTGTGGAGTGTTATTATGAATCACAATGAAAATTTAAGGGGACCAGGCTCACCAATGAGATTTTTTGCAACGACATACACGTGTGTAAGTTGATTAGTGTAGTTTAAATTTCCATTTATTTAATATATTTTTAAATGCAATCTAAAATATTCAATCATGAACAGCTAGGAACCGCAGTCGCCGCGCCTGCAACATGGGATTATGCTAGAAGATCATCTACATTCTCGAGTAGACTGTTGAGTGAGATTAATAATGTTAACGAGCTACATTTAGCAAACATAGAAATGGTAAGATTAATTAGACTTAAAAAACTATTTGTGTCTGTAATTAATATTAAATACTTTTGTTGTTTATCCAATTTTAATAATTTCATCATGCAGTTCTTTTTCACAATCTGCTACCACTTCCATTTCTACCTGATGTGTTTTGAGCCAAAAAAGTGCAAAGGCGAAATTATTAATAATTCATCAGCATTAGACTGGGATGGTGTTGACCCTCTTTCAAAGGATGGAGACGACATAATGGTATGTAAATTGAAAAATTATATTTTCGTGTATCATGTTAATGAACTAATGCTATAACGAGCACAACAGAGATTAATTTTTTTACAGACTTCATGAGGAATACGAGAAACACAAAAATTGTCACATTAATTAAGAGGAAGCTTCGGAAAATACAGAGGTTGAAAATGCCATGGAGAAATGACACTAATAAAGTGGATTGTAGTATATATGCAATGAGACACATGGAAACATATAAGGGTGGGAGTTTGAGGCATTGGAACTCCAACATACACAAGGAGCGCATAATGGCTGATGCAAGCCTATATTACGGGGCGATATGTGGGGATGGACCACACAATATTGATGCCACATTTATGAATAATGTCTAGGTTGAATGACGCATACTAAAATTCTTTAATTATTACATAAATTTGACTGTTGCTATGAAAGATTTATTTATTGGTAGCAAATTTGATAGTTAGTTTTAGCATATTATGATTGGAATTATAGCATAACATTAATGTTTTAATAAAATAATTTTATTCATTAATATATAGTTGTTATGTTTTTGATAACAAACTAATGATCCATGTCATTAATTTAAATAACATACTAATGTTTTTTATAAAAAACTAAAAGTTTCTTACCTGCGAACATCTCAGTATCATGAAAAGCACATTGAAACCATTTTAAAAAAATGACCATCTTATCGTCGAAAAATAAATTATGTTTTCACTTAAAAATATTACCGATGTGCTATTAACACATCCGTAATTTGCTAATTACATATAAAAAATTTGCTAAAATTTAGATATACGAGTCCTTATAAATCCTCCCGTAAAATAAAATTAATAGCGTACTCATATAGAAATACTTATTTACATAGAATAATATAATCTGTAATATCTAATGTATCAAATTCTCCAATTGATCGTAGCAAATTATTATTCATTTTCTAGCAAATCATTTCATAAGGTGTAGCAAATCATTCAATCGACTCATAATCTATTTAAACTAAAATATTTTGATTGTCGTATTATATTATTTAGTTAGAGATAGCCAATTATTTAGTATTATAACATAATATTATTTATTAATATTATAGCCAAGTAGTGTAATATATATATATATATCAAATTAGCATACATGTGATAGATCGAGAAAATTATAATAACTTGATTGCACACAACCTGCTAATCCACGAATCAATATTTGCTAATTTCGGATAAATTACTTGCTAATAATAAGAAAATGTAACGATGTTCATTTATACTCACGTCTCATGAATTGACGTTGAAAAAAATTCATTAAAAATAAAAAATAATATCAAACTATCTCATAAATCAATATTCATAACAGTGAAATAAATTTATCATGGACCCGGGCAATTCATTGCATCGTAATCACCCTTCACCCTGCACTTGCTACACTTTCTTGGAGGCTTGTTGGCATCACGAGCAGCCTTTGCTTCCCTTGGTTTAATCCCACTTCCACTATCTTTAGTCATAACATGTAGAGGTGGATTCATATGGATTTCGGTAGGCTTCTTAGAGCCGAAGAAAATTTCAAACAACTTGCTCTTAGTTAACGTGGACTGGCGACTCTGCGTATTATTAGTCACCAGCACATCTTTCAAATCATGTATACCACTCATCAAAAATTTTGTCTTTTCCTCATCACCTTCAACAACTCCTACACAAGCATAAATTTTGTCTTTTCCTCATCACCTTCAACAACTCCTACACAAGCATAAAAATCTGATATCATCCTATTAATTCGTTGTTTCCTCTCATCGGATGCAACACACCTATCAAAACCATCATCCCCAGAAGCTGACACTGGATTCAATAATGCAGGCCTGGTCCATCGTGCAACAATATATTTATCAGGAATATGAACCCACTTAAACTGGTTGAATAAGTGGAAAATATGACAACACAATATACCCTCCCGGATAAATTTTTTACAGCTACATACAGCAGTATCTGCTTCTTTGTTGTACGAAATCGTAAATGTGCGATCAACACCATCTTCGACTTCATATATCATACCGACATCGCATCTCTCCATACTGAGAACACTACAACTGTAACATGATTTTTCAATCTCTTCTTGAACCTTAATGAACATGTTAGTCATGTAAACAGTAGCTGCATGCTTCTCAAATTTTTTTGGCGTCTTCACCTGAGGAATTGTCAAATGATCATGATTATTTTGAAGTTCGTTCAAATTCCTCTGCGCATCCATAGCACTATCAAAATTCATTAGGAATTCGACAAGGTTAGACCCCAGATTTAAGTAGAGACTGCAGAAACTATTCATACTCTCAGAGATAGAAGTAGTCATGCACAAGCCACTCATTGCATAGTCCCTAAAATATGTCGGTATCCAATATTGTCTAATCTCAAACAAAGAAAGGAACCAACTATGATCTGTTAGATCAAAATCCACCATAACATCTTTCCAATTTACCTCGAATTCTTGAGGCTCAACCATATCAGTCCAAACAATATCATTAAGCCTCTTCTTGAAAGCATCGTCATGTTTTTAATCGTGGAGGGGACCTATCCGGAACCTTTAGCATAATATGCCGCATGCACAAATGATGTCTTGTATTAGGAAGGACACGGTCGATGGCAATCTTCATGGCAGGATCCTGGTCCGTGATCATCGTTCGAGGAGATCCACCCATACACTCTTTGAACTTGTCAAACACCCACTCGTATGATTCATGATTTTCACCAGACAACAAAGAAGTACCAAACGTGAGACATTTTTCATGGTTGTCCATGCCCGTGAATGGTGCAAAAATCATCTCATACCTGATGTAAACAACGTATTAAAAAATATAATTAATGACATTATAATTAATTATAATAACTAATAATATGCTATATGAATTTTGCTAATAAACTGTGAAAAATTTGCTAATAACATAACATTATGTTGCTGAAACATACCTATTTTTTGTATGTGCAATCGAATGAAACAACATCGCCAAAAATAGCATAGTTACATCTCAAAATCGGATCAGCCCAAAAAATACTTTTTAAATTGTTATCTTTATCTATAGAGTAGTCGAAGAAAAATGCATCAAATGACTCCTTCCGCATGAACATAGTATTCAACATGATTTGTGCATCACACCCGGAAATATATGCACACAGATCACGAGAGAATTTTTTATAATCATTCCCAGTGCATCCCATATCATTATAAGTATCCACGACTTATTTAAAAAATTGATAAGATGACCGGACCTATATTTGCTCTATGGCAATCCAAAATAAAATTCTAATGAACAAATCCCAACTTTCTGTTAGCCTTCAAATATTTCTTAAATTGATCAGAAACTAATGTGTGGGTATGTTCTTCAATAAAAACAGTCACGATGTAACCATATTCTGCAACATATTTTAGAACCAAACGAGCCATACAATCCACTCTTTTTGAAACTCTACGTCTCTTCGTCTTCTTCTCCTTCTTATCATCACTGTTCACTTCATCTGGAAGTGAATTTTTTTGCCCTTCACGATTACATACCACGTACTTCTAAATAAGAACACCATCAATCTTTTTTTTTCTGATCCAAGACGAATATCGAAACCACCTGCTTCACCATAAACCCGATAAAAGGTAATTGCTTCTTTGAGATTTTTAAAGTGTTGACCAACAAATGGCTTCAAAGATTAATTACATTCTGGTATGTAGCTTCCACAAGGATCCAAAACTAAATCAACATTAATTCCTGCTATATAAAATAATGTTATAAGCACATACAGTATATGCTATACACGTGTATATAATATGCTATAAAAAATTTCATACTTTAAAAGTAATCATGCATGCGCTATTTTGTTTTCTTAATAACTTGAAAGCTTCGACAACAAAATACGAAAGCATTTATCGTCTATAATAAATATGAAATGCCCATTTTCTGCGAACATCTCAATATCATGCAAAGCACATTGAAACCATTAAAAAAAATAAAAGACCATCCTATCATAAAAAAAACCATATTTTCACATAAAAATATTACCGATTTGCTATTAACACATCTATAATGTGCTAATTACACATAACAAATTTGCTAAAAGTTGTACATACGCGTTCCTAACAAATTTTTCCCATATCCCTACACCTACAAAGATACATTAATCGATAACATAATACTTGTATCTTCCATAATCAGAAAATAACCGGCGTGATGATAATATATGATGAAGTAAGAACTTGTGGAAATTTTTTTTTCTTATTTTGCACACAATAATTCATGCCATTTTAACTTTTTTTTTTAATAACTTCAAAAATTCCACAACCAAATACGAAAAGTATCTATCATCTATAATGAATATGAAATGCACATTGTCTGCGAACATCTCAGTATCATGTAAAGCACATTGAAACCATTTTAAAAAAAAATCGTATTTTCACATAAAAGTATTCCCGATTTGCTATTAATATATCTATAATTTGCTAATTACGCATAAAAAATTTGCTAAACGTCGTACATACGTGTCCCTATCAGATTCCACCCAATCTCTACACCTACAAAGATATATTAATGGAGAACATAATACATGTATCTTCCATAATCAGACGATGTCTAGAGTGATGATAATATACGATGGAATAAGAACTTGTGGACGCCGATAAAAAAATTTATCCGGAACGACTTCTTCAACCGTAAGAGACACAAGCAATATATAAAATACCGATAGATACAACCCTGTAAAAACATGAGTTGTGAAAACCGTCCAAAAAAAAAACTGTTCCCATATAAATCCTACTATATATGACACACATATATTTACTGCAGATTTTTAATATGCATTACAATGACATATATACCCTCAACTTAATATAATTCTTAAGATATTGCATTTTTGACCCTATTTTTTTGATATTAATCTGAGCCTTAGAAAATAAATGATCCAGCTCCATATTAGTTCCTAGTTCCTGCATAAGGCATTGGTTCTCATTTGATCTATATATATATATATATATATAGGTTTTGGTTCAAATGTGAACCCCATCTTCCTGTAGAAACTAGGAACTAATCTCAGTCACCCATTTATTTAATCTCTACGGTCAAGATTGATCTCAAATAAATGGGGTCAAAATTATAATTTTTAGATAATTATATTAAATTGAGGGTATAGAAGTAATTCAACAAATATCTAAAATATCATATCCCTTATTATATGACATTTCCTATTTTCTCACAATCTATTTTGAACAAATGATTTAGTGTTGCCGATTTTTTCTCCATGAACGACAATTATTTTCTCCACCAACAATTTTATTTTTGCCAATTTTTAATAAGCATGAGGATTTTTTTAAAATATTTCACCTACGGCTACACCATTGTTGTGAAATTTTAATAAGCATCAAAAAATTTATTTTGTTTGTTTGTATATGATATGGAAGATGCAAGTAATTATTGCTTCGTTATGAATTTATGTAAAATATTCAATCAATTCTTAATAAACATCAAGTTGTGGAGTTTTTTGTGCACGCTATAGAAAATTCAAATAATTATTCATAATTAATTTATGTTCTATGATCTATTTGTTTTTCATTTTTTATTTGTTTTCCTTTTTTTATTTTATTGGTTTCAATCTGTTTAATATCATTAAGGGATGTAGCAACATGTTTATGAAACAAAATTATCTTTTTGGTTTTGGTATATATGTGGTATGAGCAATATTTAGACATAGTATTAGCACATTTCAAATATAATATTAGCATGTATTTGATGAATATGTATTGTACCCAACATATTAGAAAGCAACGCTTTTATTTCATGCTAGCATAATTTTATATCCATGTTAGCAATATTAATTTATGCTAATATCTTATATTTAAATTGCTAATTTTAATTAATATGTGTTTGCTAACTCAATTATGAAATTGGCATATAAAACCAATTTCTAATTACATAATACATTAATAGAGTTATAACATCAAATTAGCAAAATATAATTAGCTTATATATTAACAAAATTTTGCATTAAACAATGTATACTAAAAAATAAGACGGGATTTTGCTAAGAATATACATTGCTATTATAAATAATACAATTTGCTAATAAGTAGGTTAAAATTTGTTAGTTTAATTCCGACAATAGATTTTTATTATTAAACAAAATAATATAGTCGTTAAGAAATTATATAGCAACGTAACATTATTATAATAGTTTCACTAATGACAAGATGCTAGTTTTTTTAGGTTAGCATATTTTTTTATACGATGGTTGTATAAATATATGAGGATTCATTCCATAAATGTGGGATTATAGAGATCTTTCTTATACAATTTTACCTTTATGAATATACAAGAATTTGAAAAAAATCAAAATTTTGCAAATAGACCCCTAAATCAAGGATTAAATCTTGACCATTAATATTGATGAGATGGATGGTTAATATAGTTCATAGTTTCTAAATGGGGATGGGTTTTCATTTTATAACCATACCATATATATATATATAGATATAGATAGATAGATATAGATATTGTGATGATATCATCAATATAATGCATGCATGTCTACATTCTACAATTGATGTAAACAATGTAAAATGAGACATTAGATTTCTCTTATTAGCAAGGAATCCAAAATATTTGATCATAGAAATTAATTAGTTTTAATGAAACGTCATCACAATTGTCATCTATATTGTTTGCAAATGACAATCGTGGGGCAAGAAACAGCTAAGATTATTTTGTATCATTATGTCACTTCCAAACAAAAGTTATCTTTGAGTTGAAGCAAATACCACAAGAAAAAAAAATATAAATGATAAAATAAAAGGTGAAACACAATCAAAATGTACCATCGATCACCAAAATGAAGACCATATATAAAAGCAAAAAGCTTGGCTCCATACACAAAAAAATAAAATATAGCGATCAAATCCTTGAAAAAGAAGTAATTGGTTGAGAAACAACTTATTTGAAAAGCCAATTAAATAACAATAATAAAAAGGAAGAAAAAGAAGAACAAGAATCATGAAACACCACAAATTAACTTCATTTTATATATTCACGAAATGAATGGTTAGCTTTTTTTTTTTTTTTTTCTGCCAAAAATGGAGTTGAAGAATATTAATGAGAAGCTGCAAATTCTTACAACTAAAGCATTAGATTTGCATGATAGAATCAAGGAGAAAATCAACGAACATGGGTTCAGCTTCTGCAGCCATTGCTCGATTCAAGGCCGATACTGCGTGGTGGCGGATCAAAGCAATCCAGATGAGAGAGAGAAGATGATAGCTATAAGGGATTCTCTCAAAGAACTTCACGACGACATTATCTCCTTACAGGTGTGTGTGTGTGTATATCTCAAACGTCGAGAGTCAGTATTTATAAGTGCACTCTGGATAAATCCCGTTTCTACTTAACATTAATAATTGAGTTTAATATATGTTGTATGCAGAAAGTGAGATGGAGCCACGAGAGACAAAGGGATGAGGCACTAGCCCGGCTCGAAGAAAGCAGAAAGCTGCTGATAGAGATGGTGAACCGTGTCCGCTACTCGGAAAAGGAGAGAGAAAAGCTTGATGTTCTTGAAGAGGTGATCGAATTTTCATTGAATTTTAAATGGGAAATGGATGATGATGATGAGAAGAAGAATGTGAACGGGATCTACAATTTTCTTGTTCGGACAACGAGATTTGGATTGGAATTTATTGTGATTTTTGCTACTATATATGCGAGTGTGAAGCTGTCTAAAAGTAGACAGCAGAATCGTAAAGATGTAATGAGGCGAACTGATTCAGACGTTCATTTAGATGTTTTATGTGGAAGAGGCTAGGTTTAATTTTTCCATGTTTTTGAAGCTTCTAATACGTACCGTTGTTTTTGTGTATATAAGTCGTAGCGAATCAAGAGATAGTAAATGTAGCGATAAATCTAGTGTGCGATGCATATGTTTTGTTAATTGATTTTCTAAACATTATTTTTGTCATTTTGTTTTTTTATTTAGTGATGGAACAAGATTCAACTTTTTTTTTACTCACACCCAATCTATGGTATTAAGCAATTGAACTCGTGACCTTTGATTTTCAAATAATCTTACGGAGGAAGATTCAACTTAACTCTTTAGTTCTTGTTCACATTTCACCAAAAACATAACAAGATATACTACTAAAACCCGGTCTCATATTTAGAGATTTACTCTTTGTTCGAATCCCATATTTCATTCCATTAATCCTCCCATACTGGATTCTTACAATTGTATGTCGACATACTTATATAGCAATTTTTTTTTTCGCTTTTCCTTTTTTGTTGACGAGAATAGATGGAAATCACACTAACAAAATTAAAGTGTTAATATGAGAAAATAGTCATTATTACTTAGTAAATAATGTAAATAGCCACTATTTAAAAATATAATATTTCTAGCCTTTTAGGATGGGAATATACATCAATACCCTTGGTAATATATTCATTATTTCCTAAAATAAAAATACCCTAATATATTAACAAAATAAATTATGGATGATGATTTCAGAATCTATCTTTCGCACCCTCAAAAAAATATATCTTTCACCGCCGTTCTACGTCAAAGTCTCATAAGTCACAACTGCTAATTGTTTTTTGCCGTTTTCTGTCACTGTTGTTGGCGAAGATGAAAATTACAGGATTCAACCCTCGTCTCTACTAAGATTCAAACGTCATCATCATTGAACAATCATGGACGATGATTTCGAACAACCTAATCCTTATAATGAATACACGAGCACACGAGTGAAACGACACGAGTAGTCCAAATTGTGTTCTCGTACGTGCATTAGTTCAATAATGATTTAATACACGAGTACACAATTAGTTTAATGTGACAGTTCAAAAATAACTTATACATGAAAATAAGATTAGGGTCGTTCGTATACACGTGTAGCAGTTGAACATTAAACTGATATACGACTGCATGAGTATTTCTATTCGTGTACTCGTGCACTAATTAAAAATGCATAGATACATAAGTGCATGAATTTGCTAATTCACGCACTTGTGCAATAATTAAAAATGAGATATTTTTGGAGTTCACAGATAAATTGTTGTACAAATCAACTCCAATACTCATGTACTGAAAAAAATTGATTCATGCACCAAAGAACATTTAATTTTTTTGGAACCCATTCCAAAGAAAGATTCAAAAAACTTAAATATCTAGATTGATAAAAAAGAGTACAGATCCGTCAATATCATATACTTTATTGCCGCAAAGAACAACATACACGATGTCAACAAAATGATAAAAAAAATCCTAAATTCGCAAAGAATCTCTAATTTTCGATATTGCTACAGATAATTTATTACTGAAACGGGGATTAGAGAAATGAAGAATCGTGATAATCTTCAAAAATCATAGCTTGATGATCTTCACCAATTGTACTTTTGTTTCAATTGATAAAACAGAGATTGAAAAATGAGAGAGGGAAGAGAGAGAAAATGAAATCTTTTTCTAATAGTATTGATATGTGAATATATATATATATATATGTGTGTGAATATGATCATGTGAGAACCACATCCTCCTGTGAGAACTGAGAACCAATCTCAGCCACAAATTGATCTGATTTGGACGGCCAAGATCTATTCCAAAATTAAAAAAAAAGGCGGTGGCATTATTGTAATATTTTACACTTTTTAACGAAGCAAGGGTATTTTTGTAATTTAGTAATATATGTTTTTATTTGGAATGAATCTCTTCTCGGTCTGCAATTCGTTTTCAATTCGAAAAATCTTTCCTTGTATATATCAATTTTCTTGTAATTTTCAGTCGATTCTCTTCGAAATTTATTCAACCTAATCGGTGTTCACGTGATTTTTTGCTGGAGTAATTGTTGTTCGTTGTTATTTGATGAAGATGTCTAGTAAAAAAGTTTATTCTGTAGTTTTCCTGTGATTTTTCTTATTCGATTTGTTTTATATTTGTTCGATAAGGTTTAGCTGTTATTTTGAGTTTCTCACGATCAGTATGCGTTTTTAGACTTCATATTGTGTGTTTAAGTTTTCTGTATATATGTGAATTTAGGCATTCTTATGTAATTCACTATGAATTATTAGCGTGGTGAATTTAGTTAACAACTTGAGTATCATAAGAATGTCTCGTTAATAGAGTATTTTTCTAGATGAATGCAGCATTGTGATAAGAAATGAGTATTATGAAAATCATCTTGTTAACATGTTCTTTAGCACAACTGTGAACTATTTTAGCACTTCTGTGAATTATTTTAGCACCGTTTTAGGTTGACGAAAGTTGATAAGCTGTTGTTTGCTGTGAACTATATTTAGCACTGTTGTTAACATTTTTATGTTTCTGTAATAAATTTTATGACAAAAAACCTCAGTTCAAATAAAGCATTGTACTTCATAGTTTGATAAAATATCCAGATTCACTTTAAGAAATCATTCATCAAACTTTATATATGCATATGTTTGTGTGTGTGTACTTTAGAACTATTGTGAAGTATTTTAGCACTATTGTAACTTATTTTAGCACTTCTGTGAACTATTTTAGCACTATTGTAACCTAATTTAGCACTGTTGTGAAATATTTCAGCACTGTTGTTAGCTAGTTTTTAGGACTAATGTAAATTATTTTTACACGATCTTAGAATATGTTTTTCACACATTAATGTGATTTTAGTTGTGAATTGATAAATCTGTAGTTTGACTTTGAATTTTATGATGACAAATGAGTATTATGAAAATGATTTTGTTAACATATACTTTAGCACTATTGTGAACTATTTTATCACTTTTTGTAATCTATTTTATCACTTCTGATATGGTGTTCTTTGCTGTGAACTATTTTAGCACTTCTGTGAACTATTTTAGCACTATTATAACCTAGTTTAACACTCTCTGAAATATTTCAGCATTGTTGATAGCTAGTTTTAGGACTACTGTGAATTGTTTTTACATGATCTTAGAATATGTTTGTTTACTGATTAATATGATTTTTGGTTGTGAATTGATAAATGTTCAAATTGTGCTTCTTCCAATTTGGAGATTTCACCTATTTTTTCTGAATTTTACACACCTGAATGCGAACCATGTTTGAAGCCTGCATTGAGCAAGACTTTCCCTACGTTAGATGATGGTATAACATTTTACAAGGTGTATGCCTCATCGTGTGGATTTGACACCCGTCTGTCTACCACGAAGAGGTCTAAAGATGGTACTATAATTTGGAGCACCCTGTTGAATAACAATGAAAGAATGCGAGACCTATTATCTAAACAAAGATTTTTCTCCAGCACACAGACTTGCGTAAGTGTATACTTGAGAAGAACTCAATATAAATTTCTTAAAGTGAACTCAATATAATTAAAAATTCTTCTTCTTGCAAAGCTACACTGTAGTTTATGCACCAACTACCTGGGATGCTTCCAAAAGATGTGCTTCTTTCATAGATAAACTAAAATTTGAGATTAGATGCTGCACATGGTTATCTTTGAATGATGTTGAAATGGTATACAAATTTATTTTAGTCATCTCGACATTTTACTTTGTTTTTTAGCACTATAATTTAGTGTTTTAGCACTGTCATCTCATATTTTAGCATACATATTTTGTTTTTTAGCACTATAGTTTGGTGTTTTTAGCACTGTCATCTCATATTGACAACACATGTGTGCAGTTTTTCTTTCCTATATGTCATTCAAATCACTTCTTCTTTATCTTCATTGATGTGAATAACATCAATGTTGAGATTATTGATAACTCAAGCACAAAAGATGGTGAGAATGATGGAATGAAGGTCAATTACGGCAACATTCCACGTACCCTGGTAATATATGAATTTGTCACCAATTATTTTTTCTCACTATATATAGCAATTAAAAAAACTAATTTTAAAAACGACATGCAAATAAAAAAAATTCTGAGTTCCTTGCAAGCGCTGGACTTCAAGACAAATCAAAGGCATTGAAGAAAAAATATCGGATTACCAGGATGAAGATGCCATGGATAGATACAAAGAACAAGTTTGATTGTGGCATCTATGTCATGAGGCACATAGAGACGTACTGAGGTGGTGGTCTGAAAGGCTGGGATAGTGGTCTTATGAAATCAAATGACATGCAGTTGAAATTTCTGAGAGCAAAATACTGTGCTGCAATCATAACTGCAGACAGTAACATACTCAAGGATGAACATCTCAAGGCTGCAAATCTATACTACAGACAATCACTTACCAAAGGGGGAATTGTGCATGAATTTTTTTGATAAAAGCATGAACTGACTTTCATACAATGTTTGTCTTTGACAGTATATATTAATAGTGAATGAATTTTTTGTAGTAACTGAGACAAAATCTTATACTTGTGAATATTTCAGTATTAGCACTAGTAATGTAGTTTTTAGCACTAGAATTACCTTTTTTTTGCAGCAGTAAAACATTTTTGAGTTTCCAGCAGTCTATGTATTATCATCAAAAGTAGACATGATATAACCTCATAATAAATGATATTTTGAGTTGTAGCACCCGACATTCTTTTTTTAGCACTAGTATTTGAATTCAAAGATTTGTAATTCTACTTTAGCACTGATAGTTTGAATTTTAGCACTGGTAGTTTATTATTTAGCACTTACATTTCCTTGTTTAGCACTGATGTTACACAGTACTAAAAAAATATTAAAATCTTTATTAGCAATGCAAAAAAGGATATATCAATTATGCCTACTAGAATTACATGAAAGAATATTACTATCAATAATAAAAAATCAGTATAAAAA
Source organism: Perilla frutescens (assembly GCA_026008535.1). Classification (NCBI taxonomy): domain Eukaryota; kingdom Viridiplantae; phylum Streptophyta; class Magnoliopsida; order Lamiales; family Lamiaceae; genus Perilla; species Perilla frutescens. The sequence continues at coordinate 38,106,391 of BRKX01000002.1, read as the reverse complement.
AAGTATAAAACACAATAAAGAAAATATATCTACTTCCCACAGTTCCTATAATCATGTATTATCATCAAAAGTAGATATGATATAACCTCATAATAAATGTTATTTTGAGTTTTAGCACCCTGCATTCTTTTTTTAGCACTAGTATTTGAATTCAAAGATTTGTAATTCCACTTTAGCACTGATAGTTTAAATTTTAGCACTGGTAGTTTATAAGTTAGCACTTACATTTCCTTGTTTAGCACTGATGTTACACAGTGCTGGAAAAATATTAAAATCTTTATTAGCAATGCAAAAAAGGATATATCAATTATGCCTACTAGAATTACATGAAAGAATATTACTATCAATAATAAAAAAAATCAGTATAAAAAAAAGTACAAAACACAATAAATAAAATATGTCTACTTCCCACAGTTCATAGAATCATGTATTATCATCAAAAGTAGACATGATATAACCTCATAATAACTCCTATTTTGAGTTTTAGCATCCGAAATTCTTTTTTAGCACTAGTATTTGAATTCAAATATTTGAAATTCTACTTTAGCACTAATAGTTTGAATTTTAGCACTGGTAGTTTATTATTTAGCAGTTACATTTCCTTGTTTAGCACTGATGTTACACAGTGCTGGAAAATTATTAAAATCTTTATTAGCAATGCAAAAAAGGATATATCAATTATGCATACTAGAATTACATAAAAGAATATTACTATCAATTATAAAAAATCAGTATAAAAAAAGTACAAAACATAATAAATAAAATATATCTACTTCCCACAGTTCATAGAATCGTGTATTATCATCAAAAGTAGACATAACCTCATAATAAATGCTATTTTGAGTTTTAGCACTAGTTTTTGAATTTAAAGATTTGTAATTCTACTTTAGCACTGATAGTTTAATTTTTAGTACTGGTAGTTTATTAATTAGCACTTACATTTTCTTGTTTAGCACTCATGTTCTGGAAAATATGAAAAGCTTTATTAGCAATGCAAAAAAGGAAATATCAATTATACCTACTAGAATTACATGAAAGATTATTACTATCAATAATAAAAACTCAGTATAAAAAAAATTAAAAAACACAATAAATAAAATATACCTACAGTCCCACAGTCCCCACACTTCTTACAGATCTTTAAAAACTTTCCAGCAATCTTATGCCACATTTTAGCACTGTTATTTAATTTTTAGCACTTGTCATTCCTTTTTTATCACTAGTATTTCAACTCTAGATTTGGAATTCTACTTTAGCACTGAATGTTTTTATTTTAGCACTAAAGGTTTATACTTTAGCACTTATGTTTCCTTGTTTATCACTGATCTCACACACATTACTAGAAAATTTAAAAAACTTTATTACCAATGAAAAAAACAAAATACAAGGTGTCTATTTACAATTACATGAGAGAATAGTACTATCATTAATGAAAAAATCAGTACAAAAAAATAAAATATAATGTATCTACTTCTTCTTGTCGCAGTTCCTTGAATCATGATGGCCTTTCTTCCCACAATTCTTGCACATCCTAGAAAGTTTCTTTGCTCGTTCAGCTATCGCCTCTTCTTTTGATTTTTTACGACTCCCACTGCCTTTATAGTCTTCACGAAGTTAGGTGGATTCACCTTAACTTCACTAGGTGCACACAATCCATAAAAATCAGAAAATAACCTACTCTTCTTTGACACAATATTCTCTTCTATATCACCGGATAAAAACCCCTTTCTTAACTCACGTAAATTTTGCAACAACAAAGATATCTTTGCAGAATCACCTTCAGCAACAGAAAGACAGACATAAAACTCAGAAATTAATTGGTTTCGATCGATTTGAACGGTTGAATTCAACAATTTCGCCGGTTTTTTGATTTTTTTGTCTGGTTTCGCGTGAGGAAGCTCGAACAGTTATGGTGGGAAGAAAGGTTTTGTCTACAAATGTTTAAAAATGCATGTAGTTTCAAATTTCCGATTTTACCCTTTTTAAGTTTCAGGGTCAGCGAACTTCCAAGATATTACAATTATGCCACCGCTTTTTTTTTATAATTTTGGAGCAGATCTGGCCGTACAAATCAGAGCAATATGTGGTTGAGATTGGTTCTCAGTTCTCACCCAGGGTGTGGTTCTTTCTGGAACCCAACCATATATATATATATATATACATACATAAATAATAATTCTTAATAATAAATATGAAACTAAGGGTATTACAGTACTTTTTTAGTTATAATAGCTAGAAACTTTATTTTTTTTTAAAAAGTGGATATTTATATTATTTGCTAAGTAATAATGGTTATTTAAAAAATTTCCTCAAAATTAAATGTGGTCACTCGGTCTAAAAAAGTTGGTGGAATTTGAAACATTTGGTTAATTTTAATAATAAAATCATACATAATTTTTTTAACAGTTTTCAATCACGGTAAAATACTACTCAGTCAGACTCTGGCTAGCCAGAAAGGATTGTTTAGTAATTAACAAAATAGTATTTATCAATAAGTTAATTATGTTAATTGGTGAATGTTTTATTCTTACTATATTGTCTTTGCCATCTATATTAGCGAGAAATTATCCACATTAATTTCAATATTCAAATATAATCCCTCTCATCAATAATTAGTGATTATATTTACCAATAAAGTGAATATTCAATCCATCAATGTAATTTAGGCACAAATACATTGTTTTGAATTTACCGTAAATCTTCATCATATTCTTGGGGTCAAATATTTAAGGGCATTAATGTAAACTTAATTCATTAAACTGGTGCTGAAGTAAACCAGTATTAATTGAACCGGATCATTATTAAAAAAAAAATTGACTAGTCAGAATGTGGCTGTAAATCAACACTCTTTGAATTATATATATCTTGCGAATTTTAGGAGATTAAATGTAACAGAAAAAATCATATATCATCACCCGTTATCTCAATTGAATTCTAAGACTCTACAGCGGCGACCTTGATGTGGGAGGTTGACCTCATATCTAGGGATGTCAATTTTACCCGCGGGTAAACGAGTTATAGGGTAGGGTACTGCCTGCATATTCGGGTAACGTAACGGATAGGGTACTGTCCGTACCCGTTAATTTTTTTTAGGGTAAGGGTAGGGTATGAGATTAAAGTTTTACCCGATTACCCTAACATATTAAATATATATATATATATATGTATATATTTATTTATAAAATTTTTACTTGTTCTTTTTGTTGTTTGATGGAGACTTTTACAATTAATTTTCTCGTTTTGTTGTTATGGACTTATGGTAGCATCACAATAATTTAATTTGTTTGTATTGATTATGTTTTGACAAAAGAACTCGTGTATTGATTTTTTTTCGTGTTTTTTAGGTTTTTATTGTGATATATTAATATTATTAAATAAATCTAAACGGGTAACCCGTTTTACCTGCGGGTACCCGATTACCCATAGGGTAATACTCGTACCCTACCCGTTATAAAAAATAGGGTAATATGGTAGGATATGAGTATGGCATTTTATATTAGGGTAGGGTATGGGAAAGACATACCCGTACCCTACCCTACCCATTGACATCCCTACCCATATCAGCAAAATATTAAAAAAAAAGGAAAAAATGTTAAATGGAAAGGAAGGTGGTCGACCACCACCCCTCATGAGAGAATTGAGGTCTCAATGCAACCTCCGTTTTGGCCAATGTGATAGAGACACGTATCTCCATTCTATTAGTCAATTGATTTATTTAAATATACAGACAAAATTGGTATATCTTTTATATGATATAATAAAAATAAATAAAAAATGTACCAAAATTCATATTTTTTCATTCTCTATAAATAGACATCAATTTTTCGATTTTTCAACACACTTTAAAATTATCTTTTTTTCTCTAGTTTTCTATATATCATAACAATAAATTTTTATTTTATGTAATTTTAGGAAATGCCATTTAACGAGTGTGATTTTATTTTATGTAATTTTATGAAATGTTATTTTGTTGATGTGATTTTATTTTTTGTAATTTTAGGAAATACAGTTTAATTGGTGTGAATCATATTATAATTTATGCTATTAATTTAGTTTGTAATATTTTTGGCATTGACTATTTATTCCTATTTATTGCTCGATTTTTCTTTTTGGCATATTTTTATTTTCTTGTTATAATTATAATTTCTTACATTATTTTTATTACAAGTAATATTGTAATCTTAAAATAAAATAAAATAATTATATATAATGATGTGATTGGGTGGTTATGGATAAAACATGTAAAATAGGTGTGGTTGGGTTGAATAAATATTGATAATGTAGAAGACAGATAAATTAATTAAATATTGAAGTGGTTGGATAATTGGATGGTTGGAGTGGTTGTTGTTATTTGTAGTCTAATGTTTTGCAATTAATTGCTTTCATAATAGAGAGTTTTAATGTCTTTCAAAACTCGGCAATATTATTTTATTAGAATACTTAATGTTAGAAAGGTGAGACACTTGGGTAAAAATTTCTCCACCATCCCCAACTTAGAAGAAGAAGAAGAAGAAGAAGAAGAAGAAGAAGAAGTATTTTGTTAAGAATATTTCAAATCTCATATTGTTTTGTTAAGAATATTTCATGTAATAATATATTGATGAAATTATTGATGAAATTTGAACTCATTCTTGCACTTCCAATATATATATTATATATTATATTATATATATTACATAAAAACAGAATAATGAGGATAATTTTGACAATTCATATTTACTACAAAAAGATATTCAACCTATGCATCGATTCAGAGTGAAAAAGAGATGCATCTGCATTATTTGGGGAAAAATAAAATAAAATTCAATCTATGCATCTGCTGAAAAGGTGGGAGGCATCGTGCATCTTTAAATAGTTGAGTCGATTTCAAAAATCTATAAAATCAATTTTAGTAGAAGATTAAATGAACATTTGCCAACTTTCACGAATGTCGTCGCCAAAAATTCTAATCACTTTTCCGATAGGCAATCTTTTGAGACGACAGATATAACAAATTACTGTGGATTTGGAAATCTCTTCTTGCTCGACACGACATTTCTAGCTGCCAACTCAGATGGAATTAAGAACACCTCCGATGGAGGTTTTTTGCTGGATAGAAGGTGAGGTGGAAGTGGGTAGAATGAGTGTGGGGTTTAGGTAGAGGGAAGAGAGAGAAATTGGAGATAGAAAGTAATCTGGCTGGACAGAAAAAGAGAAAGGCGGGCCCCACCTGCAGAAAAACAGCCGCAACCTTCATTTTTCAATTTTCAACTCCAAAGTGCACTCCCACACACCCACACATATATATACATATATATATATATTCAAAATCCTTCTACTGTTCATTTTATTTAATATTTTGGAGAGAAAAAATAATTAATTATCGACATATACACATAATAAAATATGACTATATATAACCATATATATATATATGAGCGAAGATATACAGTAATATTTTTTGTTTTTTAGGAAAAAAAATATATAACTGTTTTAATATTTTTTCATGTATCGATGTAATTTGTGTTTTAATTTTAATATTGATCAATTTTTTGGAGATTATTTTTAAAATTCATTTATTTATTAAATTAGATATTTAAATCTAAATATTAAAGTAAAATAAATGAGTGGATATGATAACGGGACCCATTAATATCTACTTTTTAGGTAGAATGGTTGGAGAGAAATATGTTAGGTAGATAATAGATAGATATTTTATGATGTGGTAGGGATGTGGCAATGATAGCACCTGAATCTGGGTAGAATCATTCGAGATGCCCTAAACCATCCAATTCTTCATGGACGTGGTCAAAAACCTCAAACCCAGAAAGAAAAATTGAAACTTGAACATTGAGTTGGATTGTTTTGTAAATTCGTTTGGTTTGGTGATAGCAAAAAGGTAAATCCATCAACAATGGGGTCGAAAAGTAGACGTTTTACAGCTGCAGCCTGAGAAGCCCAAACATCAAACTCCATAGCTATTAATATTATGCGGACTGCCTTGAGAAATCTTAAGAATATACCATCCATGGAGAAACGGGATTCCAATCTGAGAGATCGGCCGTGAATGTCATTTAATCATACAAGAATTTCGAAAATCATCACTCATCTGCCTCCATTAGATTCTACAAAAATTAGTAATTACCTTCTTGCAAGCCCTCACAATATACACTGGAAAATGGGAAGGCTGCTGAGTGAATTTCTCGCTATTATCATCAACGACGTTGCTACAGATTTCTGCTAATTTTGACCATTGTTGTCGTTTATTAATAATGTTTGGATTTTGCTGCTAGTTTTCTGCATTGTCTTAATTAACATTCTCTCAAATCAATCCATATTTTTGGATTTGCCAAAACAGATCGAGGATAATAGATGCGCAGAAAACACATTGAAACCAAAGAGGCTGTTTAATTGAATAAATAATCTAATCTCAATCACAACCACAAATGAATTTTTTTTGCTATCCACCAAGAATGAAAGTGATTATTTTCTTACAAAATAAATAAAAAATGACATTAATGGATTAAATAAGTAAGCACCAAAGCAACCAGCATGAGCAGGTAAGCAATCCCTTGGTCAATCGACGCACCTGCACCAAACACACCACACCAAAATTAGAGCAGATATATATATATATATATATATATGTAGAGAGAGAGAGAGAGAGAGAGAGAGAGAGAGAGAGTGCATTACCGTCGCTAGCAGGCGCAGGAGCAGGAGCCAAGCTCTGAGCTTGAACGCGGGGAATGCCGGTGCTCAATATAATAGCAGAGATTGTCATCAACGCAATCAGAATCCTCGCCATATCCATCTCTCTCTCCCTAAATATCTCTATATGTATGTACTTGAGAGAGAGAGAGAGACAGGGGGGGGTAACAAATAACAATAAATCGAAACTGCGATGTACGAGGGTGAGATGAAAGGAGTAGGATCATTTTATACAGTGACGAAATAGAGAAGAGAGAAATAGGGACCCACTCGCCATGTTCCCAAAGTTTGCCAACCCATGTGGCGCCGCCCCTCTCTCTCTCTCTCTCTCCCCCACCCTGCCAGCGACTCCGGTCGGGACTTTGAAATTACCGAATTGTCCCCGAAGTGGCCGCCACCTGGCTGCCTATTACTCTTTTTTCCCCAACGGTCAAAAGAAAATCTTTTCTGTTTTTTTTTCTCATTTTAAAATTTCAAATTTTCGATCAACTTGATCCACTTGGTTTTATTTTATTTTAATTTTTTTGGCCTATTTTGCATCTCATTTCCAAATGTAATCCAATCGTTTGCTTGCTTTGAGCTAACAGAAATTCAGAACTAGTTCATTAGTTTATTTGACAAATTATTTAGTGATTTCCAATTCTTCAAGACGTCGAGAATTCAACAATCTCTTCTACATAAACGTTTAGCTAAATTTTCAAGAATTTGACCCCGTCAGTGGCAGATCCAGAAACTTTTTTTAGGAGGGGCGAAATTATTATATGACGGAGACAATTTTTTTTTTAGGGCGACACTAATATATGATGGAGCAACCGACTTTTAGGTTTATTTACACGGTTGAGACATGATATTATTTCAGTAATGCACTATATATTTTTCTTATTCCAAGAGTTGACAACAGTCCACACTTTTAATTTTTTTTTATTTTAATAATGTAAACTAATATGTAACATTCAAGAATCATAGCTTAAATTCAAAATTCGATCCTATTTTTCGATTCTATTATAATTCTTAAAATTCATAATCAACCCCTAGTTTAATATTTAACGAATATTAACTTCATTAAAAGTAAATGAAAAAGATACTGGTATGATTTTATTTTAAAACATCTCTACATTCTACATAAAAATAGAAAAAAGTTAAATTAAAAAATATTGATATTTAATCACAATTAATACGGAGTATAAATTAAAAATAAATTAGAATAAATAAACAATGTGTATTCCATATAAAAAAATATGTATCAACCTCAACACAATTTTATACTTTAGTAAAAAAAAAATTAATTAGGGGGTAAAATATGAACTTCTCTCAATTTTATTTATTAACTATATGTAAAAAAAATTACAAAATTTAAAACTATATATAAAAAAAAAATTGAAAAAAAGTTTGGGGGGGGGGCAGCTGCCCCCTCTGCCCGCCCTTGTATCCGCCAGTGGACCCCGCCATATGGTCGGATACTATTTAAATGCATCAATAATAGGAAAGTTATTCCAGAAATTATTAATTTTAATTATTAATTATCACAATTCATAAGTGACAATGTGACCTAATAACATATAGGAAAATTCTAAACACAATTCTCCTTTTACTCTATATAGTTTTCATATTTTAAAAAAGTAAAATAAAATAATATTTGAATGTACTATTTTACCTCATAGCCCCCAAATTTAAATTTTGATTAAAAATAAATTAATATAAAATTGCAGCCTCTGTCCACTCTTCTAACTATTAAAACAAAAATAACAACAAAAAACACGCGTGTATCAACCCACTTTTACGTGATTTAAATTATTATTTAATTACTTTAAATTTGAGTTTTAATTTATTTGATAATGTTCGATATAATTTGATGGACTTGAGAGAATTTGACATTGCGCCCCTAACTTAGAAAAGATTTTAAAACATAAAATTGAGGCTTAAAATTATTATATGAGCTTGTTAAAATATTTTTAAACTTATCTCTCATGTGCTTTTGAAATAAAAAGAATTTAATTTTATTTAAAGATAAATATGAGATTAAAAATTAATATTATTTTTATTTTGATTTTTCTCCAAATTTATCCTCAAAACATAGCCTTATCTTTATTATTAAAATTAATATCATTCTTAAAATTTATCCTGAAAAAAAAAAACTTAACCTTATCCCATTAATCTTTATTCGGTTATACCTATCCTAAAATTCATGCCTTTATATATACGGACATATCCTAACCATTCTCTACTCTCAACTTTTCAATTAAAACTTATATTTCAAAGCAAATTCCATAAAATCTTGTAGAAGAATCAAATTGCCTATTTTGATTTTGGCTCTTAGTGTGCTGTAAACTGGATCATCTCCCTCGGTAAGATTACTATTCGAACCATCACACCTAACTCTCTGTTGATTGAAAGCATTATCAAAACTAAACATAACCGCCACTAGTTTTTCCCAATTCCTTAAACTAGTTCACTAAATCGCGTTTTCAACAAACAAAAATAAAGAAAAAAATATATAATATATTCTTACTGCACATCAGGTTTGAAAATTCATACATATACATGTATATTTATGCTAGTTACGGAAGTTTATTTACAAAATTATCATTTCTGTACACTTCCAATTACTATAGCAAAATTTAATTACACAATACCAAAACATGCTTCACCACTCAACATCATCCCATACACACGATTTTGCATTTCAATATCATTTAGAAATTAAATTAAAAGAATTCTAAAAGATACCTAGAAATTAAGAAAATTAAAGAAAATAGAAGAAAAGAGGGGAGGGTGTCGTGGGGTCCTGTTCGGATTCTGGTTTAGTATTTGCTTCCCTGGTCAAAGTCGTCGATGATGGTAGTTTTCGGTGTTGGTCTCGGCTGGGGGAGCTGGAGAGGTCTGCGACGTGCTGGGGTGAGTTTGGGTTTGGACTGCTTCAGAACTGGAGACGTCGGTTTAAGCTTTGCTGCGTCGAGTCTTCGTGGCAACCGTGAGCTCAGTCGGGTCGCCGGCAGAGAAGGTTTCACCGGAGATGTGTAGAAGAAGAAAGTTGATTTATGGAAATTTGGTTCCAATTGGGTATTTCTATTTTCGTATTTAGTAGCAGGAGAGAGAGAGAGAGAGAGAGAGAGAGAGAGAGAGAGAGAGAGAGAGAGAGAGATTTAAGTTTGAATTTGGGGATTTAGTTTTCTTTCTTGGTCTGGTCGTCTTCTTTAGGAAGAAGAAGAAGAGGTGCTTTAGAAAATAAGTTATTTCAACTTATAATTATATAAATTATTAATTAACCCTTCCTAGTTCTAAATTTCAGATTGACCCCCCCTCCCTAGCACTTTATTTCAAATTTTAAATTTAAGCCTTAAAAGTTTAATTAATTTAATATTCTATCCGAACTTCATAAGTTGATTGAATAAACTCATAATTTTATTTTATTTCCAGATTTATTGAATTTAGAATTTGCCCAAATAATTTAACTTATATTATTTTAATACTAGGTGCGGCGCAATTAAGATTCTCGTCCATTCTGTGAATTATTTCGATTTGATTATTACATACTCCTGAGAACAGGTGGGTAAAATTATTATCTGCGAAATAAAAGTACATGATATATGCTTTTTCAGACGGAAATATTTTTAATCCAATTTGAATTATCGTGGATGGAATATGGATAGCGTTTTATACGCACCAGAATATGTCCTGTGCACAGTTCAAGATGTATTCTAGAATCAGAAGAAGAGTACCATAAATCCATTAATTCCTGTGATTTATTTCAGTTGGATAAATAGAAAGAAATACCCACATTCCCCACCACTGAGTACGTTTTAAGAGTACTCACCCCACATTTTTAAATATTTTCAGGTCAGTGAGCTGGGAGCGGCGCGATGGAAATGGGGGTGAACTTTCTCAAAATGTTTCCAACGCTTGGCCTTAACTTTTGCACTAGTTTCTGAAAGTAAACTATTTTGAACTTGATATTATGTGCATGTTTAGTTGTTTTTGAACTAACTTAATGTAGTGATTGAATATTATGGTTTTACCAATGTTCCAAGTTTGAATTTAATATTTTTAAACTTATGGGTTACTTTTTTTTAAAATGAACTTGGTGTTTATGAAATGCAGGTATTTTGATCTAAGTACATATATTATTGAAAATATATGGTTCTATTTTTTTCTTAGAATTTCTAGCAAGTTTAATATTAAAAAAAAATTAATTATTCCAACTGCTATAGAAAGAGTAACATTTTAAATTATAGAATTTAGGGTGTTACATTTAGTGGTATCAGAGCAGGTCTACCTTCCTGTAGACTAAATGTGTTTGAAAGAATTTATATTCTTTGATTTTATGGTACGCCACTCATTTCTGCCACGTGCTCCTGCTCCAAGGTACTTTGTTTGATTCATTTATTTATGTTTGCAAAGTTGTTTAATGTGGTGAGCATTAAGAAAAATTTTAGATACTCTGTGAATGATGAGAAATGTTGAGAAATGATCTATGTAGGAAAGTTTTATTATGTTTAAATGCATATGATGAATGAGAAAGAAATTATTTTAGCCCTCGAAATTTAGAGTGAACATAGAAATATTTTTCAATAGATGGTTTCCTATTTAGATTCAAAACATTTAGATACTTATCATTAGGCTTGAACTTAGTAGTATGTTTTTCTTCGTTTATTTATACGTATTACAGAAGTATGAGACGTGGACGACCGCCTCTTAATCGTAATCCACCACCGAATCCCGAGGCCAATCAACCACCAAATGCAGATGGTGGCAATTTTGTGCCAGAATTTATTAGAGCACTACAGAGATTCATACAGCAACAAACACATGCTACAGTGAACCAAAATGCAGCACCTAATGCACCTGTCCCGCCAACCACTAATCAGGTGATCGAGCAATTCCGTCGTTACACTCCACCTAGATTCAATGGTAGAAGTGGGCCACTCGTTCTTGAAGAATGGATAATGGAGCTCGAACGGATCTTCGAACACATAGAGTGCGATGATGCACACAAGGTCTCATGTGCAGTCTTTCAATTCACTGAGGATACTGGCCACTGGTGGAAGTCGTACAAAACCAGCATGACCGAAGAGGAACGTCAAGGCTTAACTTAGGATAGGTTTAAAGAGATCGTTATGGACAAGTACTTTTCTCGTGCTTTTCATATGCAGAAGCAAACTGAATTTTTAGAATTGAAGCAAGAAAATATGTCTGTGACAGAGTACGAGCGAAGGTTCAATCAGCTCTCGCGTTACGCATCACGTCTTCTAGACACTGAAGATAAAAAATCTGACTGGTTCATGAGAGGTCTTCGACCAGAAATACGTGGAATTCTAGCGGCATAGAGGATTGTTGACTATGGGCAAGCTGTCAAACAAGCTCATGAAGTAGCTACTGGACTAGAAGTAGATAAAGCTCTTCTAAGAAATGTGGATCCTCGTGGGAAGAGGAAGTGGGACAATCGAAATAGGGGAAATGTGAATTTTCCCATCAAGAAGGAGAGGACGGAAGCACGTCCCGCAAATAGAGCACCTACAGGAGTTCCTTTATGTCCAGAATGCAAGAAGCCACATACAGGACCCTGTTTTTGGGGTAAAGGAGTTTGTTATACATGTCATGAGCCAGGACATATCTCAACAAATTGTCCCAAGAAGCGACGTGAAGAGCCGAAGAAAGGTGGTAATGCACGACTTTTTACCTTCACACAACAAGAAGCTGGGGAAAATAGTAGCACGATGTCAAGTATGATAACAATTTTTGGAATGCCAGCTTTAGCTCTGTTTGATTCTGGTGCTTCACACTCTTTTATTTCAATTGAGCTTTGTGCTAAGCTAGGACTAAGTTTAGAAGTAGAAAACTTAGCCCTCAATGTAAGAATTCCTGCTGGAGAGACATTAAGAACTGATAGGGTTACTAAAGATGTTAAATTGGATTTTGGGGGGAAAGAGCTTGTAGCTGATCTACATGCTCTCAAGATGCAAGAATTTGATTTAATCTTGGGAATGGACTGGTTAAGCAAAAGTTTTGCGACTATATGTTGTTGTGAACAAGAAGTAGTATTTCAAAAACCAGATGAGGAACAGTTTATCTTCCACAGAGCTAAGTTAGGTGGAAGACCAAGAATTATATCAGCAATGAAAGCTATGAAGATGTTGAAGAAATGTGAATGCCGAGGATTCTTGGTAAATATTATTGGGACTACACCAACTGAACCGACACTAGATGATGTGCCAATAGTTAGAGATTTTGTGGATGTATTTCCTGAAGAGATACCCGGATTACCGCCGAATCGACAAGTGGAGTTCACGATTGACTTAATGCCAGGAGCAGCACCAATGTCTAAGGCACCATATCGAATGGCACCATCGGAGTTACAAGAGTTGAAGGTCCAACTTCAATAGCTACTTGACAAAGGGTATATTCGGCCAAGTGTTTCGCCATGGGGAGCGCTGGTTCTGTTTGTGAAAAAGAAAGATGGTAGTATGAGAATGTGCATAGATTATCGAGATCTAAACCGTCTCACAATAAAGAATAAGTACCCTTTACCGAGAATTGATGATTTATTTGATCAACTTCAAGGGGCTAGCGTGTTCTCAAAGATAGATCTGAGATCAGGATACCACCAATTGAAGGTAAAAGAAGACGATATTCCTAAGACAACCTTCAGGACAAGATATGGTCATTATGAGTTTGTGGTGATGCCTTTTGGATTGTCTAATGCACCAGGAGTATTCATGGACCTAATGAATCGAGTATTTCATCCATATTTAGATCAATTCGTCATTGTGTTCATTGATGACATCCTGATTTATTCAAAAGATAAGGAGCAACACGCTGCACACCTGAGAGTCGTGTTGGAAACTCTAGGAAAGGAGAAATTATATGCTAAGTTCAAAAAATGTGAGTTTTGGTTAGATCGGATAGCATTCCTTGGGCATGTAGTGACTGCTGAAGGTATTGAGGTTGATCCAACAAAAGTAGAAGCTGTTAACAATTGGAGTCCACCAACAAATGTGGGAGAAGTGAGGAGTTTTTTGGGAATGGCTGGATACTACCGGAGGTTTATTGAAGGATTCTCCAAGATAGCTGGACCACTCACGCAATTGACACGAAAATGGGTACCTTTTGAATGGACAGAAAAATGTGAGAAGAGTTTCCAGGAGTTGAAACGGAGATTGGTAACAGCCACAGTATTGACCATCCCTGATGGATCAAAGGGATTTGTCATTTACAGTGATGCATCAAAACAAGGACTAGGATGCGCCTTGATGCAACAGAGAAAGGTAGTTGCTTATGCTTCTAGACAATTGAAGCCTCATGAGTTGAATTATCCCACTCATGATCTAGAGTTGGCTGCTGTTGTGCATGCATTGAAGATTTGGAGACATTATCTCTATGGAGGTAAGTGTGAGATTTATACGGATCATAAAAGTTTTAAATATTTCTTCACTCAGAAGGAATTGAATATGAGGCAAAGAAGGTGGCTGGAATTAGTTAAAGACTATGACTGTACAATCATGTATCACTCCGGAAAAGCCAACATTGTGGCTAATGCACTTAGTCGAAAGAAAGTGAATCCCACTAAGGGAATCACGCAACAAGAAGAGTTAATTAATGATTTTAAGAAGTTGAGTCTCGAGGTTGTGTCCACACCAGAAGAAGTTAATGCTATAATTACAGCATTAGTAGTTCAACCGACACTACGAGATAGAATTAGAGTCGCACAAAGGAAAGATGGTTTCCTAGAAAAGATGCGAGCCAGAGAAGTGTCAGACTATTCTAAAGGATTCACGATATCATCAGATGAGACTCTACTCTTTAAGGGCAGAATTTGTGTGTCGAATAATGAGATAATAAGAGAAATTTTGGATGAGGCACATCGCACGCCTTACACAGCACATCCTGGAAGTTCTAAGATGTATGAAGACTTAAAAAGAAGTTTTTGGTAGTATGGCATGAAGAAATCGATTACTGATTACGTTGCACGATGCTTGGCTTGTCAGCAAGTAAAAGCGGAGCACCAAAGACCGTCAGGATTGTTGAATCCTCTGGAAATACCAGAATGGAAATGGGAGCATATTACAATGGACTTTGTGATCAGACTTCCTAAGACCGTGAAGAATCATGATGCGATTTGGGTTATAGTTGATCGACTGACAAAATCAGCTCACTTTTTACCCGTACGAATGACGTTCACTATGGATCAACTCGCTCAGCTATACATTCGAGAAGTAGTCCGACTACACGGAGTCCCAGTGTCCATAATATCAGATTGAGATCCCCGTTTCACATCAAGATTTTGGACGAGCTTACATGTAGCATTGGGCACGAAGCTAAAGTTTTCAACTGCATATCATCCTCAGACAGATGGCCAATCAGAAAGAACTATACAAACATTGGAAGATATGTTACGAACTTGTGTCATGGATTTAGGAGGTAGCTGGGAGGCGCATCTACTGTTAGTGGAATTTGCTTATAACAATAGCTTTCACTCTAGCATTGGCATGGCTCCATATGAAGCGCTATACGGATGAAAATGTAGATCACCGGCATATTGGGATGAAATTGGAGAGAGAAAAATTTTAGGTCCCGAAATAGTTGAAAGAACGGTGGAAGTAGTGGAGAAGATTCGAGGTAACATTAAAATTGCTCAAGATCGACAAAGATCGTACGCCAATAAAAGAAGAAAAGATTTGCATTTTGAGGTAGGTGACAAAGTATTTTTGAAGGTCGCTCCTATGAAGGGGGTGTTGAGGTTTGGGAAGAAAGGAAAATTGAGACCTCGTTTTATTGGACCTTTTGAAATTTTAGAACGAATTGGTGATTTAGCTTATCGCCTAGCTTTACCACCCGAATTGTCGTTGGTGCACGATGTCTTTCATGTTTCTATGCTAAGGAAGTATTTGTATGAGCCAAGTCACACCATCAACTATGAGGACATACAACTCAACAAAGACTTGACCTATGAAGAGGAGCCTATTGCCATTCTCGATAGAAAGACCCACGAGTTGAGGAATAGACAAGTTTCGTTAATTAGAGTACAGTGGAGTAGGCACGGGAAAGAAGAAACAACTTGGGAACGCGATGAGGAGATCCTAGCTAAATATCCATCCTTAGGACAACCTGGTAAGATAAATTTCGAGGACGAATTTTTTTTTAGTGGGTAGGATTGTAGCAACCCACTTTTACGTGATTTAAATTATTATTTAATTACTTTAAATTTGAGTTTTAATTTATTTGATAATGTTCGATATAATTTGATGGACTTGAGAGAATCTGACATTGCGCCCCTAACTTAGAAAAGATTTTAAAACATAAAATTGAGGCTTAAACTTATTATATGAGCTTGTTAAAATATTTTTAAACTTATCTCTCATGTGCTTTTGAAATAAAAAGAATTTAGTTTTATTTAAAGATAAATATGAGATTAAAAATTAATATTATTTTTATTTTTATTTTTCTCCAAATTTATCCTCAAAACATAGCCTTATCTTTATTATTAAAATTAATATCATTCTTAAAATTTATCCTGAAAAAAAAAAAACTTAACCTTATCCCATTAATCCTTATTCGGTTATACCTATCCTAAAATTCATGCCTTTATATATACAGATATATCCTAACCATTCTCTACTCTCAACTTTTCAATTAAAACTTATATTTCAAAGCAAATTCCATAAAATCTTGTAGAAGAATCAAATTGCCTATTTTGATTTTGGCTCTTAGTGTGCTGTAAACTGGATCATCTCCCTCGGTAAGATTACTATTCGAACCATCACACCTAACTCTCTGTTGATTGAAAGCATTATCAAAACTAAACATAACCGCCACTAGTTTTTCCCAATTCCTTAAACTAGTTCACTAAATCGCGTTTTCAACAAACAAAAATAAAGAAAAAAAAATATAATCTATTCTTACTGCACATCAGGTTTGAAAATTCATACATATACATGTATATTTATGCTAGTTACGGAAGTTTATTTACAAAATTACCATTTCTGTACACTTCCAATTACTATAGCAAAATTTAATTACACAATACCAAAACATGCTTCACCACTCAACATCATCCCATACACACAATTTTGCATTTCAATATCATTTAGAAATTAAATTAAAAGAATTCTAAAAGATACCTAGAAATTAATAAAATTAAAGAAAATAGAAGAAAAGAGGGGAGGGTGTCGTGGGGTCCTGTTCGGATTCTAGTTTAGTATTTGCTTCCCTGGTCAAAGTCGTCGATGATGGTAGTTTTCGGTGTTGGTCTCGGCTAGGGGAACTAGAGAGGTCTGCGACGTGCTGGGGTGAGTTTGGGTTTGGACTGCTTCAGAGTTGGAGACGTCGGTTTAAGCTTAGCTGCGTCGAGTCTTCGTGGCAACCGTGAGCTCAGTCAGGTCGCCGGCAGAGAAGGTTTCACCGGAGATGTGTAGAAGAAGAAAATTAATTTATGGAAATTTGGTTCCAATTGGGTATTTCTATTTTCGTATTTAGTAGCAGGAGAGAGAGAGAGAGAGAGAGAGAGATTTAAGTTTGAATTTGGGGATTTGGTTTTCTTTCTTGGTCTGGTCGTCTTCTTTAGGAAGAAGAAGAAGAAGAAGAGGTGCTTTAGAAAATAAGTTATTTCAACTTATAATTATATAAATTATTAATTAACCATTCCTAGTTCTAAATTTCATATTTACCCCCCTCCCTAACACTTTATTTCAAATTTTAAATTTAAGCCTTAAAAGTTTAATTAATTTAATATTCTATCCGAACTTCATAAGTTGATTGAATAAACTCATAATTTTATTTTATTTCCAGATTTATTGAATTTAGAATTTGCCCAAATAATTTAACTTATATTATTTTAATACTAGGTGCGGCGCAATTAAGATCCTCGTCCATTCTGTGAATTATTTCGATTTGATTATTACGTGCTCCTGAGAACAGGTGGGTAAAATTATTATCTGCGAAATAAAAGTACATGATATATGCTTTTTCAGACGGAAATATTTTTAATCCAACTTGAATTATCGTTGATGGAATATGGATAGCGTTTTATACGCACCAGAATATGTCATGTGCACAGTTCAAGATGTATTCTAGAATCAAAAGAAGAGTACCCTAAATCCATTAATTCCTGTGATTTATTTCAGTTGGATAAATAGAAAGAAATACCCACATTCCCCACCACTGAGTACGTTTTAAGAGTACTCACCCCACATTTTTAAATATTTTCAGGTCAGTGAGCTGGGAGCGGCGCGATGGAAATGGGGGTGAACTTTCTCAAAATGTTTCCAACGCTTGACCTTAACTTTTGCACTAGTTTCTGAAAGTAAACTATTTTGAACTTGATATTATGTGCATGTTTAGTTGTTTTTGAACTAACTTAATGTAGTGGTTGAATATTATGGTTTTACCAATGTTCCAAGTTTGAATTTAATATTTTTAAACTTATGGGTTACTTTTTTTTAAAATGAACTTGGTGTTTATGAAATGCATGTATTTTGATCTAAGTACATATATTTCTGAAAATATATGATTCTATTTTCTTCTTAGAATTTCTAGCAAGGTTAATATTAAAAAAAATTAATTATTCGAACTACTATAGAAAGAGTAACATTTTAAATTATAGAATTTAGGGTGTTACAACGCGTCTTATGTTGTTGAACAAAAAAAAAAAGTGTAAATGGGGCAAACTATTCAAAGTTAAAATAACTTCTTTTTTAGCCCACATCCATAATACATTCTTTTTTGTCAAAATGTATAAAAGTAGACAAAAGTAAATAGTTATTGGGAAAATACAACAACTTTTAATACGCAGTAGTTTTGTCGACAATTTGTACATAACAGACTTGGTCCCCACTGTCAATCATTAGTGCTCTGTACTTTGTGTCAGATGAATACAGCCTAAAAGAAAAAAGAATGCATGCATCGATAATTGGCCACTATTTGTAATCGAGTAGAATGAAATCATCGATTATTATTGTTTCTTCTATTGCAAAAGGGGTGCATCGATTAAATTCAAGGACATCGATTATCTTGCAAGATGCATCGATTATCAACAAATATCATGGATTATATTCTAAAGTGGCCGCGATTATTTTTAATGAACATCGATTATTTTTCGAGAATAATTTTTTTTACAAGCATCGATTATTTTTAAAAATGAACATCGATTGTTTTTAAAAATGAAAATCGATTATTGTTTGAGAATAATTTTTTTTACAAGCATCGATTGTTTTTAAAAATGAACATCGATTATTTTTAGAGAATAATTTTTTTTTAAAGCATCGATTGTTTTTAAAATGGTCATGGAATATAATAAATGAGGTAGTTACTGACTCTCTCAATAAATAAAACAAAAGAAAGGTAGGCTTCATTAAATGAAAAGAAAGGGAAGGTTGGATCGAATTTAATAAAGGTTACAGACTTCATTTAATGTTTTGTAATGAGGTAGGTTAAATAATTGAATAAATAGAGTGGCTCGTGGAGGTCATTTCATTTACATTATACAATACAAGCTTATTCACACCAAAATAGAATCTAAATTGACCTAAAAGAGCAGAAGTTGGAGAATTTTTTTGGAGCAAGGCGGGCGAAAGAATTTTCCGGAGAAAAAAGTAGAGCTCAAAAATTTCCAGCAATTTTCAAAGGTACATTTTGTACTCTCCATTTTCTTGAACTTGTTTTGTAAATATTTATTGTTTTGATTATATATATATATATATACACACATTGTATGTGTGTTGTTAGATTTAAATTAAAAATAGACGACATAGAGAGACTTGCGAGTCGTACTCTTTATTATAGTTAGAAATAATCAATCGATGCATTTAGGTAGAGTAGTCGATGCATTTTTAATTTTTTTAATCCATTAGTTTTTTTATTTATTTCAATCGATTAGTTTTGGTTTAATTTGTTTAAATTAATCGCTTAATCGATTAGTTTTTTTTTAATTTTTTTTAATCGATTAGTGTTTTTTTAATTTTTTTAGTCGATTAGTTTATGTTAATTTTTTTCCTAATGGATTAGTTTTTGTTAGTTTTGCAATAGTGAAATGCATCGATTTATTGGAAATTAAAATTCATCGATTATTTATTAACTTATTAACTTAAAATCCATCGATTAATTAAAGAAAGTTCATCGATTATTTATTTGTGTTCATCGATTAAACTAAAAGGCATCGATTAGTTTAACAAAGTTCATCGTTTAATTATTTATGTTCATCCACTAATTTTTTGTGCTCATCGACTAATTAATTGTGTTCATCGACTAATTAATTTTGTTCATCGATTAATTATTCTGCTCATCGATTAATTTTTTGTCTTCATCGATTGATTTATTAACATGTTTTTAATCGATTAGTTTTTTTTAAATCAATTTTGTTTTTTTTTAATTTAATCGATGCATTTTTAGAAAATAATCGATGCATTTTAGAAAATAATCGATGCATTTAGTTTAATTCATTTATTTTAGTAATCGATGCTTTGTTTGGATGCTTTACTCAGCATTATTCATTTATTTTTAGTAATCGATGCATTTTATTTAACTGCATTGCTATGTTAATTAATATAACTAATCCATATTTATAAATTGCAGATGGTTAGACATCGCATTATTTTACGACACAGTGGATGATGGGAAAGATCGAAATATATAGATGGGGACGAGCAACTCGTGACGATGTCATCTGATAAGCTGTGTTTTAGATCACTTGTGAGGGAAGTGCACAAGTTGTTGCGGACTGGCCCAAGCACAGTGGAGTATGAATTATTTTACCTGATCAGCACCAACACTGGGAGACGGATCAGAGCATCTTTGCAAGATGATGGAGATTTGCTCGATTTGCTTCGCGAGCAGACTGCTGATATGGTCGTGTACGTGATTTCAAGGCAATTGGGCAGTTTTGGAGCCGGACCATCGATGAGGGACGACTATGTTCCCTACTTTCCACATGCAGAGACGCATGGTGAAATTGGAGAAGAAGAGGGAGAAGGAGAGAAGGAGGGAGAAGAAGAGGGGGAAGAAGAAGAGGAGGAGGAAGAACAAGAAGAGATTAATGATAGAACGAGGTTGGTGGAGTCGATGGTGACAGAATTCAGCGAATGGCTTCGCTCTTCTGCTTATCGTACAAACAGATTGCTGCGTTTGGTGGGAGTCGTCCTACCATCTACCACTAGTGTTCCGTTTAGAAGTGACGGGCCTTCGAGTAATTGGGTGGTTCTTCTTGCTGATTGGGACATTGCGGGCCCAGTGTCTTGGGATGAGGATGCAACACCACAATCAGATACACTGCATCAGGAAGCCATTTTCCGGACGAAGGACGATCTGGCTTTGGTCGTCGGTATATATCACATGCAGAATCGATTGGAGTATGTCGTGTATCGCTCGAACAGGTCACGATTGGGCTACATTTGCAAGCATGGCGGTGACTGTCCGTTCAAGTGCTTTGCCGTTGCTAATGGAGCTATGTGGAGAATATACAAGTTCAACGGCACTCACACATGCCAGCTTAATATGGATCGAATTGCTCCGCAATAGGTTCCTACATGAGTGCTCGGGAAATATTTTTCCCGTAAATTAGTGGATGAACGGGTTTTTCTAAAGCCCAAGGAGATGATGGCGGAGCTTGTTCGTGAGTTTGGCGTCCATGTCGACTACAGCTTCGCACTGCACATGAGGAACATTGCCATTGAGATGGTATATAGAGACTTTGACAAGTCCTATGCACAGTTGTCCGCATACCTGCACACCCTGCATTTGATGAATCCGGGGACCCATGTAGACATGCAGATCACGGGTGATGGTCGTTTCAAGCATTCATTCCTTGCTCTTGGTCCGTGCGTCAGTGCATTTCTCCAGTATGCTCGTCCAGTAGTTGTGATTGATGGGACCCACCTGAAGGGAATGAACAATGGGGTTCTCTTTGTTGCTGTGAGGAAGGACGACAATGAACAGATCTTACCTGTTGCAGTTGGGCTTAGACCGATAGAGAACGACGAGTCCTGGATATGGTTCATGTCCCACTTGCGCTTGACTCTGGGTGATATAGATGATCTTCTCATCATTTCGGATCAGCATCAGAGCATTAAAAATGTTGTAGAGGCCGTTTTCCCGAGAGCGACGCACGAGTTGTGCTACTACCATTTGAAGAATAAGATGAAGAAGAGAGGGAGACACGTGATGGATCTATTTAAGGAGTCTGCCTACGCGTATCGGACAGATACCTTTCAGGAGAGTATGTCATCGTTGGAGCAAGTATGTCCGAGTGCTTATCAGAAGCTGTGTAATATTAGCTCAGTGCATTGGTCCCGTGCACACTGTCCCGTACGACGCTACAGGTTCATGACGTCTAATGTGGCGGAGAGTCTCAATGCTCGTCTATTGTGGACGAGAAGGTTACCTGTTTGCTCACTCTTTGAGATGTTTAGATCGATTGTTGAGCAGTGGTTCGTCGGGCAACGTGCGGCTGCACTAGGCTTGAATCATGTCTTGACTGAGGGCACCGTGCTGAAGCTATCAGGGAACGTCGAGAAAGGATGCTACTACACCGTACAGCCTACTACATTAGCAACTTTATGGAAGGTCGAGGTTGGGAGGGAGGTCTACATGGTCGACCTTCAGAACCGGACTTGTGACTGTCTTGAGTTCGAGTTGGATTTGATCCCCTGTTCTCATGCGGCAGCGGTCATCTGGTATGTCATGTCAACCTCTATTTCTTTTTTTTTTACATGTACCTAGTCAACACTGTTTATTTTTCCTTTTGCAGTTGCACTAGTGGGGCCATTTATGATTATGTGGCCAGGTGTTACACGGTGGAGAGCCTAGTGGGCATGTACAACTTAGTCATCAGAGGTCTACCTCGACCAGAACATTGGATTGTGCCTGATACATTTGCAGGACGAGTGGTATTGCCACTAGAGATCAGACGACGTGCTGGGCGTCCGTCTATGTCCAGAGCTCGGGCACCATTCGAGGCCTCTTCCAGTGCACGTCGACAGTTTTGCACTAGATGCCATGGACCGGGGCACAACCGGTGTGTATGCACGGTCCATTTGCCTATTAGCGGTGTTGATCTGAATTCACCGCCCAAAGATGGGCCGAGGAGAATGGTACCTAAGAAGTGCAGCATATGCGGTAGTGAAGAGCATACACGTCCTAGATGTCCGATTCGATTGTCGGCCGATGACATTTAGTTGTGGTTGTATGTGACATTTAGTTACGGTTGTATTTGACATTTAGTTGTTTTGTCACGAGAACATCAATTTTTATGAAAACATTTAGGTTAATCATGTGCAAGTACAAAATAAACCAAAACAACTAAAAAGTCATAGTGTAATGTCAGCATCTACAAGCTAGGCCTCTTAATGTAAGTCAACGAATATATCCGAGCCCCTATAATCTTCCGATACGCATCTACTGCCTCCTCCGGCATACCGGACGTCGGTCCTGCACCCAATAGCCGCTCCACGTACATGTAGGCATATACTCCATAGCTCGTGCCGTCCGTCTGCATGTACCGGTCCGGTATAGACTTGTCCAGGGTCATCACAAAAGCGCATCAGGCCGGCATCTGATGACCCTCCCAAAACCCGGCACATACGAGTAGGCGGGGAAGTAGGCGGAGTAGGGGCATCAACTCTCTATCTCACGTCTCGTAGTGGATGCAGTCGCTCGGATCGTCCAGCTGAAACAGTAATGATTTGTACAACTCTACGACCCAGTCGGAAAAGCGGATGCGAACCACTACCCAGTGCTCAGTTGCGACGTCACATACCACGATCGCCTGCAACATAAGATCGGGATCATATCAAGATTAATGTCAGCAAATAATATATGACAATATATCATTTGCTTCTGAAGCTCACTTACATAATCACGCCCCTTCCATGGCACCTGATACCGCCCATCCCTGCCCTGGATCCGATGTATCAGTCCCTCTGCAGGTATCCACCACCGGTAGTCATCATCCACGTATGCCCCTCTGCACTCAGGGTCAAGAGGATGAAGGGTCTTCTATGCTCCGACGAGGGCCTCTTGCAAAAAATGAATTATGATTAAGCGTGTGGTAAAAAAAGACTAACTAACAATGTTTTGCAAAAAAAGTTCAAATAAGTACTTGAACTCACATATAGACCAGTAGTAGCCACCGTTGTCGGACAACGGTTGTCCCTCCGTACTCGTCGAGCCATTGCGCTCAGAAAGTAGCTCATGTGAACATCCTTCAACTCAGTCCTCAGATCCTCAAGCTCGTCAAACCAGGACTGCCGCAAGCGATCGCCGTTGAAGTAGAGCTGAATAACTGCATCTGGACCTGAGGATCTAAATCGTGAGTAGGCGACCTGGAGTGTGCTATCATCAATGTCATTCATGAGCTGATGGGTCGCGCTGAAACCACCATGGCATGTAGCCGAAGTGCTAGTACCCTCCTGTCCGACAGTGGGTTGTGGAGCCTGATGAGCAGCACTACAGTCGCTCGGCTCCGGACTGTGGCGGTCTCTATCCTCAGACATGTGTGACCTCCGAGGGCGGCTACTCAGACCAGCTAATGCACGATCAATAGCCCGATCCACAAACTCCTGGACACGGGGCGCAATAGTCATGTCAATAAGCTCCCGGACACGGGGCATCACTCGATCCACAATCCTCTGAATCAAACTCTCTGAGGGCTCCCCACTGCTCAGCGTGCGTGACCTTCTCGAACGCTTCCTTCCCCAAGCTCGAGGAGGGCTTTCTGGATCAATTGAATCTGCTGTGTGCTCTGGTGCATCCTCAGTGGGGGACCGGGCTCCAGGCTCAGTATGATCTGGCTCGTCCCTCAATGCCCAGCTACTCGAGGGTCAACTGGTCGCCTGACGACCCTTCTGTGGTGTGCGGACAGCTCTAGTGCCTCCAGCGGATGGGGGAACTACCTCCGTTGCTGATGTGGAACAGCAAGATGCTGCATTTGCAAGCACCTTCTTCTTGTTCGCTGCATGAGTGGGAACAAATCTCACGCTCTACGCTCCAGGCTCCAACTGCATGCTCAGGTAATATGAAGTCCCCGTCTCCTCTAGAGATGGCACCATCATAACCACATGTGACTGCAAGGAATTAATAATAATCTCATTAAGATGAATTAACAAATATAGATTGAATCTTCTAAATAGGTAAAGAAATCTCAAAACGTACCGCTCGCTGCAATAAAGTGACTGGGTCAGTGGCAGGGCGACTGAATGTCCACCTCAAACATCGAGGCACAGTGAGTTGTCCACTATGCACACCAGTCTCACTAGCCAACTCCGGTATCACCTCACAAGCCCATACCTGTAAAGTGGATTAATTGATTAGTTACATATTCACTTGATTACAACTAATTAAGAATAATTAAGTTTAAACTAATTACCTGGAGTGCCCAGATCGGCCCGTAAAAATGATACTGTCCGGATCCTCTCCTGCCCATAGCCTGTCGAGTCCTGGGGACGAGGCCGATGAAGTGCATCAACATCTGGTAAGAATATGCACCCCATGGAAATAAGTTCCATCACTCCACATCCTCCGCTAGCGCCCACACCCATGGATCCACGATCCGGTACGGATCTAGGCACAGAATCATCCGGTATACGAACAATATGTTCGCAACCTTCACATAATCACGAGCATCTCTGGCCATCCCCTGCGCTTTGAACCTATCCTCCATCTGCTTGACGGTCGTACGCTTCCCTTCGAATAAAAGATGGTACACAGATCTCGACAAAACAATATGATCGCCATTCGGATCGAATGTCGAGCCGCCGAATTGTAAACCCGACACCAGTGCGTACTCATTCGGACCGAAACGCAGCTGAGAGTGATGAATATGAAACCATGCCTCCCGTCCCACACATGTACGATCCGAAGCGTGCACCTCGTACGTCATCAAAGCATGAATCACCCTCTTCTGGACGTCACCACCTCTGTAGTCCAGAAAATGTCCGAAACAACCCGATCTGAATAGTCGGACGGCGTCGTCACCACCAATCGTGAGCAGCGTGGCTCTGATCTGATCAATAACATCTGGGATGGCGTAAACGACAACCGAGGACCTCAGGCTCTGTAACGGCAGTCTAATCCAATCAATCTAACAACATTTTCAAAATTACAACTATTAAAGTAAATTCTTGTAATATTTCATATAAATTGGAATTTCTTAAAATTTGAATTAATTTTTTTTAAATCGATTAGGTTTGTTTAATTTTTTTAAAATCAATCACTTAATCGATTGGATTTTTAAAATTTTTTTAATCGATTAGTTTTTTTTTATTTTTTCAAATCGATTAGTTTTGGTTAATTTTTTTAAAATTAATCGCTTAATCGACAAGATTTTTTAAATTATTTTCTAATCGATTAGTTTTTTTAATTTTTTTAGTCGATTAGTTTTTGGTTAATTTTTTTCAAATTAATCGCTTAAATCGATTAGATTTTTTTAAATTTTTTCCTAATCGATTAGTTTTTTTCATTTTTTTAGTCGATTAGTTTTTGTTAATTTTTTTAAAATTAATCGCTTAATCGATTAGATTTTTTAAATTTTTTTGTAATTGATTATTTTTTTTAATTTTTTTAGTCGAATAGTTTTGGTTAATTTTTTTAAAATTAATCGGTTAATCGATTAGTTTTTTTTAATTTTTTTACTCGATTAGTTTATGTTAATTTTTTTTCTAATGGATTAGTTTTTGTTAGTTTTTTTAAATATTGTTTACCGAGTGCAATAGTGAAATGCATCGATTTATTGGAAATTAAATATGCATCGATTATTTATTAACTTAAAATTCATCGATTAATTTAATAAAGTTCATCGATTATTTATCTGTCTTCATCGAATAAATTAAAAGGCATCGATTAGTTTAACAAAGTTCATCGTTTAATTATTTGTGTTCATCCACTAATTATTTGAGCTCATCGACTAATTAATTTGTCTTCATCGATTGATTTTTTTAACCTGCATCGATTGATTAACATGCATCGATTGATTTTTTAAGCTGCATCGATTGATTAAGATGCATCGATTGACTATTTTAGTTTAAATTTCATGCATCGATTGAAATTTAAACATCTAACCATAAAAACAATAACAAAATTAGCATCTAGTTTCTAATTAACATCGATGAACATCTAACAATAAAACAATTAACATCGATGATTATCTAACAATAAAACAATTAACATCTAGTTTCTAATTAACATCACATAATAGAATCGATAAACATATAACAATTTTCATGCGATCAACATAAACATGCTAAAAAATGTAAGCATAGGATCGACAATTACTTGAGAAGAAGACGCGGGCGGTTGTCCTTCTCCTCCTTCCATTTTCCGGCGACAAAGTTCCACGAGAGACAGCGGCGGCGTGCGGTTGTTACAAGATCCACAGATGTTTTGCTTCAAATGGTTTTGCTTCCTTCTATTATCGCTGAAGAGAGACAGAAAATGGATTGCTTTTTTCTTCAAAATTATCGCACAAGAGAGAGAGAGAGAGGAAGAAGGGTGGGTGACTGGGTGCTTGCTTCAAAATAATCGAAGAAGAGAGAGAGAAGGGAGGGTTGGTGCTTTCAATTCAATACATTATCGCAGAAGAGAGAGAGAGGGGGGGTTGTTGGGAGATATTAAATTCAAAACCCTAGTTATTAATATTCCTTCCCATGTGTAAGATTTTTCTGGAAAAAAAGGTACAAAAAACAGATTTGGTGGGCCCCGCACAAAAAATATTGTACAGTGTTTGTTTTATTGTCGATGAAACTACTACAATTTAAACCTTGTCTCTTTTTCTCAATTTTAATTTCTTTTTGTCGATATATCCACTACTCCCTTCTTTTTTATTCAAACTTTTCTTCATTGTCTTAAATGCCCTTACTAAAAGATGGGCCCAGTCAAAATATTCCATTTGACTAAGTTTTAAGATTGGAATATTGGATTTGAATCACACGAATTCTAACCTAACGGGCAAAACAAACTCACGAAAAATCTGGGGTGAAAAAATACACACGAAACTGTCCAAAACTGTGAGAAAAAATTCCAATTGTGAGAATATTGTCAGGGCTGTGACATTGGGAACTATACACACGAAAACATTCAAATTGTCAGAATATAGTCACGGCTGTGACATTCGCCGATCCGTGAACGACCACCCGTCGCAGAACTCAACAGAACTCGAGCAATGGAGAATTTGGAGGCTTGGGCTATCGAATTTCAACAGGTTAGACTTCTAAAATCGAACGATTTCATGAGTTAGGCGCCGATTTCATGTCGAATTTCTATCAATTTGTTGTGAATTTAAATCTGTGGGACGTTATGTTGATCTGTGTGAATATGTTTGAATGAAATGAATAGAATTTGGATTTTGAATCATGTTTTGTTGATATGTGAATTCTGGAAATTGATGACGAAGCAGGGATCTCGTGAGATTTTTTGTCACGACAAGTGATTTCGTGACAATATTTAGTCACGAAAAGTGTTCTCGTGACAAAATATTCTCCCGAGAACTAATCTCGTGACAAAATATTATCACAAAACCGTTCCCAAAAATGAAATAGTTATTGTCACGAAAAGTGATTTCGTGAGTATATATACTCTCGAAATCAATCTCGAGACCAAATATTGTCACAAGAAGAAATTTTCGTGAGTATATTTACACACGAAAATTATGCTCATGATTTTTTTTAATTTTGTTATGCTTTCGGTTATGTATGTTATAATTAATCTTTGAGGAATTTTCAGCATGTTCATATCTTAAGCATGGTTGATTAGTTTTAATTTAATTATATTTGTGTTTTATTGATAATTTTTTGTATATTATTTAAAAAATAGTGTGATTGGGTGTGGAGAAGAGAGGCCTTACAGAACATTACATGCTGGATCAATTTATACTAGAAGGACAATATGAGTGTAATTAGGAAAGTATTACACGTTATTAGTTGTGGGCCCGAACTATTCGAGCAGTTTAGGAGAGAGTCATGTTTCGGGCATCTGATAGATTTTGTGGGGGGAAACAGTTGTAACAATGCTTTACACGCATTGTTGAGTAGGGAGGTGATTATTGACGGTGCAGAGGAGCATGATATTTGGTTTCGGGTTGGAGAAACCAATATTAGATTTTCTCCTAGTGAGTTTGCTCTGGTGACTGGACTGCAGTTCGGAGGATCCAATTTTGATCCGTCTGTATCACATCAGATTTCTAGGAGATCTTTTTATTCCCGTGAGTTGAACAAGACACCTCTGAGAGTGAAGGACCTACTTGAGAGGTTTAGGACCTATTCACTAGGAGATGACCTCATGGATTACGTCATGGTCGCCAATGTCCTGTTCCTGC
This sequence comes from Perilla frutescens, assembly GCA_026008535.1. Taxonomy (NCBI): domain Eukaryota; kingdom Viridiplantae; phylum Streptophyta; class Magnoliopsida; order Lamiales; family Lamiaceae; genus Perilla; species Perilla frutescens. The sequence goes on along the minus strand of BRKX01000002.1, from coordinate 38,077,413 downwards.
ACACCATGGTCTTTGGATATGATCAGACACACATGATAGATGACTGGGTATGGGTCTTAGCTGAGGATCGGGATCGATGGAACTCATTTCCATGGGGAGCTTATGCATTTAGTCTCTTGACGCATTATATGAGTTTGGTACCGTTTACTGAGGTGGAACTGAAGAGAAAATTCAAGAAGACGGAGGAAAAGGCCAGATTGTCTTATCATTTCTATGGACCAGTGTGGGCTCTACTGGTATGAATCTCAATCTTGTCATGATTATGACTGTAATCTTATTTTATTTAATATAATTTGATCAATGTCTTACTTGACAGGTGTGGGCATATGAGGCCTTACCGAGACTCGGTGCACATTGTGCACGGGTTCCAGCACCAGACGCATTGCCCAGGTGTTTGAAATGGGCCTTTAAGACGAAGACTGCGCATTTGGGCACATTGTTTTCTGATGAGGTGAACATTTATTTTAAACAATGTGTGTTTTCTTGATTATTTAAAGTGTTTCTAATCAATTCTTTACCATTTGCAGCAATTATGCTTCATATATCTACAGCCGAGTGAGCATGAGATGGCCACTTCATATTACAGAAGTGTCTTGCTCGGTGATTGTATGGGCGTGACGTATGAGGCGCAGCGCAATAAGAGGATGAAGCCCACTTACCGAGAGCGTAATGAGGAGCATAAGAGGGCACGTAGAGCGTACGTGGCGGAGCGTGAGAGGGCACACAGGCAGGAGTACGATGACATGTTTCATAGACTGAGGGATTTCATTAAGGACATGTTCAAGAAGTTTGTCCCCAGATCCTGATCCCGGTCTCGGTCCCGTAGTAGGAGTCACTCTCAGGGTAGATATCAAGAACATGCACGGGAAGAGAGTCTTCAGCGATCGGCACCTCGTATGGTACATGATTACGATGTTAGTAGTGTTTTGTATGATTTTGTCTGATATATATTTTTAAATATACTAACTAATTTCAGTACAGGTTGAGGGCCCACATCTTGAGGATGTACGTGTTAAGGTTACAGGGCCCACAGGTGATGATTGGGTTGTTGGATCACATTCCAGTCCAGTTAGGCCTAGCTCGGCTAGGCCTAGCTTAGCTGGTGTGTCGAGCTCGATGAAGGAATTTGTTGATTTTCAATGCTGTGGGCCAGACGCGCGCCTTAGAATGAATTTGGTTGAGCTGGATCTGAATCTGGCATTCTTTGATGAATTGCTCGATAACAACAGAGATATGTCCACACTATCTATGGATCTGAACTTGTATTGCCTTCAAATCAGGCTAGCCGAGGGTCGTGGATTGAAGTCAGGGGTGAATTCACAGAGCACAGTCATCTTGTAGACATCATTCTTCGTAAGTGTTCAATGGTTATTTTGATCTAGCAAGTCAATTGATTTTATAATTACGTTAATATTTGTTTGTTACAGTATAAGTTGTTGCATGAGTATACCCTCATTCATCCAGAAGATACAGAATTCACGTAGACATTCCCCAATTATGAATACGCATGGTAGGGTTAGGATGATGAGCTGGTCCAGATCGTCAGAGGGGAGCAGTTATTGACGGGTCCTTGGTGGCAGGCGAAGAATGTAAGTGAACATCGTTAAATTCCAATTATGATACATGTTTCTTTTATGTCTGTTTTGTATATTTTTGTGTTTGCAGATCATCACCGTTTGCCATGTTGATGGACATTTCGTGACCGTTCGAATTCGTCTAGACTGCTGGCGAGTTGAGTTGTACGATTCATTGTTGCACAACATGATGGATCCGACGGATGAGCCCACATATTCGATGCGTGAGCACCAGCTCTGGCCGTTGATGCATTTGATTCTAGGACTGCTGCAGCATTGCAAATATTGGGAGAGAGCCAGGCGTACTGAGATCTGCAGACCGATGGAGTACTACAGAACGCCACTCATGTATCAGTTCAGGCAGACAGATGGTGTGAGTTGTGGAGGTTTTGCTGCCATGCAAGCCGATCGATTGATTTCGTCGAAGACATTCAGGATGGATCCTACTCCGGCAGACTTGGACAAGTATAGGAAGCTCTTAGCTGTTAGAATATTCAGTAACTGTAAGAGGATAGCATGAGTAGGACATTGACTTATGTGGTGTTTTAGTACTTCGACTTGATATAATGTTGATTCAGTACTTGGACTTAATTAATGTTATTGTTGATTTAGAAGCTCTCGTGAGAATTATTGTCACAAGTAGAAGATTTCGTGAGAATCATTGTCACGAGTGGAGGTTCTCGTGACAATAATTCTCACGAGATCTTCCACTCGTGAGAATTATTGTCACGAGAATCTCCAGGCAAAATGCAAAATTATATTTTAATTTGGAATTAACCCTGTAACAATCATATCTCAATATTAATCATCTCACAACATCAGTCTCTACATAAATAGTCATATTAACCAGTTCATATCTCAACATCAGTCTTTACTATATGAGTAGTCATATTAACTCGTTCACTCGTAACACGATCAAATTTGAGGTTGAACTCTATTCGGACACTTGCCCTTGCTATGACTTGGATCTCGACATATACTACATCTCTTAGGTCGGTGTTGCCCTTCTCCAAGTACATCCCTTTCTTCATCCTCAATTTGTCGTGGGGCTGTGCACTTCTTCTTATTATGGCCAGTGCCTCCACACCTAGAGCATACTTGTTGTCTTCTAGGTCTCCTACTTGATCCTTCGACAGCTGAACGATATCTTCCTTCCTTAGGACGACCTGCTTGAGGAACTGATTTAGGAGGGCAAACTTTGAATGAAAACGATGCCGTCCATTTCTCTTGATGCGGCACTGAACATACATGTTCATGATATGCAAGGCAAAGTGTCACTTGCTTGTAATTCATATCCACTTAATCATATATGTCATACCCAGCACTCATGTTACAATAGATATAGTGTGTTAATCAAAAATACATAACGATCAAAATAATGTTAATTATTGAATTACGGTACCATATAGCAGTTGCTGCATAAGAACAAGGGATTTGATCAAGCTGGAATTCACCACATTCACATGTCTTCATTTGAAGGTCAACGAGGAAGCTTCTCTCGTTCTTCCGCACTTTGAACAAATGTGCATTATTGCCTCAAACATCATACGCCATACCCATCTCCACTTGCTTGTAAAGCTTCTTGTAAGTCTCTTTTATGAGTATGTGATCTCTCGTCACTGTCTTCGCACCTCTCTCATCAAACCACTTCTCTATCACATCTCTCACAACCTCAATCATCGAACATATGGGCAATCTTCTAGCCCACAACAATCGAGCATTGAAACATTCAGCTGCATTTGATGTCATGAAGCTGTAACGACATGCAGGGCATTGTGACCGAGCCTAATGATGTACCCCTATACTCAGCAATTTGTTGTAAATGTCTGCTTGAGCTGAGGAGATCATCGATAAATATTTTAAAAACTTTTCTTGTTTGTAAGCGAATGCAGCACTTCGAAACATAGAGATCACATAACGATCTGCTCGAGCTAGATTCTTCACGATGTGGTAATAGCACAGTCCATGTATGGCAGTAGGATACACTACCTGAACAACATTCTTCATGCTCACATGTTGGTCTGAAACTATCACCAAATCATCACGGTCTCTAAAAGCCCTCTTAAACCTCTCCAAGAATCATGTCCAGGCCGCATCATTCTCAATAGGACCCACATCTATTGCCAGAGGAAAGCACTGCTCATTACCGTCTTTCGTCACAGCGATGAAAAGAATACCCTTAGTCTTTCCCTTCAAATGAGTGCCATCAATGACAATAACTGGTCTAAGCCAAGTTTCCACGATTTTGACTCGCATGATATTTCGGCTTAACACTCTTCTCATGCATGCATTTTTCAACATTTTTGCACAATCACATAAAAAAAATCATCATAGGCCCGGCATGATTTCCATATCTATCTTTCCCTGTTTCCGTCACCAAATTAAGCAAGACAAACACAAGCTCAAGCAGGAAAAAGATTACCACACACGATTAAAGCCTAATCCAAGCATTTATTACAAACCCAAATATTGAAATAAAGATGATCCTAAAGATCAAATATATCCATACAAACCAACATAACATACTAAATCCAAATATCAAATCCTAATTAAATAACAGTCATCCAAATATCCAAATAAACTGAAATAAAGATGTTCACTAAAAGCAGAAAAAGGGCGATTATCGGTCACCACTTTACACCCCCTCCCCCAAACTTGTTCCATTCCAAGGAAAGGACAAGTTTGAGTGAAAAGATAGTGGGACCGAAATCGAGGGACAGACTCTCATTCTTGCTCCGAGGCTTCTTCCTCAAATTGCTCTTCATACATTTGTGCTTCCTCTTGCTCTTCCTCAACTCGTATTTCATCACGGGCTCTCCTTCGATTTCCACGCCTCCCTCTTGCCATTGTTTTTGCAAAATTTCGAGGAGCAAACACTCAAGTACCTTGCAAACACAATGAGGGGCGTCATTCTAACACAACCAAAAAGAGGCAAAAAGGGGTCCATCGGCATAGGCTATTAACAAAATCACATAAGCATTGGATCTCAAGCCTTTCAACAATCCAACATCATCCTTTTTATACCTCTACACATCTCTCACAATATCAACCAAAGGGCACTCCATTACCAAAAATCCCACATCTACCAACGTCAACATTTATAAACAAAGGAGTCCCATTCAAATCACCATGAGCATGCATAAAGAGAGAAGGGTCAACTTATAAAAATCAAAATAACCAAAATGGGGCATGAGGAACAATGCACACTCATTAATACCACAATTTTCTTATGAAGCATAGAAATCCCCTAAAATAAAGCTCAACCTTCCTCATGCTTCCAAACACTCTCCAACATGCTAAACTCAAACAAAACTTTCCAATTCAAGACATCAAAACACCTAAAACACCTCAATAGAAACAAGAAAAACATAACAAAAACCAAATAACATGAAATAAAATTGAAACACACCAAAACTAACTAAAATAAACGAAATGAAGACAAGAAATTGGGTTGCCTCCCAATAAGCGCTAAGTTTAACGTCGCTAGCTCGACGAGATACCATAGGTCAATTTGTCAACCAATGAGATCTGGTGGCTTCCTTCGCCACACCAAAGCTCCCTTTTGAATTCTCCGAGGTATTTCACCCAAGTTCGGGTTGAAGATTCTAGAATATTTCTTGGGAATGTCTTCTTCACTCTTCTTTTGCCCGCTTAACTTGCTTGGTTTGATTTCTCGAATTACCTTACACTCTTCCGGGTCCTTGTGCCCTTCTTCTTTGGGAACCTCTTTTCTCTTCTTTATATGATACAGGACCGACAACTTATGAACTCTAAGAGTGAGTTCTCCCTTCTCCATATCAATTAGGGCCCTTGCGGTATTCAAAAATGGTCTTCCCAGGAGGAGTGGTGTTTCTTCATTCTCTTCCATATCCAACACCAAGAAATCAACTGGAAAAATGAATTTATCAACTCGCATAAGAACATTCTCAATGATCCCCTTGGGTTGAGTAATGCTATGGTCCGCCAATTGCAAGCTAATATTCGTTGGCTTCAACTTCCCGACTTTTAGCTTATGGAAGAAAGATAGGGGCATAAGATTCACACTTGCACCAAGATCACAAAGTGCTTCCCCAATTGATTTTTCACCAATTTCCCATGGGATAACAAAACTCCCCGGATCTTGTAGCTTCTGCGGTAACTTATGTTGAAGAAAAACACTACACTCCTCTGTAAGGCTCAATACTTCAAACTCATCCAACTTTTTCTTCTTTGCGAACATTTCTTTAAAAACTTTTGCGTAGTTTGGCATTCTTTGCAGTAGGTTCAAAAGAGGAAAATTGATGTGGACTTTCCGAAATACCTCCAAGAATTTCTTGTATTGTGCTTCTTGCTCATTCGTTTGCAATCTTTCAGGATAAGGGACAACAACAGGGATGGGAGGTAAAGGGGATGGTGACGACTTATTTGACGCTTTTTCCTTCAATTTCTTCTCCACTCTCAGGTCACCTTCATTGGTTTTCAATCCCTTTTCAACTTTTCTTTCATCAAGATTTACACAAGAAACCTCCAAATCCTTCCTTGCCTCAACACTCAACACATGTATAGCCTTACATTGCTCCTTTGGGTTGATGGTTGTGTTACTCGGGAATTTTCCTTGTTGGTGTTGATTCCCTATGTATGTAGCAAGCTGACTCATTTGTTTCTCTAGCATATTCACTTGGGTACCGATGGTTCCCACATGATTCTCCAATTTTTCAAAACGAGTCTGAGTCTCACCCATGTACTTTTCTGTCTTGTTCATAAAAGCCATAAGGAGCTCGTCCATTTTAGATTTCTTATCTTCATCTATGACTCCATTGGTGACAGAAAATCCAGGAGGTGGTTGGATGTGATTGTTTGGGTTGGAGTAGGATAGATTCGGATGAGGTGGTCTTGGATGGTATTGGTTACCACCTTGTCCTTGTGCCCCTCCGAAATGCGGCTTGAAGTTTTGGTTGAAAGGCCTTTGATAACCCCCATAACCTCATTGACCAACAAAGCTCGCTTTTTCCAAATTAGGCATACTTGAGGACTCCGGTCTTGGTGACACCATAGCCTCTATTTTCGAATTCATGGTGGTCATTTGAGCTGCTAGAAGAGCTATAACATCATTGTTTGTGGTATCCACCTTTTTCAAAATTTGTACATTTTCCCGCTCCCCCGGCCATTGATAGGCGTTGGAGGCCATTTCTTCGATGATTGTTATAGCTTCTTCGGGTCCTCGATTTAGTAGCGACCCCCCAGCTGAAGCATCAAGAATACTTCTCACATTGGACTTACATCCACCATAAAATATGCAAACTTGGTGGTCCATACCAAAACCATGACCCGGACATTTGCGAAGCATCTCTCGAAACCTTTCCCAAGCATCACACATAGATTCTTCGTCTCTCTGCTTGAACTGGGTTATCTCTCCTTTTAGCTTTAATGTCTTTCCAGGGGGAAAGAACTTCTGAAGAAATTTAGCGAGCATGTCATTCCATGATGCAAATGAGCCGGGTGGTTGATTCAACCACCATGTTCGAGCCTTATCTCGTAGTGAGAAATAAAACAACTTCAAGCGGATAGCATCCTCGGGTACCCCATTAATCTTGACCGTTCGAGCGATCTCCAGAAATTGATTGACATGTTTGTGTGGATCTTCTAATGCTGTCCCACCGAATTGATTCTGAGATACCATAGCCATCAATGCCGGCTTCAACTCAAAATTATTGGCTTGAATAGCCGGCCCATTGACGGCACCTTCATTGAAGGTTGGTTGAAACAAGTTCCGTATTGGGGCTTCTTCGACACGAACCCTAGCTTCCTCTTGGGCCCGTAGTTGACCTCTCATCTCTTCAAGTTGTCTTTGCATTTGGAGAATCAACGGGTCTCCAATTGGAGGCGGTGGTGGTGGGTTGTCCGCCATCCTACGTCTTCGTCTTCGAACGTTGTTGTGACGACTCGTGGCTTCGATCTCGGTATCAAGGTCAAACAACGGGTCACCACGTGCTCTAGTACGCATACACCACCTCGCAAAAACACCAAGTGAGTTTAGAACTTGAAAGGAACTAACACGTTTAATCTAGCAAAGTAATTCTTGAAATGATATTGCATATTCTCAAACACACAAATTAAATTCCCCGGCAACGGCGCCAAAAACTTGATGAGATTTTTCTTATGCAAAGGATATGATCACGAAGCAAGTTATACATTCCAAATCTCGATTATGCAAGTGGACATACGAAGCATAGGAGACCGGGTCGAACACGGGGAATTTAAATGCATTTTTGAGTCTACAAGCATCATAACATCAAATTCATTCACTAGTTAAACAATTCAAAAATTTGTTGGGGATTTAACTAGAAAAACAAGATTTGCAATAATAAACAAAGATAGCAACACAAGAGGAATAGAAGAGAATAAAAACCTATTAAAGATCACAATGAGGAAAAAAAAAATGGCTCTAGGGCATTGTTCATTAGTGAAAGCTTGTTCATTAAACAATGGATTTATGCATAATCTCCCCGAACAACAATTGATACCAAATTTAGTCGAAGCCCTCTCTCGAGCAACTAAGACCTTTCAACTAAACTCAATTCCCCTATCTCTAGGGCTAAATTGCAATTTAATTTAATCAAGCATAATCAATCAACAAACATCAATTAAACATTAATCTCTCGATCTAATGCAAAATTGAAACCATAAATCATTTACCCATGCACAATTGATTCTCTCGAACTCAATTATACACCAAATTCTATCCTAAGATGGCCAATCAAAGAATAGAAGCAATCAAACCATGATTTATGAGAAAGAATGGGAAGATTAAACAATAACCCATGTTTAAATTCACAAACCCATCACCAAATCACAACACCCTAGATACCAAGAAATTTAGCTATTCATACTCAAAATAACAAACAAAACAACACAAAATAGAAGCATAGATTAAGGTAAGATGAAACCCGAAAACTTGTATTAAAATCTCCAAAATAGCTCTTGTTCTTCAAGATCCCAAAGTTCCAAAGCTACACACTCTTTCTCTCTCTAAAAATGGAAAAATATGAAGTTGGATGCTCATTTTTAAGCTAAGGTATCAATATATACAAGGTGTGGGAAGATAGGGTGAAAAATAAAGTAAAAACCAGAAATCCCGAAAATGTGACACAGGGGCGCGACACGGGGCCGGTCGCGCCCTGCGGCTCGCGCCGCGCAGGGTGAGGCGCGACCCGGGCTGGCCCGGGCCTGGGTCGCGCCGCGTTGCAGGTGGTTGAAATCATGCCGCGGACGTCGAGCCGCGGGTCGCGCCCCAGGCCCTGGGTCGCGCCGCGTTGCAGGCCCTGCCCTGTCTCCCGGTTCTGACTCGGTCTTCATGCTTTCTCGCCCGTCCGATCCAGCTTTCGGGTCCCTTTCGATACGCACTTCGATCCTCGAGTCCCGGGTTGCTCATTTTAAACCTGTTTTCTGAATTAACTGTGTTAGCAACACTTATTCTAATTAACGACTAATATTACCCTAAATGATTACTAAACAAACTAAAACAAGACAAAAACATACGAAATAATGCTCGGATTAGGACTAAAATACGAGCATGTCACATGCATTGCCTGAATGCCACTCTACAGACTCCTAGAGCAACAAACGTGTACATAAAATGACCATCACAGTCAGTCTCCAAATAATAAACAGTATCGGGATTACAGCTCTTCAACATTTCCAAATATGCAGGCAATACCGCGAAAGACTGATCATGAGAGCCGTAAACCAGCTCTATTGTGAGATTCCTAGCCCGCAATGTAACACCATACTCGACCTCAATGGCATGATCCCTCAATAGCTCAGCGATCATTGCTCTTGGCCTCAGAATAGAACCCTCATCTAGGATTCTCCTCTTAAAGAAATCAGCAATAACATGAGAGGATAACTTCTGTGGCGCATTACGTGTCAGGTCCAGCCGACATGCATGATTATCCTCGAATTTAGTCACCATCCACAGGCCACTCTTAGCGCTTGCCACTAATTTAAAAGGGCAAGTCTCATTCTGCTTGCAAATAACTGTCAGTCGCACTTTGCTTGAACGTGACACAGAATATTCCACTTGACACTGCATGTGCCACCTTTCCACAGCAAGCATCAAATCTTTCTTATCCAAGAAAGTCATTCCCTCTGCTAGTTCATCAGTATCAGTCGAGCATGGATCATCTTCTACCACTGCTAGTGCATCGTCGACGTGGGCCACATGAATCAACCAATGTCCAAGAAGAGGAACCTCTACATCAGGAGCCTGAACATCAGGAGCAACATCTTCTGATGAGAAGTTACGAGGCCCACCATGTTGTATGATATTCACGAACTCCTCAATATGCCCTGGCTCGCAAATCCATTCACAAAATTCGGCAATTTTCTTACGATGAACTTCACTTTCATAGTCGTCGTCATCATCATCATGATCATCATCATAGTACATATCATCAAGACTATCATCTCCAATTAGGTCGTCGTTATCATCATTTGACGACATTACTATTGGAGTTTGCTGGATTGATTTCTCGGTAACATATACAGTAGGCTCATCTTACTCCTGGACTAAACGAGCTAAGTCAACATCCGTTTTCAAGAGTCCTTTTAGTGTCTTCCCTGTCAGTGATCTCATCAGATAACTCAGTGTATAACTTATACTTGTTGGAGATGTTTCCATAAAATCGTGGATTTCTTTTACCAATTTATCACGAGATAAATTGTCAAATGGGAGGTGCACGAGCTGATCTTCACCATCTACATACTCTGATCTCTCCCATCTACCACTATGTCGGACGACAATGCGTTGCCAAGACATCTGCAAATCACCAATAAAGAGTGATTAAAGTTAGTTATAAAATGAAAAACCTCGTGACAATATTATTGTCACAGTTGCATGTATCCGTGACAATATTTGTCACGGTTCAACCATCTCGTGACAATAATTATCACGGTTCAATCTTCTCGTGACAATTATTGTCACGATTCATCACTTTTCGAGACAATAATTAAAATTCATTTTAATTCAACTTTTTACACGAAAGGAAGACATTTCGTGAGAATATATTCTCACGAAATTATTCAATTCATGACAATAGTCTCGAGAGAAAATTATACTCACGAGACAAGCATCTCGTGTCCATATTGTCACGATTTCATTGATCTCGTGACAAATATTGTCACGAATTCATGATTTCGTGATAATATTGTCACGAAATGTCTAAATATACAAATTAATCTTAATCTTCATAACTCATCTAAATATACAAATTAATGTTAATCTACCATAAAATATGCAAATATATACACACGAGAAGTATATGTAATCTTTCAACGATCGTAAAAAACATCTTTAATAACTATTAATACAATTGCTATGAAATTATCATAAATTACGTTTAAATTACTTAAAATTGTATAAAAGCATTTAAACCCAATAATTTCGAACAACTCCACGGTGAGAAAAATGAAAAAACGCACCTCAAACAAATTCAAAGGTGGCTCGACGTCAATTTCTCCAAGAAATTTGGGCAGCTCGAATTTGGTTTCAAATGTTTGTCAATGCGTAATTTTTTATTTTTCTTTTTACTTAACATGTTTGTTATTAAATGCATACAACAACCAATTTCAACAACCTCTCCCAGCAACATTCAATCGGTCTTATTTTCACAATTTAAGAAAAAACAAAATATGCCCCATATTTACACACATTTTAATCGGTCAAAACGTTAAATGGGTCCCATGATTTTTTTGTTTTTTTAAAAATAAACAAATGAGACAATAAAAGATGAATTGACTTTTCCAAAAAAATAAGAATATAAGAGACCTTTACACCATTTCTTGAATAAAAAGAAATTAGTTATGAATGTGGGCTAAAAAAGAAGTTGTTATTCTACTTTTGATTACTTTATTTTTTCTCCCAAAAAATATTACAACCATTTCATTATTCAAACGAAAACACACATGCGATCAAACACCATAATTTATGAAAACTCTCTTAATTGGAATAAGTTTTTGAAGTTGGAAGTTGGTTATTCTCTAATAATTTTTCATTATCATTTGTAGATAAAAAAAATATACACATCCCAAAAAGATGACAGAAGATGGATTTTAAAAATCTAGATGTATATGGTTGGACTATTATCAAGTATTTCCACATGGTACGTGTTCTGAACCTTGTGTTCCTGTTTTATTGTTGCCAAGTTTTTCGACAAGGAAAATTGATTTAATACTAGTGGGTGGAGAATAGATATTAAGAATAACACGAAACAAAGAACAAGTTTTGGCATAATAGAAATCTCATAGAAAAAGGTTTTAAGGTAGGGGAAAACACACATTTTTTCCCATCAGAGGGGAATTTTAAAAGATTGTTCATATCCGTAGTAGGATTCTTTGAAATCATTATTGATTAATCCACCTATCGATCAATCATGTTTAAATGAAATGGATAGATCATATGAGTTATTTAAGGATTTAGGATGCTGCAATGGGGTTGATATATGTGCATTCTGGATAACAAACCATGTCATTTTTTCTTGTGGAATCCATCTACCAAAATCTTTAAGAAATTACTGAAAATAAGAATAAATCTTGGATGTTATGGCTGGAGCATTTTAAAATTGGGTTCAGTTGGCATTCATCGCTTGATTACTTCTTCCTTCTTCTTTATCTTATTAGGGTTTTAAATTAGGAGGCTATGGGGTAAAAGAAAATAAAAATAAAAAATTAAGAAACTATGGGATAAAAGAGTACATTCAAATATTATTTTAATTATTGTTACATATGGGAGGTATAAAAAATAAAATAAGGTCTGTGTTTATAATTTCCCTAACATATATCTTATTAATAGTAGGGCCTTGGAAGCGGGCCTTCTCTATTCACAAAATCTTGCCTAAAAAATATTATTCACAATTCCCATTTTAAAACTAAGAAGTAAAAGAAATACTCCATTTTATCCTCATTAATCGTCCTTTTTTTATTCACAATCCCATTTTATATTTTCTAAAATTATATTCGCAAATAAACATCTGTAATGCTAATATGCATTAGTCTATAATCAATATGCATCTTATGATACTAGATCACTTATTGAGCTTTTCCTATAAACTGCATAACCTCAACTTTGTATGTGGATTGTCTAAAAAAAACTTTGCATGTGGATCATGTAATCCGTTTATTATGCTATTTTCTACAGACCATTTTATTTTAAATCTTAAGTATATTTTGGATCCTATTCTGTAATTAAATAAAAAGAACCTCACACGAATCTTAGTAATATTTAAATAGCTTATATAATTTATAGAATACAGCATGGACTAGATTTTTCTGGGCTTTTGGAATTAGTTCTTGGGCCATTTTCAATTGAGGGCTAACTTGGGCCAATTTTTTAGTGGGTACCCTGTAGGTATTTTACTGTTTTATACTGTGCCCAACCGAAATTGGTAGAGGTGATCCAATATTTCAAGATTCAATTATATACTAGGGAGCTAGTTTTGTTTCCGTTTATAAATTATTTGCATTACTACTGCTAACAGAATAAGAATCGTAAATATGAATATATATTGGGGATCGTAATCTTGACTGCTTGTAAAATTTGACAGGTAGTTATCTCATCTTAAGGATGTTTCAATTTCGTATTTTATTTTATCAGTACATATATCATATGAGGGACTACATGACATTATATCAACACACAACCCAACACATATCAAGCTCCACACGAAATGAAACTCAATGGGTTACGAAACCTCCCATTTCACACATGGCATGGGCATAACCCTCTCTAGCTAGTACTCATATAGTAACGTAATTATTAAGCTAATACCAATTTTCACGCACTCAATTAGCTTAGACCACACAACGGAAAACACACACGTACACAAACCTCATTGCGATCGATGCTATAATTAAACATGAAACTAGCAAATTAACACTAATAGCCCCACAAGAAAGCTCCCATTGCAAATTTTCTCTTGTTGTGAACATCTCCACTTACGTGGAGACCATACTCGTTTAATAAACAATCGAGCTTCCACTCGGGCATGACTTCATACTCTGCCCGAGTGTATCTTGGGTAGTGCAACGGCATTTGGAACCCGCACCGGTCTCTCGCCACATGGCCGTTAGGACGCTTGCTGCTGCCACCTCCAAGATTTGTAGGTGGAGGTCTTGCAATGGATTCCATTATCCCTCCTCCTCGGCTCATTTTCCTCTCTCTCTCTCTCTCTCTCTCTCTCTCTCTCTCACCTTTTGGGAAGAAGAGTGATCATCTTGGACCTATTTATAGCCCTACCCCCCACCCCAGGGTAGGGTGGGGTGGGGTGGCTAGCTAGCTAGAAGTAGCATTGTCGAGGTAGGTATAGAAAATAAATATAAAGATTATTTTTAAATACAGACTTAGATTTTCGATATGAATTATAGTGTTGTCAATTTTAATGTGGGCTCTTCATTGACCCTAAACGTTATTTTACGTGCATGAACATAAGTTTGGGAGGCAACTCATTTGGATCACACAAGAAAACAAATTCTAGAACTTTCCAAATACACACATACGCATCAGCTAAGGCCTAAGTGTTTATTTTTCTGCATGGTTAAGGTTAATGTATTGCTTTGAAAAAGAGGTTTATTGATTTGCTTTTAAATTTTAACTCTGAATTAATATAATTCGATGAATACGCATCTGATATACAATCGTCTACCTGAAATTATATTTTATTTCATATAATGCTACGATGCCATAAATGTAACAATTGAGGTATATATGTTTTGAATATTCAACGTGTAAATGTAATGATAAGAAGATAATATATAGTATTTGGAAGATCACTTTGTTATTGGTTAAAATGTTGTTTTAGCTCCAACTAATTAATAGTCGAATTTAATTTGCCGCCTTATTTTCTCCACTCCCCATTGGATTTGGCTCCTCTTCAAACTTGTTTGTTAAGATCAACTGTTGAATGCATCTGTCGTTTCGTGCGTGGAAGTTTTCGAATTATGACAAAAGCCCTGCTAATTTATATGATATATATATATATATATATATATATATATAATGATGTTCAATGTACTTGACGGAAAATTCTATGACGTGTGAGGACGTAGTGTGTCTTCTGCCACAATAAACCTAATGTGACACTTCGAAGTGGCACATAAGGTCTATTGAGACACGTGACACACTACGCGAGCACGCGTGATAGAATTTCCCGCATTTGACATATCATTATGTATATTGTTATGATGGGTGCTATATATGTCCCTACTTCATTTCATTGAATATATAAATATACAATGTGTGTGACATCACAGAGAATTGAACATTAAATGCAACAAAGTAATTATATGGGTACCTTTCTAAATATCGTCCACAAATCTTAGCAGAGTATCTCAGAATGATATGGATTGGTGCAAATTATTTGATGAGTGCCCTTAAACGTAAGGCATATATGTAGTAGGTGCTTCCGAATAAGCATTCAACAAAGTTGACAGCCACACAATCTGTGATAAATCATAAAGCAGCAATTTGCAGTGGATTTGTGCATGCCCGCACATGGTGGAACAGCTCTCCTTGTCGGTGGTTGAGCTTGCTGGATAATCAATCAACCCCTTGGGGCATCAGATGATATATCAGCCTTTCTCTCTCTCTCTCTCTCTCTCTCTCTCTCTCTCTCTCTCTCTCACACACACACACACACAGTGAATGCTTATGAACAAGTGTATAACAACTTCCAGAAGTACTGTGTGACAAGAGTAGATGCACGATCCGGTATCTGCCAAGAACGAACATGCTTAAATGGTTCGATTAATTGAAGCTGAACTCGAACAGCAAAAACTTTCACTTCCATATACTCAATCAGATGTTCATACAACTAATTAACGCATCACTCTTGTAAGGATCCTGTGGGGATTCTGTTTTAGCTCCGTGTTTCTACAGGTTGTGATTCTACGTCTTACAGGTTCTGGAGATTCGAAAGAAAAACAGGGATAACCAAAAGCAACAGCTGATTCTCACTTGAAGTTGCTCTAGGAAGATGTTCTTCGATCAACAGAAACTTCAACTAAACTTTCAGGTGATGCTTTTGCTGTCAAAGGCAAATCCACGAGCATGGTTGGCGGGGCAAAATACATGTGCAGTGACATCATGCAGACAAAGATTCCCAAAAAGAGCTGCATGAACAATTTAAGTACGTACTAGTTAAAAACTAAGGGGAGATTCATCTCTGTGTACACAATTCAATAAATCATTAATCCTGAGGAAATCCGGGTGATAACAGCACAAATAAGAAAAATGATAAAGAATCACCTGGAGAGTTGGTTTGAAGTGGAATAGGAACACAGACAAAACCATTGTCAATAACATGGCCATCGATGTGGAATACACCTGTTCACAAGGGGAAAAAAAAAACCCACTTTATTTAACTCATTTTATACTAGAAAAAAGAACAATAAAAGTATCATACTAAAAACGAAAAATTCAACAAATTGTTTAAATATAAAGTGCTGAAATTAGGTTCAACAGAAATGCAAGCAGAGTAGACGTGAGAGCAGTTTGTGTTGCATGTTAGGCTTGTTCACAAAGTGAAGGCCATGGAGAAACTTTATCCATGTTCAGCTCCCATCATCTAGGTCCTTGTATTGGTTCCCATTTTTGGTGGATTCATTAGCCATAGTCAGTAGTCAGCACCATACAAATGAATTATCGTACACATATTCAAAAGAAGAAAACAAAACAAAGGATTATAAGCAATTGCTCGTGAATAACAATTGTTCAATAATAGCACTGAGTAAGCTGAATACAAAAAGTTCTTGCATCATATTTTCTGACTGACTTCAAGACAATACTTCTTCAATCACACATTCAAATGTTTGATCAGGACAACCGGACATCAATTTTTATTTTTATTTTATTTTGCCAAATTCTTATAAGCACCAGGACATCAGATCACATGTCAGATAAAAATTATATTATAGCTAAAAGTCAATGCAGGAAGAAATAATGAAGAAAATGATAGTGGAAACAATAGGTACCTTAACAATATTATCCGCATACTTCATCAACCATGATACTAACAGTCCCGTGGAACCAAGATTTAATACTACCATCCAAGTTGTCATAGTGTATCCATTGAAAAGACGTTGCCACCACGGGCCATTCTCAAATCCACTTCTAAAATCATCCATGACAAGTTTGGCCATGTTGAATATTGCACCAAATCTGGAAAGAATATATGCTACTTTGCATCAGTAAACTAAATCTATGAAGAGCCATCAAAGTCAGCAAACTTTTGAAAGAAGAAACAAAAACAAATAAGAATCCACTTCTAAAATCCCCTCACTCCTCCGGTTATCTAAAACACAACCATGATTGTTTCTAATATGAAGATGTTACGAGTGTGCATGAGTGGTTCAGATTGAGTTATATCCATCTTGTATAAGTAGAAATAGTGATCCAGTACCAAATAATGATACTCACGTGTATAGTTGAATGTTCTGCCAATATAAGCTGTCATTGTTCTTTTTCATCAAGAATTCTGTGTAAACACCAGCCAATGCTGAGAGACAAGCAGATAATGCACCCAGCATGTATCCTTGAATTGGTGATGAGAAGAGTGACTCACAAGATGTTTCTCCACAACCTTTGACCTATGTAACATAAGATCAAAGACTCAGATTACAAGTATCAGCACTGCACATTGGTATACAAAGTTAGCTAGGAGTGAGGACAGTGATTATACAACTCCCAATTGAGAAAACAAGAGCTTGCATGCTACTATAACCATATAACTTTGATTATTGAAGAGTCGTCACAATAAAGTAAAAGAGTAAAGGAAAAAAAAATAATCCCAGCTGTACCTGGCTTGTGGTCGTTCCAATAGCCAATAGAACAATAGCCATCCACTGCAAATTAGAAAGCTTCCTCCTCAAAAACAGCCTAAAGCAGGAAATACAAGTATATGCCAATTGTAGAACATCAACATTTACATTAGAGAGAGCATTAGCTCTCTCTTAAATGAAACCGATTTCAAATATACAAAGTTTCCATTTCAGGTGTTTATACCAACCAACAGGAGGATGGGAATAGGAGTACAGCACCTGAACAGTATTGCAGTCGTAACAATCTTTAAGTTACCCATTATCTGATAAGTGGAGGTATCAACATATGTCAATGTAGCAAACTGCACATTGTTGTGAATAAGGTATATGACTGATGGAATTGGATATAATCGGACACTTCTCCACTCAGTAGTGATTTTAGGAGAAGGCGACCTCTGGCATTCTCTCCACAGCAGCACACTAGACACAATTAGCTGCATCCAAACAAAAACTTGATACTAGCTAATGAAATTGCAGAAATTTAATGTGATCAACAGACTTTCCTTAAAAAGACTCGCGCATTAACACATATACCCTTTTGTTTCTTGATCATTTTCTGATCCTCCGTCATATTTCCAATTTAATAAATTGCTTTCCTTTGTTAACCTTCCTCCCACCACCAGCAACCAATCAAAAGAAAGCATGCCTATGTCTAAATTGGGAAACCATAACAATAGCAATACACCTAAACTCGTTGGAAATGAGACTTTTAGTTATATCCAGACCTCAATTACATTAGTTCTATTCAAGATAAACCCAGTAGCATGCTTTTCTTTAAGCTATCTATTTATGAAAGCTCAGCACGAAAACCAAACCAGACGTGTTCAAGAATCAATGTACTACCTTAAATACTTCAGCAAGAAAAGGCACAGTGGCATAGTCATATTTGTATCCCCCATTACTCTGAGATAATGTCGTCAGTATTCCCTGCAAAATTCAATCAATACGAACAGACCCTTATTCCAAATTCACATTTTTGGGCACGCACATATACACACACACAAACAAATATATACAAATCAAATCCCTACGGATGAAGAATTCAAAATTTGAGCTGTAATCAGTGACAGACAATGAACCTGAGAGCTTGTGAGAATGGTGAGGACTGAAGCGACGATGTACCACTGCATCTCCCCCTTCGCACAGCACGAACTGTTAATTGCTCACTTGGACACCAAGATTGAGAGCCGATTTGATCTCCCGAGAAAATTCTGATTGTGCCCCCTTCAATTTGGGGATTCGAAAAAGAAACCCTATATTTTGCATTAATTGTGATTGTACCGCGGAATTCTATATGGGCACGACTATTTGCACCCTAGATAATTTTTAATAAAGTTTTCCGCAATTCCGTATTCAGGGATGGCAGGTACGGTATGAATAGGATATTTTCATACTCGAATTAAAAAAACAAATATTTGTACCCGTTTTCATAACACCATCTTTTAGGCTATCCACATCAGTGACACTCATCTAACCTGACACTCAAATAAAATATTAATTTCTCTCTCCTCCACATCCACAACCCCAAACATTTTTTAATTTGCACTCCATCAGTGACACTCATCTAACCTGACACTCAAATAAAATATTAATTTTTCTTTCTTCCAATGTATATAAAATATTTATAATTTTTTTTAAATAAAATATTATTAATAATAATTTTTTCTTTATTTAAAAAATCAAAATTAATTTATTAGATACATTTTTAAAATGAAGAAGAAATGTGAGATTGAGAATTTTCAAAATCAAATAAGCTATGTGAGAAAAAAGAGAGGATAGTTGTTTGTAAAAAGAGAAAAAAATTCGCTCCATTTTATAGAGAAAAAAAAACCATGAATATTATTTTTTTTTAATTATATAAATTATTTAAATTTTAAATTATTAATATATATATATATATATATATATATATATAAAGTGGCACCCAATCAGAGGGTGCCACGTGTGCAGTGTCATGACACTGCCCTCCAGGTTGGCCAGCCGACCCAAATGGTAAATGCATGACTTTTTGATTTTTTTTTTTTAAATTGGATTTGTCTTATATGGTGACACCCAGTCGGGTGTCACCGCTGGAGATAGTCTTATGTTTGTTCTCATATCCTTTGAGTATTTAATTATATATACTCGTACCTGTTACCTATATTTTAATAATTTCTCTTATATGACACAGAAGAAATATTTCATAGTATTTAATAAATTCTAAAATATTTTTATAAGTTAAAATAAAAAAAATTATAGTTAAATATATATTATGTGTATGCTTGAAATATATGAAAAATATACTGAATACGAAATGTAATTTATATAGATGGCGGAGTAAAATAACTATTTGTTTTTAAAAGAGATAAAAAGACTAAATTACTTTTATAAATTCTCACTTTTTTTTATCATAGATCATTTCTATATAATATATTTGTGTATATATAATAAATCATTTTTTTTAATGTACAATACATATATTTATGAACATCTTCTTAAGCATGTAGAGGTCTATTTTATCGAAGCCCAGTATACAAGGCCCACACTCATTCAAGGGTCTTGGGGCCTAATAAATGCGCGTCGAGGCCCAACGATCAGAGGTCGAGAGGATTGATGAAAAATAAGAGATAAAGACCAAGCCGTTGTAGAGCTCGCGGCTAGGAGACCAAGTCAAAAAGGGGACGTTTAAAGATAGACAAGACTCGGTCAAAACCCTAGTAGAGATAAGTAATTATCCCCGGAAATAAGGGAGAATCCCTTATTTTTAGGAAGAGAGGTTAACAATTCCATCTATATATGTGAAGCTAAGGAGTGAAGCAAGGCATTCGAATTTTTAACAGTCAAGCTAGCAATATACTCGATTTTCCTCATACGCGTTTAATCTCATTTTTAACTTCCTTCTTCGGCCTCAACGATTCTATTAGGTTGCCAGAGCTTGAACATTACATCAAAATTAATTGTAGATATCGATCGACTACAATTTGGCGCCCACCGTGGGGCTCTGATCAACCATATTTAAGATGACAGTCGATGGCCGAAGCAGTACGACCCCGAACCCTCAAGACAATCGAAGGGATTCGCCATCAATAACCCCTCCCGCAGGAGGAAACGGAGATATTACCCAAGTGCTGCGAGCGATCCAACAACGACTCGACTCCACTATTGTGGAACTCGCGGCCATTCGAACAGAAAACTCAGTTCTCAAAGCTCGGATAGAAACATTCAGTTCACCAAATCAATTCCCTAATGGATTTCATCGACAACTCCCTCGAACTCGAAAAACCAGTCAGCTACGCGAACAGGTACTTTTAAATTCTGCTAACGAAACTGCTAACCAAAATGTTGCAGGAACCAGCGAAGGACAACAGAACAAGGAGGATGCCGGCGATCCGTATCTTAGACCTCCCCCAGGGTTCGAATACATCGAAATCCAACCTGAAATCGAGGTCGAGAACAAACTGAAGCGGTTGGAGGAAATGCTCACACGAATCCCCGGAGTTCCCACCCCCATTCGCAAAGCGGCCCCAACGAGCTTCGCAGATTCACCCTTTACAGAGGAAATCAGCCTTGTGGAGATGCCTCCGAAGTTTACCTTCCCATCTATAAAACTGTTCGATGGCACTGCCGACCCCGACGACCACATAACACAATATAAACAAAGGATGTTCACCACTTCAATCCCATGACAAAGTAGAGAGGCCGGGATGTGTAAGGGGTTCGGAAGCAGCTTATCCGGACCAGCACTCCAATGGTTTACAAGTCTACCAAACTCATCGATCTCCACCTTCACTCAACTCAACGACCTGTTCGTTGAGCAATTCGCTAGTAGCCGGAAGATCGAGAAACACGCCGACGATCTCTACACAGTGATCCAAAAACCAGAGGAAACCCTACGAAGCTTTGTAGGACGATTCAACAGAGAAAAAGTAGCGATCCCGGATGCAATGTCGACACCGCCGTGTCGGCCTTCAGAAAATGCTTAAAAAGGAATTCAGATCTTTACAAAGAATTAACAAAATATCCGTGCAAGACAATGGAAGATGTCCTCGCCAAAGCATGGGCACAAATCAAATGGGAGGAAGACGAAGCAAACTCATCCAAATTCAGACCCCGAAATGATCAACCTCGCAAGGAACACAGGCCTCACATCAGAAACGAGAGGTATCGAGCAGATCCATATCCTCGTTACCCCATATTCGACCCCAGAGATAGAAGATTACCCGAACGCCCAGACAGAAGACTACCCGAATATAATCTCTGCATAACACCTTCGGAAGCCGTAAATACGTTGAAGGGGCTCGGTCAAAATGTCAAATGACCCCCAAAGATGAGAACACCTGATAATGAGCGAGACATGAATAAATTTTGCGACTTCCACAACGACCATGGACATAGAACAGACGACTGCATCGCACTTAGACTTGAGGTGATCGAGCTCCTCAAAAGAGGTCACTTAGCCAATCTCCTGACCTCAAAAGGAAGAGAAAATTGGAATAGAAGAGACAATCATACGGGAACTCAGCCTGTCGAACCCCCGAGAATCGATCGAATGCTAAATTGCATATTCGGGGGTTCGGAGATCCGTGGCATCTCCCAGTCATCAGCGAAGAGGCATTGTCGGTCCCTCAAATATACAACGAACATACCTAAAGAAGCAAAACCTGATGATCAGACAACCCTCAGCTTCTCTAGTAGTGAAGTATCTGAACTCTCACTCCCACACCACGATGCACTAGTTATTTCACTTTTAATATCGAACTGTCTAATCAAACGAACTCTCATCGATAACGGGAGTTCCTCTAATGTGATCTTCCTTAGCACTTTAAAAGAAATGCAGGTGAAAGAAACAGATATCGTGAAGAGATATACAACATTGATCGGTTTCAGCGGAGAACATAAAACAACCTTAGGAGAAATCACGCTTCCCACTTACATTGAAGGGCTCAACCTCCTCATAAAATTTCAGATAATAGACGCACCGTCAGCGTACAACGTGATTATGGGACGACCCTGGATCCATGAACTTCGAGTAGTACCCTCAACATATCACGAAATCATGAAGTTCACTACCCCATGGAGAGTCCGATCGGTACGAGGAGAACAGATCTCGTTAAGAGAATGCTACGTCACTACATTCAAACAGAAAGTATTCATCGAGGTTAACCAGATAGAGGTCGGCTCAACCTCATCAAGCCCTAAAGATCGAAGTTACGAAGAACCAAAAGTTGAAGACCTCGACGAAATACATATTCATCCCGAACACCCAGATCATAAAGTATCCATCAGGTCCAGATTAACCTCAGACATCAAGGAGCTATTGATCGAATTCCTCAAAGAACATCACGACTGCTTTGCATGGTCGTTCGAGGATATAATAGGTATCAACCCCTTCATTATAACTCACAAATTGCAGATAGACCCGGGAAAAACCCCAATCAAGCAAAAAAGATGCAAATTCGCCCCGGAAAGAAACAAAATTGTGGATGAAAAAGTCAACAAACTATTAAAGAACGGACATATCCGCAAAGTCCATTATCTTGAATGGTTAGCCAACGTCGTAGTGGTAAAAAAGAAGAACGGAAAGAACCGTTTATGCATAGACTTCACCGACCTCAACCAAGCGTGCCCTAAAGATTCTTTTTCCCTACCACATATAGATGCACTAGTCGATGCAACGGCAGGCCACGAGCTCATGAGCTTCATGGACGCATTCTCAGGATACAATCAAATATTAATGCACCACGAAGACCAAGAAAAAACAACATTCATTACACATCAAGGTATGTTCTGTTATAAAGTTATGCCTTTTGGACTAAAAAATGCAGGTGCAACATACCAAAGGTTGGTAAATCGAATGTTCGAAGAACTCATCGGGATAACAATGGAGGTATATATCGATGACATGTTAGTTAAATCAGTACGGGCTCAAAACCATGTCATGCATCTACAACGAACCTTTGAAGTCTTACGACGATACAACATGAAGTTGAACCCCACCAAATGCGCTTTTGGAGTAACTTCTGGGAAATTCCTGGGATATCTAGTAACAAAAAGAGGAATCGAAGCCGACCCCAGCCAGATCAGGGCAGTCCGAAACATCCAACATCCCAAGAACCCTAAAGACGTCCAAAAACTGACCGGTCGGTTAGCAGCTCTTAACCGCTTCATATCCAAATATTCAGAAAAAAGTCGAGCGTTCTTCCAGACTCTACGAAAAAACAAAAACTTCGAATGGACTCCGGAATGCGCCAAAGCCCTCGAAGACCTTAAGAAATATCTCGCAAGTCCACCTCTTCTATCCAAACCAATCGACGGAGAGATACTCCTTATTTATTTATCTGTTTCTACTAACTCTATCAGTGCAGTCCTTGTTAGAGAAGATGAGGAAAGACAACACCCCGTATACTACACCAGCCGATCGCTGCTAGATGCCGAGACCAGATATCCATAGCTCGAAAAGTTGGCCTTAGCACTTGTAATGACTTCCAGGAAAATGAAACCCTACTTTCAAAGTCATTCAATAAAAGTAGTTACAGAGTTCCCCTTAAGAGCAATATTAAGAAAACCAGACCTCGCGGGAAGATTATCAAAATGGGCCATCGAACTCGGGGAGTACGATATTGACTTCGTTCCACGAACATCAATTAAGTCACAAGTCCTATCAGATTTCATTGCAGACTTTTTCTATGATCCAGAAAAAAGAGTACTAACAAGCCTCGAAGATAATGATTCTAGTACTGGACTCTTCAAGTCGATGGATCCAGCACTTCGAAGGGGAGTGGAATGGGCTTAGTACTAACTGATCCAGAAGGAATAATCACAGAAAGATCTATTCGATGTGGATTCAAAACCACCAACAACGAGGCTGAATATGAGGCCCTCATAGCAGGATTAAATCTGGCAGCCGACATAGGCGCTAAAAAACTTCGAGACATGAGCGATTCGCAATTGATAATAAATCAGTTTGAAGGTGAATTTCAGGCAAAAGATTCAAGGATGGTATCGTACCTCGCGGTCGCAAAATAAGCAGCAACCAAGTTCGAAAAAATCGAAGCCCAACACATCACCAGAGAGGAAAACCGCCATGCCGACGCATTAGCTAATCTGGGATCAGCCATACAAACGAACCAGGATAAAAACATCCAAATCCTATATGCCAAATGGCCCGCTGTATGGAAAGGTGACAACCCCGAAGTCCTCCCAATAGACATCGAGATAAACTGGATGACCCCCTTATGCAGATTCCTAACAGAAAATGAACTACCCGAAAAGCCTATCGAAGCAAGACGAATACAGGCCAAAGCTCCAAAATTCGCCATGATTTCTGGATCCTTATACAGAAAATCATTTTCAGGACCATACTTGAAATGTGTAAGCCCCATCCAAGCAAAGTATATTCTAGCCGAGCTCCATAACGGCGAATGCGGGAACCATTCAGGACACAAAAGCCTGGCTAACCGAACATTGACAGCCGGCTTTTACTGGCCAACTATGAGGGAGGACGCCAAAAACTATGCCAAAAAATGTGACAGGTGTCAAAGGTTTGCCCAAACAAATCATATGCCACCAGAACCCCTACATACAACATCCATACCTTGGTCGTTCATGAAATGGGGAATGGATATCGTGAGACCACTACCGAAGGGATCGAATCAGAAATGTTTCATTTTGGTCGTGACTGATTACTTCACCAAATGGGCCGAGGCAGAGGCCTTCACACGAATAAGGGATATCGAGGTATGTAATTTTTTATGGAAATATGTTATTTGCAGGTTCGGAGTCCCTAATGAAATAGTCACCGACAATGGCCCCCAATTTATAAGTTCGAAATTCCAAGACTTTTGTCACCATTGGAACGTCAAACTCTCTTTCTCCACACCAAGACATCCGGCCTCGAACGATCAAGCCGAAGCTACTAACAAAATAATATTGAATACCTTGAAGAAGAGATTCCCTGAACACAAAGGACAATGGGTCGAACAGCTCCCAGGAGTCCTTTGGTCTTACCGGACCACCGCACGAACCGCTACAGGGGAAACTCCTTATGCTCTCACCTACGGTTCCGAAGCGGTCCTCCCGGCAGAAGCAGAAATAGGATCAGCAAGAACTCATTAGTCGGGCAGAACCAACGACTCCGATCTCAAAATCAACCTTGACACCATAGACGAACTCAGAGATAAGGCCGCAATAAAAATATCTGCCTACCAATAGAAAATAAAGAGACATTTTGATAAGAACACAAGACTAAGGACGTTAAAGGCATGAGATTGGGTGCTAAGGAAGGTATTTCAGAACACAAAAGAAGTCGGAGCAGAAAAACTAGCCCCGAATTGGGAAGGTCCCTATGAGATCGAGAAGGTCATAGGGAATGGAGCTTACAAACTTCGATCTAAAGAAGGACGTTCGATAACCAACAGCTGGAACGCCATCCACTTGAAACAGTATCATTTCTAAACTCTTCGACCTTCTATTCCTTTTTTATTCTTCTTTTAAAAGGATTTGTTTACTGACTTGAGCGTCGGAGTAACTAACAGAACCCGAAGCACAGGGTTCACTACCGGCAAAAGTCTAGAAGGCGTCGACCTCAAAGTCAATCTCACGAACGAAGAGTAATGTATCGGCTCTTTATTTTTCTTTCAAAATTCTTAATTTTTGTTTACTAACTTGAAAGTCGGAGTAACTAACAGAACCCGAAGCACAGGGTTCCCTACCGGCAAAAGTCTAGAAGGCATCAATCTCGAAGTCAATCTCACGAACGAAGAGTAATGTATCTGCTCTTTATTTTTCTTTCAAAATTCTTAATTTTTATTTACTGACTTGAGCATCGGAGTAACTAACAGAACCCGAAGCACAGGGTTCCCTACCGGCAAAAGTCAAGAAGGCGCCGACCTCAAAGTCAATCTCACGAACGAAGAGGTCCCCAATTCACGAAAGACGTCGGCCTCAAAATCAGTTTTGCGAACGAAGAAACCCAAAGTCCAAGGGTCCTCCCCATTTCTGTTTTTGAGCGAATTCAAGAGGATAAAGCATAGACAGACCTAAACAAGCAGGGCTTACACCTCACACATAATCTTTTTTGGTTAAATTTCAGGTCGAATCCTTAGAAGAAAACCAAAACTATTTGTAGACCATCACAACATCACAAAAGCAATCAGATATAGACGTCACATGATGATCCCATTCAAGAAAGAAATATACAAAATGTCAGTGGATGTTTGAAACTTGTTCTTAAAACTTTTACAAAAGAAAACAAAAAAATAATAAAAGATCTACAAAGGGTCCTCTACTCCCTTCTCGACCTCCGAAGTGGCCGTCTTCGCAGCATCTTCCCCGACCTTGGCCCTCTTCTCTCTGTCAGCCCCATCCGTAGAATCCTTGGCCGCCTCAGTCTCCACCTCGTCATTGGCCTCAAGGAAGGAAAGGTCGAGATCGGGCATCTTCTCCTTGATGACCTCGACCACAGCAGAGCCCCCTTCCTGGTAAAAGAGTTCCTTATAAGGTTCGAACTCGATGGAATCAACCAACGAGGAGAATTCTAGGGTCGCATGACGGGCTTCGAGCTCCCCTATTCGTGCCTCAGCAGCAGCTAGCTTCGATTTAAGGGAAGCCTTCGAGATCTCGAGCCAGGCTTGGTGATCCAAAGCCCGGTCAAGCTACGTCTGAGCTCCGGCAGCCAACGCACGAGCCGAGTCCCGCTCCATGAGTAGGGCTGACTTCTCAGCAGCGAAGTCACGCCTCTCCTCGGTGATTCTCTCTTGCTCCTCAGACAGCTCCATCAGCCTCTTCTCGAGGCCCTTAGCATGCCCCGAGACTCGACTCCGGAGCTAGTATTGGCAAAAGAAGGCCTATAACATAGTAGGCCACTCCAAGTCAAATATCCATTTAAGCACATAGTATGAAGTAAAAAAAAACAGAGATAGATAAAAGGAGTGAAATAAACCTTCGACAGCATCTGGAAGACGAGGCGAGTCTGCTCCTCCAAACCATCCCTTTCGAACTCTAGAGGAGAACAGCCATCTGCGATTGCGGACTGAACATCCAGAAGGAAAGGCCTCAGAGGCACCTTTAGACTGCTCGACCCCTTCGAAGCCTTCTTGATTTTGAGAGATTTTCTACCTTGAGAAAGTCTCTTGGAATATGTTCTATTTAATTAGTTCTTTTTGTTTACTGATGTTGAACTCGATGTGAGTTCTTTTTATCAACATCAGTTGTTTATCATATTATTTATTTATTTTAAGTTATTTCTTTTAAGTATAATTCAAGGCTTACTTAATGAAATTATTGTGTTTCTGCTTTTATTTAACAAAATCAGCTACTTGAAATTCTATGTATGTGTTTGTGAATGAAATACCCGTAATTCTATAAGGTGAATTATAGTTGGGTTTATTCACTTTTTGTCTGTGTTGTAGCTGATGTTGTGACCAATATTGCAGAGAAACGATATACTTCAGAAATTACAAGTCTCGAATTATATCTTTTTGTGTTTTTCTTTCTCCGTTGTTTGATTTAAAAAAAACAGAAAATATTTTCGGGCCCACAAATATTCATTTTTTTGAATTTTTGTGATAAGTACTCGACTTGATAAGGTGTATCCCTATCCACTAGTTCCAAATTTTTAATTATTTTAAAAAACAAAAAATGGGTGATGTGACAATTGGGAAGTTTCGATTTTTGAGGGTGAGAGGTATATCATCTCATTTTTGAAATTTTTTTTTCTCTCATTCTCGAAGCCCTTTCGTCTCCCACTCTTTGTCTCTTCTTTTTTCAAGCTTTTTGCAGAATATCAATGGCGGAACCCAAGGATCTCTCTGCCATGTTCGAAATGATGAAACAAATGTTCGAGAAGACCATGGGTACTCCATCTTCTGCCTCGGGTCTTGTTGGAACATCTGTTATCACTCTCTCTGCCATATCAACTCCTGCTGTCATGGCAACAGCCGAAATAACTCCAGAAAAACCAAAATCCGAGTCCAACAAACCCTCATCTTCTCCAACAACACATGCAGACACTGCCATGGATGAAGCTGAAGCTCCTATTTCCACTCTGGTGCTAAACCCCACTCCGCTCCAACAAGTCAGTCTAGGCGATGAAGATAACCCTATTGATCCAGATCTAGGGTTACATACTAGATCTTTAGCCAAGAAAAAGAAAAGTTGCCCTACTCGCAAGTCTAAACGACTTCACGACCAACAAGGTTCGGTCAAGAAAGAGGGCGGTGAGGGTTCAAGCAAAAAGGCTAGGAGAACTTTGAAAATGGTGGAGAAACCTGAAAGATCCCTGAAGGATGAGTCCGATGACGAAGTGAATCCCCCTGACACCTCTCTCGATAATGTTGTTGGTGACGTGGAAGCCAATGTTGAACAGTAAGAGAAGTCTATCCCTGCAATTCCAGAAGTCAATGTTCCTGAAAAGCCTGCATCCTCACAAGAGATGGTCTCTTCTGGCACAGCCAATGAGATAGTCTCTCCATCTCCCACTCATTCAGCCGATGTCAAAGATGATGCTGATTCTGGTGATTCTGAACCAGTCTATCCCCTAGGTTCCCCACACGATGTTTTTTCTGCTTTCAGTAAGACTTTCTACTCCCAATATGCAAAAACACTTCATAAAACTGTTATTCTTCGCCCCACTCGTGTCGAAAAATAAATTGATGTGCTTAGTTTTAAGAAGTATGGGATGGATGTTTTCTTGAAAGAAAGGAGTCTCTGGAAATCTGTCACTGAATTATCATCTTTTAAACCTGATGTTATTGCTGAATTTTATGTGAATGTGTCTCCTGAGATGGGTGATAAGTCTAAGAGCAAATTTGGGGAGGTTTATATGTGAGATAAAATCTATGTTTTTAACCCCATGTTGATCAACAAATTCTTGGGTCTGGGTAATGATTCTGATGTTGTTAGCCTAGATTTAATTGATGATGTTCTTGGGACTGTTACTGGTGGTTTGGTGACTAAGTGGACTAACAAAATTTCCACTTCCAAGCTCACATTTTTCTACTATATTTTACACAAATTGATTGTGTGTAATTAGTTACCCACCACCAACACTTCAGTCCTCACTGTTGATCAAGCCATCTTGCTCTTTAAACTTGGCACAAAAATCCTTTTCAATCTCGGAGAATGCATTTTTGATTGCATGTTAAAGTCGGCTGCAAAGACAAGGAGTCCTTTCTATACAAAAAGAGGGAGTAGCTGCTGCTAAGGATATTGCTGGTGATGTTGGTGTTGACAGGGAGAAGGGTGAAAACCATATTGCCAAGGCAAATGGGAAGAAGAAAATATGAATTTTCTTTGTCAAAAACAATTTAATTTCATGGTTATGTATTGTGCTGGACACAATTTTATTTTGGATGTGTTTACATCCTTGTTGGTTTTTAATGTGCCGGACACATATCTATTTCTATTGTTGGGTATCCATGGTTGGATATCCTTGGATATTTAGTTTTTAATCATCAGCATGGTTTGATGATTTTGTTATATAAATTATGTTCGCATATTTTCTTATGTGGTGTTTTTGTTGAGTATGATCTCAACATAGTGATTGTTTTCGCATGTTTTAAGATATGTGTTATTTGCTGTGTTGAGAATGTTCTCAACATTTTATTTTTGTACAGGGGTAAATACCTAACATTGTTGTATACTATTGTATAGGGGATTATACCCACTAACATTGTATATTTGTTTTACAGTTAATATCTTAAGGGGGAGCAGACCTTAAGGGGGAGTTTTTGAAACTCCAATATTTTTTATCGTATTCCGCTGCGGCTCTAATCATGTATAAATTGAGCTTTATGTTTTGTGCAGAAATGATAAGCTTAAGGGAGAGATTGTTGAGTATGACGTGTTCCAGATGATGTTATCACTTCGCTAATAACATTGCAATCAATGTCGTATCTAATGTTGTTCGTCATTCTCGTCACATCGAGTATAACCCTCGAAACTTTAATCTTATCCTTTCCTAGTATTTTGAATTAATTTATTTTAAATTAATTTGAATATATTGTGATATTTATCACATTTTTATTTCCACGTTTTTAGGGATTTATTAGATATTTTATTTTGATTTAAAAGTGGATAAAGTTTGATTTTGACTTGTTCAAAGTCTGTTCCGGATTTCATGGGGACGTGAAGTTCTCACTCCTTCTTCGACACTAACTATTGCAGAAGATCATGGGTCACTGGAGTAACTACTACTATTGCACGATGTTGAAGAATGTGTGCCACGCAATGCAGAAGATGGTTATCTCAAGTCCACTTCAGCAATGGGTAGTGGAAGACGGTCGATCCAAGTCCAAGTATCTTGGATTCGTGGAGCAACTGTCTATACAAGATGGAGGAAGTATTTAAGGTCTCTTTAGACCTTAAAATCATTTATGCAAGCAGGTTATCACCGTGGTTTGTGAGAAGTTCTGAATCTTGCATCTAGTGTCATCTCTGAAATCCAAGACATCTTCCTCGATATCTGCTTAGCGTCCCAATCAGCTGGAGACTTTCATTCCAATTATGTGTGTAGATTAGATAGTTAACTTTGAGAAGTCTAGGATTTAGAGTGACTTGGTGTAATCTATCTATATGTTTAGATAGGTTTGATTTTGAGTGATTATTCGAGTGAGTGAAGCTAGGATAGTCCTCTGTATGTTTTATGCAGTGTTGTCAAATGAGTGAACCGAGACAACATCAGCATTGTTTTTGTATTTCACTTGCGATAGTGCATTTCGCTTTGTGGCAATCACACACCGTAAGGAGTGTGATTTAAAATTTATTTTGTGCAAAGTGTTGTTTACGTTTCTATTGTATGTTGAAGGCAATGTGGTAACACTAGCTTCAACATTTCATTTAACTTTGCAATTTACATCCGAATTCACATTGTTTCAGGCAACAAATTCTAACAGAATCCATGCCTTCTTTTGAGAAGTAGAAAGATAACTCTCTCATTTGTTAATTCTGGAACTAAGTGATTTAAGATCTCTAATTTATAAATCATTGCTCACTGGTGAATTAATGGTAAATGAAGAAAATAAATAATTGAAGAGGTTAACGGATATTACCTGTCTTCAGTTATGAATTATCTATGGAGGATTAATTTATATGAAATGATTAAATCAATGGACTACTCAAATTCGTAGAGTAAACATGTTCTATAATTAAAGAGAGTGCAATTCTGAATTTTTAGTGGAATAATATCAGAATTAATAAAGTCAAATAAATTAATTAAAGAGTTTAATTATTTATTTGATTTATTGGAGCTCTTGATTATAGGTCCATGGTCCCCGGTTTTCCTTCCTATATTATTGACGGGTTAATAATAATATTTAAGTTCCTAAAATGTTATGAAAAATAAGTTTTCATAAAATTTGGGCTTATGTGTAAATATTAGTTAATTCCATGAATATATGATATTCCATAGTTTGACTGTGCTATGAATTATATAAATATAAGATATTTATATTATTCACATATTAGTAATAATTAATAATTATTTAAGATAATTAATAATTTGTTTCATTATCTACATAATTCTGAATCGATTTAAAATAGAAAATTGATATGTATTGGGATTTGACCTAAATCTAACTATAAATATAACATAACAGATGAAGAACCACAGACTCCGAATTAAATAGTTCACGTGAGACGTGAATTAATTTTGAAAGAAAATGGCCAAAGAATTGATTCATGCCAAGAATCAATTCACGACAATTGTAATTTCTTTAAATCAAAAAGATTGACTTTGATTCTTCTTTTGTGTTCATATATTTAATTCATTTTAAATATCATCCCAATACTATAGATTAATTCTACGATTTCATGTATTGAAATAATTGTAAGAAAATTAAGTTAAGAACTTAATAGATTTATTTTGGTTCCCACTCATTGTAGTTCAAAGGGAGAATCGAATCGAAAGATCATGGTGTTTATGAGCTTCAAGATTGAAAGGTCGAACGAAGAAGGCGAATGAGATTTAAGAAAATGTAGTTTCTTTTTCTCTTCTTTAGTATTAAATAAATTTAATTTACATGGATATTATGTTCTTATATTACGATCTATGCTGATTTATCCCGCTTTCATTCCCATTAGATTTGATCGAAAACACAGATATAATTCGACCTGAAATTATTTCCGATCGATTTAATTTTCAACACCAAATGCTCACTTGACATCTTTTCTTGCAGACTTTTGCATTTGCTTGAATAACATTTTCTTGGGTTCATAAGTAGAATGAAAACTCTTGACAAAAACTGCTCATTCTGGTTAAATTCTATCTCTATGATAATATCATCTATTATATTGTCTAGCATTCACCGTAAAATTAATTGACGGTGCTTTCCCTTGGATCACCTCATTGAACAAAGGTGATTGATAAAGCACATTGAGATCATTATTTGACCGGCGACTCCAAAATATGCATGTCATATCCATAAATTTGCCGATGCAACCACTTCAAGCATTAGTGTTGGACTTCCATGATCACCCCAGGTAAACTGACCTTTCCACACAATCGAACAATTTTTCCATTCCCAATGCATATAATCAAGGCTACCTAACATCCCAAGAAACCCATGTCTCTGCTCATGCATATGGATCAAACACCGACAGTCATCAACATCGAATTTTCTTAAGTACCTTTCCCCAAATACATTAATAATACATCGGCAAAAGTTGAACAAATATTCAATTGCAGTCGTTTTCGCAATTTCCGCAACTCGGAGATACTCATCGTAATGGTCGGTGGGACCTCCATATGCTAATTGATGGATAGATACTGTAGATTTTTGAAGTGGTGAGAAACCCACTCTCCATGTTGCATCCTCCTTCGGACGAAAATATTTATCGTGCGCTTGCAAAGCATTGACTATGCGGATGAATAAGTCTCTAACCATTTGAAAACAGTGTCGAAACACATCATTTAGCCATCGAGGATTTTCAGAGAAGTAATCCCTAAAAAGCCAAGCGTCAACTGCTTCATGATCTTGATGAATATATCTTCTTGTTCTTCGAGTTCTGGTGGAAGAACTTGCTACACTTTTAAGAAGCTTGTGTTGTTATTCGAGAATTTTGATGAACATTTTATTATCTGCATCATCAGCTAAAAACCTTGCTAGTGTTTCAAGATTGTTGTTGAGATTGGGCTCAGGAGACATTGTATAACTTAAAGTACGGATGGAAGATATGTGAAATTTGGAGAAAAGAGAATTGCGAAGAGATATAAGTTTGCAAAGAAAAATGAGTTGTGTGGATACATATAAAGTATACCCACTTATATATATATATATAAACTAGTTGACAAAGGTTATTTTCGTACTAAAAAATTATTTTGTGGGTGATATTTGGCAACATATACATTATTTAAAGAGTTAGCAATAGCTGGAAACAACTATATTTCATAGATTAGCTGACAACACGACTTTTGTATAGATTAGCTGATAATACTTTTTGTATAGATTAGCTAACAGCACATATTTTAATAAATCATGATATAATAAATTTCAATAAAACCACATTACATGAAGTACAACACATTACATAAATTATAATAAAACAATACTTACATAAGCATAAATAAAAACACCCTACTACGTATAAATTAAAAACAGAAATAAATGACACCACATAAACATAAATAAGACTAATACGAGATACAAAGACTGGATTACTGGATTCTCCATTTCTTCTTGATATCTTTGAGCATCATCATGTGTGCTTGAAGTGCGATCGGGTTCATTCCAGTGGTATCCTTAGTGAGTACAAGATACTTATTAAATATGTTGAGATCTTTGATATCTTGGATTCTGCCCTATTGAATAGTTTCATATCTATACATGTTATTTGAGATGATCATTTTAACTTCATTGAAAGACTCATCACTTTTTGTCTTGTCTTTCTTCTTTGCTATTTTTTGACCAGTTGGACCAACACGTTCTTCAACAGTGTCCTTGTTGTTGGAGGATGGTGTATAAGTTCCTGATACAGAAATTTTCAATTTTTTTTACCTCGATGATCTCGATCACCTGGGTTTGACCACTTCGGAAGTCCTTTAGAATTTGCCACATGCTTAACAGTTTAAAAGATTTATTGTTGTTTTTGTGCTCCCATTTCTTCAGTGCCTCTATGAGTATATCAGTGTCATTATGACCACTTCCCCAACCTTGCTTCACATAAATATATTCCGCATTAAAGGAATTCACACTTCTTTGTGTTGTATTGAAATGCGTCTTCATTGCTTTTCAATATGTCACTGGAGTGTTAGTGAGATGATTTTTATTGTATTCTTTTGCAATTCTTTTCCATATTTTTTCCAATTTTTTATCAGTGCCAACCATTGGATCTTCGTTGATGCTAATAAAACACTTTGCAAAAATCTCATTTTCTTTGCAGATACAGGTCTATCTTGTCCTCCTTCGTTGCACGACATTGTCTTCATCAACATCATCAAAATCCGATTTCGGGTTAATGTTCTCAATCCCTGGTGGTGATGAATGTGATGGGAAATGAGAACTTTGCTCAAAAGTTGGAGTTGCAGATTCCTTATCAGTACTAGTTGTATCTATATGAGCCCTTTTTTATCGATTTTGAAGACATTTCCACTAGACTTCCATAAGACAATCCGTGTGGAGGGGGCATAAAGGGAGGATATTGATAACAGTCTGATGGATACATCATATATGGAGCTCTTGGTGGATAAAAATTCAGGAGATGAAATTTTTTATTTGAATGAGGGTTGTTGAAATGTTGTGGAGTAATATTGGAACTTTGAGGAGGTAGTTATTGGAGTTTTTTTCTGGATTGGATGAATTGAACAAGTTCTCCCAAAGATTTCTATCCATTCGAAAGTTTGAAAAATAAATTATAGAACTTTGAAATTCGATAGAAGATATTTGATTTGTTTTCCAATCAATCTATTTTATAGGAAAAATTTAGATATAAAAATAAAAATATTTGTGATAAAAAAAAATTGTGACAAGATCATACAATGTCATGCATACAGTGATAGAGTTTTGCAAATTGAAGAAGAAGCAAAATCAGAAAGAGAAATCAATACAAAATTTGTGACATGACCATAAAATGACAAAGTGTTGAAAATTAAAATTGCAAAGTTCAAAAAAATTACTATAGTTATTTAATTTTGTAGATGTTGCAAATTAAAATATATGTTATTTTTATCAAAAAAATTATAGCAATTAATTATTTTTCGGAATGTATAGCAATTAATTATAGCAAGCAAATGACAATTAATTATTTTTTATTGATATTAGTATTTTTTTTTCAAACATTGATATATATTATAATATACAATATTTAGAAAAATATAAAATATATTTTTTGATATAAAATAATATAAAACATTGATATAAATTAAAAAAATTGAAAGAATTGAAATTTGTAAAATGAAAACAAAAAGAAAAGAATGAAGTAGAAAAGAAAAGAAAATAATAAAATGTTTAAAAATAAAATATAGGAAACATGTTGGCTCACATGCAGAATTTTTAATTTGCCTCTTCTCACATCCCTTCTCTCTTTTTGGTCCAAATTTGAGTACAATTCAAATTTGAGTACATAGAATTGTATTCAAATTTCATTTAGCTTTTTTTTACTTTTGGCCACAATGTTTTGTACATGATTTTGAGTACAAAAAATCTATTTTGTACCCAATATTTCGGCCCATTGTGGGTGCTCTTACAAAGATGTGTCACATTAGAGAAGGCTAATCGTGGTGAGGAACATATTATTTTATTCCGATATGAGAAGTTATCAGATTTATATCATGCATGTGGTCGAGTTGGCCATGTATTATGATATTTTTATGATGCCTCATTGAATAAAACTTATTTAGCTCTTGGACAATGGTTGAGAGCGAGTAGAATGGTGGAGAGTCGAAGGTTGCAAGGGAGTACGTGGGTTTCTCAAGGGGACATGGTCCATTTAGTGGAGAGGATCAAATTGTGCAGAGGGAGAAACTTTCAGTGAGGAGAAAGATGGCGGTAGTCATGTAGCGAAGAATGAGGTTGGTTTTAAGGAAGATAAGGGTGATAGACGTAGTGGAGCATTTGTTGTGTTTCACGTGGTCTCCAAGGGATTGGTAAATGAAGACGCTAACTATACTGTTTCAGATGGAATATGGAGGAGGTGGATATAGAGTTGAGGGAAGAAAGAATGTAAGGGTCGTCTATTGGAGAATAGTAATGATGGAAGAAAGGGAAAATATGGTTGTAGTCTTGTAGATAGGAATATGGAAGTAACTTTACCTCTGAAGCAGAAAATCAGAAGTGGAAATGATAGACTCTGGAGAGAAGAGCTCGAGAGAAAAAAGAAGAGACCTAGAAATGACCAAGACATTGTGGTAGGGTTGGGAAAAAAAGGAGAGAGAAGAGCAAGAACGGAATGAGATGGAAGATTGTCATGGCAGTGAGGGAAAGAAACTAAACATGGAGAGATAAGTTATTTAATGAAAGGTTGGCAATAACAGCGGAGATTGAGGCTTATCTCTACCAAGCCTAATTAATGAATGTGTTGATTTGGAATACCCGTGGTCTGAGGAGTAGGCGGGCATTCCATGAGCTGGGGAGGTTCCTGAGTGATCGGCACTTAGTGTGGTTTTCATTAGTGAAATGAAAATCTGTGGGAAGATGTGTGAGAGATGTAAATTTTTGTTTAAGTTTGATGGCTTATTTTGGGTGGATGTTGTAAGGAGTAGTGGATGAATGATAATAATGTGGAAAGCTCCTATGGATGTAACTATCAAATCATATTCCCAATGACATGTTGATTGTTTGATGCAAGGTAATCATACACAATGGAGATTTACATGATTTTATGGGATCATGATCCTACACGGATGAAGTTTTCTTAAGAATTCTTGTGAAGCTTGGCAAATACTGATCATGAGGATGTCATGTCATGGTTGGGATGAGGAGATTTTAATGAAATATGGGAAAAGAAAGGAACAATCTATGGGCTTATGGTCATATTGAAGGGTTCAGACATGCTTTAGAAGATTATGGATTAGAAGTTATGGTGGATAAGAATACGAGGTTTACATAGCATAATAACAGGGGAAGGTAATATTGTAGTTTAGGAGAGATTAGATCGTTTCACAGTGAATAAAGGCAGGAAAGAGTTGTGTACTCAGAGCACGATTAATGTTTTGGATTATTGTGGCTCTAATCACAGACCGATCCACTTAACTTTTGAGTTTGGAATAGTCATACAAGTTTTAAAATGAAACAAAAGATTTCATTACGAAGGCAAATGGTTTTTAGAACTTTCATTTGTTCTAGATTTTCTATTTCAATGGGATATGATAAAAATAACTCCGTCAATAGCAAATAAGTTGGGACTTTGTAAGATGTTTTCTCAACATTGGGCAGGGAGTAATTTGATGGACTAGGAAAAAAGATTGCCTAGTTACGAAAGCAGCAAACAAATTGGCTTAATATGGCATTTTCAAAAAATATCGAACAAATGGTTCAGATTTGTGCAAGGAAATTGAGCACCTGATGGACTTGGAAGAGAGTCATTAGAAGGTAAGGGCGCAAACAAATTGATTAGCGCAAGAGGATACAAACAGGCTATCTTTTCATGTCTATACATCGGCGAGACATAAGAGAAATACAATTGAATGAATAGTACGGAAAAAATGGTACTTGAGTATCGGAGAAGAGAAACACGCTAGTTATTGATGAAGTTTTGAGTGTTGTTAAAATGGTACTTGGAGAAAATAGTCAGGCAATGCTTGATAGACTGTCCATTTAGGGAGAATTGAAGCATGCTCTAGCTGAAATTAAGGGTAAGCAAAAAATCCTGAAACCCGAGAACTGAACCGAATCGAATCGAATTAGTTCGGTTCTTTTCAAAATTCAGTCCGGTTCAAAAAAAATTCTAGCTAGCAAAAATTCAATTTTTGATTTTGGTTCAATCCAGTGAGAAAATACCCGACTTGGACCCAAAAATCAAATATATATATATATATATATCATTAATAAAATTAAATAAAAATTTCTAAGAATAAAACACTCCACCAAGCCAAGCCCTAATTTCAGTCTTCACACAAACTGTATTTGTATTTGTTGAACTTAAATCTTGATGATTAACCAGAGTGCTTTCATTTCTAGCCAACATATTACGGATAACATTACGGTGGGATTTGAATGCATGCATTGGATTCAAAATAAAGGAAGAGAGACTAGTTATGTTGCACTGAAATTGGATATGAGCAAGGACTATGATCGCGTGGAATGGAGGTTTCTTGAGGATATGCTCTGGAGAATGTTATTTCTGGAAAAATTTGTTAATTAAGCTTATAATGAGGTGCATTGAATCAGTACCATATTCCTATGTTATTAATGGTAACATTTATGAAAGTTTAAAGTCATCATGAAATGTCCCACATCGGTGGAAGAACGAAAGTATGATGAATATATAAGTGGGCTTAATGAACTCTCTAGCAACTTGGGTTAACCATTTTAGCAATGTGAAGATGGATGTCAAATAGTTGTTAGCGGAGCCCGTTGTTTCATTGTTTGGCTCACCCCCATAGGCCTGGAGAGTTACAAATAGTATCAGAGCCAACTCCGAGTGCACTCAATCGGTCCCTGAAGCCAATTCAGGTGTGCTCAAAAGAAGCACAATGAGGACATCGTTTCTCCAATGTAGGAGAATGTAATGTCACTTATTGGTGGGAGAATAAAAGTGTGATGAATATATAAGTGAGCTCAATGGACTCTCTAGCAATTTGGGCTAATCATTTTGACAATGCGATGACGGATATCAAGTAGTTGCTAACAGAGTCTATTGTGTCATCATTTCATTGTTGAGCCCCACCCCGATGGGCCTGGGGAGTTACACATCGCAAGGTATCCGACAGGGGGATTCGCTGTCGCCATTGATGTTTATTATTTGTGCACAAGGTGGGGATTCATGGTCGCCATTGATGTTTATTATTTGTGCACAAGGTTTTTCTTCAGTTGTGCATGAGTTATGTCGGAAGGAGTCTCCGCAGCCAATTCAATTTGTTGTGTAAGAGTCGTCTATTTTCCGCTTATTTTTTGCAAATGATAATCTTTTTTTTTTCAAGCAAATGAGGGGGCAAGTAAGGAATTGAAGAAGGGGCTGATTAAGTGCAATAAGGCTTCGAGATAGTCCATTAATTTTGATAAGTCTTAAATTTTTTTTAACCCTTTAACGTCGACAAGTGTTATCCAAAGGACCCAAGAGGTATTGGATGTGCAAGTGGTTGAAGTGCATTATGTTTATTTGGGGCTGCCAATAATAACTATGCGAAATTAAAAAAAAGTCCAATTTCGATATATTCGGGATAAAGTGGTGAAAAAAGTAACTAGTTGGCAGAACAAGTTATTCTCAACCGGTGGGAAATAGGTTCTTATTAAATCAATGATAGAAGCAATTTCATCTTATGCAATGACGTGTTTTTTGCTTCCAGATTCTATTTGTAATGATATTGATGGTATGTGTGCTCGTTATTAGTAGAGGTCTTGGAAGACAAAAGAAAGATGCATTAGACTAGTTGGCCAAAGTTGTGTTGCCCTAAAGATCAAGGAGGATTGGGATTTAAAAATCTTCAATGTTTTAATAAGGCACTCCTTGCTAAACAAGTTTGGAAAATTATGAAACAACTAGAGTGCTTCCCGGCACAGGTGCGGGATCAAAATAATTTAGAAATGGGTCAATTTTGGAAACTAACATTGGATCAGACATTTCTTATGTTTAGAGATCTATTTGTTGGAATGTTTCTCTTTCATGATAATTTTGTTGGTGAATTATAGTAGGGGTTGAAGATAACAAGGTTTAAAGCAGATCAATCTATGAAGGTGGATAAATTTATTACGGAGGAGCGTGAGTGGGATGAAGTTGAGCTAAGACGGGTCTTTTGGCCATTTGTGGTGGACTGTATTACTCGTATTCATATTCCTATAAAGAGGAAAGATCAGTGTACTTGGAAGTTTGAGGAGAAAGGCCAATACATTGTGAAGAGCGTATATTTGATAGAGATTTGGCTACTTTGTTCAACAAGGTTCTATGTTGGGGTCTATTCATAATGACTGGAACAAGTTTGGAATTTAAACATTCCACCAAAAATCAAAGTGTTCTTAAGAATGGCCTATATGGACTTTGTGCCTATGACAATGAACTTGAAGAATCATCATGTGTCACTGGGTAAGCTTTGCAATCGATGTGACAAGATGTAGGGGACATCATGCCATGTTTTATTCGATTGTGAAAGAGTGAAAGACTTTTGGAAGCATACGCATTATTGGCAGATTTTGAAGGCTGAGGAGAACTTTTCCATGATGGATTGCTTGTTCTTTTATATCGCTCTAAAAATGATTCGTAAGTGTATAAGATTAATTATAGCAAAATTAGGTGAGAACATATATCGTATTCACAAGGACTGGCATTCTAATTCTGTTTGGAAAAACCAAACTTTCTATTATAATCTAATTAAGTACTTTGTTATTCTACTTTATCTAGAGACTCGAACTAAGGGTTTTAACTTAATTAAACTACTGACTGTGCAAATAAACAGATAAATAAAGAAAAACTCAAACTAAAAGAACAGTGGAAACTTCAGAGAAAATGCAAACTCTAGAGACTTATACTTCTATGGAATCTGTGGACTTAATTAACACATTTAACCAATTTAGTTCCTAAATTTGTAGGAGAAGCACTTAAATATCTAGTCCCTCACTTCTAAGTAAGTTCTAGACGTGAATTAGGCCCTAGTTTTTATCTTCTGGTCTCAAATTATTTCCTAACTCCAAATGGTCCTTTAGATTTATTCTCATCACGATAACCTACCAATCTTCTGATCTAGCAAATTCGTTAACAAATTAACCTCTTCCGAATGATAATGAATTAACTACACAAGTGCAATTATTGGCCAACCATTCATGCAAGACAATATAAACGATGAAGTATAAACAAACGAATGAAATGAATAGTAGAATCAAGTAAAAACCATAGAATTCCATATTGTACAAAACGCTCTAGAATTTGTAGGAATTTAGTTGTTCATTGCTTGTTCTAATCATAAAATAAACAATTGAAACTAGCATAATGATCATGACAAAAGAAATCATGAAATACAACTTATGGTGCTAAGGATGTCTTGGTGTCATCATAAAAAGGTATTTTTCAAGTAGATGTGGATACATCTATTAAGGAAAAGGTTGGGCGGGTTGATATTGGAGTGGTAGTTAGAGATCTTGAATGGAAAATTTGAGCTGCTTCGGCTAAACCCATTCTTAAGACCTCTTCAATCCTTGATGCTGAAATTAACACAGTGCTCGATAGGGTTGGTTTGTACTTATAGGAAGGTTTGGTACCATGTGTGGTATATTTTGACTCATTATTGGCTATCCATTTGCTCGATAATAGGGTAGAATGTGAGGATTATATTGAGCGGAAGCTTCCACCTTTGGCAAATGCTATTAAATAAGGAGAGATTAACGATTTTAGGCATATGTGTAGAAAAGCTAATGTTTTGGCACATATTCTAGCACAATTTGATGTAGATTCTGAATTTTTTTGTATTTGTACTAATAATTTTCCTCCTTGATTGAGGGAATTAGTTTGGGTAATAAAATGGTTACTTTATTTTTTTAAAAAAAAAGAGCGATGATTATAATAGAGTCGTAAAAAAAAACTCTAAAGTAAAAGTTTTCAATTTCAAATTAACTTAAAACATCTAAAAAGGTTTGTTAAAGAAGTGTTTTTCACCCACCATGAATTTTTATATTTTATATAAAAGTCCTGATGACACATGTTTGGGCGGGAATGTGGATTGCTCACAATGTCATTTTATTGTATTAGATTGGAGAAATTCTAAACAACCCCATTTTACTCTTCACAATTCCCGTTATTT
This sequence comes from Perilla frutescens, assembly GCA_026008535.1. Taxonomy (NCBI): domain Eukaryota; kingdom Viridiplantae; phylum Streptophyta; class Magnoliopsida; order Lamiales; family Lamiaceae; genus Perilla; species Perilla frutescens. The sequence goes on along the minus strand of BRKX01000002.1, from coordinate 38,035,131 downwards.
TATAAAAATATAAATACAAATTTGATAAGATTTTTTTAGCCCTTAACCCCCAACACCTAAAATCTTATCATAATATATACACTATACCCTCCACTCCTTTAAAAACAGGGAAACAATGAAAACATAAAACCATAGCTCTCTTCCATTCTCATCCATTTTTCCTTTGCTACACGTCAATAGCGTGACACCAATATCAGATTGAATGTGAGGATGAATATGAGAATTAGAAGCCCATAATCAATCATATCTTGCCCTCAACTTGAGAATAAATCGAAAAGATGCATCTACAATGCAACATTAATAATTCCTATCTCATTCACCCTCCTCCAATCCGAATGGATTTTGTTGGCTCTCTCTGTAGACGTGAGCTAGGAGATATTAATGACCTAAGCCAATCCATTTTTTCTTTTCTTGATTGAAGCTACAGCCTTTCATGCATGAGTTCATTCCTTACCAATTTCCCTTTTTCATTACATTAATCGATCATTTTTAGTTTCTTTTTAGGAACATTACAGAATCCTTTTATTTTTGTTATTGCAGAATTCAATTTTGATAGAACGCAATTAACTCATGTCAAATATTAGTCTCAATCAATACTAAGATTATTAATTACATGCCAATGTTTTATTTATTATTAATTTATGTTGTGTGAAAAAGGGGAATGGATGCTATAGTGTAGAAGTTATAATAAGGTTTTAAGTATCGGAAGTTATGGGATAAAAAAATCTTATCATATTTATATTTATATTTATATTTATATTTTATAAAATAATGGAAATTATAAAATGTATAATGAGGATTGTGCTTAGAATTTATAATTGCATGGATATATAAAACAATAAAATCATATTGTAGTAATTTTATTTTCGCGAAATATAATATAAAATAAGTGGGATGCTATGAAAATAATAATAATTAAAAACAAGTGTAAACCAATCAGGTTAGACCGGCCAACAAAATACGGGACTTATAAAATGATGAGTCAAACCTAAAACAATCAATTGGAATTGGAATTTATAATGTACGAGTAATTCTATCAAAACCCACATTTTTCTCTTTATAACCCTTAAATTTAATAAAAATATAAATATGACTTCTTTAGACATTTTTATCTTTATAACCCCAACTAATTAAAAACAATAACAAATAAATAGAAGTTTCATAAAGTTCATTTTTTTTAAACAACATGAAGTTGAAACTTACATACACCTCTAGCTAGCTAGCTAATTACAGCAATTTCAACAAGCATATAACAAAATTCAGAGAATGTAAATCCCAAATCTTCAAAATTCTTCTACGTACCCTCAAAAAGGCTGAAGATTCTTGCAACAAATCTCAAAACTGAAGCCCTCAATCTTCAAATTTTCTAGTCAGAAATCTTCTTCTCAGAATCCCTCAATCACCAAACCTTTAAAATTCATATTTTCAATCAATCCTCACCTCCACTCAAGCAAATTCTCACCCTCCCCCATTAAAGCTCAACTGGTAATTTTATTTTTTATTTTTTATTTTTTGGTTTTTCTTTATGTTATGCTTTTTTTCTTCCTTTTATTTTACTTTCTCAAAAGCATATATTTAAAAAAGAATTACATATCATTTTATATATTATTATGTATAGGTAAAATAAAATAAAAATTATTATATAATTCTAGGATTGAAAATTCAAATTGACATCATATGCCCCCAAGTGTTGCCACCTGTGTGTGTGTGTGTGTTTACATACTATTATATAAATAGCATTGAGCTTGCAGGAAAAAGCGGCCTATTCAAACTCATTCAAAACAAACCATTAGGACCAAACATGTTGCCAAGTGTTGGGGGGCACAACAACTTTAGAAAAAAAAATCTAAAGAATTTTCTTTCCAACTTAGATTCATCCAAGAGGAACAGACACTTTTCTCTTGGATTTTTCACTTTTCACAATCATTTATTTGATCACATTGATACCATATTTGATTCTGCATGCAAAATATGTTTATGTTGTTCTTGCATGCTTCTGCTGCAAATTCATATATAGTTTTCTTGTTGACAACATTGAACAAGACCCGTTCTTGCAATAACCTCTTTCAAATCCGAATTCGATCAGATTTTCATCAAATCAACCTGTGATCTGGTCTTGCTGATCACAACCATTCTTGGATCATCAATCTTGTTTTGTTTCTGCTTGATCTCAGATCCGTCTGAAAAAACATTTCAAGAATGGAGCAATTCAGACAAATAGGAGAAGTGGTGGGAAGTTTGAATGCATTGATGGTGTTCCAAAACCACTTGTTCCATCAAAGGCAGTGCTGTTTGTTGGTAGATATGCTCACTGCAGGATACAAATCAACAGCAGAGCAGATAAAACAGAACCTGAAATTCGAGGAGAAAAACGCGAAATGGAAGATCTTGGAGCAGCCATTGAAGGAGCTCCACAAAGTTTATAAAGAAGGAGAAGCTTTCATCAAACTGTGCCTTGAAACAAAGGATTGGTGGGCTAAAGCCATTGCATTGTATCAGAATTCCGACTGCGTTGAGTTCCACATTCACAACTTGCTCAGCTGCATTCCTGCAGTTGTTGAAGCTATTGAGATGGCTGGACTTATCTCAGGCAGTGATCAAGATGATATGCAGAAGAAGAAGACCGTGTACGCGCTCAAATATCACAAGAATTTGAAAGATCCTAGGATTTTCCAGTGGATGTCCGGACAGAACTACTTAGTTTCTCAAGATTTCTGCAACAGATTGGAATCAGTTTGGGACGAAGACAGATGGTTTCTGCTCAAGGAGGTTAGAGACATGAAGAATTCGCGTAGTTTAGCCTCAAAAAATTATCTGCTGGCTGATCTTCTCCTGAAGTATTTGAGCAATTCAGACAATGCAGTTGATGTGTTGCTGCCTAGTGCGATTTTAGTGAACTCCAAGGATTATAAAGTGAGGAGGCGTTTGGGGACCGGGAAGCAGTATAAAGAGATTCAGTGGCTCGGTGAGAGCTTTGCTCTACGACACTTTCATGGACACGTTGAGGAGCTGCAGGCTGAGATCTGTATGGATTTAGCTCTTTCCCATCCAAACATCATGCACATTCTGTGTGGATTCACTGATGAGGAGAAAAAGGAGTGTTTCTTGGTTATGGAGCTTATGCACAGAGACCTGTCAACATACATAAGAGAGACGTGTGGGCCCAAAAAGCGCGTTCCATTTTCTATTCCCGTAGCAGTAGACCTAATGCTGCAGATAGCAAGAGGGATGGAGTATCTACACTCAAAGAAAATATATCACGGAGAGCTGAATTCCTCAAACATTATGATCAAACCAAGGCCTATTGGCACAGATGGCTACTTGCTTGCCAAGATCTCGGGTTTTGGCTTGTCCTCCTCCATCCGTACCCTTACTCAAAGCACGCCCACAGATAACAACGGGCAGGTGCCCTATATCTGGTATGCACCGGAGGTTTTAGCAGAGCAGGATACGGACGGAGGGAACATAAAATACACAGAGAAATCAGATGTGTACAGTTTTGGGATGATTTGTTTTGAGGTATTGACAGGGAAAGTCCCCTTTGAAGATGCTCATCTTCAAGGAGACAAGATGAGCAGGAACATCAGGGCAGGCGAAAGGCCGTTGTTCCCGTTCCATTCGCCTAAGTTCATCACCAACTTCACCAAGAAATGCTGGCACACTGAGCCTGCACAAAGGCCTAGTTTCACCTCTATATGCAGAATGCTTCGATACACCAAGCGTTTCTTGGCTATGAACCCCGAATATGGGCAGCAAGACGCTGCCCCAATGCCACCGTTGGACTTCAGTGATCTTGAGGCTACGATGATGAGAAGCTTCTCGAATGCAGGAAGCTCCAAGATGCAGCAGCAGCAGCAGCTAGTGTCACAGATCCCATACCAGATGTTTGCTTATAGGGTGATAGAGAGAGAGAGGGCCAATTCTAGTCAGAGAGACACCTCTGAATCAGGCAGTGATGGAGCCTCAACTGGTGGCGAAGAGGCTGCAGCAATAACGGTGGATGATTCATGGGCAACCATCACTGAGAGGAGATCACTGCCGTCAATTGAAACTGTCGCAAAGAAACTCTCACCAACCAGCAAATCTTTAGACGTCAAAACCACCAAAAAGCCAGGTATATATGATCATTCATGCATGCATCAAAATGCAAAAAGGTGATGAGAAACCGAACTTGAACTTGTTTTGTAACAGGAACGCCTAAGGGGAGGCTGGTGAGGCCTCCACACACTCCGGTGGGGCGCCCCGTGAGAATGAACTCTGAGAGCCGGCTGGTTATGATGACTCCAAGAACGAGGAGACGATCAGGCCCCTCTTCAGATTCCGAGTTGTCTTAGGTTTTGCACAGTTTTGGGTTGGCGATATAATGAGGTTGTAACAACTGCTTTCTAGTATTACCAAGAATTGCAGCAATTAATCTATTTTTTGTCCAAACAACTTACTTTATGATGTTTCTGTATCTCAACTACGAAGGATGTTATTGTCTTGTTCTAATTACTAATACACCTGATGTTTGAAACTTCTCGATTTCTTTGTTATATTTTCGTGTTACATATCAATCCCACCAACTGTTGCGAGAGTAGAAAAAAAATATGTCATCAATTTTATGTGTTCGAGAGTAATTAGAATTCGCATGCATGCATACAAAGAAAGGAGATGGCAATTCCATGTTTTCCCAAATGATTTTTTATAGCTATTTTTTTTGGAGGGGGGGGGGGGGGGGGACATTGTATAAAAATTATATCATATTCATAAGGGTGCAATATTAGATCATTCCATGTTTCATGTTTCTTTGGTCTGTACTGGTAAATTTTAAAAAGTAATTAATAAAAAACCAACAAAAATAAAGCCAAATATACACCCTAAAGATTGTTAGAAAATAAACTTGATTTATGGAAGAGAAATATATATTTTATAGAGAGAGAGAAAAGTTTAAAAGCAAATTTCGATGGGTTCATAAGTTAATTGAGCAGCAAATAAAAAAGAGGTGAACAAACAGAAAATTAAGGAAAAAAAGACCGCGATTCGAAAAGGTAGGCAGAGGCTTTATACATGTAGAAAGCAATGACTCTGCAAAAAAGGTAGGCAGAGGTTTTATACATGTAGAAAGCGATGACTCTGCAAGCAACCCGAAAGAGCTATTATTAGAGGAATTTTATTGTGTTGCTACTTGCTACTGCTACCATCAAGCCAAAATCCAAGGCCAAACATATAAGCAGAAGATAGGGAGAGAGTGGTTACATCGATTCTTATCCTCGTCCAGCGAACAAAAATCATACCAAAGGTCGATAATGAATGAAAATTAAAGCTCTATCTGGCATCATCAGTCAGATATTCTAATCTCTACTCCCAGTAACTCTTTCACTTGTTCGTATGTCACAAATGCGATGGCTATTGATGGGACAACCTGAACACAAACGCAAGAGGAGTATATTAGGCGAACCAACTACCTATTACTAGACTCCATTTCTCTCTGAATTATTATAAAGCAAAAACAGAACATCATGTCATATCATATCCAAAGTTTGACAGTGGCACGTTGGATCATGAAATGCTACTCAATTCCTATCAAATTTCAATCTGCTAATCCCTAAAGCTTATTACAGTATCACTACTACCATGCACCACTAAGAGATTCCCACTTTATGTCCCTTTAAGTACTAAAATGATACTGCCAAGTAGAAAATAACTCACATCTAATGTAGCGCCTTATGACTGTACTATCAACTCAAAGGTGGGAAATGAAACCAAACACATCTTAGGTCATAGCCACATGAGAATAAGAGGTTTCAGAAATCAACAATGTAAAAAGAAGACTAACCTTCACCGAATTGGGGACCAATCCTTTGTATAATGCTCGGACGCCCTCATGCCTAACAGTTTTCCTGAAAGCATCAATCATGCCAGTATATTCAAGAGGCGCCTTACTTCTCCCATCACCAGTGACAATTGAAGCAGCATTCCTCCACCCCACCATCTGCATTCTTCTGCGGATGACGTCAAGGGGGTAAGCAACAGTTTGCCCAACTGTGCCTGCTGCTGCCCCACATGCAAGCCGTGTTACTACACCCAATTCATTATCTTCAACAAGACCAAATGACTTAGATTTAATCAAATAATCTTTAAGAGATTCGTAAACAGCGAAGTTGAGACCCACGTATGGTACCTACAGAGTAGTTGCAAAACCAACAACATCAGAAAGGCGGCCCCTTCATGTGTTCTCATAAAAATAATCTTCCCTCCAAAAATAAAAGCAAAATCCTTTTCAAGGGATGATCACAATCATAAATTACATCTTGACTAACAATTCACCATTTCTATCGATGATCACAATCATAAATTACAAAGAGAAGGCCAACCATCACTTGAAAAATATAAACTAATCAAGCTAGAAATTGCATTCAAGTGTACCAATGCCTTCCACTAAAGTGGCAATTTTACATCTTGGGAAAGAGTGGCTTCAACCGTATCATTTAGAATTGATACGAATGATTTTCATCTTAATAGCCAACTTATATCAAGGGTTAAGTATGTTCTGTTTTCTTAAAAATTTAATATATGTCCAAATTAATGAATGCTGAAAACAATCACTCAAGCACAGAATAATCTTGAGCATGCTTTGACTATTGTTTGAATTAAAGAACTCATAAAACCTTTTAATCTTCATTTTATCCCAAATGACACGAGAAAATGGGTGAAATCATCACCAATCTATTACCACCAGTCCTGAATTATTTGAGAACTTACGACTCCAATGACAGATGGAAGCCAACCCTTATAAAGAGCACGGAAACCTTCCTCTCGGAGCACAGTTGACAAAGCATGAAACATTCCTCTATACTGATAGGGGGACTTATCTGTCTGCAGAAGACGAGAAAAAAAGATATCGCGCTTATAAGTACAACTATTTTAAAGTCAAAAGGCTTAAAAAAAAATGCTCATTGGAAGAGGACCCGCATTACCTGTACAGTAAGTCTGCCTCGAACCATGTCCATTGGGTATGTGGCAGACATAGCAATTATACCAGCACACGCTCCCGCTCCCAGACGTAATAGAGGAGTGAGCTCAGCATCCTCTATAATACCAAGATATAAAGAGCACAACCATGTTTAGCAAGTCATATAGCCTTGAAGTTGCATATAAAATAGTAATTGGCATATTACCAGGCACTACTTTCACAACTCATCTGCTTGTAATGAAATTAGACAAGAAGCACCTGACCCAATTACCTAATATGAAGGTGGGTTCTTAAGTGAGTTCTTACGACACATTATACAACACATGGCTGGTGGCAATAGATTTAAGAAAAAATAAATTTAATTGAAGTATATATTAGATGATTGTGCTTTTCAGTATCTTGCTTAAAACATCATTGCATTATAAATCAGAAAGCCCCATACAGGAACATCCAAGAAAAGACGGAAATTGTGACAGTAATATTCAAACTTTAAAGGTGATTCATGCAAACATCTAAATATGCGACGAGTACAATAACAAAGACATACCATTCCCAGGTTGCTGCCGGTACAGATTCAATATGCCCCTATTCCAGCATAAAATAAAAAAGTCAGCTATTGCAAGGATGGAAATTGGAGTATCAACTCATGAGTTATAGCTATGAAACGGTAGCTCCAACGAAGCATTGCCTATCCACATCTCATGAGGCATAAAGTAATGGGATAAAAATGAAAAGTTCCGATTTTTCAACTCACTGGTAGATTTTAATTATATTAGACAAAGAGAAAACGGGTTCAGATGGCCATAGAAACAAATTTTAATCCAAGACCAGCAAGCCACAGGAAAACAATCAATGATAATCCAAGACCAGCATCTCATGAGGCATAGTTGCAACATTTTAAGACACAACCAAGCAGAACACTTATTTTTATACTAGTGGCATAGTCCGAAGTTCATGGTTACATCTCTTTATATCTTGCATAAAGAAAAACTATTCCAAAAGTGCACATTATCTGAGAAAAATCAAGACTGGAGCCTGATATCATCAAATAAACACATTCGAAGATGCAAAACACCAGTAGGACCATACTTGGATGCTTGCTCATAGCTGAAGAACTTCACTGCCGAGTTTGGGACAATACGAGCACAATTTGTGCCATTTCCTTTAAACAGTCCTCTAAAGCCCTCCGTTCTCCAGATATACTTTAATCCTTGAACAGTACCACAATATTTTATGTTGTGTGGATTTTGAACCTGTCGTACAATCAAACAAAGGCAGCACTGAGAAAATAGTAGTTTCCCATGATACATTAGCTCAACAAATGATGATTCTACAGCATGGAATTCGAGATGGTCAAATAGTTTCAAGGAGAAAGAAGGCAAAAAGTGAAAAAGACTAGAGAGTAAAAAAAAAAAACGAAAACAATACATATTTCTGCATTGGTCAATTCATCAAAATTTCGATGAAATGAAGTAAAAGAATGCTGCTTAGTTCAACACCGCTAACCTGAAGCAAGATTTTTAATCGCTCCAATGGAGCTACAGCAGTCCGGGACCTGTACGAATCATGAAGCAAGTTAGTCAAAACCAAAAAAAATTATCTTTCATATAAATCCCGCAGCCAGCACTTCAAATTCATTTTTTTTAACAAGCTCTCAGACTGACACAGAAAGTTTCTCCCAACCTAGCATAACAGCTCTTAGAAAAAAAAAAATTAAAGAACATTAATTCGTTTCCCAACGTATCAATCAATAAGATAAACCAAAAAAAAAAACACGAAAGATGAAAATCTGATCGCCAGAGCAAACTTATGCATCCACGAATAAAGAAAACGGAGAATAAATTCAGAACCCACACTCCTCCTGCGACGCCGCCGGCAACGAGAGACTTGCAAATACTGTAGACCTGATATTTCGAAGGCTTGATTTCTTCCTTGGCGAGTTTCGCCTCCTCAGCCAAATTCACGATCTTCGACACCGCCGAGTCGCGCGTCTTCACATCTTCAGACGCCATCAAGGACTCCAAGATTTCCAAAAAAATAAATCGATCGACAAAATGAAATTACTACCGACAAAACCCTAGATCGACGACGTTTAGATCGAGGCGCGCATTTTACTCGATACCTTCACTTGCCCGCGCTGCAGACGATGATGGTGGCGGGAAGAGAGAGAGAGAGATGCGACACACAGTGAGAGAGTGAGTGTGTGTGAATGGCGGCTGTTTGGACATCACCGGGTTTTAATTTACTGGAGATTGGAGAATCTTGCGCTTCTTTCGGTTGTACCTTGTGCTGATATATTATTACATTCACTTTTCTTTTTCTTTTCTCTCTTTTTTTTAGAAAAAGATTGCATTCACTTTTCTTTTACTTTCCTTCTTTTTTTTTTTTTTACTTATAAAAGATTACATTCACTTTTCATTAAACAATATTTTCCAATTTTTCGATATATACAACTAATTTTGTCCTTTTTGTACAGAGATATTTTATTTTTTTATTTTTTTTTGGAAAGATCATTAATTTATCTCATCCTATTCTTATCCTATCGTATATTTCCAATTCCATTCCAAATGCAATTTCTTTTTGAACAATCCATCCCCGCCTTAGAAGAAATAAAGAATAGATAAATAGGGGGAAAATAATACTATTATATTATATAACTTGATACATTAATTTATTGTGATAAATACCTCGTACAATTTCACCATGAATCACAAACCATATTTGAACAGGCGGTAAGTCCGAAACACAGTGATTTTTCATTTTCCTAAAAATTCATTCGTCACAAAAAAAAAAAAAAAAAAACTAACAAAAAGCTCAAACCCTTTGATTTTTTATTTAATAACAAGTTCCCTAATCTAATGGTCCAAGTACCAATTAAAAGTGAAAACTAACTCTATTTTGAGTAACGAGACAAAGAAGCATATGATAGAATAAAAATAATTTGGTATTTATAATTATCACACTACAATTTTTAGATTGAAAATGTATCACTTCTATTCTTCTAATACTAAAAAATCACTTACAATATTAAAAATTATCATAAATTTTGGTCTAATTGAAATAGTTTAAAACAACGGTATACCTAAATTTTTGTCTTAAATTAAATATTAGTAGGAATGTCATTATATAAATGGAAATATAGTTTGCTGCAAAGTTTGTGTTGTGGTAGGTGGGTTTGGGCCATCATTGGTCCACTTTAAATAACATGCATCATCATATTATTATGCACCAATTTGCTAAGAGTTCCGGCTATTCAGATTGTATTTATGAAGTAATTTATTTTATGTTTTCGTATGATTGTAACTTTATTATTGAAAGTTTGTAAATTTATAATTCTACCATCATTAAATAATAGAGGGAAATTTTTAAATACTCATTATTATTTAGTAAATAATGTAACCACTTTTTTAAAAAAAATATTTCTAGTTATTATCATAAAAAAAAGTACTACAATACACTTAGTTTCATATTTATTATTAAGAATTATTTATATATATATATATATTCATATATTAATATTATGAGGAAAAAAATCTGATTTTCTATCTCTTCTCTCTGCAAACGTTGTTCTCTAGCCTCTCTCATTTTCCAATATTTATTTTATCAATTGAAACAAAACTACCATTGGTGAAGACCATCAAGTTATGATTTTTGAATATTATTACGATTCTTCCTCTCTCTAATCCCTCTTTCAGCCATAAATTATCTATTGCAATATCGAAAATTAGAAATTCTTTGCGAATTTGAGATTTTTTTGAAGCTTTGTTAGCATCGTGCGTGTTTTTTTTTTTTGCAGCAATAAGCTACGTGATATTTACGGAATTGTACTTTTTTTATCGATCTAGATATTTTTTTTTTAATCTTTTTTTGGAATTGGTGGAAAAGAAAATTGAATGTTCTTTGGTGCACAAATTAATTTCTTTTGGTACACGAATATTGGAGTCAATTCGTGCAACAATTTATTTGTGAACTTGTGTAATATCTCATTTTTAATTGTTGCACGAGGGCACGAATTAGAAAATTCATGCTCTCGTGTATCTATGCATTTTTTAACCAGTGCACGAGTACACAAATATGCATACTCATACAGTCGTGTATCAGTTTAAAGGTCAACTATTGCACGTGTACACGAATAACTCTAATCGTGTTTTTATGTATTAGTTATTTTTGAACTACCACATTGAACTAATCGTATACTCGTGTATTAAATCATTATTGAACTAATGTGCGAGTATTAAATCATTATTGAACTAATGCACGAGAACACAACTTGGACCATTCGTGTCATTACACTCGTGTACTCGTGTATTCATTATGAGGATGAGGTTGTTCGAAATCATCGTCCATAATTGTTCATCGATGAGGACGTTTGAACTTTGACAGAGACGGCAGTTGAATCTTGTAATTTTCGTCTCCGGCAACAGTAGTGACAGAAAACGGTAACAATAGCAAGACGACGACGACGACAACAACAACAACAACAACAACAACAGAAGACGGCAACAAAAACCTGACAATTGTGAGTTCTGAGACTTTGAAGTAAAACGGCGGCGGAAGATATTTTTTTTTTTAGGGTGCGAAAGATAAATTCTGAAATTATTGTCCATAATTTTTTTATTAATATTTTAGAGTATTTTTATTTTAGGAAATAATTAATGTTAAAAATTATTTATATTATTATTAAGGGTATTGACATATATTCTCATCTTAAAAAATTAAAAATATTATATTTTTAAAAAATGACTATTTACGGTATTTACTAGCAATAATGACTATGTTCTAATGTTAATAGGAAATAATATGTAGCTCAATACAAGATATATGATCTTTAGCTAACGTTGTAATTATTAGGTCGTGGGCCCATGTTGCGTACAGATCATACTAGATAATGTTTAAAATGCAAGCTATCATGATATTCCTCCACTTGAATAAGTCAAGCATCTTATTGATTCGCTATTTCTTTTTTTCTTTTTTCTTTTTTTTTTAATTGTCTCCAAACCACACGCAAAAACTGAAAGAATAAGTCATTCGAAAAATTAGGTGTGACCAAGCATGGAGATTGGTAGAATCAAGCAATTGTTTCTCCTTTGTTGCCGAACTCATCCAGAGGTTGTACTAACATAATATTAAGGCACCATGTCGAACTCATCAAGCCAATTGCGCCGCGCTCGTCTCTCTCTCTCTCTCTCTCTCTCTCTCTCTCTAAGCTCTGTGTGTGTGTGTGTATGAATGATGACATATACATTTTATATCAGCACCCTGTGTGATTGCATATGTTGTAGTCATCTCCAAGGTTGTGTTGATATAATATTAGGCATGAGACAAAGTAACGGTAAAACATAAAATTAAAAACTGACAGTATGCGTGAGGTAACTTACTCGGTGTAAAAAGGAAGATTGATACTGCATGTGATTAGAGAAGAGAATATGTTTCTTCCCTAGAAATATATATATTTTTTTATTTGTATGTGTTCGTTGAGTTAAAATAGGCCCCTAATATTGTAGTTAAATATATAAATATATATATATATATAAGGTTAACATTATCTTTAATTTTTATGTATTTATTAAATAAGATTAATTTTAAATAGACCTCAATAATATATTTGACTTTGTAAACTTTCACATAAACAAATATATTAATGCACATAAAAGAAGGTATAAACGTTCAGAACCTTATTTTTATCAGAGAACTAAGGCAGTCACCTCAATTACCTCAGGGGCCAACCGATCATGGCCATCTCAACAGAACCCTTTTGAGCTCCGATGTTGAGGAGGGTAATCCATAATTATCCGAGAGTACGTACTGAATAAAACCCGCTTGATAATCCGCATAGTGTTGTACATTAGGTAAACCACGCATGATAACCCACATGTGTCACGAGCTCACATCTGACGATGTTGATAAGATTTGAACTCAAAACCTCTAGTCTGAAGCTATTTACGTACCCTACCACATCCAAAGGCCATATCCCAATGAACCTTATTTTTCTTTTACCTTTATCGTGGTTTCATTTAATTTTATAATTATTAATTTAGTTTATTTCACCTAATTAGAATTTATAATTATTTTTTTTAAAATTTATTTTTTATATTTTTAATTAAAAATTAATTTTTACGGTCAACTAATTCCATAATTATATATGGTGTGTAATTTTAAAAAGTTCAATACTAGGTATGGCATTTATATATATATATATATATATATATATATACATATATATATATATATATCGATGAGCTAGCTGCATTTGTGTGCACAACCCCTTATTTCCGGCTAAATCAGACGCACATGTGGCCTACAAGCTTTGGCCCACTTGCGGCGCTTGTGAACCACACGCCCGCCTTTTTTTCTGGGCAGGATTTTCTGATTTTTATTTTACTTTTTAAATTATTTTTTGAATTTATGTTTTTTCTTTATGTTTTGTTTCTAAAAATTTTATATCTTAAAATAAAATCAGTGAACCATAAATGAAAGTGAATTGATTTGATTTGTTTGAAATAAATATAAATTTATATCATAAAATTAAATTAATAAACCCCTAAAAAATCCTAAAATTTTTAAAATACAAAATAAATCCTAAAAAAATTATGAATACTAAAAAAATCCTAAACTCCTAAACTCTAAATATTAATTGGAATGGAAAAAATTACAATTTGAACTAAATAAATTAGTATAAAATAACTAGCAGATGCCTTACTTTTAATGATATAAATGATACTTACTTTTTAGTGTTATTATTGATACTGATTTTGTCAGAATTTTTTTTTTTACGGATTGACCTGCTTGTCTGAAATTTGACTTATATATATATTGTGCATGAAAGTTTTTCTGTATATTGATTGATTATAATATAATAATATGATTTTTGATAATTTTCCAAAATGTATCGAGAAATATGTCCGACAAAAAGTGAAAAGTGAAAGTGGTGATGAAATGATCATGATTCATGACGCCTATGATATAAATTACTTTTACCATAGTCCATAGTTATAGGTACTCACCATTTATCATTAATTTTAGCAACTTAATTTTCTGAAAATTATGTGACGTGTGAGGATGTAGTGTGTCCTCTATCATAATAAATTTAATGTGATATTTTGATGTGAAATTATGTGACGTGTGAGGATGTAGTGTGTCCTTTGTCATAATAAATTTAATGTGATATTTTGATGTGTCACAATAAATCTATTATGATATATAAAAATAATGTCATATTAGATCTATTGAAATACGTGACACACTACGTGAGCACGCGTGATAGAATTTCCCCTTAATTTGCATGTGTCAATTATCATGAGACAGTGACTAACAACATTAGACTTGGGGAATCAATTGTTGCATGAAATTAGTTGCAACAGTTTTTTGCTTAATTAATTTCAAGTTGCACATGGACCCCAATACTTACACATATATAATTTACAAATTAAACTGATTCATTAAGAATAAAAGGTGGATTACATATGTGATGACGTTGTGGATTTTGGTTTAGTTATACAAGTAATTGTTCATACAATTTCAAAGACTTAAATATTGTTCAATATAGTTAATAAAAATACTAAATAGTTGACAAAGATTATGGTATCATCTCATCAAAATATAAATGTTTGAATCTCGAATTTTTAATGAGATTGTGAATCTTGGAACAGGTTAACATATTTTTAAAGCACTCAAATAGATTTTGCTATTAAAAGCTTGCAGTTGAAGAAAGATCAGTTTCGCATTCAAATTATATATAAATTAAAATTGGATTCCCAACATTTAAATATTTTAACAAAAATAATTCGACATATTATATTAATAATTATAATTTAATTCTCAATGTTTAGATGTTTTAACAAAAATAATCCAATGTTATAAAATTTCAATTTAATACCCAATATTTGAACATTTTAACATAAATGACCAACATGTTTGGCAAAAATGCTCTTCCAGACGACTTCGGACAACTACACTCTCATATAAGCTAAATAACCTATATAATGGAATGATATTTTTGCCCGAATAAAAAAATCAAAATAACATTTTTTTTCGAAAATGTTGGGTCATTTATGTTAAAATATTGGGAATTAAATTATAATAATAAAATGTTGAGTTGTTTCCATTCAAACATTGTGAATTAAATTATACTCCCTCCGTTTCTATATAAATGTCATTCTAGCTATTTAATTTTGTTTCAAAAAAAGTGTCGTTCTACAATTTCGAGACATAAAATTCACACTTTTCTCATATTTAACCTTATTTAATGCATTCAAACATTTATATTTTACTCATTTAATGTATTCACACAAGGTTATATTAGGTAATTCAATTAATTTATTAATTTGTGTGCATTCATCCAAAATGATAATTAAATAGAAACGGAGGGAGTAATTATTAAAATTATGAATTATTTTTATTAGAATATTCAAACGTTGAAAATTAAATTGTAATTAAGCCTGTAATTTAATACAAGTAAAAATTTTGGTCTCACTGTTCGACATATTACATATAGTTTATTACAAAAAAAAATATATAAAAATAAAAAATCTACATATATAGAATTATAAAGACGTTCTTCATTTTCCACGTCTTATCCCTACTACCGGTCATCATGCCACATCACTCCTTCTCTTGTCATATCATACATATAAAAAAATAATTAATTTATTTTATGTTATCCGCGTGCATTATACTGTAGTTATTTCAGCTTAACTAATAATTAGGTTTCATTTATTTGATTATTTCCTTCAAATACATATTAACTTACGGATTTTTCTATAATAATATCATCTCTAGAAATATATATACATATATATATATATATGTGCATGATTTGTTTATGATACCTAGGAATGAGGGGGTTCATGTATTGAGGAATGATGAGGAGACTAAGAATTTTGTTACAAAATTTAAGAGTTGAAATAATATTGGGAATAACTTCCCCATGTCATCAGTTCAAAGATTGTTAGTTGGGATGGAAGATGGGGAAATGATTTTAAGAGATTGTTTGTTCTGTATGCTTTATCAACTTTTCTTACTCCAACTGCAAATCAGTTAGTTGATATGAGTGTCATGAGATCGTTGATGTCTATTTAGAGGATCTCTTCTTTTGATTGGTTTGGGTATGTCTTGGATAGGTTGTGTTCTGTTATTAATTCTTTTCATAAATCTAGGAATCTTAGATATTTGAATTGTTGCCTTCTAGTGTTGCCTCTGTTTTATTTTCATAGGTTTAAGTGACAAGATCATGTGTCACCTTCGACACTACCTTTGATCCAACACTGGGACAAAGTGTCTATTAGAACTAGATTACGGGTTGAATTAAATGTAGGTGGGTTTGGTCGTGGTGAATGGGTAGAAGGTGTCTACCCTATTAGCAGGGGTGTTTATGTACAGATGTTGGAGGGTGTTGCTGCAGTTAGGGTAGATGATAAAGGTGCAGGAGGTATAGATGATGCGCCTGCAGATATGGTAGATGATGAAGGTTCTATGCATGCACAAGGTGCAATGGCAGAGGAAAGAGCTGGATGAAGTGGAGAGACGGCTGCTGGATATGTTGTAGATGGTAGATCTATAACATTTCAACTCCCAGCTAGTGAGCAAAACAATGAGGAGATTTCAAGAATTGCTAAAGATATAAGTACATTATGTATACTTCATTTTGCATTTAGTGATATATTACTGTTTATTAGTGATACTTGACTAAGTTCTGTTTTTTTTTCCCCAGCCTTTGGAGGAGGCTTTCTTATTATTGAAGAGGGATCTGAACATGGTTACGCAAGTTCTTTGGAAAGATTGGCAAAGATGAAGGATTTGATTCAAGTGAACACTGGGATAGAAGGATCGTCCTCCTTATCTCCTGATTCAATATTTTTCTCAAGCTCAAAGTTGTATGAATATATTGATGAGGTTGTGGATAACTTCTGGAGGATGAAGGCTGAGAAGAGTGATAAAGCTTCGAAAGATGTTGAGGTGGATTCGAAGCCAGAGTGTGCACGCATGGAGGTTGAAGAAGAAGAAAAGTTTGAATGCCCAAAGTTTGATTTGCTAACACCTACACCCTCTGATCCACATGTTCCCGATGCTCTCAATAAGACTATCGACGATGTAGTGTCAGGTACTCATTTCTATTTTTGTACTAAATATGATTTTATATGTTTGATAATTTTTATGCATGTTTGATGTTTATGCTTTTACTTATTTCATGCAGATCTGCAGAATTTGGGTGAGGAAAATGATGAAGATATTGTGCGCATTCCAAATCCTCCTTCAAGACGTGCGTGCACAGAAAATCTGCAGCGGAAGATTGATGAGCAAGCTGGAGAAGGTAGTTCAGAGAGGAGAGAACCGTGGCCTGTTCCTGATGACTTCCAGTTTAGGTGTCGATTATTATCAAACCATGCTAAGCTACTGTCTGGAATGACGAGGGAGGAGAAGGATATCGTTGACTACTGCCTTATTCAATTGTTAATCGGTAAGTGATATTTTCACTTTATGTTAATATTATGATAGTGATACTTCAGTTTATTGTAAATGATACATTTTGGATGTGTACAGTAAACGTGGACAGGTTTTTGAATATCATGGAGAAGTTTTGATAAATTTTGATGCCATCAGAACATTAAATGATACGAAGATGATAAATATCACTATTGTTGATGCATGGGCTTTGTTAATGAATAAATCAGAAAGGGCTTTTAAGATGAACAAAAGCTTCTCTTTCAGCGTCCAACATTCTGTAAGGATTTATAACTTTTTTGTGTAGATGCATAAGTGTTCAATTATTCTATATAGTCACATATACATATTATTAATGTTTTTATTTTTGTAGTTAGACCTTGTGGGTGTTCTTAAAGGTAAGGATCAAGGAGAGGAGATTAGAGAAGTTTGGAAGTTCTGGGTGTCAAGAACACAAATGGATTTGTCTAATTTGTTCACTGTGGATAGGGTAATATATTTATTTACATATTCAAAAAATTAATAGGGTTAATGGATGACGTGCAGTCATTTCGCACTCAAATAAATTTATAATGCTCATGTGCCCACAGCGAGCGTAGCCAGCTAATGAGTACGGGTCGATCCCACAAAGAGTTGTTGTGATTCCACCTTCAAGTAACCAATCATAAAAGGTGTTTGGTTTGTTGTCACTTTACTGGAAATTAAATCTGCAAAAGAAAGTAAAAAGAATATCAAATAACAAAGGTTCTGGCATTTGAACTTGAATTTAGTTTAAATATAAATCAACTCGATCATGGGCACACTGATTTTCATACATGATAAATCATCTAGTTATGGAGACCGGATTCCTCTCTGCACCTCCTCATTCATCATTTCATTATAGACTTAAAAGCGATTCCTTATTAATTAAATCCCTAATCAGTCACCCACCCCCTGGTTTCCCAAAGAGATGTAAGTGAACAGACAGCAGTGTGCCCTAAACGAACCCAGATTTGTTGTGTTTACCGATTTCTCATGTACCCACAACAACCCATTGATTCCCTTATTACTATATGAACCAACACACAGTCACGATTCGTCAATTCAATTAATAGTGGTATGCCATCTTTACCTAATGAGTGATCAGCCACATTGGACATTTCAGGCACACACTCACATGGAACAAGGCACAAGAATCAATAGAAACCTATCATGCACTACTATGCCCATTTTGGCCTCACGAGTCCAGATTTACATTTAAATCATTTTCATTGTTCAAACACCAAAATGAAGGGTCTAGCCAAGCATGCTAGACATAATTAAAATAACAGAAATGAAAGACATAATTATAAAGAAAACTTACTGAATTAATACGCAAAAAATACTCAACACCAACGTTGAGTTTAATAACATAATCCTACGTCCAAAGGCTTAAGGCCTTTTGGAATTGTTTTTGCTGCAATGCAGCGTACGAGAAAGTAAAATCCAGAAATTAGAAATTATAGCAATGTTTCTGACTATCCGAACTTGTGTTTCCAGAAATTAAAGTAGCTTAAATAGTTACATTTCCGAATTAGAGTTCCCTTAATAAATTGGGGTCTTCACTGGATTTTCGGAACCGACGTGCCCTCTCTGATCTGACTGGATAAGCATAAGTTAACCAAATCCCTATTTTTTAGGATTGGGCTTATCTCTTTGTTGCAGCGCCTCTAGGAGTCCAGTTTATCACCAACTCTTCTTCGGATAATGCAGCTATCTTTCTCGTCTCTCTCCTCCAATTGAATTCCGGGTTTCCGCAATTGCCCCACTCCAGCCTGTTGTCGAGTCTACATGAGCAAAGTGGGCATGACATCATGCAGTCAGCCTCATCCATCTCTGATATGCCCATTCTACTACCCGAATATAGGATGAACGCTGAAAGAAGTCCCTTGTGCCTCTGACTTAATATTTAGCTTGGATTTTGCTTGAATAACTGGGCATAAAATGCCCCTTTCACCAGAATCGACCTCCGCAATGCCCTATGACCTCATCCTGGTTCTTTTTGACTCAAAACACACGAAAAAGAACATTTGTAACGAACAAAATGCCGATAAAAACACAAAATAAATGAACTTATTAATGGAATTCTAACTTAAGTTTTATACTTGCATATTTTTATCCCAATCTGCTATAATTACCATTTTGTTGCAGTGGTGATAAATTTTCTGATAAGAAACTTCAATATCTGGATAATCAAATTACTCAGAATCGATGCAAATGATGAGATATTCAAGCTTGCTGAGATAGCTGTAAGTATGAATTCTTTAGTAATACATTCTTTTTTACCTAGTGATACTTGATAGTTTATTTAGTGATACTTTTCTGTTACTTAGTGATACTTACTTTAGTTCGTGATATTTTACTTTAGTTAGTGATACTTTATTTTGACTTAGTGATACTTTTACATTTACTTGGTGGTTCTGTACTTTTGACTTAGTGATTCTTAGCTTTTTATGATTAATGATACTTTGTTTTTAAATTGTGATACTTAGTGATACTTTTCTCTTACTTACTTTAGTGATACTTTATTTTTTACTTAGTGATACTTTTTGTTGGTCCCGGACGAGTCCGAATCAGTTTAGAGGGGGGTAAATAAATTGATCCCCAAAACTTTAAAATAGTTGCGGAATATATATTGGGCTCTTAACTCGCGACAATAACTTATCAGTGCACTTGATCAGTTAAGATAGACAGTTGACTCAAAATGCAGCTTGTGTGCTGAATGTGTGCAGTTGAGGAATGCAACTGAAAACAATAAATTGAGCACACACAAGCGGTTTATAGAGGTTCGAAGCTTAAACTTCTACACCCTCTCTTCCTTACTGAAAAGGGCAATCCACTATGCAATGGTAAAGTTTTTTTTATTACAATTACACAGTGACGACAATGTGTTGAACCTCGTGAACGGCGACTTTACAAGTCACGACCTCCTTTTCAACTGGTGCTATCCCGGAAATGATAGTTCTAACGAATGCGGTCTCCTCAGCTGGTAGGTCGACAACTCACACTTACGATCCCCAACTGCTCGCTAGAGAGATAAGATGCTATTGCCCGTATTTTCAAGGTTTTAGATCTCTTTCGATCTTCAAGAATGCAGTCTTGAATCTGTTATCAACTGGTGTGCTCCTTTGGCTTAACCTGGGTAGTTGATCGGTGTATTTCTAAACTGAGAAGCTTGCTCTGGCTGGACTTCTTTGACAACTAGCTTGATGATGGACGATTGGATTCTTCTTCTCAGTTGGGACTTTTGCTGCCGATAATTAGAGCTTGATCTTGAACTGATCTTTGCGGCAGGTGTTCTTGCAAAGAGTGTTTCAGCAAGAGTGTTTTTCAAACGTCTGTTAGCAAAAAGTCTCATCACAAGTTGAGTCACTCATCCTTTATATAAGAGTGAGATTGTGACGGTTTGGACATCAATGAATGATCATTAATGATCTATTGATTTTTAAAGCCGTTGAGAGGTTTTTTGTTGAAGTAGCCGTTACACTGACTTTATTCTCTGACAAGCTTTTACACCATGATCTTGGTTGCATTAACTTCAAGATCTTCATGCTGGAAGTTCTAGAAATTTTGAATTCCAGTTTCGGCTACTGTCTTGACCGTTAGTTATGGGCTTCAGCGGTCAGTTGTGATCTTCAGTTAGGTCATATCCTCAACTGGCAGTTCTGCACATCTTGATGGCAGTTTCTAAGCTCCAGTTTTGACTATCTTCAGCTGGTAGTTCTGGGCTCTGGCTTGATGCTTTCTGAGCTCCAGTTTGGTCTTCTTCAGCTGGAAGTATTGAACCAGTATTTTCTTCAGGCCTTCAGCTGGAACTTCTGAACTGTTACTTTCTTCAGTTTGGATATTGAACTGGTGCCTTTTCAGCTGGTATTCTGAACGAGTGTATCTTCAGCTGATATTCTCTGAACTGATACTTTGAGCTGGCACTTTCTTCAGTTGATACCTTGAGCTGGTACTTTTTTCAGTTGGTACCTTGAGCTGGTACTTTCTTCAGCTAGTACTCTGAACTGGTGCCTTTTCAGCTAGTATTCTGAATGAGTGTATCTTTAGTTAGAATTCATTCTGATTCGGATGATCAGTTAGCACTTTCCTCAGCTGGTGCAGATCATGAACTGCAGACTTGAATGCTTCAATCGGCATGTGTACCATTTTAACCCTGATGGCCAGTTGGTACATTGAACTTCTCAGTTTCATTGTCTTGACAGTCTGCATCTTCAGTTTGCTTGACTTGCTAACTAATCTAGCAATCAAGCTTTAGCTTTCTTTTTCTCAGCTCTTGGCTGGATTTGATCTGCTTCTTTGTTTTTTTCTTTTCTCTCTTTTTTTATATTCTTTTTCTTTTCTCTTTTCTTTTAATATTGATCATCTTTGGCTTTGTTTAGCTCAATCTTTTGTTTGATCAATCACGGTTTTCTGCTTGATTTTCTTTCAGTTTTTCAAAGCATTTTGATATGTTTTAACATTTCATCAAAACCACAACAGGGATTAAGTAACTCTTGATTGTTTTTCCTAACAATTTCTCCATTTTTGATGATATCAAAACCTGGCAAAAATGAGCAATGATGATGGAAAAATTGATTTGAGCATCTTTCAATTTGTGTAAAAGAGATACACAATCAAGCATAGGAAATCTTTTGAGTAGCTAAGAAACTATTTTTGCATAAACTGGTTAGATTCTTCTCAATTTACAATAGTTTTGCTTTTTCTTTTTCTTTTCAGTTTCTTACTTCTCTTCTTCAGCTGCATTTACCTCCCTTCAGTTTCATCTTCTCCACATGTTGCTAGATTCTCCCTTTTCTCCAGCATTTCTCCAAACATCTCTCTAAACTTCCCCTGGGGCTGATGTTTCTCCGTTCTGGAATTTCTCCAGTCTTCACCCCATAGTTGGAGCTTTGGCATCATCATCAGCAACTTGTGACTTCTTCTGGATTTTACCAAAAGGTTTCAAGTTGGCCTTTCTCTTGCGGAACACTGTGGGGAGAAAGTCTCTCCTGTCAAGCAACTTGCCATATAGTGGGGGAGTTTGGATTTGATCACTGATGATCTGGCTTGACTGGTTGATAAATCACAGTTTCTCCCTGAATGTGCCCGTTAGTTGATCAAATTAGGCTCTCTGAACATTGTGGCGAAGTTGTGATAGCACGAACGATGCCTAGTCCACCTTGCATCTGTAGTGAATGAGTTCCATTAGATGAGCATTTTTAGTTCTGAAATGGATATAGTGGAGATTGCCTCGTAGGCAGTGAATCACTATATCCAGGAGTTGGATGAACTCCTTTTGTAGGCTTTCCTTCAGCCTATATGTGTAATCACGATGCTCAATGCCTGGTTGCTTCTAGATGTTCCACAATTCTCTCTGGCTCGGCATGGGCAATGTATGCACCATTGATTCCTTGCCGGGTAGATGGAGTGTTTCCATCATGGTTTCCTTTGTGACCGTGATCATGTGTGTGTCGACTGATGAAATGATGTTGTTGTCGCCTATGATCTTTGCATTTATGTAGAACTCTGTGACAAGCTCAATAAAACATCTATTTTGCTCTGGAAAAAGGGTGAGGAAGTGTAGTAGATCAGTTTCTTCTGTTGCGCGCACTATTAGATGAAATGCTTCAGCTGATAGTCTCTCTTTTAGAAAATCTAAGTCTACAAACTTGTTTCTTTGAATGTTTAAGGCAAGTCTAGCTGGATCAATGTGTTGAGCGGTGGACTCTATTCTGCAAGATTTGAGAAGATTTTAGAAGAATGGAATAGAGAGAAATAGTTGCAAAGCAATACAAGGAGAGTTGTGAAAATAAGAAAGTGATTTCAATCGACTTCTCATTTACATATAAATTGAGCTTTGCATGCATGTACTTCGAGAAACACTTGAGTACTCTTCAGCTGATCAGCTAATGGATTTGACTGATTATCAGCTGAGTAAATGTGATGAGAATCTCAGCCGTCCACATTTTTAGCTTTTCTTTTGATCGGCGGTTGAGATTTTATACATTTGAAAATGGGGTAGTTGCCATAAATAGCAAATATTTGCTGCGAGATTTTGCTATTTATATCTCTCAAGCTATCAACTCATTTCCACTTTAGTGGTTGATTTTGCTCAGAAGCATTAATGCTAGCTTTTAGTGAGAGATCTTTCCATTTTTGAAATTATATCTGTTGGATTATGATGAAGATGCAGTTGATCACAACGGCAATAATTTATTTGAGAATAAGTTTAAAAGAATAAGTAATTTAAAAACTTATCCTGTGTCAGTTGGGATACAGTCCAACTGATGGCTTGTGAACTGATGATGTGGCAGTTGATCAATCAGTTCAGTTGTTTCTTCTTCTTTGCCCCTGTAATTGATTCATCACTGAACTGATGAAGTTAGTTTGCTTAACTATTGGATCAAATCTTAGTCAGTTTCCCCTTCTTGATGGGGTGAACTGGATGCTCTTCACTGCTTTCCTCCGAGCAGTTTAGTTTCTTCCTTTTTGATGTTGATCCAGTTCCTCTTGGCGGCTGCTCTGGCCTTTCTTTCCTCACGGATTGATGTTGTTGCTTAGCTTCAGCTGATGTGACCCTTCATCTTCTATGTGAATTTCTCTTGTGAGATGGCCTGAACTAAAATTCTTGGGAATTCAGTTGAGTTGTCTTCGAGCTTGAAGCTATCAGAGGAATGACATATCTCTTAGACAAGAGATTTGGTGATATGGCAGCGTCTTCATCATCACATTCTCGACTCGCTGCGACTGGAGTGTGGAGTATATTTCTTTATATCTGCATAGTTGCAGGTTCAGTTGGTCGAGGTAGCTCAGCTGACTGACTTGACAGATTGTCAAAATTTAGTTTTCGGCAGGCAGGGCTAGTTGAGCAGTTAGCTAGCTGATTGACTCCTACTTCTCCTTGAGCCATGATGTCACTTCTCAATTTGGCAAGTATGGCAATTGAAGGGATTTTGTTGGCCAGTCAGTGGCTCATAATCCTCTGAACTTGCACGATTGTTAGAGGAAATGGATTTGAAGACCCTATCCATTTTAAACTCCAAATTTCTTCTCTTTGCAAAAAACTTATGCCGTGAAAGGTAGTGATCAAGAAATGAGACTGAATGGACTTTGAATGTCTCCAGTTGAACCAGTAGAAATACCGGTGCAGTTGCTTAAAAAGCTCTTGATCTTGTATAGCCACGAATGCAAATTGAGTGTAAAGTAAATTGTTTACCTTTTTCTGTGCACTCTTGGCTGCATATTTACCACTGTAGAAAGTGTGAATATTTTCTTCCGTCAGTTGGAGAGGAGGGCAAGTGCTCTTGAAGTAATCATCTCCATAGTTTGGATGAGGGATTCTGATGAATGGAATGAGTTCATCTGGATCAAAGCAAACTTTGAAATTAGCTGATGATCCATTCTTTGAAACTGGTGACAGAACGACATTGGCAGTTGAGTTGCTTGAGGTTGTGGCACTTGTCTTGGCCTTGATCCTCTTTTTCTTCTTGAGTGACTGAAGATGAATGCGCCCTTTTCTTGGGAATCCAATCAGAGATAAGGATTGGTAAAGCATCATCATTTGGCAGTTTCAGGATGTCTTCAATCATCTTGCTCATCCTGAGAACAAGTCCTACCATGGACTCAAACTTCCATGTTCTCTTTGAGTCGAAAGCCTTGAGGACTTGATGCTTGATTTGAGAATATACAAACTCTGCCCAATTTGTTTCTCTTCTTTCAGCTAGGTGAATCATCACCTTGTACCTCTCTTGGGTAAGCTGGCTCAAGCTTCCAATGGCTCCAAACATCATCTTATTTGTGATGTCGAGCAGAACTCCATACTCTAGCTTCAAGTCAGTTTTTGCTGTGGTAAAACTGAATGCTTTTCTGCATGTGGAAGCTTTCCAGTTTCTCCAGTATGGTTCATCTGCTTCACTCAATTCTTGAACTGTTACTCCTTGCCTTAGAAGTTGAAAAACTTCAGCAACTGTATCTTCAGTTATCTTGATCGATTAACCTTAACTAACCGAGAATATTTCCTTGCCATTTGCACTCACTCATGCTTGAAAAAGAAACTCACTCATCAGGTTTTGCCTGAAGAACCTTGGTGGTGTTTCAATGTAGTAAAGAATTTCTGTCTTGTGAAGATTAACACGCAGGTTTGGGCTATTTGATTCATGAATGATTTCCTGGAATTTCTTTCTTTCAAGGAATTTGTCTCTCAACATTTAGCTTTTGAATGAATTTGAGGAGCTGAGGAATTCTGCCGAAGGAATTTGGCTAGAATTTCTTGTTAAGAGATTCAGAGAAGAGGAGACTCTTAGAATGATTTTTGAATGAGTGTGTCTCCTCTTTGCAAAAGGACTAGATCTGAGGTGATTTATGAGTAATAAATGATTTTTGAATGAGTGTGTCTCCTCTGATACCACTTGTTGATCCTGGGTGAGTCCGAATCAATTTAGAAGGGAGGTGAATAAACTGATTTCGAAAACTTTAAAACAGTTTCGGAATATATTGGGCCCTTGACTCGCGACAATAACTTATCAGTGCACTTGATCAGTTGAGATAGACAGTTGACTCAAAGTGCAGCTTGTGTGCTGAATGTGTGCAGTTAAGGAATGCAACTGAAAACAATAAATTGAGCACACACAAGTGGTTTATAGAGGTTCGAAGCTTAAACTTCTACGTCCTCTCTTCCTTACTGAAAAGGGCAATCCACTATGCAATGGTAAAGTTTCTTCATTACAATTACACAATGAAAATAATGTGTTGAACCTGGTGAATGGTGACTTTATGAGTGGCGGCCTCTTTTTCAACTGGTGATGTCCCGAAAATAGTAGTTCCAACGAATGGGGTCTCCTCAGCCGGTAGGTCGACAGCTCACACTTGCGATCCCCAACTGCTCGCTGGAGAGATAAGGTATTATTGCCCATCTTTTTAAGGTTTTAGATCTCTTTTGATCTTCAAGAATACAGTCTTGAATCAGTTATCAACTGGTGTGCTCCTTTGGCTTGAGCTGGGTAGTTGATCGGTGTATTTTTAAATTGAGAAGCTTGCTCTGGCTGGACTTCTTCGACAGCTAGCTTGATGATGGATGATTGGCTTCTTCTTCTCAGTTGAGACTTTTGCTACTGATAATTAGAGCTTGATTTTGAACTAATCTTTGTGGCAGGTGTTCTTGCAAAGAGTGTTTTTCAAATGTCTGTTAGCAAAAAGTCTCGTCACAAGTTGAGTTACTCATCCTTTATATAAGAGTGAGATAGTGACCGTTTGGACATCAATGAATGATCATTAATGATCTGTTGATTTTTAAAGTCGTTGAGAAGCTTTTTGTTGAAGTAGCAGTTGCACTGCCTTTGTTCTCTGACGAGCTTTTACACCATGATCTTGGTTGCATTAACTTTAAGATTTTCATGCTGGCAGTTCTGGAAATTTTGAATTCCAATTTCGGCTACTGTCTTGACCGTCAGTTCTGGGCTTCAGCTGGCAGTTGTGATCTTCAGTTAGGTCATATCCTCAGCTAGCGGTTTTGCATATATTAATGGCAGTTTCTAAGCTCCAGTTTTGACTATCTTCAGCTGGCCGTTCTGGGCTCTGGCTTGATGCTTTTTGAGCTCCAGTTTGGTCTTCTTCAGCTGGCAGTATTGAACCATTATTTTATTCAGCCCTTCAGCTAGAACTTCTGAACTGGTACTTTCTTCAGTTTGGATACTGAACTGGTGCCTTTTCAGCTGGTATTCTGAACGAGTGTATCTTCAGCTGATATTCTCTAAACTGATACTTTAAGCTAGCACTTTCTTCAGTTGGTAACTTGAGCTGGTACTTTCTTCAGCTGGTACTCTTGAACTGGTACTGTCTTCAGTTGGTACTCTGAATTGGTTCCTTTTCAGCTAGTATTCTGAATGAGTATATCTTTAGCTGTAATTCATTCTGATTCGGATGATCAATTGGCACTTTCTTCAACTGGTGCAGATCATGAACTGTAAACTTAAATGCTTCAATCGGCATGTGTACCATTTTGACCCTGATGGTTAGTTGGTACATTGAACTTGTCAGTTTCATTATCCTGACAGTCTGCATCTTCAGTTTGCTTGACTTGCTAATTGATCTAGCAATCAAGCTTTAGCTTTCTTTTTCTGAGCTCTTGGCTGGATTTGATCTGCTTCTTTTTCTTTTTTTTTCTTTTCTCTTTTTTTTTATTTTATTTTCATATTGATCATCTTTAGCTTTGTTTATCTCAATCTATTGTTTGATCAGTCACGGTTTTCTGCTTGATTTTCTTTCAGTTTTTCAAAGCATTTTGACATGTTTTGACATTTCATCAAAACCACAACAAGGATTAGATAACTCTTGATAGTTTTTCCTAACACTTTTACATTTACTTGGTGGTTCTGTAGTTTTGATTTAGTGATTCTTGGCTTTTTATAATTAGTGATACTTTGTTTTTTAAATAGTGATACTTTACATTTACTTGGTGATTTTTTACTTTTGACTTAGTGATTCTTGGCTTTTTAATTAGTGATACTTTGTTTTTTAAATAGTGATACTTTATTTTTAGTTAGTGGTACTTAACCGTATAAATAGCTGAACTATTTATATTGTGTAGTGTGAATAGATGGCTATTTTCCTGAATGAGATCAAGCATCCAAAATGTGAAGAATTCCACATGGGGTTGAATTCCCAGCTTTTAATTGGAGCAAAGATGGATAAAACATTGACTGTGCAATTTTTATCATGCACCAAATGGAAAACTTTGTTGGTGCTCCTTATGAGAGTTTGGATTTGGCTAAGTTATGGAATATTGTAATTGAAATTTTCATGGACTTTGGTATTTTTGTTGTAGTCTGACACATTATTTTTTTATTCCAGCTTGATGAAAGAAGAAGATTAAGAGTCCAATACTGTGCAGGGATTATACTTTCACCACTTAATGGTTTGAGAGCAAAGATATAGAATGATGCTCTTCAATTCATTAAGAATACCAATAAATATAAACAGATACTATATTTAATTAACAAATTTTTCACATTTTATAAATATGTTTTTTAATTTCTCTATGTTTTTTAAATGATATATACACGGTAAGCAGCTGCTGGTGGTGAGGGCGTACAAATGTAGCTTATGGCAGAATGTGAGGACTGTGCTTTTTTTGGAGATAGTTTGTTGGGTATTCTAACATTCTAGGTGGAAGGTTAATCCGTGTGGATGTTTGGTTAGTTTTTGTAATGAATATTTGTTGGTATTTGGCTGGAAAGATATTGAAATGTTGGGGGGAGGTTAATCTGTGTTGTTGGTTTTTGGTTGAAAAAATATTGAAATGTTGGAGGAAGGTTAATCTGTGTTGGTATTTGGTTTGTAACAGCTAGTACGAACAATTAGTTTTTGTGCAGATTTTATGTATGTTTGTAATGTTTCGAAAATGTTTTCTTATGTATGCTTTTGTAGTGATATTTCTCAAATGTTTTCAAGCTACAGATTTTCTTGCTAATGAGTTATGTATATTCTTGTATTTCTCAACAGATTTTTAGAAATCTTTTTTGAATGTATATAATTTGTTCATATTGTAGATAATATGTATCACTATTTATATAGAAAAATATTATTATGTGTACAGGGAAGTAACACTATATTTATTGCGTGAATAATTTTACACAAAACATTTTATTCTTGTTTTTTCCATATTTGATATCAATAATATAATAAGAAAATCATAGTTATATGTTACAGTATCAATACTGACCAAGTATAATTATACATGTCGTGAAGGAACATTATTTATTGCATGAATAATTTAACGCATAGCACTTTGTTATAATAATGTAACAAGTATTTTTTTTCATATTTTGATATCAATAATAATGTAACAAGTATCAAAATAAGAAATTCATAAGTTATATGTACAGTATCATTAATGATGAAGAAACTATCATTGTGCATCCGTTAAGTAACACTATTTATTGCACGAATAATTTAACGTATATAATTTTGTTTCTTTTTGTAACCAGTATTTGTCATATTTGATATCAATAATAATGTAGCAAGTATCAATAATATAATAAGAAAATATAAGTTATATGTACAGTATCAATACCGACAAAGAAAGTATCATTATGCATACCATTAAGTAACACTATTTGATATCAATAATAATGAAATAAGAAACTAAGTACATGAGTAAACAATGTCAATAATATAATAAGAATCTAAATACATGAGTAAAGATAATATAAGAAGAAACTCAAAACTAAGTACACGAGTAAATAGTGTCAATACAAATGTGGTGCAGTATCAATAATATAATAAGAAACTCAAAACAATCTGGAATTAGGGGTTTTGGAACCAAACACCTTTGAAATTGAAGTACCACTTGTATTCTTCTTCTTGTTTTTTTGAAGGTGCCCTTT
This sequence comes from Perilla frutescens, assembly GCA_026008535.1. Taxonomy (NCBI): domain Eukaryota; kingdom Viridiplantae; phylum Streptophyta; class Magnoliopsida; order Lamiales; family Lamiaceae; genus Perilla; species Perilla frutescens. The sequence goes on along the minus strand of BRKX01000002.1, from coordinate 38,005,350 downwards.
GACTCTTTTTCTCCTACCTTTTGTGGTTGAACGTGCAAGATCCAATATTTGAATAGAAGAGCTATAAATATCCATATCCCCCATGGAAGGCACTGTATTCATCAGCTCTTCAACATATGCAACAACATTGTTATGCTCTTCTTCAAATATTTTCTTCCTTCTTCATTATCTTTGACTTTCATAACAGCAGCATAGTATTTTCTCATCATCTAATTTCTCCAAGAAATAGAATTTGTATTCTGGTCAGGTTGCTCACTTCCACTTCCAAATTTATCCCACAAATGAACTTTCACCATTTTTGTCCATCTTTTTTTTAATATAAAAGCTCAGGTATCTCAACTATTGAATGCATATGAAGTATTCTCAGGTTATAACAGCATAACAATTCACATGCTTCAAATCTTTTACACGAGCAGAGCATGAATTTATCAACTTCACTAAAACTTACGTCATGAACTGTAATGCCACCATCATTCTTGACATTATAGAATCGTAGTCTTTCATCAGAGTAAATGAGTTTTCACAGTTCAAGGATATACACTTCAAAAAATTCAGCTTCAAAATCAGTAAAGAGAGTCAATGTATATACCTATGAAGCATGCTTGAGAAGCCCAGTCAACGGCATAAACGATGTAGGTTGTGCTCTTGAGCATTGGAATTCATCAGATGCTTCATTTCTCCTCCAAGATTGGACTGTTCTTGTAATACCCCGTAAATTAATTACTGCTTAATTACAGTTAATTGTTGAAATTACTATTTAGTACAGTAATTTCCAGCAGATTAGGATCGTAAGTATCCGTTAATAATTTCAGTAGGGTTTTAATTCCCTTTTCAATATGGAAAGTCGGAATCATAATTTCAGATAAATTTGATTTATATTCTTTTAAATTGCAGTGTGTGTTTATCGTGAATTAGATATTCCGATAATTTAGTTCAGGAATGGGAAAATCATATATTCTCCATTCATTTAGTATTTAAATTCAGATAATTTAATCAGAGTATTTTAAATAGAGAGAATTTAATTATTCTCTAGTTCTGATATTTTAAATATCGAGGTAATAAAATCGGTAATTTTTTTTATCTAATAATTTTAGATAAATTATTGTTTTGAAGTAAGTGAATTATTTTAGCAATATCAGTTTAGTTTGAGATTTTTCCGGAGACGGAAAATATCATGATAACCGAACAACCGGTATTTAAATCAAGTATTTGCTAAGTCAACCAAGGCATCGGAGAGGCCATACCTCCCCCATACCTCCCATGTTTTTTTTCCCTTTCCTTTACCCAAAATAGTAATAGACATTTATGTAGTACATAGAGAGAGAGAGAGAGAGATAGAGTGCTTACCATTCACTTACCATTCCATCTTCATTTCTGCAATATTTTCGAGAGAGAGAGAGAGAGAGAAGAAGGAAACAACAACTTCTTCTTCTTCATTCCTTCCATTCCATCTTCTTCCATTTCACACATATTGTCGAGAGAGAGAGAGAGAAAGAAGGAGGAAACAACAGCTTCTTCTTCATTCCTTCCATTTCATCTTCTTCCATTTCACACATATTGTCGAGAGAGAGAAGGAGAAAACAACAGCTTCTTCTTCTTCATTCCTTCTATTCTAATTTCTTCCATTTCACACATATTGTCGAGAGAGAGAGAGATCAACTCTAGCACCACACCATCTTCCTTCTTCCATTTTCTTTGAGAGAGAGAGAGTGTGTGAGAGAAGCAAGAAGTTGCAACCATTCACAGAGAAGAGCTCAAGCTTGTTCCAGCCATTCTTCACCGTTTCGTTTCCGGCATCGTCGTTGGAAGCTTCATTCAGTCGTGCCATCTCCTTCAAGCTTCTTCCAACTTTTCTCCATTGTTGCTTTGAGAGGTATTTCAAAAAGGAAACTAGAGTTATATAGATATATATTTCCAGTTTTTCATGAGTTATAGGTTTGTGTTGCAAAAGCTTGTTGAGATGTTTATATAGCATGTTGTTGTGTCTTTGGTGTTCAAAGCATGTTAGATGATTATGAGTTGATTAATGCATAAAGGCATGTTTGGGATGAGGTTTGATGTGTTAAAATGCATGATTTCGAAGATATAGGAAGGCTTGTGAAGTTTGGTTTGAGTTCGTGCATTCGCGCGCGCGGGTCGGCAGATTTGCCACCCTTCGGTAAAATGAGCATAACTCCCTAATTAGACATCGTATTGAGTCACCGTAAATTTTTCCGGAAATTAGACTTAAGTGGCGTCCAATGGTATATGTCTCAGTCCATAACTCTTTCTGAGTTGATTGTGAAAAATCATCAAAGTCAGGTCACGTGTCTTTTTTCGGAAATTCATGACAGTTCTGCCACCTTCCAGACTTCCAGTAAATCAGTTATAACTTTTTTGTTAGTTATCATCTTGAGTCACTGTAAATTTTTTAAAATTCTAAACTTCCATGGATTTCCAATGGTATAGGGCACGTCCTCTGCATCTTAATGAGTCAAAACAGAAAATTTTGCAAAGATGGACGTTGTGCAGAACGTGATTAGTCTATGAACTTAATCTTGACCTTATTTCTAGAATCGAGTTATGATGGATGTTAAGGTATTTTTGATACCTTAAAGAGTAAATTACACTTTTAGTCCCGTAAGAATAGGGTCCAAACATTTTTAGTCCCACAATGTACAATTTTGGTCCTAAGTTTGATTTTTTCGACACTTTTGGTCCCGCGGTTTATATTTGGACACTTTTAGTCCCAAAAACTAACAAATTAATTTTTAAAAAAATCCCTAACATCTATCTGCCAAAAATCTAAGGCAAATCAAATTCCTAAACTCAAAATCCAAAATCAAGGAAAATGTTTGAAAATGATGCGAGCAAAAAATTAAAGAACATTATATATGTGTTTCATTTTCTTACGTAATTAACCTGCATCCCTCATTCTTTTTTTTTCATTTCATTTTTTGTTCATTTTTGTTCATATTGAGGATGTTAGACAACCACAAATATTTTGAACTCAGTGAAATGATTAAGCAACCACAAACTAGGGTAAAAAATAAGGTTAAAATGAAGGTAAAATGCCTCTTGTGTGCTTGTATATATAATAATTGGTGAAAATAGAGGGAATATAGTGAAATTTTTTTTCCAAAATAAGCACTTAACGGATGTTAAGATCCGTTAAGTAATCCATTTTTGGGACAAAAAGTGTCTAAATATAAATTGCGGGACCAAAAGTGTCGAAAAAATCAAATGTGGGACCAAAATTTTACATTGTGGGACTAAAAGTGTTTGAACCCTATTCTTATGGGACCAAAAATGTAATTTACTCTATCTTAAATGATGATAAAATATGTATATTTATATCCTTCCTAATTTTTCGATGAACTCATATGTATAATTTAAAAATTTAGAATTCAATTATTTGTGTATATACTTCAAACTAGCATTGAATATATATATATATATAAATATATTTTATAGATTTTCAGCCATTGCATGAGATTATATATATATGTATGTATATATTTGGGTAGTTGTGACATAGGCATATTTATATACAAATTTTTTTTTGAATTGATATATATATATATATATTGAGTTGGTTGTGTCGAAGTTGTTTAAAAATCGCTATACATCATTGTTCATTGGGCGTTGGTGCCGTGTCATGCCTTGTCGTGTCGGGTTATGTCGAACACTTGAGGTGTTAGACATTTCTGTCACTTCTTAGTTAAACGTCTATTTTAGGACATCATATTATCGTATGGTGCCGTCGTAAATTTCGTGTAAATTTAGATGACGGAGGCTTTCCAATACTTTAGGATTTGATCCCTAATTTCTCTCCTGACAATCTTAAAAAAATCGTCATAGTCGAACTAAGTCCAGCTAGAATGGTAACTAGACCCTAATAGGCCTTCAATTTCGTGTTGAGTCCAAACAGCGTTCTTTGGTTCGACGTACTCAGTTTCATGTTTATCTCTATGAAGGCAAGCCGTCCAGTACGAGATAAAATGCAAGGGGAACATTTTGCTGCAGTTCAGTTTTAAGACATTGGTGACAGGTGGGATTTCTTCTACATCGGACTCTTAGTCTAAATAATTATTTGAGTTTTTACTCACCAGCAATTATTTATTTTGATGCAAATAAATTATTGTCATGCATAAAATGTTTCGTTTTGTATGATATCCTTATCTGTATTTAGTTAATTCGCAAGGGGCTTTTTAACTCTTAAATCGATCGGACCTCGTGCTAACTTAGCATGTTAACTGAGGTTAGTATACACTTAAGTCGGTGATATTAGAAAGAGGGAAATGCTTTAGCGGAGCTATTCCTGACTAAGACATCGACGATGTTAAGCGTCCGTGGAAAGGGCTTTAGCGGAGCGTTCAGTTCGGATACGGATGATCATACAACAGAAAGGAGCGCTCAAAGATAGAAAGTTATTTAGTAAAACATGGGCCCTTTTCAGATAAAACCCATGTGTGTTTACTCAGATGCATGACAAGAAATCAGTTTTTTGTTCAGTAATTATGTTGGCAATGTGTTCACTGAGTACCCTTGTACTCAGCCCTGTATATTTGTTTTTAAATGTGCAGGTTGAGCTGGTGTTGAAGGGAGAAGTGTTGAGGGTGGAGTTATTTTTGTACAGGGCTCAGATGGTCTTGTATTTTGAATGTCTTTCTTTTGCTTCTGCAACTCAGTTATATAATAAGTCCAACATTTACAGCTTTTGGTTTTGGACTAGTCCAATAACTTAGTAGTATGTTAAATACTATTATTATCCAGTCATTTTTAAGTCTCGGTAATTGGTTCAAAATTATAGTTCTCAGGCCAAATATCGTTCCTGGAATATAGTAGTTCATTTCCTTATTTAATTATTTTCAGTTCGCGTCTTGATCCATCCTTCATTGGGATCGAGTCGTGCCAGTCACACTTCGTATTAATCAGATATTAATGTGGGGTCGTGACAGTTCTTTTGAAAATATCATAAAATTCTGCCAAGCTTGTTGACTTCCTTGCATTGAATCCAATGGAACTGTTTGAGCACCACTTCTCCTTGAGCAAATAGAGCCTTGAAAATCACGAGTTGTCCTCCAAATGATATGTTGATATCATAGAGCTCCAGTAATGTTCGAATTCTTCTCTACTTGTGTATCCAGACAAGCATTTTTTAAATTCATTAATGAAGGACTTGTTCGCTTTCAAATTCCCAAACCGACTTATTGTATTTTGGTACAAATGCCACAAGCATAACCGTTGTCTTGTATCAGGAAAAATCTGCATAGAATAAAAAAATTAAATATTTAACTGAAATATAAATCTACAGTAAAGTATCACTACATGTGATGTAAGTATTATTAACTATCGACGAAGTATCATTAACAGAGTAAACATGTAGCAACAGATGACATCACAGATAAAAAATTCATTTAGTGAATTATCATAAAATATAAAATATACATGTTCTATTGTAGTCTCAATAGCTAGGTCTTGGTCAATAAACATTGATATAGGACATTTCCCCTCCATTGATTTCTTAAAAACTTCAAAAAGCCATAGAAATGATTCAATCGTCTCATCCGGTATGAATGCACATCCAAACATCACATTTTTCCAATGATTATTGATTCCTACAAATGGTGCACAAAGGAGGTTATATTTGTTTGTACGGTATATTGTGTCAAAGACAACAACATCACCGTCTATCATGTAATCCTCCTTCATCACGCCATCCCTCCAAAGAATATTTGACAATCTCCCTTCATTATCTAACTTGACTCTAAAGAAGAAATCTTTATTTTTCAACACCCTGTGCATGCAATTTATCAATGAGTGTTTGTGCATCCCCTCCTTCAATAATACTCATTTTCAACCGATTGACATAGTTTAAATGATCCTTCAACGTGTGACCAACACAATCCTTACTTCCTGCATTATACACCATGTACCGAAAAGAATCGGTAGTTCTTATCCCTGATGTGAGTATGTTCTCAATCACAACACCCTTCTCATTGTTTATCGATCTATGTGAATGGTGCATATGACTCCACTCTCTTCTTGTAAGTATGTGATTGTGCATGATATTATGTTCAATAACTTCATATAAACCATCATTATTTATCTTTGCTCTTAAGTATGCCTTACAACCTGTGCGTGTGACATACACCTTTCTTAAGCTAGAAGTGTTTGGTTTTTTAGCTCCCTCACAAGAACATAAAAAGTATTTTTCAACTAAATTTCCATTTTCAGTTCTTGTTGTGGATTTTCTAACACTAAACTCAGTTTCAAGAGCATGACTGCAATATAAGGCATATATATCATTGATGTTCTTCCTTTTCAAACCAAGAAGGCAACCTCTTACATCAAAAGAATCACCTACAACAATTTGAAGTTTGTATCAATAATCATTTTTGTTGATTTATTGTGTCAGAAACAAAAGTGTCAATAACTGTGAGGTGGTGTATCACTAACTACTCTTGAAGTATCATTATTATAGAGTGAATCATAATAGTTAGTGAGTGAAATAATATGCAACATATCACTAACAAACATTGACATTGAATTTAATTATTAGGCAGAAACAACGAAGAGTCAATAACTGTATGAAACATATCACTAAATGCCATAGAAGTATCATTCATGTATAAAATTCAATATATACGTGTGATATACACTTTTATTGATTTATTTAGGTAGAAATAAAATAGTGTCAATAAGTACTGGTGACGTATCACTAACTACTGTTGAAGTATCATTAATATCGAGTTAATCATAATTACGTTTTAAGTGAAACAGTTGCAACGTATCACTAATACCTAGCGAAGGATTACTATCATGAGAGCATGTATCACTAAATACCATAGAAGTATCACTTCTGTATAAAATATAATATATACGTGTGATATGCACTTTTCTTGATTTATTGAGGCATAAACAAAATATTATCAATAAATGTGTTAAACGTGTCACTAAATACCATAGAAGTATCACTATTGTCATTTTACAGTTGATGGGTTTTAAAAACAAAAAATAGAAGTAAAGTAGTACTTACTACCAATTTGCAACATAACAGATTCATCATCGTCTATAGATGTTGTTTCTACATCTTCAACATTGTCTTCATTATCAAGTATAACAATATCTGAAAATTACAAAAATTTAAATCACTTTTAGAATTATTATAATACTAATAGATTACTAAATCAAAATTTCAATGAATCAGTTTTTAGGAACATTTCGTCGAACAGTTGGAATGCAAAAATTGATATACCTAATAATTATCGAAAAATTGGAACAAAATTACAAATCTTCTAAACTAAGAACACATACCTATTGTTGCTAATGTTTCTTCGCCGAAATTGACCGAAATTTCACCGGAGCGAACGTTACTTGCTTTTCCAAAATTATCCATTAAATCGTTCACAAATTGCGATTTTTGAGTCGTCTGAGGTTAAATCGCCGGTGCTTGAATCACGAATAACTAGGTTCAGATGTTGATTGTGATGCTGAATGGTCGGAAATCATGATGTTGAATCGCGTCTCTGAAGAAATCAGGCGCCGCAGGTTGGACGAAAACCTACGCCGCGAGCTGGGAGAAGAAAAAAGTGATTTTTTTAATATATATTGTTGGGTCGGGTCGGGTGGGGATCCGTCTAACGTAAGAGACCCGTTAGACAGTTTCACACAAGTCTGCCCCATATATATATATATATATATAGAGAGAGAGAGAGAGAGAGAACCAACCTTGGTGTGAGAACTAAGAATATCAATCTACACCCTTCAACTCTAAGATCAGATGGCCTAAATTTAGTCAAAAAAGACGGTGACGTAGCTATAAATAAAAGTAACATAAGAAAAACTCGGTGTCATCTTTGTAATTTTGTAAATATATATATATATATATATAGAGAGAGAGAGAGAGAGAGAACCAACCTTGGTGTGAGAACTAAGAATATCAATCTACACCCTTCAACTCTAAGATCAGATGGCCTAAATTTAGTCAAAAAAGACGGTGACGTAGCTATAAATAAAAGTAACATAAGAAAAACTCGGTGTCATCTTTGTAATTTTGTAAATATATCAAGGTAAAAAAAATTCCTAGGTGCGCGCGAACAAAGATAAAAGCATATGATAACAAAGACATTGGCAGTGCTAATATAACCATTGATAATGCTAACATTAACATTAGTGATGTTAATATTATGAGACTATTGCCATATGCATTACGAAAAATATATAACGTTCAAAAAAATATTTAGCATTTTTTCATGATGAATTAGCGGTTTTATTTTGTTGTTAACATCGGAAAACTTTCAGGAACATGTAAAAGCTAGCCTATGAACAATGATATTGTCATTATCTGATTAAGTTGTACCTTTTGTATTATTTGTTGGAAAAATATGAATAGGTGTAAGAGAATTAGTTTAGATTATTCTAAAACTTAGATACCAAATGTTTGCTCTAATGACAACCTTTTATATTTTGGAGGTTACACTTGTGTTTTAATGGTGGATCAAGTGTAAAGCCTTACTTTGGAACCTATAAAAAGGGCTCTCAATCCTCATTTGTAAAAACACCAGTTCATTCTCTCTTTCTTCTCTTATCTAGTTCTTTGCTTCCTCTTTGAGCAAGCTCGAGTTCTAGTTCATGTTTGAAGATTGTGTTCCAAGTTTGATCAAGTTCGAGTATACTATTCAGTTCGTTGGAGAAAGTTCCAATCTATCCGGTGTATCCCAGAAATCAAACGCTCATATGGGGTGAATTTAATTGGTTTAAGGAAACCATGATCTCCACAGGCCTGGGGTTTCCTTTATACTTGTCCATGCTATTTCGATCTTTAATTTATTTCAAGTTGATATCTTGATCTTCAATTATTATTGATGTTATGTTGTTACCTTGTTCTTTTCAGCTAGATTCTACAATCTTAAACCAAATTCTTAATCGAAAAACCCTAATTTTCAACATGTCTAGTGAACATACAAACAACGTCATTGCTAATGTTGTCACCGTCACTGCTAACACTGTGAGGATCGATACTATCAATGTTCCTGTCAATCATGCTGACAAGCCGGAGAAATTCAATGGCTTGAATTTTAAACGGTGGCAACAAAAGATGTTGTTCTACTTGACAACATTGAACCTTGCGAGGTTCTTGACTGAAGACCCTCCAACCTTCAAGGCGAATGCTGATGCTCAAGTTGTTACTGTGCTTGATGCATGGAATCACTTGGATTTCTTGTGCAGGAACTATGTAATGAACTGCTTAATGGATACACTTCAATCAAGATGGCTAAGGAACAATGAGAGTCCTTGGAGAACAAATACAATACCGAAGATGCTGGAGCAAAGAAGTTTTTTGTAGGTCAATTTCTCGACTACAAGATGGTTGATTCAAAGATTGTGATCAATCAAGTGCAAGAACTTCAAATAATCTTACATGGCATTCATTCTGAAGGAATGGTGGTGAATGAAACTTTCCAAGTGGTTGCTATCATAGCGAAGCTACCACTGAGTTTGAAAGATTTCAAGAATTACTTGACTTACAAGAAGAAAGAGATGACTGTTGAAGAGCTCGTCGTTAGATTTCGCATTGAAGAAGACAAGAGCTACGACAAAAGGCTGGTTACCCTCTGGTGGCTAAGGTAAATATGGTTGAGCATGGTGAAAGCTCAAGGCGGAATTTTAACAAAAAACCATACAGGGAAAAAAGCATTAGGACCAAAGAAGGAGAACGTCAAGAAGAAGTTTAATGGGAAATGCTTCAACTATGACAAAGCCAAAGAAAAGCCAAAAAGCACACATGGTGGAAAACTTCTCCATAGATATTGAGGAGATGCACCTGGCTGCAGTGATCTCCGAGGTGAACTTGGTTGGTTCAAACCCACGAGAGTGGTAGGTTGATACGGGTGTGACCACCTGACATGTGTGTTCAAATAAGGAGTTGTTCAGTGCCCTTGATGAACAAGTGGATGGCGAGAAACTCTTCATGTGGAGCTCTGCCACATTCGATGTGAAAGGTCTTGGAAAGGTGGTTCTAAAGATGACCTCATGGAAGGAGCTGACTCTCAACAATGTGCTGAATGTTCCAGAGATTCGTAAGAATCTTGTGTCTGGTTCATTGTTAAGCAAGCATGGTTTTCACATTGTCTTTGATTCTGATAAGATCATTTTAACCAAGAATGGAGTGTTTGTCGGAAAGGGTTATGAATGTAACGGGTTTTTCAAGCTCAATGTAATGACTGTTATGTCAACCATGAATAATAAAGTAAACTCTTCTGTTTATATGCGTGAGTCTTCCATAATATGGCATGGTAGACTAGGACATGTCAACTTTAATACTCCACGCAGTTTAATGAGTATGAAAAGCATGCATATGCTCCATATTGACTCAACACATAAATGTGAAACTTGTGTTAAAGCCAAGTTAACTCGATTGTCCTTCTAAACTATTAAAAGAAATAGTGAACCACTTGACCTAATTCACACAAATATGTGTGTGATTTAAAAGCAATGCCCACACGAGGTGAAAATAAGTATTTCATTATTTTTGTAGATAATTGCACTAAATTCTGCTTTGTGTATCTTCTCAAAAGTAAAGATGAAATAATAGAGAAATTTGTTCTCTATAAAACTGAAGTTGAGAATCAACTAAATAAAAAGATTAACGTGTTAGGAAGTGACAGAGGAGGTGAGTATGAGTCACTTTTTGCTAATTTCTGTGCTGAAAATGGAATAAGACACCATTGCACCTTATTCGTCGCAACAAAACGACACTGCAGAACGGAAAAATAGAACGTTGAAAAAAATGATGAATGCGTTGCTATTAAGTTCTGGATTACCTCAGAACATATGGGGGGAAGTTGTCTTGATGGTTAACTACCTTTTAAATAAGGTGCCCCGCAAGACGTTAGACAAAAACCAATATGAGTTATTGTATGGAAGACTGTCATCCTATAAATACTTGCGAGTGTTGATGTGTCTTGCCAAGGTAGCGATACCTACATCAAAAAAGGTGAAGATTGGACCGAAAACTGTTGATTGCATATTTATCGGTTATACACATAACAGTAGTGCTTATCGATCAATTTCTTGTGCACGAGTCTAAAATTGAAGACATACATAAGAACACGATAATTGAATCAAGAAATGCTTCATTCTTCGAACATCTATTTTCACAAAAGACTGAAATGGAATCTACTTTCATTAAACGTACTATGGAAGCAGTGGAAGAAGAACAACATGAAGACAAGGTGGTAGAACCATTCGAGCTTAGGTTGAATTAATAAATTTTCGAGCATTTCATGAGTGAGCTCGAACGGAATTCGAGCATGATAAATATTTATCAAGCTGAGCTCGAATAAAAGAAAAAAAAGAACTCAAATCATGCTCAAACTAGTCGAGCTCAAATATCAAGGTGTTTAACTTGACTCGATTCGTTTACATCACTAGTTTGAGATAATATTATAAAATGCCTAAATCTGTGTGAAGTTTAGCGAAAGTTGTATTTTGTAATAAGAGTTTCAAAATTAGTTGGGCCATAGGCATATAGGCCCAAACTACGACAATAACAATTTAATACGACTATCCATTACGATCTAGCTTTTTTTTAGGATCCTAATTATAATTGGGTGTTTTGTGACCCGTTTAGCATTCCAAGTTCCAACAATTAAACCGGTTCCATTTTTCAGATATATTTGGGGTTACATCTTATATTTCAAATCATCAATATCATATAATATGTGTGTAACACAAATTTCAGCTTACAATGTATGCATTAATGATGACATCAAATGTATAGATATAAAAATTAACACATATGACATGCATTGATGATAGTGGAGTAAAAAATGTAACATGAAAATTTGATAAATTCAATTTCATTATTCATTACTATTTACTAAACGCACAATCACACATAAATTGACCAACTATGTCATTTAATAATGCAATTATATCAATTTTTTGAAAACAAACTGTGAAATTGGCATTAAATAAACATGTTTACAAGTAAATATGGAACAGTGGCCCTGCTTTTGGTTGTGCACAACAATTATTAATTATTAATTTTTTTAGCGAAAAGAACAAAATCAAAATGTCACGTCTTCCCATCAACATATTCACTAGGTACAGTGAATGTGGATATGCAATTTGCAAAAAAAAAAAAGTGTTATTATTATTATTATTATTATTATTATTATTATTATTATTATTATTATTATTATTATTATTATTTTGTGAAATTACTAAAATATGAGTTGAAGTTGCATTGCTTTTTTTTTTTATGATTAGAAGAAATATGTCTCACTACAATTCATTGTCCTATTTTCAGTGAATGTTATTTCTGTGTAATTGATAATTATTAAAGTTCGATTTACAAAATACTGAGGAGGCTCAAATTTATGACCTCAACACAAGTTAACATACTCCACCGTTAATCCATTTTGTTGCGTGTGTATTTTCAGTAAGTATGACAGTTTAGTAAAATAGCATTATGTTAATTTTGCAGTTGATTTCTTCTATTAATTCGCAGATACCAACAATATATAGTCTTTTTCTTTGGGGCAATTCGGCCATCGTTTTTGAAAATTTCCCATTTATTTTTCCAAGTTTTGCGTCTGCGCAACGCCTTTCATTTTCGTTTCTCCAAATGCTCTAGAAGATATAAAATATAAAAACTATAAAACTGCTTCAATTATATTATTATAACAAATATATATATATATATATATATATATATTGATACAAAGAAACAGTTTTAGATTATTTTATATTTTTTGAGAATTTTGAGAGTACAGCTTTAACAATGTACAGTAAAAAAAAATTAAAGTCTCCAAGCAAAATACACACACACACAAACTAAACCGTATACTATTTACAGATTTAATTCAATAAAATGAAATAATTTACCCCAATAGAGTGGCCTATGTGGTGGAATTGGGGTGGGAGTACTTCAAACAAAAATTAGGAGTAAAATAAAATAAATAAAGTTTTATGTGTACAATATGCAGCATAAGCGCACACATTCATGCTTGGTATGATGAAATGGAATGGGAATGGAATCACATTCCCACGTCCATTCTCATTCATACGGTTAGTATGGTTTTTTTAATTGGGAATGATCATTCTCGAATGAATCACATTACCATGAACATATGATTAATCATTACCCCCGCTCCCATGATATTATGTATTCCTGATTATCAAAATAAATTTTATTTTTTATTTTGCAAAACTATACTTTGTTTTTTATATTGACAAATGAAATCTTATATTCTTATAAAATATTTTATTAAAAAATAAATTTATTAATTTTTCTTAAAAAATCATTAATAATTTATTAATGATTCATAAAATTTTGTAAAATTTCACAAAAGTACTAATGATATTATAGGATTACATAAAATATACAAACCCGCTAATCATTAGCGAAATACTTATTTAAAGTATACTCAACTTTTTTCACAAATGTTAATAAAGTAAAAAAAATCACATAATATTCAACAATATGTTATTAAAATATAATAGTATCTTTGAAAGAAGAGTAATTTATTATTTAAAACTAAATAAGCCAATTCGTACATTTTATTTATTAATTAGATATTGTTATAATAAACAATTCAAAAATGTAAGTTTCATTCCTATCTTATTACCTGTGATACCAGCCAAAGGAATGGTAATAGTCATATTCCATTCCATTGCCATCAGCATTCAATTACTAAGTTCATTTCATTCCCACTTAATTCCATTCCGACATACTAGTCATCCCTTAAATAGTTGTAATTATGTCACTTGTAGAAGGGTCTAGTGGTAAGGTGGTGTGAGTTGGAATCTCAAATTTGAATTCCACTAATAAAAAATAATACGGTGAATAATTTTTCAATAATTCAAATATTAAAATATCACGTCATTTTATAAGTGTCATATTTCACTAATAAAATAACTCATCATTGTCCCGGTGGGAATGGTCTAATGATGGAGTGACGTTGTTTGGAGATCAAAGATTACAGGTTCAAATTTTCTCAATACACAGACTGGGAGCGTGAGTTAAAATAAAAAATTGAAAAAAAAATACTCCTCTTCCATTAAAAAAACCTCCCCACCTGAGACATGGTCTCAATTTTAAACGTGATTCTTCCTGTTCCCTTTTTTTTTCCGTCTTGGTGACATACTTTCTTAATTTACTATTTTAATTCAAATATGTCAATTTTCAATGCCACGACATGCTCGGGTTGTATAATCTACTCCTACCACACAAAAATAAATAAAACCAAGATACAAAAAAAAAAACATATAAAAATTCATATGGGAATTAACGTCACATCGTTCGTCACAAGATTTCAGTCTTTTTTATAATTAGTTTTCTTTTTGGATTTTTTTTTTATTAAATTTAGTAACCAATAAGTGGCCGGTGCTATTTTTTAAATAAAATTAAATGTATATCCATTACTCGATTTCAATGGAAATATGAAATCATTGTTTTTCCCAATGTTTGTGAATAAGATTCGTGGTTGAGTTAATAGATTACTCGGTGATTAGATCATTCGAACCGGATACTCTATTTAAAGTTTGTATTTCATTTGTGTATTGGATGGTTGTCATATGGCAGTATGAAATAATTGGAACTCTAATAATAAACAACCCCTAATTATCCAGACGCCTTGATTGAACTTACCGTGTTCTCTTCTCGTTTTGCTACATCTAAGGAGTTCAATTACGGAACTTTTCAACCTCTTGGGCAGTAAAAAAATCACTGGACAAAAAACGCAATCAATGAAATTCTCTGATGCATATAATTAAGTTTAAGTTATGGTCATCGCTGATCTAGCAAAACTATATATCGATCAACAAAGAATACCTAAGTTTATGTCTCCTTGGGGATGGCCTAGTGGTGGAGTGGTGTTTCTTGAGGTCAAATGTCTCAAGTTCGACCCACCACAAACACCGCTAAGTGTGAGCCTGTCCAGGGGCGGATCCAGAATTCGAGAGTGGGGTGGGCTGAAAAAAAAAAATTATACATAGCAAAATATTAAGAGTATAATATGTTAATAGTGAGTTTTCTTTTTCTTTATGGGCAAAACGTATTCTATTTTACCCTAAGAGAGTTTTCTTTTTAATTTTTTGAAGGTAAAAATATTGAATCATATGGTGGGAGAAATGGCGAAAAACTTTTGACAAGTAGTGAGGGGATTTTTTTTTTCTCTTATAAAAAATGAGAGTATTATATGTTAATAGTGAGGGAATCTGGAATTCCTCATTAAAAATTACATCTTTAGCTAGGTAATTTTTTTACTCTCATTAAAACTATAAGAATTATACTTTTAATGACCATTTTTTCATATCTTCATTAAATTTTTATCGCTTAAAATCAAGTTTCTTGTGGGCTAATTTTTTTTTCCCCTAATTTTTTTAAGGTTGGGCTGGGCTAATATTGGATTGGGCTTAAATATAACATGTAGGTAGTAAAAGTAATTTTGGGCTTGCACTGGGCTGGAGCCCAGTGCAGCCCTTGGGTAGATCCGCCCATGAGCCTGTCACACCTGGCCTGTCAAGTGCGGTTTACCTCTCCTGTGTGGTTTGCAGGCTATTACACAGGGGCGGGGTTTACCCAGTGTGCACTACGGTAGCGACTGCGGATTACCCTCGACATCAAAAAAAAAAAAAAAAAAAAAAGAATACCCAAGTTTATACCCAAACAATCTGTTTCTGCTTTATGGCTTTTTAGATTACTTCATTCTTTTGTTATTCTTATGTAGGGAAGTACTTATCAAACAAAAAAGGGACAAAAAAACAATTTGAAAATTTTAATTTCGTTTTGGGGTTTCAATAACTCATTAGGAGTGAACCAATGGTAAAATTACCAGATAAAGTCGTCAATTTACTAGAATTTAAATTTGAATCCATGTGCCAAAAAGCAAAGAGAATTTCGTCTGATTGAGATTGTCATGCTGTTTAATTTTCTCCATTGAAGAGAAATCAGTAGGAGGAATGAGGTTAAGGAGAGGTGCCGTCTCATATATTAAACATGTCAGGTGGACACTAGATATGAAACATATATTTGAAATAGAGGATCTAGTCCATAGATCATTTATTAAACAAGTCAGGTTAAATTTAAAATTAGAAAATGATACTCCATCCGTCTCATAATGTTTCTTGTTTTAGGAATTTAATCTAGTATCATCAATTCATTTTTTGGACTAATATATACAAGTTACAACCATCTATTCTATAGTATTAGATAAAATCATATTCACTTATATTTAAAAAAAAAAGGCTAAATTTTATCTCTCCATATATTTGTAGGATTTTGGATAATATTGGGATAGAATGTGTGAAAATATCTTAAACAACGAACATTTTAACACAAAACAAAATTACTAAAACAACAAACATTATGAAACAGAGAGAGTATTAGATTATTAAAATCATAATTTTCTCCTAATCAAAATAATAATAATAACAATAAATGAACAGTATGATGAACTGAGTGATTTAATTATATGTAAGAGATTTTTCTACTTAAATCTATGATTTATTTGATCTCGTACTCATTCAATGTGTGTGTGTGTATTATAATTTCACAAATATAATTTGTTCGCTTTCTATACCGTTTGCTATAAATATTACTCCATCCGTTTCTGTTTAAGTGTTAATTTGGATGAATGCACATAAATTAATAAATTAATTAAGTTACTTACTACACACTTGTGTGAATACATTAAATGAGTCAAATATATATATATATATATATATATATATATTTGAATGCACTAAATGAGGACAAATGTGAGAAAAATGTGAATTTTCTATCTCGAATTTCTAGAATGACATTTTTTTGTGAAATAAAATTAAAATATTAAAATGACTCATATTCAAAATGGAAGGGAGTGCATGTCATTCATGTTTGCGTGTAATTTCTTTTATATGTGTACGTGTATAATCAGTCAATTGACTTATTTTATTTAATGACATATGATTGGATTATATTTGACTATGAAATAGTTAAGCTTAAAAAATTACACATTATATAATACATCAAGAAAATGAAATATAAGATTAAGATTGTTTTATCAATTTAGAACCCGAAAAGCTATCAATTGGGAGTCTGAAATATTAAAACTACCAATTTAAATCTCCAATAATTGAAACTATCAATCTTAACCAATACCACAAGGTCGGGTGTGTGAATAAAAAAACTATCAATCTTAACCATCTTAAATCATGTATTTTGATTTTTTTTATCTTTTAATTATTTTTATATTGATTTCCAATTAAAAATCTTCATGAATTGTTTATTAAATTTAATAAAAATAATAATTAAAAAATAAAAAAAGAGTCAAAATAAATGATTTTAGGTCTTAGATGTATAGTTTCAATTATTATAAATCTAAATTGATAATTATTCATCTTTAAATAGTTATATATCTTTTAAAATTCTAAATTGATAAAACTCCTTTAAGAATAACAACTATATGTATACAATTTAATGATGACGCCTCAATTAGAAAATTTAGTGTGAAAACAGAAAATTCACAGGGCTATCATATCATACTAAAATAAGATGTATGGTATAAGAAAATTATACTAAAATAAGATATATAATTAATGCCTGCTTATCTCAGGCTTTAGTTTTTTAAGATGAATTAATGCCCTCTTGCCTAGGGGTTTAGGTTGCAAATTGCTATAAATAAATGAATCGCACAGTTAGTTTATTTAATATTTTAATTATTTATATTGATAGGGGTCATAGGCTTTGCATGCCATATATGTCCGTATGTAGTATATTTTAATTGGTAAATTTAACTTATGTTGTTGTCGAATATTTATAGAAGAAAATAAAATAACCAGTGTACAAACACATACATGTATATATACGTGTATATGTATGTATGCATACAATTATTATTGAATAACAAGAATTCTGAAAAGTAAAAGTTGATCAATTAAGGAGAAAGTGCATAAATTGGAATGGATATATATATATGATTAAAAAAGAAAAAGTTTCCAAAGGTTTGGCCTAATTAATAATTATTAAAGAAAATGTTTTTCAAAGTTTTGCAAGTTGCTTCAGACGAGGGGGTGTTTGTATGAAAAGTCTAAATATATATCGTTCAAATTAAATGGTTATTTAACGTAGTAAGCCAACAAATTAATATGTAGACAACCTTTTGGCAGATTTTGATTAATGTATGTTGTATATATATAATTAAATGTCGTTATCATTGTACGCCTTAATGATATAAAATTAAATATTGTAAGAATACATATTCATATTCGGGAATTACACAATTGACATCTATTATTGCGAATTGCGTCTTTTGGTACATTTGCATATAAATTTAAATCAATGTACTTTCATGTGTAAATAATTGAACTTATGTACCTTTATTTGCGTTAAGATCTGTTCCTTAATTGATAATTTTATTTGATACACCCCCCCGGCAAAACAAATATATTTTTCGCCAATAGAAATAACTCATTTTCATAAACATAACTACAAGGATATGATTGATCTAATTCCACAAGGAAAAAAAGAACTAAAATATACTACCTCCATTTTGAAATGTTTATTGTTTTTTCTTTTTTTTTTATCTGGAATTAAGAATTAATTTTATGGACAAATATACTCATCCCTCGTATATGCCATAAAATCTAATTCATCTATATTTTCCTAAAAAAACAATATTTTCTCTCTCCATATATTTTTCTCTCTTCATATATTATAGGTAAGTTAGAATCAAGAAATCTTGTAGGATTTGAGAGGGTTAAAATTGAGAGTGAGGATGTCAAATTATATAAAACAACAAACATTTTGAAAAAAAAATCTAAAACAACAAACATTTCGAAACGGAGGTAGTGTGTCTATATATATATATATATATATATATATATATATAGGGATTATATATCTCTCTCTCTATATATATATTTTTATATTGTATTAAATAAAATACTATTTTGCAATAAAAGATGGAGGCGTATATGAGAAAATCCCAAATTCAATACATTTGTTTCGTAGCTTATTTTCATGTATTTTGTCATACTAGCTTGTAGCATCTAATTTCACTTGCCCTTGAAAAGATAGGCAAGTCAAGATAACGAATTGAAGCTATCCCGAAATTATATGAATTAAGTTCAGTTTACATGCTAGACATGTTCAAGGCAACATGCAAATCGGTATTGTCTGAATTCTCTTTTGGGGTGCGGGTGGATATTAAGAACTGATTTCCCCCAGCAAAAGGGATCTATCGCATTAACGTCGATGCAGTGGTGAATGAGGAGAGTGAGCTGTTCGGAGTTGGGGCAGTAGTTCGCGATGAGTTCGGGAAGCTTCAAGATGGGTTAGCCAAGCCTATCCACCGACCACAGTCTGTTCTCGATGCCAAGATTAATGCCATTTACATGGTGTTGGTTTGTGTTTACAGGAAGGACTTGGCCATATTGTTGTGTACTCAGGCTCGCTTATTGCAGTGTAACTTCTTACGAACATATATGACAAAGAGGATTATTTGGAATCGTAGCTAACCCCTTTGACTCAACTGGTTGATGATAATGATATCTTAAGTTTTAATCATATGTTTAGAGCTCATGCTTTGACTCAGTTTGGAGTACGGTGTGCGATGTGACTTGTGAGACGTTATATACTTGGAACTCTACTTTTCTTTCTTGGTTGAGGTTATTGGTGAATTAATGAAGCAATCATGGCATTCTTTTCCAAAAAAAAAAAAAACTATCCCAAAATTAATAATAATTTTATGCCTAAAAATAAATTAATAGATATAATAAAAGATTTATTCCACTAAAAAATGTATAAAAATGAATTAATTAAAGTTACTCCCTCAAGGGTCATATAGGAGGGGTTATCGGCTCTAAAACCAGAAATAAAATATGTGGGTACGGGACAAGTCGGATTCTGAGGTATCCATACGTGGACTCATCTCAATAAAAAATTACATGTAACTACCATTGTCTGTGCCCATATTTATTAAATTGGTAATTTTCTTACTCATCATTATAATTTGTATGGGTACACTTAAAACCAGCGTTCTTAAGACCAAAGAGTCGGGCGGAAAGGGGGGGCTCGAATAGTTACCATGAGTTCTAATGAGGCTACTATGAAATATTTACTCATGGGTGGGGCAAGCTCTTCTCGCTTTTAGCATAGCGGGCCCCCAGTGGGAGGCTTTTCTAGATGTAGATGATATCTATACAGATGGATCTTCGTCAACAAGGGCGTTCTAGTGCGTTGTGGTACCTATTAGATTCGTTACACATTGTCATGTCTCTTGTGCCTCTTTAGAAAATTAGAATAATAGATAACATTAACGGAAATTATATTGAAAAAATATTGAGGTTAATTAATTATGATGTTGTTGCTGCTGGCGGTTGATAAACATTTTCAAGTTCATTTATTCTATAATACCCCCCCCCCCCCCCCCCCGTTTCACATTAAGTGTCATTCTAGCCCGTTTCACATTAAGTGTCATTCTAGCACTTTAATTTTATTTCACAAAAAATGTCATTCTACACAATCGAGATACAAATTTTACATTTTTCTTATATTTACCCTCATTTAATGCATTCAAACAATCATATTTAACACATTTAATGTATTCAGATAAGGGTGTTTAAAGTAATTTGACTATCTAATTAATGTCTTTATTAATATGCGTGCATTCATTCAGAATGACACTTATTAAGAAATGAAAAAAATATTTGTTTTCGACGGAGCCTATTTGTTTTAAACTCTGCTTCTACGGAGAAAATGTGGGATGGCTTGGATGCCCACAAAGAGCAATAAATGCAAACAAAATTTACATGATTCACTAACAAATTAAAATCTAATGGTATGATGGTTAGTTAAAGAAACGAGATACAATTTGGTATAAATATTTTCTTAAGTATTTACTAGTTCTTGAAAAGATTAAACGCAACTACAATATTATAACCTTGTACATATTATTTAGTTTTCCGAAATAAGAAAATGGTTTTCCCACTTTCGATCCCTCCTATTCCTAAATTTTAGTACTAAATAAAAAGTGGAGTTTAAAATGGTATAAAACAAGAGTAGTGATATTCGGCCAGATTCTGACTCGGTCAGAATACTATTTAATTAATGAATAATCAATTTTATTAATACTGATTTAGTTGATAATCAGTTCAATTGAAAAATCATATAAAAATTGACGGTAATGCCCTGACTCTAAATCAGTCATATTACCGCCATATTTTTATTTTTTCAATATTATCACTAATTTTTACCCCTCTTACTCAACTGAATTATTCATTTCCTCCCATTCATCCCCTCCAATCCAGATATAATATAACTCTCCACATTTGTGAAAATTTGTGTGAAAATGTAAATTTGTTAGTAAATATTAAATAAAGATATTATATATATATTTAGATAAATCTCTGCCGTATATAATTATTTTGATAAATATCCTATGTTCATCATAACCATATTCTATATAAATAATCATATTAGGTTATTTTTTTAAATAAAATATTAAATATTTAAATTATATTATATAATAATAAAATAGTAAATAATAAGACAATAATAATTTATAAGTTGTGATACCATATCATATTATATGAAGGGTAAATTACAATTAAATTTTGACACTTAGTAATTTAATTATACACGAATATTGAAATGTTGGAATTAAAATACAAACTTGTAATTTTTTTTGCAAAAAAGGCACAATTTGCAATAATATGAAAACCAAATATTATATTTCATACCGATCTTTATTGTATTAATGATATGTAAATTATGATTATGCTATATATTTATACTATTTACATTATTTCATGTTATATATTTGTTTTTCCTTCTTTTGAAATTTTAGGAGCGTCTATTATGCAAAAAATTGTAAAATGTATTTTAGTTGTAATGTTTTAAAGTTTGTGTCAAAATTTATGTATTAATCATAGCTAACCCATTCTATAAATCAATAGTAACTCACAAAATCAAATCGCGATATAATATTATATATACTACTGTAATATATACAATCCTAGAATTGTGCATAAATTAGTGAATTTTGTTGGAAAGTACAATTCCTAATTAATGTGGAAAGAGAGAGTGCTCATAATGTGAATTTTGAAAATAATCGATTCAATCTCGCCCTAAAATGGCTGGGAAAGGATATCTATGTAAACTTGATAAAACACTCATTACCATTATTAAACTATTAATAAATAAGTAGTATTAAAATTACTGTTTTGTGCTTTCTTACTAGCCAGAATCTGGCCATATATTATTACCGATAAAGACAATGCCCCCGAAATCTCAATCTATTTCACCGAATTTACAGTTAAATTATAATTGAAACGGAAATACGTTTCTTTTTTGGGACAATTAAAGATGGAAATTTTTGTATCTATAAGTTTAAAGTTGTATTTTGTTTTTAGTAAAAAGGGCACGACTCCCTAATCATAATTGTGTAAGCTGTGCACAATAATTAATCATACTAATGTACTTAAATTCATATATCTAATTATATATAGCGCGTCTAATTACTTATGTTTCCATTAAAATGCACCACGCGTCATATATTGATATATATATATATATACACACACACTAATGTGAATTTAAGAGTTTACAAAGAGGATTGAATAAATTCTTTTTCAAATATTCATACAGTGCGAAATAAATAAAGATCCTGACTCATTGTGATATAAGTTTGTACTTAGTCAGTTGACAAAATAAGATGCAATTGTGCAAAGTGAAGTTGTGTTGTAGACATATGTAAATAATGCAGTTTAAAGATATGTACAACACACATGGATTTTATATAGGTTCGAAACTAAAGTTTATACGTCTTCTCTTCCTTCTTCTTGAAAGGAAATTCACTATATGACTTGAGATTGCGTTTTATAAATTATATATAATGACTGGAGCTGAATCTGGTAACAATGACTTACTCGGCACAATTACTTCAGCTGGGTCGACTTCTCACAATTACAATTTCTGGCAGATGGCTATTGCGGCGGCAGTTTCTTTAGGAGCGGCTCACACTTAGAATGAGAATTAAGTGCTATTGAAATCTTTACAAGATTGTAGATCTCTTTCGACCTTCAATATAAATTCTTGAACTTGTATCAACAGATAGTGCTTCTTACAGTGAGCAGGTGTTGATCATTTGAGATTGGATGAAAGCCTTTATAAGAATTTTGAGATTTCAGACGTGGAGAAATAAGCTACTATTTCTTTTTGGTGTTATAATGCCTTCGATGTGTGTGTGTTTGATGTAGGCTATGCTCATATAATTTGCTTTTTTTATTTACATACGCTCTCTCACACTCCCACATGTTCTTTGGGGTATTCAATTTCTTTTATTTATAAAGAGGTGAGTGCCAAAATATGGCCGTTATGTTAGTTGGTTTGAAAGATGGCCGTTGGAGCCTATCATTTTCTTTCAACATTAATTGCAGTTTTGAAATGATCAATTGCGTGGCTAGGCTAACTGATTACTTCTTACAGTTTGATACATTCTTGACATGTTCTAGTTGGTACTATTCAATTGGTCATTTATCGAGCGTATCAGCTGAATTTGGTCCTAACTGGATTGACTCTTACAGTTGATGATTTCAATGGATCGATCTCAGTTGATGACTTCGGTTGATTGATCTCAGTTGATGACTTTTGTTGATCGATCTCATTTGATGTCTTCCATTGATCGATCTCATTTGATGTCTTCCATTGATCGATCTCAGTTGATGACTTTTGTTGATTGGTTCTTATGAGACGGCACTCTCAATCCAGTTGACTCATGAAGCTTGGAGAGTTGTCTTTTGAGCTTTCAATTGTTTGTCTCTATATTTTTTCACCTTTGAATTTTTAACATTTCATCAAAACTTTCTAGATATTTTCCTAACAATGTGGGAACTACCCATTTTAATAATCTCTCAATTTATGAGCAAGTATCATTTTGGAGAAATGCACATTTAATAAAATAATAAAATTACATGACCATCTTTATTTATTTAACAATAACATCATTGTCAAAAATAATTTTCCCGTCTTAAGTCATTTTTAATTATGAAAACTAATTTTTTATTATAAAATTTAATCCACTAAAAAATATTTTATTATTAATTATAAATCACTTTATGAAAAGCTTCTCATGGTTTCTTTGAAAATTGCATGGTGTATCAACCAATGTATTTTCTTAGTAATTACAATCAAATTTGAATTTCAATTTAGGTTTAAATCAACATTTTTGTTTTAGTTTTTTTGTGGAGCTTAATTTCAATGACATTAATGACAAATGTTTGTTGTACTTAACCCAAAAATGAATATGAAAATTTGTATAATTCACAATAATTATAAATTAGTTTTGTTTTGTTATAATACTTTTATTTTTTAAAAATTATAATTTTCTAACAAATAAAATTATATATATTCCATGTGTGCATCGCACAAATGATACTCTAGTCATATGAATATAGTAAATCAGTTAAAATATGATGTTTGAATACATTAAATGAGATTAAACTAGATAAAAATGCAATATTTTCACGTCAAATGTGTAAAAGAACATTTTTTATGAAACAAAATTAACATACTACAATAACACTTATTCAGAAACGGTGTGAGTATTTTATTTTCAACTTCTATTTTTTTATACATCATACATAGCATATTGGCAATTTTTCCATATGTATACATAAATAGCTACAATTTATATGCACGTATACCGAGAAATAATTTGTATATAAAATAGTTAATTGTCAAACCAAATAAAATCACGACCCTCAAATTAACGAATTTGTAATTTAAGTTAAAACGACTTTGTATTACTCCCTCCATCCTGATTATATAGTCCCTTTTACTATTTTGAGGTGTCCCAATTATATAGTCTCATTACTATAAATATTATTAATTTTCATAGTAATTGACAAATAAACCCTTGTTAAATCTTGGAAATTAGAAAAATAATAACTTAAAAGTTGAAAATCATAAATATTCAACGAGGGTGTTATTGGAAGTTTAGCTTTAATATCTTGTTTTCATAAATATTTTTAATCTACGTGCGAAGAGAAATGAGACTATATAATTGGGATAGAGGGAGTACAATAATAATTCAACATTTTAATTTGTAGTAAAATAGACACCTAAAAGAAATTCAACAATTCAAAAATTGATAATATTGCACAATAAAAAAACCCAATATCCGAAACCACAAAATTGAATTAATCTATACACATGGAAAAGTATTGTCACATCAAAATTTTGATCATCGGAAAATGTTTGGGGGTGTCGAATTTGTTATAAATCAAAAAAGTTGGATTAGCAACATTATAAAAATTGTGTCTAAATTATAAATTAATGACTTTTTTTTTACAATAAACCCTATATTCAAAATAATTAGACCCCCACCCAAAGAAAAAAACTAGAATCATGTGTTCAAAATCGAGTATATGTTATACATGTTGGCACGCGAATGTGAAATGAAATACGATATCGCAACATTCTAAGTAAACATAGTAGATGAAGCATTAAATAATAAGCAATATCATAAATAAATAAATTATTAAATAAGAAGTTGGACCACTTTTTTGTTTTATTTTTCTGGTTGTCTCCTATTATAGGAATGATGAATTAATAATTAAAATTTGTTGTTAAATATTCGGGGACCATCAATAACCCCTCTAAACTAAGAAATAGCTGTGCTTCAAAAAAATGAAATAAACATAGAAAATAAACAATTGAAGGCCAAAAGCTTTGGAGTTAAAAGGGCTAAATAGCAACAACTCGTAATTAGTGCAAAGTTCCACTAGTTATCAGTCGACTGTCATTGATGATTGCACCCCACATCTTTATAATATTTCCAAACAAAACCCTCATGCCGCCACTTAAATGTTTTCAAATCACACCTAATTAATAAATTTTTATATTTCATTAAATGTGCCTTCATTTACCTTTCAAAACATTGATGAATGTGTTTTCACTCAGGACGTGTTTGCAAAGACAACAACCAAAAAGATTAAATAAAAAAAAAGGAAAATAATTTTTTTCCAAGTAACAGAATTTTCCAGAATCACTTACTCCCTCCGTTCCGATTAAATAGTCCCATTACTATAAATACTATTAATTTTTATAGTAATGTACAAATAAACCCTTGTTGAATCTTAGAAATTAAAAAAATAACAACTTAAATGTTGAAAGTCATAAATATTCAATGGGGGTATTATTGGAAGTTTAGCTCTAATATCTTGTTTTCATAAATATTTTTAATCTACGTGTGATGAGAAATAAGACTATATAATTGGGACGGAGGGAGTATTTGGTATAGCGGCCGCAGGTTTCCATGATTAAAAAAAAAGGAAAAAACTCCATAATAATTGTATTAAGGGTAATTATCATTTATATCCCGAACTATTTTTAATTTTTAAAAACTATACTAAAATAATATTTTTATCAACTGAATACCTAAACTATTTAAAAGCTAATTAAATTTAATCTCGAATAAAATTTCCACCCAACGTTAGGTTTCAAAAAGTGGCAAAAAAATAGAATAAATATGTTATGTCATATATATGAACCATATGGCCAATTTGGCAACAACACAAGAAGAAAATAAAAGTATTTAGTGGAAGCATAAGATACTCTGGCCAAAAAATGTATTTGACTATAGATTTGATTATGTTTTAATTAGCTTAGACATTTAACTGATAAAAGTGTTTGTTTGAGATATAAAAAAGAAGAAGAAAATACAAATGATATGTAAATGATAATTTACCCTCGTATTAATCGTGTATGGTTGACTTCGATTGTTCCTAATTTGGTGTACCGCCGTGTACGTATTACCAAAGTATTTGCATTATCAAAATTAATGATTTGACAGAATAAATTAGAGTCCTATAAAATGGATAAATATATACACAAATATAGGTACGAGTTGTAATTTGTTATAATTTTACAATAACAAAAAAAAGCTTAAGAAATCTATGACATATAACTTATTAAAATTTTATACTGAGTTTGACCATACGTTTAAAACTTGATTTGATTATAACAAAAGTCAGTCTAATGAATTATGTGATTTCAAATTGTGACATCATTTCATAAAACTTAGGTATTATTACCTATGAAGCTCAAATTCATCACATTTGATTGGATGGATGGCTAAGTGTTTCCAAAATCAAATACAATAAATGTAGGTATAGTATTCTTTTAACTATTTAAGAATGGAAGGCCTTTCACATTAAACTCCTTTTTATTAGTTGAAAAATTGTTACTCCCTTTGTCTCAAAAAGAGTTCTTTAATCCTTATACGTTTCCTCCTATACTTATTCTTGTAAAACGTGCATTCAATTTTATTTATTTTTACTCTTTATATACCCACACTCAGTGTTAAGTAAAAATGGCATTTACTTCCATATATTGGATAAGTAAATAAAAGCATGATATAAAAATTGTACTCATTGTCACATTGATATCTAACATTCTAAATTCGTCACATTGATTTTTGTAGCAAGCTATTGTACGAAGGCGACGTTGTAGGATATATTCAACAAGATCTTGAATAGTAGATATATTGATTTTCTAGAAAAACTATTTATGGTAAACTTTGAAAAAAAATGGGGAGAAATGTCAAATACACCCTCTATGTTTGCTCATTGAATCAAATAAGTCTTTTTTAATTATTTTTACGTACAAATTAACTCTTAATGTTTATAATATTATTGTCCATATAAAATAATTTCGCCGGAGATGATAATGTCAAAAGATTAAAACCATCAATCAATTTACACATTCATTCAAATAGTGTTAAGATAAAATTTATTATAAAAATAATAATTGCACAAAATTTATTGTATAAGTTCAGGGCGATTTAATGGAATTGTAGAAATATAAAATATTGAGCTATGTGGTAATGGTAATTAAAGTTGATGGAACTTATTTTATTAGGATGCATGAACATATTTTTTCTCGGAGGAAAAATTTAGCAAAATGCGAAAACTTACTAATTGAAGTGAAAATTAATTTTATTTCGATTATATCATAATTTAATCCACAATCGAGGTAGAATTTGGGGTTGCATTAAATTATAATTTAATTTAAGCAGAAAATAAATGTTGTAATAGTGCTTATAATACATAATTTAAGATAAAAAAAATGCATAAAAGTACTAAAATAAGTGTTGAAATGTTCAATTTATTTAATAAGTTTTCATAAATCTATAATAATAATAACAAATGCATTTTTTTATAAAATAAAATATAGATAAATGAGAGAAAGTTCAAGTTTAGATAAATAATTAATTATTCTGGTTAATAATTCAAAATTGGCCAAAGTTAGTTTGGAGCGAAAATAGTAGGAATGTGCATTAATGGATACATGTGAAGTGTGAAGTAATACAAATATTAAGGGTAGGGTTTATTTGTATTTAAAAATAGTGGAGGGACTTATTTGATTATAAGGGTATTATAGTGATTTACAATATTGATCGTGGGCTTACTGAATATTATATGTGAGAGATCGGAGATCCCCACCACCACCATTTGTGCAAGGGAAATAATCTTCCAACAGACTACCAATTTTCCTCAAATTCTTCTTGTCTCATTCATCATTTTTTGCCGAATTCCAGACCTCAGACCCCATAAAAATCCAATCTTTTCACCTATTTATAATAAATGAATCTGCCTCTTCTTTCTCACACGCGACACACACTCACACTCTGCTCTACTTAGCGACCCTCAACAAAATAATCAACCCCCCCCCCATCTAAACCGTTATTACCTTGGAACACCCGCGTTCTATTGGTTTCTGTTTCAACACTCTCTCTCCTCTCTCTCTCACACCTGCACTGTGTGTATGTAGCTTTTAGCTTGTAGGTCTGTGAATTATGGTTCTCTGCAAATCTTTCGTTTCTGGGATTTCCTTTTTCCAGGTGGGTTTTGTTTCTTTGGTTAGATTCTGGGTTTAAGTTCCATCTTTGGTGAAAAACGATGAAGGGCCTGTTTTCTTTATTCCCCCTTCCCCTTTTCATGAAAGCCATTTTTTAGTGTTTCTGGATTCTTGGTGTGATCTTTTGTTGTGTATCTATTTTATGGAAGTTGCTTTATTCGACTTTTGATGGAGAACTTTTAGCACCAAAAGGGATTCCCGTGTTTGTAAATACACGATGAATCTCAAGCTTTGATTTTCTTTCTGGGATTTAATTTGATTGAAGTTTTAGTGTTAATTGCGTGTCGTTTTCATGCATTAATGATGACTGCAAAACTTTCCTAGATTTCTGCTCACTACCTTGAGACCTCACTTTTCATTCACTGAATCTGATTTTTCTCTATTTGGAAAAAATCTGCTAGTTTTATTCTTCTTTTTACTATATATATTAATCCTGCTTCCTAGCATATCTCTCCTCATCCAAAATATTAGGATCTTGCTTTACTGTTTCACTTTAATTTCTCTAAAGTTGTGTGTATGTGTGCGTTTTTATTTTTTCTTTTTCTTGTTCAGTTTTTCAGTTGACCTGCGTCAAAAATGAACGACTTGCCGTCCCATAAAGTTCTTCAGGATATTTTATTTTGTTCTTCAACAGTTGACCACTGAATTTAATCACGTATTTTGGCATAGAGATTGTTAATTGTAGATTTACGCTCAAGATTATGATTCTGCCCGTGTCTTTCAAGATGATGATTTTCTGAGGGTTTAAATTGCAGCTTTTTTGATTGAATTGTGAAGATGCTGGAGAAAATGGAGGAAAGATTGGATCCAGAAGCAGTGATAGAAGAATTCGAGTGGTTGTCGAAGGATGCAGGGAGAGTTCAGAGGGAAACTCTGCAGAAAATCTTGGATGAGAATGGTGGAACAGAGTATTTGCAGAGCTGTGGCCTCAATGGGAGAACTGATCCTGATAGTTTCAAGGCTTACGTTCCCATTGTCAGTCACAGTGACTTGGAGCTTTACATTCAGAGAATTGCCGACGGCCATAGCCCGTGCGCCCTCACCGGAAAACCAATAACCACCATTTCATTGAGGTGACAGTTAATTCTCTCGGTACTTTTATATTATCTCGAATACAATGGTTTCGGATTGTAATTGATATATAATATTCTTTGCGTGTTAAGATTAGTGATTTTTTTGAGGTTGTTGCAGTTCTGGTACCACTCAAGGGAAGCCTAAGTTTGTACCTTTCAATGATGAATTGATGGAGAGCACTATGCAGATTTACAAGACTTCTTTTGCATTTAGGAACAGGTAATCTACCTATTGTTGTACTTGTACTAAAATGATGCTTATGCTTTATATGTAAAACGTGAACCTCACCTTGTCGGAATGGGGAAATTGTTTATCCTCTAATTAAGTAACTAATAGTTTATTTTACTTTTTCTTAGCTCATTATTTTCCTTGCATGGGTCCTCTCTTTGACATTTCTGCTCGGATGAAGTCATAATTGTTGTTATTAAAGACAACTTGCATCATTCCTTGATGAAGTGTTTCGTGTGAACATATGCTGGTGTAGTTGTGCTCCTTATTAGAACTGTAACAAGATAATTAGTATGCAGTTTTGTTTATTTGTGTTGTCACACTTGGACCTTCGCCCCGTCAGCTAGTTCTTTGTAACATTGTGGAAAGATTTACTTCTGCAGGGAGTATCCAATTGGGAATGGGAAAGCATTGCAGTTTATATATGGTAGCAAGCAATTCAAGACAAAAGGCGGTCTAGCCGCTGGAACTGCCACCACCAATGTTTATCGCAATGCAGAATTCAAGAAAACGATGAGGGCAATGCAGACTCCGTGCTGCAGTCCTGATGACGTGATCTTTGGACCTGATTTTCATCAATCATTGTACTGTCATCTCTTATGTGGACTAATCTTCAGAGACGAAGTTCAGGTTGTTTCATCCACCTTCGTGCATAGCATAGTTCATGCTTTCAGGACCTTTGAACAGGTCTGGGAAGAACTTGTGACTGATATCCGAGAAGGGACCCTAAATAGCAGAATCACAGTCCCATCAATTCGAGCAGCTATAGCAAAGCTGCTCAGGCCGAATCCTGAATTATCCAATGATATTCATAACAAGATCTTGGGACTAAGCAATTGGTACGGCCTGATTCAAGAGCTATTTCCGAATACCAAGTACATTTACGGGATCATGACAGGGTCCATGGAGCCATATCTGAAAAAGTTGAGGCATTATGCTGGAGAGCTACCTTTGTTAAGTGCTGATTATGGATCTTCTGAAGGATGGATCGGAGCAAATGTGAATCCCAAGCTACCCCCGGAGCAGGCCACATTTGCCGTGCTTCCAAATATTGGTTACTTCGAATTTATCCCTTTGAAAGAGGATCTAAATGTCCAAGAGCAAGACATGTCTTGCAAACTGTCTGCAGAGCCAAAACCCGTGGGGCTTACCGATGTCAAGATAGGCGAGGAGTATGAGATCTTAGTCACCAATTTTGCAGGTGCACCTTCTTCTTTAACCTTATTATTTGTTCGAACTATGTTCCTCACTCTGACCCTTAGTGACATTATATTTCAACATTCAATAAATTAGACCAACTCCGAAATTGTCATTAATGCTTACCATGTGGTTGTTGGATAATGGGGCATCATCTTAATCTATTTCTGCAGGTTTTGTTGCTTCCTCTACTGTCTTCTTCTCTGTGTGTGTTTTTTTATCATTAATTACACTGCATCATTAAATAAATAATTAGATTATAACTGGGGTCACATGATAAAACCAGCTGGATGAGAGAGGCCCGAAATTGTAACTTGTTTCAAAAACAGCCTTATTGCACATGATTATTGTATAATAAGAAATATAACATCGAAAGCGTGTCATTTTTTTATACCATCTACTACTTTAGCCATAATTATGGGGAAACAAAAACACTTCTTTTAAGATTAAGCATTATTTGTCCTACCTGTTGAATTTTCTTTCTGTTTCCTGTTGACCAATTTTCTTATAGTGCATGTGCATTTCGTTGGTTTCTCATATGCCACTTTTCTTGCTTTCTATGTTTTTCAAAGTTTTCGATTCAGTTTCTTCATCTTTAT
This sequence comes from Perilla frutescens, assembly GCA_026008535.1. NCBI lineage: Eukaryota > Viridiplantae > Streptophyta > Magnoliopsida > Lamiales > Lamiaceae > Perilla > Perilla frutescens. The sequence goes on along the minus strand of BRKX01000002.1, from coordinate 37,973,358 downwards.
TTCTTATTGTGTTTTGAGATTGAAATGTGATATACCACGCGTTATCCATGGAGCACGCATATGAATAAAGAATGTTGATGGTAGGTGCCTGTTTGAAATAACAGAGAAAAATTTGTGATATATAGTTGTTAACTAATTCCAACCGAGGTTTGAAAAGTGTCTCTGCCTTGATAGGTAGACTGGTTGAAGTCTTCCTGCTGCACTTCTTGTCATTATATATGTCAATATTCTTATATACATTGATTACATTTTATGGCATTGGTGCCTGTTTAAGATATTAGGTACAGTTATTGCGTTTTGGCTAGCTCTACCTAGTGCCTAAAAGATAACCTATATTAGCCTTTTTGCTACAAATAATCCTATTTTTGTTTTCCAGCATCAGGATTTGTTTCTGTTCATATATATTACCTGTAACTTTCTAACCGTGAATACTAGTTCACCTGTCGTGAAACCAACTGCTTGCTTCTTGATTTCAAGAATTGTGATTGTTATACGAAGCTCGGTCATCATCTGATGCTCGATCAAATGCTACGGTTTCAGGATTGTACCGGTATAGATTAGGTGACGTAGTCAAGGTTAAAGGCTTCCACAACTCTACTCCAGAGCTCCAATTCATATGCAGGAGAAATCTTCTGCTCACCATCAACATTGACAAGAACACTGAGAAGGATCTGCAGCTAGCAGTTGAAGCAGCAGCACATCTGCTAGCTGAGGAGAAACTAGAGGTCGTCGACTTCACCAGCCGCGTGGATTCATCAACGGAGCCTGGACACTACGTCGTCTTCTGGGAGATCAGCGGTGAGCCCCGTGATGAGATCCTCCAGGAATGCTGCAACTGCTTGGACAGATCGTTTGTGGATGCAGGATACATGAGCTCTCGCAAGGTCAGTGCCATTGGGGCACTGGAGCTTCGGATCGTGAGGAGGGGAACCTTCCACAAGATACTCGATCACTATGTGGGGCTCGGAGCAGCCGTTAGCCAGTTCAAGACCCCGCGCTGCGTGGGGCCCACAAACGAAACCGTGCTGCAGATTCTGTCTGTGAATGCTGTCAGGAGCTACTTCAGCACTGCGTTTTAGCTGAAACTGTGGTTGGAAATTTGCTGTTTTTCCTTCATTGTGTAATGTGTAGCATAAATTTGATTGTTGTAGGTTCAACAGTAATGTACTAATAAGAAGAACTCTTTCAGTTCAACTGTACAAAATCAACAGTTGTAGTCTCTCACCTCTGCTGCTTCTTTATAATTCAAAATTCACCTTACTTCCATCCCTAGCTAGATCTCGTGTTAGTACATTGTCTCTCCAACTAAGAATTTCCAACTCAGTGTACTTATTATTGCAATAAATACGTACGTACGTCGTATTTATTTCACCGGACACGTGGTTTATACCGTAAATGAAATAGTAGATTGAAATATGAACAAGGGATCTTTGATCTCACAAAAGCTTTCTTTATGTGAAATGTCAACCTGAGGTTGGATTTTTTTTAAAAAAAAACACACACACAAACACACAATTGAAAACCATATACATAATAATATCACAAAAATCTGAATATTAGAATTTTAAAAGTTAAAATGTTGAGGCAACAGGCAACCGGCACAATTTGTTACGTTGAAAGACAACATGGTATAATATTAAATGCAACTGATCTGTCTTCTGCTCTTGTCCCACAAATTTCATCCTACTTTTAGCCCTTTTGATATTAAATGCAATGATTCGAGACTTACTAATTGTTCAATAATTTTGTGGCCAGCTCAAAATTTAAAAACTAGAGTGAGAATCTCAGCTGTTTGTGCAGACAAAAACAAGAACATATATAGCTAGTACATATATACATTAGAAATAAATTCCCTCAAACACTAGGAAATTAAAGATGAAGAGAATTGAAGAATCCGGTGTAAGAAAAAAAGGAAAGGATGATGAAAAATCACTAGAGATTTGGGACTGTGGGAGCCCTTTATACGATGCACATGAACTGGTTGCTGTGAGCCATGTTGTTGAGAGGCATCTCATGATTCTGCCTCATCTCAGTGGATCCAGATTTCTTGCAGAAACTGAGATTTCTCACTCCCAAAAGACGGTCGAAACGACGTCGGTGAATGCCGGGAGATCATCGGTGCTTGGCTTCTTCAGCAAAACTGTATGGAAGAGGAAGACTGATGGAGAAATAAAGCAGAAAGCTAAGAAGCAGAAAACTATGATTTCCAAGTTTTTTGCATGGAAAAAATAGCAACAACCTTTTCTTTTCTTTTCTTTTTTTTAATTGTTAATTGTTTTTGGTTTCGATGAATCTTGTTTGCAAGAACATGAAAAGAGATTATTTGTTGCTTGTAGACTTATTATGGTTCTTGAAAATTTTAATGTTTTTGTTCTCTCTCTCTCTCTACTAGTAGTCATTTTGCCGGGGAACACTAGTGAGACAACCACCACTGATTAAATAATAATTTAATTAGTTCCGACTGCCGACTATCTATCTAATTTAATTAGGAACAATAAGAATATCGTTCAACAACTAATTTTAATATTAATATCTAATTGTGTATTCATTTATTTATTTTTATCATTAAATCGATGTGTTTGACATAGTCATCCGCATATATTGATATACATACACGTGCATTTGTTATTGGTTCAACAAAAAACAAAACAAAACAAAGTTCCACTTAATCTTCCAATCATGAAATTTCCATGTGAAATAAAAAACAAAATAATGGTGGTATTTCCCAAGAGTGATTTTAAGCACATATACCGCAAAAATCTTTTAGTGGGTTTCAAAGTGGCGGGCCCTTTTTAAAATAGGCATTATTTAACTCAGTCATAATATTTTCGTCTTAATCGAGTATTATTTATTTGCTTTAGGATGTTAATACTCACTAATTTTAATCGTTTACCAAAGAGAGCCCATTTACTGTTGAAGTTGAGTAGCCCAATAGTGTTTGTTCAATATATATCAATTGGGCAATAAATTTGGGCCTCCAAATATATAGAGAGAAATTGTCAAAATTAAATGACATGAGTGTAATTCTATACACAATCACAATTTTACTTATCATAATAGCCCTAATTGTTTTATATTCTTCCATTCACACTCCCCCACCCGGCCACCAGCCTCCGCCTCCGCCTCTTTTTCTCTATTTTTTTTCGAGAAAGCAATTCACATCCCCTTGAATTAGTCTATAATTTAAAATTAAGAATGCGGAAAATATTTTTTCCTTGATGTTCAGACATTTGAAAAACTAAAAATCAAATCAATATTTTTCTCTCTTTAAAACATATTCTAACTGGTGTGTGTGAGAAAATAAATGTAAGCGAAAAAAAAAGATCAAAATTAAAATAAATGTTATTCGATAAATTAACTAAAAATCTGGAGTCAATATTTTGAATTGAATCAACTCACTATGGGTATCTTCGCATCAAAGTTGGATCTTTCATCACCATTAACTCATGAAAAATTATCATCCAACACCCATCAAAATCTACACTAGAAATAATTTTCCTGTGATGTTCAAAGATGACTTCTTCTTCAAGGTTTCAACCATTGCTTTAGATAATAGAGACATTGGGGTGGGTTTCTTTGATTTCATGGATGAGTGATGAACTACACAAGGTTTTACTTTGAGGGGGAAAATGTAAAGGCTCTTAGAGAAATAAGAAAGGAAGGGGGTTGTGAGTTGTGTGCGGTTACTAAACGAGACTTATGGCGGCACAAGAGCGGACAAAATCTTATGGGAAAACTTTTTTTCTAGACAAAAATATAGTCAAAATTATATTGGATAAGCAACATTTAAAAGTAAGTAGTTTTATTGACAATTTTGACTACTTTACACAATACCCAATTAGGTGGGGTCTGACATTCTGAAAAAGCTTACACTTCACGTCAATTTTTACACTTCACATATTTTCTTGCGGAGAGTACATAATATTAGGGCTAGAAATTTAAAACCACAACTACCCTGACCGAACAATTAAATTAGAATAGATACGAATATTTTTAATGGAAGCTACGATTAAGTAAACTAGCTACGATTAATTCAAAAATGAATACAATTAGGTAAAAAACATATACGATTAATTATAAAATTGCAAAATTACTTTAAAAAAATGCTACGATTAATGAATAAGAAGGCTGCGAAGAAATTAAAATTGCTATGATTAAGTATTAATTAATAACATGCTACGCATGATTTAAGCAATGCTACGATTAATTACTATAAAAAATGCTACGATTGTTTCGAAATCAATGCCTCAAATTTTAAGAAGCTACGATTAATTATAATCTCAACGAATAAATGCTACGACAAATTATAAAAAATGCTACGATTAATTATAATAATGCCACGATTATTTATTAAAATGCTCTGATTAATTATTAGAATGTCACCACTAAGTTTAACAGTGCTACGATTAATTTTGGGCATGCTACGATTAATTTTTACAATGCTACGATTATTTATAAGAATGCTACGATTGTTTTTCAAGAAATGCAACAATTTTAAGATGCTACGATAAATTATAAATTGCTACGACTAAGCAAGATTGGGCCACAATTTTGTAAATAAGCTACGATTAAAATTGAATGTAATGCATACGATTAAAGGCATATTTGGGTATATTCACGGGTCTGAAATTGCATCTGAAAAGTTATGACACACAAGAATAAAATCGAGCATGAGTTGAATTTAAGCACCTAAAAAGGAATATTGCAATTAGGTTTTTTTTTAAATTACAAACCGCCTCCAAGCACGATCTCTCTCTCTCTCTCTCTATCTCTCATTAACTGCCCCATTTAATTCCTTTAACCACCATCTCTCTCTCTCATATCAATTATAAAAAACTATCGCCTCTTGTGTTTTGAATTTTTCATTCCCTCCCACCCATTAAAAAACGAGAATTGTAATCGGAGAAGGAGAAGCAGATCGGCGAGAATGGAGCCACCAAGGAACTCGGCAACTCGTAGCTCTTCTGATGTAAGTTTTCTAACTCTATTTGAAGCAAGTTGAAATCTTAGAAAAAAAAATTTGAATGTTAAATATTAAGCGTGGCATTTGCTTCATGTCTTGAATTTTGAGTTGTGGTAGATTATTTGTACACATAGCTTGTCGTAGACCCTGAAATTTGAAAGTATAATTATGAAATAGATTTGACGATAATTGTAGTAATTTATTGATTAACCGTAGCATGTTCTTTATTAATCGTAGCAGTTGTTGTTTTCATCGTAGTAGTTTTTAGATAATCGTAGCAGTTTTTAATTAATGGTAGCAACTGGTTTTATAATCGTATCACATGATATAGTAATCGTAGCGCTTCTTTTTTGAATCGTAGCACATTTTTTTGTAATCGTAGGCCTTTTGTATATTTAATCATAGCACTGTTTAATTAATCGTATCAATTGATTTTTTAATCGTAGCACATATTATAGTTAATCGTAGCACTTTGGTAATTAATCGTATCAATTGATTTTTTAATCGTAGCACATGTTATAGTTAATCGTAGCACTTTGGTAATTAATCGTATACATTGTTGTTATAATCGTATCGCTTTGTTATAGTTAATCGTAGCACTTTCTAATTAATCGTATCGTTTGGTTTTATAATCGTAGCACAAGTTATAGTTAGTCGTAGCGCTTTGGTAATTAATCGTATACATTGTTGTTATAATCGTATCGCTTTGTTATAGTTAATCGTAGCACTTTCTAATTAATCGTATCGTTTGGTTTTATTATCGTAGCATATTATTCAGTAATCGTAGCGCTTTGTTCAATAATCGTAGCACTCTCCAATTAATCGTAGCATTTTGTTATGCACTCTTATAACTTGCTATAGTTAATCGTAGCACTTGTATTAAATAACCGTACCTTAGTAACTCTAATCGGAGCCTTTAAGTAATCGTAGTGTTGGTCTTTTTTAATCGTATCACTTAGGTGAATTAATCGTAGCCTTAAGTTTAATTTCACATATTAATCGTACCGTTCGTTGTAATCATGCTACTTTAGAAAAATAGTCTTAGCCACTTGTATAGTTTGATTATTTCATAATATCCATATGGAAAGTAATCATAGGCACTATTCAAATTTAATCGTTTGAGTTTAAATTTTAATTATTAAAGATGTATATTTTAAATAGAAATTATACAAAACATTAGTAATTAAAACTTATAGATTGATGGTATATTTATGTAATTTGGATTAGATTGAGTGGATTAGAAGGCCGCTGCAGCAGTTGAGATGTACGTTGATGGTCTATGCTAAGCCGGAGGTAGTGGACACGATAAGATCGACCCTACATATCATAGAAGGTGAGGCTACGATTCAGTTGTTCAGAGCGGGGTGCTTTGGACATTTCCTGGACTACCCCGTTGTTGACGTCCATAAGAGGGTGTTACATTTTGTGATGAGTCGCCAGGTGCGCGTGTCGGATCGTGCACTTCAGGGACGGGAGACATGGTTCCAGATGGGCCAGTCCGTACTGCGCTTTGGCCCCAGTGCGTACAACCTCGTGTCGGGGTTATGTTTCGGCTCCTCTACATTCGATCCGAATGTAAAGCATCTTGTTCCGGCGAGGCCGGTGTTCTTTTGACTGTTTCAAGGGAGGCGGACGACCGTGAAGGATTTGGAGACGCGGTTCACTCAGATGCGTATGGCTAGAGACGCATCGGATTACGTGAAGGTGGCGAATATCTTGTTCGTATACAAGATGATCTTCTGCTTGGATCAGAATCGGGTAATTGATCCGTGGGTGTGGGCGCTTGTGGAGGATGTCGACAGATGGAATGCCTTTCCATGAGGGGCGTATTCATATCAGATGTTGATGCACTTCATTAGCATCCTCCCTACGGATCGAGCGTCTATGGGTGGGAGAGGTGGTGGGACGTATCATTTCTATGGCCCGACATGGGCGATCATGGGCGATCCAGGTAATTATTTTCCATTTTGTTATAAACTAATTAGTTGTGCGTGATAAAATCAATCTGAAAAATAACTCATATACTAATCCATTTGACAGATATGGGCCATTGAGGTGATACCCACGTTGGCCCAGGAGGTTGCTTTGTTGAGTAGTCCGCTTGCCATGCCTCGATGTTTGAGATGGACTCTTAGCGGCGCTAATGTCGATGTTGGGAGGTTATTGGCCGGACAGGTATGTTTTATGCACCATTTATATTTTTTGAAAATTAAACTGGCAAATTGATAATTAGTTATTAATTATTTGATTAAAATAATGCAGTTACAGTTGGCTTTGTTGGTGCCGTTGCCGGTTGAGACAGCGACGGCGTATTACCAGAGCATGCAGACCGAGGGTGATGCACTGGGTGTGAGATTTGTTGCCCCTCGGAAGGGCAACAAGAAGAAGATGCTTCGTGCTGCAGCATCAGCATCTTGTTGTTCCACTGATGCTGATAGTGCAGTGCGCCCGTCCGCCCGAGCGACGAGGCCCGGTCGTAGACCTCAGAAGGGTTCATCCTCGAGCCGAGGACTGAGAGACGAGCCGGACGATTAGATTCCGGGCCTCAGAGCTCCAGATGTAGAGATTCAGGAGCACCGGGCCTCAGAGCTCCAGATGCAGTTGACCCATCAGAGTTCCGGTCATGAGATCCCGGAGCATAGAGACAGTCCTCCTCGTGCAGCGAGGACTAAGCGGTCGAGGAGGGATCGGTCCCGGAGCAGCGGGGAGCACGAGCGGGCACCACAAGCATCATATGAGCCATCAGAGAACTTCATGGAGCGCTGGATGCAGAGAACTGTGGTAGCCGTGAGAGAGGATCTCATGCCTCGTATCGAGGCCGCTATCCAGCGGGCGGTAGACACGCTGCGTGGAGAGATGGGCCAGAGGTGCAGGTCGCCCACTCCACCTCCCCAGTCAGAGGATACATCTCGTACGAGCGGCCTTCAGCAGCTGATGAACTCTCAGGACGACATGACTCTGAGCATTGCTTACAGCCGATTCAGGAAGTTGGGCAGAGGTGCGAACATCATGATTCATATGAATCACCTTTTACTATGGCAAGCGTGGTTTGACGAGCTCGAGGATCCAGCGCAGGAGATTCACGAACAGGCCATCAGCTACTTCTTATCGGCGACCAGTCGAAGATTGAAGCGAGATACCAGATGCAGGACGGTGATCGCGGCCACCGATCTATATGTAAGTTGAAACGCATTTTGTTTTAAAATATTTATGATTTAGCCTTGTTCAAACCATGACTCGTTCATCTTTCGTTTGCAGGGGGCTCTTGTCAGTGCATGGAAGGTACTTCACCCCTAGGACCCTGATTGCCGACAGAGTTACAGGGATGATGACTACCGACGTTGGAAGCCTGCAGAGGGGCTTATTCATCGGATCACAGGCGAGGATGGTCCATACCAGATCCCATGGAGGAATGCCGATTATGTAAGTTAAATTACTGTAATATTTAATTTCACATCCCTCGTTTAATTTGACAATCCTTTATACCACACGTGCGTGTATGACACTACAGGTGATCATCGTCTGCAACATTGAGAGACAGCACTGGGTGACTGTTCGTGTTCGGATTCCTGACTGGGTCGTAGAGCTGTATGACCCGCTCTTATTTTAGATGTCAGATCTCAGTGACCCCGAGCTGTATTACCAGCGGGAGCGAGAGTTGATGCCGCTTCTTCGCCTACTGCCACGCTTGATATATGCTACTGCTTTCTGGCGTGAGAGGGATATGCCGCCTCGCCATATTTACGTAATGACGTTGGACAGATCGATCCCGGAGCAGTATGTCCAGGTGGATGCGAAGAGCTGCGGAGTATACGCGTGCATGTACGTGGATCGGCTTTTGGGTGAAAACCCTCCCTTGGAGGTGACACAACAGTTCGTCGACACATATCGTGCATGTATTGGGGCTAGGATATATTCCTTGACTTATAGTGGCAGGCCTGAGTCCTGATGGGTTGGATGATTGTATGTTTGGATTAGATGACTGTATGTTTGGCATTACGGATTCTATTTGGATTTTTACTATTTGCTGATTAAAAAAAAGGGAATGAGCTAATCAACTGAAAAAACAACAAGGAGTTTTAATTCAAATTGTACAATACATGAACTATTCAACTGAAAAAACAACAAATCAGTCGGCCGATAATCGAATCGGGCACTTGGGCCGTGTATGCTCAGTGCTACCACAAATGTTGCACCTCTTAGGTGCTCTTCTCCGTGTAGAGGCATCATCTGGCTGCGAATTGAGGTCCACATGCCCTATAGGTACAACGTCTGTGCAGACCCGCCTGTTGTGCCCCGGTCCCTGACATCTAGTGCAAAACTGTCTGCGTGCACTAGACGATGCCTCAAATGGTGCTCGAGCTCTTAACAAAGGTGGACGACCAGCACGACGTCTGATATCTGGCGGTATCACCACTCGATCTCTATAAGCATCGGGAATAATCCACTCTTCTGGGTGTGGTAAACCCTGTATGACTTCGCAATATATGCCAATCAGACTTTCCACCTTATAAAAACTTCCAACATAGTTCGGTGTTGAAGATCGACCATGTAACTCTCTCTCTTCACCTCAACCTTCCACAAATAAGATATTGTCGTAGGTCGGACTGCATAGCGGCATCCCTGCTCGACACTCCCACTGAGCTTCTCAACAGCTGCTCCCGTCAACACATGATTCGCTCCATGTGCAGCCGCTCTTCGTTCGACAAACCATCTCTCAACAATGGATCTATAGACTTCAAGGAGCGAGCAAACTGGCAACCTCCTAGCCCACAACAATCGAGCATTGAGACTCTCTGCCGCATTAGACGTCATGAAGCCATAGCGTCGTACGGGACATTGTGAGCGGGACCAATGTTGTGGACCGATATTGCACAACTTCACATAAGCATTTGAACAGACTTGTTCCAACATCGACATGTTCGCCTGAAAAATATCTGTCCGATAGCTATATGCTGCATCCTCAAATAGTGCGAGCACGTTCTTTTCCCTCTTCGTCATCTTGTTCTTCAGATGATAGTAGCACAGTCCGTGCGCCGCTCTCGGGAAAACAGATGCCACTGCATTCTTAATGCTCTGATGCTGATCCGAAACGATGAGAAGGTCGTCTACATCACCCACGGACATCCGTACTCAGCCCAGGAACCAGCTCCATGATTCATCATTCCCTATCGGTCCAATCCCGACTGCAACAGGCAATATTTGTTCATTACCATCCTTCGTCACAGCAACAAACAACACCCCCTTGTTCTTTCCCTTCAGATGGGTGCCATCCACCACAAGCACCGGACGAGCAAACTGCAGAAATGCTCGGACACACGCTCCGATCGCAAGGAACATATGCTTGAATGTGTAATCGCTCGTGACGTGCAGGTCTACAAGGGTCCCCGGATTCATCAATTGTAACGTGTGCAGAAATACGGGCAGCTGCGCATATGACTTGTCGCAGTCTCCGTAGACCATCTCAATGGAAATATTTCTGGTGCGCACGGCGAAACTGTAATCTATACGGATGCCGAATTCCCGCACAAGCTCAGCAATCATCTCTTTCGGCTTCAAAACTGTCCTCTCGTCCTCCAATTTGCGCGCAAAATACTTTGCGAGTACTCTAGCCGGAACCTAACGCGGAGCCACTCGACTCATATCAAGGTGGCATGTGTGGGTTCCGTTGAACTTGTAGATTCTCCACATCTATCCTTCAGCAACAGCAAAGCACTTGAACGGGCAGTCACCACTGTGTTTGCATACATAGCCAAGCCGGCTCCTGTTTGATCGATACACGCAGTACTCAACTCGATTCTGCATGTGATATATTCCCACCGCCAGAGCCAAATCATCCTTTGTCCGAAAAATTGCTCCCTCGCGCAGTGTATCTGTCGGTGCTGCCCGTCGCTCATCCCAAGACAGTGGCCCCACAATGTCTAAATCGACAAGGAGAACCACTCAGTTGCTGGAACCTCTATCAGCTGCATGCCCAAGACCGGCAGAAAATGATGGCACTGCCCCCGTCAATCCCAACAATCTGTCTGTGTTTCCAGAAGTACGAATCCATAAGGTGAATTCCGTCATTAGTGAATCCATCAATGTCGATCTGTCATTAGACTCTTCTTCTTCTTCTTCTTCTTCTTCGTTCTCTTCATCTTCTTATTCTTCGTTCTCCTCTTCTTGTTCCCCGTTATCCTCTTCATCTTCTTGTTCGTCATACTCTTCATCTTTCTCCTCAACATGTGTCTCAAATGTCTCCTCATGCCGGGGGTAATCACTATGAATCGGATTACCCGATCCGTGAAAATATTGGGGAAAGTAGGGAACATAATCATCCCTCACTGGATTTATGTAATCCGTGCCAACAGACGTCCTAACACCGGAACCGTTCAAATTTCTCGAAATCACATACACAACCATCTCGGCGGTCTGCTCGTGCATCAAATCAAGCAAATCTCCATCATCTCGTAAAGACGCCCTTATCATCCGTCTGGTATTGGTGCTCGTCAAGTAAGAGAATTCGAGCTCCACAGTACTCGGCTCAGTACGTAATAACTTGTGCACCTCATTCTCCAGTGCGCTAAAACACAGATTATCGGACGACATAACCAGAAGTTGCTCGTCTCCATCCACGTATTCTGATCTCACCCATCAGCCACTGTGTCGTACAATAATACGACGTCTTACCATTTGCATTTTAATTAAAACACAATTAATTGAAATAATGACACGTATTGATTAAAAAAATATTACCATCAATAAAAAAAATGCAACGCTTATTTAAAAATAATGCAGCAGAATAACAAATTAAAAGGCTACGACGATTATTTATTAAAATGCTACGAATAATTAAAAAGGGCTACGATAATTCATAAAACAACTACTAAAGCTTTGAACATGCAACGATTAATTAATCAAATGCAACGAATAAAAAAAATGCTACGATAATACATTCAATAGCTATGACTAATTTAAACATGCTACGAATAATTATTAAATTCGTACCAACAGTTAATTAACCTATAATCATGCTACGATTGAATTAAATTGCTAGGATTAATCCAAGAATGCTAGGAAGACTTATATGAAAGATACGACTATGTTAAAAATGTCTTAACATGCTACGATTAATTAAAAATGTCTTATTCATAGCAATTAATTACTAAACATGCTACGCTTCATTAAAAATGCTACGAAAGATTTAATACATGCTACGCTAGATTCATATACATGCTACGATTAAGAAAACATATGATACGGTGAATTTAAAAAAAGGTCCAACCAATAGAACCTTTGCACCGACTATTTATACTATGCTACGATTATATTTTAAATACATCGAACAATTTTTAAACATGCTACGATTAACTTTAAGTTGCTACGACTAATATAAAAAACCTAGGATTAATTCAAATGTATGATACGATTGCTTTTTCAACACCTTCAACAAATTTTACGTGCTACGATTACCTCAACCTTGCTACGATAAAATAAAAAACCTAAGAATAATTAATATGTATGCTACGATTAATCTAAAATACATGGCACATTCAAGTAAATCATGCATACGATTATTTGAAAGACGGATACAATTAATTCAATTGAAATATACGCGAATTTAAACAAAACGCACCTTTTGAAAATATGGACAATGCTTTGCAAGAAATTGTGTTGATGATTCCTCAAATTTTTGTTGTCGACCTATTGCTCTTACTTGTTTGCTAAAATTTTGTGATGTATGAAGCAACCAAATCGGTCACTATTTATATACAAAAATCACATACCGTTCTTACACAACAATAAAAATCATGCAGTAAATTTGGTCAATTCATATCTACCCACTGATGCTTATTTAATAAAGCTAGTAGAGTTCAGATGTTTCTGATTCATACACAAGACTTCATTAAATTCAAACAATCGTATGATTTTTTTATTCCTAGTAACATGTGATTAATTTCATTTGTATGTGTTGCTTCGATAATCGTAGCCTACAAATCATGTTCGCTTAATCGTAGCATTTTAATGAGTCAATCATAGCATTCAAATCATGTTGGATTAATCGTATCAATTTAATACGTTAATCGTAGCAATCTTTAAGCTTGTTCGTAGCATATAGCTATAATCGTAGCATCGTTTTTAAGTGTCTGCTCCATTTTGCACTTTCAATTAGCTTGCCCATCATAATCATTGATTTATATTCCCAAATTAATCGTAGCATCTTTTTTCATCAATTATTGACCAAAATAATTAATCGTAATCGTACAACTATTTACCGAAATTGTAATCGTACAACTATTTACCAAAATAATTAATCATTGGTCAACCAAAAATTTAACCGTAGCACTATTAACCTAAAATAATCGTAGCACTTATTTCACTTTATACAATAATCGTATCACATCCTTAACTAGTCGTAGCATTTTATAACACAATCGTATGCTTTATTACAATAATCGTATCACATCATTAACTAGTTGTAGCATTTTATAACACAATCTTATGCTTTATTTGCAAAACCCTAAATATTTGCACGTAATATTAAATTGCATGTTGATGTGCACGTAATATTAAATTGCAAAAGTACACTGACATATTGATTCAGGCTATGGCTTACCTATGAAAAAGTAAAAATTGCCTAAGAAACTGCCTATTTTTAAATGTTGTCGTTTTATCCCATTCACTATTCACTTTTGTCGACTTTTTCCCATTTTCACAAATCTTATTAACTTAAAAAGGATAAAATAGGTATTAAATAAGTTATTTTATTATATTTAAATATTGGGGGCTGCAGCCATGACATAATTATGGGGTCATTAGTCATTACCCGCATATATGTAATAAAACGTTAATAAAAATCTTACTTGCCAAATTACTTCGAAATATAGTAAATCGTATCTATCAACTAAAAACTAAAATCATTTTAAAACCACAATAATAAGATAACCAACACGTAATTAAAATGTATACATTTTTAAAACCTAAAATTACACATGAAATCCAAAATAATGGGATTGCAAAAATAACAGAAATAAATGTTGTGAAAAATGGTTGTTGCCAGGATTAATTCTTTGACTCATGTGGCATCACTACATCAATATATTGATCATCTAAGATCCAATTTTTCTACTTTAAATATATGCAATTGTTTTAGGACCATGGAATTATAATCTTGTCTAATATCGAAACTTTACCAACTAGACACTTGTGTATAGTTTAAGGGTACTCCTCATTTTGCTTTAAATCACAGTTGACAACATCTAAAACATAATATTTGTAGCATTGGACCTCCACTAGCAAGTAACAAGGCATGAAATAGGCAAGGCGTGATTGGGACACAATTATTTCAATTTATTTGTACTGGGTCAAGTCAACTATTTGATAATGGAATATTTTATATTTTTAATATCCATTTATTTAATTCTTCCTATTATACTTTTCATATTTAATTAATAATATCACATCCACCTTCTGGAACTCTTTTTTTTTTCAATATTTTTCTCTTTTCTAATGCGTAATCAAACTGTTTGGCATCCATGTCTTGATCAGAATAATGCAATAGATAAATCATTTGACTTGAACAGTCATTGACTTTTCCCTTTTAAATTATGTTTTCAAAAATACAACTAAAAATTTATATTGTATAAAAGATACTATTATATAACATATCCCGAGATTTTTGTCATTATTTAGCAAGATTTTAGTAGGTTGTTGAAATGGCTACAGCACGTTTTCAAGAAGTTGGAGTCCCCTATTACACGATGTATTATTTCGTATTTTAATTACTATTTCATTATTGATTATTGTATACTGTGAATGTCACGCCATATATATGTGTATATATACATATCAATATGATTAAACATGATATTAAACATTAAATTACAACATAAAAAAACACTTCAAAAATTGATTAAAACAGAGTGCAGAGGACATTGATTTCCAGCTTATGCTAGTAATTCATACGTGAAATCTTAACTTTGTTAAAGTGATGTCGCTTTAAAACGCTAGGATTGTTATTGGGTTTATTTTAACAACTATTTATTTTTTTACTATTTTTAATAAATAAAATATCCCACTGCATGTACATTTGATGGTTTGAACAATCCTTACAACATATGATGATAGACCTCACTGTTCGAGTTCATTGCTTTATTTTTCGATCCTGTATAGTTTTTTCATTAACTGTAGCACGACACACATGAGACAAAAATACCTACTTTATATCTAACAGAATCATAATAAAATAAAAAACTATAATCTATAATTCATATCAAGTATTTTTTTCGTAGATATTTTACTTTCGGAGGTGAATTTGAAACTAAATTCAAACTATATAATAAGAGTATTACTCTAGAAAGACAAATTATTATTATTATTATTATTATTATTATTATTATTATTATTATTATTATTATTATTATTATTATATTTTGTTGTGAAGTGTGGCTTGGGATATATTTTTGCCGATAGGAATTTTAGATGTGGGGTTTGTTTGAGATGTCATCAAATGCAATAAGATGATCAGGTATGAAATGATGATGTAATAAAGAAAGGGGAAACAATAATTTAATGGGTTGCCCGTAGGGCTGTAAATGAACAAAGCCGGTCGCGGGCTATTCGAAATTCGACTCGAAAAAAGCTCGTTCGAAATTCGTTCGCTTTCTAAATGAGCTGCACTTAAGCCTCGAATCGAGCTCGATAAAATTATCGAGTCGAGCTCGATAAAATTATCGAGTCGAGCTCGAACAGAGTGGTATTCGGCTTGGTCAGTTTGCGAACATGTTCGAGCTTGAGCTTAATCGAACATGTTCACGAACATGTTCATGAATATTATAAATATTTCAAACGGGTAAACAAAATAAGGTATTTTTTTCAAACCCGAGCTCGAATAGTAAATTAAACAAACTTTTTTCGAGCATTAAGACTCAGGCTCGTTTAGTAAATTTTTTAGCATTTCACTAGTCGAGCTTGAATCGAATTAGAACATGATAAATATTTATCGAGTCGAGCTTGAACAAGAGAAAAAAAGTTCGAGTCGAGCCCGAGCTTAAATATTTCTTAACGAGTCGAGCTCGAGTATCAGGGTCGGTTCGATTCGGTTAGTTTACAACCCTACTTGCCCGACATCTGTGTGTGTGTCGTGGGTAATTTCTATCCTGTTTAGGTGTTTCACTAAATATTGGTGTTAGTATATATATATATGGATGTGATCTGGTGAGAACCGGGAACCGATTCCATCCGTCCATCCTGCAAAATCGACGCTCCAGATCCATCCAGATTTTCAGTGGCATTTTTATAATTATCGCGAAAATCTTCAATTTGCGCGTCTCATTAAGGGTAAAATCAGAACTGAACTCAGAAATTGCCCATATTCAATTTTAGCATCCGACTTCACACATTTTAGCCTCATGCATTTCTCATTTTAGTATGTGTTGATAAACAAAAATGGAACGATGATTTCATTGGAATGAAATGCAATACACCCTATTTGGGGATAGTGAACCCTAATGGGAATCTCATAATTACTAGTTGGGATCAGGAACTTAATAAACCCTAATTGGGAACGGTGAACCCTAGTGGAAAATGTCACATCAATTTTAGCCTCCTACTTCGATAATTTTAGCATTATGCGATTCTTATTTTAGCCTCATGCGATTCTCATTTTAGCCTCAGAACAAAAGGGAAGAATTATTAAATTACTATATTACCCCTCCGTCCAGAAAGTTGCCGAAAATTACAGGAATGCCACTGCCCATCCACTTAAATCTGATTTAATCTGAACCGTCCAGATTGAGTCAAACAAGGATTAGGATTGGTTCCTAGTTCCCACCTAGGGGAATGGTTCTCATTTAATCCTTTCCCTATATATATATATATATATATATATATATATATATATATAGATATAGATATTGTGAGAATGCTTTGCACATCCCAATTAGTCAAATTGCATTATAAATATTTTGGCCGTTGAAATATACAAAGAACTTTTTATAATTATATGAGTTTTTTTAGAATAAATTGTCTATTCATTTTAAGGGCATTATATCGGATTGACATGTACTGCATATCAAATTATATTATAGCAAATTAAATTTATATGCTATGAAATCCGATAAAGGCATATTTATATGAGTAGTGACTATTTGTCTCATGGATGCAATTATATATTTATGTATGTATATAAATATTATCCTAAATATATGTTTTAAAAAAAATTATATTTTGAAAATCAAATAAAAATGTTACTTTGTAAAATTATTATGCAATGATATCGATAAATTGAATACATTGAGGAATTTAAAAAAGAGCTAGAGACTCGTAAAACCCTACGTGAATCTGACAAGCATTAAATAATTAAACACAGTGAATTAAGCGACAATGTGACATACTGACATGACACATGCGTGAGATAGCAATATATTAATTTTTATTTTTACCAAGATACACAAGACTTCATGTATTCTTGAATGCTTTATACGCTCATTCAACATATAGTATTAAATTAATAAACTTACTGCTTTTTTTTTTTTAATTACATTCTTACGCTATCCACATAAGTGACATTCATCCAACCCAATCCTCAAATAAAATATTAATTTCTCTCTCCTTCACATCCACAATCCCCAACATTTTAAAATTTGCACTCTATCAGTGACACTCATCCAACTTGACATTCAATTAAAATATTAATTTGTCTTTTTTCCAATCTATATAAAATATTTATAATTTTATTTTTTAAATAAAATATTATTAATAATAATTTTTACTATATTTAAAAAATTAAAATTAATTTATTAGATACATTTTTTAAATTCATAATTAAAAAAATACTCATACAATTATAAATTCATAATTTATTTGACAACAAAATGAAAATTATAAGAGTTAAAATAAAATAAAACATAATTAATTAAACTGCAATTAGAAAACTAGAAATTCTAAATTACGAGTACATAAGATGTAAATTACATATTCAAATAAGTTATGTGAGAAAAAAGAGAATATAGTTGATTGTAAAAAGAGAGAAAAAACTATGAATTTTTTTTAATTATATAAATTATTTAAATTTTAAATTATTAATATATATATAAAAATAAAGTGGCACCCAATCAGAGGGTGCCACGTGTACAGGGGCGTGACCCAACCTTCAAGGGGGCCAGCCAACTCTGTTGTCAAAATTGATGACTTTTTTTTTTTTTTTTTAAAAAATTGTTTGTCGGCTTGTGGTGACACCGTTGGAGGTAGTCTTAATGCAGAGATATTTTTGTACTTTTTTTGTCCATATAATTGGGATATATAGAACATAATTTCTTTTTAAATAGTTATTATGAAAGATCATTTTGTACATTCGAGCTTAACGGAGAGGCTTTATCGCAAACAATATGATTAGGTGCTCCTTAATTACCTGTATGCCTAATTATCACAGTCAATTATTACACACAACATACCATACATTTTGGTAATTTGAAAATAACTACTACCTCCGTTTTATTTTGATTATTGCTTTAATTTTTCTATCTAGAATTAACAATTAATTTTATAGACTAATATACTCATCCTTCATACGTGACAAAAAATCTTATTCACTCATATTTTCTAAAATAAAGTTTGTGATATGATTAAAAAATTGAGGAAGAATGTGTGAAAACATATAGAATAATAAATATTTTGACGCAAAATAAAAAGTTAAAGCAACCATTATAATGACCGATAGAGTACTATTAGGTAATCTCATTTTTTGCTTACGATGATAAATTCATAGGAATTATCCGAAGATAATAACTCTGCTTCAGTTAAATAATTATCTTCCTTATATTATTTGCAATATATAAGTGTCAATATAGGGTTATGGATATAATCTTTACAAAAAAAATACAATCAATTGGAATAATAAAAAAGAAATTATGTCCAACTAACACGCCACAAAATTATTAAAGAATGTCCGACAAAGTTGAATAACAATAAGAAAAAAGCTTGCAGGGCAGTTGGTGATATTATGATACATATACTCTCTCTCTCTCTATATATATATGTATATGTATATGAGAGAGAGAGAGAGTGAGAGAGGGAGCTGAGTCAAAGTCGGCAAAAATTGTCAGAATATTTGACAATTTCGTGCTACATTACAACTCAGACAAAGTTACACGCATCACTCATTTGTACAAAGGCTAATAAATCATTTTTGCCTTTCATTGTCTCCTTCACCATTACCATCATCTGCAATTTCTCATTACGAAGACTTGCAGCAAAGAGAGAGAGAGAGATTCTTAAACTCATATCAGTTCATTATATTTCTCTACTAGTTCTGATTTTTAATATAGATCATGTCCAAACAAGAATAGTCACATAAAACCACTCTTGCGATTATGATTTGCTACAAACATATATATGCCTTTTTAAACATTGAAAAGAAAACTAAATAATGTAAAATTCTGCTGGCAAAAAATATTTACTGCTGAATTGTAAGGAATGGCTAAAAGAAATTGATGTACCATATCCATCATTGTTTAATATTGGTAAACCCAGCTGCAAACCCACACCTGGCGTCTTAGTGGTGGGTTGAACTTAAGATCTTTGGCCTCAAAAAACACCACCTCAGCGCTAGGCCATTCCCAAGACAAACAAATTTAATTTCTTGAACTGATTTAATAGTGGAATGAGTTCAAATTCTACCACGTCTGCAGGTCGAGTCACGTATGTCTTTCTCGTATGGTTGGAGCAGTAATAATAATAAATTAATTAATTTCAAGGCTCAAAAAATTCTTATTCTGTTTTTGAGTCTTTGAATTTTCCTCTCTTCTCCTTCCGTCTGTTTGGGAAGAGTAAAATTTACAGCACTACAGGATTTCTTCTGAATTTACAGAATTTCATTTTTGTATCTCTCTCTCTCTTCAAAATGTAAACAAGAAACCGTACACACACAACACACACAAACATATCCAGCCAAAAGAAAACCGAAGCACAATTAGTTTGTGCTAACTTTTTCACTCATGATGTTTCAGAAACCTTAGATTTTTCCTCAGAATCTCAGAAAAGAAAAGGAATTTCTCTTCTTTCCGTGTTCAGCAGTTTCTTTGACTCAAATCACCGAATTATTTGCTGCAATTCTTCATAGCTCTGTTCCTCATTCCTCTTAAAAAAATTGCATCTTTCAACATTATTATTTTCTTCTTTTTGATACATGTCTGTGCCATATGCTTTTCGAGTTTCAAGAAATCCCAACAGAGATTTCTTGAAGCCCTGTTGTCATTTCTCTTAAAGATTGCATTTTGAGAAGATAAAATTGTTTCTTTCCGCATCTGCATGTGTGATGTGATATGCTTGACGGATTGTTGAAGACTCTGTGAAATTTGTGAAGGGGAAAAAAAATGTCTGAAGCTGCTAAAGTTCGTTTAGTTCGTTGTCCGAAGTGTGAGAATTTACTGCCAGAGGTCACCGATTTCTCGGTTTATCAATGTGGTGGTTGTGGTACTGTTCTAAGAGGTAACTCTCTCTCTCTCTCTCTCTCTCTCTCTCTCTCTCTCTCTCTCTCTCTATTTTCCTTATGTAGTTATGTTTATATCATGTTATTCTTACTTCTAAGGAAACTGTGGGGGCAAGATTTGTGCTTTGTGAGGTCTTTATTTGATTAATTTGTTTTTAGATGTCCGTATCTTCTTGATTCATCCATAACATGCTGTAGCATCTGAAATGGGAATTTTTCTAGATAGATTTTAGCGAATGCTAGAGATATTTTAGCTTAATTCATATTGATTTCTCTATTTCGCGTTGGTTGTTGCTGAATGGTTGACTTTATCAGCTAAGAACAAAGGCGTTGACTTGGATACATTTTCGGAGAAGTCTGACGAGGAAAGGATTGGTGGTAATCTTGACAAGCTTTCTGATAGATATGAGAAAATGGTGAAGGTTTCTGACAGAAGAGTGATGGAGATGAGTGATGGTTCTGAATCTGATGTAAGGTCAAACGTTAGTTCTTCGAGTCGGGCTGAGAGGAGAAGGGTTTTGCGTGAGAGGGCTGAAATCAGTAGGACTAGTTTGGCCAGTAAAGAGGAAGATTGGGATACTGAGATTGATAAGAGGTCTGATGAAATCCAGCGCGCGAAAATCACTCAAGATTTTGATAATTTGGTGGTGTATCATGATAATGATAGTGGATTAAGGAGGTCAGGCCGGGGTGGAGATGGACGGATCGGGGAGAGAGGCGAGATGGAGGGTTTTTGGAGGGCTCAGAGAATGGATGCTGAGGTTACAAGACCTGCAAAAGATGGTTTATTAGATTATGATTATGGAGATCCAGCTAGGAAAAGGAGTGATGTGGATGGATTCGACAATGCTGAGTTTGTTGGAGATGATCGAGCTGAGCTTTTGAGACAGTTAGACGAGCTGAAGGACAAGCTAAGTCGGTCTGGCAATTTGAACGAAAAGGGTAAAGAAAAGGCTCCCTTTGATAGGAGGATGCATCCTCAAGATCCTTATGCATCTGAGAATTGGTATGCTGATGCACCATCCGAGATGAATCAGGCGATGATGCAAAACTCCTATCCTGATGCGCATTTCAACAGACCGTCTTTTCAGAACCAGTATGCGGAGCCTCCCCCTTTGATGCGTAGGCAAGAAATTGGGGACAGTGGTTTTTAT
Organism: Perilla frutescens; assembly: GCA_026008535.1. Taxonomy (NCBI): domain Eukaryota; kingdom Viridiplantae; phylum Streptophyta; class Magnoliopsida; order Lamiales; family Lamiaceae; genus Perilla; species Perilla frutescens. The sequence continues at coordinate 37,951,769 of BRKX01000002.1, read as the reverse complement.
CCTCCACGATATGCTCCAAGTCATGTTCAAGCATATGGGAATCAATCTAGGTCTCACATGCATAGAAGAGGTCCGCCTGATGCTCGAGCCTCGTATCAAATGCCACCCGCTCGTGCATATATGTCCGGACCATACATGGACGATGGTATGGCTTTTATGGATACCATGGAGCCGCATCCTGCTAATTTAGGCCGTCATCATCCATCTTGCTCTTGTTATCAGTGTCGCACCAAGAGGCAAGTTTCTAACCCGAATATGCCACCTGCCTACTTTGGTAAGTACTCCAATGTCTCGGATGATATGGTTTCTAATTACCAAGATAATCCTGGTCCATTTGGCCCACGAGATTACAATCATAGAGTTGCCGAACCTCCTCCCTTAAGAACTCATGGTGCTCAAGGTCATGCTAGATGGCCTAGTGATATGAATTCTGAAGTGGATGGTTTCATCCGCCGTCGCCCTCCCAGATCACATTTGGCCACTGGTGGAAAACATTGCCGCTCTCTAGCTGGTGGTGCTCCATTCTTGACCTGCAGCAGTTGTTTCGAGTTGCTGCTGTTGCCTAAGAAAGTTCTGAACAAGGATGGCAGCAGAAAGAAGGTCAGATGCGGGGCTTGCTCCTCTGTCATTGCTTTTGTAGTTTCGGGGAAGAGCGTTGTTGTTTCATTTGACTTGGATGCTAAGAATGATTCTGTGAAAGTTGACAACAAGCTCGATGTCCCATCAACACATGGCGATGGTCATCTGAGCCAGACCAGGACAACATTTTCATCTGAAGATTATGATAATTCCGGTTATGATTTCCACTCCATGGATAGAGAAGTGGTTCAAATGGCTAGTCGTCAGGGAAGAGATAACAAGTCTACTGAGGCAAGAGTCCGTCATTCTACGTCTACCTATGCTTCTGAAGCCGAAGAAGAAACCCCTGCTAGAAAAGATTCTGGCCCAGCTGACCTTTCAAGAGAGGATAAAGGCCGTCTACCTGCTGCTGGCTCATCACTTCAAGATTACTTTGAGTATTCGAATAAGTTTAAGGCAGCGAAGGATTCTGGAGAGGGAAACAGAAGCGGACGCTCTGAACATGAACGAGTGTTACCAAACAAGACTGTCGCTAGGCAGGTTATGAGGAAGGAGTCGACAGCTACTGAAATAGATATATCATCCAATGAGTTCTCCAATACCGGATCTACCTTTGAGTCCAGTGAAGCAACTCGAGAAGGTGATCGCCTGAGAGGCGGTAGAGGTGGATCATTTTTTGCTGGCATTATGGGGAGCTTTAAGGATTCACATAGACCCGAAGAAGCTGGGAAACAGGAAAACGGCAATGTGACTGTCAACGGCCATCTAATATCAGATCGGTTGATAAAAAAAGCTGAAAAACTAGCTGGACCGATCCAACCTGGCCATTATTGGTAATGCATTCTCTTAAACTATAGTCATATCTCTTTTATACTCAGTAACCTGTAAGTTTACAATATGATCTTGTCGGAAATTGACTGCAAATGAGCATTGATCTTCTGAAACATAGCTATGCATTTTTCATTAGTAGCTCCGAAGACAGAGCTATAAATTGCTAATAATTCCTTTTTTATGATCTTCCTTAACTAGGTATGATTTTCGAGCTGGATTCTGGGGTGCTACGGGAGGTCCTTGTCTCGGCATAATTCCTGTAAGATTCACCATTTTTTGCTCTAGAACAGATCGACATGGAGTTCTGATAGCTGCCCAATTATTCCTCATTTAACCAACTTGTTTTTGTTTTCTTGCAGCCGTTTATTGAAGAATTTAACTACCCTATGCCAGAACATTGTGCTGGTGGAAACACGCACATTTTTGTAAATGGTAGAGAGCTGAACCATAAAGATCTAAATCTGCTGGGAAGTAGAGGTCTGCCAAGGGAAAGAGATCGATCATACATCATAGAGATCTCCGGCAGAGTTTTAGACGAGGAGACTGGCGAGGAGTTGGAAAGCTTAGGCAAACTTGCTCCGACGTGAGTATTCGTTCTCTCTTGCATTTATTTCATTGACCATACTGGCTTTACATTTCCTTATGCAAACGTCGATCCAATCATGTAGTTATGTTTTCACTTGTGCATGATAATCACTTGATGCAGTCTATTAGTATTTTCTATGCCTGTCTTCAAAAATCAAGAAAACCATAAATATACATTTTGACATCTGTATTTTAGGGTACTTGTACAATTCACTCGGATTTATATCTCACTTTTCAGACATGATTATCCATTCCAAAGACAACTAATTCTCACTATTATACAGTTCTCTCAGTTACAGATCTTTCAATTTTCTCCGCAGTTCTCAACCAAACATTTAGCCATTGTCTCATTGGGTGACTAAGAAAAGTACTTTGTTTCCACGTTATTTTCATGCAAATTGTATCTTCACTAACTCAATATATTCTACAGCATTGAGAGGGCAAAGCGTGGGTTCGGCATGAGAGTTCCACAAGCTGTTGCATGATCATTATCTAGCCGAGGACTCAAAGACGGACATTCCCCTACTCTAATGCTCTTTTGCTCCTGGAAAAAAACTACGATTGCCTTTTCTTATGTCCATTGAAAAACGATTAAGAAGAAAGATTCATGTGCCACTGCTGCTGTTCTTCCATGTTTGATTGATTGATTCAGCTGCAAGATTTTTTTAATATTTTTTAGCAGCCTTACAAAAGTTTTTGATGTTGTAAAATCCATTTCCCTTTTTACCTTCTTATATGTGTGATACAGGCCAGGGGGCATTTTGTACATGTAAAAACAGATACGCAAAACAACAGATAAACTGTATGAAATGGTTGATTTTTAATGCTTATTATCTTATAGTTTCATGGATATGTAATTTTTATGTTTGGGGTTAGATTTCAGTTCTGTTAAATCCATTTTTGTTTGTAAAATGTGTAAAGAAATTGAAGTTGATTATCAATGACCTGAGACACACACACACACACACAGTGCCATAATGGAATCTAAATACTCATATTACTTTATAATGATTATTAAATTTAGAGAGGTTTGATTGTCTCTCAATAATTAACCCACTAAAAAAAAACTGTCAGCACCTTACATTTTCTCTGACGTGCCCCACTAGTTTGGGGGAGAAATCCACAATTGCTATAGGAATGTAAGTTATGTACATAAAATATGGGGACTAACGTAACCATACATGAGATACAAACTGGGATAAATCATGTGTCACGAAATAAAAACAAATGCGTTAATTTTTATTTTTATTTTTATATTTGAAAAGAATCGTACCAAAACAACGCTGTTTAGATGTGATGTGGTATAAATTAATTTCGATGACGTTTTGTTAAATTCCACACTAGACTGTCGGTTATTCACGTTTAGAAATTCAAATTTCAGGACCTGTGTTATAATATCTTAAAATTTCATGTATTAAATTATGTTATTTATTTTTTTTTTTTACTCACACACCCGAACTGTGGTATTATGGTATTGAGGAGATTCGAATCCGAGACCTTTGGTCTTCAAGTAATTTTACTCCACCACTAGACCATTCCCACAGAAACAAATTATGCTATTTTAAAACTAGTGATATTTTCGAAATTTCCAGAACGGTGGAGGTCACGAAATAGTGGCTATTGCTATCCATGAAAGAAAATGCCCAAAATATTAAATCAATAAATATAAAGTTTATGGGCCATCTCAATTCTCAAATCTCCAGCATTGGGAAATGGAACAGAAGGATCAAAAGTTCACAATATATATTAATTAAATTATCAAAAGTCCAAATTAAAAAATATATATTTGCTTAATCTGACATCCAAAAAAAACATTAAAAAAAATCGACAAACTTATTAGTTAAGTAAAGTGAATTAGCCTCGTGGCTAAAAGCTTTAAGCTCATTGCATAAGCTGACCTAATTTACCATTCTCCTATAATTATTGGATTACTGTTTTCAGAGCTAGATTCGAAACACACTCACTAATCTAAGCTGCTATAAATTTCTCACAGTCCCTGGAGAGAGAGAGAGAGAGAGAGGAACAGACGAATGGAGAAAAGAAAAGAAAATGTGTGGTCCATTTCCAAACTTTAATTAAAATGTAATTCAATTATTTAAAGCAGTGATTATTTCCAGCTATTACGATGCTGATATGCTTTGCATCTCCGTTCTTACTCCTTTCGGATTTCAGTCTTTAGACTAAATAAAGATTGTAGAGAGAGAGAACAGAGCATGTGCAAATGATCCCACTTCTCAAGAACAAAGATCACACCACACTCTTTTACATTAATTTTATCTTACATATATTCCTTTTTGTCATCTCACATACTTATATATACATGTGTATATTTATTTATTTATAACACCCAAGTTTCCAAGAGCTGAGAAGATATTTTCATTTTTGTTGAACTGATTTTTAGTCGGTGAAGATAGTAACGGCTGATCCTCATGTCAAGATTAATGACTGAGACATAAAAATTGATTCTTGATTAAGTTTTTATTCTTCCATTATTATTACTATTTATTAAAAGCAATGTCGCTCCATCTTTGTATCCAAAAAGGTTTAATGAAAGGAAAATAAAATCCAACTTCAGGTGTAAGCTAAGCTTCCAAATGAATTAAAGGGTGGTGATATTATAATTATAAACTTATAATTTAATTATTATTTTTTTCTCTCTCCTTTGCCTTGTCACCAATAAATAATATAAATGCAATAAATATGTAGACGATGAGAGACTAGAAATCAATTTTGCGTAACTGACAACCACCCCTCATCTTTATTCATTTCTCCATCGATTTTGTCCTCACTCAAACCGGAAAATTATAGCTGGGTTTAGTTGCTAACAAGAAATAACCCCAAAAATTAAATATTTAAATGCTTTCCGATCACAACTTTTCTTGATTCCTTACATCCTTAGTCTTTCTTTTTTTCTTTCTATATTGTTCATGTAATAGTTGAAGATTGAGCTGGTTAAGACTTGAGAAAAGAATGAAACAATTCAACAGCAAGAACATTTTCTCTTCATTTTTAGTGAAATTTGCGGTGTGTTTCCTGCTATTGGGCATTTCTTATCGGTTGTTTTCTTCAAGCTTCGTGCAATTTTCACCTCTTGCGATTTCCGATGATGAGGCTGCTGCACTGAGTGTGGGCTACTCTCCGCCGCCGCCAGAGCTCATTGATGACCTCTTGCTGAATATTGAGTACACTTCTCAAAATGGTGAGTGAATTTTTATTTTATTTTATTTAATTTCTTGAATTCACATTAATAGAGGTAAATGAAAATTGAATTCAGAAGAAGGGCTAATAATTGATGATTTATGAATGAAAAATGAGTATTGTATTATTGGATGATGTAGTTGCAGAAAGAGAAAGGTGTGATTTATTCAATGGAGATTGGATTCGAGATTCTGATGGTCCATTCTACACCAACAGTAGCTGCAAAACAATAGAAGCTCCACAAAATTGTATGAAAAATGGAAGGCCCGATTCCGACTACGTTTACTGGAGATGGAAGCCTAAGGAGTGCAGTTTACCCAAGCTTGATGCCCATAAATTTCTTGACAAAATGAGGGATAAATCACTCGCATTCATCGGTGATTCAATTATGCGTAACCATGTTCAGTCATTGCTCTGCATTCTCTCCCAGGTTAATTCACTGGAGTTACTGTGTCTGTGTGATTAGTAATTATGTGATTTCCTACCTGCTGTATAATGATGAATATTTTGAAAACTTGGATTAACACCAATGATGATTTTATTTGTGGATTTATGCTAATGGTAGTTTGTTTGGCTTCCCTTCATCTTTCTAATTAAGCAATAATGATGATTGTTTCCTATTAATGGGCCTACAATAGTCTCAAAAGTTGGAAATTACTGCTTTCAGTTGATTTCGTTGTTCGACTTCTCTCAAGTTTTTCTTGTGTTGTAGGTCGAACAAGCCGTTGATGTCTACCACGACGAGCCATACAAGAACCGGAGATGGTCGTTTCCCTCTCATAACTTCACCGTTTCAGTCGTCTGGGCTCCATTCCTCACCAAAGCCTTCACTTTTGAGAACGACGATGGCGTTTCCTCAGGTTTAATCCAACTATATCTTGACGAACCCGACACAATATGGACGGATCAGTACGAGGATTTCGACTACGTAGTAATCGCGGGAGGGAAATGGTTTCTCAAGGCTGCAATCTACTATGAGAATACAACTGTCGTAGGCTGCCACAGCTGCCATGATAACAACACAACAGAAGTAGGATTTGAGCATGCATATCGAAAAGCACTAAACTCTACGCTCAAATTCATATCCGAGGCGAACCACAAGCCGTATATCCTCTTCAGGACTACAACTCCAGATCACTTTGAGAACGGGGAATGGGACACGGGCGGTTACTGTAACAGGACCAAACCATTCACAGTAGACGAGATTCAGATCAATGATATAGATGAGATAATGAGACATGTTGAACTTGAGGAGTTCGAAAGAGCAGCTCAAGTAGTTTCAAGAAACCGGGCAAGTTTCAAGCTGTTCGACACGACCCTGCTGTCGCTCCTGAGACCGGATGGTCATCCTGGCGTTTACAGACAGTTCCAACCATATGCAGGGAAAAACAAGAATGCACAGATTCAGAATGACTGTTTGCATTGGTGCTTGCCTGGCCCTATAGATTCTTGGAATGATATCATGATGGAAATGCTACTTAGACATCAAAGATAATGTTTTGCAATTGCACAACCCAGTTTTCTACTTACCTGCATATTGCTGGCTCGTCTTCATTTTTTTGATGTCCAGGTGATCACCTGCCCGGTTAAAATGGGACGTTGTAGACTTTTTTTATTTTTATTTTTCATTTGGAAGTGAGGCTGCTAAGGAAAGCTCAGAGGATTTAAGCACAAAAACCGAGTTTTATAACGAACAAGATCAGTTTATTCAACAACGCATTTTTGACAAAACACGTATGCAACAATACAGAAGAACACAACAATTGAAATGGCATCCTTTACGCTTCTTCTACTTGGTTGAAGTTGGTGTCTCTTGCTTCTTTTCATCTCCCTTGCGTAACCACCCCTGCACGACGAGGAATATAAAAAACTAATGTCAGTTCGTGCAAAGTTCCTGAAAGGTGTTCAATCATTATAGAGCTCGATGAAGAAGGCCATTAGTTAAGCACATAAGAATGAGAAAACTGTAAGCTATAAAAAACCTTAACACCTGAAGATTACAACTTCATGTAACCAGATCTCTAGTTAGTTAATGGGAAGATGACGCGACCTCAGTTCACAAAATAAGTTTTTCCGAATGTTAACTAAACTAGAATCCAGTCAGACTAGAAAGTGAAAAGACATTCTTGTGACTTTGTTTAAGAAAACCATTTCTCAACCTCAGAAGCAACTGATTACAACAAAAGGAATCAGATTTGATCGTACCATATATTTGGGAAAGTTTTTATGATGAAGAAACATACGGCCTCTTGTATGGCTCAGGCCCATAGATTCACTATTCCGAGAGGATACTGCCTTCTCTCGAATTTCCCCTTCTCCATGTCTGATCTTGCATAATTTTAAACTAGAATAAAATGTTTTTTTTGTAACCTTCGAAATATCCTACCGATTCTTCTTTAGAGATGATTACAATAAAAGGATTGCCTAATTGTTTTGAATACTTCTGCAGACATAGATGCACAACAATAATCTCGAAAGATGGAGAACTACTAAGAAATTATCACATATAGACTTGATTCAACCTCCCAGGTTCCATTGAAAATGGAAATCACGTAACATCACGAACCAACTTCAAACAAATGTATCTTAGAATGTCTACAAATATATGCATATCTTCAAAATCTCCATAAATTTATTGAAGATAACATTCTACATAATACTCCGAGACTAAAACAAAAAAAGGAATGCAGCTGAATGACCAGTCACCACTCGAAAAGAAGTACCTAACGCAACAATCAAGTATTCTCAATCTCCAGAAAGCTAGCAACAGAATTCGTAAAAAGGAACCCTACAAATCTTGCACACCGCCAATTTCAAACTACCATGAAAAATTCAATATACTGATTCTGCATATTTCAGATGCAACATTTTCCCAGTCAAGTAAAGATTCGATCAGTTATTATCATACAAATCAATCAAATAAAACTTAACCGAGAACAATTTACTCGATTTTGCTCATCGGATAAAAAAAAATCATATACACCAGAAAAAAAATAAAGTTTCAGAGGGAATAAACAGCAATAAAGATATTCAGTGTATTTTTAAGACAACACATAACATTACGATTCAATTATCCCACGAAAATTAAAAATCAACCCCCCCTCCCCCCCCCCCAAAAAAAACAAAAGCAAAAAAAAACCTTACGTTTTCAACGAAGAGGAGATCGGCAACCACTACAGTGCCGATTACTCCGGCGATGAGCGAGGTCGGGCCGGTGAGCAGACTCCACTTTCTGTAGATCATCTTTCTTCCAATGTATCTTCTCTCTCTAGCTCTAGCCCTCGATTTGTGTAACGTATGAACTCAACTTGTATCCGTAGATATGGAACGGTTTTGCTTGGATAAGTCGGTGGGCTTTTGATTAGTCCAAATTGTTTAGTAAACAGGCCTGACCCGATTTAAACGGATGGGTGTCGGCTTCAAATTGGGCTTTTTTTGGCGAAAACTTAAGCCCAAACTTCCAATAAATCCAAATCCACCAACACTTAAAAAATTTACACTAAAAAATCAAATAAAAATTAGCAAAATGACAAAATAGCGTGAAGACAGTTTTAGTCCAACAACAACCACAACAACAACAAATCAATCTTGACTATTTGTACTATCTTCAATCAATTAAATGGTTGAATTTTATGTTATGTTATTATCATGTCTTTAAATGCCACCACCCACAATTGAAGCGAGTAACAACAAATTATAAAGATTAAGGATTCAAACAAACAATCCGGCCTAAATTTTTTATAAAGTTCAAATTTCTAACTAAAAATTTTAAAATTAGAAAAGTAATCATTTTTTACTTAATAAATTATGTAAATAGAAACTTAAAAAAAAATTTATTAACCATTTTGAAAGAAAACGTACAACAATACCCTTATTAAAATTATTTATTATATTTTATAAATATAATAATATTTAATAAAAATAAGAAGAACACTTGTATTAGATCGTTTAACAGATCTCTTGTGTTAGACGAATATTATTTGACCCAACAAAGTGCCCTCTCATTTTTCCTTCTCTTTTTTATTTTTCTTTTTTAATGGTCCCCCCCTCCCTCTTTCCTTCTCTTTTCATTTATTTTTCAATTTTTAATTTCTTCTTTTTTGTTTTTTATTAAAATATATATATAATTTTTAAATTAATTTTTTTATCCGGCGTCTCGCGCAGTGCATGACGCTCGATAGTTATTTTTTAAAAATAAATATATACCCTAAATATAATTTGTGAACCATAAAATTAAATTGAATTAACTTAATCTATAAATTAAATTTATTTTTTATCTGGCACCTCGCACAGTGCACTCACCCGACGCTAACATGTGAGCTCGTGCACTACGCTCGATAATTTATTTTTTTAAATAAATATATACCTTAAAATGGAATTAGTGAACCCTAAACTTAAATTGAATTAATTTAATTTTTTGAATTAAATTATTTGATTTATCCGGCGTCTCGCGCAGTACATTCGCCTGATGCTAATGCATGATCTCGTGCACTACGCTCGATAATTAATTTTATTGAAATAAATATAGAATCTAAAATGGAATTAGTAAAACCTAAAATTAAATTGAATTAATTTAATTTTTTTCAGCGTCTCGCGCAATGCATTCACCCGACGCTAACGTGTAGGCTCGTGCATTGCGCTTGATATGAAATATTGATTTTAAAAAACACAAAAGAAATGAAAGAAAATAAAAAAGGTGGAAAAAAGATAAAAAAAAATAAGGGAAAAGTGGAAAAGCAGTCGCCGAAACATTTTTTTTTGAAAAGTTGCCAGACGCGTGAGATACGCGTGCCCCACGCGCCTGGGCGCGTAAATGGATTTTGAATAAGTTTGGATTTTATTTGACCCGTCTAACGTAAGAGACTCGTTAGACGATCTAACACAAGTTTTTATCTAAAAATAAAACTCCATTATCTGTCCATCCCTTTTATTTTCCTCTTTTTCCAACCCTTACAACACAGCTGCCGCCCCCTAACCCCTCCACGATCTCCCTCGATCTCTTCTCCCTCTCCCTCTCCCACACTTCAAGAGATATCGGCTACATTCACTAGAATACATGAAATATAGACTGTAATCTGCACTACTCTGTTGAGAAGATAGAACACTACTGATATATATACAAACCTTAACCCTAACAGCTTCAGATTCATAACTACACAAGAGTATAACTGCTATCGACTAACTGAAACTGATAATCAAATTGATAACTGTCGTTAACCATCACATAACTGCATAGGGAAGCAATATTCAGCTGTTGCAAGACACCATGCGCCCAATATCATGTATTGCATGCATGATCAGTATGCACCAATTGATCTTTGCTCCTCAGATCCTGATCTCACCAACCTTCAGCTGATGTACTGCTACTTACTATGAAGATATACAACTAGTGGCGAAGCCACATTGGAACAAGGGGTACACTTGTACCCCCAATTTTTTTTAATTTTTTAGTATATATACATAATATGTATATATATATATATATTTATCTACTTTATTATTGGAGACTATTAACTAAGATCATGAAAATGTAAAATAAAGTAGTGGTTGAGTACTTTAATTGAGACATGGTAAATAATGTTATCGCAAAAAAAAAGGGTGGTGAATCATCCTCTTAATAACATTAACAATAAAACCATTAATTCATGATTTTCTATCTTACTTCTCTTTAAATTTTATACACATATAAAAATATAAGAAAAAGACATAGGCAATTGTTCAAGTTTTCAAATCTCATAACAATTTAAAAAATATATCAAGATTTTAAATTAAGAAGTGCACAAACAACATTCTCTAGTAATTGATGTTATTTTTTTTCTTCCATTCTTGATTTTTTATGTGTATATTATTAATTAATTTTCTTAATTCTTATTTATGTTTAGTGTTGCTTACATGTTTATTTATTTATTTATCGTCTAATTAAAATTTCAATTAAACTAGGTATTTGTGTTTGAATTAAAAATTTGAGTTTATGTACATATGGTTTGAATTTTACAAGTATGAAAGAGATTTAATTTTGAATTGAGGTTTGGACTTAGATATTTAAAATTAAGAATAATAATTTGAATTAAAGATTTTAAACTCTAGAGAATATTTATTTATACATTTTTGTATATCGTACCCCTAATTTTAAAATTCTGGATCCACCACTGCATACAACAAATTCAATAAATAACAATTTTCACTTAAATAACCTTGCTTCTTCATTTTTCAATGCAAAAGGATACAAGCCCAATACCTGAAAGCTTCATCTAAGAATATTGGAAGCTTTTTTATAGATGTTCTGCGATTTTAAAGGGAGTTAGATTTGAGCAGCACTGATCTAGTCTCCTTGCCCATGGAATTCTTTAATATTGCCTGTTTAAAAAGAATGCAATATGTGATTGATGACGAGGATGGCAAGCCTGTCACTTTGTACCGAGGGCAGACCCCTCGAGCATGTTCCTTGTCACTGCAGGTACATCAAAGAAGCCACCAGTGGGGAGGGCACAGCAAGAGGAGCATCCGGTCATGGTGATTCTGAAGAAGTTGGAAGCATTAGAGAATGCCCAGTCCCAGACAGATGAGAAACTAGACCGCATTGAGACATCCCTGAAGGCCTATTTCAAACACGTTGGGTTCTTATACCCAACGCCCTCATCCGATTGATTTCTGGTTCTGTTCTTCCTTATATTAGGTTTTTTTTTTGTTATTTTTGTTCTTTGTTGTTGTTTGTGTGTCGCCCCTGTTCACCCACTTTGTCTAGTGCAAAGTGTGTGGGTGGGGGCATTCCAGTTTATATTTTAATATTTTTGTTGAGTCTATTTTAACACTGTGCATAATGCAAAGTGTGTAGGTGGCTAGTTGAGTCAAACATGCTTTCTGTGAAGTCTATGTGGTCATTGTTTTTTATATTTTCAACATTAAACTGCTTCATATCAAAAATCAGCATGTCCGCATGAGATAGGGATGACGAACGAGTTTAGCATGCCCAGTGAGACTTGAGCCTAAATGATGTATGCCCATTTCACAGCTTCTTTACTTCATTTGTGAACAATTGTGTGCTTAGAATGCGATATTTTTTTAAGTAATGTCGCTATTTGATCCATTTTTAGGGGTGAACATTCTGTTTTTTCCGATTCGGTTCGGTTCTAAAAATGTTAAAATCGAAAAAACTGATTTTTTTTTAAAATAGAACCCAATCGAACCAAATTTATGATCGGAACTGAACCGAACTGGATCGAAATATTTCAGTTCGATTTGATTTTGAACCGATTTTTTAAAAAATTTATGATTTATTTATTTTTGCTTTAAATTCTCCTCATTCAATATAATTAAATACGTACAAGTATAAATTAGTCAACTATCAAGATTCAAGTTCAAAAAATATGAATAAATAATTGAATAAAGTCCAAAAAGTGTAAACTCTAACAAAGAAAAGTCGAATAAACTATAAAGTCCAACGAAACCGAGTATTTTTTTTATTATTAATATATATAAATTCGCTTTTTCGGTTCAGTTTGGGTATTTTTCCTTTGGACCGAACCGAAACCGAAAACTGAATTTTTACTAGAAGAAAAACCGAACGGAACCAAATTTTGAAAAGAACCAAACTGAAAAAACTGAACTGATTCGGTTTGGTTCGGTTCGGTTCTCGGATTTTGAGACTTTTTGCTCACTCCTATCCATTTTCAAGACAACTTGCTCATGAACTCATCTCATGAGGGCATTTGTAAGCAATTAAATTTTTATCACCAATCAAATGGTGTCACGTGAAAATTAAATAATTAAAATATCTAAATTATATTACTTATTTATATTTTAGAAATTTTAATTCCTAAATTAAATATTTAATATATGGAAAAATTTCGACTAATAGAAATGCGACAAATGTCGAGCTCACACAAATGATCAATACATTGTTGTAGAGAATCATGAAATACAAGACTCTAATTAACTTGTGCCACACAAGCCCTAGTGAGGCACTAATAGAAATGTGCCACATAAGCCCTAATAAAGGTACCGATGAGATGACGCCACATAAGCCCTAAATACACCCTCATTTGCCTATAAATAGAAAGATTTAGCCAAAGAGAAATGACACAAATTTGAAGAGCTGAGGACTTGGAAGAAACTTGCTTGAAAAAGTTCTCTCTCGACCTTCAAGGCGTTCGTGCAATATTCAAAGCGTTCTACACCAAAATCCTCTCAAGTTTGAAGTTTGATCCGAAATAATGGCGCTACACCCTCCGATCAACGTTTCCAAGCTTTAAATCTTCAAGTTGTTCTTTGAGATTCAAGACGCTCTTCATCAATATCGTCCAAAATCATCGTTTGATCTGGAATCAAGGTCTCGACCATCCGAATTAACATTATAAACTCTAAAACATCAAATTTATGAAGATCAAAGAGACAAATCAACCTTGAAGATCTTGAAGAACACGAAGATCAAGTTTTGAAGAGAAGAATCAGAAGATCAAATAGAGAATATAATCAAACCACAATTGTAATTTCAATCCAAGAAATATTTCGTTGTACACTTTTCGGTGTTTATTAGTATAAATACACGAAATTTGTATTACACATGTTTGGCCTCTTTCGAGTAACTATATTTTCTACTTTAAAAAAGAGAAAAATATCTAGCAAAAAATTCAGCATAATACCCAATAAAATAACAAAATATTTTTCAGCAAAATATCAAGCAAAATGCCTAACAAATATCCGGCAAAATGCCTAACAAAACCATTTCAACTTCTTGCCAATATACGGTTTTTGTTCAGCAAAATTCTCGACAAAATATATTGAAAAAAATATAAGAAAAAATATACGGTTAGTTTTAGGACTAAAAATGTAAAAATAAAACACTTGGGACCAAAAGTGTGAAACTAATAAATTATGAAACCAAAAATGTAAGATATAAGACCAAAAGTGTCGAGTTAATAAACTATGAGACCAAAAACATAACATTTGGAACCAAAAATATTTTGATCATATTTTAGTGGGACTAGAAAATGAAATTATCTCTAATCTTGAAAAGTATATCAATATTTTTATTCCCATCAATATCCTATTTATAAAATTTTAAAGTTTGCGACATGTTGGTAGCTACTATTTATATTATATATATTGTTTTTGGAAGAGCGATATTTTTTTATATTACTATTGAATCTGTCTTGGAATTCCAAATTAAATGACGCACTGCCACATTATAAATCAAATGAAGCTCTCTTCAAGGAAAAATTGGGGACCAACCCTTTTCAATTTCAACTCATTTTATACATATATACGTCTCACAAATATGAAATATTCGTAAACATGTTACATGTATACATACTTTTGGAATTCCAGTTCACGATCTTTCATGAGTGAGATTGTCCACTTTATTACAAAAAGGAAAATAGAATATTAGGCAACGGCCAGAAAAATCGGCAACTCACATCAATTGACAATTCTGAGCTTTACATGTCTATTATTTCCTTTTTAACTGTGACAAGATTACAAATTTTCAATGTAACAGATTGGTTGCTGAAGGGAGTAAATAAGTGACAACTAATAATTCAAGATCCATGGTAAAAATTTTATATAATAACTATGAATAATATATACTTCCTCCGTTTTGTTTTATTTGTTGTTTTAGAAATTTTTTTTAGAACAAACATTTTACCCATTCCTTTTTTCCCCCCAAAATTATTGTTCATGTGTTGGTTAAGCGAATGTACCGATTTCCTTTCTTTTTTTTTTTTTTTTCTTAGTACATCCCTACAAAATGATGATCTTCGTAATAAAGCATTAATTTCATTTTAAATAAGTAGATAAGGACATATATACCAATAAATTATTAGTCCCTTTCAATTTTTACATACATTAAGAAAATATATTTAATTTACAATTGGAAAAATGAAATTGCATAAAATCTTCCAACTATACTCACAATTTAATGATTCAAAATAAAAGATTTTTTTTTGAGGAAAAAATACAAAGGGATAGTTAATTTCAAATTAGAATTAATGTCATGAAATAAGGGTAAATTAAGAGAAATGAAAATTTAATACACATCTAATAAAGAAAGTGGACGAAAATTTTAAGATAGACATAAAAAGAATAAGATCGAGACTACAATTATGTGACAATATGAGTATTTCTTAAATATTTATGTTAAAGAAAAATAAAATTATATTTACTGGGATTGGAGGAGTATTAATTTCTAGTTGATGTACAGTCCTACATCAAACAAAAAGGTTTAGGCAGATAGCAGTCAATATCGTATTCCAACCAAACTCATTTATATACAAAAATCCTAACATGCATTTATAATACACACACACACACACACACACACATCATATATATATATGAATAAGCAAAGGAAGAAAATCTATATATAGTACTTAGATTATTAAATTAATTAAGTTTAAGCAGAAAAATTAAGGAGGAGATGGAGAAGAGTGTGAAAGTGTGTGTGACCGGAGGTGCAGGCTACATAGCCTCTTTTCTCATCAAGCATCTCCTCGAGAGGGGCTACACTGTTCATGCTACCCTTCGAAGTTTAAGTACGTTTGAACTGTTATCAAGCTTTAATTTATTTCAATAAAAAATTCAATTTTATAATTTGTGGGAGACAATCTTAATTTATTGATTATTAATTTTTTTCTCTGATGATTAATTAATTTGAAGGCGACGCTTCTAAAGTGGGACTACTGAAAGGACTAGGTGACGCAGAAACAAGATTAAAACTGTTTGAAGGTGATATATATAATCCTGCTGAATTTGCACCTGCTATTCATGGCTGTGACTTTGTGTTTCACATAGCTACACCTCTTCAACACTACCAAGGCAGCCAGGTTTTAATTTTTATTTTTCCCCTAAATTAAAATATATAATTAATTAGGGTGAACATATGAATATTTTTATTGGGTGTTACATATATATATATATATTTATGTATATATGTTGGTTTTAATTAGTACAAGAATACAAGTGAGGCAGCAGTGAGTGGGGTGAAGGCGATAGCTGAAAGCTGCATCAAATCGAATACGGTGAAGAAACTGATCTACACGGCCTCTGTGACGGCGGCGTCGCCCTTAAAAGACGATGGTTCCGGCTACAAGGATGTGATTGATGAGAGTTGTTGGACTCCCCTCAATCTGTCCTTTGAAATGTACTCTGTAAGTATATAAAAGAAAAGAATTAATGAGAAAAGTAGGTAGGTAGGCCAGGTAATGGAATGTTGAATCCATTATGATTTTTGATATATACATAATACATGCAGGATTATATAAAGTCGAAGACATGGGGTGAGAAAGAGGTGATGAGTTACAACGGGAAAGGGGTGGAGGTGGTGAGCCTTGCTTGTGGGCTGGTGGGAGGCGACACCATCCAATCGTTCGTCTCCGAGAGCATGGGTCTGTTGATTTCACAAGCCATGAATGATGCAATGAGGTACAAAGATTTGAGGGCATTGGAATATTTGATGTCCAAGCTTCCAATTGTGCACCTACAAGATGTCGTTGAAGCACATATTTTTTCCATCCAGAATTCTTCCCACATTATTAATGGCCGATTTCTCGTGGCAAGTGCTTTCTTGAAATCAGCTCAAATTGCATCCATCATTCTCAAACATTTTCCAGCCATAACCATCCCACCAGAGTAAGATTAATATATATATGTACATATATTAAGATGCATGCATGTTTTAGATTCTCTCTCTCTCGCTCTCTCTCTCTCTCAATCAATCTTGCTACTCGATCTGTGTTGGTTAATTAGGTTGATTGAAGACACAGAAAGAGAAACTAAGTGGGGTTCAAGAAAGCTGGAGGATTTGGGATTCCGATACAAATGTGATGCTGACAAAATAATTTATGATAGCATTGTTTGTGCCAAGAGGTTTGGCAATGTACTTTAATTTCATTATTACTGCTGTTCATCATCTTTCATCGTCTGGATTAATTCTCCTTGTAACGTACGTAACATCCAATCAAAATAAAACTATCTTGGTAATAAACGAATTAAGTGAGATCATTTCTATCGTACTATCTATTTGAGATTTGAGAATGTAATGTGTGCGTGGGTGTGTGTTTTATAATTTTTATTTTTTATGTTTGTTGTGATATACACAAGTAGGCCAGGTAGGTACTCACGTGTATCGATGTAGAGTGGTTAAAAATATACTACCATTTTAGCTCTGGGGATTCCGGACGAGATACCCCACCTTTTCTTTTCTTTTTCTTTTTTGTTTTTTTTTCAAAAATATATAACCTAAAATTGAGCGGTGGACAACTTCTGTGCTCGTAAATTAATTTTTTTGAAATAAATATATACTCTAAAATGAAATTAGTTAACTTTAAAATTAAAATGAATTAATTTAATTTTTTTGATTTGACGACTCATGCACTATGTTCGAGAATTAATTTTTCGAATAAAATATAAATTCTAATTGAAATTAATTAAATATTTTTTTGAAAAGAAAATGGCGCGTGTGTGTCCACGCAAATGAGCTGCAGGGTTTTTCAGTAAGTTTGGTCTGTCTAACCATTTATGATCCTTTAGACAGTCTAATATAAATTTGTATCTTAATTCTGGTATCTCTTACGGTGTAACTGATTAGGTTGATTTTTTTTCTTCTTTGATAACTACAAAAAATAAAGTTGATCTTACGATACAATAATTTGGACAAAAACTTAAATATATAATTTTTGAAGTTTTCAATATGTTGGGAAGATTAATTTATATTTTAAAATACACTCTAATTAACTATGGAATCTCTCTCGAAGTTGCAACGTTAGTATCCTGCCAAGTACAAAATTTGAGATCAAAATTCATACATCTCACAAATATATTTTCATAATGAGCTATATATATAACATATATATAACTTGGATAAAAACGAGGTGCTATTGGTTGGTGAAGGGGTAATCACATGTTACAAATTAAAAAATCAATTTTTACAGCCGAATTCATGGTGTCCAGACAAATCAATATGTCGGAATATGTTGGGTTGACACTAAACTTTTCAATAAAATTATTATGCCTGTGTCTCCCAATGTGATAAGAAAAAGATAATACATTGTATCTGTACATGCACGTTACGAATACATACATACAGACATGCATATATGTGTATATATAGTTGATTATTCAACTAACTGATAGCAAAAAATCAAAAGATCGATGGAGAAGAATATAAAGGTGTGTGTGACTGGAGGTGCAGGCTACTTGGCCTCTTTTCTTATCAAGCATCTTCTTGAGAGAGGCTACACAGTTCATGCTACTCTTCGAAGTTTATGTATGTTTTAATTTTTATTTTTTTATGAAAAAAAAGGTGGTAATCATGATATTCACGCACTATTAACATATAGTTTCGATCTGTCTGTTATGTGTTATCAACGGTAAAAAAATAT
This sequence comes from Perilla frutescens, assembly GCA_026008535.1. Classification (NCBI taxonomy): domain Eukaryota; kingdom Viridiplantae; phylum Streptophyta; class Magnoliopsida; order Lamiales; family Lamiaceae; genus Perilla; species Perilla frutescens. The sequence continues at coordinate 37,933,200 of BRKX01000002.1, read as the reverse complement.
GTATCTATTTATTGATATATTTCTATTGATTCGAAGGCGATGCTTCAAAAGTCAGATTACTGAAAGGACTTGCTCATGCAAAAACAAGATTGAAGTTGTTTGAAGCTGATATATATAATTCTGCTGAGTTTGCACCTGCTATTCGAGGGTGCACGTTTGTCTTTCACTTAGCTACGCCTTTGTTGCACTATGCCAACAATCCTAAGGTTCCAAATATTGTTTTTGTCTAAATTTGAATTTTTTTATTTATTTTAATCTTGAGTTATAATATATATATATATATATATGTGTGTGTGTGTGTGTTGATTTAATTAGTACAAGGATACTAGTGAGGCAGCAGTGGGTGGGGTGAAGATGATAGTTGAAAGCTGCATGAAATCAAATACGGTGAAGAAACTGATCTACACCGCCTCTGTGATGGCGGCGTCTCCCTTAAAAGGCGACGCCTCCGGCTACAAGGATGTCATGGATGAGACTTGTTGGACTCCTCTCAATCTCTCCTATGAAATGTACTCTGTACGTGTAAATTAATTAAATCTTGAATGAATATAAAAACTAATGGGAACATTAATTAAATTTGATGTTGGGATGGAGTACTGCAGGATTATATAAAGTCAAAGACATGTGCGGAGAGAGAAGTGGTGAAGTACAATGGGAGAGGGATGGAAGTGGTGAGCCTAGGTTGTGGGCTGGTGGGAGGCGACACCATCCAATCATTGGTCTCGAGCAGCATGGCTGTCTTAATATCACAAGCAATGAATGCAACAAACTTGTACCAAGGTTTGAGATCTCTCGAGGAATTGATGTCCAAAGTTCCAATTGCACACATACAAGATGTGATCGAAGCACACATTTTCTCAATGGAGAATCCCGACATCAATGGCAGATTTCTTGTTGCCAGTGCTTTCTTGAAGTCAACTGAAATCGCATCTCTCATTCACAAATATCATCCAGACATAACCATCCCACCACAGTAAGATATATATGCCAGCTAGCTTTTGCTTAATTTGAATTTTTTAATATTTAATTCTTTCATTGTTGATTTCATTTTATGCAGGATGATTGAAGATACAAAGAGAGAAACTAAGTGGGGTTCAAGAAAGCTCGAGGATTTGGGATTCCATTACAAATTTGATGCTCACAAGATAATACATGACAGCATTAATTGTGCCAAGAGATTGGGCGATATATAGAGCTAGAGTTCTTGCACCGTAAAGTCCCGCATTCAAGAACTTAAACAAGCCCAAAATTTCAACTTTTTATGTAAAACGCGGTGGTCTTCGACCAAATTTTTACATTAATCAGTGGAAATTTCATGTAATCACATAATTTAATAAAACAAAAATACACAATATTAATTATAGTGTTAATATATAAAAATAGCCATTTTCATTTAGTAAATTATGTTTCTAGTCACTTCTTAATTTTTTTTTTATTTATAACCATTTTTTCGCTGAAATACTTAATTACCCTTCATAAAATTGTGAGCTACACGACTAGAGTGCATTATTTGGATGCACGAATGAAATATGATCGTGAATATTATTACACGAGTGGGGTGTGCACTAATAAGTCCATTCATGCAACATTATAAATTTATATAGGGTAAATTACAATTTGATACTGACCTTTCGACCTTTTAACAAAAATGTTCCGACCTTTATATATTTACAGTTTGGTACCCAACCTCGTAAATTTTTATCAAATATATCACATAGTCAACTATCTTGTACCCAATAGCATATGTGGAGTATTACTAGAAATCTTATGTGGATTTTTACAATGCCACATCATAGCTAAAAAAAATATTAGAAACTTAAATTTCCATGTAAGTTAAATAAATTACACTTTCACTTTTAAACTGTATGTAACTCGATGTCAAAGTTATGTCAATTTATATCTTGTGAATGTATATAATTTATATAAAAATGCCTTAAATCATTTCAAATTTTTTTTATATTGATCTAATGTCAATTAAAATATTTACGTATATTATTACCATCACTTGGTGAGGAAGTCATACCTAAAATTTGATGAGAATATATATAATTATCCATTTGTCAAAGGTTGTAACTCGTAAGCTTCGAAAAAAAATATTTATTTAAATCTTCTATATATTATGTGGATAGTTAATTATTAAATAATGTATGAATATTCATTAAAAATAATTCTATAAAAAAATAACATTAACATATTTAATGAATGTATTATATTTTAAATTACACAAACCCCGAATAATTTTCTCATTTTCTAATTTATTAAACTTACATGGAAATAAATAAAGTTTTTAATATTTATTTTTTAGGTATGATGTGGCATTATAAAAATCCACATAAGATTTATTGTTGTCCACATATGTTATAGGGTACTAGATAGTTGACCATATGATAGCTTTGACAAAAGTTTACAAGGTTAGGTATCAAACTATAAATATATAAATGTCGGGATATTTTTGTTAAAAGGTTGAAAGACCGGGTATCAAACTGTAATTTGCCCATTTTTATACTATTGTACGAATTGAGGGTATACGATTAAGGGTGGTCGTGCAACAATTTAAATTTACGCTACTACACGAATGGAGTTTCACGACTACATCTATTCGTGCACCATTCAGATTTTACACTGTTGCACGATTGAGTACACGACAAAGGGTTATTTTGTCCAAGTCGCTAGAAACATGTTTTTTTTTAAAATAGTAGCTAATGACTATTTAAAATTTTACTTCTTAATTATATGCATACTATATCTAAAAACAATGTTTTGAAAACTGAACTGGACCAACTGGTTCGATCGATTTAACTGCGAACCGGCTATGTGTTCGGTCTGATTACACATAAATGGAGGGTTAAAAATGACCTGATGTGAACCAGTTAAAACTCGATGAACCACGGTCAAACCCACTTAAAATCGGTCGAATCGATCCATATTATATTATGCGTGCTTTGCCTTTGCCTTTGTTGTTGTGTTCCGCCATGTGCGCACCATAATTGGTACACTTCTTCTTCGGAGGCGTGCAATACTTGGACATGTGCCCTGATTTGTTACAATTGAAGCAGTTGCCGTTAAACTTCGTCATTGGCTTCTTTCCTTTGTCAACTTGACCCAGGCACTTCATCTTGTTGCTATTTGATGGTCCACCATGTTCCATCAAATTAGCCTTGGCCTTGATTGGGACTCGTGGTCTCGAACCCGCCTTTCGATTATCAGCTTCAATTCAAAGCTTAACCACAAGGTCTTCAAGAGTTATTTCCTTTCGCTTGTGCTTGAGATAGCTCTTGAAGTCCTTCCAACACGGTGACAATTTTTCAATCACTGCAGCAACAATGAAAGAATCGGGAAGGACCATGAATGTCGTGCACAATGAGCTGAAGCTCTTGCACTTGATCCATCACTGACCGGGTGTCCACCATTTTGTAGTCGAGGAACTTTGCCACTATGAACTTTTTAGTTCCGGCATCCTCCGTTATTTACTTTTTTTCTAACGCTAAACTATCTACTAAATCATTTAATACATAATTTTTACAAAGAAAATCTCCATTGATCCATTGATCATATGCCGTTCCCAAGGTGGTCAGGTAACTATCTACTAAACCATTCAATACATAATTTTTACAAAGGAAATCTCCATTGATCCATTGATCATATGCCGTTCCCAAGGTGGTCAGGTAACTATCTACTAAACCATTCAATACATAATTTTTACAAAGGAAATCTCCATTGATCCATTGATCATATGCCGTTCCCAAGGTGGTCAGGTACAAGAGCATCTTTTGCTGCTGGTGTCCACCATTTTGTAGTCGAGGAACTTTGCCACTATGAACTTTTAGTTCCGGCATCCTCCATTTTGTATTTTTTTTCTAACGCTAGTAGGAAATCTCCATTGATCCATTGATCATATGCCGTACTTTGCCACTATGAACTTTTAGTTGGTCAGCAATCACCATTTTGTAGTCGAGAAACTTTGCCACTATGAACTTTTTAGAGGAACTTTGCCACTATCGCTAAACTATCTACTACACCATTCAATACATAATTTTTACAAAGGAAATCTCCATTGATCCATATTGATCTACTACACCATTCAATACATAATTTTTACAAAGGAAATCTCCATTGATCCATTGATCCATTATTTCTCACTCACCGAAAATCGGATTTGAGAAAATAAAAATACTACGATTATCTACTACAAACATAGATCAATCGTACGCTATTTGATTCTTCCAAAATTAAATAACCCGGTCACCAAAAATCGAATAAAATGAGTCACGGCTCAATTTATTAAATCCAGTTTTCCAACATTTTCCAATTTAATATACTTCATATATTCATTTATTTATTTTCATTTTCAAAATCTACATATAGTTTGGATCAAATGTAGGATAGTGTGATATAATGTTATTAGCCATGTACACATCAAATAGTATATATAAGTTTGCTTAAAAATCTCTCAAACTAACACTCAACGTTGAAAATCTTGGAATTTGTAGATGGCCATTTAATTTGCGATAGGGTTCAGTTAATATATATCTTTTATAATTCATATTTAATGAGTTATATATTAAACATAAAAAAATGTTCTGGCAAATTGTGGCAGATGGGTCAAGAATAATCCAATGATACTCATATAGATCTCCAAATTAAAGTTCACATCCAGTAAATATGGGTTGATAGTAAATTAGTAAGTTTTTTAGATTTTAGTCAATTCTTTTAAATTGTCAATTTAGCTTTATTTTTGTGGATTGATATATGAATGAAACTTAAATGGTTTTGTGAGATGAGAAAAACTGAGCTTAGTTAATGATCGTGGTAAAGCAGCACACCAATCGGTACTCATCATAATATACTCCTACTTTTATTATAATCTACAAATAGAAGATAAATGCATTACTATTGATGATATATATATATATATATGTGCGCGTGGGATTTGGTTTAAATGAGGACCTGTGCTTCGTATATGTAGGTGAGAAATAGTGAATGTTTATTATAATTTTGGTGTTTGGGTTACTGTATTTTGATGTCATTTTACTCACAAAAGCAGTTAAAAATTCATGTTTAATTACTTCAATTCCCAGTTATATCTGCGTGGAAACAAGATTGAAGCTGTTTTGAGGCTGCAGATATATAATCCTAGCTACTAAATTTGCAGCTGCTGTGAGTGTGTGTGTTTCACCTTTGCAACACTAAGACAGCAATCAGATCGCCTGTCTGAATTTTGACATTTTTTTTAATGTAGATCTTGTTTGTACAAGATATATTAATACTAGCTAGTTGCTGGGGTGAAGATCTACAGTGCATCCTCTCGATCAATTATTCTCTTAATTAGATTGAGTTTACTCTGTATGTTATGTATACAATCTTGATTGAATATACAGACTTACAGAGAGAGAAACTCAAGAAATTAAGGTCGAGGATTTGCATGGGATTCCACTCCACTATATATAGATTTGGCAACTAGCTACTTAATTTAGGCTCAAATTAAACAGGACTTGACAAGAGTGAAATCAAGAACTGATCGGTAGCTACAAATTAATTAAGGTGGGACAAAGAAATCAAAATGAGAGATCGAGAAACACAAGAAATGTTTGACTACACTGCACGTTATTCAATTCGATCTTAGTACTAGCTAGTCATGGAAAATTCTCTGAGTCAGCACCTCTCTCTCCTCTTTAATTTCTATCAGTATGAACAATTTGGATTGTGTTTTAGATGCTGGCTAGGATCGATCATATATATCAGTGTAGGTAGTCGAGGGCGTCGAGGAAGTGAGACTCAAAACTGACTGCCTCATCAAAAGAGAGATCGAAATCTCTGAATGTGAAGTCCATAGCGGGGGTGGGGTTTGAGATTATCTCAGCAAAATCTGAATCTGAAGTGTGCAAACTGTGAGCAATGCCGAAATCAGTGACGGGGCAAGGTGATAGTGAGAAATAGGAGTCGGAGGTAGCCGGAGACAGAAACGAAGGTGAGTAGGTGGGTTCGAGCAAGCTATTAGTGACAGTGTCTGCAGCTGGAAAGAAGTCATTTTGAGGGAAGGAGAAGGCCTTTGAATCAGTTTTCATCATCACCTGCTGCATCTCCTCTTCCTTCCTCTCTTTCTTCTGTCTCAACCTCTCTTGTCTACAGCTATGCTTTCCTCTATATATAACCTCGAACATCATAGGATCTTCATCAGCTCGTTGCACCTGCTTCGTAGCCAAGCATCCTTGTGTGTTACGATGAGTGCATCTATAATACGCCCTGTCAATCCATTCCCACAACATTATTATTCATCACTCATCCACCAACACAAAACCGGTTACTACTTACTATGCAATATATATAATGTGACAGAGAAATCCAACTGCAAATTAACAAACTATCCAAATAGTACTAAATCAATCAAGTGGGCTTATCTGAATTGAATGTTGGTTGTCGGTCGGTCCAAGATTTTATTACCTTTCTACTTAACTAGACTAAACTAACCAAGTGGGATGTATAAAACAACAGATGAGATCAGCAACTTGCTAAGTTTCAGTACACAAAATTAAATGATTTAGCTTTCATCATTCATTAAAAAAGTCAGAACGCACAACCACAACATGGTCCAAAACACACATTCAATTCTTTCTCCAACCAAAAATCATCATCGATCTACTGTAGTAATCAAAATTCATCGCTAACCTTGGATGATTAGCCCCCAAAATATCCTTCTGCCCATATTTTCTCCAATTATAGCCATCATCGATTTGGCCTTCAGATCCTGTCCCAGAACACACACGCACATGTTCACTCCATCTCGGCAAACTCTTTCTGCATTACACAACTTCAATCTTATTACTAATAAAAAAGACCCCAATAAACATAACCTTCAAAAGTAAAAATGTTACCTTTTCTTGGAATTCTGGACCTCATCCTTAGAGTTGTGGTCGGACCCTTCACTTCCCTCGATCGAATTCGGCGGCTCAAACAGTTTCCCGGCAGCGATTTGTGAAGAAGCGCCGTTGCTGATTAGAGCAAGAAGTGTTATTGCATTTTCATACGAGGAAAGAATGCTTTCCAATAAAACATCGCATGCTTCTCTTGAAGTTGTAGTGGGGTGAAGCTGTCTCTTCAGCTCATTTGCAAGCTTCTTCCCCTCAGTTAGCACAGTTATTACAGTTTTCTTGTCTGAAAGTACTCCAACCTTCTCCATTTTCGAAAGAAAGAGGCTATTTTTTCTTTTTCTCTTTTTGGGCTCTTCTGGATTGTGTGATTTGGAGTGGAGGGGCTTCAAGATTGTTGAATATTCAAGATCATAATGAAAAATGAGTTTGAATGATCACAAAAGGGGTTGTGAAAATCTCTGTAAAGATTTGATCTTGATCAAGAATCTGCAGAAAATTTTGGACATGGAAATGGAGAGATGGTGAGATTTTTGTATGTGTAGGTGATGATGGAGTGAGGAAAAATAGGTGGAGGGGATATAATTATATAAAGGGGGGGGGGGGGGGGGGAAGATGTGGAAAAGAGAAGATTTTTGACTGGCTAAAGGCACTTGGATTTTTGCATTAAAATATACTCAAATCATTTTTTAAATGTAATATTGTTGGAAGGATTGGATAACGAACATTGGAAAACCTTATTGCTGACCATTTCAAAGGGCCTCTACATTCTGCACCACTCTACCTATTCATAATTTTTTAAATTAATCAGATATATTTCTAGCAAATTTTATTTTAAATATATGTTATCAAAGTATTTGGATGATTAAGCTTTAAGATATTACTAAAATTAGGAAATTTTCGAAAGAAAATTACTTTATAAAGGTAGTTGAGCCCTCTTGATTTTTTAAGAAAATTTTTAAATGATTATTAAATATTTTTTAAGCAGCTTTAAGTTGCGTTTTAATTAAGTATATTTTCATATTACACCTTGCTCCATGGAGCTTTATGTCACTTGCACTTTTTATAAATACTTTCTAGACTTTAATTAATTAATTTCATATAAATATTGGAATTAAGTAGTAAGTTTAAGGAAGGTGAACTGAAATTAAAACTCATTAATTATACATTATTTACATTTTACACTCCAAACATATTTGAACTGCTTGGCCTTATTTAAGGTTTAAATTCATTGATAAGTCATAAACCCATTTACAGATTGGGGCAAGGAAAGGGATCATCGCCAGACCTACTACTAGAGTTTTTTTAAATCAGAAAATCATCATTAGAGTATTTTTCCTTAATAACTAATGATGGTAATTATTAGATTTCATTAAAAAGAATAGTGTCGCTAATGAAAATTAATTACATCTATATATGATTTGTGAGAGTATCTCAAAATTTTATGATTCTTAGTTATTAGACTTTCATGCTTAAATTTAACATCAATATCTAGAGAATCGTGTTTTTTTATTATCGTAAAATAGTATCAGGATATAAATAGGTTACCACTTTTGTATCACTTGGCGAAGTATGTTTGAAGTTGAATTTGGCTGGCATTAAAAACAGGCACTATATTTTTTCAGTATGAAGAGAATTGTTTAGTATTTTCTTGGCAATTTCATAGCGAGTGAGAAAATTCAATAGGAATTGAGTGGACAAAACATTGTAGTGTAGTAGTACTCTTCTTATCTTCTACATAAAAGGGAAAAATAGAACTTTCTATGAAATGAAAAATAAAACATAAGAAAACGCAAGAAAGTCAAGAAAATGAAGCATTCCTCGAATCTTCAATCCTCTTTCCGCGTTGATCCAGATTTTGCGTGTAGTATTTAATCGTCGCCACGTCGGATGCGACCATTTTATTAATTAAAAATTAATATTAAAGGCGCAGATGATGTTTCTCCATGACGTCATGCCATGGAATCAACCCTCTTCTCACGTCTGTTTGTCTCAATATAATATACTACAGTACGGAGTAATGAATAATAAAAGAAAAGCAGCAGCAACGCCACCAAGCCACGAACCATCGCTAATTTAATTAAGGATAAAATCCTCCAATTCACTGTTAAATTTCATATTTTAAAAATATTTATTATAATAATTAATCATAATAAATATTTATTATTAAAGATTAAAATTTTAAAAAATTATATACTCTAATTTTGGAATAATCAACCCTATTAATCAATTATAAGTCGACAAAAAATAAAAAAAATATTTATAAAAAAGTAAATATAAACCATAATTGAGTGGAATGAACCCTAAATAATAATGATAAAATTGAACTAAACCAAAAATAAATTGAAATTGAAGAAAAAAATGGATAAAAATCTAATAAAAATGAAAATGGGACACCAAGTGGGATATATAATTTCATTTGATTTAATTTTGGGAAATTTACACTTTGACACCTACATTTTGGACACTTTTTCAAAAATGGCCCACTTTATTACTATTAGCAAAACAGTACCCACTTTTTCAAATTTTTTACAAATCTGACCTCGATCAAATTTTCAGCCTATAATATCTATGTGACATGCCCAACAAATTTATTTTATTTTTAGTTCATAATTGACGTGGAATATCCAGATAATATTTTTTATTGGAGCAAAAAGCCACGCAAGAATTATTGCGTGCCACATAGATTTTTAGGTTGTAAATTTGATCAAGGTCAGATTTACAAAAATTTTGAAAAAATTGGTACTGTTTTGTTAATAGTAATAAAGTGGGTCATTTTTTAAAAAGTGTCCAAAATGTAAGTAGTAAAGTGTAAATTTTCCTTTAATTTTCCTATCCAAACGAAATTATACACACACACATATTTATTCGCTTTGTGTTTATAAATATATAGAGGAAATAGAATTGAATTGGCCAAAGGGCTCTTGGGTTTATTGAAAAATTTGCAAAATGGACATTAATTTCAATAAAAGGTCTATGGTTGTATTAAAAGAAAGCGTGAATCGAGAATTCTCTTAACATTTAGGGGAGCAAAATACATGTTAATGTTTATTAGAAAGTGCAAATTCTTCCCTCTTCTCCCCAAAAAAATGTTTTTTTTGTGTAAATTTTTTAAAAAAAATATTTTTGATACCTAATAATTTATTTATTTATTTTTGTGAAATTTTCATTCTATTATAGACAAATATATGCATGAATAAAATTAATATTATTTATTATAATTGAACTTGTACTTTTGTGAGTGAATTTTATTAGAAATCTTACATGTATTTTTCATACATTTTTTCAATAAGTTAAATTTCATTCACAAAAGTACAAACTCAATAATGATAATATAATATTAATTCTATACAAGTATATATGATTTTAGATCTATAATTAAAAAAATATATAATATTTTAGGGACAAATAAAAATGAAAAAAAAAATATTAAAATTTTTTAAATTTAAATCCACCCAAAAACCAATTTTTGGGGAGGGGATGAGAGATTTGCACCTATGGTAACACATTAGGGTGATATTTGCACATTTTTAATACATGCATGCACTAAATTAAAGTTTTGTTGTTGTTTTCTAATGGGATAACCTATATTCACCATGGAGAGTGCACACATGAATAAGCTCTATTTCTATGTAATAAATAATAATTAGTAATTTGCACAAATTAAAGAGACAAAACTAGTACATTGTAAATTTTTTGTTCGACGACCTATAAGAAATTCATATATATCTAATTATGTGTATTCTATCTATCTCTTCAATTCCTGTATTTTTGTGTTTTTTAATAAACTAGTTTTTTAGTAAACTGTATCTTTAATTAAGAACATTTTATCGATATATCTCAAAAATAATAATCAAATTGAAATTTTGACATTCTAAATCTGAACACTGTGAAGAATTTAATACTTAATTAAGTAAAAAAATAAATTTACTTATCCGTAATTGATTAATGCAAGCATCCACAAATAACGTACCTTAAGTATCCATTGGTATTTGCCATTATAAAGATTGCATTTAAAGAATAATCGAACTTCTGTTACCTATTTACTATATAAAATGACTATTCATAAAATAATTATTGAATCGCATTATATTTTTTTCACTGAGCTAGCTAGTAAGTAAATGACATTCCCCATGACACTAAAATAATAGTATTAAATTGATGAGAATTTGATGAGTTTCCCCGTTCAAATTACAACTACCAGTACCCCTTTTTGACTAACTATACTAGAGAGAGAGATAATTACACTTTTTATTATTAATGTTGTAAGAAAAAGGGATTTTTCGTACTTTTTATTTTATTTTTCATTTTCTTCTTTTCCTTTCTTTTCTAGAAAACACCCATGAAGGTAATGATTAAAGTAACCTCATATATAGGCATCATATGTGAAATAATTAACGCAAATGGTGTATGTAGGTGGCGAAATTTTACAATATTATAAATAATATTTTTATTGATTTTAATATATTTATTTAATTTTGGAATTATATTAAATTCAAAATTAGATAAAATATTTAAATAATAAAAATATTATTATATGATGAACATCAAGTTCTTTGGAAACAAGTAAATATCTTTCAAGATATATATCAATTTCCAATAGCCAATGAAATAGTGTTACATTAGCTCTAAATCTCTCTTCCCACAACTATAAATAGGGGTCTCCATATCAGTTGAAAAACACACCAGAAGTCATTTGAAGAATTCAAGAATTTGAGAACTTCCATAAGTGAAATTCTCAAAGATATTCAAGGTGTTCTTCACCAAATTCATCCCGAAGACGGCGTTTGATCCACAAGCAAGACCATTTGAAGAGTTCAAGAATTTGAGAACTTCCATAAGTGAAATTCTCAAAGATATTCAAGGCGTTCTTGTGACATTCAAAAGCGTTCTTCACCAAATTCATCTCGAAGACAATGTTTGATCCATAAGCAAGGTAGTCAAAGGAGTTCTTCATCAAATTCATTCCGAAATTAGCGTTTGATCCGGAAACAAGGCGTCGGTCCTCCGAGTTAACGTTATCAAGACTAAAGATCAAGTAAAAGAAGATCGAGGATACAAATCTTCCCCGAAAACTTCAAAGGCCAAGTTCAAACAACAAATCCGAGAAAATCAAAGAGACAAATTTACTCTGAAGATTTCAAAGACCGTTTGAAAATCAAGTTTTGAAGAGAAGAATCAGAGGAAAAATAGAGATTGGATTCATAAATTTATATTTTTAATCCGAAATCATTTTATTGTACACTGTTTTGTGTTTTACCAAATTAAATACAAAAATTTGTGTTACAAATTTTGGCACGCCCAGTGGGACCATCTCTACCTCTCATCTCTTCTCTTCACCAATTTTCTCAAGCATCAAGATGTCTACAATTCTGGAAGAGCAAATTGCAAATTTGACGAAGCTTGCCGAAGGACTTGCCAAGCGGATACAAGAACGGGATGCTCAAATCTTGAAGCTGAACAAAGAATGGGTTGTTGATTTTGGTGGCGAGCAAGCGAATGAAGATACTGAAATTGAGGTATCTACAAAGCTACATGCTAACAAAAGTGAAAAATCTATAGCCAAAAAAATTGAAATCTTGTCCGATGGCTCAATACAAGTTGATCAACTTAAAGATTTCATACTAGAGACAATCAAAGACAAGTCTGGAAAGAGCCATAAATCACTCTGGACTTACAACAAGCCATATACTTCAAGAATTGACAACTTAAAGATGCCAGATGGCTACCAGCTGCCAAAGTTTCAACAATTTGATGGCAAAGGAAATCCAAGACAACATGTGGCTCACGTTGTAGAGACCTGTAATGATGCCGGGACATACGAAGATCACTTGGTGAAGCAATTCATTCGTTCTTTAAAAGACAACGCGTTTGATTGGTATACCGATTTGGAGCCAAATTCGATTGATAGTTGGGGGCAACTGGAGAAAGAATTCCTTAACTGCTTCTGCAGTACTCGGAGGACAGTTAGCTTAGTTGAACTCACAAATACAAAGCAACAAAAAGAAGAGTCTGTCATCGACTACATCAATCGTTGGAGAAATTTGAGCCTGAATTGCAAAGATCAATTATCAGAAAGTTCAGCAATTGAAATGTGCATCCAAGGCATGTGTTGGGGTCTTCGATATATTTTGAAAGGGATTCAACCAAAGACCTTCGAGGAATTGGCCACTAAAGCTTACGACATGGAGTTAAGCATGACTGCAAATGAAGTTCAAGAACTGTCGATACAAAAGCATCACAACTTTGAAGAAGAGTCAAAAATAAATGATGGGGGCAAACATTTTGAGGAACCTCCAAGTGAAGAAGAAGAAGAAGAAGAAGAAGAAGCGGATGATGATGATGATGATGATGATGATGATGATGATGATGATGAAACGGATACAAATCTAACCATTGGCCAATTCAAGTCTTTCAACATATGTCACAATTAATGAAAATAAAAAAGTCAATGCTCCTCGATAAGAGCCTAAACTATCTTCAAAACTCCTTGATAAGAGCCTAAACTATCTTCAAATGCTCCTTGATAAGAGCCTAAACTATCTTCCAAAGCTCCTTGATAAGAGCCAAAATTATCTAAACTCTTCAAAAATACCAAGACTCCTTGACACGAGTATAAAATGTCTATAAATTCAAATTCAAATCCAAGACTCATTGACACGAGTATAAAAGGTCTACAAATTCAAATTCAAGACTCATTGACACGAGTATAAAAGGTCTACAAATTCAAATTCAAGACTCCTTGACACGAGTATAAAATGTCTACAAATCCAAATTCAAATTCAAGTACTCACGGACACGAGTATAAAAGGTCTACAAAGTCCAAATTCAAGTTGAAGGCTCCTCGATATGAGCATAAACTATCCAAGTTCAAGAAAAAGCTCCCTGATATGAGCATAAACTATCCAAGTTCAAGAAAGCTCCCTGATACGAGCATAAACTATCTAAATTCAAATCCAAATTGAAGGTTCCTTGATACGAGTATAAACTATCTAATAAATTCAAATTGAAGAACTCTTGAATAAGAGTATAAACTATTCAAGAACTCCTTGACACGAGTATAAACTATCTAATAAATTCAAGTTCAAGACTCCTTGATACGAGTTTAAACTATCTAATCAATTTTTGAGACTCATTCATTTCAAACGACAAGTCATCAATGAACAAGTCTCGAGGGAGCATTTGTAGGTGGCGAAATTTTACAATATTATAAATAATATTTTTATTGATTTTAATATATTTATTTAGTTTTGGAATCATATCAAATCCAAAATTAGATAAAATATTTAAATAATAAAAATATTATTATATAATAAACCTCAAGTTCTTTGGAAACAAGTAAATATCTTTCAAGATATATATCAATTTCCAATAGCCAATGAGATAGTGTTATATCAACTCTAGATCTCTCTTCCCACAACTATAAATAGGGGCCTCCATATCAGTTGAAAAACACACCAGAAGTCATTTGAAGAGTTCAAGAATTTGAGAACTTCCATAAGTGAAATTCTCAAAGATATTCAAGGCGTTCTTCACCAAATTCATCCCAAAGACGGCGTTTGATCCACAAGTAAGACCATTTGAAGAGTTCAAGAATTTGAGAACTTCCATAAGTGAAATTCTCAAATATATTCAAGGCGTTCTTGTGACATTCAAAAGCGTTCTTCACCAAATTCATCCCGAAGACAACGTTTGATCCATAAGTAAGGTGAACATTCAAAAGCGTTCTTCACCAAATTCATCTCGAAGACAACGTTTGATCCATAAGTAAGGTAGTCAAAGGAATTCTTCATCAAATTCATTCCGAAATTAGCGTTTGATCCGGAAACAAGGCGTCGGTCCTCCGAGTTAACGTTATCAAGACTAAAGATCAAGTAAAAGAAGATCGAGGATACAAATCTTCCCCGAAAACTTCAAAGGCCAAGTTCAAACAACAAATCCGAGAAAATCAAAGAGACAAATTTACTCTGAAGATTTCAAAGACCGTTTGAAAATCAAGTTTTGAAGAGAAGAATCAGAGGAAAAATAGAGATTGGATTCATAAATTTATATTTTTGATCCGAAATCATTTTATTGTACACTATTTTGTGTTTTACCAAATTAAATACAAAAAATTTGTGCTATAGTGTCCTAATGAATTGAATATTTTTGTTAACTATTTTAGAATGTAGAGTCGTGCTGATATGAAAAAAATTGTATCTGTATTGTGCACAGAGTATGGCACGATTATACGTTGTACGGATTGATGACATTCCATATAACTGTACACACAACGTATATCTATAAAGTGAAATATAATTAAATATACACTAAATATGATAAATATAGCAGAAAAATTGAGCTCCAAAGGCCAAACTCCATACTCCCTTGAGACGTGTTTTTTTTTCCTTTCCCCCCTTCAAGCCTCAGATAAGCTTATTTGATAAGTTCAAAACATTGAAAGAGCTTTTGATAAGTTATATTAGATTACTAAAGAAATATTAATACAGTTCAACAAATGATTGAGGTATTTTTCTGGCATAACCTGACGAACTTTAATTTTTTTATATATACAGTCTATCTATATATATATATTCAATTTGTTACTAATTAAGTACTGCATTTAGACTAAATTATCTCATATTAATATAAAATTACACACTTGCAATTTGCAAACATATTATACAGATAGAGCTCTGTTGGCAGTGAATATTGTATATATAAAATAAAATAATCAGACAACAATTTGATGTACCTCGACAATCATGTACATCGCAAGTATATTTATTTGTTTGTCGCAGCATTGTGGGCTGCAAATCATTGGACATATAAATTATATTGATGTCTGGCTATTTTAATTAGCTTGATTTTTTATTTTTTTTCATTATCACTACCAATATAATTATCACTAGTTGAGCAAATATTTAATTTTTTTAATTAAAGATGTGGATTCCATATGAAAAGTCAAAATTGTTGATAATTCTTGAGCTAATTATGTACATATAGCGGCTAACGCGTTCCTAATAAGGCAAATTGAGCTCATATATATTATAATTAATTCAAAAATAGTAGCTAGCTCAAGAAAATTGATAGTTTCTCTTTCATTTGACATTCTTAGCAATACATATTATGAATTAAACTGGCATGGCATGCATTATTATAGATATATAGCAGAACAATATGTCGTTAAACCATATGGTTTGAATGGCCATTGAATTTCTAATCAATATTTGCCACGCGTACGTTAAGAATCCAATCTATTTAACTCAACATCCAATTCTTTAAATTCTTTATATTTATTTAAGTTTTAAAGATCGTGTACTGATCGATGATTATTTTTTATATGTATATTTGGTTTAATTGAGGCTTTGAGCCTCCAAATTTTGTGGAGACATATGCCTTGGAGGATTGTATTTATTAATTAGCTTTTTTTTTCAGACTCCGTTTTGGTGTAAAATTATGTTTCAATTTATTTAACTATATATATATATATATCAATAAGATCGAACTCTATTCAAGTTGAGCATGAATTAATTTTGATGCTAGTATTATTCTTTAATTTATTTTTTTTACTTGTCAATTTGAACTTAATGTTGTTGGTGCAATCAATAATCTAATTTAATCCAATCAAGCTCGAATTTCCTCCCAAAAAAAAACTTCAATCATAGCATGCAAAACAGAAAATATGTTTAAGTAAATTAACCGTATAATTGACCAACTTCATGCATATTGTGAACGCGTTCACCTATTTATTATGATAATATGATATTGAGCCTTTACGATATTCTGGTCTGGATTGAAAATATTTTGAAATTATTTAGACAGTTCGAAACATTAGATATTATATATTATGCACAGATTAAAAAAATTCCCAATTTATTTATCGTATTCGGAAAATCAAACTATATGCAATAATTATTTTGAAATCGGTAACATTAATTGAATATATTTTTATCTTTTTTGGAAGAAAAAATCGAATATGTTACATTGGCGACAAATGAGAATGACATTAATAATTGAGTTTTCGGCTAACGCGTAAAAATATAAATTCGAAATTAAAGGTAGATATACGTAAAAGTATGGAGAAATATATGCAATACAAGTGTGAATGAGGCACACATAAAAAGTGTCGTGTACTCGCGTAGCAATATCCCATTAATTTGTGAACTAATTAACTTACGACTTTTTCAATATTGTATATATATTGACATATCTATATCTATATCTATATCTATATCTTAATATATATATATATAAGTAAAAAAGTATGCTGTTTATAGTAATGTACATTTTCCCGCCTAAATATTATTTCTAGAAATTGAAATCTTTATCAACAAATTAAAATAGTTATATTGAATTAAATAATCAATACTTAATGTAATATTTTAGTTAATTCATAACACAATAATTTAATCTATTATTAAATAATATAATTCTGCAAATTTTGACACGTAACGTTTCTATAATTAACTTAATTAATAATTATATTTCTATACATAACGGCCGCAATATATTGTGCATATATAAATTCGTTCCTCATGCATGCCGAAATTCTCTCAGTCATATAAGATGAATAGATAAATGCATTCAATTATTATAGCAATCTACCCTACTTTAGTACTTTATGTGTATATAATTAATTATATGATAAATCTATTCTATTAAATCCAAATATCACTACAAAAAAATGGTCTTTAGAGACAAGATTATCAGCGACGACAAATGTCGTCACTAATACTAGATTTTTAATAACGACATGTCGTTTCTAATCATCACATGTCATCTCTAATAAAAATTTTATGATGACATTGTTGTCGTTTAAAAATATTTTTTGCGACGACAACATGTCGTCGCAAATAGAGTGTCCCTAATAAGTTAAAAATTATTTTAAGTGACAACATAGTCGTCACAAAAAATGTCATTAGAAATGACATGTAATTATTAGAGACGACATGTTGTTACTTAAGTCTATTATTAGTGACGACAATTGTCGTCGCAAATAATATTGTCACTAAAGGCCTTTTTTGGTAGTGTATAATTTCCACATAATATGGTATGCATTAATTGCATATCTGTGTATAAGGTGGATGTGTCAAAATCAAAGTATGTATCAATTTATACTATACTTAAACCATGGATTTATTACATACATAGAGTACTCCCAAGTCATATCCATAAATTCAGCTAATCAAGCGGTCTATGCACACGAAAAAAAAAATCAAAATTTGAAAAATTAACTATTGGAATAGATCTATATGCTTATAAATACAACATGTTTGCAACAACTCAATGATATCACCAAATGAAATAAATGGTATCTCTGAATTATATTATGTGTAAGTTTTGTAATTTTTTTTGCTCAATTCTTATTTTGAGTAAATCTTCAAATTAAATATTGTGTTAATTTTTGTCATTTGTTTTGTTTTACCTTTTATTACTTTGCAGCACAGAGGATTCGAGCTTCATTTTGTAGCTTTGCGTATGATGTTGATATGTATTAGGAGTTTAAGAGCTTCATTTGATCCAAGAGTTTACCATCTCCACGCACATGAAAACAAATCGGTGCTTATCAATTATGTTATTTTGAATTTGTATTCACAACATGTTATTTTAGAAGATGTTTAACATCATAGTTATTTCAATTTTTGGAACAACCAATGTATTTGTAGGTTGTAGCGATTATGATTTTTTTTATTGTTTGGTTTTATTAGTTTATTTAGATTATTTGTATTTGATTTTTTGGTGTTCAAAGCAATACTTAAGAAGTGTAAATTTGTAGCATTACTTTATCAACATTAAAATAAAATAAAAAACATTTTAACGTAGTAATATTTTTATGTGTATCTTTTTTTTATATTCTACACAATATATATGTATTCATGCTTGTATATAGGTGCAGTCAGTATAATTTTGTCTTGTGAGTAACCTCAAACATTTGTTTATATAATGAAGGTCAAATTTAAAGTATCATTCAATTCGTATTTCCAATTTTCTGTATACTCCCCCATCCCTATTATATAGTCCATTTTCTACTCGCATGTAGATTAAAAATATTTATAAAAACAAGAAACAAAAGCTAAACTTTCAACTTTAACCTTATTTAGTGAAAATTAATAAAACTTAAATTTTAGCTTAATTTTATTGTATTAATTTTTTGAACAAGGAAAATATACAATTAATGAAGTGCAAATACAATGAATATCAATAGAATTGATCAAATTCAAGTACATGCAAATTAATTAAGCTGGTCAATTTTAATTAATGTTTCTCTTCTTCTTTTTTTTTTTAAATAACATTTAAGATTTATAATTTTCACAAACTTAAAGGTTTATTTTTTTAAAATTTTCAAAACCTAATGAGGGTATAATTGTAAATTCCTATTAAAAATAACACTATTTATAGTAATGAGACTATATAATCAGGACACCTCAAAATAGAAATGTGGACTATATAATCGGGACGGAGGGAGTAATTATTATCTACTAGCAATAGAAAGTTTAGATAATAATCGTTTCTTTGTAATAAAAGCAACCAATTACACTCCCATAATTTCAACAATGTATATTGATTTTGAGGATCTTAATTAATTGGCAAAATCAATTATAGAGATTAATGTAAATTTATATTCTAATGCAAAATCACTATATTATGAAAACTGATTGGCAAAGCAATCAATATACACTAATTTATATTATAATTCTGGGATGAAATCGTCTATTGTGATAATCATGTGACATCTTTATGTTACACTATTAAATTTATAATTTTATAATAATTTTTATAAAATTAAAATCTAATCATAACACAATGAACCATCAGCATTTATTAATAAAAAATTAAATTAAAAAATTATAATTCTAATTATGAAAATATCAGCCATAATACCAAATTATGAATTAGTTCAAAAAGTACATTAAACTTTAAAAATATTTACATTGGGAAGAATGGCCCTAATTCAAAATTGTAAAATCAAACAATTGTTATTTTTGCAAAAGTATTATAAAATTATAAATTTAATAGTGTAACACGAAAATGTCACACTAATAGCGCAATAGAGGATTTCATGTGTTAATTTATGAATGACAATTTTTTTATATATGATAATACTTTGATTATGCATACAATATAAATTATTTCCTTCTCGGTTATTTAAGGAGTACCTCCATTTTCAATGCAATGGAGGAAGCCAATTAGTAAGGGGAAGCAATAATGACCTACAGAGTTATAATTAACTGCAATTTCCTCTTCTTAGAAAAGAATCGTTGATTTATTTGAAGCAACGCATACAAACAGCCCCGACTAAACATAATATATAAGCGATGATGATGTATTGTTGAACAACTATGTTCTTTTTCAGATCGATTTAATTTCAAACAAATTCAGTTAGAGGGTAAGATTTCTATTTAGTTTATTTTTTTAATGTAATTTTCTTTTTCCTTCTTTCCTCTATTTTTTGAGAAAATTTACAAGACCTCTTTGTTTGTACTCGAAATTCAATTGATCGGGATTCTGTAGACTTGAAATGATATAATGTCGAAGATAGTTTAAAGTGTTCTATACAAATAAAAGAGATGATGACATAACTTAATCAAATTGTGGAAGCTCTACTCAAGCTGTGTTTTTCTTAATTTTTTCATCGCGCCTAAGATTATAAAAGATTTCAAATATGTTTGTAATGGATTTCAGGCGAACCACTTATATTATTTATTTTAGTGAAAACAATGAATGGAAATAGTAAATTTATTCATGGATATGAGTTGTTTGTCGATAAAATAGTGAATAAACTTGAATATAACATTATATTCTTAATCTATTTTATGATTGTTTTTATTAATTATTTAACTATAATTTAATTATTTTATTTGTACATACAATTTATTATAAATTATTTATATATATCTTACCGTGCATCGCACGGGATGTAATACTAATTATATTTAAAAACAGGATAGTGGCTAAAAATAGAAATCTAATTTTTTCCTGCCATTTGTACTTGCCAAAAAGGAAATATAATATTAATTAATTAAGAAATATTTTATTAATTAGTTAGTTAATTGAAAGTTCATTATGGATAATAAATCTGCAAATGGATATAGATGAATACGAGAATATACCCACACACCATATATATTTATTTTTCATCAGTTATATATAGTATAAATATATTTATTATATATTTTTTTGAATTTATAAATGTTGGGCTACTTTATATTTCAAATTTTTAATAATATATGATTATATATTACAATTGATGACTATTTACGTGTATAATTGTTTTAAAATTTAATATGCAGTCTATATTTATAAATCCATGTGCAATCTTTACCTTATATAAATATTAATATATATGTATATAATCTCTATAAAATAATTGGTTGGATACTAATTTGTGTCCATAAATTATTGGTGATATATAATTGATAATTTCGTGATGTTTGCACTCAATTGTAATTGTAACACACACACTCTTATATACATACATACATACATATATATATATATATATATATAGGGATGGGATCTGGTGAGAACCAGTTCCTAGGTGGGAACTGGGAACCAATCTCATCCATCCATTCAAAAATATGGATGGTCCAGATTAAACAAATAAAGTGGAGGGGGCGGTGGTAATTTTGTAATTAAAATGAAAACTTTAAATTCACGCGTTTCATTAAGGGTAAAATTGGAAGGAAAAAAAGTGACATCATCATGTTTTGAAAAAATTATTAAAAACTTTAAATGATCATAATTTATTCGTTTTTAATCGGATTTACGCAAATCTTATATCAAATTAAAGCTCTTTTCATACTCTTTCATTTAAGATCCATATTGCATATGTTTATTTGAAAAAAATAGGTGAAAAATATAAAAAAACATTTTTAGGCATAATTTCCGCATAAAGCAACCCTAGATTTATATTAGCATGTTGTATACAACATTTTAGCATGAACTATATAACATTTTAGCATATTGTGTAATACATTTTAGCGGGTGATATTATGAATATATTTCTAACAGTTTTATATAAACACCTACACCTATATAGATACTACAAAATGAAAAATACGAGTTGATGATAAAAAGGAAAAAAGAATGAGAAAGTGAAGCAACGAAGGAGATGACTGACAACTAAGAAAGAAAATGCGTAAATATTTCGCGAAACGAGATAAAGTTTATGAGAGCAAATATGTGCTGCAATTCTAAATGCAGACAGTAACATACAAATTTAGCCTCCTACTTCGCTCATTTTAGCCTCATTCATTTATCATTTTAGCATGTGTTGATAAACAAAATATGGAACGGTGATTTCGTTGGAATGAAACACAATACACCCAATTTGGGGACAGTGAACCCTAATGAGAATCTCATAATTACTAATTGGGATCAGATGAGCCCTAATTCGAACGTAATAAACCTTAATTGGGAACGGTGAACCCTAGTGGAAAATGTCACATCAAATTTAGCCTCCCACTTCGCTCATTTTAGCCTCATTTATTTCTCATTTTAGCATGTTCTGATAAATAAAATATGGAACGGTGATTTCATTGGAATGAAACGCAATACACCCCATTTGGGGACAGTGAACCCTAATGGGAATCTGGTAATTACTAATTGGGATCAGATGAGTCATAATTGAAACGTAATAAACCCTAATTAGGAACCGTGAACCATAGTGGAAAATGTCACATCAAATTTAGCCTCTTACTTCGCTCATTTTAGCCTCATTCATTTCTCATTTTAGCATGTTCTGATAAACAAATATTGAACGGTGATTTCATTGGAATGAAACGCAATACACCCTATTTGAGGACAGTGAACCCTAATGGGAATCTGATAATTACTAATTGGAACGTAATAAACCCTAATTGGGAATGGTGAACCCTAGTGGAAAATGTCACACCAAATTTAGCCTTCTACTTCGCTCATTTTAGCCTCATTCATTTCTCATTTTAGCATGTTCTGATAAACAAAATATGTAATGAGAATCTGACAACGTATATAACCTCATGCTTCCGTTATTTTAGCATTATATTTTAAACGGTATTATGATTAATAAAACTTAATAGTAATATAATTACCGCAAAGGAAATGTCATAAACACTTTTATTAAAAATCATATATATTCTTAAAAATGAATGTGTTGAAAATAATTCACAAACATGATAAAACATGATATTAAACTATGTCTAATCGCTATAATAACATCAAGCTGGACAATTCCTAGCATCATGATCTGACAACTTGTAGCAATTGTTGTACATTCTGAGTGGTTTGTTCTCCTTTCTCTTCCTTACCTCCTTCTTAGATACCAAACGACTGTCGCTACCTTTTATTTTAACTGGAATAGGTGGATGAACAACAACTTCAGAAGGGGCACGTAAACCGTAGAATTGCTCAAACATCATTATCTTGTTATGTGAAGTAGAACCCTCCATATCACCATGTGAGTAATCTTACTACGGTCACTTGAAACAGAAGAAGCTGACATATTAAAATCAAACAATTATAAACTGAACAAGGTAAAATATAATAATACAATCACATCAAGAGATGTTCAGACACATAAATTGATTTTTAGCATTAGCTATGTACCATTCTAGCATCATGCAACATACATTTTAGCATCAAAATATTCTAATATTTACATGGTGTCTGTAACATTGTGTAGCTGAGTCACAAAAACACACACACACACAAAAGAAAAAAATAAAAAAAAGCAAAGCATGGTTTGTATGACATGTTTCACAGAATCCAGTAGAAATAACATTAAACCAGCATGTTACGATGCTAAAACATATGTGACGACGGGCTAAAATGAATACATTAACATGCTAAAACATATGTGACGACATGCTAAAATGAATACATTAACATGCTAAAATAAAAAAAAAAACAGATCAAATTAATGCATAGTCTGTATATTCTCGTACTAAACCCTAGGATTCCTAACAATTAAAAAACAACTGATACATCACAAAACTGAACGAAACAGATCAAATTAGTCAATTTTATAACTTATTTAGTACAATTTTATAGCTTATTTTATTGTATTTTAGCAATCATGGTTTCTAGTTCTCACATGAATAACTACTACCCATTATAATTAACCAACCCCTGTGTGTGTGAACTAATATGAGCCACCCAATTATTTAATCCCTGCGTTCAAGATTGATCTCAAATAAATGGGTAAAAGTCTCTAGAATATCAAATCCCCATATTTTATGGAATTTCCTATATTGATACAATATATTATGATTTTACTTAACTAAAATTTCATTGATCTTTTGCAAGAAAATCATTAATTTCATTTTTTTAATTTATTCTCTACCAATAATTTAATTATATTTATTTTTTTATAACAAACATGAAAGAGTTTGTATATATTAGTATCGGTTACATATTAGCAATATTTATATATCATATTAGCACGTCATTATTATAATATTAAAATCAAACAATTATAAACTGAACAAGGTAAAATATAATAATACAATCACATCAAGAGATGTTCAGACACATAAATTGATTTTTAGCATTAGCTATGTACCATTCTAGCATCATGTAACATACATTTTAGCACCAAAGTATTCTAATGTTTACATGGTGTCTGTAACATTGTGTAGCCGAGTCACAAAAACACACACACACAAAAGAAAAAAATAAAAAAAAAGCAAAGCATGGTTTGTATGACATGTTTCACAGAATGCAGTAGAAATAATATTAAACCAGCATGTTACGATGCTAAAACATATGTGACGACGGGCTAAAATGAATACATTAACATGCTAAAACATATGTGACGACAGGCTAAAACGAATACATTAACATGCTAAAATAAAAAAAACAGATCAAATTAATGCATAGTCTGTATATTCTCGTACTAAACCCTAGAATTCCTAACAATTAAAAAACAACTGATACATCACAAAACTGAACGAAACAGATCAAATTAGTCAAACATAAAAACATAAATACAAAACCGTAATGAACTCCAATAGAACGAACTGTAAAATCAATGCAGATACAACGAATTGCGAAATTAATCAACATTAAAATTTCAAAACTAAATCAAACAATGCAAAATTAAAACCATACATGGAGTCTCCATCGAATCACAGATATAGAAACTTCACGACAAATAGATAATTACAGAAATAAAAGGATGTTGAGAAATAAAAAACGCAATCCAAACACAGATTAGGAACGATGAAGAAGTAGAAGACGAACTAAATGAGAGAGAGAGAGAGAGAGAGAGAGAGAGAGAGAGAGAGAGAGAGAGAGAGAGAGAGGAGAAGAGAAGGGAATGATAATTAAATACGGGAAAAAAAATCTGAAGATGGAAAGTTTAATTACTGAATTACTATATTACCCCTCCGTCTAGAAAATTGCCTAAAATTACAACAATGTCACCGCCCCATCACTTAAATATGTTTTAATCTGGGCCGTCCAGATTTACTTAAACAATGGATAGGATTGGTTCCTAATTCCTACCTAGGGGTAGGGTTCTCATTTGATCCTCTCCCTATATATATATATATATATATATATATATATATATATATATATATAAGGAGTTGTAACATACTGAAACATTTATTTCGTAATTAATAGGTTGATCCTATGTTATAATCGCAAATTGTGTCAAATATATTTTCCAATTTCATGGTTACCGCAGATCTTGTGATTCTATAATGTATACAGTAAATTATATATTGGTCAAATTTACCTTTCATAAAGTATTTTATATTTAATTTTGGAAAAGGTACGTGTCTTTTATTGCTCTTCTAGATATGTACATATTTCCTTAAAAAAATTAATAAATATTAATGTATCATAATTGGACAAAAAAATCTATTATAAATACCCTTTCATTTTGCGTCAAAATTCAATATTAACAACAGGCTAAAATCTACTGCATTCATTCCTCATAAATTAATTAATCAAATTTCATCAAATATATGATTACTTCTACTTCGACCGTCGTATAGGAGATAATCACACCTTACTCATTTTTTCATTTGTTTGTTTCATAATTCATATCTCATTTTTCGATCTTTTAGGCAATTGATCAAAAGGCCCATATTTCGTTACGGGAAGTTTATGTAGTTCATAGCTTTATTTTATCCTCACTTTGTAAATCACTTCTTATTTTCTTCGATCATAATTGTACAATATTTATATAGTTTGTAACTTCATTCTATTTTCACTTTGTAAATCACTTCTTATTTTCTTCGATTATAGTTGTATAATATTTATTTGTAGAATCAAATAACATTATTCCCAAATTTTCAGCAACATGTATTTCATTTTTTTCTCATTTTGTATGTAAATTGTTGAATCAAACCTTCAATAATATATGTTCCTAATTGCAATCAACTTTGCTAGGTAATTACATTCAGTCTCATTTTGTAATTATTTTGTCGACTAAAATCTTCTCTCTGTATGTTTTTACAATCCACTTTGTTGATTTAATTTATTTACTTAAAATATTCCTATAGGATGATGATTTCGATTAGTTCTCTCCTTGGCAATGATGTATATATTTTTAATAATTCATTTATTTTTGGTGTGAATGATATGTGCATTAGTTATGTATACATTCTTATATAATTATTTTTTAACTTAATTAATTACATTTCAGGGACGAATCACAATGTAATTCTTACAATTTCGGCAATTACATTTTTTTTTTAATTTTTTCACATTTTTTTATAGTATTTGATGTTTGGAAGTTGCACTAAAAAAAGGTCCATGTAAAAATAAAACCAATATATTCGTGTGGTAATTTAATTCATGTTAGTTTAATTCATTCTGTTTTGGCCGATTCACCCAGTAGTTTTATTTTATTTAATTTTATCTATGCCAAAAATAATTGTCCTAATATCCATTTCTTATTCAACTATTGTGATCATGTCATAATTGAAAAGGTTAATATATTTATATTCTATATAATATCTAAAAGTAAGATAATTTATATTAATAGAAACTATCAAGTTTTAAACTACACTAGTATTGCACCCGTGCGATGCACGGTGAAAGCGGGGTACACATATTTAAAATTTTATTAAAATATGATCACAATAAAAAAAATACTGCTTCAATTATCGTACAAAAACAAAACTCATGCATAGTGTAAAATATAAATCATGAATTGAAGTATAATTTACATCTTTAAAAAAAAGTAATTATTAAAAAAAGGTAACTTGAATAAAAATAAATAAATAATGGTTCAAAGTAAACTATAAATAAATAACAAACCTTATAAATATTTGAAAATTTCAAAGGTTCTGAAAGATTTCTTTGTACACCACGTGTGTAGTTAATCAATATCGCACAGGTGAATATTATTAAAAATAATTTATATGTAGTAATAAAATTATATTTAATAATGAATTAGTATATGATAAATATATGAATTATATCGAATGAACTATGAATTTCGATCTTGTGTATTTTACGATAATATATGTGTTAATAACCTCTTCTGATTTTATAAAAGAAAAGGTCATCCACTCATATATGACGAATTGTTACGATATTTCAATCTTTTAAAATAGATTAATTGTTATATAGTATTATATATAACTTTATGAACCAAGTTGCAGAAAAACAAAATACATTGGATCAGGGATTGCATATACATGTTTAGAGATTCACAAATCTACAAAAATAGAAATGAGAAGAAGTGATATAAAAATTATATAGTTTTGTATAAATAATTCAAGTACATTGTCTTTAATTATTTGAACTCATTAAAAGATTTTGGATGTGGACCTTAAATTTTTTAATATATTTAATTAACTTATGAAATTAGAATATTTGAAATTAATATATTTGAAAAACTATTCAAAATTTTAATATATTTAATTTAAAATTTGAATTTTAAAGTATATAAACTTTATAAATTTAAATTATATTTAATATTAAATTGATAAAATAAAATATCGAATATTACACTTGATCTCACTAAAAGATCAAGAAAAGTGGAAAGACCGTAACTGGACCCAATAATTTATATTCTGTTCGTGCATATCAATATTTATAATTCTTGAATGTGGAATAATTTTTTTAAAAAAATTTAAAATTTATAAATGTTAGCTATTTAAAATATATTTAAAGTTGATAATTACTTAAATATGTTCACTTCAAAATTTTAAAAATATTTAACGTTAAATTGATAAAAAAAAATCAATTAGTACATTTAATTAATTTCAAAATTTATATACATCATTTTTTGTTAATATTAATTGATTTTTATCATTTTATTGTTAAATATTTTTAAAATTTTGAAGCTTTAATATTTAAGTTATCATTTTTAAATATATTTTATATAGTTAGAACTTATATATTTTATATTCATGATATACAAATTGTAATTACTATCTTTCATCATTAATATGCTTTATAAATTTTTAGGGGATGATTTGCTATGGAGATCTTATAATATATATATAGGGTTGGGTTCTGGTGAAAAATATCTTGGTGTGCATAATGAGAATGATGCTTATCTTATTGTAATTTACTACTTGAATGTTATAATTTTATCACTTAAAACATTTTACTGCTCAATCACTATAATTTTATTGTACATGTGAAACAAAATAATTATGCAATAAAATTATATCAATTAAGCAGTAAATTACAATAAAATAAGTAATTTCTCATTTCTCACACCAATAAATATTTCTCACCTGAATCAAACAACACACACACACACACGTATATATATATATGGTGAATACGTTTCATTAAAAAATTCTTCCTATCATTCCTCCACCTAATTAATTTATTTATTTCACAAATATTGTAAAATTTACTTACTTGATCTGCACATTTAAACATTTGCACTGGTAATATGTTGACTAAAATTATTCATAATTAATTCATTAAACATAATCAATTACGTAAATTTATCTTTTTAATTTGTAGTTTAAATAAACTAACCATTTCATCATTAGGAAATAATTCTAGATTCCAATCTAACTAATTATTGCTTCATTTTATCATTAAAATACACAATATTGATCTTATTAATTAAACAAAATAAATATTAAATTTTCTGATTTGGGAGCTAGGGTGGTTTTGTGTAGGAAAATTAGATTGCTATTTTACCCTATATATCTTATTTTATATATAGTAAGATAATATTAAACCAGAAATGTATTTTGGTCATTTTATATATTTAATTAAAAAAAATAACATTTTTGACTTTTTATTCACTTCTACCAATGGATAGAAGACTTGCCAAATCCACTTCAAATTTCTTTTTTTTTTTTTATCACAATTTTAAAAAACTTTATAAGTTCAAATTCGTTATCACTCCTTTTTTGTTTGATGTTTTCTTTCTTGTGGGGTTTGAGTTTGGATATATGATTCATTGTAGATATGTAATTAATATGTACATAAGGTTTTTGACATTCTAAAGTTTTATTTACATTGGTACTTGCTCTTTACTTTTTTATCGAAGTCTTTATAGGTTTTTGTGGTTATTATGATTTTTTTTGGGATAATTTTTCCTTAATTGTTATCTTAAAGCATCTAGTATTTGTTGTTTGGAATGTCAATAAATTGATTTGTGAACAATTATTTTTATTTTTTAGTACAAAAATTAAAAATTATTGTAAAATATTTGTAGTTCTTGCATGTCCAGATAAATTGATCGAATTTATAAGAAAATATCCCTTTAGGCGGAGATAAGTATAAAATTAAAGACCTATACAAAATATAGATATTAGAGAGAAGTATATTGTATAATTTTATACTTGCTTCTACTTTTTTCCTATTAATTTCTAAGATCGATTATTTGTTTATACAAATCGAATATGTTGCATATTGATCACAAGTTAAAAAAAAAGAGTAATCCATCAAGTTCCAAAAAAAAATCATCCTTGTTTATATGATTAATTTTAAATTTTATTAATCATTTTATCATCAAAATAGTCATTTCACCTTCAAAATTGAAATAAAAAATGAGTTAAATCAATTGATTCTTATGATAAGAAACCGAAAAATATATATTACGATTACATCTTACTAAATTTAATTTAAATATCGATACTCTTTGATTGAATTAAGTAGACATTGAATTAACGGAATTTAAAAAAAAAAACTCAATACATAATTTAATTAAGGTGATTAATATGAATTTATATTTTTTAAATTTGATTATTTTGCATTTCCATAAAATATTGATATTTAATTTTGTTTCAGTAATGATTTGAACTTCTTAAGATCCAAAATAGACCTATAATGCGATTATTATTATTACTCCAAAATATTCTTTTCATGTGCTTGTTTTATATTTAATCATTTCCAATTTATGTTCAAACTCACTATATTCTTATTTGGGGTGTGAATATCTACAAATATTTAGACAAATCTACATTTTAACCCATATTTTTGTGTCTAGGGATTTAAAATTAATTACAAAATTTGAAACTTGCCCAACTTTCTAATATTGTGTTCCATGTCTCTTTTGTGCAGATCCCTGTACAAATAACACATTGAAGTAAAATTTCATAGAACTACAAAATTATGAATAATTTATCTTTTTTTCAAAAAATAAATTAATTAAAATATATTTTACAATCTTACATTCATTGATGTAAGATTTCATATAGAACTATTAATCTAAGCATAACGAATTTTTTTCCCAAACAAACGCAATATATAATATAATATTTCACATAGTTTCGTATCTTTTTGGAAAACCTCTACTAAATGAAATCAATTAAATTCATGTTAGGCTAATGAACACAAAATGAAAAACTCTAGCAATAGCTATAATGAAATATAAAAGAAATTTAACCATCACAATAGTACTGCCGCAAAACTATTAGTCTATAAGAGAAATTTTATTATTTTATTTGTACAAAAACAAAATATTAGTTTGATTACCTTTGTATCGGACCAAACATGCCTTTAATGGCAATGGATTGATGTATGGAACGGACATCTCCATCGAGCAAAATAAAAATAAAAATATGCATACATTTTTTTTCTGAACCTATATGTTTTAATGCAGCAGACACATATTTACAATTAAACAACTACGGATGGCAGTGAAAATGCATGTAGAGGGTATGAAAGTGAACCTATATATATAGAATTCAGACACAATTATGGCTACAAAACAACTTATAGGATTTGAAATTCAAATTCAAATTTAACTTTTAAAACATCATCCTACCAATATTCGTGTTAATTGATTAATTATCTCCTTAATTCATACTTTAGTTATTGAAATGTTTATATATATGTTAAATATATCTTATAGAGAAATCGTAATTATGATATTGTGAATTTATGGTTAAATTAGGATGTATATGGTAAATAATATGTATATGAAATTTTATTTGCAAATTTGTAGCTAATCTACCTAAGCTACGTTTTTTTTAACCAATCTATGTATATTTGTTTTAAATACCAAATCTACATATGTTAATAATTAATTAATTCAAATATAACGAATAATTAATTAAGGTATGTTAATTAATGAAAATCAGCCAAATAATTACTGAAGGGAATTTTACCCACGTTTTGGGTATACATATATTAGTTTGACATTCATCTTTAATATTAATATTAATTTTATAATTTTGATAAGTAGGATAGTTTTTTGCGTCATCAAGTTCTAGTTTCAACAGTATATATGAATAATATTCACCTGTGTAATATTTATATATGAATATTATGAGTAGATTTTTAGGTTAATATTTAATTAGATTTAGGTTAATTAGATTGTACATACATTTAATTAAAATCTTATATATAATTAAAATATATAATCTAATATTAATATTCATATATTAGTTCCTTAAATAAATAGATATGGTGTATATGTATATATATATATATAACGAAATTTATCTATCCTAATATCTATCACAAATAACATGATTTTATATAACATGTTATAATTAATCTTTGTAGGTATACAAAGATTTCGTTATGGACCAATATTTGGTCCATATATATGTCAGATATTTAATGTATATGAATATATTTGGTCCATATATATGTCGGATATTTAATGTATTTGGTCCATTAATATTTACATTAATTTATATGAATTAATTTAGTTAAGCAAAATATATTATATAATTTTTCAGATTAGGGAAGTTATTTTGGGCGGGAAAAATTAGTCCTTAACTATCTTACTTTTAGATATTATATAGATTTTCAGAAACGGATATATATATATATATACATATTTTATATATTATATAGTATTATCAATATCAATTATTTAATGTAAGGAATCCTATATGTTATACTCTCGCCTCAAATCTACTATATATATAGTATTATCAATATCAATTATTTAATGTAAAGAATCCTATATGTTATGCTCTCCCCTCAAATCCTCTTAACAAGAGAAGGTAATAACAACTAAATTAGTTTATAATTTACCTAAATTGGGTGCATTAATACTGAGGTTAAATATATTATTATATCAATGCAATAATTCACTAATCAGTCAAATCCCATCAAATTCACATAACTTCTATTTATTAATTAATTTTACTATTTACCTTTATCAATACACTCATGTACCCCCCCCCCCATTAAATTCGTGTATTATAAAATGAGTGTTTAAAAAAAGTTGATTATCGTTTATCTCTAGGCTACAATAATAAATGTACACATTTAAATATACTAATATTAATCCAAAACATTCTTAATCTAAATATAAAATTAAGTAATTGATATACTATATATCTCTCACACACGATGGAGTGTATATATGGATGTAGATAAATAAGATATTAAATAATATCTATATTTATATCTATAATAAGATCTAAATATTCCCAAATATTGTATTAATCAATATTAATCATCCTATAATATATTTATGGCAATAAATTGAAAAGTTGAATTAATTACGTGATTGTCATGAATATATTGTGGAATGAATAGATACACATGCATGTAGAATATTTCAGTACTCTATACATATATTATAGACTATAAATTATTTGTGAAGTAAGACATCTCACACCGAATATGCAAGAAAAATTATTTGTAGTTTAACTGGTCACAAGTTTATTTCATTTTAAGAACTTATTTAAAGTTCTCATTAAGTGAGTTTTTGAAACTCAACACTATGTTAATTATAATTCTTGTGTAATTGCTAAGAAAAGAACACGACTCCACATGGAATAAAGATTTTCATTGTCATTGCTATCATGAATTATTAGGAATCAAGATATAATCCATCACACTAATTTGTGGAGATAATATTTACAGGATCGTCAGGATTAAGAATATCTTAAAAGGATTGATTGGCGTAGTGAAATTTATGGAGACTTAAGTGTTGTTTTTTATGCTTTTCGATCTTGAATGGGAATGGATCATGTGACTTCAATGTCATTCTATAACCACATCACGAGGAGATCGAATTGTTGTTGTTGGTAACACATTCATATTGGAATTTTAAAAAAGTTATGAAAGTGTTATAATGGTAGGTTACATCCCTTGGTTGAATTTGGAATGACATCCTACGAAGCATGTATTTATCCCACTCCGACAACTTGAGTATATTTCATTATTTTTTCCTTCATATTATTTAGGTATCTTTTTTTCTAATTGGTTGTTTTTCTATCATTTTAAGGGGACAACGTACCAATTGTACTTTTTAGGTTGCCAAAAGCGTTAATCCGCTGATTTGAGGATAAAATTGCCCATCCACTTATAATTGTTCTTCAAGTATATCGTGGAAAGGTTTATCGGATTATTCTAATTGTTTTTATTAATTATTTAAATACAAACTAATTATTTTATTTGTACAAAATATTTATCATAAATTATTTATATACTTATAACTGTGCATCGCACGGGTGTAATACTAGTTCATTTCAGATTGAAATATTATCAAGAATTATCTAATTGGTCCCCCAATAAATAGCAAAATGTCTTTTTTTTTATAAAAAAAATTACTTCATTATTCAGGTTAATCAAATTGGATACCGAACTTTAATCTGTTACAAAATGAATACTAAACTTGAATTTTTTATAGTTCATTTCCAGTTCAATTTTCCGGTAATTAAATTATGTACTACATGACAGCTTAAAAATGCTAGCAACTTAAAAGAATCAAAGTGATATTATATATGTCAATATTTTTCTATAAGGCATTTCTCGATTAATATTTAATTTATATATTCGAAAAAAAATTATTTTATATTTGAATGAATTTTTTAGCTATAAAACTTGTTAGCAATTAAATGAGTTGTACATGTCCGATCGTGCTCCCTCTCGACTTACCTCACTTTGAAAGGGGCTTTGCATAGTTGAAAATTTATAACTTGTTGTTTTCTCTCTTATATATGACCAATTAAGTATATTTGATATAAAAATATGACGTGAATCGAGTCAAATTAAATGTTGCGTACGTTTATATTTCAAGATCGAGCTCACTATATATGATATTGCTGATCATACATATATATGTTCAATCGTTGGCTAAAACGAAAAAAAAAATGTTAACAAATTATATTTGATTGGAATAATAATATTACAGATCCTAAAAATATATTTCTCGTACAATCGGAAAAATATCAGTTTGAATTCATTGTTTATTGTTAGTTCTCATGTTTTATAAATTGTATTTTTATATACAGATATTATAAAATATAAGTAGCTAGATGACTAAAATATAATACAAAAGGAGATGAAACATTCTGTGTTGGAGTCCACATCAAATTAAATGTGTCGACTTTTGTACTGACAAAAAGGGTAAAAATCCACACTGATCTCTATTATGTAATATATGGATAGGAAAAGACAAAATAGGAAAAAGTTTACTGTTAAATATTTATCTATTATAAATGACTTCATATATTTCCCAATTCGTGGAAAAGGCTGATTGAAAAATGATGAATTTCTTGCGAATTTTCCTGGACTTTTGTGTGTGTAATTGTGGCGTGTTATGTATACGTGTGGGGCTTCCAGAAATGTACTCGTCCACATGCACTTTCGCTCTCTTATTTTCTTTTTCTTCCACGCCATAAGGCATCTTTAGTGCATGTAATATTTGATAGGTACAAATTACTCAAAAAGTTATTTAATTCACTAAATTGTTATTCAAATCTTTCCTATTAATTAAAAAAAATTACAATTTTCATTATATATATATATATTAATTTAATATCATAATATTTTTTTAGTAAATTTATTTTAAATACTAATTTAAAATTTTAATTTATAAATTATAGAGTCAACTCGACTAAAACCGAACCAAACCGAACTATTGGTTCGATTGGTCTGGTCATTTTTTCTTTAATTTTGATTTGGTTTTAAATATTAAAATCAAAATGTAGTTTGGTTCGATTTTAGTTTAAGTAAAAAATATTTTGGTTAAAATCGAACCAACCAAAAAAAATATATATATATACTGTATATATAATTTATGATTTATAATTTAAATATTAATTATACCTAAATTAATAAATTAAAAAGTTGATATATACCTAAATAATATTAGTAATTATAATATTTAGTTTCAATTATCTAGTTTAAGAATTTTTAAAATATTTACTTATTTAATATAGTATTTGTTATCTATTGAGTGCATGTTATTTTCTTTAGATATAATTATTTCGAAAAAATAAAAAAATCATTGAAAAATCGATTAAACCGAAAATCAAACCAAACTAATCAAAGAATTATGGTTTGATTTAGTTCAGTTGTATATATTATTTTGGTTGGTTTTGTTTGAATTTTTTAAGAAATATTTTATTTAATTTTACTAGTCTAGCTAAGTTTTGCACCGAACCAACCATTTGCACATTCTTAATAGAAACACCATAGCATTCAAGAAATAATTATTTAATCATTGTGAAATAGTAATTACATACAGATAATTAAAAAATATATCAATTTATACGGCTATTTCATTTCATAGAATTTGAAAAGAAAAATGAAAAATAAATCAATAGCTAGTTCAAAAAACACCCCACTCTCCAGTTAATTATGATTAGTTATAATATGATAAATTTTATTTTTATAAAAAACATTATTAATAATATACAATTTTAATGTTGGCACACACAAATTGAGACTAGAAGATCTCTACTCCAACCCTGCACAATGCAAATATTATCAATGCATTGAGTACAAATCCATGTCACATGGAATTTGCACTCATGCATTGGAGATGTCCTAATTCAATAAGGAATCCTTATACGTTTAAATAAATTCAACGTTTAATTAAATTCAATATGTAATTGTAATAAATTTTTTTGGGTTTCCTATCACAATAATAAATTGATATGATTTTTTTATCTTATTTTTATGATTTTTATGAGGAAATAATTATTTTAAAAAGAGATCTAGAGAGAGAATAAAATTAACATTAATTAATTTATTAAATTTTTCAATAAGATTTAATAGTTGACCATGGAAGTAAAATCATAATAAACAATTATAAATATAATAAATTTTAATTAATCAAACAAATGAAGATGGGTTTCAAACTACAAAGTAATGAAACCCGAACAGTGAAGAGTGGTGGTTTTTGTTTGACGAAATTTAATAAAATCACCTATTTAATATAATTAAAATAATTAATGTAAAAACTTGTGTTCGTTTTTGTTTAATTTAATATATGATAAAAATAATGTGTGTGTTTAACAACCACTTCATTTTTGCTGGATGAGTGGTTTTAACACTGTTAACCAAAGCCTTAATTCATAGTTTTAGATCTTTCAAGTCTTGAATTGATAGAATTTATTCGTACTCAAGATTGAATTTTTCGGTGGCATTCTTATAATATTATGATTATTTTAATGAATTGTGATTATTTTTGTAATTTAGGAATTATATTTCCGCTGCAAGATCTTTCTTTCATTCGCAATCTCTTTCGTTTACTTCATCTCTTTCTTTTCTGATATCTAGGTGTTGTTTTATGTAAACTAATTTCAATTATTCACAATCGTTGTTCACGCAATTGTTATAGATTTTTTCTGAAGATATTTCGTTCGTCGTTTTTCGTTGAAGACGCTAAGTAAAATCTGAATGTTTTTTTTTCATTCTATATTTTAGCTACGATCGATAATATTGATGATTTGATATAATTTATTTGCGACTAAATATATTTTTGATGGGACATATGTAGATTCAAACTTAAAATCAATATTTTTCATATAACATCATATTTTTTTAAGTTGATTATGTATATCTTTTCAATTTTCATGATTAACAGATATTTTCAATTTTGAGGAGGAACGTTCTTGATAACGTTCTGAACTTTCGTATGAACATCTTTGCCCTGATCATGTTCCTCCTTTACTTTGACAAACTTTATCTTTCCAGAGCTTTGTACTGAGTACCCAAGACCATGGTGATCTTTTCCAGAGTGTCTTGAGTTAAGAATCGCATCTCGATTCTTAGTACCATTGTTGAGCATCTTGATGTTTCTCATAAACATCTTTAAATCTTCATTGACTTGCTCAATCTCCTTCTGATCACATATCATCTTTTGCAGGGCTGCTTTCTTGTCCATCGGTTGAATCTTCTCTTAGCTGATCTTTTGATTCTATACAACAAGATTTTTGTTGATATCAACAACCTCCAGCCATTTGTTAAACATCTCTTGATATGTGTTTTTAAGATCGATGTTATACATTTCTTCATCATCTAATTCATGTTTGATGGTAAAGGGATCAGTAAGAGATTCGTCATTCTCCCTGGGTGAAAAGGTTATAGGCTTATCTTCTGAATCTGATCCACTAGAGCTTGTCTCTTCTTCACTCATTAACGTATTGTAGCTCTTCTTCTTCTTCTTCTTCTTCTTCTTCTTCTTCTTCTTCTTCTTCTTCTTCTTCTTCTTCTTCTTCAGAGTGTTGGCACATTCTCTCTGAATGTGTCTGAAGTCTTCACATTCTCTACATCTTATTCCTTTGCTTTGATCTTCATCTTGATCAGAGTTGTTCCTGTTAGAATACTTACGAGAGAATTGCTTCATGTTGTTGAACTTGGAGACAGGTTGATTTCCAGCTCTTTTCAATATTTTTTCTGAAATTTTTGGTGATCAGAACCATAGAATTTAGCATCTCTTCATCAGGAACATCTTTATGAATTTTTTCATGAACCTTCTCTGAAGTTTCAGCTTTTAAGGCAATTCATTTGCCTTTATGCATGTACTTATCTTCTTCAAGGTTCATCGCAATGTTCTTAAGAGATCCCATCAGTTCGTCCAACCTCATACTCCTTATGTCCTTTGCTTCTTTAATGGCAACAACCTTATAAGAAAATCTCTTTAGCAGAGATCTCAAAATTTTTCTAACCAGCTTCTCATTTGTCATTACTTCTCCTAATAAAAAAAACTCTCATTAGATATACTTCTTAAGCGGGTATTAAATTCTCCAATGGTTTCAAAATCTATCATCCTCAAATTTTCAAATTTAGAGGCAATATTCTGAAGCCTTGAAAGTCTGACAGTGCTGGTTCCTTCAAAGGTTGTTTCTAGTATATCCCATGCAACCTTGGCAGTCTCACATGTTGAAATCCGGCTAAATGACTCCATGTCCACAATGGAAAATATGGCATTGAGAGCTTTAAAGTTTGCATTGAACCATCTCTTTTATGGTTCAGTCTAGTCCTTCTCTGGAATGGGAGTATACATGTCATCCTTGGTAACTGTAGGTTGTGTCCATCCTTCTATAACAATCTTCCATGCTTGATCATCGATGGATCTGAGAATAGCTCACATCCTTACCTTCCAATATGGATATTTATTGCTTCTAAAAGCAGTGGTCTACCTGTGGAACCTCCTTCATTGATGGAACCCATAGCTTTAAAACTAAATACTTCACACAAAGATGTACTTCCAGTAATCTTTTTATTTTGAACACAAAACGGCCTGCTCTGGTGCCAATTGGAACTGCACATGGTGTGAAGTATCTATTCTACAAACTTTCACAATAATGTACTTGAACGTTGTTAGGTAAAGTTCACTATAATGTGCATGAACGTTATAATGAACTTAATGTAAATTGTAGAAAATAAAGCACACAAAAAGTTTGATAACCCTGTTCGATCAACTGATCTACGTCAGAGGGACTTATCAGGTACGTGTGAAACAATACACTATTCTGATATATCATTTATTAGGGATCTTACATGCAGTTGACCTCTCCTCACTCAATACCCATTCTACCCGTACACCCTCTTTCACTGGATTGAACTATGAGATTCCCTCACAGCTTTGATTTTTACCTATCTAATTCCTACAGAAAATCTCTCCCGAGACTCCTTTAGATAGTGTATGAAAAGTGTTTCAATACATGAAGACTAGAACACTGATCTCTAGCCTAACAATGACAACAGAAACCTATGTGGCTCTTTTAAACAAATTAGAGCTCTTGTGCAGAATATATCTATTCAGTCCTTTTTCGTGTTTCGGTGTCTTTCTAACAGGTTCTGATCTCAGGCTATTTATAGATCAATGCATAGCCTTTACAAGGAAACAGAAGTCCTAATCCTATTCAGAATCTAATAAGGAAACTTTCTCTTTTGAAACTAAAATATAGGACTTGCTAGGCCTGAGCAAACGGTCTGAACCGAACCGAAAATAGAAAACTGATAAAAACCGAAGCTATTTTTTGTCTACCAAAACCGAACTGAATGCATGGTTTGACTGAACCAAAATCGAAACCGATAAGACCGGTTTGGTTCGGTCGGTTTCGGTCCAAACCGAAAAACTGTGTATTTTTTTCAAAACTCTTAAAAAAATGACTGTAATATTATATATATTATATACTGTACAATTCGAGCTTTTGCAACTTGCAACATTGCCATCTCACTCCACCTTCTGTTCGCTTTCCCCAACAACATTAACATTTGAAAAAAAAACATGAGCATGACAAAATTACTAGAAGAACCAAATAAACAAAACTAAAACTACTCAAACTCAAAGTGTTACACTGTTACAACACATTAATAAGTCTTCGTTTCTTGGTGCAATTCAATCCCATAA
This sequence comes from Perilla frutescens, assembly GCA_026008535.1. Taxonomy (NCBI): domain Eukaryota; kingdom Viridiplantae; phylum Streptophyta; class Magnoliopsida; order Lamiales; family Lamiaceae; genus Perilla; species Perilla frutescens. The sequence goes on along the minus strand of BRKX01000002.1, from coordinate 37,893,375 downwards.
TCTCAATTTCTCTCATCAAATGATAAAATAACGAAGTCTAAACTCCAAATGTTCAAACAATATCATCAAATGATAAAATAAACAAGTTCAAACTCCAAATGGCAAATGTTCAAAAATCAAAACCAAGTCACTCCAAAGTCTAAAATCCAAATCTTCACTCGTAAGCTTCACTTGTGCCACCAACATTTGTCATGCCTACAAAAAATAAAAGAGAATAATAAAGTAAATAATTATTTAAATCAAAAGAGAGAATAATAAAGTAAACAACTATTAGATTACCTTCTTCATATTTTTGAATATTTTCCAAGTCCTCTTCAATTGTCATGTATTTTTTTGACCTCCTAAACCAATCTTGGGTACACACAAGACACTCAACCATTTTAGGAGTTAAAGAACTCCTATATGGATCAAGAACTCTTTTGCTTGTGCTAAAGGCCGATTCCGATGCAACGGTAGAAACCGGCACCGATAAGATATCTCGAGCAAGACGAGAAAGAATGGGCAATCGAGGTTGGTTAACCTTCCACCACAACAAGACATTGAAATTTGTCTTTTCCTTAATAACATCATTATTATCAAGGTAGATTTCCAATTCACTTCGATTCAAAATTCCACTTTCCTTCTTGCGCTTGTAAAATCTTTCACCCATGCTTTCAATCGTTATACCGGAAACATAACTAGAAGTAGAACATTCAACTTGCTCTTCATTTGCTCCACTTTGACTTTGAGGTTGAGATGCATTTTTATACTCCTCAAACAACTCATTTATGGCATCCTTAACACCCTTAGCAAGTTCCGACCCAAGACTTTCTCCATGCTCTTCAATAAGTGCATACTCAACAACTCAAGCTTGTAACGTGGATCCAAGACTACACCCACATATAGAAGTTTGTTCATTTTCTTTGCATCTCCCCAATATTTGTCAAACTTTGCCTTCATGCTCGTGCCCATTCGTTTAACATCTAAAGAAGCACTTTTTATCCACGCATTCAACAAACAACTCAAAGTGCTTATTTATTGATAACAATCATTAGATGTAACATACAACGAGCCTGAAATCTTAAGAGTGAGAGTGTAGAAAGTTTTTAAGAGATCAATCATCCTCTTAGCGTTCTCTCAATCTAAAACTGTAGGAGGACCATCTTCAAGTTCAAATCGCTCAAATGCCTTCTCATATTGATGAGCAACACTCAACATCAAATAGGTGGAATTTCATCTAGTAACAACATCAAGACACAACATCTTCTTGCACTCAATAGATTCAGTCACACAACAATATCTAAATCTTCTCAATCTAGCAGGGGATTGTCTAATATAGTTGACTGCTTCTCTAATCCTATCAACTGAGACATTTATATCTTTCAATCCATCCTTAACAACTAAAGCAAGAATATGAGTAATGCACCTTATATGTAGATACTTTCCCTTACAAAAAGAAGAACCCCGAGAAGTAAGTTTTCCTTTTAAGTAGGAAAGACATGTGTCATTTGATCCGGCATTGTCTACAGTGATAGTAAAAACCTTTGCAATCCCCCACTCACGGATACAAGAATCTAGTTGCTTACCCAAATCCTCACCCCGATGACTTTCAATTGTACAAAAATTGATGATCTTTTTATGAAGATTCCAATCATTATCAATGAAGTGGGCAGTGACACACATATAATTCAATTGCTGAATAGAAGTCAAAGTATCTGTAGTAATACAAACTGTTTGACCCGATGTTTTGAAATACTCAACCAATTTCTTCTTTTCATCAAAAAATAAGGCAACACAATCCCTAGAAATTGTCCAATGTGATGGAATTTTGAATTTGGGTTGCAAGTTCATCACAAATTCCCTAAACCCTTCCTCCTCCACAACAGAAAATGGTTGTTCATCTATAATGATTATTTGAGCTAGTTTCTTCCTACATAACTCTTGATCAAACTTCCAAGTAGTAAGACTACCAACACCTACAGACTCATTTCCACCAGTTTGAGGTTGTAAAGACAATTGAGATTGTTTTAAATGAGAATGGGCTAGATTTTGAAGACATGAATCCATGTGGCTATTGATTGAGCTTGTTCCATTCTTTCTTGAATCACAACAATAAATCTTACCACAATAATTGCATTTTCCCTTCCTTGACCCTTCTTCATCAAAAAATGCAGTGAAGTGGTCCCACACTCTCGCCCTTGGAGTTATAACTTTTTTCCTCTTAGCCTTAGCACTTATAGTTATTGTAGAATCTTGTTGGCTCGGTGTCGGTGGTGCCATTTCTAAGTCATTTCCACTAGAGTTTTTCATTTGCAACTAGATAATCTAAACATAGCAACAATAAAAAAAATATTATAATTAATTAATTAATTAATTATTACAGTGACTGCACAAATACATAATCTGCCAATTCTCACAAAATCAAAACTTTACCAAATTGCAATAAATTAATGTGAAAAATGCGTTTATGTATTACTGGGCATGCTAATTAAGACACATCTCATGCAAACTTCATTAATAATTACTAAACTATACTACAGTCAAAAAGTAACTCTTGCTTAATTAGGCAAGCAAAATATTTATTTAGCTCGGTTAAGAGTATTTTCACCTCCCAATATTCTAATTAATCAAATTATGAAATTTCTACAGCTTCTATTAATCCAAGAATCCTATGGTGCAATCAAGTGAATCTTTACAGCTTCTATCCATCTCCAATCTAATGAATTCTTTACCACCTTTGATCTGTTAAATGACTAAAAACCTACTCTTATAATTACTAAAACTAAAATTTGTTCTTCCTCAAAATAATATGCTATAATAGTTAGTGATTTTTAACAGCCCTTTTTTTGCATCAACACAAAAAAGAGATCCTTAAAAGAGAAGAGATGGTTCCTATTTCCTAAGAGAAGCATGGCAAGAAAAAAACACAGCAAAAGAAAGAGTAGAGCAAAAACTTACCAGTAACAGAAGGAACGTTCGGCAAGCTGTTTCACGGCGGAGGAACGTTCGGCCACGGCGAGACAGTCGAGACTTGACGCCGATAGCGCGACAAGATTGAGAGAGTCGATTGTTGAGAGTTGAGAGTGATAATATTATTTGGGAATTTTAGAATTAGGTTTTCATTTTTTAGATTTCAGATTTAGTTTAATTTAATTTTTTTTATTATACTGAATTACTATTATATTTGATTTGGACTGAAAATAATTTATGATGTTAGGCTTGGTACGTTGGTATTGGGCTCGGTTGTTACAGACTGGGCTTGGTAGGTTGGGCTGCATATATAATTAATACAATTAATTTATTATTAATTTTCGGTTCGGTTCGGTTTTATTTGGTTTTTGGAGGCCCAAATCGAAACCGAACCGAAGTATGATCGGTTCCCCTGCTCAAAACCGACGTCGAACCGAAGTTCCGACTCACGAAACTGAACCGAACCGAACTCCTCGGTTCAGTTCGGTTTTTCAGTTTAGGTTCGGTTTTGCTCAGGCCTAGGACTTGCCATGTTAGAACTCTTCCATCCTTAGACTTCTACCTTATCTGCAATCATGTGCTCTTCAAGCTGAATAAGGTATCTTCTAGGACGATCTTGAATATCTTTTTAGTCAGCAAACTTCAAATAGCTTCAATGATCTTGAAAGAATAATCTGGACAAAAGATGTTCATGCAAACGTTCACGCACTTTGCAATGAATATTGCTGATCTTGAATCTTCACATCAGATAGCACAACGGAATGTCTTGTATGTTCACAAACTGACTTCTAGCTATCACTCAAGCTAGCTGGTAGTACTCAGTGTCTTAAACAATCTCTGTTGTGTCTCGATGCACAACAATATTTATATTCAGCTCAATCATATCCTCATGTTTGAGCTATCTTTAGGAATTTCAGATCACGTTCTTGTACACTCTTATAAACGTTGTGCAAAACAGAAAACATACTTGGAAAAACCAAATACTAAGTGATGATTAATTCTATGCCATAAAGATCAATGATAATCAATCACTATAGCAAGTGCAAAGTATAGCATTTGATAAAAAGTATAGTGCAAACCATAGCACTAACAAATGATAATATTACAAAAGTCTTGACTATTTGAATTTTTTCAAAAAAATTTGATTTTACCCTTACTAATAATATTCACGGACTGTTAGATTGATTCTTATTATAGAAATGCCGCCATTTAATTCTTTTAATTTGGACCATGGGTTTTGGTCAGATTAAATGGCAGTGATTGATTCTTAGTTCTCACACATGATTTATTTCTCTCTAGAACCACTCCATATATATATATATATAGGGAATAGATCAAATAAGAACCAAAGCCTTATGTGAAAATAAGGAACCGATCTCCATCATCCTTCCACAAAAAATATATGGTCCACATCAAAAGCAACACAAGGTGGAATTTTTATAATTTAAGGGTTATTTTAATGAAACTATGGCAGTTTTGTAATTTGGTAAATGTAATTAAAATAATAGGGTCTCTCTCTCTCTATACTCTTCTTCACCGCTTCTTTAAGTTCAATGTGCAGTAGACAAATTCATGAAGAAAAAGAGAAGACTATCCCTCAGATCGAATTCAAATTGAAGATTGCCTAGATCAAATTCAAAGTAATATTTATTTGTCTTCCTTCACGGTTTGTTCTCTCTCTCTCTCTCTCTCTCTCTCTCGTGGGTTTGTTCTATCTTTCTCGATCTTTTGTCACTTTGTGTGTGCGTGTTTTTTTTTTCTTCTTCTTCTACTCTCCCTTTCTCTCTTTATTATTATTAGCAGTTCAAAATTAGTGTTATATGCAGTTGATTAAGTTGATCTTTTCAGCTTTCATGATTAATAGATATTTTCAGTTATTTGTATTGTTGATGGCGTTTGGGAGTGTCTAATACATATTATTAGAGGATCAAAAATTGTATTTTTTGTCTATTGATTTTCTGCAGATTGTGTTTTTGCATTACTATACACATGTGTTATTTATCATAATTCTTTAGCATTACAGTAAATCATATTAGCATTACAAAATGAAATATTAACATTATAAAAATTGTCTGTCAACATTATAAAAATATTTTGTTATTAGAGTATTGGAATGATGAACGATTTATTAGCATTACTATGACTAATTTTAGCACTATCAAAGAAGGCATTAACATTACTATGATTAATAATTTATCATAATTTATTAGCATTGCAGTACGTTTCATTAGCATTACAAAATAAATTATTAGTATTATAAAAATAGTCGGTGGTCAGTATTATAAAAATAATTTATTATCAGAATATTGGCATGATGAACAATTTATTAGCATTACTATGACAAGTTTTATCACTATCAAAGAAGATATTAATATTACTATGATTAATAATTTATCAGAATTTGTTAGCATCACAGTCCATCTCATTAGCATTATAAAAGTTCTTATTAGCATTACAATATAAATTATTAGTATTATAAAAATAGTTTGTTATCAAAGTATTTGCATGATGAACGATCTATTATCATTACCATGATTAATTTTAGCATTATCAAAGAAGATATTAGCATTACTATGATTAATTTTAGCATTACCACTATTTTTATATTTTAACTTTTTGTCTTATTTAATTTACAGATTGTGTTGGCACCACTGTAGAGATTTCTCCTGGATGTTCTGAATTTTATATACTTAAAGCAACATCCACAGGGAGAGAAACATTTCAAAAGCAGACATCTACTTCCAATCATGTACTAAAGACACTCCAATTAGTGTTGAAGACCTTTACCTGGAAGATGATGAATGAATGAAACAATTATTATATGTATCAAATTTCTAACTTTTTGAAAAATTGTCATAATGTTTTTCAATTGACATTATTATTTCAATAGCATGCTATTGAAATATTAATATATATATATATATGTATATATGTATATGTCAAATCCATATTTTTTGTTAAAAGTGAATGATTTTGATGCTCTACTTTAGCAGTATATAAATAATATGCTATGATAATACTACCATTTAAAAATTCGACTGCTAAAATTTGTATATGTCAATACTAATCATAATTTCACCTCTCTTATTACTTTCATCTTATGTGTATTATATTTTTCTAATGTTAACAAAAACAATGATAATGTTAACACTATCGAATAATAATGCTAATACAATAAAATTCTAACAACGTTGTTCATGATTGGTTTATAATGTTTCTGGTAAGTTTTCTGCTAATACTAACATTAGTTATGATAATACTAAAATGAGCAATGATAATGCTAACACTATCCAACGATAATGCCAATATAACAAAATTCTAACATCATTATTCATGGTTGATTTATAATGTCCGTGATAAGTTTTTCTATTAATGATAACATTAATTATGATAATGCTAAAACTGGTGAACAATAATGCTGATAATACAAAATGTACAGCTAGATGAGACAATGTTAGTTTTTAATATCATTGTTCATGAGCTAGATTTTACATGTTCCTGAAAGTTTTCCGATGCTAACAAAACAAGACGAAACTGCTAATTCATCATGTAAGAATGTAATTTTTTTTTTAATATTAGATATTTTTTTGTAATGCATATGTCAATAGTCTCATAACATTAGCATCATCAATGTTAATTTTAGCATTATCAATGTTTATATTAGCATCGTCAATGCCTTTATTAGCATATGATTATATCTCTATTAGCATGTGCCCAGAAAATCCATTTTTTTATTATTATTTTGACCTTGATATTGACAAAATTTCTGAAAATGTCACTGCGTTTTTCTTATGTTCCTTCTATTTACAACTATGTCACCGTCTTTTTTATAAAATTTAGATCATTAATCTTAAAATTGAAGGGTGTGGATTGATTCCTAATTCTGACACCAGGATTGGTTCTCTCTAGAACCACTATATATATATATATATATATATATATATTAGCTAGAAACATTTGAATTTTTCAACTCGTTCAACAATCACACAAAACCCTAAAATTATAGGCCCACGACAATTCAAAAGCGAAAGTGTTCTTGTCATGCGAAAGCGTTTCAAACAAACGTCGTTTACTACAAAAAAGAAAGGGAGATAAAAAGAAATAAAACAATCATTAGTTTGAAAATTCAAAATATGATAATATTTGAAAATCAATTAAAAATGATGTGAACATAATTCTCGCAAGGTAGTAATCAGTGAAAAATAAAACGCGTACATTTTCTTTGTTCAAGAATCAAAATATATGACTTGGTCTAAAACAATGATTGTAAGACCAAAACTGATCGTACAATATAATGGCATTTTTTTGCGGGGTTGGGGGGGTACGGCAAACGTTATCCGTGATCCGATGCTGGTAACTTCACTTCTATACAATAGCACGTAAATTTAAAAAAATAAAAATTAAAAACTCAATACGGAAGTAATTCAATAAAAAAGTGTGTTTGTGGGAGTTGAAACTAGTAACGTTCATACTTTTTACTCGATTAGAAGAAGCACACATGAATTTATCGTATTTCAATATTGTATTTCACCATGCACTTATGTGGGTAGTGACCGTAGTATCATAATATATATGTGAATGAATTAACAATGCGAAATACGATATTAGAGGTTCAGACTACAGTCCGTATTGAACCAAGGTTTGGTGAAGTAGCTCTTAATCCCCAGTTACATAAAAGCTCAATAAATAAATAATATTGACACCATACAATCTTATTAATTTAGAGATGTATTAATTAAATAAGAATTTAACAATTTACTAGTATAAAGAGGGTTATTTTTTTTTCGATTAAGTGAATTTAATTAAGTTTAATAACTTATAAAATTATACTTATATTGGATTTCACCGTACCACCGGAGCCTTTAGATGCTCAGATTAAATCCTATTAGGTTTAACTTTCAAGGAAAATAAATGAACAACAGCAGAATCACATTTTACACGACTATCCTAATTATATTTGTAATTTTACATAAGAATTAATTTATATTAATATTCGTGGGACAATATAATAGACTTATATAAAGGGGCTTTCAAAGTATCTTTATCTTATTAAATTACAAAACTAATGTTTAGAATTTAAATAATATTACTCAAAATCGCAAAATTTCAATCTCCACAAACAGGCGGCAGAACACATTAATACACATGATGGGAACTGCTAATCTGAATCAAGGACGTAAGCGAGGTACTGAAAGGTCATGGATTCGAATCACGTCGCAACTTCAAATCCCACCAATAGTTAGACGACGTACTGAAAGGTCAGGGATTCCTAGCAGCTCCGAGTAAGTGTATATGCTACTAACAGAGCTCCAAGGGGTCTCAACTCTCAATGTGATCCGCACTCAGAATACACTAACGAGTAACAAGCAGAGAAAAAAAGAACCATAACAATAGCAATAGCTCGTTTATAAGTAGAATAAACGCATATAATATCACTTTGATAATTGAGTTCTCATTACATGTAACTGAACTGGGAGGATGACAAAGCTTATTCACGGAAGCGTTAGCTACACAATGCCATGTTATTAGCAGAATCCGGTAAATATAGCATAAACTGCCAAAAAATATATATATATATATATATGTATGTATGTTTCCGGAGATTTGCTAATCTAAAGTCGACTAGATATATCATACTATGAAACATCAGTTCATTAATGGAATTCACATATCAAAGCTATGCCTTACCTCCATTATGCTTTCTCCAAACGGGCTTATAGTAAAGAATTCTACTCCAGAAGCTGCTCTCCAATGTCAAGCATTGCCAAGCTTGGCATGTTAGTAGCTGCAGAGAATGATCGCGTCAAACCACATACTTCAAATCAGTCAGATACCAAATTCTCATCACCTATTGTAGCTCAAATGTCACCACCATCTACAATCTTTAAGGGGAAGAAAACCTTCCCCAGCATGACAGTCTGTTCCTGTTCACCATTCTACCTTGCCATAGCCATTCATGAACCACACCTACTCCAGAAGCTGCTCCCCGATGTCAATCATTGCCAAGCTTGGCATGTAACTAGCTGCATAGAAGGATAGTGGCAAACCACATACTTCAAGATCCCTAACTTCCTCGTTTTCAACATCAATTGAGACCAACTTCTCATCGCCTATTGCAGCTAAAATGTCACCACCATTCACAATCTTTAGGGGGTAGAAGACCTGTTCCAGCACAATAGTCCTGTTCCTCGTCCACGATTCTACATTGCCATAGTCATTCATCAACCACAAATCCCATGCCTCGCCCATATTTTCATGATAACCAACAAACAGAGCAACCGATTTCTCATCAATCCAAGAACACAGGCGCAATTCCTTAGAGTTCGGCCCAAGAATTTGAGGTACTTCCATCAACTTAAACGCCTCCTCAACGACATCAAATCCCATGATACAATTAGGCTGTCCATTAATCCTAGGCTGCTTATAGGCCAACCAGTGTACAACCCCATTAACAAACACACTGCTAGCCCAATTCTTAGACATAAAACAAGGTACAACAAGCCCACTACTCCTCCAAGATCCACTTTTTACACTACAAATCAATGCTTTGGGCATAAATTCATGCTCATTATCACAACTATACAAAATCTTGACAACCTTAAAATCGAAATTGATGTGATCAAACCCAAAACCAACAGCCATATGTGAAACATTGCTCCTAAAACAATTCACTTCTTGCGGGCAAGGGAGAATCTTGAACTTTCCAATAAAGGGGTTCCACAAAATGACAGTTCCGACAAAAGTGAAGTAATTAGTATCAAACAAACACACGACTCCTCTGTCGGAACCCACAATCCTTAAATAACCATGAACGCTCTTAAATGGAGTTTCGAGAATCTTACACGAGGAGAAAGACTTTTCGGCATGAAACGAGAAGTAGGCCTTTGTGTAGTCCGTGGACTCATAGTAGATGACGTGGAGGCGGTGGTCGGCGTCGGCGTCGGCGGTGAGGTGGAGTTTGAGAAAGTGGGGCTGAAGGATTAAGGGATTGAAGGATTTGGAAACGCGCCTGAGTTGAAGAAGGGATTTTGTGGGGAGTTTGGCGAGGATTTGGAAGACGACGTCTAACGGGAGTTTGGTGAAAACATCGTCGTCGTCTGCCATTTTTGATTCGTAAATTTTGAGGTACAAGGTAGAAGGTGTTCCACTTCTTGGAGTGAACGATGAGGTGTGTATGAATGCGTAAGAGTCGTAGTGGATTTTTCGTGGCAAAGAAACGAATAAAGTTGGACTCTCTCTCTCCACTAATTTAATTAGGGCCAACACAAACCATTTTATAGTTACTTTAGCTAACGTAATATTTTCTCCTTACCAAATGGCTAAAAGATCACGTTCACTCTTCAAATATTTTATAACACTAGAGTAAGCTTGTTATCAGAAAAAATAGACATGTACATGACATTACATATATCATATATTACAAATTAGAAAATAGACATACAATTATGCAAGCTGATCTAAGAATTCTATTCAAATTTCAAATAAAAATGCTTCGAACTAAAATAATTGGGCAAATGTGGTCTGTCATCTAGCTATTTGTATATAGCAAGTACTAGCAAGTTGGCCCATTCTTGGATAATATTCTAATTGCATGCAAAATTTGTTATCCTCGACCTCGATTTCATTCAATCTGTTCTATTCCTTAATTCAGATCTTCTGGTCCTTAATATATGTTACCTTATAGTAGAACTCAGGTCTATTTATCTATTTTTTTTTCTATTTATTCATTTAAAAACTTCTTTATATCTAGTTATAGTAGATATAGTAGTAGATACAACTCGAGCTCAAGCTAAACTCGATATAGTAGAAAACGAGTAATCTAGATACTAGTTACAGAGGTCGAGTTTGGCAGAAGCATAAAAAAATATTGGCGAGGAGCTCAAATGGCTCCGCTTGCTCGCTTACAACCCTACATGAGATTTAATTACACTCATGTAATGAAATTTCACACAAGTCAGTTGCTAAACATCAGCAGCATCTATATTTCATGAACAGAAATATTTTTCACTCAAACTTGTACATTTTCCTGTCATTCGGGTTCTAAGTAGATTCCGCAAAGATTTCATCAAATGGGAATTGTCAAATTTAATCATCTTTGATCGCAAGCGCTCGTATTTTCACGATCATCTGGGCAGCAGCAGACTCCCTTGCTTCGAGTGGACTGGACTCCAAACCACCCTTTGAAGTGAGAGTAGAACCGGTGCAAACAATCACGCTCGACAGGAACTTACCTGAAAATCATGCAACGGATTCATATTTATCGAGAGGATAAGATAGCATAAAGCAAGACAATCGCCACATGAAGATGAAGGATCTTAAGCAGATGCAACAGCATGGGTGAAACATGTCATCATCAGTCATTCCTCGACAAGGAGAAATCCACAACTGAGGAAATGAAGAAACGAGAAAAGATGCAGTAAGACGAAGCATGTGTGCATGCTTGAATGCCTTACCTTCCAATGGCTGAACGAAGTATCTTGGCAGTCTCCAGTTGTTCTTGAGACATGTATATTCCAAGTCCTGATAAGTGACGAACTAATATTGATTATAAAACTAGGCCTTAGACGAAGACGTGTAGCAAGAGAAGTATGGACAGTGCAGTGATGAACTTATGCATGTAGGATGCAACACAAACACTATAGACAGCAAAACTAAGTCAATAAGAGCAAAAACACAAAGTGCTTGCCAAATTCTCTCCCTTGCACACACGCACAGGCATACACATATCTCAAGAGGAAAACTCACTTGACACGATGATCTCCCAGGGAGAAAAGTGCAAGAAAACTTGGTTCTTTTTTCAAGTTGAGGGTTGCTGGGATCTTCACTGGCCTTGCCCTGAACTTGGGGTTCTTTCTTCAGCAGCAAAGGATCACTTCCGCTTATGAGAGATTTGATGCACTGATGAGCTAAACCAATTTCACCACCTAAAAATATTGACATTTATTTTCACCGAAAATAAATAAAAAATGTAAGCCAGGTGAAAAGTTAGGGAAAGACAGCATACCATCCCTTATGCGATCAATCATATGCTCGTATAATGCAAGCGTGTCTTCCATAGTGCAGAGTTGAGAATACTACCAAGACAAGAAAATGTGAGACATGCATAATAGTTTTTCCAAAACATTATGTATATAAAAGAGCACATGAGGTCTCTTGGAGCATTCATCTTTGATTTAAACTGAATAACATTACCAGTCCTTGTCTTTTCCTATCGAGAAGTGCCAATGCATTCTGCAAATCTTCTGAAGGCGTTGCTTTTTCTGCTTCAGTCTTGTAAGGCACCTCAAAATGAATCAATACTTTCTCTGCTGCAGCAATTGCATTATGATTGCTAGTGATGGTTGCACCACCATTCTCTGCAGTTATCCTCTCATCTCTGTATTGACCAGCAGTTGATTTCAAAATACCCAGAGTCTCCACCTAGTGAATGCATGCAACACATCAACAAGTCGAATAACTAAATGTTGCACCATTGGACATCTGCCATCTCCAACGCTCCCCTGATTTTGGCTCAAATTTTTCTCACTTAAACAGCAACAGAAGTACAGAACCAAATTTAGTCTTTCATTATTCAGAGTCTTATTTGAGAGAAATTTATGAACAAGACTTGGTATCAAAACTCCATGGTTAGTTTTGGCATCAAGTAAAACTAAATAGATACCGGAGAAAAATAGGTGCAATTTAGAAAGCAGGGCTAAAGAACTATTAGATATGTCTATTTCTTTAGGATGATGATATAATCATTTTGTGAATATTTCTGTAATTCTCTCTGAATACTTAAATGGCTTTAGTATTAGGCATTCAAATGCTGTGTAATATGCAAAACCATATTAAATTATAATGAATAACAGAGCAAATTCTAGAAACAATAATTTATAAGTGAAAGAAACCAACAAGGCAGGTTTCACTCACTTGGTAAATTATTGGCAGAGAAAATAAAATGAAGCAGAGCGCAAGGATAAAGGATATTTCATTTAGAATGTATGAAGGATAATGTATATGTGCAGAAAATATAGTTAGGATCTTCACACGAGGAATGCTGCAGAAAACATATATGTCTCACCTTTGAGTTGACACCTTTATCTAGACCATTTGCATCATGCTGTGCAGAGGAATTGTTCTTACTCTGATGATAACCTGTCATGTTTGAGTTTGTCTCCCTTTTTTTTCCACTTGTAAAGGGAGTTTCAGAGAGGTCACTCGTATTTATCCTTCGTGCAGCATTATCATCTCTAACTACACCTTCAGGTTGCCCTCTTGAACGGACAGACAATGAACCTTTCCCATGTTTTTCACTGTCTTTATCTGCATTGTCAAAGCTGGCTCTAGTGGTGCATTTATTAGTAGAATTGGGAATGACACGTCTGGTTTTAGATTCATCAGTGGCATGCCCGTGTCTTTCTGTTCGATGAAAGATATTATCGGAACTTGTAATTTTGCCACCAGAGAAATGCTTGCTTTTCTTTTCAGAGTCTTTATGATCCTCGTTAGTTACTATGTTAGAAGAGCTACTTTTCTTCTCAGAGCTATTGTTATTAATGTAATCCAGGTCTTTAACGCTGTATTCTGCAAGAGACGAATCAGATATTCTGCTAGGAGTAATTTCATTTGCGTCCTTGTTCTTGGTGCATTGGGCAATGAAGTCACTTAAAATTGGCACAGATGAATCTTTCCTGTAACATTTGAAAATCTGTCAAACAAATGCAAGGAATACCTAATCATTCAATGTGCAAATAATTGTGTCACAGAACTATAGAACTGCAAACTTCTGGAAGCATGAGCGAGTCATGTTCAAGCGATTCAAATGAACGTTACCATTAGCATTGACACATATTTCCACTGTCCCGTCTTCATTTATGACAAACTACAATAAATCTATCGTTGGTTCTACACTTTATCAAAAAGAAGGAAATAACTAAATATACCTATCATGAATATGCAGAAAAGCAATACCAGATTAATAAAGAGTATCACACCATCCATCACAAAAAGACAGAGATCTCACAATTCCAATTTAAATAAAAAAACAGAGATTAAACCACAGAACACATACATCATACCTTGGAAGCCAGCTTGAGATTAACCCCGCATAAGGAAGCAAGCGATGAAACTCGACGAGTGCTGTAGTCCCCCAGGCATCAGAAAACTTTTCTGCAAAAGGGCCCTGCAAACTGCCAAAGTTGCATAAATATTTGCAGTGAGAAAGCCATATCCATCTACTGAAATGCAGTATTCATTTTTGGATTTATACATTGCAGAAGCTTCCTCTCATAGCAAATTCTTCCTATTATTTGTGAAGCCACTTCTTTTAATCAACAGTAAACGTGCATGAGATAAGGTTTTCCAACATGTCATATCCCCACTTATAGTATAGAAAATGAACAAAGCCCAGCTAGAATATGTCACGGCTAAGCGTGCATGACATAAGATTTTCTCTAGGTATTGCCACCTCTATCAAAATAAACAAAAGTGCCAATGTCGCACCAAGATATTCAAAGCATAACTTTCAAGGATAGAATGGCAACAACTGAATTGGTTATTAAAAATCCTGTTTAAGGATTGTCTTTTGAGAAGAAACAACTATGGGACGCCATAACATGGGAATTTAAATGGTTCAATTTACAAGCAGCTTATCCAGCCAAATTTGCAACTAGAAACACATCAGGAAGACATTTTGATGGAAAGAAGCACAGCATAAAGTAGGTGGTAACATAGGATCAAATAAATATCATCAGAAGATTGATATATCTTTAGCAAAATCCACAATTACAAGGACAGGCATTGTTGATTTGTTATCAAGTGAAAAATAGTTAATGGCACTGACCTCTCAAGAAGAGATTCAAGAGAAGATCGCTCGTTTATGTTGAACGACTGTTTGCATTTCATCATATAAAATTGAGCGGCTGACTTCTCTTTATTTAATGAATACACAACATGAGCCTCCAAAACCACAAGGTCAGAAACTTCAATACCTACTCCATGCAACAAAACAGTCAAGAGCATGTCAGATTACCCTAAAAGGGAAGGTGACATTAAGCACTTCATATCGAGTAGAAATCATATAGTTGCACTAAAGTCTTTTACGTTCTACAAATTCCTTGAGACGAGATAATGATGTATGTCATACCTGAGACATCCTTCACAGCATCAAAAGCAATCTGCAGAAACTTACTATGATCCGCTAATGACAGCTGATCGTTTGTTTTCCTTTTTTTATGCACTCTTTCCTCTGCCAATATTTCTTGATTTATATTAAACTCGTCAATCTCTTTTTCGATAAGTGACCATGCGCCTTCAGTGACAGCACCAAACTGAAGCAGACAGTTTTCTTTCTCTGAATCGATCAACAAAACCACAACCTCGGATATTGGATATCCTTCTATGCTTGGAACATCTTTTGATGCATCCAATGACATAGCTATATTACATGCATTTTTTATTGCTTTCTCAGTTACTGAAAGCTGATCTTCAGCATCATTTAACTCCACCACTTCACTTCCATGAATCGCTTTCATAAATGATGCCAAAGTCGGTCTCAGTGACAAAGCCAACTTACAGAAGGGCACAAAATCCACAAATTCCAACTCCAGTTTCTGCTTCCTGTGGTAGTAGTTGTAAAGCAAAACTACAGCATGCATCTAATAAAATGAAAAGAGGGGAAAAACAATTCAGAACAATTGAAATGCCTTTATGGTTTTAACAAAATAAAAATGTTCCATAGATAAATTGGTCTTTGAAAAGACATGAAAAACACTTATATTTAGAATTATCCATATATTTCAGTGTGATAATAAAAAAGGAGTCCTACTTTTTGCCCTATAATATGTTAGTGCCAGTCAAGTAAAATGTTATGTATTCAAACCACATGAACAATACAGAAAATCAAATACTGAAATTCTTACATTATCAAAGCAAACAAATGAAAGAGAAAGATCCTCTCCAACTCCTCCCACCCACCCCACCCCCCAACTTACCATTTTTCTTTGTATTCAGATATATCTTACTCTTTCAGCAGTGTGTAAAGTCAGATAACTACAGTTTCCAACAAATTCATACGGTTAAGATCAATCCTTAATTACTTATTGAAGATTTCCTACTCTTCGAGCAAAGAAATACTCAGGGCGTATGGTCGATAATTATATTTTACCGAGACATGTCACTAAATTAAGAATCTTAAGATCAATCCTCCATTTAGCAGAAGGAAAATACACACACACACACACACAGAATGACCTGTCCTGCAATAGCTTTCTGAACATCTTCGGAAGGAGGGTCCTTAATGGTGAACTTGTAAGGCAACCTCGGATCAACAAAAGTCTCTATGAATGCCTGAATCACATCGTTTGTCGGCCCTACCTCCCATGTTACTGATTCCTTTTCTACTGCTATTTCAGGACCCAAAGCCATCAACAAACCTTCTGCCATTACATAACAACCACATACAATCAATTACAATGAGGAAAATTGTAAAGAAACAAAGAAACAGAAAACAAACATGGAAACACCTTAAAAAATCTTACATTTTACAGAAATACAAGAAAATTTTGCGTGTGAGCAAAAATATACATTGCATAAAAGAAACGGAGCAGAGAAAAGCGCATAAGAAAAAAAAATCTTTGTCAAGATTAGTGTGTCAGTAAGGAGATACATAAACTCGTACACAAAAACAATACATGCATGAAGAAAGAAAACACTCACATACACGCGCGCGCGCACACACACAAACGCGGGTCTCTGTGTGAAATTAAGAACAACAACGACAACAGCCCAAGAAAGCAAGAACAACAAAAGGAAGGCTGAAGACAGAAAGGACTCACCATTCAAACAGGCAGAAATCCCTTCACCTCTGATGAATAACCCACGACGACAGAATCAGAGAAGGGAAAATAACTTCTATTTAACCAAGAAACGAAGGGGTAAAAGAAAGAAAATGTACTCTGCATTAGTGTATATATTCGAATTTCTTTGGGTCTTATTTATTTATTTGAAATTTGAAATAGGGTTTATTCATTCACAGTGAGAGATCAATATCACTGCCGTAAAAGAGGGAAGTTTTCATTGGTTAAACGAACACTGCAAGAAATCGAGAATATGTATAGTCTGTGAAGTTTATGGAAAATGGAAAATCAAACAGATTTTTCACAAAAAAGAAACTTCTTTTTCTTGCCAAGGGCATGTTTGGTTGTGTTTTTAAGACAAAAATTTCCAAATAATATATGTCCAAATTTTAAACAAAAAATTCGCCTTAAAGATATCTGAGATGTTTAAGGAAAATCTTGCAGATTTGCGTCAGAGATAATATTTTGGTTAGGTTGTGAGTTTTCATTTCCTCCGCTCACTACCAACCAAAATAGAATTAAATTTAATAATTGTCCTAAAAATCACCAATTTTGGTTTGTCTTATAACTAGTGTTTCTCTTGTGCGATCTACAAATAATTATTATTTTTTATATTTGTAATATTATGATTATTTTTGAATTCTATATGATTGTTTTTTATTATTTATAAAATGATATGCACATGCGTTAATTAATTAGATAAGATGATCAATTTTGTGTAGTTACGACAAACAAAAAGGAACTTAGTTAATTTTAGGAATTAAATTAAAATCTATATTTGAAAGGCTGAATTGGAATATTTCAAATGACACAATTTTATAAATAGAAATGCATAATTGTCCACGATCAAATAATGTTTGATTTCTTTGAATATATGACAGTTATAAAAAATACAATTATTAAATTATTTTAAATGATGAAATTGGAATAAAAATAATAATAAACTATTGCAAATTATTATTATTATTATTATTATTATTATTATTATTATTATTATTATTATTATAGTGCAACACAAATGAAAACTATTTTTTTAGGATATGTAGAGTACTATAAATCTCTCACCCACGCATAAAAAAATAAAGTAAAAAATGTTACAAATCTCAAATTTCAAAGTAAAAATAATAATAAATAAGATTGCAAAAATTGTTAAATACAACGGTCGCAATCTTAATCGTCGTGGAAAATGCAAAGAAGAAGAAGAAGAAGAAGAAGAAGAAGAAGAAAATTTACAACAATAAATATCATTATTGTTGTCTATTAACTCAAAATTGTCGTCTATTATACACAAACTATTGTCTAAAATATTATTATTAAATCGTGTGATAGACAAGTATTTATATCATAACCGTTGTATATCATACCATTTGACTTTAATAGATGTACAGATAATTACAACATTTCGATCTTTAATTGTAGGAAATCATAATAGTAACTTTTTTTTTTAATTTAATCATCAATTGAAATTTTGCTTTAAACGAATCCAAGTGTCAAACAAAGCGTTTGAAATAAGTTTGTCGTATACTTTGAATCTAATTTACTGCAGTTAAATTGATATTTTAATTGAAAAAATAAAAGAGTTCATGTTACAATTATTACAGTTTAAATTAAAAGTCAGACTATAATTGTAAACTGACTAAAGATGGTTGTGTTTGAATGCAATTGGACATAGTATTAACTTTAATTTGCAGATAAAATATTGCTACAAAAATTGATATTGTTATTCATAAATAACAACAATTAAAGTTGTATCTATCTTCTATATTTCATTTTTTTCGAATGTTTCGATAAATTTATACGGCAGTTTTCACGAATTAAAAGTTTAAAACCTGCGCGAATTCTACAATTTATAATATATATGTATATATAAAAACACAGTTTCTGCTGCATTCAAATTTTGCGCCAAATTATGTCTATTTCTGCAATTTTACAATCCAACGCTATTACTTTCAAAATCGTGCACGTAATAAGTTGTCGAAAAAAAAAAACTGCCAAATATTATGCTGGAAACTGTCCAAAAAAACACTTATTTCTAACTTCCTATAAATTTTCTGCATAAAACCAGGTATAAAACCGTGCTCTACAATTTCAACATGTTGGTTCTTTAATCTCCTATTTTTGTTCTAAAATGATCTTTATGAAATTCATGTAGGTGTAGTTTTGCAGAATAAATGCGTGTTGTTGATCTTCTTCAACTTCGGCTACACGAATTCTGTCTCCGCGCCAGCTGTGGCCATCCTCAACGAGGTCGGCATCTTAAATCTTAATTGATCTTCTCCACCAATATCTTGATGTGTTTGTAATTAATCGTGGCTTCTTAATTGTGGATTTGTTAAAACATATTCGTAGTATTTTTCATAAATAATCATAGCATACAATTTACTTTATAAATTAATCGTAGCTTTTTAAAAAAATAATCGTACCCATTATAAATACAAAATATTTTGAACTCACATACAATGTAATATATATATATATATATATATAGATAAAGTGTTGTTGTGTAGTTAGTATTAAATGTCAAAGTACACTTACACAATGATTGAGTGTGGGAACTAAGTATGTCAAAGAGATATTTGAGATATTTACAATCCAAATTACCCACAAAACTCCTAATTTTTAACAATTGCTTTTTTTGTCCGAGAAAAGGTTGAGCACTGATAACATCTCTGCAAAATTGTTAGGTTTCATTTTATCAGAGATATAGTTGAAAAAAAGCATGTTTTACTTGAGAAAATTCCTACTGAATACAATTCTGCTGATATGGATACTAAATGTTTGCCTATTGAAAAGCATGTTTCTTGCATGCACATTCTTCATATAGATAATGGTTAAATGCTTATTCTTTTGTGTGTTTTGCTTGCTCTGTGCTTGCAAGTGTGTGTATGTGCCTGCCTATGTGCTATTGCTGCGTGTATGCTTCAGGGTGTCTGGTTACTTTCCCTTGGTGTAAGCTTTGTGGCTTGCTGGTATAAGGAACCTTGTTGATCAAGGAGTGTTAGTTTTAACTGCTTTGTGCTTTGATACTCTCACTTAAAAGAAGGGGTCTAATATTCCCCAATTCAGACTTAGTGTCTGATTCTCTCTATTTGATATTTTCTTTGTGATTATGTCATAATATGTGGATTGGCAATGATGCAAGAAGTGATGTTTCAAGCTTTATCTCACACTGGACCTAAGGTGGAGAATGTGGTGATATAGGCCCAAACTGTGTATATTGGGCTTATTTTTATCTTGGCCCATATCTGGTGGCAACTCAGCCTAGTTGAAGTGGAGACCCCGCCCAAGTCGCTGAAACCCTACTTATCTATTGTTGTTGTACTATTCTCATATATTGATTCATTCTACTGTGTGTTCTAGAGAGCTCTTCTTCTCCCTCGAGTGAAATCTGTGAGATTGTGAGATCTTGTGTAGTCTCTGTTCTTCTATTGGTTTCAGTACATTGTTAGGGTTCCTAGATTCACTATCTTGGTGGATCAACTGTGAGGGTTTGGCTAGGGTTCACGTCTTCTGGGTTGTTGAAGGTCCCAGAGTTAGGGTTCTTGTTCGCCATTCTTTCACCGGTGGTTTGTGCTTGATATCACTTGTAATTGTCAGCCTTTTCCTCTGTGGAAACGAGTCTGAGCCAATCAATAAAATCTTTGTGAATTTCCTTGGGCCAAAACTGTTGTAATTAGGGAATGACTTTTGAGGCGGTTTACTTGATACCCAACATGGAAGAATGACGAGAATGTATATATAATAGTTTTCTTAAATATATTTTACGGTGTTGTATTATTTTTTAAATTTTTCTCATTGTACTTAAAATTGTAAATGATTTCAATTATGTTTGTAGTGGATTTCAAATAAATCAATCATGTTATTTGTTTTGTTAGATAAATGAATGAGAAGTGTGTAAGTTTACTCAAGGATATGAATTGTTTACCGATAAAATAGTGAATAAACTTGAATATATATATATATATAACCTTATATCATTTATACATTTTATAATTGTGCTCTATTAATTATTTAATTATAATTTAATTATTTTATTTGTACAACTATTTATTATAAATCATTTATAATTCTTTCGCCGTGCATCGCACGAGATGTTAATACTAGTGGCTAATAAGTAAGGTGGGGCAACCACCGACCAGAAGCATGTTTTCTTAAAAAAATTAGCAAGAAATTTATTTTAAACAAGTTTTCACATAATTAAATTCTTATTTTTGAAATGAAAGGGCAAAAAATAATTTTATCGTTATTTCTTTTTTAATTATCGTTATTATATTTAAACTATCATTATTCTTCATTAATTGTCGTTATTATATTTTATAATAATCTTTATTATATTAACTATCATTATGCATTATCGTTTTTTTAGAATTTAATGATTTTAGGTTGAAAGTACGAAAAGTATCACTTTTCAGAAGATTTTCAGATTTTTTTTTAAAATTGATTTTATGGGACCCACTATAAATAAAGGGTACAGAATATAGTACAAATTGCCCATATAAATCACATACCTTAAAACTTGCCCAGCTAATCAAATTTTAAAACTAAATTGTCTATATAAGTTTTTATCCCAAGAAAAAAAATATAAGAAAATAAATAAAATGTGTAGTGTGTAAAGTAAAAATATTAGTGTATTTAGAAACGCCTAAAAATAAAATATATTTTTGGTGCGAACACCCGAACTATTTATTTATGGTAATTTGAGTTAACCGTGCTCGATAGATGGCGGTGTGCATATATTTAACTTTATTCAAGCTGTAATCTCGATCAAATTAAATCAGTTTAAAAAAACAAAGTCAATACTAATAGAATTACGAGTTAAGCTACAATTTGTCTGATAATTTAATTATTTATGGATCGAGGAGCATCCTAAAAGTTGAACCGTATTTTGTCCTAGTTAAATCCCTAAACTTCATAACTTGGCCCAATTTGCTCCCTCCCTTAATGACGTGGAGTGAGTAAGGGCAGTTGATGGTGTTCATAGTTGTTTTGTTAACACGCACTAAAATATAGTTTTTATAAACATGCAGATCATTTTATACATCAATGCACACTTTTTACACATATGTAGCTTATTAAACATAATATATATTTGGAAAAATTGTCACCCCTGTTTAGTGGTAAGTTCACCAATGGAAATAAAATCTTGATTTGCGAAGTACATTAATTAATCGAATCGAAGCCTTTAGAGGCAAGAACTAGCCACGATCATTAAATGAGCTAAAACTATATACTCTCTGTTCTGTTCCAAAAGAAAGTGTTTTATTATAAGATAAAAACTTGTATGAGATCGTCTAACGGGTCTCTTCCGTTAGACGGATCTCGCCGACCCGACCCGGTCATATATATATTAAAAAAAAAAACCCAAAATTTGAAACCGCTCGCTGTAGCCCTCTCTCCCGCGATTCTCTCTGTCGACTCTTCCCACAACCGCCGGTGATTCGTCCCCCACAACCGCACCTTCTCTTCAAAACTGCAATATACTCCATCTTCTCATTTAGTTTATATGCTTTTTATTTTTTCCCCCACATCCTAATCGAATTTTTTTTTGAAAATATCAGTCACTGGAATATTTGCGAGCACCACCACCATTATCACCAAAATTCAGACTACTGCTGTCGTATTGGATATCAGAAATTGCTTCTGTGCGCAGATTTGAAGACTCTATTGTAAGTTTTTCTATGCTTGTCAAATTAGGGCAGTGTAATTTAGGGTTTGTGATTTTAGAGTTTTAGGGCATTTTAAGTTCGAATAACTTTCAATCCTAACTTGATTTGAGTCTAATATTGTGCGGCTATGGTTCATTTGTGCGTATTGGTAGTGATACTTAATTTGATTGTTAGTGATTCTTAAGTTAATTGTTACTGATTCGTGCAACCATTTGTTTGCATTTTGCTTTTGAGGATTTCAAATACAATAATTTTCTGGTTTGGATTGGGGTTGTTGATGTAAATTGGCATATAGCAGTTTCTACATAGTGGTTCTTTTCTTTTTAGTTAGTGATACTTTGTTTTTAGTTATTGGTACTGAAAGTTCTACATAGTGATACTTTGTTTTTTTAGGTAATGATGTGTTTGTTCAGATCGTATACTTTTAACTTAGTTGTGGTAATTATTTATCTTCATTATATGCTTTGAATTCTGCATTGTGTTTTAATACGTGCGACCATTTGTTTGTATTTTCCTTGAGGATTTCAAATACAACAATTTTCTGGTTTGGATTGGATTTGTTGGTGTAAATTGGCATATAGCAGTTTCCTGGTTTGGATTGGATTTGTTGGTTTTGATATTTTGGTTGTGTGTCATGTGTCATATGGCTTCCTTATGACTTCCAAGCGTTGTTCAGATTAGTTGACATTGTTATGATTGTTGAGAAAATAATATTAATATGGCTTGCATGCTTGTGAGTGTTTAGACGAGATTCAATCATATATCATTGTCAAAAGATCACTGGAATGCCATAATGCAACAGCCGATGATTTACATCCGTATATTATAAATTTGGTTAGTAGATCTTCCTCCTTTTGTTAAACTGTGCAGCCTGCTTGACTATATGCAACTATTATAGCTCTTGAATGAAAAATTAGAAACATGTAACAGTAGCTTCAGTTACCTGTTCTCACTTTGTGAACCCAACTAGAGTAAGGCATATAGATGAATTATTGAGAAACATTGGCAGAAACATATCATAAACAGAAAGTCATTTGGTTGGTATTTGAGTTTATCAGACTTTCTGTTCCACTTTGAGTTTACAACTCTCATATCTTTTATTTATATATCACATATTTGATCTTTCAATAAGCATTAATCGTGAGTGTTCTTCATTTCATTCTATATATTCAATAGAGAACTTGAGGTTTTGAAATGCAAATCATATTTGTCAGTCATCTCATAACTTTATCCTGAAATCCTATAGGTATATGCAATTCTCTCTCTAAATTAATTAAGTCTAAACAAACATGAAGCATCCCTCTTCCGCCCCCTTCAACTTCAATTCATTTGTTTTTGTTTTATTTTGTTTTGTTTTGTTTTGTTGGTAAGCCTCTCAAACCTTGGATTCAACCTTTTGCTACCACCCTACATGGATTTTAACATTTGATTTCTCTGTTGCTAACTTTCTCTTAACTTTACGTTTGAACTGTTTATGTTCCCTTTTTCAACTTACTGTGTGAGAATGGGATGGCCGATCTTCTAGAGGTATGCAACAATTGAATATTTTTATGTTCTGTTTCTTTGAATTTGAGATTGGCATTCGATTTTGTTTACTATAGATGCTTTGTTGGTTGTTTCATTTGTTAGGGTTTAGGAGTTATCAATCGAGTTGCTATTTTAAATCGTGATACTTGACATATTTTTAGTGATACTTTTATGTTATTTAGTAATACTTACATCAGTTTATTATACTTATTTTTACCTAGTGATATTTTATGTTTATTTAGTAATACTTTTATATTTTTACTTAGTGATATTATATGCTTTGAATTCTACATTCTGTTTTAATATGTGCGACCATTTATTTGTATTTTCCTTTTGAGGATTTCAAATACAGCAATTTTCTGGTTTGGATTGGATTTGTTGTTGTAAATTGGCATATAGCAGTTTCTACATTTTGGTTCAATGCTTTTTAGGTAGTGATACTTTGTGTTTAGTTATTGGTACTGAAAGTTCTACATAGTGATACTTTGTTTTTTTAGGTAATGATGTGGTAATTAAACGCTGTGTTTCATTTAAATGATGCAGTTGGATTTTTGAACAAATATTATACTAATGGAAAGAATAAAAAAGAGGTTGCAGCGACCTGGTAAATCATTAGCTGAGGAGAATAAAGATGATGCTACAAGGTATGAATTTTGGTGTTTCGAATTATTATTTTAGTACTTTAATCAGTTTGTTCCATATTTTGTTGTTTCAAATTATTATGTTAATTTTTCTAAATCATCTATTTTTTATTGCAGTGAGCATGCAGAAGCAGATGTTCATGATGTCCGGACATATAAGAGGCATAAAGCATCTTCTAAAGAACATAAGGATAAAGCTGTGTTAGTGAGGTATTATATATATGTATGCAGTCAACATTCTTACTGATTCTTGGCTTTTTTATAAGTAGTGATGCTTTGTTTTTTAAATAGTGATACTTTTATGTTAATTAGTAATTCTTTTCCGTTAGATAGTGATACTATTTTACTTATTGTTACTTATTTTTACATAGTGATACTTTTACATTTACTTGGTCATTTTTTAGTTTTGACTTATTGATTCCTGACTTTTGTAAGTAGGAATACTTATTTTTTAAATAATGATACTTTTATGTTAATTAGTAATACTCTATCTTTTTGTTAGTGGTTGTTTTACTTTGTGTTGTTTCTAATTAATGGTACTTACTGGATAATTTATTAGTTATACTTCAATGTTTTAATTTATTTTTCATATTGCAGTGAACATGATGATGAGGAATGTGATGAGAGTGATGATAACAATGCTGAAGATTCTTCCTCTGAACATCAAGTCAAACATAAATCTAAGAGAACAAAGAGGACAAAAAGATCTGGTGAAGTGCAAAAAAAAAAATTAGTCATCACTATTCAGAAGAAATTAATAAAAAAGACTGATGAGGAAAATGAAGAGTGTGATGGAAGGTAATTCACTTTTATTAGTATTGTTACGCTACAGCCAGAAAATTTGTAATTACTAATGTCTTGTATTTTTCATTGCAGTGGTAGGACTTTTTTGACCAACTGTAGGCCTGCTGGGCTATCTTCACTTGCTCCAAAACTGAATGATTATCAAAGAACGGCTGTAGAGGAGATTAGATTTTCTGGTATGCTTCAATTGAGAGGTTTTGGGAGGATGTCTTGGCAGAGGATATCGTGGTTTGTGGAGAACTTCAATGGAGCAAGCCGTGTTTTGTCATTTGAAGGTAATAGAAACTTAGTTATTACCTCAGATGACATTCATGATTTATTTATGTTGCCTAGAAATGAGGGGGTTCTTGTATTGAGGAACGATGATGGGACTAAGGATTTTCTTACTGATTTTAAAAATAGAAATAGAATCGGGGATAACTTGCCTATGTCTTCTGTGCAGAAGATGTTACTTGAGATGAGAGATGGGGGATGATTTTAAGAGGTTGTTTGTTTTGTACTGTTTGTCAACTTTTCTTGCTCCTACTGCCAATCAATTAGTTGACTTGAATGTGATGAGATCCCTAATGTCTGTTGAGAGGATCTCTTCATTCGACTGGTGTGGGTATGTTTTGGAAAAAATGTGCTATATGATTCGTATGTTTCATAGTTCTAGGACTCTTAGGCACTTGAATTGTTGCCTTCTTGTACTGCCACTATTTTACTTTCATAGATTTAAATGGAAAGGTCATGTGTCACCTATGACACTCCCCCTAATCCAGCACTGGGACAAAGAGCCCATTAGAGCTAGATTGCGTGCTGAGTTGAATGCAGGGGGCTTTGGTCGTGGTGAATGGGTAGAAGGAGTCTACCCTATTACGAAGGGTGCTCCAAGGTTGGAGGGGGATGTATATGTGGTAGATGATAGGGTAGTTTTTGAAGGTGATATGCTTGTTCAAGGTCCAAGCTTAGAGCCAAGAGCTGGACCAAATCGAGAGGTGTCTGCTTCATATGTTGTAGATGGGAGATCTATAACATTTCAACTCCCAGCTACTGAGCAGGACAATGAAGAGATTTCTAGGATTGCTAAAGATGTAAGTTTATGATTTATATTTTATCTTATTTAGTGATGTATTACTGTTTATTAGTGATACTTGACTTGTATTTTTTATTTTTTTCCCAGCCTTTGGAGGAAGCTTTGCTGCTGATGAAGAGAGATTTGAACATGGTTACTCATGTTCATCTGGAGAGGCTAGGAAAGATGAGGGATTTGCATGTTAATATGGGGTCAGAAGAATCACCTTCGTTATCTCCCGATTCGATGTTTTTCTCAAGCTCGAAGCTGCATGAGTACATTGATGAAGTTGTGGACAACTTTTGGAAGATGAAGGCTGAGAAGGGAGAGAAAGTTTCAGAAGATGTCGAGGTTGAGTTGAAGCCAGAGCGTGCACAGAAGGACCCTGAAGAAGAAGAAGATTTCGAATGCCCAAAGTTTGATTTGCTAACACCTACACCGCCTGAGGATGTAAATAAGATTATCGACGATGTAGTGTCTGGTATTATTTTCTGTTTTTTGTATTAAATATTATTTTTATATGTGTGTTAATTTTTTTATATGTTTAATGTTAATAATTGTACTTTATTCATTCAGATTTGCAGAATGTGGGTGGGGAAGATGATAAAGGCAGTGAGCTCATTCAAACTCCTCCTTCAAGACGTCTATGCACGGAAAATCTACAGCAGAATATTGATGAGCAAGCTGGAGGAGAAGGTACTTCAGAGAGTAGGGAACCGTGGCCTGTTCCTGATGGCTTTCCGTTCAGGTGCCGTTTTCTATTGAGCTATGCTAAGCTACTGTCTGGTATGACAAGGGAGGAGAAGGATATTGTCGACTACTGCCTCATTGATGCGGTTGATCATCGGTAAGTGATATTTTAATTTTTTGTTAATATTATATTAGTGATGCTTCAGTTATTGTTAATGATACATTTTTAAATGTGTACAGAAAAATGGACAGGTTTTTGAGTATCGTGGGGAAATTTTTGTTAATTTTGATGCGATCAGAACGATGAACGATACAAAGATGATAAATATTACTATTGTTGATGCGTGGGCTTTGTTGATGATTAAGTCAGAAAGGGTTTTTAAGATGAATAAAAGCTTCTGTTTCAGTGCCCAACATTCTGTAAGGACTTATAACTCTTTTGTGTAGATGCATAAGTGTTTATTTATTTCTTATAGTTACATATGCATATTACTGATTTTTTTTTTGTAGGTATACCTTGCAGGTGTTCTTGAAGGCAAGGAGCATGAAGAAAAGATTCGAGAAGTTTGGGATTTCTGGGTGTCAAGAACTGAATTTCAGTTGTCAGATTTGTACAATGTTGATAGGGTAATATATTTGCATATTAAAAAAAATTAAAATAGTTATTTTGGAATTCTAACTTCTTGTGTTTATAATTGCAGATTTTTATCCCAATCTGCCATTCTTATCATTTTGTTGCTGTTGTGATAAACTTTCTTGAGAAAAAAATTCAATATCTGGATAATCAAATTACCCAGATCGATCGAGATGATGTGATGTTCAAGCTTGCTGAGATAGCTGTAAGTATCTATTCTTTAGTAGTACTTTTTTCTGAAATGGTGATACTTGACACTTATGTAGTGATACTCTATCTGTTACTGAGTGATACTTTATTTTTGCAAATATCATACTTGGTGATTATTGGATCTGTGTATAAATAGTGATACTTTATTTTTAAAATGGTGATACTTGATAATTTTATAGTAATACTTTTATGTTACTTACATTATGTGGTGATAGTTATTAGTGATACTTTATAATTATTTAGTGATACCCGATACTTATTTAGTGATACTTTTACATTCACTAGGTTTATCTTAGTTATTCCATATTTTGCAGATAGTGATACATTGGTTTTAGTTAGTGGTACTCTTAGTTTTGCTTAGTGATACTTGACTGCATAAATTGATGAAATAATTATCTTGTGCAGTGTGAACAGATGGGGGTTTTCCTGAATCAGATCAATCATCCAAAATGTGCAGATTTCGAGTTATATGGTGTTGAATTCCCAGCTTTCAATTGGAATAGAACTGGTCGAAACATCGATTGTGCAATTTATATCATGCACCAAATGGAAAACTTCCTTGGTGCTCCTTATGAGAGTTTGGAGTTGTCTAAGGTATATATGGAATTATGTAATTGAAATTTAAATGCAGTTTTAATATTTTTTGTGGTAATGTGACACAATTTTTTGTATTGCAGCTTGATGGAAGAAGGAGATTGAGAGCCCAATATGCTGCAAGGATTTTGCTTTCACCTCTAAATGGTTTGAGAAAAAAGATTCAAAATGATGCTCTTGAAATCATTAAGAATAACAAGAAATATAAACAATTAGAAGCTGCTGGTGGTGTTGGTGTATGAATGTAGTTGGTTGCTGGATATAGGATGTGTGGATACTCTAACCTGCTAGGCTAATCTTTTGGATGTTTGGTTAGTTTTTGTAATGAATATGTGTTGATTTTTGGATTTGAAATATTGAAATGTTGGGGGTGGGAATTTAACATGTGTTAGTTTGAACAGCTAGTATGAACAATTTAGTATTTGGTTACTTTTTAATATTTGCCCTCGTAACTGGCTTGATGTTTTGTTATTTTCCTTTGCATGACTAATGATACATCACATAAATTATCTGTGATGTATCATTAGTGATTCAAGAAAGTATGACTATGAATACCATTAAGTATAAATCACAGTATCAATACTTATGAATAAAGTATTACTAAGCATCCATGAAGTAATACTATTTTATAATCACAGTTTCAATAATATAATCTGGGGTACATTTCTCAAAAGAATCTGAATAAATTCTCAAAACAATCTGGGATTACGGGTTTTGGATCAAAAATCACAAGTTATATGATGAAGAAAATCACAGTATCAATACTGATGAATAAAGTATCACTAAGAATCCGTGAAGTAACACTATTTGATAATCACAGTTTCAACAATATAATGTGGGGTACATTTCTCAAAACAATCTGAATAAATTATCAAAACAATCTGGGATTACGGGTTTTGGACCTAAAATCACAAGTTATATGATGAAGAAAATCACAGTATCAATACTTATGAATAAAGTATCACTAAGCATCCGTGAAGTAACACTATTTGATAATCACAGTTTCAATAATATAATCTGGGGTACATTTCTCAAAAGAATCTGAATAAATTCTCAAAACAATCTGGGATTACGGGTTTTGGATCAAAAATCACAAGTTATATGATGAAGAAAATCACAGTATCAATACTGATGAATAAAGTATCACTAAGAATCCGTGAAGTAACACTATTTGATAATCACAGTTTCAATAATATAATGTGGGGTACATTTCTCAAAACAATCTGAATAAATTATCAAAACAATCTGGGATTACGGGTTTTGGACCTAAAATGACAAGTTATATGATGAAGAAAATCACAGTATCAATACTGATGAATAAAGTATCACTAAGCATCCGTGAAGTAGCACTATTTGATAATCACAGTTTCAATAATATAATCTGGGGTACATTTCTCAAAAACAATCTAAATACATTCTCAAAACAATCTGGGATTAGGGGTTTTGGACCCAAACTCCTTTGAAATTGAACTGCTACTTGTATTCTTTTTTTTTTTTTGAAGATGCCCTTTGATTATTTTTCTCCTACCCTTTGTGGTTGAACGTGCAGGATCCAATATTGCAATAGAAGAGCTTGAAACATCCGTATCCGCCACAAAAGGCACTGTACTCAGCAGGTCTTCAACATATGCTACAACCTTGTTATGCTCTTCTTCAAGTATCTTTCTTCCCTCTTCATTATCTTTGACTTTCATAACAGTAGCATAGTACTTTCTCATCATATGATTTCTCTAAGAAATAGAATCTGTAATCTGGACAGGTTGCTCAGCTCCACTTCCAAATTTATCCCACAAATGAGCTTTCACCATTTTTGTCCATCTTTTATTAATATAAAGCTCAGGTATCTCAACTATTGAATGCATATGAAGTATTCTGAGGATATGAGAACATAACAACCCACAAGCTTCAAATCTTTTACACGAGCAGACTATGAACTTATCAAGTTCACTAAAACTGACATTATGAACTGTAATCCCCCCATCATCCTTGACATTATAGAATAGTAGTCTTTCATCAGAGTGAATGACTTCACAATTCAAGGATATACACTTCAAAAATTCAGCTTCAAAATCAGTAAAGAGAGTCAATGTATATACCTCTGAAGCATGCTTGAGAAGTCCAGTCAACGGCATAAACGATGTAGGTTGTGCTCTTGAGCATTGGAATTCATCAGATGCTTCATTTCTCCTCCAAGATTGGACTGTTCTTCTGAAAATATCATAAAATTCTGTCAAACTTGTTGACTTCCTTGCATTGAATCCAATTGCACTATTTGTGCTTTCACTTCTTTGGGATGATAAAATTCCAGCAGAGAAAAAGTCCTTGTTCAAGCCGGTGCACCACTTCTCCTTGAGCGAATAGAGTCTGGAAAACCACGAGTTGTCCTCCAAATGATATGTTGATATCATAGAGCTCCAGCAATCTTCAAATTCTTCTCTATTTGTGCATCCAGACAAGCATTTTTGAAATTCATTAATGAAGGAATTGTTCGCTTTCAAATTCCCAAACCGGCTTATTGCATTTTGGTACAAATGCCACAAGCATAACCGGTGTCTTATATCAGGAAAAATCTGCATTGAATAAAAAAAAATTAACTGAAAAATTTATATACAGTAAAGGATCACTAGATATGATGTAAGTGCTATTAACTATTCTCGAAGTACCATTAACACTTAAACTTGTACCAGCAGATGACATCTCAAATAAAAGATTCATATAAGTGAATTATGATAAAATAGAGAAATATACATGTTCTATTGCAGTACCAATAGCTAGGTCTTGATCGGTAAATATTGATATAGGACATTTCCTCTCCATTGATTTCTTAAAAACTTCAAAGAGCCATAGAAATGAATTAATCCTCTCATTCGATATGAATGCACATCCAAACATCACATTTTTCCAATGATTATTGATCCCTACAAATGGGGCACAAATGAGGTTATACTTGTTTGTACGGTATGTTGTGTCAAATACAACAACATCACCGTATATCATATAGTCCTCTTTCATCATGGCATCTCTCCAAAAAACATTTGACAATCTCCCTTCATCATCTAACTTGACTCTAAAGAAAAAATCTTTATTTTCAACACCTTGTGCATGCATTTCATCAATGAGTGTTTGAGCATCTCCTCCTTCAATAATACTCATCTTCAACCGGTTGACATAGTTTAAATGATCCTTTAACGTGTGACCAACATAATCCTCTCCTCCCGCATCATGAGCCATGTATCGAAAAGAATCTGTAGCTCTTATCCCTGATGTGAGCATGCCCTCAATCACAACACCCTTCTCAGAGTTTATTGATCTGTGCGAACGGTGCATATGGCTCCATTCTCTTCTTGTAAGTGTGTGATTGTGCATGAGATTATGCTCAATAACTTCAAATAAACCATCATGATTGATCTTTGTTCTTAAATATGCCTTACAACCTGTGCGTGTGAGATTTACCTTTCTTGAGGTAGAAGTGTTAGATTTTTTGGATCCCTCACAAGAACACAAAAAGTATTTCTCAACTACACTTCCATTTTCAGTTCTTGTTGTGGATTTCCTAACACTAAACCCATTTTTAAGAGCATGACTACAATATAAGTCATATATATCATCAATTTTCTTCCTTTTCAAACCAAGAAGGCAACCTCTTACATCAAAAGAATCACCTACAACATATTAATAACAAATAAAATAGTGTCAATAAGTACTAGTGGGGTATAAAAACATATTGTTGATGTATCATTACTATCGAGTGAATGATAATTATTTTTTAAGTGAAACAGTTGCAGAATATCAATAATACCTAGCGAAGGATTACTATCATCAGAGAAAATATCACTAAATACCATAGAAGTATCACTACTGTATATAATTATTTTTTTAAGTGAAACAGTTGTAAAATATCAATAATATGTGGCAAATGATTACTACAATGAGAGCAAGTATCATTAAACACCATAGAAGTATCACGATTGTTCAAAAGTCAATATATGCGTGTGATACACACTTTTCTTGATTTATGCAATAAGAGATAACAATATATCAGTAACAAATAAATTAGGATTACTATCACCATAGAAAGTATCACTAAATATAACAGAAGTATACTAGTTTACGAAACACATTTTGTAGTTGATTTTTTACAAAATCAAAGAATACAACTAAAGTACTACTTACTCTCAATTTGCAACATAACAGATTCATCCTCGTTGATAGATGTTTTTTCTACATCTTCAACATTGTCTTCATTATCAAGTATAATAATATCTGAAATTTAGAAAATTTAAATCACTTTTAGAATTTGTACAACACTAATAGATTACTAAACTAAAAGTTTAATGAATCAGTTCATAGTAGCATTTTATCGACCAGTTTGAATGCAAAATTTAATATGCCTAATAATTGGTTAAAAATTCATACAAAATTTCAAATCTTCTAAAATAATAAGACATACCGGTCGTTTGTATTGTTTCATCGCCGGAATTAATCGGAATTCCACCGATAGGAAGATTACATAATTTTCTGAAATTATCCATTGAATTCGCCGGAGGGAGAAATTATTTGCATCGCCGCGAGCTCGACGGGAAAGCTAGGTGGCGCGGCGATCTGGATGGGGGAAACGTCGTTGCAGCGGCAAGCTGGACGGAAAAAACGTATTGCCGCCGTGAGGTGATGGAGAAAACCTAGATCAGTTGGGAGGGAGCGAGGCAGTGATGAGCAGGGAGAGAAAAATTCTGATTTTTTTTTTAATATATATATGACCGGGTCGGGTCGTAAGCGGGTCGGGTCAGGGGAGATCCGTCTAACGTAAGAGACCCGTTAGACGGTCTCACACAAGTCTCCCCCTTATTATAAATGTATGTAAAAAGTGTGTTTGTGTATTAATTGATTATAATAAGTGTAAAAAATATATTTTAATGCGTGTTAACAAAATATATGTTAATTGTCGTTATTCACCCCGTTAATGGAGGGGGCAAATTGGGCAGAGTTCTGAAATTTAGGAGTTTAATCGCAAATGAAATCCTCTATCCCATTTTTCTCTATCACATTTGGTGTCCCGTTTTGATTTTTATTCAATTTTCATCAATTTTTTTCTTCAATTTCAATTTGTTATGACTTAGTTTAATTTTATAATTATTATTTAGGGTTCATTCCGTCCAATTAGGATTTATATTTATTTTTTAATATTTATTTCTTATTTTTTTAGTTAATATAATTGATTAATATGGTTGATTATTCCAAAAGTAGGGTATATAATTTTTAAAAAATTTAAATTTTAGCAATAAATGTTGATTATGATATGTAATATTATAATAAAATTTATTTTTAAAATTAATATTTTTTAAAATATTAAATTTCATAGTGGGACATGAAAAATGGACTAGAGAATTTTATCCCGTTTAATCGGGACAAAATTTAGTTCGAGCTTGAGTGATGAATGCTCTTCCGGAAATAGTAAATTTAGGAGGTGAATTAGACCAATATCACCATATAATTCCAAAATTTAATTTGAATTGAAGATGAATATTCAAACTAAATAACGAATTTAACCAATAAAGGAACCTCGTGAACTTTTCACAGTGAGCAAAAGATGGTGACATTAATTTGCTCACCATAATAATGATGTATTGTGAATTTTCCCATTAATTATATATTTTCTGTAAAACTTATGTTAATTATCCGAGTCCGACTAGTAATTCTATCGGCGTTGGGCATAAAAAAAAAAGTTTCAATCCTGAAATCATCCACCCCACAAAAGAAAAAAAAATGATTGTACACGTACGTAATAATCCAAAGATTATTTTCTACTTGTAAAAAAGAGAGTAAATATATAATTATCGGATATAGAACTATTTAATTTGTCTAGTTCATCCAATCAACATAAATATACAAAGCATAGTATTACATACTAACTAAAGTTGAAGTAAATTAATAAAAGACACCCTTGACCACTGCTACTAGTGAGCATTACAAAATAGAATATTTTATAAAATAAATAAATTAAAAAAGAAAAGAAAAGAAAAAAGAATCCAGAACTATAAGATAGATAATAAGAAGTGGAGGTTTTCTTAAAAATAGTTAGAGAAAGGTCGAACATCTTAATCAACTGGTTTTTGTCTCCTCTGCTTTTCTATCCTCTTGCTCTTAGAGGCATCACGATTTTTTCTCATCAACCAAAATCTTTCAATCTCTACTGCACTTCTGCCTGGAATTCTTCCAGCTATTAATTCCCACCTAAAAGAAAACATTTTTTTTATTTTTTTCTTTATTCTATGAAACAATCCCAACAAAACATAAAATTATTTTAGTAATTAATAAATATAATATAGATACTTCTTACTTGTCTCCCACAAGCTTGTGCATTCTGCATATAATATCTTCTTCTTGCTCTGTCATGTTTGTGAATTCCCATTCAATACTGCTTGCCTCTGCACCAACATATACATACATATATATATATATATATCAAGAATCAATATTTGAGAGAGAGAGAGAGAGAACGAACCTCCATAGCAGGAAGAATTCTGAATCTTGGGATGCTTCTGACTACACTTATCCATGAAAGGTCAGAATAAGAAAAGGGTCAAATATATTAAGGTAAAAGTTTAAAGAAAAAAGAAACTAATATATGCTACAAGCTTTGGCAATCACTAATATTTATAGCATAGGAACTAGGAAGTAGCAATTTATTTATTTATTTTATATTTAAAGAGAGAGAGAGAGAGAAAGAGAGAGATCTAGAGAGAGAGGAAAGGGGGTTTTGGTGGGCCTACCAACTAAATGAGATTAAATTCTTTACTGATTGTTGCTTAGCACATCCTATTCTGGGGAAAGAGCAATCTACGACAGTTTAATTTGGAACAGTATTTTCATTAACTATTGCTTCATTCATTAATTATTTCAAGGTACCATAGGTCTATTAATCAAAAACTAGGGTTGATGTGACTGAGGCACGTGTCTTCTTCTCATTCGTCTGTTGAAGGATACAATTACAAACATAAAGATGAGGATGAAACTGCGGATATATATCTGAAAAATAAAAGATGAGAATTAGTCGCATACATGTCTCGTTCATACGCGAATATAAATTATGTAAATTATTACTTGTCGATCTATAGCATAACAAAGTTGAAATAAATATTTTAATAATTTATCAGATTATAAATTATTAATTTAACTTGCTTATTTGGAAAGGATATATCTATTTATAGGAGATAGATAAAAAGGTCCCATCTTAATTGAGGAAAGAGACGTTAATCATATCCTCTTTTAAACCACCAATCAATTTGTGATTTGTGCATGCAGCATGATGCAACCACATATTTATATATAGAGGAAAAAATTAATAATAATAATAATAATAATAATAATAATCGAATTAAATTTATAGTCATCAGGCTATTTTTGATCCCCACACACATATAGTTACTTTTCAAAACCGACCACCTTTTGGCGTGGTCGCACACAATTGATATGCTCATCTTAAAGGGTCACGTTCTATATTCTTGGTTTATTTCGTTTAGATATTTAAATGTGTCTATTATGCAACCAAAGTCCACGTACCTGGCCAAATATAATAGACAAGCATGAAATTAGTTACAAATCTTGCGGGCTCTAGCCTCTAATAAAAGGCGGACAAGCTCAAAAACAAAACTGCATCCTAAAATATACAATATCTTCAAACCTTCAATTTTTTTTAAGTTCCTCCGTCTCAATTATATAATTCATTTTCTCTTCGTGCATAGATTAAAAATATTTATGAAAATGAGATATTAAAATTAAACTTTCAATATTGTCCTTATTTAAGATTTATGACTTGAAAAAATTTAAGTGGTTTTTTTTTAAAAAAAAAATTCAAGACCTACCGTATTTATACATTACTATGAAAATTGATAGTAATAAAACTATATAAGTGGGACATTCCAAAAATAGTAACAGGGACTATATAATTAAGACAGAGTGAGTAATTGTATTTTTATTGTGCCCTCATTTTTTGGATTTTTTTCAAGGCTCAACATTTAATTTTTGTTATTAATTAGATAAAATTGACCCAATTCGCATCTAATTTGGTGTTTAAAAAAATTGTAATACAATGAAAAAATATCATATATAAAATAAATAATTATAATAAAAATTTGAATCATAACTTCATAAGATGAGATAGTGATAGCAATTATAGACTAAATAACGTTGTACGGTCGGCAGCCAGGTTGGGCGGGTGAAATATTATTATCATATCATAATGATGTGAAGAATAGATGGTCGAAAATAAAACAGTACGTGTCCTCACTTTTGAGCCGACAACTATATCGCAGTACTATTTAGTACTCGACCCACTTAGAAACCGAAAGGTGGAATCTCATACATCTCATGTTCCATTCATACTGCTACTTTACATCCATAAATATTAAATATAGACTTTACCAGAGTTTACAAGTTATACAACACCAAAAATCTACAAATTCATGTGTGCTTTTTATTACTATCTAGGATTAACCATCTAGCTATATATCAAGGAACACGAAGCTCTCTCTCTCTCTCTCTCTCTCTCTCTCGCTGATACTTATGTTGGCTGAAAAAGGTTGTGCAGAATGTGTGAACTAAACCAAGATCGATTGATTGCTTGCTTGCAAGGATATATATATAACAACTGCAGGTAGTTGTAGCACTAAGGCTTTGATGGCGTGGGCGAAGATGGAGGTTTGAAATCGGGATACTGCAATCATGAATGAAAGAAAATGGCGTTAGATGATCACTTCCATCAAGATTCTGGTTAGGACAACAGGAGTGTGTCACACAAATATAGGATACGTGTATGGATGATTGGATGAACGCCACCAAAAAAATACGAAAGAACGAACTGCTCACATTAGGATATGGTGAAAGTGGCCTTGCAACTCCGGGGAGAGACTCTTCTTGAACTTCTGCTTTTGAGACAGAATTCATTACTTCTGGAGTTGGTTCAGCAGCTGCTTCGGCTTCTGGTGGAATCTCGATAGGCTCGGATTTGAAGACATCACGTTCACCAGGGGCAGGAAGGCCTTTGTCATTAACAGGCAATGCTGGGAGAATAGCCTTCCCGATTTGCTAAACAGTGAAGTGGGGACTAAGTAATCAGATCAAAGGAGGGACTCGAGTGAAGTAAAACATGCATGAGATGTAACGCTAATGTTATTACCTGGATGTCATCCACGAGCTCGTTTGGAGCAACCTTGGTGTTTAAGAGCTCTTCAAATTGTTTTATGGTCTGCTTTCTATCCTGAGAAGAAAAATGCAGAACCTCGTTTTAAGATGTTTTATGTTGAAATGTTATATACCAGATGAAACGTTTTTTGGAATAGAGTAGTTTATCAAACCTCTGCAAATAGGAGTTTCTTGCTGACAAACTGCACTAGAGCAGCTGAACCTAAAACTTGGAGAATTGTTTCTGCCTGAAAATGGAAAAATATCGAAAGATTATGTAATCCAGAATCCATAATACAGATGAAGAAATATTTAGAACTCGGAGGGTGCTCATGAACCTCTGTAAACGCCAGTAATCCGAGACCAGCAGCAGCAGCAGCGACGCCAAGGGCCACAGGTACAGCACCAGAAGCCTCCTGCATAACCAACGGGTAAATGCAAATCTCAAATGTGAAAGAAAAACATGATTTGGGAAAGAAGACGACATCAAAAATATGAAAAACTAAGCAATATTGTTTCTCTCTAAGGCATGCCGCTTCTTTCTGATTGCTTTCTCATTCATATTCATTTCATTGTTTATGTACACTTGTAATACACGAATTTCATTCGACTGTTTTGGAAACTTTTTACTGGAAATTTTTATCTTTTCTTCTACTTATTATTTAAATAAACCAACTATAGTTCTACAGACTAAAAATTTGAAGTCAGTACAAGTGTTCATTCTCAGCAGCAACGTGATGTGAGTCGGATGTTTTACCCCAAAAGCATCACCAATTGCATCCGTCAGACTGCTGAGATCAAGTGTCGTCTTTGGAAGCATCCAAGGAAGGCCGCAGTTCTGCATTTTTGAACCTCTTCATGAGTTTCATACGAGCAACTCTACGAGAACTCAATCACTGCATAATGTTCAATCTGAATTAAAAAAACTGAAAGTAGGAAAAAGTGCGTGCACTTACCACCCATCCTCTTGATCCTTCTGCACCATCTTTGATTGCATAAGCAGCTTTGAAGCCATTAGATGTTACCAGCTCCGCCACAAGTTCAGAATTTCCATCAAATCTAGCTTCAACACAACTCAAAAACATAAGAACTCGATAATGTGAAAATTCTACCCCAACTCAATGTCAGTATGTCACCTATGTAACCAAGACAGTTCCAAGATATATAAGAAATTCAACATATTCACCCTCTAGAAAACCTTATAATTGATAAATTTTGGTTCTCTGTCATCTAGAAGCCACGCAGAATAACAACTATACTCGAACAAGAGCTCTAACTTGGATAAATTTGCTCCCACTTTCTCCAACAACATCGACACTCACCTGATAACAATGCTACTATAAATGGCACTATTAGAGAATATTCAATGACCATATAACAATGGCATGAAATATCTTGTTACAATTCTTATCACAGATCATGTTTCACGATCACCAATGCATGTTATCTAACTTATCACGAAGATCATAATAACCCTATAAGAATACCATCATTCTTGAAGAATAAACAACAAAGTAGACAACAAAATAATCAAAATACGAAACAAACAGCTGTTGAAATCTTATACCTGTCCAATATGAACAATGTGGTATTTCCTGGCTCCTTAAACTTCAAATTCAACTTTTTCAAGAACCCTGGCTTGTCATCACCGTTGTACACAACCGCCAACGGCTTTTTCTTCAGACCTCGAATATCGGGGCTTCCGGCTTGCTTAATCTCCACTGTTGATCTTATATCAAGCAATTGAGCATTCGCGTCATCCCCCAATTTTGCATAAGCCACCTTAGCACTCTCCACTCCCCAAGGCTTCGCTCTGCTGAGCAGCTGAGCAACCACCAGCGGCACCGCCACAACCGCCGCTCCACCGCCCACAATTATGGGATTCTCAGCCGCAAAACGGATCGCACTATCAATAACTCCACCAACGTCAAAATCTGAGATGGAGCTGCTGCTCAACGACTGCTGCAGGGCTTCATCGAATGTCAATGCTTTTGCTAAACCAGAGCTCAGAAATGAAGAAAACAACACTAAACCACCGTTCAGAGTTCTTGACACGGAAACGACACAATTCGAGCTGCTGGAATTGGGAAAAGATTGATTCTTGGATGGAGAAACGGAGAAAAATGACAGATTTTTCTTGGGCTCGGCTTGCTTGGCAAGAATTGGTAGCGGTTTCACCCCAACTGCGTAAAGGGCTTCCATTTCATAAGCCAAAATGCTGCTTTTCGACTTCTTCTTGAGCTGGAAAAGCTCTGAAAATGTGAAGCTGCGAACTTTCTTGGAGTTGGAAGGAAATGGAGTGAATCAACCAGTTAGTGAGTGCCACTTGGCGCAGTGGATGATCTTGATGGATGGAGTGAGCTTCAGATGGATTTTTATTTTTAATTGTGTATTTGTGTGGCTGAGAAATCATCATATCTAGTTTGGAGAAATTTCAGATTATTGTTAGCCTACATATTTCACGCACATAACATTATCCCTTATTTCACTATTATCATCGCACATTACCTATATTATTAAGCTGTTATATACACATCATTATCTTAATGACTATTCAAAAATTTGATTATTCATGTACATGAGTAGACATATTTTCTTTTTCTTTTTCTTTTTCTTTTTTTTTTAATAATTAATCACACTCTGTAATACAAAACACACTAACTGATTTTAATTTTTAACACTCCAATTCAATTTCTAAATACATTCTGTATTAATTCATAATACCACAGCTTTTACTAAACACGTTCCGTGTACTTTCCCATTATACCCTTAAAACCCAAAAACTTATGAAAATTGCTTTTACCCAAAAATAAAATAAAAATAGTACAATGTATTTTGATGGGCGTTCGTTGGCCTTAATCGACAATTAAACTGTACTTGATTTAGTAGATTAGGTTGTTTTTATGGAAGATTAATCTCACATAATAATATTA
This sequence comes from Perilla frutescens, assembly GCA_026008535.1. Taxonomy (NCBI): domain Eukaryota; kingdom Viridiplantae; phylum Streptophyta; class Magnoliopsida; order Lamiales; family Lamiaceae; genus Perilla; species Perilla frutescens. Next base: position 37,852,655 of record BRKX01000002.1, on the reverse strand, counting down.
TATATGATCTATTACTAACTATTCGATTTATTTAACCAACTTGAAGGGTATTAAAAAAAGCGGTACAGTGCAACCAATAAAATATAATTGGACTTATTATTTATCCTATATAAGTTAAATACTTTTTTATATTCCATTTTTCTGATTTGATGTTATTCGCATATACCTTTTTATTACTATTTATTTATTAATTAAAAACATATTATGGAATTAAATATAACAGTTTTCTCAATACGTAAGAAGTTTTTTTTCTCTGAAATTTCGTGAAAGTGGAGGGGTAAATTAGCAAATATCCATATCCACCAATCTATTTCCAGAAGAAGATAAAAAGGAAAATGAGAAATATCTTCAAAGAGGGTTTTTGCTGATAAACCCTAGCTAACTACTGCAGGTCAGTCATTTCGTGAATTCAATTGTCCTCTCGACATGTTTGCAAATATATCATATGTATATGCGATTAGGGCTTATATCTCATGTTAATTCTTGCGTTTTATGATAGATTTCCTCTCTGATTCTACTCAATCCTACATTGATGATGGAACCTAATTTCTTGATTTCATCGCATAAACCGCCGCCATTAGCCTGTGCTGTTCCATTTTTTCTGTCGTGTAATTCATCTCCGCTTCAGAAACCTAAATCGTTTCTAAATATCTATTTATCAACTACCTCCGGAAATTTGAGCAAGACACCATTTTTGGGCCAAAATTTAGTTTTGAGAGGAAATAATGAATCTTATGCAAACTCGAGGAAATATTTTCCAGTTATTAGAGCTGGTCCTGTGAAGAGGAGGAAGGAGCTTCCGTTTGATAATGTGATTCAGAGGGATAAGAAGCTCAAACTTGTATTGAAAATTAGGAGGATTTTAATGAGTCAGCCAGATAGGATTATGGCACTTCGTGAATTGGGTAGGTTTAGAAAAGCTTTGGGGCTGGATAAAAAGAGACGGTTTATTGCGTTGTTGAAGAAATTTCCAGCTGTGTTTGAGATCGTGGAAGAAGGAGTTTATTCGCTTAGGTTCAAGTTGACCCCCGAGGCCGAGAGGCTTTACCTCGAGGAGATGAAGATTAGGAATGAAATGGAGGATTTGTTGGTTATTAAGTTGAGGAAATTGTTGATGATGTCAATTGATAAGCGGATTCTTTTGGAGAAGATTGCCCATTTGAAGACTGATTTGGGGCTTCCATTGGAATTTCGTGATACTATCTGTCAACGGTACCCACAATATTTCAAGGTTGTTTCAACCGGACGAGGGCCTGCGCTGGAGTTGACTCATTGGGATCCTGAGCTTGCAGTGTCTGCAGCAGAGCTTGCAGAAGAGGACAATAGGCTGAGGGAGATGGAAGAGAGGGATTTGATTATTGATCGGACACCAAAGTTCAATAGAGTTAAGCTACCTAAAGGACTTAATCTTTCAAAAGGTGAGATGAGACGGATTTCTCAATTTAGAGACATGCCTTTCATTTCCCCTTATTCTGATTTTTCAGATTTGAGGTCTGGTAGCCCGGAAAAAGAAAAGCATGCTTGTGCTGTTGTCCATGAGATGTTGAGCCTCACTCTTGAGAAGAGAACACTTGTAGATCATTTGACCCATTTTCGGGAGGAATTTAGATTCTCTCAACAGCTAAGGGGGATGTTGATAAGGCATCCGGATATGTTCTATATATCTCTGAAGGGGGATAGAGACTCAGTTTTCCTCCGTGAAGCTTATCGTGATTCTGTATTGGTAGAAAAAGACAAGATGCTGCTTATCAAGGAGAAGCTTCGGGCACTTGTGAATGTTCCAAGATTCCCTAGGAGAAATGCTCCAAGGACTGACTCGGGTGAAGCTGAAGGGACAGAGCAAGAAGACGGATCAGGTGAAGATGGTGAGGATGAGTGGTCTGACATCGACAATGCGGGAAGTGATGAATATGAGGACGGTGAAGATTATGATGATGAATGGAGTGATGATGATGACGATGATGTGCCTCCAGACTTCAGGGATGGACAAGATGAACCATTGCCTAGTTTAGAGCTGAGCAAATCAACTGGGCAAGTTAATGGCACAAGGAAGAAGACTGATGACAAAGTTCTTGCACCTGTTTTCCCAGATGGCCGACCAAGAGAGCGCTGGTGAATATACAGCTTATATTCACAGATCAAGAGGTCCATCTGCTATATTGAACCATAGCCTCGTAAAACTCACTTCAGTAATCCTGAGAAGGATTGATATTAATCAGGAGCTTCAGTTCAAGAAATCATAACTGTGTACCTCTTCCACTTTTCAGGTCTAAGGTGCAACTAGGAATCATTACGCAGTCGCTGCTTGTTTTAATCTTGTTCTATCTTCCTTCCTATTAGTTTGTTTCAGGGGATGTATCCATGTGAAAATACATATTACTTTCTTAAACATGATCATATCTTCTTGAATGTCACAACTACACCAATTTAACAGTGTTATATGCTGAACTCTGTATACTTATCTCTTAAGTGATTACATTCTCATGTTGTGCAGCGTGCCATATTTCCCTTTTCAATTAACTGGTCCTATTCTAAAGTAAATGTCCACCTCATTATTCTCCATAGTCCATATGCTACAATGGGCCAGAGTTCGTACACCACAGATATGGTTTGCACTTTTCATAGAAGAAGAAGAATTAGTGGAATTTCATTGATCTTGAGGATATGGGTACGACAAATGCCTTTGTTAACATTTGAAAGGGCAACCTATCATCCCGTTGGATGATTGATAGGAAAGTTTTTGAAAGATTCATGCTAACTCAGATATGGCTATGCTAAGAAAGATATATTCCTTTAGAGAACTGATAAGACTATGCTACAATGTTTGATTCTCTTGGTTGATGCTTTGCCCCCATATCCTTCGTATTCTAGCTTTGATCTTGATGAGTCATTTAGTCCAGCTGCTTATGGTTCTTCTGTCATGTAGATTGCTGTTGGTTTTTTCTATTTGCTCCTTACTAAATGGATACGATCTTGTAATAAACAAACAGATAATCCTGTATTGGCTCTATTTGCTAATTCTGTTGTTCAACTTTATGTGCTTTATTTTCAAAAGTAGACAGTAACATCCATTCAGAATAAGATATGAAATGTTTCTCTGATTATATGGTACATCTGGCACCAATAATTCACATCATCTTTTGGAAAAGTGCTATCTATGTGTTAGTAAATTCAAATGGGGGGACCTCAGACTTTTAAAATATGTTTTTTTTTTCAGTATATAGTAGAAATCACCGTGATTATCTTTCTTTAATGCACCATGCTATCTTGCTTTTTTCTTTGATTCAACTTCTGTACGGAATTGTCTAATTATAAACTGATGAGCAAGCTTATTTTGGCACTGTATATTTGTTCTTCTGTGAATTCTGTGGAATGGAGATAGAACAAGTATCCAAGGATTATATATGAACTGTTTCCTTTATACCACGTGCTTCCTGTGTTATTGATAAACACAATCTCTCTAAGAAACAATGTAAATCTTTTTCGTTTGTGAAAGTGCGGCTGTGCGGGGACCCAAGATTTTGAAAAAGGCGGTATACCATGCAAAGGAAATTCACCTACTTTATCTTTTTCTCCAGTGCTAACAGTATTGATTATGTTTCTTACAGGAAGAGGTTAGTCCGAGAGAAAGTGAGTGCCATGCAGACGAGGTATTCCACGTTGAGTTATTCGACAGAAAACAGATTTACCAACAAAAACAGTGATCTGTTCTGTACCACTATTATTTAATTTTGATTTGATGCGATTTCGGATGTTAATATTTTTTTCAATATGCATATTGTTTAACATATCTGTTGCTTTCAACAGCAGGCAAAAGTATGAGACGCGGCACCTCTGAAGTTTCTTACAGATCTTTGAGCTCTGGACCAGACAATATGTAGGTAAATGCGAATTCTTTATATGAGAGTTTACAACTTGTAAAACGACACATTTACATGCATGCTTCAACCTGAATTTTTCGGACTGTCCACTCATGCAAGATCAAGGGTTGAAAGGAATGGAACGTGATGAATAATTGAGATGCCTGAGATGCTTCATTCTTGGCTTAGGAGGGTTGACTTCTGTGCCTGAGGGATATATCTTTTCTACTCAGATTGGGAACCTCTATCATGAATCAAACGAATCTGGTTTGGCCATTCATGTCTAGTGCTCAAGATATTTAGGTCCCACCTCACTTTTTTCCGCCCTAGCGATTTCGCACGACCTTCTGGCTATAAATAGGCTTCTCCTTAGTTGCAAAATGTTCATACCTCATCAATAGCTTACTTTGATGCATTAAAATATAACATTCCAAAGCATCAATTGTTATTCTCCCTCAAGGGCTTCTAGCCTGCTGCATGCTTAGTATCATCGATCAGAACGTGATCATACCTAGCAATGCTACTTATATGGAGCATGGCTAGGAGGCATTGGGGGAGAAGTAACAATCCATGTCTTTGCAACTCTGCTCCCGGGATTTGCTCATTTTCCACCGCGGGAGCTTTTGTTGTCTCTCTCCCTTGAGGGCTTCGGGTGTAGCGTAATCGGATTATGCCCAGAAGCCCTGGGGATGGGAGACAACAGAATCTGTCGTGGTTCTCCGCATCCTAAGATCCATACTCTAGTTTGAGTTCTCATCTTTTCGTTTTCTTTTTTTTTTCAGGATATTTATCATCTAATTTTCAAGAATTGACTGTTGTTTGTAGGAAAAGAGGTTAAACTTCCATGGAAGAAGAGAGGCAGACAACAGGATCTATGGCTGAGCAGTCTGCAATCATCGTCTCTGTCGAGTCTTTATTTTCTTGATTTCTTTTATGTAGCTTGCAGATTTTTATAGCATCTCCAAAAAGGGCATGTCCCATTTGTTCTACAGTTATTATTTAGTTTGTTTTTTTGGTTTCCTGAATCGAGGTTTTATGGTGATGGTGAGGCTGAGCTAACTAAAACAATTGGAGCAAATCATTCATTGGAGGCTGAGCTTCACTAAATTAACTAGAGGAGCTAAAGAAAAACGAAATCATTTTTTGGACCTAAATCGTTATAAATCTTGCCCAGTGGGACCATTACTGAAACTGCTGTAAATTTGCACGTTTACACTACACCTAGATGTTTGTACGTAAATAGCAAATTAACAACATACTAAGTACTTACAACATTTTAGCATAGATTAAAAATAAGCACGCGATGAGTTAATGATAAGGTGAGATAGTTTGAGATTAAAAATTTTGAGTTCAAATCTCATCAACGCTTCACTTGGGTTTGTCATACTGAAATTAATTACAGTTTACATCTTCTGTTTCGAATCTTTATTTTTCTTATGATTCTTTTTCTGATCATGATGCAAGATGTATAAATCATGGATTAATAATAATATGCAAAAGCTCTAATTTCCAACTTCATCATCAAAAAAAAAAAAAAAAAAAAAAACGTGATGCTCTTTTCCAATATTCCTTTCGTTTCTGAATAAGTGTCACTCTGGCATTTTAATTTTATTTAAAAAAAATGTTATTCTACAAATTCGAGACATATAATTCACATTTTTTTTTTTTCATATTTGCCCTTATTTAATGCGTTTAATTATATATATTTAACTCATTTAATGTATTCACACAGTGATATATTATGTAATTTAATTTATTAATTTGTATGCATTCATCTAAAATAATATTTAAATTGAAACAGAGGGAGTAATAATAATACATGGGGTCTTGTTGTTTCATTTGATACAAATGAGTTGCGACCTCCTCAAAGAACATACCAATCACTACGGGCCAAAGATTTAATATAGTAGGGATTTAAATGATCCAACGTGCCACTTAATGTTGTTTATGTAATTTTATGGTATATTCTTTATTTTAATGTCATTATGACTTTTAATAGGAAATTCTAAACACGGTTCTCATTTTACTTTTTATAGTCCCCACTATTTTATATAAACTATAAATATAAATATAATAAGACTTATTTATCTCTTAATCTTTAACATTCAAAACCCTACCATACCCCCCCTGCATTATATGCCCACTCATTTTCTATAATACATTCACATAAAAACGAAAATTTTAGAGGATTGGGTCTAGGGGTGCACACGGGTTGGGTTGGCCGGGTTGAAGGTGTTTACATAGGCCAACCCATTGATTACGGTTTGAAAAAACTATAAACCATTATTTTTTTTTCATTGCACAACCCAACCCTACTACTCACAAGAATATTAGGGTTGAGTTGGTTTGGGTTCATCGAGTTGAAAGTGAACAATTAATTTCAATATAAACTCATTAATTTATTGTAAACTGTAGTGAGGGCTATCGATATCGACCCGTGGCAAAAAAAAAGCAGTTAGATTACCCTACGTAAAGAAGAAAGTGAAAATTTATTTTTATATATCTAGAGATTTTGAGTATTTGAGAATTAAGATAGTGGAATAAATGTATATCGATTGGTGGGAACGATATCATAAATACAAAATTATATATAATTATATACATTTACTATATATATAATTGAATAAAAGATAAGGAGTTGAATTCGGTTGGTTTGGGCCAACACCTTTGAACTCGTGCGCCAATGGTGCGTCGTTTTTCACCAAAAATAAATGTCCCGACTTCCGTCGGTAAGCCCACACTGCAGAGTACAGTGGCGAGCGAGATCGTCTCCCAAAGGACCGACGGGAACTACTCTATATTTCCAATCTGCATAACTAAACTTTTCAGAGGGTTTTTATGCTTATATTAAACTGAACGAAATTAATAAATAAATAGAAAATAAATGCACGATTTAACAAAACGAACGGATTTAAAGTATGAGAAGAAATATTCCGGATTCCAATTAACTCCACCCTAGCTTACCTAAACTGATCCTCGATGCAAAGATTAATTCAATTAACACATACAAATCAGTTATAGCTACCGAAGACGCTTACTGACGCAGCCTAATTCCTCCTTAAATTCTCGATAATCAGGAAGACACTTCACCAATTATTTTCCTAATCGACTGACAACCGTAAGAGACGCTCTATAGGTTTAATGAGCCGACAACATTGAGCACTAGAGAAACCCGATTCAAAACCAACAGACTCTGACGCAGGACTATCAAATTAAGACTGTTATTCCCCTGGTTCTGAAGAACCGTTTTACCACTAATTAAACTTGAACCACAATTACAGATAGCCGGTTTAATTGGCTACTAATTAATTCCGAATTACTAAATATGTGCACCTACCTAGCAATATCGAAACAATTAATGACTCGAAATACCGAAAATAACAGATGCATGCAAATTAATTAAACGAGATAAACAAATTAGATCTCACAGTTTAGCTAGGCCAGGGCTTCGTTAGTTGTCACCGGAATAAGAAGAACTTAGCTTGGTTGCATAATTAAATCAAACCTCCAAAGTATCATGTAGCAGAACACGATGAAAACTAACGAAGAAGAAAATAATAGTTGCTGGAAACGTGTCTCTGATTGCTGCGTTTTTTTTTTGTTTGCATGAATGGAATTGAAAATAAACTAAAACCTAATATATATCTACTAACCATAAAGAAATAGAGTCCTACTAGGAAATAAGATCCTAATCTAGATAAACATAGTAATTTCCATGCAAAAACTTAATTAAGGCGGTGGAAGAGAGGTTTCTCGCGTCCAGGTCTAAACTTGGACCGAGAATTGTATTTTGCAAGCCCAAAACGCGTGTAGAGGCCCAGGTTCCAGAACTTCCGCTTCAGTTTTCCAGCTGTAAGCCCTTACGGCCGGATCTACTCGGACTCGAATTTTGGTCTTTCTTCACTCAGCTTCTTCTTGCACCAAAACCTATCATTTTCTCCAACTTTGTACTACATCCCTACACAACTCAACAAACACATCATTCTTCCAAAATACACACGTATAGGGCAATTAATTAGGAGAAATGGCACCAAAAGATAACAATAAAAGCAAGTAAAATGTGTCCTATCAAACCCCCCACACTTGAACCATGCTCGTCCTTGAGCATATCTAAACACACAACATAGACTCCAAACGAAAACGACTCCAACAAGTATAAGATGCCACAAACCGGAAAATACTCGGAGTAGGGATTACAACTCAACCAATCACAAACCATCAACCTGTATTGTTTCAAGAAATATACCAATGCCTTTCATTCAAGTCAAAATTATGCACATTGATCCAACCTCACCAGGATTCACTCTAATTCTCTCAACAAGAAAAATGATACATGGAATTTCACACAAGTTATGATTTGTTACTCTTAACATAGATTTGCTCATCTGTCACTAAAATCATCAATCATTAAGATCACACATGAATCAAAAGGTCTTTCTCCAAGGGTTGTAATGGGACTCGGGTTTATAGGTAGGATTCTTTTTGGACGAGTGGCTCAATAAACTAAGAATATGCAAGTATTTCAAAGTGTAGAGTCCAAACATAGCTGCACTACTCAATAATTATAATTCAAAGCTGGTGCTCTTAAACAAATAACCATAGGGCATTTCTTTATTCACTTTTTTTTTTCACCCCTCCTTGATGTTCAATTTCTTTCTTTTCTTATTTTTTTTCGAAGCTTTGCTTCTTCTTCTTTTTTTCCTTCTTTTTTTTTCTCTTTTTTTTGTGTAGAACAGGAGCATCAAATCGCCCTTCAAATCTTATCGCATCACCTCTTTTGTTAGTGCAGCTCAACCAGTTAGGAAATAACTTGCACATTCTTAAGGTCAAAAGCAGGTTAAAATTAAAGGCTAAGACTAAGTGTATAGTGGCTGAAATAAGAAAAAATTGGAATTTAAAACTCAAACAGGCTTACTAATTGGCAATTCAAGGCATGGAATATTTCTTCAGGCCAAAGCGTGGGTAAATCTTAATTGCCTTAATCATTTTCATGCTTGAAACTCAAGAGAAAGAAAATCGTAACAACAAAGCAAATCAAGTACTGAGTAACATAATCTGACACACTCATCAAAGAAGGGTGAGCACTTTAAGGATAAGTCATGCTCACAGGCTCAAAACCTTTCATTTATAAGCTCAAGAAAATATGATCAAAGGCACAATTCGTCATTCAAGAAGTCATCAAAGTATGGCATATTCCAATCACAACACAACAACCAACAATCCAGTTAAAACCAAGTTGCAACCCTCTTCCTCATACTCATCAATTCGTGGCAGCTATTACTTATCCAAAACAAGTAAAACACCAAAGTTTTTTTTTTATATTAAGAAAAACAGACACAAAAACAACAACTGTCCCCCCCACACTTAGACAGCACAATGTCCTCACTGTGTAGGAAATAGAGTCAACAAAATGGACGCAACATGAATGAAAGAAAAATAAAAACACAAGGGATAGAGAGGGCAAACTGGCAATCAAGGGAAGAGTCGGTCAGTAAGGGCATACAGACGGCGCTCCATGGTAGTGGTCCAGCTCTGTGTGTAGTGGTCAAATAACTTAATGGGCTCGGTAAGGATAGGGGCGGTGCTAGAAGAGTAACCTGCAGTAGAAAGTTGGATGAGAACTCTCGTTCGCTTTTTTTTTATTATATTAAAGAAAAAACAAGTAAGTAACTAAATGAAATAAGAAACATGAAATAAAGCAAGAAAAACTCAGGTTGCCTCCCGAGAAGCACCCTTATTTAACGTCTGAGGCTCGACGTGGGGAGGTACGGTCAAGAGACAAATTCAGGGATATCCGATCTACCCTTGTCGAAAGGAATTGTTTTCATCCCCTCACCTTTATGTTTCTTCAAAAACTCGACCAACCTTGCTTCTTGTCCTTTCAGCCCCAACATAGGGGCCTTCACATGAGATGGTAAAATTGGCTCCGTGTTGGTCGGCAAAGGCAAACGGCCTGTCAGATTTCTGGCTGGAAACTCCTCGGCTGCGTACAGCTGCTGGATTATCTCGCGGATTGCCCTTTCTTCCTCCGAATCTACAGTGGGTTTGGACATTTCATTAAAGAGTACCTGCTCGAATAGCTCGAGGCTCTCCTTTTTATCATCCTCCTTATTTTGAACCAATCTGGTAGGAAAAGGAGCTGCAATCAGAGGGATAGAAACTTTAGATTCAGATTTCACCTTAGTAGGGGCAGACTCGGCAGCTGGTTGTTCTTCTTCTGCACTGGATTTGTTTTCAGTATGTGCAGTAGGCCCATACTGCGAGTTCTTTTCCTTCTTAGCCTCCGCATCATCCAACTCCTCCGCACTTCTCAAAGTGATAGCGCAAACATGCGCTCTTGGATTCATTTCAGTTTGGGATGGGAGTTTACCTTGATTCGCCTGCATCTTGTTCATTTGAGTGGCGAGCTGAGTGATCTGCATGCCCATACTGCCCAGGGCAGCTTGTGTCTCCTGCTGAAAGGCCTTTTGGCTCTGCGCTAGACTGTTCACTAGGCTTGTGCTCTGCTCAAGACTCTTCATGATCTCACTCATAGATGGCGCAGATCCATCCGTGTGGGCATACTGACTACCCTGCGGCTGCCTCTGAAGCAAAACTCCTGGCATCTTCTGATCTGGCTGCCTCCAGCTGGAATTAAGATGGTCCCTCCAACCTGGGTTGTACATATTTGAGTACGGGTCATAATTCCTCCATCTCATGGCATCTTGTTGCGCATCACCGGACCCATAACATGCTTGCTCGGTTGGAGAATCTTGCAAATTGGGACACTCGTCAGTGAAGCGTCCATTCTCGGAACAGACTCCGCAGCGGTTTGGCCTTGTCTGCGCCACAGAAAGGCTTCGGACCAGGAAAGTAAGAGCATCTATCTTTTCATTCACTCTCGACCCTTCATCTCGGCCGAGTGCCCTTACTGGCCGGTGTCTACCTTCGTCTTCCTCTTCATACTGCTGTCCTCCAGAAGCCATGTGAACCATGAGTTGTTTGGCTTCGGCGAGGGTCTTGTTGGTGAGAGATCCTCCGCTAGCAGCATCAACAATTTTTCTATCAAAAGAAGACATGCCATGGTAAAAGTAATTTGTTAGCAGTTGGTAATCCGTGAACCCGTGGTCTGGGCACTTGCGACAAAGCTGCTGGAATCTCTCCCAGTAGTCGGCTAAACTCTCATTGGGCTTTTGTTTAATGCTACTGATCGCCATTCACAGGTTTGCAGCTCGAGTTTCAGGGAAAATTTTCTGCAGGAATTGTCCTTCCATCTCCTTCCAGGTGGTGATTGATTCGATTCGGGTGGCAGATCGAAAAGCCACTCCCTAGCCTTACCCTGCAAAGTATGAGAGAAAGTTAGTAGCCTTAAATTGTCAGCTGTAAAGCCTTGCAGACGTAGAATTAAGCAAACTAGGTCAAATTCAGTTAAATGATTGTGTGCACTCTCTCCCGGCAGATCACTGAATTTCGGTAACACTTGGATGAATGCAGATCGGATCTCTGTATTGTTGGCAATCGGGGGCAGCACTATGCAGATGAGTCTATTGCTCCAAAGGCGGCCGAGTTCCCTGATGAGAGGCTCAGGTTTGGGCTCAGGATCAGCAAAGTTAGAATTGATGCGTGCTCTACCTGCGGCAAGGTCTTGCGGGTTAGGCGGATTATTGGCCATGTCGAACAGTTGATCAAGCCCAGACATTTCTTGCTCAGGTTCGTTGGTTTTCCTAGATTTTCGAACAGCTCTCCTTTACTGGTGTAACATTCTCTCTGGCTCTGGATTGAACAGCAATTCCTTTTTGGTAGAGGAACGGGTCATGCACTAGAAAAATAAAAGAAAAACAAAGTAAAATAACAAACAGAAAAACAAGAGTAATCACTACTTGAAACCGATCCCCGACAACGGTGCCAAACTTTGGTGCGTTGTTTTTCACCAAAAATAAATGTCCCGACTTCCGTCGATAAGCCCACATTGCAGAGTACAGTGGCGAGCGAGATCATCTCCTAAAAGACCGGTGAGAACTACTCTATATTTCCAATCTGCATAACTAAACTTTCCAGAGGGTTTTTGTGCTTATATTAAACTGAACGAAATTAATAAATAGAAAATAAATGCACGATTTAACAAAACGAACGGATTTAAAATATGAGAAGAAATATTCCGGATTCCAATTAACTCCACCCTAGCTTACCTAAACTGATCCTCGACGCAAAGATTAATTCAATTAACACATACAAATCAGTTATAGCTACCGAAGACGCTTACTGACGCAGCATAATTCCTCCTTAAATTCTCAATAATCAGGAAGACACTTCACCAATTATTTCCCTAATCAACTGACAACCGTAAGAGACGCTCTATAGGTTTAATGAGCCGACAACATTGAGCACTAGAGAAACTCGATTCAAAACCAACAGACTCTGACGCAGGACTGTCGAATTAAGACTGTTATTCCCCTAGTTCTGAAGAACCGTTTTACCACTAATTAAACTTAAACCACAATTACGGATGACCGGTTTAATTGGCTACTAATTAATTCTGAATTACTAAATATGTGCACCTACCTAGCAATATCGAAACAACTAACGACTCAAAATACCGAAAATAACAGATGCATGCAAATTAATTAAACGAGATAAACAAATTAGATCTCACAGTTTAGCTAGGCCAGAGCTTCGTTAGTTGTCACCGGAATAAGAAGAACTTAGCTTGATTGCATAATTAAATCAAACCTCCAAAGTATCATGTAGCAGAACACGATGAAAACTAACGAAGAAGAAAATAATAGTTGCTGGAAATGTGTCTCTGGTTGCTGCGTTTTTTTTTGTTTGCGTGAATGGAATTGAAAATAAACTAAAAACCTAATATATATCTACTAACCATAAAGAAATAGAGTCCTACTAGGAAATAAGATCCTAATCTAGATAAACATAGTAATTTCCATGCAAAAACTTAATTGAGGTGATGGAAGAGAGGCTTCCCGTGCCAAGGTCTAAACTTGGACCGAGAATTATATTTTGCAAGCCCAAAACGCGTATAGAGGCCTAGGTTCCAGAACTTCCGCTCCAGTTTTCCAGCTATAAGCCCTTACGGCCGGATCTACTCAGACTCGAATTTTGCTCTTTCTTCACTCAGCTTCTTCTTGCACCAAAACCTATCATTTTCTCCAACTTTGTACTACATCCCTACACAACTCAACAAACACATCATTCTTCCAAAATACACACGTATATGGCAATTAATTAGGAGAAATGGCACCAAAAGATAATAATAAAAGCAAGTTAAATATGTCCTATCAGCCAACCCATTATGATCGGCCTACATGATGTATGAGCCGAAACGACTTCGGTTTATAATTATAACAGATTATGAGGTCTAAATTAGATTTGGGTTGATCGATTTGGTAGGCCTTACCACATTTATGTGCACCCCTAATTGGGTCTGGACAAGATGCTACAATTTCATTTAAGAACTATATGAAGATTGTGAGTGTCATTCATCTATGTAACAAAGGTGAGAGACGCATATTAAGACATGGAATAAAACTGAATCTCAACGTCTTGAAATGAGAACCATTTTTTCCAAATGAAATTCCTCAATTCTTCCAATTCGTTCAATCTACATACAAATTGAAGTGATCTAAAATGGCTTCTTCAAATTGAAGTTAACAAAGGCCATCAAAATCACCAGATCTACCAACATATAACCTAATTTAACAACGACGCCACACATAAAATAATAAGAGGAAGAGAAACCATCGCAAGCATGATTTGTAAAATTTTAGTTTTTATGTCAATATGTTATTTCAATTTTCAATCAAACTATGATTTGCAGGGCTTTCATTTTTGAATTCTCGCGTCTTTTTTACTATAGAAGAGAAAGGGGATAATTTATGGGACTATGATAGTGTTTGGAGTGTTGGAGGTTAAGGAACAAAAATATCATATCATATTTATATTTTATAAGATAGTGGGAGTTGGTGTTAAAAAAAATTAACTTTTACGTAAGTGTTATCCTTTAATTTGTAATAAGCATCATATCCAAAAAAACTAAATACATCAAAGTAAAAACTATTATGAATTCAAGTGCAGTGGCTGGAAGTTGGGCAGTAGACGATGAAATTGTGTGGCCAAGAAGAAAATTGAAAGAGAAGAGGCGGAAAACGGCGATATGGAGGTCGGAGGCAAGCAATTGAAGATGGAGGCTAAAGACTCGACCTTTAGGGTTGGCTCAGCTGGGGATCAGAATTAATTGATTTGGGGAAGATCCATTTTGCAATGCGGGCCATTTTTATTTTAAATTAGTTAGGCTTCTATTTGGGCCGGTTATGTTGTGTTTGGTTGAAATTAAATCAATGGCCCAGCACAACTGTAGTGGCCTGCTAGTTTTAGTTTTATAAATTAAAGGAACCCTATGTGGTCCTCAAGTTCTGTAAGGCTTAAATAGCCAATTTTTTTCCTTTGGAAGCAAGTAAGAATTAACCTAAATTTCTCCCTCCCTTCTCTCTTTTCTCATCTCTATTTTCTCTAAAATTTCTCCCTCATTTCTGCTACTTCCGTTTCATTAAAGATTCCATCTTTATCACTAAAATAGATATTACAAAGCTAGATCCAAACATGTATTACAAAATTGGAAAGAAAAGACCAAAACCCAGAGAGAACACATCGAAGCTATAACATTTGGTATACAGAGCTACCAATCCTTGGCCATGGGTGAGAACACCAGATTGAAAGAGCTGCAAGAGGGACAAAAGAAGTTAGATCAAGCATGATAGGTAGAAAGTCTTAAGAGGGATGCTGCAGAAGCAAGACTGAAAGATCAGATTACCTCAGTTTCTAAAATGCAAGAAGGCATGATGGGTAAGCTAGAAAACCTCTCTGAATTACTAGCTTCTATGCATATTCAAATTCAGAAAGATACTAAAGGAAAATGGCATGAGGATAGTGAGTCTATATTGGGGAAACCACCTATTAATTATATGGAAGGGGGATCTCAATCTAGAACTCATTCTATAATAGGATATAGGCAGGTTATTGAGAGTCAAGAGACCCAGGTTTCTGCTCCTTTGCCCAAAGTAGACTTCCCTAAGTTTGATGGATTATAGCCCAGGGTATGGGTTTTTAGATGCAATGGATATTTCAAAATGGTCCCTAACCTGCCAGATGAACAAAAGATAGCACTAGCCACTATAAATTTTGAAGGGAAAGTAGCTACCTGGTATCAATCCCTCAGTTCTAAACAAGTTGAGTTGACTTGGTCTCAACTTGTTAGGATTGTTTTTGCCAGATTTAAGGAGCTAAAAAAGGACAATGTGGTAGTTGAGTTCAACAATCTTAAACTGACAGGGGACTACTGGACCTATGTTGACAAGTTTGAAGAATTGAAAGACTACA
Source organism: Perilla frutescens (assembly GCA_026008535.1). Taxonomy (NCBI): domain Eukaryota; kingdom Viridiplantae; phylum Streptophyta; class Magnoliopsida; order Lamiales; family Lamiaceae; genus Perilla; species Perilla frutescens. The sequence continues at coordinate 37,837,425 of BRKX01000002.1, read as the reverse complement.
TGACATTATTTGATAACAAGGCTTACTCTGAAACTTACTTTGTGGCTAGCTCTCTTAGTGGCCTAAGTGAAGAATTGAGGGTTGCAGTTAAGATGTTCAACCCTACCACATTAGCTCAAGCTATTGAAGCCATACCTAAGAAGGTCAAAAGTGGGAGCAGAAGTTACCTTGGAGAGATGCCAAACTATGCTACAAGAAGTAACTCCCAGGTGTCCACCCCAGTAGCCAGGGTTAATCAACAGCCTAGGGCTCCTGTTAAGTTACTCACATCTGATCAAATGAGTGAAAGGAGGGCACACGGATTATGCTACAATCGCGATGAAAAATACACTGTGGGACATAGGTGTAAGTACAGGGTCAACTACATGGTTATGACTGAGGAAGAAGATGAATTATCCCAGTTGAACTTCACTAAACCCTTAGAGGAGAGTCTGCTTGAGGAAGGAGGAATGGAAGAAACTCAAATCTCCTTAAATACCTTAAAAAGGGATGAAGGGTTTGCCACTATAAAGTTTACTAGAACCTGTCATGGGTACCCTCTGCAGGTTTTGATTGACACTTGGAGCACCTTAAGCTTTATTAAGGAATCTACAGCTCATCTCCTTAAATGTGGTATTGAAGATGAAACACCACTACTGATAAAGGTGGGTAATGGGCAGAGATTTGTGAGTTCTTCACAAGCAGGGCAGTTTGGATGGGAAATGCAGGGGCACAAACTTATACTCTCTTAGGTTGTTACAGCATGAGGGTTGTGATATCATTCTATGGGGAGATCGACTTAAGGCCTGCACCCCATAGAATTAGACTATGAAAAAATGACAGTAAGCATTAAATGGCAAGAAAGGAAGAGTAAACTATGGGCTAACAAATCACAAGCTAAGTGCCAACTGATTGGTCATCATACCTTATTCAGGCTGTTACACACCAAAACAAGGGATGAGGTGGAAGAAATGTATCTAATCACAACCCAGAAGCCAGAAAAGGATAAAAACATGGATCTGCAGGAGTACTAACTGAGTTTAAAGATGTTTTTCAGGAACCTGAGGGCCTATCCCCATCAAGAGGGGTGGAACATCAGATGTTACTCAAGAAGGGAAGTGAGCCTAAGCAACAATACCTTTACAGGTCCTCTCACTTCCACAAGGATGAAATTGAGAATATTGCCAATGAGTTGCTGGCATCAGGGGTCATCCAACATAGTAAGAGCCCATTTTTATCCCCAGTCATTTTGGTAAAGAAGAAAGATGGCTCATGGCGGTTATGTGTTGATTACAGGTACTTGAACCACCTAACTATCAAACATGACTATCTTATTTCTATGATTGATGAGCTACTTGATGAGTTACATGACTCCAAGTTTTTCTCTAAGATAGACCTCAGATCAGGTTACTTTCAGATATTAATACAACCTGAACATAGGTATTTGACTGCATTTAGGACTCATAATGGCCATTATGAGTTCCTAGTAATGCCCTTTGGGTTATGTAATGCACCAACAACTTTTCAGTCATTGATGAATCAAGTATTTAAGGATTGTCTGAAGAAGTTTGCTCTAGTATTTTTTGATGATATCCTGGTGTATAGCCCAACATGGGAGGACCACTTACTACATCTGAGAGAGGTTATATCCAGTTTGAGGAAACACAAATTGTATGCTAAGGAGACCAAGTGCTTATTCAGTCAAACAAGTATTGATTATTTGTGGCATATTAACAGTAAGGATATGGTCTCTACTGACCCACAGAAGATTAACAACATGAAGCAGTGGCCCATACCCAAGAATGTCAGGCAACTTAGAGGCTTTCTGGGGTTAACTGGTTATTATAGAAAGTTTATAAGAGGGTATGGACAGATCATTAAGCCAATGACTCTTTTTCTTAAAAAAGACAATTTTAAGTAGAATCCAGCAGCAGATGAAGCCTTCAACAAACTGAAGAAAGTCATGACCACTGCCCCGGTGCTAGCTATGCTTGATTTTACACAACCCTTTGTACTAGAGACAGATGCTAGTGGCATAGGAGTGGGTGCAGCCCTAATGCAGAAGGGAAGACCTATCTCTTTCATGAGCAAGGCCCTATACCCCAAGAACCAGAGTCTCTCAGCCTATGAAAGGGAGTTTCTAACCATCCTAATGGTTTTACTGAGGTGGAAACATTACTTGTTTAGGCACAAATTCATAATTAAAACAGACCAACAAGCTTTGAAACACTTTCTGGATCAGAAGATTATGAGCTCATTGCAACAGAAGTGGATTACCAAGCTGTTAGGATTTGATTATAAGATACAATACAAGAAGGGGGCAGAAAATAGGGCAGCTGATGCCCTATCTAGAATCCCAACAGATAATGTAGACCTTATGGAGCTCACTACTGTCACACCTGAATGGATAAAAGAAGTTCTAGCAAGTTATGATAGGGATGACTTGTGTGAGAGAATCAGAATTTCTAAGGTGACTTACCCTGAGGCTTACCCTGACTTCACTCTATCCCAAAGGCTACTTAAGTATAAAGACAGAATAGTGGTGGGAAACACACCTAAACTAAAGGCTAAGTTATTGGCTACCATGCATGGCTCAGCATATGGGGGACACTCAGGGATTACAGGGACTTACATGAGGCTTAAAGGTGTTTTTTATTGGCCAGGAATGAGGCAGGATGTGGAGACCATGGTGAAAGCATGTGATACTTGTCAGCTCAACAAGCCTAATCATGGGCCAACTCAGGGGTTACTCCAGTCACTACCTATCCCTGATCAGCCATGGAGTCATATCTCCATGGATTTCATAGAAGGGTTGCCCAAATCAGGGGGAAAGATGTTGTTCTAGTGGTGATTGATAGACTAACAAAGTTCGGACACTTCCTGGCTATGTCCCACCCTTTTACCTCTTAAGAAGTTGCCAAGGTGTTTCTAGATAACATTTATAAGCTCCACGGACTACCAGCTAATATCATCTCAAATAGAGATAAGATTTTTACTAGTCATTTCTAGCAGGAGTTATTCAAATTACTGAGAGTTATCTTGAATCTATCATCAGCTTACCATTCACAAACTGATGGGCAGACAGAGAAATTGAATCAATGTCTGAAAAATTATCTCCGGTGTATGACATCCTATAACCTTAAGCAATGGCTAAAGTGGTTGTCATTGGCAGAGCATTGGTATAATACCAATTACCACTCTGCCTTAAAGCTCACTCCTTTTGAGGCCTTATATGGATACCTCCACCGTATTTAATCATAGGCCTCTATCTGGACACTAACTCAGATGAGGTCAAGGAAGAAGTTAAGGATCGAAGGCAGATGATGATACACCTAAAGGGAAATCTACAGGAGGCTTAAAGCAGGATGGAGTTTTATGCAGCCAGGTCTAGAACTGAAAAAGAATTCGAGGTAGAGGAATACGTATACCTGAAGCTTCAACCATATAAGCAGAGTTCTGTGGCCCTTCGAAGAAATCTGAAATTAGCTTTCCTCTTCTACGGACCCTACAGAATTTTCAGAGAAGATTGGTAAGGTTGCTTACTGACTAGAACTACCGAAAAACTCAAAAATCCACCCGATGTTCCACGTCTCTAAGCTCAAGAAGAAAGTAAGTGAAGGGGAAGTACCTTTACCTGACCTTCCGGCGGTCTCATCTGAAAGAATCTTCCAACTCCTCCCAGCTGTAATTCTGGATCGACGCACAGTGCTCCGCCGCTGTATCAACGTGGAACAAGTTCTCGTGTAGTGGGAAGGGGAAGACTCATCCCTATCTTTGTGGGAAGATATCATCTTTATGAGAAAGAAGTTTCATATCATAGATCCTTAGGGATAAGGATCTGGAAATGAGGGGGCTATTGTTATGAATTCAAGTGCAGTGGCCGGAAGTTGTGCAGTAGACGACGGAATTGGTGTCGCCAAGAAGAAAATTGAATGAGAAGAGGCGAAAAGTGGCGGTATGGAGGTCGGAGGCAAGCAATTGGAGATGGAGGCTGAAGACTCGACCTTTAAGGTTGGCTCAGCTGGGGATCAGAATTAATTGATTTGGGGAAGATCCGTTTTGCAGTGGATATGGAACGGACGGGTCGTTTTTATTTTAAATTAGTTGGGCTTCTATTTGGACCAGTTATGTTGTGTTTGGTTGAACTTAAATCAATGGCCTAGCACAACTGTAGTGGTCTGCTAGTTTTAGTTTTATAAATTAAAGGAACCTACGTGGTCCCCAAGTTCTATAAAGCTTAAATAGCCAGTTTGTTTACCTTTGGAAGCAAGTAAGAATTAACCTAAATTTCTCCTTACCTTCTCTCTTTTCTTGCCTCCCTTTTCTCTAAAATTCCTCCCCCATTTCTGCTACTTCAGTTTCATTAGAGATTCTATCTTTATCACTAAAACAGATATTACAAAGCTAGATCCAAACAAATATTACAAAATTAGAAAGAAAAAGATCAAAACCCAGAGGGAACACATCGAGGCTGTAACAAAAACATATACATGATTAAAAAAATATATTAAAATAATAAATTACAATTTAAAAAAAATACACAAAATATGAGTTTGTGTTTTGAGAAAACATAAAATGGTTGAATTCTCATTTTGCATTTGCGTTTGGGGTTCCACTGGGCGATTTTTTTACTTCAAAATGTCAATTTGCGTTCGGTCGGAATTCTCCTTAGAGTTCTTTTTATTTTTTATTTTTTATTTTTATTTTTATTTTTAGCAAACAGTTGGCCTTAGGCTACCGCCATCGGTGACACCCGAGTGGGTATCACCACAAAATGCTAACAGACTTTAAAAAAAAAGGAAAAGTCACGGTGACCCAATCGGTTGTCCAACTTTGAGGTTGGTTGTCCGCCCCTGTATACGTGGCACCCTCTAAAATTTAAATAATTTATATAATTAAAAAATCAATATTCATAGTTTTTTTTTCTCTATAAATAGAGCCAATATTGGTATGTTTTTACAAACATCTATACTCTCTTTTTCTCACATATCTTATTTGATCTCGAAAATTTTCAATCTCACATTTCTTCTTCATTTTAAGTTATGGATCCAAATCACTCAAATTATTATCATGATTCCTACAATTTTTCAAATTTTGGAACTTACTTTCACCCACAAAATTTTTCAAATTCAGAAGATCAACAAAGTTCTCAGTATTATCAAAATTCTCAATTTTCACCAAACCTCACTCAAATTCCATCCTCTGAAGAACTTCCCACCACATAAAAATATATCTCGCAATTTATTTTGGAATGTTCAACCCTCAAACCAAAATAAAAAATGAGCAAAAAATGTAAGTTGGTCCGTGAAAGAAGATGTAACCCTTATGTCATCTTGGATCAACGTTAGCACAGACAGCGTGCGCGAAAATAATCAAAAGAGTCCCACTTTGTGGTCACGTGTGCATAAATTGTATCACGAAAGTCAAGCTGAAAATCCAGACGAGCTCAACCCAAGAAATATCGAATCAATGAAAGGTCGTTAGAAACGACTTAGTGAAAATGCAGGCAAGTGGGTTGTTGCTTTGGAAGAAGCACATATGAGAAAAGGAAGTGGAATGAGCCAGAAGGATATTGGGATGGAAGCTCATGCAATTTATGAAGCAAATGGCAACAAGTTTCAAGACTTAGTTGTTTATAATGATGTTATGAGTAAACATTCAAGGTGGGCTGCATCGTTTCATAACGATGCAACACGACTTCGTCCTGAAGATGACCATGAAGAAAGTGGTGGTAGCACCAAAAGATCGAGGACTTCTGTAGACGGGGAGTATGAAAAACTCCTTCAAATCTAGAAAATCCAACTACTGGGGGTTCGACTATTTCTCGTCCAACATGTAGAGATAAGTCAAAAAAGAAAGGAAAATGTAAGACAACACAATCTGGATCTGAAGTTGCTGCAGAACTTCGTGCATTGAGGCTCAGCAGAGACAATGAAGATGAGTTAATTGCTAAGAAACTTGAATTCGAGAGCTAAAAAATACAAATGATGTCCTTAAAGATGGATAAAAAATTGTTGAACACATTACTGGGGAAAGATCACTTATCTCCACAAGACGAAAAGGTGAAACGCCAACTAATTGCTCGTCTATTTGGGCAAAATTAAATTAATGTAATTGTAATTGTGAGATGTCTTTTCCTCACATTACATTAATGTGTGTTGTAATTGTGCGGTTCATCTTACCCACATATAATTAATGTTTGTTGTAATTGTGAGTTGTCTTTTCCTCACATATAATTAATGTAATTTATTATTTATACATCTCTAGTACTCTTATTTATTTCCCTACAAACCCACATGCATATGTCTCAATCACCCGCAATAATCACATGCATGCACTTGTCCCTGAACAAATTGAAATCACATGCAGGTGTTGTTAATTTTTTTTGCAAGTTGGTCAATAATAATGATTTGTATGTCTTGTCAATTTACCTGCAAAAAATCACATGCAGGAGGCAAATTATTTGCATTGGATTCTCATGATTTGGAAATTTTCGTCATATAATAATATAAATAATTGTTATACAAATAATAGTTGTGGCCATCGGGATTAGGCCTCCCGGCCCAATCCCTCAAGCCCCAACTACGTTGCGAAAAATCAAAGTATGTCGCACCGCGAGCTTATCGGGCTCAATCCAAATAAATTCGGATCACCAAACATCAACAATAATGATTTGTATGTCTTGTCAATTTATCTGCAAAAATCACATGCACCTGTCTATGAACAAATTGAAATCACATGCAGGTGTTGTCAATTTATCTGCAAAAAATCACATGCACATGTCTATGAACAAATTGAAATCACATGCAGGTGTTGTCAATTTATCTGCAAACAATCACATGCATCTGTCACATTATTTGCATTGGATTCTGACTCAACTTAAAAAAAAAATTATATCTTGCATTGTCTATAAATATATCATGAAATACATATCAAAATTAAACTCACACAAAAATTCTCTATATTACCTTTTTCTCTTCAATTTTTATTTCTCTTCAGAAAAATGTAGGTTAATGAAAATGATTCAATCGAATCAAACTCAAGTTCTGATGATTCGAATCCCAACGAACTTGATGAATGGGAAGAACTAGTTCATCAACAACGTCGTGAAGAGGATAAAATCATCGAGAAAATGCTCCTAACCAATCCTCATCTGGTTGTAGGAGCTCAAACTTCTACAATTAGAAGAAGGTATTATGATAGGGAACGTGAGATCGGTGAAGAGCGTTTGATAAAAGACTATTTTGTCTCTAATCCGACCGGAGCTCTTTAGACGTCGATTTCGCATGCAGAAATCACTTTTTCTTCGTATAGTGGATCTCGTTACTACCAATGATGAATATTTTCAACAAAGGCCTAATTGCACAGGTAGAAAAAGTCTTTCATCATTACAAATGTACCGGAGCCATGAGGGTGTTGGCTTATGGGACATCACCTAATATTGTTGATGAATACTTACGAATGAGTTCAACGGTTATAAGAGATGATGTCATCCATTTCATAGACGGTGTCATTTCCCGCTTCGGTGATACATACCTTAGAAGGCCTAATCAACAAGATTTGGCAAGATTACTCTATGTTGGGGAACAACGTAGTTTCCCTAACATGATTGGTAATATTGATTGCATGCACTGGGAATGGAAAAATTGTCCCACTGCCTGGGCTGGGCAATTTACAGGGAGAAGTGAAAAACCAACAATCATTTTGGAAGCTGTTGCATTATATGATTTATGGATATGACATGCATTCTTTGGAACATCAGGTGCGTGTAATGATATTAATGTTCTCCATCGATCTCCAGATTTTAGTGATGTTTTAGAAGGTCGGTCACCACAGGTTAGTTATATCGTCAATGGTCGTCAACATGATAGAGCATATTATCTAACTGATGGCATATATCCTTCGTGGGCTGCATTTGTCAAGTCTATTACATCTCCTGTGACTCGAAAGCATAAGTTATTCGCTCAACACCAAGAGGTTGTTAGAAAAGATGTAGAACGGGCCTTTGGAGTTCTACAAGCTCGTTTTGCATTTATTCGACGCACATGTCTTGTTTGGGATAAGGTTTTGATGGGAAAATTATGATGGCTTGTATCATCTTACACAATATGATTGTAGAGGATGAACGAGACACATACCAAAACTATTATGATCCCACAGAGTTTTTGACGGATGCATCTTCAAATTCAAATGTCGAACATTTTCACTACTCTACTGAACGCATCACAAGCTTGTCGGATTATATGATTAATAGGGATCGACTTTGCAATAGAGAGACTCACAGTGCTCTTCAAAAGGACTTGATCGAGCACATTTGGCAAAAATTTGGCACTAGTTGAATATGTAATTTACATCTTATGTACTCGTAATTTAGAATTTCAAGTTTTCTAATTGCAGTTTATTTAATTATGTTTTATTTTTTTTAACTCTTGTAATTTTCATTTTGTTGTCAAGTAAATTATGAATTTATAATTGTATGAGTTTTTTTTTTTTGAATCGTGAATTTAAAAAATGTATCTAATAAATTAATTTTGATTTTTTAAATATAGTAAAAATTATTATTAATAATATTTTATTTAAAAAATAAAATGATAAATATTTTATATAGATTGGAAGAAAGAGAAATTAATATTTTAATTGAATGTCAGGTTGGATGAGTGTCACTGATGATGAAGTGCAAATTTTAAAATGTTGGGAATTGTGGATGTGGAGGAGAGAGAAATTAATATTTTATTTGAAGATCGGTTGGATGAACGTCACTGATGTGGGTAGTCTTAGAGTCGGAGCTTCATAATCGGTAAAAACCTGCCCTCGAAGAATTTTTCATTTTTATAATTTTTTTTTTTAATTTTAGGAACTAATGGTTGAATTGATAAATCAGCAAATAGCGTAAATCTTGAATGAAAAATGTTGTCTGTCACTGTTCCGACTGATTTAGGATAACCTTATCCACAGAGAAAATCTTTATTGCAGGACACTCTCTCTCTCTCTCCCTCTCCAAATTTCCTTCCCAACTGCCTGCCATGCTTTGAGCTGCTGCGTATGATCCTTAACTCCTTCCCAAGAAAGGAAGATTTTTAGCATAAATGGAAACCATAAATTCTCTGCACCACTTAAACTTGGGCCCTCAGAGAAATTTCACCACCAAATTCAGCCAGCTTAAAGCTGCAGTGTGTGTTGAAACTGCACACACTGCTGCTGCGCCTTCGTTTTCCTACAATGTTTCTTCATTTTCCAAGTTCGATCCTGCCAGTTCAACCAAAGCAAGACATGCCCACATCATAAAATTGCCCAACGACGGAGATTCGGACATAAAGGTGCAGTCTTTGATTACATCGTATTTGGAACTAAGAGATTTCCAGTCCGCAGCCATGGTTTTCTTCCTCGGTTTCGAACAAAACTACTTGCATTGGAACTCTTTCTTGGAGGAATTCAGGAATTATGGTGGAGACCCCTTTAAGATTCTTGAAGTTTTTGTTGCATTAAACAATATGGGAGTTACTTTTGGGAGTGAAACTCTGGTCATTCTTCCCAAACTGTGTGCAAAACTGAGGGAATCATGGTTAGGTTTGGAAATGCATGCATGTCTAATAAAGAGAGGCTTTGATCAGAATGGGCATTCAAAAGCTGCATTGATGAACTTCTATGGGAGCTGTTGGGATTTAAATTCTGCAAATAAGGCGTTCGATGAAGCATCAGATCCAACATCTCTGTTGTGGAATGAGGCTGTTTTGGTAGCTTTAAGGAATGGGGAATGGTTCCGAGGTCTAGATCTCTTTCGACGTATGGAGTTTTCATCCATCAAGGGTAATAATACTTTCACTATTGCTAGGGTTCTTCAAGCTTGTGGGAAAATAGGAGCTCTTGATGAGGGGAAGCAGATACATGGATACATCCTCAGAAACCTAATGGATTCAAATTTATCGATATGCAACTCACTGATCTATATGTACTCAAAAAATGGCAGCCTTGAACTAGCAAGAACAGTATTTGATGTAATGGAAAATCGAAACCTGTCGACATGGAACTCAATCATATCTGGCTATGCAACGTATGGTGATCCTGATGATACATGGGAACTATTGAATAAAATGGGAACTTACAATCTGAAGCCGGATATCGTGACTTGGAATAGCCTTCTATCTGGTCATCTTCATCGTGGATTATACCAAGAATTATTGAATATCTTGGAGCATATGCAGAATGCAGGTTTTAAGCCGAACAACAGATCGATCACCACTGCCCTTCAAGCTGTAAGTGAGCTGTTTTACCTGTATATTGGACAGGAAATTCATTGCTATGTCATAAGAAATGGGCTCGATTCTGATATTCATGTTGTAACTTCATTGCTAGACATGTATGTGAAGAATAATGACTTAAATATTGCTCGAGCTGTTTTCGATGGCATGGAATATAGAAACAACTATGCTTGGAACTCGATGATTTCTGGATATTCATTCAAGGGGGGTTTTGAGAAAGCTGTGAGTCTTGTGAATCAAATGAAGGGAGAGGGAGTCAGACCTGATCTAGTGACATATAACAGCATGGTTTCTGGCTACTCGATGGCAGGGCAAATTGATGAAGCCCTCGATATGATGAAGAAGATCAAGGATTCAGGCTTAGCTCCCAATGTGGTCTCATGGACTGCTCTTATATCGGGCAGTTGCCAAAACGGATACCACAGAAACGCGCTCAACTTTTGCTACCAGATGCAAGCAGAAGGTGTAAAGCCAAACTACGCTACTATTGCAAGTTTATGCAGAGCTTGTGCAGGCTTGTCTCTGTTGCAGAAAGGAAAAGAGGTGCATTGCATCAGTATAAGAAACAGTTACATAGATGATACATTTGTATACACAGCACTTATCGACATGTATAGTAAGTGTGGCGATTTAGAGAGTGCTTACAGAGTTTTCCAGGCAGCTGAGAGCAAAACATTAGCTTCTTGGAACTCCATGATAACGGGATTTTCGTCGTATGGCCATGGGAAGGAGGCGATCTCTCTGTTCCACAGAATGCAAAAGGAGAAACTCCAGCCAGATGGCATAACCATGACAGCTCTGCTCACAGGGTGCAAGCATTCTGGTTTGATCGATGAAGGGTGGAAATTCTTCGACAGCATGGAGACGAAGTACGGTATAAGTCCAACCATTCAACACTACTCCTGCATGGTGGATCTTCTTGGAAGGGCCGGATATCTTGACGAAGCATGGGATTTCATCAGCCAGATGCCAGTAGAGCCTGATTCAACAGTCTGGGGTGCGTTTCTTGGGTCGTGTCGAATCCACGGCAGCGTCCAGCTGGGAGAGATTGCTGCAAAAGAATTATTCAAGTTAGAACCAAGGAATCCTGCTAACTATGTGTTGCTGATGAGTATGTATGCAGCTTCAAAAAGATGGGATGATGTTGAAAAGGTCAGATATTTGATGGAACGTCGGTCCCTAAAAATAGGAAATGTGTGGAGCTGGATAGAAATCAACAAGTCAGTCCATGTTTTCTCTGCATCAGGGAACCCCCACCCAGAAGATGGAGAGGTGTACTTTGAGCTATATCATCTAATATCTGAAATCAAGAGTATGGGATACGTACCAGACACCAAATGCGTGCATCATAATACCGACGATGAGGAGGAGAAGGAGAAGGCACTGATTTCTCATACAGAGAAGAGAGCAATCACATTTGGCCTGGTCAAAACAAAAGCCAACATGCCAGTCAGGGTGATCAAGAATACAACAATATGTGCAGACTGCCATACCTTTGCTGAATACACTTCACTGGCAAGAAAGAGGGAGATTATCCTCAAAGACGGCATACGATTTCACCATTTCAAACAAGGCAAATGTTCCTGCAGAGAGTTCTTATGATGGAGTATGTTTCATTTTGCACACATAATTGTCGCTGTACATAGTTAGAGATGGAGATTACAGCTCTGTATTTTAAATGTTGACAAAAGAACATACTGAATTTACAAATCTACAACATTTCGGAGATGATGAGTGTACCCTTTTCTATACTTTTCAGTAGAAAAAAACATAGATATATAACATTTCACAAGCTTGAGGCGATTTTGGGATGATTGAGAAAATGTAACATGTTCATGGCCACAGTACAACTTAAAAAGTTGAAGTACTAAAATTAGGACGAAACTGATTCAATTGTATTGAGAGAGGAGTCGGAAACTCAACAAAACATTCAACTTTGCAGTAAATCGTGAAGGCTCTTCTATAAGGATCCATGAATAATTTTCAATATACAACAATATTGGCAGAAAAGAAAAGTCGATACTTAATAATCTTACAATGAGAAGATTTAAAAAAAAAAAAAAAAAAAAAACAGAATTGCCAATACAGGATTCTCTGGGTGGAATTTTGAAGAGTCATTTTCCTTCAGCAGCTATCCTCTTGCGTATCTCAAATGCACTATTGAATATCCCAAGCGTAGGCTCGTTGCACACAAAGCACTTCTTATTTTTTGCATGATGCTGCCACCAAAAAAAACAAAATTCATTACTGTGTCTGATGCTGTTTTGGAAGAAAAATAAATACTAAATTAATGCATGGAAATAAATCAGAGGTTCGTTGCACACAAAGCACTTCTTATTTTTTGCATGATGCTGCCACCAAAAAAACCAAAATTCATTACTGTGTTTGATGCTGTTTTGGAAGAAAAATAAATACTAAATTAATGCATGGAAATAAATCAGAGGTTTGATCGAATTTATGTGGCATTCCATAATTTAACCAGCAACGACTACACAAGTGAACAAAGATCAAATTATAATACCTTCAACGCACAATGCTCGCAGAAATAGTGTTTGCACTTTGTCACGACAGGATCCTCAAAAGGTTGCCTACAAATGAAACAAGCAAATGGCAGCGCATTATCATCTTCCTCATCGCTCGCCTCAGGAGTCTCATCACCGTCATCATCCTTCATTGCCTTAGCCATTCTTTTTGCCCTCGCCTTCTCCTTATCTTCCCACTCCTTCTCAAGTTGCCAACCAGGCTTGTAGTCACCCCGATCATGCATAAACTTGCATGAATCTCCATAACCACAATAACCAGTCTCTTTATAATCTTTACATATGTCCGGTTGATAGTCAAACCTCGCCGAAACTCTTATGTGGGCAGAAGCCCTCAGAGGTCCATGAGCTCCACCAGCTTTCTCACTGGCAACAGTGTGCTCTCTCCGGAATCCAGCCTTATAATCTGTATACCCGTGTAAACCTTTATACAACTTCTCATCACCAGCGCTCTTTTTCTTCCCCTTCAACGCGTCCTCAGCTTGCTTGAGAACACGCTCTCTGATTGCCCGCGCATCCTTTGAGAATTCAGTCTCCGTTTCTAAAGTTGCAGTCGCCTTACTATCATTTTGGACCTGAATTACTCTGGAGGACTCGTACTCAAAAACTGAGTCTTTCTGTTTTTCGGCCTCAGACTCTTTCGAAGTCTTTAATGGCCCGCTGGAGAAGTGCAGCTTGTTGTCAGCCGCAGCCTGTTTCTTCTTACTGAACACCACCGAGCTCCCAGATTTAGAATCTTCATCTTCGCCCTCTGTCTCTTCTAAAGAGGGTCGTTTCCTGATGTTCTTCCCCTTCGACGGTTTCCTGAAGAAATTACACACTGGAAACAAAATAATTTCAGATGAAATCCCTAATTAGGGGGAAAAATGTCAAGTCCACACGGAATTCTCGCATGAATACAGCTAACTTTTAAGGAGAAAAAATGCAATTATAAAAAGATAGGATTTCAGCTACTCCGTTATGCATCAAAATCAAATACTCAAGAATCAGAAACTTTAAAAACGAACTCACACTCGCTGAAACAAAAGAGTTGAATTTAAGCAAATATTTATACAGCAGATCATTTCCTGATAATCGTCCCCTTCGATGGCTTCCTAAGGAAACTACAGACTAGAAACAATATAATTTCAGCATGAACCCTAATTAGGGAACAAGCTATCAAATTAACCCCCCCAATTCTCACACGAACTTCGCTAACTTCACAGTGGAAAAATCCACGTAGAAATAGATACGGAATTTCAGCTACTCCGTATGCATCAAGATCAACTACGATATGAATCAGAAACGCAAAAAACGAACTCACTCAAACAAAAGCAGCATTGCATCGAATCAAATGTGAGTACACAAATACTAGTCGTGCATATATAAATTTAAATAGCCATTAGGGCTAAGACGGTATCAGAACTCACCGTTAGGGCCATCACCGCCGGCGGCGGTGGCGCCTCCATTCGCTTCCTCCCCCGCCATAACCACGTATTTCCTCCTCTTCTTCGTTGCCGCTTATTTTCTTCTATTTTTTCATGTTTCCTCTCTCGTCTTTCTCTCTCCTGTTGTAGAATGGGATTGGACTAGCATCTATTTAAAAGATAATGGGCTGAATCCTTCCTTAATGGGCTCTAGTATGTCGGTGTAACTGACATTGTTGGGCCATCAATATTATATTAATTTTTAATGTTAAGATAAGAAAATAACTAATATCATCAATCTTTTTAATATAGGAAATTTTATTTTTCAGATATTCAAATCTAATTTTCTAGATCTACTTATTCTTATTTTTATTTTTTATTCAGTAAAAATTTCCCAATTTATCAAGTTTAAGAATGACTGCATTGCAAGGAATAAAAATAATTTTAAGACAAAGACTTGTGTTAGACCGTCTAACGGGTCATAAATCGTTAGACGGATATTAAGATCCGACCCGGATTCGGGTCACAATGAAGTGTCACCAGATATGAAGCTAAGTATCTCCAATCATAAACGGAAGTGTCACATACTATGAACTGAAATGTCACCGAATATGAAGCAGCATAAGTCTTAATAAATTTTAATATTTTTTTAGTAATATCTTTAACTATTATGTGAAGTCCTATCAATTGTAACGTGAAGTATCACTAACATAAAAAGCATGTACAGCGAACTATCACGTTGAATTATTAAAGCAAATAATAATGAAGTGTCACCGAATATGAAGCTAGGTATCACCAATCATGAATTGAAGTGTCACATATTATGAACTGAAAGTGTCAAAGCTAAGTATCACCAATCATAAACTGAAGTGTCACATACTATAAACTGAAGTGTCACTAAATATGAAGCTAAGATAACGGATCGGGTTATGACCCGTCTAACGAAAACGACCCGTTAGACCGTCTCACACGAGACCACCCCTAATTTTAATTGAAATTTAGGACGGGGCAAATTTTATATAGGACGGGATGTGGAATTTGAAGTGAGTTAATTCAACCGTCCAATTATTTTGTTTGATATGATGAGAGCAATGTTATGTTTTAGACATATCGCTCATTTCCTTTACTTTTGAAATAAATCTAGTGAGTTATTAATTATGAGGATTACTTCCGTCGATTAATGCCAAACTCGTGTTACGAACTAACAAATAATCAATTTGACTCGTTTGTCGAACTAATTTACGTATATTCAACCTTATCGACCAAGGTAAACAAGACCATCCTGAACAACATCTAAATAGTCGCGAAACAAGTGCTTTATTTACTTTGTTAGGCCATAAAAAGTGATTGCGCTAATGAATCACCCAACCCAAAACTGAAGAAAAGATAAGTCTAAGAAAATGACACTAATAAATGAGCAAAATTTTTAAATAGCCATTATGACTTAGTAAATCATGTAAATAGTCACTTTTTAAAAAAATAATGTATCTAGCCATTATGAAAAAAAAGGTACTATAATACCCTTACTTTCATATTTATTATTAAAAAATATTATATATATATAGAATATTCATATATCAATAAGATTTGGGTAAAAAAGATCTGATTTTCTCTCTCTTCATTCTAAAATCGGCGTTCTCTCTCCCAATCGACTCTCTCCTTTTCAAACGATGTTTCATCCTTTCCAACAAAACTACCATTAGCGAAGGTCAGAAGCTATGATTTTTGAAGATTATCACGTTTTTTCATCTCTGTAATCACCGTTGCAGCGATAAATTATCTGATGCAAAATCAAATATTAGGGATTCAATGCGAGTTAAGCGATTTTAAGAAGTTCTGTTGACATCGCGTGTGTTGTTTCTTGCGTGAATAAGGTATGATTTTTATATATCTGTATTATTTTTATTGATCTAGATATTAAGTTTTTGTTTGGTAGTGGTGGAAGAGTTGAATGTTCTTTGGTGCACGAATTGATCTCCTTCGCGACACGAGTATTATTGTATAATCGTGCACCAATTTATTTGTAACGTGTAGAATAACCATTTTTTAATGTTGCACGATTACACGAATTAGCAGAATAATGAACGCGTGTGTATGTATGGATTTTTGAAGTAGTGCACGAATACATGAATAAATATACTAATGTAGTCGTGTTTCAAGTTAATATTCAATTTGTACACGAGTACACGAATGAGCATATGCGTGTCATCGTGTATTGAACTGTTATATTGGACTGTTCGTATACTCATGTAGCATTTGAATATTTAACCAATGCACGATAAAACACCTTAAATTACTCGTGTCATAGCACTCGTGTACTCGTGTTCCATTATAATTTTGATTTAAACACTCGTATACCATTTGAATATTTAATCAATGCACGATAACACAACTTAAATTACTCGTGTCGTAGCACTCGTGTACTTGTGTTGCATTATAATTTCAATTTAAACACCCGTGTAGCATTTGAATATTTAACCAATGCACGATAACACAACTTAAATTACTCGTGTCGTATCGCTCGTGTACTCATGTTGCATCATAATTTAGATTTAAACACCAGTATATAATTTTTCTACTCGTGTAAAAATCTTATTTATAGGCGTTGCTATAACATGTCATTTATTAATCGTAATTTGGTGATTGTAGATGAGCCGAACACATATTATTGTTGTTCATGAAGGTGTTTGGAATAGAGTTGGAGACAAATATAAGAATAGGAGGCAAGAATATGTTCGTATTCCAAGAGATGTCTTGACATATAATACATTGTTAGGTTTGATTGGCTCCATAAATTGGATACAATTATCTTTTTTTTCCTTAGAAATCTACTGTAAAAGTAGTTATCTAGAATCTGATGATTTTCATTTGGATTGAAATTTGAGCCTCCATATCTCAAACTCGTCACTAATGCATGCTCTTCTCTACTGAATCTCAAATTCTTATTGTTTACTCTAAACCACAACTCAGTCATGTCACCATCATCGAATACTATCTAACGAGATACCACATGGTAGATTGATTGATTATATCTTACTGTATTCTCTGGAAGGCTCGTCAAATGCCCAAAACATGAACTCATAAACCCATTCCACCTATCATCACCAAATCTCTTCAAAGTTTTCTTAATCTCTGGAATAATGCTCTCTCGACAATAAAGATTAATCGTGTGATAGACATTAATAGTTGGCCTCCTTTTCCATCTCCAACCATCCTGCATATATATGTATGTATGTATGTATGTATGTATATAAGCATGAATATTATAAATAAACATAACATCAAATTATCGTTGGATCATATTGGTAATAATAGTCTATCAACAAGAATCCAAATTCACAGTGCTCAAATATATTGGTGATAATAGCCTATCAACAAGTAGAATTTCAAGAACCAAATGAATATGAACTGAAAACAAATAGCAAGTTCTCCAACAAGCCCAAACATTAAACACGCACTAGAGACACAGAAAACACACATAAATCAATAATCTGGAATGGAATTACGCGGACGAAAGTATCAAACAGAAAATGAATCAAATGCGTGATTCTACCAAAATTAAATAAGCTCGTTAAATCAAGTGTCGAAATTATCGTACTCATGTATAATAATCATGAGGTAAAATTAAATAATCTCGTTAAAATTGATTTTCAAAAACTGAATCACTGCACCACAAGAAAAATAATACACGATTATGTTGATTCGTGTAGTCGTGTACCATATTTAAAATCATATAGATACATGATAATTAAACGTCTACACGAATTCAAGGGTACACGAATGCAAGAGTTTGAGTTTGGCATGTTTAATATAAATTGTGCATGTTTCTACTAAAAACCCTTTCTAACAATGAAGTAGGACATAACGTGGATTTAATCTCTAAATTTAAATTTGAGCACAACAAAAAAATATTTAACGAAATTGATAAAAAAAGGGTCTTTAACTCTTTACACATGAAGCAGAACTGAGAATCAACAAATCCATCCAACCTCCATGAAAAAAAAAATTAAAATAAATAAAAGGGAGAAATCAATATGAACTATTCGTGCTAGTGATGAATTATTTACGGTCATTGTTTTCCAAATTCACATTTACTCGTGCAGCAATTTTAAAAGGCACAAATACACAATTATGTTGATTTGTGTAGTCGTGCACCATGTTTAAAATTATATGGATACACGATAATTTTCAAAAATGGAATCACTGCATCGCAAGAAAAATAATACACGATTATGTTAATTCGTGTACTCGTGCACCATCTTTAAAATAATACAGATACACGATAATCTATATTCAAGCACTATTAAATTCATGCAACACTAGATTAACTAATTATTGTCTTCGTGCATCACATGCAACTCCAAAGGAAGAAAAACAAACTATATAGGCGTGCATCATGTTTATGATAAAGGTTGAATTATTACCTCTTCAGGAAATTGTTCATTATGAGGATGAGATTGTTCGAAATCATCCTCCATGATTCTTCAGCGACTGCTGAATCTTGTATTTTTTTCAGTTTTCAGAGTTGATACTCTTCATCAATGGCGGCGACGGCAAGATGTATTTTTAGTTTCAGCAAGATTGTTAGGGGTTTGAGCGTGAATCTGCAGCGCCAAAATATGTTGAGCAAGAAAATATAAAATTTGATAAAAGATTAGTATCAATCTATTTGTTTTTAAATATATTAGATTATTCTAAATCTGATTTGTTTTGAAATATATTAGGATATTTTTATTTTAGGAAATAATAATTATTTATATGAAAGTAAAGGTATAAATGTATATTTACATCCTAAAAGGCTAGATACATTATTTTTTTAAAAACTGACTATTTACATTATTTACTAAGTGATAATGGGTATTTACCCGTATTAACACCTGATAAAATATATCGTAATCTGAGCTTTTTTTCTCCACCTGCAGCTAAATAAATTAGATTATCATGGTAAATGTCTCAAGTTATTGACAACATTTGATGGGACACTGACTTCAATCTCCACTTGTAAGGCCTCACTCACTTAATTTCTATCGAGCATCATGGTAAAATTTTACCATTTTGGACATATAGTGACACTTAAGTACCACGTTAACCACCTATTACGACACTTACTGCAGGCGATCTAGTTAGTGGAGTTGACAATCCCACGATTGAAAGATAATTCAACACGAAATCCACCTCTCCACGAATGAATCTTCGGAGCAAACCATGAGCAAATACTTATTGAAGAAGCACAAAGATGAAAAATGTACATCGCGCGCGTGCACACACATACATATATATATATGTATATATACATTATACATAGGCTTGTAATGTGTAAAGACTCTGTTCCATAATGGTTTTGTACATGGCCTTACAGATGCATTCTTGTTCTGCTAAAGGAACAACTTAACACCATCAAAAACATACAGAAAAACAAAAGTGCACCATAACAAGAGGAGAGGCAAACCATCTTAGGTCCGAGGATGCTTTTAAGTCCCGTGCACGAGGGCAAGAAAAACCCGACAATTTTTTGAAGGCAAGGCAGGAGTTCCTGGAAGGTGGTCTGTTGATATAGGTGTTCCTATTCTATCAACACAATACGCGGTTGGCTGACTGGAACCGGCCTTGTATTGCCATTCTTTCTGAAACATCGGCCAAAGACTTGAGGTTGCAGTTGATTAGAGCTTTCACGAAGTAGCATGTTTCGTCTTGAGTGTTCCCTTCGGGCACGTCCACAACAAATGATTCGATAACTTTTGTTCCTGGCCCCCCTTCAATTATATCGGGATGGAGTGTGATTATTGATGAGTAATTCTGCATGATAAGCAAGTTTAAGCATCTGTATTAAGACAATTTAGGCACTGTAAGAAACACAGGATCCCTTCACTAAGTTAGATTGTGACGAACACATCCCAAATCCAATGTTCTTCTCAATCTTTACCATTGTTGGTTTATGAGTTGTTCCAGAACTACCACTAAGCTACGTACTCCAAAACGAACATATATAAATAGAATGAATACTAAATGTGGAAAGACACAACAAGATTCTTACCCTTAGTCTATGATCACCGCCAACAAACTTGACCCCAAGAATATGTTCCTGGTCATCGAGCATTTCCAACCTCTCCGTGCTCGTTGTGGCAGGAAGTCCAGACTTCACATTAACCTCTCTAACACTTCCAATCGTAAGATCACCCTGCACAATGCACCGGCTAACAAAGGGCTTGTACTTCTGTGGCTGATCGAATCTCCTAACCAACGACCAAACCTAACAGAATGGATTTAAGTAAGTCTTCATACCTAATTCAAATTTCAAAGTGAAGCCAACTAACTTTGAGCTCAATTATATCGATATACATTCAAATGAAAATAAAATTTTCAGCATCCCAGTTTTGTATAAGAATTAAGCTGGTTTTCCCTCATTTTCTTTTCATTCTCTGAATCAGCTATCAAATTTCTATCTTTTAAGGGATTCAATAACAGTAGGAGAAGCCAAGAAAGCCCAAATCCCAAAACGAATTCGAGAAAAAATCGAACACCAATACAGATCTCTCCGAAGATTTGAGCTTTTCACATGTAATCTGGAAACATAACAAGAAAGAAGATCCAATTATCCTAAATTTATCATTTCAGAACTAAAACCCCACCAAAAAGCAAGAGAACATCAACGATTTCATCATCTCAGCCTCAATTGAATATCAAATCTCACTCAATCTTTTCAAGAAATGGGATTAATAACAATATAAATAGATAATCAATCATATTTGATCAAAGCCCACATCTTTGATCTCACACACACACAATCTTTTCTCATCAGATGAACTAACATAACTTCAAGAAAACACAATCAACAGCAAAACCACATTCCAGATAGAGAGAGACAAAAAAAAAGCAAGAACATACAAAATCAAAACTGATCACCTAAATTTACAGAAGGAAAAAAAAGAGGGACTCCTAAATATTCAGAAAAACACACACTAATACGTATTGTGCGAAGAATTACAATGTCAACAGGCGCTTTGATGTGCTTCACAACGCAAGAAGAGCACTGATGCTCACTGGGTTGATGCCTGTGGAATCTACTTACATACTCTGCCTCCATTTTTCCTCCTCTTCTTTTTTTCTTTTATCCAAAAAACAAATCCCCCAAAAATCAAGAATCAAGGAACTCTATATCAAAAATTCAAGAATGAAGAAACTTGGAGCTGAAAATGGGATTATTAGCCCTCAAATTCCAAGGCTATCTATAATCTATCTATCAATTTAAGAGGTGAAGTGCATGCATCTTAGTGTGTGTTGTGTGTGAATATTAATTATTTATTGTGAGTGTCTCTGTCAGCATGCACCGACCCGGCCCACCACTTGATGACCAAAAGTGCTTTTACATTTATTAAAACTAAATTTAACGAAATTATCTTTCAAGAAACACAAATTCAACCATTGACAAATTTGGATCTTGCTATCACATTTATTGAACGACTATCTGATTCCGTTATTGGTTGATGGATATTCGTATTTTACTACTTATTTAGTTTCGTTTAAATATTTTTAGAGATTTCCTATTAGTTCTCATTCATTGTTCAGCCCACCGGCCGACAACATGGGGTGGGGTGGGGTGGGGCGTGGGGGAGATGAAGTGAAGAGATTAATTAAGGTTAAAAACCTCTACTTTTTTTACCAAAAATTAGGATTTTTAACATATGGATCAAATATTATAATTTAGTCCTCATACTCCTTTTTTCTACTACAATAAGTATTTTTATTTGAAAAAGGTTTTATCTTTTATACCTTTTTTATATCTTCATATTTTATCAAGTAATAATTGCTAAGCTAAAGAAATGTAAGTTAAATCATAGAATAAGCTATTGAAGAGAAGAAGAAGAGTTTTATATCTTGAGTACACAAGAAGTTTATAGAAGATCACAGGCAAAAAAGACAATCCAAGATAAAAAGGGAGAAAATTAGGGTAAAAGAGAAAATGCAAAAGTACCGCAACAAATAAAATACATAAAACATAATATCTTCTAACAATAATATATTCTAACACGTGAAAATAAATACTTTTTTCAAAGAAAAAAAATTGTTTATAGGTGTGAGTACCTTTTGAAATAAAAGATAGTACATTTTAAAAGAAAATATAAAATTTTCTTGTTATTTTTTAGAGATTCATCATTTAATCACATATTGTGAGAAAAAAGCTAATTTGTGATAGTTCAAAATAATTACATCTAAAACTATTCATAAAATAACGACCCCATAAAGCAACCACGAGACAAAATACACAAAAAAGTTTGATCTCTTTACTCACGTGAGTAGATATATACTGAAACGAAATTACAAAAGATAGGAAAGCATTCATATCAAACCCTATGCAATGGACAAAACTAAAGAAGAAGACAACTAAGGCAATAATACACCAAGGCATTCTAGTGTATTAGTACAAAGGGGTAGAAGATAAGGAATCAACAACCACAAATGATGATATTCTTCAACATCTATGAATGGTTGTGTTGAATCCAATGCTTTAAGTTTCCTTGTGTGCCCTAGTTTTTTCCTTTTGGCCAATCACATTTAATTTTTTCATCAAGAAAGATAGGTTTCATGTGATTTGGGCAACCCTTTTCTTTAATGGGACCTCAAGCTTGTCTTTACTTAGGTAGTTTTGCCCTTTTGCAATCCTTGTTTCTCCAACTCCTGTGGCACACTTGTCGCTCTATCATCTTCATGTATGTATGGTTGCTGCACTTTGGGAGGATATTTCACCAACTCTATGTGGACACTTGCCCCCCATGTCACTTTAGATTAGATGGGCATGAGTAGAATTTGATTGCAAAATATCATTTTATTTTATATTTTATCATCATACAATTAATATGTGAAACGCGCACTTAATTTATAATGTGTAAAGTAGTGTGTGTGTCTATTTATATGTAGGGGTGGGTTTAAATATGAATTAATTCTCATGTGAGTATCTAAGAACCAATGCAAATTGATCCATTTTAATGATATGGAGGATAAAGGGGGGGTGATATTATTGTAAATATGAGAAATTTAAAAAATAAGGGTATTTTCAGATATATTTTTAAAATAGTGATGTGATCATGTTTATAAAAATTCTTAAAAACTTTAAACAGTCAAATTCATTTGTTTTAAATCCAATTGACTCGAATAACAGAATTTCATAATTTAAAAATCAAATTAAAGATTTTTTTTCATGCTATTTCATTTAAGATGCATATTGCATATGTTTGTTGGAAACGAAAATTGATAAATAAAACAAAAACTCATTTTTAGGTGTATATAAGCCATAACAGTCAGACATTGCTAACATTAGACCACACCGTTGCTAACATCGTGTATTTATGTTATTAATATGAAACATGTTAACTTATACACGATACCCAAATTTGAATACACAATTGTCATCATATGAAAATAAGCAAAGCATGAACTATATATAGTGGAAAGTTAGTTTAGTCTATTTTATCAACAAAAAAAAATCAAAAAAATATTAACCGTTGAAAAAGTTATGACTTGATTGGAGGATGTTATTTCATAATGAAGATTGTAAAAAAACTAACAATACTTAAAAATCATATTAGCAAATCGTTATTTACATACTTGCAAATTATTATTTACACAAATCATTGTTCACATACTAGCAATATATATGTTAGTAACATATTAGCAATATAATGTATGCATAATGTTACAACATATTACACAATGTTATTTTAATTATGGTCCAATGTCATATGAACATTGTTTAACACGTATCAATTTATCAATATGATCCCATCATGTTAATAATATGAGTTTCTCATGTTAACAACATAATTCATAATTAATATTAGCAACATATATATGTCATGTTAGCTTATCATCAATACACATGTTTGGAAAGAAAACAAGTTTAAAGTGTTGTCTATTTAACTCCGAAAATTGAACTCAAAATCCGAAAAATATAACAGAATTTCTAAATTATGAAAATAACCCTCCTTCATTAAAATTCTCTAATATTACAAGTTTGTCACCTTACGTACTTTGACTAAAACATTAACTTAATTATGACCCTTGAATCTAATAAAATATAGGATTTAGATTGATTCCTAAAATTCTCATGTGGGAACTTGGTTCTTATTTGAGCCGTTCCTTATATATATAGTGGAACATTTGATCAAGTTTCATTCTACAATATATTATCTTATATGGTGGAATTAACGATGTTGGAGATAATGATATTCACATTATGAAATCCTTATAGTTATATATAAATATAATGATGTATTTTTTTTTTAAAATTAAGGTTATTTGTCTATGGCCGATTTCACAATTACAACATGACTTTTAAAAAATTGTAGCATATTAATTAATTAACAATTTTTTTGAAAGCATGAATCTAATGTACCCAGAAAACTTAGCTAAAACAGTATCGTTTAGTAAGTTGAACGTGTTTGAATATGTTGTACATGAAATTTGAACAATGGTTTCATTTCCCAAATTTGTTTTGAAATTCAATGTTAATTATAACATATATATATTGCAAAAATAGTGTTGTCGTTTGAAAAAAGAGTAGACTATAAAGACAACTATATAACTCTTTTTTCTTCATATATATAAATAGCTTGTGTTTTTTTTTAAAAAATGCATTTGACAACATGATATGTTATAACTAAAAGTATATATATTTATTGTGCATGTGATATCAATTGCATTATGGTGCCCTATTTCTAAAGATAGTTAACAGACTAGGTAAAGAAGATGAAAGAAATAAACATAAAAAAGATTGCATCTTAAATTGCGCTTGCAGTTCGTTGAGATCTCACTTTCAGTTAGATGGATAACATGTAATTAATTAGTTGCAGATATTTTGCAGTTGGGATTGACTAATTTTGGCTTATTTAGTTCACTAATTTACATTTTTCTTTTTCTTCTTTCTAAATTATAGCAAATTAAATACAAACACCAACTACATCGTATAGATATGGATTTGGCAGGTTTTGATCCACAACCTCACAAAGCCCTCTGTTAGTGTAGATTGTTGTTGATAGTACTTGAATTAAATGTTGAAATTTGAGGTTAAAAAGGTTTTAGCATATTTAAAAGTATATGCTATATATGATTCTATTGAAATTAATATTTAGTTTACTTTAAAAGTATATATATGTACGTTTATAATACATTAAAAATAATTCTCCAACTACCGAGGCACAAATGTAAAATGTATATATGTATATATATATATAATATTTGTGTTTAATATAAATTAATGATGTAAAAAAACAAGTAAAAGAGAGAAATTTGTCATATATATCATGATTTATGTTACAAATCATATCCCAGGCATGTGAGAACGTGTCACTATGTCACAAACTTCCAATTTTCTTTCATGTGGATGAAGAATCTTTATCTTAGTAATGCTGTGTCCACGTAAAAAGGCACAACAAATTAAAAAGTGAAAATAATAATATAAAAATAAGGAATATAATAAAATGCTATCTTCCTCTTTGGTGGACCGAAAAGAGAAGCAGCCAAGAATCTCCCAATATTGGACATAAAAAAGGTGTAAAATGGAGAGTGCACTAACCATATTTTTATTATTTTTATTTTTTCTTTTTTCTTTTTGGTTTGTGACTAGGAAGAACTCGATCGATCAAGATGGTATTCGAGACTGCATTTCATTTCAAATAAATATGGGCATGGCTCTCGTCCAATACTTCACAAATTGTATAAAAATCGGCTTCTAAGAAATGTTAGGTGGCTTTATGCTTTAATGCTGTTTAATATAATTTCCTACGATTGAAAAAATTAACTGTCATGCAAAACATTAATAAATATTTTAATATATACTTTTTGTCCGGATTTTTGAAGCATTATGTCAGTCTAATAATTTAAAATATTGAGGAAGTTACTACAGACTATTTCAAAATAGCATGTACGTACGTAGTGAATATATATATAATAGTGAATTAGGATTAATGTATGTATAAATTATGATTAATTAGGTGTTTCTGTAAGTAAATCAAGAATCCGATGCATGCACGTGGCGTCACCTTGACTTATTTTACATTTAACATTATTTAAAAATCCAAAGCATAATTAAGCAAGTCCTATACAAGAAGTTAATTTGACCTAAAAACATACTGAACTTGGAAATTGAAACCCATTTTGATGTGAGAGAAGCCTTTTGTTTTCCTCTCTTTCTCCAACTCTTCGGTGGGGGACCAATCAGCAACCAGCTAGCTAATGTTATTTAGAGATTTAAGTAGGAGGTTATATCGACTATGGGGTATTATCAAATTTTAGCCCGACCTTTTAAGTAATTCACAAAAATATCATGAACTTTTATAAATAACAATTTAATACCTGACCTTTTGAATTTATAACAAATCTAACATGTAATTAATTTTCGCGCTTTTAATCCTCAACGTATATCTTTTTACATACGGTTTGGAGTAAAATATAATTTTATTTGATCAATTGGCGTGGCACAAGTATTTTCCACGTCAATAAAAAAAATTCGAAAAAATGATATACGATGGCAACTAAAAGCTAAAAAATTAATTTCAGGCTAGATTTGTTGTATATTCAAAAAGTCATGTATTAAATTGTTATTTATAAAAGTTCAGGACATTTTTGTGAATTACTTGAAAGGTCGGGCTAAAATCTAATATATAATACCCCATCGACTATTTATAAGTCTAAAAGATATCAACCGATTTGTAATGATTGATATATTAATAATTTCACTCATCCCCTAAGATTAATAATAATTTTCTTTTAGCTCCCAAACTGATAGATAATCATAGCACAAATCGATAAACCTCTCCCTCCAAATGAATAAATTGCTAAAGGGCTTATGATAATTTGATTTTATGGATCCTTTTGGGCAAACTCTATTGGGCCAAATTAATGGACTCCTACATGGACAATTATTGTATGTAATTTCAATATTTAGGGAAGCACCAATCTATTTTTGTCAAATTATAAAATTGCTTCTCAGTCTCAAATTGAACCCAATCACGAAAGTTTTTTTTTTTTTTTTTTGAATTAACGTAACAATAATAGAAGATAAAAGAAGATATTTTTTTTTTTGAATTATTTAGCTGATGATATCTTACCTATTAATCGTATTATCAAATCCAAATTCTATTTAAATATAGAGAAACCAGAAACAAAAGAAGGTTATTGCTGTGATAGTGGTTATTAATATAGGATGAAATTTCTTGCTCAATGCAGTTTTGTCACATCTAGTTCAAAGTTTGTTGGTGGTTGAAACAACTATGCTAAAAAGGAAAAATGGTCAAATACATCTCCAATATTATATGTTAGGATCAAATAAGTTCCTAAAGATTTTTTAGGTGCAAATAAGCCCTCAATATTAGTAATTACTAACATGCATGCCCCTCCCTACTATTACCACTCCAAAATAGTTTGTGCCAAATTTTCTTCTATTTATTTTAAGTTTATAACCAAACTTTCTCCAATTTCTCAATATTTTTTATATGTATGACAATATCATATTTGTGTTTATATTATTATTATTATTATTATTATTATTATTATTATTATTATTATTATTATTATTATTATAAATACTAAATAATGAAATTTTATAGATACTTTTTTTTCAAAATTTATACATTTTGTTTATTTTAAATTAATTATTATAATTACTACAATGTTTTTATTTAAATTAGATTATAATTTATCTACTACCCAATAAAGGAATATATTGTAAGTAATTATCTTTGATATCCGACTTTGACAAATTTAGTCAGGACATGTATCCAATCAATAATAATAAGGTAATTATAACAATAGAAAGATCAAAATATAATAGTAAATATTTTCTGGTGTGACAAAAAAATAATAATACTAAATCATTTTAACTGAGAATATAATGCGTGTTGAGAAAGCATTAGTCTATATGGTTTAGTTTTATTTTTTAACATTGAACTAAATAAATCAAATTTAAAAAATTCATAACAGAACAAAATCAAATTAATTTTTCTTTCTAATTTTTCCTTTATTTTATAAATAAAGGAAAAATGTTTAAAGACCTAATTATATAAATATTCTTCCGTTTGCGAACGATGATTCTTAATGTCATAATTTATATATTTTAGTGAAATAAAATATGATAACTTTGGACATGATGTCTTAGCTAGCTAGGGTTCTTGAATTTGTGTATATTTACTTAATTTAATTGACTTTCAAACTCGCGGTAAACAAATTAAAGTGGAATTTTTCTTTGTAACTGTGGTTCAATTAAAGAGAACAAATTAAAGCTTGAAAAATTTAAATAAGATTTTCAGCAACGACACTCCAGAAAACCTCATATATATATATATATATATATATATATATATATATATATATATATATATATGTATATATATGTATGTATGACATGCATGCACTTAGAAATGAAATGCGATTGAATGGTTAATTTTCCAGTCCCTTAATTAGAGCACAAAAGGCTAAGTTGCTATGATGGCTAGCGATTTACATGAAAACCTCCTTCTAGCTAGCTAGGCTCAATAATGGAGGTTCCAAATATATATGTAGTTGGGAAGGAGAAACAAGAAGATCTTGCATGCGTTCTTGCCATCATCCTCTCTCTCTCTCTCTCTCTCTCTCTATATATATATATATATATATATATATATATATGATACTAAACTTTACAGGATCAAGCTATCAACTATGAATTATAATTGTGGGAATGAAAACTATATTGCAAACTATAATAGAGATATCTATTTATAATGGACATAGTGGAAATATAATGGTGATAGTGGAGATAGTGGAGAAATACTACACAATCTATGGTTATGAATTATACAAGAGAATAAATAAGAGTGCTGGAATGCGAAAGCAAGTTATGTGCTTCTCCATGAATAAGCTCCCTTTTATAAGCATCAAATGGATTCCAAATTCGGACTTCAAATTGAGTTGATAAACAGTACTTCATGAATTATTGTGCGGATTTTATCTTCGGATCTCAAAAATTTTGAAGAACAGTATTCTCCATTATTTCTGACAAAATTCCAAAACTCCATCATTTTAGATTCCTTTAAGGACAATTGTTGGCAGCCTTATTGCGGATTCTTCGTGCTTTAACGCTCATGGGGATTTTGAGCATCTTGCATCATGACATCT
Source organism: Perilla frutescens (assembly GCA_026008535.1). Taxonomy (NCBI): domain Eukaryota; kingdom Viridiplantae; phylum Streptophyta; class Magnoliopsida; order Lamiales; family Lamiaceae; genus Perilla; species Perilla frutescens. The sequence goes on along the minus strand of BRKX01000002.1, from coordinate 37,808,094 downwards.
GAGTCACCACCAACTGTAGAATCATCATCAACTGTGCCAGCGTCAGAGAAAATTTCGATTTTAGTCTCATAGGACATGGGTTAGTCCGATTTTGGTCTCATTCCCATCACTTTTGGTCCCAAATCGATTGAATTATCAATTTTAGTCCCGCCGTAACGTTTTCTATTTAAAAAATTATCGGTTTTGGTCCCATTTTGATATCGATTTTGGTCCCAAGTTTTCCGTTAAAAAAATTATTGATTTTGGTCCCATTTTGATATCGATTTTGATTCCATTTTGATATCGATTTTGGTCCCAAACAGAAAAATGCTAGAAAAATTTTCTTTGCAATTCAATTAGAGGCAAAATTAAACTGATTTGGTAGAAATTTAACCTAATTTGGTTTCAAATTCCCACGAACATGCATCTATATATATCTGCTCACCAAATCATCAAATTACAACTACTAAATCAAAAGAAAGCCATTTTTTTTTATTTAATTTAATTTTCTGTCGAGCTCGAGTTCGATCAAGAAGATACTCGGCTCGTGTACACCCCTTTATTCAAGGAATTTTTTTATTTAGTTTAATTTTACAATATTGTTATGAGCGTTCACCACATCTAATTAGCGTTTATAATTATTTTTAATATTTAATTTTAATTTTCAATTAATAATTCATTATTATGGTTGATTATTTCATAATTAAATTCTTGTAAAATGTAAAGTAAAAAATCTAGGAAAAAATTATATTATCATATCTACATTTTGAACTTTCACTACAAAAAATAAAAATATTAAAAAAATTATATTCGTAATTAATTAGTAATTGAAAAATATATAATATTAAAAAATAATATATATTATTAAAACATTAAAAATAAAATAAATTGTAAAATGTAAAATAAATAAAAAATCAATAATATTAAAAAGATTGATTTCAAATTCGTAATTATATAGTAATTAAAAAATTAATAACATTAAAAAAATGAAAAATTATCATGTAAAATAAATAAAAAAATTTATATTTGTAATTAATTAGTAATTGAAAAATAATATATAATAATAATAATAATAATAATAAATATTATAAAAAATATGTCGTTATTGTGTCGTTAACATAAAAAAAAATAAAAAATTAAATTAAAATACGACGTGTGTTCTTTGTTAAGTTTGAGACAAAAAAATATGTCATTAAATATCTTAATCTTAATCCGTTATTAATGTGTCTGTATTTTAAAACGAATTATAATCCGTTGTTAAATCGCGTTTTTATTGTAGTTTATAATCCGTTGTTAAATCACGTTTTTATTGTAGTATTTTTTTTTAAATAACCCAATTAAAAAATAAATAAAAAAAGTACCCCCTATTTACAAATCTAACATTTGATCAATTTTTCGGCTCAAAAATCGTTCATAGCTGATTACATTTTAGGATTTATATTTCGCTGAAAATTTCACTTTTGGTCCTAAATTATCGATTTTGGTCCCGAAACTAGCGATCGTTACCCCATTTATTTTTTCCGTATAAATTGTGGGACCAAAATTGATAATCCAAGTCCTATGGGACCAGATTTAATAACAATTTCTGAAATAGAACAAAATGTGATAGGGTTGGGACTAAAATTGGACTAGGCCATGTCCTATGGGACCAAAATCGAAATTTTCTCGGCAGCGTCATCATCTGAATCAAATAGAGCTTTAAGTTGTTCCTTCAACTCCTTTTTAGAATAATTTTTAGAGAGGAGTTCTTTAACAATTTCTGAAATATCCTTTTTAGGTTCAACTATTGAGGGAGGTTCTGAATTTATCAAACCCTTTCTTGAAAATATAGAATCTTCAAAGAAATTAAATTTATCCCACCATTTAATAAAAACTTGTCTTCCTAAATAAGGAATATTTCTAAAATTTATGCCATGCTTTGAAAGATATATTGGGGTTATAATAGTATCCCATTTAACAATCCAAGGTACTTGGTAAAGGACTGTAAACATTAGTCCATGATTTTCCATAGAAGGATTAGTTTTAATAAAATCATAAAAAATGTCTCTCACTCTCTTTGGTAAAATTAAAGGATATAATCCCCAATTAGAAAACCAAATAATAAACCATTGAGGGAATTTTAACGTCTTTTGTTCTCCAAATTTAACAAACCAGCTATGTTTTCTTTGACTGTTATTACAGCAAAAAGGAATATCCCAAGCTTTGATATAATCAAAGTAATTAAAATGAACTTTATCCGTTCTAGAATATCTAGAATTAGAAGGGATCTCTTTATATCTAAAAATATCTCCACCCCATGCTTCTGGAGTTAACACTCGATTAATTGTAGCTTTAGAATAAGCTAACTCACCACCTCCTCTAGAGGTTGAATAAAAAAGAACTGAACAAGTTGCTGAAAGAATTTATTGATAGAACATGAAATCCTTTGGAAAGAGAAATGGATTTGTATAGTTTTTTAAATAAAAATTTATAACTTCTTCAGCTGTAAATTTGCATATTTATACTCAATAGGAGATATCCATAAAGTAGTAATAGGAATATAAGGATAAATATATTCCTTGGCAGAGGTTGATTTAGCAGCGATGCTATAAGCATCATCTCTCAATTTCATTTCTTCTGAGACTTGACTTAAAGCCTCCTCTTTGAGTGTTTTTTCATCCTTAGATATTGCAGACTTATAAGTCTGATTCTTTTTAACGTAAGGGTTTAACCCCTTAATAACTTATTTCCCTTTATTTTTGCTCATTATTTCCCTGCAAAAATTCACGAGTTAAGAAATTAGGTAAAGAATTATCTGATCATTTAATAAACTCAATATCAAAATCAAAAACAGATAAAATTCCTTGCCATCTTGCAAAGATTTGTTTTGATGCTAAATTTTTAACATCCTTTTGCAAAATATCTTTTGCGGATTTACAGTCTACACGAATAAGAAATTTCTTATTAAGAAGATCACTTTCAAATTTCTGGATGCACAAAACAATAGATGAAATTTCCTTTTTAACAGTTGAGTAATTAACTCTTGGTCCTCTCCAGACCCCTGAGGTAAATCTCACAAGAGATTCTTTATTATTAGTCCTTTGTTTAAGGATTCCACCATAGCCTATATCTGATGTATCTGTTTCAACTATTTTATAAGCATCTGGTTGGGAAATAGCTAAACAAGGAATTTCCTTAATTTTGGCTTTTATTTTTTGAACAGCTTTAGTGTGAATATCTGTCCATGAAGGATGATTTTTCTTTAATCTTTCAAATAAAGGTTTAGCATCTTGAGCTAATTCTTTATAAAATTCAGAAACATAATTAAGGCTTCCAAGAAATCTTTGTAGTTGATTTTTTTCTTTAATTTCATCAGGAAATTTTTCAGCAAATATTATTGCTCTATCAATGGGAAAAATGGTTCCATTTTTAATAATATGTCCTAAAAATCTTATTTCATTTTGAAAGAGTTTAATCTTTCTTGCTGAAAGTACAAGACCTGCTTTCTTTACAGTATTTATAAAAATATTTAAATGTTTAAATGTTGTTCAATAGTTTTAGAATAAACTAAAACATCGTCAATATATACTATAATAAATGTTGTATAAGCACTGAATATGTCATTCATAATTTTCTAAAATTCAGAAGGAGCATTTTTAAGCCCAAATGGCATAACGTTCCATTCATAATGTCCTACTGGGACTGTAAATGATGTTTTATATCTATCCTTTCCAAGGATTTGAATCTGCCAAAATCCAAATTTCATGTCAAATTTTGACATTATCTTTGCTGAGTAAAGCCTGTTTAATAGATCTTTTTTATTAGGGATTGGGTATCTAATCCATCTTAAAGCTTTATTTAAAGGTTTATAGTTAATAACTAACCTAGGAACACCTCTTTCTAATTCTGTAGCATTTTCAACATAAAATGCAGGACAACTCCAAGGGCTCTTGGAAGGTCTAATAAGTTTTTTAAGTAATAACTCTGCAATTTCTTTTTTACATAATTCTAAATGTCTAGGACCCATAGCTATAGGTCTAGCTTTTGTAGGAATTTGACTTTCTTTAAAGTCTGGTTCATAAGGTAAAGAAACTACATGTTTCTTCCTCTCCCAAAATGCATTCGGAATATCCGAACATATTTCTTTTTCGATTATAATTTGTAAATCTTTAATTCTTTTTTGTAAAATAGGGGAAGAGAGTTTTTCTTCAATTTTTTTTAACAAATTTCTTGTGATAAGGAATTTAAAAAATTTTCTTTTCTTCTTATAGCCTTTTGAATAGTATCTATCTCGTGAGAACGAGGTTGAGACACAAAATTAAATTCTAATTCTTGTCCCTTTATATCACAAATAATTCCATTTTTTGTAATGCTTTTAATAGGATAAAGCATATGTAGGAAATGATTCCCAAGAATTACATCATGGGATAAATTTTTAACCATTAGAAATGACATTTCTAAACAAATTCCTTTATTACAAACAGAAGTATTTTGGAGTTTATATTTAACTAGTAATTTTCTTCCATCTGCAGCATTAAGAATTTCAGTAGTTTTTGCAAAATATCTAGAGGGTACTAACCCTTCATTTATGCAATTTAAATCTGCACCCGAATCAACCATGGTTATAGCCGAAAAGTAATATTCTTTATGAACTATTATAGTAACCTTAATATGCCATTTATGAGTAATTACTCTATCTATCATGTTTATGAAGGTTAAAGAATTTAATTCTTCTTGCTCTGGAACAGCTTCAGTTTTACTTTCTTCTTCTTCCTCTTCAGAAGGATTTTCAAAAGTTTTTTTTGATTCTAAAGTAATAACTCTAGCTTTAAGCTCTTTTAATTCTTCTTTTATAATTTTAACTTCATGTTTAAGTTCAGAAATAGTAACTTCTAATTTAGAAGTGTTTTCAACATTAGAATTTTTAACTCTTCTAAGTATATCTTTAAGATTATACATTTCTTTTGGTTCTGTAATCCTTTTTTCTTCATTTATATTTTTATAATTTTCTTCAATATATTTTTGAAGTAACTTTCTTTTTTCATCTGGATCATTAATCTTATCAATAAGATAAAGGACAAAATTTTCTTCTTTTGTAAGAACAAATAAACTATTATCTTTACATAAAGCTTTATAATAATTACAATCTCCATGACAATCACTATTAACATTTTCTTCTTCTGTTTCTGAATCATCAGAAACATCAGTTTTTTCTTCGGTTATAACAGAGATTTTTAAATTTTCTTTTTCAGAATCAGTATTATCTAAAAAGATATTTAAAAGTGATCTTTTTAGGTCTTCATCAATTTGAAGACTTTCAATCTTCTTTTTTAATTTACACTTATTAGCGTAATGACCAGTTTTATGGCATTTATAACATACTGGAATAAATTTCTCATTTCTCTTGTTATCTTTATTCCGACGATATTTTTTTTATTTCTTTTAGGATTATAATCCTTTTCCTTTTTCTCATTTGAAATATATTCATTTTTTCTAAATTTTCTTCTTCTAGGAAATTTATGACTAATCTTTTTATTTAATTTTTTATCTTCAGGTGATAACCCAATTTGTTCGCAAAAGTCTCCTAGGATTTGTTTTCCTATAATTTTCTCTTTCTTTATTTGTCTATGTAATTTTATTTCATTACAGAGACATATTCCTTCAGCCACAATTTCAGCAACAAGGTCGCCATATGTATAAATAGAATAAGGAATTATTCCTTGATGTTTTTATTTTATCCGAGTTTTAACTTGTTCTGCAAACATGTGGGGTAACCCAGCAAGAAATTTTTCTTTCCAAAAATCATGTTTACTATCCTCCCTCATATATATTTTTGAAAAGAACACATTTTTATACCATTTGAACTTAGATGAAGTTGGACATCTTAGACTCATAAGTTGCTCTTGTGTTTTATCAAATTGCAAAGATGCAGTTCCAATAAAATGTTTTGCAATTGTATAAATTAGTGTATTAACACTATCTGCAACACGATTTTCTCCTTCATATTTTACAGCATTAAGTATATGTTGTTTAGCTTCATCATTTAGATGGAAATCCCACCAACCTTTTAGTTGGCCTGTGAATCCTTGAATTATTACTTTTGCAATATTGATATCATTAGTATTTTTTAATCTACAAGCAATAGCGAACATAGTCATATACTGTAATTTTATCTGAATTTGATATTCTGAATGGCCATCAATATTCCATTCTGTGATGGAAGACCCATCAAAAGAAGCGGCCATATAATTATCTTATTCTTCAAAGAGAAGATCAATCGGAGTAGGCCTGTGATAATAAGGTTTTTCAGGAAAATTATAATTTTTATTTTGATATCCTACCTTATTTATTTCATAAGGTTCCTTTTGTTCTTTTAAGAACATTTCTTCTATTTCAGAAATCTCATTAGTTTCTGATTCAGATACATTATCTGATTCATCATTATTCCCTTCAATTAAAGGGGCAATATGTTTTTCTTTACTAATGCTAACATTATTAAGCCTTTTTATAATTTCTTCTAACATTTCAGAATTCTCAAGATTTTTATTAATCTTGATATCTAATTTTTCAGAAGGAAGGGGTTTAAATAAAACCTTTTCTTTACTAATTACAGGATTATCTGTTGGTTGAACCAAAATAGTTTTAGCAATATTATTATTAACATTATTTTCAATTCTAATTAATTATTTTCCAATTGTCTGTAGAGACAAGTTAGTAAAATTATTTTGTTCAACAACAGCTTCTAATGTTCCAGTTTTCCTATAAGGAGTCACAATAACTTCGTCTTCTCTAACTTTAACAGATAAGTTAAACTCAGGAGGATGTACGCTCCTAATTACTTCTCCATTTTTAAGGATAAAATGTTTGTAAACAAATTCAATATTATTGATAGTCTTTTCTGATTCAAAATCTGGGAATTTTCTATTCTCTATTTTATAGAATAATTTCATTACATCAAATAAATCATCAATTTCAACACTTCCTTTAATAAATTCTTTATAAGTTTTAAACCATTTCTTTTGACTTTCTATTCTCTTTATGGAATAGAACCATTTTCTCTTTATCCCATTTTTATGAGAATAAAACAATTCTCTAGCTTTTCCTTCACAAGGAAAATTTACTTCAAATTTTTTATTAGTGGTTATGGTATAAATACCAAAGGCACTTCTATCATCATACCCCATATCAGAGGGTGTAGGAGATCTAGCATTCGAAGAAGGAATTTCAACCTTATATTCAGGTTGACTAACACCGTCCATTGTTGTATTAATTTTTACATTTTCCTTTTCAAATTGAGATAAAGGAACGGAAGAAGTAGAATATCTACCAGGAGTATTTCTACCCAAATTAAGGCGAGTAACTCTTTCTCTAGAGAATCTAATTTCAACTTCTCCATCAGGATACTCAATAATTTGTTCTAATTTTGAATCTTCCTGTTTAATAGGTTCATTTGCTTCTTCAAGAGTCCATTTTTCAGGTAATTTAACCATATCCCAAGATATTATTTTTGGAACTACAATATTGCTTTTAGCAACATCTGTAATAAACAATGTGGTAGTATTTTTATTATTTGAAGAAATTTCTCTAATATCTGGAAATGTTGTATTCATAACTTTATAATATATTCTGTAAATTAGAATAACATTCTGAGCATTTGATTTTAAATCATAACCCTTAATTTTAATGTCTAAACATAAAGAATGATAAATAGTAGGATAGATAATGATACTACAAAATTTGGGAAGCACGAAAAATATATCGGTCCATCGCATAAACTTGATTCAACTATTCCTAATAAGGAATCATGAAATCTATTATGCCTTTTATCTCTAACGACAACTATAGCAGAATTATTTAATCCTAGCCTAGTGGCAGGCTTAAGAGCAATTTGAACCATTTCTATATGGAGAAACTTAAATTTCTTTTTATGCTCATTTAAGAGGGTTTGAGAAAATAAATGAAATGACTGATAACTGTCTATAAGACCAACTGATTCTTCAACAGTCTTTACAGCATAGTCAGTTTTTCTAATAAAACTTCATGTGGATCTATATATATTAGACGAAGAATATAGTGGCATTTCCACTCATTAAGATTTTTCTCAACGTTATTTTCAAGAATCACAATCTCCTTATTTTTTTTATTAACTTTATCTTCTTCATCCCTAATATTATTAGAGGAACTAGCTTTAAAAGGTAAAGCCTTAGTTAATCTATTCATTATCTAAATCCCTATAACTGTCAACGTTTTACGCAAAATCCCAAACACCAATCACTGGTAACAACGGGATATCAAGGCTACGCGACTTAAGGTTTCAAGAGAATGATAATAAATAAAGTTCACACAGACTTAATCAATTAAGCTAAGTAATAGATGAAGATTTTTAGGCTATAAAAATATTAACTTGAATTTCAAAAGTTTTAAGCGATTGCTTAGAATTTTTAATTTCCCTTTTATAATAATTAAACCAATAAGGGCTATTTTCCTTAGTATAGATTTTAAGTTGATTTTCACAATACTCTATACCCTTTTTTGTTTGACTAATTTTATATCTTAATATTTTTAAGTAATTTGATTTGTCTGTAACAATATAATCACGACTTGTGATAAGATCTTCAGGTTTATGATAACGAGAAGTTAAAGGCATTTAATTAATGCAAAAGAGAACACCAAATATTATTAAAATTACATATGAAAATTACATTACCTGAGATTGCATAAATCTCGATACACGCACAGATATCTCTTTACAACTCCAAACCACCTCTACAGTGGCTCTGAGACCAAACTTTACAGGATCAAGCTATCAACTATGAATTATAATCGTGGGAATGAAAACTCTATTGCAAACTATAATAGAGATATCTATTTATAATGGACATAGTGGAAATATAATGGTGATAGTGGATATATATATACACACACACACATGTTATAAATTTAATTTGTAAGCTAAACCCCATTCTTGATTGAATTTTGAATTATATATAATTCAATCAATAATTGTAATTCATGTTACTTGCATGGTGTTATATATATATATATATAGAGAGAGAGAGATGGGATCATGTGAGAACCAAACCCCCTTGTGAGAACTGAGAACCAATTTTAACCACAGATCTCGCCTATTTGGATGGCCAAGATCTATTCCAAACTTAAAAAAAAATGCGGTGGCATTACTGTAATATTACTGACTTTTTAATGAAGCAAGGGTATTTTCGTAATTTAAGAATTCTATTATTTTTGGCACGAAATCTCTTCCCGTCTCTTGAACCCTCATCTCCACCTCTCTCTCTCTCTCTCTCTCTCTCTCTCTCTCTCTCTCTCCGGCCGATCCGATGGGAAGCCCGGCGAAAGAGCGGCAGGCCGCGCGGCGTCGGAATTCTTCTTCAGATTTGAATGTGGGATGCAGATTCGATTGTTGGTAGATTGGCAAACGTTTCCAATGCAGATAATGAAAGCAGAAGAGTTTGCAAAGGAACTCCAGGAAACGGATGTGCATTGCCATCCTCATTCTTCTCATTATTGTGGCAATCATTGTTGTAGGTGTACTGAAGCCATGGCAGACCAAGAACGGCGCGTAGTTCTCTCTTTCTCTCTCTCTACCAGAGTTTACTGTATAAATACGGAGGAAAAAAAACAAAAAAGAGTGTATTTGGAATTGATTTGGTTTCTATGAACTATTATGGTATTTATTCTTTGACTTGTGCATTGAGAACACGGGTTTGTACCTTTCCAGCTTGTAGTCTATTGCTTTGAATATTTATCAGGAAGTGTATTTTAGCATCAGGTCTCATGCTTAGAGTTATTCATCATTGGATCTGTTCTCGCTTCAATGTTATTGTTATTCACGATGATTGTGTAATACTGTAATTCACTAAGCAAAGTAATCATATTAGTTTTAGCATTTGTATTCTGCTATTTTAGTACTGATAGTTTATATTTTAGCACTGATAATTTATATTTTAGCACTACCATTTCTTTTTTTAGCACTGTTAGTTAATGATTCCATTGATATTTTAGCACTACCATTTACAAGCGTGTGATCACCACTTTTAATATTAAATTTGAAGCACTAAAACCATCTAATTGAATGATGAAGATGCGTTTTAAGTTCTCACGCACGAGAAGTATTAGAACGAATTCTCATTGAAACTCATCTATAGTACGTATTAATTAGCTAGTAGGAACATAATGTGATATTATTCTCTCTCCACATGCGTACATAGTATTAGTTAGGAATATTCCGTATTTTTATTAATCCAATCGCAATTCAATGATGAAATTACTTACAGTTACAGACAACATATAAATATTGTCCATGTCGGGCAAATGAATTCGAATTCTATCATTTCTTTTAATCAAGTCTGTCTCGTTGTACTTGGTTGGTATAATTTGTCTCCCCTAAATTATTTTACGAGCTGTTAGATAAAAGTGAAGTTTCTTCCAAACACGGCTAACAAATAATATCTATAATTTGTGTCAATTTTAATAAGTAGCTAGTGACGCATGCATGGTGACAACTCAAAACATAAGATCTTGTCATTGCCAAATAAAAATATTTGTCACTTGCTCCTTATTAAGTAGCAACATATATAGTACATCCATATTATTTCTTGGTAAAAATGATTGAGTATCATAAAGAATATCTTGGTAATAGAGTATTTTGCACGATGAATGCAGCATTTACAATAACAAATGAGTATTATAAAAAAAAATTGTTAACATGTACTTTAGCACTATTGTGATCTATTTTAGCATTGTTGTAACCTATTTTAGCATTACTGTAAACTGTTTTAGCACTATCATGTACTTTAGCACTACCGTGATCTATTTTAGCACTATTGTAACCTATTTTAACACTACTGCGAACTATTTTAGCACTTAGGTTGACGAAGCTGATTAAGCTGTTATTTTGAATTTTTCACTATCAATTTTATATTTGAAAATATATATCAAAATGTAGAAAGAAGAATTTTAATTTAAAGATTGTTTTCCCTCAAATCTCAAATATGTACGCATTTTGTATTTTAGCATCACAACTCACGATTATATATTAATATATCATTTTCAAGAATGCTGAAAATGGAGAGAACGTAGAATACATGCTTAGTTTTGTAAGTTCAAATCGCTCACTTATTACAAAACTAACGTGTGCCAAATTATCTCGATCGTCTCACAAATTAATGAAATCTTTTATTGCATATGGATATAGATCAAATATAGTATAGATGTGTTTATATATATAGATAGTAATGTATATATATATTTTTTAATTTTGAAATAAAATTGGCTATTCCCTTTTCTTGCTACGCAAGGGGGAGGTGAGATGAATTCTCCACTTTTCCGACTTTGATGGTAACAAATATGTAAACTTGATTTTCGATTACTCAAATTAAATGCGCTTTAACAAATTTAATTTGTGGTTCACCCTAACTTTATTTAATTAAGAATCCAGCTTACTTCACTAAATTCATAAGGTAAACACAACAATGTGTTCATGACTATTTTATAAATATTTTTTTAATATAAAATTTACAGCTATGTATTAAATTTTTAAATTATGTAATTTGTGATTTGATTGTAGATTTATTGTATTAGAATTAGAGCAATAGTTTTAGACTTTAGTATTGATATTTAATATTTTAGCACTAGTATTTTGTATTTTAGCACTTGTAGTATGTACTTTAGCATGTATGGTTTCTACTTTCTTTATTTGATATTTTTAGTATTGATATTTGATGTTTTAGCACTAGTGTTTTGTATTTTAGCATTGGTATTTCGTATTTTAGTACTGGTAGTTTCTTTTTTAGCACTAATAGTTTCTACTTTAGCATATATGTTTTCTACTTTGTTTATTTGAAAAAAAAAATTGTATTTTCTTCAGTTATATACTAAAATTTTAAATTGAGTAATTGGGATTGATGGTAGTATTATTTGTCTTAGCATTAGAATTTGTTTATATTTATAGGATTCATTTTTTCTTGTTTAGCACTGGTAGTTTGATTTTTATTGAAATTTCAAACAAAATGAAAAACTTTGAAATTAATAATATGGTGCACAAAATTATATTTTGATAATTAGTACACGGTTAAATTAAAAGAAAATTTATGCAACAAGTGCAATTTTTTAAAATAATTATAAAACCCTAAAATCCTTCCGAAATGCAAAATCAACAACTAGGTGCATTGCATCCCTAAAATCTGTCGGGCCACAAAGGAAGCCAACCAGCCGAAATCCACACCGCCAAAACCACCAGCACCGTCCATGATCTCACGAAGTTCTTCAAAGTAGGGCATTCCATGCAGCCTAAAGTCCCTCCACCGTGGACTCTCCTAGCGTCATAAAATTTGACAAAAAAAAAAATATTGTGTTAGGGTAGTAAAATTAAAATGTGAAAAATAAATCATACTTACAGTCTGTCCCACTCGGTTGAAATGCTAAAATATAAGATGACAGTGCTAAAACTCCAATCCAGTTGAATCACACATGGGACAAAAGTTTTGTATTTATAAAAAAGAAGCAAAATATGAAAGTCCTAAATCAACTACAATGTCAAAGAACATAATCTGAATGCTAAAATATGTTATCACAGTTCTAAAACTCTAAACTAGAGTGCTAAAAACAATTAAGGTTTTAAACTTTTATGTTTACAAAAAACAAACAAAAGATGAAACTCCTAAATCAATTACAATGATAAAGAACATAATGTGAATGCTAAAATATGAGATTACAGTGCTAAAACTCTAAACTAGAGTGCTAAAAGCAAAAGAACATTGTTTTATGCTAATGCTGAAGCATGTGTCATGCTAAAATAAGTCACGAGAGTGCTAAAAATTGAAACTCCTAAATCAAATTATAATGCCAAATAACATAATCTGAATGCTAAAATATGAGATCACACTGCTAAAACTCTAAATTAGAGTGCTAAAAAATAGAATCTGAATGCTAAAGTACAAGATGACAGTGCTAAAACTCCAATCTATACTTGTAAAACCAAGAAAATTTTGCAGTTGAATCACACATGGGACAAAAGTTTTATGTTTATAAAAAAGAAGCAAAATATGAAAGTCCTAAATCAACTACAATGTCAAAGAACATAATCTGAATGCTAAAATATGTTATGACAGTTCTAAAACTCTAAACTAGAGTGCTAAAACAATGAAGGTTTTATGTTTACAAAAAAGAAACAAAAGATGAAACTCCTAAATCAATTACAATGATAAAGAACATAATGTAAATGCTAAAATATGAGATCACATTGCTAAAACTCTAAACTAGAGTGCTAAAAGCAAGAGAACATTGTTTCATGCTAATGCTGAAGCAGGTGCCATGCTAAAATAAGTCACGAGAGTGCTAAAAAATGAAACTCCTAAATCAAATTATAATGCCAAAGAACATAATCTGAATGCTAAAATATGAGATGACACTGCTAAAACTCTAAACTAGAGTGCTAAAAAATAGAATCTGAATGCTAAAATACAAGATGACAATGCTAAAACTCCAATCTATACTGGTAAAACCAAGAAAATTGTGCAGTTGAATTACACATGGGACAAAAGTTTTATGTTTATAAAAAAGAAATAGCATATGAAAGTTCTAAATCAATTACAATGTCAAAGAACATAATCTGAATGCTAAAATATGTTATGGCAGCTCTAAAACTCTAAACTAGAGTGCTAAAAACAATGAATGTTTTATGTTTACAAAAAAGAAACAAAAGATGAAACTCCTAAATCAATTACAATGATAAAGAACATAATGTGAATGCTAAAATATGAGATTACAGTGCTAAAACTCTAAACTAGAGTGCTAAAAGCAAGAGAACATTGTTTCATGCTAATGCTGAAGCAGGTGTCATGCTAAAATAAGTCACGAGAGTGCTAAAACACAGAAGCATGCAGCATAAGGGCAAACGATTCTTGGCTATACAGCTACACGAAAAGCTTTAGTGGGTTTGCTGCAAAGCTGAGTGAAGCAGAGAGCAAGAAAATTGCTAATAACTTCACTAAACATAACATCACAAATTTGATTTTCCTCTACTTTCGCAAAATTAATATAAATATTGAAGCTATATATATGTTTCAGGCATGGAAGGGGTGGTCTCCGTCTTCCCTAACTCAAAAACCGGGCTGCACACAAGGCGATCATGGGAGTTCATGGGCTTACCTGAGAATGTGGAGAGAGCAGAAACAGAGAGTGATATAATTGTGAGAGTAATTGACAGTGGGATATGGCCTGAATCCCCAAGTTTTTCCGACAAAGGCCTCGACCCTCCACCCACAAAATAGAAGGGTATTTGCCAATCCTCATCTAACTTCACTGATTTTAGTTCGAAACTTTAATGTTCTTCGGTGGTTTTGGGATGATTTGAACGGTTGAATTCGATGATTTTTTTCCGGTTTCGCGTTAGAAAGCTCAAGCAGTTATGGTGGGAAGAAAGATTTTTGTCTGTAAACGTTTGAAAATCCGTATAGCTTCAAACTTCTGATTTTACCCTCTCTAAATTTCAGGGGCATTGAACTTCGAAAATATTACAATAATGCCACCGCCTTTTTTTAATTTTGGAACAAATCTTGACCGTCCAAATCAGATCAATTTGTGGCTGAGATTGATTCTCAGTTCTCACATAGGGTGTGGTTCCTTCTGGAACCCACCCCTATATATATATATATATATATATATATATGTTACTGTACATCATATATGCATGCTCCGAATATATATATATGTTGTAACTATAAATTTTAAAACTTACATTGCACGTCAAAGATTAATCCACTTTTTACCTGCTTTTTCATGGTTTGGGAATATAATATATATAATGTGTATAAAAAAATGGAAAATAATAAATACAAAAAAACACAGCATTAAATTCTTTTACTGACATTCTATTCCTATTATATAATGAAAGTAATTAATATGCATGAGATGTGGCTATACCAGCACCAGTACATATCAAATTCTATGAATACCTAAAAATTTAGGGAAGGAAAAGGTATATATTAATTTCATAATAATGCTATTATTTCATATATAATTCGATTCCTTAATTAATAATCTTCATATATTTGATTTATAGTGAATCAAAGGACAAATTATTTCATAATTCATACTCTTAATGCTTTCTTGTGATATTCTAACTCTTTAGATTTTTATGATAAATTTATTAATTTATATATACATATAAAAATATTATTAGGTTGAGTGGGAAAATTATTGTATACCCTCAAGTTTACGTCGATTGAAAATAAATGTCAATTTACTTCCTCAAGTTTACGTCGATTGAAAATAAATGTCAATTTACTTAATATTGTACGACTGGGTGAAATGTTTAGTTATTTTTGGATTGGTCTAATTTCCTTAGATGATCACTAATGAATCATAGTTTACCTCCTTAAAAGAGTACAATAAATAAATAAATAAATAATAGTGTGCTGTCAAGAGTAAACGCTAGGAAATAACATTTTCTTGAAAGAGAGAGAGAGAGAGCGCTAAGAATTAGCATGTACCTAAAAGCATTGACTTATTTTAATTAATTGATTTATTTTCCCTTTAAAAAAAGTATTGACTTTAATTACTTACTCACTAAACTATGACATATTCCCCCTCCCCCTTCTTAGGAAAATGAGTTATGTGCTATTTTTAGAATAAATTAAATTAGTTTCTTTATAAGAGCCTCATACGTGGAATGTGTGATTTCGTGATTGAAAACGTGTAAATTCAGATTTTTAACAATATTGAACTATTTCAATTGTATTTATAACTTCTTCGAAAATAAAATTGTATTTATAACTTCTTCGAAAATAAAATTGTATTTATAACTTGTATGAAATTTAGTTTAAAAGGTTAAACGACGAAGGGCTAAGGCCCAAAGCAAAAGGAAAAAGCTCACTCCATTAGGGGTCTCTCAACTTTTCCAAAATACACCAACTTAGTCGTAGTAAAGTAATTGGGAAATTTTTATTAAACAAATTATTATGCTATTATTATTATTATTATTTGGAAATGAAATGGTGAATATCATATTTCCATGTATATTATTACTATTAGTAGTAATTTAAGTTTGTTTCCAATTTCCATCTTTGGCAGTTCTCTCTCATCACCATTTTACCAAAATTGTGCCCCTATTTGTATTTGTATTTGTATTTGCATTTGTATTTCTATTTCAAAATCAAATAAAATCAAATCAAATTCCTCACAACGTCAAACAAGTTTCAACGCTTTCCCCTCGGAAGAATCCCAATTTTTACACACAGTTCACACACTTGTTCCCCCGCCCAGAATAGGAATTAATATTACCAATCATATTTCGTCTGCGTTGTTCCATAAATTTGACGATCGTAGACTCTCTTTTCTATCACGGAAAAGAATATTGAATGTTGTTATCCGATTTTTCGTCGGCATTGCCGGAATTTCTTTGAAACCGAGTTTCGATTAGGGTTTTGTATCAGATTACTTGATCAACTATTTCGTTCTCAAGCTTTTTTTTTGGGGGTAGGGTTGGGTGGCTCTTTATTAATATCTTTTGGGGATTTTAGGAAGTTCGGTATTGAATTTTCTGAGTTATTTGTTTTTAATACAATTTATTGCATTTTGTTTCTAAAGTATATATAGTATACATAAAGTTGACGCCTATAACTTCTTTTTTCCACATTAGGGTTGGATTCTGTTTTCTGCGGAAGAAAAACTCCATTTGTTTGCTTCAAACTACATTTTTGTTGGTGGGTTGTGAAGAAAGAAAGGTTGGCTCAATATATATATATATATAAAGAAAAGTCGTTGGCCCCTCTTTTCTTGGTGTAAGGTTTAGTTTGTGTTTTAGAGAAGGTATTAGTGTATGGGAGAACATGAAGGATGGGCTGAGACAGTTGAGCCATTGCCTAATGGGCTCTTAGCCAGGGCGGGCCCTGTTATGCGGGCCCTCGATACAGAGCGGTGGATGAAAGCAGAGAAGCGGACTGCAGAGCTCATTGCCTGCATTCAACCCAACCAGCTATCTGAGGAGCGCCGGAATGCCGTTGCAGATTATGTGCAGCGGCTTATCATGAAATGCTTCCCATGTCAGGTCGTTGGAATGATTGTTTCGTTCTATTTCGTAGTCTTGCAACTGCAATTCTGTTTCTTTTCAATTCACGCGCTAAATGCAGTCTTGCATAATTGGCTATATAACACTTGAGTTTATATAAAGATCTAATCCTTGTCCAGAATGTTGTTTGTGTGTGGCTAGTCTTTATCTTGCAGCATCTTCTCTTTTGTATTTTCTCCCAATGCAAAAGTATCTACATAAGATCGATGAGTATTGGTGGAACTAGGATGCATCTAATTAATATTGGTTTTAAACCATTTGTTGATGTAATCAATACATGTTCTCTGGATCCAGGATACAGTACAATTGAGCATGCGATGATGATGTGAGTTACTGAAATATAACTTCAATTCATTATCCTACTGAGTGGGTCCCCGTCCTAAAAAAAAATGAACTTTACTAGAATACATCATGAGAATCCGTGGAATTATCAAAATGCGGAATTTAATTTGATCTTATGATTCAAATGAACAGTTTTTCTAGATGGGAGGTGCAATAATATTTGATGTTGAATGAATAGAGATACGGGGTATAAGATATCATGAAACTCAAGGTGATTGGTAAATGTCTCTGAGAGCCGTGGAACTACATTTCCGTAATGTAACTTTCTTTCTTTTATGATTATGACAAAATATCATTTTGGGAATGTCCTTGGTTTTCTGTAGTAATATCCATAGTGTGTCCTTCTTCTAGGTCTTTTTTGACCATCTGCCTGTTGTCACAACAGGTCTGTACCTTTGGTTCTGTCCCCTTGAAGACTTATCTACCTGATGGAGACATCGATCTGACTGCTTTCAGTCAGAATCAGAATTTGAAAGATACATGGGCCAACCTGGTTAAAGATATTCTTGAGAGAGAG
The DNA here is from genome assembly GCA_026008535.1 of Perilla frutescens. Classification (NCBI taxonomy): domain Eukaryota; kingdom Viridiplantae; phylum Streptophyta; class Magnoliopsida; order Lamiales; family Lamiaceae; genus Perilla; species Perilla frutescens. The sequence continues at coordinate 37,790,188 of BRKX01000002.1, read as the reverse complement.
GAAAAAAATGAAAATGCTGAGTTTCATGTGAAGGAGGTTCAGTATATTCAAGCAGAAGTATGCCCTCTTTAAAATCCTCAGATTCTCTGATATTTTTTGTTTGTCTCTGTTCTTAATAATTGATGTATCTCCCTTATCTAAAACAAATTAAAAGAAAAATTAAGTCTTGTCTTTGTTTGGATATTTATTCTTGTCCTTCTCTTTTCTCAACTCTCTAAATCTTGCTCGCTACCTGCATTATAATTGTTTGAATGTCTTGTATGACACATGGAATAGAGGAGTCATGAGGGAGGGGGGATTTAATTATCTATTCTATTTTTCCCTGGATGGTCGTTGTGAATCTTCCAGAGTTCCTGATATGTTGCTGGATAGAGGTGGATATTGAATGACTTTTCCTTTTTTTCTTAGGGACTTGTCACCATTTGTTAAATGCAGCATTCAGTATAAGCAGCAAATGAGCATAACTTTTGCGTTGGCCCTAAATATGTGGCATGTGAAGACAGTTGAATGCTATGTCAATATATAAGGTTCTATCAAGATGGAACTTGTTATTGATTTCTAGGGATCAGTATTGTGCTGAACGATTTTCTGTTCATGTGGGCTTAAGTAGTAGTTGCCTTTTGTATTGATAATAATTTTATGCTCCATCTTCTGTCTCAGGTAAAGATAATTAAATGTCTTGTGGAAAACATTGTTGTGGACATATCTTTTAACCAAGTTGGTGGGTTATGTACACTCTGTTTCCTTGATGAGGTGAATAGTTTCTTATTAACTAATAGAATTTTTGCAGGACAAGTTCTTATGACATTTATATCCTTACGAAAAATAACTTGTTGTCTCACCACAACTTTTCATGTTTGGTTCCATAGATTGATAATCTGATAAATCAGAATCATCTGTTCAAGCGTAGTATTATATTGATCAAAGCATGGTGCTATTATGAAAGCCGGATATTGGGTGCTCATCATGGACTCATATCTACTTATGCCCTGGAGACTCTAGTTCTTTACATCTTTCATGTGTTCAACAATTCCTTTCATGGACCACTTGAGGTGACTTAATTCTTTTGTCTGTCTGTAGCCAGATTGTTTTCTTTCTTGATTGTTCTTCTGAGCACGTATGTGAAACTTGCAGGTACTATATCGTTTTCTAGAGCTCTTTAGCAATTTTGACTGGGACAATTTTTGTGTTAGCTTATGGGGACCTGTACCCATGAATTGCCTACCTGATGTAACTGGTATTGAATTATCAGAATTTTTGTTTAAGTATAATGCATGGCTGTATAACATTATTTTTCCTTGATATACTGTCTTGTTTGCTCTATTTTGCAGCGGAACCTCCTAGAAAGGACAGCGGAGAGTTGCTACTTAGCAAGTTGTTTCTTGAGGCTTGTAGCTCTGTGTATGCTGTTTTCCCTGGTGGCCAGGAAAGTAATGGACAGCAATTTGTTTCCAAGCATTTTAACGTAATTGATCCTCTACGAGTGAGCAACAACCTTGGACGTAGTGTTAGTAAAGGTAAGCTTGTATTAGTTTTAAGGTTTATTTTTTCTCAAGTTTGTACTCATCTTTGCTCTTTTTTACATGTCTAAGCTGCATATGCATGCTCCATCCTCTTCTTTTGCTGTTATTTATTATTATTAAAATATTAATTTGGTGCATGGAGGCTTTGCTCGTGGATAGTCCAGTCCTAAAATCTGTATTTCTTCCGTCTGGAACTTGTCCTAACTCCTAACAATAAACTTACTGTGTCATTGACGAAAGAGGCCGCTGGATGATGAGGCCCATGAGGGTCTTTTTCTTCTATAGGCTTCAGGTCTATAAGCACAATCTGACATTATACTTTGTAATGTTATGTATAGTTTGCTTATTATCATGCTTAAAGAAATTGATTCTTTTAAATTCTTTTGTTGTGCAATGATGGCCTCCAGTAGTGGGAAATGTATTGATATTCATTTTCCCAATCTCATTGAAATTCATGGAAATTTTCCAGGTAATTTTTTCCGTATACGAAGTGCATTTGCCTTTGGAGCTAAAAGACTGGCAAGATTACTTGACTGCCCAAAAGAAAACTTAACTTTTGAAGTTAATCAGTTCTTTATGAATACATGGGAGAGGCATGGAAGTGGTCATCGACCTGATGCACCAGGAGTTGACTCATGGCGCTTGAGATTGTCAACTCCAGATAGCCCTCATGAGAGTGGGAAAAAGGTAAAAGAAAGCTCTAATGCTCATGGGGTAGAGGTTGAGGATACTCATACTCATGGTGTTTCCTATCAACAGGGTGAAAACTCATCTAGGATGTTGCCCATGACAAGTAAATTGTCTTCAGCTTCTCGCTTGCTCAGCTTAAAAAGTCAATTCAATTTAAACATCTTGCAGGTCACTGATCAATTCGGAAGAGATACTGTTCCTGATCAGGTTGTACCTAACGATAAGCTTCATAGAGATTTGAACGCAGATCATTCAGTAACTGACATTGAGGGAAGGCTTCTTTTTGCCCGAACACACTCCAGTCCTGAATTGACTGATAACTATAGTGATGTCTCATCTCAAGTACAACGTAGCAGACAAGGAGAAACTACAGATGCTCATTCTAGTTATTGGAGGAAGAATATTGGATCAGAGAGTTTGGTTAGCCACAGCAATGAAGATACAGTGGCAAGATCTCATCAAAGTCTTGATGCTGCTGATGTCTTAAGTGAAGAATTTTCAATCTCCTCTGGAGCACAACTGATGCACCAGGAAGATCAAGATATTGTGAACATGATGGCATCTGCTTCACTTCAAGGCTTCAATGGCCAAGTTCATGTTCCTTTTAATCCGACGTCGGGTCATCCGCCTTTCTCTATCCCGCCATCCTTTCTTGCTTCTATGGGGTACACTCAGCGAAATTTTCCAGGATTTATTCCTACAAATATTCCTCTGATGGACCCATCATTCTCACATGTACAATTTCCTCATAGCTTGGTTTCACCCCAATTGACTCATTATTTCCCTGGCATTGGGCTCAATCCACCTGAAGATTCAATTGAACGAAGCAATGAAAATTTTGGTTGTATGGACTCTGTAGGGGCCAATAATGACTTTTGGCAGGAGCAAGATACTGGATCCTCTTGTAGGTATGAGCTTGAGAATGGTAATTTAGACACACTCCAATCTGATGAAAAACCACCAGCGTCACTGTCTGGTTTAAAATATGTTCCTCCCCAGTTTCGAGTAACTGCCTCTAGCAGTGCCAGAGTTCAGCACAAGCATCCGAGGGAAAAGTGTGGAGCAGGGAGGGAAAATATTGATAGTTCTCTGGTCAAGGATATAAATATTAGTGAGGTTTACACAGAAGAAAAACCAGGCAGTTCAAGGTTCTCTTCAGCTGCTCATAGTAATTCTTTGAGAAGTAGAACTTCTTCAGAGAACTCCGGGGATGGATCATCAGTGAAGGCACTTAATTCTACGAAAGAAAAAAGGAGTAAGAAAATTCCTACAGATCTAATCAGCAGCCATGGAAAAGGAAAAGTTATGTCTGAGCACGCATCAAATGACACGGATGATGACCAGGAATGGGGTTCATTATTAAATTCGGAGACTGAAATCATTGAAAGGAACCCTGGGTCTGAGCCAGATGCTCCTTTGCATGTCTCTAGGCACCATATACCTGACTTTGAAGTTGCTCAGACTAGTGGATCAGAGCCAATGATGCCCTTTGCACCAGTGCTCATAGGTCCTGGATCAAGGCATAGAATGAATGACAATTCTGGGTTAATTGCATTCTATCCTACTGGGCCACCAATCCCTTTCCTAACAATGCTTCCGGTTTATAACATTCCGCCTGAGACAGGTACATCTGATACATCGAGTGGCCATTTTGGAGGTCATGAGACCATGAATGATAGTGAATCTATAGTAAACTTTAATCCCAAAGGATTTGATCAGTTGGAGGGGTTAAATTCCTCAAATTCTTTAATAGGTATATCAACTAACGAGCTATCAAAAGAACGGAAGGCTGATATTCTCAATAGTGACTTTGTAAGCCATTGGCAAAGTTTACAATTTGGAAGGGTCTGTCAGAATCCTCGGTACCAAGGGCCTTTAGCATATCCTTCACCTGTAATGGTTCCACCTGTTTATGCCCAGGGTCGACCTCCATATGACAATCCAGGTAGACCGCTTGCGACCAATGCAAACCTGTTCTCTCAGCTTATGACAAACTATGGCAACCGTATGGTTCCTGCTGCTCCTCTCCAGTCGGTTTCTGGTAGACATCCCAATATGTATCAAAGCTACATGGATGATATGCCAAGATATCGAAGCGGGACCGGAACTTACTTGCCTAATCCTGTAAAAACTCAAAACTGGTTCTTATGAGGATTTTAATTTTCTTCTTCTCTTATAATTTTCTCTGCATATGTATGCTCTCATTACAGGAATAGCTAGTATATTGTGAGCTTAGGGACTATTTTAGGTTTTTCTCAAAGAGCCTGCTTTAATTTGAAGTTACTCAATCAAATCAATATGTTTTTTGTATTAGTTTTTTTGGGAAAGAGGACTAGTCATTAAGTTACTTGGGGTTGTTTTGGCAAAAATTCCTACTTCCATGATTTACTTCCTAGTGGGATGTGAGTTAGCTGCACTTCCTTGTTGCTTCTGAGGAGGCAGAATTTGGATTAACTTTTGGAAATAGGGATAAATTCTGCTTTTGGCAAGTCCTTGGTTTGGCTTCGATGGCTGCACAAGATTCTTCTAAAAAAAGTATCCTTGTCACGCTTTAGCACTTCCCATTTAGTATAATATTTTAACCGTTTCTGTTTTCATTGTTTCAGAAGGTTTCTGGTCGGGAGCGTCACTCATCGGGAAACAGAAGAGGGAACTATAACAATGACAGAAATGATAACTTCAGTGACAGAGAGGTGAACTGGAATGCTAATTCAAAACCAAGAGCAGCACGTAGTCACAGCAGAAACCAAACTGAGAAATCAAACTCTCGAACAGAGCGTTTCTCTCATGGGGAGGGTCGAGCTGACCGTTCTTGGAACTCCTACAGGCACAACTCAATCCCTTCTTATCAGTCTCAGAATGGTCCTATGCATTCAAATTTTGGGCAAGATGGTCCTCAAAATGTGGCATATAACATGTACCCTTTGGCAGCCATGAATCCTAATGGAGTTTCAAATGGATCATCTGTTCCACCGGTTATGATGCTGTATCCATTCGATCACAACGCAACCTACGTTTCTAATAATGAACAGCTTGAGTTTGGTTCTCTTGGTCAAGCAGGCTTGCCCGATATAAATGAGCAAAACGATGGAACTCGAGCCAGGGCATCTGAGGATGGTAGATTGCATGGGAGCTCTGCACACTGTTCCTCACCAGATCAACCATCTTCTCCTCACCAACATAGGTAATGGTTTGCTGAATTATTAGTGTAATTTTTACCCCAAAAGTATAAGGGTGTCGAATCACTTCTAAACAAAACTGAACAGGCTTAAATCATTTGCTGTCCAAGATAAGTTAGGGATGACTAATTTGTCATCTGGTTTACAACACTTAGCTCATCGGTGCTCCCCGGTTTATATTTTGTGAAAGACTTGGCACAAACCACTAAATGAGAAATGCCACTTGACACTACATACACTTGTGATTTTGCAAATAGCCAAAACAATGAATTCTCGCGGAAGGGATGAGCTGAACTCCATAATCATTATACGAATAATAGCCCTATCAATTCCTGGATAAGATTATATAGAGGTGATTGCTTGCTTTTGAGCTGGATATGATCTATATTGGTAGCTGTCATTAGAAGCGTGATATCTGTCTAATCAATCACCCCCTGTTAAATTAATATTCCACATATGAATCGCACTATTGAAATAAGGCTAGACTTGTAATAAGATTTTGTGTGGTCTTTACATCTCCTCAAAGAAATAGGAATAGTTGAGCTGCTCAAAGAAGCTGATGTGACTAAGCAAGAGCTGCATCAATCTGTTAGGTTTTTTGGATTTTTTATTTATGCATTGGCTTATATCTATGGTCAGACACCCTTTTCAGATAAATTCATAAATTTTGTTGGAAATGTTGTGGTCATGGATCTTTCATCTCTTAGCAGGAGGGTTCGATGATGCGTTCAGCTATAAGGTCATTAAGGAACATCCAGTTGAAGGATGAGGCTATTCCACATTCTAAATATGGGAGTGACAGTTATGGCTCGATTGAGTGCAGCTCCCCCTAATTTTGCTAGGCTTGTACCTCATGTCTCAATAGTTTTGCTCAAGAATTGCCCTCACTCATCAGGCGTCATTCGTGTATGTAGAATATATATATATATATATATATATATATATATATATATATAGCCAACTTCTGACCATCATCGACTTGGGAAACCTGGACACTGGAGTACTAGTTGCTAAGACTTTTTGCCTTTTGTGGTCTTCTTCTGTCATAGGCCCCAACACATTGTAATCTCAGTGATCTGGAGTTAGAGTTTCATTCAATAACTTTTTTTTTTGGTTATTTTCACCATAGCTTATCATAGGATTTTTTTTATCAAAAAAATATCCTTGTATCAGCCTCATCCGACTCTCGTGTGCCATGGCAGCACTGTGTAGCATTAATATCAATGTCAGATCAATTTTGGATGGCAAGAAATCTCTCTTATAAATAATCTCACTTAAATCTCACTTATAAATAATCTCACTTACATTTATAACTTCATTGACTTCTCTCATGTAGTATGTTTCTTATTTTGCTTCATAAATCGACATAACAAGCAGTCCGGACATGAATTCTATCAACACTTTCTCTGTTTGCATTTCAACAAAAGAATAAGCATTTTCAATGTCTCCTTAGACGAAAAGCTTAAGCTACTACAGTGTGTTAAAAGGAATTTCCTGCTGAAACCTAGGGATTGAATTTACATTTCATTACAACCTACGAATCATACCAAGAATTCAAACGTTCACTAAAATTTAGAATGTTTTGGTCAGTCTCCTTGAAATTCTACCACAAAACTTGAAAGATAATATGATAATTCATCTTCATATCTACTTCGATCTCAATCCAGGTATGTTCTTCAGACCCATTTTGCCAAGGACTAGCTTCGGAATGGCTGGAGGGTTGTCGAGACACATGCTCCGACTAAACTCATTTGCAAGTTCCACAAGTCTATATTTGTCTCGACCGACACTTTTGTTGGAGTTGTAGTAGCCAAGCCACGCCTGGTATGCTGATTCTTTGCTCTTCATCTCTACGTGAGCTAAGGCGCGTTCAACCTGCAATGCATACAAACAAGAACAGAAACTTAACAATAGTGAAAATTGTGTCCAAAAGTGTAAAGAAAAGGAAAAGGCATCAATTCTATTTCAGTTCAATGAAATTTATGTTTCATGTATTAGGATTAGATTCCATCTTCAAATGGTTCTAAAAGACTTAGTTGTTGAAAGAGTAACAGCAATTTTATTTCATGGTCACCTTTTTAGTAGTATCTGGATCGACCAATGGTTCAGTTGCTTTTGATATTGGTAAGTCCTTAATAGTAGACAAGAAGAATTCTTCCCAAGGTGCCAACATCAAGATGCCTTGCCCTTCTTTTCCTTTTCGTCCAGTTCGACCCAGTCGGTGAATATACTGCTGTTTGTCCGCTGGAACACCAATCTACACAGAAGCAATGACAGTCAGTCCACATATGTTTGTGGATGCTTATGTCAGTAGATCAAATGGAGCTCATTTGTTCACAGAAGATGGTTGATGACCCCTTCAGCCATCAATGATAACATAAAACTGGAAAAAAGGGATCAAGTAAATGAATAACCTGTACAACGAGGGTCACATCAGGATAATCGACACCACGTGCAGACACATCAGATGTCACAAGAATCAGACCAGTTGACTTCCTAAATTCTTCTGAAACTCTCGTCCTATAACTTTGGGGTTTCCGAGAATGTATCTCTCTGACATTCAACTTAAGCTCACTGAGAAGCTCAGCAACAAGCTTTGTCATCATTGCAGTTGTGCAGAAAACAAGGACCTGTTACAAAGGAAAAGGACGGTGGCATCACATTGACAGAGAAATATTCATGTGGATTTTATAACGACCAAGAGAGAAGTGTTATCCGGCTTCCAATGTCCAAAACCTCAGGGGTTTCACGGACAGCATATCGATGCCATTCCACAACATCCCCAATTTTAAAGAATTGTTGGAGATCTCCATCTTATAAGGACTTTCGAGTCCTGCACTATTTGATGTCGAATTTATTTTTTTATTCACTCTAGGTTCTTCAAAGAACTTCAAGGCCTTCCTACCCTTAACCAACAAATCTTAATTCCTAGAAGAGAATTGAACACTCATGGTATTTCTGTACTTGTTCTTCTAATTTCTAATTTGATTTGAGGAATGCCTGTGGCAGAATCAGGATGCTAAATAATAATACTGTGACGTTCAAGATATAGATGGATTTGGATACCTTGAAGTTAACGTCGTCTGCAATATGCTCTTTTAGCAAGGTGTAAAGAAGGGAAAAGTGTTTGTCCAAAGGAACAACTAGGTGTGTCTGCCTGACCTGAAAGATTTTAATATCACAAAGGATCACATCTCTGAAGAACAAACTGCATATATAGTAAAAAAAAAAAAGAATAGTTGGCCCCAACACACCTGTGAATGTGTATCTTCACTTCCTTCCTGTACTGTGTTTATGAATTCATGGTCCCTTTTCAAAGCAATATGGCAGATTTGACGAACCTACATTACTAAAGTTCAGAATTCACCAATTTATAAGGGACCACACGTTAGGATAAATATTACCTCTTGTGGAATTGTCGCAGAAAATAGAAGTGTTTGTCGCTGTTTTGGAACAGCAGCTATTATTTTCTCTATGTCTCTACGGAATCCCATGTCTAGTAAATGATCAGCTTCATCAAGGACCAAAACTTTAACTCCCATCAAACGAGTAGCAAATCCAGATGTATTCTCTATATGATCCTTAAGCCTTCCAGGTGTAGCCACAAGTATCTGCAAAATGAATAAATTCATTAACCACGAAAGCTGGAAAACATCATATGCTCAACAAACTACAATGGTAAGTAGCAAAAGCGCGATATCTGAATTGATTCTCTTTCACAATTATGTGTCGACTAAAAAGTAATGCCAGCTTAATAATCAAAACTAGGCAAGGGGCATAATGAGGTATCACATCGACAACCAATATATATTTCATGAAGTTCTAGCTCCATCAATGAATACTGAAATTAAAAACTCAGGCCACTTCATAGACTCAGCCCTAAACGAAAAATACAGTATTTAATGTAAATGCGAGCTCGTGTATTTGTGCAATTATTTGCTACAGTCTTCGACCTTGCAAAGCAGGTTATTACATTGTATTTTTCTTATATGCCTGAGAAGCCAAAGAAACCCTTCAAACCCATATGCAAATATTGAACCAGTGACGGATGGATCATTAGATAGAATCCTAAAAGCTCTTTGCATTACATGACCAATTGGGGGATCATCTGAATTCCATAGAGCTTCTGATTTAATCCTAGGAAGATTAAAACCATGATAATTAAATCAAAAGTTAACACCACCAGTAATGAAGCAAATTACCTGGCATGGATTGGCTTGAATTCTTTTTTGTTCCAGTGTTAACCGGGTACCTCCTATGACAACTTGAACACCAATAGACGGATGATACTTCAACAATTTGTTGGCCTCAGAAGCAGCTTGACTAGCAAGTTCTCGGGTTGGGCAAATAACAAGCACAAATATTGAAGGCCTTTTTTGATCCCGAGCAACAGGGGGTAAATTTGCTACAATTTCAATTGCAGGAAGCTGGAATTGACACAACAATTATAAACATTGCGAAATTTTCAGCATTTTCTACTATCATTATAAAATGACATAAAAATCCAATTCGATAGCATTATTATAAACTTTATAATATACAGAGAAAAATGTGCATCACATTCACTATTTAGAACAATTATCATTAATACAGAGGAATTGGAGCAATAAGCCAAAAAAAAACATTTACCAAAAAAGCTACAGTTTTCCCTGTGCCGGTTTTTTGCCTTGGCCAGCACATCCTTACCTGAAACAACACAGATCATTAGACACTACCGATCACGAAATACAAAAATAATACAAAATGACTAGGATCCAAACGAAGAACCTGACTGAAGAAGATTCCTGGAATAATTCAAGAAACGGGAATGGGTGGGTTAACCGTAACTTAAATGGTTACAACCTGACTATAGGGCGGAAAATAATTTTTAACTTTTGGACCCAAATATCCATAGGATGTTTGGGAAACATGATCAGCCTGAGATTGTATATTGTGCTCATGAATGTATTCATAAATCTGCAATATAAGTGTGCAAATACATCTGGTAAAATCAAAACCCAAACACATGTATGGTCCATGGACATTATTTTAAGTTAAAAAGAACCAAAAATAACAAATAGTTACACTTTCAAATTAAATTTATAAAGAATCTCACCAAACATGAGAAAATTCTTTAATTTAAGAATAGCATTATTCGGAGTGTTTGCTTAGGTTTCGACTAGAAATGAATATAATAGTATACAAAATAGGCAATAACTGGCTAATCATAAAGACCCCTTCTATTTATTGTTAAAAATAATTTCAGTTCGTGGGTATTTCCAGGCACGTGCAGAATCATAATAACGTAACTTCTGAAGGTTCTGTCTACCTTTCAAAACGACAGGCAGTGTTGCCTCTTGCACCATAGTCATCTTTTCATATCCAGCATCTTTGATTCCTTTAAGCGACAAGGGTGAGATGGAACATTGATCAAACCTGTGGATCATACCCATGCACAACTATTAGAGCATATCTATAATATATATTTTATTGGAAAAATGTTTCAAACACTACAAAAATGATTGATAAGTTAATGTCTGAGGTCTGATGGAAATTTCATTTGCTAATTATTTTGAGAAAATCAAGATTTTGTTCTGCAATTATCCTGGATTTTAACCTCCCAATTGATGTACTTCTTGAATCCACACTTGTTACCATATAATACAATTTAGAATACCAAAAAAAAACAGACAACTAAGCTGGGGGGGGGGGTTCTCTTTATAATGGAACACTACTAACTCAATTCTACTTAACACCAAGTCTTCCCCTCTATTTCAGATTTTCCCAATTGACAACATTTTTTTACACGATCCATGCACACAGCACATTACCACAATGACATTAGAGTTTCAATTCATATGATTTGCATTCAATCATTGTGTTCTTCATTCTCATAAAAGATCATCTGGAATCTGGATAAAGGAAGCATGTATGCGCTATGCACAAGTACAACTGCGAGCCTTTAGAACTCACCTGCTCTCACTAAGGTAGGAATCATTTTGTTGGGATGAGCTCTCAGGAACTTTGGAAGAAAGTCGACCTTTCTCAGGCTCAGCTCTTACCACATCCTCATCTTCGTCCTCTTCCTCTTCCTCCTCCTCCACATCCTCGTCCTCATCCTCTTCATCTGCTTCATCGCTGTCAATTAATCCCTTAAAACTCGTATACCCCTTATCATTTTCCTCCTCCCCTTCCTCCTCATCCTCCTCCTCCATATCCTCATCATCTGTAACAGCAATCCCTCTTCTTTCCATCCCTCGCCCTCCTCCCCTCATGGACAAACCACCTCGATCACCACTTCTTGCTCCTCTATTTCCATATGATCTTCCCGATCCTCTCTCACTCTGTCTGTTCTCACTTCTCTCTCCATTCCCCCTGCTCACATAGCCATTACTACGCCCTCTCCCCCTGCTCATGTAGCCACTATTACGCTCTCCCCTCTCCTCCGAAAAACCACCAAACTTCCCACCTCTACTAAATTTACTCGACTCACGCCCCCCACCTCTTCCCCTAAACATACTACCACTAGACTCGTTACGCTCTCCCCTCTCCTCCGAAAAACTCCCAAACTTCCCACCCCTCCCACCCCTACTAAATTTACTGGACTCACGCCCCCCACCTCTCCCACTAAACATACTACCACTAGACTCATTACCATTATTCCTCCTCCCTGTAAAGGGCTCGCTTGACCCGCCACCCCGGCCACCCCGGCCTCCCCTGCCATCACGGCCGCCCCGGCTACTCGTAAAGTTGGAATCTTTATCATATCCGCTGTCTCTTCTTCTCTTTCCAGCTCCATCTCCTCTACTAAATCCCCCACTCCTCTTACCATCATCATCATTCTCACTATCACTATACACCCGTGTTTTCTTGAATGAATCCGATTTCAACCCACCAACCCAGTCACTCAAGTCAGCCTCATCCTCAATCAAACTCCTGGATGATCCAGCCCGCGCGCCCGGCCCGATGCCCGAACTCATCCTATCCCGTCCCGAACGAGTTGAGAGTCTGCTAGTAAGAAATGGGAGCGGGGTAAGAGCTTGAACTCGGACAAACAGCAACCTCCTCTGCAAATTAGCGGGCCTGAAAAAATGACACTGCAGCTTGTGAGGAAAAACTTCACACAAAATGGGTCTCAAACTGGGGTGAAATGGGGAAATTCTGGATGTCATGATACCAGATAGGGGCGGCGAGAAGCGTATATTGGGAATCTGAAAAGTGTTTTCAGGGAAATGAAGAGAGATAAATAGGGTTTAAGCTTTGCCTTCACAGTTCACCCATTTCTCATGGATAGAATCTGTTAGGGTTTAAGCCTGCATGATGCATCTCCATCTTCAAAACGACATCGTTCGCAAGTCCATGGCTGCTGGCCGGGCCTTGTTACCGAATAATGGGCCTACTCCTCTTAACTTTATGGTTTCGACATTATTAATGAATTTTATCCATTCATATTTTATGATATAGGAAATTTAGATCGTAATTTAAGATTAAAAAATCAAATGTTTTGATTATTCCTATTATAAAATTACTACACGGATCATTTATGGAACATTGATAACTAATTTATTATAAATGTAAAAGGAAAACAAAATACATGAATTCTTTAAGCCTATTAAATTTTCATGTTTCAAATTGATAGATAATATATTTTTCGGATTTTAAATCAATAAATTTTTTTATTTCTTTTTGTCACAGTTACAAAAATCGCTAGGCGTTAGTCGGGCCCTGGCCTAGTGCTTAGACAGAACCTAAACGGGTTTTTAATTTTAATTAATTTATTTATTTTTAGTCTATAAATTTTGCAATTTTCATTTAATATAACATTTCAAACAAAGTATTCAAAGTTAAAATCATCCAAAAGTCTAAATAAAGGAACATTCAAAGTTAAAATCGTCCTAAAGTAAAAAAATAATATCCGGAGTTCAAATCATCTAAAATTCGAAAGAAAATGACATTCAAAGTTCAAACAGTGAAATCTTCCAACCAACGATTTCAATCCCATCTGGGTCGTGTTCATTCTTATTTTTCCTATTTTCCATACGTTTACTTCTTCTCGTAATGTGTGTTATGTTTTCTTGTTTTTTCAGTTGGATGTTAGAATTTGAACATTAGTTAACTGTTAAAAAATAGAAAAATAATTAAAATTAAAAAAAAATCATCCTTCTATGCATCGCCTAGCTCTGTCTAGGGCCCCACCCAGTACGCACCTAATGCGCTTTGCCTAACGAAAATTGGCAAGGTAAACGATCACCTAGCGTATAGGCTCTGCTTAAGATGCCTTTTACAACGTTGTTGTTGTTTGTAATTGTAGCTATTGGCATATGAGTGCACATATAATATTCTAGCATCACTTGTGTTGCTGTATTTTGTTTTCATTAAATATATGTCATGAATCACTCTCACTCTATTTTATCGTAAAAAAAAATAAAAAATATATATATATAATTAATTTGCGATTTATTAAAAAATTGAAAACTTGCTTAAATTGTTACGAGTTTTTTTAAAATGGTCCCAGTTGGTAGGCCATCTCTTGTCTCCTACTAGCAAACTTTAAAATCAAAATGTGGTAACCGTAATAAAATATATAGTATTCTTATTATATCCCTTCTCGTCCCACTTTGTATCAATTTTCAATAATATTTATATATTTATCGAATTTACAAATTAGATGTCATAATTTTTTTATTAACTGTTCATTGTTGTTATATTATAGTTTGCCATGTATTTTATTTTTAGTACTTCAAATGCGTTTTTTTATTTCATTTTGCAGTTTGTCATATTTTAGTTTTTATTTTTAATATTGTTTAGGTAATTTTGTGGTATCAGGTAAGTAATGTATTCATATTTTCATTACTTTGAATGTGTTCTTTGTTCTAGTGTTCTTACAAAAAATAAATATATAAAGTAAAACATCTATAATAAAAAAAGCATTATTAAAATACTAAATTATAGTTTTAAAGAACTCACGCAGGATTTACGTGGGTCAACGCACGGGTCAACCCTGACCCGACCCGTCCCGCCCAAAAAAAAAAATCGTCAAAAATAGTATTATTCTTAACACTAAAAAGTATAATTTCGAAGTACAAAAAGTATTATTGCGAAATACAAAAAGTATTGGGCGTGCAACTTGTCCTATACGAGTTTCTTTAATTCAAATTATGATTTATTTCATCTCAATTAATCTTTAGAGCTTAGGGGTTTGTGGTTTAGGGTTTAGTGTTTTTTTAAGTTTTTTTAAGTTTTTTTTAGGATTTTTTTTGGGGGGGGGGGGGGTTTAAGGTTTAGTATTTTTTTGGGGTGTTTTTAGGGATTTATTTTTTGTGTTTTTAGGGGTTTATTTTGTGTTTTCTAGAGGTTTTTTTTAGGGGGTTAGGGGTTTATTTTGTGTTTTTTAGAGTTTTTTGGGAGTTTTTAGGGGTTTATTTTATGTTTTTAAAGGTTTATTAATTTCATTTTAGGATATAAATTTATATTGATTTCAAATAAATTAAATCAATTCATTTGAATTTTAGGATTCACTAATTGTATTTTAGGGTATACAAGTTTGGGGGGGGGGGGGAAACACACAAAAAAACGGAAAAGAAAAAATAAAAAATAATTGAAAAATAATAAAAAAAATATAAAAAAAATAATGCAGGCGCGTGTACCCCACACTCCGCGCGTGGCCCTCGCGCGTGCAAAAATGGGCCTTTTTTTAGCTGGGCCGATCTGGGTGTTGGGTCGGATCGTCTGATGGGCCGGCCCATCAGACTAATGTACAAGAGAGTCCCCAATTTTATTTCATTCGCAAATTCTCATATACACTAAGAAGCTGATTGGTATGGATGAATGAAATGACCATTTCCATGTCTATTTCCATTCTTGTGATTGGTACGCCCTAACATCGGGAATCACCATTCCCGAAGGAATCGCTATTCCCAAAAGTAAGAGAATAGCCATTCCACTCATCCCCATGAGGTTATCTATTCCCAATGAACCAAAAAATTAATATATTATATATTTACACATAATCATGTCTTATAATATCATTTGATCATATTTAGAAAAATAATTTGAAAATTATATTAAATAATTTATTATTATCATTATCATTATTATTTCATAATTATTTTTTAAAAAAAATTAAAATATATATTAAAAAAAAATTTGATAGTTTTTAAAATTGTATTGAAGAAAAATGAAAATGGTACCAAAATAAATGTAAAACATAAATATATTATAATAAAAAATAAACTAATTATAATTTAATATATTCAGATAAAAAATTGAAATGATAAACTATTTTTCTATGGAGTAAAAATACTTTTATTAAGGTATACAAATTATTATGTGTATTAATTAAATACTTTGGAATAAAGTTTTTAATAAATTAAATAAATTAATTTTTTCTAAAATATTAGAAAAAAAATCACTTACTATAAAAGAAATGCAATTTAGAAATATAAGAAAAAAAAATTACAACATGTGTTAATAATATTAGTTACTACACTTTGTTCAATTATAAAGAAATTTAAAAGTATTAAAAATATTCATTTTACAATATAAAAAGTAAAATAGTATTATATTCCGCTATTCATTCCGGTGACATACCAATCATAAGAATTGTCATTCCATTCATACCTTCATTCTATTCATATCTAATTCCATTCTTTCATACCAATCACCTCCTAGGGGATGGGTGGTATGTAGCAATGAAATCAAGTAGGAATGTAATGAACTTAGTAACGGAATGGTGATGGGAATGGAATGGAATGACTATTGCATTAATTTGGCTGATATCACAAGTATAAAGATAGGAATGAAACTTACATTTTTGAATTGATTTTATTATAACATATCTAATTAATAAATAAAATACACAAATTGGCTTATTTAGTTATAAATAACAAATTACTCTTCTTTCAAAGCTACTATTATATTTTAATAACATATTGTTGAATATTATGCGATTTTTTTTACTCTATTAACATTTGTGAAATAATTGAGTATACTTTTAAAAAGTATTTCACTAATGATTAGCGGGTTTGTATATTTTATGTAATCCTATAATATCATTAGTACTTTCGTGAAACATTACAAAATTTTATGAATCATTAATAAATTATCAATGAGTTTTTTTTTAAAAAATCATAAATTTGTTTTTTTAATAAAATATTTTATAAAAATATGAGATTTCACTTGTCAATATAAAAAATAAAGTATAGTTTTGCAAAATAAAAAATAAAACTTATTTTGATAATTGGAAGTACATAATACCATGGGAGTGGGAGTAATGGCTAATCATATATTCATGGTAATGTGATTTCTTCGGGAATGACCATTCCCAATTGAAAAAATCATACCAGCCATAGGAATGAGAATAGACGTGGGAATGTGATTCTATTCTCATTCCATTCCATCATACCAACCATGCCCTTATATGGACTCTATCCATCAGACATGCGAATCACACTCCGACCTGATTTGACCCATGACTCGAGATATAAAATAATTTCATGACCCACTTGATTCAGCCTTTTCATTTTCCTCCCCAATCGAAACCCTAGCCGTCTTTTCTCCCATTCTCTTTCTCTTTTCTCTCTCTAATGTGACAATTTCTCTCTCGATCAGTCGTTATGTTTTCTCTTCACCGCCGCTGATTGAAACTCATCAATCTGATTGGATTTTTGGTGTGAATCTGAGATCAAAGTGATAATTTTGAATACTCTAGTTGTCAAGCATCTTCAATTGGTGAGCTTTTTCTTCTTCTTCTATTTTTTGTTGTAAATCTATTTATCGTATTATAAATGATATTCCATTTGTGATTTGGATAGATATTCTTTGCAATTGCTTATGTTGAAATCTTGTCAGATTTTGGGCAAAAAATTATGATCGACGTTTGTTGTTGCTTTGTGACGTTTAGTTTAATTGAAAATCTTATCATATTTTGAGTATGAGATTTGTTTCCATAGTGATTAATCTAAGATCTTGTTATCGCCTTTATTACATCTATTGCTTGAAATGTGTGTGCTAGGTTTTCTGGATTTTTTTCCTTTTTTTTGTTTATCATGTGTTCATGATTTATATTCAGTTGTTTTATTGAAACTTATATTATGCATTATATGATCGTCAGTATCACTTGGTATGCTCGTTAGTACAAGTCGATATACTAGTAAGTATCACATATTACCTGTCTTGCTTCTCATTTGGTTTGATGTGTTATGTGTGTCTATTTTCATTTGTTTGTGTGTTGAATATCACTTTACGTGCTCATAAGTACTAGTGATATACTTGCAAGTATCAAATATTAGTTATTTCACTCCAGATAAGATTCTATGTAGTATTTACATATGATTGATATTGTTGTCAAGTGTTATTTTGTTTATTTAATTTTTTCACATCAACTTTACATTTGTGATGTGTTGAAACTAAAACATGAGTTGGAAAACAATGTATATAAGATTGATGGGAAAAAGTTGGAGACTTTTGAATCAAGAAGAAGAATGTTGAGAGGTTGCTGGAATTATAGCTTGCAATAGATGGGTTTGTTGAAAGTTACCATGACAATTGATTTATTATTTTTTTCCCTATATATGCATCATCTCATTTCTTTCTTATTGTGATTGATTTTCGTGAGAGATTAATGCACTATTTGTACAATATATGGCTGAATGGGTATCATTGAATGGTATCATAACAGTTGATTTTTTAATTTTCCCTATCTATACATCCTCTCATTTCTTTCTTGTTGTGATTGATTTGTAACTTTTTTTTATTATTGCAGTCTTATGGTCGAAAGAAGTTAATAACAAGCATTATAATGTGCTCGTATTGTTTTTGTAGGCACAAATGACCTGAGATTTGATGTGCAGAAGTCTATTATGGCGTTTATGGATAGAAGAATAGATGATTTGGGTGTTAAATTAAAATTTGATATTGGAATGTTGTTGGATGATGGCTAATTCTTCATCATTTTGTTTTTGTGTATTTGCAACAAAGTTGGTTTTCTTGTCTTATTTTCATATTAAATAAGGATCTTGTCATGTAAATTATTGTATGGGAGAATATTCTATGGTTTTTATGTGTGCTTTTTTGTGATGATAATTTTATAAATATTGGTGTTAATTTGTATTGTGTTATATTTTTTGTAGTTTTTTTATATTATATGTTTATGTTTTATTGATTAGGAAATTATTTTGGTTGTTCTAAAGATTTTGTATGGTTCATATCGGAAACATACCAACTATATATATAAAAATATCATTGAATGTTAAAAGGACGTATCACTTTTAATCTGATTTGACTACAATAAAAATTTTGGAAAAAAATTATGTCCGTAAGTATGCAAAAGTTATTGCTTCAGAATTAGCTGCAATTAGTTCATTCAACATCATCCATAAGTTGAATTAAAATAAAACTAAATTTGGGTAGTATCACTTGAGAAACAGAAAAGTATCATCCGTATCTTAAGATTAATAGTCTGCTACTTTTTTAATTTTAGTTAAGTGTCATCTAATTGAATTGATTAAAGTGAAGTTATTTGATTCATCTCATTGAATCAAGTGGTCTTTAGTTAGTCGAATGTCTCATTAAATGATTTTCATTATTATAGTATCATGTATAAAGTTTAAAAGTATCACATGAGATGTAAAAAATACCATATTACAAACAAAATTACATTTTTTCACTTTAATTTTATAGAAGTGACATCTTCTTCCCAATGACTTCTTTATCTAAGGATGTTATAGATGTTTGTTTACAGAATAAAAAAAGAAAAAAAAATCTTCATAAATGAATATTTAAGAAATAAAATTACATGATAATACTCCAAAAAAATAAAATCGTAACATAATAAATTCTCATAAATGTCTTGTTCCAATACATCTCTAAAATTATCCAAAATGTATTAAAAAAAATGAAGACTTCATTCCAAAAATCTACAATAGAAAACATAAATATGAGTCAAATAAAAGAAAATGTACTATATAATAAGCAGAAAAGTATCACGTATCATGCAGACAGACATCAATCTGATATTTATCTAAAATAATCAAGGGTTAAGAATTTTGGAGTCAAACTCATTCAACTGGGTTGAGTTTGATGCATTATTGGAAAACAAAAAAATATGAGTCAGATAAAAAAAGTACCATTTATTAAGCAAAAAAGTATCACGTATCATGCAAAAATGTATCAATTTGATATTTATCTAAAATAATCAAGGGTTGTGAATTTTGGAGTCAAACTCATTCAACTAAGTTGAGTTTGCTACATTATTGGGGGAAAAAAATGAGTTAGATAAAAGAAAAGGTTCCATTTATTAAGAATAAAGGTATCAAATATCATGCAGACATATATCAGTATGATATTTATTTAAAATAACCAAGGGTTGGGAATTTTGGAGTCAAACGCATTCAACTGAGTTGAGTTTGCTGTATTACTGGCTTTATTCTTTCTCATTCATCGTCAAAATCATCAAATATGACAAGAGCAAGTATATTATTTTCCAGATTATTATGAATTTGATCTCTCAAATTCTTCTCAATTCGAACCATTATAAATAATTTGTTCCTTAGATAAAAGTTTCTAAAATTTTCACACAAATAACAGAAAACATTTATTCTTCAATTGTTGGAATACCTAAATCTAATTTTAGAGCTTGAATTAACATACTAAAAAAATCTGAAAAGCTTAATTTCATAAGTTCATCTTCGAAAATCTGAGAGCTGCAGAAAAAGAGCCTGAACCATAGATTTTGATCTCGTCTTCATCGTCATGTGGAAGATGCGATGTCGACGATGGTGGTTGTCTCTTCACCGTATTCACCGAGGAAAGTGGAAGTGCAGTATCTTCGCATTAAGCAGCGACAGTAGTCTGAAAGTTTTCTCATTCATTTCTACCGTTTCTTCTGTTTTTGTTTTTTGAGGGTTGGTGATGTTTGATGGATTGAGCTAGCTCCTAAGTGCTAATGGGCCGACCCGTCTGATAGGCCAGACCCATATTAGTCTTATGCATAGGAGACCAACCCTATTTCATTTGTCATTTCTTAGTTAATTACTTTATATTAATTTTTGTTTTTTGGTGAATTGATTGTTTGTTTAGTAACTTGTGTTCTATCATTTGTGACTGTCTTGACAACATTTTTTCAGATTCAACGTGCGTGTTCTAAATTGAGCTACATTCATGAATAATAATGATATGACTTGATGTAGGACACAACAATACTTGGTTTGCGGATAACCAAGATCAAACGTACGTCGACACGTAAGGGTTTAAATGGACTTTAGATGACTCGAAATACTTAACAAAATATACGAAATTAAATAAACAACTAAAGACTCGAATTTGGTTGAACAATTAGAACTAGACCTAAATAAAATATCTAGACTACGACACACAAATTAAAACACGTATCCAAACTAAAAGGGGATGTTTAAGGCTTGAATTGGCTAGGGGGGACGTTGGGGGTGTATGGATATGATATGTGGTGAAGAATGGCTAGGGTAGATAGGATATGATAGAGTTTGGACAAACTTACGGTATATGTGCTATTCGCGAGCTAATTAGCACGTATAGGCGAAACTAATCCAAACATCTTCGAACTTGCGTAAAACTCAATCGGAGAACTTGTGGATGATACTTGAGGCGTATGAAGGTGGATAGATGGATGTCAACGATGTTGAACACGGATGGTGGCTGATTTGGAGGTGAATCACAACCCAATAGTTGCCTTGCGATCTTGAACGTACCACGAGGCCAAAACCTTTAAGTTGATCTTCGTTAGCGAGTTCCCAATAATCCTTCGAGTGAATTAAGAGGTTTTCTTGAATTAAGACTTATAAATGCTAATTCTAAGAATGATGATTTTCTAAATAAACCAACAAAAATATAACTTGGGTGAGACGATATTGAATGCACAAAGTTTAATAATCAAATATAGTCTAGAGTATGAATGTCACAATGAGCCTCTATTTATAATAGAGGTTGGCCGAAAACTAGAGGCTTAAAGGCCAAAAATACTAAGTCCAAAAAGAATTAAATCTAGACTAGGAAACTCCATAAACTAGAATTCTATTCAAGGTAGGAATATGCCTTAAATATATCCTGGTCAACTATAACTCTAAGATGACCGAAAATTACATCCAAATAAATAAATAAAATCTAATCTACTATAGTCCAATAATAAAATAAATACTATAGTCTAGATAAATAAAATCAACCCTTAATTAATTTAATTAAAGGCCAAAATTGTAGCTCCATGCATACTTGTATAACTCGACGTGAATAACACATGCACACGATCAAGCTCTTCTCTTCCACACTTCATCTTTAATTCTTCAAATCTCTTCATCAACATCATCACATGATAGCAACATAATTAACTTGGATCTGTCTTGGTCGATCATCTCATCTTCAAGCTTCTTTCGCACAAAACCTTGCAAGTAGCCTTGAAGACGCTTAGCTCGCAATCTCGTGACTGGACCTCTCAACTGCACAATTTTGGGTTTGTATCATCATTGCTATGCATGGCCTCATCATTCCCCCCTGCTGAAGAGAATTTTTCCTCGAATTTGGATCATCTTCATGGTCGAATTCATCTGTATTAAAGGGAGACAAATCAGCAACATTGAAAGTAGAAGAACATTTGTACTCACTTGGAAGATCAATACGATATGCATTGTCATTGACTCAGCTTAGGACGGTGAATGGACCGTCTCCTCTCGGAGACAACGTGGACTTCCTTAGGTTGGGAAATCAACCAGGACTCAAATGAATCCAAACACGATCACTGTGCTGGAAGATAACTCGCTTGCGCCTTGTGTTGCGTGCAGCGGCAATTCTCAAGCTATTGTGCTCGATCCGGGCACGAACTTTCTCATGCATCTCCTTGATGAATTCAACTCTTTTTAATCCTTTAACACTCGTTAGATTCTCAACGGGTAAAGAAAGCAAATCATTAGGCGTTAGTGGATTAAATCCATAAACTACCTCAAATGGAGACATGCTAGTAGAAGAATGAATTACACGATTATAGGCAAATTTGGCATAAGGTGAGCATTCTTACCATGACTTCAAATTATTCTTAATTAAAGACCTAAGTAACGTCCATAATGTACGATTCACAACCTCAGTTTGATCATCGGGTTGTGGATGACATGCAGTAGAAAATAATAACTTAGTCCCTAATTTTCCCCACAAAACACGCCAAAAGTGTCCCAAATATTTAGAATCCCTATCACTAACAATAGTATGAGTAATTCCATGCGTGTTGGTTTTCCTATATGCGACGAAATGAGCCATTTTTTAGAACCGATCGACTACAACAAAGACAAAATCATTACCCGACCTAGACATAAGCAAATCCAAGATGAAATCCATCGAAATATCAACCCAAGAGGCTGTAGGGGAGGGTAATGATGTGTACAAGTCGAATGGGTGTGACATAGACTTAGCTTTATGACAAGTAATGTAATGACTACACACATTCTCAACATCTCTACGCATATGCGGCCAAAAGAAGTGTTCATGCAGCAAGTTTAATGTCTTATGCATACCAAAGTGACCCATCAAACCCCTCGCATGTGATTCTAATACCAAAAGCTCACGTATAGAACAATCCGGGATGCACAACTTCGACTCTTTGAATAGAAAACCATCATGCACATAAAAACCATCAATAGACCTAGATTTAGCACTACACGGAGTATAAATGGGGTTGAAATACTCATCATGTGTGTATAATGCTTTAAGAGACTCAAAACCTAACATCTTGGCATGCATTAAGTTCAAAAAGCGTACCTTCGAGACAGGGTATCGGTGACCACATTGTCTTCGCCTTTCTTGTACTTGATTACATACGGGAATGAGTTGATGAACTCGACCCATCTCATATGCCTCTTGTTCAGATTATTTTGTCCTTTCAGGTGCTTCAAGCTTTCATGATCCGTGTGGATGACGAACTCCTTAGGTCAGAGATAATGCTGCCAGGTGTCCAACGCATGCTTCAAAGCGTAAAACTCTTTATCGTACGTAGAGTACCTAAGGACGGCGCCATTCAGCTTCTCACTGAAGTATGCAACAGGCCTACATTCCTACATCAAAATAGCTCCAATACCTATGCCCGAAGCATCACACTCAATCTCGAAAGTCTTAGTAAAATCCGGTAAACAAAGAATAGGAGCAGAACACAGTAAAGACTTCAAAATATTAAAAGCATGCTCTTGTTGTTTATCCCACTCAAATTTTCGATCCTTCTTACTTAGCTCGGTAAGAGAAGCGACTATGCTGGAGAAGTCACGCACAAATTGGTGGTAAAACCCGGCTAATCCGTGAAAAGAACGGACCTCAGACGCGGTCTTGAGCGTTGGCCATTCCTCAATCGCCTTGATTTTAGAACGATCAACTTCAATACCTCGAGAACTCACGACAAAGCCTAAAAAAATGACTTCATCCAGACAGAAAGAACACTTAAACAAATTTCCATACAATTTTTCATCACGTAATAGTAAAACACACGCCTAAGATATTCAAGGTGCGCCTGTGCATTGTGACTATAAATTAATATATCATCAAAATAGACAACTACAAATTTACCAATCACATCACGCAAAACATAGTTCATCAATCTCATGAAGGTGCTCGGTGCATTAGTGAGACCAAACGGCATAACTAACTACTCATATAATCCATGCTTTGTTTTAAACACAGTTTTCCATTCATCTCCTTCATGCATTCTAACTTGAAAATAGCCAGACCTTAAATCGATTTTCGATAACAATTTTGACCCACTCAACTCATCTAGCATATCATCAAGTCTAGGGATAGGAAATCTATACTTAACTGTTATTTTGTTGATGGCGCGGCAGTCCATGCACATCCTCTACTAGTTGTTCTTCTTTGGCATTAGGATAACTGGAACTGCACAGAGGCTCATCAACTCTCGGATCTGCTGCTTCTCCAACAGTTCTTTCACTTGGCGGTTAATCTCATTTGTTTCTTCAGGTGAGATGCGGTACACCGGTCTGTTTGGAAGGACGGCACCGGGCACAAAGTCTATCTGGTGCTCGATCCCATAAACTAGAGGTAATCCACTTAGAATCTCTTCTGGGAATACGTCCACGAACTCCTCCATAAGTGGATGCACATCACTAGGTAAAGAAACATCTTTAGTAGCACTGCTCTTATAAGTTAAAAGAAAAAAAGATAAACCTGCTTTCAGTGCTTTTTCTACGCCTTTAACAGAGATAAACCGTGACCGATTTTTCTCTTTGTTAGGGACTGATCCAGATGCTTTCCCACGAACTAAGGAGTCGTTGGAAGGCAATTTAGGGGCTGTATTGGCCCCGGGAATGACAGCACTGGGTGGTGAAGTCTCGACCGAGACTGTGCCGTTCACGACGGTGGACCGGGCGGCTACTGCGGCTGCTTTTGCCTGCTCTTTTTTGAACCTCTCTTGCATCCTCTCTTGGTTCTCTGCAATAGCTTTCAGGGATAGTAGTTTTAGCACTGTAGTTCGACCATCTCGGGTGATCGAATAGGTGTTCGCGAACCCATCATGAACAGCTTATCTGTCAAACTGTCACGGTCTCCCTTAAAGTACGTGCACTGCATCCATAGGAATAACCTTGCACAATACAGTGTCAGAAAAATGACCAATAGAGAAAGAGACGTGTACCTGACCAGTCACGCGAATCGTGCCTCTGTAAGCCACTGCAATTTGTAGAGCTTCAGATGCTTCATTATGGTGAGGGCTAACTTGTCGACATCATACTGACTGATTGCATTGATCACGCTGCCGCTATCTATGATCATCGCGCATGTCATGTCTTGAATAGCAACCCTTGTGTAAAAGATGTTCTCACACTGGGATTGCTCTTCATCTTCTCGATTTATACTTAGGTTGTGGATGGAAACAAGACTGGCACGAGATAACTTGGGTTTCTCATCCTCTTGCTAAACTTTAGGGACGTGTACTGCAGCTGGGACATCTTCTTGGGGCTATTCTTCATCTTCACTGGCTGACTCAAGTCCATTATGCTCATTGAGGAACAGAACATGTTGGTTCGAACACTGGTTTTGAAAGTGGCCTCAACATTGGCATTTGTGACACTGGATATCACGGGCTCGATTGGGTGCTGCATTGGGCATCACACTGGACTGATTAGGCCGTTGGAATGGTGGCCTTACAGGTGGCGCAGCTGTAGACTCAGGTCTACGGCTGGACTGCGGTGTAGAATGGTCGAAACGCCGTTCGGGTGGTCCAGACTGACCTCGGGGTCATGTGGACTCAGTAGAAGGGGTAAAAGGTGATGTGGAATGCATACCTTTATTCCAAGAAAATCGTGTAGGAGCTGAACTATTTTGTGAACGACGGCGACCCTCTCTAAGCTGTTTTTCCACGATCGATGCGTAGTGCACCATCTCTTCTATGCTGGTGAAGTCCTTAAGCTCGACTTCACAAGCAATATCGAGATTCATGCCTTCAATATACCAAATGATGGTAGCATTTAAGGACTCTTCTTTCTCAACTCGGTTCAAGACGGTCTCAAGCTCCTTGTGATATTCTTCAAATGATTGTGCACCTTGCTTGATCTGAATAAGCTTCTTTTCGAGCTCTCTCTCATAATGCATATGAATGAATCAGCCCCGCATCAAACCCTTTATCTCCTCCCATGTATCAACGGGCGGATATCTCTCACGGAGGCGTCGCTCCTGTTGCATTTCCCACCATGAGGCTGTATAGCTTCTGAACTCCATCGATGCTAACTGAACCTTTCTGATCTCTGGAAAGTCGTAGCATGTGAAGATCTTATCTACTTTGCGCTCCCAATCCAAGTATAGATCAGGATCATGTAGACCTTCAAACTTGGGAATGCTCATTTTGATGTTATTGAGCATTCCATCTCCTTCGCTGTATCGGGGCAGTTCGGCACGGGCTGCACGCTGTTGAGGTCCTCCTGGACGGTCACGACCTCTCTGTGGGGGCTCATATTCAGCTTCTGAGCTCTCTTCTGCATAGGACTCTTCTACGGGCTCTTCTTGACGTTCAACCTATCGAGCTGGACCTCGAATAGGTTGTATGATAGTTGGGCGTGTGTTGGTGCACTCAAGCGGATGCACCAAGCTGTCCAACTTGTTAGATAGGGCCTGATGCTGCTTCTGGAAGTGCTTTGAAAGTGCTTCGTATTGATACTTTGTATCCCACTGTGGAGGTGCACTGGATGACTTCAAGTCCTCTATAGGAGTACTGGGCGAAGCAGCGGCTTCGTTCTTGCCTTTATCCATGGTACCTGCAAACAATGAACAAACGTAAAAGAAAATAAGATGTAATCTCACAATCTCACGTTCACTCATTTGTTTTCACTCTTGATTTTTCCACTCTTGTATCACTCAATTTATGGGTGTAAAGTGTGTGGAAATCGTGTGATACTGCTCGAACACTAGATGAGAATCGACTCTCAATAGTCTTCTTCGCGGAAACAACTTAATTACACAGGGTATGGAATGAGTGTGTGCTAACTTGGAACAAGTATGAAGGTGGTATCGGGTGTATCGGACGAGTATGGGTGGTGTAGCAGTCGGTATCGGTCGAATAGTGGTGGAGATGGGGGTGGTGGTCGAGTATTATGGAAGAAAAGGAAATAAATAGATGTATTATTGAAGTCCAAATAAAATAGGAGATTCAAAAATAAATCTAGGGAAAAGAAGGTAAAAATCGAAAATAAGAAGGAAGAATAATAGGAAAGGAAGGAATTAGGGTAGTTTGGATGTGTATCAATCAATGTGACACAATCTAAATACCTTAACTAGACTAGACTCTAAAAATAAGGAACCAAAAATAAAATACAACTCTAAAGGAAACTACCAACTATAAACTAGTAATAGAAGGAAAGTACCAAAAATAAAACAAGACTCAAAGGAAACACATTGAATGACAATCGATTTATTTTTTAACTTTCGGATCTTTTTTTATTTGATTCTTTTTTTTAACAATCGGTTATCTCTCTTTTTTTTACCGATGACTTTTTTTTGTACTGTTTTTTAATGAATAACTAGTCTGAAGTTACATAAACTGTGCGGTCATATTCATTATCAAGTACTTGAACATTGTTGTGAACATGTAAGGTCAGAATGTAAAAACTTGAACAAATAAAGAACACGAGGTTGGTAAACCTATTCGATCAGCTGATCTACGTTAGGGGGACTTCTCAAGTCCGTGAGAAACAGTTTACTACTCCGTTGAATGATTACAAAGGTTATTACACGAAGACTCCCGTCACTCGACCCATTTCCTACCCGATTCAACCTCTTTCACTAAACTGAATTGTGAGCTCCCCTCACAACCTAGAATCCCTCTAGTTTCCACAGGAAATCTCTCCCAAGACTCCTCTAAGTGTATATGAAAGTGAGTTTCAAACACAGACTAGAAACACAATGATCTAACCGATCAAACCTAGTCTATTCGAATACTATATGCTTCGAATGTGAAGACTTTTTAACTCTCAGCCCTTAGTGTATTCGTAAAATTCGTGTCACCTAAACTAGTCTGAATCCCAGACTATTTATAAGAAATAGATATAGCCCAAACAAGGTAACCAGAAGTTCTATTTTGACTAGGATTTAACAAGGAAATAATTTTTTTATTTAATTCGGACTTCCTAGTTTAGATATCTTCCTTGAATAGAATTCTTTCTTTCCTTCTTGATCTTTATCACGAACAAGGCAGCTTTTATTCTGAAACATCCATCTTGAATCTAGCACGTCTCTTGTAAACTCTCTAGACAATCATGTACATGATCATGTCTCTGAACATGATTAGTACATGTCTTGATCTTCAATCAGATTGGCAGCGGAATGTTCACAGAAATGTCCAGAACATGGTATTCGAACATGAATAACTAAAACCTTTTTGTGTTCTTTTGAAATTGCCATATTGCCATACAGATTATGACAATCCGAACACTTAAGTGCAGATGGCACTAACATAGTCTATTACAACTCAATAGACTCAAAAACGAAAAGTAAAGACTCAAACAGATACGAACCACGAACCAAAGCCGACGTGGCTTTGATACCACTTTTATGATATAACCCGGTGTAAGACACAACAATACTTGGTTTGTGGATAATCAAGATCGAATGCATGTCGACACGTAAGGGTTTAAACGGACTTTATATGACTCGAAATACTTAACAAAATATACGAAATTAAATAAACAACTAAAGACTCGAATTTGGTTGAACAATTAGAACTAGACCTAAATAAAATACCTAGACTACGACACACGAATTAAGATACGTATCCAAGCCAAAAGGGGTTGTTTAAGGCTCGAATTGGCTAGGGAGGACGTTGGGGATGTATGAATATGATATGTGGTGAAGATTGGCTAGGGTAGATAGGATATGATAGAGTTTGGACAAACTTACGATATATGTGCTATTCGCGAGCTAATTAGCACGTATAGGCGAAACTGATCCAAACGTCTTCGAACTTGCGTAAAACTCGATCAGAGGACTTGTGGATGATACTTGAGGCGTACAAAAGTGGATAGATGGATGTCGTCGATGTTGAACACGGATGGTGGCTGATTTGGAGGTGAATCACAACCCGATAGTTGTCTTGCGATCTTGATGATACCACAAGGTCAAAACCTTTAAGTTGACCTTCGTTAGCAACTTCCCAATAATCCCTCGAGTGAATTAAGAGGTTCCCTTGAATTAAGACTTAGAGATGCTAATTCTAAGAATGATGATTTTCGAAATAAACCAACAAAAATATAACTTGGGTGAGACGATATTGAATGCACAAAGCTTAATAATCATAATGAGCCTCTATTTATAATAGAGGTTGGCCGAAAACTAGAGGCTTAAAGGCCAAAAATACTAAGTCCAAAAAGAATTAAATCTAGACTAGGAAATTCCCTAAAGTAGAATTCTATTCAATGTAGGAATATGCCTTAAATAAATCCTAGGCAACTATGACTCTAAGATGACCGAAAATTACATCCAAATAAATAAATAAAATTTGATCTACTATAGTCCAATAATAAAATAAATACTATAGTCTAGATAAATAAAATCAACCCTTAATTAATTTAATTAAAGGCCGAAATTGCAGCTCCATGCATGCGTGTATAACTCGACGTGAATAACACATGCACACGATCAAGGTCTTCTCTTCCACACTTCATCTTTAATTCTTCAATTCTCTTCATCAACATCATCACATGATAGCAACATAATTAACTTGGAGCTGCTTTGGTCGATCATCTCCTCTTCAAGCTTCTTTCGCACAAAACCTTGCAAGTAGCCTTGAAGACGCTTAGCTCGCAATCTCATTATTGGACTTCTCAACTGCAACTCCGGATTTGTATCATCATTGCTATGCATGCCCTCATCAAATAATTACGAGGATTAAATAAAAATATGTTTTGAATTATATTATAACGAACCAACATGAATATTTGTCGTTAAAATCCAATACGGTTCATGGGTTCGAATCTCCTTGATACCACAGGTCGGGTGCGTGAATAAAAAAAAAATCTATCACGGTAACCTCATAATTTGATATAATATTACCATATAAAATTCTCAACTAATTTTCACACTGCACATCATAATTTTAGGTTTTGCAAGTCTGATTGTCAAGTTAAGTCAAGCTCTTCATTCCAGTTATTTGCGGTCGGTATTCATGAGTGTATCTCGAGCCAAAAATATAACTTATTTTCTGGTCTAGTGGAGTACTGGAGTGTAGATGGATAAATTAATTTTACGAATTGATTATGTTTAATGAGATATTTTTCTCCATTAGCCCACTCATAATTGTTCAACCAATATCAATTACTAGGTCCACATATTTACCTAAACTTTATCTAAGTCTATTCGAATTAATGATCTTGACCCTATATCACATGCACATCAAATTAAATATATCAAACATACCTGTCGTGCCTATCAATGACAAATGCATCACTCTCAATAGGTTCCATGGCTTGCATTACTTCGTCACTTTATAGTTT
Source organism: Perilla frutescens (assembly GCA_026008535.1). Taxonomy (NCBI): domain Eukaryota; kingdom Viridiplantae; phylum Streptophyta; class Magnoliopsida; order Lamiales; family Lamiaceae; genus Perilla; species Perilla frutescens. The sequence goes on along the minus strand of BRKX01000002.1, from coordinate 37,759,822 downwards.
AATTCAAATCGGATTTAGTTAAATTCCATCCTTATCCCGTTAAATCAATTCGATTTATTACTATTCACCAACGTTTTGGAAACAAAAACAGAAAAAAAAACACATATATCTAGTTTAATAAAAAAAAAATCAAATTATACTAAAAATGTATAAATAACTCGACAATTAAATGTTCCAGTCGAAATAATTAGTTCAATTAAGAGTACTTAATTAGTTTATTTTTATTTAATTAAAATAAAGTCATTGTAGACTTTGACCCGGTAGGTTGACAGCACAACAACGTAGCCCAAAAATGTTTAGTGGGCCCCAACTAACTTCTTGTATCCACAACCTCAATCTTACTCTTCAGAGCATCTCTGATGTTGACTAAAACACTAATTCAGTGCAGAAATTCACTTTAATGCTGACCCAAATTCTGCCTCAAATTGGTGTTGATAGGTCCCATAAAATTTAATGAATTATTTGATGAGGAGACGATTGAGATTTATGAGCTTGGTTTCTTTTTCTTTTTCTTTTTATAATTCTAAGTGTTTGATGATCATTTAAAGTGCTTTTATTTTTCCAAGCACATTATGTGTTATAATTTTTTAATATTTTTTTAAATTATATAATTAAAAGTTATTAGTTTGTATAATTATCATTTTTAGAAAAATACTAAATCATTAAGCATATTCATGTTTCAATTATAAAACAAAATGAAATCTTTAAGATAATATTCTTATTTGGTGCAAAATTTGGTGCAGAGCATTGGAACTGCAAAAAAATTTGGGTGCAGATTCTGCACTAAATAAGTGTTTAGCATTGGAGATGCTCGAGCATCTCCAATGCTGGACTAAAACACCAATTTGGTGCATAAATTCACTCCAATACTGTCTCAAATTCTGTCCCAGCACCACATTGATGCTGATGGGTCCTACAACATTTAATGAATAATTTTATTATTTAAAATCATTATTAAATATATCATCTAATAAATATAATTTAATTTAATTTATAAATTATATATTCACTTAATTTTAAATTATAAAACATCTTAATAAATAAATAATTTTAATAAAAGCACAATTAATTAAACATAATGGATAGAATGAAGTCGCACAAATTACAACAAATTAACTTAAAAACATATTACAAATAACTAAACTACTTGAAAAAATAAAATGATTACAAATCATTTCTAAATCATCTGAGATAATTATATCATTGACCGAAATCGTTTGAAGCATCATCAAACACATGACCTTCACCTCCGTTGAATTGTGAAATTCTCCTTGATGAGGAAATGATTGAGATTCACGAGTTTAGTTTCTTTTTTGTATAATTCTAATTTGTTCACCATGAATGTATTTTCGTAAGTGTCGTGTCTTGTAATATTTTCAATAATTGTAAGTATTTGATGATCATTTAAAGTACTTTTATTATTTCAAGCACATTATACGTTATATTTTTTAATAGTACATAATTTTTTAATAGTATATTTTTAAAAAATATATAATTAAAATTTATTAGTTTTGGATCATTGTTATTTTTAGAAAAATAATAAATCATTAAGCATATTCATATTTTAATCATAAAACAAAATGAAATCTTTAAAAAAATATTCTTATTTGGTGTAAAATTTGGTGCAGAGCATTGGAGCTGTAAAAAAATATAGTGCTGAAATTATACCTATTTGGTGCAGAATCTGCACCAAATAGATACTTAGCATTGGAGATGCTCTTACAACCCTTAAATTAGTTAAAATATAAATATATATTTTTAGACCTTTTTGTCCCTACAACCCCAACTAATTTAAAAATATAGCAAAATAGAATACAACCCTCAACTAATTTAAAGTATATCAAAATAAAATACAACACCCAATTTGTAGCCCCACTATTTAAAATCTATTATTAGTAAAAATAAAAATATAACCTCCCATTTTATAGTAATCATTACTTTAAAAATTCTACCAACCTAAAATACAATCCCCAATTTATAATCCCCAAACCATCTTCATAATAAGAAAATAAAATAGAATAAAATAAAAGAATAATACGATTTCAAAGTGTCACTACGGATGAGAGAAAGATTCCTCGTTTTTCTCTTTGCCCCTACATTCGATCCAACCCCTCCAATTGAAGAATTGCATTAAAACCTTATGATGATGGCGTACCCAACAATCTAATGATTCCAATATTTGATAATTTTGTCATCATCCAATTGTATTGCTCCTCAGTAGGATAATGCATTTTAATTTGTAAAAATGAGTGAAATTTTTGATTATTGTCTATCGCTCATCATTGACTTCTTTACAATCTTTATACTTTTTTCTATTGTCTTCTCCATCAAATTCTCCATCCTTTTTGTATCATACTCATGACTCGGTAGTGTATGAGTATGATGAAAGAAGCTCTACAATTTGCTTTTTTTTTTTTTAAAGAAATTCATATGTATCATTCTTTTTTCTCTCTTCTCTTTTCCTTTTTTTTTGCTCTCTGTTTTCTCTTTGCTCTCCTATTTGGTGCCCTTTTTTATTTTCTGGCGCCTATGGATTGTTCGAGTTTTTTTTCATTTTTGTCTTTGTTGTTCTTTTTTTTTCAGTATTAATTGTTTTAGAGTTTTTTTTTTGTTTTCTTTTGTATTATTTGGGAGTTGTATTTTAATTTATTAGGGTTTTAAAATATGGGGATTGTGAGAGTAAAAAAACCAAAAAAAATATTTAAATTTTAATAAATTTAATGGATTGAGAAGAGAAAATTGGGTTTGTCCCTTGGATTATTGGGGGAAAAGAGGAGAGGCCGAGGAAGTGAGAATGGGCGGTCATCTATCAAACACGACGAACTACTCAGAATTGGACACATGTGCAGAGGCAGCCCGACAATAACGGGTCGGGCCGAAATCGGAGGGGCTGTCACTATCACGATAGACACACTCATTGGTTGGTGTGTAGTAGTAGACAACAAAAATATCACAAGTGTCATCTACTCATTGTTTTTAACTTTTTTATATCATGCATTAATTATATCATCTAAGTATCACAAAAATATATATATATATATATATATATATATATATATATATGAGTACAAAATTAATTAAAAACCTGACGTATTACGCTGGTATTAGCTCTCCTTTCTCCAAACTAAAAAAATACATGAAAAAGGTATATAATTCATCATTTTTGTTCCTATTTGGGTGAGCTAGAGCTAGAGACTGAAGTTGCTTCTCTGCAACACAAATTATATCGTATTAGAACTATATTTCGATCAAATAAAAATTAGTCCATTAGCATTACATCCAATATGTATGAATTGGGTAGGAATAGTTGACATGGTTTATTATTATTATTATTATTATTATTATTATTATTATTATTATTATTATTATTATTATTGCGTGGATAAATATTGCTATGTACCCATCAAATTATAGTCAAAATTTGGAAAATATTATGCTTATTTTGATAAGAATTGTTTGAAAAAAAATGGGATTAGCTTGGCACCATTTGGTCAAAGGTGTCCTTTTAACACATGATTCCATCATCCTGTTTTTCCTTTTCTCTTTCCTTGAGTTAATTTTTTTAATCAAAACAACAAAAGAAAATTCAATTTGGAGAAAAACATATAATAATTGATTTAAAAGGGGAAAAAAGGCACTTTTTGCTTGAGCATGCAACCAAGTCCAACAACAAATCAATACAACAATGACAGTCAATATTTTTCTGCTCCTCACAAATAAGGGAGACAAATGCGACTCCCAAAATTAAATGAAGTTGTAACCAAATTGTTACAACTAAAATACATTTGTTAAAAAATGCATGAGAGTAACTTTCTTGGGGAAAAAAAATTACCCGTAAATTTTATCTAAAAAAAAAAGAAAGAGAAAAATAATGAACCTTGTTTTTACGTTGAATCGGCCCAAAAGGCAGAATGGTATGAAAAGTCTTAATTTATTAATGTTATATATATATATATATATATATAGGATTTGGTTCAAACGAGAACTAAGTATTCGCGTAAGAACTATAAACCATGCTTATTTAGTGCAATTTTATAGTTTATTTTATTGTATTTTAATGCTAATTTTTTTAAAAAAAATTTATAACTTATCTTGTTGTATTATAGTGCTAGTATCACTAGCGCTATAATACAACAAGATAAGCTACAAAATCATATTAAATAAGCGTGGTTTATAGTTCTCACGGAAATACCTAGTCTAGTACCCATTATAACCAACCTATATATATATATATATATATATATATATATATATATATATAAGGAGCGGATCAAATGAGGACTCATCCCCCACGTGAGAACTAGGAACTCATCTCATCCATCCATTGCTTTGATTTAGATGGCTAAGATCTGGTCAATTTTTGATCAAAGGCGGTGACAAACTTGTAATATTTGAGCATAATTTTCCGAAATTATATAGACAACACTTTAAAGCCGTTGTCTATTCTTATAAATTTCGCTATGCTAAAATGAGAGTACTATCATGCTATTATGAACATATATACATGCTATTATGAACAGATAATGTCATACTATTAACGAACACTAATACTGCTATTATGAGTAAAATTTATGTGTTTTATGAATATTTTTTCATGCTGTTATGAATATTTTTTCATGCTATTATGTGTATACTTCCATATTATCATGAATATTTTATTATGCTATTCTGGGTTTAACATCACGCTATTATGGACGAAAAAATATATCTTCGAATAACATATGAACAATGGATCTTAAATGAAAGAGCACGAAAAGAGCTTTAATTTGATATATAATTTGCGTTAATCTAATGAAAAATGAGCAAGTTATGGATGTTTAAAGTTTAAATAAATTTTGTGTAAGAATGTTGATGTCAGCTTTGACCAGGAGTAAGTTTGACTTCCTCTATTTACCATTATGCAACCGCCTTTTTATTTAAATCTAGACTATTAAGATCAAAGCATTGTGTGGTTGAGATTAGTTCCTAGTTCCTACATGGGGATTGATTCTCATGTGAACCCTACTCTATATATATATATATATATTATATATATATATATAATTAGTAACTATACATACCTCCGAACATTTAGGCCTTGTTTACTTTGATAGATAAGGGTGGATTAATAAATTATCCTATGTTTATTTTGCATGATATTAAAATGGTGGATAACCCAAGGCCCGTGATAAATGAGCTTTGTGTGCCTATTTATGGGATATGTATCCCACCTAAAGAAGTGAGATATGATTTATCTATTCCCTCATCCTCTAAACTATCTATTCACTCAATTGTAAATTCTTGAAAAAAACAAGCCATTATACAACTTAATGAGTGTTTAAATAACTCACATGGGACGTACTTCAACAAATTTACCAATTATAACACCATCGAGAATCTTTTCATTTTCCTTTTTCCCTCAAATGCAATTATAAGTTTGATAGGAGTCATGATTATGAAGGAATCAATAATTAAAAATGGACCAACATCGAATTATATCGACCCACAGTGAAAGATCAAACAAAAACACTTACATGTACAAGGTTGTATATAAGCGTTATTTTAGATGGGTCAACTTGATTTGACCTGGATCAACCCGCAAAAATATAATTTCGGTAAAATCAGTATCAACAGTAATACTAAAAAGTATCACTCAAAATTCAAAAAATATCACATGTACCTTAAAAAGGTAAGGGGTCCGCTAGTTATCTTATACTAGTTTATTTAGTTCAAATTATGATTTTTCATTCCAATTATTGTTTAGAGTTTAGGAGTTTAGGGTATTTTTAGGGTTCATAGTTTTTTTTAGCTTTTTTAGATTATTTAGGAGTTTATTTTATATTTTTTAGATTTTATGTTTTTTTTCTAAGTTTTATTAATCTCAATTATGAATTATATTTAAGTTGGAAAATTAATTGTCGGACTCAATGCACTAGCCCACGCATTAGCGTCGGGTGAGTACATCATGTTAGACATCGGATTTTAAAAAAATCAAATTAATTCACTTTTATTTTAAGGTTGACTAATTTCATTTAAGGGTATATATTAATTTCAAAATTAGATTTTAATTTTTCAATTACTGTTTATATTTATTTCGAAAAAATTATATTAATTGTTGAGAGCAAATGCACGACCCCATGTGTTAGCATCAGATGAGTCGCCGAATTAAAAAAATCAAATTAGTTCACTTTTATTTTATGATTGATTAATTCCATTTTATTATATAAATTTATATTTATTTCAAACAAATTAAATCAATTCACTTTAATTTTAGGGTTCACTAATTTTATTTTAGAGTATAATTTTTTTGGGAAAAAAAACAAAAAGAAAAAACAGAAAATAAAAAAAAAATAAAAAATTTGCCAGAAAAATGAAAATAAACGGAAGCATGACGTCCACGCACCGTCTGAAATAAGGGTGATACGTGCACCTTGTGTACTGAAGTGCTTCTCAAGATCAAAATAGTATAAGATTAGACAATAATTAATAGCCATAAACATTTGATGGGATATGAATCCAAAATCTATATCTATATCTATATTATATCTAAAAGTAAGATAGTCACTACAAATAGAAACAATAAGTTTTCCCACCTAATTTTTTTTTCTAATAATAGTGATATAATTATGCATGTAATAAATGTAAATAATTATGCAGAGTGATAAAAAAATATGAAATTAAATATTTATATTACACGAATGGAATATACATTCTCTTTTTATGAATACATACATATAAAAAGATTGCATATAACTACCTAAATTAATGCATTCGTAAATAATTAAGAAAAATTATTCATTATAAATTAATTATATATCTCTTACAATGCATCGTATGGGATGTAATACTTGTTTCAAAGTTCAAATACTATATAATTGATCGAGATTATACCTCTTCGACAACACTATTGAAATTGTTACACTTAAATAGAAATAAAAGGGTACTTTTAAGGTTAGTCTTAAGTGGAAACAATATTATATTTGATAAGGCAAGAGGTTTACGCCAACACAAGGACACTGAACTATAACCATTTGTCAATTCTGTATATATTGTCGTTTAATTTAACTAGTATTTTGTCAGTATATTGCATTGATAATAATCATGATTAAATTATACTTGATCCATCTAATGTTACTTTTACATTAGCGATTTGACAGTCTCAAGTAAAAAATTGTGGCACTTACTTATTGTCAATTTAAGTATGTAATATAATAAAATAGTCTTAAGGAATACTGTTTAAGTAAATTCGTGGACGGTTAGTAAAAAGAAGGTCTAGTAATAAAAATAGACAATTGTGATGATTTTTTTTTCTCAAACTATTGTGTTTCCAATATTTAAATATACACGGTTTCAAAAAAATAAAATAAAAATAAAAATATACACTATGATTAGATCAGTGGTCCAGCCTTCTCTTTACAGTTTACCTTAGGATCGGATCTCTCAATCAAAATAACAGTTTGATGGGCAATGAGGTGTAGGTTGTGGGCCCACACCCATTGTGGGGATCCATCATATTTTTTGAAAAAAAAAAACCAAAAATATATTATGAAGAATATTGTGAAGGACCGAGAATATTATATGTAAAAGAAACAAACAAAAAACAAATTGGGATTGCATTTACAGGCTGCAATAACACGAAGTCATTTTCTTAGACCCCCTCAAAACTGAAATAATTGTGCACTTTCTTGAATTCAAAATTGATTCTAATTATTTTTTTTAAATAAAATAAATGACCAAAAAAATTTAAATAATGATAATATATGTTTAGAAAGAGCTGGTACTTTCCAAACATCTATTTATATGGCCTACATCTAATATTCTTTGCCCACAACTTTTTTTTCCTCTTCCTTTTGTTCAAATCCAAACTAAAAAAGAAAAAAAAAGTGACAAAAACTTTTGAACATTATTTTTTCTTTCTTTGTTGGTGTTGCACTTCCACATACATACACTAACTTTTCTTCAACCTCGTGTGAAGTGTTTTTCCTCGTTAGTTTGCCATTGCTTTGTTTTTGTTTTGCTTTTTTTTTTTTATAAAATTGTTTCATATTTTATTTTAATTTCACAATGTTATAGGAGTGTTTGTAAACATATAAAATACATCCTTTTGCAGTTTTATTTGAAATTAAAGAAATGAGCAATGTATGCAGATGTGTCTTTCACTTTCATATCTATATAAAAAAACTGAATAACATGTAATCTTAAAGCAACCCACCCCTACTTATCAACCATACTGCTTTTTTTTTTCCTAGGTATTTAAACCTTTTGTTTTACATTATCATCCACTGGATATTTTACTCATTTTTTATAAATTTTATTTTTAATTCAATTTTGTTTTAGAAACACACTGTTTCAGAAACACAACTTTCACTATGAGAAAAAGAAATCAAATTTATTATTGTAGATACTGGATGGATTTGAATAGGAAAATGCCATTATTTGCCAAAAATAAGTGCATATAACAATCAAAAGAATTTATGGCATATGTTTTATTTTGCGAATAAGGTTCTTTATATATCGAAGTAATCTCAATAAAATTTCATTCTAAGTCATGAGTATTATTATTGTATTTAAAAAAAGTATAAAATCTCAAATTTTAAGTAATACTCCATATAGATTAAGTTTCTAATTAACTGAATAACTCAGTGAGGGGACAAATCACAAAATGTGTATTTTGTGGAAAATGAGAAAACTTCCGATTTCGATTTCAAAGGAAACAAAATTTCAGACCAAAAACAATAGATGCTGTTTGGTAACAGACACGGTCCAGATTTTTTTTTTCCAATTTCCTTTCTTCTTTCCTTTTCTGTCCTTCACTTTCTACTGTTCACAATTACAAACTTGAAACTTATCATTTATGATTTATCACACACACGCTCGCTCTCTCTCTCTCTCTCTCTCTCCTCCGTGACAACAACAACTAAACCACAATAAAACCCCTCACAAGATTCAACATATCCACCATTTTTCACCAAAGGCAAAATCCTCCATGATTCTGACCAACCACAACTTCCTTATTTTCTTTTGCCACACTCTTAATTCAATGCTACAAGTTTTTTCCCCTTAAATAATATATTCAAGTTTTCTTGCAAGAATGCAACTTTAGCTGGACTCCGAAGAGGAGATTTCTCGAATCTTTAGTTTTGAATTCCATTTTCAGGACTGAAACTTCCTTTAGCTTCTTGCTCATATTCGGTTTTCTTGGTTCAGCTTGTGGGATTTTTGGGGTTAAATCTGCTGTTTTTATAATCTGGGCTTGCATAATTTGTCGAAATAATACTAAAGTTTGGACCTTTTTGGCATTTGAAGTCGAAAGTTTCTTGAAAAGGTATTTAATTTTTTTAGGAGTATTTCTAGAATTTGGTGTATCTAGAATATTGATGATTGTACTGCCTTTTAGATTCCGTAGATCTTTATAAGAGTTAAATTATTGTGCATAAGATTTTGATGGATGTCATGTATTTTGATTTACAAAAATCAGGGTAGATTTTTGTGCCCGGGCATCTTTGTTTCCTACGGGAATATGAGAATGGCGCTGTTGTTGTGCTTTACATTTTGAGATTATTCTGTCTATTTTTCCCCCTTTTTTTGCTGTGGAGAATTTAATTAATTCAGTTGTCTTATTTCTTAGTGATTGAATTGTTGGGGAAAAGAATTTTTACCATAAAGTTCAAATCTTGATTTGCAATGCGCCACATATTTGCCAAAAGGTAGTTTATTGAGTCCGATTGCATATTCTTTTTGTGATGAGAATATTTGAATTGTAAGAAGTGGCCTGAAAATTGGCATTTTTTTTTGGGTTGCGAGGAAAAAATAAATTCTCACAGTGGTTCAGCAGTGATTAGTTGTTCGCATAAATAGGTCACCTTCTGGTTTTTTCTTTTATTGAATTTTTCTATGGTGGTCTGATTTGTTTGGTCAAAGGAAGTTGTGTTGTGCGTAATGTTGGGATTTTTGGATGCAAGGTTCCCAACAGTTTATCACTGTGCAGTCTATATTGGATAAATGTGTTGTGTAATTTGGGTGTTAGAATGTTTGGAAATACAGGGAAGGGAATAACAGAATAACTCTACTAGAGAATAGAGGGATAAATTGTTTGATGGTATTGATGAGGATTATCTACTTTCTTGAGCTTGAAAAGAGATGTAGTGTGGACTTTCTTGAATTTCTTGATTTGAAGATGGCACCAGTGCGGTTGTAATAAATTAGGAAGTAACGTTGGTTTATGATATTGACTGTGTATCCCAAACTCTAGACGCCTGTTTACTAAATATTGTGCATCCTGAATCCCTAACACCAACTAGTGGATTGCTTGAATACACACCCTGGTGGCATTCACATATTATTCCTAACTATATTCTGATCAAATAAGTCCTAAGAGAAACTGTGTATCCACTTACTGTGTAAAGCTTTTATGTTGTCAGGATGTGGTCTCTAGAGCTCAGCTAGATCAGTATTGTTAGAGCTGTTTGTTGTCTAAAATTTCTTTGTGGCTGGCATAGTGGCATGTGATTATGGATGTAAAACTAGATAACACTTGTTTTTTCTGTTTCAGGTGAAGTGCTCCTGACTTTTGTTGTCTATTTATTTAGAAGTTGAGATTGGAGCAATACCATCATAAGATACTACAGCTTTATGGAGAACCACTCTCAGCTTGCTCATAGTTAAAATGAAGAACGTGCAGGTTGAACTCAAAGATTCTGATTGTTAACTATATATTCAGAAGGACAATAAATGTGTCACGTTAAGTTATTACTGTTTCAGATTCAGATTGTTATGCCATATAATGCTTGAAATCTGTCACCTATGGTTTCACTTATTAAGTTTCGTATTATTTTTAGGGCAAATTACATTTTGTACCTACATTTTGTTTTGTTTTTTTTTCTTCCAAAAATAGCCTACTTTTTTTAAATTAACAAAACATTACCCATTTTTTCAAAATTTTTGCAAATCTAACATTTGATCAATTTTATGGCTTGAAAATTGTACGTAATTAATTGTATTTTTTAAGATTTCTTGATTGGAGGATTTATTTTTATGTGGCTGGGGAAATAGAAATATTAAAATACAATACATTATGTATGTTTTTTCAAAATTGATCAAATGTTAGATTTGCAATTTTTTTTTTGAAAAAGTGGATACTGTTTTGTTATTTTGTAAAGGTAGACTATTTTTGAAAAAAAGCCCAAAATGTAGGTATCAAAGTGTAATTTACCTTTATTTTTACGCCAAATCATGCTTATCCTCAAAATGGAGGAATATTCATTCTCCTTTTTTCGTCTCTCACTCAAAAGAAAAAAAAACCTGATGAAATTGTGGAGGGGAAAAAGATACTTGAAAGTTCTTTCTTACAGTACTACATCTCTTCCTCCTGCTTCCTTAGCTAAGGAACATCCAGACCCCGACTTGCAATGTGAAGGGAACTATGAATACCATATAATTTCAGATTTCACCTGTAAAACTAGCTATTAAAACCTGCCCTGGCAGTTATCTTTTTTATCTTGTTATGTCAAATTTCAAAATCTATTTTTTTTTTTTTTTTCTGTTGTTTGCTGTATGATTGAGGTACAAAACCTTTCACAGGATCAACAAAGCTCACAGGACATAAAGCCTAATATTGTTTCACATGATTCACAAACTGAGCCGCCAAATAATGCCTCAGAGACTGCTATACCAGACGCAGGTTCAGTCTCGGCATCAAGCAATGACAACAGAAAAGTATCCCGTGAAGATATCGAACTTGTGAGGCTATAGTATTTCTCATTGTTTTTTTCCCTTTTCTCTATCTCCCCTTTTTGGGTATTTCAACAACAAATTTTAATCTACATATTTATTTGTTTTTCAATCTGCTGTAGGTTCAGAATTTAATAGAACGATGTCTACAGTTGTATATGAATAAAGATGAGGTGGTAAAGACCCTGCTGAATCGTGCTAGAATAGATCCCGGCTTCACAACTTTAGGTAGTTATTTTCGTATTATTAAGGTTACTTTGATTTGTATAAGAAATTGCCAGTGAGACATAAAACCATAGTTATAATGCTTAAGTTTTATTTACTTCATTTTATTTATAATTTTATCTCTCTCGATAGTGTGGCAGAAGTTAGAGGAAGAAAATGCCGACTTCTTCCGGGCCTACTACATAAGACTTAAGTTGAAGAAGCAAATAGTTTTATTCAACCACTTGCTAGAACATCAGTATCATCTAATGAAATATCCTGTGCCTTCGAAGGTTTCTTTAGCTCCCATGCAGAATGGAACAAACCCAATGCCTGGTAAACCTTATCTTCTGATTTGGGTGGATGCATGTTCTGTTTTGCTGTCCATATATAGCATCCAGTAGTGCATGTGCATCTGAACCTCATTTTTGTGCCATTTTTTTATTTTATCCAATTAGGAGTTTATTTGTGAAGGTTTAGTGAGGAAGCAAAAATTGCCTTGTTTGGTCTATACTATCAACAATTTTTTTCGTATGCCTATTTGTAGTTTATTTATTCATTTTGTTCCCTTATCTCCTTCGTTTTAGGCCTCTGCAGTCTGTTAACAGAACATTGAGTATCTTAATAGGTGAGAGAATTTATGTGGATGCAAGTACGAAATTGAATTCATTTCTTGAAACTTTTTAGACTTTGCATATACAGATGATTCTGGAGTTTTTTTGCTATTGCATTCAGTATAGAGTTTGGATAACATTTCAGAATGCGTAACTTCTGTACATTTCAATGTCTATGTTCATTTTCTGACTCCTAGCTTTCTCCTTCCCTGTATATACAAATATCATAGGATATAAGAAAAACACTAACAAACAATTGGGACAATGGGTGTCGTATATTATGCACCAATTTGCATTTTCTATATTATATTGTCATCATTATTCAGTGTCACTTCTTTGCAGTGCAGTCAACAACTTACCACCAATTGGATACCCCGTTATACAGCATCCTCCAGGTCCCGCTACAGGACAACCTCATATCGACCCTATGGGCTATTCAACATCTAGTTGTCACATTGTCAATGGAGTTCCTGCTCCAGGCAATTTTCATCCAATGCGGATGAATTCTGGAAACGAGTGAGAGTCCCTTCAAATATGACATTCTGAGAAACCTTGTTTTTCTTGTTTAACGTTTGGATATAAAAGTAATTTGGTGGCCATGAATTTCTTTCCTCCACCTATTAATTTCTTATTTATATGCTTGTTATAAAATGTTACCGATGACTTCTCAACCAATGGCTTATTCGTGCTTTGTGATATTGGTCTATGCTATAGTAATGCTGCTTGTCAAAAACACGATACTGAAATATCTGAAATTTGTTGGCATAGTGGATGATGCCCGAGTTCCAGAATTTTTTTCTGATGACTAGGACTTTCTTTTCTCTGCAGAATGGTGATTGATACTAATACAGCCAATGTGTCACCCATTATGCCACCTAACAATGCAATGTCGTCCATGTCGGATATACCCGTAAGCCCCACATCAGTGGCATCCAGTGGCCATTTTCCGTTTAGTGCATCAGAAATATCAGGCATGGGGGTTGATGCTTCGGCACTTGACACAGCTTTTACATCTGATGTGGCAAGTTCAGTAGGGCTACAGCTTCCTCCGGATAATGGAGTTGGGAATTCTAGAGATTCCCTCAGATCCTTGGCTCAGATTCCATGGAATTTTAGCCTTTCAGATCTAACAGCAGATTTATCGAACTTGGGAGGTAATTTGAAAATTTATTATCATTCTTCTATACAGTTATGGTGATATTTTGGAGCACGAGTTATTGCTATAGTAAGCATTTCAGTTTCCTTTCATTTGTTCTCTTGCTTTCTCAAATTTTAATATGATGCTTGTTGCAAAAAAAATAATGCAGATTTAGGAGCTCTCGGAAACTATCCTGGTTCTCCTTTTTTGCCTTCTGATTCTGATATTCTACTCGATTCTCCTGAACAAGAGGATATAGGTAAGAAGGGAGTTCCCTTTCCCCGACTACTTTTTGTAGACTGAAATTTATGGTGTTTGATGACATAGAAGTATGCCTTGATACCTTTCTAGATAGACCTTAAGGATCTTCAGAAGTTATATAGACATAACTGTACCCTATATATTATTTCTTCTCCTTTCAAATTTCTAACTGCATGACCTTACCTTATCTCATCTTTTTTTTTTTTCATTTCTCGTTTCCTTTTTTACATATTTTGCTAGTTGTAAGTTATTTGAATGCATGGTTGAAGATTTACAGGTGCGATTCCTAGTTTTGCACTATGACGGTGTAACTAGGAACATTGCAACATTTCTTGCATAACTTCATCCATTGTTTTGAGGTTTAAATTGCATATTACCTAAATTATACTCTTACCTCATTTTCTTTCTCACACTTGTGGCTGGCTTTGTTTCAGTAGAGGAGTTCTTCGTCGATTCTGATTCTATCCCTGGGCAATGTCCGCCATCAGATGAGGAGAAGTCGTAGCCATAACCCGAGACCTAAGGTGAGGCAGTTTGATCGAAGTTTGCCAAACTTAGTCTAGGTTGAGGTGATGTACAATAAAATCATGAAAGAAACAACAGAAATAGCTATATTAGGATATGATGATGAGGGCCTAGTTAGCAACGAAGTTTAGACACCGGAGTTATCAGATAACAATAGCTACTCCATCTTCTGTTGATGCTGTAGAAGCAGGTGTTTAGTTTGTTGTAGTTCTAATTTTTATGTATGATGGATATTGCACCATGATAACAATCTTACAAACCAAGGTTTTATCATGTGCTGCTGTATTTTCTCGACTCAAATAATGTCATTGCACTTTGGCTATGCTGCTGGTGTTCGATTCTAATATGCATCTCGTATTTCATTTCACCAATTCACCCGTCACGTGTATAGTGATGATGTTACTAGGATGCACATGGTGTACGTTTTTGCAGTAAACCATGAGAGGAAATCTTGGTTCGGAATAGAGGAATTATATTGCAGTTTCTGGTGCAAACGTCTTGACAAGCTTATGTATTGTAGTCGTCTGTAAATGCAATAGATTTTCTTCAAGATTTTTAATTTACTATCTTATTTTTAGAAACGTATCGTGGTGGTGGTGGATCGATTTATTTGCCTTATTTTAATTATTGCATGCTCCATTTATTTCAAAATTTTGTGATTGTATTATCTATACATATATTAAAGCAAAATCGTAGGGGTAAAATAATCATAAAAAAATTAGTGAAATACTTATTTAAATATTATTTCTGTCAAATAACTTCAAAGCTTTAGCTTTGCTGTGATAGTGTGATGTCCAAAATCTTTCAATTGCCTGTGTTCGAAACTTGTGTCCCCTTTCCTCTTTTGGTTTTTTCCTTTTTTTTTGTCTTTTTTCTAAAATAAAATTCAATTATTGTTTCATTTTTTTCAGTTTGTTTTTCTTTTTTCGTTTTTCCTTTTCTTTATCTTTTTTTTTTCAATTAACTTTGTTTACTATTTTTTAAATTTCTTTCAAGCGTCTTTATTATTAGAATATATATTAAACAAATTATTTTTTTTAATATTTATAATAGGAAAAAAATGTAAAGGCCCTAGAAAACTTTTCCCCTTTCTTTTTGTTTTCCCCCTTTTTTTTTTTTTTTTTTTTCCGAAACTAAAATTCAATTGTTGTTTCCTTTTTTTCCGGTTTGTTTTATTCTTTTCGTTTTTCCTTTTCTTTTTAATCTTTTTTTACAATTTTCTTTGTCTACCATTTTTTAACTAATTTCAACCATAAACATAGTATTTTTTTTAATATTTATAATAGAAAAAATGTAAGGGCACTTAGAAAATTGGAATACAAATAGGGATTTCACAATTGCACTTAATAGGCATATTGATGCCTGTATTTAATGATAATTTAAACTAAATATTGTACTACAATAGTAAAAAACTATATGTATCATAATTATATATGTAACCATTCACATCTTTAACTTAAAAATATCATTAAAACTTAATAAAATGCCCGTAGAAAATATTTTAATTTTTAGTTTTTAATTATACTACTACTTATTGTGTAAGCATTCATATTTTAAAAAAATTATAATTTGTTTAGTAAAAAAAATATCACCGAAACATGCATAACAACTAACAGCCATTCGCATATATTTAAATTTTTAGACCTTCTAAATATGAAATATCAATAAATCATAACAAAATATACCCATGGTAAATATTAAATTTTTTTATTTTTTTAATTCTAATACTACTTATGGCATTCATATTTTTAACTTTTTAGAATTTGTTAAATAAAAAAAATATCACCCAAACATAAATAAATAATAATTAACAACCATTCACATCTTTAATTTTTTAGATTTTCTTAAAAAAATTACCAAAACATAATAAAATGCACATCGAAAATATTTGAATTTTTAAGTTTTATAAATTATAATACTACTTTTGGTGTAATTAATCAAATGACTTATTATATAATTAACGACTGTTTTGAATGGCAATCATTTAAATTTTAATGGTGTAAACAAAGGGACAAGAGCTTTTAATGGGTAAAAAAGTGAGAAATAAAAGACGTCAATTTGTTTAAAATAAAATAATGTAAAATTGAAATTTCTTAATTCTAATTAATATACTTCTAATGACGTGGATGAAATTATCTACTACATTTTGTGCAACACTCCACGTTATACAATTAAAATTATTAATTTTTCGCACTATAGCTTATGATTTTATCGACTGCTTATTGCGTAATCAGCTGTAGCTTATATTGTGGTAAGAAATCTATTTATTTAAATTTATGTGTGGCCACATAAAATATATTCAATATGTTAAATATATAAAATAAAGTAACTATTCAATTTTGTTTATCGAAAAATAACATTACTATGTGGTAGGCGTTATACGCAATAAGTGTATATATATCTCCAATTGATTCAGTTTTAAAACATAAAAAACATTGTAAACGTGTTTATGAATATGTTTGAAAAATCACAAATATAATGTTTTGTATATATTGTAAACTATCATTTAATAAAGTTATAATTATTTCTTATTATATACTCATACTGTTACAACAAACAATACTTCAACTATCATCAAACTTAAAACTTAAAATGTATAGACCGATTGCGTACATCGTACGGGAGATATACTAGTTATTTTATAAAAGATAAATATGTAACAATTTGATTGATATAAGATTAGAAATAAATTTCTCCCGTAAAAAATGTTGAAACTCGAATGATTGCAGGTTTCTTCCTGTTAAGTGTAGTAAAATAAAGTTTTGATAACGATTTAACATCATGTGACATAATCACAACTAAAGAATGATGAATTCTCTGAATGGGAAAACGATACATATTAAATTAGATAGGTACAGTTATGCCAAATTAAGTTTGGACTTTTTCATAGTAATAATTTTTAGTCGTCTCGAAAATTAATACAATTTGGAAGACACATACATGCCCACGTCATTTCCAATTTCCATTAGTAGCTAACGTTTTCGCATACTATACAATGTTTCATGTTTGTTTGGTTTCATTCAAATCCATCACTCTCAAAATAATAATAATAATAATAATAATAATAATAATAATAATAATAATAATAATAATAATAATAAATCCCTCTCATTTCCATTTCCTTCAAGAATGAGACGCGTTTTGCTTATCACGGAGCTCCATCTCCTATTCTGATTTCTGACGTAGCCAAATATATATAATACTCGTCATACCATATAATATTCTATCTCAATTTTGGAAAAATTAAATTATAATTTATATGACAATCTTTTATTTTGTTTTCAATTCTATCCTAGAACAAATATATGACATGGCTCAGGCTCACGGAAATTTTCATAAAAGAAAAACAAATATGTTGAATTTCTGAGCAATTAAAAAAACAAAGATGAAGAGGAATGAGAAAGCGAGAAAGAAGAGCAATTCGATTGTGAAGTTTTTGTTGTCAACGTCAAACGATTGTTTTAATTGCTGTAAATTAGTGGCCAAAGACCAATTCTCCATTTGAGCAGCTTTAAGTCTATCTCCACAGACTTCATTCTTGTAATTAACTCATGTAAAATATCTCTTACTCTTTCACTATATGGTTTCATGAAACCGCTCAATCACCTTCGTACGAATTCATAAATTAACAACATTAACCATTCAA
Source organism: Perilla frutescens (assembly GCA_026008535.1). Taxonomy (NCBI): domain Eukaryota; kingdom Viridiplantae; phylum Streptophyta; class Magnoliopsida; order Lamiales; family Lamiaceae; genus Perilla; species Perilla frutescens. Next base: position 37,741,725 of record BRKX01000002.1, on the reverse strand, counting down.
AATCTGCAAATTTAAAACTTTAACAAAATAATTAATTCATAATTTTCACTCCAATCACAAACGCCGCCACTTTCCTTGCTTTCTAAATTAATTTTACAAGTTGTGGGCAAGATGGCAAGTGTTTCTTCTTATCTGGATTGGGGTTTACAAAGGGGGAAATATTTCTTCTCCCATCGCTCTCTTTCTATTTTTTATGAAAATGACACATAAGTTTTTCGGTGAGCCATGTCATATATTTATTGTCGGAATTGAGTTTTGGGATGGAATTGAAAACAAAATAAAAGGTTGGGATAAAATAAAAATTATAATTTCTCAAAGGTTGGGATAGAATTGAAATTTTGTTGAAAGTTTGGGATAGAATATAATATTAACCCTTATTAAATATAGATAATATACGTGACATCTCTGGTGGATTTATTTATTGTTATTTTTTTACTAAACTACGTACTGGCTGCAGTAAATTATTTCAAAACGGTTAAATAATACTACCATTACAATTACTAACATTATTGTACCTTCCAAAGATTTAATGTTCCAACATCATAGGTCCCATGAAAATGCTCTCTTCATTGACTCTGCCTCCCGCCAAGTCCTCTCTCTCTCTCTCTCTCTCTCTCTCTCTATCTCTCTCTGTTTGTGGAATAATCAAATTTTCATCACAAATATCAGACAATCTTAAATAACTATCCAAAATAGTCATCTTACATGCATCATGTTTAATGCTTCTCTGAATTAGTTGTATATGATTCTTGTAAGGAAAAGATAAAATTGAAATTATTGAAGAGTGGAAAAGAAATGAAGGGCTGAAAGTAAGCTTTCTAGCCGCTGCTTTCTTGATATGCATGTATAATATGAGTCCCTGCGTAGTTATTTGGTAGGTTTTATTAAAATTTTGATTGAAATATAATATAATAATTGCTGTTTTGTTGGAAAGATAATTGTTGTTTAGTAGTTTAGCTTGTTGGTTACCTAAATAAAACTGTCATTTTTCTACTTGTTTACTGTTCTACAGTACTCTCTCTTGTTTTTAGGTGTTGATGCCTTTTTGCTTCTTGTTTGGAAATTTGATTTTGCTAGTTTGTGTTTTAAGGCTGATTGCTCAACTGAGAAACTTCACAAGATTAATTATATATCAGCTGCAATTGCAAATATGAATCTGGGAGGAGACAAATATGTAAGGTTAGTGCAGACAACCTATTTCCATGACATAATCTGGTGATTTTCCTCGTGTTTCCTCATCTCTTTCGAATAATTACATGCTCTACTTTTGCATACTTGTGTACATAGGTTCGATGACTGCAGTTCTGAGAAGTCTCTGTCTCAAACAAACCGCAGTTTCTTTCACATAAAGAAACCGGATTTCGATTCCTTGGTGGAAGGCATAAGCAGGGGATTTGACATGGTTTCTGAGAGGGTAAAAAGATTCACAAAAAGTAGGCCAAATTCAAACTCGAATAAGAAAATCATCGACCCTCAAGAGCCTTTCCTTCAGAGATGGAACAAGATATTTGTGATTTCTTGTGTTATCGCAGTCTCTCTTGATCCATTGTTCTTCTACATTCCTGTGGTTGATGCAGAAAAAATGTGTCTCAATCTTGATATAAAGCTAGAGATCATTGCTTGTGCTCTTCGATCATTCACTGACCTTCTCTACATATTCCACATTCTTTTGCAATTTCGAACTGGTTTCATTGCTCCTTCTTCTCGAGTTTTTGGAAGGGGAGAGTTGGTTGAGGATCCTAAAGTTATAGCCAAACGTTACCTGAAATCTTACTTCATCATCGATGTTTTATCCGTGCTTCCTTTACCACAGGTATCCATATAAGTATGCAGAGATAGATATGCTAAGTTAGTTTATTGTTCGTGTTTTTCATTGAAATCCTAGTATTTTCTATCTGCTCAGGCTGTGATTCTTGTAATAATCCCCACTTTAAATGCCCCTATATCTCTGATTAAGTCCATTCTGGTGCTAATGTATACGAGCTATATTAGCATGAATCAGCGTCTTTCATTGAACTAGTTTTCTTTTTTTGATCTGATCAGGCTGTGATTCTTGTTGTAATCCCAACTGTGAATGCACCTACATCTCTTGTAACGAAAGAGCTATTGAAGATCGTTATTTTCTCCCAATACGTTCCAAGATTGTGGAGGATCTACCCTCTATATAAGGAAGTGACTAGAACATCTGGCATGTTTACTGAAACAGCATGGGCTGGAGCTGCTTTCAATCTGTTTCTCTACATGCTTTGCAGTAATGTGAGCTTCTTTCGCTAGTTTTTCATTCAAACGACACACAGACAACATGCTTTACTTTCTTGGTTTGATCTGATCTCTCAGGTGATTGGAGCATTCTGGTATCTATTTTCTGTGGAAAGCAAAAATAGATGCTGGCACGATGCATGCCATAGGAACAGTAGTTGCAATTCCAATAATCTGTATTGTGATGGAGATGTTCATGAAGACACTTCCTTCTTGAAATCAGCTTGCCTCCCTCTCGAACCAAATGAGATTAAAAACTCTACAGACTTCGATTTTGGCATATTTCTTGATGCTCATCAGTCTCATGTGGTTGAGCACACACAGTTCGTGAAGAAATTTTTCTATTGCTTTTGGTGGGGGCTGAGAAATCTGAGGTTTTTTTTTTTTTTTTTTAATCTTTCCTAGATTAAACCATCAAGAAACAGAAAACATCGATCATAGTAGTAATAACAAATAAACCAGTAATACTCAATCACTTCACCACCTTCTTAGATTGAGTTGCAGCTTAAACGTGCTTGCTTATTGCAGTTCTTTAGGCCAAAACCTCAAAACAAGCAATTTTGTGTGGGAGATTCTCTTTGCTGTTTTCATTTCCATAATCGGGCTAGTTCTCTTTTCGTTGCTCATTGGCAATATGCAGGTTTGCTCCTTGCATGATGATCTATTCTGCAATGTTTTGTTTTGGTTTCAAGTTTCAACCACGGCTGCCCTAAAGCTGGTTTGATTACTTTTCTTGCAGAAATATCTGCAGTCCATCACTGTTAGAGTAGAAGAGATGAGAGTGAAACGGCGAGATGCAGAGCAGTGGATGTCTCACCGTATGCTCCCTGAGAATCTGAGGGCGAGGATCAGGCGCTACGAGCACTACAAGTGGCAAGAAACAAGAGGCGTGGAGGAAGAATCTCTGATCTGTAATCTCCCAAAGGACTTGAGAAGGGACATCAAACGACATCTTTGCTGGACTTTACTTACAAGAGTTAGTCACTTGAAATCTTGCTTGTAATAATCTTATGTTAGCTTATTTCCTGTCTGGTGGTGCATCAGCATTTTGAAGTTTGGTTAGCTAAACTTCGGCAGGTGCCAATGCTTGGAAAAATGGATGACCAGCTGCTGGATGCCATGTGTTCGCGCCTTAGGCCCGTTCTCTACACAGAGAACAGCCAAATCGCTCGTGAGGGAGATCCAGTTGATGAGATGATCTTCATAATGAGGGGGACTATATACACTATGACAACAAATGGTGGTCGAACGGGGTTCTTCAACTCGGTATATCTCCAGCCAGGGGACTTCTGTGGAGAGGAGCTGCTGACATGGGCTCTAGTTCCGAACCCTTCGTCTAGCCTCCCAATCTCAACAAGAACTGTGCAAGCTGTGAAAGATGTTGAGGCTTTCTCTCTTATGGCTGATGACCTCAAATTTGTCGCGTCCCAATTTAGACGCCTTCACAGCAAACAGCTTCAGCACACTTTTAAGTAAAGAGTTGACATCATTTTTCTATAGATTCTTATTATGTGAAAAAAGAGGCTTAAACTCAGAGTTATATGCGCATTTCAGGTTCTACTCCCAGCAGTGGAGAACATGGGGCGCTTGCTTTATACAAGCAGCATGGCACCGGTATTGCAGGCGGAAGGTTGAGAAATCAATACGAGAGGCGGAGGATAGGCTGCAGGATGCACTGGCAAAAGAGGGAGGAGGGAGTTCTCCAAGACTTGGTTCCACCATTTATGCATCAAGATTTGCTGCTAATATGCTTCGCACATTGAGGCGTAATCGTCCACTTAAGGCTAAATTGTCACCTAAATTGCCTCCTCTTCTGCTTCAGAAGCCAGCTGAGCCTGATTTCAGTGCTCAGGAACATTCCTAGAGAGAGAGAGGGAGAGAGGATCTTCTACGAGCCATGCGATCGTTTCCCTTAAGGCATATCATGTCATGTTGGATTTATTAGGTATGTTTTGTACATATGATTTGAAGAATGGAGTTGATATATGAAATATAGAAGTTGTGCTAGAAATTTCTGCGAATATGCAAGATTACTGAGACGAGGAAATCTTGATGTTGAATTGTAGAATCTTTATCATCATACAACTTGTTTTCTATGATCTATTTTACAATGTATACATGAATTGAGACTCTCGACAAGGTGAATGCCTCTCTCTCCCCATCTCTCTCTTTCTCTCTCATTTGGTGCTCTTGTACATATCTTCAATGGAGTTCTGCAGTTCATCAACATGAAACCAAAGAAACTGAAATCAGATTGGATTCTCACACAGATCTATATATACACTGACAGAGCATTTGAGCAAACCTGATAATATTTGAAAAACTGGTTCCTTTTCTTCTTGTAAGTTGGTGTTAGAAGATCTCGTTCCATGTCGAATGGCACAGGGTCAAGATACAAAGATTTGATGAGCTCAAATCCCTTCAACTGTAAACACAATATGTCAAAAAATCATTTTTATTCTCAACAGAATCTGTGTCTTCACTAATCTTGCTCAGGACAAACCTTCTTGTCTTTGCCAATCTTTGTCAGTTCTCCAAGAATGTAGTCCCTTGCTCTAGTATCCTCACATATGGTATTGAAATCTCCAGAAACCTGGTTTACTTGAGCCCAACGCTCAAGAGACTCGACGTTGGGGTTGATAACAGCAACGAGAAAGGACTCGTAGCTGCTGCCATAAATCCATATCTGAAACAACCTTTTGATGTCAATGCATCAGAGAAAATCTGATGGAAACATTGAGAAGCAGAAACTCACCGCATCAATGCTGGAGGCGAGGGAGTAAATGCTCTCCAAATTTTCGACTGCTACATACTCTCCTTGTGAAAGCTTGAAAATGTTCTTCTTCCTGTCAATGATCTTCATGCTCCCATCTGTCTGCCATTCACCAATATCCCCTGTAGCATGGTTCGGGTGATCATAATAAAAAAACAATGAATGTGGAGCTTGAATGACTTGGATCTCGGAAGCTTCTAGATTGGATGTATGAATCTACCTGTGTGAAACCATTCATCAATCATCACCTCTTTAGTAAGATCTTCGCGTTTGTAGTAACCTGAGAACAAGCACTCCCCCCTAATGCATATTTCTCCACGAGGAGTTCTTGAAAGCGCATCATATCCCATATCAGGAACAGATTCTAGACATACGTCTACAATTGGCAGTGGTGGACCTACCGTTCCAATCATTGTTACTTCATCTGGCCTTGCAACAAATGATCCTGCACAGGTTTCTGTCAAACCTGCACCACATTGCAGCAGTTTTTTATAAGTAAAAAAAAATAAAAATTCTCAGAAACATCTTCTGATGTTCAATTTACCATATCCCTGTAAGACATGAGCACAAGTAACAACACGTAAATATGTCTCCACGTTGGAAGAAAGAGGCGCTGCTCCAGACAGGATAAGGCGCAAATTCCCTCCTAGACCTTCTCTGATCTGCAGATAAGGATATTGTGGTTTGTGAGTTGGTAGAATTTGAGGGCTACTGTCCAAATTCACAAATCTGTACATTCATCACCTTTTTGAATACAAGTTTGTCTAGCTTGGGAGCTGCCTCCACATGCTTGTAGCCTTTACTCATGTTATGCAGCTTGCTGCAAATTTCAAATGCATTGTAATATGTATTGAGTTATAAATCTTCTTCATATTATTTGAATGCATCAACGAAGCACGTTGAACTTACTAGGAGTAAGCCGCGTTGAAGAGTGCTTGTCTGATGACACCAGCTGAAGAAATCTTCTCCTGCAAGCCTGGAGAATTTGCAGCTCTATATTCATAAACCATTTCATAATTTTCATGGAAATGTATGGACTCGTCAAGATGATTCACTAAAGTTAAAATGATTGTTGATTTGCAAACTACTACATGAGCTACTATCTTGTTCCTTTTCAAGATCCATATTTCTTGTTTTAGGACATGTTCTATTGTATCTAAGGTAGTTTTTTTTTTCTCTTGTACCTGCGTATATCCTGTCTAGAACGCGTGGAACAGCACAAAGCACCGTTGGTTTTAGCTCTTTGATGTCGTTAAGTAGCTGCTTTATATCCTGATTAAATCACTCACTCACATCAGATTGAATCATTTCAAGAGTGTATGCTGCACACAGACATCTACCTTATGCCAGAATCCAATCGCTGCACCTTTTGAGATGAACAGTTCTTCTATGACTCGATCAAATATATGTGCCAGAGGAAGATAGGACAGAAACACGTCTGCCTCACTGAACTGTAAATGTAAGAGAATATGTAAACAGAAGAAGGAAACGATGTTGTCTTAATACAAGATCACGGCTGTTGATATAGAAAGAAATGAATGGAAATGTCCAACCTCTTCGTTCATGCTCTCTAAATGGTGATTCACTCCAGATATAATTGACAGAATGCTCTCGTTGGAGATCATCACTCCCTTTGGATCGCCCGTCGTTCCACTTGTATACATTATCGTGCAGATATCAGTTTTCTTCTTCTCTGGGATTTCATATTTCTTGCTCTTTCCCTGCAGGGAAGCACGTCGAATTCTAACTGTAGAGCTCATGATGAAGATCAAGAAAAAGCTTATTATGTTAGAGAAGCTATACCAGAAGCAAAAATTCACTCCAAGAATATATCCGTGAGCCAAAATTGTCTGCCAGATCCCTTTGGTCTTGGTTCACCTCTCCAAAGCTTACAATAGCTGTAGAATTGTGAGTTTTTTGTGTATCCTTCAAAGATTACACACACTGAAATGTGCGAAACTTACTTTTCAGGTACTTCTCAGAGCTCGGAAATGTTTTCAACAGCTGCAATTTTGAAGGTTAAGATCAATCAGTTGCTACAAGAAAACATCAAGGTTTGTTACAGCGAAGTAAAAAGCTTCCTTACCTCGGAAATCTTGGTTTCTTCAACGAAAGCAATTGAAATCTCAGCATGACAGATGATATACTCCACTGCACCAGCACCTGATATCAGAAGCAGAAGGGATGGGAGAGCCAAGAATTAGTCGAAAACTCACAAGCAGTCATACTCATACCGGTTAGACTGACATGAAAATACTATTGATGATCTAATGATCATATATATGCCAATCTACCCAATAGCTCTAACTAGGTTGCATGCTGTTTTGCCTTATCTATCTTTTTGGATGATTAGAGACAAGTGAAGAGATGCACGGTGCTTACCTAGAGTGTCGTATAAGGGCACACAGTGAAGACCATAAGCATTACAAGCCTGTAGAAAACACAAAACATTCCATATATGTTGCAATATGCATACACAACTAATTAAAGAAGCTGATACAAAGATTGAAAAACAGAAAATCACTGTACTAGATCTCCAAAGGATCAAAGAACTTGCGTTTTTTACTTCGAAGTTACAGTATAATGGATGATCAGAAAACTATACCTGCATGCTTATGACCCAGTGCGAGCAATTTGCACCATAGATACCACATTTGTCACCCTGCATATGAGCATAATTTTTTGTCGAATTTTGAGCCAAAATCTAAGCTAAATCAAGATATAAGCTCAGGAATAGGCTCCAGCTCCGTCTCTATAATATATGCAATGTAACTACTCGATATTTACTTTAGCTGTAAAATGTGAAAATCTTACTTGAGCAACACCACAAGAACGAATGGAGGCACCGACTAGTAGGACTAAATCGTATACTTCTTTGTAAGTTAACCACACATATTGACCCGCCTGCAAACACTCGCATAGTAAAATGAGAATTCAACACCCCTAGCTTAGACAGAGTAACAATATTAGGAATAGAAAACAGTAAAAAAGTGGATTAATGAAATATCTTTATACCTTTCCATCTACCATTTCCCTTTCACCAAGCATTTGGTTATTGGAGTACTTCTCCACAGATTGGCTGCAACAAGGCCAAGAACGATGAATTCGTATACATTTTCAAGAAACTATTGCAAGTGACTTCAGCTAAGAGTGGGGGTTTTCCAAGAACATGCAAAATGGGAACTTATGTTGACATTTTTTTTAATATCTCAACAAACATATTATGTCAACTCGTACACATTCACACAAAAAAAGAAAGAAAAACCCATCAGCGTGAAGACTTGCACATCCTTCTGAGGTTGTACATAAAATGGACAAAATTTGGTTAATTATATTTTACAAAAATTCACCATGCTCTATTTTGTTTGTGCACCGAGTTGTTACTGATAGGGGGTCCTCACCAGAAACTATCCCAGCAGCTGTCAAGACCTTGAGGCAGCTGTCTGAATCCATGTTCGACGATCGCGTTTCTGTACACTGGCCCAACTGATGGCTTCCCATCTTTTGCTTCTCTTGCCTTCTCAATCTCTACGATAAATTTCTTAGTTTCTGCCATCTCTTTCGCTCGCTAGTTTTTTGTTTACTTTTTTTTTTATACGAAGTTAAGTATTCAAACTGCCGTCTTATAGGAGGATGTACATAAATTTTTATCAATTTTTTTTCAAGATTCTTGGTGGCCAAAACATAGGTATCTGTTTTTATTTGAAGCCAACCACCCAACAATTTATTGACTGCAGAGTTTGCTTTAGCAGGAAGGAAAGAGATTGATATTTCGTCCATGCATACGTGAAATAATTAATCAAGAAAAAAAAAGACTGCAATCATATGGTCGATTCATTTTCATTGATGTTATACCTAAATATTGAGGTTAGGTAATCCGATCAACCCATGTATCATTACTCTTAATATTTATTGTTATTGTTTGTTGATTTGCTTTTTTATCCCTTTCCCCCATCGTAATCGTTGTAATTAATAACCACAAACATAAATGTAAAAACAAAAGCAAAATTAAGGCCCATTGACAAGAATTTATTGTTTATTCTTCATTTGGAAAAGATTTATTACATCGATCTTCGTATTACATCAATCATAAAACAACTTGGTTTATTCATTTTTGAGAAGCAATCTATTCTCGGCTACATAATCATGGCTCCGTCTTCAGCAAGCTGAGCCCTGCATTTATCCAAGCAATTAACAACAGTTGAGGCAACATCTCCAACAACACAGTCAAAAGTAAAAAAAGTAAACATAGTAAAAACAAGCAGCAGTTCTTGCACTGTATTGCTTACTTGGAGCAATCATAGTTTTTGTCTACCGGAGGTAAAACAACATCTGCTCCACATTCCTTGGGAAGAAGAGGGATACGCTTAGGATCATACGCAAACGAAGAAAGAGCTTGCTTCACACACTCACAAATGGCCATTCGATCTTGTTGGTTTTTGGCCATGCCACTCAAGCCTTTCACCCCTGCACAGCATTGTGGCGACGCACTTTTGCCTTGCAGGTAACTGAGGCACGGTGCTACGTTCTTTATTACGTCGGGGCATGAAGGCACGGAGACCACTGATTTTGAGACAAACAAAAGAAGAATGGCGATAGAGTAAAACAGCCGACTCATGTTTTAGATGAGGCTGTACTGTGAGGGAATGTCCAACAGAGGAGCTAATATATATATAGATAGATAGAGTTGCAGAGGTGTATTTGGTTGAGTTTCTGTAATAAAATGTTTCTTCTACGACTTTGTCAATGTAATATTTGCATGTTCTGTTTCTGTTTTCTCTCACGAAATGTGTTCCAACACATAAACAGTCTTTTGCATTGTGGGCGAATTCACCTAAAACATCAACAAATTTTAATCAACACTTACAGCAGCAGAGACTAATGCCGGGTTGTAAACGAGACGATCCAAGACATAACATCAAATTCTTTTAGGCCGAGCTTGACTGGAAATAGTTAATTTCGAGCTTCAAATTGAGACTCAAACTCGACTTGTTTATTTAATGATCAGACTTTGAATCAAGATTCACAAATAGATAAGCTTATTTATAGCCCTAGCTGAACAACTCACCTAGTTGATTTCAACCACATCATACAAATCGCAGCTTGGTTACTAAATCGAGAATGAACTCAAGTACAATGCAAATTACGAGCTGTACATAAAAGTAAGATTAGAAACTGAGGTTTTGATAGACATGGCTATCATTTCACAATCGGAAGATAGAAGATGCCTATTTATAATAGATCAGTATAGACATATTTTGAACTGTACAAGCATTCTAGTTTCTAGCTTTCTACATGGGCAGAAGAGTTGCTATGATTGGGACCTGATATCAGCCGGCCGTTTACTGTACATTGACCCTGCGCCCGAGACTTCAGCATGGGGAGCAACAGAGGCAGTGAGTGGCTGGAAGTTTGTGTTCCCAACAAACCAGTAGAGAGCCCATTTCAGATCACAAAGGGTGTATTTAAGAGCTTTGGTCCAATTCTCCTGTTTATTGAAGCTCTGTGTAATGGAGTAATTTTCCACTTTGTCGTTCTCGATTCTGCAAACACATCATGTGGAAGAGTCAGAAACCTGAATAGATTGGTAAAATATTCGGGAAAAACGTTGTAGTTCTCATGAGATTGTAAATGTTATTTTAGGAACCACTGATGAAAGTTACACCACAAATGATTGCAACTCCTCTCAATTCAGTGAAAGGAAAACGAATCCAATATATTTGCCTACTTGAGGTTAGCTTAGAAAATTTGAAGAAAAAGTCAGAAACTGCAATGCTTCCGGCAGTAGCCAAGAAATACAAGAATGGTATGGGTTTTCTTGAGATTGGGGATGCTTCAATCTGATTCTATGGATTCAGTAGCTACATGAATTTGTGACCAAACAGTTCAATAATACCAACAAGTGCCATGCAATGCATATTGTACATTACATGAAAGCCACTTACTTGTATGGAAGCTTGAAACATTTCTCAGGAGGAATGTTATTTTCTTTATCTTTTGAGTTCGCAAACTCTGCAAACTCCTTTAGACAGGTTAAGAATAAGGTCATGGCTTTGTCGTAACGAGTGCTCCAAAATACATTCACAGGGCCAAATCTGAGAAATAATAAACATTAGCTATGTTAATATGCAAGTAAGATCATACTATTATGCTTGCTTAAATTTACAGCAAGCGGATGTCCTATTAAAAATAAAGAGAAACAAAAACTGTTGAAAAATGGCAGGCTACGGCAGCAAAGTTTAAGAAGGAAAGAGAATATAGCTACAAATCTACAATGAAAAGTAACTAAAGGATGGTCAAAACAATAATGTTAAGTTCAGTACACAGAAATTCTGAGAATTGTCTACAACTTACAGCTCATAAGTATTGTTGTTGCTGTCCATTATGCGAGGATAACTTCCCATTGGAAGAATTTTAATGCGATATCTGAAAGCCACAATTAAGGAATGGGAGTTGAAAAGGCAGAGTAAATTCAGTTTCATTTCAGTTCTTGGAAAATAACAACGGATATTCCAATGACTCCACTTCCCCACCATAATGCTTAAGCAGTAAAAAAGAAAGAATAACCTGCAGTTAAGAAAGAAACCAGAAAGATAAAGATAAAAATTTGAACCCAAATTCATTGATGTGAAATTAAGTAAGGCCAGATGAACAGTATCGTCCACCCAAGTAAACAACCACAATGTATACCGATATCATATGAAGGGGTACTTTACAGTAGAACAGAAAAAAATAATATACAGATATTTGCTATTATATAAGGATACAGAAACTTCGGTCTGAAGTACTGAGCCATTGTATGAAGGAGAAGGCAAGCTTGCCCCCAAGCAGCATTTATCTCATCCCACTCAACCTAATTCAATTCCATAGGGAAGTGTAAAAATGGTGGACATTTAAAGAAAGAAATAACCTAGACACAAACATATCATTCAGTCATATAATTAATATACCTGGACTTTAGGAAGTCTTCCCAGTCGAAAGTTGTTGATAGTTCCAAATTCTCCATCATACCAAATAGGGAAGGCATCATTTAGCACATTGGTGCGCTTCAACTGCTCTAAATGAGCTTGTGAGACTTCAATCTTTGCCAGAATTGCATCTCGCTCTTCCTATCGACCATAGATTCGAATTAAATAATTTTACAGAAAATTTGCTAAGAGAAAAAACTAGGATAGAGAGGAGCAAGGAATATTTTTTCTAGCATCACTATCTTCTGATCTTAAGGTAGCATGGCTAATAAATGCCCCGAAACCAGTACATAAGGATTGGCTCTGAGGCAGAAGATGGACAAAACAAAAAAAGACTCCAGAGGGGAGCAACTGTGACAAACCTGATGTGAACTAAACTGAAACTGGAAGTTATTGAACTCCTGCCAATATCTGGGAAAAAAAAAAATCATTCATCCGAGAAGAATTACAATGAATATGAGAATATAGAAATGAAAAAGAAAAAGAATGAATGAATAAATCAAAATCAGCTAATCAACACCACCAGAAACAACTGAAAGGCACAGGTCCCAGATAAAAACAATGAAGTTTATTACCGCTCTTCTAGCTCTTTAAACCGGCTATTCTTTAACTCCAGCTCCTTTAGTTCAGCAGTTACTTCATCGCATTGTTTCTCTGTTTCTGCAATTGCTGCTTCTAGCTTTCGTTCTTCTTCTTCTATCTTATAAGATAACCAAATATGTCAACATCAATCTTTGAATTCCTAGTTAGATACTTCAGGACACACTTGTTGCTCAAAGTAAAAAAAAAAAAAAACTCAGTACAGCACAAAGTAGTTTATTATTTTCGCTTTGATTTTGATTACAAAATTTCTAGATATCATACATAAGCAATATGAAGCTTGAGTTCCCATCAAAGGAACTTCTAATATATATGCTCACTCAACCTCCTGCAGTCAGGTGAACAAGTAACTGTCGGCTTGAAAGCAAACTGACAAACAAAAATGTAGCACTGTGCTCCACAAGAGTTCATTTATTTATTAAAAAAAAACTAATTTGAAACACCAATTTTAATATGAGATTGTGGAATAAGCACCTTCAATTTCTCCTTAAGAAACTCAGTTTCACTAAGAACAGTTTTGGCTTCCCCTTCCAATTTTTGAAGACAGGCTTCATACGCTTTTATGTCCCTGTTGACATCTTCAACCTCCTTATCAAGTTTATCAGACAAAACACGCATACACTCCAGACATAAAGGCTGCTCGACCTGCACACGGACAGAAGATGGAGTTCTGAAAAATGTTTATTACATGACAAGACTGGAATGCAAAACGTTTGGAGTCAGAATAGTACAATGCTGAATCTTAGACAATGGGTCGTAATCTTTTGCAATAAACATGGATTTCATAGATTGTGTGTACCTGAGTTTGGGTAGTGGCAATATCAAATGCACGATTCAGGACAGTTATTGTGGAGTGGAAGCCTGAATTGTGCGGCTGTGTAGGGGAGTTAGTGGTTCCACCCTCAGGTGATGGCAAGTTGGTCGCACCTCCATCAGCTCCAGGTTCACATTTATACACTGAGGCAGCTGGTGGAGGTAATACAACAAATGACTCGTCTATTGCCTTCCCAGACTGGCTGGAATCCGGGTGCATTGCTCCACCTCTGGGTCGAGGAGGAACTCCTGGTGCCTGATTCCTTTGCTTTGGCAACACAACAAATGAGTGGTCCATCCGAGTTGAACCCGAAACACTACCCGCTCCATGGATCGAAGAACCTTGCATACCTGCACATATACATCATAAATTATCAAAGCAAAAGATCCATATACTTCAAATTACACCTTGGTTGGGTGCTGAAATCTCAGTATCTCATTGTCCCCATTTTTAAGCTAAAGCCAAAAACTACATGAAAAAGGGCATAATATGAAATTACTCGAAGAGGGCTTCAACTATATTGTCTACAAAAATCAAACTAGTACAAAACAGTACTGCTAAATTCATCAATAAACTAATGCGCTTATACATTATAATCATGCCTTAGTAACATAGCAAAGCAATCATTTTTGCATGCAATGCACTAATGTACGAACTTTTCCTTAATCAATTTCGCTCAAATAAACTCTCAATTACTAAAAAATAAATACCTAAGCGGACTCCCAAATTTGGCCATAAATTTATTACAACAGCACTTATTTCCACAAATTGCCCATTTCCTTTTCACTATAAAGTTTCAGTACAAGACTCCACTAACCATAATTTCACAAATGATCAGATCAAGTAAAGATTAAAAAAAAAGGAACAAAAGTCAATATCCAAAAATCATAAAATTGAAACCTGCGGCGAGGAATTTGTCGGCATAAGAATCGACGCCGACGATACAGAGGCTTTGGCGGCAGTTCTGGCAGAGAAACCGCGGGAGATTCGGGTCGGCCGCCAGGATCCGGCCCTTATCGGAAACATTACTCGCGCTTCCGATTTTCTTCATATCGGATTGAATTTATGTTTCCTTCGATCAATTAATTGCGCGATTGGATTGTTGTTCAACTTGAATCCCCCGACTAGTACAAATTCTTCAATCAAAATTTGACCGATGAATTTTGTTTAATTTGCAAAGCATGAAAGACATACAGTGTCACAGAGTTTCATAATTAACCTAATTTAGGTATTTTTGGTTCGGAATAAAGAATAAAGACCGTTATGCAATGAAATTCTTTAAGAGTTAGATTTTTGTATTTTCATTTGAACTTGGATTCCTCTAGTTGGCAAAAATTAAATTCAAATAATTTTAATTATGTATAAAATAAACTATTATTTTCCTCAAAAACAAATCAAAATAAAATACTAATTTTTTGAGGTTTGAAACAAATAATTATTGATTCCATATAAATCAAAATGGAAGGACCGAAATCAAAATGGGAAGAGTAAAAATAACTATAATTATTCAAACTTTACGCAAGGGCTTCAATTTTAATTTTAATATAATAAAAATTTAGAAACAAATTTTGACAAATAAAATTTAAAACCTCCCTCAATATGCAACTTTATTTTAAGACAAAAACTTGTATTAGACCGTCTAACAGATCTCTTACGTTAGACGGGTCAAATAATACTCAAATCCGTCCAAATACACCCCAAAATCTGCCCCCACGCGCCCCTTGTGCAGATTTTTTTTCCCTTCTCGGTGGCTGTGTGGAGCACTCCTTCTTTTTCTTCTTTCTTCTTCTTTTTTTCTTTCTTTCTTCTCATTTTTTTCGTTTCTTTTTTTTTCTTTTTTTTTAATAATTATAATATAGTCTTCTTAGGGTATACATTTATTTTTAAAAAAATATTTTTTTTTTCTGACGGTTGACTAATTATTGAGCCAAAAAAAGAAGTACCATTAATTATAAGGTAAAGTATCAAATGAAGTATCAGTAGCTCTGAGGTTAATTAAACATTAATTATCAACTAATAACAAGATGTATCAATAACATTAAATAAAGTATCATTAATTATGGAGTTAAGTATCATTCGATATAAATTTGGCAAAATATCATTAACTATTAAGTGAAGTATCATTAGATATATATCTAGTGAAGTATCATTAACTGTGTGAGAAGTATCATTAATTAGGGATGAAGTATCATTAACTCGGAAGTGGAGTATAATATGATATTATTGATGATTAAACATTAATTATCAAATCAAAAATTATTAAATGTCATTAACTATGAGTGGAGTATATCATTAACTCAAGTATCATTATTTATGAGGTGCAGTATCATTAACTCACATATGAGTATCATTATTTATGGGATGAAGTATCATTACCTGTGAAGTGGAGTTTCATTACTATGGAAAAAAGTATCACTAATTGCAGAAGAAAGTATCACTAATTAGAAAGAAAAGTATCAGTTCAAACATAATCTCAAATTGACATAAATATCATTAACTATTAAATGAAGTATCATTAGATATATATCTAGTGAAGTATCATTAATTGTATGTGAAGTATCTTTAATTATGGATGAAGTATCATTAACTCAGAAGTGGATTATAATATGATATTATTGATGATTAAACATTAATTATCAAATCAAAATAGATAAATGTCATTAACTATGAGTGGAGTATCATTATTTATGAGGTGAAGTATCATTAACTCACATATGAGTATCATTATTTATGAGTTGAAGTATCATTACCTGTGAAGTGGAGTCTCATTACAATGGAAAAAAGTATTGCTAATTGCAGAAGAAAGTATCACTAATTAGAAAGAAAAATATCACTTATTGCAGAAAAAAATATCACTAATTAGAATGAAAAATATCATTAACTATTGTAGTGAAGTATGGGCAGAAAAGCTGCCAAAGAAAAAAAAAACACGTTTTTGCCAACAAAAAAAAGAGCACGTTCTGCCGAAGAGAAAAAGAAAAAAAAAGAGGAGAACGTCTCTGCCGAGAAGGAAAAAAAAAAAAAAAAAGAGGAGCACGTTTGTGCTAAAGAAGAAAAAGAGAGAGAGAGAGAGCACGATTGATTGTGCCCGAAAAAAAATAAAAAATTGAATATCAAATAAAAGAGGGGAGACCATTAAAAAAATCAAAAAGAAAAGGAAAAAGGAGCGGGACCACTTTGTTGGGTCAAATAATATTCGTCTAATGTAAAGGATCCGTTAGATCGCCTAACACAAGTGTGCCCCTTATTTTAAAGTAAAGTATAATTAACTTAAGAAAATAAAAGTATGATTAATGTGTATGCGCCGTCTCTGTAGTAAGGACTGGGTTAAATTAATGGGCCTATGGATTAGCCCACATAATTTATTATTGAGAATTGTTATTTGTACTATAAATGTTCCTTTTTGCACTTCAGTTGCTCAATATATTTATAAATTTTACTATTTGGACTACACACATGTATATTAATACTCTTCACTCTAAAAGTATTTAATTTACTTAAAACAAACAAATAAAATTTGTTCGGAAACACGATTTCGAGCACATTTACCTTGTTCGAAAATATTCATTTGAACGACTCAAGTACTTAAAAAGTCAGAGTTGGTTCGAAAACTAAAGTTTGAACAACCCTCATCTGTTCAAAAATCATTTTTCGAACAACACTTAGAAAATTTCAAGGTGCAAGGGTGTTCAAAGTTGACGTTTTTCGAACAAACTATGATCGAAAATTGGAATTCAAACCACTTTAATATGTCTGAAAACTTAAATTCGAATGCCCTGAACTCCGTTTTTTTCCTAGATGTTGGAATTCCAACCACTCCAAAATGTTCAAAATTTCCAATTCGAACGAATCGCAATCTGGACCAAAAAAAGCATCCACAACACGTTCTAGACTTGATTATTTTTCTATCAATATACTCATACTAGCATCTAATACTTCTAATAAATTATTAGAAGTTGATGAATAATAATAATAATAATAATAATAATAATATTATTATTATTATTATTATTATTATTAAGTTTTGAATTTGTTGTGCATTGAGTAATTTTAGTAGTATAATCAAGTAATAAAAGAGTGTTGAAATAACTTCATAATTATTTTAATTTTCCTTTATTTCTTTTGTGGTAAACTAAAATTAGTAGTGCAAATAATCGATCTCTTTATTATTACTAGATGTGACTCATAAATCATAATATATAACTAATATTGTTCTAGTGCGACGCATGGATTAATACTTTTAATTCATAATAATATAAAATTTAATAGTTTAAATTATGATATGTTCTTAAACTTTTCATACGTAAAAATA
Organism: Perilla frutescens; assembly: GCA_026008535.1. NCBI lineage: Eukaryota > Viridiplantae > Streptophyta > Magnoliopsida > Lamiales > Lamiaceae > Perilla > Perilla frutescens. Next base: position 37,723,999 of record BRKX01000002.1, on the reverse strand, counting down.
ATATACACATTATTATATCAGAACTTATTTGTTAGGTTTAAGTTTTTAGTTACAATTATAATTATAATTTTTAGTCGTAAACTTATATTCTTGAATAATTATTCGAGTACTAAGTTGAGAATTTTAGTTGACATCATCCAAGGGTCGTTAAAACATATATTCTAGATCCTTCTTATACATACACCTCCGATTGTACAATGTATTATGTATCCATTACAAAATAATAAAATATATCTAATCATATATTTTCTGATATTTCTTTTTGTTTCTCATTTTAATTTTATTTCCCTTATTAATTCTTCAATTTTATAATTTTATTTGTTTTAATTGTTTATTTGAACTGTTTCAATTTTTTCAAATGAAATCTTCTATCCCATTTTTCTCTATATAATTTTGTGTCCCATTTTATTTTTTATTTGATTTTCATTAATTTTTTCTTCAATTTCAATTTCTTATGACTTAGTTTAATTTTATAATTATTATTTAGGGTTCATTCCACCCAATTAGAGTTTATATTTATTTTTTAATATTTATTTCTTATTTTTTAGTTAATATAAAAAATAGGGTACATAATTTTTAAATTTTTTAATTTTTAGCAATAAATGTTGATTATGATTTGTAATATTATAATATTTTTTTTTATAATAAATATTTTTAAAATATTAAATTTCATAGTGAGACACAATAGTGGGTAATGAAAAGTGGACTAGAGGATTATCCCCAATTTTTTTCCTTAACTACAAGGGTATTTCTAAACACTACATTCATTTTACTCTTTATAGCATCCATTATTATTATTATTATTATTATTATTATTATTATTATTATTATTATTATTATTATAAATCTTTATTTAACCCTGATATACATAATTTTCTTCTTCCTCTTCTTCTTCTTCTTCTTCTTCTTCTTCTTCTTCTTCTTCTTTTTTTTGCTCTCATAGCCCCGATCAACCCTGTTTATTTCACAAAAAACTGTTTTATTTATTTATCTATTAATTTTTCATTTCTTCCAAAACCCCTCAATTTATAACTGAGAAAAATTAAACATGATAACATGATAAATTTCATATTAAAAAATTGATTCTCATTAACAAGTTGGTAGTATATATGAATTTTTAATTTTTTCCCATTCCATAGATTAATTATACTTAAATAATTTATTCAAATGAAAGGTTGTGAGGGAGATTAAAATTTTGTTTGCAACTTGTTAGCATAACAAAATCAAACACATTTTTCTCTCTTTATAAATAAGTTACAACAAAGTATTTACTTAGTTTTGTTATTCCTTTACATTGTGTAAATAGTTTTTTTAGATACAATATGAAAATAGTTATGTGACACTAAACTTGTTTGATCCAATCATTTGACTTTTCACAAATCACATAATTTTTTTAATTAATTACAGAGGCAGAAAATTGCAAACAGAAAAAAAAATGGCCGGCTCTTTATGGAGGAAGACAGAGTACGAAAGTTGATAGTGGCAGTGACGACATCAGTGTTCTTGAGGAACCGATGGAGGTTGTAATATAACTTAAGGTGTTGCTAAACACCTTACAAGTTTTTTTTACACACTACACACTAAATTAATTAAAAAATAATTATTTATGATTTTACTTAAATACTCTTACTAATTAATTTAATAAACTAATAACTGTAAGTTAAAAAAAAAACTAATAATCATAAAATATAAGAAGATAATACATAATATATCAAAAATTATAAGAACCATTCTAAATTAAATCTATCAAAAAGATCGAAAGAACTGAAGAAACAAATAATGGAGCACAAAATCAACCAAATAATTCTGAAATCCTAACCATTTTTAAAAGTTTTCAAAATCCATTTAGATTGAAGTTTTTTTGGTGGAAATCAACCATGGAGCACGAAAGGAATGAAGAAATAGACAATGTAATTATAAGTCATTTGCTGTATATTTTTTTGATTATTTTGGACGTTTTTCCAATCAAAGAGTAGTGCTCATCAGACTTCAGTCGAAAAACACTGTCTAAAACCTGTCACAGGGAGTCGCATATATGTTTTTGACCATATGAATAATGCATCACAAATATATTTCTAAAATAAGAAGGTTCTTTCGAAAAACAGTTTCCGAAAATCATCATAATAGGTCAGAAATTATTTTCTGAAATTACTGGTTCATGTCATAAATTGTTTTTCATTGTTAACCAGAAAGGTTCAAAAATCCATTTCCGACCCTAATACGTTCAAATATTTCATAATCTAACAGTTTCTCACTGGTTTTATAGGTAACAGTGAGTAGTGTTGCTGGCCCAATGTATGGGTTAGCTCTTGATTACCGAGATATATTCCACACTATGGAGTGGTTTTGTTCTCGAGAAAGCTTGATCAATTGGGTTCGTGAGAGAGTTATTCCACTTGGGATTGTCATTATTGTTAAATCTTCGGAAATGGGAAAAGAAAGAAGACTTCCTCATTTAGAGTTGGTACATCTTAGATGTCGAATTGTATGTGTTTCATGTATGGATCATTTTATTTTGATGTGTTTTTATTTTTTGAACAGGATTCTCTAGGTCAGAAAATATATCTGAAATCTTGAACTCCAAGTTGAAGAATTATTTCTGAATTTTAACATAGTTCGAAAAACTATGAGATCTTACTTGGTTAAAAAATAATTTTCGACCTCATTGCACGAAGGTCGAAAAACTGACATCTTACTCATAGTTCGGAAAATAATTTTTGAAATCATTACAGACAGGTCGAAAAACTATTTTCCAAATCATTGCCAGATATCAAGAATATTTTTTGATAGCATATCAGAGAATCATTACAGAACATGTCAAAATAACTAACATGATATATAATAAGAATTAATACGTCAAAACATCCAACAAAGTATCATAAGTTCACATCAAAATAAGTAGAAATTTCCAAGTATTCATACATCTCGGCAATATCATTATCCTCAACAACATCATTGTTCGGAATAACCTTGACGCGCGGTCGTTTCGCGCTCAAAAATATATTTGTAAACTCATGTGCCCACAGCGAGCGTAGCTAGCCAATGAGTACGAGTCAATCCCACAGAGAGCTATTGCGATTCTATCTTCAAGTAACCAATCACAAAGTGGGTTTTGGTGTTGTCACTATACTGAATTTAAATCTGCAAAAGAACTAAAGAAAATATCAAATAACAAAAGGTTCTGACATTTGAATTAGAATTTGGTTTAAACATAAAACAACTCGATCATGGGTACACCGATTTTCATACATGATAGGTCATCTAGTTATGGTGACCGGATTCCTCTATGCGTCTCCTCATCCATCCTTTCATTTTAGGTTTAAAAGTGATTCCTCTTCGATTAAACCCCTAACCAGTTACCCACCCCCCAATTCCTCTAAGAGATGTAAGCAATCAAGCAGCAGTGTGCCCTAGACGGACCCATATCTGTTGTGTTCAACTGATTCCTCTTGTGCCAACAACACCCCATTAATTCCCTTTATTACTATATGAACCGACACACAGTCACGATTCGCCAATTCAATTAATAGTGGTGTGCCCTCTTTACCTAACGAGTGATCAGCCACATTGGGCACTTCAGACACACACTCACGTGGAACAAGGCACAAGAATTAACGGAAACTAATCATACATTACTATGCCCATTTTGGCCTCATGAGTCCAGATTTATGCTTAATCCAATTTCATCATTCAAACGCCAGAATTAAAGATCTAGCCGAGAAGGCTAGACATAATTAAAACTGCAGAATTTAAAGACATAAAAATAAACAAGAACTTACTGAATTAATTAAGCAAAAACTCGACTCCAACGTCAGAAAACATGAACATAACCTAAGTCCTGAAGGTATAAGACCTTTCGGATTGTTTTGCTGCCTAAGCAGCATACTGAAATAAAATGCGGAAAATATAAAATGTGAAAATGTTCCTGACTGTCTACAACTTGTTTTTCCAGAGACTAAACTTGTTTAAATAGTTACATTTCCGAGTAGAGTTTCCCCCACAGGCGGGGGTCTTCTGCTGAAATTCTGGAACGGCGTGCTGGCAGGTCGTTTTCCACCAAAAATAAAAGATCCGACAACAGTTGGTTTGCCCACACTGCACAGCACAACGGCGAGCAGGATCGTCTCCCAAGGGACTGGCGAGAATCACCCTTACTTTTCACTCTGTAAAACCAGACTTTTCAAGAGAAAATTTATATAATTAAAATAAATGGTGCGCAAATAATGATCACAGAAAACAATAATTAATCAAACAACGAGAAAGGCTTTTTATAAATTAATGAGAATGATCCGGAGTCCAATCACTTCACTTTGGCTATTTAACCGATCCTTGATTCAAGAATTGAATTAATTACGGCATGCAAATCGGTTATGGTTGTCGAAGACACTTACCGACACAACTTCATTCCTTCCTAGAACCTATCGACAATCAAGAAGACACTTCATTAATTGCTCCTCTAATCAACCGACAACCTTAAGAGACACTCTACCGGTTTAATGGGTTAATTGCTTTAAACTCCAAAGGAACCCGATACAAAATCAATTGACTCTGACACAGGACAATTAAATTAAGCTTACTATTCCCTTGATTCTTTAGAATCGTTTTGCTCCAAACTAAACCTCTATCACAATTGCGGATGATTGGTTTAATTAGCTAGTAATCGACCCAAATCACTAAGCATTTGCAACTACTCAGCTACTTCAAATAAATCACGACTCGAACAACGGAGAACAACAAATACACGCATATAATTAATTGAAATTAAGCGCTTAAATCTCACAGTTATGGTTGAGCCAAAGATCCGTGAATTGGTTCCGGAAGAAACGACGCTTAGCTTGCTCGCATATTAATAATCGAGAAATATACAAACTATCATGAAAATATTAAATGGAAGAATAATTTGAATTCTCTGGAGAGCGTTCCTTCTTGCTGTTTTTCGTTCAACTCCCCTTTACAATCCAAGATAAAAACTAATATAAAGATACATCCATATCTCCAAAGATATATTCCCTAATAAAAAGAGTTTTTAATATAGAAATTAGTATCCTAGTCTATCTCTACTAGGTAATAGCAAAAGAAGTGATATTCACAAGCTGTAAGACAGCTCGAATCCGCATCCAGGTCTTGGGCTGGCTCAACACTTGTGCAAAAAGGGCCGAATTTACGCGCGCAGGCCCAGATCCTAAATTCTCGGTCCATCCTTCAGGTGGCTTGCCCAAACGGCCTGCTCTAAAAACTCTTTCGACCGAACTTTGTTGTATTTTCCCAAAAAGATAGTTATATGCTCAGCTATAGTCATCTACCTGCACAACTTCATAACACATCAAATTGTTCTCAAAACAGATAAATGCAAGGTAGCTAACTATATACAAGATCATCAAAATTATCCTCAAAAGACAGGTAAAAAGTACCCAATCAAACCCCCCCACATTTGAGCAATGCTCGCCCTCGAGCATACAAAACAAACTGAAAACGAAAATAGAGAGAACTACAAAGTACACAAACTGCTTCAAGCCGGAAAGTATTCAGAGGAATGGTTATGACTCAACCATCCGCAAACCACCAACCCATCGCATTTATGAAATCTATCACTGCCCTCAACCAAGTCAGAATCATGCTCTTGGATCCTACCTCACCAGGATTCTCTCATTTTCGCTCAACAAAGAAGAGAGAATTGAAATATCGTGCACACAGCCGTGATCTGTTATTTTCAGCATAAGTTTGCTCTTTTGTCATTCCAATTATCATCAAACCAAGTTGAGCCATGGATCAAAAGGTCTTGTCAAAAAGGTGTAATGGGGCTTGGGTGATAGGGTTGGATGGATCTGGTTTCTCTGGCTCAAAAGTAGGGAACATGTAAGCTCATTCACCCTCATCTCAATTTGCACCAGCACCCAAACATCATGGCTGTCATTCTTCATGGAATTCAATTCCAGCAGCCACACCCTTTTCACTATTCTTCTCTCTTTTTCTTTTTTTTTCTTTTTTTTTATATAGCAGTCAGGTACTCTGCCCTGTTCCCTCTTTTATTCTTTTTTTTTTAATATATACATATATATAATTGGCTAATAATCCTCCCAAATTCCAAAGTTTCAGAAAATCAGCATGGTGCTTCCATGTTCCCAAGGACAAGATACATGCTAAAATCAAGGCCATGGCTAATTTCTGTGAGGTTCAGTTGAACAAGGAAATGGGGAAATCAACGGCTAAAAAATGGCTCACTAGTTGGAAATTGGAATGGCAGGGCATTATTTTCTGTTGGAGGCCAAAAATGGGGTGTGTTCCTAATTGCCTTAATCATTCCATGTCTCAACTGTGGTGACAAAACAGTTAGGCAAAAGAGCAAACCAAGCATCAAATATCCACATTCGACACACTCTCAATAAATAATGAGCTTTCAATAATTTAAACATGCTCATGGGCTCAAAACTCACTTTCTGAGGCTGCAAAAACATGATCTAGAGCACAATTTGTCATCCAAGGTATCACATGAGCAGTTAAAGACATCAAAAAAAAAATGAGACAACAAACCAAACTCACCAGCCAAATCAGGTCTTAACCATTCATCCTCATATTTATCCACCCTTAACAGCTTATGCTTTGTCAAAATAGTTTTTTTTTCTTTTTTTTTAAGTAACAGGACCGATAACGGACCCCCTCCCACATTGAAAGAAGGACAGTGTCCTCACTGGGAATGGGTTACAAGAAAAACACAAGAAAAACATGACGAAAGAAAACTGAATAAAGCATGCAAATTAGAAAAGAAAAGGAAAAATAAAGAAAGCATATATGCAAGTAGGGAAAGAGAGAGCAAACACTAGGCAACCATGTTGCGAAGAACATGCTCGATGGCTGTGAGGCGCCCATCTATATCATCGAGGCGACGAGTGAGTCGTTTCTCCAATCCACGAGTGACTGTGGTGAGCAATGCCTCGAATGCGGGCAGAAGAGATGTTGGAATGGCTGACGGACCTGCAACTGAAAGAGAACTCGGATCTTCGACACCCGGTTGAGAAAGTTGATATTGCCCCGCGGCGTTAACACACAAAAGCTTCATAGCAGCAAAGTCAGTGAGAGAAAAATACGTAGCAGGCAGAAATTCGGGTTCATCATTGGGAACATGTAGACGCTGAGCCAAAAGAGTAATCATATGTCCAAGAGTGATCTTATAAAATGGATGCTTAGCAGTAAACTGCCACTGTCTAGCTATCCAAGCACCAAAATTCAATTTTTCGCCTAAGACCATGCAATCTAACATAAAGATCTCCTGTTGGGTGACCACATTCATCAAGTCCAATCTACCAAAAAAAGTGCAAGATAAAAAGCGATGGCAAAGACGGAGGGCACCATCACGAAGATGGTTACTCCTAGCAGATTTGGCCACATACTCAGTATCAATAGACAATTCACACCAACGCTCAGAAGCATGCATACCAAATGAAACAGGCATATCACGAGGAGCGGCTGTATAAGCATCAGATAGAACGGACTCATCGGACTCAAAACCAAGTAGCACATTTAAATCATTGATAGACAAATGAAAACGACGACCCCCCAAAGTAAAAACCATAGCATGAGTATCATTCAGACTACGAGAAGCATCATACGCAAAAGATGACAAAAATTCCAAACTTAATAACTTATGCACAGGTAAGGAAATATCTAAGAAAGCACCCCAACCAATGCGATCAAAGTGGGCACGAATATGTTCATTCTGTCCTAAAACAGCGATGTTATCCCAATTAAAAATTTGCGTACCAACAAAGGAATGATTGGAGTTCCTTCGTGTGCGCAGAGTTACCTCGTCGGCCGAAAGGTAAGGGGGTGGCGGTGCAGATCGGCGGCGACGACCAGAGGAGGCTGACGAAGGCTCGGGGTCACGGGAGAGGGCGTTGGTTGGGGGAGAGCTGGGTGCGTGGTGTTGATCAGAAGTGGTAGCGGCCTTGTCATGCTGAGAGCGACGGACAGGGGCCTCGAAGGAATTAGCAGAGGTGGCTCCGGCGAAGGGGCGGCAGTAACAGTGATTGGCGGTGGGGAACGAGATGGAGTGACAGATTTCTCACTGGAAATCATTGCTGACAGAGAATGTGAAGGGGCATGAGTCGGTGGTGATGACGTTTGAGTCGGCGGCGATGAGAGTTTTTGCCTACTGTGGCCGGCGCCGGTTGGAGAAGGTGGAGGTCTGCGTTTGAGGCGCCGGAGAGGTTGTTCAGTAGGAGGAGCAGTGCTGGACGTCGGTGATGGTTGAGGTGGCATCTCCTCGTGCGGCGGAGATGGCGTGCGTTCCGGCGGTATAGAGGAAGTGACAGCCGCGGCAGCCTTCTTCGAGCCTTTCTTCGCTGCCTTTCTCTTGCCCATGGTAGGAGATGGTGATCGGAACTCATCGACGAGGGAGAGGAAGGCGGGAAGTCGTGAGGCGGTGAAAACTGAAAGGAGGCAGTGAAAATATCGTGAAAAAAATTACTAAGGCATAAGGGGTTAAATTAAGGGGGAATGTGGGGGAATTAGGGTTTCAAATTGGAAAATCCCCAAATTAGAGTTGGGAAAATTGCAAGTAGATCCCTGCAATTATAAAAAACAAACATTGGGCCCCCCACATTTAAAAATAACCCTTCATTTGTAAAAGAACCAACCAAGTGGGATGGATACAACTACCGCAGCCCAACAATCATTGCCCTTTTTTTTTCTTTTATTTTTGTTTTTTTTAAAGAAATAAATAACAACACCTAAACAAGAAAATAATAAAAAGACACAGAAAAATCAAAAAAAGAGTCGGGTTGTCTCCCGATTAGCACCTCCTTTTAACGTCAGTGGCTCGACGATGTGTCTAGATCAGGTGGGAATGGGTCGGGCCAAGGTAACCCCATCAAAATGTGATTGCTCCATCTCGACACAATATGGTTTGAGGAGTTGACCGTTGACCTTCAGTAATTTCTGAGTGCATAAACTCCGGATTTCCACAGCACCGTGTGGACTGATGCTGACGACCTCATAAGGTCCCGTCCAACGGGACTTCAGTTTTTCGGGCATAAGTCGGAGGCGAGCATTGAAAAGTAGGACCTTTTGACCAACCTCGAAGGTTTTTCGCCAGATGTATTTATCATAGAGAAACTTAGTGCGCTTTTTGTAGCGGCTAGCATTGTCATAAGCTTCCAACCGGATTTCCTCGAGCTCTTGCAACTGAAATCTCCTCTCATGTGCGGTTAAGTGCGGGTCAAAATTGCACTGCTTGACAGCCCAGAAAGCACGATGTTCCAATTCAACGGGTAAGTGGCACTGCTTCCCAAAAATCAGCCGGTAAGGAGACATCCCAATGGGTGTTTTGAACGTCGTGCGGTATGCCCATACTGCATTGTCCAGATGCAAACTCCAGTCCTTGCGGCTTGGGCATACAGTCTTCTCCAGAATGTTTTTTATCTCACGATTCGAGACTTCGGCCTGTCGGATGGTAAGCTGTAGCAACTCTATGTGTAACTCTATACTTCTTGAATAAGGCTTCCAAAGTCCGGTTGCAGAAATGTGTGCCTTGGTCACTTATGATGGCTCGAGGAACACCAAAGCGTTGGAAAATCTGTGCCTTGAGGAATTTGGTCACCACCTTGGAGTCATTTGATGGAGTAGCTTTTACTTCGACCCACTTGGAAACATAGTCAACTGCCAACAAGATGTAAGAATTGCCGAAAGAACTCGGAAAGGGGCCCATGAAATCCATGCCCCATACGTCAAAAATCTCACAGATGAGGATAGGAATTTGCGGCATCTCATTCCTTGATGAAATGTTGCCAAGTCGTTGGCAACGATCACAGTTCTTGCAAAAATGGTAAGCATCCTTGAATATAGTTTCCCAATAAAATCCACAATCGAGGACCTTGCGAGCTGTCCTCTTAGGCCCAAAATGGCCCCCACATGCATAAGTATGGCAAAAGGTGAGAATAGACTGAATTTCATCATCAGGAATGCATCTTCGAATAACTTGATCAGCACAAGTTTTCCACAAATACGGATCGTCCCAAATAAAGTACTTGGCTTGACTCTTCAACTTGTTTTTCTGGGCAGATTCAGTACCCTTAGGGAACATCCCTGTGGTGAGAAAGTTCACTAAATCCGCGTACCAAGGGGCGGTTTCTGCAGCGGCAAGTAACTGCTCATCTGGAAAATCGTCCCGTATGGGCAAACCGTCGGGCTCTGTCAGTAATCTGCTCAAATGATCCGCAACATTATTTTCGGCTCCTTTCTTGTCCTTGATTTCCAAATCAAATTCTTGCAAAAGAAGGACCCAGCGAATTAGGCAAGGCTTGGACTCCTTTTTGGATAACAAGTATTTTAGAGCTCCATGATCAGTGTACACAACAACTTTTGATCCGACAAGGTAGGATCGAAATTTCTCACATGCAAAAACCACTGCTAGAAGTTCCTTCTCGGTTGTGGTGTAGTTGCATTGAGCGGGATTGAGCGTCTTAGAAGCATAATAAATGACATGGCTGAGTTTTCCGGTTCTTTGCCCAAGGACAGCGCCGACAGCATAGTCGCTTGCATCGCACATAAGCTCAAATGGGAGTCCCCACTGTGGTGGTTGAATTATTGGTGCAGAAGTCAGTTTTTCCTTCAACAAATCGAATGCTTCCTTACACTTATCATCAAAGATGAAGGGAATGTCTTTCTGCAGCAGCTTAGTCATAGGTTGGGCTATTTTCGAGAAATCCTGAATGAAGCGACGGTAGAAGCCGGCATGGCCTAAGAATGCTCGAATTGCTTTCTCAGTGGATGGGTATGGTAGCTTTGTGATCAGGTCGATTTTTGCTCTATCCACTTCTATGCCTTTCGCAGATATAACATGCCCGAGCACAATTCTTTGTTGTACTATAAAGTGGCACTTCTCGAAGTTCAAAACCAAATCGGTTTCAACACACTGTTGAAGAACTTTGTCTAAATGCTCCATACATTGCTCAAAGGAATCGCCATGCACTGTGAAGTCATCCATAAAAATCTCGATGCAACTCTCTATCAAATCGAAAAAAATGCTCATCATGCATCGCTGGAAAGTGCCCGGGGCGTTGCACAATCCAAATGGCATTTTTCGGCAAGCAAATGTCCCAAAAGGACAAGTGAAAGTCATCTTTTCCTGATCTTCTTGAGCCACAAAAATCTGGAAATAGCCGGAGTAGCCATCGAGGAAGCAGAAATAGGATTTCCCCGCTAATCTTTTGAGCATCTCATCAATAAAGGGCAACGGGAAATGGTCTTTGCGTGTTGCATCATTCAACTTCCTAAAATCGATGCACATTCGCCAACCTGTTTGCAATCTCATTGGTATTAATTCATTGCTCTCATTCTTCACGAGCTGGAATCCAGATTTCTTTGGAACAACATGCACTGGGCTAACCCAAACTGTAATACCCCAGCCTCTCACTAATTAATGATTATCTCGATAAAATTATTATATTTTTATCTACATGTCAATTACATTTATTTGAGTATAGATTTTAGCATGACTATGTCTATAATTGTTTACTAGATATATGATAATAGTTTCTAGTTACATAATAAATTGAATAAAATATATAGATAGGTATACATGTGTGTATTCTAGTAAGTCTTAGAGATAAATGTTATATATATATATATATTAATGATTTCTAGGTACATTTATATATAGAGAATAAAAGGTACGTGTATATATATACATATAGAATTTTAGTATATATATATATATATGTATATATATATATATAAGTTGACGCATACACACTCATGCCTTAAGAAATACTAGAAAGATGTAGTGTATATATATAAATATATATATATATATATAAGTGTATGTGTGTCTACGTGTTGCTTGGGAATGGATGATAGGTGTAACCTCTAGGGCTAGTGTTATGTATATATATATTAGTATGGGTACACGTGTATATATATATATATATGTTACCTTTGATTAGGATAAGTATATATAACCTAATCTATTAATATTATAAGCTAAGGCACTACAGTAATATATATATATATCTACATACCTATCATATAATCATATAAAGCGAAGTTTAAGGAAAGAAAAATATCAGGAGACGTGAAGAAGAAAGTTTGAGTTCGAACACAGGTTAGTTTAGTTAAAATTATTAAGCAAATTCAATTATTTATATTTTAGCTTGTTATTAGTTTCCTTAATAATAATAATAATATTTTAATATGTATATATATAGACAATTAATTAGATATAGTATATTTAGTTGCTTCCACTTGTGGTGTCTCTAGTAGTCATACGTGTCTTTAGGGGAATTATAGATGATGTGGCTTGAGGTGGTGGATGATGGGTCTTGCACTAATCAAATACTAAGCATAAAAATAACAAGGTTGCAATTCTTTTAGTATATTTTTCAGCATAGTTTGTAGAGAAAGGATTCAATTAAATCTAACTAGTTAAAAAAAAAAGTTATAGATTTGTAGTTTAGTTTTTAGAATAGAATTTGTATTATCAGTAAATTAATTAATGCTCAAAGTAGTTTAATATTTTGAAATTATAAGATTAATTATGGTAATGTGCATATGTTATATTTTCTATAGGTTAAGGCAATGGATTTAATTAGGTCTCAATAGTAAATAGTGAATTAAAATTTCTATTTGTAAAATAACTATTAAATTAATTGTCTAATAAAATAATAGAGTTGGTCAAATATATTTTAAAAGGAATATTAGGGATTAAGTCTTTGAGATGGGTTATTTAGTTAAATTAAACAAAGATTGGTTATTGTAGGCCTAGAAGAGCTAGCAGAACTTGAGCAAAACCAACCCAGAATTTGAAAGCTTATCTTCTATCCAGGTGGGCTACTATATATCTGCAAATTGTATCTTTCGAGTTATTAAGCTCTGCTTTGTTAAAATTGCATATGTGACTATCTGTGTTAAATATTTACGTGCTACTGTATGTTGTCGGAGTCTCATATACCAGCGCTGTGTCAATGTGAGTAGCTACAGTATGCATGCTTTATTTGTCCTGCCCTACTCCTTGTCGGTGAGACAAAAATGAAACACTTATGGGTTATACTCATTGGGTATACTTGGCCATACTCAACTTTACGCGTGGTGATGTAGTACGGGTTGCGGGCAGTGACTGGTTACCCTCTTAAGCGCTTCACGATAAAATGTTTTGGTGAACTTAGGTTGCTTTAAATTTTGAAACCTCCTAAGCTTCACTACCTGCATGAACACAGATAGATTACTTTAATAAAATGATTTGCATAACTCGAATTGTAAAAACTTGCCCACTGAGTGCACTAGTACTCAGCCCCAAATATTTTCAAATATTTTTCATGTTAGTAGGCTGGCGCGTGGAGGTGACGATGCTGAGAGATGGGCTTTTGTTGTTTACATATTTTCCCATTGTTTCTTTTTGTTAATTATTCTGTTGATAATGAAGTCTCCACGCTTGTAATATCCTTTTGTTAAACATTAAGAACTCTGATCTTGGTGTTATGAATATGCATATATTATTATACAGCATGTTTGACTATTCTGAGTCTTCTATTGAGATTTTATTATTCAGGTTACCCCTTTTCTTTCCCGCTTCTTAATTCCCACCCCCGTGGCGTCCATTTCCATGGTCTTTCGGGACCGGGGCGCTACAGAGTGGTATCAGAGCAGGTTTGCAACTCTGCAGACCTGTTGGGTCTTATTTCGTCTTTCATTGAAATTCCATGTGATATTATATAAGCCCTCAGCTCGTCACTCACGCAACAGCTTAAAAGGTACGCATGTTTTTATGCAAATTTTAGTTTTTAAAAGTTTACATTATTTGTTGAAATGTTAAGTGTGTCTAAAAATGAAAGATTAGGATTCGCCGTGTTGACGGGAATTCCTCGAAAGATTAATTATTATGCTGATAGCATACTCTGATTAACTGCGCTGATTGCGTACTCTATTGCTATGGTGATAGCATACTGGTTTTGAAATATGTCTGTGAGCATACCGGTTTCTGTTGAAAAACTATGTTGATTACCTATATGTATGAACTTGTTTATATATGCCTTGTGCATACTTGTGATGTTGGGAACGTGCGGAATGCATACTGTAAACCTTGATAGCCGGAATGTGTTTATTGTTCGTACTCTTAAATGAGTACAAGAACTTGAAAGTGTGAGAACGTAAGATGAACTTAGCCTATAGTTATTGAACTTAGGCTGAATTTGTAAACACTAATGAGATTGTTGAGAACATAGTTTGACTGAGGAAACGATTCATTTTGATGACTGAACATAAACTTACGGCTCAGAATAACTGCCACATGTATATCATGATGAACGGATTATGAGATTTTGTATGTATACCAAGAAAGAGATCGATTCGGTGTTTGAGTTCGTTGGGGAAATAACCTACTCTATGGGGGTCAACATCCGGTTAGAAGAAGTCTTTCAGATTGAGATGTGTTAAAGTTGACCAAGAATTTGCGTTGTTACTAGGAAGATGGACACATTAATGAATAAAATATTTTGAAAACACAAACATAAGTCAACGATCTATGTGGAGGCTGTGAATTTTTGTGGGTAGATATGTTTGTCGATGTTCTACTTAGCTGCCAGGAGAAGTTAAGTCAAATTATTTTGAGTCTAGGAGGTATCATAGATCAAGTCATTCTCTCGTATCCTTCTGATGGGTAGATAATGATTTCCGAGATGTCGCTTTTCCAGCCGGTGCAAAGTCTAGCTGACTCGTGCTTTATCGTAGCAACCTCGTAACAAAACAAGGTGCGTGAAGCTCAAGAAAGAAGAAAGGAGAACCTGAAGAAGATGGTTAAGAGGATAGACCTAGTGTTCGATAGATTGAGAGTTTCATTATGATAGGAAGTTTTGATGAGTCTATTTATTCATTCTCGTGTCAATAGAATCGATTTATTCATTCTCTTTTGAAATCGATTTATTCTCTTGTTAATTGAATCAATTTCCCTTCAACAGTTTCATATCATTTGAAATTCTCCATTTATACCATTTGGGATCAGTTGATTTTATCCTCTTGGATAATTTGAAATCTTTTGGATGATACTTCTTTGATCATCAAGAATCAGCAATGGCATTTCCTTGTTAGGCTATGCTGGCGCCTTTATAAAAATATTTCAGCAAGGTTCTCAGCTCTTAAGCGTTGATTTTCTTTTATTATTCTCATATATCTTTGTAAAATGTGAGAACCCTTTGAGTTATAAATCCTCTAAAAAGGTAATATTTTTGGTATAAATAACCTAGTGTTACCTCTCTTCCATCTTTTGTTGATCAGATAAAGTTCTCACTCAGAGGTGTTTGATTTATTTTAATCTCACTCATAGAACTTAGGTGTGAGTCTTCAAATAGAAGAGAGAGCTTATAGAAGTATTCATTTAAGTATATTGTTAGGAGAGCGAATGATAGTATTCCATAATGGTGAATGGAACCGAAACAGTATTAGTTAGTGAAAGATTATGACTGCACGATACACTACCATCCCGGGAAAGCAAATGTAGTAGCCGACGCATTGAGCAGAAAGAAACAAGGAGTGATGGGATATCTACTGACAAATAAGGAGGAGCTTGTGAGAGAAATAGAAAACATGGAATTAGAGTTGGTGTTTGCACCAAGCTCTACAACAAGTGTGATAGCCGCAGTGGTAGCCAAGCCAGAACTACGATCCAGAATCATAGAAGCTCAACAAAAAGATGAACGATTGGAGAAGATAAGAAAAAGAGTCAAAGCGGGCGAACCAAAAGAATTTAGGGAAGATAATGACGGAGCTTTAATGTTCCGTGACAGATTATGCGTTCCCAGTGATGACACATTGAAGCAAGAAATTATGAGACAGGCTCATAATACTCCCTACATGGCACACCCAGGCAGCACAAACCTATACAAGGACCTGAAGCAATATTTCTGGTGGAATAATATGAAAAGGGAGATAACCACATTTGTGGAAAGATGTTTAACATGCCAGCAAGTGAAAGCGGTACATCAACAACCTTCAGGTTTATTGCAGCCGTTGGAAATTCCAGAGTGGTAATGGGAGTAAATAATGATGGATTTTGTGGTAGGCATAACAAGATTAGTGAAAGGGAACTCAATAGTATGGGTCATCATGGATTAATTAAAGAAAGCAACACATATTGTGCCGATCAAAACAACAACGGAGTTAAGAAAACTAGCACAAATTTATGTAAAAGAAATTGTTCGTTTCCATGGAATTCCAGTTTCTATCACGTCAGATCGTGATACTCGGTTCACATCAAGGTTTTGGAAGAGTCTTCAAAAAGCAATGGGAACGAAGCTGAACTTCAGCACTGCTTTTCATCCACAAACAGATGGTCAATCAGAGAGGACGATACAAATTCTGGAAGACATGCTACGAGGAGTTGTGTTGGATGGAAACACAAGCTGGGAAGATGTTTTACCCTTGGTAGAGTTCGCTTATAACAACAGCTACCAATCAACTATAAAGATGGCACCATATGAAGCCTTGTATGGTCGCAAATGCAGATCGCCTCTATACTGGGATGTAGTTGGAGAAAGAAAAATTTTGGGTCCAGAGATCGTGCAAACCACTGTCAAGATGATTGACCAAATTCGAGCAAGAATGAAAGAAGCACAAGACAGACAGAAGGCTTATGCAGACAAACGCAGGATAAACCTAGAGTTCTAAGTTGGTGAAAAGGTTTTCTTAAAGGTATCTCCAACACGGGGTGTTGTGAGATTCGGAAAACATGGCAAACTGAGACCAAGATTTATTGGCCCATTCGAGATACTAAAAAGAATTGGTGAGGTTGCTTACCGATTAGCTCTTCCACCAAACTTGTCACAAGTTCACGATGTGTATCACGTTTCAATGCTCAGGAAATACGTGTTTGACCCAGAACACGTTGTCAAAGAAAGTGAGTTGGTTTTATGTTCTGATATGACGTATGAGGAGAAACCCCACGAAATTCTTGATAGAAAAATTCAAGTGCTAAGAAACAAGCAAATTCCATTAGTGCTTGTACAATGGAATCATCACGATCGAACTGAAGCAACGTGGGAACTAGAAAGCAAAATGAGACAACAATATCCTGAGATATTTGGAGGTACGTGAATTTCGGGACGAAATTCTTTTAAGGGGGGAGGAATGTAATACCCCAGCCTCTCACTAATTAATGATTATCTCGATAAAATTATTATATTTTTATCTACATATCAATTACATTTATTTGAGTATAGATTTTAGCATGACTATGTCTATAATTGTTTACTAGATATATGATAATAGTTTCTAGTTACATAATAAATTGAATAAAATATATAGATAGGTATACATGTGTGTATTCTAGTAAGTCTTAGAGATAAATGTTATATATATATATATATATTAATGATTTCTAGGTACATTTATATATAGAGAATAAAAGGTACGTGTATATATATACATATAGAATTTTAGTATATATATATATATGTATATATATATATATATAAGTTGACGCATACACACTCATGCCTTAAGAAATACTAGAAAGATGTAGTGTATATATATAAATATATATATATATATATATAAGTGTATGTGTGTCTACGTGTTGCTTGGGAATGGATGATAGGTGTAACCTCTAGGGCTAGTGTTATGTATATATATATTAGTATGGGTACACGTGTATATATATATATATATATATATATATATATATATGTTACCTTTGATTAGGATAAGTATATATAACCTAATCTATTAATATTATAAGCTAAGGCACTACAGTAATATATATATATCTACATACCTATCATATAATCATATAAAGCGAAGTTTAAGGAAAGAAAAATATCAGGAGACGTGAAGAAGAAAGTTTGAGTTCGAACACAGGTTAGTTTAGTTAAAATTATTAAGCAAATTCAATTATTTATATTTTAGCTTGTTATTAGTTTCCTTAATAATAATAATAATATTTTAATATGTATATATATAGACAATTAATTAGATATAGTATATTTAGTTGCTTCCACTTGTGGTGTCTCTAGGCAAGGCTCCTTTCTTGTCCTTGATTTCCAAATCAAATTCTTGCAAAAGAAGGACCCAGCGAATTAGGCAAGGCTTGGACTCCTTTTTGGATAACAAGTATTTTAGAGCTCCATGATCAGTGTACACAACAACTTTTGATCCGACAAGGTAGGATCGAAATTTCTCACATGCAAAAACCACTGCTAGAAGTTCCTTCTCGGTTGTGGTGTAGTTGCATTGAGCGGGATTGAGCGTCTTAGAAGCATAATAAATGACATGGCTGAGTTTTCCGGTTCTTTGCCCAAGGACAGCGCCGACAGCATAGTCGCTTGCATCGCACATAAGCTCAAATGGGAGTCCCCACTGTGGTGGTTGAATTATTGGTGCAGAAGTCAGTTTTTCCTTCAACAAATCGAATGCTTCCTTACACTTATCATCAAAGATGAAGGGAATGTCTTTCTGCAGCAGCTTAGTCATAGGTTGGGCTATTTTCGAGAAATCCTGAATGAAGCGACGGTAGAAGCCGGCATGGCCTAAGAATGCTCGAATTGCTTTCTCAGTGGATGGGTATGGTAGCTTTGTGATCAGGTCGATTTTTGCTCTATCCACTTCTATGCCTTTCGCAGATATAACATGCCCGAGCACAATTCTTTGTTGTACTATAAAGTGGCACTTCTCGAAGTTCAAAACCAAATCGGTTTCAACACACTGTTGAAGAACTTTGTCTAAATGCTCCATACATTGCTCAAAGGAATCGCCATGCACTGTGAAGTCATCCATAAAAATCTCGATGCAACTCTCTATCAAATCGAAAAAAATGCTCATCATGCATCGCTGGAAAGTGCCCGGGGCGTTGCACAATCCAAATGGCATTTTTCGGCAAGCAAATGTCCCAAAAGGACAAGTGAAAGTCATCTTTTCCTGATCTTCTTGAGCCACAAAAATCTGGAAATAGCCGGAGTAGCCATCGAGGAAGCAGAAATAGGATTTCCCCGCTAATCTTTTGAGCATCTCATCAATAAAGGGCAACGGGAAATGGTCTTTGCGTGTTGCATCATTCAACTTCCTAAAATCGATGCACATTCGCCAACCTGTTTGCAATCTCATTGGTATTAATTCATTGCTCTCATTCTTCACGAGCTGGAATCCAGATTTCTTTGGAACAACATGCACTGGGCTAACCCAAACTGTAATACCCCAGCCTCTCACTAATTAATGATTATCTCGATAAAATTATTATATTTTTATCTACATGTCAATTACATTTATTTGAGTATAGATTTTAGCATGACTATGTCTATAATTGTTTACTAGATATATGATAATAGTTTCTAGTTACATAATAAATTGAATAAAATATATAGATAGGTATACATGTGTGTATTCTAGTAAGTCTTAGAGATAAATGTTATATATATATATATATATATATATATATTAATGATTTCTAGGTACATTTATATATAGAGAATAAAAGGTACGTGTATATATATACATATAGAATTTTAGTATATATATATATATATGTATATATATATATAAGTTGACGCATACACACTCATGCCTTAAGAAATACTAGAAAGATGTAGTGTATATATATAAATATATATATATATATAAGTGTATGTGTGTCTACGTGTTGCTTGGGAATGGATGATAGGTGTAACCTCTAGGGCTAGTGTTATGTATATATATATTAGTATGGGTACACGTGTATATATATATATATATGTTACCTTTGATTAGGATAAGTATATATAACCTAATCTATTAATATTATAAGCTAAGGCACTACAGTAATATATATATATCTACATACCTATCATATAATCATATAAAGCGAAGTTTAAGGAAAGAAAAATATCAGGAGACGTGAAGAAGAAAGTTTGAGTTCGAACACAGGTTAGTTTAGTTAAAATTATTAAGCAAATTCAATTATTTATATTTTAGCTTGTTATTAGTTTCCTTAATAATAATAATAATATTTTAATATGTATATATATAGACAATTAATTAGATATAGTATATTTAGTTGCTTCCACTTGTGGTGTCTCTAGTAGTCATACGTGTCTTTAGGGGAATTATAGATGATGTGGCTTGAGGTGGTGGATGATGGGTCTTGCACTAATCAAATACTAAGCATAAAAATAACAAGGTTGCAATTCTTTTAGTATATTTTTCAGCATAGTTTGTAGAGAAAGGATTCAATTAAATCTAACTAGTTAAAAAAAAAAGTTATAGATTTGTAGTTTAGTTTTTAGAATAGAATTTGTATTATCAGTAAATTAATTAATGCTCAAAGTAGTTTAATATTTTGAAATTATAAGATTAATTATGGTAATGTGCATATGTTATATTTTCTATAGGTTAAGGCAATGGATTTAATTAGGTCTCAATAGTAAATAGTGAATTAAAATTTCTATTTGTAAAATAACTATTAAATTAATTGTCTAATAAAATAATAGAGTTGGTCAAATATATTTTAAAAGGAATATTAGGGATTAAGTCTTTGAGATGGGTTATTTAGTTAAATTAAACAAAGATTGGTTATTGTAGGCCTAGAAGAGCTAGCAGAACTTGAGCAAAACCAACCCAGAATTTGAAAGCTTATCTTCTATCCAGGTGGGCTACTATATATCTGCAAATTGTATCTTTCGAGTTATTAAGCTCTGCTTTGTTAAAATTGCATATGTGACTATCTGTGTTAAATATTTACGTGCTACTGTATGTTGTCGGAGTCTCATATACCAGCGCTGTGTCAATGTGAGTAGCTACAGTATGCATGCTTTATTTGTCCTGCCCTACTCCTTGTCGGTGAGACAAAAATGAAACACTTATGGGTTATACTCATTGGGTATACTTGGCCATACTCAACTTTACGCGTGGTGATGTAGTACGGGTTGCGGGCAGTGACTGGTTACCCTCTTAAGCGCTTCACGATAAAATGTTTTGGTGAACTTAGGTTGCTTTAAATTTTGAAACCTCCTAAGCTTCACTACCTGCATGAACACAGATAGATTACTTTAATAAAATGATTTGCATAACTCGAATTGTAAAAACTTGCCCACTGAGTGCACTAGTACTCAGCCCCAAATATTTTCAAATATTTTTCAGGTCAGTAGGCTGGCGCGTGGAGGTGACGATGCTGAGAGATGGGCTTTTGTTGTTTACATATTTTCCCATTGTTTCTTTTTGTTAATTATTCTGTTGATAATGAAGTCTCCGCGCTTGTAATATCCTTTTGTTAAACATTAAGAACTCTGATCTTGGTGTTATGAATATGCATATATTATTATACAGCATGTTTGACTATTCTGAGTCTTCTATTGAGATTTTATTATTCAGGTTACCCCTTTTCTTTCCCGCTTCTTAATTCCCACCCCCGTGGCGTCCATTTCCACGGTCTTTCGGGACCGGGGCGCTACACAAACACTGTCTGAGATGGGATAAATGATTCCCAATTGGAGCAACTTCAGAATCTCTTTCAATACCACTTCCTTCATCACCGGGTTTAACTTCCTCTGAGGGTCTCGGGATGGTTTGTGATCAGATTCCAGAAAAATCCGATGCATACAGATGTCAGGACTGATTCATTTGATGTCGGCAAGGGTCCAGCCGATAGCTCCCTTGTGTTTGCGTAGAACAGCAACCAGACGTTCCTCTTGGGCAAATGACAGGTCCTTGCTAATGATGACGGGCAGTGTCTCTTCTTCCCCCAAATATGCATACTTCAGATGCTTGGGAAGGACTTTCAATTCCAGGACATGAGCCTTCACATGAGATGGTAAGAGTGGCTCTGTGTTGGTCGGTATGGGCAAACGGCCTGTCAGATTTCTTGCTGGGAATTCTTCAGTGGCGTAAAGCTGCTGAATTATCTCTTGGATTTCTTTTTCCTCCTCTGAATTGACAATAGGTGCATGCATTCCCCCAAAGAGTATCTGTTCCAACTTGTCATCCTTGAAATTATGCTCAACAAACTCATCAATAATGGAATCAACAATGTCAATCATATAAAGGGCTTCAGGATCTTCCACATGTTTCATAGCTTCGAATATATTAAATGTGACAACATCTCCATCAAATTCGAAACTCATCATACCCTTATCTACATCAATTTTTGTTCTTGCCGTTTTCATGAATGGACGCCCTAGCAAAATCAATGACCTATGTGCAGAAAAAGAATCATCCATATCCACAATATAAAAATCAACGGGAAAAATCAAGTCATTGACCTTAACAAGCACATCTTCTACAACACCTCGGGGGTATGCATTAGATCGATCCGCCAATTGGATAATGACTCTAGTATCTTTCATAAGACCCAACTTCAAATCTTTGTACATAGATAAAGGCATGACATTGATAGATGTACCTAAATCAAGCATGACTTTTTCTACCTTCTTACTCCCGATGATGCAAGGGATAGTAAACATACCTGGGTCCCTGCACTTTTGTGGTAATTTGCGTTGAATAACGGCAGAAACGTTTTCACCAACCTTGATTTTGGCATCCTTCCCGTACCTCATCTTTTTAGAACACGGCTCCTTCAAAAATTTTGCATAATGGGGAACTTGCTTGATGGCATCGATCAATGGCAAATTGATTTCCACTTTTTTGAACAATTTGAGGATTTCTTTTTCATCATCCTCCTTCTTGTGCCTTGCTAACCTGGAAGGAAAATGAGCTGAATCAATTTTATTAGAAACATTAGAACTAACTGGTACCTCAGTAGGAATAGGTTGTGAAGATGCCAATTTGCCTTCAGCTTTAGGGTTGTCATTGGTCTCGTCAGTATGCCCAAACTGCAAGGTTTTCCCTTTTCTCTCAACTTCTGCCAATTCCTTCCCACTTCGAAGTGTAATAGCACTGACATTTCCTCTGGGATTCTGCTCAGTTTGGGACAGAAGTTTCCCTTGATTGCCTTGCATTTTATTCATTTGAGTGGCGAGCTGAGTGATCTGTATGCCCATACTACCCACGGCAGCTTGTGTCTCCTGCTGAAAAGCCTTCTGGCTTTGGGCCAGACTGTTCACAAGGCTAGTACTCTGCTCCAGACTTTTCATAATCTCACTCATGGATGGAGCCGATTTGTCTGCTTGGGCAAACGGTTCACCCCTTGGTGGTTTCGGGGGCACATCTTCAGATGCATGTTGCTCTCCAGGTTGTCTCCATCGGAAAGTCAGATGATTTCTCCAGCCTGGGTTGTAGGTATTGGAGTAAGGATCATTGTTCCTTTTCCTCCTAAAATCATCTCCTCGCGGGGCATCATAATAGATCCCTCTAAGTGCATCTTGTTGTGCATCGCCAGAGCCATAACAAGCTTGTTCAGATGGGGGCTCTTGCAAAGTAGGACACTTGTCATTGAAATGACCACTCTCGGTGCAAACTCCACAACGAGACCCTTTTGTTTGTGCTACAGCCAGGCCTCGAACTAGAGATGTTAGGGCCTCGATCTTCTCATTAACTCTGAAACCTTCGGCTCGTTCAACCCCCTTCACAGGTCGGTGACGACCCTCATCTTCATCGTCATACTGTTGTCCTCCGGAAACCATGTCCATGATCAATTGCTTTGCCTCTGCCAAGGTTTTATTGGTGAGTGAACCTCCACTGGCAGCATCTATAATCTTTCTATCAAATGTCGACATGCCTCGATAGAAATAATTGGTGAACAACTGGTAATCGGTGAATACGTGGTCTGGACACCTTCGGCATAGCTGCTGAAATCTCGCCCAATAATCTGCCAAACTTTCATTCGGTTTCTGCTTGATGCTGGAGATGGCCATTCGAAGGTTTGCTGCCCTAGTCTCTGGAAAAAATTTGCGCAGAAACTATTTTTCCAACTCATCCCAGGTGGTGATTGAAGCTGGTGGAAGATCAAAAAGCCATTCCCGTGCTCGGTCTTGCAATGTGTGTGAAAAAGTTAACAAGCGCAGGTTGTCGTTTGTAAAACCTTGAGGACGCAGGGTAGAACAAACCCAGTCGAACTTTGCCAAGTGCGTGTGTGCACTTTCTCCAGGTGCATCACTGAATTTGGGTAGCACTTGTATGAACCCTGGCCGAATCTCTGCATTGTGAGCAATGGGCGGCAGCACGATGGAAATAGGTCTGTTATTTCGATGACGACCCAGCTCTCGAATCAAGGAAGCAGGTTCCTCCGCCTCAGCATTGATTAGGGCTCGATTATTCTGGTTGTTCTGATTATCACGTGGATTTGGGTTATCCGCCATGTTGACCAGCTGTTGCAAACCAGGTGTTCCTTTCTTGGGTTGGGACGTCTCCTTAGACTCCCGAGCAGCCCTTCTCAACTGGTGTAATGTTCTCTCCGGTTCCGGGTTGAATAATAATTCTCCTTTGTGTGAGGAACGGGTCATGCACTGTAAAATAAAAGAAAAGGCCACAGTAAGAAAAATAAAAAATTGAAAAGTTTCGAGTAATTACTGCTTTTGGAACCAATCCCAGGCAACGGCGCCAAAATTTGGCAGGTCGTTTTCCACCAAAAATAAAAGATCCGACAACAGTCGGTTTGCCCACACTGCACAGCACAGCGGCGAGCAGGATCTTCTCCCAAGGGACTGGCGAGAATCACCTTACTTTTCACTCTATAAAACCAGACTTTTCAAGAGAAAATTTATATAATTAAAATAAATGGTACGCAAATAATGATCGCAGAAAACAATAATTAATCAAACAACGAGAAAGGCTTTTTATAAATTAATGAGAATGATCCGGAGTCCAACCACTTCACTTTGGCTATTTAACCGATCCTTGATTCAAGAATTGAATTAATTACGGCATGCAAATCGGTTATGGTTGTCGAAGACACTTACCGACACAACTTCATTCCTTCCTAGAACCTATCGACAATCAAGAAGACACTTCATTAATTGCTTCTCTAATCAACCGACAACCTTAAGAGACACTCTACCGGTTTAATGGGTTAATTGCTTTAAACTCCAAAGGAACCCGATACAAAATCAATTGACTCTGACACAGGACAATTAAATTGAGCTTACTATTCCCTTGATTCTTTAGAATCGTTTTGCTCCAAACTAAACCTCTATCACAATTGCGGATGATTGGTTTAATTAGCTAGTAATCGACCCGAATCACTAAGCATTTGCAACTACTCAGCTACTTCAAATAAATCACGACTCAAACAACGGAGAACAGCAAATACACGCATATAATTAATTGAAATTAAGCGCTTAAATCTCACAGTTATGGTTGAGCCAAAGATCCGTGAATTGGTTCCGGAAGAAACGACGCTTAGCTTGCTCGCATGTTAATAATCGAGAAATATACAAACTATCATGAAAATATTAAATGGAAGAATAATTTGAATTCTCTGGAGAGCGTTCCTTCTTGCTGTTTTTCGTCCAACTCCCCTTTAAAATCCAAGATAAAAACTAATATAAAGATACATCCATATCTCCAAAGATATATTCCCTAATAAAAAGAGTTTTTAATATGGAAATTAGTATCCTAGTCTATCTCTACTAGTTAATAGCAAAAGAAGTGATATTCACAAGTTGTAAGACAGCTCGAATCCGCGTCCAGGTCTTGGGCTGGCTCAACACTTGTGCAAAAAGGGCCGAATTTACGCGCGCAGGCCCAGATCCTAAATTCTCGGTCCATCCTTCAGGTGGCTTGCCCAAACAGCCTGCTCTAAAAACTCTTTCAACCGAACTTTGCTGTATTTCCCCAAAAAGATAGTTATATGCCCAGCTATAGTCATCTACCTGCACAACTTCATAACACATCAAATTGTTCTCAAAACAGATAAATGCAAGGTAGCTAACTATATACAAGGTCATCAAAATTATCCTCAAAAGACAGGTAAAAAGTACCCAATCACGTGCCCTCGCTGACCTTGACTGGATAAGCTTCAGCTTTAACAAATCCCTATTTTTTAGGGATTGTTCTTATCTCCTTTGATTGCGCTTATCTCTTCGTCTGAGCTTATCTCTTTGTTGCAGCACCTTCCAGGAGTCCAACTTGGCTCCAACTCTCATTCGGATATGTGGCTATCTTCCACCAGCTCTCCTTTCAACTGAATCCCGAGTTTCACTGGAATGCCCATTCTGACCTGTGGTCGAGTCTGTGCAAGTACTGTGGGCACGACATCATCTGTTAGCTCCATCCGTATCTGATATGCCCACTTCACCGACCGAATGTGAGATGGATACTGAGGACGTCCCCTGTGCCTCTGATGAACATATGTGCGAGATAATCGTGAATATTTGGACATAAAATGCCCCTTCCGCTAGACTCGACTCTTGGAATGCCCTTTGACCGCAACCTGGTTCTTTTCGACTCAAAACACACTAAAAAGGACATTTATACAGGATAAAATGCCCATAAAAACACGAAATAAATGGACTTATCAAACCTCTTGTTCAACTTGGATTGGAGCTGCATCATGTTCAACCAAGATTGGAGCTGCTTCTTCAACTTGGATTCAAGTTGTCACATGTTGTCTCCTTGCTGAAGCAGTTGGCCTTCTCCGAGAAAATTGTCCTAAAAGAGTGTATATTAGTATGAGAAAACAAGTTAAATGATTCGAAAATTACTTTTTGATATCTAGAATATAATATCAGAAAATGTTTTTTGAAATTAAATAGAGCATATCAAAAAACATTTTTTGATAGCATATCAGAGAATATTTTTTGAATTCAAGTGTAGCATATCAAAAAAATATTTTTTGAAATCAAACAAAGCATATCAGAAAATACTTTTTGATAGCATATCAGGGTGTAACATATCAGAAAACATTATTCCAATTCAATCAGACAATATAAGAAAATATTTTGTGAAATCAATCAGTGACGGTAAAGTAGATCATTTTAAAAAATATTTTTCAAAATAAACAGAGCATATCAACAAATAATTTTTGATATTAAGTATAGTATGTTAGAAAATGTTTTTTGAAATAGAACATCAGCAACAAAACAAGTAGAATGCATTATAAAGCAAATAAGTATATCATATAATAATTTCTGACCAAAGAATCTTCCATCAACAAAAACCAATTTGACGACTCTAATTTTTCAGAAATAAAGAACGAAGAACGAACATCATTTTTTACAAAGTAAAAAATCTTCAAATAATTAGAACAAAGAACGAAGAACTGGATAATTACATTATCAAACATTATCACATAACAATAAAATCGGAAAAATCAACATTTCTCCATTATTTTCCACACAATCAAAATGAAAAATCAAACTTACGAACAACCTCCGTGAACTTCGATTTGAGTTGGGTCAAAGAATGCTCTCTCTGAAGAATATTTCCCCCTTTGATTTTGATTTCTTCCACTCAAATCAGAAAACAACTATTGAACCCTAGCAAACGGGAGGAGAGGCTGCATATATGTGTGTTAGAAAATGTATTTTGATTTTCTCTTTTAATTTTATTTATTATTTTAAATTAACAATATTGTTAAAATTGATTTTTAGGGTGAAGGGTAAAAATGAAAAAAATTGTAGTGTGGAAAGTAAAATCTTTAAAAAAAAATAGTGTGTAGTGTGTAAAGAAAAACTTGTAGTGTGTTTAGCACCACCCTATAACTTAATTGGGGTGGGAGAAATGGGTTACAACTTTTCACTTGTGTTGTGTATAGGCTATGAATGTAAAAATAATAGTAAAATGAGGGTTGAGTTTAAAAGAAAATGTATTTTGATTTCTCTTTTAATTTTATTTATTATTTTAAATTAATAATATTGTTAAAATTGATTTTTAGGGTGAAGGGTAAAATGAAAAAAATTGTAGTGTGGAAAGTAAAACTTAAAAAAAAAATAGTGTTTAGTTTGTAAAGAAAAATTTGTAGTGTGTTTAGCACCACTCTATAACTTAATTGGGGTAGGAGAAATGGGTTACAACTTTTCACTTGTGTTGTGTATAGGCTATGAATGTAAAAATAATAGTAAAATGAGGGCTGAGTTTAAAATTTCTCTAATTGTATTTTGGTGTGAGCCCAATTCAAATTTTTTGTAATTGAAGAAACAAATGAAAATATATTTTAAGCTTTCGTTTTTCTCTTTGTCTTTTATTTATATTAATAGATGATGTACATTGCATGTAATTTAAAATAAATTTATATTAAACATATTAAAATAAATTATTTTACATCAAAATGAATTATAAGTAGTGTATCTTTGTGTGAAAATTTCATGTTCAATTGTGTATCTTCCTAATAATAAATTCTTAACATGTGAAATATAATTGTGACCGCCTTTGCTTGACGGAGTGCCTCCTTTTATAGATGAATTTCAGGTCTTTTTTATAATTTTAGAAAGCTTTGATAAGAGTGGTATTAAGTCCTTGCTTTATGTCAAGTCTTCTTTTCCTCATTTTGTTGTGTCTTGAAGCATGCTTTCTTGATTTCCAGAGTATATTAATACCTGCTTTTGTTCCTTTTCTTCTTCTCTTTACAAATACAATTATAAATACAAAATTGTACAATACATATTACATCATGGTTCCATCATATTTTTAATATTATGAAGTTCTACTTCATCTAACTGATTATACCAAGATGTATCTTCATCGTCCCCTATGGCATCTATGTGCATAATACACTCAAATTCCATTTTCGTCCATTCACTCATGAGAAGATTGAATTCTGGATTATGGATTTGTTGAAAAATTTATCTATACGGGTATCTTGAATTGTTATTTACTAATATCGAGAAATTATTCTTACTTTTGAAAAAATACAAATCTTCAGAAATATTTAATTGGATTTATCTATTATAACCTTATTTTATATTTTAGTTAAGAGCGACAAATGAATCATCTAATATTATTTATTATTATTATTATTATTATTATTTGAATTCTAATAATTTTAAAATTTTGAATTTACTTATTATAACTTTATTTTAAATTATATCTAAAGGTAATAATATAATCATCTTATATTATTTAATTATTATTCATTGTATTATAATAACTAATCTATAATTTTCATTCTAGGGTCTAGATATTCAATAAAGTACTTGTGTTTGAAAACATAGAAATTGTAGTCTCTATGAGATACGATATTTTTGCTCGTTGAGTATTACAATTACACCATGCACTTGCGGTTATAATTATGTTAATAAACAACGGGTCAATGAACTTCGTTGTTTTGAAATGGAATATTTTATTTTCATACATACAAGTCTTCTTTGTGGAAATACATTGGTAGTTGTAATACTAATATAGATACAAATTGTTGATTAAAAAGTTTTTTGTATAATAATATGCAAATAGACTTTCAATATTAGCTTCGAATAGGGAAAAAAAAACAAAATCATGGAACTTATTCAAATATATGTTATGGATGAAATACTTGTTCTAATGATTGAAATTACTTGAAGATGAACTTGAGGTATATAATGCATTATGAATACTCATGATTTTCTTTTGTGTAAAAAAAGTTTTTGTAAGTAAAAGAACACTTACTTTTGTTATCAATTAATTTAAAGGGTATAAAAACAACTAAGAATATTGAAAAGTCAAAACATAAAATAATTTACAAAATAATTGGTGAATATATATTAATATGTATAACAACACTTATCTATTAAAAAACTTTTGATTTATGGTTTTAATAACAAGATGAAACTTAAATTGTTAATGTATTATTGTAATTATGATTACTCTAATGCAACATATCCTCTACTCTATATCTTATCAGACAACTTACGACATTAATACAACTATTAATAAATGAGAACTAAAATTTAGGGTGTAAGTATGGTCAAGGCTTAACATAAGAAGCCTGAATAAGTATTTGTCATGAAAACATAACTGTATATGTAAAAGGTAGAATAATTAAACATGATTAATTACTATTTTTAATATATACACAAATAGATATTCAAAAAATCTTGACATCCAAAATTCCACTTAAAAAAAAGGTATTCTTATATAATTAAACATGATTAAGATTATTTCAAATATGCACACATAGATTTTAAAAAATTATTGACATAAAAGCGTTAAGGGCAATAATGTAATTCTGAATTTATCTATTATAACATATTTTTCATATAATCTAATAAATTATTATTATTACGATCCTAACTATATCACTTAACTATTAATAATAATCTTAATCCAACACAACTCAACTCGTCAAACTTTGATACATTTCACAATTTCGACTTTATTCATTAACTTTTTAGATTTTGAAAATTGGTATTGAAATCATATGAGGGCAAAATTAATTTCATAAACGTTATATAAAAAGACTAAAATAACATAATTACGGGAGTAAAAACTAAAAAGTGCCACCCCTCATACATCATATGAGATTTTCTGTTGCACTCTCTATGATTCACTGCGCGTGCGTTGCACTTTTTAAATTATGAGTTTTTCTTATATATATATATATATATATATATATATATATATATATATATATATTTTGTTCAATTTCATTTTTTATGATTTACTTTAATTTTTACAATTATTTTTCAAACTTCATCCCATACAATTAGGGTTCATAATTATTTTTTTAATATTTAATATTTTTTTTTAATCAACAATTCATTATTATGGTTAATTAATTGATAATTAAATTTTATATTTTTAAATTTTATTTTTTGTTGATATTATAATTATTTATTTTATAAAAATATTATTAAAATTATAAATTTGATATTGAAACATGAAAAAGTGCAACAGAAAATTTCAATGGCTCGTACATAGGATAAAAAAACTGCAACATGGAAAATAAATAAAAAATATAAAAATATTAAAAATACCTTGACAGATAATTTGCCGATGAATTATGGTGTTGTTCAGTATTTCTGTTAGCTTATTTATATATGTGATGAATTGTGACGTATTCGACAATTTTATAGGATAAGGATAATAGAACGATCATAGATTAGTTATAATAAAAAAAAAATTAAACAATATTATATAATTATATTATTACTCTTTGATAAAATATAAAATAAGATTATAATTGATAAACTCAAAATTATAATATAATTGAATACAAATAATAATAAAATATTATATATAATAGATAATTATATTATTATCTTTAAATAAAATATAAAATAAAATTATAATAAGTAAACCCAAAATTATATAAAATAGATAATTATATTATTATCTTTAGTAAGTATAGATAGATATAGATTTACAAGTTACAAGTTAAAAAGGATTAATTTTTTCTGGGGGAGAACACAGAGTTTGGCAATTCAAACCCTCAAATCCAATTATCCATCCAATTGCAATAAGTATTCGATTTAATATCAAGACTATATTGCGGTTCCCCTCCTGCAATCAAATTTACGATAGCAGAGAAGAACGACCGTTTCGTGAATCAACCCTTCGAAGGTCGTTGATCTCAAATTTTCAATGGATGTTTTCGAATCCGAAATACACCAGGTGCTTGTGAAATTGCTTGACGGGAAGCACAGGATCTTGAATTTTAACGCGCCGTCAATATCCATCTCCGCTCTCAAACACCGCATTGAAACCCTAACCTCCATACCCTCCCGCTCCCAACTACTGCTCAACAACTCTCGTATCCTCGATGATGATCAAACCCTAATCCTCGGTCAATCTTGCCGGAATTCCCAATTTACCGAAACCCTCCTCCCCGATTGCAGTACCAAATTAGACCGAGATCGAGACTTTACTCGATTCCGTTTCGTGGGTTGTGATGGATTTGGGAAGTTTCCTGTTGTGGTGCACTTGTCGCTGAGGCTTAGGGGAGGGAAAGGTGGGTTCGGGTCGTTGCTGCGAGGGGCGGCTACGAAGGCTGGGCAGAAGAAAACAAACAATTTCGATGCTTGTAGGGATATGAGTGGGCGGAGGCTGAGGCATGTGAACGCCGAGAAGAAGCTGGAGGAGTGGAGGGCGGAGGCGGAGGAGAGGAAGTTGGAGAAGATGGCGGATGAGTTCCTTAAGAAAAAAGCGAAAGAGATCAAGAAGAGTGGAAAAGGAAACGGGGGTGATGGTGCTGAGAAGTATGTGGCAAAGTATAGGGAGGATTCCGAGAAGTGTAGGGAAGATGTGGAAAGGTCGGTCCGTGAGTCGGTTAAGGGGTTGATGAGCTCGAAGAGGAAGAGTAAGTCTGAGGGGAATGAGGCTGGATCCAAGCGATTTAAGATATGGTATGGAATTGTCGAAACCCACCCTGCATTATGTTGAATTCCTTTGTGATTGTTTGGCTGTTTGCAATGAAATGGCGTGAGTAAATATAGGATTATTTGTCAAGGCAAAATTTGTTTAATTCATTATAACTGAGGTTTCCTGTGATTGTTAAGATAAAATAGATTTTTTTGTTTTTTGTAACTGAGGTATATTTGTTGGTTCTATGAGAGATATGTTCCAAAATTTCATTATTGGCTAGTATAATTTTTTTTTTAAATTTTAGTATTCAGTTCCAATTGTTTAACACTGATGCGTTTGCTGTAGTTTGAGAAATATAAAAAAAAAATGGACGAGAATCTTGCCTTGAATCTTGAGTCTGTTTGTGTGTTCTATAATAATTATCTAAATTTAACTTTGTTTCCTCAGGTTGGGAAAGAGAAAACTGGGTGATAGCGACAGTGAAGACAGTGAAGACGATCTGGATGAGGATGGTACTGATATAGAAGAAGAGGAAAAGGAAAAGGAGGGATCTGTGATCATAGATAACAGGAGTCATTCAGATTCAAGCAAAGAAGTAGATGTAAGTTCAGGTTCAGTTAATGGTGGGGAACCTGGTGCTGGATCTGTTGATCAAGGTTTGTCTGGAAATGGCTCAGAGGAAGAAGGCACTGAGGAGTCTTTAAAATTGGTTAAAAATCTGGACGGATGTGGTGAGGATGGTGACAGTGAAAATAGGACCACTCCTGTGATAGAGAGTCTTGATGGAAGTAAAGACTATGATGGAATCGTTTTTGAGGTGCTCAGCAAGTCTTACTCAAGTGAAGTGAATGAAGTGAATGAAGTAGTTATTCAACAACCTGGTACCTCTGGTTCAGAGGGTGAAGTTGCTTCGGCTGCAGAAATAAGTGATAGTTCTGCTTCTGGATCAGCATCTGCTGTTGAGAGTCTTCAAAATGTGGAGAAGCCCCTAAACTTTGATGATTATCATTCATCTGCTGATATGGAGGTATGCTTCTGATTCTATTCTATTTGATCATCTTCGTTTTTTTAGCTAATGTTTATAATGTACATATTTGGTTAAAATCTTGGTGTTGTCGGGTACTCTTTTTGTATCAATGACCAATTGTAGATTCTTGGCTTGGAACGGTTAAAATCGGAACTTCAAGCCCGTGGATTGAAGTGCGGTGGGACTCTGCAAGAACGTGCGGCTAGGCTTTTCTTGCTCAAGACCACACCATTAGAGATGATTCCAAAGAAGCTGTTTGCCAAGAAATGAAATGCCTAATAGGGCTCTTCTGACTGTGATCTGGAGCTATTTTATGGATATCCGAAAATAGAGAACAAAAATGTCAGTTTCTACTGATAATGTATGTCAGTATGTGGATTCGAGCTATTCTACATGTTCAAGAAAATGTACTTTCTTATTCATAGTTAAGCTACTGAAGCTTTTGAAACGTACTAGATCTTCCTACGTTATGGTTTGACCAAACCATTTGTTTGATGCATATTTGTGATCGTCTTACTCTTTATCTTACTCTTTAACAATTTGAAATTGGTTCTATTTGGTTGATGTTTGTATTTGTTTTCTTATTTCACATTTCGCAAGGTGGTCGTAAAGATGAAGTTCTATACTGAAAATAAAAAGATAAAAAATGCTAAAGACAGGGCGTTGCTAATGCTTTCGTTTGGTGGCAAAAAGGGGCTTGGAGAAAAAGGCTGCTTACTTTGCAGTTTTGCAGTACATTCAACTATTCAAGAACATGTCTTGTATTCTAATTTACTTGAAATAAAATAGAATTCAGTTGACGTTGGCTTTGTCAAATGAGTTTGTTATGCTGTTGTTGCTGAACCGATAACATAATCTTACGCTTACGCATATAGTTTTAGTTACCATGTATTCTACATTTGTGCTGTCATTAGATTTGAATCAAATAAGCAGCAGAAAATACTTAATAATGTCCACTGAAAGGCACCTGAAATAAATATTCCCTTTTTTCTCTCTGGGAAGCACAAATGAAATCATTGAACTGCAGGGATATTCTGCAGATTGGACACTTTCTATACATTCGATGTGGAAACAATGTTCGCATCACATGTGATGTGGCCTGAATCTCTACTTACTAATCATTATTTGATTCTTACCTGTTGTAGAGCCACAATCTTGACAATCGAGAACATCCCATGTTAGATCAAGATAGGCAGGAAGTTCAAAATCATATCGAAAATCATAATAAGAAGAAAACGGTACGGGTACAGTGGCAATCTTGATGCATTTGGAGAATTTCAGGGTCCTTGGTAGCAAACATACCAGAGGTCACGTTGCTGGCACTTGTGGAAATCACCTGGCCTTTAGGACAGCTAAAGGAGTAGACGAAAAATTCAAGCTCAAAAGTCGCCTTGGGAGGCATTGCAGCTTAAGTTAAAACCAGGAGGTGCACAATTCTGTGGTTTTGTGCCTTGTAACCAAAAGGGATGATGCAATGGATTGCTTATTCTTCGATATTGTCCCTTATATTTTATTTTTAACTTTTCTACCTTACCATAAACAAATTAGTATTCGAAAACTAAGTGTAGTATAGACCACTGTTAGCCTAGTCGAAGTTTCACTTCTATGTCCTCAAGAGCCTCTTCATTCCAGGATAACGACGATATAGTACATAAAACGTTTAATGAAAAGGATTCAGTTCCACTTTTCTCTCGAGGGGGTAATGTGTTGCTGAGTCAAAGCATGTATGGAGAATTAGTCGATCCTAAGCCAGTTGTGTGTCTAAATTACATCAGTTCTGCAAATAGGACAGGTATTTTTCCTCTGCAACCATGGCTCCAAGCAATCTGCATGGAAGCAGTGGTGACATTTTCGGATAAGTCTCAGCCTCTCTGATGCCTTATATCCTCCCAAACATATGGGGCAAGAATCACCATTTGGCCCCAAAATGCACCGACTCCCACCTATTATCAGATCTTCTGTTGGGAGTTCCTCATCAGCAGCTGCATCGAAAAAGAACTCATCATCATGGGCTGCAGCTACCACGCTCGGGGCTTCAGGCGAAGGCATAACAGAGAAGTCATCATAGCCGTAGGAGTCTGCAGCAGCCACACTTGGATAATCAAAGGAGTGGACTGCAGCTGCTACACCTGGAGTGGATGAAGATTCATCAAGGGAGGCTGCATTCCCCCCGGGGACTTGAGTCGAAGACATGACTGAGAAGTCTCCGAGGGGGGCTGCAGATGCTGAAGACATGAATGAGACTTCATCATTCCGCCTCGGAGCTGAAGGCTGAGGCTGTTGTTGAGCTGAATATAATCTGATTCTTCCCCTTCCCCAGAATCTGGTTCTAAAACTCCAACATCTTTGATAGTTTTCCTCTCCACTATCTAATATCACTATGACGCTCAGACTGCATCCTACGCAGAACAATGCGACTAGTAAGGCGGTCGAGATTGTGATCGCACATACTAAGATGATAGTTAGAGCTCCAGGTTTGCTTGATGTTTTGCCTGCATAAATTGTTTCATTGTCTGAATACTATGCAGCTTAACAGAGAAAATAAATTTAAGTCTGTTTAGAGAAATAGTGGAATGAAAATGGAAGTGAGACATCATGGGAACTTTATCTGAATGCTGACAGTAAAAGTGGGCGTGACACTCTTGCATTAAAAAAGCTTAGTCAGATGTTTGAAAAAGCTGTTGTAGTATTAATATTCCCTTTCCCACAAAAAAATATACATACCTTCTTACATAAGAATTCACTATGCTTTAACAAATCATTGAACCTCAAACTCATCAATACATGGTGAACTTCTTTTATGTTGTACTGGATTTTGTTGTCGAAAACATTCTGAAAATGCAATGAACTTGTATTTGTGCGATTACGATCACTAACCTCTGATATCTCCTTTGGAATTGGAATCAATCCAGGACAACTGAAGATCACCACCAATGCCATTATTAACATACTCAAAAGCCGGCGAAATCGGGATCTGCAGGCTGTAAATCACTTTACAACCTGTCGAGTTCCTGATCTCATCCACCATTGAAGGCACCGAAGTAGCTACAACTGCGTTTGTCGAGTTGCTTAAGCAACTTATTGCAGTGAAATTACGAGAACTCGGGATTTCAGCAGGGCAGCTGAAGAAGGTATAATTCTGATAGCTCACAGCCAAAAATGGAGAAGATGATAGACTTAAGTTCTTGAGTCTTCCTGGAAGGCAATTCCCTGGATCATAGAGCTGTATCGTCTGCCCGAAATAGTCGATATTTCGAACGTAAAACTCCCCTGAAAAAGGGAGGTTTAGGACTACTATCCCCTGCCTACTGCATTTCAGAACATAGGGGCTTATGTGATGAGGATTTTGTCCTTCTTGTAGTAGTTTGAAGGGGTATTGTATGAAGAATGTGTTGTTACTACAAGTTGGGGTTTGGGCAGAAATCTTGGAACAGACAAAAGAAATGAGCAGAAACATAAACAACTTAACTTGCAATAAGCCCATATTGTTCAAACATTGATCATATTTTTTGGAAGACTTAACAACAATAGTAATTATAAAGGTTTACACCTATCTGGCTAAGTATCTTAAAGTAGACAGATTTTAATATTTCAACTTTTCAAAGACTCTTTATACTATATGAGTCCACTAAACCTACGGCATTTTACGCGGTTGATGACTGAAAGATAAAAAAAAGGTTGCTCCATCTGCTGATGTATGTTAGTTTGCAATATTTGTCCTAATAAATATGGAAGAAGCCATCCATTCATAAAGGTCATGCAATAAAGTTGCAAGCTTTGGTGGAAATAAAGTGATATGTTTCTGACTGTTTACACTCTCCTTAGTGGCTTTGCTTTTCAGGACCTGATCTTTAAATGCAAAGAAAAAAAAAAAGAAAAAAAAAGTTGAAAGTATTGACATATAATACACACACACACACACTCAGAAAACAGAAAGGGAAGCCCTACAAATTGGGCAAGAAGTGTTTTTTTGTAGCCATTGATCTATACATTCAGCATGAAAAAGGTGTCCACATTGACCCAAACTTCTCACCCTATCATTACCATTGTATTCTTCAAGGCATATTGAGCAAATCATTAATGTGTCTACATGACTCTCTCCAAGAACCACCACTTGTGAAAAAATCTCCACTTTGGAAGTCTCAGTGCCTGGGGTCGCGCTGGTGGTTCCATGCGGTCCATCTGCGCTAGCTTGTGGTGGTGCTACGGTGGTTGTGGCAGAATCTTCTGCACTGTTTCCGGTTGCTGTGTTGTCCGTGGTGGTATCGCCGACTATGAGTTTCAAAATCCGAATGAAGCAAGCTATTCCGAATAATGTTATGAATATAGTAGCTAAGGGAATGAAGACACTTGATCCAAATATCAGTTTGACAAATTTGCTCTTAGTGGTGTCACCTGTGAAATAAATTAGTGATTTCAAGAAACCAATTCTCTAACAGCATAATCGAACATAGAGAGCTACATTAATTCAACTGTCTGAATCAACATAGAAGAAACAGATCATTCTAACTTCTAAGCTTAAAAAAATGCTAAAGAAAGTTGAGAATCAAGAATGAACATAATTAACATAACCTGGTTTTGCAGGATCAATATCATCATGTAGTTCACAATGTTTGCAGGGAGGAAAGTTCCAGGTTAGCTCCAGATAACCAAACTTCTCCCAATCATCGTATGGACCCGACAATGAAACTGGGATCATTGAGCTAACAATCGGCTTGCATCCAGAATATTCACTTGAATCAGCCATCGTCACCACAGTTGCGTTCGTGGAGTTGCTGAGGCAAGGGATGCGGAATCCACGTCCAACACGCTCTTCTGGACACACATAAAATGTATAATTCTGATAAGAGTAGGCAGCTAAAGGGTGCACAGAAAAATTTGTCATAAGTCTTCTTGAAAGGCAATTTCCAGGATCTGTTATGCCTAATTTTCTGTAATGGTAATTTATATCAGTGACATAAAAGTCACCAAAATAAGGGAGATTTATTACAGTGTTGCCCTGATCACATTTCAGATTTATAAAACTGTAGCAATATTTTGGTGGCTGGTCTGTTTCTAACTTGAAAGGGTACTTTATGGTAAGAGAACTGCTTCCACAACTGGAATATGGACATGAATTCTTGGAGTGTATTATTACAGGGAAAAAGATGAAAAGAATAAGAATAATCTGCTTGATTGTGAGATCCATAGGTGTTTCTTGACAGATGAAACAATAGGATAAGCTGTAGGAAAATGATTTCTGTGTGATTAAGCTGCAAAATATGGTAGCTGAATAATGTGGGAGTTTGGGCTACAGACAAGAAACTAGAGACAAAATAGTTTTCTGCTAATATCCTAATTTTTCAGATCATAAGACAATCAATCATCTTTGGAAAAAAGCATTGACTGATCACACAGTATTTTTCTATTATCTTAGATGAAGAAGACAATAAATATCAACTCACATGATTCTAGATAAATTTCACACAATTTCTCATATATATATATATATATACATATTTTGTCATTTAATTACAGCTATACTTAAAAAATTGAAGTCCTACAAAGTCGAATCATATAGTTTTGTATGATATTAGCATGGTAAAATCTCCTGGTTTCAGGTAAATGAAATGACTGTCTGATGTTTTAGTTTCATACAATTTATAATTTTTTTTAAATCCAAATTCCATCTGAAAAGTTGTCACAATTCGGAAACATCAACAAGGATTGTTCTGTTTTTCCTTTATCACATTTTGATGCTGCCAGAAAAATTTAGCAATGCACAACAATTGACTGTGCTTCATGCAGAATCTTGAAGAATTTATTAAACTTTCACTAAAAACTACCAATTTTGTGCAGGACTTGATCTCAGAGAATCATCTACACCACCTGCATATGATCGTGGTGATGCTGAGGTGGCAGTGGCAGATTCCGGCTGTACATCAGCCACGGGGGTGGGGGGGTTCCAAGATTATCTCACATGCAGGGAAATAAGGAAAATTTGCTCATTCAGATTACCAATATTTGATTTTTGCAATAACATATACTAGGGATGAACTAGTTAAATTTACATCAAAACCACAAAGAAAATACACATGGAAATTACAAAACACACACACTATACATTAAAAATGGAAGTCCTGCAAACTGGACAGCTACTGTTATCTTGAAACCACTGATCAATGCATTTAGCATGGAAATAATGGTAGCACGAAGTTAAGCACCTGATTTTATCTCGAGGGCTGTATTCTTCAAGGCATATTGTGCAACTAGTATCCTGATCATGACCCTCTAAACTGCCATAATTCCCTTCAAGAAACGTTGAAACCATCATGGTCTTGAGGTAGCTAGACTGGCCATCAGGGCCTGTCATATCTCCATCACTGACCGACTGTGGCAGCATTACAGCAACATTTGCGGTGGTTTGTTGTGTCAGAGTTGCCTCTCCCGTGGTGGTTCTTCCTGCTGTGGAATTACCGCGATTTCTCTGATTTGCTACTCTTTTGTATGATGCAGCCAAGAAAGCCACTATGATCACCAAGGGAATCAAGATGACTAGTCCAATAAGTTTGGAAAATTTGCTCTGGGATTCGTCTGTCATGAAATTGGAAAATTTGTTCTTACAGCAACACAAAAAAAAAAAAAAATGGAGCAGAGAAGTCTTGAAAAGTATAGTATATAACAAAGTTTATTATAGAATATCCACTGTAATTATTTTCCTGAAAATTTCAAGTTTTTGAGGTTTTATACACAGACATGTTATTGTACCGATATATGTTCTTGAAATAATATAGATCAACAATTTCTACCTTGGTTCGGAGCAACAAAATCATCACACTCTATGCAGCTTGGAGCATCCCATGTCAACTTGAGATTACTAAAAATATCATACTCTGCAATGGGGATTTCCTTAGTAACAATTTTGCTGCAGCCATTAGATCTCATCACCTCTGTAGGTAAAACGTTGGAACTAGCAACAGTAACATTAGGGAAGTTGCTGAGGCAATCGATCGGTGTAATATCATCGGGATAGATCAGCTTGTCAATAAGGCAGTTATAAAATGTGTAGTTTTGATAATATGCAGCTGCAAAATGGGAAGAAGAGAGGTTTAAGTTCATGAGCCGCTTCGCAAGGCAATTTTGAGGATCTCGCAGTATGATTGATCGTGTGTAGTAGAAGATATCCGCGACATGAAAATCTCCTGAAAATGGAATATTCAAAATAGTATTGTTCTGAGACGTGCATGCTAGATTTAAGTAGTGACTGCATACTTGAGGCTGTTGGCCTTGTAATTTGAAAGGGTATTTTATGGAGTAAGAGTTGCTGCCACAGTAGGAATTCGGACAGTTGATGTCGAGGGCGTGGATGACTGGAACGTTGAGGAAGATGAAGATGACAAGTTTGAGAATTCTCATGTTAACTGATCTTTTTACAAGAGATGATGCCGGCCGGCCTCATGTGTTATTCTCAATGCCAAGAAACTATGACTATAAAATCCCAAAAGTCAAGAGTCAATCATTGATTTATTATATGGAACAAAATGATCTCCTCTTTCAACTATTTTATTCGAAGTTGAACAGAAGGAAACAAATGTCAAAGACAAAATCAGGTCTTTGTTTATTTTGCTGGTAGGCCAATTTTATTACCAAAAGGAATGAACATGCATGATTTTATAAATTTGGAAAATTTGTGCAGCAGTTTATCTGTCACAAAATTAGTATTTTTAGAATAACATTCAAAAAGATTATCAGCACTAGCAATCAAACCAATGGAGAGATTGGATTTTAGTTGAAGTTTGTTTCCTTTTGTACATTTGTTGTACTAAAATGGAACACAAGTAATGCTAGGTGGCTAAGGTTTCTACTCAGTTGTAAGAGAAATATTATGCCTTCATTAGTCTTTTTGCCTACAAGTCTCAGCCAGTCACATACATCAAGTCAAGCCATTGTTTACAGAAAAAACGACGTGCTTTGTTACCTCTTCCGATTATCTGATCTTTGATTTCCTTTTCTACTACTCCTTCTCATGCTTCAACTGTGTTGGTAGAACTTCCTGGTGTTGGTTCGAGTAATCCAACATCAACTCGAAGGGGCACAGTGTGATCAAATCCAAGTAAAACATTCAAAGATGTGAAAAATGTGTTTTATGT
The DNA here is from genome assembly GCA_026008535.1 of Perilla frutescens. NCBI lineage: Eukaryota > Viridiplantae > Streptophyta > Magnoliopsida > Lamiales > Lamiaceae > Perilla > Perilla frutescens. The sequence goes on along the minus strand of BRKX01000002.1, from coordinate 37,682,788 downwards.
TAACTTCAAGAAATGCTACAACTTTTCATCTAACAGAGACACTCTGCAAATTGGACAGGTGCTGTTCTTTTGTAACCAACTATCAATGCAATCGGCATGGAAACGGTGCTGGCACAAATTTATCTGCCTCACCTTCTCCTTAGCACCGTATTCTTCTAAGCATATCGAGCAGCTGTACTTCTCACATTGCCCAGGAAGGATTCTTCCGCTTTCACTAATATCTAGAACTATCAACTCTGAGCAAGACTTAATTTTAGTATCATCAAGACCTGTTGCATTAGCAGTGGTTGCTGATGTTGCTGCATTCAAAGTGGTGGAGGGGGTGCTTGATCGAGCTATGATCCTTCTACGAGCTACTTCATTATTTATTTCTCTGGTATAACGGTCCATAGTATAAGTGGAGCACGCAAAGCAGATGAACACGACTGTCAAAAGAAAAGCTATAGCTGGTATCATAAGAATGAATCCAAAAATCAATCTGAGCGCCTGCATCTTCCTCATCCACCTGCAAATTTTAAATCTTCTGAATACGTATGCAAGAACATAGATATACTAGTAGAATCCTAAAACAAGTTATTAACGATCTATTCACAACATCCTAAAATGTTTTCTGATCAAGGCCAGGTTCGTAGTATAACATATGATCAGACAATCCCTAAGCTTATTTTGGTGTAATAGACTGCGTGTTCAAGTCTCATACATAATCAATCTCGTGTGGACTGTGATTCAAATGTTCTATTTCAGAGATAAACAATGTGACTGTAATAATACTAAAGAAAATGAGATGTGAGAGGCTAAATCACCTTTTTCCTTGGCACGATCTTCGAGCTCATGCACATACCACTTCAACACAAACAGGTACTGTTCTTCCAAGATCAAACGAGTCAGAACATGAAAGTAGGACTATTAAAATAGAAATGACTCTGCAATTCCATATGTAATAGAACTTTTTTCAGGTACAACAATGTATGTATATAAGGCTGCAGGCCTAAAATATAGATCTGTACTGATTGTTTACATTGTTGATATCACTTTGAACGCTAAATGACAGCTTGAAGGTCTCTGGATGCATCGTGCAATGGTATATAGCAAGTAAGGAGGTTCAACTTGTTGTAGCTCATTTTATTAGCTGTGAGTTTTCCAATGGAGTCGTATCTAGTTTGGAAAACTAAAGTAATGTAGAGAGAGAGAGAGAGTAGGACAAGATCGAACTGCCTTGTTTGACTACTTTGTGATAATTCCAGGGGACTGACATCCAAGAATGTCCTTCATCAAGTAATTATAGATCAATACAACAAGATTATGATTAGATCAATCTTGATTTGCTTCTTGCATTCTCTGCATTTAGTGAATTGCTACAAGTCTTAATGTTGATTCTTTTCTCCTGTTTTCTGAAATGTTCATTATTAGAAATTTTAATTAATCAGCAGGTTGGAAGATTCTGATCTAACAAATCCTATGAAATCATGGAGACCCGAAGTTTGTCTTAGTGACAACATAAGTCTTCATTTTTTAAGGGAATATTTTGTTTCCAGTTTTATGTTAGTAGCTTCGTTTAAACCAACGGAGAGATTGGATTTTAGTTGATGTTTGTTTCCTTTATATATGAACGCTGCAGAATCACACGTATTGTACTACAACGAAACTTAAGTAATTCCTAGCAAAAGGTTTCTGCTGAGTTGTAAGAGAAATATACTGTCATCAAAAGTCTTTCTGTCTACAAGACTGAGCCCATATCAGACATCAAATTCAGGTCAATGTTCACAGAAAAACGACGTGCTTTTGTACTTCTTCTGACTGTCTGATCTTTGATTTAGTTTATGAAATCAGTTCTACTACTTCTACTCATGCTACAACTGTCTTGGTAGAACTGCCTGGCATTGGCTTGAGTAATCCAACATCAACTCGAAGGAGCACAATGTGATCAAATCCATGTAAAACATATATAAAGCAGACAGCCATTGTGAAAATCTGTTTTTATGTTCTGGGACTTCAAGAAATGCTACAATTTTTCATCTAACAGAGACAGCCTGCAAATTGGACAGGTGCTGTTCTTTTGAAACCAATTATCAACACAATCAGCATGGAAGCGGTGCTGGCAAAAAATGATCTGCCTTACCTTCTCCTTGGCACTGTATTCTTCTAAGCATATCGAGCAGCTATACTTCTCACATTTCCCGGGAAGGACACCTCTATTTTCATTAATTTGTACAACTATCAACTCTGAGCAAGACTTAATTCTAGTATCATCAAGCCCTGTTGCATTAGCAGTAGTTGCTGATGTTGCTGGTCGAGCTATTTCCTTACATATTTCTCTTGTATGCGTGGAGCATCCAATGCAGCAGATGATGATCATCAAAAGAAATACAATAGTTGGTATGGCAAGTATGAATTCAGATATTGGACCTTGCACATTCATCTTCCTCATCCACCTGAAAATTAAAATCTTCTGATTACATGTTCAAAAATTCAAGAACATAGATTTACTAATAGAATTTTGAAAAAAGTTAATCACAACATGATACAATTTAAAGATCACAATCCTAGTCAGGACATCCTAAAATGTTTTCTGATCAAAGTCAGATTTCACAGTATAACATAGAAAACCAAACATATCAGACGATCCCTGAGATTATTTTGGTGTAATAATTTACCACTAAGGAGTTAGACAGCATGTTCAAGTCTCATACATTATTAATATGGTGTAAACTGTGATTCAAATGTTCTATTTTAGAGATCAACAATGTAAAGAACATGAGATATGAGAGGTTATCTCCCTTTTTCCTTGGAACAATCTTCGAACTCGTGTACATACCACTTCAACACAAACAAGTATTATCCTTCCAAAATCAGACTATCGGACCATGAAAGTAGGACTATTAAATTAGAAATGACTCTGCAGTTCCATGTGTAGTAGAACAAGTTTCAGGTACCACAATGTATGTATATAAGGCAGCAGGCCAAAATTCTAGATCTGTTTGCATTGTTGGTGTCCCTTTAAGAGCTAAATGACAGCCTTACTTGTCGTTATTAGTTGTGAAATTTCCAATGAAAGTTTTGCTAGCTTTTAAAAAAAAAGGGTAGTATTGTAAGAGAGAGAGAGAGAGAGAGAGAGAGAGAGAGAGCAGGACAATAATTAACTTGTTTAACTAATTTACATCCATGGGACTGGCATCCCAGAAACGTCCTTCATGATGAGGACATGATCTTCATCAAGTAATTATACATCAACAAGGATAATGCAACAAGATTATGCTTCCATCAATCTGAATTTGCTTCTTGCATTCTCTATATATAGTGAATTAGACTACACTCAATTTTTCAATAAAAGCATCTGTCTTTGTAACATTTTGCTTTCAACTATCCTAATCCTACACATAATTTACAGCACAAAGATAAAATGAAGAAAAATGGGAACTTGGTAAATATACACATTGTACTTTGCATCAGAAAGGAAGCCCACAAATTGGACAGCCAAGAAAATAACATTTCAGTACTTCGAAAACCGAAAATGTTAAACAAAGAAAATAAATAATATTGATATATATAAAAGATGAAATACTGTATCTTTACACTGTGAGAGATATATCGAAAAATCCCTGAATCATAAGCTGTGATGTTGTGCTGCATTTGACCTCTTCACCTTGAGTTCCTTTCTGAACGTTGTGATCAAACTTATACAGCAGCCTATGCAGATTATAGCCGGCATTATGATTGCAGCAACGGAAACCACAATGGCGGCCATTGAAACAATATGAAACGACACCCATTCTGCAAACAAAATTAACACTTCATTGCTGGACTTTGATAAGGCAGCTACCTAGATCATCTCATTCCAGCTTCAATCATGATTGATGAAGCCAGGATTATTATTTGATGAATGCAAAAAATATGTTACCTTGTTCCTCATACGGGCAGCTCTCGCAGCTTGCAAGCCATTCCAAGACAAAATCATTCTGATTTCCAATAAAATCTGGTGGATGCCGCCCTGCAACTGGCATGGATGAGGTAGCAATCTCTTTGCACCTATACAACTCAGTCATTATTCGGCTTGAAACTGTTCGAGTAGCTACTGTAGTACTGGAGGAGTTGCTCAGACAACCGATTGCTGAAAATTTTGATGGTGAAATAAGATGAGGAGGGCAACTATAGAAGGTGTAATCCAGAGAATGTGCAGCCACTCCAGGATGAAAAGATGAAATGTTCGAGCTCATGAATCGATTAGGAAGACAGTTTCCAGGATCATACAGCAGGATTAGAGGGCGTCCATGTCCATAATGTATGTCTCGTACGTAGAAATCTCCTAAGGCGGGAAGATCAAGAATCACTGCACCTTCACTGCTGCACCTTAGATCAGTATAGTTACAATTTGGAGTCTGTTGGCCTTGTAATCTAAAAGGGTATTTAATAGGAAAAGTGTTGTTATGACAGTATGAAATTGGACAGTGGTGGTCTGAGTTTGCAACTGCAGAGAACAAGAAAACAAGGAAAATCAAGAGTTGAAGAATATCCATATACTTCATGATTGAGGTAGTAACCGGAAGAAGAAGAAGAAGAAGAAGAAGAAGAAGAAGAAGGATATATAATATATGTACATATATTATATACCCTACTGACTAGTTGTCAACTGCTACATAATGTTGTAGCAGAAATCATTCTTGTGCAGTTTCTTGGAATCATAGGTCACAGCTGTAATAAAATGTAAATTCTATTATTAGGACTAATGTAAGCAGAGGATTAATTAGTAAATGCTTTATCTTTTTCTGGACTAATTCTATCTTTCTTTCTTTTTTTTTTTTGTGGTGGTGAGAACTCTTGCTGCTATTACATCTTAAAACGGCATACTACCTTAAACGAGCTGAAGTCGAGCCTAATACTTCTATAGCTCGACTGGGCTCGTTTACAGTCCTATGTCCACATAATAGATGGTAGAGGATAACGATTAAGATTTCCACCTTGCTAGCCTTTTCTAGTAAGGTAAAATTTTAGGGAAAATGAGAAGAAAAGGGGAAGAAAGAAGAGTAAAGGGAATTACGTGGTTCAGTAACTTGGCCTACTCTATAGCCTAAATAATTCCTTACTTTCTTGATTTTTGATTACAATTAATGAAGATATAAATATGGTGACAAAGAAACAATTATTTATTGCATGTCTTACTATAAACACAATGTGAAATGGCATGATTTTGAGAAATGTCAAAAAGTTGAAAGAGCTAGTTTGTGCATGCATGAGCAAAAAAAGCAAGCATAAAGTACTTGAGATTTATACTTCAATTTTAAGGTGGAGGGATGGACCTACCATATGATTATCATTATTATTCCAAATTAATTAAGTGTTGATCAGTTTAGTGCTACGATCATTTCTATTTACAGAATGAAACTGGGATGGATTATCATAAGGGAAAACAGAGGGTTAATATAGTTTATTTCATAGAAAATATGTGACGAGTTTTCATGAAGAAATTCTTATAGTAAGTCTAAATCTAAATCAAGATTTAATTATTAATTTATTTTAATTTCTAATAACATATTCTCTCGATATTAATTAATGTTCTATAACCGTACGTAAGAGTCTATTTTTACTTCAAGCAAATCTAAAGTTAAGAACAGATACATACAATAAATTAACTGAAGTAGTTTAGCCCTACTTTTAGAATATAAACTGGCAGAGATAACGTACGTTGCACGTATTTATTAGTTTTTTATTTATTTTAAAAAATATTAATATATAAAAAATATTGTTAAAAATATAATATTCAAATTAAATACTTAATTTTGTGTTTTGATAACATTTTTGGATTTTTAAGTTTAATTTTATATATTTTGCCTCTTTAAAACATGAGGTCACAATTGTGAAATTATAAAATTTAAAAATTTATAATTTAAAATTTAAATTTTCTACATATATAGATTATTTAAATTTAACCACACACACACATCACAATTGTGAAATTATATAAGAATGATAGTTTAATAATCCAACTTTTTTTCATCATTTGTTGGTTAGTTAAAAAAAATATTATTTACTCATTGTAAACAATTCAAATAATTTACTTAAATTAATAACTCAATTAAAATAATTATCAAATTGTATAATTCGATTAGTTAATACATTATTTATATTTCAATACACACACACACATACATGCATATGTAGTAATGTTAGATAATTAAAGATCAATGGATAGTCATAAAATTTATAAAAAATGTATGATTTTACACACAATTATTAATTCATAAGAAAGAGAATAAGTTAAAGAACAGTACATAAGAGTATATTAAGAAAATGAAAATTCAATGCATATATCATGTAAATTTATTATATTTTGATATACACAAAAGGAATATGGGACTACAATTACATGCATACATACATACATACATACATACATACATACATACATATATATATATATTAATTTATTATATAAATATAATATTTTTGTCTTCCCTCTCAATATTTTATGTCGGCCCACATGGTGATGAACCTTTATATATTAGGCATTGAACATATTAATATCTAAGTGTGAGCTATATGAAGTTTAAATTGATGTAGTGAGAGCCCATAGTAGAATAATACTAAATAAATAATTTTATCCAAAAATCAAAAATTATTTTCATTTTGTCCATGTTGCTGCTCTACGACTGGTGTAAGTTCATTTTCTTGTCATCTTCCCCTATTTTTATTAATATTTTATATTTTATACTAAGAAGTAATGCTTCAAGTTTACTTCCTAATATAGTTGAGGTAAAAAAAAACATATGTGTATGAATTTGAGAGGCCATGCTTCAAGACTTTAATGTTAATGTTTTATATATCTTATATATATGTGTGCATGCACACGATTACATAATACTTGTATGAATATCACATTATTTGTATTATAACTAATTTTTGCCTCCCAAATTAAAATTTGTGTCCGTTTTATAATGTTTTAAATAATAAAAAAACCACAAACATTGCTTCATATACCTTATCAATGATAAGATGTCATATAAAAGTAAATGAAATTAATTCAAATGGTTACGATAAATTAAACAATCTTTTTAATGATTTCAGATAAATCATTTTTCAATATTTTGGCAAAACTCCATCACTAATGAATTGGTATCGTTAATCTTACAAGTAAATAACATTTTAAATTACCACTTTATGTTATTAACTAATTAATGTGCAATGACATGAGCTACTCCTTGCATGAGGCAAGTGATTTGGTCAGCTCAGGTCTTGAAAAATATGAAAAAAATTAGGTGCCTCAAATTTTTCATAATATTATATATATAGTTGTAAAACAATGTGATGTTGGCCTACCGGTAAGAGTTTGTATAGAAGGGTAAAGTGGTCAAGGGATCAAATTAAATCTTTTATCATAACTTTTACAAGGTTCTTTTTCTTTTTTTAATTTGTTACTAAATAAATATTAAAAGTTTTTTAAATTAAATCCTAAATCGAAATCTATATTAAAATAGAACCACCCACTTTTTTTTAGTTTGTAATCCTAAATCTAAATACATATTAAAATATAGCATCCCAATATAAAATAGAAAGAAAAATATAGAAACGGAACTGCTCACTTTTTTTTTCAATTTGTAACTCTAAATCTAAATATATATTATAATATTAAAATACGACATCCCAAAACAAAATAGAAAGAAAAATTAGAATAATATATATATATATATATATATATATATATATATATATATATATATGTTGTCTTGAGAGAAGAATTATTTAAGAACTTGATTGTACATATCTAATTCACATTTTTGCTATTAAACTGTTAGACGAGTTATATTTAAATCATAATATAAATATTTTGAATAAATAATTTGCATATGGTGTATCGTTCAATTTATTTACTAAATTATAAGATTAAAAACATAGCTCTCATTTTTCACCTCGACTCAGGCTTCTGATTCATTAAGATCAATCCTAGATCTACTAAATTGATTATATTTTCTCTAATTTTATAATAAAGCTAAATGACTACATTAAACAAGTAATATTTAACATAATCTAACTAAAATAAAATATTTTTGACAAAAAAAGTTATTACTCTAGAAAATATGTGCTACTCAATGAAAAATAGAGGATACAAGACCTCAAAGTGTTATGGTAAATTAAGTTTAAGGTTTCTTGTTCAACACATTAATTTCATTTTTTTATATATTATGTCGATAAGTTTACAAAAAATCTAATTTGGCTATATATATATATATATATATATATATAAAATCCCCAACCAAATTCCACTATGATCATTCTATTCAAATGATTGTATGTTTTAGATTAATATATTAAAAAATTTATTATTTTTTTGGTGTGCTAATTTCATATTTTGATTCTTTATAAAATAATTTAAAATATAAATTAAAATAGTATAATAAATATAAATATAAATATGGGAGTTAAATGAAAATAGTATCTAATTTTCTTACTTCATACTAACACTAAATAGAATTATACTTCACAAATCAATTTCTAATCCAAATCAATTTCTAATCCTTCAATCAGCATATGACGTATACATCCTTACGCCAGAAAATATAAGATTAATCATAGCTTCCATCTTCATTAATATTTATTATTTCTATTTAACCATCTATAAATATAATTTATTTTTTCACAAACCATCCTAAGTTTTTTTTTTTTTTTTGACAAATAAAAAAACCCTTCGACCATTCATAAATAATCAAATTGAATGAAGGTTTGAAGACTCTTATACAAAAAAATATATGAAAGTTCAAGAAAATTAATATATGTACTATTTTAAATAGGGTAAATTATCATTTATATCCCAAACTATTTTCTTTTTTTTTCAAATTTATTACAAACTAACATTTTTTTTCAAAGATCTAATTATTTTAAAAATAATCAAAACTAACATCTAATGAAATTTTCAGTAATAATCAGGCCTAAAAGATGGCAATGAATTATAATAAAGATGTTATGACATAGAAACATATAAAAAGAATTGGCAAACATTATAGTTTATGTGCAAGCAGAATTATGAAAATCAATAGTGTATATAGATAATTTTAGAGTTCTATTATAATTAGCTAAGAATATAATTATAATAATTATTATTATCATCATCATCATAATTATTCCCTCCGTCCCAATTATAGTCCTTTTTTAAGCTGCACGTAGATTAAAAATATTTATGAAAATAAGATATTAAAGTTAAACTTCCAATGACACCCTTATTGAATATTTATGACTTTCAAATTCAATTGGTTAGTTTTATAATTTTCAAGATTCAATAAGGGTGTATTTGTACATTATTATGAAAATTAATACTTTTTATAATAATAAGACTATATAATTGGGACACCTCAAAATAGTAATAATGAGACTATATTATTATTATTATTATTATTATTATTATTATTATTATTATTATTATTATTATGTTCAAAAAATAAGAAAGATGCCTCTGTAATAATCAATTTGTGTATTGAGATAATTTCATGGGTTTTTCAAGAAATCCAAAAATTTAAAATTATAATTGTTGGATAATTAATTAATGTAAATGATTAATTATTATTTATATTGGTATAATCAAGAATATGAAACCAATATGAACATTTTATAGGCAATATTCACATTATTTGAGCTGAATGATTATTTGGAAAGACAAATTAAAGCAAACCCCCCTTCTAAAAAGATTTGTTGAAACTAATTAGGAGGATCAACAATTAATTAATGTTTTAATTTTTCTCCTTAAAATAATAAAATCTATATATACTTAGACGAATTTTTTTTATTACTTATGTGGAGTATTTTTAATCCTTTAAACTAAAGAAATAATTTTGTTATTAGTTGGAATATATAATTTTATAGAGTAGGGTTCAATTATAACAAAACTATTGAAATAAATATAATATATTATATTTAAAATAATTATTTATATTATATTATATTATTTTATTTTATATTTACCCTTAAATTAAGTGTAGATAATGAATATAATAGACAAATCATATTTTTTAAGAAATCATCCACACCTTTTATATATGTATAGGTTAATATTTTTTTATATCCACAGAGCAAACTATGAAGTAATAATCCCTGCATTAATTGTTATATGCTAAGTTTATAACATATTTTGTAAGAAATCGTCCACACTTTTTATATATGTATAGGTTAATATTTTTTTATATCCACAGAGCAAACTATGAAGTAATAATCCCTGCATTAATTGTTATATGCTAAGTTTCCTTTATTTGGAATTTTTTTCTTTAATTGGTTTTATGCATTAAACAAATTATGTTAAGCTTCTTCACAGATTAGCATTGAATCAGTTAAGAGAAAGATCAACGTAGCTGTATGAAGGTGCATAGTTTTGGTGCATGTAGCAGATTCTTATTTTTTGTAATCCGAACAATTAGCAGCAGTTAGCAGATTGCATGCAGTTAGTTATTAGCGGCAGTTACAACTCAAGTTACAAATACTACGTTGAGCTCTAGTTTCTTGGCTAAGATCAAAAAAATAGAAGAGTTTTTTTTTTCTCATGTATTCTAGTGGGAGGAGAGTTCAACTTTCTTGTGTGTATTCTAGCATAGAGAAAGAAGTAAGTAAAGTTTCTGTAATTGTAAAAAGAGAAATCAAAACAAAGAAGTGTACCAAAGTGGATGTAGATCATGTTGATCGAACCACTATAAAATCTTGTGTTCGTTTTTAAGCTTTGTTGCATTGTTTTTTGTTCCAAACTCGATTCTCTTTGGTTGTTCTTGAGGAAAAACTCAAAAATTAACGCCGTCTATGGGAAGAAATAATCAAGATGAGTTCAGCGCGATTCAGTGTGGAGAAATTCATAGATAAATCTGATTTTGACTTATGGAAGGTGAAGATGAAAGCCCTGCTAATTCAACAAGGGTTAGGAGATGCTCTTAAGAAAGTATATGAGAGTTCTTCAGAGAAAGATAAGGCTGAGAAATCTAAAGATCGACCTGATCAGATGATGGAGAAGACTCACGGGATGATCATCCTATCTCTGGGTGATAAAGCTTTGAGAGAGGTGGCCAAAGAAACTACAACCTTAGGAGTCTGGAACAAGCTTGAAAATGTGTACATGGTGAAGACCTTGGCCAACTGATTGTACATGAAGTAGAAACTCTACTCTTTCAAGATGTTAGAAGATAAATCCATCCTAAATCAAATGGATGAGTTTAACAAAATTTTTAATGATCTTGAAAACATAGAGGTAAAGCTTGAAGATGAAGATAAGGCTTTGATTCTTCTATCTGCTCTCCCAAAGTCTTTTGAAAGTTTTAAAGATACCCTGCTGTTTGGGAGCAAAGAATCAATAAGCCTCAATGATGTGCAAATGGCACTAAAATCTAAAGAGCTATAGAAATCAACCGAAGCAACAATGGCTTCAACTGGAGGTGAGGGATTAAGCATCAAGAAGCAATACTCTAACAAAGTACTCTAACAATAACAAGAAATCAGACCACATAGCAAATTTTGCCGCAAACTTGGATTCTAGAAAATCTCTTTTAGGTTATGTGTTCACTCTCTTTGGAGTAGCTATAAGCTGGAAGTCTACACATCAGTGTATATATAGTGTCTTTATCAACTACGGAAGCATAATATGTTTCATTAACTGAGGCAGTGAAAAGTGTTTGGCTCAGAGGTATTCTTGAAGAGGTTGGTATATCACAACATAATGATATTATCTTTTGTGATAATCAAAGTGCAATACATCTGTCAAAGCATCAGAGCTATTATGAAAGGACTAAACACATTGATGTAAAGCTATATTACATCAAAGACTTGATTGAGAAGGAAGAAATCTCAGTAAACAAGATTGATACATATGAAAATCCAACTGATTGTTTTATAAAGGCTTTACCAATTTCAAAATTTGAAATGTGTTTAAGTCTGCTTGGAGTTTGCTATTTTTTTTTTTTTATATCGAGGGTAACCCGCAGCCGCTACCGTGGTGCGAACTGGGTAAACCCCGCTCCTGTGTAATAGCCTGCAAACCACACAGGGGAGGTAAACCACACTTGGCAAGCCAGGTGTGACAGGCTCACACCTAGCGGTGTTGGTGGTGGGTCGAACTTGAGACCTTTGACCTCAAGAAACACCACTCCACCACTAGGCCATCCCCAAGGGGACTGGAGTTTGCTAATTTTTGCGATGTGTATTGCTGCTCAAGGTGAAGTAGTATGGATGAATGAAAACTTATGGTGGAGATGTGTTGTTGACTTGTTGTTCTATGTGGAGCAATGTAATGGTGTTCGTGTTTGGTGTGATTCTGCTGCTGAGGTGGAGATTTGTGAAACTTCTTCATAGATTAGCATTGAATCAGTTAAGAGAAGGATCAACGTACGTAGCTGCATGGAGGTGCATGGTTTTGGTGTATGTAGCAGATTATTATCTTTTGTAATCAGTTTTAGTTGTTAGACAGTTAACAATATATAGTTAGCAGATTGTATGCAGTTAGTTGTTAGCGATAGTTACGACTCAAGTTACAAATACTACGTTGAGCTCTAGTTTCTTGGCTAAGATCAGAAAAACAGAAGTATTCTTTCTCATGTATTCTAGTGAGAGAAGAGTTCATCTTTTTGTAAATATTCTAGCATAGAGAGCTAGAGAAGTAAAGTTTCTGTAATTGCAAAGAGAGAAATCAATACAAAGAAGTGCACCAAAGTGGATATTGATCATGTTGATCGAACCACTATAAGTCTTATGTTTGTTTTTAAGCTTTGCTACATTGTTTTTCGTTCCAAACTCGATTCTCTTCGGCTGTTCTTGAGGAAAAACTCAACAAATTAAACAATAGCAATGCAGTAAATTATGTACAAAAAAATATTGTGACATCAATTGTGAACTAGAGAATTTCATCTAGAAGGCGAGTTCCGACAAACGGGGCAAGAGCTATTCAATCTCAACCACTCATCAACACAATCAGAATGGAAGCAATGTTGGCACTCAGGTATGCACCTAAGTGTGTCTCTGGGATTGTAATCAACAAGACATATGGGGCAGGTGATGCCGTTAGGCCCCGGCAGGCGTTTGCTTTCTCCGACCACCACTTTCTTGTACGACTCGATGGTGGACTCGTCCAGCCCCGCCATGGGCGGAGGCAGAGGCGGTGGTGATAGTGGTGCTGCCGCGGTGGCTGCTCTCCGAGATGCGGCTGCCCTCCGTTCCACTATGCATGTGAAGCATGAAATGCAAATGGAGCATATGATTGCTGGTACCACTATTGATAATGCAATTATTTTGAAGATCTCAAGCCCGCGTTGACCTGTCGATTATAATCGCTAGATTAATTAATTAATTAACGTACTTAATTAATTGTTTCTCACATGTACAGAATTGACCTTTAGGCAATTGAATGAGGCGTTATAATGACTAGTTTATAAATATTCACATGCTAGTTGCTTTAATTTGGTTTGAGAGAGTAACTAATTTTTTAGTTGACTTTGCTGGATGCTGTCATCAAGATTATCGTATTATATCCTCTAAAAAAACATTTCCATATATATATATAAATTTAATTGGAATTTTTTTCGTAACTGTGATTGAATTTCTTTGTTATTAATGTTGATTAATAGTTTGTTATTTTTAATATAGTGGCTTAAATTTTGGTCGGATTATTTAATGATTAAGTATCCTGTCCAAAAAAAATTACAAAATTGACAAGATAACTTAATATAGGAAAAAATAATTTTCTTAATATTTGTTGGAAACAATTAATTAGATAGGGCAAGTTCGCGTTAAAAGAAAATTAAAGAGTAATGTATTAAACATCTTGACAACAAAGATTTATAAACGCTTTGCATGTTTGCCACTACTAAGAAATCAATATATATATATATTAGTTGAAATCCCTCAATTGCACATTTGATATTGCATTCCCTGTTGCACACTCAGTTTTTTTAATTTTTTTCTTCGATTTCAATTTCTTATACTTTAGTTTAATTTTACACTCATTATTTAGGATTCATCCTACCCAATTAGAATGCATTATAATTTTTAAGTATTTAATTTTTAATTTTTAGTTATTAATTGATTGATTATTTGAAAAATTGAACCATAAATAATAAGTGTAAAATTAAACTAAAGCATAAGAAATTGAAAAAATAATTAAAAAAATCGAGTGTGCAATAGGAAATGCAACACCAAATGTGTAAGAAACGATTTAGTATATGATATACTATTAGTATGTTATATTTATAGTAATTACCTAAATGATTTCATATTCTTTCATTAATCCGGTTACTACGTCCCAACAATATTTGAGTATGATAGTTTCAATTCCTAGCAAAGAATGTATTGACTGGAAGAAATAGTAAAGAATGAAGAAATAAAAAATCCAATTAAGATTAATGTTTACCTTTTTTAGGATGAAAATAACACATAATCTGGGTGGTGGTGGTGTTGTTATCATACCCACAAAGACCTCCTTGCACCTCACAGCCTTGGCAATCAGGAAAGGTCCACGTGAGCCTAAGATCTCCACTAAGATCTGAAGTCAGCCAATCATTGTTATGATCATCTGCAGGCGGCGAGAAGGGGACAGGCAGAGTAAACATGGTGGTACAGACGTTCATCGCCTTAACAAGATTCGCAGACGTGGTGGCCACCACAGCAGCCGTGGAGTTGCTGAGGCAGTCGATTGCCGCCACTGCTGCATCAGGAGGGCAGCTGAGGAAGGTGAAGTTCCTGGTGGAAGCAGCGGCGAAAGGCGAGGAGGTGAGGTTCAAGTTGATAAGTCTGCTAGGGATGCAGCCGTTGGGGTCGTACAGATGGATCTCTTGCATCAGATAGTCTATGTCTCTAACTGAAAAGTAGTTTCCGTTGTCGTACGGTAGCTTTAGGACGGGGGCTCCTCCCCGATCCCAACTCGAACATGTCAAGTTGAAATCGGGGTACCCGCACTTGGCTGCAGCCTGCGTCGTCAACATGAAAGGGAATCGAATAGGTAAGGGATTGCTTCCACAGTATTGAGGCCGACAACCATTTTCTGCAAATGTTTCACACACAAGAAAACTGAAGGAGAAGAATATGATTTTCACAAATCCCATTAGTCAGAAGAGTTGGATTTTTTCTTTGCAGGCCATGGATCATGCATGTACTGATAGAGAGGGGAGAGAGAATTATATAACTAGCTAGTCAATTTGCATAACAAGTCAGATTTTGGAGGTAGGAGGATGCTTGGTGGACAATTCAACAGGAATATAAAATTGGTACTTGGTGGTATTATAATGTCACTGATTATCTCAGAATGGAAGAATATACATTTACTTCTTTTAACAATTAATTTGTACTGTGTGAAGTTCGGTACACAACATGTTTATTGATGGTGATGTTATTTTACATGCATGACTTGAATTGATGAAGTCGAGATTTTTTAAAAAAAAATTAATGAGACATGGCCTGAAATGAATATTAGTGATCTTGTTGAGAAACGTAAGGGGTTTTACTTCTATTTTTTTCCAACACTAATAATAAATTTGTAGTGTATATTATTATATAGTGTTTTGACTTTTGAAAAAAAAAATGAATTTACCCTTTCAAGTTGCATCTGGGAGTTGACATGAATAGGAAATTAGAGAATGTTGGATCATGGATTGATATCAAATCGTGTTGACTCAAGAAAATGTAAGGAGTTTGGACTAGTTAGGAATTAATTACCAAAACCGGGAAAACTGAGGTAAATAGTAAATACTGATCCTATTTGGCTATCTCAATCCAATTAAACTCAAAAGTAGCCAATTAATTAACGCAGAAGACGACGACGTTCTTACAGAGATTCATTTAATCGCAAGAACAAAGTCAGCAATAGTTTTAAGGTACAACGGTAAGAAACTAAACGCTAGTTACCTACATCGGATTTTTGGAATTATTATGAGGTATGCTTGCATCAATGAATGAGTATCCGTAGCTACAAGAATGAAATACAGGGCTTGCTTTAGCTATAAGCCTAATGAAGTAAAATTGCAAACAGGCTAGACTGTTTCATTTGTTGATACAATCACTAAACTCTTATTCTAAGCTGAGATGAGGGTATAAAAAAATGAATGGGGGCTTGGAAAAAAAAACTACAGCAGCTGCTGAGATACCCGAATCGATACAACTTCACCATCTTTCCCGGCCCTCATTAAGTGGTATTTAATCTGAAGACCTGTTTCCAGATTCATATTGATCAGAATATGGTTTTCTTATTTCTGAATCAGTACAGGTGAATAATGTAGCGTTACTATTTTATATATATATATAGAGAGAGAGAGAGAGAGAAAATAAAAATAAAAATTGTACGGTAGTATTTAAACTGGAATTTTACCTTCATTGCCTTGCAAATTGGTGTTCACTGCAACTGCATGGAGAGTTATCATAGCTTTTGGTTGCCAGTCATTTCGTTTTCCCACCCATGACTTAAGATCAAAGATATCTGAAATTTATTTAGAATGAAGAGACTAACTTAAGGGACTCGATCGGATAATATGCAGACCATGTCAAATGTATCTAGAAGCTCACACAGTGGATTTTTGAAGTAGTTGATTAAGAGTTTACGAAGATACAGATAATTGGATCAATGAATTCTGATGATATGATATACCAGATGTTGACTCATCCTTGAGATGTTTGATGTCGAAAATCCCACCAGAAGCCCCATCAGCCTTCTTGTTGATGTTGTGGGATCCTAAAACACAGTAGTCCCAGCTCCCATTACGATATCCCTCACTCAGGAAGAGTTCAATATGCCTCGCATCCAAGGTTTGCATCGTTCCTGTATTAAAGAACCACAATATCTTTACTTGTCCTGTTTTGAGACCGAACTATTTTACAGTTAAGCATGTTTCTCAAATTACTGGATCGTTCTATGTGTTGGATATCAATAAACAGAATGTATCAATTCAAGCTGAGCAAAGTCTTAGCATATTCTCGAATCAAATCATATTAAGTAGTGTGTCAGCTATTTCAAACTTTTTTTATGAATTATACATGTGTCACATCCTACTACTGCAAAAAGAAGAAAGGTAAACTGATAAATGCTCGTGGAAAGTTTAACTCACCATCACATGTATCAAGGTCACAAACAGGACATCGAACAAGCTGCAAATCTTCAAGCATAAAAGCAGTTGTAATAGAAGGCAGTTAGGACACACATCTATATACATGATTGATCAATATATTTAGAGAATGGATTGTACACTTCGAATAAATTACCAGCAATCCAGATTCCAGTTTTAATATTGTTTAACAAGCAGTAGCCTTCTTTTTGCAACAATATGTCCGCCGTCTCTTCTTTGGGAGTTTTTATGCTTTCTATTAAACTCTCAGTCAGGAGAGCATCCTGGGAGTCGAACAAGAATGCTCCAATTCGCATCCAATCTGTTCACAGATCCAGAGAGAAGACAAGTATAAAATGCATATTTGATAGAAAACGGTTCATTGTCCTCAAAAGCAGTACGCATGAAGAAAATGAACCCACAAAAAGAAACAAATTTCAATATGTGATGTGCTGATGCTGGCAGAGATTTATGAAATTTATGAGATTATCTAGCATTGCACGCAATTAATGCCTAAGCAATATTTCTTGTAAAGTTTTCGAAGCTTATGCAGAGCTTAGCTGCACTGCACCTGAGATGACACTCAGAACCATGAACATTCATAAACTTTTTACTGTGACAAATGACAACAAGAAATGAATTACCAATATGCTTCTCCTGCTGACGGAACATGTATGTGTGACTTCCATCTGCAAAAGGTTCACTCTAGACATGAGTTAACAGAATTTTCTGTATTCATAATTGTAGGAAATATCTAAGGAGCTGTATAATACCAAAAGCTGCAGTATAAAGTTCGATCCATTTGAATGGGACACTTCCGGGGTCAGGAACCTGGAGATCACGCAAGCATGCATATTTCCACACGCAGTCCTCCATCATAATACGATGAAACCATTTGCAAGTCACAGCAAGCATCACCAGAGATTTCCCATCCAAAAACTTGGCAACCTCAGTCCACACATCCTCCTCATACCTATTCACATTAAAGATTAAGTTGAGTTTGACGAAATGCAATTAATGAAGCTATTAGATCATAGATATGCTAGTACATAACAATTCTTATTTCCATGAGATTATCCAAAAGTTCTATTTTGAACTAACAATGAATCCAACACAATAAATTTGCTTCTTAGTGGGATCTCTGAGCTCTTCAAAGTGAATCTCAGCACTGCATGAAGTTGATCCTCAAGGAAAACCAGCTTTGAAGAGAAAATTCAATGAGAAGGGCAAATATGTAAAATCAGATGTACTGATTGAGGACCAGCAAATATATCTTATTAGAGCATAGAACCAGATGCAATCCACCTTAAGATCTACATTAATGAACTCTGCGTCAATCCATTTTAACATAAAAGGAAGTTCCCAAATCTAAACCTCTATGCTAATAAGCAATAGCTGAATATCATATGATCCGAGTATTACTCGCTGCAAACAGCTGAATAGCCTCACATTTTCATCATCTGTCAGAAAAAAACTAAGCAAAATTCCAAAATAAAATGAAGCTCTCAACAGAAACGGTAAATTATAACCCAAATATCAGCTGAATCATCACAGTGTTTCTGTAAACTCAGATCACAGAACAAATCATTTAGAACTTAAATTCAAATTTCCATATCTCATCTCGCAATCACGTTCCACACACACATATTCATTAACGCACAAACACAACTAAAACACTCAAAAAACAAATGAGCTCCCCATCTCTCACTCGATAAAAAAACACAACCAAGCTGTACAATCTCCGATACAAAATTCAGATCAACATTCGTGCTTTCAAGCTCCGACGCAACGGAAAAGGGAAAATTAATGCTCTTAAACGCAAAAATTGAAACTCAAGCTTGTAAATTACGTGTATACCAGTTGAAAATCTCGTGAGGAGTCCGATACGACGACCGCGGAGAGGCGCAGCAGCAGATCGATCTGGCTTTCCTCAATCGCTTCCCCATTTTTGGCTTCAATTTCTTCGCCTTCTGATTTAGACTCTCTCAAATCTGCACTCTGCTCCGATCTTCTCTTCTCTCTTTTTTTTTCACGTCGAGTTTTAACGCATGAAGTGTGTGAGAGCTGAGAACCAGAACAGTTGGGAAGAATATTATATTTGAATTTGTGGGGGCTGTATTTATAGGCGCGAGAAACAAGGGAATTTAAAATTTTGCGGGTACTCTGTTCTAGCCGGGTCGTATAGTCGGGTACCATTTCATTTTTCCTCTTAATACTTGAATAGTTGAGATTGGGCCGATCATAGTGGGCTTCACACGGTTAAGCTCTTTTTTTTTTCTTTTTTTTTTTTTTTGAGATGACGGTTATGGCATTTGTATCTTTATAAACCCAGCATTTAAAAAACCCTAAGGGCTTGTTTGGTTGGCAGGAAAATAAAGTTTTTTGGGAATATGATTTCTGAGAATGTAATTTTGAAAAAAATGATTACCAACAGAATCTTTATTCTGTATTTGGAACACAACAAGAAAATTGCAATGATTCTCTTTATATTATTGAATTAAATTTAAACAAAAGTAGATAATTAAATATTTAAAATATATATTGTATCTTATTTCATACCACCAATATTTATAATTTTAAATTACGAACCATATAATGTGTAATTCTTCAATTTGCATTAGTACTATAGATATTGAATGCAACATATTATTTCAATTTAAATAAAATGATATGGCTAAAAACTAATCAATTAAGGTAAATATTGTATTGGTGATCCAAATATTTGTTATTGAATTGAAAATCAAAACTATCTATATATTTTTTTATTGAATTGGAAGTCAAAATTATCTATATTGACAATGGTATGGTCGTCGTTTAGTCCGCAATGTTATCTCAAAAATGATATTATTGAAATTTTGATAGAAATGCCAAAAAAAAATGATTGATAAAATAGTCGAATTTGGTCGTAATTTCTTCAATAAAAAAGTATCACATTTTTGAATTTCTTTTTTTCATTTATAAAATTTTCTATTTTTTCTATTTTATTTATTTTACTCATTTTTTATTGAAATTTTTTAATCCAAACTTAGTATTAATAATAAAAAAGATAATAATAAATCTTATTTTTTCAATTTAAAAAAATCCTTTTTTTTAGTTAAAAAATATGAATCCAAACATAATAATAATTTATAAAAATAAATAAACAATAATAAATGAAGAAATCGAACAATGAAATCATTTAACACCAGATTCTCAAATATAAGAAAAAAGAATACGTATTTGGAGTAGGTATTCAGAATCGAGGAAAGTTGCACTATTTTCCTTGTTTTGAAGAATGTGATTACTTTCCATATTACATAAAAAAATGAACTAAACATAGTAATGTTAAAATAGGGAATCAGAATACTTTTCCAAATCAGATTCCTTGCCAACCAAACGGGACCTAAAAGAATTAAATAAAACTCGTATACGATATATAGCCCCCAACAAAAAAACTGACGAATTTTTGTGATAGTTCACCGTAATATGTAATCTATTCCATTGGTATTTGGTAAAATAATTACGGTAGTTTGATTTGACTTGATTTAAAGTGATCAAAATCTAATTAAATTTACTTCAATTGAATTAAAATCGAAAAATCCTAGTTCAATTCAATTTGATTTATTAGTTTTCACTTTTTTTCTTTTCTTTTTCTCAACCCAATTCGATTGAAGCCAATCAACAACAATTTTAGTTATAGTTATAGAGCACACAACAATTTTAGTTATAGTTATAAAGATTGCTCTAAAATGGTAGAACTTATTTCAATGATTATGTTCTATTGAAACTTTTTCAACAAGCCTCTAAAAAACCTTTTCACCATTACAAAAATCGTACCTTGCCTATTATAAGCCATAATCGTTTTCAACTACAAATTCAAAAAAAATATTTTACTTGAATGAAATCATATATTATCAGATAGGCGCACCACCAATCATTCATCTCATTGAACTTCTACTTTGAAGTCGGCAGCGATGGAATTTTTTCCCTTGAAGGCGTAGAAAAATTGGAAGAAAGAAATTATTTTATTTTTCTCGCTCTTTTAGATTTTGAATGAGGTTTGGATATAAATGAGGGTGAGGGCTATACACGTGAGTTTATTTTAATTTGTTAGGATTTTTTAAATGGTTGGATAATAAGTGAAAAAATGACTAATAAAATAATAATTATATTTTAAATAATTTTTAGGGCTTTAAAGTAAAAATTGGGGACTATAGATAGAATTACCCTTTTTTATAATTATTTTTAGCTCAATTCTAAAGATAACCACATTTTTTTCTCATTGTAATCCCATATTTAAATAAAATAAAACTATAATTCCTATCTCCTATTGTATCCTTTATGGCCCTTATTATAAAAGAATAAAGGTTCGTTCATAGCCCCTATCTATTCTTTAGAATAAAGGAAAACGGTAAGCGATGTTAAATGAAAAAATCAACAGTCTTCCATCAATAATTAAACAAAATATACATCAAATCAAAACAATGAAAATTATTTCTCCATGCCAAGTTAAATTTGTTATTTCAGTTTTGATAAAGATCCAAGATTCTAGGTGGTTTTTTTTTCCATGGTTTTGTCATGCTACATTTCATTTTACGGTTCCACAAGAATCCTAATTCAACAAAAAGAAGATATATAGAAATTCTGTAATAATATTGCACCATTGATTGCAAAATGCCCAAAAAAAAGTTGTCAATTTATCCGCATAACTTTATCATATGTTTCTATTTCATGTAAATTTATCTACGGCAACCATTGAATGAATCGTAAAATATTTCCCAATTTCATGTGCTATAATTTCTCGCCTACATCGTGCCGTATTATTTATTATATATCCAATCTTTATAAAACATGAACTAAATTGATAATAGAAAATATTGGAACAAGTTATAACTACTAATTGATAGTCTAGATGAACAAGACAAATATTTATCTTCCAATGAAGATTTCAAACTCTAATCGAATTTTTCAGAACAGAAAAGGTTGGTTGGGATCTCTAAAGCGCTATTCCATGTTTTAAAGTTAGGATCCATGATTGTCTCAAAAATAAAATAAAAAATGTTAGGGCTCCGATCGAGGGTAATATTGTATAATTAGACAAAATGTTTTTATTTTATTTTAAATATGGAACTATGATAAAAAAAAATGTGGCCAAATTTAGAATTGCCTTTATTTTTTTTGAGCCGATTGTAGTTAATATTTGGGGTCCAAATATGTCTCTTTTCCATTTTAAATTGAAAAATTCCCAAAAAGTATGTATTTTCATTTCAAATTGGATTCGAATGCGACATCCTATCAATAATTAAATCTAATAAGACGACTCTAGAAAAAGTCAATCAAAATAAACTAACATAAATCCTTTTGTATGTATAAGGCGCACACTCGGTGGAATTTGTACAACAAATATTTTCTGAAGTTTTATAATTGGTTGAGCTCCACCCCCACCCCTTCAATTTTTCATAATTAATTCGTCTAATTAAATATCGTATCTTATTTCAATTCCCTCAAAAAAGAAAGACCATGGCTTAGTTAAGCTCTTACCTCAGCTATTCCTCAAAAAAATTAGGACTAAGCTCGAACCCCGTTGGTTAATACTCTCCAATCATATCCTTCAAATTAAGAGCATGCCAATTTTTAATTTTTTAATTAGTCCATGAAATGTGTCATCTATCATACATCTACTTTATATACAGACTTACATTAATGTGCACGTACTATTCTGTCTAATATTATAGACTCTAATCTAGTACGATAAAATCGATAATTGTCAGAGCTTTTTTTTTTTACTCCACCATTAAACCATCTTCTAGGGATTCGTTACCCTTTCTATTTGATAGCATGGAGTGGACTAGGAAAATTATGTCATTGGCAATTTTTAATGATTTCATAAGAACAATATTAAGGTTAATAATGTACACCAATGCCATTTTTCAGGATGAAAATAATTTAGTACTACATATGATTCCTACCGCCCCACTGATTAATATCTTAATTAATTAATTAATTAATTATGTGTTAATAGATTATTAGTGGTCGCTAGTTGACTTCTTAATTCCAATGATATTGAATCTTTTATTAATGTAAAGCTAGTGCGGTTATACTTATATATAATGATCGTGATTAAGAATTACACGCGTCGAGAGCCATTGATCATGTATAAATATTTATTATATTATTACTGATTTAACTTCATTTAATTATATATATATATATATAATTAAATAAACACTCAGAAATACACGAAGTATGAATAAGTAAGGAAAAAGGTGTAATTGAAGTAAATATTTTGAAAGAGAGCTGATGAAAAATGTACAATAGTATGCATGCATATAGTACGGGAAATGGTTAGTACCGTCATCATAAAATAGAAAGTTTTCAATTGATAAGATTATATATGAATATATTCTTTTTTCTTGAAATTTAAATATTATGAGTTATTTTAAATGGTGGAAATGGAAAACCTTGTTTGTTAATTAGGAAGTTCCCGTAGAAACATTTATCTTCCGATTAAATTATATTTTAAAGATTATAATGTTAATTATAGACAATAGGAATATTTTGAAAAATATCGTGAATTCGAGTCCCACAACTAAAAGAAAATTACAGCGAATGTGGTCGACAATATATGTACGTTTGATTTCATACTAATTTATGTTTCCTAGTTACGTTGCAGTATAATGACAAGTGCATAGCTAAATCTATTTGTTTACCTGTTGTGGGAAAAAAAACGTGGTAATTAAACGTAACTACACCCTAAAAATTGAGACATTTACAAATATGGTAACCTACTTTTAGCAATATAATACTATATAGTTGAATTGTCAATTCATGGCCTAAAATATTAAAAAATATCAATTTAGAATTTAAAAGATGAAAATAAAAATCATGTATTTTAATTTTATTTTATTTTAAGAAATTCCTTATTATATTTAATAGACCATTGATAAAATATTTTTTTTGTTGAAAATTGATAAAAAAAAAAATTGAAAAAGTAAAAATATAAAAATTCATAGTTTTCCTCTTTCAAGTTGTAAATTTATAATTTGCATTTTCAGCTTTTGAATTGATAGATGGCCTATTTTTAGGTCCTGAATCGATAAAACTCATAATATATATATATATAGGGAAATGATTAAATGAGAACCCTTCCTCCAGGTGGGAACTAAGAACCAATCATAACCCTTATTTGACTCAATATGAACGGCCCAGATTAAATCAGATTTAAGTGGATGAGCGGTGGCATTCCTGTAATTTTCGGCAACTTTGTGTGAGGAGGGGTAATATAGTAATTCAATAATTCTTCTCTTTTGCTCTAAGGCTAAAATGAGAATCGCATGAGGCTAAAATGATCGAAGTAGGAGGCTAAAATTGATGTGACATTTTCCACTAGGGTTCACCGTTCCCAATTAGGGTTTATTACGTTTCGATTATAGCTCATCTGATCCCAACTAGTAATTATGAGATTTCCATTAGGATTCATTGTTCCCAAATAGAGTGTATTGCATTTCATTCCAATTAAATCATCGTTCCATTTTTGTTTATCGACACATGCTAAAATGAGAAATGCATGAGGCTAAAATGAGCAAAGTAGGAGGCTAAAATTGAATCTAGGCAATTTCTGAGTTCAGTTCTGATTTTGCCCTTAATGAGACGTGCGAATTAAAGATTTTCATTTTAATTATAAAATTGCCACCGAAAATCTGGATTAATCTGGATCGTTCAGATTTTGGAATGGAGGGATGTGATTGGTTTCTAGTTCCCACCTGGTGACTGGTTCTCACCAGATCCCATCCATATATATATATATATATAGTGTCTGAATTCTTGGTGAAGTCGTATATATATTTGCATTTCCTGATGTCTAAATTGATCGTGGGAGTTTCAGAATTTCAAATGTTAATTATAGTATCTATCTTCTTAAAAATATTATTTATAAAATTAATGATTTTTATTGAATATCTTCGACAACCGACGCATTTAACACTGATAAAACAACCGCCACATCTGGATTAAAAATAAAAATTAAAAATTGACGAATTGATTACAGCCCTAAACACGGGGTGGATGAAATTTTTAGTGTAGTAGTATTGCTTTTAGATCTCATGTATTTTAAATTGATATTACATTTCATACTTTAACCATAGAAATCTGTTTTACGATTTTCACAATGTAATTATTTAAACTAGTTATAAATATCGGGATTGAATTTATAAGAGACATATAATATTATTATTAATATGCCTTGTAGAAGGATTATTGTTGTGAAATGATTTGTTAAATATCACATCATCATTCGTATCTATTACTTGGTTCACCTGCTACATTAACCACATGATGTGATAACTCGATTGGACTGGAAATTATTATTATTATTATTATTATTATTATTATTATTATTATTATTATTATTATTATTATTATTATTGATCAAATTGTTATTAGAAAATGAAATGAAACTTTAAAATAATAATAGATAAAATTATGATTAGAAAATGAAATGAAATTTTAAAATACGAAAAGAGATGCGTGCAAGGTACTATAGTCTATATTTAAAGGTCACAATGTCGTTCGAAAATTCGAGTTGATTACACCACGTAGGGTTTGTCCTATAGAGGTTATTCAATTTTATAGTCAATTTCCGATAACTGACTATTTTTTTCTAAATTCGGAAATTTGAAAATTGGGAAATTTTTGTGGTGCGAATTGAATTATCCTAAAAGCATCATTTTCAGGAAATATATATATGAATATGAATTTGGCTACCTAACTCATAAAATGCCACAAATAAAGTCTAAATATATACAATTTTGCATAAATCAAATGGTGTGATAAAAAGGGGATATATTGGACTAGTAATTCTGGATTTAAAGGTTTTACAAAAATAATTGTCTTCCATCTAGTCATTTGAAAAGAATATATATGGGAAAAAAATTATTTGCATGAATAAATTAGGAAAAATACATTTTTGAATAATATAAACAAATTTCATGACCGTAAATATGTTTTTATCAATCCAAAATTCACATTCATGAACAGGGTTTCCAATTTGCAATTGTGCAAACTGCATCTGTCGTTTAATCAATCGTTATCATTTCCATTTTCTTTTTCCTTAACTTTTGTTACATTTCGAATGATGAATAAAAATAAACAATAAAACTGGGATACAATGGTCAAGAGTGTTGAAAAATTTGCAAACAATATTGAATTGTGCCTCATTATAATTATACTAAAAAATACATGAAAATGAGGAAAACAAGTAATTTATTATATATAACCCAAGAGTCAAGACCAATTTATTATAAGTATTTTATCGTACTCCAGCTACTTACTAGTTTAATTTGGTTAGTTATGATCTTAGAACATCTGCATATTTATTTATTTTATTTTATATAACTTTACATAGGCCCGTGTAACATTTCAAATTGGACAATCTGAGAAAATACATAGCATATGCAAAAACATATTATTTCAAGAAAAAATCATTTTTTCTAAAAATGTGTCGCTTAATATATATAAATCTATTATTGATAAAATTACATAAGCCAGCGAACATATGGTTTGGAACAGGGAATACGAGCATCTCTCTACCATCTACATAAAAAAATGTTTATTATGTAATTTCAATACAACATTATCCTATTGAATATTAAACTGTATATAATTGTGCAGTAAATATATACTCGATATTTGATGGGAGGATGATGATGATTATTATTGTTGCAACTAAATTAGCATTACTGAGTATAAAGAAATATCAATAAAATACCAATACTAAATTAAAGATATAATTCACTACATGTATAATAAATTATATGGTTTATGAAATTATAAACATCGCTGTTTTATACATACCAAATTTATTTAATTCATTCGTGACTATTGAATAGTTAAATAAATGTTTTACGTGATTGGTAGTTTTTTTTTAGTACTTACGTAATTGGTAGTTGATATAGATTTATGAAACACGTAACTATTTATAGCGTCAATTCAGATAATTAATTAATTCGCGTACTATAATTAAATTCAGTAAACATTTACATAATTAAAACTAAAATAAAATTAATTTAACAAGTGGTGTTGCCCCATTTGTGGGGTATATCAACAATACGTGGTCCCTCTTTGCTGGCCCTGCAATCTGCTAAAGTGGTATCTGCACCTTCTTACCGTATAATTTCAAAATTGGATTAATATATTAAAAATAGCTCATATATATATATATATCCATCCACACACATAATTTCAAAATTGGATTAATATATTAAAAAAAAGCTCATATATTATACACACATATATATCCAGACACATATTATTACTTCCTCTGTTTCTAAATAAATATATATCATTCTGGATGAATGCACACATATTAATAAAGATATTAACTAGATAATCAAATTATCTTATACACTCTTATGTGAATACATTAAATGAATTAAATATGGTTGTTTGAATGCATTAAATGATGACAAATATGAGAAAAATGTAAAAAATTTACCCCGATTGTGTAGAATGACACTTTTATGAAACAACATTAAAGTGTTAGAATGACATTTATTGTGAAACGGAGGAACTAATATTCATCCACACACTGGGATGACCAATATTGTTGTGTAGGGGCCTCGTTAAAAAAAACAAGGATTAATTTAGTAATTTAAAAATCAAAAAATTTGCGCATACTTTTTTTAGTATACGTGTGTTTTTTGTTTATAATTTATTCCAAATATCAATTTGGATATTTTAAAGTTAAATTTTTTTCATTTGCGAGTCATAGTTTATTTTTTTTATTAAAATAATTTAGTTATATGGTATTATTTCAAGAGTAATATTGTGAGACACGACCAATTTTACATATGAAAAAAATTTATTTGGGTATGAACCCATTATAATTTATAAAGAACGATGTACAATGAGGTGAATTTGTTAGAATGATTTTTTAACGTTGACACACATAATTAGAAAAAAATATTAAAACTTTATGAAAATTGTTATATATCAATTTTTTTATGATCAGAGTAATCTGGCGCGGCTATCCGAGAGTGCGCACTAGATTAAATATATCTACCTATTATTAATTTTTGAGGGTTTGTGTATGTTATTGTAAGTTAGTCCTCCTGGATAAAATTATTGGGTACGCCAAACACAAACACGTATATATATGTTTGGAAAAATGTACAAAAACACACTTAAGATATTGGCCCAGTTCCGATTAGACATTTAAAGTATGACTCAGTTCATTTGACCCTTAAACTATTTTAAATGATCCAATCGGTCCATTCTGTTAAAAAATATTAATTTACCGTTAGTAATTAATGTTAATTAAACATGCAAATTTTTTTGTGCCATTTGAGGCTAAATTGTATCGTTTATAGTTGTCTATTGAATAAATTGAAATTTTGATTATGTACCCAACACTTTGGAGTTTCAAAGCCATCATTCAATTTTGATGATTGAAGTAGAATTAATGAATAAATTTTTAGTTTAAGTCAATGAATATAAATCCCTACCTCCAAGATTTCTTTGTCGAATTACTTCATTATCCGACATCCAATTTGAAGGTATCATTAGAAAACCTATGGTGAGAGTTTTCAAACCCTATCCATTGCATGAATCACTTCGAATCAAGGATGAAAATATCGCGAAATATCGCGGATATATCGCAGATATATCGCGGATATTGACATTGCGATACGGATATTGAGGGGAATATCTTTTTTCCCGAGTATCGACGAGAAATCGCAATATATCGCAAGATATCGCAAAATATCGCAAGATATCGCAATATATCGCGATTTTTTTACTATTTCTATAATATATTTTGATTTTTATTTAATACTATATATTTTTGTGATCTTTTTTAGGTCTTCAATGTAATTATTTGAGTTCCAATATTATTTGCTTTATAAAGACATTTCACTTTGCAAAAAAAATATAAGAGAAAGAAGATCGGGAAATCAACGCATGTCTTAGAAAGAATAGTGAGATTCATCCAATATAATCAAGGATCATAAGTATATATATGGTTTGCTAAAGGATGTGGTGCTGGAGGTTGGTTCTAAGAATGTTGTACAGATTGTTACTGATAATGGTTCCACTTTTTTGAAAGCATGAAAAAAACTCATGAGTAAGTATGATTTGTATTGGACACCATGTGTTGCTCACTGTATCGACTTAATATTTGAAAATATTGGAAAAAAAGAGACTATTGCAGAGGTAATTGCAAAGGCTAGACAATTAACCAATTACATTTATAATCATGGTTGGCTACTTGCACTCATGCGGGAGATGTGTCGAGGAGATATTGTACGCCCAGGAGCTACACGTTTTGCAACAAATTATAAGGTTGTAGAGCAAGAATATCTAGATCTGGTAGATATAACAGATGATGAAAATGATGAAAAAGGAAATCCACTTTTTCAATGGATTCGCCCTGCACACTTAGATGATAATGTGGGAAATCCTGATCCAAAAATAGCTGCTATGACTCGTGATTATGGCATTAATGTGAATCAAGTATTACAAAAAGAAGTGGGTAATACTTTTCGTGATTCAAAAACAGATAGCTCAACAGAGGATGGGGGACATAGTGATGGAGGAAATGATGGAAGTGGTAGAAATGATGATGGTAGTGGAAATGGTGGGAAAAATCAAGATGATTATGGTTTAAGCCATACGTTATTGAGTCCATTCAGTTGTGAGGCCAACTTCACTCATGCAACACAAGATATGGACCACGGAAGTAGAGGTAGAGGTTCTGGAATAGGTGCAATAGGAAAGGAATACATAAGGAGACATGCATGGACTCAAGAAGAAAGTCCACGGACTGATATTGAAGAACTTTCTGCCAATCTTGATTCTACGAATATGGGTAGCACTGATCATAGTGATATGTCCCAAGATTCATATGCTTCTTACACATATGGGAGTTCACAAATTGATTGGACTACTCAAAATGTGTATCAACAAAATAATTGGGTCAATGGACATTATCCAATTCATGGTGAAGCTGTTGGAATAAATCAAGAAACATATCAAGCGCATGTGCATAATTATATCCATAATTACTCGAACGTGATAAGTTGGTACCAATATTGTTTAGAACAAGATGACATTC
Organism: Perilla frutescens; assembly: GCA_026008535.1. Taxonomy (NCBI): domain Eukaryota; kingdom Viridiplantae; phylum Streptophyta; class Magnoliopsida; order Lamiales; family Lamiaceae; genus Perilla; species Perilla frutescens. Next base: position 37,652,665 of record BRKX01000002.1, on the reverse strand, counting down.
CATCTACTATATTTGAACCTCATAGATCCTCATTTTGGTATTAATTGTACTTTATAATGTTTATTTAGTCATTTTATATTGTATTATGTATTATTTTGTCAAATGTATTGTCTCAGGCGGTATTTATATAATGTATTATTAATATATTTGCTTTCAAAATACAATTCTATCAAAAAAATTAGTGGAATATGTGCATAATAATATGTCATAATAGTTCCTAAAATTTCATGCTAAATTTCCAAGATTTTAATATGATTTCCGTCATTTTTTTCAATTTTCTGCGATATCGATATGCGATATCGATATATCCGTCGATATATCCGTAAAATTGAAGTTGCGATATATGTTGCGATAGCGATATTTTCATCCTTGCTTCGAATTAAGTTGCAAAAGTTTTGCATATTTAATTAACACTAATTACTAATGAACAATTAATATTTTTGACTGAAGTGTTTATTTGCACCATTTAAATTGTTTGGATCGAATGAGTCGAGTCATGCTTTTAAATGTTTAACTAGGAGTGGGTCAGTACCTTAAATGTGTTTTTATACATTTTCCCTATAATTTTTATGACCAATTTTTCCAACCAATAATTAACCTCCATATAATTAATATTGGCAACAAAGCCTATCGCATATCACATTCCTAAATTTATTAATTTAGATTGATATTTGGATATTCACCCTCAAAAGACAAAATTGAATTTCAATGCATTGCTAAATTAATATTGGCAGAAAAGTTTTGTTGGATTTTTTATTACATGGGTTTAAATTCATGAATACATGGACGGAATGTACATTCATTTCATAATTTTCGTAGAGAACTGAATAACGAACATAAATAAATATTAATGAATGATAATTCAAATATTTTACTACTATATATATGGCACTTAATATGTCCGAACTTGTATATTTAATTAATTTACATGTGTTGTTCCATTGCCAGACACAAAAATTATTTATTTATTATTAAATACATGAATAAAATTTTTGTAATATATAAGAAAAGAATTTAGGTGAAATATCAGAAATGATAATCACTGCCTATGGCCAGAAGCTGCCATAAAATGCCATCATAATTCTGACTGTTAAATCTCAACCCTTCCTTCCTTATCACACCCCACCTCCCTCTATATCTTTTTTCTCTCGTCTTCCACTCTCTCTCTCTCTCTCTCTCTCTCTCTCTCTCTCTCCTGATACTTGAAAGGCTTTGCTCAAACTCTTTAATGGTGCACTTTTTTTCATTACTATCTAAACTTTAAAACCTCCCATAAACCTTCTAATTAAAGTACAAGCTTCTATTCAACAGGGTACAACCTGCTACTGGTTAGTTTTTCTTTACTTATTCCTACTTTATTGGATATTAAATGCTGCATTAAATACATTTTCCCATCAGTTATTGGATTCAATGATTTTAAGAATCCTTTTTCTTTTAACAATTTTAATTCATTGTTATATATATATGTGTGTCTATATAGAATCTTGCAGCAAATACTTATCTGTACTCTAAAACTAAATTTAATGTGGTTTTATAATGCAATAATGTATTTGCATCATGTTTTATTTAGTAGGCTAATATTTAACATGTTTCTTACTATGATTTTTCGAAAATGATAGATTATTGATTCTGTCAATTAGTTATTCATGCAGAATTACGTTTCGTTTCAGTTGAAGGGAATACTAAATATATATTTTGCGAATTAGTTATAATCAGAGTATCTTATTGGATTCAATAAACGAGTCGAACTCGAATTTGAAATGGCACCAAAGAGTGGCCGTGGCAAGACGAAGGGAGACAAGAAGAAGAAAGAGGAAAAGGGTATGCATTATTTTACTTAAAATACTATTTTAATTAGCTTCACATTGAGAAGAGGACGACGTTACTATACATTCGCATTTAATTTTTAAATAAACTAAATTTGATTTTTATTCTCTGCAGTTCTTCCAGTTATGGTGGATATTAAAGTGAATCTCCCGGACGAGACTCATGTAATTTTGAAGGTTCGTAGCATGCCAATATTAATAATTATTATATAAATATTTTAAAATAGTAAATAATTAAAAGAAGAAAAATAAAAGAAAATGTTTTTTTTTTACAATTTAGATATGTGAACCAATACATTGTGCAAATTGAATGGCCAATACGAAATAAAAATATATATTTTTCTTGATGAGGATACACTCAAATATATTTATCTTTTTTATTTTATATTTTAATTTATTGTATTTCGAATATACTAATTTTTTTAGAAGAAATATACTAAATGTTGAATTTTATAGCTATTAATTAGGTTATATATATAATTATTTTTTAGTATTTAATTTTCAAATTTTAACTAATAATTTTTTTTTCGGAAAAATAATTATATGCCCTAATTAGGTAGAATAAATTGGAATTAAAATTGAAAAAAAAAAAGAATAAAAGCTAATAAATTTAATCGTGTTGCTAGGAATGTATCACAAAATGTGAAATCCACAATTTTTTCCTTAAATTGTGAATGTCTACATTTTAATGTAACAACAATTTACCTGATGAAAATTATAAAAATTGCTCGAATGAATGACAATAATCAATTGTGACGACAACTCAATACAGCCAATGAGCTAATCTTCGATTCTCTTAATTATGCTTAAAATAATACTCGTATAATCTCAAATATTTATTTTCACATTCAATGCAGGGAATTTCTACTGATCGAATCATAGACATTCGTCGGCTATTGTCCGTCAATACGGTATCATGCAACATCACCAACTTCTCCTTATCCCATGAGGTAAGTAGTGGCACCCAAAGTTTTCTATTATTCATCAGTATACTTGTCAAAAATTAAATAGTATCTAAAAAATATACATATTTGATTTTTTCTTTTGAAAATGAGTTATTATTTATTAATATCACAGTGAGATAAAGAAAATAAAAAAAAAATCTTGAAGGATCTAAAAATGTAATTCCATTTCCCAAAGCAAATTTGGAATTTGCTTCCAATCATCTATTTATATTCTTTTAAGTCATATAAACAGGTTAGGGGCCCACGATTAAAAGATACGGTGGACGTCTCCGCACTGAAACCCTGCACCCTTACACTAGTGGAAGGTAAAAAAACGAAGATAGAAAAAGAAAATAAAATTGAGTTATGCGGCGTCGTATCGACTAAAAGATGTTGTTTCTCTTTTTTGCCCTCGTTTAATTACGATGCAGAGGACTACGACGACGAGAGCGCCACGGCGCACGTTAGACGGCTGCTGGACATCGTCGCCTGCACGACGTCGTTCGGGCCGTCGGCGGAAAAGGATTCTTCTCCTACGCCGGCCTCCGCCGCTTCCAAGGGCTTCGAAGAGGTCAAGGATGGAAAAGGGGCTCAGGACGCCAAGACCTCCAAGAAAGCGATCAAGTCTCCCCGCGCGAAGAGTAAGAAAGAGAACTCTCCGCCACCGCCGGCGGAGTCTGAGGCGAAGGACGGTTCTGCGGCGGCGGTTGATAGAGAAGGGGAGATGAGCAACACTTCTCCGAAGTTGGGGAGCTTCTACGAGTTCTTCTCTCTCTCTCACCTCACGCCTCCTCTTCAATGTAATGCCTGTCACTTTCTCTCATATCGTCCTTTTGCCTTTATCAGCTGGCATTAACTGTCTAATGAATTGAACTTCGTAATTGGATTCCGTGTTCCTTGAAAAAGGTGATAATATGAAATTGGCGCCACAAATTAAAAGTTTATAATATTTCGGAAATTTCTCTAGAATTGTATAATGATACTGCATGATGGTGTTAGTAATAGAAAAGCTAAGTAGGATGGGCGAAATCGGTGAGCAATTCACGATAGATAACTGTAGTTCACTATGTATAACATCTATACGACATGCAAAACGAATGCAAGTACTGTCTTGCAAAATGTAACACAAACTTTAACTGATAAGGTTGCTTTTTGCGTGTCATGTTCTTAAGGTTGCTATAGCCTTGTTCTTATTCTTAGAGATTTCTACTTGTATTTGCGGTTTATACTTATGATTCTCGTGCGTAGTTATACGGAGGGCGACAAGGAAAAGCAGTGATGGAGTTTGTGTTGATGATCATATTTTCTTTCTTGAGGTGAGACCTATTTCTATTTATTGCATTAAGACGTGCTAAGCTTTTAATAATACATGAATGTGATGAATGGTTTTTTGCAGGTGAAACTGTGCAATGGCAAGTTGATTATTGTAGAGGCTTCCGGAAAAGGTTTTTATGGCGCTGGAAAGCAGCAATTTTTTTGCCACAATCTGGTTGACCTGATGAGACAACTCAGTAGAGCCTTCGATAATGTTAGCACTATAACCTTGAGTGCTGGAACTTAAATTGAGCACACATATTTAATGTTGCATTTGCTTGTCTATGCACATCAGAGTTTTTCAGTGCCATAGCTCCTGTCAACTTTAAATTTCAATCAAGAAATGGATGTTAATATTTCAATTCCTTTTCGTCAGCCTGCTAAGCTGTATGTAGACTGTAATACTTTCTTATAACTGAGGTACTTGGGATTCCTAACAAAATGTGGTGCACCACTGAGCTGAGGTTCCCAGAATCTTTGCAAGAATGCCTTGGCTAGCTTTTGCTTTCTAGTCAAGGTTGACAACTCAATATGACTAAATATATATGTCACTGATCAACAAGTTGCACTTTTTTGTCTGGAAGAAACATGTGTATAAGGCCTGCTTTGAAAGGCTGAAAATATTTATGAGATTTGACAAACCTTTATTTATGCATTTCAGGCCTATGATGAACTCATGAAAGCATTCTCAGAGAGGAATAAGGTAAAGGCGCACTACGCCAGATTCAATTTGGTCTGCAGGTTCACCTAAAACCTGTCATTTAAAAAGATTTTCCTCCACAACATTATCACACAAGATTTCTGACCTATTTTACTATTAATGCAGTTCGGGAACCTCCCTTTTGGCTTCAGAGCAAACACGTGGCTTATCCCACCTGTTGCTGCACAATCACCATCTGCATTTCCTCCTCTGCCCACTGAAGATGAAAAATGGGGAGGGCATGGAGGTGGTCTGGGCAGAGATGGCAAAAGTGATCTGCTACCTTATGCAAATGAACTTTTGTTTCTTGCGTCCATGCCATGCAAAACTGCTGAGGAGAGGCAAATTCGAGATAGAAAAGCTTTTCTTCTTCACAGTCTATTTGTTGATGTTGCCATTTTCAGGGCCATTGCGGCTGTGAAACATGTAATGCGAACTCCAGAATTATCTTATTCTACTTTGAACAGTCAAATTATCTATACAGAGAAAGTTGGGGACTTGTGCATAGATGTCATGAAAGATGCATCTAATGCTAGCCGTAAAATTGATACTAAGATTGATGGACAACAAGCAATAGGACTGGATGACAAAAAACTGGGTGAAAGAAACCTGCTGAAGGGGATCACAGCTGACGAAAATACAGCTGCTCATGTAAGAAACTCAATGGCATGATAAAAACATATCTGTTATCCTATGTTATCTTGCTTATTTCTGGATAGATTTTTTATTGAATAAATATTTGCAGGATATTGCCACTTTAGGTGTTGTGAATGTAAGGTATTGTGGTTATATTGCATGCGTGAAAGTTCAAGGGATTGACAAAGCAAGTGCAGAAACTCCATTTCAAAGCCAAGAGCTTCTTGATCAGCCTGATGGTGGTGCTAATGCCCTCAATATTAACAGGTTTGCGTGGCCCAAACTTTCTTTCAGTCATACTTCGTAACACATTAATTTCTATTAATTACTTATTTCTCTTACACAACTTGTTCCTTTTCCTCCACCTCAATCCACAAAAGTATTTGCTCATGCAACCATGCAGGCTTGCTTTCATCAGTACTTCTCTAGCTTTCTGTCTTTAATTAAAGTAGTTCTTACTTTGACCTTTTACTTTTTTCAGTTTAAGGTTATTACTTCATGAAAATGCTACAATTGAACAAAATAAATTAACGGCGCATTCAAGAACATTAGAGTGTGAACAACTCAATTCTTCCCAAGCTTTTGTTGAGAGATTGTTGGAAGACAGTCTTGCAGAGCTTCAGGAAGAAAAAAATGACAAGGATGATTTTGTGAGATGGGAACTTGGAGCCTGCTGGATACAGCATTTACAAGATCAGAAGAAAACAGAAAAAGAGAAGAAACCGTCTAATGAGAAGGCAAAAAATGAACTGAAGGTTGAGGGACTAGGAACACCTCTTAAATCCCTTAAAAATAGGAAGAAGACTGTGGATGGAAGTACTACAGACCTGCAAAATGAGAACATTAGATATGCTGCTGATGAAGTGAAGGATGAAGCTGAAAAAACTGTAAATGTGACAGAATCTCAGCCTGATACATGTGCAAGTGAAAATGAGCTTATGTTAAAATCAATGTTGTCTGATGCTGTTTTCTCTCGATTAAAAGAGTCAGAGACTGGACTTCATGCAAAGGTAGCGTTTCATATTTATGGTTTGTGTATATGTACTTTCCAATTTTTAATAAGGTTAACGGCTTTTATTTATCTTGACAGTTGCTGCATGAACTGATTGAGTCGTCCCAAAAATATTACAATGACGTAGCACTGCCGAAACTGGTAAGTGTGTGTGTGTGTGTATTATATAATATTGCCTTTCATATTAATCAGATTGGAAGTAGCATCTCTATTCCGTGTGAAATTCATCATGGAAAACAGGTTGCAGATTTTGGTTCTTTGGAGCTCTCGCCAGTGGATGGTCGGACATTGACAGATTTCATGCATACTAGAGGTCTTCGGATGCGATCCCTTGGGCAAGTTGTATGTTTTTACAGCTCACGTGACATGTTTTTATGCATCTTATGACATTTTCTATTGTGATACATCATTCATGTTGGAAATATAATTTAATTACAGAATGTCATAATCTAACATCATATACTCATTGACTGTTTTGAGTTTAACTTATGGTACTGAGGGATTTGCGATCATAAATACTGAGCTGAAGTACTTGTCGTGGGTAAATTTTGATATGTAACATGATGTCATATTTACTAAATGACGATTTATTCCATGGGATGCTAAAAGAGCCTTATCTTCAGTAATGTAGCTACAGCTTTAATATGTACCAGCCATAAAAGATCACATTGTTTCTGCGATAACAGTTATCCTTCTGCTTATTAAATTGACATAATAAGTTCAAATGATGTACATGATGTAAGGTTTGAGGTTTCTTGTGCATATTTTATTTTTGCTCAGGTGCGAAAATGTGCTCTCTAGATGTGATTAATGTTTCACTTGCAATTCGGATGAGAAAGAGCCTCACTTATTATCTTACTCGATTACAACCTAATGATTACTGCTTAATGTTTCTTGATTTTAACAGGTTAAACTTTCAGAGAAGTTGTCACATGTGCAATCTCTTTGCATCCATGAGATGATAGTACGTGCTTTTAAGCATATCCTGCAGGCAGTAATATCTGCAGTCGAGAAGCCTGAGAAAATGGCAGCAGCAATTGCTGCCGCATTAAATTTGATGCTTGGAGTTCCTGAAAATGAACAACCAGATCAGCCTTCTGGTGTCAATTCCCTTGTGTGGAAATGGCTTGAAGTGTTCCTTTTGAAGCGCTATGAATGGAATATAAAGAATTTAAATTATGAAGATGTTAGAAAATTTGCAATTCTTCGTGGTTTATGCCATAAGGTATATTAAATTTATGCTTGAGAAGATGGGCAACGGCCTGTGGCCTGTGCCATTTGATTTAATTTCGGTTTGTTTCACTCATGATGATTTACATATTGAAAATGAAATAGTTGCATAATGATTAGATAGCACTAATTTTTGGAACATATCGGAACAGGCTTTAACATAATGTGTGATCCAATGTGACATAATAATTTAGCTTGTAGGCTAGACGTCACAGTATAACAATGCTTTGAAGGCCTGTCTTGCTTTGTTCCTAGGTGGGTATTGAGCTTGTTCCAAGAGACTTTGATATGAAATCTGCACACCCTTTTCAGAAGGAAGACATAGTCAGCCTTGTACCAGTGCATAAGGTGAGCTTGGATCCCTTATCCACAATAATGAAGTGCTTTTTCTATCTTGCCTTTCCATTTGTGAATGTTAACTGATAATTAATGTGACTGATTTACTGTAGCAAGCGGCATGCTCGTCTGCTGATGGTCGCCAACTCTTGGAATCTTCTAAAACTGCCCTGGATAAAGGAAAACTTGAAGAAGCTGTCAGCTATGGAACAAAGGTATTTCATATGTGATGTCACCATAAATCCTTCAGAGTTGATATGTTTGGTAGGAGTCTCCTTACGAATGTTCTCTAGCTGGAGAACAGATCAGCAGTAGGGTCAAGAACTGCATAGTAGCTTTTTTTCCCTCTTTCTTGTTAATTGACTCCAGAACACGTTCAGATAAAATAATCAGTACAAAATTGATTAAAATTGTATAACTACTAGCCTATCACCTCAATTTGTGGTTAATGAGTTAAAATGACTGTAATTTCCCAATGATGTAGGCCCTTGCAAAGTTGGTAGCAGTATGTGGTCCTTATCATCGCATGACAGCTGGTGCCTACAGCCTTCTTGCAGTTGTTTTATATCACACTGGAGATTTCAACCAGGTCCTTTCTCAATATTCTATACAAATCACATTTGCTTACAGAGTAAAAGTTTATTTCTTAATTAGTATTTGTACATCACATTTACTGGATTTGCATATATTTTCAAATGTCTATTGCTGTATTGATGTCTTGTTTATTCTGTTCATCATATACAGGCCACTATATATCAGCAAAAAGCCTTGGATATCAATGAACGAGAGCTAGGTCTTGATCATCCGGATACAATGAAAAGTTATGGGGATCTTGCTGTTTTTTATTACAGACTACAACACACAGAACTGGCTCTGAAGTATGTTTCGTTGCTCACTGCCTTTTGCACTCAGAAATTATTCCAGAAATTCCTGCACGCAAATTTCCATTCTAAAAATTTGGAAGAACTTTCTTTTTTCCCAAACAATGAACGTTTTGCATGTTCCAAGTTTATATATGGAATATTAGCTCCCATCATGTTTATAATGTAAGATTAAATTTACAGGTCAATCTAAAAATAAAAAATAAAAAATTACAGGTCAATCTACGGCACCATTAGTTCCTCCTCCCTATTTCTTTAAGCCTCTTTGTGTGTGAATTAACTTTAATTTCAAGCCCTGAGTTTCAGCTTTTTGTGGATTTATTAAAGATTAAAAAATCAGAGAAAAGAAATGAGACTGAAGAATACAAACCTAATAAAATACAGAGATATTGATCTCTTCTAGGTTTAACCTATGCTTATATTTATGTTTGATGATAAATACAAGATGATAATTTGATTTTCCATCATTTAGATATGTAAAGCGAGCATTGTATCTTTTACATCTCACTTGTGGCCCATCACATCCAAACACTGCGGCAACATACATAAATGTGGCTATGATGGAGGAAGGACTGGGTAATGTGCACGTTGCGCTAAGATATCTTCATAAAGCTCTGAAATGCAACCAAAAACTACTCGGCCCAGACCATATTCAGGTTTTATGTTAATTCAGCTAATAATCTTACTATTATATTATTTTTGTAGAGTTATTTGATTTTATTTAGCATATAATAGCCACATTTAGAATGTGATCTCTTTCTGCTTCCAGATGATATTGTGTAATTCTTTTTGCCTATTTAATTAATTAGGTTTTAGAAATTTCTTGATTTTTCTTCCTTTCAAGCATATGAAGAAGATAGGATAGATTTTTCATTACTGCACCTTTGTTCAAACTGTATGTTCTATCAACTTTGGCCTTTTGGTGCTTTGTCTTTTTGTAGAGAATTTACACCTAAATTAACTGTATTTCAATAATATCTGTAAGCTTTGGGCTCGAATGTTTCAGAAAACAATATGCTTATTCCTGTAATCTTTTCAGACAGCTGCAAGTTATCATGCCATTGCAATAGCCCTCTCATTGATGGAAGCATATCCTTTAAGTGTTCAGCACGAACAGACAACATTACAAATACTTAGGGCAAAGCTGGGGCCAGACGACCTCCGGACACAGGTATTAGTGTTTTTCTGACTACTCAGAATGCGTAAGAAAAGTGATGCCAGTTCTTTGGATGTTTGTATTGCACGTTGCTTACACAATCGGGGGGATGCAGTTTTGCACGGTTTCCCATTAAACAGTAGCTTTTTTATTTCTGTATTATAGTTTATGATTGTGATGACATCTCTGAGTAACTTTCAACTTCAGAAAGTTAATGGAACAATTCTTGGTTTTTATGTTTATGCTGCAGGATGCAGCTGCATGGCTTGAATACTTCGAATCCAAGGCTTTTGAGCAGCAAGAAGCTGCTCGAAATGGGACAAGGAAGCCAGATGCTTCTATAGCCAGCAAGGGCCACCTAAGGTAAATCAACCTTTTTCTGGAATCTTTCATTTGATACGTGTGAACACCCTTAACTGAGTATAATAGAGAAGGCTTGGTGGACACCCACTTGCAGATATGATATAATTTTTTTCATTGTAGATTTTGATTGCATATTTATTATTTCAGGCTTCTTGTTTTAGATATGTGGGATAAAATTGGCGTCAGTTATGTTAAATGAACAATTTATTTTTTAGTTAAGTGGTCATTTTTTATTGTATAAATTCAAGCTATATAATATATTCCAAATTCTAATTCAAGGAATGTCTATTTATCAAAGAACTTCCAAGTCATGGTGTGTACATGGGCTTCAGTAGAAAAGTAATTCGCATGCACTTGACAGTGCCTATTAGAGTTGCTAAATATTAAACGGTTCTCTCTAATACTTTAGACTTTTAGATTATGTGGTTATTCAAGAGCAAGAATGGCAAGTGCAATAGAGAATACAGCGCCTTCTGTCATTCTCTGTTTTTAACTATAGTCATAAAGTGTGATATCCATAGATTATCTACTCTCTACAAATTGCACAAAGCTTTTTGTATTTGGATAATTATCAAATCAGAAGCCCAAGATCAGTTTCTTATTTACTAATGATTGTTATTGCCAGTGTATCGGATTTGCTCGACTACATCAATCCAAGTCAGGATGCTAAAGGGAAAGATGCAATGGGATCAAAGAGAAGAAATTACATTGCAAAGGTCTTTCTTGTTTCTTTTAGTCAATTGCTTTATGCAAGTGCATCTTACCATCCAGTCAAGTTGTATCTTCTCAATAGAAGCAAGGGTTTTTGGCCGCTCATGTTGCTAATCGGCTACCCACACAGCTATTCCTGCTGAAGCAAAAATGCATCTTTGCTCTTTTACACGACCAATGAATATGCTTTTCATACATAGCTCTCAGATTTGAATGTAATAATCTAATTTTCTTGCTCTTTTATGGTTAATTTTTAGGCTAAGGGGAAATCCATTCAAGACAATCTAGCCACCTTGGATACTGAATTGCTCCCAAAAGATGCCCCAATGGAGGAGGCTAAGGAAGATAAACAAGTTCATGACTCTGACGCTGAGTCAGCTGTGAACAATGCACCGTCCTCTCTGCCAGTTCCATCTGAGGACAATGTGGAAGCATCTCCTGATGAAAAACATGTCCAGCATGGACAACCATTGCCAGAGGAACCTATAATTAGAACTCCAAATTCCAGCAATGTATCACTTGAAACACATGCTGAAGGAGAAGACGGATGGCAGCCAGTTCAAAAGCCAAGATCAGCCGGCTTGTTTGGAAAACGACTAAGGCAGCGACGACAGCATGGAAGTAAGATATTTAATCATCAGAAGAAAGATGTTGTTGCTGAATTGGATCATGTTACACTGAAGAATAACCAGCAAAGCGGAAAAATTTATGTTTTAAAGAAACGAGCAATTGATGCAGGAAGCATTGCAGAATATTATGTAGCAAAGACTTCATCATCAGGGACCAAATATGGACGGAAAGTAGTGAAAACTGTAGCATATAGAGTGAAGTCCGTGTCATCACCCACCATGGATGCTGCAAGGGAGAACACTAAAAATGAAGATGAGACATCATGCTCTCCATCAGAGACAAGGCCGGTTTCTGCACAAAAAGAGGTTGGAACTGTTGCGAAGAGAAGTTCAATAGTAAGTCTGGGTAAATCTCCTTCATATAAGGAAGTAGCTCTGGCACCACCAGGTACCATACCTATGTTGCAGGTGAGACATCCCGAGGATGATTCCCATCATAATAGAGTACCTGAAGAATCTGACGAACAGCACAAAGAAGCGCAGGAAAAATCTGTGTCTATGGTAGTAAGTGCACAAAACATCGAGGAAGACAACATCCCAGATTTAGTCATGGGTTCCGCAGCTCAACTGAAAAATGAAAATGAATCTCTTGACGAGAAAGTGGAAACACACTCTGATAATGCAAAGAATCATGAAAATGTGTTGGTTGTATCTGAGAGTGTGTCACAAGTGCAGTCCAGCCATAATGAGTCGAGTCAAAAAGAGGAGCTAGGTATCCACACAGATGATGTGTCAAGTTATGCTCATTCTTCGGGAACTGGTACTTCTACTGAAGATCCATTGTTCTCTCGATCCATTGAAGATTCGAAAACAACTTTGCAAGGGTTAGAAGAACAGAAGTTAAAACTTCCAGTGGCATGTCCAAGTGACTCCAGAGAAGTTTCCAACAAGAAGTTGTCCGCTTTAGCAGCTCCATACAATCCATCAGTTGTTAGTCCACGTGTTGCACCATTGCCAATGAATATTTCTCTCCCTTCTGGTCCAGGAGCTGTTCAACCAATTGGTCCCTGGCCAATGAATATGGGACTTCATCCAGGTCATGCTACTCTTTTACCCAGTCCAATCTCCTCTCCTCACCACCCGTATCCGTCACCACCAGCAACACCTAACATGATCCACCCCTTACCTTTTATGTACCCTCCTTACACACAGCCCCAGTCATTACCACCTAGCACTTTTGTAACTAGCAATCCATTTCATCCCGGTCAATTTGCCTGGCAATGCAATGTACGTGGTAACATGCCCGAATACATTCCGGTTACAGTTTGGCCTGGCTGCCACCCAGTAGAATTTCCTTCTCCAACAGTGGTTGAACCTATTGCTAAACCTGTTTCGGAGGCAAAGGAACTCTCTATTAACTCAGAGAACCTAAATTTGGCATCCAACTTACCTTTGGATCTGGACACGGGGAATGAGTGCAAGAAAGATATAGATCTTCCAGCATCAGAAGCAGTGGAGAACTTACGTGATATGAATGCGGTTCAATCAGGTAATGGGGAAGAAATCAATGAGTCCAAGTTTGATGGTGTACCCTTCCCTGCTAACCTTTTACACAGCAGTAATGGTCCAAACGAAGAATCACACGGATGCAATGATTATCATGTTCAAAGACCGCTGTGGAAGGCTGACAATGAGAAAACATTCAATATTTTAGTTAGAGGAAGAAGGAACAGAAAACAGATGTTGCGAATGCCAGTAAGTTTGCTCAAACGACCATATACTTCACAACCGTTCAAAGTTGTATATAGTAGAGTTGTCAGGGAAACAGAACTTCCTAGATCCACGAGCATTGATTCCAAAGAAACCAGCTCAGCAAATGTTACATGAGGAGAATTGTCATCTTATTCATATGATACAGCAAGATGGCTGAGAAGAGATTGGAGTTGCATTTCAGAAAATACGAAAGTAATATCAAGATCAGCTTTTGTCTGTATCTGTGAGGTTAGTCCTCCTAATATACCCTTTTTGTTCTAACATTTTTTCTGCAATTGATCTGTCTTGATATTTTAAGCTTCTCCTAGTTGTGACTTGTGAGTGCATTATTGTCTGCCTGTAGGATTGTTTCTGTTACTTGTTTTCTTCTTAAATAGACACAAGCACAACTGTTCAATACAGAATAGCAAACATTAGTTAAGGGATGCTTTTTCTAGAAATGGTCCTCAATTAAAATCCAACAAGTCCTACTCATTGATCTTGTGCTGATTGTTGTGATATTTTACGCGCATGCAGGTTCTCTTTGGAAATTCTTCGTGGATGTGTCGATCCTGGTATAACCTTGTTCCACCATTCAGTAGACGAGATTTGGTCTTCTTGGTGGATTATTTCTTTGTTTTAGATAAATTTTGACAGTGCGTAATACAGACATTTGAAAACCTCCTCATTTTGATTCTTTCATAGAAAGTGAGTCTGATATCAATATTTTGGCACATGCCCTTTGGATATATGATCACCTGTGACTATTCTTTTTTTATTCCGTTATTAAGGATATTTCACTCCCCCCCCCCCCCCCTCCTTTCCTTTTTTAACTTCTTTATATGCTAGTTTTTTTATTTTTTAACATAATGTTCAAAATATTTTTTCAACTTATATTTTTTCCTTTATGAGCCCCATGAATCCTTGATGAAGTATATCGACTGAATTCGGAGCATCACATGTGATTTTAATATATTTAAGTTGGTAAATTTGTATTATTTCTCCTCCCGCCGCAAACCCTAATATCAAAGATGTAAGAAACTTTTGTGTTAAATCTCTCAAAAGCTTTTCGAATTTTTAACATAATGGAGCAGAGAGAAGGGAAAGAGAAAAGTGCTGGACGTAAACTTTATTTTTATGGCGCAAATGAGAAGTGTTGTGAATTAGAAAATTTTAGAATGAAAAAGAATCAGAACAAACATTCCATTACATAAAATTCTTTCGCGAAATACTTCACCGGTTAAATTTTAATGTAAGAGGGACGTATACTAGTCACAACCATTTTTTTCTATTTCCGACCTTTATCGGCCGGCCGATAAAATAATTTCGATTTCGAACTGTCACAATAGGTGACAATAGGTAGTGGAAGTGTCACAATATATTTTTTCGTCTGGCCAAAACTTTTATTTTTGGACAAAAAAAAAGGAGTTACAAATAACCAAAATTTAGTGGATCTGGGACACGTGTCAACTGCAGAGATGAGGATGTATTGCAACCACCTTACATTAGAATTTACCCACTTCACCGAATACACCCCCACTTTGAATGCTTAAATTTCCATTCATGAATTCCCTCATTACATACATTGAATTATAAAAAAAAAAAAGACATATTTGACAATTGGACTCAACGCAGATCTAATTCTTTAACGACACCCAAAATATATATATATATAAAGATCATAGAAATGAAGCTGAATGTTGTAAACTGTAATTGGACAAAAAAGTCTTGATTGTATTGGTAAAGAGTTATTAGAATATATTTACTATAATATAGTAAATCAGGAAAGAGATATCAACATGGGGGTGTAGCTCATATGGTAGAGCGCTCGCTTCGCATGCGAGAGGCACGGGGTTCGATTCCCCGCACCTCCATATCCTACAGTTTTTTTTTGCTCTCTCATTCACAATCATTTTTTTCTCATTCGTCACTTGAAATAGTCCTTTTTTTTTTTTTTTTATCTCATTCACCAATCATGTCTTCTTTTCATTCCTCACTTAAAAATTTCAATTCACAATCATGTCTTCTTCGTTCATCACTTGACGGAAATTATATCTAATATTTTTCGCTGAAAGAATTGAAATTTGCAAGTCTATCGACTAAGGTTTAGGACACACCTCATTCCCAAGCATACTGTTTTAAAATACCTATTTTTGGTTGAAGATAAGTCACTATCTAAAATCTTATCTAGTTTTTCAATTTTGTTAACTTATGGGTTAGAACCATGAACTGTTTGTGAAAGATGAAATTGTGCCATGTTTTGGCAATTTTTTTAGGTATTTTTTTAAGGGTTAATTGCATCAAAATTCACCAACTTTAGACATAGTTGCAAATTTAACACGAATTTAAAAGTATGCAATTATAACATTAATTTTGTTATTATGTGTTATTTAACATCCTCAAATATTTTTGGTGAATAGATACTGATCTGTCCGGTTATTAATCCCTGTCAGCAATCCATATTTTTCCAACAAGCAGCCCACCTCACCACAATTACTCATACAAAACTGGAGTGCGCGTATAGATTTTGCAAATAAAGCACAAAGCTCAAAGTCTTCAGTTTACAAAGAATAATCACCACACCAAGAATGAAAGACCCCTCTATATAGGTAAACACGGAAAGGTACACGTCAAGGAGTAAGCTACCCATCAACTCTCTCTCTCTCTCTCTCTCTCTCTCTCTCTCTCTATTTGGACCATGCCACTGAATCAATCTCTGCTTGAGCAGCTCTGTACAACTCCAGTCTCTTCGCAAGGGAAACTCGTCGTTGCATCACCGCCGGATCCTCATCCAACAATGTTCCCAACTGCTTCGCCTGTTAGGTCACATTTGTTTTTAGTAATAATGGGCTTAGAGGAAGAGAGAAGTGGGTTGTTGAATTAATACCTCTTTTTTGCCTAGATCAGCAAAGAAGTGATCGAGCAAGCTGCGCTTCGCCTCACGGACTTGGCAATATACGATAGACTTGGGGATTGAGTTTCTCAAGCTTCCACATACCATATTGACATAAGACAGCACAGTAGTTCCTGTTGAAGTAAGGACACCATTAAGAAAAGAGAGTAACATTAAAATTTGAATATGTTGAAATCACTGAGGCGTGAATCTCGCACTCACCGATTCTCCGAAGATATGAATCATTGTATCTATCGAAGATTGAATGGGTCGGATTGCCACCCTTCTCCACATCCTGAGGGAGCTTCCTGAAGAAATCTACAGTTAAGTAACTATTTTCCATTTCTACGAGCTGTAGAGTTGCCTTCCTGCTCTCTTCCTTCATCCTATCTAACGATTCAATAGCAGCACTCCCAACCTCCACTCTGAGAGAAGGGTATTGCTTTAACTCCTGCAAGGAACAGAGACAATTATCAATATGTCCTGTCATTGGACACGATATACACACACACACACATATATTATTTTAAAGCTGCAGCACAACATTAATTTCCTGTTTCTATTGAGTCGTCCCAATTCCCTTTTTCCTTATGAGAGAAGGAAAAGATGGTAGACGACTGAGAAAAGGATTCCATAGCAATGTAATGATTTACAGCTGAAGATCAACTCACAAATCCTTTCACAGTAACAGAAAAAAACTAATGAAGAAATACTTTAAACTGGCCAGGCCTGTCATGTCTAAGGTCCTAATAACAACCAATCATAACATAGAATTAATGAAGTTAGAAGACTTACCATAGTCTCATTAATTGACTTGTGAACCAGTTCCTTCAGTATTCCGTGAACCTGAAGAATAATAGGAAAGACAGGATCATAAGAATGTAAGATAAATGTGCAATTAACCTGCTTCAGAAAAAAAAAGAAATATTGTAACAAGCTGAGAAGACTTAGTTCCCTAAAGGCACTATAATCAGAATGACTCCTTGGCATGGAGAGAGAAAAAAATTCCAGAATAGAAACAAACATTTAAAATAAACAGAATATGGATATAGACATCAATAGTTAAAATGCATACCGCATCAACAGCAGCTTCAGCAGGACCTTTGATAGTAATCAAGGCAGTTTCAATGAGACGGCGATAACCCTGTTCAGGTGCTATAAGATGAGGCTGATATCCATCAGCTTCAGTAATTAATTTGCGCACATTTTCCATGGCAAGATGCTTATCAAACTGCAAGCGCTTCAAGGCAGCAGGCAGCTGGTTATCAAAAACATTATATATTTTATCACCGCCAGGTCGACTGCAAAATCAAGGCATGACAGGAAAAAGTTTAAAATCAAAGTAAAACATGTTTAAGCACACGATACCAAGGATAAGCAGGAAGAATATATACATACACTCCATCAAGATGCTCTTTGAATATTCCATCAAATATTCGGCAGATTTCCATGATCATGTACAATTTTCCCTGCATTAACAGTTAACATGAATAAAATTACAGGCCACCAATGCAGCAGGCATCAGTTAAAATTAATCACGGTTCTTACTGCAAAAGGAAAAAACGAGATAGAGCATAAAATAAAATAAAAATTCAGAGAAGAATCAAAAAATCCTACTGGAGAGAAGTTTTCAAGGCCGGTTAACTTAGAAGTGATAAATTAAATGGCAAAGAACATAGATATCTAAAAGGTAGTAAAGCAAAAGCTTACTCCAGCATCAGTTGCAACGGGCTTTCCCAGACGACTCAACTCAGATTCCAGCTCAATTATAGTTTTGTTGATTAGTGACTGAAGGCCTGGAATTCGTGATTTGATGACAGCTTCCAAATGCTAGAAAAGCAGCAGCATGCATTAATATATGAGAAAAGAAAATAAAATAAATATGTCAACTTCATTGTGAGGAACTGAGGATAAATTTAAATAAGCACTTAACAGAACAAAGACAGTTACAGAATGTTTACTTGTACAGCACCGGCACACCAATCACTTAGGTTAATTACAGATAGAATGCTTTTTTTGGAAATGGCAAAGTATCAAACTACTTTCTGTTTCCATCATTTCAGAATTTTAAACCAGAATAAAGGACAAAAAACATGGCAGTAAATTCAGTTTGACATTTTCAACAAGAGAATACTTCAAAGTCATTCACTACAAGTTGTGTCAGTATCAAATGGAAAAAAGATTTGATTCAGCTTTGCAAGCATATGGTTCACCTTAGATAGGATTTTCCCCAAATGCTCAGAACCCATCCTTTGAGCAAGATGTTTGTATTCTGGAGTTTGAGCAAAATACTCCCGCTCTCTACGCCTAGCAGCGATCATGTCAACATTTTTGTTAATGTCTTGTTGAGAACGATTCACAACACCAATCCATGGAAACTGCAGCCTGTACGCTTTCCCTTCCAAGATCTACAGATCCAAATAAATAAAGGTCAGAGTGTTTAAGGCAGGCAAAATCAAAACAGATTCTAAAAGATAGGCAGATTTAGTACTCGGTATTACAACTAAACAATTGTTACTTGTTTTCCTACAATGTATAAGAAGATCCATATCTACAGTTGTAAACTTACATCTACAGCATCCGTACCCTTGTCCATAAGATCAATCTTCGTTAGAACTCCAAATGTTCTCTCTCCTGAAATAAGATTAGTTGAATGTTAAAATAGCAAGAATGTATTATTACAAAATCTTCGGTGAGTGTAATGATGATTCCAATAACATGGTTAAAAGGTGTGATGCACAAACTAATACTAATGTCTATCTGAAAATAACAATCACATGCGAGAAGATGATATGCAATCACATAGCTTTGCAACTGTAACAAGACATCATACCTTTTGGGTCCACTTCACGAGAAATCTTAATTGCATCTGATGTTGCAAGATCTTGGTTGGCGGGAGAAATAGCCAAAATAATACAGTTGGGCTGAAAAAATCATATAGGCACGAATCTGTCAACACGTACGCTAAAACTAAACGGGAACTAACCATTATCTTGAATATTAATATTAAGTTTCAGAAGTGAACAGAGAACTTAATACTTCTGTCATAGGTTTGTTTGTAATGTTTTTGACAAATTTTAAACATGTGCCCAACAAAATCAAAAATTGTAAAATCCAATGACCAATCAATACCTTCTCAATATAAGACCGGACCATGTTCTCAATGTCCATCACAATACTATCTGGCTGACCATCTATGAAAAAACAACAGAACAATCATTATGTTTAAATTGACAGGTGATTACAATTGAACTAACAGTAGCTCAAACTAAAGAAAGGAGAAATAAGCAAATGATGAACTCACCAACGGCCACTTTTGTAAGTCCAGGAAGATCAATCAAAGTTAAATTCACCACTGTAATCATAAAATATGGGCAACTTTGTTATTGATCTCCGAACATCAGATTAGAGTGAGAAATCTCATCACATTTCAGTAAATTATATTTAGACACACAGAGAGATATAGGAGTGCATGAAAGTAGAAGAAGTGCTTCTCAAAACTATGATATCAGCGACCATGAATTGAAAAGCCCGTGTTATACAATTGTAAAAATGGCAAATACTCAAGATCCAAACTAGAGTTACCATTTGGTGAATAAATACTAAGATATATTGGGACAGTGGAAATTTGCTTAGAAGAGCGTCCAGTCTCTCTGTCAGTTTCATCAGCGATCTCCTTTCTGACAGCAGCTGTGCAAAACATGACAAAGATAAATCATCAAGAATTGAAAGAAAATGTGAAGAACTCGCTGCAAGCGGAACATTTGTGTAAGAAGTGTGCAACAAATGCAAGAGATGAGCGTTAGTATAAAACTAGTGTATTAGAAAAATCAAAGAGAAGAATGAGCAGAGAACTCAGCGAGTGAAGAAATAACTTACCAAAATCAGTGAATCTCCTCCTAGGAAGATGTCCAAATTCTGCATATTCTCTACCTTCATCTAGCCGATGAAGCTGCAGAACAAGAGGACGTCTAGTAACAATACCTGTTTGTGTTCAAGGCCATCAACAAGTTAAAAAGGAAATGATTTAATGATTATTATTTTAAAAATGAAAAAAAAATCCAGTCATTACCAGATCCACGCGGTAAAAAATCTTTCCCAACGATACTTTCAAGTACTGAAGACTTTCCAGAACTCTACAACATTTGAATCAATCAACAAAAAAATGCAAATGAGTAAGGTAAGAAAAATCTCCACACAAAATATAAGAGAGGTGCAATTTATAGCAGCAATATAACATGAACATTAGAAAAACAGCTGCACGCTTTAAGAATCCATTTGCAACACTGCAGGTGGAAAATATTTAAACACCAACGATCATCCAGATGCTCATAACAATATTTCTTGTAGAGAGTCAAATAAATTAGAACTACCAAAATGCACATACTGACATTTCCAGCTAATGTTCAAAGAAAAATTCTTTCCATTAACTTCTCGTATCGTATGGGAAAGAGCTTTTGCCACCAAGTTTCATCAAATCATTATATCAATTTACTCTGTATATACACATCACTATATAGTGCCAGAAAACCAAAGTCCAATGCTTATTCCTACAATATTATTAAAAATAGGGCAATATATATTAAAAGCAAATAGCACAGCTCAAAACGAAAACAACGGTGATCAAACAAACAGGTGAAAACACAAATTTGAAAATAACCAGAAGCAATTTCAAATCGACAGCAACTCAGAAGCAGATCTAAACTTCGATCCCCACAGAAGAGCGTCAAATTACCTACTCAATCAAAATCAACTACGATCTACAGAAACAAAAAAGCAACAATGGTAGAAAAACTTAAAATTGAAAAACCTTATCACCGCACAGATCAAGACAAAAAAATAATAATAATAATAATAATAAGTTGTCCAATTGAAAAGGAAAGAAAAAAGCAAGTAATCAGACCTGACCGCCGACGACGGCGATAGAAGGTAAGGCGTCCCAGAGTGTGGGCAGCGCGGCCTCATCGCCATGGTCTCCGAGAGCGGTGCAAGCTCTCTGCAGTCGGTTCACCAATGATATCAGATTCTCCATATCTTCAACTCAGCTCCGAGTCAATGATCCGCAGACTTGACTCGGCGACGACTGCACTTGCGTAGTTATGAAGCTAGAGAGAGAGAGACTAACACGAGCTAGTTCGATCTCGGAGTTGCGGGGGGGGGGGGGGGAGAGAGAGAGAGAGAGATGAGAATTAGAAGGTGAAGAAATTGAGTTTGAAAGTGAATGGATACATACACAGGAGAGCTTAAACGGCGTCGTCGGTGGGTGACTGGCCTGTACTTTGGCGTTTTCGCTTTCAAAATTCAAAGAAAAACCGGTGCCGTTGTTGTAAGGATGTGTGGGCCAACGCGTGGCCCATATTCGCTTTAACCTAAATTACACCGCAATTTTAAGGCCCAATATGCCTAGAAAACCGAATAAAACATCACTTTTATTTATACATAATATATTATTGCAAATTATTTTCTACATTTATAGTTCTATTATTATCATCGCCATCCTTACACAAATTAAGTTTTTTTAATTAGTTGTGAATTCTTTTTTTAACAAAGTAAATTCAATAGTGCAAACAAATAGAGTCAAGTTCTTTTCAAAAGTGATTTCCAATTAGACCAATTCCTTATGATTTGTTACTCTAAAACTTTCAATTTGTAACATAAAAAGTTGATCACTGTGTAGTTCACTTAATCAATTACCGGATAGCTCTAGTGGCCGATAGGAAAATGTTCTAAACTTTTTTATACTCTTTGTTTAAAATTGTAATCCAAATAATGAGTAAATATTTTAATACATTTAATTTTGATTCAAATATTTCTTTTTATAAAGCATTCAAAATTTTATTTGAAGTATAAAGTACTGAATAAAATAGTAGTAGCTAAGTTACGCCAAATTACTTATGTGGAAATATTAATAGTATTAGAAATTGGCATTTAAGTTTTTTTTAATTAACATTAACTGTTGAATTTATATTACAAATTCATTAAATTAATTGAATTTGAAATACTTTTTCTTTACAAACACTGAAATATTTGTTTAATAATTAAATTATCAATTAATCTGAAAATAACCACTCATCGTCAAATAGATGCAACAGTTACGATGAGTAAAAAAAATATAGGTCAAGACAAAACGAGGTCCATATTACAAATCACTTTACACATAGAGAGAGAGTCACAAATACAATCACAACTCAGCATAAACAAAATAATAATGGTCTAACCATTTCATTTAAATTGTTAAGCTATGAAAACAGAAACTCACCCTGTGGTTAGAGCTCATAGCTAGGAAAAAATGTATTACATACTTTCAGTGACGGATGCATAAATTTTATTCAGGGTGACCCATTTAACAATAATTATCAGAATAAAATATTATATATGTATAATTATAAATTAGGTTCCCTAAAAAAATCTTAAATAAGAATTTTTGAGTTTGGATGGACACTTCTTTTCTACCTTTTCTTCGCCTTCTTTTCTTGTCTCCACGGACTTCTTCTCCTCTGCTGGTTTCTTCTTGGCGGGCTTCTTTTTTGTCTTTGCCTTCACCGTGCGTCTTCTTCTTCTTCTTCTTCTTCTTCTTCTTCTTCTTGTCTCCACCGTTGTCGGCGGCCTTCATCAACTCTTCTTCTTGTCGGCCTTCAGCTTCTTCTCCGTTGTACCGTTTAGAGATCTGTACGAATTTATGAGTTTATTTTATTTTAATTTTTTTTTTGTAGAGATTGAAGTTAACACAGCAAGATCAAAGAGAAATGTTGGCTCATTCGGGAACTTTTTCGTTGGTGTTTAACACTAGCTCCACTCTGTTAAAATTTTATTGAAATGGAATGCAAGCAAAGGAATCGACATCAATTATGAATACCTATGCAGGCGATTTTTCCGTTGTCCAAAGAGAAATGAACTTGAGAATTTTTTAAAATTAGCATTTGTGAATTCATATTTTTGTTTTTTAAGATAATAGCTTTAGGATTCATTGGAAATAAAATGGAATTTACTGGGGTGTAAAATAAATTTGAAAATATGCCAATAATAATAATAACAATAATTGCACATGGTGTACACGCAGACATCATAGTTACACACGTGGTGCCATGTCAGTTTTAAATTTAATTGATCAAAATTCTAACTCATGTTATAGTCTCAATAAAATATAAGTTGGTGTTGTAGAGATAACTTTTTAAAGTTCAGGTTAAAAATAAGAATTCGTGTAAAGTTCGTGATATTTAAATCAATTAACCCATAAATTTATAAGAGAGCGGAGCGGAGAAAGAATTTCGGGTGTTTGGATTTGTAGAGACTTGGCACCATAATTGAAGGCTGCCAAAATTGAAAAATAAAATGGACAATGGTTAATCGAGAAAAGTCAAGTTATTGTGAAATGTAACGGCATCATTTGTGAAATGCCAAAAATTAAAGGGAGAAGTATTTATTTGGGCAAAAATATAGTGAAATTGGGGTAGGCAACCAAGTTTTAAAATTTAGTAGTTATTTAGGTAATTTGTATTTACTTTACACAATATTCATTGGATGAGGTCCACCAAATCAGAATTTTGTACTTATATTATGACGAAAAGTTGATTTGTAACTGCCAAAAATAGAATATTAATGAGTTAGGGTTTGAATTGAATTTATTACCCCAATCACCACTTCTTCTTCATCCCCTATTCACTCTCGC
The DNA here is from genome assembly GCA_026008535.1 of Perilla frutescens. NCBI lineage: Eukaryota > Viridiplantae > Streptophyta > Magnoliopsida > Lamiales > Lamiaceae > Perilla > Perilla frutescens. The sequence continues at coordinate 37,628,673 of BRKX01000002.1, read as the reverse complement.
CGATTCATTTGCAGAAGAAAAAAAAAGTTCAAAGCAGCCCGTTGAAATCTCTCTCTCTCGGAATGTATCGCCGTTGCAAAGTTGTCATCCGTCGATTTGATCAGTAATGTGAAAATTCTCTCTCTCTCTCTCTCTCTCTCTCTCTCTCTCTCTCTCTCTCTCTCTCTCTCTCTCTCCATTTTTGCATATGATGTATAGTTTGATGTATTAATCTCTCTCACACGCCATAGCCGACGAGCACACACTGGAGATGGTATGAGGACCTGGAGCACCACCGGAGACGTCTTTATCTTCTCAAGTAGGTTTCTAAATTTTTTCACGCGTATGATTTATTTGCAAGTTAATCGCATGTTAGATATTAATCGTAGCAATTTATTAATCGTGGCTAGTTAAATGATAACCGTAGCAATTTATTCTTAATCTTTGGTAGTTAAATAGTAATCATAGCACTTTACTCTTAATCGTAGCTAATTAAATATTAATTGTAGCACTTTTGAAAATAATTGTATCACATTTTAATTTAATCGTATTAATTTTTATTTTAGTCGTAGCACTTCAGAAATTAATCGTATCAATTTATAATTTAATCGTAGCACCCTAAGTATTAATCGTAGCACTTAAGAAATTAATTGTATTAATTTATAATTGTAACGCCCCAATTTCACTTTAATAGAAAAAGGCACGTTATCCATGTTTTTCATTAATAAAAATATTTTACTTGAAATACAGCGGAAGTTTCTAAGCATAACTCGACATTTATTACATAAAATAAAGTAAAAAATAAATTAAATCATTAATTATGCTTGACTACTTGACCGCCATCATCACATCTTGTCCGCTACGCATCACTCGAGACAGCACCTGAAAAGATAAGTAGTTTTGGGGTGAGTACTACTGACTCAGTGGGGAGTGTCCAATTATCTAAACTATATAAAATTAAACGAGTAAGTGAGAATAGTAAAAATTGTTCAGTCCGTAGACCAAACCATATAACCCGTCGGCCCTGTCTCATTTAGCCCGGAGGCTCATTTTCATCTTTAGCCCGAAGGCCCTGTACTGTGCTGTGTCATCACATACTCGATAATAAAATATAGAGAGAATAATCAGGATAAGATCACGTAAAACCCACCTTGACCTTGACTTGGATATAGATTAATTAAGTCTGGTGCGCTTCCTATAAATTATTTATTGTAAATCAATACAATGCATAATAAAATAATGTAATAAAATTGTGCATTAAATTTATCTATGATGATGGATGCTTAAAACATAGTCAAATAATTCTATAATCCCATATTCTTTTATTAAAGCCAACTAACGAAAACAATACATACATATTTACAATATATACACACATTACATATATGTATATAAATGGAAACGTACAAACGTGCCCCCACATGTATTATATATATATATATATATACGTATCACATGCCTATATTATATATATACATATATATATATATCTATATCAAAACACTCAACACATATAACATTCATGCATATATACACGTGCCACACAACACCTTTATTATATATATATCACTCCCACAAACCTAATATATATATATACACGTATATAACTTATCAAACAAGTTTTTGAAAATAAAAACAAAAATAAAGTTAATACATGCTTCTGAGCCCAACTCTCGGCGGTCCCCCCAAATAATCAATCAAGCCCATTTCTTAAAAACAATTCTTGCTCATCAACTTTTATCTCGAACATTCGCAGACTCCCTCTCTCTCTCTACAGCGACTCTCATCAACAGGAAGAAAACTGGAACAAAATCTGCAATTAAATAAAGACTACGGCAACAGCCTCTCACTGACTCTGGAACCATAACATCGATGCATCATGACAACGCAAATGGCAGAGTCTCGAGCTGATGCTGCCGCCCTCTCATCGTTGATCCCCGACGACTCACCATACTCCCCCCGACACTCTCTAAATACCATGTTATGCAAACCCATGCATGAGAGAGAAGAGAAACAAATGAAAGAATTATACCTGAAATGCAACTCAAACGGAAAACTCGAGCGAATGAATTTTCTATTTTCTAGTCTCAGATATTTCTTTGTGTGTGGAAAAATAGAGAGGTAGAGTTCTCTATTTATAATGATAGATTAGGGTTTAGGTGTAGATTTTGTAGTTATCCCGAAAGTATCTTGGTAAAGATGAAAAGATAAACTTTGAGATTTTGAATTTTTAAGAGATCAACTTAAAAAAAACGTGGGAAAGAAGAAGAGAAGGGATAAAGAGAAAATAAATCAATTACTTACATTATGGCTTAAGGTTTGGGCTCCATGATAAAAACTATTTGGGCTTGAAATGACTTGGGTCCTAATTAATAAAATGGGCTAGAGAATAAAATTGTAACCCATTAAGCACTCCAAATAAAATAATAAATTCATGCTCATGAAATAACTATATTCTAAAATGAATTCATGCTTAGAAAAATCATATAAATTACTCAAACACGGCTTATTAGACTTAATCAATTAATATCACATAAATAATAAAAATGCTAAAAATAAATATTTTTAGGAAAAGAACGTAGCCATAAAAATAAATCGGGTCGCTACAATAATTTAATCATCGCACCCTAAGTATTAATCGTAGCACTTAAGAAATTAATCGTATAAATTTATAATTTAATCGTAGCACCTTAAGTATTAATCATGACACTTAAGAACTAATCGTAGATCTTTAGAAATTAGTCATAGCAATTTGTAAGAGTAAGTGTAACAATTTAAATTAATCGTAACAAGATATATATTAATCGTAGCTCTTTTCTATATAATCTTATCGTCAAAAGATTTAATCGTATAATTTTTGAATTTAATCGTAGAACTTTAAAATTAATCTTATATGAGTGGGATATGATTAATGACCTGCGATTAATTTTTGTGATTTAAATTTTCAATTTTGTAATTTTGCAATTAAATATTAGATATTTATCGGAAGAATCTATATTTAATCATTAAAAGTATTTATTTTAATTGCAATTTTGTAAATGTTATTAGATTGATTGGCTTAGACAGTCGCTGCAGTGGCTGAAGTCGACAGTCATAGTCTATGTCAAACCGGAGATAGTTGAGCATATCAGAGCCACATTACATGCGATAGGTGGTGATGACGATGTGTAGTTGTTTAGATCCGGATGCTTCGATTATTTTTTGGACTATAGGGGTGGTGACATTCAGAAGAAGGTGATTCATTCTTTGATGAGTCACGAGGTGTGTGTGTGTGTGTCGAATCGTACACTAGAGGGATGAAATGCATGGTTTCAGATTCATTGATCTCAACTGGGTTTCAGTCTGAGTGAGTATAACCTGGTGTCAGAGTTATAATTTGGCGCCTCGACATTTGATCTGAATGGCGCGCACGTTGTTCTATTAAGAGTCGTCTACAATCAATTATTTTAAGGGAAGCGCACAACCCTCCGTGAGATGGAGCTTAGGTTTACAGAGATGAGGATGACCAGAGACACTCCGGATTATGTGAAGGTTGCGAACATAGTATTCGTATACCGGATGATTTTATGCTTGGATCAAAACCGATACATAGATCCATGGGTGTGGGCTCTGGTAGAGGATATGGACATGTGAAATTCCTTTCCATGGAGGACATATTCTTACCATATGCTAATGCACTTCATCAGCCTCATGCCTATGACTCAAGCGGCTATGGGTGGGAAAGGCCACATGACGTATCATTTCCATGGGCTGATCTGGGCACTTCATATAATTTGTTTTAATTTTATTGTTCTAAATTAGTGATGTATAGTTAAATCAAGTCAAAAGTAATTGATCTATTAATTTATTTTACAGATGTAGGCTTGTGAGATGATACATGAGTTGGCCCGTGAGATTGGTGTGCATAGTGAACGGGCTACTATGCATCAATGTTTGAGGTGGACATTCAGGCACCCTACCAATGATGTATCCACCTTATTGCAGGGATCAGTATGTTTTTAGGTTTCTTTCTCTATTTATAATATCAAATCTATATTTATTAATTAATCTTAATGATATTACTAATTTCATGCAGTTACGGGTGGTTTCGTTGGTACCATCTCCGGAGGAGACGATGACTATGTATTACCGAAACATGCAGTTGGAGGGCGGTGCTCGGAGCATGAGATTTGTTTTCCCTAGAAAGGGGAACAAAAAGAAGATGCTTGCAAATATAGCATCATGTTGTTCCACCGAAGGTGCGGCCGTTGTGGGGCCATTAGCCCGAGGCACGAGAGTTGCTTGGAGACCACAGAAGGGTCCGTGAGTGAGCCACGCATTGAGAAACGAGTCAGATGATGAGATACCGGGTCTCTGGCCCTCCACTGACGAGACAGTAGAGCACAGAGGATATCCGAATCGTAGATTGAGCCCTCCTCGAGTATGGGGAATAAAGCGTTCGAAGAGAGATCAATCTTAGAGAAGTGGGGAGCACGAGAGGTCCAGACGAAGTGTGGGGGAGCCCTCAGAGAGTTTTACAGAGCGTTGGCTTCAGAGGGATGTGATGGAGGATATGATGTCCCGTATTCAGGAGGTTGTGGACCAGGCTGTTGAGAGGGTACTAGCTAGGCTGCGTAGAGAGCAGGGTCTGCTCCAAGCCACCACAGTGCTCGAGAGGGGGCTCGACGATCGCACACTCTTGCTCCGAGCCACCACAGTGCTCGACGATCATCCACTCCTGCTCCGAGCCACCATAGTGCTCGACGATCGCCCAATCCCGCTCATAGCCACCAGGACTCAGCTCGGAGCCACTACAATCCGACTCAGAGCCACCACAGCCCGACTTAGAGCCACTACAGTGCTCGACGATCGCCCATTCCTGGTCCGAGCCAGTATTGCCAGCACAGCCCATTCCACTGCATGAAAGTGACAGCACATCTGCCGCTGCCCCTAGATTCAACTCGACCATACAGTTGTTGAATGCTCAGGATGATCTGCATCTGACTAATTAAAAAATGCTATGTTTAATTAAAGAAATGCCACGATTAATTTTAAAAGAAGCTACGACTAATTAAAAAATGTTACAATTAATTAAAGAAACCCCACAATTAATTTTTTTTTTAAAAATCTACATCTAATTAAAAAATGTTATGATTAATTAAGAAGTTGCTACGGTTAATTAAAATCTACGATTAATTAAATAAATGGCACGATTAGTTTAAAAAAACTAAGATTAATTAAAGAAATGCTCTTAAACAAATGTTACAATTAATTAGATGCTACGATTATAACTTTTTCACCCACGATTAATATCATCAATGCTACGATTATTTCTTAACCTAATCTTAATTTAATCAAAGCTAGGATTTACTATAAATAAGACTACGATTAATATAGAAAAAGGCCGACATGCAAATCTCTCCCTCTCACATATTTTCCAATCATAATTCAACATAAAATATGCAATATAAACTAAATGATAAATATTTACATAATAATTTCATATAAAAGGGACATTTCAAAATGCACCTTTCAAAAATATAGAAAATTATTTGTCACTAATTTCTTCTCGATGAATCCTCTCACACACATATTGCACACGCCTTAATCGTAACATACGATTAAATTTAAAAATTAATCATATGCTACGATTAAATTTCACAATTAATCGTTGCTTTTAATGGTTACATTTTAGTCGTAGCTTTTTAATAATTTAATTTTTAATCATGGGATTAATTGTTTCTTTCTAATCATATAATTTTTAATCGTAGCATTTTAATAGTTACTTCTTAATCGTGTATTTTTTAAAAGATATTCATAGCATTTTTCATAAATAATCGTAGCATATAATTAACTTTAAAAATTAATCGTAGCATTTTTCATAAAAATCAAATTTTCCGGCATCTTCTTCTTGATCGTTTTCATCTTCACTATATCTTTGTTTGAGAAGTTTATGTTGTAGATCCCTACAACAAGACGGAACTTTTCTCTGTTTCCTTCAGCACCCTCCATAAAAAAATGTCGTTAAACAAAAGAAAAGAATGAGCAAATTTTGATGCGTCAACGAGTTTATCTTCTTTTCCGTCCATAAAAAAGGACATAAGCAGAAAGGAAAGAAAAGAGATCAAAATTAAAAACTTTGCGCAATCTCAATTACTTGACTCTTTTTTTCGTTAAAGAAAACAAATGCCGATCTTAGTGATATGGGATATTCATGGAAAGAATCTGAAAAATTAAAAATGTATCTCATTTTGTACCCGGGTGTTACAAAGATTAGAAAAACAAACAAAAAAAAGACCGATCTCATATATGATGGGGTGCGATCTTGGCATGCAACCGCCATGATCCATTCTTATTCTCTTAATTCTCTCTCATGATGGCACACATTAGAAAACCATTTTTCAAACTCATTGTTCACCTCCTTGCATCAATTGAAACTGTTTCCACTTTCTGAATTTCGAAATTATGCAACCAATTTGTGGTGGGATTTGTGGGCGGGAAATTATGTTCTCACGACTCTGTTTTAATATATTAGTATAGATACAGAAAGTAATTATAGACTTGTAGCAAAAATAAAATACAAAATATGAAATGAAAATATGTAAAGTAAAGAATATTAAGGATTATATCTTCATATGATGATGTAATATGCATTCCCCTTCAAACAAATTTTTATGCAGTTGCAGTTCCAATTGCGTATAGGATCAAAAAACTATCGATCTTATTTTGATTCCCTTCCTTCGCATCTGTCATTCTTGATCTCGATCAAACTGTCATAATGTAGAAGGATTCTAATGAACCAAAAAATCCCGTTTATAAATTATAATGGTTCTTATGCAGAAGATGGTTTGAGAATAGATATTCGATAATGCACGCCCCCGCGCGCGCGCGCACACACACACATATATATATATAAATCACACATAATCACACAAATTAAGAAAAATCAATATGTTGATAAATAAGAAAAAGCGTAATAGATGCGGTTAATTGTGAAACTAACAAATATCACACCACAAACACACATATATAATGGAAATTATAAGTTGACAAATCAGGAAAGTTAATGCATAATTGCGAAAGTTAATTAGGAAAGTTTGATGTAGATCTATTTATATTTTTCTTACAATAAAAAATAGTAAAACAAATATACTCGGAGCACAAGAAAAAAAAACAAAAGATAACTGGAATAAGACTACAATAAAACTATTTGTGCAATTGGTTGTACAATATACCTATTTATATAATTGGTGGAGCAATTGAACATGAATAATTATAAAATTAGCTGTCTAGTAACACTAAAGAGCCAATGGTTAATTCGGATAATCCATCAATTATAACTAAATGAAATAAAAGTAAACATGCTTAATCAATTAATAACATCAATCAACAAAAAATAATTTAATTCTATGAAACTGAATTCATGTATTATATTATATGATTAATATATAATTGAATTGCTATATAAAAAATCAACTTACTAGATGCGGCAAGTGTATTTAAACAGGAAAATATGCAATTACTATTAGGAGGACCATTGTGCTGCTATTATTATTATTATTATTATTATTATTATTATTATTATTATTATTATTATTATTAGCTAAATAAATTACCATGTTTATATTTTTTTTTACAAGTTAGACACCGTGTTTAAATCTAGTCAATTACAACACCACGTTTTAATTTGTATGGAATTAAATATCCCCAATTTTTCTGACGAGTTAAGTATGATGTATTTGGTCTAAAACCCACGTTGATAGCCACATCAACACACACATATAACAAACGACGTCGATTTTATTATTTTTCTCAATATATTTTCTATTTTAGAAATAAATAAGTATATAAAAAAGATTTTTTCAACAAAAAAAAAGAGCAAGCAACAAAAACGGCGTTGTTTTTTACACGTGTGTGTTGATGTGGCTACCAATGTGATTTTTAGGCCAAATATGTCATACTTAACTCGCCAAAAAAATGGAGATGTTTAATCACATACAAATTAAAACGTGGTGTTGTAATTGACTAGATTTAAACGTGATGTCTAATTTGCAAACGGGGGGAAACATGGTGATTTATTTGACAATTAACCCTTATTATTATTATTATTATTATTATTATTATTATTATTATTATTATTATTATTATTATATAAAGACTTTAAACTTTATTTATCGAATACTTCTAGACTCACGAGTTTTCTAAATTTAGATTTAAAATTAAATATTCATCAGTTAGTTTCTTTCAAAAATAAATCATTTTATTCACAAACGACAATATATGTATTAAAATTCATTCATTTCTTATAATAAATAGAGTTAATTGGACATTAATATACTTATTACTCATTAAAATATAAAAATTGTAAGTTTTTATCAAGTTAATAATATTATATTTTCAAACTAACTATTAGGAGGACCATTGTGCTGCTATTATTATTATTATTATTATTATTATTATTATTATTATTATTATTATTATTATTAGCTAAATAAATTACCATGTTTATATTTTTTTTTACAAGTTAGACACCGTGTTTAAATCTAGTCAATTACAACACCACGTTTTAATTTGTATGGAATTAAATATCCCCAATTTTTCTGACGAGTTAAGTATGATGTATTTGGTCTAAAACCCACGTTGATAGCCACATCAACACACACATGTAACAAACGACGTCGATTTTATTATTTTTCTCAATATATTTTCTATTTTAGAAATAAATAAGTATATAAAAAAGATTTTTTCAACAAAAAAAAAGAGCAAGCAACAAAAACGGCGTTGTTTTTTACACGTGTGTGTTGATGTGGCTACCAATGTGATTTTTAGGCCAAATATGTCATACTTAACTCGCCAAAAAAATGGAGATGTTTAATCACATACAAATTAAAACGTGGTGTTGTAATTGACTAGATTTAAACGTGATGTCTAATTTGCAAACGGGGGGAAACATGGTGATTTATTTGACAATTAACCCTTATTATTATTATTATTATTATTATTATTATTATTATTATTATTATATAAAGACTTTAAACTTTATTTATCGAATACTTCTAGACTCACGAGTTTTCTAAATTTAGATTTAAAATTAAATATTCATCAGTTAGTTTCTTTCAAAAATAAATCATTTTATTCACAAACGACAATATATGTATTAAAATTCATTCATTTCTTATAATAAATAGAGTTAATTGGACATTAATATACTTATTACTCATTAAAATATAAAAATTGTAAGTTTTTATCAAGTTAATAATATTATATTTTCAAACTAACTCAATTAATGAGCTTGCTTATGAGTTATGAGTCAATGAGTAGAGTAGTGTCAAGGTCAAATTTGACTCGTTTAGTTAACGAGCTTGTATCGAATTTGGATTCAAGCAACTCACAAATAGCTTGACTCACTTACAGATCTAGTTACATCATATTAACCAAGCTATGTACATCTTTTTTGCCCAAATATTGTAAAATGTCTCTAACACCTTTTGAAAAGTATCCCGATATTTGCAAAACTCTAATTTAATAGCCAATATTTCAACATATTTAAAAAATGTCCCAAATTTATCTATCCGACCACAGAAATCAAATGAGGTTGTGGAAGTCTTAACTCATCATTGTTAGTTGAATTTATATCCTGAAATACGGACAATCAGATGAAATTCTCATCACCTGATAGATGTACTTGAGACATTTTTATAAATATATTAAAATATTAGATATCAAATTACTATTACCTATGTATGTTGGGATATTTTTAAAAGCGCTCAAACGCTACGATATTTTATGATATTTCACCTTTGATTTTTTACAAACCTTAGTTCCTAATTTCATAGATAGTAGCTAGGGGTGGCACGGTAAAGTATATCTTACTTTTTTCCCCATATATTTACCTTACTTTACTTGTACGGTATGGAGAAAATCCATACCGTTACCTTACCTTAAGGTTCGGTATACCTTCCAACGGTATACCTTAAGTTCGGTATGAAACAAATGGCATACCTTTGCCGTACCTTTAGTTCGGTATACCTTACAGTCATCGGTATACCTTACTATATCGGTATACCTTACCGACATCGGTATACCTTATCATACCATTCTAGAATATATCATATATCTCATATATTTACTCAAAATATATGAAACACTCCTAATAACGATCAAAATTCAACAAAATAAAATAAATATCTTCATGTCACGATAATTAAAGTCCAATAAAATAAAATAGATATAATAATTTAAATTTAACACTCCAATACAACAATTAAAATAAAAACAACCAAGTGATATCCCAAGTCTCAACAAATATAAGAAATAAAAATAAACCGAGTCTATAATGTTTCCCAAAAACTAATACTGTAAATATTGTAAATTTATAAGTGGGTAAGTGAAATATACATTGATTTATAAGTATAACATAAGATTAATTATAAGTGTTAATTAATATTGTAAATTTACTAGAGATTTATAAATGTATAACATATTTACTAGTATTATATATCAATCATGTTTTTATAATTAATATAAATTGTATAAAAATATTATAAACTTACTAAATATTACAAATTTGAAATCTTTTACTTAGAAATCGTAAGAATTATTTACTAAGTATATACTAACAAAGAACACACTTAGCATTACAATGCATTAAGTATAACATAAGATTAATCATAAGTGTTAATATTGTAAATTTACTATAGATTTATAAATGTATAACATATTTACTAGATTAATTATAAGTGTTAGATATTTACATATATATCATATTTACTAAGTATTATATATCAAATATCTATAATTCACATATACATATATTTATATAATATCACAAAAATAACGGTATATACCGCACCCACGGTATATACCGTTACAATGGTATATGTCGAACTAACGGTATATACCGCACCTATGGTATATACCGGTACAATGGTATATGCCGAATTAACGGTATATACCTTAAAAATTTGGTATACCATCGGTATCGGTATACACCGGTATACCTCGGTTTTTAAGATTCTATACTGTTACCTTACCGAAAAATCTCGGTACGGTATCATACCTTACCGAAAATACCGGTATACCTTAAAGTTCGGTATTACGGTATTTTTTCCGGTACGATAAGTACGGTATAACGGTATTTTTTCTCAGCCCTAATAGTAGGTGGTCATAGAAGAGAAACATACTAGTACTATGATAATTTGAGGTGATTATGGAATTCAAATAAACCATCTTTTTTAATTATATAAACTCACTCACTATTCACTAATACTATACATACATAATTACGCATCACTTTAATAAAACAAAAAAATAATTTAGTGAAAATAAAAAAGAAGATGGGAATATGGAAAGCGGATTGTGCAACCCTTGGTGGAGAAGATACTGTGGGTAGGGGTGGTTGAGTGGAATGTGGAAAGAAGCAAAGAGAAACTTCGTCGCAATTTACCAAAATAACAAAGGAAATTGGCCAAATCTATACAACAACTATACAAGTTTTTTATGAGCGGCTGAATATTATTCTGTAACGGAATGAAAGTGGAGAGTTTCTTTTACAAACAAATCAAATATCTCACATCCAATAATCTTTTCCCCCAAGCAAAAGTTATGGTCATTTTCAAATTATATTAATAAATAAATGTAAATTAAACAAAAGAGAAATTATGAAAATATACCCCCTGTATATATATGAAAGATATCATAAATGTGAAGTTTTAACTTATTATAGGAAAGTTCACGTTATTATTTATTACAAAATTCCGGTCAATACTTGAACTAATTTTGAATTGAAAAAAATTATAAGCAGAAAATTAGTACTGTAGTAGAAAGAAATTAATAACGGCGTTAAATGTTCACCGTGAAGGTCGAAAATCAACGCCTAATACAAAAATCCAAGGCTAAAACCGCGTTGTCTTTCTTCTTCTCCAACCAAACTCAAACTTTCTCTCACTACTCACCGAAAAAAGCGAAGAATTATCATTTATCCTCTGCAGTTCTTCTCCATTCAATCACCGCGAAGCCCGTTAATCTCAGTCTAATTCCTCGCCGATTTTAATCTTTCGCCTCTTCCGAGGGCGCCGATCACCTCGGCAGCTCGGCTCTTGCTCTCTGGTAAGAAACCCCTTTTTCTTCTGGCCATTTTCTTCGGTGACACCAAGGCGCGGTTTTGATTAAAATCCCTGAAGCTTCAATCGTCAAAAGTTTGATTTTTCATTTGTCATGATTTGATTGAATGCCCAATCACGAATCCGTTTAGGGTTTGTGTGGTGTTTTCTGTGAAATCTGTGTAGTTTTAGGTGTCTGCATTTTGGGGGTTAGTATATGGTGTGAAGATGAACGCCGTGTATATGATGAATTGGTAAATAATTGTTCTTTAGGGTTTGGTAGGGTAGTTTCTTTTAGGATTTGGGGATTCTGAGCTGAGGGTGAGAAGAATATAGAAATGTCGGCTGCTGGATTGGTTTTGGTTCGTGAGGAGAGTATGACCTTTTTACCTCCTCTGTCGCCTGAACATAGTCAAGAGACGATTTTGTTATATGTGGATATGATGCCGGGCTCAATGAAACTCCCAATGCGGGTTTTGGGGTTTGATTCAATTGAATCGGTGAAACTCCGACTCCGGAGCTTTAAAGGGTTTTTACGTGGGAGCCCAAAGTTGGTCTATGGTGGTAGGGAATTGGCACGAAGCAATTCCCTGGTGCGGGACTATGGTTTGAGTGATGGAAATGTTCTGCATTTTATCCTTCCCCTGCCGAACCTTCAGCGTATTAATGTGAGGACATGTTCTGGGAAAGAGTTCACTTTTGATGTGGATAGGAGCCAAGATGTTGGTTATGTCAAGCGTGAAAAATTGGAGCTTGTTGAGGATCATGAGGTGTTGCTGAATGGCCAGCCGATTGAGGATCAAAGGCTGATAAATGATCTATCTAAGAATAATACAGATGCTGTGATTCATTTGTTTGTACGGAAAACTGCTAAAATTAGGGCGTCACCAGTGGGAAAGAACTTTGAGTTGTCCATCGTTGCACCACAGCAGAATGATGTGAGCAAATGTGATGTGGAAAAGGAAACAGGTTATGAAGGTGATTCAGAAAGTAAGCCCGATGTTTATGTGCCAAGGAAGCCCCCTGGAAGAGAAACTGTACTGGAGCCTGTAATTGTTAATCCAAAGATCGAATTGCCTCCGGAGATTTGCAATTTGATTAATGGTACTAGGAAAGGATTGGACCAGGGGAACTATCCAATTAGGTCGTTGGAGGGTACTGGGGGTGTGTATTTTATGCTCGATTCTTCAGGAACTAAATATTTATCCATTTTTAAGCCAGCTGACGAGGAGCCTATGGCTGTGAATAACCCTCGAGGGCTGCCTTTATCGGAGGATGGAGAAGGGTTAAAAAAGGGGACGAGAGTTGGAGAGGGTGCAATCAGGGAGTGTGCTGTCTTCTTACTTGATCATCCAAAGAGTGGTAGGCGCTCTCTCTCTGGTGAGGTTAGGGGCTTCGCTGGTGTTCCTCCAACTGTTTATGTGAATTGCCTACACGGAGGTTTTAATCATCCTGGAGGTGTGTCTGTGAAGACTGGTTCATTGCAAATGTTCATGGAGAACAATGGAAGTTGTGAAGATATGGGGCCTGGTGCCTTCCCTGTTGAGGAAGTTCATAAGATTGCAGTGTTGGATATGAGGATGGCCAATGCCGATAGACATGCTGGAAATATATTAGTTAGTAAAGGTGAAGATGGTCGAACTGTGCTTATCCCGATTGATCATGGGTACTGCTTGGCATATAGTGTAAGTCTCATCTACCTTTGATTACCACTTTTTATATAGTGGTTTTGCTTGTTTTCGTCTAGTACAGATAACTTTGTTCGTTTTTTCTCACTCATGCTGATAGCCTCCAATTTTCTGTAAAAATGTCAAATTTTTGTGTTTCATTCATTTAATTTGGTTATTAGATTGTTTAAGCTGAGAAAATCTTGATTGCATAATGGGCATTACTCTAATGGTAGAGGCAGTGAACATCATAACCGATAACCCCACCCCCATTTGTATAATGCCAGGAATAGGTCCAAGAGAGAGCGATTTTCATTTATTGATGATATGCTGATAAATACAAAACTGATTGGCTTTCTATTATATCCTTGCAATCTCACTTCCGGCCTATCCTTGTAGTTTGAAGATTGCACGTTCGACTGGCTTTACTGGCCTCAAGCACGCCAGCCTTTTAGGCCCGACACCCTTGAATACATAAGGATGATGGACGCAGAAAAGGACATCGCCTTGCTCAAGTTCTACGGGTGGGAGCTACCAATTGAATGTGCTCGTGTGCTGCATATCTCCACTATGCTTCTGAAGAAAGGTGCAGAGAAAGGGATGACCCCATTTATTATAGGCAACATGATGTGCAGGGAAACAGTGAGGAAGAAATCCTTGGTTGAGGAGATAGTGGAAGAAGCTCTCGATTCTGTGCTCCCTTGCTCGAGTGAAGCTGGCTTCCTCGACTCTGTTTCGAGCATCATGGATCGTCGTCTTGAGGAATTGAGCTAACCCAGTTCTACTAGAAAAGATACGTATCTAACTGTGTATATGTACACAGCTTTTCGTACATATGCACTTAGTGTTGGTTGTGAATGTCAATTCGTTCAAATTCTCAGTCTCTTCACCTGATTATTTTTATTTCTCCATTTCTCCAATCCTTATCAGTTGGATGATGATTTCAAGGGCTTTCTTTTCTGGTTGGAACCAACATGTTTGATTCTCTTTACAATGCTGAATATACGATCATCGTTTGTATTTAAGTTTCGTTCACCTAAATCATGAAATAAATTTCTACCCTAAAATCAAATTTTGCCCGTTCCAAATATATATGTGCATATAATGTATGACATCTCAACCAATTTAGAAAGAAGGGGCGGTTATGCGATGGAGAAAATATTATTTTTAAGAAAATGACTTCACGCCCAATTCACTTTAAGCACAATCATACCTCACTTCTCACTCACTCAAATCCTTATCATTAACCTTAAAAACCACCATCTCCGCCGCCATCACCGCCGCTCTCCTAAACCCCTTCACCGGAAACTCGCATAGAATTCAAGATTCTCACCAAAAGCAACAAAAAGAATGACGTGGCTAAATCCTATCATTGCTTTCTTTCTTTCTTTTCTTGATAAAAAGTAATAGTAATGAACATAAAAATACTTGATTCCAAAACCCACTAACAAAGTAACTATCTCCTTTTCCTTTCCCCTCTCTCTCTCTCTCTCTAGTCTCTACTGCTCAAGAGAGATGAATGAACCTCAAAATACCCATCACGGATCTAATAATCATCATCCTTACCCCTACAGTAGCAAATCCAGGAGTGGCCGGACTAACCTAGCATCATGCGCCGTCGCCACGGTATTTCTACTGGCCATCTCCGCCGCTGCAGTAGCCGTCTACTTCTTCCTTTTCAAGCCAAAAGCTCCTGTTATCGCCGTGAATGCCGTTCAGTTCCCGACATTCTCCGTCTCCAATGGCACGGTCGACTTCGAATTCTTCCAGTTCGTCACCGTTACCAACCCTAACCGCGACGAGTTCTCACACTATGACAGCTCTCTGCAGGTGGTCTACTCCGGCGAGCCGGTCGGGGTCGTCTTCATCCCCGCCGGGAGAATCAGCGGTAGGGGAAGGCAGAAAATGTCCGCGAAGATCGATTTGCAGAAGTATCCGCTTCCGACGCCAGCGAGGGCTGCGATCGGTGGAGAAGAGGCCGTGGGCGGTGCGGTGGCGGGAGGGACCATGGAGATAGAGACGCGGATGAAGCTAAGGGGGAGGGTTAGGGTGTTGAAGGTGTTCATGCACCGGGTGGAGAGTAGAGTGAAATGCGGGGTTACGATTGAGGTCACGCGCGGGACTGTTTTGGGGGTCCGCTGCTGACGTCACTTCTTTGCCGTTTTCCGAAGGGAAACTACCTTACAAAATTTACCCCCCAAAACAAATTCTGCTGCTTGCCTTTATTATTTAGTACGTCAGAAATATATATATATATATATATATATAGAGAGAGAGAGAGAGAGAGAGAGAGAGAGAGATGTCCATATATATCACTATAAAATATTGCATTCGGATTGATTTATGACATTCAGATTACATTTCTTAAGCGCAACAAAACAATTGTGCTCCATTTCAATCTCTAGTGTTTTCTTTTTCCTTTTTTTTTTTAATCCTAAAAAATTTACTTAATGAAAGGATTATTTTAACGTGAGTTTTGTACATCTTTGTTTCTTCTCTATTGCTCAAAATAGACTATCTTATTACAAATTATTTGAACATTCTGCATTAGATGCATCCCAACTCTAGAGAGAGAGAGAGAGAGAGAGACTCGATAACAAAATTGGCAAGGCAGCCTATGTAGAAGAAAGACATTCATTATTTGTCATCTCTCCTCAAGAATGACTGAGATCGTAAGATGTGAATTATAAAATTATAATCTCTCTCTCTCTCTCTCTCTCTCTCTCTCTCTAAAGCACTGCCAAGGTACAAGACTAATTTGTGGTTGGTGCCTGATGATGACCAGTGTAATAAGTGAAAGATACCTTGATCAGACTGAAGCAGTAGCTTCAAGGCTTGATTCGCCTCTTTGGTTTTCGCTTTGACCTCTTCCTGCGACAAAGGTGCAATGCAGAAGACTAGATAAGAGAAAGTTGCAAAGGCCGTGTTTGAGGAAAGCCTAACAAGAATCAAGGCTCAAATTTACCTCTTGGTTGGTTTGGTGACGCCAAACACCCCCTTCATCAACCCATTTACATCCACGGAACGCTCCTTGGTGATCCTATCGTGGTATATCTTACTTCCTATCTCTGCTATCGACTCTTCTACTTCTTCCATTGTTTGGTCCACGTTGAGCTGCAGTTGGCCTTTCCTGATAACAGTCACGCTGAACCCGTTTGCTTTGGCTTCGCGGAAAGCATCCTGCCAAGACAAGTGGGCAAAATTATGTGAACAAGGGTATTAGACACACAAAAAGACAGCTTTCATAAGCAGTTCAATCCGTTCCGACCTCCAAATGCCAAACATTCTTACAGGACATTTCTTAATGCAAGCTAAGTCAATGTGGCAATACTTACTCGGACACAAATTCTAGCTGCGGTGACGAACCATTGACAACTATTAACTAACCCGCATCAAGAATGATATCCGCAAACACCAATATTGAGTTTTTGTGTTTCCTTGATGCGAATAAGCATCGAGGTATATAAATTTCATCAAACATTAATAAGTAAAAATGTATATAAACACATTTCAAAAGATGAAGCATCGTAAATTCGTGGATTACCTTGGGTGGTCTAGCAACAACAAAAGCATTTCCATTTCCAAGCACTTCCATCTTAGCTTGTATAATGTAGCAAAGATTCTTGCAGTCACCAGCATCCTCGAAAGCAATCACATGATATTGCTTAGGATCCAGTTCTAGATCAGCCGCCATCTCCAATGAATAGAAACCAACTCTCTGCTCCCCATCCTCAACAGTGTACAATTCAATGCACTGATAAACACATAATTCAAAGAAGAATGTTATTAAGAAATCATTTAGGGACATAGCAGCGGAGTTAAAAGTTATTCTCAATAAACAATGTTGAGGGTTTATCATATGCAACACAGCAACAGAACAGAACACTAGCCAATACCATAAGCAACAGGATGACACTTGCCTATATTTATATCAAAATGTTTGGATTAATAAAAAGGCGAAGAAATTGCTTACCAGTACATGGGGAAGATCTAGCCACCACAGGTAATCTTCTTCCTTTTCTTCTGCATATTCACGATACTTGCTCACAACGGCTTGGGGCCCATAAAGATCCATTTCCCTTCTCACCTTATTGAGTTTTTGTTTAATGAATCCCTTTTCAGGGAGTCTTTCCATCAGCTCAGCCGCTTCTTTTACTTCTTTCTCTGTGATCCATCTGTCCAAATCCTTTCCCATGTCCCTCATTGTAGCTTTGATATCCGGGTCTGTTTCTGCATTATAAGACTCAAGGAATCCTTCAGACCATTTCTTCGTGTGCTGCCAAAACTCCTTTCCTGATCTTTTACCTGTCCTAACAGAACCGTCACTACTTTCTATGATAGTCTTTGAAGATGCTAAATTATCTTTCTGAATTTCTTTCCTTGAATCAGAGTCATCTGCTGCTGCAGTACCATTCTCAAAGGAATAAAGTTTTTCTGATTTATCAACAGCTTCTTTTGCAGTTTTCCTCGAGAGAAATGAGTTCTTGAGGCTTTCAGCAACAAAACCCTTTCTTTGTTCCTTGAAGTTGTTAAGGAATTCGGGATTCGTTTCTGCAGGTGGGACTTTCCACCGAGGTACGATTTTCTCTGGAGGATCATACAAGCTAATGCCATCTGCAGTAAAAGTAAGGAGCAACATTAACGTAAATATCTGCAACACTTGACAGTATATAATTTGCCACAAAACAGAATGGATAGTCAAAAAAGCTCTTGAACTCATATTTTATAAAAGAACATATCAAGAGCTAAATCTAAGCCACTCCAATAGATATATAGGCAGATTTTAAACTCCTCATTCAATATGGTTAGCAACAAAAATGAATTGGTCTTTATATTCCAAAGGAAGTAATATATAATACATATCTTTTACCTGCTCCATAATCAAGGTTCTCTATGTTTGAATGAAAATATTCATGCAACTGCAGCAGCTTTTTATTCTCTTGTTCAACTTTCTTCTCAAGGCCACTAAAGAAGGTGCGTTTATCTTCTTCATCCATAAGATGAAATGGATCTCTTCCAGACAGCTCATTATCCCTTACTTTGAATACAATCTTCCTAAGCCTTTCATTTTTCATCCATTCAAGTTCATTTTCGGCATCATCAGACTTAAGCTGTGCCAAATCAACTTCTGAACCTAATTCTTGACTTGCCTTCTCCCTTGCAAGATGATAACTATCTCTGAAGCCAACTCCAATCTTCTCTACAATGGGCTCAAATTCATGGAAATTCTTCTCTATCCAGTTTTCCTTATTTACTGATTTAGCTAGCTCTGCAGTTCTATCCTTAGCTTCATTAGTAGCAGCAACTACAGGCTCTTGAAGACCTATCGGTGTTTCATTCTTTGTAGTACCTTCAGATTTATGATTCTTGAGCTCAGTAGGCACTTTTTCTGTCTGGAGTTGGCCTCCAGTATAAATTTCAGTAGATTTAGAATTTTGTAGGTCACCCAGAATAGATGATGTATCACTTTTGCTATTACAATTCTGGCTTGTCTGGATATCTATTTCTTGTTTCCTAGGGATGTTATCTGTGGGAATTTCAGAACCATTGTTACTGATACCATCTTCATGACCTGATGATATTCTGGATGTTTCTGAATCATTTAGGCTATCCTTATTTCCTTCTGCAGCCTCATTAACCCTGCCGTAATCTTCAGATGGGTATGAAAAGTCTTCTTTTCCACTTGTAGGGGGAGGCTCATACACTTTTTCAGTTAAATCCACTATCTGGCTTGAGCTACCAAATGTTACATTTGCAGTGGGTAACCAACTAGAACTATCACAGTGTTCATCGTTCCCAACGTCATCTTTTTGGTTCACCTCCATTATGTGATGCTTCGTTGAAAGGTACTCCCTTGCTTCCTTGGCTGATTTTATGATGTTTAGCTTTTTTCTCGGAGAATTTTTATGGTTCTGTGATTGCAAGCCTGGACCATCCGAATGTAGGTTCTCTTCGGTTAAGTCTGAGTATGCTGGAACCACTTTCTCGTTGCTTACTGAAGATCTCAAGCTTTTAGTACCATTGTGGATGATATTGAACTGTCTCTCGCATTTTTCATCTGGAGCTCCATTAGTGGACAGTCCAATATCATCGTTTGTGTCAGTGGGTGACATATATTCTCCAGTTTCATCAGAATCTTTATCATATACCTCCTTCTGACTAGGAAGTTCATTTCCTGGAGCTGCATTGTGGCTTGAGAACTTTTGCAGAGAACCTTTTCGTTCAGTTTCTCGTGCATCCCTAGCCATTGCCCTGATTTCTTTAATTTTGCCCTGAAGTTCACTTTCTGGAGTAGCATGCTCGACCATCCCCAGTTGATTATTTGATCCCTTAGCCTTAATAATGCTATTAACAAGTACTTCTTTATCAAGCTGAGGCCTCTTGAAAGATACACCTTTAGGCTCTGCCTGATCTTGCATTACTTCCACACTACCTTTCACCATCTTCTCTTCCTCCTTTCTTGTTTTCATTTTCCTCCGCAGCATCTCCTTCTCCAACGATGTATATTCCTTACTATCATTCCCAACAGTCAGCAGCCTTCTAATTGCCCAAATCACAGAGAAACCACAAAATACCAAGACTCCAACTCTTGAC
Organism: Perilla frutescens; assembly: GCA_026008535.1. Classification (NCBI taxonomy): domain Eukaryota; kingdom Viridiplantae; phylum Streptophyta; class Magnoliopsida; order Lamiales; family Lamiaceae; genus Perilla; species Perilla frutescens. The sequence goes on along the minus strand of BRKX01000002.1, from coordinate 37,608,353 downwards.
ATACTTGGAAATGAAACTGGCTTCAGCGTGACATTGCGAATTGCTTCCCTAACATGTGATTCCTCAGCATCAGATTGCAGAAACTTAGCCACTGAACTATGCTTCGGAATCACATTACTCCCCTTCTCCATTTCTCTTGCCATGTCTTTTGCAAAAGACATCTTGAAATTAACTTCAGCCAGGTCCTCAGTTTCATCTTCCAACTGAGGATCAACTCGACTTCGTCTCACAATCTCATCCTCATTCACCACTACTCGTTCCACCTTACCTTCAGCATCCTGAAAAACAGTAAATATAGGACCAGTTCCAATGCCCCAAAATTCCGAATCTTTCTTATACTGCTCAACCCAACTCTCCAACTTGTTCCACATGATAGATTCGCCGATTTTCTTTTTCCTCAACTCATTTTCTGATTCTTTCACACCCGCTTTGTGACTAAAATTATCATCAATATTCTTGCTATCTTCAATGTTATTATCAAATGACTCATCGTTAACACTACTACTTTTCTCGAGATTCAAGGTTCTTTCACTAGAACTATCAAAATTTGACACATGATCATCAAATTCATGGGCTAGGTTTTCACTCACCTGCTGCTGCCGTTGTAGTTGAGTGAGTTTCTTCCTCAGATAATTCTGGCGGCTACAAGTTCTGCCAAAATTAGCTGAAATCTGAAATTTTCTCGAAGGAATCGAGCGGAATAAATATAGCGAAAACGAGGGTGGAGAAGGGGGTCTCTTCGAGTTTGGTATGGTTAGCGTTGATGGAATCCTCCTGGTTTTCCATGTGAGGAACGGAATTGCTGGAAAAACTTGAGGATTAATTGAGATTCTGGAGCTTACAAACTCCATGAGTATATGATCCTAATTCTTCATATGGAGAGAGAGAGAGAGAGATTGGGCGGGGTTCAACGGCTTCGATGCTGATAAACCCACGGAGAAGAGTGGACGGTGGCAACTGAGAATTAGGCAGTGTGATTTTTGTAATCTAAATTTCTAATTTTATTCAATTTTAACTTCATTTTACATCAATCAAAAGGGTATTGTTACATACATTCCAACTTTTTCTTTATACACTCACAATAAATTAATTGAAAATTAATTATTTATAATTTTACTTAAATACCATACTAAATAATCTAATAAATTAATAACTGTAAATTAAAAAAAATTAAACCAATAATCATAAATTTTGAAAAAATAATACATAATATATTAATATATCAAAAAGATTTAAAGGTTGATGTCTATACATGATGAAAAACATTATTTCTTCTTCCAAATCCTAACCATCTCAAAAGTTTCCAAAATCCATTTTGATTGAGTTTTTTTTTATAGAATTCAACTATGGAGCACAAAAAAGTGAAGAAACGGACAATGTAAATGATTTGCCATATATTTTTATGATTATTTAGGCAATTTTTTTGATCTTAGAGTAGTGTTCGTCGCAGCTAAGTCAAAAAACACAGTCTGAAATCCGTCACAGGCGGTCGAAAATATGTTGAACATATGATCATGCGTCAAAAATATGTTTCTGAACAAGAAGGTTTTTTCAAAAATAAATTTCGAAAAACTTCATAATGGGTCATAAATTATATTCTGAAATCACCAGCGTAGGTCATAAATTATTTTTTAATATTTACCAGAAAAGTTCAAAAATCTATTTCTGACCCTATTACATTCACATATTTTAAAATCTAACAGTTTGTCACTGGTTTTCTAGGTAACAGAGAGAAGTGTTGATGGCCCAATGTATGAGTTAGCTCCTGATTACCGAGATATATTCCACACTATGGAGTGATTTTGTTCTCAAAAAATCTTGATTAATTGGGTTCATGAGAGAGCTCTTTCACTTTGGATGGCAGGTATCTAACTACATTTTTGACATTGAGGATTTGAGGTCTCTAGTTCCACCAAATCCTAAATTATGTGCATAGCATTGGTTAAGTCATTAGGAACTAAAAAATTAAATCATTTTGTTCGAGTGTTTATCAGCGTTGATACAAAATTATGTAATTATCTATTAGAAACTAAAATATCTTTGCTTTGTGAGTATTCTTAAATTTGGGCCACCCACTACCCCATATATCATGCCTGTGGAAGGATCACCACGATGAATGTGTTGCTGAATGAGAAACATTCAATCTATAATAATTGTAATACATCTTAGATGTCTAATTGTATATGTTTCATGTATGGATCATTTTATTCCGATGCGTTTTTATTTTGTGAACAAGATTCTAGTTTAGATCCTCCTGGTTGAAAATTATTTCTGAATTTTAACCATAAGGGTCAAAAAACTACATATGAGATCTTATTCTATAGGTCGAAAAATAATTTTCGAAATCATTAAGAAAAGCCGAAAAACTATATATGAGATCTTACTTTATAAGTCGAAACATAACACATCAAAACAACTAACAGAATATATAGTTAGAAACTTAGAATCAATACGTTAAAACATCCAACAAAGTATCAATATGTAGATAGAATCATACATTTACATCAAAACAAGTAGAAATTTTCAAGTATTGAAAAATCCACTACAAAATAGAAATAATACTATAAAATCATCTAAGTCGGCTAGATGACTCGCCGTGCTGATAGGAAGGTGTAACACAATTTTTATATTTAATTTGGTAAAACACAAAATAGTGTACGATTCAGATGATTTTCGGATCAAAATATATTTATACGGACCCAATCTCTATTTTTCTTATGATTCCTCTCTTCAAAACTTGATTGTCAAACGGTTTTTGAAATCTTCAGAGTAAATTTGTCTCTTTGATTTTCTCAGACTTGTTGTTTGAACTTGATCTTTGAAATTTTCGGGGAAGATTTATATCCTCGATCTTCTTTGACTTGGTCTTTGGACTTGATTATGTTAATTCGGAGGGCCGACACCTTATTTTCGGATCAAAAGCCAACTTTGGGTTGAATTTGATGAAGAACGCCTTGGACTGTCTTGCTTATGGATCAAACGCCATCTTCGGGATGAATTTGGTGAAGAACGCTTTGAATATTTGGGAGAATTTCACTTATGGAATTTCTTCTCAAATTCTTGAACTCTTTAAATGACTTCTGGTGTGATTTTCAACTGATATGGAGACCCCTATTTATAGTTGTAGGGGGAGAGATCTAAGGCTAACGTGGCACTATGTCGTTGGCTGTTGGAAATTGATATATATCTTTTTGAAAGATATTTACTTGTTGTCAAAGACTCTTGATATTTATCATATAATAATATTTTTATTATTTAAATATTTTATCTAATTTTGAATTTAATAAGATTCCAAAACTAAATAAACATATATAAAAATCAATAAAAATATTATATATACTATTTATTTTTTTGTTATCTACAAAAGGCTAACTCGCCATTAGCTCCTCATAAATTTCTTCAACCTGCCTCAATGCAAACTCAGGAGAAAAGTTTCCAACTCTCCACCGAGACAACACATGATGAAGATAAATCTAATGCAGTTCAAATAACATGTGTATGATCACCATAACATATTCAAGTAACTTCAATGTTAGAACAATTATTGGGGTTTTGTACTCGAAGATAAGAAATTTGATGATACCATTGGAGATACTCCGGCACAAACTGCCAAGCAAAGTGAGCCACTCTTCCTTGACGTTCTAGAGACAGCTTATGACTAGCCCACTCTTCAAGTGTGTTTTGATATCTAGCATAGCACATCAAAAAATATTTTTCAAAATCAAATATAGCATATCAGAAAATATTGTTTAATATCATATCAGAGAACATTTTTTTAATTCGAGTGTATCATATCATAAAACATTATTCAAATTCAATCGGATAATACCAAAAAATATTTTGTGAAATCAAGTAGAAGATCAGACAGTAAGGTAGAGCATAGCAGAAAATAATTTTTGATATCATGTGTAGTATATCAGAAAACATTTTTTAAAATCAAACATCAACAATAGAGCAAGTAGAACTTATCAGAAAGCAAATAAGCTTATCAGAAAAAATGATTTTCGACCAAAGCATCTTCCATCAACAAAAATCAGTTTGATGACCTAAATTTTTCAGAAATGAAGAACGAAGAACGAACACCATTTCTTCACAAAGTAAAAATCTTCAAATAATTGGAACAAAGAATGAAGAACCGAATAATTTTAACAACAAAACTACATCTGATTTAGAAAAAATATTATCACACAACAATAAAAATCGAAAAAATCAACATTTCTCCATTATTTTCCACACAATCAAAATGAAAAATAAAACTTACAAGCAACCTCCATGAAGTTCGATTTAAGTTGGGTCGAAGAATGATCTCTTCGAAGATCAGCTCCCCATTCAATTTAGACATCCTCAACGTGATATATGTGTTTGCAAAATATATTTTGACTTTCTCTTTTAATTTTGTTTCTTATTTTAAATTAATAATATTGTTAAAATTATTTTTTAGGATGAATGGTAAAACTGAAAAATTTTGTCGTGTGGAAATTAAAAATAGAAAATAAAATAAAATATTATATAGTGTGAAAAAAAATTATAGTATGTAAATCGTAGTGTCTTTAGCAACGCACCAATCAAAATTCTATAAGAATCACATTCCGACTACCTTCTTAGTGATCTTAATGAACTAAAATAAAAAAATGAAAATAATTAGAAATAAATATTTATTTGACCCTTCAATCTGGAAGCTTTTTACACATTAAATCCTCAAATTCTCATTTATTCTTTTTATTTAGACAAAAACATTTTTTCATAATTTTCGATTTGCGGGTATGCTGCCTAAATCTACATTTCTACAAATATGATTATGACGAGTGTTGCGTTTTTATTTTTATGTACTCAAATATCCCTTTGTCTATAGACAGACGACGCATTTATCCATATAATTTGAAAATGAAAACGACACCATTCCGATTTCGCCTCCTAAAATCCGATATTTGAATATTGCAAACATGAGATGAAATACTTCTTACAACATCACATCACATTACACTTGAAGATTAATTGTCGTGACACATTTCAGATTTTTGAAAAATAGGGGAAAACCCAAAAACAAATGAAGCAGCATTAGCTGCAGAAATTGGGTATGCAAGCTCCACCATCTGGGTTCTGTTGTTCCTTCCATATTCTCCCCGTTACGCGAAGCTTAAGCTCTTTCCTGTCTCCTCCTGAGAAAAACAGCGCCATGTTTCGCTGTATAATTAGGCCGTCGTGGCTGTCTCGGACCTTCCTGTGACTGTCTCTCACGCTCCGAGGGGTTCCCTCCCATATAAGTTTCCGACCATTGCCCCCAACCTCCAAACTGTAGCTGTAGTTACGCGCATCCATCTCGTCTCCCATGAATCGGAGGAAAGCCATATAAACAGGGGCCATGCCCAGCTGGAAAGCTTCGAAATGTAGGCAAAAATACTGCCCGAAGCAATGGAAAACCTGTATTGGGACAGATTTCCATCAGCAAGTAACAAAGCTTGTGTCGTTGATTTCTAAGAATATCGACAAGAAGCTACAAAGAAGAGAACTCCTCTACCAACCTTATTATTATTCGACATATTTACTTTACTATCATTTGAAATCTAAATATTATGTTAAGATCTAATCTTGATATCAAACTAGACTTTAGATGAGTTCACTAGCATCATTCAATAACAACTTTCATGATATAAGCTAAGACGAGAATTGTAATCTGCACAAATTTGAGCCCAGTAACCGAGCTCTAAGCATCATTTCAAAAACAAGATTAATTTTTTAGGCCACAATCACTGAACAGAAATACTCACAGTTAGCATCCATGTGGCATTCTCTACATCCCGAGGATTTGATTTAACATAACGATGATTGAATGTGCATCCAGAATGCATATCCACTTTGTGATCATCTCGCAAATGAGCTACTAGGTATGGAATATCCCCAACAACGGAGCACTCTGATCCAGCATAGGGGCAGGTGTAAGGCCTAAAATTGCAAGCAGCCTCGTGTTTCAACTTACTATAGTAAGGAAAGATCTCGGGGCACCCAAGGGAGGAATACTTGCAAGGAAGTTCAAGTGATTCAGCAACCTTTTCCAGCGCCAAACATCTTATATCACCAAGCTCCTGCCTACAAGTCGGACATTTGTTATGAACCCTTATTTTACATGTCGAACAGATGGTATGACCGTTGTGACACTGCAGGAACCGGGTTTGCATTAGGACAAGCAAACAACTAAGTATAATCAACACAATATTGAGCATGCCTATAACAACAGGATCGATTCAGTTGAAGGCAATTTATCATAAAATTGAGCTGCAAGGCCCAAACATTCAAGTGAGTTTTCATCCATAAATACGCCAGCTTAGGAGCTCAAAGACCAAATGCTAATTCTCAAAAGATCAATATGCTCAAAGTTAATCCGTAGTAAATCTGCCTGCCAGTGTTCTATCATAGCAGAGGCAATTATATAACGTGCCTCAAGTTGGGCGGGATGCCCTCAACATACCTTTCATTGGTCTTTTTACTATCTAAAATTTGATCTCGGTCTCGTCTTCCTGGACCCAAAATCATACATTTCCAGAAAAATCCAGAAAGGTTTGGCTGGCAGATCAGTATAAACCCAAGTTTTGAAAGAAATTTCCCGACTACTAAACCTATTATTTTCTATCTTCCCAAACAAAATTAAGGTAGAAAGAAAGAAGGTTAAATGCCAATTCTGAATCAATTAGTCAGCAACAAAATATCAGTGATAAATTTCCAATCTTTGCAGGAATTTAACCAAATCGAAAAATAAAACAAAATAACATAAGAGGACAATTTGGTGAACCCTAACAAACCAATACATCCCAAATCCGAGTTAGTCCTAGAAGGGACTAGAAAACAAGGATCGGATTTCATTATTTCTCAAAAATTGCAGCAATTTCCACAAATTTCAATCATCAACACAATCCCACAACAAAACAAACCCATCATGAGGGAAAATAGAAATCCATTTCCACATAATATAAGATATTGTTGAATCGTCAGAAAGAGAAGCAAGAAAAAACTAAGGGGAGAGATAAACCTGATGGATTGGAGGGTACATAGAATTGGTGCAGACAGGGCATTCTAGAAGCTCATGAACACTTGTAGCCGGATTAATGACCATCCCATTTAGATTATTGCTGCTGATATTAGTGTGGGGTGGCTTTGAAGATGAAAACTGAGAAAAGGGGTTTGGGTGAGAGATCTCATCTTCATCGATTATTTCATCAGTGGATGATATGCATTCAATGCTAGATTCCATTCTTTAAATCCTTTACTTCTTTGCTCAGATCAAATTTACTTCTTTGCTCAGATCAAATGGCTCTGATCATTTGTAGAAGTTGGGGGGTGAAAGTGCGAGGAATTCCTTGACCCCCTTTTGGTTATTTTTGATTGTGAATTTCTCAGGATTTTTGTTGGAAGGGAAACAGGAGAAAATCGAGGAGCCGAGGGTTCTCAAATGAAGGTACCTTTCTTCAAGGAGCCTTCTCTTTTCTTATTTGATTTCTTTTAATTTTTGTTTTTGTGTGTGTGTGTGTGTGTGTGAGAGAGAGAGAGAGAGAGAGTAGGGTAGTTTAAGCAATAATTGTTCTTCTTTTCCTTTTACTTTTTGGTCAGAGAAAATTTTGCAAATAAAAGAATAATAATGACTTTCCTTCTATTTGAAAATTAGGGTTTCTTTAGTAAGTGAAATTTATATCCATTATTTATAAATATTACTCCCTCAGTGTCATTTTAGTTAATTTTATTTCAAAAAAAAAAGTGTCATTCTGCATATTCAAGACAAAAAATTCACATTTTTCACACATTCACCCAATTTAATGCATTCATACATTTGTATTTAACTCATTTAATGTATTCACACAAGGATGTATTAGGTAACTCAATTAATTTATTAATCTGTGTGCATTCATTCAAAATAATATTTAATTAGAAACGGGGGAGTAATACATATATATTTTTTAAATTGACTACAATATTATACTTGGTTTATTTTGTGCATTTACAATACCAAAAATAGAGGAATTATTATTTATTATTTATTTTTTTGGTTAGAAGTAGAGAAGTGGTAGATCTTGAATTTGAGAAGATAAATTATTACTTGTATACGATATTTACCGAAACTGTAACTACAAAATTTTGAAAATTCCAAGATCATAAATAGACAACTCGAAACGATTAACATTGAATGTAACTGATTAGATTGGTGGATGTTGAAAACAAAATGGGACAAAAATGGGCACTGTTTTGGGGTTGGGGAGCTCATAAATGAAAGCCTTCATTTTGTGAACTAACCCTCCTCCTTCATTATAAATATTTGAATTCTGAATTGGTAGGTACATTTTTGCATTGCATGTCTCAAATATTAGTTGCACGACTTTTTTGTTATTTCTCTACCATCTTCCCATAATAAATATGTTTGTCAGATATGAAAGATGTTCCTCAATACGGACAACTAAATGAGTTTTTTTCTTTCTTCTTTTTACGATGAGGTTAACATGACTTGTGCCTTTTAGTTACACATGTACATCACCCATCACTGCATCATCCCAATAGACTGTTTTTTTTTTCTTTTTCCTTCTTATAATCTAGTTGTCTAAGTGTCGTCTGATTGAGTTATGAGAACTAATAATTTATTGTTGGAATTCTAAATGTGTTTGCAGTTTATTCAAAGTTAATACAAATATCTCGGATTCAATCACTACCAATCTGAGTGAGTTTTTGTCTTTCTCTATCAATATTGTTTCTTTATATACGTATAAAAATTAGAACTCACTATTTCCCATAAGTTTCATCAGTCTATACCAACCATCATGATAAGAGAAATGATAAGTTATTATCTTATTTTCTCTATTTTTTCTAAAATACATTGAGGAATTTTAATCAAGCACCCCCCCCCCCCCCCCCTATATGCCTTTTTCATTGGGAGTGAACAGCTGAGTGCAAAACTTAAAAAGTGCCCTTCACTTCACAAAAGAAATTGTGGATTTAGAAAGTTGCTTGGATTTTTGCCAACAGATTGGGGGTTGACAATAATTATTAGTAATGATTGTAGGAGGAGTTGTATTTGGAGTTACAGTCGCAAAAGAGCATGACATAGGTTAAAACTTAAAAATTATTACAATTAGTTAAAGCAAAAAAAGAAAAATATAAAATAGTAAAAGAAAACAAAAAAGTAAAAGGAGCACTAGAGTGACAAAGATTTTGAAGCATCTTTGGGTTCTTTGATTGGTTCGACAAGAATTCCTTACACCTCCCGTCAAGATTTCCATTATTCTTTACGCCCTTTAAGATATGGGCCTTCACAAATTCTCTCACTACAAATTTAAATACATGAAATAATATGGTGCTATATAAGCTTTTGACATGTGCTCTTTTATTTAAGTATAAATTCTAATGTCACACGGACACATGTCAAAAGATCAACGGTTTCGAGTATAAATACATGGAGTAGCAAACAATGCCATCTTAAGAACACTAGTAAATGAAATTAGTGTTTTAAAAAAATGGAAAAAAGAAAAGCAATTTTACCTTTGAAATTTCGTTTATTATTCAAAAAGAGAGAATGTCCATAGGCCTCACCAGGCACCACCACCAAACCTGCACGTGTGTGGAGAAATGTCGCACGCGCGATGCATATCAGCTGTTGGTAGAATTTTAATTTTCATAGCCTATTATAGACAGCATCATTGACAGTGCGTATTAGTTGTTGTTGCCGGGTCGTGGTAATCTGCAATCATTGATTGGCATTTTCCTTCATTCCCCACCCACAATGCTCGCCAGATTTCCTGGCAAAAACAGTTGAATTTATCAAAATTATAATATAATACACACACTAATAACACTATTGTGGATAAGTTTGCAGTCAGCTATATTGATTTTTATTTACCTGAAAGGGAAGACAAGCTGTTCGGAATCCCCTGTAGAACAATTTCTCTCTCTCTCTCTCTCAATTTGAGAGAGAAATTGAGGGGGAGAGAGAATGAGGATCTATAAGAGCAATGCCTCGGTAATATCAGGATAACACGCTGCTATTTTATTTTTCATTTCCTCGCAAATCACAAATAATACAGAGCTTAAAAAGTTCAGTGGAAACTGGAAAGCCCTCAAGAATAGAAGGCCGCAAAGGTGAGGTAAAGACAATAACTTAACTGTCCAGAACTAATTACAAGTCATCATCGAATGAACCAAAATCTATACATCAAAAGAGAAGGATAGGCTGGAAACAAGCAACACAAGATCCAACCAGAACGATGCTTCGAATAGTCATGCACTCTGCAGGACACAAAATCATTTGGGCATACAAGTTTAACCTACCATTGATTTGGAAATGCTTCCCTGTAGTTTGCCTCTTCTGCCGTCGTTAACTGTCTGATAGTGGCATCCCTTGCATGAGTGTTCAGTAACCTCTGAGCTAATCTATCTTTAGTAGTTTCTTTCTTTTTCAGCATTGATGCAAGTGTTTGTTTCTTGCTTTTACTAGAAGATCTGGATCCATTACCTATTTCTGTATCTTCCCCTATATAATAGGATCTTGAAGTAGAAGCAATTGCAGCATCTCGCAGCATAGCTTCATTGTGCTCCCGGACTTCTGCAAGCTTTGCTTTCTTTAAGGCCCGTTTGTCTAGTTCTCTCTCTTTTGCATCTCCTCTGTCTCTCTCCCGAACATTCTTCACAGCCTGTTTTACTAGCTGATGCACCACATTACTGTCTGCATTTGGAGCTGATTCTTCCGGTTGGCTTTGATCAGCATCCTCTTCTGCTGGGGAACCCTCATTAATAGGTTTTCCTTCGTCATCTCGAGGGATGATGAATCCATGAAACGGGCAGACTCTCAAATCTCTTCTTTGACAAAGTCTACCATTCTTCAAAGGAGCTCTACATGGTTGGATTTCAACAGGCTCTTCTTCATAAACAGATGCCCTAACATTCAGTTCCGCAATTTTCTCCGCTGGTATAACTGCATCATGGTCAACCCTACCCCAGTGACCTTCAACATCCAGTCCCCTCTGGTTAGCCAAAGCATCCCCGTTTGATCCCCAGCGGTCCAGGAAAGATCCCCAGTTAAGAACTGGAGCTTCGGCCAAAAGCTTACTTCGTTCAGGATCTAATTTACTTTCACTTCTCTTAGCATTCCTTTTCTCAGTTACAGTTGACAATTTATTAGTGCATTCTGCACCTCTTGCATTATTGGATGTTGATGCAGTGGGTGCTTCCGTAATTTTGGAACAGCTTGGACCTGATTTTCCTTTGTCGAATGTTTCTACTGTACCTTCTTCCCAAATATCTTCTTCTTCAGCATTTGCAATTTTACGAAGCTCACAACCGGATTCTTCACATTTTCTTTTAGTTGATTGAATGAGATTTCTGATATCTATGAGATTTTTCAAAGCAGAATCTCTGAAACTGTGATCTGGCACTTCCACTCTTATAAGAACAGAAATCCATTCCTGCACTGCAGCAAGATGCTTAGTGACTAGAACCTTATGGAACTCCCTCAGAGCATCCATAACAACTGTATTTTCACTATTCTCTTGGACCTTTTTCCCCTCTCTCAAAGAATCAAGACGGATCTGCAGTAACTCTGAGTTGCAAAACACTTCCGTTTCTTCATCATCTACAGGGTCAAACTGCTCGTCATCATCCTTTGTCCTAAGAATCTCTAAGCACTCTTCAATTTCATCAATATTGGTCTTTATTTCCTCTTTTATTGATGAGAAATTTGTCTTCAAGGATTCAAATTTTTTCAGTAAGATCTCTCTTGTTCTCATTTCCCTTTCCCTTCTCTCTTGTTGTATCCGGGCCGCATTAGCTTGCAGGTTAGGAAATTGTAAACGAAGGGTATTCTTGAGATAGTCATACCCTAATCTGAGTTGTCGATAATGAATGCCAAATGAGTCATTCCACTTCTCTAAAAACTCGATTGCCTTTGACCGAAGAAGAGATGCAACAGAAGCTGGAGGAGGGAGCGGATGGCTTCTTCTAAAACCAATACTTAAGCTAAGGAACAGATCCAGATTCTCAACAAGAATATTTCTGAAAAGCTTTGAGCGCATGAAAAGTTCATCTACTATGAGCAGTGCAAGAAACCGGACCTATAGCAGAATAAAATTATTTAACAATCTATATCTCTATCATTGATGAATATAAATCAAAGGATACAAAATCTAAAGACCAGCATTCTGACAGAAGTATTTGAAACTGAGGTCTAAATTTCATACACTCAAAATAATAATACAAGTACGGGAAAAAAAAACTTAGTACAGATATAAGCAGTCATTAGCCAACCATCCATTCAATTCAAGCATAAAATTGGAATATGGAAATTAAAATATGTTTACTGAGGATCTCTGGAGATATCATAGTTGAATAAATTTGATTAATTCCTCCGTGGTGGACTTAACAAATATCGTATAAATTGATTACAGCAAAACAGAATCTAGTAAAATTGATATCGAAATAATCACTAAGAAATTTATAAACACCGGGAGCTAAATTGCCAGGACTCTTCATCAATCAAACACTTAACCGAAGTTGAAAACTTCAAATTCAATCCAAACACGGCACATTACCAATTCTATACCAGAAACTGAACATAAGTAACTGCAAAAAAAATCGAATATTTATAATCGCGTAGATTCTTACCTGAGAATGGTTGCGCTTCATGAGAGACATTAGGGTTTGGGCAGCAAAACGGAGCTCCGAATCGGAATAACGCACCGTGAATTTGATCGCCTTGAGGAGGCGTGGATCCACCTCCGCAGACGTGGAGTCTACGGCTCTCTCTATTAAGGCCACCACCACCGCCTTCTCCCTCTCCTCCGCCATTACGGCTTCACGATTTGGGTTTTTGGTTATTTTATCGTTGGTTTTTCCCGGCGGTATCCGTTTTTGTGTATTTCTCGTGAAACTGAAGGTCGATGAATTTTATTTCCTTGGCTAAGCTCCACTTTATTTGACGACAGTACCCTTTGACACCTTGTACTAATAATCGGTATGCCAGGGCGAATAATGTAATTCTGTTTTTGTTTCGTTGTTTATTTGTGTCATTCTGATAGATGAAATAGTCATCAATCATCATACTGCAAAGGCGGTCAAGGGACCAAAGTATTGCTATAAATTTTCTCTTTCTAAATTTAGTGTACTTTTTTAGATTATTCATAATAAATAAATGTTTTTTTTTTCCCTAAGCTTTCAAAATATACCAAAAATTTAATTGCGACTATATTGATCGATTCGGCATATACAATCATGACAATTGACAAGTAGCAATTTAGCTCTTTAATATTGATTTATTTTAATATCTATTGAATCCAAGTGTGCCCCTAATATTTTATATTGCCTGAAAATAGCAACTTTTCTCTAAATTTACGGAAGGGATCCAGCAGACCTTCTGAGTTCTGATGGATGTTTTAGCTGAAATAAATAATCACAATTTTTGTACCATCTTGTAATATTCACATGACATTTTAATTATGGTAAATAAAATATCATCTTTAATAATATCTGCAATTACAACACGTTTTATTTGTGTTCAATTAATTCAGCTCAATATGTTCTACTAAATTTAAACTTATACCATTCACATGTGCAGTCATGTTAAAAAAAATGAACATACCTCATATGAATTTGAATTTCCGTATTGAATTGGCTAGAAAAAATTAAGCGGGAATACAATTACAAAAGTTATTAAAAATTATATTATATTTACAACAATTATAAGATAAAATTATCTAAAAATTATGATTTGTAATTCAAATAACTCTAAAAAAAAGGTATGAATCTGATTATGAGTTCATATTTTGTGGACACCTGTCACACACATATACATAACATTTGCAATGCAAGCAACTACAAAGGAGGGAGAAAAGATCTAATTGGTCCTATTTTATTGCTAAACCAGTGTTTAAAGTGTTTGACAATTATCCCTCTAAATTACGACCAAATCATTTGATTTGATTTTTTTTTTACTCTTGTATTCAATTACTTAAGGAATCTCATGAACGTAATACATACCTTATTCCATCCTATTTTTTCCATTAAAAAAGAGAAAGCAAAAAATAAAAATAAAAATAAAAAATGGACAATTCTAGTGGGCAAATATCTTCTGATCATGATACAAGTTTGGGCCTTGAGCCCAAATTCAGGAGCTTAGTTCCAGTTGGCCTATTAGAAAGTTGGAAATGTGTGGGAACTGGAGAGCGGAATAAATAAGGGTTAATTGCTTAAAAATTATGAATTTTAACTATAGTTATAAATTTAATACAAATTCTAAAAGTGATTAATTAAAATATTTATTTTTCATTTTGGTGTAATTCGATATCCCTAAATTTGATTTTTTTTTAAATGTACTAAAAAACAGTATTTTTTTTTGTTCTATCTTTATGTGGACATTTTTTTCTCCTAAACCTATTAAATTTTTTTATGTGTACAGTTGTATGAAATAATAACATATATGTCTGATTTTAAGTTTTCAGAATGTCAAAAAATTATCACTGGAAATTAGTAATTATATCTCGTTTTCTAAACTTTAATTTATTTTAATTTTTTTGTACGTATATAATACTAGAGGTTTAAAATGACTTAAAACCCCGCACAATTGATATATAAAATATGAAAATGCATGAACTTTTATATTTTTTGTAATTTAATTTGAAATTTTAATTTTAACATTATTATTTTTTTTACAAATAATGTGGGGATGTTAAGTAACGCACAAATTAAAAATTAGTGTTTTAATTATCTACTTTTTCTTCATGTTAAATTTGTAACTATGTGCAAAAAATATCATAATTTTTGAAGCAATTAACCCCATAAATATTTTTTTTTCCTTGATATTTTTATGGAGTTAAATCAATCATGTTGGTGAGAGAATTTTTTATCTTTATTCAGAGTTTCATTTATATGTAATTAGTATTTCACCCGCGCGATGCACGGTGAGTAATTTAATTATATTAGAGATATAATTATGATAACACAATATAAATAATTAATTTCCACTTATATGAAATAAAATTTAATTGCTAATAATAATACGTGACAAAAATATCAATATTTATTAATAAAAATTACAAATTATGAAACACTTCCTTGTACACAACATTTGTTGTTGAATTACAACTTTTGTCATCTTTATTGTAAATTAATATTTTCAAACCAGCATGACTTCTAACTCTTGAAATATCAATGTATAACTGACCATGATAAAAAAATTGGCATTTTCAGAAAAATGCCAACATAAGATAATGATTGACCTTGACTTTTATTTATAGTTATTGCATACGACACAATTAGTGGAAATTATCGTCGTTAAAACTTGAAAGGTAATCTTAGATCTGAAGGTGTCAATGACATCCTTGGAATCAAAATGGTGTGTCTGACATTTTGTCCGGTAAGCACTTTTGCTTCTAATACATGATTATCAAGTCTCGTGATAACCAATCTTATATCATTACACACACTACAAAAAAATCACTGAATACCGACGGACTTCCCGACAGAAAAAATTCGGGTCGTAATTACCAACGGACTTGCGATAGAACTGTCCGTCGGTAAACGTAACGACGGAATACAGACGGATAAGACGTCGTAAACCATAACGACGTCCCACTTCCGTCGTTAATATTAGAATTTTCGAATAATTTAAATTCTGGGAAAATTTAACGACGGACACGTCCGTCGTTAATATTATAAATTTAGAATTATTTAAATTCAGGAAAATTTAACGACGGACACGTCCGTCGTTAATATTATAAATTTAGAATTATTTAAATTCGGGAAAATTTAACGACGAACACGTCCGTCGTTAATATTATGAATTTAGAATTATTTAAATTCGGGAAAAGTTAACGACGGACACGTCCGTCGTTAATATTATGAATTTAGAATTATTTAAATTCGAGAAAAGTTAACGACGGACGTCCGTCGTTAATATTATGAATTTAGAATTATTTAAAAAAGAGAAAAGTTAACGACGGACACGTCCGTCGTTAACGCCGTCGTAAAGTTTCAGATAATTCGGGCGCCTCCTCCCTTTTCCCCCAAATCGAACTCTCTCTCTCTCTCTCTCTCTCTCTCGTCCCGCCGTCGCCGCCCCCCTGCCCGGCCTCCTCCTCCGCCGCCGCCGCCCCCTCTCTCTCTTTTTCTTTCTCTTTCTCTTTCTCTTTCTCTTTCTCTCTCTGTCCCAAACGTCGCCGCCCAGCCGCACTCCCTCCGGCGTCGCCGTCGTCGTCCAGAAGGTAAGATATACAATTTTTTTAATTTCAGTTTTTTTTTAATTTCAATATATATATTATATATAATTTCATTATATATATTGTATATATACATATTAATTAATTATATATGCTTGGCCAATCTAAATAATGAGAAAATTATGAGTTTCATGGCTCTCAATTTTTTTATAGACGTCCGTCCATCTATTCCGAGACTGTTTGGAAAATGCAGAAAATAATTAACTGTTATTTACTCGATTTTGCAAATATCATACACAAGTGTTAAGAAGTTGCAATTACAAAGTCTCTTCTTTAATTTTATACAACTATGTTGTTTCATAAGTCACGATGTAAAAATAACAAATTTGAGTAAATGTTGTATTATTTGCAACAGATATTTAGTAGAATTGTATAAGTATTGAATGTTTTTTTTCTTTGGTCTTCTGGAAATGTTGAATTCTGAGTGACATAACATTAAAAACAAACTTAATAAATAATTGGAAATATTCAATCTGCGTACAAAAGGTAAATGAAATATTGTGACAAATTGTGAACTTTATTTTGAAATTTAAATGTAACGCCCAATCCCAAGAGAATAGAAATTAGGAGATCGGCGCTTTACTGGAAAAAGGGGAAATGGTTGTTATACTAAGCTTGCAAAATAAGAGATCTTAATTATATATTTAAGAATAATAGATTATGCTTTCTAGAAATTTGGACAGTATAACCTCTGTAACTAGAGTAAATCCACATTTTTCAACGCATTAAATTATGATTTATGGCATAGACATATTAATTAATTATATATGCTTGGTTGATTATTTAGATCTTAAATTAATAATTTGTTAATATTTTTGTGTAGGTTCACTACAAGAATTCTTCGCTTTACACTGATATATACAAGGTTAGTTAGTAGCTTTACAATTAAATAAGCTAAGTATGCAATTTTGTTAAAGTTATTTTGTCAATTTATGCTAAGTATGTTATTTAGGCTAAGTATGTTATTTATGCAATTATCATGCTAAGTATGATATTTATACATTTATATGTCAATTAATTATGTTAATTTTTTTTGGACAATCTAGGCTAATTATGCATGTTATATATGCAATTATTATGCTAAGTATATTATTTGTGCATTTATATGTCAATTAATTATGTTAGGCTAATTAAGCTTGTTATCTAGGCAATTACCATGCCGTCGTATGTTATTTATGCATTTATATGTCAATTAATTATGTTAAATGGGATGAGGGCCCCTGGATCCCTCTTTATTGAATTGTTGGTTTTTGTTTGGGATGAGGGCTCCTGGATCCCTCTTTATTGAATTGTTGGTTTCTGTTTGGGATGAGGGCCCCTGGATCCCTCTTTATGGAATTGTTGGTTTCTGTTGGTATTGTTGTTTTGAATCAATTAGAAGAACATAGATCAATTAGCGTAGAGTCGAGAACTTGGGACTAGGAAATTCACATAGGTGCTGCCGAATTTTTTTAAAAAATTAGTACCGTTGTTTAATGAATTATTTTTATATTTGGTTGAACGATAATCAGTGCGTATTTTACGATCAAAATTTTTAGAAATTGGCCTTCTACAATGAGTCTAGATCGTGAATGGATGTACCGACGATACCTTCAGAATGGTGCTTTGAATCCGGACTTCCTTAATGGATTAAATTCTTTCATTGAGTTTTCATGCAATCAACCGTCCTTCATGAGTGTAGACAAGATTAAGTGTCCATGTCGTAAGTGTAAGAACATTTCATTCCAAACGCCGTCTACCGTGAGACTACACGTGGCAAAGAAAGGATTTGTGCACAATTATCGTGTATGGATTTATCAAGGCGAACAACAGATGCATCCGGACACCGATCAGAATTTGGGTGGTCAGAATGGAATGAATACATACCAGAACATGGTAATGGATCCTGCTGGTCCGCATATCAACATCAATGTCGATGATCATACCGAGGAGGCCCCAAATCCAGAAGCGCAACGATTTTATGACATGTTGAGGGCCGCAGATAAAGAATTGTGGCCGGGTTGTCAGAACCATTCTCATCTGTCACTCGTTGCTCGTCTGCTGAATTTGAAATCTGAGAATAACATGTCAGAGAGATGTTTTGATCAGCTAACTCAATTAATGAAAGAGATAGTTCCTGAGAACAATTTGGTAACTGATAATTTCTACACCATAAAAAAGTTACTGCGGGGTATGGGGCTATCTGTTGAGAAGATCGATTGTTGTTTCAACAACTATATGATCTATTGGGCTGCTGATAGTGAATTGACTGAATGCAAATTCTATGGTCATCCCCATTTCAAGGAAACGAGTCACCGTTCGCAAAAAAGACAGAAGACCACAGTTGCACACAAGAAGATGTATTATTTTCCACTCACTCCGAGGTTACAGAGGATGTATGCATCTAATGCAACAGCAAAGGATATGCGGTGGCATGCATCATCTGTTGATGACGGAGTAATGCGACATCCAGCAGACTCTCCTGCATGGAAACATCTGAACACAATTTTTCCTCAATTTGCTTCTGAAGCACGTAACGTTAGGTTGGGTCTATCTACTGATGGGTTCCAACCATTTGGGCAATCAGAACAACAGTATTCTTCGTGGCCTGTACAGTATCGATGGATGTATCCATTTGAACGGTACTTGAGGAAGTTGAAAAACAACGTCCGAAATAAAGCAAGAGTTGAGGGCTCAATCTGTAATGCTTATTTGGTGGAAGAAGCTTCGACCTTCTGTTCGTATTATTTTGAAGATTTTGTAAAAACGAGACATAGAAACATGCCTCGTAATTATGAAGGTATTGGAGACGCACAAGATGACAGTGCAACAAATCTGTCGATTTTCAAGCAGCACGGTCGACCATCTGGAAGAATGCCAAAAAGATATTTGACGGAGAACGAGTATGCTGTAGCACAGATTTACGTGTTGCTTAATTGTCCAGAAGTTGAACCGTACACAATGTAAGCATGTGAACTGTTTAAAATGTGTTACTATTATTTCACCAAATTCTAATCCATGCTTAATTTTTTGAAGTGTGTTCGTTGACCAATTGAAAGTATCTTGCTCGAATATCTCAATGGAAGATATTGAAAAACGAATGGATAAAGAATTTGCGAGCTGGTTCGCCAAATATGTAAGTATATGATATCCGAAAACCTTAATGTAAGTATACATGAGCAACTGTAACATTGTATGAAGTTTTCTATTGTAACAGGCACAAGAACCAACTAATAATGTCAACAAGATCATGCGTGATCTTTCAAGTGGGCCTTCACGTTCCGTTAATGTCTACCCTGTGTACTTTATTAACGGGTACAAATTTCACACAATTGCCCACGGCTCACAGCGAGCTACAATAAATAGTGGAGTCTGCATTAAAGGGACACACACTGAATATTACGGGTGATTGATGGAGGTGATTGAGTTGGAATACGCTGGTCTACCTATTAAGAAGACAGTGTTGTTTAAATGTGAGTGGTTTAATACATCAACACAAGGAACAAATGTGCATCCTGACTACAAAATGGTTTCTATAAATCATAAGTGTAAGTATTCAGGATCTGATCCATTTGTGCTTGCTAAACAAGTAATCCAAGTGTGTTACTGTGAATACCCAACTTTAAATCGCTCTCGAAGTGATTGGTGGGTGGTCTGCAAAATAAAGGCTCGATCTAATGTTGAAGTACCATCAGAGGATGATAATACAATCATAACCTCAGCCTTTCAAGAGGATGAAGTTGATGGTTTGCATACCCTCACAATAGATGACGATCCTATACCAAATCATCCAGATGGTGGGGTAATAGACATTCAAGAAGAAGAAGAAGATGATGAAGAAGATATAGAACCAGAGATCGATTTATCAGATGACAGTATAAGTGATGATGATGACATAGATGATTAGTGTGGTTGGTCTTATTTGATATATATATAGATGTTTTCTTATTCAAGTACTTAGTACCGTTGCAATTTGCTAACTTCATAAACTAAACTTAATATGGATTTGCAGATGCAGGGAGGCGGTACTACCTCAGCTGGAGGTTCATCATCATCATCATCTGTGGGCCTGAGCGGTCCAGTTGGCGATATCTCACTACATGGATCGTCATTGCCCGATGTTGATGCGCAGGGTCGGCGTCGTTGTTGGCTTCAGGATGGGTATGTTGAATTAGATAGTTTTGAATATTTTTTTACAGATTATTATTTTAATAACTTTAATATTCTAATATATTTATTGTTTTTTACATTTGGAAGCCAATTGATGCCCAGTTATCCCGTCTCAGCCACCATCACACAGAGCTTCAAGAGGTTTTTGCACCCGAGTGCCTACACTTGGAAGATGGTGCCCCTTGAGAGGAGGCAGACATATAGGGAGGAGTTCCGGGTATCTTATTATTATATACATATATTTTAAAATGTTATATAAGTTTAGTATTTTCACATGTTCTCAATATCTTGCAGAAGGAGTGGTTTTGGGATCCCACTTTGGAGGATGCCATTTGGGCAGCATGGGAGCTCAGGGCTCCTCAGAGATACAGGGACATGGTCCATACATTCAAGAAGGATAGGACCAAGGGCTGCCCTCCATTCCTGCCTCCTGAGATGTGGGAGGGCTTCAAGGCGTACTGGGACAGTGATGCCTTCAAGAAGAAGTCAACGATCGCATCGAAGAATCGTCTGACTGAGCCCGATGGTCCTGGCACAGGCATTGTGAAGCATCGAGGAGGCTCTTGGAGTGCAGTTGCGCATGCTGCAGCTTTGGTATGCAATAAAATTAATATTTATTTATTTTTTAATATGTTTGTGCTAACATCTCTATCCAATTAATATGCTAAGGAGAAGGGCGTACAGCCCAATGACGTGGCGTGGGAGACATTCAGGAGGCTGCACGACAATGCCGATGGATCCCACACAGATGGAAAGTCTGCCCGTATAGCTGTAAGTTAATTTATCAATATTTATAAATTTATTAATAACATAGAAATTAAATATTTAATCATTCTTTTTCGATTTTGTGAATAGGCTGATGTATTGGCTCGGGTTGAGGAGTTGAGCCAGCCGACTCCTGGCACAGATGAGGCGCCACCACCCGTGGACATGAGCGCCGTATACGTGGACGCTGCCCTACGACACTCGAAGAAGAATCGAGTGTTTGGGCTCGGCAGTCGATCTAGGAGTTATTCAGCTCCTAGCGTCTCATCTGCAGCTCCTCCACAGTCCGACACTTAGGCTGCCATCAGGGCTCTCCAGGAGAAGATGGATGCCCAGCAGGCGGCTCTCCAGGAGAAGATGGACGCACAGGCAGCGCTTCTCCAAGCCCAGCAGGAGAAGATCGATCAGCAGCAGAAGATGCTGCGCCAGCAGGTCGAGATGTTCGAGCTGATGCGGGCGCAGTTTAGGGGCCCTCCTCCATCTTCATCTTGACACTATTATTATTTGTATTTTATACACTCTTTATTATATTATATTACATTTTATGTATTGTATTGGATATTTTATATATATTTATTACAGTTTTTCCATAATTTATTTACAAACAATAATCTAAATTACAAAAAAAAAACAAAATAAATAAAAAACAGAAATTAATAAAAAAAAATTATTTTTATTTATTAACGACGGACTCTGTCCGTCGTTACATTAATCCGTTTTTTATTTTTTATTTATTAACGACGGACTCTGTCCGTCGTTACATTAATCCGTTTTTTTAATTTTAATTTATTTTTATTTATTAACGACGGACAAAAGTCCGTCGTTATATTAATTGATTTTTTAATTTTAATTTATTTTTAATTATTAACGACAGACCGAGTCCGTCGTTACGTCCGTCGTAAAAGGTAACGACTGTAGACGACACCAGAGTTAACGACGGACCATATCCGTCGTTAATATTTATTGCCGACAAACGGAATAAGGACGGTGAGTTTCCGTCGGTAATCCGTCGTTATCTCGAATTAACGACGGAAAATCTTAGATTACCGACGGAAATTTCCGTCGCTAGCTCGATGAATTCTTGTAGTGACAATTTATTTAAATAATCTATATTCCTCAACAACATAAATGGGGTTCCGATCTTCAATATCAACTCATGGTTGGGGACACCTGAATATTTGAGACTATTTAACAATCCAGATGTGTGTATATCTTGCAACAGATCTACATTGCATCTGATTTGCAGGAAGAATTTGAACTAAGATAAGTTGTTGCTTCAGATGCATTTAGTGAAACCATATATTGATTTATGGATTCAACCAGATCAAGTGTCGGTGCAAGAATGACTAGTTCTTGCAAGTACATTGCATCTTCAATGGTACTGCAATATGATGGGTAAGTGATTTTCACATTTGTTTGAATTGCATTTGGAGAGATTTTCAACATAATATCTTCTGGAATATTAATTGTTGCAATCCCATCATTTGAACCTTCGACCATACCATCTTCAGTGCTTGCAGTCCATTTGGAAAAATTATTAATTTCAATATCATGGATATCTGAAGTCTCATTATGGAGTCTCATATTCTCTGTCAATCTTAACACTTTGCAATGTCTTCATAAATAAGAAGAATTGATTGTGGCACGAACAATATGTTGCCTACTACCTTTTGGAATAACTGGTGGTATTTGTTTGAAATCCCCACCGAGCACAACAATCTTCCCACCAAATGGAATGTCACAACTTAATGGATTGCAAAAACGCAATAGATTTCTCATAGTCCTATCGAGTGCTTCAAAACAATATCTATGCATCATCGGGGTCTCGTCCCAGATAATAAGGTTACACTTCACTATAAGTTTAGCAAACAGACTTCTTTGTTTGATGTTGCATGTTGAATCCTTATTTGCATTAATTGGAATTTTAAAGCGTGAATGGGTTGTTCTTCCACCCCGGCAACAAAAGGCATGTTATACCGCTCGAAGCATTAACATTCAATACAATCTCATCTTTTGACCTTATTGATGATGATAATATTCTCCATATAAATATTTTTCCAGAACCGCCATATCCATATACGAAAAAGATGCCACCAATACTTATTTCTACCGCATTCATTACTGATTTGTAGACACGGGTTGCTCATCTGTTAGTTTCTTTAGCAAATCAGTGTGCTCTTTCATCAAAAGATTTCGATCATATCGCAACTCATCATTAATCAATCTATTTTCATAGACTTTGGAAGACTTCTCTAGTGGGTAATGGCATATCAATTGAAACTCTCACAAACTTTTTCCACAATTATGCAACAATTTCTCAATTTCCACAAGTGTGTAATTCTTGATTTGTTCGTCACTCAACTTCAATTATAGAAAGCACAAAAAAAGAAAAAATAATTAATTTCACATTATTAAACTATAAAAAACCATAAATAAAATATATAATGAAAAAATGATTTATAAGTTTACCTGGATGTTGCATTAATCTTCGTTGATTGTACATAATATCATCTGACAGATAAATTCAACATTTTTCCCAAGCTACTTCAGGTTGACTTAATGGTTCAGATGATAATAATGTGGCAAATAAATTTATCAATGAGTTCGCAGATGCCCAATGGCTTGCTTCAACAATTCCATCAACATATTCTCTATCATCATCTAGTAATCCCGAAGCAAAGCAAGCATCTTGAAAAGTATCATATTGGACACCATTAACATATTTGATATCATCATAGCATTTGGGTCCACGCACTACATTCAACAGGCATCTCAAGTAATATAATTCGCCAGGCCAGGTAGAATATAAAATATTCACCCAATGGAATATCTCATTTTTCTCGACATCCGTTCTCGACTCGCTTGTTTCCAAACAAATTTGGTTGAAAATTCAGCATAAGTTAATTTTTCTTGTCTCAAACCAAGCTAAAAACATACTTTGATTCACTATAGGATGATTAAGTACAATATCTATTAAGTTAGAATATGAGAATACTATAGTGCATAAAAGTCGTTTGTGCCTTTAAAAGAATAGAAGAAATGTGCTATAACATGAAATAGTAAAAATGAGGCAATTTGAAATAGCATTAGTTACTGTATATCCTCAAGAACAATGTCCATAAGCTTAGTTTCTTATCCACTCAGATCCTTGGATTGGGGTTTAGATGCAGAGACAATGACACCAACTATATATGGGATAATATAAATGTATTAAAATAATTAGAAATATGTTATAAGAGAAAATATAAAGAAATAAAATATTGTTTGTTTGAATGTAACAAACAATGTTGGTTGATGAATATCTTCCATACTCGTAACTTCATCAAATGATTTAAAACGGTAAATGTAGCAAGGCTAAGCATCAGAAAAAATTGGAAATATGTGTGTTTGCTTAAAAAAAGTAACTTATATTTGTTGGTGGTTATTTGGTACTTCATAATATTATTTCCAAAAAATAAAATCATTCACAATATATAATTCACCATCAATTAGCAATGGCTTAAACTTTGATATAAGTGCACTTTGTATGGTAGCGTGGATACGACAATCCCTGTAATAAAAAAATTAAAATTATTTTTGAACTTTTAAAGAAAAACGTTATTTTTAGGATTTAAATATAGAGCTGAACTTACCTCCCGATCATGGAAGACACATTTATAAGTATAAATTTCATTCTTGTTTTGAAATAAAGGTACTCCATATGAGTGAATCAAACGAAGCTGCAACGCAGCAAACCTCTTAGAATGATGCAAATCTTTGATGGGAGAAACATTGGAGCCATATAAGAAACGTTGAGAAATCAAATTATATTATGTTTTCTTTGAAATTGTGAAGTGTGAATGACTCCAAAATCACGTACAAATATATAATGGTTTTCGGCATAATAAAAGGTGAGAATTTGAGAACGGGTATGAGAAGGTATGATTCAACGGAATTATGTATTTGCTTACAAGTTAAATATAATTAGAAACTATTTTTAACGACATATACTTTATATTTGACAAAAAGTTAATTAAGGAAATATATGAACGCCAAAAGAAGAGGATGCTAATTCCCTAAATTCCCTAAATTATATTGAAATCCCAAGAACCCTAATCCATAACTTTACGCATATATATGTGTGTGTGTGTGTGTGTGTGTATATATATATCAAATCGCTTAAATTAATTTAGATATAATAAATTGTAGAGATTATACACGTACCCCGCATTTAAGATTTAATTAATTGTTAATAGCTAAAATAATTTTATTCCCCATAATTGAAATATCTTTCAATATAATGAGAATATTTTTAATACATAATTCCCCATAATTGCGGTCAGTTGCTTATGATAGATTGAATTGACCGAAATGAATTTTGCATTAAGCGGGATTTTTTTAATTTTCGAAGTGTGTTATAATATATATATATATATATATATATATATATATTATAGCATCCACTCTTATATATAAATAGCAAACCACGAAAAATAAGTGCACTAGGTAAGCAACCTCTCCCTAGCCCCGGACCAACTAATTTACCAAAGGACTAGATTGCCTTAATCTATAAGAAGGAATGTCTTTCAGATATTTAATAGTTGTATGTCACACATCAAATTAGGATATAATTGTTAAGAATTTTCCAAATTAATCGGATTCAATTATGGGAACATGTGAGGTTATCTGGTGTCTAGAGCGTTATGTCTAATTTGCACATGCATGCCACATGCAGACTAAATTTGTAGTCGCTCATAAACATTTTTTTGTTGCACGTGATAACATGCCTCATCAATCTATAAACGAAGACCATTTTTCCACATTAAATTTATTAAATATAGGATACACATTTATTTGGTGGCTATTTTTAGAGATACATTACATCACACAAATCAACTAACAACAATAAATTGAGATCAATTTAGCCTTGAAGAAAAGGCCCGTTTAAGCAACACCGTGGGGGCCCATTGAGACACGGGGTAACTAGTAATTATTATTATTATTATTATTATTATTATTATTATTATTATTATTATTATTATTATTATTATTATTATTATTATTATTATCATCATCATCATCATCATCATCATCATCATCATCATTATTATTATTATTGTCCTACTGCATAATCCCAACAATATTATTTAGATCTATGAATAACACGTGCAAGTTTCATTCGTCCTTAAACAAAAAAATGGGGTGGGGCAAAAGAGTTGGCAACCCATCAAATTAAGACAATTTGATCCAATCAAACAAAAAATTAAGTTTTACACTCATATTATGTTGTTCCCGATTTAAGAAAACGAAAATTTTCAATTTCAATTTACTTCGGATATCAATTAGGAAAATGAGAAACTAATATAAATCAAACCGACACAATTAAATATATACAATACCAGAAAAAAAAAAAAAAGGAATAGCGAAAGAAAAGCACCGAAAAGGTACTGATAAGGGTGGCTAAATGTAATGAGAAGGAGAGAGAGAGGCTTCGCCGTACCATGTGCAATGGAAGATGCTCCATCCGCCTCCACCCGAAATTTCGCCACAATCATGCATTTGTTATAAATATATTTATTATATATGGACATTACTTATTCCCTATTTTAGGATTTTATTTCTAGCCCTATATATATTTTGTAATCTCGTATAAATCAATACATCAATGAATAAAATACATCGATGAATAAAATCATCTTCTTCCCCCGATATTCTCTGTTCTTTTACTTTCTATTATTTACTTCTTGAGTATGATGTTGGAATTTGATTTACAACACGTTATCAGCACGAGTCTCTAGACTCTAGCCAATTGAGTTTGAATTAACATCGGAGATATGCCATATAAAAGAATTGTGTCTTTCCTGCGAGGTAATTTCTAAATCAAAATTATGAAATTAAGTTTGATGTGAATTAAAATTTTAAATATCCATATATGTGATTTACGTGTTGGTTTTAATTACATTTACTTTGATCGATAATTAATATTTATGTGAAGCGGTAGGAATTGGCTTGTCTCATTATTTTCCTTTGCCGATGGAATGCTATTAAGTATATTGTTTTGTGATTGTTTTGGCAAAATGTATTTAGAAACAACTATTTCAAGTTATTTTGGATTAGTTATCATTATCTCAAATCAATTCGTCATGCCTGATTATTTTCGAGAAAAAAAAAGTAAGAATTAACTTATGCCATGATTATGTCGAGAGATGCTTAATATATCATTATATATTTTAATGCTTTTATAATTATTCTATTTCATTATACGTTCATGAACATGATTACATATAATATAACATGCTCCCATTGCATAAATTGGATTGTCATTATATTCAATAAAGTCATTTTGATGAGGCATGTAACTATGAAATAAAATCATGAGATTCATTATTTAAGAATTTTTGCCTTTATATAATTTGTTAAATCATGTGAATGATTTTTTTTTTCCTTTTACGGTTTGATATAATCAATATTCCCACGCGGTCGATTTTTGTAATCTATGCAATAGTAAAGTAATATCTCTTAAGTAGATATCTTAGCATTCAAATATTTTTCTTCACTAAATAAACTTTTGGAAATTAATCAATTCTTTGGAAACAAATCTGAATATCTAATGACTTGTAAAATTCCTTCAGAGGTTGTTGAAGTTGAATTTTATGATGCTACTTATTAGTTTCAAAGTTATGAAACATAACTCAACTATGTCAATTTGCCAGCAGTAAATAAGACTAAATGGTGATGTCAATGATTGCTTGAGTATCATTTGATGATTTTGAATATATGATATCATCTTTTTAGTTTAATATTTGTTGAATATTATATCTATCTCGATTTGAATATTACTGCAGTTGAGTTTTCAAAAGTTATCAAGGTTGGATTATACCTTTATTTAACTATAAATAAAAATTTAAAGACCCAAAAATTTGAATTATGACATGAGTGTTCGAGTCATCCCCTTTATATTAGTGTGTGAATAACAAAAGAAATATTTTCCATCTGCGAATTATTTCTATCACCACCAAAACGTAGAAACATTTTCCATTTGCGAATTATTTCTATCACCACCAAAACGTACCTATATTAGCTTTATGGAAAAACAAAGAGTATACTCCGTCATATTTAGCTTATCTAAAGTCAAAAATTGAGATCAATTTATAAATTGGTACGTTGATTTTATAATTATTTATCGGCATTAAAGGATATATGACTGAAATAATGCCGATAAATTTTTATTGAAAAATAATTTCACACACTACATGAACTAGAAGTTTAACGTATTATTAACTGCCAAAAGTTATCATAATGAAGTTATTATAATATATTTACATTATAAACAGTGAAAAGTTCCACGTACATTTATATTACTCAACGCCAGAAGCGAGAGAGTTCATTGACGCTAGAAGCAAAAAAGTATTTGAAATGTAAAATCCGCGAAAAATAAAATCAAAGACATGTGATAACTCCTAGAACCTCCTGAAGAGGATCGTCTTGAAGACGAAAATCTCAGTACATATGCACGTGCACCAAATAATCTTAATATTGAGATTGCGGAACAACCAGGTTGAAATATTATAAGAAATGACAATGATCTGGTTAATATTAACATTGAAGGTACCGTATATTTTATTAACATGGGAGAAACTTATAGTATAAATACCATAGTTGTCGACAACATATTTGTCTCCACAATTGCTTTTATAATAATAATTTGGATCTAGAATAAAATTGATTGCCAGAAGCATTCTGAAATGAAAAGTTGCAATTAGGGCAAAGCTCAACCCACTAAACAATTATTGTCTCAGTAGGACACGGATGAACATTTCTATGAAAGAGAAATGACAAGGTGGCGAGACATACAAAGAGGTTGTAGCTTATGGGTTTACGCAGAGACCCATATTCCATAAATTATATTCTCATATTAACAATGACATGATGTTCCGCTACATAAAATAAATGGCAGTAGTTTTAGCATTGTATATGCAATTAATGGACGTCGTGACCCCATATTTATATGGGTCATTGAGTGATAATATTCATATAAAAATCCTTATGGATTTTAAAATTTCTTGTATAACATCGCAATATTTATTATGAGAAAAGTTAACTCATGTCTGAAGATAAGTATTTGAAATAAAAGACTTGGATAATATCAAGTATTATCTCGACCTGTAGATCGAGAATCCCCCGATGTGATTTTATACACCAGTCAACCTACTTGAGAAATGTTTTTGATATTTTATTTATGAATAATTTTATTTAGCACACCAATATTTTTGTCAGATCACTTGAAGTGAATAGGTATTTATTTAAACTCAATACTGATAAGAGGATATTTTGAAACCAGAACTTTCTTGCAATATTTTATCTTGCAAGATTACCTGGCCAGGTACCATATTTATAAATTACTTGCTAGCAAGATTTAGTATTTTTATACAGTGAGACACTAACATGCTGATTACTATATCCTCCATTATTTTTAAATTAAAAATGTTATTTATTGAAACAAACAATGACATGACATTGGTGGACTATTCAAATGTTGACTTTATATATGATCCACATATTGTCATATCCGAGACTGATTTTATTTTATTTTTATATGTAGCACAACGAATGATATTATCCCCTATTGTCTATTTAAAGATAATGTATTTGTGTTGCACATATGAATAGTGGGTGAGTTAAAGGTTACCTGACGTAACACATATTATTTTCTTTTACCCACATAAACTCTAGAAGAGTTGTGAAATTTAAAGTTCACTCCAATGATTGTAGTTTTGAGGGAGAGCGAGAATTTTCAAAATAATCTAGAAGATTAGGCCCTGAAGGTCGTCTACACTATACCCCGGCGGCTCAATGGTTGTATTCTTTTTCCCTTACTAAGTTTTTTTCCCATAAGATTTTCTTAGTGAATGTTATTAAAAAGAATATTTATGAACAATATAAAATCACTTTCCAACTCCAAACTTATCAAATCACATTGAAAAATGATAATTATTGAAGCAATATCTTAAGAGTGACAATTCTTAAATATTATGATAAATTATAGTTTGATATCTAACATTTCAACTTTTTAATAAAAATGTTCCAATATTTATATATTTGCAGTTTGATACTCAATTTTGTAAATTTTTATCAAATCTATCTCATAGTCAACTATCTCGTATCTTATAGCATATGTGGACTACTCTAAATTTTATATGGATTTTTATAATGCCACATTATACTTAAAAAAAATAAATATTATAAACTTTAATTTACTTTAATTTATGTGTAAGTTAAATAAAGGGAGAAATTTTTATCTAGACAATAAAATGTTAAAATTGGTATAGTTGGACAAGTTTTAAGGGGTAGGAGTTTTATGGGCAATTTGTACTACATTGACCTTAAAAAAGCTGAATATTCTTACCTTTTCTGAAAAGTACTTACACTTTTGTACTTTCCATGCATAAAGTGTTTTGGAATGAAATTTTCATGCATGGAATAAAATCTTGGCATATCACATCTCTTTTGGATCAAAATTTATCTAAAATTAATTTAAATTTGGAAAAAATAATCGGTGGCTTGTGAATCAATTCATATTTAAAACCCTAATAAATTTTGGTAACCACCCTCGATCCACACTCTCTCTCTCTCTTTCCCAAAAATTTAATTTATCAATAACAAAATCTTGGTTTTTAACATAACGATAATTTAAATTGAACTATAACGAAATTTTAATTTTAACATAACGAAAGTTAATTTTAAAGATAACGACAATTATATTCATGCATAATGAAAAATAAATTTCAACATAATGAAAATAAAAATTTAACACATAACGAAAATCTAATTTCATCAATAACAAAAGTTTTAACTATAACGATATTTAAATTTAGCTATAACGAAAATCTAATTTTATGTATAACGAAAATCTAATTTATCTATAACGAAAGTTTTAACTATAACGAAAATCTAATTTTATCAAAATTTAAATTTAACAATAACGATAATTTCATTTTAACTATAATGATATTTAGATTTAGCTATAACGATAATTCAATTTTAACAATAACGACATTCAATTCAACATAATGATTATTCAATTTAACCATAATGATATTTAAATTAAAACTATAACTAACCATAACAACAATTCAAGTAAATAAGGAGGACTGACTTGAACGTCGGAGTAACTATCATTTCTAAAGAAGGACGTTCGATAGCCAACGGCTGGAACGTCATCCACTTGAAACAGTATCATTTCTAAACTCTTCGACCTTCTATTCCTTTTTTATTCTTCTTTTAAAAGGGTTTGTTTACTGACTTGAGCGTCGGAGTAACTAACAGAACCCGAAGCACAGGGTTCCCTACCCGCAAAAGTCAAGAAGGCGCCGACCTTGAAGTCAATCTCACGAACGGAGAGTAATGTATCTGCTCTTTATTTTTCTTTCAAAATTCTTAATTTTTGTTTACTGACTTGAGCGTCGGAGTAACTAACAGAACCTGAAGCACAGGGTTCCCTACCCGTAAAAGTCAAGAAGGCGCCGACCTCGAAGTCAATCTCATGAACGAAGAGTAATATATCTGCTCTTTATTTTTCTTTCAAAATTATTAATTTTTGTTTACTAACTTGAGCGTCGGAGTAACTAACAGAACCCGAAGCACAGGGTTCCCTACCCGCAAAAGTCAAGAAGGCGCCGATCTCGAAGTCAATCTCACGAACGAAGAGGTCCCCAATTCACGAAAGACGTCGGTCTCGAAATCAGTTTTGCGAACGAAGAAACCCAAAGTCCAAGGGTCCTCCCCATTTCTGTTTTTGAGCGAAGTCAAGAGAATAAAACATAGACAGACCTGAACAAGCAGGGCTTACACCTCACACTTAATCTTTCCTGGTTGAATTTCAGGTCGAATCCTTAGAAGAAAACCAAAACTATTTGTAGTCCCATCACAACGCCACAAAAACAATCAGATATAGATGTCACACGAAGATCCCATTCAAGAAAGAAAATATACAAAATGTCAGTTGATGTTTGAAACTTGTTCTTAAAACTTTTACAAAAAAAAATAGTAAGATATCTACAAAGGGTCCTCTACTCCCTTCTCGACCTCCGAAGCGGCCGTCTTCGTAGCATCTTCCCCGGCCTCGGCCCTCTTCTCTCCGTCAGCCCCATCCGTAGAATCCTTGGCCGCCTCAGTCTCCGCCTTGTCATCAGCCTCAAGGAAGGAAAGGTCGAGATCGGACATCTTCTCCTTGATGGCCTCGACCACAGCAGAGCCCCCCTCCTGGTAAAAAAGTTCCTTATAAGGTTCGAACTCGGCGGAATCAACCAACGAGGAGAAGTCTAGGGTCGCGTGATGGGCTTCCAGCTCCCCTATTCGTGCCTCAGCAGCAGCTAGCTTCGATTCCAGGGAAGCCTTCGAGATCTCGAGCCGGGGTTGGTGATCCAGAGCCCGATCAAGCTGCGTCTGAGCCCCGATAGCCAACGCACGAGCCGAGTCCCGCTCCATGAGTATGGCTGACTTCTCAGAAGCAAAGTCACACCTCTCCTCGGCGATTCTCTCTTGCTCCTCAGACAGCTCCATCAGCCTCTTCTCGAGGCCCTCAGCATGCCCCGAGACCCGACTCCGGAGCTGGTATTGGCAGAAGAGGGCCTATAACATAGTAGGCCACTCCAAGTCAAATATTCATTTAAACACAGAGTAAAAAAAAAGATAGATAAAAAGAGGGAAATAAACCTTCGACAACATCTGGAAGGCCCGCGAGTCTGCTCCTCCAAACCATCCCTTTCGAACTCAAGAGGAGAACAGCCATCTGCGATCGTGGACTGAACATCCAGAAGGAAAGGCCTCAGAGGCACCTTTAGACTGCTCGACCCCTTCGAATCCTTCTTCGGAACCAAGGCTTCAACGTCAATCACAGATGGGGGCACTGTCGAAGGATTGGAAGCCTCGAGGCCGGAATGTTCTTTCCGCTTCTTCGAAGGCGGTGAGGTTGAGGGAGTGGCCCCAGTGATCCTTTTAACGCCAGAAGACGAGGGGCTTAACACCTTAGAGGTGGCTAAGGCTTTAACCTTGTCGTCAGAAGGGCGAATCTTTAATTTTCCCATATTAAAAAGAGTACAACCACGGCGAACGACTTCAAACTGACGGTTTTTTTCGGAGAGGGAAAAGGCTGCTTCGACTCATTCTGCCTCGGTATCTGATACCTCTTTTCGTTTGTGGAAGCCTGCGAAGAGACACAAAGCGTAAAAATTAGATAACACTGATACATATAGCTATAATCGATCGATTCTTACAATTAATTTCAATGTAACGTTCAAGCTCTGGCAACCTATTTGATCTCTTGAGGCCGAAGAGAAGAATATGAGATATGACGAGTTTTTACGTATGTGAGAACTCGAGTGAGGTGATAGCCTGATTGATTCGAATTGTCCTCTTCTTCACTCCCTTGCTTCAACTATATAAGACAAGTTGTTTAACCTCTTTTCCTAAAAATAAGGGATTCTCCTTTCTTTCCGGGGTCCGTTACTTATCTCCAATAGGGTTTTGACCGAGTCTCGTTTATCTCTAAACGTTTTCTTTTTGACTTGGTCTCCTATCTACGAGCTCTAACATGATATGACCTTCGTCCCTTGTCTATCGCCAATCTTTCGACCTCTGACCGCTAGGCCTCGATATGCAGCTTTTAAGCCCCAAGACCCTTGAACGGATATGGGCTTTATATGCTGGGCTTTCGATAAATTAGACATGTACAATTAGCCCCTCATTACTTGATGCTCGAAGAATGAGGATCACGTAATGAACATCCTTGTAATGCCAAGGGAGAAAATCATAACGAACTCCCGAGAAGTACTAAAGCCTCAATCTAATCTTTGATTTTAATATTAAAAAAGGATTTCATTAGACTTCAGACTTTGTATAAGGATCCTGAGGTGTTTAAAAGGGTCGTGAGAGTAGACCTTGTTAGACTCCAGACCTGAATAAAGGTCCCGGGGAGTTTTGAGAGAGGTCGTGAGAGCAGACCTCGATAGACTCCAGACCTGAGTAAAGGTCCTGGGGAGTTTTGAGATAAGGGTAAAATAGTCTTTTAAACTTATTTTCGCCAACTTTTCAACTTCTTATCAATCTCAACCGTCCAGAAGCGGGATACACGGCTCAGAATACTTCACAGTCTTAAAATAGAATTTCGCCCAATTTATTCCCTCCTCTTTCTCGTTCAAACACACGAAAACCATAATTCTCCTTGAAGACTTTGCCCAAATCCTTTCTGATTGCCGAACGTTTCCATCTGCCGCTCAAGATTTCTCGCTCTAATTGCGGATTCCAAATTTCCAGGTTACTCCTTGATTCCCTCTTCATTTTCTAGAGGAATTTTCCAAACTAGGGTTTTGTTTGATAATAGTTTAGAGATTTAGAAGATTTTAAGCTTGAATTTATTTGGGTTTTGTATGAATAGACTGGGTGGCGATGTCGATGAAATTTGTTTTCTGACGGAGTTGGGTTGAAAATAGGGGAGAAGTTTTTCGGCGTTTCTGGGTATTCTTAGCGCATTCTTGTAGGTTTATTTTCTTATTAAGATCATGAGTATGTCAAACAGTGATGATTCTGATGAGAGAACTCGAAGTTGGGGCGGTGGAGTTAGGTCAGCCGAGTTGGAGCAATCCTCTGGCTCGGTTTCTGAGTCTAGTGGGTTTGTTAGCCCTTCGTCACAGCCCACTGTTATTCCTCGTATTGGGGGAGGAAGTGTGGTGAGCCGCCTCAAAGCTTCGAAGGTGGCCACCAAGAAATATAAGGGTAAACTGAAGAAGCGAAAAGACGAGGCCAAGGGTTCTCCTTCTTTAGACATAGACTTTAAGGCTGCCGAGGTCGTCCCTCACGTCGGGGATGACGTAGTTAGGAAAATTACTTCTCCGGAATATTCAGGGACTGGGGTAGAAGTCCAGGTGCCCAGGCCTTCTGATAGAGCCAACAGACCCCCTCCTGGTTTCACCGTCTTCTACACCATAATCATCGACAAGGGTATAGGACTTCCTCTTCACCCTTTCTTTGCCAAGATTTCCCATTTTTACGGAGTAGCCCCTGCCCAAATATCACCAATAGGGTGGTATCATATGCTAGGTATGTTTTACCTTTGGGAAACTTAGGATTTCCCGAGCCCAGTGTCGGGGAGTGGCATTCTTCATACCGAATTGTGGCTACCCCAAACCAAAAAGGTTTTTATTATTTTACCAAGTGGGTCGGGGAAAGAGCCCCCTTGATAAACACTCTTCCATCTTCATCGGGGGACTGGAAGCCAAAATTTGTTTTTGTTCCTGCGGAGACTTCGAGCGATAGGATCTCGCCATCATCGTTCGCTGAAGCCCGTGGGTCCTCGAAGCCTGTCTCTCTTTATTTCCTTTTCTTTGCATGAATTAGTTCATTTGATTTTTATGCTTCGTGTTTCTTTGTAGGCCTTCATAAACGAAAAGAGGTATCAGGTACTGAGGCGAAAAGAATCGAAGCTGCCTTTTCCCTCTCCGAAGAAGATCGTCAATTTGAAGTTGTTCGCCGCGGACGCACTCTATTCGATATGGGAAAACTGAAAATTCGCCCTTCCGATGACAAAGTCAAAGCCTTGGCTGCTTCTAAGGTTTTAAGCCCCTCGTCTTCTGGCGTAAAAAGGATTGTCGGGGCCTCTCCCTCGACCTCGCCACCTTCGAAGAAGCGTAAGGAACAGCTCGGCTTAGAGGTTTCTAATCCTTCGGCAGTGCCCCCCTCTGTCATCGACGTTGAAGCCTTGGCTCCGAAGAAGGCTTCAAAAGGGTCGAACAGTCTGAAGGTGCCTCTGAGACCTTTCTTTCTGGATGTGCAATCCGCGATTGCAAACAGCTGCTCTCCTCTGGAATTCAAAAGGGAAGGTTTGAAGGAGCAAACTCGACTTGCCTTCTAGATGCTGTCAAAGGTTCATTTTTATCTGCTTTATATATATATATATATGTGTGTGTGTGTGTGTGTGTGTGTGTGTGTATATATTTATATATATATACTTTATGCTCAAAAAAGGGTTTTCCGACTTAAAGTAATCTGTCATGTTATAGGCCCTCTTTTGTCAATACCAGCTCCGAAGTCGGGTCTCGGGGCATGCCGAGGGCCTCGAAAAGAGGCTGATGGAGCTTTCTGAGGAGCAAGAGAGAATCGCTGAGGAGAGGCGAGACTTTGTTGCCGAGAAGTCAGCCCTACTCGTGGAGCGGGACTCGGCTCGCGCGTTGGCGGCCGGGGCTCAGATGCAGCTCGATCGGGCTCTGGACCACCAAGCTCGTCTTGAAATCTCGAAGGCTTCGCTTGAGTCGAAGCTAGCTGCTGCAGAAGCGCGAATAGGGGAGCTCGAGGCACGTCACACGACCCTGGACTTCTCTTCGCTGGTAGATTCTGCTGAGTTCGAACCATACAAGGAACTCTTTTACCAAGAGGGGGGTTCCGCTGTGGTCGAGGCTATCAAAGAAAAGATGCCTGATCTTGATCTTTCCTTCCTTGAGGCCGATGACGCGGTGGAGACTGAGGCGGCCAAGGACTCTACAGATGGGGTTACCGGAGAGAAGAGGGTCGAGGACGAAGAGGGTGCTGCGGCCGCTGAGAAGGGAGTAGAGGATCCTCTGTAGATCCTTTAAATCTTTTTTTTTTGTAAAGGTTTAACGAACTAATTTCGAATATTTGTTGACCTTCTTTTGCACATTTTTCTTTCCTGGATGGGAACTTCGTGTGATGTTTTTACATTTGACTGTCCTTTGCGATTATGAATATCCTTGTTTTTCTTCTAAGAATTCGTCCTGAAATTAAACCAAAAAGGTTAGGTCTTGTCTTATGCTTAATCCTCTCGACTTCGTTTTAAAAGTAGCCATGGGGAAGATCCCTGAACTTTCGGGTTTACTTAATCACAAAACTTATTTGAAAGCCGATAAGTTTCATGAAATGGGGGATCCTGTGCTTCAGGTTCTGTTAGTTGCTCCGACGCTCAAGTCAGTAATCAAAACGTTAACAAATAGAAAGAACAAAAATGAGGATCGGATACATTACTCTTCGTTCGTGAGTTTGGCTTCGAGGTCGATATCCTCTTGACTTTTTGCGTGTTAGGAACCCTGTGCTTCGGGTTCTGTTAGTTACTCCGACGCTCAAGTCAGTAATCAAAACATTAACAAATAGAAAGAACAAAAAATGAGGACCGGATACATTACTCTTCGTCCGTGAGTTTGGCTTCGAGGTCGATATCCTCTTGACTTTTTGCGTGTTGGGAACCCTGTGCTTCGAGTTCTGTTAGTTACTCCGACGCTCAAGTCAATAATCAAAACATTAACAAATAGAAAGAACAAAAAATGAGGACCGGATACATTACTCTTCGTCCGTGAGTTTAGCTTCGAGGTCGATATCCTCTTGACTTTTTGCGTGTTGGGAACCCTGTGCTTCGGGTTCTGTTAGTTACTCCGATGCTCAAGTCAGTAATCAAAACGTTAATAAATAGAAAGAACAAAAAATGAGGACCGGATATATTACTCTTCGTCCGTGAGTTTGGCTTCGAGGTCGATATCCTCTTGACTTTTTGCGTGTTGGGAACCCTGTGCTTCGGGTTCTGTTAGTTACTCCGATGCTCAAGTCAGTAATCAAAACATTAAAAAATTCTGAAAGAGAAAATGAGAGGTCGAAGAGTTTAGAAATGATACTGTTTTAAATGGATGGCGTTCCAGCTGTTGGCTATTGAACGCCCTTCTTTAGATTGCAGTTTGTATGCTCCATTTCCTATGACTTTCTCGATCTCATAGGGGCCTTCCCAATTCGGGGCTAGTTTTCCGGCTCCGACTTCTTTTGTGTTTTGGAATACCTTCCTTAACACCCAATCTCCTGCCTTGAATGTTCTTAGTCTTGTGTTCTTATCGAAGTGTCTCTTTATTTTCTGTTGGTACGCGGATATTTTTATCGCGGCCTTATCTCTGAGTTCATCTATGGTGTCGAGGTTGACTTCGAGGTCAGAGTCGTTGCTTCTGCTCGACCACTAAGTCCTTGCTGACCCTATTTCCGCTTCTGCCGGGAGGACTGCTTCCAAACCGTAGGTGAGAGCATAAGAAGTTTCTCCCGTAGCGGCTCGTGCGGTAGTTCGGTATGACCAGAGGACTCCTGGGAGCTGTTCGACCTATTGCCCTTTGTGTTCGGGGAGTTTCTTTTTCAAGGTATTCATTATTGTTTTGTTGGTAGCTTCGGCTTGACCGTTCAAGGCCGGATGCCTTGGTGTAGAAAAAGAGAGTTTGATGTTCCAATGGTGACAGAAATCTTGGAATTTCGAACTTATGAATTGAGAGCCGTTATCGGTGACTATTTCTTTGGGGACTCCGAACTTGCAAATAACATGTTTCCATAAAAAATTACATACCTCGGTATCCCTTATTCGTGTGAAGGCTTCTGCCTCGGCCCATTTGGTGAAGTAATCGGTCACGACCAAAATGAAGCATTTCTGATTTGATCCCTTCGGTAATGGTCCTATGATATCCATTCCCCATTTCATGAATGGCCAAGGTATAGATGTGGTATGTAGGGGTTCTGGTGGCATATGATTCGTTTGAGCGAACCTTTGACATCCGTCACATTTTTTGGTATAGTTTTTGGCATCTTCCCTCATAGTTGGCCAATAAAAGCCGGTTGTCAATGCTCGGTTAGCCAGGCTTCTATGGCCTGAATGGTTTCCGCATTCGCCGTCGTGGAGCTCGGCTAGGACATACTTTGCTTGGATCGGGCTTAGACATTTCAAGTACGGTCCTGAAAATGACCTTCTGTATAGGGATCCGGAGATCATGGCAAATTTTGAAGCTTTTGCTTGTATTCGTCTTGCTTCGATAGACTCTTCGGGTAGTTCATTTTCTGTTAGGAATCTACATAAAGGGGTCATCCAATTTACCTCGACGTCTATCGGGAGGACTTCGGAGTCGTCACCTTTCCGTACGGCGGGCCATTTGGCGAAAAGGATTTGGATGTTTTTGTCCTGGTTCGTTTGTACGGTAGATCCCAGATTAGCTAACGCATCGGCATGGCGGTTTTCCTCCCTGGTGATGTGTCGGGCTTCGATTTTTTCGAACTTAGTTGCTGCTTGTTTTGCGACCGCGAGGTATGATACCATCCTTAGATCTTTTGCCTGGAATTCTCCTTCAAACTGATTTATTATCAATTGCGAATCGCTCATGACTCGTAGTTTTTTAGCCCTTAAGTCGGCTGCCAAATTTAATCCTGCTATGAGAGCCTCATATTTAGCCTCGTTATTTGTGGCTTTGAATCCGCATCGAATAGATTTTTCTGTGATTATTCCTTCTGGATCAGTTAGTACTAAGCCCATTCCACTCCCCTTCGAAGTGCTGGATCCATCGACCTGGAGGGTCCAGTACTTAGAATCATTATCTTCGAGACTCGTTAATATTCTTCTGTCTGGGTCATGGGAGAAGTCGGCGATGAAGTCTGATAGGACTTGTGATTTGATTGATGTTCGTGGAACGAAGTCGATATCGTACTCCCCGAGTTCGATGGCCCATTTTGATAATCTCCCTGCGAGGTCTGGTTTTCTCAATACTGCTCTTAAGGGGAACTCTGTGACCACTTTTATTGAATGACTTTGGAAGTAGGGTTTCATTTTCCTGGAAGTCATTACAAGTGCTAAGGCCAATTTTTCGAGCTGTGGGTATCTGGTTTCTGTATCTAGCAATGATCGGCTGGCATAGTATACGGGATATTGTCGCCCCTCGTCTTCTCTGACAAGTACTGCACTGATCGAGTTAGTAGAAACAGATAAATAAACAAGGAGTACCTCTCCGTCTATTGGTTTGCCTAGAAGTGGTGGACTCGCGAGATATTCCTCAAGGTCTTCGAGGGCTTTGGCGCATTCCGGAGTCCATTCGAAGTCTTTGTTTTTTCGTAGAGTCTAAAAAAACGTTCGGCTTTTTTCTGAATATTTGGATATGAAGCGGCTGAGAGCTGCTAATCGACCGGTCAGTTTTTGGACGTCTTTAATATTTTTGGGATGTTGGATATTTCAGATTGCTCTGATTTGGCTGGGGTCGGCTTCGATTCCTCTTTTTGTTACTAGGTATCCCAGGAATTTCCCAGAAGTTACTCCAAAGGCGCATTTGGTGGGGTTCAATTTCATGTTATATCGTCGTAGGACTTCAAAGGTTCGTCGTAGATGCATAACATGGTCTTGAGCTCGTACTGATTTGACTAACATGTCATCGATATATACTTCCATTATTATCCCGATGAGCTCTTTGAACATTCGATTTACGAGCCTTTGATATGTTGCACCTGCATTTTTTAATCCGAAAGGCATAACTTTATAACAGAACATACCTCGATGTGTAATGAATGCTGTTTTTTCTTGGTCTTCGAGGTGCATTAGAATTTGATTGTATCCTGAGAATGCGTCCATAAAGCTCATGAGCTCGTGGCCTGCCGTCGCATCGACTAGTGCGTCTATGTGTGGTAGGGGGAAGGAATCTTTGGGGCACGCCTGGTTGAGGTCGGTGAAGTCTATGCATAAGCGGTTCTTTCCGTTCTTTTTTTTTACCACTACGACGTTGGCTAGCCATTCAGGGTAATGAACTTTGCGGATATGCCCGTTCTTTAACAGTTTGTTGACTTCTTCATCCACGATTTTGTTTCTTTCCGGGGCGAATTTGCGTCTTTTCTGTTTGACTGGAATTTTTTCTGGGTCTACCTGCAATTTGTGAGTTATAATGGAGGGGTCGATACCTGTCATATTCTCAAACGACCATGCGAAGCAGTCGTGATGTTCTTTGAGGAATTCGATCATTGGCTTCCTGATGTCTGAGGTCAATCTGGACCCGATGGATACTTTATGATCAGGGTGTTCAGGGTGAATTTGTATTTCATCAAGGTCTTCGACTTTTGGTTCTTTGTAACCTCGATCTTCAGGGTTTGAAGAGGTTGAGCCGACCTCTATTTGGTTGACCTCGATGATGACTTTCTGTTTGAATGTAGTGACGTAGCATTCTCTTGACGAGATTTGTTCTCCTCGTACTGATCGGACTCCCCATGGAGTTGGGAACTTCATGATTTGGTGATATGTTGATGGTACTGCTCGAAGTTCGTGGATCCATGGTCGTCCCATAACCACGTTGTATGCTGATGGCGCGTCTATTACCTGAAATTTTGTGAAGAGGTTGAGCCCTTCGATGTAGGTGGGGAGCGTGATCTCTCTTAATGTTGTTTTATGTTCTCTGCTGAAGCCGATCAACGTTGTAGATTTCTTCACGATATCTGTTTCTTTCACCTGCATTTCTTTTAAAGTGCTAAGGAAGATCACGTTAGAGGAGCTCCCGTTATCGATGAGAGTTCGCTTGATTAGACAGTTAGATATTAAAAGTGAAATAACTAATGCATCGTGGTGTGGGAGTGAGAGTTCAGATACTTCACTACTAGAGAAGCTGAGAGTCGTCTGATCATCAGGTTTTGCTTCTTTAGGTATATTTGTCGTATATTTGAGGGATCGACAATGTCTCTTAGCTGATGATTGGGAGATGCCGTTGATCTCTGAACCACCTGTTATGCAATTTAACGTCTAGTCGATCCTCGGGGGTTCGACTGGCTGAGTTCCTGTAGTATTGTCTCTCTTGTTCCAATTTTCTCTTCCTTTAAGGGTCAGGAGGTCAGCCAAGTGACCTCTTTTAAGGAGCTCGATCACCTCTAGTCGAAGAGCGATGCAGTCGTCTGTTCTATGCCCATGGTCGTTGTGGAAGTCGCAGAATTTATTCCTGTCTCGCTCATTGTCAGGTGTTCTCATCTTTGGAGGCCATTTGACGTTTTGGCCAAGTCCCTTTAATGCATTTATGGCTTCCGAAAGTGTTATACAAAGGTTATATTCGGGTAGTCTCCTGTTCGGGCGTTCGGGTAATCTTCTGTCTCTAGGGTCGAATCTGGGGTTGCGAGGATATGGATCTGATCGAAATCTTTCGTTTCTGATATGAGGTCTGTGTTCCTTGCGAGGTTGATCATTCCGGGGTTTGAATTTGGATGTGTTTGTTTCGTCTTCTTCCCATTTGATCTGTGCCCATGCTTTGGCGAAGACGTCTTCCATTGTCTTGCACGGGTATTTTGTTAATTCTTTGTAAAGATCTGAATTTCTTTTAAGGCTTTTTCTGAAGGCCGACACGGCGGTATCGATGTTGCATCCCGGGATGGATACTTTTTCTCTGTTGAATCGACCTACAAAGCTTCGTAGGGTTTTTTCCGGTCTCTGGATTACTGTGTAGAGATCGTCGGCGTGCTTCTCGATCTTCCGACTACTAGGGAACTGTTCGACGAACAGGTCGTTGAGTTGAGCGAAGGTGGATATCGAAGAATTTGGTAGATTTGTAAACCATTGGAGTGCTGGTCCGGATAAGCTGCTTCCAAATCCCTTACACATCTCGGCTTCTCTGCTTTGTCGTGGGATTAGAGTTGTGAACATCCTTTGTTTATATTGTGCTATGTAGTCGTCGGGATCGGCAGTGCCATCGAACAGTTTCATAGATGGGAAGGTAAACTTCGGAGGCATCTCCACAAGGCTGATTTCTTCTGTAAAAGGCGAATCTGCGAAGCTTGTCGGGGCCGTTTTGCAAATGGGGGTGGGAACTCCGGGAATTCGTGTGAGCATTTCCTCCAACCGTTTCAGCTTGTTCTCGACCTCCATTTCGGGTTGAATTTCGATGTATTCGAACCCTAGGGGAGGTCCCAGATACGGGTCGCCAGCATCCTCCTTGTTTTGTTGACCTTCGCTGGTTCCTGCAATATTTTGGTTAGCAGTTTCATTAGCTGAATTTAAAAGTACCTGTTCGCGTAGTTGACTGATTTTTCGAGTTCGAGGAGGTTGTCGATGAAATCCGTTAGGGGATTGTTTTGATGAATTGAATGTTTCCATCCGAACTTTGAGAGCTGAGTTTTTTGTTCGAATGGCCGCGAGTTCCACAACGGTGGAGTCGAGTCGTTGTTGGATCGCTCGCAGTGCCTGGGTAATATCTGTGTTTCCTCCTGCGGGGGAGGTTGTTGATGGCGAATCCCTTCGATTGTCTGGAGGATTCGGGGTCGTGTTGCTTCGGCCATCGACTGTCATCCTAATTATGGTTGATCAGAGCCCCACGGTGGGCGCCAAATTGTAATCGATCGATTCTTACAATTAATTTCAATGTAACGTTCGAGCTCTGGCAACCTATTTGATCTCTCGAGGCCGAAGAGAAGAATCTGAGATATGACGAGTTTTTACGTATGTGAGAACTCGAGTGAGGTGAGGTGATAGCCTGATTGATTCGAATTGTCCTCTTCTTCACTCCCTTGCTTCAACTATATAAGACGAGTTGTTTAACCTCTTTTCCTAAAAATAAGGGATTCTCCTTTCTTTCCGGGGTCCGTTACTTATCTCCAATAGGGTTTTGACCGAGTCTCGTTTATCTCTAAACGTTTTCTTTTTGACTTGGTCTCCTATCTACGAGCTCTAACATGATATAACCTTCGTCCCTTGTCTATCTCCAATCTTTCGACCTCTGACCGCTAGGCCTCGATATGCAGCTTTTAAGCCCCAAGACCCTTGAACGGATATGGGCTTTATATGCTGGGCTTTCGATAAATTAGACATCTACAATAGCAAAAAAGGAGAAGAAGTAGAAATAAAGGGAGACAGGCTTCGAGGACCCACGGGCTTCAGCGAACGACGATGGCAAGATCCTATCGCTCGAAGTCTCCGCCGGAACAAAAACGAATTTTAGCTTCCAGTCCCCCGACAAAAATGGAAGAGTGTTTATTAGAGGGGCTCGTTCCCCGACCCACTTGGTAAAATAATAAAAGCCTTTCTGATTTGGGGTAGCCACAATCCGGTATGAGGAATGCCACTCCCCGACACTGGGTTCGGGAAATCCTAAGTTTTTCCAGAGGTAATACATGCCTAGCATATGATACCTCTCTATTGGTGATATTTGGGCAGGGGCTATTCCGTAGAAGTGCGAAATCTTGGTAAAGAAAGGGTGAAGAGAGAGTCTTATACCCTTGTCGATGATTATGGTATAGAAAGCGGTGAAACCGGGAGGAGGTCGGCTGGCTCTATCCGAAGGCCTAGGGACGTGGACCTCTACCCCCGAACCTGAATATTCTAGAGAAGTAATTTTCTTAACTAGGTCACCTCCTACTTGAGGGACGACCTCGGCAGCTTTGAAGTCTGCGTTCCAAGAAGGAGAGCCCTTGGCTTCAGGTTTTCGCTTCTTCGGTTTACCCTTATGCTTCTTGGTAGCCACCTTCGAAGCCTTGAGGCAGCTCACCACCGATCCTCCCCCGATACGAGGGATAACAGTGGGCTGGGACTCAGGGATAACAAGTCCC
The DNA here is from genome assembly GCA_026008535.1 of Perilla frutescens. Taxonomy (NCBI): domain Eukaryota; kingdom Viridiplantae; phylum Streptophyta; class Magnoliopsida; order Lamiales; family Lamiaceae; genus Perilla; species Perilla frutescens. The sequence continues at coordinate 37,563,870 of BRKX01000002.1, read as the reverse complement.
GTAGACTCAGAAACCGAGCCAGAGGATTGCTCTGACTCGGCTGACCTAGCCCCATCACCCCAGCTTCGGGTCCTCTCATCAGAATCATCACTACCCGACATACTCATGATCCTAACGGGAACACAAATCTACAAGAATATGCTCAGAATACCCAGAAACGCCTAAAAAGCTTTTCCCCTGTTTCTAACCCAACTTCGTCGACAGAAAGCAAAAATTATCAAACAAAACCACAACAATCCCAAAACCGCCGCCAAGTCTATTTCACGCAAAAAATCCACGAAAATCCAAGCCTAAAATATCCTATTTCTTTAAGCTACTAGCAATAAAACCCTAGTTTGGAAATTCCTAAAGAAAATGGAGAGAGGATTGAGGAGTAACCTGGAAATGTGGAATCCGGTACTAGAATGAGGAATCTTGAATGTCGGGAAGGTAGAAACACACAACAATCAGAGAGGATTTGAGCAAAATCTTCAAGGAGAATTACAAGTTTCGTGCTTTTGAATAAGAGAGAGGAGGGAATAATTTGGGCAAATTTCTATTTTTAAATCCGTAAAGTTAATCTGAGTCGTATATCCCGCATGCGGGCGGTTGAGATTGAGAGGGAGTTGGAAAGTCGGCAAAAGGGGTTTTAAAAGACTATTTTGCCCTCAGCCTAATGAGGTCTGCTCTCACGACCTCTTTTTAACTCCCCAGGACCTTTATTCAGGTCTGGAGTCTAACGAGGTCTGATCTCACGACCCCTTTTTAACTCCCCAACACCTTTATTCAGGTCTGGAGTCTAACGAGGTCTGCTCTCACGACCTCTTTTTAACTCTCCAGGACCTTTATTCAGGTCTGGAGTCTTGCCAAGCCTTTCTTCGATCTTGAGATCGTTTATTATTAAAAGTCGAGCTTGAGGCTTTAATAATCATCAGGAATACGTTACGATTTTCCTTTAAGTATTACGAGGATATTCATTACATGATCCTCGGTCTTCGAGTATCAAGTAATGAGGGGCTAATTGTAGAGGTCTATTTTATCGAAGCCTAGTATACAAGGCTCACGCTCATTCAAGTGTCTTGGGGCCTAATAAATGCGCGTCGAGGCCCAACGATCAGAGGTCGGAGATAAAGACCAAGCTGTTGTAGAGCTCGCGGCTAGGAGACCAAGTCAAAAAAGGGACGTTTAGAGATAGACGAGACTCGGTTAAAACCCTGGTATAAGTGATTATCCCCGGAAATAAGGGAGAATCCCTTATTTTTAGGAAGAGAGGTTAACAATTCCATCTATATATGTGAAGCTAAGGATTGAAGCAAGGCATTCGAATTTTTAACAGTCAAGCTAGCAATATACTCGATTTTCCACATACGCGTTTTAATCTCATTTTTAACTTCCTTCTTCGGCCTCGAGGAATCTATTAGGTTGCCAGAGCTCGAACATTACATCAAAATTAATTGTAGAAATCCATCGACTACAATACCTAAAATTTGATAATACATATAATATTTATTTGTCAAAGATTGTAACTCGTAGGTTTCGAAAAAAAATATTTGTTTAAACCTTCTATATATTATGTGAATGGTTAATTATTAAATACTGTATGAATATTCATTAAAACTAATTATATAATTAATAACATTAACATATATAATGAATATATTATATTTCAAATTACACAAACTACCCAAGTAATTTTCTCATTTTCTAATTCATTTAACTTACATGGAAATTAATAAAGTTTTTAATATTTATTTTTTTAGGTATGATATGACATTATAAAAATACACATAAGAATTTTGGTTGTCCACATATGCTATAAGGTGTAGAACTGAAATTCTGCAATTTACAAAGTTAGGAATTAGGATCCGGACTCCAGCAATCTACAAAATAAAGATAGAAAATACGTAAAGCAAAAGGACCGTTGGGCGTCGGCGGGTTGACGATCGAGCAAACGCCGACACTCAAGTGAGGATCAAAATAACTTTAGAAATAATAGTATAAATTAAAGACAAAAATATGAATGCTGAAATGATGGGTGATGAATCAGAAATGATATTGCTGAGGTTCTCATGTTGATAGTTTCTGAGTTTTTCTGCTAGTATGCAAACCGTGCCCCCTCCCTCCCAATCTGCTCTCTATTTATTCCTTTTCTTCAACTGCTTCTCCCCTTAATTTGGGATCCTCTTATCCCTGGTGCGGTTTCTGACTCAGTCTCATATATCCTTAATGGGGTTTAGTCAGCTTTTCGAGAACCATTTAGGTTTAACTGATCCTTTCCTATTCCGACCTTTGATCTTCTTCACCTCGAGTTTCAACCTTTTGAGTTCAAGCTCACATCACTCGACCTCCTATCCATATTGAGCTACTTTGATCCAATCTAACTTGGGCCTGCAAAAAATGACATCTACAGTAGAGTACTAGATAGTTAACAATGTGATAGATTTGATAAAAATTTATAAAGTTAGGTATCAAACTGTAAATATATAAAGGTTTGGATATTTTTATTAAAAGATTGAAATATTATCAATGAAACTATAATTTACCCTAATTATTATTATTATTATTATTATTATTATTATTATTATTATTATTATTATTATTATTATTATTATTATATCCACTACAGGTAGTAATATTTTCTCATTCCACAAGTATCATAATCAATATTTTAAAGCTATTTGCAGTAGTAGCATATGGATAGTCAATTTTAAAAATACTAATAAATTGAAATACATATTTTTATTTATAAAATTATCAATTTCACCAACTAATATATAAAAAAATTATTAAATTAGAGGATAGATTATCTTCATATATATATATATATATATATAGTATATTAGAGATTGAGAATTTCACAAATAAGTGTCCAACTTCCCAAATATATTGTTATTTGGATACGAAACCTTATTTCAAGTTTCAAGTTTCAACTTTCAACTTTCAATTAGACCATTAGTCACTCGTTCAAACTTTATCTGGCTTTTGTCATTAACTTTTTCAACTAACAACCGTCCAGTCAAAACAGTGAATACCATGTTCCAAAAAAAAACCCTGAAATGATCATATTTATAGCGAGTCAAATAAAGCTAATTTAATTTATAGATAATCAGCAGATCGAGCTTTTATTAATTACTAGTGTATCTCCCGTACCATGTACCAACACGCTATACTATCTATATATGTATAGATAATGTAACAATTGAATCACTATACTTTTAAATTTTATGAGTATCATATAAAATATAATAATAGCCAAATTATATATGAAAGTAAATTACGATAAAAATAACACAATCGGTGAAATTTCATATAAATTTTATAATACTTCTATATATATAACATTTTAGTAAAAGTGTTATCGACATCATCATCATTACTTATAAAGTCAGAGTAAAATGATTTATATATATATATTATATAATAATTAATAAAGATGTGACAACATATTTTGAACGCAATTTATGTATTACATTTTTAAGCGGTATAGATATAGATTGTGCTTACATATGGAATAAATTTTTTATCTTATTTATTTTCATTGTTTATTTATCACATATTATTTGTACAAATTTTGAAAGTTTAGCAAACTCATAATTTCACAGGGAGAACTAAGTATTATATTTTTAATGATTGCAAATTTATTACTTTTGAATCGTAAATTCAAAATTCTATAGTAATTCTATTATGAAAATGATTGAAGTTCCAATATCAATATTGTAATTATTTTGAGACAACGCTTGTCATTATAATATGTTGAATAATATACATTAAAATTAAATTTAAATAAAAATTATCATGCGTGTTGAAATGTCAATGATCTTCAATATTATTATTCAGTTGCAGGACAATGTCTAACCTATAAATTAGGTTAAAAAAATATGAATATGAAAATTATGGGCCAACATTAAATATAGAAAAAAGACACATTAAAAATAGAAAAAAGACACAGCTCAAACGGAATGAAAAATATATAGAATTTCAATACTCAATTTGTTTAGCCATTAAAAAACTTAGTCATATTTTAATGATTGTTAAAAGAAAACACACGAGTGAATGTATTTGCTTAACCTTCAACCTAATGAGAACTTTCAATATTAGAGTGGAAAATTCAAATTAAATATTTTTCATATGTTAAATGGTTGCAAAGCGTCGGTTTATTTTTTTTAAAATTTAAGTTCCGTCGTGCCTTTGGTACACAAATAAAATGCATTGATTATTGCTTAAATATAAATTAATAACGTAAAGATTAAAAATGAAATAAATGAAAAAATTGACTAAAAGGAAAGAATTGAGGAAAAGGAAAAAAAAAGTTGGAAGGCACACAAAAAAAAAATAAAAGATTAAAAATGAAATAAAAGAAAAAAAAAAATCAAACAGAAGGCAAAACAAACTTTAGGCGTAAGTTTTTGTGAAACTTTTTAATATAAAAATTAAAAATAATAATCAATGCTTAATTAAAATTTAATAACCTAAATTTTAAAATAAAATAATAGGAAAAAAAATTTAAAAAAAAGAGTTAAAATGAAATAAAAGAAAAAATTGAATAAAAAGAAAAAAATGGAACAAAAGGAAAAGAAACACAATGATTGTTGTTTAAATAAAAATTAACAACATAAACACTAAAATAAAAGAAAAATTGCAATTAACAAATCAATCTGATTAAATGGAAACTTTGATGTATTTGAGCAATGGATCTCTGAAGCCCTACATGTAATGTAACATTATATCATAAATTTATAGGATACAATTCAAAAGACAACATGTGACGTTGTTTCCTTAATTTATAGGATATAAATAATTTCTCTACAATTAAAATCCGGAATTAGAAGGAAATAATTTCTCTCTTTAGATAAAAGCCTAGGTACAACCCCTAGGAGCAAAACCGACTCGATTACCCGCCAGATCGAACACGACCCGGAAACCCTGTTGCTGGATGTTCCCAATTATGGACAACCCGCTCGTCGTACCCGCAAATGCAAAGCAGAAAGTGCCGTCGCTGTCCACCGGAATCAAGTAGTTCGACGCCGGCAACGACACGTCAGCTCCGGTGAAATGCAGCACTACCGTCGGCACCTTCACCTCCGTCTTCCCTGACAGATCGAAACACGTATCGAAGAGCGAGAAATCCGCTGCCCGCTTCAAGTTCGACGCCCCGGCCCGGAACGCGTTCCTCAGTGCTACGTAAGCGGGTCGGGTCAACCGAGTAACCGACGTGCCCGAATCAACAATCACCCCGCCGTTGCCGTTGGCGTCGATCTTGAACTGCGACGCAGTAATGCCGGGGACGCGGGTGCCGCCGACGGAAATTCCGTTTATGCCGACGTAGTAAAATGTGTCGAGCTTCGGATTTGTCAGTAGGGGAGTGAAGACGGCGGTTCTCGACACCGCCGATTCGCCGAATATAAGGGAAGATGGTTTAGACGACGCCGTTCTGTCGACCAAACAGTAGGAGAATTTCTTAGCGAAACGACGTCCGGCTTGAGTAGGAAACGACAGTTTCCCGCGGCCGAGGCCTAACAGACCGGCGGCGCCGACGAACAGCCCCTCATTATCGTGTCCGCACCCTAGGGCAATATTCTTCACTCGTGACTTCCGGAACGTCAGCGTTTCGATCGAGAAATCTCCGACGGTGAAGGAACCGTCGCCGTACGACACTTGATAAAGGCATTTCTTCTCCCGAGTGTTGCAACCTGGCGAATCGAGGCGGCGGCAGAGCGGAGACGCGCAGGAAACTCCCGAAAACGAGGTCGATTTCGTCGGGTCGAAGACCGGATCCGACTGCTTGTAGCAGTTCCGGCAGGGAGAGCACTGGATCCAAACGACGTCGCTCCCAGTGTCCAGCACCATGTAGACGTACCTCGCCGGCGTCCCGACGCCGAGGCGAGTGAAGTACTCGCCGCTGCCTTGAGCGAGTCCGGAGGTGACCGAGCTGCTGAAGCCAGTGGCACCTCTAGGTCGAGCGGCGGCGGCCAGGTCAGAAAGCGATTTGACCCTAACAGCGTCGCGGCGGAGACGGAGTCGGAAGAGAGATTGCGGCGTGGAGTTGAGAGCAGGAGAGAGATGGTCAACATGGTGCAAATCGACGGAGAAACCGGATTCGGAAAGGGGTAGCGTTTGGAGTTGGTCGGATTCGGAAAGGGGTAGGGTTTGGAGTAGGGGGAGGGAGGTGAGAGAAAAGGTCTGATAAGGAGTTTGGGTGGAAGAGGAGAGAGAAAATGAGAGGAGGAAGAAAAAGATGCAGTTCCGTTTTCCGTCCATTTTAGGAGGGGATTGGAAACGGAGAGGGAGAGTAGGCGGCATAAATACTGGTTCTGGATTTTATTAGGAAAATGAATGAATCATGTAACATCATACATAATCTATAACATCACTCATCCATCTTCTTCTTTTTTGCCTGTTTCTTTTTCTTTTTCTTTTTTTTTAATAATAATAATTGGGTGAATGTATATGTATGTATAGACTATAGTCAAAAAGTTACCAATTTCAATCTCCTCACTTAAAGAGTTTCAATATCCTTAATATATCATTCTTTCTTGTATTTAATGGCCTCACTTGTGATCTTTTTCGATACAAATAAATACAAGTGCTTAAACAGGTAATAAATCATATATGAACATGAGTTGGATGTAGACATAATATATTATTTATAATATAAAACACCATATCTTTTTTTTTTATGGGAAAAAAGAGAAAATGTGAAATTAGAACTTGAAAGGTTTTCTTTTTTCTTCATCGCTTATAGTTGATTTTATAAATATTTATATATGTAAATACCATACAATATACGTGTTTACATATTTTTCCCTAAAAAATGTTTATATCTGTTTAGTAAAATCACAAATCTAATATTAAATATTTAAAGCAACATCCACTATAAATATAATTATTATATATTCTATACAATAATAAGTTTAGACCGACTTAAATGAATGATCTACTTAATTATTTATCGATTATAATTGTGCGAGTCTAATGTTAAAAGAGAAAAAGAAAAAAGAAAAGTAAAGTTGTTATTTAATAATCTTGAGCGTAAAAGGCATAGCCGACAGGCCCATCAGAATTAAGTGAATTGACATATTCTTCCCGTGCTCCAAAGAAGAAAAATTGAAAAGAAAAAAAGAAAAGTAGTTGAATTTTCCTGTAAAGCACTTATGCAGCTATGCCATATTATGTAATTAGCAACTATTATTTATTATGAATAATAACTATGGACCACACTGTCCCCCACCCATTTTTGCCTTTTCAATTTATCATTTTACTTTATCCTAAGCTGTTGGATTGGCCCAAACCAAGCTATCCAGCGGTCCCATCAGGACCTTATTATTTAAATTTCTGCTACATTAACTTTTCTCATATAATAGTTTGGTAAAGTGCTATTTGATCATAATATCTCAATAACAATTTCATTTAATATCAAATTAATACATGGTTGGAGTTGGAAAAGTTTTAAATGGTGCAATTACACAAACTTAAGTGTGAGAACCATATAAAAATTGTGCAAACCATTATGCAAAATGATGATTCCCAAATCTCAAGTTCTTACTAACCTTCCAAGGACAAATTAAGCAATTCAAGAACTGGATCATTTCTTCCTGGACCAATCCCCACTCTTCCCTCCACTTTTGTGTTCAAGCCTCACATCTGTAATGACAATCTCCTTTGAAGCAGCCTTGCACATATCATACACTGTAAGCCCAGCAACTGTAACTGCTGTCAAAGCTTCCATCTCGACACCCGTCTTCCCAGTAGAGGAGGCTTCACCTCTTATCTCAATGCTGAAATCGCGAGGATTCAATGTTAGATCCACATGAACGCGTGACAAGTTGATGTTGTGGCATAATGGGATGAGACTGCTTGTTTGCTTTGCACCGCAAACTCCAGCAATCTTGGCTACACCAAGAACATCCCCTTTCTGCAACTGATTGGCTGAAACCATGTCAAAGACCTTGTGGCCTAAGACAACTTTGCAACTTGCAATGGCCACTCTCTTGGTGATCTCCTTGGAGGAGATATCAACCATTTGGGCTTCACCTCTACTACCAATGTGAGTCAATCCAGAGAGAGACAGAGTAGACTCTTTCTCATTCACGTCGTTGGTTGCAAGATGTGATTCTTGATCCATTGTTGGACTGTCCAACGAACTAGCAAGAGATGACGCGGGAGGTTCACCAAACACAGATTCCATTTCCTAGGACCAAAATTAACAAAGATACGTAAGTGTTAAATACTACATTTTCATTCCAATTACCAAAACCGAAGAGGCCAGTATATGTACAGCATTGCAGACTCGGACTTTTACTACTTTAGCACCAAAGAGTTGATGCCGCATAATTAAAATTTGATTCTAGTTCAACGAACCCTAAATTATGGCGTCTTGCTGCTTCCTGCTAGTGAGCATGCTTGCTCTCCTTCTACTATTATACTCACGATTAATTAAAGCTAACTAATTCGATGAAATAACTGCAAAGATTTCAGGGAAGAAATGTATCAACCGAGGAAACATAACCAGCATCATGATCATCGAAGATGGCATTAAAAAAAATCGAATATAATGGCAGAGAATACAAAATGGCAATGCCACCTTATTGAGCTCGGAGATAGCTTTGGTAAAATCACGGGTGCCATCACTGCTGAAGAACCTACTTTTCGAAAGAGGATTGAGTTTCCATGCAACTCGACGAAGAAACATCAATCGCTGAGCTTGCATTCTCTGTCGAGTCAGAAAAATCAGATTGTAAAGGCTTTGGTTAAAAATATCAGTTGGTCTTTTTCATTGAGGAATTTTCACAAACACATTGAGCACATTAAATACTCTTGCTGCAGAATGTATAATTAGCAATCTACTATGTTCCGTATTCATAATTCATATTTCACACTTAAGGGGGGTAATAAACATACCTCTTTCCAGAAATTTTAATATCCCGCCGCAGTAATTAACTACAAAACAGACTAACCTTACACAGTTAATTATAATTTATAAGTTATGTTTGGATATGATTCTGTCGCTGACGCTATGAAAATTACTGGAAGGGGTGAAGGGAAGCGGCGGAGATGGTGTTAACGGTGGTGTCGGCGACGCCAGTCTGAACACTGAAGAGGAGTGGTGAAAATTTAATTATTATGATTAGCTCTCTCTAATTGCAAATTACTTAAATTTTGAAATCAAGCTTCAGCTCAAAAGTTCCTTCTATACGTCATAAACCATTAAACTAGTTCGTAATGCTATGTGGCCATAATAAGATTTTAATATTTTGTGAGTAATTAATTAAGATTTTAATTATTTATTAATATTTATTTACTCTAATAATCTTGCTCCGTTTTAGGAAGGTAGTTGACTTATTATTTTAAAATTTTTATTTTTTTTTAATATTTTTTATTATGCTTTAAAATGTTGAATCATATAATAAACGAGTTTATGAAAGTAAAATATATTTTGGAATTTATTTTTATTTCATATATTTTATTTTATTTTAAAATTTTCAATCACATAATAATCAAATTTATTAATAAAACATATTATTGAATTTATTTTCTTATCTAATATTCTTATTTATTTTGAAATTTTGAATCACATAGCAATTCAAATTATTAATACAATATAATATTTAATATATTTTTATTTCCTAATATTTTTTTAATTTTAATATTTTAAATTAGATAATGATCAAATTTATTAATTAAATATATTTTTGAAATCATTTTTATTTTGTTATATTTTTTAAAAAAAAATTGAATCACACAATAATTCATTTTATTAATATAATATATTAACTAATTTATTATATAAAATAATTTTGAATTTAGTAAGATGAGTGTAAAATATAATGTTGAAATGAAAAAAAAATGAATTTGTTAAAAGGAGTATAAAATTTTGAATTTAGTGGGAGGAGTATCAAAATTTTATGAGTGACAGTGAGCATGGTTAGTACGATTTTGCATTTAATGGCGTGTGAATGATTGGATTGGTGCAAAATCGAACCAAACCAATTAAACTGTGAATGAATTTTTTTTAAAAAATGAAAATCAAAGTAAGTGATACGATTGAACATAGCCGAAGCATAATTCGTTAGTTTGTTTTGTTCGATTTTTGGTTTAACCAATTGTTAATTTTGTTTCTAAACAATTACATCTAAAGTTATAAAATATTGGAACGTGATAAACAACAAACAATACATTAACTAAATAGTAATAAAATTCTCACTTAATTCAACCATGTACATGGTCAACTTATCACATTTCATAATTACATTTAATAGTTAATAGCTCAATACACAAAAAAATCTCTCAAATCTTTTACTTTGAAGTTGAAGCATTGTTGCATTTTATGTAATTCATATAATTTGATTAGTTCGGTTTTAATCGAATTATTTTTTTATTAAAATCAAAACCGAACCAAACTATGTTTTGGATTTAATATTCAAAATTGAACCAAAATGAAAGCTAAAATGACGAAATCAACCAAACTAAATAGCTCGGTTCAGTTCGATTTTTTGGTTTTGGTTCAATTTTGCACACCCGTATTTACATTGATGTCAATCATTTTTTAAGGAGAAACGTCGATTTTTTTTTATTTAAAATTATCAACCATATGTATTTTTCTCTCTCCATTTTTTCAAATTTAATTTAATATTTTAAGTTTTTCTTATAATTAAATTAAATTTAGGTAATTGAAAATAAAAGCATCCAATTTAAGGCAATTGTGTATATAGTATATTATACTTATAATTATTGATAATTAACTTAATAAATTTAGTTGATTAGCACATAATTTTCAAATGAAATTCTTGTTTATTATGGTAGAGCTAAATTTTATTAGAGTTTTTTTTTTTTAATTTGAAGTCATTATCCATTAACATATTTGTATTGATTTTTATGCACATTTCAAAATTTTCAAGCACAATAAGACAAATCCCTTTCTTAAATTGACTACAATAATTATAATTTTAATTAATAATTTATCAAAAATTGAAATATTACCTTAATTAAATATTATGGTCCACCACACTATGGCCCAACAGTATTAGTCCATAAGTACATATTTTAAAGACATAATATTTATTTATTTATTGTTGTGAGGCACAACTAAAACTTTAAGCTTCTAGTTATTTAAATACAATGATTTTTCAAGTTAAGTTTAAATTTAATACTTATTGTTTTTCATATACGTGTATATTTATTCCATATTTATAGTAATGCTTTCCTATATGATTAATTGATTATATTAATGAACATTAAAAAAAAAAACTATTTTCAAATTGCACGTCGATTATCCCCTCCCCGCTCCTCCTTCGACTGTCACTCCTGTCCCCAGAAAAATAAAATAAAAATAAGAATAATTAATTAATTATTCCGCCACTAAGTATAAACTTTATTTTCCATTTCATATAGAATATAATATTTTTATCGAACGAAATTAACCGAATTCGAGTTAAGTCGTGAACACAGCAACAATGACCAGTTAATCATACAAATGGGCCGCTAATCTGGGCCTAGCAATAGCGATCAAGGGTTGGGCTTTAGGCATTGTCATTCCATAAACTTCACTCGTATCAACATTTTCGGGCTTCAGGCCCGCAGCCGGGCTCCAGTCGAACGAGTGCAGGAGCCGAGCCAAAGCCGTCAGCACCAGCGTCACGCCCAGCGGCGCGCCGGGGCATTTCCTTTTCCCGGCGCTGAACGGCAGGATCTTGAAATCGGCTCCGTGGCTTATCTCCACTCGGCTCCCGTCAGCCAGCCAGTGCCTCTCCGGCTCGAACTGTTCCACGTCATCCCAAATCTTGGTGTTCCGGCCCAAGCCGTGCGTGTTAATGAAGACACGTGTCCTTTCAGGGATGTAATAGCCGTTGATCGTGGTGGGTCGGGTCGATTCGTGTGGGATTAAAAATGGACCGGCCGGGTGCATCCGAAATGTTTCTCGGACTATGCAGCGTAGGTAGTTTAAATGGGCCAAGTCGGGTTCTTGGACCATCCTGTTTGGTCCCACTACTAAGTCCAGTTCTTGTTGGGCCCGTTTTAGGACATGTGGATGCTTGATCACTTCAGCCATTGCCCACTCATTTGTTACTGCAGAAGTGTCTGTGGCTGCAGCTATCATATCCTATATCATAAATAAGATAGCATCAACAAATTTAATTTAGAGGGGATACTGAAATTCATCCTTAGTACTTGGAAAAGACAATTTAATTTAAACTAAATCTACCTCAAATTTGAAGTTTAAATAGATTGGGTAGTGGCAATAATGAACTTGGTACACATAAGGTAACAATGAAATTGTCAATTTCTAGAGACTTACGTTGCACAATCGAACATTTGCATAAAAATGTTTAGGAATGACCTGAATGAGTGCTTTGATTTCTACATCATCCATGTGCTCTTTTCCATCTTCACCGGGCAAAGACAACAAAACATCAACAAAATCCATGTCACCATCATCTTGATTTTCCTTTCTTTTCCTATGTTGTTCAATAATTTTGGAATGAAAGTCATCTACCCTTTTCTCAACTTGTCTCATTTTCTTCTCACAGCCGAACGGGTCGATCCACCTCCAAACGGGCAGATAATCACCCAAATAGATCAAACCTAAAAGCCAAAAGAGCTCATGTGTTATGTGCATGAACTCCTTGGCTTCTTGTGGGCCGTTCGACCCAACTCCCAAGTATTGCTTCCCCAACAACATTCTAGTCACATTGTTCATCGAGAATGCACCCAGCACTTCTCTCAAATTCACCTCTTTTCCACTTTGGGCCGTGGCCCATACATTTTTAACCAGGTGTTGGGCTTCATCGGCCCGCTGGCCCATGAACGACTCGAGCCTTTTGGTCGTCAACAAGTGCTCCATGCAAATTCTTCGTAATCGTTTCCATTTTGGGCCAAGAGGGGCCCATGCAACATCGCCGCAACCGTAGGCGAGATGCTCAGCCGCCAAGGTTCGTGGCCGTGAGGCAAACACGTCGTCTTGCTGCCGTAGGATCTCACGTATAATGTTGGGATCATCGGTCGTGATGGCATCAACACGGCCCAATCGGAGGTAGACTAGAGAGCCATATTTCTGACACAGGGCCGCCAAATCTCTATGCGGCAGCTGGCCCAATTGAAGAAGGTTGCCAAAAATGGGCCATTTGGGTGGGCCAGGGGGTAGTTTGATGCTCAGTTTATTGGAATTCTTGGAAAGCAGCCACCAACAAATGACCTTCAAGATTAAAAACGAAGAAATGAGGATGCACAAACATGTTCCGACATAATTTATTGTGAAGAAATGCAAAGTAGAGGTCATTTATAATGACAAGATTGCAAGTGATTTTGTTATCTAGTGTATGTCGAAATATATAGATGTTATTGATTGAGTAGTTTGATGTTAAGTTGATTCTTGCATGAATGGGTAGCTAAATCACCATCTTGGCATTCGCAAATCATCGGGTTAAGAAAAAGCATCATATGCATGACTCCATCACAAATGTGTGATAGTTCGATATAACAAGTCAAAAAGAAATCGTGAAATCTTAAAAGTTTCAAGTTGGAAACCCATCAAGTGCGTTGAGTGGAGAACAAGAACAATTTAATAGGGACCAAAATTTCCAATATCGTTGGATACAATTTAACAAAACGAACACCTCTGCTATTTAAGTAAGGATCACAGCTCCGTATTATATTGCTATAACAAATATATAAGTAAATGGTACAATCACTAATTTACATTGAAGTTAATTCTGCAACTAAGATTAGACATCCGGCCCTTCTAATGCAGCCATCTACCCATATTCATGGTCATAATTTTCCTTTTCTTGTGAGCCTTGTGCTTGGCTGCAATTCTCAGCTTCCTCTTGGCGTTTCGTGCTGGATTCACAACAGCCATGACCTTTTCTCCTTGTTTCCTTTTGTCGCGCTTCACCTTGAGATTTTTGCGTATTTGGCTGTATATTTGAACAAAATTCTGCACTCCGATGATGTCTCTCATGCTTTCACTGACCTCTTGCGCTGATTGTTTCAGATCATCTGGCATGATCGAGAAGAGGGTTAGATTCAATTCAAAATGGTTTCATCCATAGACCAGAAATCTTGGATTATTCAGAGCCTACGTGCGGAAGGTAGAATTTTGTAGTATGGATGGAAAAGGGAAAAAACAGTGATTACCAGAAACAACTTGGCCAGTGTAACCTTCACAGACTCTGTACAATGGCAACAGCAACTGATATGCGTAACTACGGACATCATCATTGCCTAAAGGTGAAGATGTCCCGTAACAACCTAGGAGTTTTGGAGATATTGATTTGTAACAATTAAAGACAATTTTCATCTGCAAGAAAGATCAAATATTCCATCAGCAGTGCTCATTCACAAATCTTAAAGTATCATAATGCATAAAGTAAGAATATTGTTTGTTCTGAAAAATAGAGATCAATTGTTGGCTGCATAATGCCGATAGCCTTCACGAACATAATATATATATATAGATACACACACACACACACCATGTATATGATCCAGAAAACAAACCTGATCGGCCTCCAGCTGAAAGGTAATCTTCCCCATTCTCTGGAGTAAATAGGAAATAAATGGATGTTGATGTTTATCATGTTCGCCACTGGCATCAGAAATAAAAGATAGGAGGGTCCTCTTTCCTTTTCTTGGATCAAGAATACCAAAGGCTTTAAGGAAACGGTCTTGCTCAGCACGGTCGAGGCTGGACCAGAAACTAGAAACATCCATGTTTTCATTCTTTTCTAAAAAGGAATGGAAACCACAAATTGAGAACACAAGGTTTTGCATGATAATGATGTCAGTTGTATCATCACTCGATGGCACCTTCAGTTGACAACATAAAGAAACAACTATATGGAAAAGAATGCTCGGTTTCATAAGGTAGAATGTTTCTGCTGAGACTTTGCTGTTATCTCTGCAAGCAATGGTTACTGCAGCGAAGTAAGAAGACATAATCCTGCATGATATTTTCCGCAACCACAAGTGAGGATGCAATAGGAATTCACAGATAGTATCCCAAATATCCTGTAAGAAGTAATTGAAACAAACATGAGAAGCTGAAAAAGAAAAGATCAGTCTGTTCAAAATAGCATATAAAGACTAAACATGTCAAAGAACTTGTAAACTTCTAGTGAAAACTCCAATGAATGCTTTAAGCAGAGAAAGGCCTGATTGGGGCTTATAGAAATGTTGAGACAGCAGCAGATATCCTTAGTCTTCATAGAATTCACATGAAATGAAATTGGAGGAGAACAAGATATCCAAGTATCATGAGTAGGTATATCAGCATAAAGTACTTAACGAGATGTTGTAAACATGCTACAGCGGGTTCAACATCCATGCTCGAGTTGAGGCAATTATTACCATCTTTGGAAACTTGTCTTCCAGACAGGCAGTTACAATGAGATACAGAGATTAGACCGCAACAGTCAAGTTAGCTGTATGAAGATCCCGGTAAAATCATAAGCAAGCAAAGATAAATTCAGCCTCACTAACGAACAATGGTGCCAAAACTAGACTAACCTATTATGGAAAAACGACACATCACATATTCAAAAAAGCCAAATTATTAGAACAACTAGGAGAAAACTACACCCATAACCTTCTCAAACTGATATAAAGAGTAAGACCACAGATTGAATAATAAGTTGTACCTCAAGCTCCCTATCAAGGAACATGTTATGAAATTGACTTAGGATCTTCTCTAACATAACCAATGAATAATATGCCTCCTTCCAGAATGGAACTGCATCATCTGATAAATCTTGTTGGCTTGATGCAAGAATATTGCCAGCAGACTGAAGAATGTTTCTCATTACTGGAAGTACTTTACTGAGGTGTGTTTGGAAACTCTTTCCAGTAACTTCCACTAGTAAACCCAAAACCTGTAAAGTGAAATCAAATCTTCAGAGAATATAAGTGCAAAACTATACATAACAAACATGGCCAAGGAAAAACATCCAATAAAACTTCACTGAAAGGAAACTATGATCATTTGAAAGATGAAATATCATTCTACGACCCAAATTAACAAGCATGAAGGGCCTTTAGGCAGTTAAATATAAGCTCCAAAAAAAAATCAGGAAATTGTTCCTTCTGGGTTATGTTTGATAGAGTTACAATCCAGTAATAAGATTATAACCAACAATCCATTTGATTAAAAAAATAGCTAGAATGTTCCCTCGGGAATGGCCCAGTGGTGGAGTGGTGTAGCTTGGGACCGAAGGTCTTGGGTTCCAAATCCCACTAACACCGCTAGGTGTGAGCCTCTCACATTTGGAAATGTTTGCATATCAAACAAGGGCAGCGTTTACCCTGTGTGGACCTTTGGCTAGCGGGTGAGGGTATCCTCATCATCCCAGAAAATGTATAAGGCTAGAACATATACACAACGAGTACTGAACTCTTATCAACACAATATCTTATACTCTGAATCATGAGCACAAATATATTAATTACAAAAAACTCAATTCAAAATTTCAATAGAAAATGATATATACTTCCATGAAAACCATCTGTTAGTTTTAGAAGATTATGCAGAATTCCAAATCACCGAAGCCTTGTTTACTTTGATGGATAAGGGTTGATTGATAAAGTTATTCAACTATATCCTATATTTACTTTGTTCGATATTAAAATGGTGGATTTCCTAAGGTCCATGACAAATTTGGCTTTTGAGTGATTATATGGAGGATATGTATCCCACCAAAAGAGGTGAGATATGGTTTATCCATCATTTTCTCCGTAGTGTATCAAAGTAAACAAATGGCATTAATTAATTTTATGATATCCATCTTTTATCCACTAAACTATCTATTCACCCAATTGTGAATTCTGAAAGTAAACAATCTCCAAGGGAACAAAGATGCCAATGACACATATCAGTTTCTGACATAAGATAAGGGACATCAGACAAGAAACAAATATAATCCAAATGCCAATTCATTTGTTTCTATCCCTAGTGAACCAGCCTTTTTAAGTTCATGAGCTCCACTGAGTAACCTGATAGCTACAGTTCACCAAGAAATCTCAGAAGCCTCCAAAATTACACAATTAAGCATTTTAATAATCAGTAAGACAGTAACTGACTCTCATTATTCTCAATACTTTCACTTTTGTTGCTGATAGTCACAGGACACAAGCACATGGAAGCATCCCTGCGTAAACAAACCCAACCAGATAGAAGAAGAAAATTTTAGGTAGTACTTTTCATATTGACAAGAATAAGGCATCTATTTTTATATTTTCTGTTTAACCTAACAAAAAGATGTAACAACTAGACAATACTTCGCACAATAATTGGTGCTGAAAATAATTGCGAAAAAATATCACACTTCACATCATATGAAATAATTAATGAATAATGCTTTCACTATGGGTCCTTACCATCGTCAAATTCCTCCCATCATAAAAAATTAGACCGCTAGGAAAATCATTATTGGAAGAAATACACAACAAGACAACACTTCACACAGTAATTGGTGCTGAAAATAATGTGAAAAACATGTCACACTTCACATTGTACGAAATAATAAATGAATGTTGCTTTCACTATGCGGCGTCACAGTTATACAGAGTCAAAATTTAAGATAACAATGCAGAGATCAGAACAACTGCATGATAAAAACATGAAATGATGATTCCCTTGAATGTTGAATAATGCATTGTTAACGAGGTAGAACAAAAAACTCTTTCCTCATGGTCAACGGCAAAAACTCTCAGATGAGGTCTTAAAAGGTTCCCCACCACATAGTGGTGCAAGGTAACAGATGAAAAAAGATAATTAAAACAAATTGTTATACAGACTTTACCTGTGCTGCAGCGCCCCATAGGCTCTGTTTTCCCCCAAGGTACCAAGACAGGCTATACTCAAGAATTGAGTGAAGTGAATTAGAGCTCACATGCCCAATAAGACACTTTATAGCAGCAGCAGACATGGAACGAACTTTCCTGTCATCATCATTCGCCAAACAAAGGACCAAATGCACGAAAAGTGTTTGAGATTGTGCGTCCACCACATTCCGTGGAAATTTTAATATAATAGTATGAAGCATCTCAAGGACAGCTTCCCTTCCAGTGGAATGTTCATAACTGCAGGTAGTATTGGTCATACAAATGATGAATATTAAAATATTGAAAAAATAACACCAAGTACTTGGAGTTGAGTATTCTCACCTCATATTGGCAAGTAAGAAATCAAGATGTTGTTGCCAGCGCTTCTGAGAAATAGGGTAACCAAGTAAAAACTGAAGCAAGATTTGACTACACTTCTTACGAATGGGCTCATCTTGACTTTGTACCATCAGTTCTGCAACAATCTGGACGAGATCATATATCTCAGGAACTACCAGCTTTCTGTGTATGATAGCCTTCAACAGTAAAAGGGCAATATTTGAGGGGCTTTTTGAAAAATCAACGAACAATGGAAACTGGATCAGCATATGCAACTGATCAGGTGAAAGATTGACTCTCTTGCTTCGCAGAAGTGTTATCAACAACTTCATACATGACTCAGTTAACTGACTATTAGCATTAACTGAACCTTGTGCTATTACCAACAAAGAATTCTTTATCTTGTCAGCTTGCCACTGAAGGGATGGCAAAGGCAACCTCACTACCAGAGACAAGCACCTAAGTGCAGCTGTCATAATGTTTTCATACTTGGAACTCAAACACTGAGCAAGTAAACTGACAAAAGGGTCCAGCAATGATAATAATTCTCCATTTTCTGGGTTAAGCTTCAGATTTTTTATGTAGTTATGCAGTACTCCAAGGGCAAATGCTGTTATCAAATGAGAAAATTTTTGATCAACATTCACTAATCTGTTGCTTTCAATTGCTTGGACACTCTCACCTCTATTATCTGCCTGGGAAATAGAATTATTTGCATGTTCATTATCTTCATCACCAATACTATCTTTAATGAGCCAATTTGCAAATATAAACAATTCAGTCTGCTGCACAGATGGATTATGTTCAATGCCAGCAGCTATGTGACTTAACATGTTCTCCAATTTCAACTTCAGCTTTTGGGTGAACTGCTTATGCTGAAGACCTGCAATAACATCGGAAAGCAGTTTTGAAGCATGAGTCTTGAAAGTGACATTCTGGGCAAGCAATTTGAGAGTTTCATAAGACTTCTGCTTTCTTGTCTCTTTCATTTTAAAAGCAATCTTTTCAACCTCTTTCTCCTCAGAAACATCCCCAAGTATATCATTCTTTACAACAGAAAGAAGGTCATTTAAGCAGTAATCCAACTTTCCGCAGATGGGACTCGTGAGGAACTTAGACAGTAAGAAATTGAGTGTGTATCCTAGCACGTGTAATTCGTAGCCTCTCTTCAGTATTCCCTTCAAGACTCTGACAAGAAATTGCAAATACTCCAATCCCAGTTCCTTTAAGCAAACAAACAATGCAGACCTAGCTTCATCGCGCACACTTTCCAAGCGATTTTTTAGAAAGTTTGAAATACGGTGAACAACAGTAGGAAGATGAGAGTCCAGGATATCACCGGGGAGCAATTTCAGAAGTTTCAGTGCAACCAGGCTGATGCTAACATTGACATTGTCAGAATCAGAGGTCAACAACTTCTCAATCTTGGGGAATAATTTTTTGTGCAGAGTCAACATATCAGCAGCATATAGATCGGGTGCATCAGTAGCAGAAACTTTGGCTTCATTGATCGAAGAGGACTTTACAAAATGGAAATGGTCGAGGATGGCGCAGATAAGCCGCGACAAAAGCTTTTGCTTGTCTGGTTTTAGTGCCAAATCGCGGAAGCATCTGAGCAGCAAGGCACAGTACTGATCCCACTTCATGCAACCAGATATTGATGCCAGGGCATCAATACATGCACTTCTTATATGCTCATCCTTCCCATCTTGTGCATCAAATAACATGCTAAAGAGCAAAGGGACAAACACTTTGTAGGTGATGACCTAGAAAATGCGTAAGTTCATATCCAGAGATTAGTTGTGTAACATAAAAGAACTACTAGTCAGCATATTCAAAGGAAATTTGAAAAACGAACCTTTGACAAATTCCCTGAACTGACAATCTTGCTAAAGCGAGAAAGTGCTCTTGCTCTCCGGTGTTTCTAATTAAGGAAAATGACATAAAGCAAGGATCATGCATGAGAAAAGCTCTCAGTTGAATATAAAGAATTTTCCAAAGAACTTACCTGTAAGTGTACTATGTTATTAAAGAAATCTTGTTCTGCATCGTCACTACATAAGGCCCTATATGAATCAAGGTTTGCCTCCTTGGGAAGCTTCAACACCATTTCCCGAAGCAAATCAATCCACACCTAAAACCAACAAAAACACGTTAATTTTATTTTTAAAGTATTGCTTCCGGTAATTATCAAAAAACAACCTGACTGATAAAATGCACATCCCTCCACTCGAACCCCCCTCCCCAACAACAACAACAACCCAACCCAAAAAAAAAAGATTCTAAAAGCAAACGAGAAACAAAGCAGGAGAGATATACAAGAGGGAAAAAATAAATGTGATAGAAACATAGTAAATAACTTAATACAATTTACAATGCGGGAGCTGCAACAAGCTATTCAGCACATAAAGCAGTTGGCAACCTATTTCGACAGTATCCTGCTAAAATAAAAGGGAGTATCCTACTTTCACAGGATCCAAAATATCTAAATAACGCAAATAAGACCCGTGGATAACTCACACTTGCGAATGAGAGAAAGCATCTGGAAAGAGGAACCACAAAAGAAACAGCAAAAATAGAAACTCCAATACCTTTTTAACAGCAACTTGATTGTTCATTGCATTTCCCATATGTCTTAACAAAAAATAGTTCACTGTGGACAGAATACTGGTTCTAGACCATATTTGGCCAGATTCCGGGGATCCATTTAGGATCTCACCAGAAAACTCAATGAAGGAGAGTAGTAATCTGAATGCACTTTGCCGTAATATCATCTCTTCAGATGACATATCATGTACTGCATGAGCCAGGATTGGTAATGCATGCTCTTCCTCAATGGTATAAAAAAAATTTGCATCAACCTTCTCATAAGCAGAGAGGACTTTGTCATAGTCAAGACCACCCATCTCCATTGCAGAGGTTGCATTTAGTTCACGAAGAATGTTTGCCTGCACGCAATAGGCATAGGAGATGCTTATTTTTCTCTTTCTTCATGTGAGAAAGAATATAAAAACTATTTATGAGAGTTATCAGAGGCTTGCTTTACCAATGTTAACAAGGAAGAATCATTTGAAGCGGCAGCATCAAGGACATCACATATAGAGTTACGAACAGCCAAAGTAGCTGAAATAAGAAGTGGGGAGATTGAATTCAAAATCTTTTTACTCTTTCCACTGCCCAGGACTGTTACCACTTGGCGGATGATTTGCAATGCATCAACACAGGTATCTACAAAGAGCAACATCGGTTGGTAATAAACCCAAGAAAATAATCATATCTTAAAAGATCGAAATGCTCAGAGGCTAACCGAAATTCTGATGTTTCTTTGTGAGAAATGGGAGCAATATATCAACAAATGATTCAGCTGTCGACGGTTCCTTCACATACTTTGATAACAAGTTAAAGATGGTGATTTCTTTTTTTCCAAGGAATTTGAGCAAAGGCCTACAGGAGAAAGTGGAAAAAGGTCCCAAATGCTAAAAATGAATAGAAAGCTCAAGTATGGAAAGAAATTTCTACTATATATTTTGACAAATTCACATTTCGGTGAGAATTTTATTGGGTTCAAGAATAGAATCTGCACTGGAAAGGTAAAAAACACTTCAATGAAAGGGTAAAACAATACTTTAAACATAATAGATACAGGAACTTGATCTGAAATGTCACATCAAAAGAAACCTGCATTGGGTAGATGGCATTTCATTTTCAGGTAATAAAAATACCAAGAATCGGAAACATGTATCTCAACAGTATTTTATCAGATTAGCTTGGATTTATATCCATTTATTTTGAGATCCAGGCTATGGGGCACTACTCGAAATATTAGTTCTTCCAAAGCATCCTCTTAGATATTTTCATCTGCTTAGAAAACTTCTGGGAGTCCTTTCACCTCTCACTCAGAAAGGTTTGTACACGTAACAGTGGTTATGTACAGTCCTTACATAAAAACTAGTCACTTAATAACATAGATCACGAACTGCATTGATGTTCTTCTTTCCTCCACGATTACCATAGTATGCAATGCTTTTAGCGGAAGTTTTACCCACATGTGGTTGTGGGTAGTACCCCAAGGGGTAGGGAAGAATTTCCCATTTTTTTATGTTTTCAGTCCAAGGTGGTGCCTATATATCACAAAACCTTTCCTTTGATAAAAAGATCATTCGACGATTAACAGTATGCATAAGGTGGTAGGTGGTTGTTGCCTTGTTGGTTTACTAATTATTCTGAAGGGTCTGCTGTAAGATCAGTTTATAGATCTGGTATAAGTTACAGGTTTCTAAGCAGCTAAACCATCTCCAGAAAGCAACTGAATATGCATAATTGCTCAATTTCTTAGTTGAAAATCATGAATTCGTACCCCTGAGGTACAAGCCCCTATCAACTATAAAGTAGTAGGATGTGACAATCAAATAATTTTTCAATAATTAACTAATAATAGGTAATAGGTTCCATTACATCTCTTTTTCTACTTGAGGTTTGAACAAGTGACCCAGCTACAGACTGGTTACTAGGATGGAATAGGCTTGCTGCCTGGCTTAATCAGAGCTTTTGAAGGCTATAACTAAAATCCAATATTAACCCACTCACTAAGAAGAAACACAACTAAAAACACCTAAGCTTAAAAATAAGACAAGAAGTTAAAAATGTTACTGGGGATGCAGAGTTCACCCAATAAGATTACCATGTCTCACTTATTGCAAAACCATTCTAGAAGTCTGCCATCCTAGTACTAAAGACATTTGAAAATCAATCAAAACACATCAAATTAGCTAGACTGCATCACGCAGACATCATATATGACAGGAGACATCTAGCCATTGAACAAATATGGAGCAAATGTAAACCATTAATGAATATTAGGAAAATGTCCCCTTCTAGCAGCAGTGATAAGAAAGAAAAAGGGAAAGGAATACCTCTTGGTTGCATTTTCTTTGGTGAAAATACAATGCAAGCCATGCATGAGTTCATCAAGATGAGGCAGTAAAACTCTTTTGACAGTGACATCTTCGCTTCCCAGTGCAATATCAAGCTTCAACAAGTTCTTAGCAAACTTCAAGATACAAGACGAAATGGATTTTGAAGCTGGTGGAACACTAAGCATGGAGAAAATGTCTGGCACAAGATTCTCTTCCTTGGATAATAGTGGAACAAGTTTGTAGCTTTTACTCATTGCAAGAAAACAATAAAACAATGAACTTGGCTTCTGGCTACCAAGACCTTCCTTCTTCAATTTAGCAACCAAAGGTTTTACTGATGTAAAGAACAGGTCCCAAAATGCACCTCCAAAATCATGATCATCGTATTTACTAAGAACAAGATATATGACCTTCAGGCATAAGGACCTCAAGTCCCTGAATTGCTTCCTTTCCTGCAAATGAAAAATTGATAGATCAAGCTGCTCTAAATCCAATCACAGAGGACCTGATGCACAAACTTAACATATGCCCAGGAAAAGTTCGAATGAATAGAGTGGAGCTGCTAATATTTAGCTCAAATAATTGAATACAACTGCATGGAAAGTAATTACTGGATTTAAGGAAAGTTCTGAAGGAAACTAGAAATTGACAAGGAAAAAATTAGAACTAAGGAGAGTTACCTTGTAAAAAGACAGTTCTCACCCAACTGACTCCACAAACGTTATACGTAAAAATAAACTACCGTTGTTGATTCAACGCCACCCTCTTCCTAAATTTCACCAACTTTCTACCACTTCTAAAGAAAATCCATGAATACTTATTCAATGTTCTTAATTCTAACTACAACTCATAAAATAAGTGAAGAATGAGCATTGTCGCCAAAATAGGACCTAGTTAGAGTGCTGTTAAAAATATTATTTTCAGAGAAGCATTGAGGAGAAATTAATAGATTGCATAATCAGAGAACAAGCACAATATACTGTCAATCGATTCTACAGCTTTTATCTTTCTCACACCAAATAGCACATATGAAATAATTGCAGATATAATTAAACAGCCGGTGCAGAAAAGAAAAGGGGAAAGGCTAAAATTAAGCAACTCAGCCCTTAAATCTTGTCCATCCTAGAAAACTAGAGAATTTATCAACAAATGAGTTTCATGAATCAAAGGGAGGAGGCGAGAGAGGGACATAAGATTTCACTGCAACCACAGTATTACCTTGGTCTTATCATCCACTTCATCATTGTTACGAACCTCCAAATCTAAAATAGAACAGTTTTCTACAGAAGATTCACTTCTTTGACTGCCAAGAACTGATGTGCAGCTTGCTGAGATCAGGACCACACAGTTCATCAGTAGATTAAGAAAGGGATTAAGGCGAGATTCATCAAAAACTGCCAAGATATCTTGGACAACGTGCAGGAAACCATATTTCTTCTTCCAAGATAGGGTTTCGATGGTATTTGGGGTCAAATGCTTCAGGATATCAGATGCATCAACCTCAAACTCAGGACTTTTGGATGATCCCCAGAAAATTTTGCTAATTTCATCACCACTTTGAGAGGTGGTGAGTAGGGGCTTAACTAATAACCAGAAGAAAAGAGGAAGCTCTTCAAGATCAAGCTCAGCTAAAAATCCAAGAATCGCTCGTCGATGATTTACACTTGAATTCTGAAAAGGTGAAAAGCACCCCATTGACATTTAGATTATATGATAAGACAGACTAAAATCAAAACCACACACACGCACACACAGATAGAGAGCACGCCGCAAGCTGCAGTCAAGAGCGTCCATCAGAAATATCCCATTTGTGTGTGTGGGTGTCGGGGGGGGGGGGGGTAAGTAAATTACCTTCTGGGTACCAAGCATTTTCAAATTTCTAACTTTTGGTATTAGAATTCGTATGACTACAGGTACAAGATAAGATCTATGCCGCTCATCAACAGAATCAATTGAATTTCTGGATAAGCTCCACCTTGCGAGCTCATCCCGCAGATTTTTCGCATTGATCAGATTTTTCAGATTCTCACTGTATGGAAGTAAGAACTCATCTTTCCAGTTCAACAGGCAATCAAGAACTTTCGTCTGTAAATCAGCATCATTTTGATCAAGAAGCCTGCAGTACCAATAAGACAAAACTCAACCCAAACACAAAAAAGTAGGATAAAAGGAACACAAGAGTCAATGAACAAACTCAGTACTTATCGTATAGTTAACAAAATTGCATAGGCAGAAAATATTTAAACAACACTAATCTACTGCAACCACTCATTTAACCAACCTATACAGAAGAACATCCCTCAAAAATCGACCTTGATAAAAAGCCCTAGGGTTCCGCAATAATCTGAACAAGCTTAACCACTCTTTAAGAACTCCTTTCCATTCCTTCCCTTTATGATCCAGTGTACATGAATCAACACTGCGAAGTTGAGACATAAAGTTACATGCTCAACTAAATGACAGCAGTATACAATGATGATTTCATACAAACAAGAATAATCAGCAAATATAGAAGAGAACATTAAATATTAAATCACCTTGTGAGTTCTTCAACATTGTAACCCAAAAATTTAAGAAACAAAGGTACTATTTGCCGAGAGTTAGATTCAACTATTGAAGGAACTTTCTGTAAAGATTGAATCAAGAGAGACAAAACTGTTGCATGTGGAGTACTATCAAATGTACGAATGATATCAGAGTTGAAGCATCCAACCAAACCTACAAAATCAACACAAAGTTAGGAGTTACTGGGGTTTCTAAGCACATGAGAAGTAGTTATGATATTGCGAGAACACAGAGGTCAAATATATATAGAAGGAGAAAATATGTGGCACAACATGCAGCTCCATAAGAGAAAAGAAACGAGGCAAAGAAGCAAAATAATTTTTGTTTCCAGAAAACAACTACCAGTGTCCATAGAGTCATTATCGCCTCCATCGTGTTGATGAGATGCTAGAAAATCAGATTGACGATGTTCAAGATAATCAATATATCTGTTCCACACAATCCCGAAATATTGGCCAACGAGGACAGTGAGACACTCTAAAGCTGGATTCCAAAAATAACTAAATCGGTTATGAAGTATGCCTAAAATTCCATATAAAGCGGCAATTATATACTGATCAGCAACTCTATGAGCACTCAGACTCATCTGTAGTTTAGATATTAGTAGAATAACTTTACGGCTTGTTGCAACTGAAAGAGCAGTCTCTTCAACAGATCTGAATAGGTTGAGAACCTAGGATTCAAAAAAAAAACACGAACTAATCGTGTTAGACACATGATGGTGCATAAAAGGCACAATTTATGTGGGAAAAAAAATTACGTTATCATGATTGCCATCCACTAGACTACTCTCGGTAACATCAGTTCCTGAGTCATTTTCAGCAGGAAGTTTCTTATCTGAATCTTTATCATGTATAGGTTCATAATGGCTCAGTATGCACAGGGTAGACAGGCGGATCTCTCTGTTGGCGTGGCTCAGATTTTCAGAAAATATGTCCAGAGCATCCAATAACTTTCCAGATATATATTCTGGAAGATAAAATTGGCATTTCCCATGTGATACCCTGAAAGATCAGAATACAGTGTGATGTCAAATGAAAGTGCTATGCATTTGAAAGAAAGCAGAGACCAAATACAAATTTATGAAGTAAACAATAACTTACACAGATACTGAATCCAAAATATCTGCTACCGCAGATAATATGTGAGGTGACAACTTATATCTTATTGCAAGATCCAAGAATAGTCTCATTGCAGACTCTCCATGAGCAATACCCCTCCTAGAAACCAACTTGTTATAAGAACGCAATGCAGCACCAATCAAGCTATACCAAGTATTTTGCTGGAAGCCTGCAAGCTCTACATAAATATGTATCAATTAAGCAAAGAGCAAATAAGCAGATAGAACTGATAAACAGCAGAAGATCTTTCAAGCAACAAATCGATAATTCATCTACAGTGTAGATTGTGATGTAGTAGAATACAAAAGCAAAATTGAAAACATAACAAAAATGAGCTTTACTTTTAGTGCACAAGATGGAGAGTTGAAACAACCAATTATCCACACAAAAAAAAAATGTCTGCATTTTAGATTATCAAATACAAAAGTGAATGGGCATCATTAAGCATCAGTGAATGACTTACTAGATTCAACCATTAGAAGCTTGTCAATTGCATTTATGACCTCCAGTAATAAGGATGGATTTGCTTGGTCATCTGGTAAATGAGAATAGCACCCAATAACAGCCCATAAGACAGCCAACTTGTTTCTTTGAACAGGAAATAAATTCCCTTCTACAGAATTACTAATCTCCCTAATCCAGTATTGAAAAGTCCCTTCAAGGAAAACAAAAATCCTTGAGAACTTCTCATTGGATTCCCCATCCCAAAAGCTAGAGCTTTTCGCTTCCAGGTTCTCACAGAACTTCATCATTAAATACACAACTTCTTCATCAGATATTTCTATTAAATTATTGAATGCACTGCAATCAAATACGGACATTTAGATAAAAAAAAAACATAAAAAGAACAAAGATTCAGGTATCTATCATAGTAAATTAAAGGGTAAATTACGCCCTATGTCCTAAACAATTAAGGCTATAATAAAAATGTTCTGAACTATGTCTAATAAACCCTATGTCTCAAACTATTGACGTATTAACAAATTCATCCCGAGAACCAAATTCTGGCCACTAAAAAAATGACATGGCTTGCTGGTGCTAACGTGTAATATCTGACGTGGAAAAATACATGAGTAAAACCACATTGTATGTCATGAACTAAGGTTGTAACAAAAATGTCATGAAATATGACTAATTACACCATATGTCTCAAACTATTGACATATAGACAAATTTATCCCGATAATGGTCTTGAACGCGTATTGATGGATTTCTCGATAATGTTCAAACCAAATGATATCTCGAAATTTGGAGAGATAATTAAACCAGCCTAGAGTAAGATTTTTAATTTCAAGATGTCATTTGGGTCGTACAGGACCGAGGAATCTATCAATTCACGTTCAAGGCCATTATCAGGATAAATTTGTTAAAATGCCAATAGTTTGGGACATAATGTATTATTAGTCATAGTTCAGAACATCTTGTTAGTTGTTACATCTTAATAGTTCATGATATACAATGTAATTTTACTCATATTTTTCCACATCAGATATTACACTTCAACAAGAGTAAGCCACGTCATTTTTCTGTGGCCGTAACTTGGCTATTGGGACAAATTAGTTAATATGTCAATAGTTTGGGACATGCGGTCTAATTAGTCATTATTGAGGACATTTTTGTAACTTAAGGCGTAATTTACCCTAATAAAATAATAAGTAGTTATTTTAACTTACCACATTATATTTGTTCCAAAGACATGGTAAATACTGGGGTCCTTTGTTAGAAGATCTCCAATGAAATTCAGTAGACTGTAGCAAAGCATATGTGTGAGGCCCACAAAGAGAAAAGAGCAAACAACAAAATAATTGAAGTAAAAAAGATAAGTTGAAAGCAATACCTTCGACTCTTTATATCAAACACCAGCTTCCACTCTGGGGGTAGCATATTCTTAGAAGTAGAGAGACCACCAATTACACAAAGCATTAGTTGCAGAACTTTTTCAATGACCTCAGAGTGTGAGTCCACATTCTTCATGGTAAGACCTCGAATAACAAATGTTTCCACCAGCTGGCCAACTAGCTTGACCAAGGGCTCAGAATCTGTACAAAATAATGGTCTATCATATCAGAAATAGTAAATGTAAAATAGAAACTAATTAAAGATAAAAACACTTGAAGCCCACCGGTGATTTTGCCAAGATAACCATTTTGCGCCATAGAAATAAGCACGGTTAGAAGGCGAATAAGATGTAAGGTGTTCTCGTTTGTCAAAGACTCTGTTATCTTTGCCAACAACCATTTCCATATGGAAGAAAGTCCCGCTGGATCTAGCTCCGCATGCAGTCTCTCAAAAGTCAGAATAAGGACTTCGAGAACAGGTCCTGAGTCTGGATACAAGCAATATTTTTAGGAATAAATGACGAGATCACAAAATAAGCGAAAAGGAAAAGGGAAAATTCAGAGAGTAAATAGATAGGATGAAATAAATACTGTAATACCAAGAGCAGGGGAAACCAAACTACATCTCACAACTTCAAAGGTTCTACTGTTCATCTAGATCTTGTGTCAGTCAGAATATTGCGAGTAATACGATGTGCTTGTTTCAGTATTTAAGCTGACAAGTTTTACAACATAATGATGACATAATTGCCACTATAGTTGAAACAAATAGTAAAACACCCGACTTGCATGTTCCTAATCAACATTTGCTAGTAACATTCTGCAACTAAAGGCTAATCAACTTCTCATGGAACACCGATTCAAAATGGCAACTTATTGAACTAAATAGTTGAAACCGCAAACAGTAGCAAACTATTGTGCCGATTGCTAAAAGAAAGTTCGACAATGGAATTTCCAGGGGAAAAAAAAATCAATATAAAGAGCATGCAACAAAAGTACAAACCCTCAAGCCTTTGACCACCAATTTGGAAGGAAGATTCATCCACAACTAGTGAAATTAATGTCTCAGTCCTTGAGTGCAATCTTGATGAGGTGATTCTCATGACATGAGATAGTAGCGCACCAACACCAGATTTCCTCATTTCCGATGGTTCCTCTACAACTTCAGTCATAAGTTTCACAATACCTGGTCAACATGTAAAAAAACAAGAATTGATCTCCAGCTGAACCTGAAACTAACCTACACATATAAGTACTAAAAATTGAAGAAGTACTTTTACTTTAATTTACAAACATAAAGGCAAAACAGGTTAACATAAAATACGTTCATTTCAGTGGTGGTTAATACATTCTCACTTACAAAAAAACAAAAATGCATCTGTTTGCATAGCATGAGGCATAAATGTAATGATAAAAAATGCTCTTATTACTTAATTAGGCAAACACATAAATGGATGCTTTAGCAAGGCATATGCACCAGGAACTAACCACTGACATAGTGACATATACTAAGAAGCTCATCGTTAGAGCATTCTTCAGAGAAAAACTAATGACAATATTACCTGGAAAAAACTCAATACTGTTTATGCATAAGGTACACTCATGAACGAATTCAAGCACAAAGTATCATGCACAACAGCCTCATGCATCCAACCCATTCTTAAAATCAAAAGTTAATTTGTTTAATATATTTCCAACTAGTAAAACAAAAAAGAATCACATGCAAACAATTGCAAATATATCTGAAATGAAGATAAGTGGATTAATGATATGGAAATGCAGTACCTTTCTTTAGTTGCTCAATCGGCGCTTTCCTTAATAAAAATGACACGGCCTCAGCCATAAATTCTCGAACATAATCTTTACGATAGTATCTTAAGTTTGTCGTGATACTGAGAGAATGTACAGCAGGAAGGGAAAAAGCAAGAGGATCAGGGAAACATTAAGCATATATGAAAGAAGTGGGTAAAGAAATCCAACAATGTTAACCATTTCGATTTTGGGTATAACTTTCTAAGGATCAGAGATTGATTGGTCCATGTCCGATCAAAGTGATACAAAAACATTAAAAATATCATTCATTTTGCATTCATAGGCAATCCACAGACATAGATATATCCATGGACAAAAAAAGAGTTCTATCAGCGTTCTCTCATATTAAATGATATGTTCTACTTCAAACAAAAATATCATGACCCCAGACCTGAATGAATAATCAAATAAAATAACAAGCACGTATAAATATATAACAACTTCATAACACCATATATACGGATAACGATACCTTAGAATATGGTCAACATCTTTTATAAGATACTTCTGCAGGTTCATCATTACATACGACCATGATATGAATATCTGCAGCAACAACAGCAGCTTCATATCAAATGTTTTCAGAATATGGAAAATATAACAAGTGAAGGATAGAGTTACATGGAAAGACTCTTAGACCTGCTCAATTATCTCTGGATCCCTATCAGCACCACTTTGAAGAAGCGATTCCAATGAGTCAACAATTCTTGAGAGAAATCTACAAAGAAGCCAAGCAACAAAACAGCTAAGGTAGTAAATTCCACTCTGTAAATGACTGATTTAGGCCCAAACATAGAGAACTTACAAAACCCCAAACTCCCCACACCATAAATATAAATATAAATATAAATATAAATATAAATATAAATATAAATATAAATATAAATCTTAGTAGGTTTTGGTTTAGGTGAGAAATATTTGTTGGTGTGCGAAATGAGACCATGCGTATTTTATTGTAATTTATTGCTTAATTGTTGTAATTTTATTGCATAATTATTTTGTCCCCACATATGCAATGAAATTATAGCAATTACGCAGTAAAGCACAATAAAATAAGAATTGTTCTCATTTCTCACACCAAGATTGTTTCTCACCTGAACCCAACCTATGTTAATATATATATATATATAAAAAGTCAAATACATTATCCAGTCTTTATATTTATACTTTGTTGTTAGTATTGTCTCAGTCACAAACTTCACTGTACTCTAATTGTTTATATTCAAATATAGTTACTAAAGCGCAAATTGTCAGCAAGGCAATACACCATGTTATAATTTGTAGACTCTTTGCACAATCCAAGACATCCTAGTCTGTCTGCTTCTCTCAATTTGTTAAACAATTAGATCAAGTGAAGCTCGGAGCTTGGAGTCCCTCATGCCTTTAATTGTCATCATAATGTTGAACAAATCATTAAATAGTGATGATATACTTGACTGAGTTGCTAAAACCTACATGATAACTTCAATATTACACAAATATAATAAAGAAACGTAGAGCAAGGTTTCAACACAATATTTGGCATAAATGATTTTGGCACAACCAAAAATTATATATAACTGTACTTCTGAGGACATTTTTTTTTATCTTGGTGTAAATCATGCTTTTCTTGTTGCGAATATAGAAGCATGTTTTCAGTGTAAACGATTTTAAAATAAATAATTGCATCTAGAGTACACTACAATAAGAAACATAAACTGGAAAACAGAAAAGGGAACTTACGGTGTAAAATCCTCCAGGAGATCTCTAGATAAAGCAGAAATCAGCCTTGCATACAAAACGAAATGCCACCAGAAAATAAGTAGGATCTTCAGAGAAGTAAAATATAAGGAAAAAATAAACTGAAAGAAGTAATGCTGCGTCGGAATCATAAAGGAAGGAGCATGACCAAGATAGATATTTATAACTTCATCGGCCACAGGAATTTGGATCAATTACTAATATTACATTAAGCATAAAAGTAGTTAGCACTTGGCAGCAATGTCTCAATATTAAGTACGACTTTTTACAGAAATATGGAAGGTGCGTACATGCAGAGCCAGGGAAGCGATGCTCAAAAGTTGATTAGAAGAAACAAGGGAGCCTAATTGATCGTGCTAATCTCCAAGAAAAAAAGCTATGGTAAATAAGTATACCTCAGTATAGGCTCAAGTGATAGCCTCCCTTCCATTTTCAATCTAGACAGAAGGCTCGATATAATCAAACCCTTCTGCAAGATGATTTGTGGAAGTGTTTGTACCGAAGGAAAGAACTCCTCGTAGAATGATATAAAACCCTCAGCAGTGTTCAGCTCCTGTATGCCATGACAAAAGTTGCAGAACAAAGATATCAAACATTAAGGACATACCACATAATTATCAAAATAGTTTAATATCAACTGATTTGTTGCAGAAGGTTTTCCCATAGTCAGCCTGCAGAGTAGTCTGATTGCTACTCTAGTATGGAAAGTATAAAGATATCATATCACATTAAAAATTAGACCACTGAAGCAGTTTGTAGCGGAACAATGTCATGGCTGATATGGTTGCAAAAAATTGAAGAATCTGGCTGGAAAAAAAAGTACCCGATAAAAGTAGAAAAGGCTGCAGTGTGCAGTCTAGATGACCAAACAATAGCCTATATCTTAGTAGCGCTATAAAGTTTGTCTATCTATAATTCTTTTGGTTATATCTTATGCACTTGAGTCAAAGTCATTAATGGCATCAAGTCATTTTTGCTAAATGGTAAAAATCAAAAGCATGTAAATGAAGAAAGAAAGACCGTGTAACTATAGCCATTTCAAAAAGCATCGGACTTCATTCCAGAAAAATCATTTCAGAACGTTGAAGAAAGTTGATTATTGTACAAAGATTTCAAATTATGTCAGTACATTTCCGTCCATGTCAAATTTCATGCGGGGTGCACAAAAACCTAAATTTTGTAATTCTCAATGCAGAGTCTTCAGTCTCATCCTTTATATAAATTCTCAGCCCAAATGATTTTAGTCAATTGCTAGAGGATCATATTTTCTTCAACATACATCAATTCTGGCTTCATAACAATATTTCAAAACCAAAAGAATGGGGGGAAGAAAATATAAAAAAGAGTAAGATAATAAAACATATACACAGATAAAGCAACGTACTTTGTATTCTATAAGACAGTCGCAAAAAAAAGAGCTGCTCGAGGGTTCGGCTTTCAATGAATGGAGACTTCGGTACACATCTATCTCGACTTCCTCAATTCTTTGTGAAAACGTCTTAAACTGCACGACACAGGGAAATCATTAATCGAGTATAATACAGGTATGCATACAATATCAACTTAAATTCCCAACTACTGCGGCACTGAAAATTATATTCTCATATTCATTCTGCCCAACATTGCAATTACCAATCATAAAATCACAACACAATCAGCAAACCAAAATCACATAATTTCCACTTCTGCATCATACTAATCAAAACACGGACACAGTAAAAATTCCAGAACGTCGTATCAGTAAACGAGTTCATAATTCATAATAAAACAAACAAGTAAATCAGAAAAATCGTCTCATGTAAACTTACGACGAAGCGGCGGCGGCCGGTGGATTTATTGAGAGACTTTACTGCCTGAGCATGGGAAGGAGTCGCCATGATTGAATTCCTCCTCCGTTCACTGGTTTACCGGAGTTCCTGAAGTCGACCGCCGCTCACTGAGTCCCGGCGACGCCCTGGGAGTCAGGGTTTTAGGTTTGGATAGGAGGTTTAACGTAAGACTGCTGTATAGCGTATACGACAGTCTATATACACGTCTGTCAGGCTGATTTTATTGTTTTCGATTTTACTTTACTAAACCTAAAATTTTCAAGAAATAAAGCAGTATCAGTTTTCGACCCAGTTATTCCGTTTATTTTCGTGTTTTCCATCGGTTGCACCTGGCCTCATTATAAATCGGGAGTTTCTTTACACA
Organism: Perilla frutescens; assembly: GCA_026008535.1. Lineage (NCBI taxonomy): Eukaryota > Viridiplantae > Streptophyta > Magnoliopsida > Lamiales > Lamiaceae > Perilla > Perilla frutescens. Next base: position 37,529,556 of record BRKX01000002.1, on the reverse strand, counting down.
CTACATTTTTTTCTTTACATACTACAGACTAAAATTAATTGAAAAGTAATTATTTATCATTTGACTTAAATACTTTTACTAAACAATCTAATAAATTAATATCTACAAATTCGAAAAAATAACTGAAAAATCATAAATAAAAAAATAAACCAAATACCACTAGCCATAACTGAAGAACACTTCAAAAATGGAGCAGAAATCAACCACGACCATTCTCAAACCCTTGAATTCTCAAAATCCATTTAGATTAATTTTTTGGGTGGAAATCAACCATGGAGCACGAAAAGATAGAAGAAACAAACAATGTAAGTCATTTGCCATCCACTTTTCCCATTATTTTTGTAGTTTTTCCGATATGAGAGTTGTGTTCGTCGCAAATAAGTCGAAAAATACAGTCTAAAACCCATCACAGTGTGTCAAAAATGTATTCTCGACCACGTGATAATGAGTCAAAAATATATTTCTGAAATAGGAAGGATCTTTCGGAAAATAGTTTCCGAAAATCAATTAATGGGTCAGAAATTATTTTCTGAAATAACCAGTGCAAATCATAAATTATTTTTCAATGTCAATCAGGAAGATTCAAAAAACTATTTCCGACTATAATACGTTAGAATCTAACAGTTTGTCACTGGTTTTATATGTAACAGAGAATAGTGTTGATGGCCCAATACTTGAGTTAGTTCCTGATTACCGAGATATATTCCACATTATGGTGTGGTTTTGTTCACGAGAAAGCTTGATTAGTTGGGTTCGTGAGAGAGCTCTTCCACTTGGGATTGTCATAGTTGTTAAATCTTCAGAAATGGGAAAGGAAATAAGACTTCCTCGTTTAGAGCTGGCATGTGAACGAAGCGGACACTACTGTGAGCCTAGGAAGAAACCATCAAAGCTTATCTATGACAAGATAGAAGGAAAATTGGACGAAAGTGAAGATATGAAAAATGAAGTTAACACTGAAAAATGAAAGGTTATCTAGTACTAAAAAAATGTGGATGTCTTTTTTTTCTAAAGGGCCGCTATTTTTGAGAGCATGATTGATGGTTATTGGAGGTTGTCTGCACTTCTCACAATCATCCAATTGCACAATACTTAGAAGGTCACGCTTATGCCGGTCGTTTAACTATTCCACACATCCAGAGATTGTTAAGTACGTTGTAGACCATTGGATCATCCCGTACAAAAAAAGATTTGTGAATTGTTGGACAAATAATGTGTTGCATTATGATAACACCACAACGTGCAGGGCTGAGGGTGCACATGTCAAATTAAAAAGGTTTATGGGATCAAACACTAGCAATCTCGAGACATGTTGGGAAAATATGCACGATCTCCTTGAGATATCAATCAATGCAGTAAAAGCTTCATTTGAGAAGAGCACCAACGTGGTCCAACATCGATATAAATCTCCAATATTCCAATTTCTTCGAAGTATGGTTTCAATTGCAGCGTTAGATAAAGTGCTTGATGAAATGAGGAGTGTGCCATAATCTGGAGTAGACCCTTTATTGTGCGGTTGTGTGTTGCGACCAAAATATGGTCTTCCTTGTGCACGTGAGATTGGGGAACATCTTCGTAGTTCTGTGCCCATCTCTTTAGACAAAGTAGATAGATTTTGGAGAAAGTTGGATATGGATTCATTGACCGGTGTTGATATTAATGTAAGATATGATGTTGGTAATCGTTGGATTCAGACTTGGAGTGAAGCGAATGAGAAGTTCGAAAATGCAAATGAGTCTGCAAAGTTGTTAATGTTGAAAAGATTCAGATAGATTGTCAATCCATCCACCACGTCAATGATTGAACCAGAGGTGCAGACTAAAACTCGTGGTCGACCAAAAAACACAAAATTAAAACAGTCTACATCAACCAAACGCGAGAAGAGTGCGTTTGAATATGAAAACTCGATCATTGATAGTTGTTCACCCATGGAAGATACAATTGTATTTGATACTCCACCGACCGCACATACTATGTTTAGTACGAGTCGAGGAAAACAAAAGGTATTCCTCACAAGCAAATTTGTGCTTTTATTTATCTACCGTGTTTTACATTTACATGTTGGACATTTTATAGATTGTTCGTCGCACACGAGAAACACATGTCACGCTTGCACATACGGAGTACACCAGTCAAATAGAAACTCAATTTATACCTTACCTATTGAGGACCGAAGATGTTAAGTCAGATGGTCACTGTGGATTCTGTGCAATCGCCGAGTTGTTACTCGGAAATGAGGATTCATGGTCTGTTATTCGATGTGCTCTTTTGCATGAGTTGACCAAGAATTCGGAGCTACGGGCTACATGTTTCATTGAGAATAGGAGAAGTGTCCTCATAGAGAATGCTCTTTATTGTTTTACAGATGAAGCTGAAGCCCCACATTGAATAATGCTGCCTGATATGGGGCACATGATCGCTACAGTCTATAATGTTGCGGATGGACATGCGCCTCTATCTATCTCGACAACATCATTATCCTCAACATTGTTGTTTGGAACCTCTTGTTCGACTTGGGTTGGAGTTGCACATTGTGGAGTTGTCGTTTGTTGTCTCCTTGCCGAAGCTGTTGGCCTTCTTCGAGAATATTATCCTAAAAGAGTGCGTATTAGTATGACAAAACAGCAACTGATTCGAAAAATGTTTTCTGATATGATGATATCATATCAGAAACATTTTTCGAAATGAAACAGAGCTTATCAGAAACTATTTTTTGATAGCATATCAGGAAAAAAAAATTGAACCATTCTTTTGATATCGAAAAATGTTTTTTTATATCAAGACATCATATCAGAAAACAGTTTTCGAAATGAAACAGTCAATATTTTTTGAATTGTAATGTATCATATTTAAAGTTACATAAACTGTGTGGTCATGTTCATGCACATATACTTGAACATTGTTGTGAACATGTAAGGTCAAAATATAAAACCTTTGAGCAAATAAAGAACACGAGATTGGTAACCCTGTTCGATCAACTGATCTACGTCAGGGGAACTTATCAAGTATGTGAGAAATAGTTTACTACTCCGTTAAATGGTTACAAAGGTTATTACACGAAGACTCCCGTCACTCGACCCCTTTCCTACCCGATTCAACCTCTTTCACTAAACTGAATTGTGAGCTCCCCTCACAACCTAGAATCCCTCTAGTTCTCACAGGAAATCTCCCGAGACTCCTCTAAGTGTGTATGAAAGTGAGTTTCAAACACAGTCTAGAAACACAATGATCTAACCGATCAAACCTAGTCTACCCGAATACTATATGCTTCGAATGTGAAGTCTTTTAACTCTCAGCCCGTTAGTGTATTCGTAAAAATTCGTGTCACCTAAACTAGTCTGAATCCCAGACTATTTATAAGAAACAGTTATAGCCTAAACAAGGTATTCATAAGTCCTAATTAGACTATGATTTAACAAGGAAACAATTTCCTTAAATAAATCGGACTTTCCTGGTTTAGATGTCTTCCTTGAATATAACTCCTTATTTCCTTCTTGATCTCTATCACGAACAAGGCGGCTTCTATTCTGAAACGTCCATCTTGAATCTGCAGCTTCAACACCTTGAATCTAGCACGGCACATCTCTTGAAAACTTTCTGGACAACCATGTTCATGATCATGTCTATGAACATGATTAAGTACATTACTTGATCTTTAATCAGATTGGTAGCGAAATGTTTACATAAATGTCCAGAACATGTTATCCGAACATGAATAACCAAAACCTTTTGTGTTCTTTTAAAATTGCCATAATATATAAACAGATAATGACAACCTCGAACACCTTAGTGCATATGGCACTAACAATATCAGATAACATTTTCCGAAAATCATAACCCATATCAGATATTTTCAATGGACAATATCAGAAAATAGTTTTTAAAACATAAGCAGCAGAGCAACACATCCCAAGTAAGCATATCAGAAAATGTTTTTCGACTAAACCATCTCTCATCAACAAAAACTAGTTTGATGAACTGATTAAAAGAAGAACGAAGAACAAGAAATGTAGAACTAAGAACGAATCTAAGCTATCGAAACCCTACTAAAACAGATTAAATGAAGAACGAAGAACAAGAAATGCAGAACTAAGAACGAATTAAAGCTATCGAAACCTACTAAGAACGAATCAAACTTACGCATTTCTTCCATGACGATTTCGGGTTGGGTCGAAGAATGCTCACTTCGAAGAACACTTCTCCCTCTGAATTTGATTTCTCCCTCTTAAATCAGAAATAAGCTATTGAAACCCTAGAGATATTTTCTGCATTCTTAGCTCTGTTTTGTGTCCCCTAAATTGAAGTTCTCTGTTTTGAAGTTCTTCCTTTTGTGAATGAGTCCCGTAAACTGGAGCCCTAGGGAGTTAATTGATTTTGTGAATTATTTTATTTTCTATTTTAATTATGGGTAAACACAATTAAAATATATTTTTAGGGTGAAGGGTAAAGATGGAAAAAGTTGTAGTGTGGAAAGTAAAAACATAAAAAAAAATGTAGTGTGTAAAGAAAAAGGTGTAGTGTTTAGCAACTCCCTATAAATCGGTATCTTGTAATAATAATAATAAATGGGATAAGGGCCAAATAGGCCCCTGAACTTATTTAGAGGGAACAATTAGGTCCTCGAACTGTTTTTTGTCTCGATTGAGCCCCTTAACTTTTATTTTAGGCTCAATCAAGCCCCTCCGTCACACACATCGCAAACGGCTGTTAGGAGGAATCAAAACGACATTGTTTTATACAAAAAGACGTTGTTTGTGTTTGCCCAAAAAAAAAGACCCAAAATCCAAAAACCCGCCCCGCCTCCGACTCTCCCTCCCACTCCGCCGACCGCGGCTACCTCTCCATCCTCGTCACCGGCACCGCCGGCTTCGTCGGTAGCCACGTCTCCCTCGTCCTCAAGCATCACGACGATGGCGTCGTCGGCCTTGACAACTTCAACAGCTACTATGACCCGTCCCTGAAACGCGCCCGCCGCCGCAACCTCAACAAGGTCTTCGATGTCAAGAGCAGATGGGGGTTGGGTAGAGGTTGGTCAGATCTCCTCCAACGCTAAATACCCACTCACCTTCTGATTATTTTTTTAAGTCTTCAAATTTGAGAATTCGGTATTCAAGCTCAGGAATTGAGGTAAGCCTTCGCCTTCATATTCTGAATTTGTATCTCCCTCATCTTCTTCATCTCTCTCTGTATCTGGATTTTTTTTTATTTCTTTTTGTTGGTTGGGATTTTTGATTTAATTTATGAGCTCTCCTTGAATTTTTTGATTTCTTTTTGTTGGTTGGGATTTCTGGAGCATAGCTAGAATCAGATTCTGAATTTTTTTCCGTATTTTTTGCAGATTTTTTGGGACCAAAACAAGGCTGGAAATATGATTTTGACTGAAGAACGTGAAAGAATAGAAAAAATAAAAAAGGAAAAGAAATTGAAAAAAAAAAGAAATTTTAAAAAAATATTTAATTTTTTTTTGGGCAAACACAATGACGTCGTTTTGAATCCTCACTAACGGCCGTTTGTGAGGTGTGTGATAGAGGGGCTTGATTGAGCCCAACATAAAAGTTCAGGGACTCAATCGAGACAAAAAAATTTTGAGGGCCTAATTGTTCCCCTAAATAAGTTTAGGGGCCTATTTGGCCCTTATCCCATAATAAATTAATAATGATGATGATAAGGAGCACCATTTGCACTATTATTTTTATTTTTACACCATAAAAGAAATAAAAAAATAAAATAATTATTAAATTACTTCAACACTCTTTAATTACTTGTTCATTCCAATAAAATTGTTCGATACACCACAAATTCAAAATTAAAAAATAAAAAAGAAAACAAATTAAAAGTCATTAATTAAACATATTAAAACTCAGTATTCATCAACTTCTAATAGTTTGTTAAAAGTATTAGATGCTAGTATGAGTGTATTGATCGAAAATAATCAAGTTTAGTTAGTGTTGTGATGGTTTTTTTTGTCCAGATCATGATTCTTCGAACTGGAAATTTTGAACATTTTGGAGTGGTTATAACTCCATTTTTCGAATAATACTTGGAGAAAAAATGGAGTTCAAGGCGTTCGAATTTAAGTTTTCGAATATATTGAAGTGGTTCAAACTTCAATTTTCGAACATAGTTCGTTCGGAAAATGTTTTTTGAACAAATGAGGATTGTTCCAAAAATCAACTTTGAACACCCTTGCACTCTGAAATTTTCTAAGTGTCATTCGAACTTTAGTTTCGAACAAATGGGGTTGTTCAAACTTTAATTTTCGAACCAACTTTTTTATAAGTATTGGAGTCGTTCGAATTAATATTCTCGATCAAGGTGAACGTGTTCGAAATTATGTTTCATAACACATTTTTTTTGAATATTTTTGGAGTGAATGGTATTAATGTAAATGTGTGTGGTACAAATAATAAAATTTGTAGTGCAAAGAGTTAAATTAGCGGTGCAAATAGATATTCCCTAATAATAATACAGATATAACATATTCTGATCCTTTAACACATTCATAATCTCAATTTCACCCTAAATAAAATTTTACTTCAAAATATTCCTATAATTTTTTCAAAAAATATATTAAAATAGTCCATTTATTGCTCACATAACGGACAGACATTAACGTCCGTTAATAGCACTTATTAAAACACACTTGTACAAACATTTTACACATGTGAATTAAATATTGAAATTAAAAAATTCACATCATGTTTATAATATCAAAACATGATCATCACCGATTTATGATATTTCCTTTTAAACTACAACACTGTATTAATGTTTCAACACCATGTTACACAGCCACCAATTTCATTTGATTTCCCAAGCATGTTTATAAAAGAAAATGAAAAAAAAAGAACACGCAGTAACACCAACATCTTACATAACACGGCGTTGAATTCTTGTATTTCAATTTGTAATCAAATATTTAAAGTTTAGAAAAATGATATTATGTAGGGAGTGCATAAGTTATTGAATAAAGATAAATGTAAAATTTAAAGAATGAATTACAAAACACGCGAGAAAGAATAAGTTGAGTTAGTTGGGTCCAGTCATCGGAGTCAAGTAGATGGTTGATGTTGGTTCAGGTCTTTGTCATTGAGTCATGTGGTCAAATACTGGTTCGAGTTGTGTTGTCTTCATCGGTCATCGACGGGAAGTGATGAGATGTCACCGAAGAAGAAGATGGGTGGAGAATTGGGAATTTGGTGTTGATTTTGAGGTCATTAGATTATATCATAGCGTGTGAAATAATCTAAAAAATATTTATTTTTAACAGGTGTTATTAACTGAAGTTAATGTTTGTTCGGTAAGGGAACTACCCAGACCTATCTTAATACATTTTAAAAAGTTATAGGAAACTGAAATTTTGTATATAGGCTATAAATTAATAGGATTGAGACCATGAGATTTTATGCAAATTTATTATTTGTAGTGTTATTAATTAATCCATAAATTAATATTTATTAATTTAAATAGTGTTTTCATGATCCAATAAAATTGAATTTTGATTACATTTATGTATCATATGTATTAAATTTATATTAAAATAAATTAATTTCACATGGTATTAATGAAAATTAATAAAGTAATGTTCACCATTTCTTAATAATTCAATATTATTCATTGTGTTTTTACTAAAAAATTCATTGTGTGATGGTGCGAGATTACACTACATAAACAAAATAACATATATCTTAAAATTGGGGTTAATTGCTAAAAAATTCACGACCTTTGAACGAATTTACAATTTAAACATTACTTTTAATATGTTGCAATAATAACCCAACCTTTTGATTTGTAGCAAAATAGACATACCAAAAAAATTTCAACGACTATAAAATTGACATTACACAATAAGAACTCTCTTATTTAACACTCCAAACCTGAATTAATATGAATACGTCAAAAAATATTGTTACATCCCAAATCTGATCATCGGAAAAAAAAATTGAGGGTGTTTAATTTCTTACAAATCAAAAGGTTAGGTTATTATTGCAGCATTTTAAAAGTGGCATTTAAATTACAAATTCATTCAAAAATCATGATTTTTTTGGCAATTAACCCTTAAAATTGTATCCAACAATGACTTTTTCAAAGACTGATGAATACGTGAAGAATCAATTGAGTATAAAAGCAATCATTTCACATGTACTCAAAAGATTTATAATTGTGGCCTGATAAAAAAATTCATTTGAAATTTAGTACATTTGGAATCAATTACGCATAAGGAAGCACTCATTGCGTCTAGAACTCTTTATTATTTTTTGGTGCAGTTTGAAAACACAACACCATAACTTTTAGATGCAGTAAGAAAAGTTATAGATGAATTTCAAGTAGATTTAATTAGTCTTAAGAAAAAAACAATCAACACTATAATCATATTTGACTAAAGTGACTTAATTATATTTGTAGTTTTAAATAATTATTAATTTGTGATATTGAAGAGACGTATATTTTTATATGGGTTTTCCAAAAAAAAATTACTATCTTATTATCTTATTGATATTTATGATTTTTTTCAACTGACTCAAGTCAGGACCGGAGAAAAATATTATCTTAAATAGTTTATTAATTTAACGATTATTAATTTACTGAGATTCTACGGTAGTTAAGGGATCAAAACGAACCTTATCTCATAATAATATCATTAAAAAAATAGAGGGGACAACTTTGCAGCCCAATTATATTTGCTCCTTTGTTTCTACTTTCAGGAAATTTATATCCCAATTTTTTTTTTCAATTACACACATAACATAATTTATTTTTCCATGATGTTTATTCCATCTCATTTAAAATTAGGTTTCAATTTTTTTTTATTTACATGCGGAAATGAATGTCATTGTTCCAAATTCCAATCGCATGTGGAAACATGATATTTCCATGTAATTATATTATCACATTTATTCCAACAACTCTATCTGTTTTACATTTTACGATCAATAGATAATATTATTTGTAGAGAAAAACAACATTTTTAACATATATGTAAATTAAAAAAAAGTTATTATTAGAGAAAATGTATCATTATATCCCAAATTATAGTTGCAATACGAATGTAATCATATGCATGTCGACACTATCTATATATATCTAAAAGTAAGATAGTCGTCACAAATAGAAATAATAAATTTTCCCGTCTAAATTAATTTTCTAATAATAGTGATATAATTATACATGCAATTAATTATGAAATTAAGTAAAATAAAAACTATAAATTAATTAATCGTATTACAAAAATAATGGAATGTGCGATTCTCTTTCTATGATACGAAAATTGTCTATAACTTCCTAAATTAACATATTAATATTTAGACTGTAAATCAATTTACATAATTAAATCACTAATTCCATAAAATTCGTGTGCTAGAATCTTGATATTAATTAATAATTATATTGCAGGGCTACATTATATACATATTTACCATATTTAATAAATATGCCAGTATTTCTCTAAATCATTCTTTATCTAAATATAAAATTAAATAATCTTAATCTTATCTTAATATATATATATATATATATATCTAAAAGTGATATAGTATACGAACTTATCTATATTTTTTAATTATTTATTTTCCATGTAAAACCGTCAATAATAATATATTGCAAATATATTATTATACATTTCCAGAAATACCAGATTACATGGAGAACAATTCTATAATATAAGAAGCTATTTATATTATATATATATCAATATTGAATATCTATATATAATACGAAGCTAATTAAATCCATATATAATATGCAGTTACTTATATATATATATATATAGGAGTTGGTTCAAATAAAAACTTATCTTGGTGTGAAAACTGCGGACTATGCTTCTTTAGTGTATTTTTAGTGCTTTTCTTTATGTATTTTGATGCTAATTTTTTTAATGCTTTTCTTATTGTGTTTTGGTGATAGATGTTTTTAGCACCAAAATACAGTAAGTAAAGCACTAAAAGTACACTAAACAAGCATAATCCGCACATTTTCACACCAATCCCTATATATATATGTATATATATATATATTGATTGTTATTGAATTGCGAATCAATGCCGAATTAAATAAAGGGTAATTAATTATTTCTATAATTACATAGATATAGATTATATTATATAAGGTAAATACATAATTGCGTTAAACCATAAATATAATTTTGCCTTAGTCGTGATATCTATAATATGTTATTGAAAAAATAGTGTAAAAAGATTGAAGCAGTCGATTATAAATGCACCTTCATTCTTGGTATCTTCTTAAACTCATTTCAAGAGCGGTTTTTTATTGCTTCATTGTCACATCCGACGACAATATGCCCCTAAAGAAAAGGGGTAGCTTCAATTACACTTCGATTATACTGATAATCAAAATATTGTCAGAGTTTTGTGATTTTTTTCTCTGTTGTTTCTCAATTGTAAATTTCATTTTATTTTTGTATCTATAATCAATAAATTCGTTGGTGTTGATTTTACAGGAGGCAGACACCAGTTCACGTACAGAGTTGATTTGTATAATTATTATTCTACTATGATTTAGGTGAATGGAGTTTATTTGAATGTCATTGTTGTGTCCATATTGCAGTCTCATGCATTTCGGACCCGGAAGCTCATAGAAAAATCTCTAGCAGCACCCTATTCGCGATGCTAAGTAATTCTCTTATTTGTTTAGTTTAAGCACACACGATATGCAATTGATTTAATTGGCTATTGTACATTATGTTTTGATTCTACGAAATGACCTGTTTTTGATCAAGTTTATTGGTTTAAGGTTATTTATGTATTGTGAATTTTGTCATCATTGTATTATTTAATCAGTTGCCCAAAAAATATATACAATTTGCCAGTTTTGAAGATATTGGTGTCCGTGTGATGTCGCAACTTCACCATAATCCCCCTCTGATTGGGTTACTACTCTAGAAAGTTTGAATGATATTTTTAATTTAGCTTTGGAAAACAATGCATAAATGTTAGTATTAGACCATTGAGAGTGGACCTCGGAGTAAAATAAGAAGATTTATCATTTAATTTTTTCATGTTCTGAAGTTGGTTTGAATTTTACTGAGTGTGTATTGATCATAACTTCCCGTTTCTTTATTTGGTAACCGTATATCAACAACATAGAATTCAAGTTTCCACCCAAAAACAACTCATACAAGATTTGGCACAACAACATACTCAAAGCAACTCCCCGACATGGCCTCGCTCTTTCACGAGATTCTTTTTAAGCTTCGGAAAGTTAGGCCATTTTGATATATTAGATGGTATGCAAAATGGAGAAATAAAATGAAGTCATTTTAAACTTTAGAAAATTAGGCCATTTGGTTTTAGCGTATCTCATATTAATGAATTTCTTTTTTTAAATTCAAATATAAATAAATTATATTTTTTTTATTGAGATATATGAAATTGACATGGCCTCACCCTTTCACGAGGTTCTTTTTATGTTTTCTTTCAATATCTTATTTGATTTAATTTAATTTAGATTTAGATAGTGTACATGATTGTATAAGTTTTGGTAATTATGAATAGATGATTGCATGATACTCTCTACTGATTTCAAATCATATTAAGATATATTTTTCTAAAAAAATGCATATTCTCTATTTAGAAAGAGTTAACATTGAGAGAAAGTGCTAGAAAATATGGTGAAATTTTGAAACAAACTAAAAATTCTAAAATGACAATTGGTTTGAAGCACAAAGATTAGTAATTATAAAATATGGTGCATCATATTTTCAACTTCACTTTGTTTTTACTTCACTTAATAATAAAATAGTTTAAGCCTATTAATTAATCCAAATGTGTTCTTAGGTACGTCTATGGGTTATAACCTACAAAATTCAAAGAGAAAAAATTATTTTTTTTTTATCAATCATCAGAAAAAAAATTATCATTTAGGACTCTAAAAATTATGTATTTTATTTTTAAAAAAATTATATTCATATAAATTTTCATCAAAAACTATTGTATTGATTATTTTTTAATTTTAATAAAGAATATGTTTTAAAAAATGATAATTAAAAAAATTACAAGAATCAAAGTACATAATTGAGTTTTTTTAGTCATAGATTGATATATTTTTATCATATAATAGTATCTATAATAAGAAAATCTAAACAAATGTAAAAGTATATTAAACAGTTTTATAAATATTTAAAAAATAATTTATAAGATTTTGGATATTTATTTGCAAAAATAATATTAAATTTATAGTTGGGTACATGTAGTTATAGGAAAGAAATTAATTACTACTACCAAATAACATAATTATTCATTTAGAAAGACAAAAGCATCATAAAATTCATCGATGATCTTTTCTTTTATAAAGTCGAAACAGTTGATTGACACATTCCATAAAAAAATTCACAAGTAGAGATAAGAAAATATCATGCATCTATAAAAATAATTTCATGATACCATCCAACATTTTTTTTAAATTCATGTAGTAAAGATTTATCATTTTTTTTTATCTCAAAAGAAGGTATTATCGTTTTCTCTCTATTATCCTTAAACGAAAATAACATGCTTATTTATATAATTTACCATTTTCATAGTATAGGTGAAGAGGCAATCAAATATTATAAATTATTAATTTCACAAACCACTATCATTTAATTGTTGTTTTTATTACATATTACTCCTTTAGTCCTTTACATAGTTCGTCTCAAATTTTTTGTATTACATTTATTTGTATCAAAACACGAGTTAAGGTGTTCACCATTATTGTGGCGAAGACATATGGGTAGTAGATCGAGTCAGCTTTACCAATCATTACATTTGACTATGATTTAGTTTTTTTTTTTTTTGTATCTTTATATTATTATTATTTTTATTTTTACATCTTGCATAGCTTACATTTCAATCCTAATCTAATATTGCCTTAAATGATGCAACACTTCCATTTTCAAACTCCATTATTTTTAAGTTTGTTTGAAAATTAACATGATTCTATTAAATATCATTTAATATATATTTGAAATGGATAATAGGGAAGTTATAAAGGTCGTGATAGAAAAATCAATATAAAGTCACGATTGATTTTTTTAGATTATTGAGATTTTGTTATATGAGCGAATATCATGCATAATTTCATATTTTTTTAACATATTTGGTGCAAGTAATCTTTTAATAATCAGAATAATAAAATTTATTATGCCATTTTAATAAAACACTAAGTTTATGTATCTTATCCGTGCATCGCACGGGTGATATACTAGTTTCTAATAAAATTAAAAACCATTGCTATAATTGTTCCATGTTCGTGTCGAAACTTACCTGAGAAGTTGGAAGTAAATTAATTTTGACCAAGTACATTTAAAACATCTTTCAAGCAACAAATTGGTTCCATGGTCTAGTGGTCAGGACATTGGACTCTGAATCCAGTAACCCGAGTTCAAGTCTCGGTGGAACCTTTATTTGTTTTTTTGTTTTTTTGGGCTCGCGCCCACCCAATCGCCCATGTTTTTTTACTCACATAACCCCTCAGGCCTCAGTAGTCAGTACTCAGTACTACTATCATTTTCATCCATTTTTTAGTGTGTGTGTGTGTGTGTGAGAGAGAGAGAGAGAGAGATGGGTGAAGAATGCTTAAACGCATCAAAACGGCGTAAAATCGAAGACACGGTTTTACAAATCCTCAAAGCATCGGACATGGAGACAATCACCGAGTTCAGCGTGCGTTCCGCCGCTGCCGTGCGGCTAGGCTTCGAGCTCTCCGGTTTAAACCACCGTCTGCTCGTTAGGCAGCTCGTCGATTCCTTCCTGCTCTCCACGGCGGCGGAAATTCTCCGAACGGATTCGCTAAATAGGATTAACGACGCCAATAGCACCGATAAAAGCGTTGATTGCCATGTCGAACAGCGGTGGCAGCAGCAGCAACGGAGGGATATTGGTTCTGTATCGGAGGCGAATTACGATGGAAAGATTGTTTGCAAGGTTAGATTGCTTTTGTAAAATTCTGCTGAAACAAACTCATACTACGGTTAATAACACCGAATGTGGGGCTACTTTAGTTTTCACAAAAGATTTAGGAAGTGTTAAAATGGTGACTTATGTTAGAAATCATGGTTCACTGACAATTTCATATGTTATAGTATTGAAATCGTTGTAATTAAGTTTATGCGACCAGTTCTTGGCGCACGTTGTTTCTAGTGTCAGTTCTAAATAGTTGAAAAAATTGTTGCTCCTATCTAATATTGGGTAAGCAAATGTGGTGATTAAAATGAAAATAAAAGGAGAAGATTTTTTAAAGTAGAAGTTGGCAGACCGAAATACTTATCATTTCAGAAAATGCAAGGAGTAAAATTTCTATGTACAATCCTGATCAGTCTTGGTGGAGAGTCGAAACTTAAATGTGGCCATTGAGATCTGACTATTGTGATGTGCCTAATTGTTCTTAGTAAGATTGAGGCAGGCAGGTTACAGCCTTACAGTAAGAGCTCAGTCATAAGCAAACAGCAAGGATAGTCAGTCTTGAGTAGACAAGTGATGAATACCTTTTTAAATTTTTAAATTTGAGAATAAAATATTTAAAATTTTCTAATTAGTCATCTCCCTCTCCAGTGATGTAGTTTATAGATTAATCTAGGTGGACACATCGATGCTCTCTATTTTGATGCATATGTATTGATCGCGGCCTCTGTCATGCTTCAGCTATCTGTTATAAAGTCATATGTTTATTTCTTTAATATTTCTATTTTCTGGTCCTGGGAGTGCACAGTTATCAAACAAGAGGAGGGTAACGATTCACGAATTTATGGGGACAACCATGGTCTCAATCCGTGAGTTCTACGTACAAGATGGAAATTTGCTTCCTGTAAAAGGTGATAATTCATCTTCACTCAATAACCTGGATTATGGAACTTTTTGAGAAGTGAAATTCCTTCAAGCTCAGCAACTGTTAACTTTCTAGGAATTTATTGAGTGGTAGAATAGTATTCTCATCTACTTTCTGCATTTCTTTCTTCTTTTTGACTGGAAATTCTGAATTTGCTGCCAACCACTCTCTTGTAGAGTATTACTTATTAGTATCATGTGAGACTTTACAATTCTAAGTTTGTAGTCCCTTTTGTAAATACCTAAGGGCTAAGGTTATCATTTGATTTAATTTAACAATGTATAATGTACTATCTCTGACTTTTAATACTCTTATTACGTACTTTTCTCATTCATCCAAATTATTTTTCTTTCTTAGTGGGTAGCTTGAGCTCTCACCATCGTTTAGCGTTTTCCTGCCAAACAAGCTGTTTTCAGTTCCTGAAATTCAATGAACGATCTAGTGCAGGCCTATTTATAATCAGGTTTTATGAGTCCTAGACATTGCCTCCTTTTTTACTTTTCAAATAATTGGATACACGTACCTATATATTAACGAGGTAAAAGAAGTGGAAAACTTGTGAAAGTTGATTGCTTTTGTTATACATCATGGCTGGTGAACCACACTCATAGGCATGGACTAAGCATTCTGTTATTTAAGCTGAATGTTCAAATAAATTTAGCTTTTCTGAAACAAAAAAAAAAGACCTAAGGAAATCTAATTAACTGCTAGTCTGCTAGTAATATGCTGCTCAATTGGGAACAAACCAAGCAGACACACCTCTTTCTTCTCAGTGGCCAAGAAAACTTTGATCCTACCTGTCCGCATATAGTGACCAAGAAACTCTCAAATCCAAACACATTCACACAAAGATGGTTTGGATACCCAGAAATTTTAAAGGAGCTGAATTTGGTGATCTGGATCATTCTGATTTAATTCCAGAATGCTAATTAGTGATTGTTTAATTCAGGGTATCTCACGGTAAAAAGTATTTCTGCAAGTATTCATAACATACTGTTTTAGCTGATATAATGCTGATTAGCGATTGGTTTAATCAACATCCAGATCTTTTCAGTACCTCAAAGAAATTTATTATTATTTACTTTATTTTGCAAGTGAGATTTATATCTGCATCTTGTATTTTGTTGTGCCCATACGCATCTTTGTTTAGATAGCCCATACTTTTGGCAGTTTGTTTGCAATTTTAGTCAGAGTTTCTCAAATATGTTCTGCTTGTATTTAATAATTTGATTTCCTTCCTTAATTGGCTTCCTCCTTATCATTTTGCTTCAAGAGTTGTTCAACATTTAGGCTTTTCCCTTGTACATTTTGGATGTTTGTATTGTCAGTTTTATATTGATACAAGTACCTGTATGTACTATGAACTTAGGTACAAACTCAGGAATAAGCTTGACATCTGCGCAATGGACATCCTTTAGGAAGAGCATTCCTTCTATAGAGGAGGCCATTGTTACGCTGGAATCACGGTTGAGGTGAGGCTCTTCATATTCCCCCTCCCTCCCACGAGGAACACGACAAATTAACCTTTTTCTTGAAAAACTTGTCATGCCTGCCTTAGGCATTTATATCAAAGCAAAAAAGGGTAAAACAAAAGATACAATTTTTTACTTTATTTTCTCTTTTTTTCTAGGTAAATTCAGTTATATGCATTATGGATCCAATATCATTTTTTTTTTTCAAGTGTAAGGAATCCTACACATTGTTTAGTCAAGAAACTTCATCTACGGGGAGAAGTTAGTGTCACGATTATAAAGCGAAAATCAAGACCTAACCCATACTTTTCCTTGTCCTTTTGTGGGTTTTTCATCTTTTTTTTTGGGGGGGGCGGGGTGTTGTAATGATTCATTCAGAGATTGTAGTTTGACATTAGTTTGAAGTTTTTGTAATGCTTGTATGTAATCCATCCACCAAATAATCTCACTGTAGGTCTGGTGCTGTTACAATGCAAAGTGAAGCTGGTGTGGCAAGTTCAATGGCGGATTCTGCTAGTGAGAAAAGTCAAACTGAGACAGGCGTTTCTAATACGGCAAGTGTTATTCACCCTTCCTGCAAGAGGAAACAAAATCAAAGTGAACCGGACATGAGAAGTTCGGCAGCAGATCCTGCTGCTGAAAAAAGTCAAACACAGGCAACCATTTCGAATTTGGTAAGCATTGTTCATTCACATATCAAGAGTGAACAACCCGAGGCTGATACATCTAATGCAGTAACTGCCTCCATCTCTCAAGAGCTTATTCTTGCTGAGAAAGCACAAGAAGCACCAGGTACTTATGGAACAACTGCCACTTCCAGCTATCAGGAACAGGTTCCTTCTACTCTGGTGCCTCCACTTCCTAATCAACTTGATAGAGTTGCTACACTTTCTCCTGAAGAACAGATTCCCGCTCATAGTAAACAAACTGACAATGGTATTTCCACTCCAGTGCCTTCATTTCCTAGTCAAGGGCACTCGTATCATACAGCTCATGCAATTCCTCCTGAACAACTGACCCCTATACAGCCTGCCCGTTTTGATGGAAGAAATTACCATTCTTGGAGGAATAAAATGGAAATGTTCCTGAATCAGTTGAACATAGCATATGTGCTTTCTGAGCGATGCCCCAGCATATCTTTGAACCGAGAAGCTAGTTTTGAAGCAAAGGTCGGAGCTGAGACTGCCATGCAAAGGTGGATTGCTGATGACTATTTGTGCCGCCATAATATATTAAATTCTTTATGTGATAGTCTTTTTCAATTGTACTCACAAAAAAGTTTCTCGGCTGGAGAGCTCTGGGAAGAACTCAAAGAGGTTTACAACGATGATTTTGGAACAAAAAGGTCACAAATCAACAAGTATATTCATTTTCAGATAGTTGATGGGGTATCAATTCTTGATCAGGTTCAAGAACTGCACGAACTTGCTGATTCTATTATTGCTTCTGGAACATGGATAGAGGAAACCTTTCATGTAAGTGTTATAATCTCCAAGCTCCCACCTTCTTGGAAGGAGCTTCGCCTCAAACTGATGCAGGAGGAGTTTGTCCCTCTTAATATGTTGATGCACCGTCTTCGGGTTGAAGCAGAGTCTCGTGAACTCTACAAGAAAGACCCCAACTCTAAGAAGGATCATATTGCAGAGGCGAAGCTTGACCAAAGACAGAGATTGAAAAAAGATGAATATAAAAGAGCATGCTTTACTTGTGGCAAGGAGGGGCACATTAGAAAGAACTGTCGTGATAGGAAGTTTGAACATTGTGATACGAGCAATGGGAAGGAGAGTGGATCCAAAATGGATGATGCAGATAGAAAACAATGCTTTACTTGTGGCAAGGACGGGCACATTAGCAAGAGCTGTCCTGATAGGAAGTTCGAACCCTGTGATAAGAGCAACGGTAAGGAGAACGAAGACCTGTCTCCAATTGCCCACTCCGAAATGGATGATGCAGCAAAACCAAAGTAAATCAACTCCACTTTCGTTGTAATTTGAGGGGAGGGAGGGAGGGATAATGCACTATGATAGGAGGATTACTCAACCAGTTCCTACAAGGTGTTTTATCTCTTAGTTTGGAAGTTCATTTTTTCGTGTTAACTTAGATATAATAGATAAATTTATATTGCAGATAGTTACTGCTTCATTTTCTGGAATCGGTTGCGTTTTTATATAGTTAAGTTGGTTTTTTTTTGGGGGGGAGGGGGGAGGGTTCTGCATCACGGACTGTTCTCCCAATCCAGCTGCGTGGGAAATTTACTTTCAACCATTCTTGTTTAATATTTTGTAATTTATACCTACACCACTGAGGGTGTTAACGAGTTGAGAGCCCGACGTGTGAGTTATTCAAAATTTGACTCAACAAAAATTCCACTTGTGAATTTATGAGTTGATATCAATCTTTGGAGTATTAATTATTCCCTCCGATCATTAATATTTGATGTTTTAGACTTTTGCACTAGAATTAAGAAAATATTAATGACTCTTAGAAATTCTACTTTTCATTTAGAAAATACTCACTCCTAGAAAGTATATTGCAAAATTGACTTTTGAGTATGATTGTTTATTGTAAAATTGAATTTAATATTTTTTGGAATGTGTTTGGAAGAGGAGGAGAATGAGAAATTCAAACAACCATGCATAAATGAATTAATGAGATGAGAGAGAAAACAACATTAATAATCTAAAACATCAAGTAAATAAAAAAAAATGAAAATCCTAAAACATCAAATATTAGTGATCGGATGGAGTAATAAACTCATAAGTTAGCTCGATTTAAGCTCGTAAATTAATTTGTAGACTATTTTACTAATAAATTGAAATTAAAATGTGATATTTATGTGATTTTTTTTAATTCTTTCACCAAATTTATTTTATCAAAATTATATATTTTATAGATTACATTATAATGGAAAGGGTACAAAAACACACTTAACTTTGGTCCAGTCCCGATTAGACACTTAAAGTATGGTTCAGCTCATTCGGCCCCTTAAACTATTTTAAATAATCCAATCGGTCCCTTAAACTATTTTAAATGATCCAATTTGTCCATTCCATTAAAAAATATTAATTTTCCATTAGTAATTAAGGTTAATTAAACATGCAAATTTTGATAGTGCAATTTGAGGCTAAATTATATTGTTTACAGTTGTCTATTGAATAAATTGAAAATTATGGTTATATCGCCCACGCTTTGGAGTTTCAAAGTCCTCATTCAGTTTTGATATTTGACGTTGAATGTATCTAGAAATTTTTACTCTAAGTCATGAATACAAACTCTAGCCTCCGAAATTTTTCCATCAAACTAATCAACTACCCGACATCCAATTGACGAATTGAGAGTGTCATCATAAAATCTATGGTGAGAACTTTACAACCATACCTAATATTGCACGATTTTGATCACCTGAATCACTTGGAATTAGGTCATGAAAGTTTGAACATTTAATTAGCATTAACTACACACGAAAAAATAATATTTTTGACGGAAGTGTATTTTTGCACCATTTAAAATAGTTTAAGGGGTCGAATTAGTCGAGTTATACTTTAAATGTCTAACATTGTGTTTTTGTACTTTTCCCTAATTTTTATATAAATGTAATTATTGAATAAATAAATTTAATTTATGAGCTACCGTGTACTATTCAAATTCTAGCATTAAGCCGCGAAACTGTTGGTCCCTCTTTCATTAAGCCAAATTTTCGCAACAGGACATATTCTATATTTTATCATAAATTATCTATCAAATAATATTTAATTAAAATATATTTTAAAAGGAAAATATATCTATAGGGATTAGTATCAAATCTATATCTACATCTATATTCAATATAAAAAGCATGTTATCTTACAATTTCAAAATTACCTATTATAATCTTATTTTATATTTTATTTAAGGGTAATAATTTAATCATCTAGTATTATTTAATATTTTATTATTATTTGTATTATAATTATTTTTAACTTTGAGTTTATCTATTATAGTCTTATTTTAAATTTTATCTATGGGTAATAATGTAATTATCTTATATTATTTAATATTTTATTATTTTTTGTATTTTAATAACTAATCTATGATTATCATTCTAATATTCCGACCCAAAAAATTATAATTCATTAAAAATCTATCAAGATAGCATAATCATTAAAATAATTAATTTAAATTCAAATACATTATTAAAATTCACAATTTTATACACGTTTTAGATAAAAAAAAATGGGCTAAATAATCTTTCAGGATCATATCACTTAACGATTTAGAAATAGAGCCATAATATGTGAAGTTCAATTTATTTGTATAAACTAATAGCAAACTCACGTGAATACTGAACATTGTAAATCATAAGTCAATAAAAAAAAATCCTAATTAAAATCACATTTTTATTTTAAAGACGAGATTAATAATCTACCAATTTTAAAAAGGAAATCGATATACTTATAATTTGCTACTATTTTATAAAATAAGTTATTCATTAAATGTAATTTATAAAAAGCTATGACATTCTTAAAAATGTAACAACCAAGACATTAAATGCACAATTTGGTGGATGCCATAAGTTAAGAAGGTTGTACTTCATTTATATTATTTATTAATTTTTTAGTAATATCAAAATATAATCCCAATTGATTTGAGTTATAAATATAATCTACTATTGTTAAATATATATAATCTACTATATAAAAATAGTTTTGCAAATTTTAGTTTGTCAATTAATTATATCCTTTTAATACATTTATTTAAAGGCAATATAATAATATAATATATTTACATGTATATTTTATTAATATAAAAATTCACGTACTTTTTATTGACAAAAAAATCATTTATGAGATTTTAACCGTTTATTAGTATTTTCATTGAATATGATAAATGGAACACATTAAGACATTATTATTCGCTCCATTGTATTAAAATTTATATTTAATTTCCACTGATGAATTAGTTGTGTTTTATTGATAAACAAAAAAGAAAAGAAAACAAACCATAAAACTAAAAAACAAACACTCCAAATACTCAAAACAAGGCATTAAAACCCAACAGAGTAAACCCCAGTAGGGAACCTCTGATAGAAAAAAGAATACCCATTGTAAAAAAGTGAGTTAAAAAATGAATTCATATTAATTTCGAATGATATCACATATATGTATATTTATATCTCTTTCAATTAAATAAAAAAATTAATATAGAATCTCAGGCAATAGATAATATCCTTAATCTATTATATATTGATTTCATATGAATTGTGAGTTAACCATAAACACATTGCTCATGTATTCATGTACAAAAGAAACTCTGTTTTTTTTATTGAGAAATTAAATGTATTTTTAACATCAATTTGTGAATGTTGAATTTCATACTAGGGATGTCGATTTGCTAAATAGATCAAATATAGTAATTTATTTGAAAATTATATGTCCCTGTAATTTATTCAATATACTTCAATCTTAATTTTTATATATAAATTGTTAATTCACATCATTTGATATCAATAATGTGAATATTGGTATTACTAGGCACTAGCATGTAGCTTAGTTGGTATTCTTTCCATTTGTAAGAGCGAGAGACTTGGGCACTAATCATCCCCCAACTCAAAAAGTATAATGTGAATATTGTTGAACTAAGATAAATATAAAAAATAGCAAAATACAATACGCATGCAGATGCGGGTCCGTCTCATGAGTCGACCCATGCACCTTAATGCGCGGGTCATATGCGGGTCGGAGCGGGTCCGTCTCATGAGTCGACTCATGCACCTTATGCACAGGAGTTATTGCCATTTAAATAATATTGTATTTATTTATTTTTGTATTTACATATGTAGTGATATATTTAAAATATAAAAACCGAGAACTATTATCGCATAAGCTATTAATATTGCATTGATAGTTTTGATTTATTCAATTAACTGAATGAAAACTACACAACTCCCAATTTTCTCCCATAGCCTCCAATAATTTAAAAATATAAAAATATAACTTCAATGTTCTTTTTGTTGGATATTTTCATATATATATTTTCTTATAACTGTTGTTTGCTGATGAAAGGAACCGTAGAGGTGTGTCAGTTTGGAAAACAAATGAAATAACTGTCCATTATCAAGAGGTGTTTCTTGGAATGAAAAGGAGTTATTTCATATTATTGTGCCTCTTCCCAACTGGTGTGTAACACCTATAAATACATCAGCAAACACAGAGTTCAAATACACAAAAAAAACCGTCGGCATTCACCAGAGAAATATACAGAGTATTATTTGATTTATCAAATAATCACAATTTGATCAAACACCACTCCATTGTATCCTGAAAGAGATTTTCCAAGCAACCCTTTGTGATTGATAGGGGGAAAACATCTCTTGAAAGATAACGATTACGTGCCTTGGAGAGTTATATCTACCTAATTGATCTACAGTTTCAAGAGATGACTTCATTCAAGGATTTAACTCTTGACGGCACCGTATCACAATCCATCCAAGTCATGAATCAAGATCTTGTTCGTCTGGATAGGTTCAATGGCCACAATTTCACCCGCTGGCAGGAGAAAGTTCTATTTTTTCTGACTACCATCAAGTTGTCGTATATTCTATCCGACAAAACTGAACCTGTTCCAGAAGATAAAGCAACTGATACAGCAGAAAAGAAGCAGCAACTTAAAGAGGAGAGGCAACAACGAAAAGATGATAACTTCCTGTGTCGAGGACACATTCTCAATGCATTATCAGACTCCGTCTACAGCACACACAGGAGCATCGAATCTGCGAAGGAACTCTGGACTGCTCTCGACGCCAAATATCGTATAGAAGAGGCAAGTAACCAAAAATTTCTGATTGGCAATTACTTTGACTATAAGATGGTAAATAATAAGTCAGTAGTTGATCAAGCAAATGAGTTACAACTCATAGTTAGTAATCTGAAAAATGCTGAAATATCTCTGCCGGAATTTTTTCAAGTTGGTGCTATTATTGCTAAATTGCCTAGTTCTTGGAATGGTTATAAAAAGAAACTCAAGCATGATGAAAGGAATCATTCCTTGGAATCCCTCACTCGTCACCTGCAAATAGAGGAAGACTCTCGTAAAAGAGAAAATACTAATGAGCATGAAACTGGAGATGCTAATATGATTGAAGGAGAGTCCTCCAAACAGAAAGGCAATAGGAAACGAAAATTTGTCTCCAAAGGGGAGAAAAATGGCTCTAAAAAGAAGGCCAAAGGTGAATGTTTCTACTGCAAAAAGCCTAATCATTATGCTCGTGATTGTCGTATCCGAATCAAAGATGAAAAGGAAAGGAAGAACCAGATCAACATGACCACAGAAACTGATCTTGTGGCAGTTGTAAAGGAAGCCAATTCGGTGGGAACCGATGATGGGTGGTGGCTCGATACAGGTGCTACTATCCACATCTGCAATGACAAGTCTAAATTTAAGACTTATACAGAAAGCACTGATCACAAAGAAGTCAAAATGGGCAACGGTGTTCGAGCCAAGGTTGCAGGAATTGGGAATATTGTTCTCAAATTCTCATCAGGAAAACTGATAACTCTGACTGATGCTCTTCATGTGGCTGAAATGGCTAAAAATTTGATTTCTGGAGATCAACTCAACAAAAGGGGTTTCAAGATGGTGATAGAATCTGACAGTCTCATATTGTCTAAAAATAATTGTTTCATAGGAAAGGGATATTCTTGTAATGGCATGTTCAAACTCAATTTAATAAATGACATGGTTTCTGCTTACTCTGTTGATTCTTTACCTTTATGGCACAATAGATTAGGCCATGTAAATTATAATTCTGTACGAAATATGCATAACTTAGGCCTTATCTCAAAATGCAGAATAGACAAAATTGATAAATGTGAAATATGTGTTCAGGGAAAAATAACATGTAAATCACATAAATCTATACAAACTAAAGAAAAAGAATTACTTGGTTTAATACATTCAGATGTTTCTGATTTGCATAGTTCAGTTTCACGGGGTGGAAACAAGTACTTTGTAACATTTATTGATGATTACTCCAAATATACTTATGTATATTTGTTAAAGAGTAAAGATGAAGTACTTACAAAATTTCTGTTGTTTAAAGCAGAAGTTGAGAATCAATTAAACCATAAAATTAAGGTCCTACGTTCAGACCGATGAGGTGAATATACAGTAACAGAACTATCCAAATTCTGTGCAGAAAATGGTATAATTCACGAATTCACTCCTCCTTACTCTCCAGAATCAAATGGAGTAGCAGAACGTAAAAATAGGACTTTAAAAAATATGGTAAATTGCATGCTAATCAGTTCTGGTTTACCAAAAATATGGTGGGGTGAAGCATTATTAACTGCATGCTATATTCTTAATAGAATTGCAATGAAAAGTACCTGCAAAACACCATATGAGCTCTGGTTCAACAGAAAATCCAACCTTAGTCGTTTAAAGGTTTGGGGATGTATTGCTTATGTGAGAAAACCAAATCCTGAAATTACTAAATTAGGGAATAAGACATATAAATGCATTTTTATTGGTTATGCAAGAAACAGTACATCATGTAGGTTTATAAAATTAGATTCTTATGACATTATTGAATCTATTGATGTTGAATTTTTTGAACACATGCATAAATCATCTGTTTCTTCTGCTCCATTTACTGAATCCTCTAAGAGACGTCATGAGGATACTCTTGATAACTTTAAAGATACTTCTACTTCATTGAAATCCAATGAAAGTCCTGAAGTTAGAAGGAGTAAGAGACAAAAGACAGAAAAATCTTTTGGTCCAGTTTTTTTGACATATTTGGTTGAAGGTAATGTGAATAACATTACACATAGAATTAAGGTTGTAAATAATCTTAGTGATGATGGTGATCATGTTACATATACAGAAGCAATTACTTCACGTGATGCATCCTTTTGGAAGGAAGCAATCAATGATGAAATGAATTCCATCATGTCAAATAGAACTTGGGAATTAACTAATCTCCCTCCTGGATCGAAACCGATTGGCAGCAAATGGATTTTCAAAAGAAAATTAAATGATGATGGTTCTATAAACAATTACAAAGCACGATTAGTGGCTAAGGGTTATAAGCAACGTCATGGTATTGACTACTTTGACACATTTGCTCCAGTAGCAAGAATATCCTCCATTCGTGTTCTGTTGTCCCTAGCTTCAATTCACAATTTAGTAGTTCATCAAATGGACGTAAAAACGGCTTTTCTAAATGGTGAATTGGAGGAGGAAGTTTATATGGAACAACCAGAAGGCTTTGTCTTACCTGGCCAAGAAAAGAAAGTATACAAACTTGTAAAATCTCTTTATGGCTTAAAACAAGCTCCTTGTCAATGGCATGAAAAATTTAAATAAAGTTATGCTAGAAAATGGTTTCAAAGTAAATGATGCAGATAAATGTATTTACTATGCATATAAAAATGATATGTGTGTAATTATTTGTTTATATGTTGATGATATGCTTATTTTTGGTCCAACTATTGAATGTGTAGCAGAAACTAAAATGTTTCTAGAATCCAACTTTGATATGAAGGATTTAGGAGAAGCAAATGTGATCTTAGGAATCAAAATAGTGAGAAAAGAAGGAAATATTGTTCTTTCTCAATCTCACTACATTGAAAAAATTCTTAAAAGATTTGGTCATTTGGATCATAATGGCGTCTCCACTCCAATAGATCCAAGTATTAAGTTGATGAAAAATACAGGTAGATGTTATGACCAGTTGAATTACTCAAGTGTAATCGGGAGTCTTATGTGTGCTATGCATTGCACTAGACCTGACATAGCATATACAGTTGGCTTGTTATGTCGTTTTCACTAGTAATCCTGGAAAAGAGCATTGGAATGCAATTTCAAGACTTTTTCGATACTTGAAAGGAACAATGAACTATGGCTTGCAATATTCTGGCTATCCTGCTGTGTTAGAAGGATATAGCGATGCTAGCTGGAATAATATAGAATCTAAATCTAAGTCCACAACTGGATGGATTTTTTCACTTGGAGGTGCAGTCATATCTTGGAGTTCTAAGAAGCAAACATGCATCTCTGATTCAACAATGCTGGCAGAATTTATAGCCCTTGTTGATGCATGCAAAGAAGCTGAATGGTTAAGGGATCTTCTTATAGATATCCCTATTTGGCCAAAACCAACTCCAGTAATAATGGTTTATTGTGATAGTAAAGCTACTTTATATAAAGTAGGAAATAAGACTTACAATGGTAAGCAACGCCATTTGAGCATTAGACATCAGTTTCTTAGAGGTTTACTCAAACATGGAGTAATAACATTTGACTATGTAGAGTCGAAGAATAACTTGGCAGATCCTTTGACGAAAGGATTGGCTAGAGAGATGATTACTAAAACATCAAAAGGGATGGGATTAAGGTCATTGTGATCAATCATATTCAATGGGAACCCTACTTAAGTTTTGAAATATAAACTGAGTTCAAAAGGTACAAACAAATTGAAAAATGATTAGAAAATACACTAGATAAATATCATATCTCATCGCTTAAAATCTGGTGTGAGAATTCTGCATTATTGAGGCTGGATTTAATCCTTAATAAATTCTAAAATGTGTATGAAAGTGATATGCAGAAATCACTTAGAGAATTTACCTATATGAGTGAGAAAGTAAGGCCGCTTTCCATGAGAAAATTGACCGTCTCTAAAGCACTCATAAAATCAGGATATTACGCAAGGCCATTAATGCGTAGGAACAAAATTGATACTCTATTATGGTAATAATATGTGTAGTGACTCCGGTTAGTCATTGAATAGGTCCTTGGTTCAAGACTTGTTCACCATAGCACCTAGACAAAGCTTTGAGTTACTAACACTAAGTGATAGTTCAAAGCCAAAAGCTACTGTCATCTATGTGTTATTTCCTAAGGTGATGCCATATCTTTCTTCATTAAAATCTTGCATGAACTACGGTGGCTTGATCCCGAAAGGGTACGTAGGCAATCATTAACAAAATGATGCAGCCACAAGTTTTCTTAAAACCTTCATTTCTTCTCCTTTTAATTTTGAAAATAGAGAAGGAATGTTGGATATTTTCATATATATATTTTCTTATAACTGTTGTTTGCTGATGAAAGGAACCGTAGAGGTGTGTCAGTTTGGAAAACAAATAAAATAACTGTCCATTATCAAGAGGTGTTTCTTGGAATGAAAAGGAGTTATTTCATATTATTGTGCCTCTTCCCAACTGGTGTGTAACACCTATAAATACATCAGCAAACACAGAGTTCAAATACACAAAAAAAAAAAACCATCGACATTCACCAGAGAAATATACAGAGTATTATTTGGTTTATCAAATAATCACAATTTGATCAAACACCACTCCATTGTATCCTGAAAGAGATTTTCCAAGCAACCCTTTGTGATTGATAGGGGGAAAACATCTCTTGAAAGATAACGATTACGTGCCTTGGAGAGTTATATCTACCTAATTGATCTACACTTCTTTGTCCTTTAGCTTATAATTTGTATTAAGTTGTAACCTTAATTAAATTTAAATTAAAAAGTTCTGGTAAATAAAGAAGAAAAAACTCAGCCCACATATCAACAATTCGCCATCCAATTCCTACAAATTCGTGTTTTTTATGGTTGCATGCTTTGAAATTTCTACTATAATAAACTTGTCTATCATTTTTTTCGTATTCGTCTATTATGTTATCCATGACATCTTCATTGCATGCATATTGATTTTTCCTTCTTTATGATGAAGATAATTCATCTTATTTTGAAAAATTAACAATTTATAACGTGTTCTCTTGTTCTGATTATAACCATTTCCCATAAAGAACTATAATTTATACTCTCTCCGTTTTCATTTAAATGTCATTTTGGATGAACGCACACAAATTAATAAATTAATTGAATTACCTAATACACTTTTGTGTGAATACATTAAATGAGTTAATTATAGATGTTTGGATGGTTTAAATGGGGGGTAAATGTGAGAAAAAGTGAATTCTATGTCTCGAATTTGTAGAATGACATTTTTTTGAAGCAAAATTAAAAGGCTAGAATGACATTTATATAGAAATGGAGGGAGTATAAAATAATTTATTTTAATATGCTTAATACAATTTTATTTTAGATTTCATATTTTATAATTATAATATATCTTAATAACTGATTTTTAAGAATTTTTAAGAAAATATATCTTATAACTATTAATTATACATATTATAACATTATTTAATAAAATCACAACAATTACGTGCAACACATGTTGTCTATATTAGTTACGGTGGGGGGGGGGGGGTAAACTGGAGTGAGCTGGGACTTTTTTTTTTCCTTCTTTCTGCCTTTGTTAGAAAATGAAAAGTGTGCTTTTTTTAATCTGGTCATTAAAGGACTATTAAATCACGTTACTTCAAAGCATGGCCTAAATATTATAGACAGGGTATTAAATTGCTCAGCTGAAAATTGTAGAAATAGTAAAATTTAAAAAGTTGTACCAGCACAAATGTATACATGCCACCAACCAACAACTTATTTATGACCAAAATTTATTATGTTAAATTTGCTTAAAAATCTTAATTGGTTTCTACTTCCTATATTATCTAAAATATTTTTTCTAAAAATCCTTAAGCTTGTATAGATCCCATTTAAACAATAAGTTCTTGAAATACTAAAAATGAAATGAAATTCGAATTAATTTGAATCTCAAAAGCTAAAGGAAAATGAAAATGAAAAGGAAAAAAAGCAATACATTATAAACTTGTGGGGTTTGAATTTTGTTCACGTGTTTCCTGCATTTTAATCACGCCTTTTAATATACAAATAAAATGCATCGAAGTAAATGCATGCATTTGTGGCGTGTGCAGTGTGCATTCATAATTCCCATGTGTGCAAGTGCAAGTGACAGTTTATTTATTTGATTTATTTAATTTGAAGAAGAATATTTATGTCATGATCATGATTTTTGAATTACGACTGAAGACTGATTGCGATATAATTGGCATCCAATATCACACGCGTTTACCACGCGGAATTCCCACGAGTTTCATATTACAATACACACACACACGTATTTCCTAAAAATAAAATAAAAATTGTTTATATATATAGAGTTAAATTTTTAAATAGCCATTTTGATTTAGTGAAAAATATTTCTAGTCATTTGGATAAAATAACTCTCTGTCGTGCACTCTAGTCGTGCAATAATGTTAAATCTGAATGCTGCACGAAAAGACTTAGTCGTGTAACTCCATTCGTTTAATAGTGTAAATTTAAATTATTGCATGACTACGCTCAGTCGTGTATCCTCAATTCGTCCAATAGTACATAAATTTATAGTGTTGCACGAATGAACTTATTTGTGCTGCCCACTCTTGTAGCAATATTAATTTGTACTAATACACGATCATATTTCATTCGTGCATCCAGATAATGCACTCTAGTTGTGCAGCTCACAATTTTATGAAGGTTAAATAAGTATTTTCAACGAAAAAGTGGCTAAAAATAATTTTTTTTAAATGACTAAAAACATAATTTACTAAATGAAAATGGCTATTTTTATATATTAACACACACACACACACACACACACACACATATTTCCTCAAAATAAAGAAGAAAATAAGTGTTATCGGTTCATATATTAAAGTTGGTGAGAAAGATACAAATACATTTTTAAATATAAAAGAAATAATTTGAACCCCAAATAATGTTTTTTCAACGTAATAATATTTTGAATACAAAAAATAATACTTTACAAAATAGTATCACTTTTGAAAGAACAATAAATCCAAATTTTATGCATATCAAATATAAGTACACTCTTAATAAATATCATGAGGCTTGGTGTACAATTTTAGAGTGTACATTACTATCAGTCAATTCAACATGGGTTCAAAATCGTAATTGAGAAAAATAAAAATAAGGAATAAACGATTATAACCTAGTGGTTGGTGTGTCGTGAAACCTTCAAGGCTCAATTTTTGGATATCATGGGATATATTTATAAATAAAAAATTAATAATATATTCGACTATACTATTAAAAATTAAATCGAGACCAACCGCACATCAAAATCTAACTTATTCAGAGTTTTGGCGTGCAAATGACCTTGATTTGATTTGATTTTGGTGTGTAAATGGCCTCGATTCAAACCAAAAGTTTGATTTTGGTGGAATCAAGACCGACTACATACAAACCCAAATCGAACTTATTAAGAAATAAAATAATTTGAATTTATTTCATGTATTTGGACGGTTCGATTATGCTCACCTCTACACAATATGCACCTCATGTAGCACGAGCGTTCTGATAGATTTCCAAGATAATGAAGAAAAATATAGCAATCATTCATCTTACTCTTACATCTCATCTCCAAAGTTTACTATTTTTAATTTTCCAATTAAATAAGAAAAATGCATATCAATCATTGCATTTATAGATTATTATAATTTCGTAACGCCAAAAAAAAAGCACTACAAATTAGCAAGATGGCCCCACACCATAATGATAGTCCACACGGCTTGAAAACGTTTTTATTGCATTCCTTTCTCGCTACGACTTTCACATTCATACTCATAAAACAACAACTACTCGTCATTTACAATGAATTCTAATCACATAAAATAAGAATATAAATATGAGACCGAGTTCCTCGAAAATGCTCATTTTCTTACATAATAACAGGTCGGCATCAATAACATCCTTACCTTTTCAGACAAAAAACATAGGAAAATCATATACTTTTTTCTTTTCTTGCATGGTAATAAAAAGTCTACAAACTGTCCAGAAAGAAACCCTTTCCACACTAATGCTTCAACATATATATGCAGCAAAGATTTCTGACCAAGCAAAGAATCATCCGAAGATCTCGACAGAAGCATAACACATTTCTACCAATATTCGACACGGCACGGCTCGGCTTTCACACACAGCATGTGAATTCAGGCAAAAAATGTCATGAAATTAAATCACATTGCTTTCTACCACAACATTATCTTACCATTTATGATCCATGGCCGGCCATGTTCCACAGGAAGCTGGCTAGTTTCATATCTCAACTAGATTAATTAGAACAGGTACAAAACTTGAACACAAGAAACTGAGTAAAATCAGACATATACAGATTCCAAAAACCAAAAGGAGAAACAAGGAAGAACTCTAGAATTGATAAGTTTAATTAATCTTAATTGCAACTTGCGACTCGACTAAATATGTATAAAACTATAAGCAACTAGAAATGTGCTATCCTAGAAGGTCAAAAGATAGTTTTATCCCCTACTTCTAGCATTAGTACTGTAGTATATCAAAATCTCCTCAAAAGTTTTCTATGAAGTTCCACTGCATATTATGGCAACTAACTTTATCCAACACCATAATTAAATTACCCGAGAGATAGTTGATGGGGAGAGCTGGATCTACGGGAAAAGGCTTCGATCAACTTATCCTTAGTTAGTCGTTCGGATCCATGGGATTTAACAAGGAATGTGTGGAACACTCTCTCATTCCCTGTAGCCATTTTTGCCTCAATAATAGTTGCTTGTGCATCATTGATTGCTTGGATAACTCTTGATGCTGGATGGGCGTCCAACGGGCAGCTAACCCTAACAGTGACTTCTTCACTACCAGCTTCAATGCTGATGCTCGAAGCTAGGTCTTGCATTTCTCTGTTTGAATTAGCTTCTGAAGCAGATGCTTCTCTTGATATGCTTCCATGCCTTTCTCTCTCAGACTCCATGTCCTTCAGCTTCTTCTGAAGTTCGGTTATGTAAGCAATAGCATCTCCAAGGAGAGAAGCTTTATCCATTTTAGAGATATTTGGGACAACAGCTCGTAGAGCATAGAAACGCTGGTTCAGCTTCTCCCGACGCTGCCTTTCTGCCTCTACATGATTGAGGGGTTCGTCTCTTCCATTGGCAGGCTTCCGACCACGCTTCCTTGGCCTCTTGTCTTCCAATAGCCCTGCAACCTCTTCCTTGCATGAAGCCTCAACATCTGAGAGCTCGGACTCAAGACTTTGTTGGTGTGAGGATAAGGGCCTTGAGGTTGCTCCAGTGAAATCTATCTGCATTTGAGCAGGTTTTTGATGCTGAAAATTATTAAGCACAAACTCTTCTCTGTTCCCATTGGCAACCTCAGCACGATTTTTGGCTGGAGTCTGAGGATTGTAAACCTCCACCGGATTCCCTACCTTTGCAGTACTATACTGTGTCCACGTAGTGCCATTAAAACCATTCTGACTGTTGGTAAATGGCAGCCTGTTCCTGTTTCCACTTGCATCCCAGGTCCTGTCTTGCCCTTCTGCTTTCCGAACAGAAACATTTTCCCTAAATTGCACTTGACTGGAATTTAAGTCCTGCCCGAAAATCTTGGGAACAACTTCTGGTCGGTTACCAATGGCCAAGTTAGGAATGGGGCCATTCATATCTTTTTTCTCAGTTACTGGCACCACAGCCACAGCCGCAGCTTGCTTGGACCTGAGGAGCGAAGAAAATGATGAAAAGGAAGATCCAACTACCTTCACTAGCTCCATACTTTCCGGGATGCATCTGACCGAGCCTAGTTCAACCACACCAACATCAGTTGGGATCAAAACAATAGTTTGCATGCCAGCCGACTTTGCAAGGAATGACCTAACACAGTAATCAACAGACGACTTCAATGCATCAGACAACCAAGCATGTTTGCAAGATCCAAAACACCTCCCTGGCCCTCCTTCTCCCCTAGGGAAAGAAAAGTACATTGATGCCAGAAAGAACATCTCAGTATCAGTTACCTTATCCAATCCAAACGCATAATTCTCCTCATCACCACCTCCAAACAAAGTGTGCAGCCTTTGAAGAACCCTTTTCCTCATTGTCTGCTGAGAGTCATCCTCAAGCCTCATTTTGAGAATTCGAGTAACTTCAGATTCCTCATCCTCACGGGGCTCTCGACAACACCCATCCCCCCATCCCAACACCAAGTCCCCAGCCTTCGACCTAGAAAGCTGCCAAAATATTGCATAATTCCAACAAAAATTGGAAGAATTCGGGCGCTCAACAAGATCTGCAAGCTTATTCTGCAAATTCTCATCATTTCCCATTGCCATCAATGAGCATTCAGCAGAAACTGAGCTCGACATCAAGTAATCAAAAGCCTTAGTTCCCAAAACCGCCGCGGCCACCGCCTTATCCTCATTACTCCAACCAACAACCCCCATGCCAGATTCTAATCCTAATTCTCAAAATTTCTTCAACTTCAAAAACCCAAATAGCTGAGAAAAACAACAATATAAATCCAGTATTCCCTGATTGAATTTTCCCAAATCACGGAAACCAAACTCATCTCACAAACCAATCCAACATCACTCCATCACAGAAATTCACTCTATATTCGCAAAATCCCAATAAGCCGTAGCTCTCAGTCTCAGATCTCAAACACAAGGTATCTACAGAAACATGCATGACCAAAAACAAAGCCAAAAAATATCATTTGAATGTAAGCAAAACATTAAATTCAAGGATTTGAAAAAGCAATACACGGGAGCAGAAATTGAAGGAAATTACTCACCAGTACCTCAAGTTAATCCACTTTCTTCGAAAGTATGTATTACTATATGAGAAAAACAGGAGTTTATTGAACAAATGATCAGCAGTGAACAAAATAAGCTTGTGTTTTTGCCTCTTTTCTTTTCGCAGAGCAAAAAATAAGGAAGAAGATATGTTAGCTGTGTGTGTTTCTAAATTTTTCTTGCCCAAATTGCTGCATGTGTATGAAGTTTGGGTTGAGGTTTACAGAACAGTGAAAAAGTAACCATGGTTAGTGTGTGTGTGTGTGAGAGAGAGAGAGAGAGAGAGAGAGAGATAGAGATAGAGATAGAGATGGGGAGAGAGAGAGAGAGAGAGAGAGAGGGTAGTGTGCAGTCGGCAACAATCTTGTGTTTTATGTTTTTCTTTTTCTTATTCCTTCCGACTACCTAAAGTCCTGTGTTTGGATTTCCTTTTATATAATCATGTTATACCAATACAAAAATTGGAGCAATATTAGTTTAGTTTAAATAATTTGTAAATTTATAATTTTATTTTGCTAGTAATAAATATGCGAATGATCACATTATTCATGTTTGCCATATAAAAAAAAAAACATTATTCATGTTTGCGGGAAGACTACAACTCCATTTGAAGAGAAAGTAATAAAAAATCAAAATATATTCCTAGCTTGTCGTAGAATCAAAATAAAAAATATTGATAAAACTAATTTAGCATTTAAAGTGCCAGTATATTTTTTTAATATTGATTTTTGATTACTTTAATTAGACATTAATATTATTTCCAATGAAAACTGTGATTTTGTAAACAAAATCTTTACATAGAAGGAAATTAATATATTTTCTACAATTGAACTAATATGGCTCCGATTCTCCCTTTGTTCTAATTTTGCACATGAACACGGGGATTCGGATCGAGTTTTCTATTGCATATATTTCATTTTTTTTATAAATTTTCAAAATTTTAATTATTTTATTAATTTTAGACAATGAAATAAGATATATAGTACATTAGAGAGAGCAAATTGTTTCACGGAACATTAATTAGGATAAGAGCCCTGAGAGACATGCTGGATAAATTTCGGTTGAAGAAAATGACGTTTTGAGATAACCTTTTCTCACAATAATTCACTATTTTCCCCCTTAATTTGACAACGTCCCATATAACTATAAATCGTTATTTTGAGTGATATAACAAAATTAATCAAATCACCGATAAATTATTACTTTTCATCATAACAGCAAATTTTCCCCACTTGTAAATATCTCAATATCCAAATGAATGCAGCGCCCAACATAGCAACTTATGCTCAAACTACATTTAATTTTAAATGTGGAAATTACATAACTAGTTGATATTCCTCTCAAATCTCCCAATTCCCTAACTAGAAATAAATGTGGAAGTTAAGCATGCAGATGCAGTGTTGGGGACAGAAAGGGACCGATATTGTCATGTATGGATAGTCCGGCGATGCAGTGGTATTAGCTTGACCGAATCTCTTAATTTCAAATTCCACCAACATCACTAATGCGAGTCAGTCACATCTTATTTTTCAAGTGTGGCTTATTTCTTCTATATGATTTTCCAAGTGTTCTTCTGTGTGGTTTGCAAACTATTGTATAGAAGCGAGGTTTACTCAGTGCACGCTCTCAGATAGAAGTTGAGCTTACTCTCGATATAAAAATATGGATTAATGTGTATATCTACCCCACACTTTTATATGTAACATGTATATATACTTTATATTCCTTCTAATTTAAATTATTTTGAATTGGGGTCATATTTTTTTAACGAGTGGAAAATGTTTTCGCTAATTTTTTATATAGATATAAATTTATTGATACACAATGTATATATTAAAAAATTATATTAGAGCACGTGATGAGACGATTTTTTTTATGATACAAAATTCAAAATAATTGAAATTACAAGGAATATATGTATGTGTGTGTGTGTGTGTGTGTTTGTTTCTGTATCATACTCCCTCCGTTTTTATATGTCTGTCGTTTTAGGATTTTAATCTAGAATTAACAATTAATCTTTTGGACTAATATAACCTCTCTTTTATATTATATAAAATCTATTCAGTTATATTTTTCTTTAAAAAGTTGACAAAATTTTCTCTCTCCATATATTTATAGTGTTAAAATTGTGGGAGATTGTGTGAATATATATAAAATAACAAATATTTTGACATAAAATAAAACTCCTAAAATAAAAATCTATAGAAACGGATGGTATATTTTTTAACATGAAGTTCTTTGGTTTACTTATTGTATCATACTCTATATTTTGTATATCAATAGCTTGATTAACTAATTTTGTTGGTACCAATCCCAATCATGATTTCCAAGAGTCAATAGTTACTGATTGACGGAATGAGATGTTCATTGCACTTTTTGTGTTGCATTTTCTATTGCATTTTTTTTTCTTTTTTTATGATTTCAATTTTTTTTATTTAATTTAATTTTACCCTTGTTGAGGTGCAAAATTAAGGTGTATTATAACTTTTAATATTTAATTTTTAATTTTGACCAGTTATTATTTTTTTATTTAAAAAATTAAATACTGAAAACTACAATAAATCTTAATTGGGTAAGATGAATATTAAATAATAAATGTAAAATTAAATAAAAAAAATAAAAAAAGAAATTGAGTGTGTTGCAGAGAATGTCATAGAAAAGATGCAGTAGATAATTTCTTGTGATCATTGACATGTTAGTGTTTTTTGCACCCATAATGTGTTAATATCCATGAGTTGTCACATGATTTGACTTCTCTTTTGTATTTAGGGTTTCTTAGTTTTAATTGAATTGAGAAAATTTTGATTTTAGTCCCATAGGACATGGGTTAGTCCGATTTTGGTCCCATTTCTATCACTTTTGGTCCCAAATCGATTGAATTATCAATTTTAGTTCCGCTGTAACGTTTTCCGTCTAAAAAATTATCGATTTTGGTCCCATTTTGATATCGATTTTGGTCCCAAGTTTTCCATTAAAAAAATTTTCGATTTTGATTCCATTTTGATATCGATTTTGGTCCCAAACAGAAAAATGTTAGAAATTTTTTTCTTTGCAATTCAATTGGAGGCAAAATTAAACTGATTTGGTAGAAATTTAACCTAATTTGGTTCCAAATTTCCCACGAACATGCATCTATATATATCTACTCACCAAATCATCAAATTACAACTACTAAATTAAAAGAACGTCATTTTTTTTTATTTAGTTTAATTTTCTGTCAAGCTCAAGTTCGATCAAGAAGATACTCGGCTCGTTTACACCCCTAAAGGAACGTAATTTTTTTATTTAGTTTAATTTTACAATACTGTTTATGAGCGTTGACCACATCTAATTAGCGTTTATAATTATTTTTAATATTTAATATTTAATTTTAATTTTCAATTAATAATTCATTATTATGGTTGATTATTTCATAATTAAATTCTTATAAAATGTAAAGTAAAAAATCTAGGAAAAAATTATACTTTCATAATAAAAAAAAAATATAATATTAAAAATGTAAAATAAATAAAACATTAATAATATTAAACAAGTTAATTTCAAATTCATAATTAATTAGTAATTAAAAAATTAATAATATTAAAAAATTAAAAAATCATAAAGTAAAATAAATAAAAATATTAAAAAATTTATATTCGTAATTAATTAGTAATTGAAAAATATATAATATTAAAAATAATATATATTATTAAAACATTAAAAATAAAATAAATTGTAAAATGTAAAATAAATAAAAAATCAATAATATTAAAAAGATTGATTTTAAATTCCTAATTATGTAGTAATTAAAAAATTAATAACATTTAAAAAAATTAAAAATTATCATGTAAAATAAATAAAAAATTTAAAAAAAATTATATTTTCATACCTACATTTTGAACTTTCACTACAAAAAATTCACATTTTAGCGATGGAAGCGAGCCAAGTCAAGCCCAAAACATTAAAAATAATATAAAATAATAAAAATATATATAAAGTAATATAAAATTTTAAAAATCAAAAAGTAAAACTAATAAAAATATAATAAAAATTTATACTCATAATTAATTAGTAATTGAAAAATAAAAAATATATATAATATTAAAAATGTAAAATAAATAAAACATTAATAATATTAAACAAGTTAATTTCAAATTCTTAATTAATTAGTAATTAAAAAATTAATAATATTAAAAAAATTAAAAATCATAAAGTAAAATAAATAAAAATACTAAAAAATTTATATTTGTAATTAATTAGTAATTGAAAAATATATAATATTAAAAATAATATATATTATTAAAACATTAAAAATAAAATAAATTGTAAAATGTAAAATCAATAAAAAATCAATAATATTAAAAAGATTGATTTCAAATTCCTAATTATATAGTAATTAAAAAATTAATAACATTTAAAAAAATTAAAAATTATCATGTAAAATAAATAAAAAAAATTTAAAAAATTATATTTGTTATTAAATCTGGTGTCATAGGACTTGGATTATCAATTTTGGTCCCACATAGCGACGGGAAAGCTTGCCTGTCGTCAAGGCTTTGCGACGGATAAGAATAATTGTGTATAATATGCACCTAAGAGGATTCGAACCTGTAAGACCCTTCAAGAATAATTGTGTATAATATGCAGAGGATTCGAACCTGTGACCTCCTAGAAGGAGGGCCAAGCACTTATCCATTGGGGCAAGTTCAATTGATGTTATATTGATAGTTTAAATAATATATATACTTATACGATTTTTTCATAATTTATTTTTCTTTATCTCTATAAATTAAAAGTGTTATATTCTTATTAATATATTTATATCTATTTGTGCACAAATATATATATATATAATATTGATATTATATTGTATTATATATTTGTATATAAGAACTATAATTTAAGGTGATATTTATTAAGTATCCATGCATACAAAAATTATATTAAAGGTGATATTGTATTATATATTTGTATATAAGAACTATAATTTATTAATTAAATTATTTTAAAAATTATATATATATATATATATATATCATGGTGAAAATGTGGTTAAATAGTCTTACTTTGTGTTGCATGTTAAATATCATAATGAATTAAATTATTTTTACTTACATAATAAATAACTTTAGTTTATAATTAAAAATTAAAATCCATTATATACTATATTATGTATATATTTTCATAGTATATTTTAGTTTGTTAATGTATAATTGATTAATCTTGTAGTAGTAATTATAATAACTATTATGTTAAACTTAATACATTTTTTAAATATATAATAATATACTAATTAGTTTATTTATAAGAATACTAATAAAGCTAATTTGTATAAATTTGTATTTAATAATGAAATAATACAAATTTAAAGATGTGATATTAATAAATGTGTATAATTGCGATATTATTTTTTCAAAAATTAAAATAAATGAATAAAAATATAAAAATGATTTTAATAGGGAGAATATTTGTATTAGAATAGATTGAAATCATATTTAATTATTTTAAAAAAATTTAAATAAAATTTAAAAAAAAATTAAAAATTAAAAAAAAATAGCTACGGGGGTTCCCGTCGCTATTTCCGTCGCTAAGTTGTAGCGACGGGAACCCCCGTCGCTATATTTATAAAAATAATGATATTTTAAAATTTTAAAATCTAGCTACGGGTTTTCCCGTCGCTAGTGGCGACCCGTGTCGACCTTGTCGCTAGAATGGATTTTTTTTATAGTGATTCTGGTACTGATGCACGAGATGAGCTGAGAGTGGCCTAAAAAAATTTATTATAAGTTGCCATTCACCTTATGCATGTAATTATATGGTAATAACATAAATACTATATTTATTCAAACATGAAATCTACAAAAATCAAGGGGGAGTTGGTTGGGTGGGAGGATACAATTGATCACAAGGGAAAGTAACTGGAGTTTTCTTTCATTTTATTTCATTTATTTTTCTATTTTATTGAGCAACTTTAAGGCAAAAAGGGTGTCCTGGGATTTACTAATAATAATACTCTCTCCAAATCTCCAACGTCATTCTCTATAATATCTCATGTGCTAAATTTATACTTTTTAATTTTTAATTATTTTTAATTTATTATAATTTATTTTGATTTAACATTTTCATTTAGGGTTCATCCAGCTTCCCTAATTAATGTATATTAATTTTTTTAAAACTAGTTATGACATATGGAATGTAACATGGAAGATCATGGGATATGATCCGAAAAATATTTGATGGAAGTTAAGAGCCACATTAAACAACTTGATTAGGAGATTAATTATTTTTGTAAAAACAAATGAGTAAAGCACAAGTTTACATACGATTCCAAAACCTGTCTTGAATTAATCCAGTGGGCTTAATTAATTATTTAATCTTATAATATTATCTCAGCGATGTTTCAGGGGCAAGGTTGGGCCCCGCCTCAACGTACAATTATTGGTAGATTAAATGTGATTAATTAAGTTAATATATTAATTGAATATCCATATTTTGCACGAGTTTATCTAACCCCAAACTATAGTTAAGTTTTAGGTGGGTAAATTATTGGATTTTAATGACTTTTAAAACAAATTAATTTCGATTTAAAAATGAATCACCGTATAATACATTTTCTTTTAAATTTCGGCTCTGGCTTTATTTTAGAAGATCCGGCGATTTATTTATTTTTTGTATTGCCCGTGTTTCGTATCATCACTCATGTGTTCTAATATATATATATATTTTAAATAAATTGAAACAATTGCCTTAAAAACTAGCCAAATATTTATTTTGTGATTTTTGAAGTGAACTTAATATTCAACTTATTTTAAAAGAAAATGTCGATCTTTTCACCCTAACTCACACATCTTTAGACAAGCCAACTTTAATTTAGTCCGTTAGTAATTTCCTACTTCCTTATAATCACATTTGGTTTATTCTATAAACATACTCCTTCGACGATTCGACCACAATTATAGTCTATAGATAGAAAACATAACTTTTGCAAAGATGGAGCATTATATAAATGCACAATATAATTAGCTTCCCAAATTAGGCCTATTCAATGGACTCAATAAATTTAATGCCCGAGTCACAAAATAGTAATACAACATTTATGAAGAGAGATTATTTCACTATATATTTTTCAACTATCTACCTCCGTTATACATGCAACATGGTCGTTCGA
The DNA here is from genome assembly GCA_026008535.1 of Perilla frutescens. Lineage (NCBI taxonomy): Eukaryota > Viridiplantae > Streptophyta > Magnoliopsida > Lamiales > Lamiaceae > Perilla > Perilla frutescens. Next base: position 37,488,601 of record BRKX01000002.1, on the reverse strand, counting down.
AATTATGACATGTTAGTCACGAGATCGTTGTGTACTCAATCCAACGGTGAGCATTTGAGGCACGTAGTGAGCAAGTGATCATGGCGTCAAGGTGCGACTCATGAATTGGCGACCCATAGGGAAAATAGGTCATATGTGAAGCGCGGTCATGAAACGCACGTCAAAGGTTGCGTGATAGCGTGCATGGACCACATGAACTGCATTCAATTTAAATTAACCTATTTCCAGCTTATATAGCTGCGCTATTACTCTAGTTTTAATGTTTTTGGCGTGTGGCCTCTTTATTTTTATCATTTTATCCATTTATTTTTAATGTATTCACATTTTTATTTGTTCGGATCGATATACATCCACACTATTTAGGATGATATCCTGGAAAAAAACATCTCCTATTTTCCAATCTTTTAATATAAATAATTCAACCTTTTGATATACTTACCATTTTACAGTTTCATGACTTCACATCATCAAAACGACATAGTCATGAATTTAATTTCTTATTTGTTTCTGGTGGTCCACTATGAAACATGAAATGGCGACATTTAATAGGTCTAAAACAACGTCGTTTTGGTGTTATGAAAGAGCTAGTAATTTTACATGTAAAGATGATATTATTTCAATAAAGAAAACATTGTGTTAGTGAAAAATCATCATGCACATAAAAAAAAAATTAAATGCAAAAAGAAAAAAGTGGCAATCATCCCTTCTCTCTTACTATTTTTTTTTTCAGTTGCACAAGCAAACATAACATGAAGCGGTTATCGCTCCACCACAAATCAGTGTAATCCCGCCACTGTCAGTGGGTGCTATCATTTTTTTATTAACTGTATTTTTTGTTGAAGCATGTCTATTACAAAGTTGACATGCTATTTTTTTTAATAAATATAAATAGATTATACAATTTATGTAAAAAAATATAAACAATATGTATTTATGATATATTGTCTGGTTTGTCCCTACCCACTTTTTTTTTCACTGTGATTGCGATTTCAACCCTTTTTCTTATAAATTATTTGTTCTTTTTGAGACACTTACGGTTGATATTGTATGGATAATTCCGCAATCTCGTCTATATTATAATTATAGAAAATACTCGATGGAATTCGAACCTATGCGGCTATGCGGATTTCGCCAACTGCAAAATGTTTGTGGAATTTCAGTAATTCTTACTTAATTTTCAAGTTAATTTAAGATTATGGTTTAGGTTATAGATGATCACGGTTTTAAGATTTTGTTGTCATCCGATTTATATATTTCGCATTGAATTAGGAAAATCAAACTATGCATGTTGTAATTAATTTGTTGTAATCCGATTTTTTTATTTGGCCAAATCAATACGTACCTAAAAAATAGATCTCATTAATTTCGTACATTGGGCATTGGGGTCATGGACTTTGAATTTTCTTGTGGGCTGAGCTCATGAAAGATTGATTATAATTTTAATTCACTGTGATTTGTACTAGAGTTTAAGTTCTTGCATCTTAAATGATGTTTTTAAAGTTGATGACATTATTATAAGAAGTGTTCACGTGTTTGAATAAAATAATACATTAATATGTTATTAATGACAAACTTATAATCAAAATGACTAAAATAAAATGCTTTTAGAGATATATGTGTTTTAACAAAAAAAAAGTTAAAAAAATTGAGGTCCTTCAACTTTATATATACATATATATATGGTTGGGTTCCAGAAGGAACCACACCCCAGGTGAGAACCGAGAACCAATCTGAGTCATAGATCCGGTATATTTGGATGACCAAGATATGCTCTAAATTTTAAAAAACGCGGTGGTAATCTCGTAATAACGTCCAACTTCGCTGCCCCTGAATCTTAGTAAAGGTAAAATCGGAAATTTTGAAAATATATGAATACTTATAATTTACGTGTATATTTTTCAATTTAGGGTTTTAGCACTGTCATTTCCTATTTTGACATTTTTTAGCATTATCATGACTTATTTTAGTATGACTCTTTTTTAGCATTAGCATAAAAAATGTCTTCGACATTGTAAAAAAACCACGAACAAACACTGTTACATGTTGAATTATCAATACATGAATACTCAGAATTACGTGTATATTTTTCAATTCAGGGTTTTAGCACTGTCATTTCCTATTTTAGCATTGTCAGAGCCTTTTTTAGCATTATCATGACTTATTTTAGTATGACTCTTTTTTAGCATTAGCATAAAAAATGTCTTCGACATTGTAAAAAAACCACGAACAAACACTGTTACATGTTGAATTATCAATACATGAATACTCAGAATTACGTGTATATTTTTCAATTCAGGGTTTTAGCATTGTCATTTCCTATTTTAGCATTGTCAGAGCCTTTTTTAGCATTGTCATTACTTATTTTAGCATCACTCTTTTTTAGCATTAGCATAAAAAAATGTCTTCGACATTGTAAAAAAACCACGAACAAACACTATTACATGTTGAATTATCAATATATGAATACTCAAAATTTACATGTATATTTTTCAATTTAGGGTTTTAACACTATCATTTCCTATTTTAGCATTGTCATGGCCTTTTTTAGCATTGTCATGACTTATTTTAGCATGACTCTTTTTTCTTCATAAATTACAAAAATACCCCCAGTTCATTAAAAAGTTGATAATATTACAAGAATGCCACCGCGTTTTTTCAATTTTAGAACCTATCTTGACCGTTCAAATATACCGGATCTATGACTCAGATTGATTCTCGACCGGTTCTCACAGAGGGGTCCAGTTCTCACTTGATCCCCCCCCTCTCTCTCTCTCTCTCTCACAGGAGGGTGTGGTTCTCACATGATCTTATTCCTATATATATATATATATATATAGGAATAAGATCATGTGAGAACCACACCCTCCTGTGAGAACCGAGAACCGATCTCAGCACACCCTCTCTCTCTCTCTCTCTCACAGGAGGGTGTGGTTCTCACATGATCTTATTCCTATATATATATATATATATATATATATAGGAATAAGATCATGTGAGAACCACACCCTCCTGTGAGAACCGAGAACCGATCTCAGCCACAGATTGATCTGATTTGGACAGCCAAGATCTATTCCAAAATTAAAAAAAAGACGGTGGCATTATTGTAATATTTTACACTTTTAACGAAGTAAGGGTATTTTTGTAATTTAGTAATATCTGTTTTATTTGGAATGAATCTCTTCTCGGTTTGCAATTCATTTTCAATTCGGAAAATCTTTCCTTGTATATATCAATTTTCTTGTAATTTTCAGTCGATTCTCTTCGAAATTTATTCAACCTAATCGGTGTTCACGTGATTTTTTACTGGAGTATTTGTTGTTCGTTGTTATTTGACGAAGATGTCTGGTAAAAAAGTTTATTCTGTAGTTTTCCTGCGATTTTTCTTATCCGATTTGTTTTAGATTTGTTCGACAAGGTTAAGCTGTGATTTTGAGTTTCTCATGATCAGTATGCGTTTTTAGACTTCATATTGTGTGTTTAAGTTTTCTGTATATATGTGAATTTAGGCATTCTTATGTAATTCACTATGAATTATTAGCATGGTGAATTTAGTTAACAAATTGAGTATCATAAGAATGTCTCGTTAATAGAGTATTTTTCTAGATGAATGCAGCATTGTGATAAGAAATGAGTATTATGGAAATCATCGTGTTAACATGTTCTTTAGCACAACTGTGAACTATTTTAGCACTTCTGTAAATTATTTTAGCATCGTTTTAGGTTGATGAAAGTTGATAAGCCGTTGTTTGCTGTAAACTATATTTAGCACTGTTGTTAACATTTTTATGTTTCTGTAATAAATTTTATGACAAAAAACCTCAGTTCAAATAAAGCATTGTACTTCATAGTTTGATAAAATATCCAGATTCACTTTAAGAAATCATTCATCAAACTTTACATATGCATATGTTTGTGTGTGTACTTTAGAACTACTGTGAAGTATTTTAGCACCATTGTAACATATTTTAGCACTTCTGTGAACTATTTTAGCACTATTGTAACCTAATTTAGCACTGTTGTGAAATATTTCAGCACTGTTGTTAGCTAGTTTTTAGGACTAATGTAAATTATTTTTACACGATCTTAGAATATATTTTTCACACATTAATGTGATTTTAGTTGTGAATTGATAAATCTACAGTTTGACTTTGAATTTTATGAATGACAAATGAGTATTATGAAAATGATTTTGTTAACATATACTTTAGCACTATTGTGAACTATTTTATCACTTTTTGTAATCTATTTTATCACTTCTGATATGGTGTTCTTTGCTGTAAACTATTTTAGCACTTCTGTGAACTATTTTAGCACTATTGTAACCTAGTTTAACACTCTCTAAAATATTTCAGCAATGTTGTTAGCTAGTTTTAGGACTACTGTGAATTGTTTTTACATGATCTTAGAATATGTTTTTTTACTGATTAATATGATTTTTGGTTGTGAATTGATAAATGTTCAAATTGTGCTTTTTCCAATTTGGAGATTTCACCTATTTTTTCTGAATTTTACACACCTGAATGCGAACCATGTTTGAAGCCTGCATTGGGCAAGACTTTCCCTACGTTAGATGATGGTATAACATTTTACAAGGTGTATGCCTCATCGTGTGGATTTGATACCCGTCTGTCTACCACGAAGAGGTCTAAAGATGGTACTATAATTTGGAGCACTCTGCTGAATAACAATGAAAGAATGCGAGACCTATTATCTAAACAGATTTTTCTCTAGCACACAAACTTGCGTAAGTGTATACTTGAGAAGAACTCAATATAAATTTCTTAAAATGAACTCAATATAATTAAAAATTCTTCTTCTTGCAGAGCTACACTGTAGTTCATGCACCAACTACCTGGGATGCTTCCAAAAGATGTGCTTCTTTCATAGATAAACTAAGATTTGAGATTGGATGCTACACATGGTTATCTTTGATTGATGGACAAATGGTATACAAATTTATTTTAGTCATCTCGACATTTTACTTTGTTTTTTAGCACTATAGTTTAGTGTTTTAGCACTGTCATCTTAGCATACATATTTTATTTTTTAGCACTATAGTTTGGTGTTTTTAGCACTGTCATCTCATATTGACAACACATGTGTGCAGTTTTTCTTTCCTATATGTCATTCAAGTCACTTATTCTTTATCTCCATTGATGTGAATAACTTCAATGTTGAGATTAATGATAACTCAAGCACAAAAGATGGTGAGAAGGATGGAATGAAGGTCAAGTACGGCAACATTCCACGCACCCTGGTAATATATGAATTTGTCACCAATTATTTTTTCTCACTATATATAGCAATTAAAAAAACTAATTTTAAAAACGACATGCAGGTAAAAAAAAATTCTGAGTTCCTTGCAAGCGCTGGACTTCAAGACAAATCAAAGGCATTGAAGAAAAAACATTGGATTACCAGGATGAAGATGCCATGGAGAGATACAAAGAACAAGTTTGATTGTGGCATCTATGTCATGAGGCACATAGAGACGTACCGAGGTGCTGGTCTGAAAGGCTGGGACAGTGGTCTTATGAAATCAAATTACAGGCAGTTGAAATTTCTGAGAGCAAAATATTGTGCTACAATCATAACTGCACAGACAGTAACGTACTCAAGGATGAATATCTCAAGGCTGCAAATCTATACTACAGACAATCACTTACCAAAGGGGGAATTGTGCATAATTTTTTTTGATAAAAGCATGAACTAACTTTCATACAATGTTTGTCTTTGACAGTATATATTATTAGTGAATGAATTTTTTGTAGTAACTAAAACAAAATCTTATACTTGTGAATATTTCAGTATTAGCACTGGTAATGTAGTTTTTTGCACTGGAATTTCCTTATTTTTGCAGCAGTAAAGCATTTTTAAGTTTCCAGCAGTCTATTTATTATCATCAAAAGTAGACATGATATAACCTCATAATAAATGATATTTTGAGTTTTAGCACCCGGCATTCTTTTTTTAGTACTAGTATTTGAATTCAAAGATTTGTAATTCCACTTTAGCACTGATAGTTTGAATTTTAGCAATGGTAGTTTATTATTTAGCACTTACATTTCCTTGTTTAGCACTGATGTTACACAGTGCTAGAAAAATATTAAAATCTTTATTAGCAATGCAAAAAAGGATATATCAATTATGCCTACTAGAATTACATGAAAAAATATTACTATCAATAATAAAATATCAGTATCAAAAAAAGTATAAAACACAATAAAGAAAATATATCTACTTCCCACAGTTTCTAGAATCATGTATTATCATCAAAAGTAGATATGATATAGCCTCATAATAAATGCTATTTTGAGTTTTAGCACCCTGCATTCTTTTTTTAGCACTAGTATTTGAATTTAAAGATTTGTAATTCTACTTTAGCACTGATAGTTTAATTTTTAGCACTGGTAGTTTATTAATTAGCACTTACATTTCCTTGTTTAGCACTGATGTTACACAGTGTTGAAAAAATATTAAAATCTTTATTAGCAATGCAAAAAAGGATATATCAATTATGCCTACTAGAATTACATGAAAAAATATTACTATCAATAATAAAAAATCAGTATAAAAAAGTACAAAACACAATAAATAAAATATGTCTACTTCCCACAATTCATAGAATCATGTATTATCATCAAAAGTAGACATGATATAACCTCATAATAACTCCAATTTTGAGTTTTAGCACCCGAATTTTTTTTTTAGCACTAGTATTTGAATTCAAATATTTGAAACTCTACTTTAACACTAATAGTTTGAATTTTAGCACTGGTAGTTTATTATTTAGCAGTTACATTTCCTTGTTTAGCACTGATGTTACACAGTGCTGGAAAAATATTAAAATCTTTATTAGCAATGCAAAAAAGGATATATCAATTATGCCTACTAGAATTACATGAAAGAATATTACTATCAATTATAAAAAATCGGTATAAAAAAAAAGTACAAAACACAATAAATAAAATATATCTACTTCCCACAGTTCCTAGAATCATGTATTATCATCAAAAGTAGACATGATATAACCTCATAATAAATGATATTTTAAGTTTTAGCACCCGTCATTCTTTTTTAGTACTAGTATTTGAATTTAAAGATTTGTAATTCTACTTTAGCACTGATAGTTTAATTTTTAGCACTGCTAGTTTATTAATTAGCACTTACATTTCCTTGTTTAGCACTGATGTTCTGGAAAATATTAAAAGCTTTATTAGCAATGCAAAAAAGGAAATATCAGTTATGCCAAATAGAATTATATGAAAGATTATTACTATCAATAATAAAAAATCAGTATCAAAAAAATTACAAAACACAATAAATAAAATATATCTACAGTCCCACAGTCCCCACACTTCTTACAGATCTTTAAAAACTTTTCAGCAATCTTATGCCACATTTTAGCACTGCTATTTAATTTTTAGCACTTGTCATTCCTTTTTTAGCACTAGTATTTCAACTCTAGATTTGGAATTCTACTTTAGCACTGAATGTTTTTATTTCAGCACTAAAGGTTTATACTTTAGCACTTATGTTTCCTTGTTTATCACTGATCTCACACACACTACTAGAAAATTTTAAAAACTTTATTACTAATGGAAAAAACGAAATACAAGGTGTCTATTTACAATTACATGAGAGAATAGTATTATCATTAATGAAAAAATCAGTACAAAAAAATAAAATATAATGTATCTACTTCTTCTTGTCGCAGTTCTTAGAATCATGATGGCCTTTCTTCCCGCAATTCTTGCACATCCTAGAAGGTTTCTTTGCTCGTTCAGCTATCGCGTCTTCTTTTGATTTTTTACGACTGCCACTGCCTTTAGTCTTCACGAAGTTAGGTGGATTCACCTCAACTTCACTAGGTGCACACAATCCATAAAAATCAGAAAATAACCTACTCTTCTTTGACACAGTATTCTCTTCTATATCATCGGATAAAAACCCCTTTCTTAACTCACGTAAATTCTGCAACAACAAATATATCTTTGCAGAATCACCTTCAGCAACGGAAAGACAGACATAAAACTCAGAAATTAATTGGTTTCGATCGATTTGAACGGTTGAATTCAACAATTTCGCCTGTTTTTTGATTTTTTTTTGTCTGGTTTCGCGTGAGGAAGCTCGAACAGTTATGGTGGAAAGAAAGGTTTTGTCTGCAAACGTTTAAAAATGCATATAGTTTCAAATTTCCGATTTTACCATTTCTAAGTTTCAGGGGTAGCGAACTTCCAAGATATTACAATTATGCCACCGCTTTTTTTTTAAATTTTGGAGCAGGTCTGGCCGTACAAATCAGAGCAATATGTGGTTGAGATTGGTTCTCAGTTCTCACCTAGGGTGTGGTTCCTTCTGGAACCCAACCCTACATATATATATATATATATATATATATATATGGGTGGGTTCAAATAAGAACCAATTCCCCTGTGAGAACCTAGGAACCAATCAAATTCAAGGATTTTGATGACATGACGGATAAAAAGGCGGTGGCATAGTTGTAAATATGTAAAATTTGAAATATAAGAGGTAATTCCAGATTTTTTTGATAAAGTGATGTCATCATCTTTTAAAAAATTCTTAAAAACTTTAAATAATCATAACTTACTCATTTTTTATCCAATTTACGTAAAAAAATATATCAAATTAAATATTTTTCATGCTCTTCCATTTAAGATCCATAGTGCATGTTTATTTGAGCAAAAATTGATGAAAAATACAAAAAACTTTTTTTCCACGTATATTCAACTCGTAACTGTCAGACATCTGCTAATATGATATCACAATATTGCTCATATCTTGTGTTTATGTTGCTAACATGAAATTTTTTATGCACGACTTTAAATTTTAAGTTGCTTTCATAAGAAAATAGTTAAAGTATGAGCTATATATAGTTAAGTTCATAAACAATTATAATTTTATCAGTGCTTAATATTATTTTGAAAACTTGTAATATTTGAGAATTTAAGTCATACTAGCATATCATTATTCACATATTAGCAACATGTTACTAACATATTAGCAAATTATTAGTCACATATTAGCAGTGTGTATATTCTCTAACATATTAGCAATATGTTGTATGTATGAATGATGTTACACAATATTATTTTAAATGTGGTCTAATGTTATATGTGTGGTGTTTAATACGTGTCAATTTAATATTATGATCTCGTCAAGTTAGCAATATGAGTCTACCTCATGTTAGCAACAAAATATGTTGATGTTAGCAATATAAATCTTTCATGTTAGCATATTAATATAACGCCAGAAAAGACAATGGTTTTAAAGCATTGTCTATTTAATTCTGAGAATTTGGCCCAAAATCCGAAAAAACATAACCGAATTTCTAAATTATGAAAATAACCCCGCCTTCATTAAGTTCTCAAATATTACAAGTTTGCCACCTTACTTTGACTAAAACTTTGACTAAATTATAGTCATTAGATCTAATCAAATCTAAGATTATGATTGGTTCCTAGATTCTCACGGGGGGATTTGGTTCCTATTTGATCATTCCCCCCCCACACATATATATATATATATATATATATGTATATATAGGGATGGGATCTGGTGAGAACCAGTCACCAGGTGGGAACTAGGAATCAATCCTATCCCTCCATTCCACAATCTAGACGGTCCAGATCAATCCAGATTTTTCGGTGGCAATTGTGTAATTAAAACAAAAGTCTTCAATTCGCGCGTCTCATTAAGGGTAAAATCGGAACTGAACTCAGAAATTGCCCAGATTTAATTTTAGCCTCCGACTTCGCTCATTTTAACCTCATGCATTTCTCACTTTAGCATGTGTTGATAAACAAAAATGAAATGATGATTTCATTGAAATGAAATGCAATACACCCTATTTGGGGACAGTCAACCATAATGAGAATCTCATAATTACTAGTTGGGATCAGAGCCCTAATCGGAACGTAATAAACCCTAATTGGGAATGGTGAACCCTAGTGGAAAATGTCACATCAATTTTAGCCTCCCACTTTGATCATTTTAGCATCATGCGATTCTCATTTTAGCCTCAGAACAAAAGAGAAGAATTATTAAATTATTATATTACCCCTCCGTCCATAAAGTTACCGAAAATTACAGGAATGCCACCGCCATCCACTTAAATCTGATTTAATCTGGACCGTCCAAATTGAGTCAAACAAGGACTAGGATTGATTCCTAGTTCCCACCTAGGGGAAGGATTCTCATTTGATCCTTTTCCTATATATATATATATATATATATATATATATATATATATATATATATAAAAGCTCCTTTCTTTAAGCACGTAACACATTATACCAAACTAAACTCAAGGGCAGCAATCCAACTCTTATTAATTATTTTAAAGTGTTTATAAGCTTTGCCAAATACCCTCTTAGTTTGATTAATTGTAGTGGGCCGATCATAGGGAATATCATGGTTGAATCTACTAAACTTATACTAAAAAAAACTACTACTAATTCATGTATATTACGTCATAAAGGAATGTGATTTATATTGGAGATAAATCACATTTCAATCGCTTCATTTTCTTTTTCCAATATTTTGTTGATTCCAATTAATTGGATAATTAAAATATGTTATGCCGAACTTTTTGTATATATTGTATATAAATTGGAATAATTGATTACGGGGGTAAATTGGAAGACGACGACTTTAATATATAATATATTTTCATCACAAGCAAGAAGGCATTGATCAAACTAACTCTCGAGAGTTGACTTAATATTTTTTACTTTTATTTTATATAAATTAAAGAATATATATAAAGAAAAGGCTCGTTGGATATAAATGATAGGGCAGTGGATTGAACAATTCAAAAAAATTATATTCTTAATAATTAATTAATATGGGATAATTTGACTGTTAATTATAAAGTGTTAAATATCCTACATTGGTTGAAAAAAGTGGCATGTGCCACTTATTAAGATGATGACAACCCTCCCTTATAAATCGGTTTTGTGAGAATGAGTTGGGCCCAATATCCAATTCTAACATGCTATTAGAGCTAACAACAATTAATTTTGTGAGAGTGAGTTAGGCATGGTATCCATTTCTAACATAAAGTTATAAAATGTTCGCAACGAAATAGTCGGCAAGTATTAAAGATAACGAATATCTTAAGGTCATATTTGGATTAAAAAGTTCGTTTGTAATCAAATTTGGAAATCATTAAATAATAAGCGATTTGAAATAAATTATACTCAATAAACCAACCAATATATATCATAAGGGAAGGTCTCGTTATAGCATCATTCAAGTAATATCGCCAAATTTAATTTTTAAGCTGAAAATGGACTAATCCAAGATTCCATGAGAGATTTTGACGCGCACATTATTAATGTGTTTGATTTCAATTCTAAAATCAACGCAATATAAGTTGTTGCCGACAACTCAATGTTCACGTTCACAAATTATTTCATGTACTATTTCATTGATTAATCGAACAATCCAATTATTATTATTAAATATTTTGATGATACACTTCAAAATGAGCAATCGCAACGTGGTCGTTTTTTATTTGGAAGTTATCCCAAATAAACTGAATAATGGACTTTCAAATAAATTATGAGTTGGTTAATTTTTCAGTATCAAACTCGGCTCCAACTAAGATGCACCTGAAATTATCGGAGTCGAATTATAAATTTGGAATATCTTTATAATTAACAAAAATACATCACATGCGACTTCATTCAAAATTTCAACAAGTTGTAATATTCTTAGAAATAAAAGGGGAAAAAGAAAGAAACTAATAATAAAATAAAAGGAGGTGGTATTTTGATGGCAGAATGGCGCGATGAGAAGTAGAAGAGTTGAATGGAAATCACACGGTTCACGTGTTTGTTGCCCACTGCGGTCCCCACGTGCCACGTGGTCAAAAAGCATGATAGAGCCATCAGACCTACTTCCCCTTCCTAACCATGGTTTACACTTTACTCTCCTCAATACACACACAACCAACGGACAATATATATCTAATATCTAATATGTCATACACACACACACACACACACACACACTATTTTTCTCACTTTTCATTTTCTCTGACGATGAAAAATCCGAAGTTGCTATTTGTTTTTTGTTAAGAGTTTTTTTTTTTCCATGTGCAACCTTCTGCAAAAATATATAAGAAAAGTGTAATAAAATGTGCCCGTCAGTTTCATTCCTATTTGCAAAGGTAATGACATATCGATTAGTGGTTTATTTATATTTTAAAATTAGAATCACCAACGGTGAAATGCACAGTTAAGATAAATATATATATATATATATATATGTATATAATTATTGTTATTTGATTATAAATTATAAATAAAAAAATATAATAAAGATGTATATAATAACTTTTAAAATACAACATATCTTAAAGATAAATTTTTATTAGATTTTTCATAAATACCCTAATGGTGGAGACCCCTGTATAAGGAGAAATATCTCCTTATAAAAGGGAGATATCAGTCCGGATTTGAAATCCTCCTTCCTCCCAACAAAAATAGCACTGTATTTTTTGTTTTTATTTTATTTTACAAAAAAACTGAGATGTGTTATTTCAAAAAATAGATATATTAGCCACTCAATCAAATTTATAATTTATTAATATACCTTTTTATTATTAAAATTAATAGTTATCAACTTATTTTAATACTTAACAAACATCATATAAAGAAATTATAATATTGTGGCATATTGCAAATCTACAATTAATTAGATGCAAACTATTTACGGAAATATATAACTGGATTGATGATTTTTTTTACGATGATAATCTATATAATCGGGAGATAATTTTGTTATCCATGTAATACTAATTAACGTACTTGGGGTGAGACATTATTCTAGTATGACTGTAAACATATAATAACTATATTGCAACGCTTGTAAGTCATATATTTATATATTTTAAAACCAAAATATACTAATATATGAAGCAGTTGAGGCTTCTAAAAAGTATTTATATATTTTTTTATCCACACACCTGACCTGTGATAAAAATTATTTATCTTTAGGAAACGGATTTTAAAAAATTTGTGTAGATTGTTTCATGAAGTAATACTTGAGTTGATTTTGGGTTAAAAATTTGAGTTTTTTTTACGATCTATGGTATTGAGGAGATTCGAACCCATGACATTTAGTCTCAAAGCAACCTCACTCCACTCTCCACTAGTCAGGATTGGGTTTAAAAATTGGTTTGCTCTATATCTTTGCAAAACATCTGTGAATTTAGGAAATAATATCTGGCCTTTATATCTTAGTATTTCATATTTACGTAGTTGGAACTTAAACTTGAAAAATTCATTATATTCATATTATATATATACACACACATATATAGCGAGAGAGACAAAATAATCGATTCATTTTTTTACCATATTGTACGTCAATTTTTACTCGAAAACTGTATGATAATATAATAGTCAATGATGCCATGTATGACTTGTGTAAATAAAATAAAATAAAATGATGCCACATATGAATATATTGATTACTAGTCCATATAATATAATAATAATTGGCGACTCAAATTACATTTAGGCATATATTAATCATGCATGCGTAGTGAGGGATTCAAATAAAAATCTTGAGAGGACGTCATTTTATTGTGCATAAAAAATCTATAGAAATATATAAATATTAAGAACTATTATTGTATAAAAAATTATAAATTTAAACGAGATATAAATGTATAAATATTTTTTACATTAAAAATGATCTAAAAATTAACATGTAAGGTTCTTTTCGGATCTCTTATTCAAGTACTCTCTTCATACTTGATCTGGAATAAAAATATCAAACTCCTTAATCGGTTTTTGTAACCCCTAAATCACTAACAATATCAATTAGATTTAGTTCTACTTGTATTCGAATTTATTTTTCCGCCAATTCATTAGCAATAGGTAAATGGGAAGATGAGTAAGATACATCTGTACTATTTTTTTTGTTAAAACTCTCCATATTCTATATTATATATATAGTATAATATAACAAATTGATAAAAATAATGAGTAATGACATTGAATCTCAATTTAAATAAAACAATATTAATATTATTAAATAAACAACAATATTACAAATATAAAAAATTAAAAGAAAAAAAGAACAAAAAAAATTACTTGTGAGTCCAAACTCCAAACCCACCAAAATTCAATCAATTACTTATATTTAATAAAAAACACAGCAATCATGAAATTGAAAAGATAAATAAAATAATTGTAATAGAGTAATAATTGTTGATTATCCCTCCTTTGGGCTTTTGATTTACGAAATTGGGCTTAAAAAATATTTGGGGTTACTTGGGCCCTAAGTAGGCGAAGAAATAATAGGCGATTTAATTTTGTGTTTCCATATATAAATAAACCCCACGCTCCTTAAAATCTCTCCCTCCTCCTTGTCCCTTGCCCTTAATTTCAAATTCTATTGTGCGTCTGCTAATCGCTCTCTTTCTCTCTCACTCACTCACTCAGCTCCCAGGTACTCCCCTTCTCTCTCTACATTTACATACATATACGAGTACCCGTAGACTATAATACCTTTTGAGGCTGAGGAGTATCTCTTGCCGATCGCTTTTTATAATTTCATTCCAAAACCTAGCTTAAACCCTAGCCCCTAAAACTCGCGCTGAGCGTTCGAAAAGAAAAATGGAGTGGAACCATGAAACCCTACAAATCCTGTCTCAATACTTCGTAAACACTCTGTCCCCGCTCCCTGAGCCCCGCCGCCGTGCGGAGGCGGCTTTGGCGGAGTTCGCCGACCGGCCTAACTATGGGCTGGCGGTTCTCCGGCTGGTCGCCGAGCCTGCTGTCGATGAGCAGATCCGCCAATCCGCTGCTGTTAACTTCAAGAACCACCTCAAAGGCCGCTGGGCCCCACGGCCGGACGATCCTGATCGGGTTGTTGTTCCAGAATCGGAAAAGGAGCAAATTAAAGGTTTGATAGTCAGGCTAATGGTTACTGCATCGCCTAAAATTCAAGCCCAGCTCAGTGAAGCTTTGACTATCATTGGGAATCATGATTTCCCACGAAAATGGCCCACGTTGTTGCCTGAATTAGTTGTGACCTTGGATAAATTGAGTCAGGAAAATGATTATGTTTCTGTGAATGGAGTTTTAGCAACGATTGATTCATTGTTTAAGAAATTTAGATTCGAGTATAAGACAAATGACCTGTTACTCGATTTGAAGTTTTGTCTTGAAAACTTTGCCAAGCCATTATTAGAAGTGTTTAAACGGACTGCAGGGTATATAGACCATGCTGTGGGTTCTGGGGCTGCTAATACTGTTGTTCTAAAGGGCTATATAGAGTCCCAGAGGTTATGCTGTTGGATCTTTCATTCATTTAATTATATGGATTTGCCGGAGTTTTTTGAGGATCATATGGATGAATGGATGATTGAGTTCAAGAAATATTTGACGGTGAGATATTCTACTTTAGAAGATAGTGGAGATGATGGGCTTGCTGTAGTTGATGAGTTGCGGGCTGCTGTCTGTGAGAATATTAGCCTGTATATGAAGAGAGATGAGGACCCATTTCAGAATTATTTGGGCGGATTTGTGGAGGCTGTGTGGGGACTTTTAGTGGTTGCCTCAAATTCTTCCAGTCGGGAGAGGCTCACTGTGACAGCTATTAAATTTTTGACTACAGTTAGTACAAGTGTTCATCATACTTTGTTTGCAAGGGATGATATTTTGCAACAGATTTGTCAGAGTGTAGTGATTCCCAATGTGATGCTTAGGGATGAGGATGAGGAGCTTTTTGATATGAATTACATAGAGTTCATTCGGAGAGATATGGAAGGCAGTGACTTAGAAACTAGGAGGAGGATTTCTTGTGAGCTCCTTAAGGGAATTGCATTGAACTATAAGGAGAATGTTGCTGAAAAGGTTTCTGCTCAGATACAGAGTCTTCTAGCCTCATTTGCACAGAATCCCGCTGCAAACTGGAAGCACAAAGACTGTGCTATATATTTGGTTGTGTCCCTTGCAACCAAGAAAGCTGGTGGCACCTCGGTTTCCACAGATCTCATTGATGTTGAGAGCTTCTTTGGGTCTGTTATTGTGCCAGAGCTGCGAAATCAAGATGTTGACGGATTTCCGATGTTGAAAGCTGGTGCATTGAAGTTCTTCACCATGTTCAGGAACCAGATCCCAAAAGCTGTTGCAGTCTCACTGCTCCCTGATGTGGTCCGCTTCCTGGTCTCTGAGTCAAACGTGGTTCATTCATATGCTGCCAGCTGCATTGAGAAGCTCCTTCTGGTCAAGGATGAAGGGGGAAATGCTAGATACTCAGCTGCAGACGTCAGCCCATTTCTGCTTGCATTAATGAACAATCTCTTTGGTGCCCTGCAAAAGCCAGAATCTGAGGAGAACCATTATGTGATGAAGTGCATCTTGAGGGTTCTTGGAGTTGCTAATATTTCGCATGAGGTTGCGTTGCCTTGTATCAATGGTCTGGCGACTGTTCTAAACAGGGTTTGTGAAAACCCTAAAAACCCTGACTTTAACCATCATCTGTTCGATTCAGTGGCTCTTCTAATCAGGAGGGCTTGTGAGCAGGACCCATCTATTATTTCAGCTTTTGAAACAAGCTTACTGCCCATCTTACAGGTGATCTTATCTAGAGATATTACTGAGTTCTTTCCTTATGCATTCCAGCTGCTAGCTCAGCTTGTGGACTTCAATCGATCTCCTTTACCAGGGAATTATATGGATATTTTTGGACTTCTCCTCCTTCCTGAATCATGGAAGAAGTCTGCAAATGTCCCTTCTCTTGTCTGCTTGCTGCAGGCCTTCCTCAGAAAGTCTCCTCATGAGCTAAATCAACAGGGGCATTTATCTAGTATCCTTGGAATATTCAACAACTTAGTTTCATCTCCAGGTACTGAGGAACAAGGATTTTATGTGCTCAATACTGTGATTGAAAATCTTGGTTATGATGTTATCTCTCGCTACATCAGCCATATATGGGTTGCCTTGTTTAGCCGGCTGCAAAACAACAAAACCTTGAAGTTGGTTAAGTCTCTTGTTGTATATATGTCACTTTTTCTGGTGAAGCATGGTGTTGAGAACCTTGCTGGCTCGATGCATGCGGTTCAGCCAAATGCTTTTCACCAAATTTTGACGAAAATTTGGATACCTGACCTCAAGTCAATCATGGGTTCAATGGAGCTGAAGTTAACTTCAGTAGCTTCAACTAGGATCTTATGCGAGTCTTTGTCACCATCAGATCCAAAGGTTTGGGGAAGTATGCTTAACAGCATTGTTACACTCATTTCACGGCCAGAAGAGGACAGAGTGGCAGAGGAGCCTGAGGATCTAGATTTTAGTGAAAC
Organism: Perilla frutescens; assembly: GCA_026008535.1. Lineage (NCBI taxonomy): Eukaryota > Viridiplantae > Streptophyta > Magnoliopsida > Lamiales > Lamiaceae > Perilla > Perilla frutescens. The sequence goes on along the minus strand of BRKX01000002.1, from coordinate 37,471,254 downwards.
TATTGGCTCTAATGCCACACGTTTCAAGTTGCGCAATGCTGGGAGGAAAGAAGAGGACCCTCTGCCAGAAATCAAAGACCCAAAGCAATTTTTGGTTGCATCTTTGGCAAATCTTTCTGCTCACTCCCCTGGAACATTGCCTCGGATCATTGCTGAATACCTTGAGCCAGCTAATCAAACTGCTTTACTTCAACTTTGCACTTCCTACAATCTCACCATAGTTTGAGGAATAATATATTTTATGTAAGTTTTACTGTTTGATATATTCTTTCTGTTCTGTGCCTCTACCATGCTGAGCATTGTTTATTGCCTATTTATTTGGAACAGTTGTTTTTTTTAAAAAATCTCTGTAGATTATCTTATATGTTAGTTGTGGTCTAGGGAAGGGTGATACAGGAAGAATGCTTTCTTTGGAAGTTTATGAACTTTTCTGAAATCCAGGGAATATGACTTAGATGCAAAAGAATGTGGGTAGCATGTAAAAATGGTGAAACCAATTAAATTTCACCATTTCATACTGACCTATGTATTGGGGTTATTTTCTAAGAGAAGCCTTTTTGGTGCTGCTATGTTTCAAACCATGAAAGAGGATAAAACTGACTAATGAGATAGAAAACAATGACATGCTATGCTGCCATCTTGAATTCCTAAGTGAAACTATCCTAGAATCTATCTATGTGACATTTCTGCTCATGACTGTGGAGCTTATATATTACTCAAGTTGTCCTTAGATGTTGGGTGCATAATTGATAACAAAAACATTTCAATTCAACCATGTCATATTGATATTTGAGAGTGTTATTCGGTCGGGACAATCATTTATGGCATTAATTGTGCCAAACCATGGAAAAGAGCATAATAATGAGAACAGAAAATGATGACATGCTATGCTGCCATCTAGAATTCTTTTGTGAACTAACACTCTAGTTGCAAATATGCATATTTTCTCATTAGCCTCACATTTAAATAAAGCTAGAGCCTAAATACTGTCCACATAGAGTCGATGGACCTGCTACTTATTAGTTCTCACTGCTAATGCCGTTTAACACTTTAACTAAATATGTGCCATATATTAACTTTATCATGTATTAAATGTTTCAGTAGTTATGCATCATTCGGGAAAATTGAACGTTTATACAGATTGTATGGGAAACTTGTAGAGTAAATAATTCAGATGAGTTTCTTAAATTACTTGTCGGTTTTCTACAAGTGACTGTCTAGCCTGCAACATCATTATAAGTGAGGGTTAAGTGAAGATCTTGGATGCTTGTTCAGCCTTTATCTCATTCCATTGGGTTTGATGATTTTATGGACTTCTAAAATGCCAAGGCTTTCATAGAAGGGTTGGTAACATTGCAAACCCAATCGTATGACCTTACATTTGCACTCAGTCTGAGCACTATCTGATTTTTTTTGTGAAATCTAATTTTTAAAAGCACATTAAGATTTTAAAATCACTGAAAAAATAATTAGCCATTACAAGTTCAGAAATTTTGGTTTCTGGCGGTCCTTGCAAAAAATTATTCTGCATAACGGGGTGCATCGTTCATATGAAAAGCAAAATTTTATGTTTGCTTTGAGCATTCATCTCTGATATCTTTATGGGCAGTGAGCACTAGCATTTCTTGCAAAACATAACCGTTTGCTGGAATGTACTTTTGTTTGTTTGCATTCTACTTGCTAAGTGCATAGGTTTGAACATGGTTATTAGTTTACTGGATAATTTTGTTGTAGAAACATGCATTTGAGTTTCTAACTTGTTTTTGTCTCATTTTACAGGATCATTCTCAGATGATGGAAAAGGAATTGTGTCTGGTTATTTCATTATTTGCCCTTAGGTATCCATTGCACTTGCATCAAAGCAACTGGGGAGATAAGTCGGTACGTATCAAAAATTTTCCCGACTTGTGGGTTTATATAGTCAATATTGAGTCCCCTTGGATGGAACTGTCAACCACCTACATCGTATGAATTTGGTTCAAGGAGACTGTCGATTTTCCTTACCATGCATTCTTCATGTACTGCATGGAACTTTTTGTTCTGTTCTGTGAAGCAGCGCAGACAGAAACTGAGTCTCGTCTTCTTTTTCTCGAGGGTTAAAGTATTTAACAGTTGTTTTTGGTGAAGCTGTATGTGTCCATTTCTGTCTTTATCATTTCTTGTGATGAAATTTTATTTTTCTGTTGTGCTATCAATCTTTTAAGCGCATTGGTAACTTTTGTGAATTTGACATTATCTATATTGTTTTGTGGTTGGGGAAATACGCCGAACGATGACAAGGTGCATTTGAGCAAAACCGTTGAAGTAATTGAATTGTTTGAACCAACGATATTATTTGGTTCAATATTGCAAAAATAAAAGCTGCCATTTTTTTTTCTTTTTTAAAATAATTATTATAAATATTGTAAATGTCGATGTAGTGGAAAAGTACTCAGTTGGGCCTCTAGGTGGAGCAATGAAGTTAGGCGAGGATTTTACATCACCATAAATCAATTAGAGCCCATCTTTCACATGTAAAGTAATGAAACTTGTGTTTGTGTAATGTAAAAGAATTTTAATTCAAGTAATTAAAAACAAAGGGGTATCAATTAAAGTGGGGGATCTAGAAGATTCTCCATTTGATGAGTTAGGGAAGTGTCAACATAAACAAAAAAGGTTGGTCAAATTGTACGGATAGCAGTACCTAAATCTCAATTCTGAATCAATAATTTAATTTAATTTAAAATGAAACCAAAGGAATCCATCCATCCACTAGCACTGGCCACTGAGTCACCATAATTAATAAAAATAAAAATGTTTTAGTGCTGCCTCTTTGATTCTCTATCTCACAACAAAAGCTAGCGCTCCTATTCCTTCCATCTTTTTTTTTTTAATTATAATATATTTATAGCCCATTCCCAACCCTTCCAAATACACAAAATAAAACTACTCAGTTTTTCATTCAAGATTAAATCCAATAACCAAATTTTAGGAAGAAAAGAACATTTGATCGGTGATCGGGAGGGCCCACGGGCTGCAAGAGTCACTCTAGGCAATAATTGTTAAAAAAAAAAATATATTTTGAAAGTGATAACTAGGTAGAGTTAGAGTCTCCTTTTTTATTTTAAGACACTAGGGTTCTTCCATACAATTTCTTCTGCCAATTGGGGTGTAGTTGGTGAAAAATAAGAGCATTCTAGGCGATGTTCGTGGAAGAAAACTAGCTTTTATTTAGGAGTCGAGTCGAGTCGGGTTAATATTTGATATACATATTATTCTATTTAGCTGGAAATTCAAATTGATGCTACGAAATAAGTTTTGATTGATCTAATTTCCCTAACAATATACAATACAACAACCTATATCCTAAGTTGGCATGTTTGAGGTTAAGGATGTCTTCGGAGATATCGAGGAACACATCTAAATTGATTGCTCTTCACATGGACCATATATTTATTTATATTTAACTCTTCATCATATTACGAGATGTTTCATTTTGATACCATTTTCAGATCAACGGTTGTCTCTCTTCTCTGTGATTCATTTTGCGTAGAAACGGAATTTACTTAGGTCGCAACATGTAAGATTACAAGTTTCTCTCTATCACCAAAAAATTAAATAATATTATATACTAGTAAACAACAACAACACCAATAATTAATTAATTAATAATAAAGTAAGTTTTAATTAAGTACTATTTATAGGAGTGCTTGCATAATTTGACTTTAACAAGCGTCGTTAGAATTTGCAAAGATATTGTTTTGAAAGATACATGACATAATTCATCAGAACCAAGCCCAAACAAGTAAATGAATGAGAAATTTGGAATGAGGGAGATTCTCACTAGATACCCCATAGTTTTAAAATAAAAAATAAAAAACGGTATTGGAGAATTGGAATCCGAAAAAAATACTTAATCGGATCTAGGGCTAGGACCAAATGGGGCATTTTCTTCCATTCCCACTGTCACAAATTTGACAAATTAGTGGTATAAAATCTAGTAATCCAAATGGAATCTACAGTTTGAAGATAAAGAATCCTCGATAAGATTGGCTCAACTTTAATTATCATTAATAATGGTTTAATTAAGAGACCTTTGAGATGACCATCGAGTCATTTTATAATCCTTAATTAACATTAACTGTTACAAAATATAATTTATTCTCTCAATTTTGACTCAAGCCTCCATATCTCAATGTGAGTGGTTTATCTCTCTTATTCCAATTTTACTACCAATTAAATAGTCAATCATCCAATCATGCTATAATTGCCCACAAACACATACCCAACAAATTAAAGAGTCAAAATTTCAATATCTCATCATTTGAACTTTCTTCGCAATATTTGAAATTGTAAAATACTTATTTCTACGTATAAATCACTTCATATTGACCAGTTCAGTCAATATTTATTCAATAAGTTAAAATTCATGAAGCTAGTAGAACTATTTTTCCCATAGAATTTGCTAGTGGGATTAATTATCAAGATCTTATCATGAAAATTAAGATATAGTAAATTGTGGGAGTAGAATATTAATCTTTGCAAGAGGTCAATGTAGTAGCTTAATTAGCACAAGATGCAAAGTGGGAATCATATCCCTCTTTGTAGTAAGGCATACTAAAGATGGGTCTTTAAACACTCCCCTCTCTTTTCCCATTTTTATTCTTCAAAAAAAGATTTCAGCATGTGTTGATTTAACTTAGTTGAGCTGCAATGATTTGTTTTATTTTGTGTGTATGCCCTAAATTGCAATTTCACCATCTATATAGAGTAGTCTAGTTGGTGGAGTGACGATCTCGTGATTGAATAATTATTGATTCAGATTCCACAAAATTGTCTACATCAACATACTACTGTGAATACTATCATGAATAGTGATTGTAATTAAGTATCTACTTAGTGAAATGAAACACAGACACAAATACCCCAAATTAATAAGAGTAAAAGAGCCCAATCTTGTTGAGGTGAGAATATTATGATGATGTTTCTTGTGAATCCCATGAGAAAATATAACTTAATTAAATTAACATAATTTTCGTGAGACAATTGGTCCTTGATTACAAATGTATGAAGTTGCAGTTTATTTTTTTGTTTTGTTTTCTTAAAAAAGGGTTGGGAATTGAATGAGTTTTCCCAGAAAAGGGTGATGATGTAATAATGAAGAAGGTTGAGGGTGTGTTGAGTTGATAGAATTGTTTCCTTGTCTAAGGTTAGTGAAACATTTTAGCATAATATAAGGAGCTTAAGACTATGATTTGGATTCCACAACACCATAAACCATTTCTTTATTAACCCTAACATTATTCTCATCCGTGCGCCCATTAATTTTAAAATTATTTATTACTTTGTGCATTCTAAGTTGTCTCCTCTAAAAGATAGTCACACTCACACTTTATAAAGTAATAATATATTTGTATATGTATATAAAATACCAAAAATATTAATTATTAAATTCATTCAGCTATGGGTATGGCTATGGCTACTTGGCTGGATGCGATATAATGCATGCACTTAAGAATACAAAAGGACAAATATGTATAATTTATGATTTCAGATTTTCAAAATTACTTGTGTCTTTTTATTGCTGTATTTATATATATGTGTATATCATTTAATTTTTCTTTACTTAATTAATATAAATCATGATCATAAGTAAATCACTTAAAGAAAATAAACATATTTCCACCAACGTAACATAAAAGAGTATGTGTTAATTAATATGAGAAAATAGCCAGTATTATTTAGCAAATAATGTAAATAGTCATTTTAAAAAAAAAAATATTTTAACCTTTTAGGATGAGAATATATACACCAATACCCTTAATAATAATATAAATAATTTTTAACATTAATTATTTCCTAAAATAAAAACACCCTAATATAGTAACAAAAAAAAACCATAGACGATGATTTCAGAATCTATCTTTCGCACCCTAAAAAAATTATATCTTTCGTCTGCATTCCACGTCAAAGTCTCAAACCTCACAACTGCCAGTTTTTGCAGTTTTTTGTCACTGTTGTTGCCGGAAACGAAAACTACAATATTCAACTGTCGTCTCTGCTAAGATTTAAACGCCATCATTGCTGAACAATGATGGACAATGATTTCACACAACCTCGTCCTCTTAATGAATGCACAAGTTCACAAGTGCAACAGCATTAATAGTCCAAGTCGTGTTCTCGTGTATTAGTTTAATAATGATTTAATACACGAGTACATGATTAGTTCAATTTGACAGTTCAACAAAATAACATATACACGAAACACAATTAGGGTAGTTCTTGTACACGTGCAGCAGTTGATCATTAAACTGATACACGACTCCATGAGTATGCCTCTTCGTGTACTCGTGTACTAGTTAAAAAATGAATAGATACAAGAGTACATGAGTCTGCTAATTCGTGCCCTCGTGCAATAATTAAAAATGAGATATTGTACGAGTTCACAAATAAATTATTGCACGAATAAACTCCAATACTCGAATACCGGAAAAAATCGATTCGTGCACCAAAGAACATTCTTTTTTTTTCACCCATTCTACATAAAGATTTAAAAACTTAAATATCTAGATCGATAAAAATAGCACATATCCGTAAATATCATGTATGTTATTGCCACAACAAAACAACACGCGCGATTCCAACAAAACTTCAAAAAATCACAATGAATCTTTAATTTTCGATATTGTATCAGATAATTTATCGTTGAAACGGGGATTAAAGAGAGGAAAAATCATGATAATCTTCAAAAATTATGAATTCACGATCTTCGCCAATGATAATTTTATTTTAATTGAAAAAAAAGAGATTGAAAAAGAGAGAGGTGAGAGAATGACGTTTGCACAGAGAAGAGAGAAAAAATTAGATATTTTAAATATGGAACTAGGAGCATCTCTCTAAACTCTATATTTAGAGCAAAATGTCCAAAAAATAAGCTCCAAGAGATACTCTAACAGGTGCTCTATTTTAGAGATAGAGGCTCTTATGCTTTATATTTAGAGCTGCACTATAGCAGCTCTATATTTATTGTTTACGTTTTTTTTAAATCTTATACTTTACTGTTCACGTTTTTTAATCTTATACTATAATTAGATTAATTTCTCTTATACTTTAATTAGATTAATTTCTATTTATGATTTATATATATATATATATATATTTAATCTTCTACTTTAATATATTTATTTCTTAAAAATATTGAAATAAAAAAATGTATATCAAAATAAAATGACATAAAAAAATGACAAAGAAAGTTAAATGACATTTAATAAAATTACATAATAAAACTACTAAACATAAAAATAAAGAAAATACACTGCATTAAAAATACAAATAAAGCATTGAAAAATGCTAATTTAAAAATACTAATACAACATTGAAAATATAAATAAAGCAATACAATAATATTTTCTAATAATTAGAGAGACCACTCCCACTTCTTCCTCCAACATCTGGAAAATCCATTCTAAACAAGTTAAAAGTAGAGTTGGCTTGTAGTTTGCCTCTGCTTTTGCATAATTGTGTGTTACTCCAATTGAATAAATTCACGTTGTGCTGGATCGGCAACGGTGTCGAATAGTATGTAATTTGTGTTTTTTTTTGTTGCAATATTATTATGTTTTTTTCTATGTTGCAATATTAGTTTGTAATTTTTATTTTTTTGCAATATTAGCATGTAATTTTTGTTCATTGCAATATTATTATGAAATGTTTCCATGTTCTAGTATTATTTAGTTTCAGAAATTTTAATAGTTACTTTTGTTGGAAAAATATTGATTAAAATAAATACATAAACTATTGGAGATGAAATGAAGATTTTACTGTATAATAAAGATAGAAGTGTTATAAAATAAAGTAAACGATTGGAGAGTATTGTAGTACCTTTTTACGATAACAATTAGAAACATTACTTTTTTTAAAAAATAATTATTTAATAAGTAATAATAACTATTAAAAAAATTTCCACCCAGAGTTGAATACATAACTAAGTCTGTAAATAATGCAATGGTGGAACAAAGTGTATATGAATCAGAATTACGATGATATGATGTAATTCATCGAATACGTACAACACATATATCGATATAATGGAAAGGCAAAAGATATTGCCTAAATCTTGGAAAATTTCACATCATGTAATTCTTTCACTTCTCTCCTCTTTAATAAAGTTTTATCCACAAAATCACTATTGTAATTTCTAGTCACTATTTTGTCCTTTCCATATTACAGGTTACCAGCAATCGTCGGCCACGGCCTGGCCTTCTCCAAACTCGCTAAATTTAATTAATTAGCCGCCTAAACATTATATAATTATTAAAGGTACCAATGTCTATATAAAAAATCACATTAATGGTCCACTTTTTATTATAAAATTGTAAAGAACGATGGAGACCTCCATTACCCCCGGCCCATTTTTATTTTTTAAATTAAAAAACATCTCCAAAACTGGCTAGAAATTGCATATAAAATAAGACAAAACAGCAAATGCATAATTGTTTTTATATTTTAATATAGGTGAAAATGAGAGGAAACCACACATAATAGATTTGTTTTGGTTACCTAGTCATTGTGGGATGCAAAGATTTAGCACATAACATGTAACATCAGATCATCTATGCGACAAATATTTTGTTTGAGATAATGAACCATCAACCATGTAAATGAGCCCTCACACTTTGTGTGTTTTTTTTTTTTTTTTTAAATATATATTTGAATCTTTACTTTCTAAATACTACAAGGGAGTTTTTGTTTGCACCCCCATATTTACTCTTTGCACCCCAAAAGAAAAAAAGAAAAAATAAAATAGTTTTGAAGTTACTTTGTTCAAAAAGAAAAAATTAAGTGTGGTTCGAAAAATGAAATTTCGAACTCATTGTGTTTGTTCGAAATTTTATTTTCGAACATACATAATTTTTAAAATAAGTCACGTTCGGAAATTAATTTTCGAACACACCATGTTTGTTCGAAAATTGATTTTCGAACAAACATGGCATGTTCGAAAAATAATTTCCGAACAGACTCCATGAATTTTTTTTAAGTACCGTTCGAACATAAAACTTCGAACATATTCGGAATGTTCAAATACACAATTTCGAATAGAACGCAATTTTTTTTTATGGAAAGAAAAATTTTGATAAACACTAAATTATATTATATTGTATTGTATTATATTATGGAATAAGAAGGAGAAAAGAGAGATCGAATCCATATGGTTGAAACCCAGGGCACAGAATTTCTGTCCTCCCTTGGAACAAGGGCATGCAGGTGGGGTAATGACACGTCATCGCTTTTGTGGACAACCCACGTGGCAGTAATAAGTCATGCTTATGACGTGTCATGGGCCCCAGTCCAAACCGATATATTTTCTTTAAGCTAATTAATCTACCAAAATATCCCTAAAACCCTCAATATTAACTTTCTTTTTCCCGCTTTACTGCAACACAAAATTTTTGTGAGTGATCAAGGTCTTATTTGTTTTTATTTTCACATAGAATTTTTTTATCTTTTGCTATTCGAAATATTAAAAATATATTTGTTTTATTCATTTTTAATTCTAATTTTCAGTTCTCTCAATTCTATATAACATATTCAATCATATATAAATAATCACACTGGATCTCATTATTTAAATATTCACCAATTCATCATAACCACATAAATATTTATCTTTTCTTCTCAACAATAAATTTCAAATTGAAAATAAAATCAAACAAACATATTTCCATTCTCCAAACCTATAACTCAGCTCTAAACATTAAATCATTCATAATAGCAAAATCATTACATTTTTTCAAAAACCAACACATCTCATAAATTGAATTGGAAATACTGAAAATTGAAAATTGATGTTAGAAATAAAAACAAACAAAATGCATTGGATAAATAAATTGAAGATTTAAAATTCAAACCCTTAACCAACCAAATATTATTATGAGTCCTTCATTTCACATAAAAAGTTGAAACTAACTATTATACTGAAGTCCATTTTAAATAAACATAAATGTTTGTGGTGGATGGATTGTCGCATAAACTTATAAATAATGCCGGATATATAACTCCCTGTTCTTATTTACACTTTCATTTTATATATGTATCTCTATTGGGGGAGAGGACGTCTTAGCATTTTTGAGTTAGCTATCAACCAAACTATGAGATTATATATGTCTATAATTAATGCATGGCAATATATATAAACGCAATTGAAAGAATTTGGTTGTGAACTTTGCACCTTTTTCTTGACAAAACTAATTTAGATTGCATGTAGATAGGACAAACAACACGTGATGATATTGCGAATCCCTCTGCTTTCAAAATTAGAGGCGTTGTAATAATTAATAATAGTGTAAACGAGGACTTAAAAACATTTATTTCAATTTTCAAAGTCAACTCCAAAAGTCAAATCAAATCAATTTATTCAATTCAGTGCCCATTTTAGGGTTTATAAAGATTAAAGGGGTAGCACTTTTCATTTGGGAATGACCAAATTTTTTTGTCTACAAAGGGCCAATCAATTCATCATGATAAAAATAAAATTCATCATGATAAAGAGAATAAGAATTGAGACTCTGTGTGTAGGCTTGGGGGATTCCATGGAAATATTTGGAGATGACTTTGAAATCAATTTTTAGTAAATTATAAGATGTCTCCATGCACCATTAAAAAAGATTGACTATTATTATTATTATTATTATTATTATTATTATTATTATTTGCACATACTTATTTTGGTTGTTCTTTTGATATATACGATTAACTAAAAATGATATTATAATATTAAAAAGATTTTGAGGCTGGCTTGATGTTCATGTCAAGTAAAAAATATTGTATTAAGACGAGGAATATTAGAATAAGAGATAATACTTTGATATTTAGCTTTTGTGTCGAACTCTTAACCACACTATATCATTTTTTTTTTGTAGAAACCGCACTATATTATGTATCTACCTACGTATTCAAATATATATAAAGTTATCCCCCATCACATACTTTTGTGTTAATTTATTGATTATTATCAAGGTTTTAGTGATATCAACAAATGTGAAAATTATTCCCTTTTAAATAATTTTTAAAACTCAGTTTAATTTTGATCAATAATGAATATTTTACCCTTGCGAGAGAGAGAGAGAGAGAGAGAGAGAGAGAGAGAGAGAGAGAGAGAGAGAGAGAGAGAGAGAGAGAGAGAGAGAGAGAGAGAGTAAATAAAAAGAAAGAAAGAAAAAAAACTTGTGGTAGAGGGGAAACATTAATGGGAGAATGACAAATATATATTTATATGTATATAAATTCTACATATATTAATATTTATAGAGTTTCCCCTTTAAAGCAAAAAAGAAGGAAACTTTTCATGGGATTCTTACAACTTAGAAAGAAGTTGAAAGATAGCATAAAAGTAAAAAAAAAAAAAACGGGAATGCTATACAGTATGCAGTGTGATGATTATTATTATTATTATTATTATTATTACCAATAACGTGTTCGTAATTGTATTTTATTCATGTACGACGTATTTTAATGTAGATTCCCATATGTTATCATGCTTTCTCAACTTTTTATTACATTATTATAATTATAAAATAAAGAAACATGAAATGTTAATCACCCACTAGTCAACTGGGGTTAAGAATTAACTCAATTAAGGTGCAAGAAACCTGATTTATTGTCCAACATATGAACAAAATTGCAGCAAGAAAGAAGTGGGAGTAGAAAAATTTATTTGTATGTATCATGTACGTATAGAGAGAGAGGGGGGGGGGGGTTTGGGATTTGGTAACGTTTGATTCAGGTGGTGTTGTGAGAGAGAAAAGAAAAAAGAAAAAAGAAAAAAGAGAGGATTTTTGAAGTAAATGCTGCTGAGAGGAAAAAGAAAAGGCTTGTGGTATTGGTTACTGAAGAGACAAAAGCGAATAGCGGTTTTGTAACTGAAAAGTGAGAGAAAATGAGCTGAATTCCTGCATCCATTACACACAAAAACACACAGCATTTGTTACACCCCTCCAAAGCTGTTAGACAGACCTGCAATACACATTTAAGGAGAGATAGAGTGAGAGGGAGAGGAGATAGGGATGCATTGAAAGAAGGGATTAAGTGGTTTTTGTATGTGAACGAGGATGTATAATAACGGATTAGTTTTGCTTGGATTATTGATGATGATGTTAAACGGGGTAGGTTGAAGTGTGGGAAAGGAGGTCTCTCTCTCTCTCTTCTTCAAGCATCAAGATTTTATTTTTGTTCATTGATCTCTCATTATACAATCACTAGTTGAAGTTTCAGAGACCCTTTTTCTCTTTCTTCTCAAGTTCTATTTTTTGGTGCTTTCGCTCTGTTCCGTGAGCTTTGAATGGCGCATGTTGATGGGCTGATAAGGGAAGGTTCTCATGAAAGAGGTGAGGAAAATGTTTCATCTTTTTTGGGTTTTTAGAATTTTAATTTTTCTTAGTGTTGGGACACCAAAAAAGAAAGGCTTGATAAATTTCATTTTTATACTGTTCCGCTCCTAAGTTAGCATAATATTGATTCTGGGTTGGTTTCTGTCAATTTTCTTCTTTCTCTTTCTCTTTCTCTTTCTTCTTCTTCTTCTTGGATTTTTTTTTTTCAAATGGTGCTTTGATATAGTTCATTTGATTAATTGCGTGAAAGTTTTGCCTCGTCTACTGCCTCCGGTTGATTACCAGAGGATTTGGAACTAGGGTGAACGTTATCATCATGTTTCATTGTTTTTGGTTGCAGGTGATTTTTTGTTGTCCTCTTTAATTTAGCCTTGTGGGTTTATTCCATAAGAAACAAGAACGTGGAAGAAGCAAAAAATCTTTAGTTGGGATGTTGTATTTGAAGCTAAAAGTGCTCTATGTTCTTGACATTTGGTTTTTGTTTGGTCTTGAGTATCGAAGAAGGAACCATTTTATTGAGAAAAAAAATGATCTTTGTGTTTTGATTATTAGCTTTCGGGGAAATTGGGGGTTTGTGGACTTGCGTTTTCTTGTTAAATCTTCGTTGAATTGATTGATCTTTGGTAGGTGTAGGAAGTGATGATCTGTACACAGAACTATGGAAGGCATGTGCAGGACCTTTGGTGGATGTTCCTTGTATGGGAGAAAGAGTTTACTACTTTCCTCAGGGTCACATGGAACAAGTAAGCTTCCATAACCCGGTCTGCGAATATTTTCATTTTTCTGTATTGCAGTTTGCTTTACGGAGTGTATTAATCTACAGTTAGAGGCATCAACAAATCAGGAACTGAATCAACATATCCCTCGCTTCAATCTCCCTCCGAAGATCCTTTGCCATGTTGTTTACATTCAGTTATTGGTATTGTTTCTGCATAGTTCTTTTTGTTGGTCCCTAATCTTCTTCAGTTCTCTGTCTCTAAATTTACACGTGTTTTTTTTTTCCGGTGGTCTCAATTCATAGGCTGAGCCAGAAACAGATGAAGTTTATGCCCAGATCACTTTACAACCGGAACTAGATGTAAGCACTCTGTTAGGCAGTCAATTTGACATCCTATGAGACGTGAAATTATGCAGCTAGCAAATTGTTTGTTTTTTAACTTATTGGTACTTGAATGTATTGTACATATAATGTCCGTGGATCTTACACTCGTATTCTTGTAGCAAACTGAGCCCACGAGTCTGGACCCTTCCCCACCTGATCCACCAAAGCTGGCCGTTCACTCTTTTTGTAAGATTTTGACAGCATCTGATACAAGCACTCATGGGGGTTTCTCTGTCCTTCGGAAGCATGCAAATGAATGCCTGCCTCCATTAGTGAGTAATTCTTCTTGTGTGCACACTCTACTTGCATCAGTTTGAAACAAAGAAAAAGAATTGCTAGTGGTTTTTAGAAATTCAGATGGACCAAGACATGAAAAGGAAATCTAGTTAAATATGTTAAGATTGTACACAGATAGTTTTGAATCTCTAAACGTTGTTTTACTCATGCCTTGAGTTACAAATTTTATTTACTGAGATCTTAGAATTAAAAGAATTTTAAGTGAAGCTTTCTTATGCGCTTCATTGTTTTCTTGCATTCTTACTCTATCATAGTACTAAACGCTAATTACTAATATTTGTTGTGGTATTCTTGATTCCTAGGATATGACTCAACCAACCCCAACCCAGGATTTGGTTGCCAAAGATCTGCATGGGTACGAGTGGCGATTCAAGCACATATTCAGAGGTATAACTGTCACATGTAGACTTGCATTTTACTTTGGTTTTCCTTGTTTTGAATTTGATGCTGCAGTGTCTTCAACGTCATGGATGGAGAGACTTAGCACTTTATGTTACAATGAAAACATGCATTTAACCCTTGTTCGACCTCCAAATTGCTTCTTGTCAGGTCAACCGAGGAGACACTTACTTACAACTGGATGGAGTACATTTGTCACCTCAAAGAGATTGATTGCCGGTGATTGTTTTGTTTTCTTAAGGTATTCTTTTATCTTCTTTCATTGTCTGCTTTCTCTTTATTTTTTTCTATCAATGCTAAAAATTTGAATCACAACTCTGAATTACAGGGGTGATAATGGGGAGTTGCGCGTTGGGGTTCGCCACCTTGCTCGACATCAGAGCTCTATGCCACCATCTGTCATTTCCAGCCAAAGCATGCATCTTGGTGTGCTTGCAACTGCATCACATGCTATTACAACGCAGACCTTATTTGTGGTGTACTACAAGCCACGGTATTTCTTTCTCGCATTCTTAAGTTTCTCTTAATTTGCTACTGCATCTTTGTGAAATCTTAGCTTTCTCTGGTATATACTTTATGACCAGGACAAGCCAATTCATTATTGGGCTAAACAAGTACCAAGAGGCTATGAAACAAGGCTTTTCGGTTGGCATGCGTTTCAAAATGAGATTTGAAGGAGAAGATTCTCCTGAGAGAAGGTGCTAAAGTTCTTTCTTTATCCCGTTTTCTTACCTGACCGTGAAGCTTAATGATTTGGTTATCAATGTACTAAACTCTAAACTGCATCTTTTCAGGTTCACGGGCACTATTGTTGGTGTTGGAGACTTCTCTTCACAGTGGACGGACTCTGCATGGCGGTCACTTAAGGTTACTATCAATTTCAGAATCATAGCTTACATGTGGAAATGTACCACTTTTAAGATATATAAGATAAATTTCTCTATGATTTGATTGGCCCATCAGGTGCAGTGGGATGAACCAGCAACTATACCGCGGCCAGACAGAGTCTCAGCATGGGAGATAGAACCCTTTGTAGCTTCGGCTTCTGTTGATGCATTGCAGCCAGCTATGAAAATCAAAAGGCCGCGACCTCTTGATTTACCTCTTACTGGTATAGAACATTATAACATTTTTCTAGTCATAAATCAGCACTAGTGGACACCTGTGTTGACTGGTGAGATTTGTTCTTGATGTAGAAACTACTACTGCTTCTGCCGCATCTCCAATCTGGTATCCAAAATCAACCACGTCCCTGGAATTGAGCCACTTAACTAGTACTAATGATGTTCGAAGCAGTGAAAGACAAGTGTTCTGGCCTCCTAAGCAGAAAGACCATCATGTGCATGGCGGACTCCCAAGTTCCGCACCACATTCTAGTGGAGTATGGCCATGTGTGTCGAATTTGAATGGGTCTCTAAGCCTGTTTCGAGAATCTACAGACGATAATAAAAATGTTTTGTTGCAATCTGCTCTTCCTAATTATCACTCTCCTGTCTCATCAAGGGCAAGTAATTGTCTAGACCAAGTTCACCCTATAAAAAAGTCAGAAACTGCACCTGCATGCCGGTTATTTGGCTTTGATTTGAGGAACAACTCAAACAAAATCCCTCCAGTGGAGAAGGAAGTGTCTTTTCCTCGTCCAAGCATTATTCCAGAATGCGACTCGCCACTTAAGAGGTCTGAAACTGAGGAGAAACAAGGCATGGACAGTTTGGCTTCATCAAAAGAAATAAAGGATGTTCAAATGGAGGTCCCTCCGTTTGCTCCGTCTTCAAGAACTCGGATCAAGGTAACTTCTCCTTAGTTAATGAACTTCTGAAAGTGCATTTAGTATTTAGTAAATAGTTATGACTTATGAAGGATTCTACATATTCCATTAGGTTCAAATGCAAGGGATTGCTGTGGGGCGTGGTGTGGACTTGTCTGCTTTTGGTGGCTATGATGATCTTATCGGAGAACTGGAGAATATGTTTGATATCAAGGGAGAGCTTTGCCCTCGAAACAAATGGGAAGTGGTTTACACCGACAATGAGGGAGACATGATGCTTGTGGGCGACGATCCTTGGCAGTAAGTCATGTAAATCACTTCACTTCTTTCATGATCAATTATAACACCCTCATTTTTCTTCTGTTTTCAGGGAATTCTGTAAGATGGCTAAAAAGATTTGCATCTATTCTAGTGAAGAAGTGAAGAAGATGAGCCCAAGATGCAAGCTTCCTTTGTCGTCTCTAGACGGGGAAGGCACAATCATGAGCTCAGAATCACAACCCAAGTCAGAAGCATGAAGTTTGTATATCCTCTCATCGACATGTTCTTCTCAAATAAATCCTTTAGATTTGGGGTATACAATGTGGTAGACGCTTGGTGCTCGTTTTTTTGGGAGCTTGCTATGCAGCATTAGCTGAAGCAGGTTAAGTGGACTAGGAATGATGCCATATTCATCAAGAAACCAAAAAAAACAAGAAGAAGAAGATGGATGACTAGCTCTTGGAAGTTGTAAATACAATGTCTGTGGGTGTTTTAATCAAGTCATTAGGTAGTTTTGGAGTCGGTAAGTGGTCCGATAATGTAAATGAATCGGGTCCGGTAGCTCAGCTGAGTTGGATTTTTTTGGTTGATGATTTATAGCTCTCATCAGTCTGTATAAATCTGCATACATGGTAAACTTGGAAATCTTTTGTATTTTTGTGTGGGCAATTGCTTTAATTCTGTCAGTATATGCATTAAGTTAGAGTTTCCTTTTTTATTTATTTGAATTTTCTGATTTAATCTGCCAAACTTTGAAGACTGCCAAATCTGCTCAATGCCTGAAACTGGATTGTGGTCCTCTGTTTCTCGGCAATGCACAAATTATTGTGTTGTTGCTCGTGGTCCCTCCCAAAATTATCTACAGTTTTATTTTTATTTTTTGAAATTATTATTATTTTTTATTTTTATTGGATTGATTTTATTGTTGTGGTAAAAGGGTAAATGTGAAATGGAAATTGTTGGCTTTCATTTTCAGATAGGGATGAGGCCATCATAATTATTAAATGCGGTTTGTGGAAGGACTTTGACAGTGTATACATGGTTATGTGCATGAATGTTCACTATTTTATATTTTGTTTAAATCTCATCACTTATTTCACTTGACTAACTCATGCGTATAGTATTCTACTATTACAAACATAATTCAACCTTCTTTTATGGCTGACACTATCAAGCTATGTGCGTATTCATTGGTAATTAACATGACAATATTTGAGATAGATGATATGTGTGAACGCACAACACAAACTGCAGGTCATATGAGAATAAAAGAGATTATATATTTGAAATAGATTATACGTGTAATGTTATATTCATAATAATATAAGTATTTTTATTAGGCAACTATATGTAAAATAATGTCAATAGAGCTACATTCGTGTATACCCCAACTCTTACCAAGCATTTATGTAACTTTTAAGAAACATTTATCCTTATGTAAATTCGATGCTATCCTCGAGCAAATACGGATAAGTAAAATTATTCTTCCTGCATTGTTTTTTTAAAAGGTACAAAATAAAGTAGGCAAAAATTATTGTCGTATTCACTTAAATTCGTTCTATTCCAAAATTACTTTACTTATCTGTATGTACCAAGGATATCATTGAATTTACGTAAGGATAAATATTTTGTGAAAGTTGAGAGATTGGGATCGTAATGAAGGACATGATATAGTGGTTGGTGTGGTTTGAAATTGACTTTCGACATGAAAATTGATGGCGATTTGGTGTTGGTATGTTGTTGGGATGAAATGGTGGATTGGTGACCGAGTGATCATGGAGGGGGAGATTGTGGAGAGGGAGAGAGAGAATTCTCCCAAAACATGGAAGTCAAGGTTATCATGATATAAAATATTGCTTAAAAAAGAAATTAGTATATCACTTGTGCCAGGTGCGTCACACAGGAAATATTATTAAAAAAATTATGTAACATTAAATTGATAAGTTTAATTAACACATTCAATTATAAAATTTCAAATATATTTAATTTTAAATTTTGGATGTGGGTCTTAAATTAATATTATATAGATTAATATATATGTATATTAAATACCTTAACTTCATTAATAAAATATATTTAATTCAATGATATATTATATTTAATATTAAACTAATAAAATATTTTAATGCAAAACATTTCATTGAGCATTATAATTGATTTAAGACACTAAAATATATAAGATTTTAAATGTTTAATATTGAAAATTTAAATGTATTTAATTTTGAAATAAATTGAATAGGCATTTAATATTTATTTTAAAATTGAATTTTTGCGACTTTGATTTGTGTAAAATTAGAGTCTTTAAATTGGTTGATTAATGATTATTCAGTATATATAAATTTGACTGGTGACATACTTATGCTCATCGAATTAATTAATTTTTTTTCTTGACAAATACAAATTCGTTCCCTTTTGTATATTCGTAGAGGCCCATTAATTCAATTATAAATCACTGTAGTATTGGCTCTCAGCTAAAATTTGAAGCCCGTTAAATTTATCGAAAATTTTGGGCCTCTTTTCTCTTAAATGAAAGTTTTAATTATGCCAGGCTAAATATCTCGTTGTGTTGGTCATATCATATATGGGCTAGGAAAAAATATTGTTGGTTCGTCTCTCTATTTCCTCTTTCTAAAATTCACAGGAAAGAAAAAAAAACAAAAACAAAAATAAAAACATTAGCCCTATAAAGAGGAAAAGGCAGATTAAAGTGCACATGATATTCATGTGAATTGAAATGATTTTTGACTAAACCGAAGGCATACTAATAATCATGTTTGGCGTTTTGTGGGTTAAATCAATCAATTCATATTACTCAAAGTAAACGTGCCCGAGAACACTATAATTTCCTTGTTTCCATTCTAATCGGGTCATGATTAAGATTAATCCAGCAAATTGTGTAGAATCCAATTGAGTTCGAACACACTACTATTTAAATTTATATCCAATTTAAACATGGTGTCTAAATTTATTTGACTGGTAATTTGAATAACCATACATGGGTGGCCTCTTTAAAATATATTTAATTACCTTTTCAACTTCACTAAGTTATAATTGAATGTTTAGAACAACAAATTGTATTTAAGTTGTTTTCTGCAATCGATCTAACCAATATCGAGTATTTATGTAAATCTGGGGCCAACGTTATCAGATATTAGAATTACTTATTCACATAATTAATTACTTTATTCTTCATGATAACAATTCAATATATACGTATATTCTAATTTTCTCGGAAATAGTTCAAATGAAAATTAATGGTCTACTTCAAAAGACACAGTTTTTTCTTCTTTCGTTTGGAGATTTTCTATTGCATTTATGTATTAATTATATTTATTTAATTTTTTTAATCACCATCAACATACACAACGTGTTGCATATTTTAGATTATACTATTTTAGATGATATCAAATAACAAATACGCATTTTTATATTAATTAAATAAGAAAGTTAACATATATGTGTGAAACTAACAATATTTCTTATACTGTGTGAAAACTAAAAAGGCGAAATTAAAAGGGAAATGGAAAAAAAGGCGCACCGTTCTTCTACTTTCCTGCCATTTTGTCTTTGCATGTATTTTATTTCCATCTTTAATTTGAAAATGAGTATCAAACAAAGGCTGTTGTTATCTTCTCTCACTTTACAGTGAAGACCCGCCCCTTTTAATGTCAAATGTTTTACTTTCGTTTTCCATTTGAAGTTTCTTCAATACTAAAATATCTGGAATAATATTTTTGGTGAATAAGTAGATTTTGAGAATTTAAAGAGTTAGGAAAAAAAAAACCCCCCATAAACTGTAAATGTTGTCGGATTGAGATGGTAAATTCCAAGCGATACGGGTTGGAAAAAAACTGAAAAGAGCTCACACTCACTATCGCTAATATAGAATCCAATGCATATAATGGGTTGACAAATGATCATGATTACATACATACAGCCGTTAACCATACAAAATATAGCTCCTTTTGTGATATTTCGACTTGGCCCACATAACTCCTTATACCTATAATATATATATCACAAATCCTTCCATGCACTGTGTATATAATACTTATTTCAGATGGACGAGTCAAATTCGCGGGTCAACCCACAAAAAAAAAATTCGACAAAATCAGTATCAACTGTAACACTAAAAAGTATTACACAAAATTAAAAAGTATCACATGTATTCAAAAAAAAAAATAAGGGGTCTGCTAGTTATCTTATACTAGTTTATTAGTTCAAATTATAATTTTTTCCATTTCAATTAACGTTTAAAATTTATAAGTTTAGGAATTTTTTAGGATTCATAGTTTTTTAGGGGTTTTTCTAACATTTTTTAGATTATTAGGAGTTTATTTTATATTTTTTAGGTTTTATGTTTTTTTTTAAGTTTTATCAATCTCAATTATGAGTAAGTTGGAAAAATAATAATTGTCAAGCGCAATACACGAGCCCACACATTGGCGTGAGACGAGTGCATTGTGTATTCTGCGAGGCACCAGATTTAAAAAAAATCAAATTAATTCACTTTTATTTTAGAGTTTATTGAATTCATTTTAGGGTATAAATTTATATTTATTTCAAATAAATTAAATCAATTCACTTTAGGATAAAAATTTTTGGAGAAAAAAAGAAAAAGAAAATATAGAAAAAAAAAATTCATCCAGAAAAAAAAATTGCGGGTGCGTGGCCCGCACGTGCCGCATGTGGGTCCAAAGTGGCCACACATGTGGACCTCGCACCCGTTTGATGTTGGTGTACCTTGTCTACATATACCTACATTTTAACTGCACAACTTTTTTTGAGGTTGTCCTAGCTTGTTCGACAAATGTTGTTTTGAGGAGACGTATGTGGGCATTACCTCCTTGAGCATGGTCAAATTTTCTCTTTTCCTTTCTAGTGGAATCAACTCAATGAAGTGATAATTCATTTCACAACTAAAAAAATCAAACATGGATAATGACGATCTCATGGTCAAAAAATTATGAGTTTGAATCTCATCGATAATTTTTAGTTCCGAATATTTCTATGAGCAATCATAGGTAACAGCCATCCAAACACACGCAGTATGCTAGTACATGCATTTATACGTGTGTGTGTGTATATCTGGGGATCATAATGTGTTGATTTATCTTCCAATCTTTATTTGAAGTCGTGATGCTTTTTTTTAGTCAAGCCGTTGGAGTTTTCAAAAGAGGTGAATGGAAATGTTTTGTCCAAAGCAATATCTGTCCCAGTCAGGAAGTTCTAAATAATTGTATATTAGGGCCTGCAGTTCTCTAATTTTTATGGCGTTTAATTTAATCGCGATTTTATTAACTGTGTATATTTTGTACATATGAAATATTTCCCTACAAATAATAGTTAATACATTTCATTAAGATATAAAATGAAAGATAGATACGCTACCACGTTTATCACCATTTAATATGGCTCAAATATAGCACTCTACACAGTCTTTTTTTTTTTTAATTAATTAACAGCCTACATAATCTGTATAATGGGGCTCTGAACAACTTATGTAAAGTCAAACTTAAACACAATATATATACTAAATATTTTCCAGTACTCAAAATGTCACAGTAAACCTACTATTACTATCCATTGAATAGCATATAAATTTTCATAGAAATTGCATTTGTTTGCATCAAACCTTTACAGGATAGATAGCATGATCTAAGTCCCATCCACATCTCTCTCTAGTAGTCTAGCTAGTTACAAAAACCTCAGGCCCCCCTTCAACCTCTCTCACTCTCTCTCTCTCTCTCTCACACACACACACACATACACACAAAAACAGAAAAGTGAGAGAGCTAGATAACATGGGAGAAGAGGATGGAAAGGAGGCACTAAATTTCTCAGCACTGAAGCTTGAATTTTTACAGATACCCGGCGGCATCAATTCACCGGAGCATCCGTCAACGCCACCTTTCCAAGCATCAGCAGCAGTCCCATTCAAATGGGAGGAGCAACCCGGGAAGCCCCGACCCTGCTCCGACATGATGATCAGCCGAGCCGCCAAGTCCTTGGAGCTTCCACCGAGATTTAGCAAAACGCCCTCCCCCACCACAGTTCTTGATGGTCCGTACAATGTCGTTGTCGGCCGCCCCAAATTCTCCTCCTTCAGATTCTTCAGAGACTCCCATATTATTGACTCCTCCTTCCCCACCAGCCCTGAGGGTACCGCCTTCGACGCATTGCTTGCCGCCAAGAAGAGCGGTGGAGGCCTTAAATCCAGAGGTTTCTTTACTAAATTCAAGGGCGGTAAAAGGGATTTTGATGGCGGTAGTTGCAGGTTTTCACCGTCGTCTGTTTCCGTTAGCAGCTGTGACAGTGATGACAGGTTTGCGGCGGTGAAAAATAACTGTGGGGTGAAAATAACAAGAAATGGAAGTTTCTCCAACATCAACTCTCATGCTAAGTCTTCTCACCTATGGGTAACTTTTCACTCCACTCCACTCCAATTCTTTCAATTTCTTTATTAATATGATTAATGGTGATCAATTTTCCAATTCAATCTATATCATTAAAGTAGTTAATTACATACTGTAAGTTGCAATAAATTCAATACATTAATCTAAATAAATCTGATGTCTGTAGAAATTAGCAACATTTGGGTAGGAACATGTATTGTTTGTAGAATAGGGTGTCGTGCAGTTTTTATTGCTTATGATTTATTTGTAATCATTATTACAAATACCATTGTGATTTTTTTACTGGTATGAATATCATTACATTTTGTCACATATATGTATTGCAAGAATTAATAGTCATGTGGGAGATATAAAGCTATATGGCGGTATTGATGAGGCAGGGCCTCTAACCTTAAAATCTCTAACAGAAAAAACCAAAAATATTGTTGGAAAATATGGTCCATAATTTATCAAGGGTGGGTAGAATTCTGCAAATTACAGGCAAAGACAGCTGTGAAATACTGTTATAAGATTTGACGGAAGAGAAGAGAAAAGCGTGGCAGCATTTATTTTAATTTAATTTTTATGTCTCTTGATAATGTTTATTATACTACAATGGGGGATTTTAGCTAAGATTTTCTCTCTCTTTCTCTCTCTGCTTGACTACAGACTAATATTTACCAAGGCATAAAGCAAGTCATGCAATGGAAAAGCAGCAAGAAATCAAATAAAGAAGGCCGGGACTGAAGGAGCGCTATGTAGATCAAGGCAAACCTTGGAAACTCCCGCTTCTCTTGTAAATCATTAGCAAATTTAAGGAAGTATCTTTGTAAAACAAGAAAAAAGAAAAAAAGAAGCAAGAACATTTTTGCTTTCACTTATATTCGTTTGCTGTGAAGTGTTTCAACACTCTTGCTGTTTTCAAATGAGTTCTAATGTTGGATGGTTCTACTAATTAATAGCAACATAATATAATGATTTTGTTGATATATGAGTTCCTTTTTCGTATCCAATTAATCCACTCAAAATTTCCCTAACTTTGCACCAGACTGGATGAATAATTGTAATGTTTATGGCATTTAATATCACACCAATAATGAAACATATGTTCGATTCCAATTATTAAAAAAAAAACAGCAAAAGATTTCAACCAGAGGAAATGAGCAATGGCTAGGTCATGGCGGCAAGAAAACAGAGATTTTTATCAAAAAATTGAGAACACAAAGCTCTATTTGGGTTGGACAAATTTGTTACATGTGACAACGCAAATGGTAGTAGCAGCATAGACGGTCTACGTATGTTTATTGTGCTCAATCAAATGGAAAGCATAGATGTATAGCAGCACAACAGCAGCCTTCAGATGAACATACAGATTAGGGAAACATTATTGGCGTGGAGCTGCAAGCACAATTACAGAAAACTCTAAGCAAGTCGAAGCTGACATTATCTCTTCTCAAACCCTCTTTTTATCAAAGATACCAGCAGCTATCTGCAAAATTGCAAAAACAGAAGAGAGTTCATTCCTTTGTACTGAGGAAAAGGCTGCTCTATTGTATGAACTTTGAAACGACATGTGTTAGAGGTATCAATGTATTCCAAATAATCTTTCCTAAAGATGCCTTGCCTATCTAAGTGTTATGGTGGTAGCTAAAGTCAATAGAAGAGAAGCATGAAGATACACCAAGAGAGCATTTGAGAAGATGTGCTAGTCATTCTTTATCATTCTTCCATAGAAGATGAGTTCCTGGTGCTAAAGGAAATGGCAGATGATTAAAAAGAATCTATATACATATACATATACATATACATATACATATACATATACATATACATATACATATACATATACATATACATAGTAGCATGTATCTGAGAGGCCACAAAGAGGAGGAAGGAGACTAGATTCTACATAAATACAAAGGGCAACCATTGGTTATCATGCTATTAGCCAGTAACTATCCATGCAATTCAAATTGTGGTGTAATTAACTCGACATACAACTGAACAAAATCACTTACATCACTCATGGAGGTCTTAGGCACGTCTTGCTTGGATGTACCGTAGGAGTCCAGTATAGGCCTCACCACAGCTGGAAGGAAGAGTCCTACAAATTTCACATCTCTTAGAAATGGAAAGGGACACATATTGATATTGTTACTAACAAACACAGGCTGCTTTGCAACATTCTCTTCATCCATTTAGCAAAAGATAATCAACTTACCAAGACATTACACAAACACAAACCACCCTTGCATATATATACATACATACTGAAGGCAAAATCCGATTAATAAAAATACAAAATAATCCAGCCTTTAGATTTGCCCTAATTTGCATCAATAAAAATACGGCCTTTCAACATATCTAAATCTGCCAATTGAAATTTTCGTGCATCAATGTAAATCTAGTCTTAAGCTTTGCCCTAATTCCCAGTGAATTCTGAAATGGGTTTTCAGTAACAATCAAATATTGATTTGAACCAGGGCCTCGAGATCAACTAATAACATCCAAATTACAACAGATTGACTCCGCAATTCCAAATCCATTCGATTTTACTATAATATAATAGCAAATAGCTCTGATGAATTTAATCAAAAACACATTTTTAAAAAGTAAAATGGAATCCAGGCTGCATCCATGAAATTAAATGCGTGAAAATGAGAAAAAATGTGCTTGCATCAAAAATAGAAATACAGACCAACGCCGGCGATGAGGCAAGAAGCCGCCACAACGGGCTCTTGTGCCACGAACATCCTCAGCTTCTCCATGACCGGCATCTTTTCCAAACTCTCTCTCTCTCTCTCTCTCTGGGGATTTCACTGAAGCCGGGTCGGGTCAGATCTTCACTAAGCTGAGAAAATATAATTCTATATGTAAACTTATACTTTTTTCTCATTAAAGCCCTTTAAACTAAATATAACCAAAATATAGTTCCACTATATTTTGTCAGTAAATAAATAACTTCGCGCTCAAAAATCACCACTTAGATTTTAGATTATCCTCATTTTTCCTTTAATTTTTGTAAATACATCTATACAAATACTATATGAATAATTTTTCTCTCAAAAATTCAAAGGTGTTCAACTTTGAGTTTCGCTTCCATTATCATGGGGTTAGGGGTATGACTATTGATCTCTTATGATGCAGCATATAAAAATCATTAATATTGCTTTTGATTTTAAATTGGAATATTTAAAGGATGAATAAATAGCAAACTAATGTTGTATAAGTATTCCTTGCATTTGTGAGGCACCTTGCTAACATGAGTAGCTTAAATAGTGTTAATTGTGTACATTTTCAACTAATAGTCAGTTATTGTACACGATCGAGTTTTAAGAATTTATTTAAGTGCAAGGATATGATCAATTCATACTAATTATCATTTGTTACCAACTACCAAGTACTTGTTATTAAAATTTCTAGAAAAAAAGTACCTGTAATTAAACTAAAGTGATGGGCTGGAGTGAAGTTTAACATATTTTTGGGCCATTAATTAAGTTAATAATTATTACACTTGATTAAATTTAGATCTCAAATGTTAAACAAAAGTGATAGATCAGTTAGAATACTGTACCCCATTCTATTTTAAATATTTTTATTATCTTTATAACTTTCAATTTCGAAATTTTTAAATTTGATTTTTTAACTGACAAAGTAAATGATCGTTTATTTTTCCCCAAAAAAATGATTATTTATTTAGTTCTTGGATCTGTTATTGATAAATTAATTTTATTATTTATAGAAAATATTAATATATTGGCCTATTAGCTCAGTTGGTTAGAGTGCCGTGCTAATAACGTGAAGGTTGCAGGTTCGAAACCTGAATGGGCCAGTTATTATTATTTTTTATTATTATTTTTTTGCCCTCCCTAAATCCCCTTGTTCTTTATTCTTTAGGGCATGGTTGGTATGATGAAATTATTATTTTTTTGCCCTCCCTAAATCTCCTTGTTCTTTATTCTTTAGGGCATGGTTGGTATCAGTGGCGGCCCTGAGGGTGTGCGAGAGGTGCGCCGCACAGGGGCCTCACACATTTAGGGGCACCATTTTTATAAATTTTTAGTAGTAGTAGTCATATTAACTTATGTTAGTTTACAAAAAAATAATCTTTTAGTTTATAAAAATTAATTCAAACCTTTTAAAAAATAATATAAGAAAGACTAGCTCAGCATTTGGCCCAATATTTTATAAATAATACTAGGCCTAGTCCAATTAATATATGTGAAAATCTTGAAAATATTCTAAATTTTGATGGTCAAGATGTGTTTCAAGAATTAAAAACTTTGTGGTGTCTTTTACCAAAAGAACATAAAACTTTAGATATATTGGCTTACTTGAAGAGGTTGAATAGTTGTCTCAATATATATATTGTTTCTAGAATTTTATTGACCATACCTATTACAGCTGCGTATGCAAAGTTGCTATTTATTTATTTATTAAAATTTTACTTGCAATTGACCATGTCAAAAGATTGACTAGGCTTGCTTTGATATTCATTGTAGAGGTCAAAAACTCTACAATTGATCGTTCTTCGAGTTCGGGCTCCGTCGATTTACAAGATAAAGAAAATATGTGAAACCGAAAGACTGTCGGGGGGTCGACGATCGAACGGATTCTGACACTCAAATTAGAATTGAGTTATCAGTGGTAAAAGCGAATAAACGATAGATAAAATGATAAAGGATATTCGGTAATCGAGAAAGATCGAACTTCGCTGCCGTGGACCCTTAAATATGTATGTTGCTTGCGGAACATTATGATGAAAGCTTTTATGTGAATTTAATAAAGCGAGTGCAGTGTGAATGATAGTTTTTTCTTCTGCACCTGCCGTTATGAAGAGTGTATATATATACTCGTGAGCTTTTACCTGAACTTTGATCTTTTAGAGTTCTTCTCTATCCTTTTTAGGATTTTTGACGGGGTCTCGGTTATCTTCAACGGATACCTTGACCCTGTCTTTTTTCTGGAGTCTACGCTACCGTGAACTCTCGCTTGATACCTCTAGTCTTCGAGAAATAAGGTGTTGTTCTCAAGATGTGGGCCTCGAAAGATGGACTTTGAGGTATGGATCTCAAGATGTTGAACATATGATGTCAAACTTATTCAGTTTTTTAAACCTTCAAATGGCCGTGGGCCTAATCTTTGAGCCTATGCAGAAATAGGGCCTCTACGTCCATTGAACAAGAGTTGCTAGAAAATATTAATTTTGAAAAAAATTATACATGAGTTTCTTCAAAAAATGATAAGATAAGTATTTTTAAATAATATTTTGTAGTGTGCATTTTGTACATGTTATTGTTTAAAATATTTTTTCTTTTATTTCAAATTCATTCAAATATCAGTGAACGCGCACGAATCACATGATTTTAAAGTTTTCAAGAATGCAAACTTTTTAATGATTTGAACATATCAAACAAATATTTTTAGGTTCATCAAAGTGTAATTTATAACATTTTATTTGTATTTTTAAATTTTAATTTTAACAAATAAGGGGCACCATTTTTTATGTTCGCACAGGGCCTTCAAAATCTCAGGGCCGGCCCTGGTTGGTATGATGAAATGGAATAAGAATGGAATCACATTCCTACGTCCATTCTTTGTTATTTAAAGTGTTATTAATATATTATATCTTCTTTCTCGCTCTATCTATTTTGCCATTCCTATAATTAATTTATTTATCTTCGATGTATACTTCTTTATGATATAATATTCATATTTTCTCAAATATAATCTTAGATTAATGCCATGTGACCAAGCTAAGTAGCTAACATGGTATTCCCTTTCT
The DNA here is from genome assembly GCA_026008535.1 of Perilla frutescens. Taxonomy (NCBI): domain Eukaryota; kingdom Viridiplantae; phylum Streptophyta; class Magnoliopsida; order Lamiales; family Lamiaceae; genus Perilla; species Perilla frutescens. The sequence continues at coordinate 37,442,882 of BRKX01000002.1, read as the reverse complement.
TGTTCAAAGAAATAAAAAGTCATGGTTTTGGATATATGTAATACTTACTGCATGCCATGGCATATGTAGTGATAACGCTTTAATTTGTCAAAGATCAATTATTCATTTCGTCAGATCGATCTTCAATTCATTGTTGTAAGACGAGTGACCCACTTCGTATAATAATTAGTTTTGTAATCTTATCTGCGAAGATTTGTAGTATATATTTAATTATTCGTTGTATACATATAAAAGTTAACACAAATTAATATATACCATTAAAATATAGTCTTATACCAAACAAGATTGGATTATCAATTTATCATCACTCAATGCAAGGTGGGAAAAGTTAATTAAAGTGGACTGATCTAATTATGAACACCGACCGATGAAGCTACTCTAGATATTACCATTACTATGTGAATTATATTGTGAGCAGCATTGCATTGATTGTCTGTACACATTTCCGGCCGGTAGCTATAGCTATTTAATGAATCAAACTGTAATGAAGATTAATTTACGCATTTTTAATATCAATATTTATATATGTTAGTACAGTCATACATGCATTTTCGTGGATGATACGAATATAGAAGTAATTAATTCGGACTATCCACACGAAGACTGCTGCTTATCAAACAACCAAGAAATTAAGTAGTAGAAACTTAATTAATTAAACACGATCTTCAGAAATTAAAGAGTATGTACAAGTTTTAATTAACATCATCAATACCTTAAATTTGTAAAGATGATTCTATGTATATATCAATATTACGTACAAATTATTCATTTTGAAAGTATCAATTAATTAAATTGTGAAACGCCTCAAATTTGTAAGAGCTACGTACTAGCTAGGCATATGAATGCTACTGCATGCTCATGATTATAATTATGGAGAAATTTGTATTTACAAAGTTCATTAATTTGTTTGGATTTCTATATGATCGATTTATGTAGTAAAGTGTGAAGTCCCGGTGGGGATGACACAGTGGTGGAATGAGATTGATGGAGACCAAAGATCACGGATTTGAATCTCCTCAATACCACAGGCTGGGTGTGTGAGTTAAAAAAAAAAATATAAGTGTGAAGAACACAACGGAAATTCATTAATTCGACTAAATAATTAATGGAAGAATTGAAAGCAAGGAACGCAGAGAGAAATAATTAAACCATAAATTTTCTTAATTCATAATTAAATATTCAACCACCGTAAAAGAGTAATTATAACAAGCTTTATATATTATAACTTTAAAATAAAACTAAACAATAAACTAGCAAACTAATAAATGTATCCCATTAATTTATAACTTTAAAATTAACCTAATTAACAATAAACTAGCTAGGACAACTAATAAATGCGCAGCCTCCTAAACACACTCGAAGTCTAATCGCCATCACGAAGCCAGGTACAATTAGTAATGTGGGAATACATATAATTATCACATAATTCTAAAATAGTTAACCTAAACCATATTTAACTGATCTACAGTAAAATTTTAATAAATTAATACTCGTTAAATTAATAATTTTTTTGAGATAATATTTTTATCTAGTTCCGATTTGGGCCAATTGAAAATATCACACTTATCTATAAAATAATACGACAATATAATTTTGAAAGACGCTCTATAAATATATTGTATCTTCAATATCATAAATTAATAATTCTTTAAAACTACAAACATAATTAAGTAACTTTAGTGAAATATGATTATATTGTTGCTTGTTTTTTCTTAAAACTCAAATCTAGTATGAGTTTATCTCTAACCTTTCATACTGCATCCAAAAGTTATGATGTTGCACTACAAAAAATCTGTGTTTTAGCGACGATTTTTTCCGTCACTAAACATAAACAAATTCATCGTTAAATCATTTTAACGACGGATTCAATCCGTCGTTAGTCATTTTAACGATAAAATTAACGACGAAAGAAAGTTAGCGATGGAATTTCTTATTGCCAAATTCTGTCGTGAGAAATAAAAATAAAATTAATTACGGATTAGCGACGGAATGTTTCAGTCGTTAAAAAAATGTGCTAGCCGAGCCAGGGGCATGAGCTGCGATTAAAGCCGCGCCGCCGAGCCGAGCATGAGCCGATAATGTGGATTGAAAGGTCTTATACCTTGAAGCTCTAACCATGTGGGCTAGAAGGTATTTTCGTTAAAATATAAAACTAGTATATATATATATACACACACACACATGAAACCTATTTTCATTGAATTTTTATTTTCAAATTAAATAATTATAATATAAAGTCCTAAAAATTATTAAAATAAAAAATTATAAAAAAGTCATTAATTAGTAATTTAAAAATAACAAAAGATATAAAATATTAAAAAATAATATAAAATAATAAAAAATAAAAATTATAAAATAAAATAAATTTGAAAAATAAATAAAAATATTAAAAAAATTAGACTCGTAATTAATTTGTAAATGAAAAATAAAAAATATTAAATAATATTATAAAATATCAAAAATTAAAAAATAATATAAATTTAAAAATATAAAATAAATACCAAATTATTAATATTAAAAATATTCGTAATTAATTAGTAATTGAAAAATTAAAATTATTAAAAATAATATAAAATATTAAAAAAATTAATAAATAAAATAAATCCGAAAAATAAAATATTAAAAAATCAAAATGTTAAAAAAATGAGAAAATTTCGATTTCGGTCCCACATGATATGCCCTAGTCCGATTTTGGTCCCGCCATAGCTCTTGAATTATCAATTTTGGTCCCACCGTCACAGTTTCTGTTTAAAAAATTATCGATTTTGGTCCCATTTTGGTATCGATTTTGGTCTCATACAAAAAAATTATAAAATTTTTTTGCAAGTCAATTGGAGATAAAATTGAACTGATTTGGAAGGAAATTTTGAGTAGGAAATTTACTCTATATTTAGAGGGGAAAAAAGAAAATATTGATGTTGATGGTGGAGAAGTTGTTGATGGAGAGGTTGAATATATAGATGATGAACAAACAGAGCCCTATTGAGCAATAAATTGAGACTGCAAAGAGGCTAAAAAAGAGATATTTGCAAACATATTTAGTTGATTGGCAAGTTGGATAAGATACCAGAATCGGATTTTGGGGGAGGGAATCAAGGTATCACCATCTTCATTCATCTGTAATCCACGACTTTCCTTAACAGACGCCTCTTCACAAGGAAAAACGAACCTAGACGTCTTTCCATCTTTATCTGAGTATGCACTCAATAAAGATCGATCAATACAACTTCGACCCTGAATTAAATTTCGATCAGCAACACCGTAATCTGCAGATTATTCCGGCTAGTATCCCCAGTTTCCGACGCCACATTTTCTGAAAAAATAGCACAAGAATCACCAGCTTGAATCCCCGATAAATCTAACCCATTTTTCAGGAGGTAAATATCGATTAAATTCCACCTCAGCAAGACGCCGATCATCCTCCATCTCTTTTTGTAAATCATCATCATCGTCATCATCATCATCATCAGTATTCCCATATTAGAATCATCCCCACCCTCTAAAACATGCTCAACAATTCCTCCTTTATTCGAATCAACCCCAACAACATCAAAATCAGCCCGACACCTAACCTGCTGCCTAGAATTAACAAGGTCGATTCCCCGATTCTCCCGACACTTCTCAGATTCAAGCCCCACCTGCAACGCACTTCCCTCAACTCCAACAACCCCCTCCACACTATCCTGCACACTCACAGACTCACGATCATCACTCATCTCCAAATCAAACATCATCGTGCAGCCTTTGAAATCGACGAGCTTCTTTGAAATCATTGTAAATTTAGGAGAGAAGGGTTCTTTCTTTTGATTTAGGAATTTTTACTTAATTTGGGGATAAATTGCACACGTAGGTCACGTGCAGCTGCTTCTCCATTAACCCGTCAAATTTCGGTCTAAATCGTGGGATCAAAATTGATAATCCATGTCCTATGGGACCGGATTTGATATCAATTTCTGAAGTATGATCAAATGTGGTAGGGGTGGGACCAAAATTGGATTTTTCTCTTAAAAAAATTAATTTCAAATCCGTAAATTAAGTATTAATTGAGAAATTAAAAATTAAAAAAAAATTAAAAAAAATAGCTACGGAATTATTCCATAGCTAATCCGTCTCTAAGATTAAAAAAATTAAAAAATTATTTTTTATAGACGGGTTTTTCTGTCTTTAACGTAGTGACGGAGAAATCCGTCGTTAATGTAAAAAAAATAAAATTAAAAATATTAAATTCAATATTTAACGATGGATTTTTTCGTCTTCGTTGTTAATCTAGTGACGGAAAAATCCATGGCTAATCTCCGTCGTTAAATCGGTTTTCTTGTAGTGTTGCATGCGTTCTCAAATTGTACTAAAAAAGTGTCGATCAATATATAGTCCTAGACACACTGCTTAGCACCCCTGAAACATTACTGAAAACAGAGATTCAAGATAATTTTCTAAAAGTCTAAAACAAAGTGAGTAAAATTAATATTTTTTATAGACAATTATCTATAAACAATCGATTTCAGAAAGATTGTGGAGATGCACTGCTTAGCACACAATTTATAAACTCACCAATTTGCAAAGTGGAGGAAATAAATTTAAAATATTTTCAATAACAAACTGGATTTAGGTCGATAAGCAAATCAATTTGATAATGGAATAAAGCAAGTGGACGAGAGGCAACAACAATTTCCAATAAACAATAAAAATATATCTATATATAGATATATATAGACCCATGCATTATTACTTCATCATCCACAACAATCAAGAACTTTTTTTCACCTAACAAATTACAAATGTCTCCATCAATATCCTCTGCATCTGATCATTCCCTTCCGCTGAAGGAAATTCCCGGCAACTATGGCTTACCTTTTTTCGGGCCGATAAAGGACCGCCTCGACTACTACTACAACCAGGGGCAAGAAGAGTTCTTCTCGGCCCGAATTAAGAAATACAACTCCACCGTCTTCAGAGTTAACGCCCCGCCCGGCCCGTTCAACGCCAAAGACTCCAGAGTCATCGTTCTCCTCGACGCCGTCAGTTTCCCTATCCTTTTCGACAATTCCAAAGTCGATAAAACTAACTTAACCGCCGGCACCTTCATGCCTTCCACTCATTTCACCGGCGGTTATCGCGTCTGCGCCTTTCTCGATCCTTCCGAACCCAAACACGCCATTCTTAAATCCTTTTTTCTCTCCATTCTACACAGACTGCACAACAAACTTATCCCGGTATTTCGTAGCTCGGCCACTCAACTGTTTGATGATCTTGAGGCCGAGCTATCTGATAATGGTGAAGCCAGTTTCAACCCTATTAGCGATAAGATGTCGTACGATCTCTTGTTCCGTTTGTTCGGGAACAAGAGCTCGTACGACACCAGTGTCGGCGGAGACGCCAACACTAATTTTGATAAGTGGCTGTTTTTCCAGCTTGCGCCTTTGTTCACATTAGGGTTGAAGTACTTGCCCAACTGTGTGGAGGATTTGCTGCTTCACACGTTTCCTTTGCCTTCATTTATTGTCAAATCAGGGTATGAAAAAATTCGCCGCGAATTTGATCAGGCGGCGGCGCCGCTGCTGGATGAGGCGGAAAGGCTAGGGTTGAGTAGAGACGAAGCCTCACACAACTTGATGTTTTTCACGGGGTTCAATGCGTACGGCGGGATGAAAATCCTGTTCCCCGCTCTGTTGAAATACGTTGGCCTCGGCGGGGAGGAGTTGCACCGCCGCCTAGCCGAGGAGATAAGGGCCGGCGTGAAGGAGGAAGGCGGAGTGACGGTGGCGGCGGTGGAGAAGATGAGGTTGGTGAAGTCCGCAGTGTGGGAGGCGCTGCGGATGGAGCCGCCGGTTCAATTTCAATACGCGAAGGCGAGGGAAGACCTAACGATTAGGAGCCACGACGCAGCTTTCGTGATCAAGAAAGGGGAGACGATATGTGGGTTTCAGCCGTTGGCGACGAAGGATCCGAAGATTTTCAGCAAGTCGTCGGAGTTTGTGGCGGATAGGTTTGTGGGCGAGGGGGAGGAGCTGATCAAGTACGTTTATTGGTCGAATGAGAGAGAAACGGATGATCCGACGGCTGAGAACAAGCAATGCCCGGCAAAGGATATGGTGGTGCTGCTGTCGAGGATGATGCTGGTTGAGTTTTTCCTGCGCTACGATACGTTTACTGTCCAAGTTGGGAAGTTTCTTCTAGCTCCCACTGTCACCTTCAAATCTCTCACTAAAGCTCACATCAACTACTGATTTTTATTTTATTTTTTTATTTCTTCACCATGTCATTAATATAATTAATACCTACCTAGCTGCACATTTCATATCGCGTGGTTATGTAACACACAATTCGAACTCGGAAGGTTTTAATTAATAATATTCAGACCCGAGCTTAGACTTTGTATTATGAGTGAAACAAGATAGATGAGATGTAATATAGATAATTAATGAAATCATGTAAATAATATTGAGACAAGAGACTAATTAAACACAGTCTGCACTATCTAGAGGAATCAAACTGTGCTTACTTTTATGTAAACTTTGGATGCCAAGTTTATCAAACTGTGCTTAATTGGGATTGATTTATGTAGTTATTTATTTGGAGTTGGAAATTGTTAACCTGTTGTTTCTATCAACTTGAAAGTAGAATTAAATGATTCGCCGCCCTTAATTATTGATTACGAGTAGTTATATATACATATACATATACATACATATATATATATATATATAGTATAGAGATCAAATAAGAACCAATACCATGTGTAGGAATTAAGAACTATTATGGAGCGTTGGATCATTTATTTTATAAGGCTCAGATTAATCTCAAAAAAATGGGGTCAAAAATGCAAAAAAATGGGGTCAAATATGCAATATGTTAAGAATTACATTAAGTTGAGGGTATATATGTAATTGTAATGCATATTAAAAATATGCAGTAAATATATCCCTTCCATATATTGTGGGATTTATATGGAACGGTTTTTTTTATTTTGGACATTTTCACTCTGTAAATTTTTTACAGAGTTGTATCTATCGGTGTTTCATATATTTCTTGGGGTTGAGGATTCGTTCCGAACAATTTTATCGTCGGATTCCACAAGTTCGTACTCCATCGTATATTATCATCACTCTAGTCATCGTCTGATTATGGAAGATACAGGTATTATGTTCTCCATTAATGTATCGTTGTAGGTGTAGAGATATGTGTGGAATCTGGAATAGACGTGTATTTCTGACGTTTAGCAAAATTTATATGTATAATTAGCAAATTATATATATATTAATAGCAAATTGGGAATACTTTTATGTACACATACGATTTTGTTTAAATTATTTCAATATGCTTTGCATGATACTGAGATGATCGCAGACTATGAGAATTTCATATTTATTATAGATGATAGATCATTTTCGTAGTTGGTTGTGGTATTTATGAAGTTATTAAAAAAATAGTTAAAATTGGATGAATTGTTTTGTGCAAAATAAATTTTTTTTTAACCATGCAATAATTAATCCACTGTATAGTATCATATTATTGTCATCGTGTGATAATGGAAGATATAGGAATTATGTTATCGATTAATGTATATCTGTAGGTGTAGAGATTTCGACGTATTCTAGTATGGACGCGTATGTCTGGCTATTAACAAATTTCGTCTTCATAATTAGCAAATTATAGAAATGTTAATAGCAAATTAGGAATATTTGTATGCGAAAAGAAATGGTTCGTTTTTTTTTTTATAAAAATTTGTTTCAATTTGCTTTGAATGATATTGAGATGTCCACAGACAATGGATATTTCATATTTATTATAGACAATAGATGCTTTTCGTATTTGGTTGTGGATTTTTTCAAGTTATTAAGGAAAAAAGTAGTAAAAATGGCATGAATTGTTGTGTGCAAATGAAGAATGTATTTTTTTTTTCCACAAGTTATTACTCCATCGTATATTATCATAAGTGTCGTCATCGTCTAATTATGGAAAATACAGGTGTTATGTTATCGACAAATGATAATCATATCTTAATAATTTTCTATAAACGAAAATAAATTTGTTGTATACTTAATGTTAATTTGCTATAAACAAATCCACCCATAAAATAAAAAATATATGTTCTGAATCTGTTAATAATGTCTAACTAATTTGCTAATCATATTGTATGAATTTGCTAAATACATAAACCCACGTCAAACAAAACACATATATATAGAACGATTAAACAGATGAATAATTTGCTATGAGTGAAATTTTGCTATAACCAGCTGCACGGTTTGCTAAACATCACGACATAATTTGCAAAAAAAAAAATATCTGATAGTTTTATTTCTGCTATTAATGAAGATATCTGATTTGGGTTTCTAGGGTTTCTGTTAATATATATCATAATTTGGATTTCTCAATAATACCCTTACTAAGTTTGTAATTTTGGTAGAATATTATTATTTTGCAATTTGACCCCTAAAATCTTAAATCAATCTTGTCCATTCAAATTGTAGAGATCTATGGATGTAAATGGTTCCTAGTTCCTACATAGGGGTATGGTTCTCATTTTAACCCACCCCTATATATATATATATATATATATATATATATATATAGGGGTGGGTTAAAATAGGAAACAATCCCCCCGTGAGAACCTAGGAACCAATCAAATTCAAGGATTTTGATGACATGACGGATAAAAAGGCGGTGGCATAGTTGTAAATATGTAAAATTCGGAATATAAGGGGTAATTCCAAAAAAAAAATTATAAAGTGATGTCATCATCTTTTAAAAAATTCTTAAAAACTTTAAATAATCATAATTTACTCGTTTTTTATCCAATTTACGCAAAAAATATATCAAATTAAAGATTTTTTTTCATGCTCTTTCATTTAAGATCCGTAGTGCATATGTTTATTTGAGCAAAAATTGATGAAAAATATAAAAAACTTTTTTTCACGTATATTCAACTCGTAACTGTCAGACATTTGCTAATATGATATCACAATATTGCTCATATCTTGTGTTTATGTTGCTAACATGAAATTTTTTATGCACGACTTTGAATTTTAAATTGCTTTCATGAGAAAATAGTTAAAGTATGAGCTATATATAGTTAAGTTCATAAACAATTATAATTTTATCAATGCTTAATATTATTTTGAAAACTTGTAATATTTGAGAATTTAAGTCATACTAGCATATCATTATTCACATATTAGCAACATGTTACTAACATATTAGCAAATTATTAGTCACATATTAGCAGTGTGTATATTTTTCTAACATATTAGCAATATGTTGTATGTATGAATGATGTTACACATGTTACACAATATTATTTTAAATATAATCCAATGTTATATGTGTGATGTTTAATACATGTCGATTTAATATTATGATCTCGTCAAGTTAGCAATATGAGTCTACCTCATGTTAGCAACAAAATCTGTTGATGTTAGCAATATAAATATTTCATGTTAGCATATTAATACAACGCAAGAAAAGACAACGGTTTTAAAGCGCTGTCTATTTAAATCCGAGAATTGGGATGTTTATTTGAGCAAAAATTGATGAAAAATACAAAAAACTTTTTTTCATGTATATTCAACTCGTAACTGTCAGACATTTGCTAATATGATATCACAATATTGCTCATATCTTGTGTTTATGTTGCTGATATGAAATTTTTTATGCACGACTTTGAATTTTAAGTTGCTTTCATGAGAAAATAGTTAAAGTATGAGTTTTATATAGTTAAGTTCATAAACAATTATAATTTTATCAATGCTTAATATTATTTTGAAAACATGTAATATTTGAGAATTTAAGTTATACTAGCATATCATTATTCACATATTAGCAACATGTTACTAACATATTAGCAAATTATTAGTCACATATTAGCAGTGTGTATATTTTCTAACATATTAGCAATATGTTGTATGTATGAATGATGTTACACATGTTACACAATATTATTTTAAATATGGTCCAATGTTATATGTGTGGTGTTTAATACGTGTCAATTTAATATTATGATCTCGTCAAGTTAGCAATATGAGTCTACCTCATGTTAGCAACAAAATCTGTTGATGTTAGCAATATAAATCTTTCATGTTAGCATATTAATACAACGCAAGAAAAGACAACGGTTTTAAAGCGTTGTCTATTTAACTTCGAGAATTGGGCCCAAAATTCGAAAAAATATAACCGAATTTCTAAATTACGAAAATAACCCCACCTTCATTAAGTTCTCAAATATTACAAGTTTGCCACCTTACTTTGACTAAAACTTTGACTAAATTATGGTCATTAGATCTAATCAAATCTAAGATTAGGATTGCTTCCTAGGTTCTCACGGGGGGATTTGGTTCCTATTTGATCATTTCCCTATATATACATATATACATATATATATATACATATGTATATGTATATGTATATGTATATGTATATGTATATATAACTACTCGTGTATATATATATATATATATATATATATATATATATATATATGGACTAGATCGAGTGAGAACTAGTCCCCATTTGAGAACTAAGAACCAATTCTCACCATCTAATCCAATCAAGATCTACGGCCCAGATTAAAATCTTTAGGTGGTGGCATTATCGTAATAACATGACACTTTACTGCCCACGAAGTTTAGTAAAGGCAAAATTGAAACATTTTGAAAATATATCAGAATTTGCAAAGATAAGCTCAAATTACCATAGTTGCTCCATAGAAAGCTTACTCACGCAAACCAGCATACAAAAAATCGAAGAGAAAAGCAAAACCAATTCGATAGATTTTTCACACATCTTCCAAAAGAACAACAACACCAGTGAAAAGATTAATTTTTCGAACCAGAAAAGATGAAAAATAAAGGTGTTATATCGTTTAATTTTTTTTTCAAATTCCGTTCTTTTTTTTTTGTAGAAAAAATGATTTAGCATTATATTATTAGATTAGCAGTTTCTTTCATGTTTTGTTAGCATAACAATACTTTCAGAAACATACAAAACCTAATCTTGAAAAAACTTTGTTCATATTATTTCATGATGATTTATAAGTTTTATTTTGTTCTGTTGGCGACGAGAAACTTTTATGAACATGTAAACCTAACACTGTTTGCAATGTATGATTTATGTGTACATTTTTTCAATTTACAGTTTTAGCATTATCATTTCTAATTTTTGCATTGTAATTTCTAATTTTAGCATTAGCATAACTCTTGTTTAGCATTAACATATATAAAAAAAATGCCATGGGCATTGTAAATCAAACCATGAACAAATGTTGTTACATTTTGTTGAATTATTAATATCGTACACCCCCTGTTAGCATTGTTAGCAATGCTACCACTGTTGGTAATGAGTGATTTATTTGTACATTTTGTTGTTTTTAGCACTATGGCTTAAAGTTTGAATACTGTCATTTCTCATTTTAGCATTAGCATAACCCTTTATTAGCATTGACATTAAAAACTTGCTAGTGGCATTATAAACCAACCAATAACAAATGTTGTTACAGTTTGTTGAATTATCATTATCATGTCAGATGTTAGCATTATCGGTGTCATTCTTAGCGTTAGAAAACATACATGTCTGAAAAAAGTTAACATGAACATTATAAACCCAAGACATGACATATTTTGTGGTACTAGCATTATAGTTCACTGAATTGACATCATCATATATCATTTTAGCATTGTCATTGAATTATAAAATAATCATGAACAATGCTATTACAGTTTTGTTGAATTATCAATATCGAAAACCCCATGTTAGTAGTGTCTCATGATGATTTAGCAGTTTCATTTTTGTTTTTGATAAACCTACCACTGTTGGCAATGTGTGATTTATTTGTAAATTTTGTTGCTTTTAGCATTATTGTTTAAAGTTTTAGCATTGTCATTACTCATTTTAGCATTAACATAACCCTTTATTAACAATTGGTATTTTGCCAGGGACATTATAAACCAACCAATACAAAATGTTGTTATAGTTCGTTGAATTATCATTATAATGTCAAATGTTAGCATTATCATTATCATTGTCATTATCAAATGTAAACCAAGTAACATACTAATACTTTTTAGTATAATGAGTGATATTTTTTCGGGTTTTTTTTTTGCTTGAGCAGGTCAAGGCAGTTTTGGCGCTGGTTGACCCGAGAATTAGTCCATTTTACGTAAGAACTTAGGTACACCAAGTTTTTGTCAAAATCAAATGGCTTCACACGTAGTAGTCTGAGCCATGACTCGATATTCTGATCTAACACCGGGATTCTTCCAAAAGAAATAAAGACATTATATATATATATATATATATACAGGGATTAAATTTCAAAATATTAGGTTGAGTTTGCGAAATATCATAATGATATTTTTATTTTAATTATATATGCACATTGCAGTAAGGGACTATATATGCATTAAATTTATTCGAAATGATATAAAGCTCTCCAATACTACTACCACACAGTCACACACACACACACACATATGCACATTCGAGTAAGGGACTATATATGCATTATATATATACATATATATTGTAATATCCTAAACCATTTTTTTTTCTTTTACCATTAGAGCTACATCTCCGTAATATCCTAAACCATTGATATTGAATTTTATTAGGTTTAGGTCAATTTATTTGAACAAATAGAATTAATTGTTTAGAGCCCAACTTTCCCTAGTTGTCTTGACACGAACTAATTAGTAGAAGCCCACTCAACTTTAAATTGCAGTCTTTGAACTTATTGCCCAACACCTCATAAATATAAACATTTTTCTTTTCATGATTAAGATTATTATTCATTCACCCATAAGTGGTAAGCTCTCCCCACCACATTCTTTCTCTTCATGATGATTTCCGGCGAGATGGTCGGAGATGGAGTGCCACCGAGCGCCGTTGCCGGACCGCTGTCCTCCGTCGCCAGAATTTCTATTTCTGGTCAAAAATTTCTCAAAAATGAGTATTCCACTTCTTTTTTTTTCATTTTAAATACAATGTTACAAGCTTTAAAAGGTAATAATGGCTGAAATAACCGGAAAAGAGCTCACTTTGGTCGTACATTGGTGCATTTCCGACGAGCTTTTTCGGTGGCCGGATCTAACGTGCAACTTCATCAGCTTCTTTGTCTCTTCCCTCTCTATATTTTTCTCTAAGTTATTTTATGATTTATGGAGATCTAGGGGGCAAATTCGAGCTTGAACTTGAATTAATCAAAGATTGGAAAAAATTAACAAAACTCATTTTGTTATTTGATTTCGTGTTCCTTGAGATTTTAATTGTTTAAGAAAACTATTTTATTCAGGTTTGTGTGTATGAGTCGTTGCATATCGTTGCATATGTTGAAAAATGGTGAAAGAAAAATATAGAAATGGGATTTGGTTGTGTTCAATGGTTGACGGGTTTGTGCTAGTGAAAGAAATAAAAGAATTGATTTGTATCTATTATTTTGTGTAATTGTGATATGTCTAGGCGGGCTGTAGAAGGAGGAAGACTTTTATTGGTTTGTTTCTAACCAAGTACGATAGGAAGAGAGAGATTTGTCTCATTATAAAGAGGAGAGAAAGAGAGTGATGGATTGCTTTAATTAAAATGATATGCAATTGTGGAGAGAAATGTGTGTCTTGGCATTTAAACAATGTATATAATCAAATGAGTTCGGGAATTGTGCATCGGGGGGAGAGAGATGCCGAGAGAGAAAGTGAATTTAATGGGTTCTCATTTTGAAAAACTATTTTAATGAATTAAAGAGTGCATGTGCATGTAGTACGATGATAGGTGATGAAGAGAGACGGAATATTGATTTTAAAATTTGGGTTTCAACTAAAATGATTTTGTGTTAGGTGTTATGAGTTTGAAATTAATTTTAGTAAGTGTGTTGTATGCGCGTGAGTATATGATGTTTTTATTTTTATTTCTATCTTTTAAATTTTTATTAATAAGATTTATAAAGGTGAATAAAATAATTATTGATTAAGTTTAAGAGGTATTACAATTAACTTATATATGTGTGTGTGTGTATTGGATAATTTAATTTATTCTAAGAGTTAATTCCTAAATATCTTAAATGATTGAGATTCTAATTGGGCTTTTTGGGTCAATTTATAAATCTATTCAGTTCCCGAGAGTTGTCCCTCTAAGCCAAATTTCGAGAGCTCGACCCTTATGGCTTAACTTATCTTATGTTATAGTTTCAAGGCCTAGCATGATACTGATAGGTAGATTTCTTTTATAGGTCCAAAATCAAGACCTCAACCTTAGGATCTGGAAAACACATGTAAAGCTTCGGCTAATTTAACCATAAGGTGGGTTTTGCTAACTAAAACTTATGTTTTAAAATGCTTTCGTCCATGTATGATTTACGACTATTTTCGCTCTTCGAGAATATGATTTGACCTGCATGATAAATTCAAGCATTATCAATTATATTGAAAGATAGTTATGTGATCACATAGGGTTTGTATCCACACATACTCTTATGAGCGCATTGGCTTTTGAATAAATATATTCTTAAGTGCATTGACATGAGAATGGATATTGAATTGTTCGCTTTTGAATAAATATTCTTAAGCGCATTGACAAGAGAATGAATATTGAATTGTTCGTTGTTGAATAAATATTCTTAAGCGCATGGACATGATTATAAATAATGGATTGTTGGATTTTGATATGATAAATCTTTACATGTGTTTGGACGAACACGATAAGCCTACCGAGTGTTCTCTGGCACTCAGTTCACGGTTTCTAAAATATGTTTCGGATATGAGATGATGCAGGCAACTGACGTGGACATATGAGTTCTTTAAGTTTTTTACTATTCAAAATTGTATTTTGAATGTTGAGTGTTGACTTTGGTCAATATTTTGACGTATTATGATTCCACTTAATGTTTTGAATATTTAAGAATATTCAAATCTTATACATTTTACTGTTATTTTGGACTCGTTCAAATGTTAGACTTTCAATATTGGCTAGTCGTTGAAAAATAAATTTGTGACTGGTTGTTTGAAAAGTTTTCATAAACGATGATTGGTGAATTTTATTTCTAACAAAATTATCTTAAAAATATTTTCTTTTAAAAGGTAAAATGGTTGTGAAATTATGAACTTTATTTAATATTTTGTTAGTGTCTTGAATTTTAGGAATTGGGGCATTATATGTGTGTGTGTGTGTGTCCGAATTTAGTCAAAAATATTGGCTATAAATTAAACCCAATAATACACTACTAACAATATCTACAATTTGAATTAGGAAAATTCTAAACGCGGCCCTATTTTACTCTTCACAGTCCCCACTATTTTAAAAAATATAAAAAAAACCTAAAAATCTAAAATTCAATCAAAACCCCCAAATCATATAGCCTACATCCCTAAACTCACAAAATCATAGCCTCTTCAATTTCTTTTTTTTCTTTTTATAATTGAAAGGGGCTCCCGATTTGATGTGGCCATCCAAGAATCCAAGATGAATAAATGCTGAAAAGAATGCCTGAGACTACATATTCTTGAGAGGAAGAGTCCAACTTAGTTAATTAAAGAACTGAGCTTTAGGTCCACATTTCATTGTAATTGCAAACTCCATCTCCACAATAGGAAATCTCAAATATGATTGCAATTGCAATTTCCATCTCGCCTGCAGTGGGGAAACCTCTCACCTATTAATGTGAATTCATCATATTTCCAATATTCTCATAGGAGATTAGTGGATTCTACTGATGAACCTGGAGAGAAAGTTAATTCAATAATAAATTCATTTTATCTTTCCTTGCTACCATCCAAAGTTGAGTTTTATTTAATTTAGTAGTTCAAATTCCATAAGCCTATTAAGGATATCCCCTTGCCCAAGCCAACAGATCCTCATGATCACGCCAAATCGGAAGTTAACCATAATTAGCAATTTATGTGTGTATTGTTATATTTTCCATACTCTTAGATTAATTCTAGAGCTTTCTATGTACATGTATAAATACCTTGCGTTTGTTAATAATAGATTGTAACTTCCTCTCATACAATTTGGGTTCTCTATATATGGTATCATACGCCTTTCTCTATCGAGAATTTTAAATTTTTTTTTCATATCCTCTCTTATACACGAACCTTATCCACAGTTTTTCAGCCCACCAACATCGTCTCCCATGGCCATTTCACCCACTGACCAGACGATCATCCCCACTGCCGCTTCTCCTGCTGTTTTCAACATCATGGCTAATCATCAACTCCCTATCACGCTTTCTAGTTCAAACTTTCCGCCTTGGCACACGTACATCCGCGCCTTGCTCAACGGCCTCGATCTCATCGGTTATGTCACCAGTGACACAAAGTGACCCGATGCCATCTCTGATCCAGTCGGCTTGGTAACGTGGTTTAAGCAAGATCAGCTCCTTCTAGCCACCATTCTCAGCTCCATCGCACCAGACATCTTACCACTGCTCTCCACAACCGAGACATCCACTGTCGCTTGGTCTGTTCTTCAACGAGCCTTTGCTAGCACATCTAGGGCTCATGTGATGCACTTGAAAACCTCCCTCACCAAAGCATCCATCGGATCCCGTTCAGTGGCAGAATATGTGAATCATATTAAATCTCTTGCGGATGAGCTTGGCCTCGTCGACACGATGATCTCTAACAATGACCTCACTCTCTACATTGTCAATGGCCTCGGCCCTGTCTAGTGTGAGATAACTACTGCCATTCGCACTCGCAAAAATCCCTTCAAATTTGAAGAACTGTGATCGCCTCATCAAGTTTGAGCTCTCTTTGAAGTAGGCTGAGATCGAGTCCTCCCAGCTTGTCGCTACAGCTCACGTGTCTCAGTCCTCGGCACCTCCATCTTCTCAGCAGCGCCACAACTCTGGTCATGGCAACAACAATGGTGGCCGTAGTAGGGACTGACACCGCCATTATGGAGACGGTAGAGGGAGAGGCGGACCTTGGCAGAATAATCAGTCCGCTAGTGTTATAGCCAGCTTTGCAGCTACCCCGGCCATACTGCGCTCACCTGCCGTCACCCGCCTATGAATGCTCATCTTGCTCAATTATCGGGTAACTCTCCATCACCTAATCCTAATTGGCTTATGGATACAGGTGCCTCACACAACATCACTAATGATTTGGGCAATCTATCTATTCATTCTGAGTACGATAGCACCGACAAAATTCAGACATTTAATGGATCGGGTATGCATATTTCTCACTCAGTTACTTCTTATATTCACACTCCTGGGCGCTCTTATGTATTATCTGATATTCTCCATCTCCTCATGCTACTCAAAATCTCATTTATGTTCACCAATTTACTAAGGCTAACAGAGTATCGTGTGAATTATTTCCCTATTATTTTCTTATAAAGGATCACAACACGGGGGCGCCGCTGACCCGAGGGGTTTTTAACAATGGTTCATACTCTTTGCCAATGGCCAATAAGTAGTTGCTTGCCCAAGATTGCTGCTCTTGATGTACGAACTTCTCCAAATCATTGGCATGCTCGTCTAGGCCATCCTTCCAGAAAAACTAGCAACAACATTTTATCTAGATTTAATTTACCGCTTTCTTCAAAACTTAGCACTTTGTCTGATGATTGTGTTTCTTGTAACGTGAGCAAGTCTCACAGACTTTCTTTCGGTGACTCATCTTTTATTGCATCTTGTCCTCTGGATTATTTAATGCTGATGTTTGGGGGCCTGCTGCCGTTACTGCTATTGATGGTTGCCGTTATTTTCTTCTCATTGTTGATCTTTACAGTCGTTATTATTGGGTTTATACTCTCAAGGCCAAATCACAGGTTGCTTGCATTTTTTTTTACCAATTTAGAGCTCTTGTGGAGAAACAATTTAATTTGCCAATTCGACATTTATACACTGATAATGGCGGTGAATTTATTGCCTTACAACCTTATTTGCTTCAACATGGAATTAATTGGCTCACAACTGCTCTCCATACTCCCCAGCAGAGTGGTATTTCTGAGCGGTGCAACCGTCATCTCATAGAAGTCGCTAGAACTCTTCTCTCTCATGCTTACCTGCCGTCCCGTTTTTAGGCTTTTGATGTTCAGACTGCTACCTACCTTATTAATCGGACGCCATCACCTAACACTCAGGCTGCCAGCCCATTTGAGTTATTATTTCGTCATGCTCCTAATTATTTGAAGCTCCGCTCTTTTGGATGTATCTGTTTTCCATGGTTGCGCTCGTATAATATTGGCAAACTTGAATTACCATCTCAATCGCATATTTTTATTGGGTACTCTATCAGTCATAGTGCATACCACTGTTATGACCCATCCTCTGCCGCATATGTCTCCCGGCATGTCAAGTTTTTTGAATTTACCTTTTTGAACTTCGACAAACCTCTTCTCCACACCCATGGGCCAGATAATTTTCTACACTTGGTTGATCAACCAATCTCTGTTTCGCTAACACAATCAGCTCTTGTACGACCATCGGTAGAGCCTGAACACCCTCCAATAGAGTCTGCACCAATAGCCTCTGATCCACCCGTTCATGACATGAATACACCACCACCTTCACATGATTCTTCACGTCATAGACAGCCTTATATGCCTCCTGTTCGCTCCCATAATATGCGTACATGAGCTTAGAATAATATCTTCAGGCCCTGCCGTATGCTGCTACTAAGCATCTGCTTCCATCTAACATCGAGCCAATTTCTGTCTTTCAGGCTCTCTCCTCTGCTCCTTGGCATCAAGCCATGTCCGAGTTCACTGGTCTCTAACATTATGGCACTTGGGAACTCATTCCTCCTCCTCCATATGCCAATATAGTAAGATGCAAGTGGGTTTTCAAACTCAAACACCACCAGGATGGCAACATTGATAGATACAAAGCCCGTTTGGTTGCTAAAGGATTTCATCAATGACACGGGATTGACTTTCAGGAGACCTTTAGTCCCGTCATCAAACCAGCTACTATTCGGTCTGTGTTAACTCTGGCTCTTTCTGCTAACTGACCGCTCAAACAACTTGATGTGAGCAATGCTTTTCTCCATGGCACCCTCTCCACTCCTGTCTATATGACTCAGCCGCCTGGTTTCATCAACCCAGCTCGGCGCTCCCATGTATGTCTCCTTCGTAAGTCTTTTTATGGATTGCGATAGGCTTCCTGTGAATGGTACATTGTACTTGGCTCGTGCCTCCGAAATTTTGGGTTTTCTAAATCTAAGTCCGACACATCTCTATTTGTCTTTGATGGCAAGAACATTCACATCCTTGTCTAGTCTATGTAGATGATTTGTTGGTTACTGGATCGAGTGCTTCTCATATTGCTCGCCTCCTACTACACCTCCAGTCCAGTTTCAGTGTCAAAGATCTTGGTCCTCTCTCCTATTTTCTCAGCATTGAGGTGGTAAAGTGCAATGAGGGCATGTTTCTCTCCCAGCATAAATATATGGTGGACTTACTCTGTTGACATCACATGGACGGTGCGAAGCCTCTTCGTACCCCGAGTAATCCATCATCTTCCACTCCTCTTACTCACATTGACCCCACTGAGTATCGGAGTGCTATTAGCGGTCTTCAATATCTGGCCTTCACCTGACTGGACATTTCATTCACAGTGATTTGCCTGGTACAACGCATGCCCTCACCTTCCAGAGCTGATTAGTGTGAAATCAAGTGGTTATTTCGGTATATCAAAGGCACCCTCCATCACGGCTTTCTTCTGCGGAAACTGTCCCATCTCCGATTGACAGCATATTCTGACTCGAACTTCCCCAGTGACTCTCAGGATTGCAAACCCACTTCTGCATACATCGTTTTCTTTAGTGGAAACCCCATTTCTTAGTGGTCAAGAAAACAAACCGGCGTCGCCCGATCTTTGACCGAGGCTGAGTACAGATCTCTAACCTCAGCTGCATCTAAGTTAGGTTGGATTTAACACCTATTCAAGGAATTGCGCATTCCCCTCCTAACTACACCGCAGCTGTTATGTGACAACATGGGTGCTACGCGACTTGCCCTTCATCCGATCCAATACTCTCAGATGAAGCATATCACGATCGACATACATTTTGTGCATGATCTCTCATCTAAGGGTCTCTTATCCGTTTCCTATGTCAGTACAGTAGATTAGTTGGCCGATCTGCTGACTAAACCGCTCCCTCGTGCTCGGTTTGAGTATCTACGGTCTAAAATTTCCGTTGCTGATGGAACGTCTATTTTACGGAGGCGTATTGAGGATATCCCCTTGCCCAAGCCAACTGATCCTCATGATCACGCCGAATCTAACCATAATTAGCGATTTATATGTGTACTGTTATATTTTCCATACTCTTAGATTAATTCTAGAGCTTTCAATGTACATGTATAAATAACTTACGTTTGTTAATAATAGATTGTAACTTCCTCTCATACAATTTGGGTTCTCTATATAAAGCCAACTTTTAAATGATGTTGATGAGCAATATTTAACACTGTAAAAGAGAGGGGGCTATTGTCTAGACACTATGATAGAATTTTAGATTTTGGGGGTTAAGGAATAAAAAAATCATCATATTTATTTTTATATTTTTTAAAATAGTGGGTACTGCAAAAAAAACGGGAGGGGGGGTGTGTTTAGAATTTCCCTTTGAATTAATGGGGGGTTTATATACCAACTCATTATTTTCTAAAATTCATGTGATTTTTTCATAGGCCTTTTACAGATTATTTTTGTGCTTGCAATTACAAATTCAATACAATCGAATAAAATATAGGTTGAATTTGAGTTCAGCCTTAATCTTTTATATAAAGTAAAATGTGTGCATGATATGACTGTACTTGTCGTATTTGTTTTAATAATCATACTAGCATTCCACTATTGCGATGCACGAATAAGATATGTATGATTATTATTTTATTAGTATAAATTATAAGTATGAAATAATAAAATGAAGGGTGTTTCTATATGAACTACAATAATTATTCTTCATACGACATCTTACTTTCACACTACACATTTTACTATCCACACCACACAATATATATTTTTCACCCCTTCTCTCTAATAAAATACCGTTTAATCATTATTCAAAAAATAATAAAAAATTGAAGAAAAGAATATCTAGCGTCACGTGACTCACCTCCACGCCCCTCGTCTACCTCCTTCTCTAGTGAGATGTCATTGATCCCGTCACCGGCTCCATCACCTTCGCCACACACCTCTCTATCTACTTCTTCGTCCCACTAATCTCGTCCATATAGAAGATGAAGATTCAAACTCTAAAATTAGATTTAACTTCAAACAATCCAATCCGAATTCCATCTTGAGGTTTGAAAATTGAATTCCAAACTTAAAAAAAGATGTTCAAAATCATATTTTTGAACCACTTCTATAGCTTAAGAAAAGCTTTTCAAACACTCTTCAAACCAATTTCAGATATGTAAAACCCGATTTGAGATTGACCATGCAAAGATTATCCATTTATATTTTTATTTTTTCTTGATTTTTTTGTTAATATATGGAATTTGATTTCTAATAGAAGTTGGCAGATTTGGGGGAAGCGGTAACGATGGTTGTAGCGACGACCATTGTGGAGATGGTAGTCAGAGAAGAAGAACCTTGAAGAGGAAGAACACTTTCCGTTCTATCTTCTTGCTTTTTTTTCTTTTGTATTTTTTTCAATTTTTTGTAAGGGTATATCAGTATATTTTTAATTAGTTAACTTTGAATAATTTTAATTTTGGGCATGAACAATAAATTTTATAGTGCAAATATAATCTCCCAAAAATAAAACATTTAAACTAAAATCCTTATATAAGTATATAACAACTTAATTTCAAATGACTGCGTATGAAAATGATGTGTACGGATTTCAAAGATAAGGATATAATTAAAAAAAAATTAACATGAAGTTATTTTGAAAAAAAACATGATTTTCATTGGGGAGGACACTCAACCAATTTATGATTAATTAGTAGATTTGTTATTATGCAAATTAATTGTTATCAACTTAATAGTTTAAAAATGTAACAAATAACATACAAAGAATTAAAATATTACAGTATATTCTTTTCTAACTCTAAATTTCTAGAAGTAATTGATGAAATAATTAGAGTAACATGTATACATTTCAATTGAGAAAATTTTAGAATATAGCAAAACACGTAAACATAATTATTTTTTTAGTTATAGAAACTTGCATTACTTGGTTTCCAAGATTTAATTAGTAAAATTATTAAACCATTTTTGCACTATGTAAATTAGATGTCTAAGATTTTAAATAGATATTGCAATACACGTTATTTTTCAAGTATAAATTTTAAATTGAATCATAAATAAATTTTTAATTTTCAGGATAATACTTCTAGATTTTCAGGATATAGTTAGTAAAACTATTAAACTAATTAACATGGAGAAGCAAATTGTAATATGCAGAGACACTTATATATATATATATATATGTGTGTGTGTGTGTGTGTGTAGAGAGAGAGAGAGATGTAGAGATTGACTTTAGGTATTCATAAATATTGATGTATTGGTTTTACACATAATTTATACATTAATCATTATTATATAATTATATAATGTATAATGATTAATGCATATATAATTTATAGAATATCATTAACTTGAATCGAATCTTGGATTTCATTGAATGCCATTTCCATTTTAGTGTTCCAAATCATCATCTTAGTTCTATATATTAATCAAATTAAAATATTAAAATTTCTTTCTTACTTACCGATTTTGTGCAAGACTAATATTTTTCACCTATTTGCAGATTGACTGTTAAGTACTATTGTACATGATGGACAACGCGTGGGCTAAAGAAGAATGTTTAATATTTTTCCAAGATATTTTTTGAACTAAGAAACTTTGCAATACATATATAAGAAATGACAAATTATAATTATATACCAGTTTTACCATTATAATAAAAATTCACTATGATTACAACATTCATAAAAGGTAAGACAACATAAAAATTGAATAATCATTAAACATATATACATATTATATTTCATGTATAAAATTTGAATGAGCATAAAAATCGAATAATAACTGAAAATTCATATTCCACAATTGCTTTCCATCTTCTTGAATCTTTTTATTGCTCATCACGGGAGAATGAATTAGCATCCACATATATCCAAAAAAAAGCATAAAATCATCTACTATTGTTCCAACATCTACAAATTAAATAATAAAAAAAGAAATTATCCTATCAATAAAACAAAAAAAAAGTATTAACAAACTACAACTAAAAGAACAACATTTCCAATCTCTTGAATTGAGATATTTGAATGAATAATGTAAATTTAAAACTTGTATTGCATAGTTTGTATAACATATTATTCTGGTCACTAATTAATTCATTATATTGTATCATGTATGTATTTCCAAACAAATATAATCGTAAATATACATTGAAAAATTACTTGTATTGAGCTAAGTTGAAGGCGCTTACCTTAAAGCTTTTCCATGTTGAGAAGAGTTTCACATCTCTATCTGGTGTGATAAAAAAGAAGAAAAATCTTATTAGTGATAGATAGAAATCAAACATTAATTTATTGAAACAAATAAAAATGCAATACAAAATGTAATAACATTGATATAATATATCACACATAATGTTGACATCGAAAATATATTTGAGTAGTTTGTAGGGGTCTCTACAAAATTTATATATAGACGAAAACTAACATATAATTGGGTGAAGAGAATGATAGCCTAGGAAAGAAATATTTTATTAAGAATTTAGATTTTAGGTTACGTAATTATTTTATGTAGATATGTAAACTTTCATAATTGGTTGACTATAATTACCATTTTCAGAGATATAATAGATGATATATTTTATAGTTATTAAATAAATATCCCTGATTTTCGAGTTTCATAATATAATTTACATATGCATAAATATGAGTATTTAATAAAGTAAATTTATACTTCCAGATTTTTGGATTATAAATTATAATTAATGATATAAATATAATAAAATAAAATTCCCTCATCTATTGTATATAATATTGAAATACAAAAAAATATAAACTGTCGAGAACGTCATTTACCTAGTGTAAAATATAATTCATATTAATATCATTTACCCTATACAATCTATAATATATAATTTATCATACATGAAGATATCTTGGCATACATAAATGCTCATTATCAAATTTGCGAAAATTATCGATAATGAAATATGAAAAATCTAACTAAAATCGTATAAATTTTTTATTTATGGAAATATATTAATATTTAATTATTTACATGAAAATAAATAATTTTTAATCTAAGATAACATTTTTCATTTTGAAAGTTGCAAATGGGCGGGAAAAAATCAACATTTTCTATTTCCGGATGCAGAGTCATTATTATATATTATATTGATTCCCTATATTTTGGATTGTAATTGGATTTAATATTGGTTTCATCATATTTTCAATGTAGGACAAGTCATGGAATACTTTAAGGGAAATTCTAAACACAACTACCATTTTTTATAGCTCTATTATTTTATAAAATATAAGTATTAATAAGAAAATACTTTTTTATCCCTAAGCTTCATTATTTAAAACCTAACTAAAATCAATAACCCCCAGCCACCCATGTTTCTAACTAAAAAGAAAGAAGAATCAATTTTACAGGAGGAATCTGAGCAATAGAATCGATGAGTGTATTATTAATTTATTTCAACAAATGTTAGAAATTAAACTGAAAGCGCAAGATTTTAGCTTTATACATAGCCCAAGATTTTCACTTCCGTCACCAAAAGGCTATTTATTAGATTTGGATTCATCGAATTAGATTGGTTATTTTTCTACTTTAAGAACAATTAGCATAGAGTTGAAAGAATAAATATACAAGCTATCATATAATTTTCTAACATCGGAAGCAATATATACTTTAGCTTAACTGATTCTGGAAATAATAACCCAGATAAACTAGTGAAAAAAATCATTCTTTTTTTTTCCAGCACCATTTCCTACATTCGGAAAATTTCAAAATTTAAACACAAAATTGTATGCTATTAATTGTATATTGCTACTGTATTAGATTTTATCGCCAAGTTGTTGCTGCTCATGCAAAATCAATTATTTTTTCTTGAACTTCTTTTTAATTCGATCCTTCTGTTTGTTTAAATTTATGTTTCTCTGAGGCTATCAAACATGGTGGGGCTATGATTTTTAGGTTTTATAAATAAGGGGTTAGGGGTAAAAGGGTCTTATTTTATTAATATATATAATTATAAAATAATAGGGACTGTGAAGAGAAAAACGAGGGCTGTATTTAGAATTACCCATACTTTAAATGCTAAATTTGGGGTTTAAGAAAAAGTGCCTTAGATTTTTTGAAGAGGTTCCAGATTGGGAACTAAGCATGAACATCAACCTGAACAAATTCTGTTGGGCCAAGAAAATATGTTCAAGATTTATTGAAGAAGCCCGTAAGAAGTGGAAAGAGTTTTATTTTGCGGCTATATTTTTTTATAGCCCATCTCAAATGTACTTTTATTGAGTCGATCAAACTTAGAAGAATGCCGATGAAAATCATATGTTTTCAAATCGTGTTTTATTATATGCTCCTCTAATAAATTTATTACTTTACTTTCATTTTAAAGAAACAAAATGAAAGAAAACTTATAAAAAAAAAATTAATAATGAAATAGATGATGAAACACGGTTAAATTGGATAAGAGGATTTTTTCATCCCACAAGAATGAAAAATCGTTGTCACCCTTGCTATTGCGATTTCACGACTCGTGCACGCGCGTGTTTTTGGACCCATTCCAGTTATATTTAATCTGGTTCGTATTAAGAAAGTAATTGCATAATGATCTATTTTAGACCATGATGAGTTTCTATTAATTTTGAATTGTATTATCTTTTAAAAAAAATATAAATACAACTTGAATTTTGGATTGGTACAATTCAACTATTGGATTATAACACACTAAAAAATAATCTGCAAATAAACAATTGGGTAATTCGATAACACCACATTGAAAGATATCGAGCCTATATAGCTAATTAATAAATGTTCTTGCAATTGAAGAAATTAAATGATATGATTCAACAGACTATATATTAAGTAAATTAATTTATTGAAACATCGATCGGTCGATTACATTCACGGATTAATTTATTGCCGGCCATAACGACAGAACATGATCTAGCTCCCTCTTGCATGAAAAGAGATATTGAAAAAAATGCAATTTTTGAACAAACCAGCGAATGTATCATTTGAAAATATATTATATAGATATAAAATAAATAATGATCGAGTTTAATTAAATTTTTGTTAAAAGATTTCTTTTGGTAAATATTACTACCTCTGTTTCAAAATGTTTGTTGTTTTGTTTTTTTATCTGGAATTAAGAAATAATTTTATGGACAAATATACCCATCTCTCATATATGTCATAAAATATAATTCATCTATATTTTCCTAAAAATAACAATATTTTATCTCAACATATATTTTTCTTTCTTCATATATTATAGGTAAGTTAGAATCAAGAAATCTTTTAGGATTTGAAAGGGTTAAAACTGGGAGAGAGGATGTCAAATTATATAAAACAACAAACATTTTGAAACAAAAAAAAAAACCTAAAACAACAAACATTATGAAACGGAGGTAGTAATTAATTATGTAACGTGTGTGTATAATAATTTGGAGGCGAACTTTGCCTTTATTTCTGTGTCCTTGAAGGAAGACGCTTATTTACTGTTTTCAAAATTATGGGTGTTTTTTATGTCCATACTTGCACATGTACGCATGAGCTTCACGTTTCTAACATTTTATTTTCATATTTTCTTACTTTTATTAGTCCTTTTAATTAATGTATACTTTTTTTGAAACGTGCATAATTAATATGCAAATAATAAAGAAGAAAATATTACAAGTCAAAAGCGAATTGGATTTCTTTGTATCGACGGCTGTCAAAAATGTCAGATTTAATTAAAAATTGTGAGTTGCTCGTAGCAAAATTAAAAGCTTATGACTTGCTGCTATATCTATTCTTGTTATTATCCACGAGGCAGGAGCACACTTAGAATTCATCGTATTTAGTTGAATTAAAAGCTTATGACTATTCTTCTTTGAGAAAATTCATCCTAATTAGTTGAATTCTTCGATTCTATCGTAAACAATTAATGTGTGTATATTTCAACTAATTCAATACCTAGTTACCCACAACCACCATGATTATGACATGTGAAAATTATGAGTGTTTTTTTTAAAACTTAATTAAATTAAAATAATACTACAACTACCACATGTGATAATTCTTGTGGTTGTGGATAATACCTCACGGAATAATACAGACTTTCTCATATTCTTTGTATTTCATCATTACTCTTTTTAATATGCAATTAATACACACCTGCATGGAAGTTACATGTCGTTAATTAGTTTCGTACGTGCATAATAATTATATATATAGGTGCAATGCAATCTCCCCTTCTATCCAATATTATTCAAACAAATTATATATCATCCAAACAATGCCTTCTCATGAGCTTCCAGCCCGAGAAATTCCGGGCGAGTACGGGCTCCCATTTATCGGGCCCATGAAAGATCGCCTAAGCTACTTCTACAGCCAAGGTGGCGAACTCAATTACTTCACAACCCGCATGGAGAAATACCAATCCACGGTGTTTCGATGCAACATGCCACCGGGCCCCTTCATGGCCCGAAACCCTCGTGTCGTCTGTCTTCTTGACGCTGTCAGTTTCCAGACCCTCTTCGACACTTCTAAAGTCGAAAAAAGGGACGTTCTTGACGGCACTTACATGCCGTCCACCTCCTTCACCGGCGGCTATCGGGCCTGCGCTTATTTGGACCCCTCCGAACCAAACCACGCAATTCTGAAATCCTTTTACCTTTCGTTACTCGCCAAAAAGCACCACAAATTCATCCCTTTATTCCGACAGGCCATGTCCGGGCTTCTTTCGGGCCTCGAAGATGAGCTCTCCACTCAAGGCACCTCCTACTTCAATGATCTAAGCGACAGCATGTCGTTCGAGTTCGTGTTCCGCTTGTTGTGCGACAAGAGCCCGTCGGAAACTAATCTCGGGTCCGATGGCCCGAAATCGGTTGACTTGTGGCTATTTGGTCAACTCGCGCCGTTGATGACGTTAGGGTTAAAGTTTGTTCCGACGATTCTGGAAGATCTGGTGCTGCACACGTTTCCAATCCCATATTTCCTTGTGAAATCGGACTATAACAAAATTTACGATGCATTTTACGAGTCTGCAGGTTCGATCTTGGATGAAGCAGAAAAAGCCGGTTTAAAAAGAGATGAAGCTTGCCACAATCTCGTCTTCTTAGCAGGGTTCAACGCCTACGGCGGGATGAAAAATGTGTTTCCAGCGCTAATCAAATGGGTCGGCAACGGCGGCGCAGACTTGCACCGCCGTCTCGCGGCGGAGATTAGGGCGGCGGTGAAGGAAAAAGGGGTGAGCCTCGCAGCACTGGAGAACGAAATGCCGTTGACAAAGTCAGTTGTCTATGAGGTGTTAAGAATAGAGCCGTCCGTACCATATCAGTATGGAAAAGCTAAGCAAGATTTCAAAATTGAGAACCATGAAAATTCTTTCATGATCAAGAAAGGGGAAATGTTGTTCGGGTATCAGCCCATCGCGACCAAGGATCCTAGGATTTTCGAAGATCCCGATGAATTCGTGGCGGATAGATTTGTCGGAGAAGGAGAGAAACTGTTGGATTACGTGTACTGGTCCAACGGGAGAGAAACCGATGATCCGACGGCGAAGAACAAGCAATGCCCGGCAAAGGATTTGGTGGTGATGTTGTGCAGGTTAATGCTGGTCGAGTTTTTTCTCAAATACGATACGTTTCAAGTTCAAAGTGGCAAGATTTTGTTGGGATCGTCCGTCACATTCAAATCCTTAACAAAGTCTCGTCGTGGTCCATCAATTAATTAATTATATTAAGTGCAGTTCAAGGTTGGCGACTAACGTTGTTCATTTTTACGTACAATTTTCATGTTGACAATTATGTCCATTTACGTGCACAACGATATGTATATAATTTAATTATGCATGTGTATATATACATATATACCAGTATTGTAAAATAAGTTAATTGCCTTGATCACATGATCGATTGTATTTTGCTAGTGACATTTCAAGATTCAATTTGTTGTACTTGTCATATATGTGTGTGTGTGTGTGTGTGTGTTGCATATGTAGGTATCGTCTTTTCGATCAACCCTTCAAATATTTGAAATGTGCTGGCGTTGGAGAATTAATGTGGTGGATGTGCACGATGTTGTTTTTTGACGACCTAACAGTACTAAAAAAATAAGACGTGTTATGCGTTTTTATTTGTATATTATACCAATAATTTTTCTATCTTAATTAAATTTAATAATAAGACACATTGGACGGGATTTAAACTAGTTCTGTATATAATAAAGATAGGTGAAATGGATGACAGAGCCTTTTTATAGCTATGAATCTATGTATGATATCACTACTAAAAATAAATCAGGGGCCTACAAATTCTAAAAGAGCGTTCATTACAGTCTGCAAAAGTTCCTCTGATCAAAGGGCATAATGAGATGGGCTTTTATATATGTATCTATTTAATTTTGCAAAAATGGTTATTTTTTTAAAAGGTTTTTTGACGCAATTTATCGACGGATTTAATGATGGATGATATTCCGTCGCTGAAATACAGACAAAATAATGATGGATTAAGATTTTTTTAAGGACAAATTTCTCCGTCACTAAGATAACGACGGTAGAGATGGAAAAATCCGACGTTACATGTCGTATTTTAATTTTTAAAATGACGGACTAATGACGGAATTTTTTATCGTTAGCTAAAATAAATTTTATTTTTTATTTATTTTTTAACTTTTTTTCATTTTTCATTTTTTTTTATTTTTCAATTGTTACTTAAATACGAATTTAAATTTTTTTTTTTATTTTTTATTTTTTCTGATTTATTTATTTTATTATTTTATATCATTTTTTAATATTTTACATTATTTTTCAATTAGTAATTAATTACGAATTTGAAATTAATCTTATCAATATTAGAACTTTTTATTTATTTTACATTTTCAATTTTTTTATTTTCTTTAATTTTTTAATTTACTAATTAATTATGAATTTATAATTAACTTTTTAAATATTTTATTTATTTTACTTTTTCTGATTTATTTTATAATTTTTTTAATTTTTAATATTTTTTTCTAATTTATTTTTAAAATTTTTTAGCTTTTTTTTTTATTTTGGAATTACTAACTAAATAATTTTTATCACTTTATTTTTATTTTTATAAAAATTATTAATCATAAACATATAATATTTGAGAAAAATAATTAATATATTCTAATATTAAATAATGATATAATATAATTATATTTTATAATAAACATATAATATTAAAAATTACAATAAATATTTAAATAAATTAAAAGTATATAATTATATAATTTTGAAATATAAATTCAATCAAAATAGGTTTTCTCTCTCTCTCTGTGTGTGTGTGTGTGTGTGACGTCTCAAAAATTTCATAGATTTATTTAGGAAATGAAATGGTATTAAAATTTATCCCCGCGCGTCGCCTAGTATAATAATATTAATTAATTAGTATGATATTTAAAATATTTTAAATGCTTTTAAAATAATATAATAAAATGTTTGAGCATATTATATACATTTGTGTATATTGCATTATATGTGCATGGCATATATATAACTAAATATATATATATATATATATACATGAATGTATGTATGTTTTGTAAAATATATAATATATATACATGTATGGAAATGCGTGTTATTTAGGAAATGAAATGGTAGAAAATTACATAATAATCCCAAAAGGTTGTTCGAAAATAAAAGCAACATAAACTTAGAGTATAATGCAGCGGAAAAATATAATGTTTAAAAATAATTAGAACTATAGTCTTTATTCCATCACTTCGTCTCCACCACACCACCCGAGTTTCTTTAGCCTGAAAACATAAATAGCTTTGGGGTGAGTGCTATTAACTCAATGGGAGGGTAATTCCATTATCCAAGTTATACAAATATAACAGTATTAAACAGGTATTAACATAGCATATCATGGAGCCCGTAGGCCAGCATAGCATATAACCCGTAGTTTAAACATAGTAATAGCCCGTAGGCCCATAGCAATAGCCCGAAGGCCCATATGACCCATAGGCCCACCTGCACACCATATATATAAATATAACAAGGATAAGAGTTTCGTATATTCTCCGAGAGAATCCCCACCTTAACCGTTTTCTTTGAAAAATAAAAGGCTATAAATTTATCCACGCACGCCGCCTAAAAAGATATTAATAGGTAATTAACATAATATTAAAAGAATACTAAATTATTTAAATGCTAAAAAATAGATAACATCACGTAAATAGAAAGCATATATATATACAAATTAAAGATTGGGTTGAGCTGGTCCTCGAAGAGTTAATTGAATATGTATTTGAAGAAGATGATTTGTTCGACGCATTTATGTCCGATACTTTAGGAATTTGGCGAGATTTAGTTTATGGCGAAGGATGGAGAGCTAAGAATCAAGACTCCAACAAAGACAACTTGAATGAAGTAGTGAAATCTATTAAGAGGGCGAGAAATGATTAATATGAGACATGTGGAAGAAGAAATAAATTATTATCTTTATGTTGTTATTTTGGATTAAGTTTTATTTTAGTGGATTTATTAATGAAATAGTTATCTATGTTTGGTTTTTAAGTTTTAATTCTTTGGCTAATGGACTCGATAATAGGAAGCATGGTCAACACATGCCGCAACGTTCGAGCCGATAGTGAGGAAACTCAGTCAGATGACAACTCAAGACGGTCTCCCCGTCATAGGCCAACTTTCGTTCAAGAATTAACTCAAGCATTGAGGCAAGCCATGCCAAACGCCCCTCCACCGAGAAATGAAGGTAATGCCATGGTGAAGCAGTTCCGACAAATGGCGCCGCCCAAGCTTAAAGGAAATGAAGGACCGCTTGACACTGAGGAGTGGATCTTCGAGCTTGAACGAATCTTCGAACACCTCGACTGTACGGATGCGGAGAAGGTATCATGTGTTGTTTTTCAACTGACTGAGGATGCAGGGCATTGGTGGCAAAGTATAGCTCGAGTGATGACACGAGAACGTCGCCGAAATTTAACTTGGGCCGCGTTCAAAGACTTAGTCTTAGGAAAATTCTTTCCCAGATCGTATCGGAAACAGAAGGAGCTGGAGTTGGTGAATTTGCAGCAAGGAAGCATGACTGTGCTGGAGTACGAGAGGAAATTCAACCAACTTTTCTGATATGCCCCGCACTTGGTGGATACTGAGGAGAAAAAGGCGAGTCACTTCGAGTACGGGTTACGATCAGAGATCGGGGGAATTCTAGCAGCTCAAGGAACCACTGCAACCTACTCAGCAATAGTTGAGCGAGCACAAGCAGTTGCAACCCGCCTCAATCTTGACAATCCTAGGCAATCAAGCAACTCTAGAAAGAGGCGACGTGATGAAAATATCGAAGAAAGAGACTCACAATGTGAAAGAAGAAGGAGAGCTGACGATGGAAGTCGTGGAATTTTGCAAACTAAACCTCTTTGTTTGGAATGCCGCAGACGCCATAACGGAGAATGTTTTTACGGTAAGAATATTTGTTTTCGATGCCACAAAGCTGGACATGAAGCTCTCCAATGTCCTAGAAATCAAATGAGAAACGTTGAAAGAGAAGGAAACCCAGAGAGGAGAGGAAACGTCGAAAGAGGAGGAAACGTGAGAAGAGAAGAAACTACGAAAGGAAGAGGAAACGCTCGTGCCTTTGCAATGAATTGTGAGTAGTAAGATTTCACTAAGTACCTTGCCCAGTATGCTCGCATTAAGTATTTCTAATTAGATGGCGTTTTTGGGATATTAGATGTAATAAAAAAAATACTCAAGGTGGAATAAAATTGATTTAAGGATTCAATATATAGATGGATTTACTTTATGCAAATGATGACGGATAATTATTTTTCTCACAAAGGAATAGTTCTTTAAGATTGGAGAGGAGATGTAAACAACTTGCCAAGGATATCTATAAGGGTTTAGAAATATCTTAGTAACTTAGAGTGTTGTGGATTATTCAATAGTCGATTTTGATATAGAAATGGAAATGGTGCTTTATTTA
Source organism: Perilla frutescens (assembly GCA_026008535.1). Taxonomy (NCBI): domain Eukaryota; kingdom Viridiplantae; phylum Streptophyta; class Magnoliopsida; order Lamiales; family Lamiaceae; genus Perilla; species Perilla frutescens. The sequence goes on along the minus strand of BRKX01000002.1, from coordinate 37,409,783 downwards.
AGATCGATATGCTAATGTAGTAGACTCGAGGCGTTATTTGGTTAAGATAGCAGCCAGACAAGAGTAAGATGAGTAAATTTCGAGGACGAAATTTCTTTTTAAGTGGGGTAGGATGTAACGCCCCGGAAATTTTTAAAATATTTTACGACATTTATTTATTTATAAGTATTATATTTCAGGAATGTGATTTAAATTATTATCAAATCCTATAAGTCACGCCGAGCCTATTAGTACTAAATAATTTCATGCACATTAATATTTATTTAATTTCTTTATAATTTTGGACTGGTATTTATTTTAATTAATTGTGTTGATAAGCCCAATTCGTAAAGCCCATAAGATATCTATTCTTTTGACCGACTTTGTGGAACCATGATTTCATCTCTCTCGTGAAAAATGAGAGTAAGGAAAAAGGAAAGAATTTGACTTTGCAAAGATCCCCATCAAAGTGTAGCTGATTAGTAGTGATCTGATTCACAAAAATTATGGGATTGAAATCATTCAAGTTGTTCTTCCATAAATCAAAAATCTCCCATAATCGAACCCTCAAAATTTAGTATAAAAGGGGGGCCTCTTGTTCACCACAATCATCACCAACTCAAATAAATTCTCTCCCTGGCAATCTCGAGTGGTTCTATCTTCTTATCTGGAGTTGTTTAGGTATTTTGATCTGCCTTTATACCTTTTCGTTATTTTTGAGTTTTACTTTGAAGAGTCTCTGGGAATGTTCATTTCTTGTTCTTTCCTCATTCCCAGACTGGTTTTTAACGTTGGGTCTAGAAAAATGGAGATGATTTTCTCTTTCTGACATGATTTATATATAAAATGGTTTGTCTCGATTTTGGTGAAACAAAGATGGCATAGGCTAGATGTCTTTTGTTATCCTAGGCACTAACTTTGTTTGTTATATGCAAAATATTAGTTTTCCTAGGACCCACACTTTTACACACACTGTCATGTGTGTGTGTGTGTATATATATATATATATATATATATATATATATATTCTAAGACTTTAGTTAAAAGCATACATACTCACACTCTCACACACATACACGTAAATATATACATATTTTATCATACACATTCTTAAATATTTAAATATATGCATATCATACATATATGTATTTAATCGCACCCACACATACGCAAATATATGTACACATATTCACGCATTTCCATACATGTATATATGTTATATATTTTACAAAACATACATACATTCATGTATATATATATATATATATATATATATTTAGTTATATATATGCCATGCACATATAATGCAATATACACAAATGTATATAATATGCTCAAACATTTTATTATATTATTTTAAAAGCATTTAAAATATTTTAAATATCATACTAATTAATTAACATTATTATATTAGGCGACGCGCGGGGATAAATTTTAATACCATTTCATTTCCTAAATAAATCTATGAAATTTTTGAGACGTCACAGTATTATTTCAATATTTTAACATAAATGTCTGCTAGCCTACATGGTTAGATTAACCTTCCCGCGCAATTTTGAAAATTAATCCTGGCTCGGCAGCTTGACTCGAGTTGCGGCCTGGGCTCGGCTCCTAAACGGCTTAGTTGGCTCAGTTTTTTTTAACGACCGGAAAATTCTGTATTTAATCCGCCGTTAATTTTTTATTTTTTTTATTTTCTAACGACAGAATCTGGCGATAAGTTAGCAACGGAAAAAATCTGGCGATAAGTTAGCGACGAAAAAAACATGTCGCTAATTCTGTCGTCAACGTTTTTCCGTCGTTAATTTTGTAGTTAAAATGATTAACAACGAGATTTTTAACGACGGATTGGACCCGTCATTAAAATGGTTCACTACAAAAAATTCGCGTTTTAGCGATGGATTTTTCCGTGGTTAAACATCAAATATTCGTCGTTAAATTAATTTAACGACGGATACAATCCGTCGTTAAATCTCTCGTCGTAAAATCATTTTAACGACAAATTTAACGACAAAAAAATGTTAACGACGGAATTTATCCGTCGCTAACTTATTGTCGAATTTGGTCGTGAAAAATAAAAAAATATTAAAATTAACGACGGATTAATGACGGAATTTTTCCGTCGTTAAAAAAAAAAAAAAAAAACCAGCCGGGCCGCCAAGCCTGTGGAAGCCTGAATTAATTCAGGTGAAATCTGAGCTCCACGGGCCAATGGCCTTATGCCCTAAGCCTTTAACCAAGTAGGCTAGAAGGTATTTACATTAATATACACAACTAATATATATATATACACACAAAATCAATTTTCATTGATTTTTTATTTCCAAATTAAATAATTATATAATATAAAGTCCTAAAAATTATTAAAATAAAAAATTATAAAAAAGTCATAAATTAGTAATTTAAATATAACAAAATATATAATATATTAATAATAATAAAAAAATAAAGATAATCAAATAAAATAAATAAAAATATTAAAAAAAATTCAGATTCATAATTGAAAAATAAAAAAAATTAAAAAATAATATAAAATATTAAAAAAATTAAAAAATAAAATAAATCTGAAAAATAAAATAAATAAAAAATCAAAATTTTAAAAAAATTAATTTCAAATTCGTAAATTAAGTATTAATTGGGAAATTAAAAATTAAAAAAAAAATAAAAATAAAAAAATGAAAAAAATTGAAAAAATAAAATAAAAATTAAAAAAAATTAATGACGGAATTATTCCGTCGTTAGTCCGTCGTTAAAATTTAAAAAAATATTAAAAAAAATTAAAAATTAAAAAAATTAATTTCTAAACGGAGTGACGGAAAAATCCGCCGTTAGTCCGTCGTTATATTAAAAAAATAAAATTAAAAATATTAAATTCAATGTTTAACGATGGATTTTTTCCGTCGTTACGTTAAAGACGGAAAAATTCGTCGTTAAACGTCTCAATCGCAATCCGTCGTTAATTTGCCGTTAATCTAGCGACGGATTTTATTCCGTCATTAAATCTGTCGTAAAATCGCGTTTTTTTTGTAGTGATTTAACAACGGATTTTTGATATTACTGATAGAAAAATTCGTCACTAAAACGTGATTTTTATAATGGTATAAATTTAAACAAATATATATCGAATCTGATATTACTTTTGACTTGTAAGGCCTTGGGTGAGAATACTGGTCAGTGTGATAATTAAATCTCTTTGCGTATATTATAACTTGCAAAGAAAATAGTAAAAAAAAGTAGTACTATGGCAGTCTATTGGAAAAACCATAATAAAAGTTGAACAAAAAAGATTTGTATTATTAAACAATATATACAAATTTCAACTACCCAAGGGAGATATTGATGTAAGGACCAGGACCACATGATTGGAAGGCTCGTAGTAATCAATATGACAGCACAACAGATTACTAATAACTACTTGATATTAATTAAATAACAAATTCTAAATAAATAAAAAGAATCAATATTGTTGATCGTGATTGGGTGATTGTTTCCGTATAATTCAAATATCCAAATATGTATAATAATCTTAAAATAGGTGTTTTACGGAAAAGGGTTAAACATGATCCTTACCTATATGGTGGGGTCTTAATTAGTGATTTAATTATAGAGTAATAAGAGTATATATATATATATATATATATATATATATATATATAGACCACTGAACTTTCAAAAACTGGCTTCAATTATGACTCTCCCTTAGTTCCTCCAACTAGCGATAATAGATCATTAACTCTACGTTTTAAGTTTTTATTTAAATATGTCATTATTTTTTAATATTATTAACTATTTTGATTATAGAAATTTAAAAATTGTAAAAAATGACAAGAAGCGTGCATGAATCTACTAAAATAACTTTATTATTATTTTTATTGAAATCTATTTTATACGAACCTACCAAAAAAAATTATTAAAAATAAAAATATTAGAGATGGGTTTTCCCATACTGTAATTAATTACATGACATTAAGATTCGAGAGAGAACATGAAATTTGAATCACGTGTGGAGATGGGCCAAATTTGTTTGTTTGTTGGGAAAATGGTGAATTAGAGCCTAAACTATATGATAAAGTTGAAGTAGGGCCTTATTTTAATTTGAGGTGCAAATAGAACATGAAACCTGCAAAATGAGCTAAAGGCTAAAGGAGGACCCTTCAATATTAGCCATCTCCTCCAACTTCCACGTCTCCGATCGATCATCGAAGTCGGGACATTCCAACTGTGTTTCAGGCGTAGCTCAGAAACATAGCAAATTTAAAAGAGCTGTTTTATTCTTCATAAATTTTAATTTGAAGAGCAGATATATATATATATATATATATATATATATATATATATATGAATTTTAGACTTAAGGAAATAAAAGCCTACAACAACGTTCTCAGATGCACCACATGCATGACTTCAGAGAGAATCTCAATGAAAGTTTCAATAAATTGAGATCTTCAAAGGTATTTGCAATTTATTTAAAACAGAAGAATATATGCTCCATTTCTGTTTCATCTATTTATCTTCCAAACGGCTAGGTTAAACGATGTGTGGGATGTTAGTTTTACAGGTAATGGAGGCCCTCATTCATCTATTTTTGAGACTTCGAGGGATCTATTTGGACCTAAAATTAAAAGGCAAAAACTCCTGTGCATAAGGTGCATGAGTCGGCCCATCAGACGGACCCGCTCTGACCCGGGCCGACCCGCATTTGACCCGCGCAAAAAAAAAATAATTCGTCACCCATAGTACCAATTCGAACACTAAATAGTACCAATTCGTGTTTTTTAGGGTTTTTTTTTTGTTTTTTTTTTTGTGTTTTTTAGAGGTATTTTTAGGGGGTTTATTTTATGTTTTTGGAGGTATTTTTAGGGGTTTATTTTGTATTTCTTAGGGTTTTTTGGGAGGTGTTTTTAGGATTTATTTTGTGTTTTTTATAATTTATTTGGGGGGATTTTTTAGGGATTTATATGTGTTTTTTTTAAGAAAAAATAAAAAGAAAAACAGAAAAAAGAAAAAGAAAAACAAAAAAAAGGCAAAAGAAAACGAAACAGAAAAGGAAAAAAAAAAAGCGGGCGCGTGTCGTACACGCGCCGCGCGTGGGTCAGCCTGAGTGCACGTGGGTCACACCTGACTCGGTCGCATGGGGGAGGCTCCTGTATAGGAGACCTCCCCAATTTAAAATAGGATCCTACTTGAACTTTACTATATAGTTTAGAGTCCTACCTCATCCTTTTTCCTTTGTTTGTTTGTTTATTTTTTGAGCAAACAAGTTTGTTTGTTTTTTTATCTTATGCCATGAAGCATTAGACCATTAACTCTTGCATCATTCAAGAAAACATATATTGAGCTAAATACATCAAAAAAAATATTATAAATATATATATATATATTTCCGTCTCATTCATATAGGGGTTTTTTATTTTTTTGAGAAAGTTTTGGGTGATAACTTCAGGTCCACTACGACTTATAAGTTATAACTCTTAAAATGGCAAACAAATGAGCTAACAATGTGCAATTGGCGATGTTATAATCACTCTTGAATCGATTGGAGTTAATGACAATTATTCAGGAATTAACTAATATTTTTTGTCCAGCATTTTTCCCCATTGGAGCTAATCGTGAATACCGATATATGTAAATGTAATTAAATACTGTTTTATTATATACTTTTGTTCCTCTATAGCTCATATTATTTAAAAATCGTAATAAAATAAAATAAAGCCGCCTAACGAATAGTATCGCCCTCCTTCACCAAAAAGAAAAGAAGCCAAAAAAAAAAAAAACTAAAGGAAAAAAAAACAAAAGAGGAGAATTAGATTGGTACGTAATATTCTTCCAACATGTTTTTCATCATATTTTTTCCTTTTCTTTTAGCTAGCGCTTTCAAATCGGTTCAGCACTGCGCAGGCTGTCTATTATAGTTAGTTCTTTTTTTTTTTTTTTTTTACTAAAAAGAGGTATCAGTTAGTGTTACTACATATGCTTAGTTTTTCTGAAAATTTATTGTATATAATTAATAATTTGACTAAGACGTGTATTTGGATTAACTAGAATGACTCCCGTGCATGATAAAATTTGTATAGTTACTTTTTATTTTGCTTGAAGTTATAAATATAAAATAATTATAATGTACTATGTAGTTGAAGAGCATAATTAAATAATATCTATTAAAGAGGATAAAAAATGAAATATTAAAAAAAAAAGTTAATCTCTTTGTTTTCTTAAATTTATAGTTTGCTCATACAAAATAATATTTATCGTTTCTTCGATGTGGGATAATTTATTGAAAAAATATTTATTTAATTATTTAAAATATATTTCAAATTGCAAACTCAAATACATTTAAATTTTTAAAAAATTCAATATATTTAATTGATTTTTTTGTATATTTATGTATATTTAATTATTGAAATATTATTTAAATATATATAATAATAAATTGATATATATTTAAATTAAAAATAAATAAATACAAAAAATAAACATATCTAATTAAAAAAAACTAATATAATTTTAAACTCAAAATAACAATATAAATAGAACAAACGAAAAAAGACGATTGCTCTTAATTTTAAAAACTACTCCCTCTATTTCTAAATAAGTGTCATTCTAACATTTTAATTTTGTTTCAAAATAGTGTTATTCTATAAATTCGAGACAAAAAAAATCACATTTTTCACACATTATGCCCTCATTTAATGAATTTAAAAAAATATATATTTGACGCATTTAATATATTCACACAAGGTATATTAGATAATTTAATTAATTTATTAATTTGTGTGCATTCATCCAAAATGACATTTATATAGAAACAGAGAGAGTAGTAAATATTAAAATAAATAGGAGTAATTTCATTGAATCCATACCCATATTGTGCAAGAATAATAACTACAACATATTTATCCAAATTTCTCATTACATTCAAAACCTCTAGCATCATGTGAAATTGTATTAGAAATTAGTTTTTTTAAAAAAAAACTATTAGCAAATATGTATTCTTTTAAGCTTGAGTTTACAATATTAATTTCATCATCTATTTGATAATACTACAATAACACAAACTAATTCATATAAAAAAAAACAATGCATAATGCATAATTAAGCAATCAATAGGTTTGTGAATTTTATTGGATAGATATCAATAGAAATAATATATAGATGTCCAACTAATAATTTTGCAATTTAGTGTTAAATCAAAATATAATTGGACCAATATTAATATGAATATTTCTACATAATTATAAAATAATTGTTCAATAATGACAATTTTAAAAAATAACATTAAACTGTAGTTCATCATAAAGAAAAATAGGTATCCGACAAATTTACACATATATCTCATTACATGGTTAATTGCTTTAAAAATCATGAATTTTGAACTTAGTTGTAAATTTAATATAAACTTTAAAAGTAGGCATGCAATTAGAACACAAACTTTGAATTTGTGTGTCATCCAACATCCCTAAATTTTTATAAAATAAATTGATCCCCAATCCAACATACAATTGCTCGTTTCTTTGAACCCGTCATGAATCGACCATCAATTTTTGAAAATAATATCAAAGTGACCATAATTATATATTAGATTGAAGGTGAATTTGTTTTATAAAAAAATGGGGATGTTGAATAATATATATATATATATATATATTCAAAGTTGTATTTTAATTAACCCATCATTATATCAGCAAAATTAAGTCCCACAACCATCCCAATAACAAAAAATGGATAAAAATATTTATGGATGAAAAATGGATAAACAATCAACAATACTAAACTTGGATTTAATTAAGATTTGATTATAGAACCCCAAGTATTTATAGGCATAAACAATCCATTTAAAAGGACATGTTTTATGGATTAATTCTTTAAAATTGTAGTAATAAATTATCATTAACTCACGTAAAAATAATTATGAAAAATAGACGTTATAGCATTAATTTCATTAAATATTATCTTAAATTATAGTATTAGAAATTGACAAAAATACTCATATAAATGGGAGGGAAAAGAGTTATGTGTTATAATATATATATATATATATATATATATATATAGATGGTGGGATAAACTGCCATTCCAATTTTGTATTTCATCTTGTATTTTAATCATTTGATTCATGTCATGTGTATTTAAAAAATTGAATAATTACACATTAAAAACAGTTATATCAAATACAAATGACATGAAATTAATAGTTGAAATATAAGGTGAAACACATGTAGAATTGGAATAGAGAGGATCTCGTGTGAGGATAAACATGCCAACCCCAAAAATCTTATCTCAAGTAATTGAAATCTTGATAGCAATAATATATAAGAACAAATAATAATCGGATTCAACTTCCCACGCACACATGGTGTTGTATTAATTAATAAAAACGCCGATTGATGCTACCCCAGCAATTCATCCTGCTCAATTATTTTTTCAGTTCTAATTTTTTTTATTAATTAATTGATCATTAGAGTTGAATATTTCACAATTAATTGTTATATTTTAATAATTATTATTATTTAAGTAATAATACTACTATATTTGAACGCGGAAAGAGGAGAGAAGATTCGTTGTCGTTCAAATATTGACGATTTGATTACCAATCACTTGAACAGGGTGGAAGCATATTATTGAATTTGATGCAATATACTCCCTCCGTCCTATTTATATAATCCCTATTACTATTTTGAGGTGTTCCAATCATATAGTCCCATAACTATAAATTGTATTAATTATCATGGTAATATACAAATATACTATTGCTATGTATTGGAAATTAAAACTCAACCACTTAAATTTTTTAGAGTCATTAATTTTAAGTAAGGGTAATAATGGAAGTTAAGCTTTAATATCTTGTTTTCATAAATATTTTTAATCTACGTGCGAGGATAAAGTGGACTATATAAATGGGACGGAGGGAGTATATAGTAGATACAATGAAGAGATATATATGACATTCACTGATTCACACACCCGCACACGATACATGAATGTAGTAGCTAGCTAGCTAGCTTGGTTGCAAGTTTGCAAGAATATATAATTAAGTACAAATATATATGGATATTGGCTTCCAATTAATTTTGAAGTAATTAAATATAAAACAAAATAAAGAATTAATCATTAATTACCGTTACCGGGAGTGTATTTGGTTAAGGACTTGAACGTGACAGACGACCCCAACAAAATCTTGGCAGTTTGAACTTGAAACGTATCATATTTGAGAAAAAATTCAACCAGCATCAACCTGCACAACACCACCACCAAATCTTTACCGGGGCATTGCTTGTTCTCCGCCGTGGGAACGTCGGTTTCTCTCCCGTTGGACCAGTACACGTAATCTAACAGTTTCTCTCCTTCTCCGACAAATCTATCGGCCACGAATTCATCGGGATCCTCGAAAATCCTAGGATCCTTGGTCGCAATGGGCTGATACCCGAACAGCATTTCCCCTTTCTTGATCATGAAAGAATTTTCGTGGTTCTGAATTTTGAAATCTTGCTTAGCTTTCCCGTACTGGTACGGCACGGGAGGCTCAATTCTCAGAACCTCGTACACCGCCGATTTCGTCAGCGGCATCTCGTTCAGCGCGGCGAGGGTCACCCCTTTTTCCTTCACCGCCGCCCTGATCTCCGCCGCGAGACGGCGGTGCAGCTCCTCGCCGCCGGTGCCTACCCATTTGAGCATGGCTGGGAACACGTTTTTCATCCCACCGTAAGCGTTAAACCCTGCTAGAAACACGAGATTGTGGCAAGCTTCATCCCTTTTTAACCCGAGTTTTTCCGCTTCATCTAGAAGATTCCCTGCAGAGTTTTCAAAAGCTTCGTAGAGTTTGTTGTAGTCGGATTTGACAAGAAAGAATGGAATTCGGAAATTGTGAAGGAAGAAATCTTCTACGAAGCCGGGGACGTATTTTATGCCTAAGGTCATCAATGGAGCGAGCTGACCGAAGAGCCACAAGTCGAACGATTTCGGGCCGAGACTGGTTTCGGACGGGCTCTTGCCGCACAGCAAGCGGAAAACGAACTCGAACGACATGCTGTCGCTTAAATCGTTGAAGTAGGAGCTGCCTTTGTTGGAGACCTCATCTTCCAGGCCCGAAAAAAGCCCGGACATCCCCTGCCGGAATAATGGGATGAAGTGATCGTGCTTCTTGGCGAGAAGAGAGAGGTAAAAGCCTTTCAGAATTGCGTGTTTGGGTTCCGACGGGTCGAGATAGGCACAGGTCCGGTAGCCGCCGGTGAAGGAGGTTGACGGCATGTAAGTGCCGTCAAGAACGTCCTTCTTCTCGACTTTGGAGGTGTCGAAGAGGGTCTGGAAGCTGACGGCGTCAACAAGGCAGACGACACGAGGGTTTCGGGCCATGAAGGGGCCCGGTGGCATGTTGCATCGGAAAACTGTGGATTGGAATTTCTTGATGCGGGCTGTGAAGTAATTGACCTCGCCTTGGCTGTAGAAGTAGCTGAGGCGATCTGATATCGGCCCGAAAAATGGGATTCCAAAGTCGCCGGGGATTTCTCGGGCCGGAAGGTCGTCTTGTTTAGAGGAAGACATTGTTAATTAATTTGATTTGAGAGAAGAAAAGAGAAGACAATATACATCCCAACAAGGAAGCAGCGTAGCAAATATATAGTGAAGGCGCAGCCAAAAATGTGGTATTTTTATGTAAATATTTTAAGGTATACTAAATAAATGAAATTCAAACTTGGTCATGTTTGTACATTTGAACTATTTATAATTATGAAAAATTATATATATACAAAAATTTACGTTAGGCTGTCTAATGATTAAAAATTCATTTAACGGGTCAAGATTCAAATTTAACTAGTGATCCTATTCAATTACATATTTATAATTTAATTGGTGATCTCCACTTAAATTATTGTTGCATATACAATTTATGGTTACTTATATGGCACTATTAAGTCATTACATTTTTTTTTTTGGAAAACGATTATGTTGATCTTGTTATTAAAAGGTACATGATATATGCTCATAATAAAAACTTGGGATTTTTTTTAAGTCAAATTAGAAACTTAGAATCCCTCTAGGTCTAGTTGGTCAAAAGGTACAGTTGAGCTTTCCAATGCATTAATACGATGATGGGTAAATTACAATAATTTCTCTTTGCACTATAAAATAAATTAATTAAAAAATAATTAATTGAAAAATTACATAACTACCCTTATTAAATAAAATATTAATTAAATTTAAAAAAGAAAAAAAAAAACTATCGGTTTCTCCCAAGTCAGTCGTGGTCCCCGTATCTTCACCATCTCTAGCCTCTAACCTTCACCTTCTGCAACCCAACCACCCCACCGCCTGCCCTTCTTTCTGTCATCTTCTCTGGCGCCTGGCCGCCGTTGAGATAATTTTGTTGATTTCATTGAGATCCATGTTGTAGCACAAGGAGATGGGTGTGTTCGAATTAAAGTTCTCAAAATTTAGTCTTCTTTTCGAAAAACTATGTTCGAACTCGAGCAGCCATGGTCCAAAAATGGAGTTTGAACCAAACCTTCGAAAAACAAAGTTCGAACCATAATAGTAATGGTCGAAAACACAATTTCAAACCTCATCCCCATTTTCAAAAATGATTTTTCGAACCTCATTTTATGGAACAAATTATAACTTATGAGAATTGATTTTTGCAAATTCAAATCTCTGTATGGAGCAGTAGATTCGACATGGTGGTTGATCTTTTGTGGTGGTGGTTGGCGGCTGGAGAGTTTGCAAATCTGCAGAGAAAGGAACGGTGGTGGCTGGCGGCTAGAGTGCCAACAAATGGAGAAGGCAAAAGAAAGACGAAGGGTCTCTTTCTTTTTTTAAAAAATTATTTTTAGTTTTTTTTTTTAATTTCTGGTGTAAAGAGAAATTTATGTGGTGTAAAAAAGTAATTTTAAGGCCATTTAAGTAAATTTAAAATTATTTTATTGTTATTTTTATTCATTTGTGATGCAAAGAGTAATTCTTGTAGTGCAAATAACATCTTCATAATATGATTTGTTCATATATAACTTATATCATAAATAATGACCCCAAATTTATCTCGTTACAAAAAAAGAATGCAATATCTGATAATGACTCGACTGGATTTCATTTTTACCAGATATAATATATGAACGTACAGTGCCGATTTAAAATATATAGTTGATGAAATCGAAGATGCATTTCATGATATATATATAAACTGATACTAAATCATTATCCTCGTTTGTGTTTTTTATATCCTAGCTAGGTGAAGTGATCGGATAATGATAAGCTAGCCTGACAGCGAATAGACTTTAATTTGGACATTATTTTATTTTTTCAATAGTTGAATTAATCAAACCAATTCACAGCGTACAATTCTTTGGAATTTGTTGCACTCCTTAATCCATATTCTTTCTTATATTTTATTGCATATTATATATGTTTAAAATTATGTATTACCATACGTTACGTTAAGCGAATTGAATAAAATATCATAAGATTGAAACTTGAAACAGGAGGCCTTACCTTAATTAATTAATGTAAGGGCCAAGCAATTTGAAGGCATTCATTTAATAACATTTTCTTTTTGCAACAAAATTGAATTCAAGTTAGAAACATCATATATATATATATATATATATATATATAGTTAAATGATATTTAATGAGAAAGAGTTATATATTGGCAATCTTTTTCAATTAAGGCACACAACTTATTTAATTTAATGCCACGCTAAACCATGTTCTCATTTATTTATGCATAAAAAAATAGTACATGATATCATCATAATTCATATACCATGAGTTGGTCAAAATCTTTCTAATAAAGTAAATTATGGTTGACAAGTGACAACACAGCACCTACATTGTATTATTTGGATACTGTCCATGTATTTTTTATTTTTATTTTTATTTTTATTTTGCCATTGTAGTTTTTATTTATAAAAATGAGGCTGTGTATGCTAGTTGCTCCAAAATCACAAATTTTGGTATATTTAGCAATTATAACAGAAGTTTAATTTATAGCAATTAAAATACATTACAGCTTTAAAAAAAATTGTCAAGAAATTGACCAAATTTCTAGTAAAATACACCATCATGTGTCTGATGAACTTGACAGCTGATGATTCCGTTTTATCGTGATGAACTTCATTAGCTAAATTGACATGTTGGATTCATGCATATGCCGGAAATTTGATAAGTATTTTTGATCGAAAAAAATGGAAAGATCGCGTTAGTTTCATAACCGTACAAAGTTTAAAACTATTGAAGTAATTAAATTAACCCTTATATATACTTTATTCCTTGATTTTATTTCAAGCATCAATTCCACAACTTGTGATCGGACCTTTAATTTTCATTTTTTGATTTTCTCTCAAAAAGAGAAAACAATTTTTTGAAGGGACAATTTTTGCAAGTTCTCATGCAAAGCTTAGCAAATTAATTAAAGAATATGAAAATACTCATTGCGTGAGATCTGACGTGAAACGCAAGTACTTTTCTTATATTTTATTTCCATGTATTTCGCGGCATAGACACTTTAATTTACACTTAATTTTAAGGAAATTGTAGTTATTCCGTTGAACTAGTCAACAAATTAAGTACAACTCTGACGACCTAAACCCTTGATTTACTTTTCCTACTTGAATTAATTACAAACCTTTTCACAATCAAATCAAAGACATCTCCTCTTAATCACATATATATATATATATATAGTAAAATAAAAATATGGGGACATGTTAAATCAATTCATCCTTCTAAGTCAATTTGGGGGATGTATAGTATAACACACACACACACCAGCCACTATATTTCGAAAAATTAATTACTTTACTATATATAATATAAACCAATCACTATCTTTCCAAAATTTATAATCAATATATCACCACGACCTCTTACTTTTGTGAATGTTTGATGAGCCTTTCTCATCTATACATACGTACATCCCGTAACAGGATTATAATTTTTTTATCTTTTTAATTAAAAAATATTAAAAGATATTTGCCTGAGTTCTTGAAAGAATTAAAATAAAATGATTAATTAATTTAACCATCTTAAGTAAGAAAAAAAAAGAAGAAGCAAAATTGGTTGAACTCAATCACAACAAATCTTTCACACTCATTTCTTCTTCATCTGGACTCGAAATTAATTAAAGTGTTTGACCTTTATTTACGTTTTAAAATCTAAGCAAATTATCTCAAAATTGAATTCTCGTAAATTTTAATTTGGACAAAATTGGAAGAGAACTCTAGCTTGAATGTAGATATGCAGTTGGACCATTAATTCCCAGACCAGGAACATAACATTATACCCTGTATATATTGGGCAGGTCTGAAAATTATAAATACTATACGTATTTGATAATTAATTAATTAGATTCGAACCCATAACATTAAAATTTTATCCAAAATCAAATTAAGTAGCATCAATAAAAGGAAATTGTGGTCGATCGTGGCTTTTTTTAAATAAAAAAAAATGTTATCGCGCGTGTTCAATTAATTAATATAATGAGATTTTGAGCAAGTATATAAAAATGGAAGTGATAAGTGATAACACATGATTTACAGCGAAAGGAAAACTCACAAACACATGCCTGCTGCGTGCATATATTTTGTCATATGATAAATGAAATAACTTTATCGATGTTTGCTAATTTTATATATGCACAAAAAGGAAAATGACTGATTGCACATTTGCACCTAACACACGGCGCTGCGCGCAGCCTCGTTTTAATTGTTTTTGACTAGTGGTTGGCGGAAGATATCAAGTGCTCATGTCATTTTAATTTCTAATATTTTTGTGAGGTCGGGAAGAGAGAAGAAAATCAATTTAACATCCCTAATTATATTCAAGCATATATCTTTAGCTGGGGTTATAATGTTACATATATATTAACGATAGACGACGATACTTTATTAATTTAATTTTATGCTGGCCGATCGGAGGATGATTAATGCACATGCACCTAACACGCCTCGTTTTATTGTTTTTCACTTGTCGGAATTGAAGAATTGTACTGCTCAATTCTAGTCCTACCTACTAATTACTATAAGCTAGCTAGTTTCATTTTTGTAGATATTGATTAATTTGTATCGTGTCGTTATCGTACCATGTCAAATCAGTACGAAAAAATTATGTATTTGAATTCCCGTTTATATATTGATAAGATTTTATGATCTCATTAATCATCTAGTTGTATCGCGCGTGTAGTCGTAGATGCCGGCCATAAGGCATTCTAGCTAGAAGAAAGGCACCTCGCACGAAATTAAATTAAAAAGCTTCTAAAATAATTAACATGATCATCACTGTACTATACGTGTTGTCAAGTGTGATGTTGCTTTGTAAATCATAGTGAAGCGCGGTGTCACGCCATGGCTAAGTATTAAAGCAATCTCTTTTGAAGAAATTGCTCTCCATCGCCATGCTTTTCACACCCAAATTGCACAAAAAATCTTCTTCTTTTGTTACTTGTTTGGTGCAACTGTGTTTTTAATTGCCGCTCATCGATAAATTGAATGAGCGCTACCACAAATAAAATATCATAATCTAATGGTATTCATCATCTCTATGAGGGGAGTGACGTACCCAAGTTTGATATTCCAAGCATAAAGAGATGGGTTTTAAAATACATGTAACAACAATCCAATAGTTGAAATCGAATTTGAAAAGAGATCTCTCCTCATCTCATAAGATGTGGCCTATTTGCTCGATCTCCTTTTAGTAATCAATATAAGAGATCTTTAAGGGGAAAATAATACTTTTGGTACTTTACGTTTAATCTCATAAAATAAACGAAGAAGTTGAATGAGACATCATCAGCTTATGAACATGCACCACCAATAATTTGCCGCGGTTGGGAGGAACATCGATATCTTACATAGGTGAATTCACCCGAGACACATCCGGCTCCTCCAAACTTTGCCCAATCCTTGCCGGAATTTGACCAACCAAATCACGGCCAAACAACTCTAACTCTATAAAAAAAATGTAAAAAAAAAATTAAGAATGTGTAAAAATGATTCAAACTACCTTTGCATAGTGTTTCACAATAAAAACATGTTATTCCAAGTAACTTTGACCAAAAGTAATATAATATGTATTGTTAGGGTACTATTTCGGCTGATACAATACCAAACGAGATCCTCTAGTTCAAGGTTTGTGTGTACCAAGTACCAACTGAGTGCATACATCAAAATTACATAGTTTTAATAATGTTTTTCATAAAAATAAAACTCAGTATATTATAACTAATCCTAATTAATATTTATTATCAAAAATTAAAATTTTTAAAAATTATACTCCGTTTGGAATAGTCAACCCTAAAAATTAATTATATTAACTAAAAAAATGAAAATTAGACCGTACCCTAATTGGGTAGAATAAACTGTAAATAATAATGTAAAATTATACAAAACCAAAAGAAATTAAAATTAAATAAATAATTAAAAAATCTAATAATTTTAATATTTAATATATAGTTGATACACACAATTTTAAATTAAAGAATTTCATGTGATATAATACAATACGTAAGGTACCAAATCGAAAGGAGATCAATTGTTGGATACCAAAAATCTTATACATAGTTTGGTGAATGGGAATACGGGCCTATTGCCTCTAGTAGTCTTATTATATATCATACTACCATTTTGTACAATGACGGTGGCCCAAATAAGAATATAAAAAGGGGTAATTCTATTCACAACTCCTATTTTTCTCTTCACAACTCCCAAAATTAATTAAATTAAAATTATTATTTTATTAGACATTATTACCCTTAATGACTCACCACTTCAAAATCTAACAATACATAATAAAACCTCCAATTAAAATACAACCCCCACCTCCTCCATTAAAAATTAACTTAACATGCGATCAACATACTTATCCATCGTTGATTTTCATTGTTAAAATTAATTTGTAGAACATGAAAAATATTTATGTTTTCACATAATAATAAATTTCTTTCATATATAGAATAGATGGAAGTATTTAACAATTCAAATAGATTAGAAATTCATGGAAAACTCAAAACAAAAAATTTGCAGCAAGCTCGTCGTCAATTAAATTTTTGCAGAAAGCTTTTGAAATCATTTTGAAGTATTGTTAGACGAGCATTTCATAATATTTATGTTTATCCTATGACTAAACAATTATTTATTTTTCAAAATTTTGTTAAATAATTGGGTAAGATTGATGGAATCATAATGTCCACAAAATTGATATGTAAATCACAATTTAATTAATTAGTTCACACCTCTTTTTATTTTGTTACGAAAACAGAGAACAAGGCTATGAATTAATGTAGAGGTTACGGTTTTTTTAAAAGGAAATAGACTATTTGATTTTAAGTGATTAGGTTAAAGGGTAAAAAAGTCTATGTAGTTAATATTTATATTTTTTAAAATTATAGGGGTTTTTGGGAGAAAAATGGGGGTTGTGTATAGAATCACCCTATAAAAAGTAATGTTCAGAAAATGGCCCAATTTTGGAAAATTCGATCGCGTCCGACTGGACATTGTGTTAATATTTATATTTTTAAATTATTTTTTGGAGGACATATCTTACTCCTTAAGTAGATATTAATTGTGCTGGTCTCGATTTTTTCACCTTATGCTGAGTTAATGTAATGTTGTGTTTTTTCTACACGATATATAATTATGTTGGTCTCTATTTTTTCCTCTTCTGCCATGTAAACGATGACGTTATGTTTTTTTTCCACACAATATCATTTGAAAAAAAAAACACACTAGTATCATTTACATGGCATGAAGCGAAAAAATCAGGACACGTAATTAACATCTACTAATATCATCATATATGTCTCCAGAAAACAATTAAAATAAAAAATTCAGACATGGTGCCCGTCGAGTGGCATCGAATTTTTCAAGAAATGGACTAGTTAAAATAGTGAGAAGCCTGCATCATCATCATCATCATCATCATAATTCAGACATGGTGCCCGTCAAGTGGCATCGAATTTTTCAAGAAATGGACTAGTTAAAATAGTGAGAAGCCTTTATCATCATCATCATCATCATCATCATCAAACTAATACAGAGTCCCAAACTTTTGTCTATGGCTAGTGAAACCAATTCCAAATGTGTGCGTCAAAAGTTAATTGAATTGTGTGTTGCAGAATGGAATTTTATTACGTTTGTAATTTTGTTGAAGCTGTTGAAAAATAAGATTTTCATTAATATTTTATTCCATCAATACAATTTGTATATATGTTTGAACTGTGAAATTCTTACCCACACTTGCATGTACACACTACACCCATCAGCGTGGGTAAGATTTCTTCATTTGGATTGTATATTATATAAAGTAGTACAATTGTATATAAAATAGAATGTTATTTTATAAGAGAAAACCCAAATGCCAATGCAATAATCGTTACATAAGGGATTTTTTTTTCTTTTTATTTTGATTTTGGAGAATGATTGAAGGGATACATAAAAATAAAATGATAAAGACAAATACTTCCATGCACCTGTTGTAAATAGTGCTATTTAAGACGGGTCCGGTCAACCCATGCTTTGACCAGGTCTTCGCGGTCAAACCCGCCCTTTGACCAAGTTTTTCTAGGGTATTTTTGGTGTTTTTTAGAGTTTTTTAGGGGGTTTTTTAGGGGTTTATTTTGTGTTTTTTAGGGTTTTTTGGGGGGGTTTTTAGGGGCTTATGTTGTTTTTTTAGGGTTTTTTGGGGGTTTTTTAGGGGCTTATTTTATGTTTTTTAGGGTTTTTTTGGGATGAAATCGAATAAAAAAATGAAAAAAAAGTAAAAAAAACTACCAGAAAAAAAAAAAAACGGGGCGTGGGCCCCACGCGCCGTCTGAAATAGTGCTAAATGCGACCTGCTGCAGGGAATACCAACTCAGTGATAAATTATTTGGACATGACTTTATCTAAATAAATAGGACTGTAGAATGCTTGTGTATGCTTTAACGTACACCATCCATCTATTATCCATACTCGATCTTATTTTCTGCTCACCATACAACCGCCATTTATTATTCGGACTGAAATTGTCTATAAACAACATAATGATGTTATATTTAATATTATACTGTTTAGATTATTGTTATATGTTCATATACACAATTGGAGCATACTTTCATCACATATGCTACATCATTTCTTTACGTATCTATAAATTTGGAATGTTCTCTTTAAACATAAAAACAATACATCTTAACATGTAACGTTTACCCTTATTAATTAACGTGGGAGGATGTCACTTTGTAATTCACTTAGCTAGTGGCTATCACACTATAATAATTCGTACTCTACAAATTGATATTTTATCAAGTACAGCTAATAATTTTTTTAAATAAATCGGTAAAAAGGTTCCGATTTCTTAAAAACTAAATTTTCAACAAATTGTGCTGATTCATCAAAAAATATTGTACGTGTCATTAGCAAGAATATTTGTATATATACTTTGCTACGTAGCAATATCCATGTATAGACGAAAGCAATAAATAAATAAAATTAGATCGAATAAAAGAGAATTTATAGTGTGTGTGTGTGTGAGAGAGAGAGAAAGAGAGATAGAGAGTGTGGGTATGGGCATTGGGCAGCTGGGGCCAGTGGCAAACCTGCCAAAAATAATTGAGTTCCACGTGGAAGCTCCACCTTCGTTCGTCAATCACTCATTGCCAACTAAGAAATATCAATACTCAATTCAGCTTTGACTTGCCCATTCTGAAGCATCATTGTTTATCCCCAAAAAAAAAATCTTCAATTTTTAATTCATGCATATTCAAACTCTCATCCCTCCCCCTACTATTTTAACGCATCAAGAACCCATAAATCCCATCTGTTTAATTTCTTGAAAACAAGGGAATTTCTTGCCAAAAAGAGATGGACAAAATTGTCGGTGGGAAGAAAACTTACTTGAAAATGAAGACTGATTCTGAATTTTCAGCAGCTACCGAGTTGATTGGTTCCGATTTCAATGAAATTGGGCTTGCAATGAAGAAGCTCGCTAATCACGCTATCAAGCTAGGTGGCCTTGGATTTGGGACTTCATTTCTCAAATGGGTTGCTTGTTTTGCTGCAATGTTAGTGTTTTCTTCATCTTTTTTACCTCTCAAATTTTAATATTTTTGCATGATTGGATTATCGGATTTTGTTTATCGAATCAATTATGAGGAAAATGGATTGGGTCGTGGAAGATGTTTTAGGAGAGAAATATTTTATCCGATTTGGAGACAGAATTAGGAAAAACCCATTTGGGGAGTTGATTAGGTGTTCGATTTTTACCAATTATAGATGTTTATTGATTCAAGTTTACACCATCTCAAATGTGAATCAAGAGTAAATATATCGATTCATGTTTCTTTTCTTATCTGAAAATTGTAATTTGTGCTTGCGAGCTGTGATTGGTTATATTTAGCAATACATTTTTGGATTGATGACTAAATGTAATGAAATGTGTCAGACACTTGTTTGATAAAGTTGTGATTTCTGTTAATCAGGATTGATTTCCTTTGATTTGCTAGTGGCTGCATTTTTGTTAATTAATTACGTACCTTAGATTCGTGAGCACAATAATATTTGTTAAATGATAATATACAATGATCAAGTTAAGACAATACCTTGTGTACAATAGGTAGTCTTTTAGATGAGTTTGATCCCACAACGGGTGGCATAAAGTGAAATAGAAAGGTTTAGTGGAGTCATATCCGTGGTTTGTATAAATAAAAAGTTATAGTGTTTATCACAACGGAATCTCTCAATGGAATGCTACAGTAATAAGTGAAACGACCTCTCCTCTTTTCTATGTTCTTTAACTCTTTACCTGTTGTTGATCTTACACATCTGTTGCATTTTTCTATCGTCTAGAACAGAAGCAGCCAACGGGTTATCGGGTTTCTTGCCTTGTATTAGTATTCCATCCAGCTTGTAAGCTTTTACAATGAACAAACACATTTGTGTCTATCTGCAGTTATTTACTGATCTTGGATCGCACAAACTGGAAAACCAACATACTTACGGGCCTCTTAATCCCTTACATTTACCTCAGTCTTCCTTCATGGTTGTTTGGCATACTGAGGTAATTATGCTCGCCCTAGATAACCCTCTACCATATCTACTTTTTTCTGCTGTTAAATAATTTAGATAATTCTCCATTTTCTTGCTGAAAAAAATGCAGTGGAGAGGTGGGGAAGTGGATTGCTTTTGTAGCTGTTGTGTTACGCCTGTTCTTTCCTCGTCGTTTTCCAGGTTTGATCAACATTCAAACTTAAAGTATTCTCAAACCCAGAATTCTTGACATTCTTTTTGGCCTCTCTCTCATATAACATCGGTAATAATTGATGCAGATTGGTTGGAATTGCCTGGAGCTCTGATCTTGCTCCTAGTGGTGGCTCCAAGCTTCTTCGCTGATACCATAAGGGGCGGCATTGTGGGAATCTTCATTTGCCTGATCATCGGGTGCTACTTGCTGCAGGAACACATTCGAGCATCTGGTGGGTTCAGGAACTCCTTTACAAAGGGCAATGGCATCTCTAACTCTGTCGGGATACTACTACTCTTCGTCTACCCGGTTTGGGCGCTCGTGCTTTCCTTTATTTAGATCGTATAAAGAGCTTAAGCAGATGCTTCAGTTTTCTGTTCAGACAATGTGAGACGATGCATACATTTGTGAATGTTTGGAAACTACTGTTGCTATCAAATTGATTCTGCGTAGCAAGTCTGTCTGCATGAGCTATAAAGAGTGGCGTAAACGTTTATTGTTGAGTTGTCTGTAAAAGAAATTGATTTCAGGAATGGAAATAATCTTTTATGTGTTTGTTTACTATGGATGTAACGTAACGCTTGTGTTATATTGTGCATAAGCTATCTCTTGTTATGTTTGGATCGAGAGATTTAATTAGAAATGAATAGATTAACAAACTAAAGAGTTGTATGTATAATTGTTCGCGCTTCATGAAATCATCAGTTAAACTTTCATAGGCTTCTTATATATGCAAGAAAAGGATAAACAGAAACAGAAATAGTTTATTTTTTATCAGACTTACACACGACAACGAATTCAACGAGTTTATCTGCATATGAACATATACTAGAACGAGCATACACGAAAATGCTGGGGAAATTGCGACATTTCTTCCTCAAAACAGTTTGTGAACGACAAACTCTAGCCATCATCAGCATTTCCTATGGTTTTGTACCTTTAGCTTCACTGTACAACTTATCAATGCAATCCTGCATATATTGCAAGATGTGTGTAGAAATCAGTCAGTATCAGCATTACAACATGCGATGAAACAATTAAACAATCAAAACAGACATACCTTGTAATGCTTTAGCAACTGCGGCCTCTTAAGCTTGAACGTCGGAGTAACCAAATCTCGATCAATGTCGAAAGGAATAGGCTCTAGATGGACAGCCCTCAACATCTCAAAACCACGAAGCTGAAGAAAAACATTAAGGGTGTATTTAAGTATGAAGTTTGGATGCGTTATAATAAAAGAGAGTAATCATAATCAGACTTTATGAGCATACATTATGTCTCTTTGCAGTGCTGTTGAGCTCGTCTAGAATGTATTTTCTGGCATTTGTGTTATTGCACAGGGACGGGATTTCCCCTTTCTCTTGATTACTCAAAGCCCAATCTTCAAGTGCTTTTCTCTCAGGCACCACCACAGCCACTAGAAACGACTCAAAACTGTTGCCGTACACCCAAATCTACAGCATCATTCATTCATTCATTCAGTAAATTGCAAGCAACAAGACAGTGGTGAAATAGGTGGTGAAATGTTGAGCTTACTGAAGTAATAAGAGGGCATCGTGAATAAGTGCTTTCTAGACTTTCCACGGCAACATATTCGCCCTGTGACAGCTTGAATATATTCTTCTTTCTGTCAATGATTTTCATTGATCCATTTGGCTGCCACTCCCCAACATCCCCTACATTGTTTTAGTACTGATCGATCATGCTTGTTCACCATACGAGGAAAGAAGGTATATGTTATCGAAAAAAAGTTCTTTTACCTGTATGGAACCAGCCATCAATCACTACTTCACTAGTTAGATCTTGGCGTTTATGGTAGCCGGAGAATAGGGTGTTCCCCCGGAGACAAATTTCACCTCTGGGAACAGCAGAAAGTGCATCATATCCCATCTCAGGCACTGATTCAAGCCTTGCTTCGATTGTTGTCATTGGGACTCCCACCGATCCAATCATAGGGAATACGTTGGCTATTGAAGTGAAACATCCGCCACAGCTTTCTGTAAGGCCATAGCCCTGTGACAACACACAGCAGCATGTCACCCTCAAGAACTCCTCAATGTGCTTTGGTAGAGGTGCAGCCCCGGATAACATGAGACGAACTCGCCCACCAAATCCTTGCTTGATCTGAAAAGCCATGGCATACATAATTAGAGAAGAAGGTCCATGAACTTGTAATTAATGTAGGGAAGCTTAAAAGGTAGCTAACCTTGTCAAAAACGAGCTTGTCCATAAGCGGAGATGCTTCCTCTTGTCTCAGCCCTTTCTCTAGATTCCTCAGTTTACTGTCAAAACATTTGCGTGTTTAGTCTCCTCCCAAAATAACTGATTTATATGGGATTTGCATTGGTAAATAACACCTACTAGTTGTATGCAATCTGGAAAAGTGACTTCTTCAGTGTGCCACCAGCTGAAATTCTATCCATTATGCCTGATGCACAAAACAAAACTTGTAAACATCACCAAAGAAAACTGCTTACTGGATCTTACTTTAGCTACGCATAGAAAATGCAACGGTGTACCAGTGTATATTCGATCAAAAACTCTAGGAACACCACAAAATATAGTTGGCTTCAACACGAGAAGATCCTCAATCAAGAACCGGATATCCTGCATGTTCAACGCATTGCTGCTTTAATATATGATGAAAAAGTTATTTATGGAATGAGTAGCAAGGATACTGATCATACCCCTTGCCAAAATCCAATGGATGAGCCCGAATAAATACAGTAGGTTTCGATGATTTGATCAAATATATGAGCTAGTGGAAGGAAGGAGAAGTATACATCCTCTTGAGTACCCTGCAGAGTTGATGGTTTTAGAAGGAAGGGATTATGAAGTAATTAAACAAGTAGGTAGGTAGGTAGTTTGTTTTACCACTTTGTCTGTCTCTCTGAGAAGTTGATCCATAGACATGACTTCAGACATAAAAGCAACATTGGATAGAATGACCCCTTTTGGCTCTCCAGTGGTGCCACTGGTGTACATTATCGTGCAAGTATCTGTCTTCTTTTTTGGAGGAAGATTGCCGTCTGACTCTCCCTGCAAAAACAGAACAGATGTGAAACTATATACAACAAGAAACTCACGCGTGATAAGATGATATACTAAGTACTAACCAACAGAGAGAACTCTTCCCAGGAGAAGCAAGCTACGCCTACTTCTTCAGCCGCCGCCTTCTGCTTATCAGAAATATTTCCGAAGCTGACAATAGCTTCAAAAACGAGCATGTCTCAGTAACATGCAGGCAATCGTAAAAATAAGGTGAATGTACCTACATAAGTCATGAATTCACCTACTTTTTAGATTTGAGGCACATTTGGAGAGACATGTCAGTATCTGCACAAAGATACAGAAATTAGCCAGCGACATAAATTTATACCAAATCCATTTCCTTTTCTTCTTCCTTGACTCAAGATAATGTGGATTATGTAAATGTAAGTAAAGAGAAGACACTCTGATGAATAAAAATGGCAATGAGAAAACTGTTGCGCGTTATTTATGTGTCGCATTGGATACGAAAAGCAAACACATGTACAAAAGTGAAGATGCAATCAGAGAACTTACAGCAGACAACTTGCTTTCTTGAACAAATGCTATGGAAACTTCAGCATGGTTGATGATGAACTCCACTGCATTTGCACCTGCAAACACAACGAATACGAAATTGAAGATGTTGCCAAAACCAAAATTTCATAAAAATTTAAAATGTATAACGTACCAAGTGAATCATATAGTGGTACATATGTAATAGCTTGACTATTACAAGCCTGCAGATCAATCAAATAAGCTAGGTAATGTGGTATAAAAAAATTAAGAACGCAAAATAACATGATCAAAATTTCATGAACCTTACCTCCATTGCCATGATCCATTCAGGACAGTTAGCCCCATATATGCCACATTTGTCACCCTACAAACACATTAAATGAGGCCTTAAATATGATTTCATTTTCAATGTATTTATATAGGAGGGGAACAAAAAAAAAATGAATGTGGTACTAACAGGATAGACACCACGGCGTCGTATGGCAGAACCAATCATAAGGGTTGCATCGTAGGCTTGCTGGTACGTTAGCCAACTGTATGCACCTGCCTGCCAATATTTTGAAATCTTATTATTTCTGTAGACTATTACTATCTATAGATTTGTATTGTCGAATATTGATTGCATTTGTTGTTTTAAAACAATAATAATATCATCCTTTATTTGATTAATTAAACTAAGTATATTATAAAGTGGTCGATATTTTTTTTCTTGTAAAATGAAAAACACACACAAAACTGGATTGATTGATTGATGGGGCGCGTAACGGTTGTTTCAGACAAACCTTTCCATCCTTCACCTGACGGCGACCAAGCATCTGGTTATTTGAATACTTCTTCACGGATTCACTGTCAAAATTAATAAATAATTAAACTAAATTTAAATATCTGGCCCATTAGCTCAGTTGGTTAGAGCGTCGTGCTAATAACGCGAAGGTCGCAGGTTCGAAACCTGCATGGGCCAAAATAAATTTTATATTTTCTTTATTTAATCTACCAGCAGCAACCATTAATTAATTAACATAATAAAACACGTTTAATCTTCGTTTTATTATTATTTTTTTCTATCTACCACACATTCACACTTGTATATTATTTTATTATCTGCCGTAATTTAATAACATAGTAGAACACTTATTACATAGTATGTTGCGTAAGATAATTCTCAACACCTGCAAACGTTTCACACTTGTTGCACATATTTATCGCATAAATATGAATAATTAATGAAATAACAAAACACGCAATTAAGTTCCTAATTTGCAAAACACAGACATGCACACCTGAAAAAATCCCACGGTGAGTTAATTTGCGGTGGGATTTCCATGAGCCCATCCTTGGCATAAATGCACCGGTAAACCGGCCCCGCCGACGGCTTCCCGTTCGCCGCCACCGGCCGCCCTTCCTCAACCTTCACGATATAATCCTCCATTTTCCAGTTCTAATTAATCGGATCGAAAAACTCGAAAACACAAATTCAGTTATAAAAGCAGAGAAAAGAAGAGGCAGAAATGAGAAATGGAGTGAAAAGCGAATGAGATATAGCAATAATAAATTTAGTGGGAGACAATATCTCAACTAAATAATGGCAGCCTTTATGAATGAGAGTAAATCGATGCTTTTACAGATGAGAAGCCAACGAAGAACATTTATGTTGGTAGTTGAATATTTTTCTATTGTTTTCTTCATCACATTTCCCACCGACCCTCCATGTGGATTTAATTAATTTCTTGTGTGAAAAGAGCGTTCCATGAAAACTCGATAGTTCATTTTGGAATTCTAAAAAAAAAAAAACTCACGGTTCCATGAAAAGGTGCTTTGTAAATAACTCGATTTAAGAAGTTGATAGTATTTGAACTCATGATTAATAAAGTGAAACGTAGTCTTTGTTATGTAGAAGTAGGGAGCATAAATGTATGAAAAAGGTTGCTGGGATAAATACTAATGAGAAAAAAGTTGGATAGTGTCTTGCAAGTAAACTAAAACGTATAATTACTTTGAAAATCAGAAAACAAATTGAACACTTCATTTCTAGTTTTGTGATCCGTTAGTTCAAACTATATATATTTTGCCGTTCTCAATCAAATACTTCATTTGTTTTTGTAATCATTTTATATATAGTTAGATTTTATATTGCAAAATGATATTTCGTCTTTGTTATATTAACTAATTATGATGCATATATATATATATATATATATATGATGTGGGGAATTAAATAGAGATGAAGAATGTTATAAACTTTGAGTTAGAGATTAATTATTGTATTGTTGTATTCTAAGAGTGATTTCTAGGTATCACATATATAATATTAGTTTATTTTAATATTATATATATATTTATTGAGAGTTACCATTCTAGGTTTCATATATAGTTCGAATTATTGGGCATTGGTTGAGGTACTGTATTTAGCTAACAAAAAATAGACCGTTCATTTATGAGTGCACAAAATTAGATGAGACCAGTAATATAGGTACTATATATATACTATGTTGAAATTTAAGACGTTTTTTAGGGGAAAACTTCAAGCCATGTTTATTATATAAACGAGATGCTAATTAAGTTACTAAATTATTATATATTAAAATCATTGCTGTAAACTTAGCATGTATAAATATTTAATTTGTGTATTTATTTTGATGCCTTAAGAATAAAGAGAATGATAAATCATATCACACCTATATATGTAGATATGACACATGACACACACACAAACGCATATATTCATATATCATTGATCATTTTATCTCCCAAAAACATATTTCCTCCGTTTCTGTATAAGTGTCATTTTAATATTTTAATTTTGTTTTAAAAAAAGTGTCATTCTAGAAATTCGAGACATGAAATTCTCATTTTTCACATATTTACCCTCATTTAATGCATTCACACATTTATATTTAACTCATTTAATGTATTCATACAGGGTGTATTAGGTAACTCAATTAATTTATTAATCTGTATGCATTCATCCAAATGACACTTAATTAGAAACGGAGGGAGTATATAACAATCGAGAGTTCTGAGTTATCAACCTATTTAAAATGAAGAAAAGTAAAATAGGGGACAATGTGGGATAATTTATAATAACTAGCTGAGAAAGCATGCATTGCACGCAATTCAACTAATATGCTTAAATTAATTATTAAAGTTTGAATGATTTTACTATACTATGTTTGAGTAGTCAATTAAAAAATATATATTATATATATATATATATCACTTTATAAATATAATAATATCGGAAAATTCTAAATCAATCAATAATCATAAAAATGATATAAATATAAATTATAACTATTTGAACACAAACTCGGAATTTATAGTCTTTTCATTTATTTATATTTTTTGTTCTTTTAATATTTACACACACACACACATGTAGAGAGAGAGATATGCATGTATCATTTCTCAACTTCCTTTTTTTAACAACAATTCTCAACTTTGATTGTTGACATATATATGTATTGATACAATTCAAATCTTCTATTCAACAATTTTTATTTTTACTTCACTGTCTAATAAAAATACAAATTTTTAATTAATGTAAATTCACAAAATCTTGCATCATCCATTTTAGAAAAAATCAGTATAAAGTTAATTAAACTTACTAAAATAATTTAAATAGTTAATGAGTTCAAAATATTAATAATTATATAATTTTTTTACTATAATGACAAAACCCATTATATCACATCAATTGATACAGTTTATCTTATAAGTAAATTATATTTTTAATCACTCTATGTTATCAATTAATTTACGTATGATATCATGCACTGGATTGATTGAACTATTTTAATTATTACACTTGTCGCAAAATATTAACTATTTTTTGTGTGTATTTTATTTGAACATACATTTAATATTAAATTTTTATTGTAATATAACTGACTACATTGAACAAATAAAATTAAAAATAACTTAACTAAATTAAAATGGTGTTGAGTGTATAAATATCATGTGTTTAAATATAAAAAAAATATTATTATAGTAACATGTGTTGCTCAACGATAAGAAATGATAAAATCTCAAAGTTTGGTTAATAGTTTGTTGTGGTCAATTGCGTTCAATTTTTCATATATTTTTCAAAATTTTATTCATTGTTTATAATTTTTTTTTTAAAATATAATTTAATTGGCAGTTGTAATTCTTGATTCAATGACTACCTAATTTAATTATTAGTACATAATCTAAGGGAAAATTATTCAATTCCTCAATTTCAATTATTTACTCAACTAACAATAAAATTTGTAATCACCATTTTCATGTAAATCTATATTCCAAAAAATGTGGAATATACATTCCTTCTACTCGAGGAGTTTAATCATTCTCATTCAACCAAAACACCTAATATATATCATTTTATAAAAAAAATCATAATGTATAACACTTCTACATATAACTACATATTACATTAGTGCTTTGTATTATGTTTAGCTAAATAGTTTGAGAATTATTTTTAATAATTAGTAGTTCAATCTAATCTAAGAAAAAATATTCAATTCTTCTATTTCAACTCTTTTATAAGTAATTGGATTATGTTCATTCTTAGTCATATGATTATGGGTAGTCAACATAATTCATATTCTAAAAAATTATGCAATATTCATTCTTTCCCTCACATGAATTTAATTAACTATTCTTAGTTAACTAATAATCTAATATAAAATATTATATATATAATTATCAAACCAACCAATATTTTAAATTTCTCAAATTATAAATTAATAAGTTAGAAAAACGTAACATTTGAACCTTAATTTTAAATTTATTTTCCCAATCAATCATCTATTAATGTAATATTTTAAAAGTCATATATAAATTGTAAATTCGTTTAAAGTTGGTGAATTTTTTTTACAATTAACCATATTTTTAAAACTTTGTCTAGCAACTTTTAAAATAGAGTTTCCCAAAATTTTCTACATTAATTGATTCTTATATCTAACTTCATCATTGACTTTTTTTAGGTGTTCTTCACTTTAATAGATATATACTTCTTCCATTTCGTTTTGATTGTTGTTTTAGTTTTTTTTTTTTTTCTGTCAAAATGTTTGTTGTTTTATATATTTTCACACTCTCACCTCTAATTTTTACCATATATATCTTAAATCCTAAAAATACATATGAGAAAATGTTTCTTATTTTTAAGAAAACATAAATAAATAAGATTTTATGTTATACATAAGAAATGGTTATATTAGTCCATAAAATGAATTGTTAATTCTAGATAAATAAAACTAAAACAACAATCTAAACGAAATAGGAGTATATTCTAATAGTTCAACATATATTATCTGACAAGTCTTCTTGGTGCAGTCAACATTATCCGAGCCCGACCATAAATAAAGAAGTTCAAATTTAGTTTCAATAAATTTAATTGAAACTATTCTTAATCATATGAATGAGAATGAACACATAAATTTCAATGGATGAATTAAAACTTAGCATTTTGATTGTATATATTATGGAATCAACTTTTTTTTTTTCATTTTTTCTTTCATATCATATAACATGATTCAGAACACACACACACACACACAATATAGTTGCCACAACTAAAATTACATGTTTTCTATTAAGAACTACTTAAATAACTTATATTAAATGAATCAAATCAGTGATTGAATGTCTACCTCTAATCTTTTTCCCCCTCATTAATGTTTGGTGAATATGTAATTATTGATTATTGACAAATAACTAAGTAAAATATGTTAGTTTATAATCTTTCCATAAATTCAAGTTTTTATCTTTCAATCCCTTCATTGGTTTGTAATATGTATAAACTATGTAATAGTATAATTCTATTGAAATAATATTTAAATTATAAAATATAATATATTATATGTAGAGAATTAATTATATAATATATTATATTATTGTGGGATTTTTTTTTTATTTTTTTTTCTTGTTTGCTATGGTTGAGATGATGGAGAAATGATTTATGGAAAACTAATTGATGTGAATGAAGAATTGTGATAGTACAATACTATTAAAATAAACAGAATATATTACAGGTGAATAATTAATTATATAATGATTGATGGAGAATAATTTTTTTTATTTTTGATAGAAAACTTATTTAGTATCATCAGGTTAGTTTATAATCTTTCTATAAATTCAAGTTTTTATTTTTCAATTTCTTCATTCGAATGTAATTTATATAGATGATGTAATTGATGGAAAATTAATTCATGTGAGTGAATGAAAAATTATAATAGCACAATTCTATTAATTTTATATTTAAATTATAAAATTAAATATAATATAGTATACGTGTCAAATTAATTATCTAATACACTATATTTTTGTGGGATTATATTTTTTTTTCTCTTATTTGTTATGGTTGATATGATAGAGAAATAATTGGTGGAAAAATAATATGGTGTGGATGAAGAATTGAAATAGTACAATATTATTGAAATAAATATAATACATTATATTGAATAATTAATTATATAATATAGTATATTACTATTTTACCCTTAAATTAAGTAGATATTATGGATCCAATAGACAAGTCATATTTTGTAAGAAATTACTTAAATATAACCTATTATATTACAAAAAAATGTAATAAAAAAAGATTAATTTAGGGAAGCTTTGACAATGCCTTTGGGGCCACCGAACATTAATCTTATATCTATATACCTTATTAAAGAAATAAGTTTATTATTATTGTGGGATAATTTTATATAATAAAGTTCAATTATAACAAAACTATTGAAATAAATTTAATATACTGAATAAATAACTTTGTTATTATTTTGGGGATAATTTTATATAATAAAGTTTAATTATACCAAATCTATTGAAATAAATATAATATATTATATTTACAAATAATTATTTATAAATAGTTAGATATTATATTACTTTTTTACCTTTAAATTAAGTGTAGATCATGAATATAATAGGCAAATCATATTTTATAAGAAATATCCATACTTTTTATATAGGTACAGATTGCCAAAGTAAACATGACTGAATGTTTATTTTCCGAGGCAGTAGTTATTCACTTATTTGCGAGTTGCGACTACTTATAATATACATACTGCACAATAATTCTAGATTAATTATGTACGTCGAGTTACTATAGATTACTAATTTTGACGTATATCTATTTTAATTATTGTCGTATTTTTATGAGTAGTTGAAAGTTGCTAAATGGTTATATCCCAAAGTCACATATTAATGTTGAATATCGTGATATTTCTTAATTTTTAGGAAAAAGACGTGCGCGTTTTGTGGGTTCGCTTGACTATGTTGTAGGTCGTTGATGCTTAATAAATAAAAGTTAATTACATTTTCTTTTTGTTGAATTGGTGTTTGGAGATGGCACACTATATACGGATAAAATTATTTGTTACATTTGGTGCTACATAATTAAATTTATTAATTTTTTTTCAACTTTTTCAGTTAATTTTAATTTATTGTGCTTTAGTTTAACTTTGTACTTATTAATTAGGATTGATCCTACCCAATTAGGGTACATAAATATTTTTTTTATTTATGTACCCTAATTGCGTAGGCTGAACCCCTAAATATAATAGGTGTAAAATTAAAATAAAACACAATAAATTGAAATTGAATTAAAAAATTGAAGAAAAATTAATAAATTTAACTGTATAGCACCAATTAATATTGTGCAGAGTGTATCAGAAGATTTTATCCGCACTATATAAGTTGGCCTATGGCCATAGCTAAAGTCTTTATATATTGGATCTGTTATGTACTAAATACAATAAATCATAGACCTAATAAAATTAAAAAGAATATGTTATATATCTGGTACATGAATACCTATTATTAATTATGAATTTTCTGAAATAATGACTTATGCGTCATGCTACAATATCATGTATTCATGAAATGTTTGTAGTTGAGCTAAAAATAACACGACTCAAAGAATATAAATATTATCTCCATCTCATTCATATAGGGTGTAAAAAAATTTTGGAAAATATAATTAAACAAATTTCCTGACATGCTTATATTTATTTCTTTGACAATGAATACATGATTTAATATAAGCATACTGTATTAAATAGAGGTATATATTTGTAAATGAACTAAATATATATAGAAACCAAAATATATTGGGACATAAAAAAAGTACAGTAAAACATCTATAAATTAATAACCTTGGGACCATGAAATTTTATTAATTTAGAGAGTTATTAATATATCGATAAATTAATATTTTATTAATTAAAAGAGAGATTTTTTAAATTCAGAAAATTTAGTACATATGTATTGAAAATAAATGACTTCATATATGTTTCATTGATTATATTCATGCATCAACCAATTCTTTGTAACTAATTAAATATATTCATGTATAATATCAATTCATTGTATACAATTAACTATTATATTCATGGACGCATGTATAAATCCATTGGAATTACTTAAATATACATGTTTACATTAATTCATTGCACTTAAATAACTATTATAGCTAATTAAATATAATCATGCATGATTAATGAAACATATACTATATAAATCTGAAGATCCTACTAATGATGAAGTTGAGGATGATTCAATACCGTTGGAACCAGTCACAAGAAAGGAGGCTTTTGAGAGCGACAACAACTCTTCACTTTTTTTTTTGTTGCAGCTAGCGAACTCGACACTGGAACTTGTAGTGACTATTTTTCGTCAGCCCATTATGCTGGTCCATGTGGATTAAACGTTGTCGTTTAACTGAGCAACCACATAAAGATTGGTATTTTGAATTAAATTGAATTAGCCGTCCGCATTACCTGGAAGGGTTGACGTGATCAAACGAATGAGATCATGCCTCAACCGCTCCCATAATTCACGCGAACCCTAACGCTGCCTCTCTCTATAAAAGGAGACTTTCCTCCTCATTTGAGGGGTACGCTGAAATACCCACAAGCTTCACATCATACCATAAACACATTGAATTTATCGTTTTCTAATTTCATTATACTCTGGCGATTCAACATATGGACGTCTTTCTTACGATCTTTTCCGATTGAACGAAGATTCCCTCAATTTCTAGCCACGTTCTGGCTAGGGATTACTATTATTCAGCTCTTTAATTATTCAATTGTTTCGTATTTTAACGCTTTCTACTCTTCTTCTTTTCCTGACTTGAGCGTCGGAGGCCCAACGATCGTCACCCCCCCGACGGTCTTTGGCTCTTACGGTATTTTCTGTTTTTGTTTCACAGATTGGCCGCTGCTCCGGACTGAATCAATTAATTACAGAACTCTTGACCGCAATTAAAAAAGTTAGGGATGAAATCCAATTAGATTTAAATATTAAGGAAAAATAAGTGACAATAGATTCCTATTTTAGCAAATTACCATAATATTTATAATTGTAATATTTATAAATTATTAATTTAGAGTTTTAATGGTACCTAATATTTATAAAGGAATTTTCTGAAAAATTATTATCTTATCGAATTTGATGACTTTTTAAAAAGGCCCACATCGGGACTGAGAGATTTTATTATTTTAGAGAGTTTATTAATTTATAGAGAGTTTACTGTATATATAAATGGAACGAGAAAGAGTATATCATATTCGGACTATTAAACATATGGGGTGGTCTCCTGTGCACCACCCCCATCCCCAGCTGTCGCACCTCAGACAGGCGTGTGGCGCCCACGTGCGGCTCACGCGCCTGTTTGTTTTTTTTTTCTTTTTCTGTTTAAGTTTTTTGTTTTTTTTTGTTTTTCTTTCCTTTTTTTTTCTTAAAAAAAACACAAATAAATCCTTAAAAATGCCCCCCAAAAAAATCATAAAAACACAAAATAAATCCCTAAAAAACCCTCCAAAAACTATAAAAAACACAAAATAAACCCCTAAAAACACCCCCAAAAAACCCTAAAAAAAATAAACTCCTAAAAATACCAAAAAAAAAACCCTAAGAAATACAAAATAAACCCCTAAAAACACCCAAAAAAACACAAAATAAACCCTAAAAACACCCCCAAAAAACACAAAAAAAACCAAAAAAAAAAACACGAAATGGTACTATTTAGTGTTCGAATTGATACCATAGGTGGCGATTTTTTTTTTGCGCGGGTCAGAAACGGGTCGACCCGAATCGAAACGGGTCCGTCTGATGGGCCGACCCATGCACCTTTTGCACAGAAGTTTTGGCCTAAACATATTAATTGTTGTTGGATATCCAAGACTAATTAAGAGATTTGGAGCAACGAAGCTAGATGATTATTATTATTATTATTATTATTATTATTATTATTATTAATTTAAAGGAACAAAGCTATAGACATCAATGGAATATTTCCCTCGTTGAAAATAATTATCATCTTTTGTAAGTGAGTAATTACATTATTGGTATTATGCGGGTAAATTATTTGTTCAATGACATGCTAGAAGCCTACAACTGAAAGTGAAAGGAAAATTCTCACTAACTACTTCCTACCTGTCTATAAAAGCACCAGCAATTTGATTTCAATTGCCACGTAAGCGGCCACTGTATGCCAATTCATCCAAATATTGATATTTATGTTAGTTATCACGAATTTTAAATTGGGCATTTGAGATTCAATTCCAGATTCCGCTTGTACAAGTATGAGCGTTATGTTAGAATTAAGGTTTTGTGGTAATTAACCAAATATTGATTTTATTAAAAAATAGTATTTCATTGGAAAAATCTTACTTACTGTAACTTCCACTTTGAAATTGCAGTACGCAGTAAATATTTAAATCTCACATACACTGCATCTGATTTATAGTGCAGTGATTAAGTAAAAGATGAAATTGAACCCATAAAACATAAAAAGATTCAGATAATCGAGGAATTCAATATGCATGCATACAAACAGATTGATAAAGAAAAATAGAGATTTATAATGACTTAATGCGAAAAAGAAGATTTTAGATTTTTTTTTTTTTGCATGGCACTATATCTTTTGATTGCTATGTCTCCCTTCAAAGAGAGCAAATCATAAAAAGATTTTACTTTTTGATTACCTTGATTTTATTTTCCCCTCTTTTGTTTTATTTCTCTCTCTCTTTTTTTTTTCTTTTTCATTTGACGCGTTAGCTTGAAAGCATGAAGGTAGTAAGTGCTATATCCCTATTGCATGTAAAAGTACAAATCTATCAACATTTGGAATGATTACACAAAACAATAATTATAAAAGAAAAAGAAAAAAAAAAGCTAAGCGCTCACTTCTCATTTGAACCTATGATTACGATATCATCAAACATGAGGAGCATTCCATACCCATGGATGACCCTCTTTCTCCTCCCTACAAAAATTGCAAACCCCACAATCCCACATAAACACTATTGAAAACTTAAAAAGGCCTCCGACGACACATCAATCCTAATTTGGCACCACCAATTATCCATCCTATTATTTCATCTCCTCTTTCACTCCATCGAAATCAAGAATGGAGTACACTAAAGATTAGACCCAAAAAAAGCATCCCATAGTGCCTACCATGTCCCATTTCTTTCAACGTTCAAACATAACCATTTTTAGTGCTCCACTTCCCTTTGTCGGATTCACTCCACCACCATCCTTCTGCCTTCACCACCACCGGCGCCGTTGGAGATCACAATTGTGGGTTGGAAAAAAGAAAAAAAAAAACAGAGCCATAGCCAGAGGCAGAGCCAGCTCTCTGCATTAATGATTCTTGGTAATTTCTCCCCACCAATCAAGAAAAAGAATCGTATAACTACAAACAATAAATGTACACTAAAAACCTACTTACACAAATACGTACAGATAAAGAGAGACAGCCCAATTCTTTAAATGCACCCATCGTCATTCGTCAATCACTTCACCCCCCCATTTAATGCCGCTATCAGAACTTCCAGACACGCTATTAATTCCCCCATGAGCCTCTCTTTTTTTCCCACCATTTTTCGCGCGTCGATTCTTAGCCATCCACGTGTCTCCAATCCTCACCGTCTGTTGAATCTCTCCGGTGACAGCAGCGCCTCTGGATCGCCGCTCCGCAGCCGGCTCGATGAGAACAACGCGCCTGCTGCCGCCGCCGATGACCGCATGAACATCGGGCTGGCGAACGACTTCGTCCGCCTCGACGAGCTTCCGCCGCTCGACAACCCGAGCCGCGCGCTCGATTCGGATAACGGGAAGAATCCGCCGATGCTCCGCCGCCGGAAGAATGGGGATTTCATGCCTCTGTAGTAGCGGAATGAGAAAACTCTAGGTTTTGTTAGCGAGCTGAACGGCGACGGACGTTTGCTCCACACGCTTCCTCCTCCGCCGCCTCTCCGGTATCGCCACGGAGAGGATGTTACCGGCTCGAGAACTAATCTATCCGATCCTAAGTTCCGTTCGAATCCGAACGAATACGATCGCTTCAATAAGAAATCGCGGCGGTTGAATCTATCCTCTGATTGGTTGTTCCGCCGAGGCGAAGGTTCCTGAGTGATTTCTCCCTCCGTTATCTCCTCCGATTCCGCCGGAAGTTCGCTGAGAGGTTCTAGAATAGTGCTCTCAATAATCATGTCGTCGAGACTAGGTCGAATCCTCGCCGCCATCAACGGAGTGAAGGGCGAGTCCTGACGGAATAATCCGGCACGGCAGAGCGGGCAATTCGCGTGCGACCGAAGCCATATATCTATGCAGTCAACGTGGAAGGCGTGGGAGCAAACCGGAAGCGTACGGACGTAATCGTTTTCTTCGAACTCCAGCAAACACACCGCGCAGTCGTAGAAACCGCTTTTTCGAGTGTAGACGGATAGGGGAATGGCTTTGATGATCGATTCGTCGAGGCCGTACGGCGAGAGCACGTGGAAGGCTTCGGTAGGGTCGAATGGATACGGCGGAGACTCGATATCACCGGCAGACGACGACGGAACGTACCGCCGGCGTCGCCGTCGCCAGCGTCTGTAGCGGCGGTAGATGTGAATGAAGTGGCGGGAGAGGAGGCGCGAATAGGTGATGATGACGAAAGCGGTGGCGATTATAACAACCATGGCGATCAACGGCGGACTGAAGTCAACCGGCAATTTGGATGGCGGAGGTGAGGACAAATCCGACAAGGAAGAAGGCGGTGTTTGCGAGGTTGAGGTTGAGAGCGAGGCCGTAGAGGGTTTCGGAGAAGGAGAAGGGGGCCATGGGTGCGGGGCGGGTGCAGGGGGTAGAGGGTGGTGGCGCATGGCGGAGGGCGGTGTGGATGGGAAGTGAGGGTTTTAATGGAATGCGGAAAAAATGGGGAAGGTGGTTGACTGAAGGTGAGTTTGTTTAGAGTTTTGTGGGCGCTTTGCCACGTCGGATTTACTGAATTTAATGCCACGAGGGTATTTTAATTGCGGGTCGGTACAGATTTGTCCGCTGTGCCCGTGTTAGCTTGATCTTGAGAGGGGATCACGTGCCTTACACGTGATAGTGCTCAACTATTAATGACACCTAGCTTAGATTCTAATGCGGGAACGGGAGGGTTAATCTAACCTTAATTTTCGACTATTCTCTAATTTTATTATAAATATTACCATACCAAGGCCTTCAATCTTTTGCAATCTTGCACATGCTAAACTCCGATTATGTTCCACATTTACACACTCACTCATGAATATGCGTGTATAGCGGACAACCTATTTCTTGTAATTCAATATACCCACAAAATCCAACTTTTTATACATTTTTCACACACACACACACACACACACACACACACACACACACACACACACATATATATATATATATTGAAGTAAAGCCCGGACGCTAAAATAAATAAATTAATATGGCAATGACTTGCATACACATATTGTATATAATTCTTATAACAAAAAGATACATTTTAATATTA
Organism: Perilla frutescens; assembly: GCA_026008535.1. Classification (NCBI taxonomy): domain Eukaryota; kingdom Viridiplantae; phylum Streptophyta; class Magnoliopsida; order Lamiales; family Lamiaceae; genus Perilla; species Perilla frutescens. The sequence continues at coordinate 37,371,263 of BRKX01000002.1, read as the reverse complement.
AAAGTGAGCATTTGAAATTATACTTATTTCAAAAAAATAAAAAAATAATTGTTAATAATTACAAAAATGTCACCGTCTTTTAAAAAATAACATTATTTTTTTGAAAAAATAAACGTGATATTTTTCAATATTTGAAATTATATTTTTCAGTTGTCATACTATTTTTTGATCTGATATAAGACTTATATGGTGTACATAAGACCAACCCATTCAATAGTATAGCTTTTTAAACAAGTACAAAATATGTTTGAAATCATTTTTGAATTGGATATGCATTAAATTGTCTCTAACTAATGAGACGGCTATATTTTGCCTGAAGTAAGTGCATGAGCGTATTAATTTTGAAGTCTTTTAGATTGTATTAAAAATTCTAACCATAACATGCCTACTAAGATAGATTGAAATTCATTTTTTTTCCTCTTATGTACATAAGATTGAAACTTATTGTAAGCATGCCTAGTATACTCCGTTAAGGTGGAAGAAACTCTAAAATTAAATCATGTAACTTAATTGCTAAATGGGCTGACATTAATACTTCACATCAATGTTGTTTAAAAATATATAGTTTTTAGATATATTTAAATGGAATCACAGTAGGCTGGAATCAAATCCAATTCACATCATATTGTAATAAAAAGTAATAAAGTTTTTGACCAGCAGAAAAATTAGATCTATGTGGCTGACCAGACCAGATCGTAGTTGACCATCCCAGCTGCCAGCTCCCTCGCTAGAATAGAGTAGGTTCTTCCATTCTATTAAAAACTTGGATTTTAGATTTTAAAACTGATTTAGTAGTGGAAAATATTAATTTATTAGCGAATAACAAAAAATGAACCTCCACTGATACATTTGTAGGTTGCAGTGCATATAACGATTGCAAAGGGAAAAAATCAAAATATTTTTGTCAATTAAAAAGTGAGGTACCGTCAGAACTCAGAATCAGACGGTCGTCATATTGTTCAGTGTAAGTATTGTTACTTTTCATTATAAGTGTTAATACTCTTCATATGAGAAACCTTATAATTACAAAATAAAAACTGAATAAAATTTAGTTTCGAGTAATCATAATATATAATATGTCACAAACTTTGGTGGTTGGGAAGTAGTGAGACCAAATTACTTGGGCTAAGGCCCAATGTTCTCTTAATGGGCTGCTGCTCTATCACTGCTCATAACACCGATACACACACACACACACGAATAGGAAGGAGTGAAAAGGGGGTTAGGGTTTTAGAGCGGTTATCTTCACATTCTTCGACGAAACAAAGAAAAAAATATCTGTCAAGATGTTTCCCGGAATGTTTATGCGGAAGCCGGACAAAGCGGCGGCGCTTAAGCAGCTGAAGAGCCATGTGGCGATGTTCGGAGTTTGGGTGGCGGTCATTCGGGCGACCCCCTACGTTCTCCACTACTTCTCCGACCATAATGAAGAACTCAAGCTCGACCTCTGATTCATTCCGATTTCTCGCGTTTGCTTCAGGTATCCAGATCGGATCTTAATTTTTTTTTTTACTGAATAAATATCCTGTGTATCTTGAAAGTTTTTAATTTTTAATTTTCTCTTGCTCTCTAGATTTAGGTTTAGGGTGAATTTTATGTTTCTCGAATTAATTATTTCTGAAATTGTTCGACAACTGAGATGTTTTAACTGTAATATTGAATCCTTTTTTTATTTTAATTTTTCTTGATACGCCGGTGTGTGTGTTTGCTGGTTCTGTTTACTGTGCACGTTCTTGTAGAGGCCAAGGGATTAATATATATATATATATATATATAGAAACGCAATTATTCTTTAAAGCAATTGGTGGGTGTGGAACAGTGTTTCAGATTAAACATTTGGGGTTCGAATATGTTGGGATAGCTTTGGGGTTTTCTGTTGGAGATATCTTGGGGGTAGAAATTTGAAAGTTTGATTAGTGTAAGTAACTAAGTTGGAAACGACTGTCTGTTTTGCTGTGTGTCAGAGAATGGCTAGGGAAAATATGGCTTTTGGGAGAAGCCATCCAAACATGTTGCTGATATTGGAGAATATATCCACAATTCCCACCTCCCTTCTAATTTAACTCAATTCTGAGTTTTATTTTATTCTTCCCTATTGAAGTTTTCCTATGGTTTTCTTGTTACCTCTGTGGCCATCAACAACTGACTGCATAGTCTCTTTGCATTTGCTTCTTTAAAATAAATGACCAACAATAAAACACGGTGTTCCCTTTTGTTGTGCTTGTTTGATCTGTCTGCCATTGTGTTACCTTAATATTGCCCTTGGTGATGATCATTAGGGTAAAATTTCATGAAAGTTTGGGTGGGAATATATAATGAAGCTCGTTGGGCTGATGCTTTCGTATGTTATTTAGTGACTAAAATATTCTTGTGGAGATATTACTCGAGCTGCACTTCAAAGCTTTTTTGGAAACAAAGGAATGAGACTGCATCTGATTTTAACTAAGAAACAAATAATCATATATTGGACCATCTTTTTAGTAGGAAAGTATTCTGCTTTATAATGCATTTTCAAGTGGTATGTTGCCCTTGTGTTATTCTTATTGTTCGTGATTAGAACTGCACTGACACTGCCTATTTATATTGGATTACTCATAACTTGTGTATTGATCTCCTAATTTGCACATTTTTGTTTTGTTTTTGTTGCAGCTTTTAAACGGAGCTGGAAGGAGCAGAGTCAAAAGTTTGCATTTCTCTTGTATTTTCTGGTCTCTTTCTTTCTTTGTTTGTTACGCTCTACAACCAAATTAATTAGCTAGAATATTTGAGAATATGTGACTAAAAATTACTTATGGCAAGTGAGCCCCAATTTTATTTGCATAAATTTTCCTTAGTTATTTTGAATAATTTGTGGTGAGAATAATTTGCGTCTATAACGAACTTTTAAGTATTATATGAAAGACGGGTCGTGCCTTCTAAAATATCAAATAACAAACTTGAGAATAAGACCATCTTTAAGTTGTTGATCATACTTTTTGATGGTTCGTTGGCATGATATTGACTTGTTCTTGACAGATTTGTTTATTGTACATTTATTTAATTAAATATGTTGCACGTAAATGAAATGTATTTGTCTTAAATGGTGGCAACAACATGTATGACAAAAGATACATTTGTTGGCATATGCCATTAGCAATAATGCATATTTTGTGCGAATAAGTGTTGTGGATAACCTAATAATGCTTTAGAATCTAAAATTAGAGAACAATTGCATATTAACTTTAATTTTCTTTCTTTTTTCTTCGAAAGAACTTTAATTTATTGAACTGGTAAGTTATAGTGGTGAACACGGTTCCCACGATATTTTTCTATTTTGGATGCACTTTTCTGGTTATCAACAAAAAATATGTGGTGAATAGTGATGATATTACGTTGTTTATGTGGCATGAGCTAATAAAACGAAATATAAGATGTGGATATGGTAAAAAAAAAAAAAACAAATGATATATACAGATCTTGAGTGAGATGGGATTCTTTTCCGAGGAGATTAAAACTGTAATGAAAATTGACAGTGGAATCAGATTCATATATTAGCCCTTTCACTATTTAATAGAAGCACAAAGTTTCAAATCAATGGATGCCTATTGCCAACATTATGAGTTGCAGATCACTTGAGTTCCCTAAAATATTTGAAATGTTCTTTTATTGTAGTCCACTAAGAGAAACAACGTGGAGATAAAGTGCAAGAAAAAAGGACAAAAGAAGCCATCTCTGGCAATATTGAGGCACCCAAGCTTCATTTTCTGAAACCTTACTTAATCCAACACATGAGCATATACTGACCATATGAAAATAGGACTCTCTCTCTCTCTCTCTCTCTCTCTCTCTCTCTCTCTCTCTCTCTCTCTCTCTCTCTCTCTCTCTCTCTCTCTATCTATCTATCTATATTTCCAATATGTGTGTTTGCTTAAACAATTGGTGATGCTTTTAGCATGAGTAGTAAGAAACATATAGATAAAAATTAAAGCTTTATATTTCTTGCAAGTTTGCCTTGTTTAGACTCATTTTCTAAGTTAAGTAACATTTTGTTCCATAAACTAGAATCAGTTCCAATTGATAGAAGCAATTCTAAAGAAACGGGGATACTGTTGATTCCCAAACTACATTCCCATTTTTTAAAATCTTATCTAGAAATAGAAGGACACGTACGTCAGACTTTTAACTCTAAACCTCATCACTAAAACATGAAATTAAAGAAACCCGTATAATTTTCCCAATTCCTATTATACATTTATTTGCAATTTTAAATTCCAAGGCAATTCTTATCCTTACAAAATGGTGTGGTGTGTTTTCATGAACTGTAAAATTATAAATTATTGCTGTAAGAAGCAGGGTAAAGTTATATTTGTGCTTCTCTTTAAGCTAGTTGGACTTCTCACTTCTTTAGGGGGTTAAATAAGTGAAATAATTAGGAAGGTTGACCGGGGGAATTGAATATCGAATATGTTACTCTTGCTACCTTAATTAGACTCCACGAAACTCTAATTAGTTGTGTTCATGGAGTTAAAAACATTAATTTGATCTTTTTAATATATATACGTCAAATACGTACACACACACACACAATCGTGTATTGATAAAACTAAAATATGACTAATTAATATACTAATAGAGTAGATCTAATTAAGTGATCGTGCGTGATGTTTAAAATATATCATTCTCCTTCTCTTACTAATTACTATGGTGATCATACTCGTTTTACTCAGTCCCATGATGTTCTCATTTATCCATGTAATCCAACTTGACAAATTCTTATTCTTTCTCCTTATATTCTGCATGCCTAGCTATAGATCTCATCATCTAATTCACTTCTGCGCAAAATATACTTTTAAATTTATTCACCCATAACAAATTGTTTAAGATATAATTTACTCCCTATTAATTAAAGGCTTTTGTTCAAATATTCTAAATTATAGCATTCTCCCGGCCTCTATAACTTTTTTTTTATTAACTTAACTTTTTTCTCTGTCAAAGTAACCGAAATTCCAAAAATATAGAAATAAATTACTACTACAGTACGCATTTTCAATTCATTATTAGATCAACTTTTGGGTACGTAACAGAAATTGAGGTTGGAAGTTGGTAACAAAAACAAGCATACATTTTGACAAGTCTCGTAAAGCGAAAAATTCCCACCATAGCCAAATGTATCTATAAGCATAAATACGCATTTTGCTTCAATTTCAAGCCATTAAAACAACCTTAAATTACTTCATCATCATCATATTCATCTTATAATTCTATTTTTCCCCATCAACAAGAAAAAAAAAATTAATTAAAAAAAAGCAAGAATTCTGTGCCGCCATGAAATACAACGAAATCTCCCACTACTCCCACCCGCACAACCTCAAGTTCGAATACGCGGAGGCGCCGTTCATGTGCGACGGCTGCAAGGAGGCCGGCATCGGATCACGATACAAGTGCTGCGGCGGCGGCGGTGGCGGAGGGGCATGCAACTATGACTTGCACACTCACTGCGCCCTCCCCTCCCCCTCCATTAGGCACCCCTTTTACACGAAATGCTCGTTCCAGTTCCTGAGCCGGCCGCCGGGGCCGGTGGCGCGTTACTGCAACGCGTGCCAGAAAGACGTGGCGGGGTTCGTTTACCACTGCAGTTTATGTGGCTTCGACCTCCACCCCTGCTGCGCCAAGCTGCCTATGATGATCGATGACGGCGAAATCAAACTCTACTTGTACAAGAAAGTTAGCGCCGCATGTCACAGGCACTCTCTCTCTCTCTCTCTCTCTCTATATATATATATATATATATATATATATATATATATATATATATATATATATATATATGTACATAGTCATAAAATTAAACCGCTGTTTAATTGTGGTTTGGACATATGACATCTAATTCTTCTTCAAAACTCGATTAAAAAAAAGGTCAAGAGTAATATATCCATAATTATTTCTTGATATAAATAATTAATTTATTGAGTATTTACACATTAATATATAAGTGTGAAAGTTGAATTTATAATATTTGAAATATGTTAATGGAGGTAAATAATATGTAGGTGCGGGAGAAAGGGGAGGAGCTGGAGCTACAGATCATCGTGCAAGAAATACAACTTACACGTGGCGTGCGTGAGGGAGATGCTGGTGGACAGCTGGCACGAGATCTACTACGGTGCATGGGGGAACAGCTACACCGGCAGCAGTAGAAGACTGGAGGGCGACATCCCCAGCTTGCGGTCCACGCTGCAGACGCACAATCACAAGAAGAGCAAAGGGAAAGCGCAGAAATGTTGCGACGTGGCTGGTCTGGCGTTGCAGTTTGTGATATCTGCTGTCCTAGGGGATCCCACCACCCTCATTGCTGCTCTTGTTGGTACCTTGATGTCCAAATAGTGGAGTTTTTCAAAATAAAATAAAATAAAATAATTAAGTTGATGTTAATTAAGTAACTAGATAAGCTAACACACGATTGTCATAATTTGTGGAATTATCCATCATTTTCTATCTTTGACTTATTTGTAAAGATTGAAGTTATTTGTAGTATGCTTGGATAAAATAATGTATTAGTTCATTGTTGATTTAAGTTTAATAGAATCTGAATGCAGTTTTATTGTTCAAATTAATCTTGAAGAATTTGAAAGTGTCGTAGCAAAACATAAAAAAATTGACCCGATTAAAACTTATAGGAATAGGTATTGCACAAATGTTTGATAATAAGATTATTAATATATATGTATATTAAATGATAAAATATGATCAAAGTGAAATGAAAATGTAAGACAGACTGTCAAGTCCATCCTCGTTTAAGGCTTTAAAAAAAATGCCTGAAACAATCATGCTTGACTTAATCTAGTCCATATCTTCGCTTTCAACACTATAGTGCTAGGACTTCCACATTTAGTTATTGGCACCTGGCCTTTCCAAATGAAACTCTAAAAAGAAAAATTAAATTAAATTAAATTAAATTAAAGGAAACCACTCTTTCTGAGTTCTGACACGGTCAGATAATGTTTCTAATAAATTACGAAGTGGCAAGCTAACATTAAACCCTTTCCATAAAATAAAATAAAAAAAAGAAGCAAAAAATAAGTCCATAATAATTTTAGCTATCCACAACTGTCATCATTGGGACTTTTTTTATATTAATAGATACATGTGTATATATATATATATCATCATCGGTACATTTCAAATAGTTCGACTAAGTGTGAACAAAATCTGATAGTTTTATTTAATTTTATGGGATTAATACTAATATATCTAACATATTGATAACTCATAAATCTTAATCATTATTAACTACGAGATATAATTTCACAATCTATTTATCTATACATATATTAAAATAAAATCGTAGGGGCAAAATTATTATTAAAAAAATCTGTCAAAACTTAATTTAAGATAATATTTTTTCTGTAAAATTCCAAAAATGTGTTATTGGTGTAGTGGGTTTTTGATGGGTTCAAAATCCCTTCTGGGAAGGTTCGAAACCCATGAACCACTCTTTTTCTTTATTTTCTTTTTAAAAAATAAAATCTTTTTCAAATTTTCCCTATTCATTTTTTCCTTTTATTTTCTTTTGGATCTATTCTTTTATTTCTATCCCTTTTTTTTTCTTTTTACCACTTAATATTTTCTTGGTAGATCATGAAGCCCACAATTTTTTAATATTAACATTGATTCTCTTCCTTTTATTTTCCTGTCAATTTTTCCCTTTTAATTTTTCTTTATTTTCCTTTTCGATATTTTCTCTTATTTCTATCATTTTCAATTTTTTCTTTTATTACATAACATTTTTTAGGTACATGATTAAACCCGTCATTTCTTTTGATAATTAACATGAATTCTTTTCTTTTTCATTTTTTTCCTTTCAAATTTTTCTATTTTTTTTCCTTTCATTTTTATTTTCGATCTTCTCTTTTATGAATCTACCCATTTCGAAATTTTTATTTTAGTACTTAATATTTTTTGGGTATATAGGCCACTATTTATTTTGATAACTAACATTAATTCTTTTTCACTTTCAATTTTTCTTTTTTCCCCTTTTCTTTTATTTTCCTTTTCGTTGTTTTCTTTTATTTATACCCTTTCTAATTTTTTTCTTTTATTACATAATACTCCCTCCGTTTCGTTTTGTTTGTTGTTTAGAATTTTAATCTAGAATTAACAATTAATTTTTTGGATTAATATATACTATACCACCCTTTTATATTTCATAAAATCTTATTCACTTATATTTTCCTAAAAAGTTGAATTTTTTTTCTCTCTCCATATATTTGTAAGGTTAAATTTGAAATAGAGTGTCAAAATATATAAAACAACAAACATTTTGACACAAAAGCAAAAACCTAAAACAATAAACAAAACGAAACGGAGGGAGTATATTTTAGCTACATGATCAAGTCCGCCATTTATTTTGATAATTAACATTAATTCTATTTTATTTAATATGCAACTCTTCTATTTTTTCTTTAATTTCTTTTTAACATTTAGATAAAGTCAAGCTCACCATTTATTTTATCAATTAATATTATTTCTAGCTACCAATATAATATTGAAATTGTAGGTTATTTAATATTGTAATTGGTTGTATCCTTATGTATTCATTTTCTAACACATATTTATAAGCTTTTGAAGTCTATCACTTTCATATTAAAATATTGAAAGAATTATTCACTCAAAGTGATTACAATTTTTCATGAAAATTATGATCCTTAGAATCATAATTGTTTTGCATCTATAAATAAAGTTTTCATAAAACACTTCAAATTACATCTTATAATACTCTTCTAATTAGTCATTTAACATGCTTAGTAATTCCCTTTAGTGTTTTAGAGCTCTCTATCCCGTGTGCATATGTTGAGGAGGTAGAGATCAATGGATTAATTGGTGATTTACATTAACATTATAGTATGTTTATTGGTGTACTTTGAAAAATTAATAAAATTATACCAATAATCAGACTTACTAATTTTCCCTTTTTTTTTATTTAATTGATGTTGTGATATTTGTAAAACTATATACATATATAATTATATGCTTTCAAATGTTAAATGTAATTTAAGAAGTAATATTTGGTAAAACTATATACATATAAACATAAAAGTAATGCAAATATACTTATAATAAATATGTTTTAAACATAAAAAATATTTCCTTAAAATTAAATTTATTCATTTTATGATTCATTTTAAAAAAGTGTATTTAATATAATTATAAAAAATATATTATACTATTATATATTGATAATATATATATATACACACACAGTACAATTAATAATTCCAAAAATATAATATTATATTATACTGGGAAATAATTTAAGTTTAAGCACCTAAAAAGCTAAATATTTAATCATATATTTACTAATAATTTTTTTATTTCCGTTTGCAAAAATACCAATTTTATGCAGGAATATCTAAAATAGCATTAAATATACAGTAAAATATTTTACATTATAATAGTAGCATATAACAATTTTCTGCATTAAGGCAAGATTGACCCACAAGAAAATAAATCTAAACTTCCTACAAACTAGACCAGAATATAATCTTTAAATGTACATTGCATTTGCATGTGCACTATTTTAATTTTACAAAAATAAAATACAAAAACAACATAATTTTTCAGGATAAATTACGACAACAACTTGCAATTATCGAACACTAAAATTCAATGTTTTCAACTATAAAGTTTACCCCTTTCAATGTTCGCCTCTCAAATAAATCAACGCTTTCAAACACTCTTGCGCGTCACATTTTTTTTTTTTGAATGCAGCTTTATCTAATCTAATGGACCCAAACTTCAAATCGGGTCTGGAAGACATGCAAATTGAGATAATATTGTATTTTTACTAAACTTTGGGGGAATGTTGATGAATGATGAGCGCGCGCGCGTGTGTGTATATATATATATATATATGGGATCTGGTGAGAACCGGTCGCTAGGTGAGAATCGGGAACCGATCCCATTCGTCCATCCTGCAAAATCGACGCTCCAGATCTATTCAGATTTTCGGTGGTATTTTTGTAATTATCGCGAAAATCTTCAATTCGCGCGTCTCATTAAGGGCAAAATCGAAAAAAAAATTCTGTCAACATTAGCCTCTTTTTCGCGAAGAACTGAACTCAGAAACTGCCCAGATTCAATTTTAGCCTCCTACTTCACTCATTTTAGCTTCATGCATTTCTCATTTTAGCATGTGTTGATAAACAAAAATGGAACGATGATTTCATTAGAATGAAACGCAATACACCCTATTTGGGGACAATGAACCCTAATCTGAATCTCATAATTACTAGTTGGGATCAGATGAGCCCTAATCGGAACGTAATAAATCCTAATTACTGAACTAAGAAACTGCCCAGATTTAATTTTACCTTCCTACTTCACTCATTTTAGCCTCATGCATTTATCATTTTAGCATGTGTTGATAAACAAAAATGGAACGATGATTTTATTGGAATGAAATGCAATACACCCTATTTGGGGACAGTGAACCCTAATGTGAATCTCATAATTACTAGTCGGGATCAGATGAGCCCTAATCGGAACGTAATAATCCATAATTACTGAACTCAGAAACTGCCCAGATTTAATTTTAGCCTCCTACTTCACTCATTTTAGCCTCATGCATTTATCATTTTAGCATGTGTTGATAAACAAAAATGGAACGATGATTTCATTGGAATGAAACGCAATACACCCTATTTGGGGACAGTGAACCATAATGTGAATCTCATAATTACTAATTGGGATCAGATGAGCCTTAATCGGAACGTAATAAACCCTAATTGGGAACGGTGGACCCTAGTAGAAAATGTCACATCAATTTTAGCCTCCTACTTCGATCATTTTAGCCTCATATGATTCTCATTTTAGCATGTGTTGATAAAAAAAATATGGAACGGTGATTTCATCGCAATGAAACACAATACACCCTTTATGGGGACAGTGAACCCCTACTGGGAATCTCAGAATTACTAGTTGAGATCATATGAGCCCTAATTGGAACGTAATAAACCCTAATTGGGAACGGTGAATCCTAGTGGAAAATGTCACATCAAATGTAGCCTCCTACTTCAATCATTTTAGCCTCATGCGTTTCTCATTTTAGCATCTTCTAATAAACAAAATATGCAGTGGGAATCTGACAAGGTATTTAACCTCATGCTTCCGTTATTTTAGCATCATATTCTAAACAGTAACCGTGGTTAATAAAACTTAATAGTAATATAATTACTGCAAAGAAAATGTCATAAACACTTTTATTAAAAATCATATATATTCTTAAAAATGAATGTGTTGAAAACAATTCATAAGCATGGTAAAACATGATATTAAACTATGCCCAATCGCTATAATAACATCAAGCTGGACAGTTCCGAGCATCATGATCTAACAACTTGTAGCAATTGCTGCATATTCTGAGTGGTTTGTTCTCCTTTCTCTTCATTGCCTCCTTCTTAGATATCAAACGACTGTCGCTATCTTTTGTTTTAACTGGAATAGGTGGATGAACAACAACTTCAAAAGGGACACGTAAACCGTAGAATTGCTCAAACATCATCGTCTTGCTATAGTCACTTCAAACAAAAGAAGCTGACACATTAAAATCAAAAAATTATAAACTGAATAAGGTAAAATAATAATACAATCACATCAAGAGATGTTCAGACACACAAATTGATTTTTAGCATTAGATATGTCCCATTCTAGCATCATGCAACATGCATTTTAGCACCAAAGTATTCTAATATTTACATGGTGTCTATAACATTGTGTAGCCGAGTCACAAAAACACACACACACATAAAAGAAAAAAAAAGCAAAGCATGGTTGGTATGACATGTTTAACAGAGTGCAGTAGAAATAACATTAAACCAGCATGTTATCATGCTAAAACATATGTGACGACAGGCTAAAATGACTACATTAATAGGCTAAAATATATGTGACGATAGGCTAAAATGAATACATTAACATGCTAAAATAAATAAACAGATCAAATTAATACATATTCTGTATATTCTCGTACATACTAAACCCTAAAATTCCTAACAATTAGAAAATAACTGATATTTTTCTCAAAAAAAAAAACTGATACAACCCAGATCTGAACGACAAAGATCAAATCAATCAAAAATATCGAATCTTCATAACAAAATGATGAAGCCATAAACTAAAAAGATGAGAGATAAAAATCACGAGAAGAAACGAGAAACAAATCAACATACCAAACTGCTGAAATAAATTGAAAAAAAAACACATACATGGAGTCACCATACAAAAACAGCGCCGCAGATAAACTCTACGAATCACAGGGTCGAATCCTCACGATAAAAAGAAAGCAGATGCTGAAAAATAATGAGAAATCAAAAGGGAAGAAGAAGAAGAAGAACGACGTAAATCAACGAAAGAGGGAGAGAAAAGGGGAAAAAATCTGAAGAAGGAAAGTTGAAGATCTGAATTACTATATTGCCCCCCCTTCATCAAACTTGTCAAATATTACAATTATGCCACCGGCCGTCCAGATTGAACCAATGATGGGATATGATTGGTTCCTAGTTCCCACCTAGGGGAAGGGTTCTCATTTGATCCATTCCCTATATATATATATATATAAAGGGTTGGGTTTCAGAAGAAATCATACCCCATATGAGAAGCGAGAACCAATCTCAGCCACAATTTCGCCTATTTGGACGGTCAATATCTGTTCCAAAATAAAAAAAAATGTGGTGGCATAATTGTAATAACGTCCAACTTCGCTGCCCCTGAATCTTAGTAAGGGTAAAATCGGAAATTTCAATGTATATGTGATTCACGCGTGTATTTTTTAATTTAGGATTTTAGCATTGCCATTCCCTATTTTAGCAATGTCATGATTTATTTTAGCACTAACATGACCCTTGTTTAACATGACAATTATTTAGCATTACAATAAAAAAATATCATCGACATCTTTTTATGCTTCATGATCTCCCGTTTTCAGCATTGTAGTTTAGAGTTTAGCATTATATATGTGATTCATGCGTATATTTTTCAATTTAGAGTTTTACCATTGCTTACACTACACTCACTTGTAATGAATAATGATCTTTCATATCAAATCCTTTAATTTAATAGGTAGGCTGCCCAACCCATTTACAAAACCTTAAATCCAATTTTCTAATTTGATAGGTTGCGTAGTATTTAAAGTTTTAATTTCCAATAGGGGAAGTGCCTGCCGGATTTAAGTGGTTAATTAAATTGAGCTATTGAAGTTAGCCAAGCCAATCAAGAAAAAAGATTTCTTCAAACCATTAAAAAATGTAGTATTGTGTTTAATGTGTTGTCCACCACAAATTAATTCCCACATGATCATGTGTATTATAACTATATATGTCAAAACCCTCGGCTAATGATTTTAGCACTGTCATGACTTATTTTAGCACTAACATGACCCTTGTTTAGCATGAAAATTGTTTAGCATTACAATAAAAAAATATCATCGGCATCTTTAGGTTCAAGTCCTAATTCATTGCTCAATTGCAGTCTCTGATCTTCATCAGGATGTGGATGTTCTTTAAAAAACCTTCATCCATTCAAATAACTGTCATGATCTTTTTTAGCACTGTCATGATCTATTTTAGCACTTTCATGACTTATTTTAGCACTGTCCTAATTTTAAGGGTTTATGGATTTTATTGGATGCATATGTTTATAAACACGCACGTGTTCATATATATGTATACATATATACATACCCTATCCATCTCTATAAATCATATTATAGGCCCAAGTATCTCCTGAATTTTAATTCATTTTACAAAAATACCATTAGTTTCAATATATATTGAAAACTTGTGAACATGTATAAGTTTTTGCAAAAATATCATTCAACCCAATTTTTTATATTGGATTGCTGAAAAATCATGTTAGAATTCGGTATGTAAAATAATGTAGAAGATCATACATGTTATATTTTGGCGTGTTATATATATATAAGAAATCATTATTATGTCATTTCTCTGAGTATATTTGTCTTCTTGTAAGTCCAACATTTTTATAGAAAAGTTTACTAGGAATGGCAGTGAAGTAGCTGATCTTATGGGTACTCGCAATAGGTATGAGCACAATAATCAATTCTTATATTCATTAATTTGTAACATTCTTATAAGTCTTCAGCTTCTTCGACACCAACAACAATTACAATTCTTTTTTGTTTCGAGTAGTATTTACTTTCGAGTATGTTTTTCATGAATGATATCGTTTTCTGATGTAAAATATTAAAGTTATAATAGTGCTAAAATAAGTCATGACAGTGCTAAAATAGTTCACAGTGGTGCTAAAATAGGTTACAACAGTGCTAAAATAGATCACAGTAATGCTAAAGTACATGGCAGTGCTAAAACAGTTCACAATAGTGCTAAAATAGGTTACAACAGTGCTAAAATAGATCACAGTGGTGCTAAAATACATGTTAACAAAATGTTTTTTTTTATAATACTCATTTGTTATTGCAAATGCTGCATTCATCATGCAAAATACTCTATTACCGAGATATTCTTATGATACTCAACCGTTTTTACAATGCTAACAACAAATAAAAAACCACAAATCCAGTACCATCGACACGCACATATCAACTCGATACTAGCTAATGAATATGGTAGAAAATATATATCCTTTAATTTCCTACAGATAAAAAATGTGGAAATATAACTACTTATATTCAGTAATTGTTTCGATCCAAGATCGCAGCAGAACGCTCAACAAAACATCATCAGATTTCTCATTGCCCGTATAAACTAAATTTATTGACATTCTATTTCTCATAGCAATAAACACACACAACAAACATCGTAAATAACAGACTACAAATGCTAACACTATCACCTACCAAAATATTCAAATATTAAACTAACAGTGCTAAAAAAGGAAATGAAAGTGCTAAAATATAAACTACTGATGCTAAAATATAAACTATCAGTGCTAAAACTAAACATCGATTAAATATTCAAATAAAGGAGTTCGGCAACGAAACGCGAGAGCCTCACATGTTTGGTTTGCAACTGAATGTAGCTACATGAACTACCAATGCACTTATACATAATCTATATTATATAATCAATTAAAATGTTGTAATGGTGCATGCCATAATTAAATTCCAAGCCCAACAACAATGAAAAGATAATTCTTTCTATCTAGGGAGACAACACCACGGCAATAAAACAACCGTCTCTCTCTCTACCATTCTTGCCTCTTCACATCCTTCTTATGTGAACTTCCATAGCTTCAACTGTGGAGATGCTCCGTCAATGTCTGGCTTCGTGTGCTACTTCGGCGCCGCCGCATCGAAGTAGTTTTAGGCAGCAGCCTTCGCCTTCACCGTCTCCTCTCCGCTCAAATGGACATCGCTGGGATTCAGTCTCGCACACTCCATTTCTCAGTCAAATGTAGCTAATTACAGAAATAACCCCAGTTCATTAAAAAGTTGATAATATTACGAGATTGCCACCGTATTTTTTTAATTTGGGAACAGATCTTGACCGTCAAAATAAGCAAGATTTGTGGCTGAAATTGGTTCTCAGTTCTCACATGGGGGTGTGGTTCTCACATGATCCCATATATATATATATATATATACTTTTGCTGTTTAGCTAAATCACTAACAACTTACATCTATGAATTATGGGTGGAAGGTTGTTAGCAAACCTAGAATCATTCACAAATTACAAATTCTACTAGTTATAAATATAAGTAAATCTGCAGTCTAGATATTTTTTTCTTCACCATTTATAGCTGTATATAGTCAATACTTATATTTTAATTTGATATACGTACATATACATAATTCGGCATATATCATTATCGTAAAAATAGTGTTTTGTATAATTACAGTGCTTTTCTGGAATACACAAGAAAATAGAAACGAGTAGAAAATAATGCAATAAACTGAATTGATCAAGTTACTAAACAAATTGAAATCGGAAGATTTTCAGCAAGCCGAGTCGAGGGGACCTCTCTTCGCAAATCAAATATGCCCCGGCTAGTGCTCACAGTTTGGCGTGTTGTCTCTCAAAGATGAAACAGATTTATCTTTCTGGAAGTAGCACCACAATTCCGACAAGGCTCCGGCGAACTAGGTAATATCAGGAAAATAGGCTGGGGCATTCAATCCCATGGCGTGTTGTCTCTCAAAGATGAAACAACTTCGTCCTTCCGGCAGTAGCACCATAATCCAGTAAGGCTCCAACGAACTAGGTAATGTCAGGAAAATAGGCTGAGGCATTAAAGATTTCAAACCCCATTAACTCCTCCAGAGCCAGGTGGGAAGGTAATGTCATAGGCTGGGGCATTCAATCCCAGTAATGTCAGGACTAGGAGCAGACATGAATGAACAATGCAAGATGACTGGGAGCAGATACGAATGAACAACGCAAGATGATATGATGATTGTGAGGCAGCTGCAAATCCTTGAGGGACTAGCACACGTACTGGGAGCAGACACGAATGAACAATGCAAGATGATATGATGATTGTGAGGTAGTTGCAGATCCTCGAGAGACTAGCACACGTGTCGAAAGGCAGCTGCAGATCCTTGACTCCCTCAGGAGTTACATCGGTTACACTCATCTCACTAACTCCACTAGCTCCAGGTGGGAGTTACAGATTTCAAACCACATTAACTCCTCCAGCTCCAGGTTGGAGTTACAGAGTTAAGATAATGCAAGATGATATGATGATTGTGAGGCAGCTGTAGATCCTTGAGGGACTAGCACACGTGTCGAAAGATAGCTGCAGATCCTTAACTCCCTCAGTAGTTACATCGGTTACACTCTAGCCCACTAACTCCACTAGCTCCAGGTGGGAGTTATAGATTTCAAACTCCATTAACTCCTCCAGCTCACTAACTCCACTAGCTCTAGGTGGGAGTTACAGATTTCAAACCCCATTAACTCCTCCAACTCCAATTCTAGATGGGAGTTACAGAGTTAAGGTAATGCAAGATGATATGATGATACTCCACTAGCTCCAGGTAGGAGTTACAGATTTCAAACCCCATTAACTCCTCCAGCTCCAGCTCCAGGTGGGAGTTACAGAGTTAAGGTAATGTAAGATGATATGATGATTGTTCCAGATAACTCTATTAGCTCTAGGTGGGACTCTCTAGGAGTTACAGAGTTAAGGTAATGTAAGATGACCAGCTCCAGGTGGGAGTTATAGAATTAAGGTAATGATAGGAGTTACAGATCCTACTACCTCCACTAGCTCCACGTGGGAGTTACATATTTCGAACCCCATTAATTCCTCCAACTCCAGGTGGGAGTTACATAGTTAAGGTAATGCAAGATGATATGATGATTGTTCCAGGTGACTCCACTAGTCCAGGTGGGAGTTATAGCAGAGTTAAGGTAATGCAAGATGATATGATAATTGTTCCAGGTATGAAACCCCATTAACAGATTTCTAAACTCCAGGTGGGATAACCCCATTAACTTAACTCCTCCAACTCCACCATTAACTTAACTTTTCCAACTCCAGGTGAAATCCCATTAACAGATTTCTAAACTCCAAGTGGGAAAAAACCCATAACTCCTCCAACTCCAGGTGGGAGAACCCCATTAACTTAACTCCTCCAACTCCAGGTAAAACCCCATTAACTCCTGAACTTAACTCCTCCAACTCCAGGTGACTCCAGGTGAAACCCCCATTAACTCTCCTTCAACTCCAGGTGAAACTACATTAACTTAACTCCTCCAACTCCAGGTGGGAGATGATTGGAATTACTCTAGGTGAAACCCCATTAACCACATTAACTTAACTCCTCCAACTCCAGGTGGGATATGATTGGAATTACTCCAGGTGAAACCCCATTAACCACATTAACTTAACTCCTCCAACTTCAGGTGTGACTCCAGGAGAAACCCCCATTAACTCCTCCAACTCCAGGTGGGAGATGATTGATTAACTCTTCCAACTCTTAACTTCCCCAACTCTAGGTGAAACCACATTAACTTAACTCCTCCAACTCCAGGTGAAACCCCTGAAACCCCATTAACGATGATTGGAATTACTCCAGGTGAAATCCCATTAACCCCATTAACTTAACTCCTCCAACTTCAGGTGAAATCCCATTAACCCCATTAACTTAACTCCTCCAACTTCAGGTGAAACCACATTAACTTCATTAACCCCATTAACTTAACTCTTCCAACTCACTTGATGATTGGAATTACTCTAGGTCAAACCCCATTAACCCCATTAACTTAACTCCTCCAACTCCAGGTGAAACCACATTAACTTCATTAACCCAATTAACTTAACTCCTCCAACTCACTTGAGGTTTAACGTACGTCCAAAGTCCAATGGCCAAGATCCCATTCCGAGGATGAGATGAGGGTACGGGCACGGGCGGACACGCGCGTGTGGGCTCATGGCCTATCCTTGTGCACTTTAGATATTACACTTAAATGTTAATACACTTAAATACACTTCTTAATTAGGTTAAAACACCAATGTGGGATAATTAGATGTGCCTTAAGGACATTTTCCCACATACCATAAATGCCCAATCGTGTGACCGATTTCAACCATTAATTTATCACTCACCGAAAATCAGATTTGAGAAAATAAAAATACTAAGATTATCTACTATAAATATAGAACAATCGTACGCTATTTAATTTCTCCAAAATTAAATAACCCAGCCACCAAAAATTGGATAAATGAAACACGACTCAATTTATTACATCAAATTTTCCAACAAATAGTAATATAATATACATATGATACCTAATCTTAATTTGATATCAGATTATCTATCATATAGATAAATTTGATATGAGTATTATAAAAATCCTTTCAAATTATAATAAAATATCTAATTCTCAAAAAATTATGGATTAAAAAATCTCAGCTATATATTCGACTAGAAGGAAGAGACGAAGAGTACTATTGTTACATATGAAATTGTCTATTGCACATTTAGTGTTGTATTTCTTACTGTACACTTGATTTTTTTTCAATTATTTTCTTTAATTTCAATTTATTATGTTTTGGTTTAATTTGATTCAATTTTACACTTGCTATCTAGGATTCATTCTATCCTATTAGAATTTAATATTTTTTTTAGTATATAATTTTTTAAATAATCAATTAATAATTAAAAATTAAACATAAAAAAATATAATATATTCTAATTGGGTATGATGAATCCTAAATAACAAGGATAAAATGAAACTAAAACATAAGAAATTAAAATCGAATTTTTTTTTTTAAAACATTAAAATAATTGAGTGTCGAACACCAATGGAGGATTTAGGCTGCTGTTGTTGGCAAGTCAACCTTTGTTTTATACATCCAGCAAATTCCCTATATAAATAAACCCTAACCCTCCTCACCTCACCACCAAATTAATTAAGTAAAAAAAATAAAAATACTTCAATTCTCATTAACTCCTCCACTTCAACTGCCGTGCACCGCCGTCGCCAACATTTCGACATTAATGAGCACTTGTGTCTCATCCTTGCAAGTTACAACAAAACTGGTTGATGAGCGACGGGGCTCTCCATCATTGTCAGCGAAGGTGGTGGACCTTGAGGGGCGGGTAGAGGAGTTCCGGCGGAGGAGGTGGTCTCCCGCCACCCAAAGTGCTATCTGTGCAGTTCAGACAGCATGGTCATCAACTCCCCAGAGATCATGCGCTACAGCTTGGACAAATTTACTTCCTAATGCCACTCTCAAAATCACTAACTCCACTCTCTCTTCATGATTTGTGTGATCTCGCCATCAAAACTAGCACAGCTCTCAACACCATTTCTTCTTCCTCCTTTCTCTATGAAAGCACTTCAGCTGGAAATTACACAAATATTGTTACCTTTTAATTATTTCTTTTTATATTTAAAATTTAATTTATTTGCACAACAATTTTAGGAACAGTGCCACTGCCACCCAATCAACCATTAGTCCATTACCCTTTTCAAGGTACATATATAATTACTGGGAATATATGGAACTAGCCGGTCAAACTTTTAAAAGATTTATTTTAGTCAGTAATTTTTAAACATATTTTATTTAGCCAGAATTACTATATTACTCTTATATTTATTTTTAACCTATTTCATTTCCCCCCACCATTCAACCGAGTCGATTCACATTTCACATTTTGAAATGTGATTTTGGAAAAAATTCTCTCTCTCTCTCTCTCTCTCTCTCTCTCTCTCTCTCTCTCTCTCTTCTACATCTCATCTTCTTCAACACTAATGGAATCTGCAACACTGAAATATCAAGCGAAGATTTCTCCAGATTCAAGCCATCGACCTCCGAAAATTCATGTGAAGATCTCTCTCTCCAGATTTCTCCACCAACGAGCCGTCGACTTTGAAAATTCAAGCGAAGAAATAGAAAATCATTCCCCAACATGTGTATGTTTCAGATCTAATTATTAATAATATTGTTAGATTGTTAGGTGTTATTTTTTTTTTAAGTTTGATTTGGGGAAAAATTTGATTCGAAGAATATTGTTAGATTGTTAGATGTTGTTTGTTTTTTAAGTTTGAAGTTTATTTTCTACACATAATAGACATGCTTTGACAATAAAAGTACCACTAATATAGTTGATGTTTGAAAATCTGGAAAAAATGAAATATTTCTGGAACTTTCGAAAAATCTGAAAAAATGATGTTCTTAACTGCGTGCGAGCCCTGCGCGCATGCTTGTGAGCGCAGTTAAGAAGAAAATCGCGCGCACCTGAGGCCAAATTATCAACAGTTGTTCTGTCGATGCACATAAATTATCAATCGATGTCATGCCGATAGTCTGCCGATATCTGCGCGCGCGCTTACTTTGTGCGCACATGCCTTATGCACGCATGCTTATGGGCGCCCACAAGAAGAAATCACGCGCACCTGAGACCAAATTATCAACAGTTGTTCTGTCGATGCACATAAATTATCAACCGATGTCATGCCGATAGTCCGTTGATGTCTGCGCTCTCACTTACTTTGTGCGCGCATGCCTTGTGCGCATGCTTGTGGGCGCAGTTAAGAAGAAAATCACGCACACTTGAGGCCAAATTATCAACAGTTGTTCTGCCGATGTATAAAAATTATCAACCGATGTCATGCCGATAGTCCGCCGATAGTCTGCCGATGTCTGCGTACGCGCATGCCTTGTGCGCGCCGAGTTTTGCGCGCACTTAAGAACAAAATCATTTTTTTTTTGTAAAAGTCGAACTTAAGTGCTCACTGCACTAGCTCGACATGGACGAAGTATGACGAAAACTATAGTCTAAGAAATGAAGATCAGCGATGAAGATGAAGATTGACAATGAAGATGAAGATGAAAAGCAGATCTGAAGATCGACGATGAAGATGAAAAGCAAATCTGAAAATGAAGATAAAGATCGACGATATTTTAATTCTCTTTCTGAAGATGAAAAACAGATTTAAAGATGAAGATGAAGATAAAAGCAAATTTGATATTTTTTATTTTTTTTATGTCTAAAGGGCATTTTGGTCCAAAGTGACTAAAAAAAATATATTTAAAACTTACTGATTAAAATAATTTTTTTAAAAATTAAAATGACTAAAATAGTTTTTGCCTCTATATATTACAATACATATATAAACATATACATGGTATACTATTATATATGCTACTTTTCTTGGACGACGTTGTTCTAGATAGTTTTATATATATAGGGTTCAAAATTCAAATTAATTAATATTTTATTTTGGATATCTTAACCAAATATTCATGCGTGAAATAGAATTAATACTGGGATATGTAAATATGTAATGGGAACGCAATTTTGTTTTTTCATTTTACCCAAGGTGTGGTGCATGTGTGATGTGACTGATAATATATATTTATAGCATATTTTTGTTTAATTTGTTACCATGATGTCGGCATATATAGTTATATTCACCAAAATGTTCAACCCCTCCAAAACTTGTCTCTAGTAGTGCACACACATTTAATTAATCATACATGTACATATATATATCGATCTATTTATATATAAATTTGAGTTTCTGCATTTAATTAATTAATCAATAATGCATAAGAGTGTTGAAATTCATACAATATAAATAGATATTAAAAAATATATTACTATTATAGAATCCGATCTGAAAATCGTGCAGAGGTAAATGGAAGAAAATAGCATGTATATATATGATATTAGGGCTGACTCTGAGATTTGAAGTGCCCTGTTCGAACCTAAAAATTATGCTCCTATTTGTTAAAATATAAAATTACTACATAATAAATAGCACAATCATTTTAGCTATAAAGTTCTAATACATATGATAGATAAAAAAAAATGCTTGAATATGTTCAATAAGCTCAATTTTTGAAAACTTCAAAATCATCCCTAAGTCACTATCATCTTCGAATAACACTAAAATAAAGTAAACAAAGTTATTTAAACAATATCATTTAAAGATATTTCTTCTAGTATTTTTTTGAAGCAAAAACTTATGAATTATTCATAATCATTATTTTCCAGCAATTCATGCTTAATGGATATCAAAACAAGTCCATTCATCTTTCAGTATGGTATAAAATTTAATATCTTTGACATGTGATGTGTTATACCGTATAAAATATCAATATCATGTTTGTTTTAGTGTATTAAAATATATGTATTAATAATATATAGTTTACTTAGATATGTTAGATTCTATATAAAATTTCAATATATAGTTTGCTTAGATGTATTAATAATATATAGTTTGCTTAGACGTGTTAGATTCTATATAAAATTTTAATTTATTAATAAATTTCAGGGTATTTATTATTTTATTAATTATTAACCATAATTTATAATATGTAGCACTTTTGGTTAATTGTAAAATTATGTGTTAAAGTATGTGAAAAATCTTAGTGTGTGAGAAAAATGTGTGTTAGTCGAGGGGGCTAAATGGATCAAATAGTCAAAGAGGGGCAATGTAACTCTTGCAGAATAGTTGAGGGATTATGTGACCCTTAACCCTAATATATATATATATATATATTGGTTCGTGTCCTTATATTTCGTGAGGCTCTATGCGGTGCACCGCAAAGACGTCTTCAGGGCCGTCCAAATATGATATGGAAGTGGTGTAAATTTCAAAAGTGACATCATATATACCATGCTTCTTTTTTAATTTTTTGGAGAGCCGACTAAATAGCTAATAGCTATCCATCTATTCAACTCTAAACATGTAGTAGTAGTGGTAGTATAGTTTATGTCTAATATATATATATTGTGAAACAATATCACCATCGCATTAATAATAGTGGGTCCAAGCATGAAAATATCGCTGTCGCAATATATATCGTAATTTCAATTTTACGGATATATCAATATCGCATATCGATATTGCAGAAAATTGAAAAAAATGACGGAAATCATATTAAAATCTTGGAAATTTAGCATGAAATTTTAGGAACTATTATGACATATTATTATGCACATATTCCACTAATTTTTTTGATAGAATTGTATTTTGAAAGCAAATATATTAATAATACATTATATAAATACCGTCTGAGACAATATATTTGATAAAATAATACATAATACAACATAAAATAACTAAATAAACATTATAAAGTACAATTAATATAAAAATGATGATCTATGAGGTTCAAATATAGTAGATGGAATGTCATCTTGTTTTAAACAATATTGGTATCGACTTATCATGTTCGAGTAATTATGGATATAATTATGCACATGCGCTTGATATATTTTTTGATTTATTCCAACAGCTTCACCATGAATTGGATAATGTCCACTGACCCAATTATTTTGTTGATACACATTTTGAGTAGTTCAATCAATTTGTGAACTCCTATATGTGTAAGAAGCATATAAATCATGAGACATATCACTATGATCAGTGCCACCCATATTCATAGAATCAAGATTGACATAAAGTTCTTCAATATCAGTTCTTGGACTTCTTCTTGAGTCAATGCATGTCTCCTTATGTATTCATTTCCTATTGCACCTATTTCAGAACCTCCAGCTCTACTTCCGTGGTCCATATCTCGTGTTGCATGAGTGAAGTTGGCCTCACAACTGAATGGACTCAATAACGTATGACTTGAACCATAATCGTCTTGATTGTTCCCACCATTTCCACCACCATCATCATTTCCACAACTTCCATCATTTCCTCCATCACTATTTCCCCCATCCTCTGTTGAGCTATCTGCTTTTGAATCATGAGAAGTATTATTCACTTCTTTCTGTAATACTTGATTCACATCAATGCCATAATCACGAGCTATAACAGCTATTTTTGGATTATGATTTCCCTCATTATCATCTAAGTGTGCAGCGCGAACCCATTGAAAAAGTGAATTTCCTTCATCATTTTCATCAGCTATTATATCTACCAGATCTAGATATTCTTGCTCTGCAACTTTATAATTTGTTGCAAAACGTGTAGCTCCTGGGCGTACAAAATCTCCTTGACACATCTCCCGCATGAGTGCAAGTAGCCAACCATGGTTATAAATGTAATTGGTTAATTGTCTAGCCTTTACAATTACCTCTGCAACAGTCTCTTTTTTTCCAATATCTTCAAATATTAAGTCGATACAGTGAGCAGCACATGGTGTTCAATACAGATCATACTTACTCATGAGTTTTTTTCCTGTTTTCACAAAAGCGGAACCATTATCAGTAACAATCTGTACAACATTCTTAGAATCAACCTCCAACACCACATCCTTTAGCAAACCATATATATACTTATGATCCTTGATTCTATTGGATGAATCTCACTTTTCTTTCTAAGACATCCGTTGATTTCCCGGTCTTCTTTCTCTTATATTTTTTTGCAAAGTGAATGTCTTTATAGAGCAAAGAATATTGCAACTCAAATAATTACATTGAATACCTAAAAAAGATCACAAAAATATATAGTATTAAATAAAAATTAAAATATATTATAGAAATATTAAAAAAATCGCGATATATTGCGATATCTTGCGATATTTTGCGATTTCTCGTCGATACTCGGGAAAAAAGATATTCCCCCAATATCCGTATCGCAATGTCAATATCCGCGATATTTCACAATATTTTCATCATTGAGTGCGTCAAATAAATTATAAGAATATATATATAGAGAGAGATTGTTACAACTGATAAAATGAATACACACAATAGTGTATACAAGGATGAAAATATCGCTATCGCAACATATATCGCAACTTCAATTTTACGAATATATCGACGGATATATCGATATCGCAAAAAATTGAAAAAAAAATGACGAAAATCATATTAAAATCTTGGAAATTTAGCATGAAATTTTAGGAATTATTATGACATATTATTATGCACATATTCCACTAATTTTTTTTTTTTTGATAGAATTGTATTTTGAAAGCAAATATATGAATAATACATTATATAAATACCGTCTGAGACAATACATTTGACAAAATAATACATAATACAACATAAAATGACTAAATAAACATTGTAAAATACAATTAATACCAAAATGAGGATCTATGATGTTCAAATATAGTAGATGGAATGGCATCTTGTTTTAAATAATATTGGTACCAACTTATCACATTCGAGTAATTATGGATATAATTATGCACATGCGCTTGATATGTTTCTTGATTTCTTCTAATAGCTTCACCATGAATTGGATAATGTCCACTGACCCAATTATTTTGTTGATACACATTTTGAGTAATCCAATCAATTTGTGAACTCCCATATGTGTAAGAAGCATATGAATTTTAGGACATATCACTATGATCAGTGCCACCCATATTCATAGAATCATGATTTGACAAATAATTTATATTCAATCTTAAATTTCAATTTCGTGTGATATATGAGGATAAAAAATTTAGTGATTTGTCCATCATGTCCTCTAACTAAAAAAATGAAAAAAATAAAGTCGGTGCACGTGCATCTCACTTTTCTTTCTAAGACATCCGTTGATTTCCCGGTCTTCTTTCTCTTATATTTTTTTTTTGCAAAGTGAATATCTTTATAAAGCAAAAAATATTGCAACTCAAATAATTACATTGAAAACCTAAAAAAGATCACAAAAATATATAGTATTAAATAAAAATCAAAATATATTATAGAAATATTAAAAAAATCGCGATATATTGCGATATCTTGCGATATATTGCGATTTCTCGTCGATACTCGGGAAAAAAGATATTCTCCAATATCCGTATCGCAATGTTAATATCCGCGATATATCCACGATATTTTTATTGTGTATATGAATAAAATGGCGCGCGCACGCACACAACTAAAGGGAAACCACAGTACAGTTAAGCTAGTTGTATACGGTGCATTTGCATCCCGATGCAGGGTATACAAAACCCTAGCTAGGTGAGGAGAAAAATGCACAAAAATATATGTATCTTTATTTCAAATTATAAAACATGCGCATTTTATTTTACATCACAAATTTGAAAGTACTCTGGGCCAATATAATGGCCGTTAATTCATTTTGCAGAAATCATACTACACACACAATAAATGATTGATTGAATATATATATATATATATATATTGAATGGAGAAGGCCTCATTAATTAATTCATTTGGGTTTTGATGGCAGCAACCAAATGATCATAGGCCACACTCCATGCCTTCTTCATTTCTGGCGACCACATTTCTCCCACTGCCTCTTTTATTGTCTCCAGCAATGCATATTTTGTCACCTGCATATCATTTTTCTTTTCCACTTTAGTAAAGGAAATGGCCGGGGTGCAATCGAATTGAGTCAAGTATTAATTACAAAGGATATATATACCTCAAAATGTTCGTCTACAACGCCATATTTCAAGTGGACGGCACCCAATTTTTTGAGGCTTGAATCTCTGATGACAACTTTCCCTGCTTTCCGGAGCTGAACTGCAGCTTCACACGTCTGCCATAAATTTAAACTCATATATGTTACTCTTCTCTTCTACTCTACTCCAAATTAATTAATATTAAATAGCTACTAACCATGACAAATACAGACTTGGCATGAGGCTTGAGCTTAGGATTCTGCTCAGCCGGAACAGTTGAGTCTCTCAGAAATGGGAACAACTTTTTAGCTGATGGTGCTATCTCAAATATCCTGCAGATTCAATCCATCAAACATTACATTAATTATAAAAATTAATTAGTATAATTCATGAACTAAAAATTTCATTAATAATTAAGAAAATGAATGTGCGTGTGTCGTCGTGTGTGTGTGTGTGTGTGTGTGTGTGTATATTAGCTAGCTACTAGGTAGGTAGGTTTTGAATTACTTGAGAAAAAACTTGAGACCCCACTCGCCAGCATCCTTCTTCATCAAGTTCCATGACTTCACCACCTCACCTTCTTCTTCTTCCGTAAACAAAATCGCCCCATCTTCAAAATTAAATTAATAATCAAAATCAATACGAGACAAAATATATATATATATATATATTAAAAAAAGAAAATAAAAATGAATATGTAGGTAGTAACCATTTTGATCGGCAGCGCTCATTGTTGAATTTGGTTTGGAAATTAATAATTAAAGATGAGTGAATCAATGTTGTGAGATTTGAGATTTGTGAAGGAGTAGGAAAAAGTGAATCTTGAAAATATATATAGTTGAAAAAGAGTGGCTCTTGAGAAGAGTGGAGAGGCATAGTTGAGTTTAGGAAACAAATTCAATTCGATAATTTTGCATTAATTGAGTTGAGACTTGAGATGAAACCAGGGGCCGGAACCTGGTTTTCCGCTACCTCTAATTGACCGGGGGATCTCTATCTTTCAACTTAATTAATTACGCAAAAACTCTTGTGCATAAGATGTATATGAGACGGTCAACGTATTGATCGGGTCAACGCGCGTTGACTCGGTCAAAGCGTTGACCAAAAAAATTGTGAAAATTGGTGATACTTTTTAGTGATACAATTGATACTTTTTTTAATTTTGAATGATACTTTTTAGTGTGTCAATTGATACTGATCTTAACAGTTTTTTTCTTTATTTTTTTATTCTGTCCAATACTTTTTATTGATACAAATGATACTTTTTAGCATTTGAAATGATACTTTTCAGTATTATGAATGCTACTAATTTTGACGGATTTTTTGATCAAAGTATTGACCGGGTCAACGCGTTGACCGTCTCATATACATCTTATGTACAAGAGACTTGCCCAATTAATTATTATTTGAAATCGAAGGTTGTCTTATATTTAAAATGCATGCAGCAATATACATACATCATTATTCATTAACATTCTGAAATACTAGTAAATTAGATTAGAGTTTGATCCTTACTTTGTCGATGCCCCAGAAAAAAATAAATACAAAATTATGATGATCTAACCAAACTAAAATTACAAAAACTTGTGTTGACTGACGGTGCATATATCTAGATCCAAACTCGTGTTTGTGTTTGGATCTTGAGTTATCAGACCATCTACCACACTTTCTGTGTAAACTATAAATGCTTTATCATCTAATAAAATCTCAACTTTTAAGCATCCTTTTTTGGCATTCTATTTGTATATTTTAAACAGAAAACAAGTGATCTAACATGACAAAACAAGGGGAAGAGAGTTAGAAAAGGAAAGCTTGTATAGTGATGATAAATGGAAGCAAACGCCCAATTTGCAACTAAATTTTCTAGACGAAGTCAATCCCAACGACATAGTGAGACAAAACAGAGGTGAGGATATACAATAAAAAGTAAGAAATGAGTACAACTACCATTTTTTTCCCGCTCTTTTTTTGTCAAGTGAAACCAACAACTTCACATTTCAACCACAACCATAACTCACATCTGGAGTAGCAACCACAGATTCAAATGGGACTTCAACTCTCTCTTTCACGATGCACCGTGCTTCCCCGTTTTCGGTGACGAGGACCTTCCCTGGTGGACAGTCGGCACTAGCTCCCTTCTCATCATTCCGTCGCTGGTGGAAGAAATTTAAAAGCTTCAACCGATCATCACGTTTCCTCAGTCGTGGCTCAAAACCCGCTAAGCTCAAGATGGCGATCACCCCTACTACAGTCATAGCTGTCTTAGCTGCTGTGCCTATCAAGTTTCTGACCAACTTAAATGGTCCCCGCGGCCCAGATTGTCCCTGCTTGCTCTCCAATTTGTGAAGATTGTTAGGAACCTCGTGGAGATTTTTTAAGCCACCAGTTGTCAACCCGTTCTGAGGGGATCTTCGGGAGGAGGTAAAGGTAGAGAGGTAACCATTTTTCGACACAATGGATGGAGAAGGTCGGCTTGGATATGGAGGAAGGAGGAGGTCATTATTGTCGTCTGTTTCACTAGCAAAAGCCACAGCCTCCTGTATGACTTCCAAGTCCTTGCCTTTGTATTCCTTCAGCTCTTTGAGCAGCTTCTTCTGGCTGCATTCGATTTCAGCCAAGGCTACTTCTTTTTCATACCATTGTTGCTGCTGTAGTGCCTGATAAGGAAAATACGAAGCAATCAAAGGCCTCATACTCAAAAAGAAGAAATGGACCAAATGCTAGGAAAAAAAATGCAACCATATTTAAAGAAGCAAGTTCTGGAAAACTGAACTGCAAAACATCTATAACTTTTAAACAGGATTTCACTATCGGTCATTTTAAACAGAACACTTTATTTGCTGATGGCATTAAGGAGGACTTCAAAGAAAACTTCATTTTTGTGTGTGTGTGTGTGTGGTGGGTGGGTGGGTGCTTGGGATTTAGCTGGTTCTCATGTTTTGATTCTCCGTGAAGCTAAGGTAGCAATTGATCCTAATTGTGATTGTAGTAGTAAATCATTGGAACCTAACTCCCATTTCGAACATCTTTGTGGAACTCTAATTTTAAAGTTTTAACCTAAAAAGCATCACAAGACAACCTATAACGAAAACTTGTTGCTGGAGCTAAGACAAAATCCTTAGAGAGTGTAGGCTCAAAAGCTCAGAGTAGGCCAGTGAATATTGACCTCTCTATAAGATTCACTGGGTATGTACCCATTAGCGAGTAAAATTCAAATATTACTATCAGATATACTAGAAACCCAAACAATGGCATCAAACGTCTCAGCTTTGTTAGGCTCAAATCAATCTCAATGTTGAAATCAATACGTTTACTCATCCCCAATATGCGTTTTAAGCTCCGTCTTGAGAAGTTTAAAGATGCTATTGTTGGTAGCTTGTCAGCACACTTAAAAGTCATACAAGCAAAGGAGTCGAGCCCTTTATTTTCATAGAGCCTCAGTGGAAGATACATCCATAAAGAGTAGCAGTCGGATCACCTCTCTATCAATCCCCTCGCTTACCTAAAAAGTTAGCTGAGATCTTCAGTAACTCTTCGCATCTAATATAACTATAGCTGTTTTCAAGTCTAAAAGAACATTAATTCGCAGGCTTACAATGTTCTAAACCTACTTTTCCGCAAATAATATACCGACGTAGGAAGAAAAAGAGACATGAACACTCACATAAAAACTTCAGAGAAATAATAGGCCACAAGGTAGATCTTCCTTTCCCAAGAGTAGGGGTGAGCAAAAACGAACCAAACCGATGAATTTAGTTCGGTTCAGTTCAGTTTGTAAAGATTTTAGGTTTGGTGTAGCTGTTAACATTAGTACCTCGGTCCTCTCATATAGGTGATGCAAGTATCCTCCAAAGTTTTACCAAATACCAGTTAATGATTGCAGCACCTTTTATCAGATATTTTACATGTTTCTAAAATTGTCATGTCATGAAAGGATAGGAGAAATGGAAAATATGTAAATAGCAAATGGTATTCAGCACAACTAGAAATTCTTGTTGAACAATAAAGTTGCAGAATTTTTTAACCTCTGAAAAATTTAACCAGAAAATCACGACAACACACATCCCACATGGTTAGCAAAAAGGAGCCAGCCTTGTACAATAATATCAATCTAAATCAAAGACCTTCATAATATACACAAATGTTTTAATAGGCGAGTACTAATTCATGAAGCCTAGTTTGATACTTCGATTTACTTCTAAAATCACTGACTATTAAGCCCTCAAAACAAATTACTATCAGTTGATAAGAACAGGAAGGAAGCATCATAATCTTTCATGTCCAGAGAAAGAGAGAGAGACTTGCAATATATTTAAGAATCCAATAGAGGAACTTCATACTCTGCTTTATACTTCGACCAGAACCACACATACTTAATGAAAATAGTTCTTGAACAATACCGAGCCATTCAGATAATCAAGAGTTCTATGACTAAAGGTACTCGGCAAAAACATTCTGCCAACAATAAAAACAGAAAAAAAGTCAAAATCTTCTTCAATCCTTCAAGAAAGCAGCCACCATTGGTAAAATTCTAGAAAAGACAGTATCCCAAATCCCAATTCATTCAAGAAACAAAACCCCATCTCAAAACTTCAAGATTCAAGAGCCATCGGGAAGACCCTTAAACTAATTATTGAGCTAATCAGCCACTGAAAGAATCACGAACTCGATGACAGCCCTAGTTGGGGGGGGGGGGGGATTATGATAGAAGGTAAACACATTGAAGGAAAGAAAAAGTGAAATTATTCTAACCAACAAGAAGGTAGAAATTCGCTAAATCCTAGAATAGCCAGTATCTCAATTCATTGAAGAAACAAAATTAATGTTACGGAAATAGAACCTGCAAAGAAGATAGCTGTGCTTCGAGGGAGTCAAGAGCGTCTTTAATATTGAGAAGACTCTCAGCTTCTTCCTCAACGTCATTTTCTTGATTTTCTGCATCTGGGTTTGGTTGAGATTCCTTGGACTCACTCTCTCCACTACCTCTCTCTACATTAGAAGCTGTTTTGTGAATGCAGCTGATAATCTTGGACCTTAACTCCGAGGTTTTCGCCAAAACGAGGCCTATTCTATCTTCATCCATTGCAAGTTGACGAGAATCCTTGTTTGCTCGAAGTTATGTATGTGAATTTTGTTGGGTTGGAGGCGGGGAGGGAAGAAGGGTTTGAGGCGTGGACAAGAGCAAGAAATGAGTTCGGAGAAAGCGCCAAAATAAGCGCGACCAAAATCTAAGAAATTGTGGTTTAAAATAAAATTAAGAGTTGCCAAATATTTCCGGCTGAAGACAGCCTTAGATTTGCTACCTATGCCAAAGGGCAGGATCTTGTCTCACCTTCAGTTTCATAAATACAGCAGGAAAGCAATTTAGGGTTATATACTTTATAAACAGTAACAGTAACAGTAACTGCCGATTATTTTTATTTCCTTTTTTTTGCCTTTAATATATCCACATCAATTTAGCAAATCCCAAAACTATTAAGATTCCAGGAATTGCTGTGTGTTCCTTTTTCCTTGTTATTTCAACTACGCTACAAACTATCTATCTACACATTTAAATGTGTGCATAATTTTGTATAGGAATAGTAATAATATTATTATTTCGTGTGATATTGGCCATTTGTCATTCTCATTTAGTTGCAGGTGGGAAAATCTGTCCATGCTGCGAGTTAGTCATACTAATTTCACATAAGTCGTAGTTGAATAAATTTAGTTTACTTTATGTTTTCCATTATTTAGAAAGTTGGTTTTATCTTTATTTTATTTAGGATCGGAAGTCCACTTTTGTTTATGAAAATAAGCTCGAAAACAGTTTTGTGTCGGTTGAGACGTTTAGGACATTCTTTCAATATTTATATAGCTTGTGATGTTTCATTTGAATTATCATCCATTTTTGAAGTAATATATATGTACTAGTGGTGATCACGTGCGTTGCACGTAAATTATATATTTTGTTATTAAATATATAAAATTAAAAGTTCTTTTAAAAGTGTAAAATGTAAAATTATAAGCTATATTATAATTAGAAAATATTAATAAATAATTAGAGTAAGAATATATATATATATATTAATAACATTACAATGAATTATTTATCTAAAACTATATACGTACATATATATATATATATTGAGTGAGTGTAGATTTTCATATATGTGAATACAATAACTAAGCTTTTTTTTTTTTACGACCAACGTCCCTTTGCACTTTTTCTTGAATTAATATATTTTTATATTAAAATAGAACATCTTGTCAATTTTTTTTACTAATGATTTTTGGGCAAACCTATGATGATAAAAAAACTTTCCATGCATTATTTTAGTATCAAACAAAATTTCTCAGAACAATATCCTAGTAAAAGTGAAGAAAATGGATTAAAATTATAATATTTATACTTTATAGTTAGGTATATTTCTAAATACTCCACATATTTTTCATACAAGGCTATGTTCAAAAATTTATTTTCAAAAATATAAGGCATGTTTGAAAATATATTTTTGAACATACATGATCAATAACTTAGGAAAAAAATTAGTTGAACGTATCTTCGAACCTATTGATCATATTTGTAATTCAATAGTTTCCAAATCCAAAATTGAGCGATAAAACATGAATATTTACAAACTTAAATCACATTTTTTTACAAATTCAAAGTATACATGTCAATTATTAACCTATTCTAGCAAATATGCCTCCCTCTTTTCAAATTTGAAAACTAAATTGTGACACCTCTTTTTATCTTTCAAACATGAACACTTCTCGCTCATATGTGAAAATTTATCTCTTTGATTTTGTAGCATACACGAATTATATATATATTTTAAATTGGTTAAAACTGTTTTTTTTTTAATTAAGGATAAAATTGGATCCAGACATTAGCCCATCTTACGAATTTTGACATGTTATAAGCTGGTCTTATACAAGCTTTTGTCATTTATGAAAATAATATATTTTAGAGATATCAAAGATACATTCTTTTTTATTTTATATTTTATAAGGCTCTTATATGTATAAATTCATATCTCATTCATATTATTAGGTAATTTGAAAATGATTCATGTATCATAAACTCTACAAACTTATATGCTTATGATCTAAATTAAATTGATATCAATAAATATACTAATACTTAGACAGATTAATGTTCTCATTCTTAATTCATTGATTAGTATATGTTGATTGTCACTATTGGCATTATAGTGTAAGAGATACTATGTATATATATATATATATATATATATATATCTTGATTTACATACTATTTACATATACTATACTATCTTAAAATTACTTATAAGCATAATTTTTCATTAGTACATGTAGTTGAAATATTAACATTTATACATTTACAGTTATATAAAATAATATATATATATATATATATTTAGTTTTATAAATACTTTATGTGCTCTTTCTAATATTAATTATTGAAAATTATAAAGCTTAAAAATATATATTTATTTTTTAACATCTAAGACTCATATATTCACTAAAATGTATTATATTTATTGTTATCTTTTTCTCTTTTAACTAATTTGGTGATTGTCCTAATAAAATTGAATCATGAATAAATCATTTAATTGAATTGAAATTGTTTGGATGAATCTATGAAATCGATGATT
Organism: Perilla frutescens; assembly: GCA_026008535.1. Taxonomy (NCBI): domain Eukaryota; kingdom Viridiplantae; phylum Streptophyta; class Magnoliopsida; order Lamiales; family Lamiaceae; genus Perilla; species Perilla frutescens. The sequence continues at coordinate 37,336,911 of BRKX01000002.1, read as the reverse complement.
TAGATTATTTCTTCCTCTATTATATCTATTCCTAATTTTCTCCGTTTATCTTTTTTTTCGCCTTTATTTAATTATTTATCTTTAGTACATATTAAACAAAACCTTGAATGGGCTACATATCTAATATTTAGAAGATTGACGTTGCAATACTCACATTAAGATTAAGTTTTTAGTCTATGTGGAATACGATCTTGCTCAATGATTGGTCCTAAATCCTCTATGTTTTAAGGGTGATTTTTAGTGTATATTGTGCTAGACTAACTACCAATTGGATATATTTTGTGGATAGATTTGTTCCTTGAGTTTGTGTAGGTAGTTAGCCTCAATTAAAGGAAAAGAGGTGCATTTTGCAAAGTTGTGGATCGGTGGTAAGGGCATACCAGTTAAACCGAATTTTTGCTGGACAGATCCAGTGGGCCGAGAAGTGTTTTGATGGGTCGAGCCCATGTTTTGAAGCCTCCAGCGGGCCCAGCGAGAGTTATCTAACTTTGAAGAGCTGGAGGCGGCTTAAAAGTGTCCAAATACAACAAGGATTCTATTTTTGTTAATTACCTAGTTTAGATAAGATTTAATATTTGTTTCCTAGTTGGAGTAGAACTCTATTTGGTAGCTAGATATATTAGGATTTATTCTATTCACGAGAGATCATCATCGTTCCAGTACAGAGCGCAGAGACGCAACATTATTCAGTTTTTATTCAGCTTTATTTTCGATTCATCGTGTTCAACTTTTACAACTCTGCGCGATCATACTGCTACATGAAGTCTAGCTAATCTACGCGCATATCCCAGACGCGAATCAACGAAACTCTAGCGACTAACTGTGAGATCGAACTGCTCCATAATTCTTTTGAATGCATGTGTCTGCTATATCTCATTTTTATTGTTGTTAATTGTTTCGTGTTTTCTAAGTAGTTGTAAATATTTAAGAACGCGAGATTAATTAGTAGCCAATTAAACCGGCCATAAGTAAACGTGGTTTAAGTTTAATCTGTGGTAAAACGGTTCTTGAAACCAGGGGATTAGCAGTCTAATTTTATCCTTCCTGTGTCAGAGTTGGGTAGATTAGAATCGGGTTTCTCTCGATCACAAGGCTGTCGACTCATTAAAACCATAAGAGTGTCTCTTTACGTTTGTCAGTCGATTAGGGAATTAATCGGTGAAGTGTCTTCCTGGTTAATGATAAAATACGGAGAAATAAGGATGTGTCAGTAAGTGTCTTCGGCGTCCATAACTGGTTGCATAATTTATTTGAATTCATCTTTGCATCTGTGATCGGTTCGTTAGCTAGAGTGGAGTTATTTGCAGTCCGGGATATTGTCTTCATCATTGTCAACTTCGTTTATTGCCTAATTATTTTACTTAATCTAGTTCTTTTATTTTGCTGTTCAAGTCAGTTCATAAATTTCGAATTTCCCTTGTTAAAGTTGGTTATACAGATTGGAAAATAAAAGTGAAACTCGTCGGTCCTTTGGGAGACGATCCTGCTCGCCGCTGTACTTTGCAGTAAGGGCTTACCGACAGAAGTCGGGACATTTATTTTTGGTGAAAAACGACGCACCACTCAACATTGTAATACAGATACTTTGTATACTTGTGTATAGCTAGTGAGAAATCGAATAATTATAATGTAATCAAATAAATATTTGGTTGAGAAGTGCAAGAAATAATATTTAAAAAATAAATTATTACATTTGCCCAAATTTAACGGCTAAGTCTATATTTTTAAATTTTAATTATAACATTTGTACGTGATATTATAAAAGTAGTATTATGCTCTAATATAATACTGTAATTAAGCTAAATTTTCCTCTTTAAAATAGTATTAGAAAAATTAGTAGTGTTCTAAAATGAATTGTTGTATACATGGTAACTTATTAGGGCCGCTTTGAGACAATATGGGGCCCGATCGAGGTGAAATAATGAATATGTTTAGAAGTAAAATATTTTTTAAAAAGATAATACAGTAATATGTTATAAAGAAATTCATTTATCATCTCTTATTTTATCAACAATAAAATCACTTTTAAATGTTCTAAATCTCAAACCGTGACATGTTACTCAACTTAAAAACTTACTTCAACAAAAAATAATTGTTATAATTAGCATATCCAATAATTTTCGATAGGTAATATATGCATTGGTAAATGTTTATTTATATAATATCATATCTCAATATATAATTTTGCATTTAATTTTATGTCTCAGGTTCTATTAACGTACACTTTAATTTTGAAAATAAATCAAATCTATTAATATCTAAGTATTTTTCAAATGTTAGATAAGTTATAGGGTTAAAAAAATAATTTGTTAGAGATTAATATATGATAAATTTTATTCAGAAGCCATAGATTTGATCATTTATATATTTAAAATATTTGACAAAAAAAAATTATTAATCGAATGTGGATATTACATATATTTATTTAGCTAACTATTTTAATGAAAATAATAAGGCATGAGGTGATCGACTCGTTTGCCTCATAGTAGAAACGACATAGTGTTATTTCATTTACACACAGTGACGGAACCAGAAAATTTTCTTTGGGGGGGTTGCACTGTTGTCTAACAGAACAACGAGTGGTTAGTATTTTATGCTTGTTAATTTGCTCGATGAGTTTAATATTTGCCCGCGCAACATATAGAGAATAGTTAAATGAGGGACAATCGTCAACCTTTTTCACAAGTATATATTTTTTAATAATGATATTAGTGGAATGATGTTGTTTCGCTAACAAGTTTGGATTTTCTCCTTATTTTCTTTGGTGAAATGTTGTTTTTGTCATATTTCCACGTATGATAAAGATAATTTTAATCAATTTTTTTATATGCATTAGTGGAGAATAACTTTAAAAAATTAAATGTCCGAATAAAATATTTTATATCAATGAAATAAATTAATTAAAATGAACAATTAACAATCATTAAATAAGTTTGAGCTAAAATATCATTAAGTTTCATCAATCCATAAGATTCCTAATTCAATCATTAAGCTAAAACGTTACTTTAAGTTCAAATCGATAAAATGTAAATAATTGAACCCAAATACCTGAAATTGAATTAATAAGATTTACAAACATAAATTATATTTAACAAAATCTAAGCAATAAAATTTCAAACTAATATTAAATAAAAAAATATACTATTTAAACTGAAAAGGGAGGAATGTATGGATTCTGTTATATTTATTGTTGAGAAAAGAAAGAAAAAGGAGTTTACATTAGTAATTCCTCAAAAGCGTGTAATTCTTTTCTTAAAAACGTGTATAAAAAATTTAATCTTTTTTCATAGTTCTTCTTCTCCAACAGTTCACCACCTTCCCCTCCCCTATTTTATACTTCTACAAACCTTCTACAAAACCTTTAGCAGCAGGCAAAGCAGCAACGTTCAGCATCTCAGTGACTACTGCTCTGCCCCAATTAAATTAAGTCTCTCTTTCCGACGAAAATTAAGGGGGCTATCGCAAAAAAATTCCAGCAACCTCTATACTACACAGAGATAGTTGACAAGTTAGGGGGGCTTCAGCCCCCCAGCACCCATCTAGTTTACCTATTTAAAAAGTATGGATGTTTCTTACAAAATATGATTTGCCTATTATATCCACAATTTGCACTTAATTTAAGGGTAAAAAATTAATATAATATATTACTTTTTTTTGTAAATATAATATATTATATTTATTTCAAAAGTTTTATTATAATTGAACTCTACTACATAAAATTATCCCTAACATAAAATATTATAAATAATTATTTTTAAATATAATATATTATATTTATTTAATTTCTTACAAAATATGATTTGTCTATTATATCCATAATATGCACTTAATTTCAGGGTAAAATAGTAATATTCTATATTATATAATTAATTATTCACATATAATTTATTATATTTATTTCAATAGTATTGTACTATTCTAATTCTTCATCCACATCATATTAATTTTTCAACAATTATTTCTCTGTTGTATCAACCATAGCAAACAAGAAAAAAATTTAAAAATATAACCCCACAACAATATATAGTATATAATTAATTCAACACATATAATATATTATATTTAATTTTATAATTTAAATATTAATTCAATAGAATTGTATTATTATAATTTTTAATTCATCCCCATGAATTAATTCTCCATCAATCATATAGTCGATATAAATTACGTTCGAATGAAGAGATTGAAAAATAAATGCTTCGATTTATAGAAATATTATAAACTAACCTAATGATACTTAAGAAGTTATATATGAATAATCAAGAATTTTAAAGGGGCTATCGCAAAAAAATTCCGGCAACCTCTATACTACACAGAGATAATTGACAGGTTAGGGGAGCTTCAGCCCCCCCCTAAGCACCCCTCTAGTTCCGCCTATGTTTACATACACACACATTCTTGATTTATATATATCTTAATTAAATTACTTGTAATAAAATTCAAATTAATATATTCACTTATGAATAATATTTTTTTCTCCAATCTATATATTTGAAATTATCCTCTATGATTTTACATTAATATTAAAAAAATCTTTAGATTGATGAGTAATTGTGAAGTTTATTTTTATAAAATATGTAATTTTTTTAGAAATAACATTTTTATGATTTGGAAGGCATGACATAATTTTTACAATTTAATTACTTTGATAATATTAATTAACTTATCTTTAATAAAAATAGATGAATGACTAAAACAACATTTCATTATATATATATATACTATCTTTAATACGAATATGTAGGTGATGATAAATTTTTTTGGTGCTCGTATAAGTTTACATCGTTCTTTTGCAATGGAATTGTTTTAATTTATGTACATTATGTAATATTTTTGCTATTTCTTTATCTATTTCAGTTCACTAAAATATGAATTATTGATATCACATGACGTGAATCAGTAATTTATAAGTAAAAAATTTAAATTTTAAGTATATTGAATAAATTATACTTATATAATTTCTAGATAACTAAATTATTATATACTCAACCAATTTTAAAATTCAACATGATATTTATTTTATTTTTAATAATGTCACCTTTTGAATTGTGGAAAATTCGATATCCCTAAATTGTTGCTAAAAAATAAATTAGAATAGACATTCATCATATAAAAAAAGAACAATAAAAATAATTGACTTGAATGCATGTGATATGCGTTTTATATATATTAATTCATAATTTATATCTTATTGGTTTATAAACATATTAATGAATTTTCTAGTATTTAATTAAAAAATAACATGTTAGTTGAAATTAGAAACTTATACACACACGCACATATCAAATTCATGCACCAATCAAAATTATATATGTATTTTAAATATAATATTATGGAAGTCAATAATATTATTATTAACTGTTACCATATATATGTATATCAAATGAATGACCATTTGCATAAAAATCACGATAGAAATTTTATATCTACTACTCTATGATAATAAAAAGTTAATGTTGTAGATTTATTATATTACCCTATTGTGCTTAATTTAAATATATTATAGGGATATATTAGTAAAATTCAATTTTGTAAAATAAGAATTTTTTTATATATAGCAGTAGATTCATATGGAAACTAATATATTATATTAGATTTTACATTATAAATACATATTATATATTATATTACACAATTACTCTTAAATTAAAGTTATAATAGGTAAACCAAAATTTGTAAAATATCGCACTTTTATAATAGTAGTAGATATATATATTTCAGTTTCATCACATTGCAATTAATTATCCTTTTATTTTATATTTTCTTGGTCTACTTCCTATATTTTTTGTAAGACAATTTCAACTCTTGATCTTCGCTTCATTAGAAAGCTAAATATAAACTGTGTTTAACTAGAGTTGTTGAAATTTAAGCTTAAATTGAATGAAACATTGATAAAACGCATTGAAGTTCGATTTGTTCAAAATCTGAGGCCATGTTTAATTGATCATTTCTGAGATTGGACTAGTGTTGATTTGATCAATTGATCCTACTTAACTTCATAAGGTGAAATAAATTGATTTTGAGCACTTTGTGGATGCTGGATTAATGCAGCAGGTATCCAGAGCACAAATTAAATGATATTAATAATTAATGTGAATAAAAACTTTCGAAATTTCATTATAATTAATCTGGTACCAAATATGAGATAGCTAACAACTACAACTAGCAACTAACACATACAACTACAGCTAACAATTAATACATCTACCCTCATTTTATTGCCTACTAACTTGTCGACCAAAAAGTTATTAGCAAGGCTTTGGTTTTTGGTAGCAAGTTAGTTAGCGGGAAGCAAATCAGTTAACTGAAGCAAATCAAATCAGTTTTGCTCCAGCTAAGCTCCAGCTCCAGCTCTAGCTCTACTTCAACTGAGCTCCAGCTTCAGCTGAGCTCCAGCTCTACTTCATCAGTCAACTGAAGCAAATCAGTTGACTAAACTTGGAGCCATGCTTCAATATACTTTAATACGCCCCCTCAAGCTAGATCAAGAGCATGTCTTGAGCCAAGCTTGGACAATAATCGGTCAAACTGAGTAGTAGGAAGGACTTTGGTGAAAATGTCAGCTAACTGATCACTTGATCTAACATAAGCAGTTTGCAGCAGCTTGGACTGGACTTTATCTCTTATAAAATGACAATCAACTTCAATATGTTTTGTGCGCTCATGAAAAAACGGATTGGTTGCAATATGCATCGCAGCTTGATTGTCACAGTAAAGTGTAATAGGAGAGTTGCAATGAATGCTCAAGTCAGAAAGTAAGGTTTTGATCCATATTAACTCATATGCTGCTGAAGCTATTGCTCGATACTCTGCCTCAACACTCGATCGAGCCACAATAGTTTGTTTCTTGCTTTTCTAGGTCACTAAGTTGCCACCCACAAAAGTGCAGTAACCAGTGGTTAATTTCCTATCAGTGATGTTGTCAGCCCAGTCTGAGTCAGTATACCCTTCCAATTTGTGATGAACATTGCACTTCATGAGGATTCCCATGGAGGTGGATCCTTTAAGATAACGCAATATGCACTTAACCAATTGAAGATGATGAGTACATGGAGCATGCATAAATTGACTGACAAAACTTACAACATATGTAATATTAGCCCTTGTTATGGTTAGATAAATCAACTTTCCTACCAACTTTTGGTAGCTAGAGATATCAATAATGGACTGACCTTTGTTGTCAGCTTTGAAATTGCTTGAAAGAGGAGTTTTAGTAGGTTTGCAGGTTGACATGTCCGCATCTTCAAGAACGTCAAGTATATATTTTTGTTGACTGAGAAACAAACCAGATGATGAATGGTCTATTTCTATACCGAGGAAGTAGCGCAGAGCTCTAAGATTTTTGATGGCAAAGGTTGAATGAAGAGAAGCCTTTAAAACATCAATCTCTTCTTGATTATCACCTGTAATGATCAAGTCATCAACATATACCAACACAATGAGTCTGGTATGCTTACCATTTTTGATAAACATAGAAGAATCACTAATACATCTCTTGAAACCAGATGATGTAAGGACGGAGCTCAACTTGGAATACCAAGCTCTTGAAGATTGCTTGAGACCATAAATAGCCTTGTGCAACTTGCATACAGCACCATGTTTATGTTCTTTATCTGAGGAAGTTTCATGTACACTTCAAGATCTTCCTCCAGTTCTCCATGTAAGAAGTCATTTTTTACATTCATTTGATATAAAGACCAACCACAATTGATTACGACTGAGAGGAGAACTCGCATTGTGTTCATTTTTGCTACTGGAGCAAATGTTTCTTTATAGTCTACTTCATATGTCTGTGTGAATCCTTTAGCAACAAGTTTAGTCTTGTGCCGTTCCACAGTTCCATCCGTGTGAAATTTGGTCTTGTAAATCCATCTTGATCCCACAACCTTTTTTCCTCGAGGCAACTAAACCACAATCCAAGTATGATTATCGTGTAGAGCTTTAAGCTCACTCTGCATTGCCTCTCTTCAAATAGGATATTTGTTTGCTTCTTCAAATGATCTAGGTTCACTAGCCTTTTCAAGTTCGGCAAGAAAGGCACAGTGGGTGGGAAACACCTTGTCTGCATAAACCAACTGACTCGCATGATGCTTGGGTTTGTACACTTCATACCCTTTAAGCCTAACAGATACTTGTCTTGGCCTAGATGAATGCCTCCTAGTGATGAGGTCTGTTTGCCCTTGTTTTGGTTGTTCAATAACAGCCTCATCATCTCCATTTTCAACTTCAGTGGCAGAATGATCTTCATCATGAATGCTAGCCTCATTATTTTCATCAGTCACCACAAGAGTTGAGGAAGGCTGAGGTGGCACGATGCTCTCCACAATAGGCATTGGAAATAGCTGATATAATGTTCCCTCTCATTCTTGGCTTGTTCCCCTTTGAAGAAGAAATTTGATTCATCAAACTTAACATCTCTAGAAATAATTATCTTTCTAGAGATTGGACCATAGCATTTATATCCCCTTTGAGAAGAAGAATATCCCATGAACACACATTTTAAAGCTCTAGAATCAAGCTTATCTCTGTGTTTAGGTTGAATGTGCGTATAGCACACACATCCAAACACTCTGAGCTGAGTAATATTCATTTTTTTACCATTCAAGACTTCATAGGGAGACTGAAACTTCAACACACTGCTAGGAAGTCTGTTGATGATATATGCAACAGTTTGAATGGCATGTGTCTAGAATTTCTTCGGCATGTTGGATTGGAGCATGAGAGATCTAGTTTTCTCAAGTAAATCTCTATTTTTGCGCTCAGAAACTCTATTTTGTTGTGGTGCGCCAACACAGCTAGTTTAATGTAAAATTCCATTGTTGCCTAGATATTTAGACATGATTTTGGATGTGTACTTAGTGCCATTATCGGATCTTAAGGTTCTTATGGTGGCTTTGAAATGATTTTTGACCAAGTTATGAATTTTTTTAAAGTTATCAATTACTTCATTCTTGCACTTCAGCAAGTTGATGAAAGTGGTCTGAGAAAAATCATCGATGAAGGAAACATAGAACTTGTAACTATTATAAGAATCTATGGTTGAAGGTCCCCAAACATCAGTATGAACGAGTTCAAAAGGTTTTGAGGATCTTGAATGAGAACTGAAAAAAAGGTAACCTTGTGAACTTTGATTTATGACAAGTTTCACACTCATGATCTTTGTTACAAAATTCAGGAAATAAAAAAGACATGACATGAGTGGAAGGATGTGCTACATCTATGCCACAACTCTTGATGCTTTTGAAAGACATGATCAGTCAGAAAACTCCAAAAACTAGTAGAAGTTGAGATGTAGTAAAGGCCATCAAGATAGAACCCTTCACCAATCTTCCTCTGGGAAACTCAATCCTGAAAAATGACACTATGATTTGAGAAAATAAGAAGACAGTCAAGGACTTGAATTAATTCTCCTACAGATAGAAGTTTGAATGGGAAAGAAGGGACATGCAAAACTAGATAGTCCTTATTTTTTTTACTATAACTTCAACTTTCCTTTATCTAGAATTGAGACTCTAGTTCCATTTGCTATGGAGACATGAGTAGGATTTGTGAATTTTTGAAACTCATGAAGTTTCAGAGGATCATTTATTATGTGTTGTGATGCACCTGAGTCGACAATCCAAAAATCTCCAGTCTTACTAAGATCTAAAGCAGTAGACAAAGCATGAATGATACCTGGAATTTCATCAGTGGAAGTCATGTCGTTTTTTGCCAAGAAACCAACAAATTTCCCTAGCATAGCACTTGAGCTCACATTATCTCCACTTCCTCGCCTCAATTTTAAAAAATCAGCAAACTCATTGATAATATTCATAGGATTGGTAGAGAAATCCATCGGCCTCTCAACAGGAAGGTTGCCATTAACAACATTAGCTTTAGGAGTGTAGGACTGTTTCTTGATAAACTTGCCATCTTCATTGAATTTTGGCTTCAGTTCAGGATGTAGGATCTAGCACTTCTCTTGAATGTGACTGATTTCATGTCTCCCGATCTTCACACAGTGGTTGCACTTAAGATCAGGTCTCCTACCTCTGTAACACCTTATGACCACAAATGCTCTATTTTCAGCAATATTTGGCTCATTGTTAACAAGCACCACTCCTGCATTCATCACCTTCCTTCTTACTTCTTCTCTTTTGATTGCATTACACACCATTTGGAAGCTTGGGAGCTCAGGTGTCATCAAAAGATGACTTTTCAGGTCCTCATATTCAACTCCAAGACTTGCAAGCAGCTGAAACACCTTGTCTTCTTCAGCTCTCTTAAGTAGAGTGGTTGCATCAGTGGTATGAGGCCTGTATAGGTCAAGCTCGTTCCATTTTACCTTTAAGTTGCCAAGGTGCTGGATAAATGAAAGATTGCCTTGGATGAGTTTCAGCGAGGTCCTTTTTAAGTTGAAAAACTCTTGCACCATTGTTCACGTCCCCATACATGTCTTTTACTGATCTCTACAGATGATAGGCTGAATCTGAGTAGCTGAATATTTCAGACAACTTTGGCTCCATAGAGTTTAGGAGCCATGACATCACAAGTTGATCTTGAGCTAGCCATGAAGAATACTCAGGTGAATCTGCATTAGGCACTCCATTCTTGTCAGAGATAAAGCTTAGCTTGGATCTACTTCCAAGTGCAAGATTAATTGCTCTGCTCCAAGATAGATAATTGTACTCATTGAGTAACGCGGAGCTTAGACGCTGATTGGGATTGTAATCAAAGATTGTTCTCACCTTTTCTGTTGTGTTTGCCATAATGGTTTAGCAATGAGACACAAACAAGAATAATGAAAAATAAGCAGAAGCAGGTCCGAGAAGGATCATTGCTTTGATACCATGTTGAATTTTAATATGTGATACATCATGATAAAAGAAGATGAGAGAATGATAAACAAGGCAATTGTAAAGCCGCAAAAATATTTTTGATGATGATCTTGTGTTATTTTTGTGGTGAGGTTACAAGCCATATATAAAGTACCAATATACATAGATAGCTAACAACTACAACTAGCAACTAACACATACAACTATAGCTAACAATTAATACATCTACCCTCAATTTATCGCCTACCAACTTATCAACCAAAAAGTTATTAGCAAGGCTTTGGTTTTTGATAGCAAGTCAGTTAGAGGGAAGCAAATCAGTTAACTGAGGCAAATCAAATCAGTTTTGCTCCAGCTAAGCTCCAGCTCTACTTCAGCTGAGCTCCAGCTGCAGCTTCAGTTGAGCTCCAGCTCTACTTCATCAGTCAACTGAAACAAATCAATTGACTGAACCTGGAGCCATGCTTCAATATACTTTAATAGATAGTCTGAAAAAATAAAGTGACTAGAGTAAGTTTTTTCTGCGTGGATTGATTTAGGTGGTGGTTTGATACATGTATGCATCATGTCTGAATATTGAAGAATATATATAAATATAAAATGAAATTAGAAAGGGGTGTACGTTCCTCTTGGATCATTCTTCAAAGTCATTCAGCAATTAAGAACATACATCAAGAAGGAAAAACAAAACTCAATCCTTTTGAATTGGTCCATTAATCAATTTACAAACCTCAAAGATATATACACAGAAAGCAGTTTTTGGAATGACAGATGAATCACACTAGCTTATACACCATCAACTGCACACAAATCTTTCAAAACTGCTCGTGCTGTCGCGTTCGCCTCTACTTGTAGCTAGTAAACTCATAACTCGCGATTCATTTGTCATTCAAAGCTGTAATGATACAGAACCCACTTCATTAATGGTTTCAAGTTTCTTCATGGTGGATTGCACAATGCATATGCATATCTTCATCTGATGAGTTCATTCGAGAGCTGGAAACCGAAGGCGAAGTTGTGAGGGATCCAATCAACTTTTTTCCAGAGCTTTCCTTGCTGGGAAGTTTTCCCCCAAGATTCAGGCATTGAATGCTCAAGCATTTCTGCTGTACCTAATGGAGATAACCCCATTTCCTTTGTGAAATACTCCACATTCTTTGGTACTAACAATCTTTGCTCTTTGTGCACCTTTATGTTCATTTGAATGTACTCTTCTTTAGCCATTTCTAGCTCCTGGAACACTCTCTTCGACGTGTAGAGACGAACCTGCAGCAGATCAAACACGGGATATATATATATGATTGAGAACATGCAAGCATTGCAGCTAATTAGGAAATGCTGTCTCACTGCTGGATCTGATCTGCATCCAGAACACAGGGCGAAGTGCAGCCGTGGCTCTGGATGCTTTACTGCATATGCTCTGCGAGGATCTCCGGCCTTGAACTTCGTTTTGGGGAAAAACAATGAGTGCAGCCACTGCAACAAAGAATTTGATATCAATTTCATTGTTGAAAATTTCTCAACTTCTAGGTATATATGTATGTGAATGTGGAAGGATACATACCGGGGTTGGACGGGGCAGTCTGCACCTCAAAATCGAGCTTTGTATCGTGTCAACGCTTACTGTGTGGCCTCCAACGTCGTATGCAGCCTGGATCGAGCAAATGCCAGAATTAGCTGATGAAAAATGTTGAGTTGAGTCAAGTCGAGTTTAAGATTTTAGCACCTTAAGGGCTAGAGAGATCCTCTTTAGGCTTCCTCGTGGAGTCCCGTATACCATAAACGCCTGTACCGTTTACATAAGTTGTTGCACTTGGATTTTTTTTTTTCGTGGCGAAATATGAGATATTGCTGGAGACAGAACAAAGATGAGATGTGAATTCTTACATGCATAACTAGTGCATTGTGAACATTAATCCAGAATGCTAGTTTCTCTTCATGATTTAGTTTTCCTGGATCAACTTGGGCCAGCTTTGATATGATAGACCTGAAATATAATAGTAGCAATCAATGTTAGATATTATACTATCAACATCTACAGCTTATATTTCTAGTGAAAACGAGGTCTAATTAAAGCACCTATATTTCTGCAGCAGGTCTTGAACAGAAGTCAGCCTCTGGGAATCTCTAACAATGCTGCATACTTGCACCATTGTGAAGATTGATCCAGAAAATTCTTTGGATGCATTGACGTGGAAAGGATTGTTCGGCCATGAGCCCAAGGACTGGTTTTCTTCGCACGAAAGGGCAGCCAGAGGCACACCATGGTGCCCTTGTGAAGAGAATTTGGTGGGTGGTGATGAGAGAGAGAAAGAGCCAAAAGCTTGAGAGGAGAGAGGAGGGTCAGACAGATGACAGTAGATGGTTGAGATGCATTTGATCATCTCCTCAGATAAAGAGTTGGGAGTTTCTTGAAGGCGTTGAAGAAAACTACAACCAAGATCATCTGCAGTGGATTGCTGGTGAAGAGAAACAAAGAATGGATTAATTAGGCTTAATGAAGTTGTTGCAATGCATGTTTGAAAGAGTTAATAATGAGGAGGGTGGTTTTAAGTTTTAAGGAAGTACCTCGAGCATGGATAAAGGTAGAGAATGGTAAGCATCTAGAGCTTCTTCAGCTACAGCTCTCAAGGAAGAAGCAGAATGAGAGAGTGATGAGTGGCTCCGGTATATACCGGTATCAATCAAGGCGGTGCTGCCTGAACCTGAATGATCATGATCATGATCATGATCTTCTTCACTAACTGATTCTAAACTACTAGTCTTGGAAACTTCCACAGTTTGAGCATCTGTTTTTGGCCTTTCGTCTGGTCTAGATAAAGCCGATAGCCTCTTGGCAAAACTTGTTCGATACATTGATAGAAGATACTTCTCCAGATACACAACCTCCAGCTCCAGAAGAGCTATTTCTTTCATAAGATCCTCTGCAGGCTGGAGACGATTAAACGAAATTAATTGTCACAAATTAAATGAAATATTTGAACAGTACTGATTTAGATGATGAAACTGATCTCAATATATTAACCTGTTTATAGGTGGAATTGGGATTGGGATTGGAAATGAGATGATCGAAGAGAGAGTGACAGTTGAGCGCTTTCTCTAGAGCAGACCGTACCACATTTTGGCCCTCTAGTTCTTTCTGAAGCACTACAATCTGCAATGCATGCATCGTTTCAATTATATCTATCAATTATTTAATTTCTAACAATACTATTAATAGTGTAATATTAGTACAGCTACATATCATCTAATTAAATGTAACAAACACTCTAAAATAGTATGAAAATGAAATTGAAATTCCATTCCACACCACATTCATGAATCATGATTCACCTCCTCTTTCAACAAACTCTGAGCCTCAGCTGAAGAGAGTGGTCTCTTCTTTGCTTCTAACTTGTTCAAGTGCCCCATACTCAGTTAGCTTCAATTCAAATAATTAGACAAAGCAAGCAAGCCACCAGCCGCCTAGATATATTAACACTTATACACATATGATTATCAACTCAACTTCCTCATTCCTCACCTGCAACGCAATCATCAAACACATCAGAGGAAACCATTCCATAACTTAATATGTCCCTTAAAACTTTTAAAGCTTCCAAAAACTTTCTAAACTAAATCCATCACTTCATTATTTTTCACTAGTTAATTAGTTGCACCTTAACTTCCTATATATATGTGTGTGTGTTGTCTGAAAAAGAGTTAGTTGTTGAAAATAATTGAGATGATGATGGTCAAAGAATTCCCGAGTAAATTAATTAGGTAGAAGATAGAAACAAAAACATGATGATGGCATGTGAACATCCTAGCTAGCTCAGAATATATATTCTCATTTCAAGATTAACACCAATGAAGAAGCTAGAAAGCAGAGAATAAAAACGAACATACCTTAGAGAGAGTCGAGAGATCGAGGGGGAATTAAATGCATCGAGAATATAATAAATGCTGATTCCCTTGGCTGCAAGTTGCAACCATGAAATCTCCAGGCATGTATAATGTTGTTAATTTCAGAGGGCATTAAATGGTGGAAGCGGACAAGACAGCAGCAGAAAGCGATAACTCCCTAAACAGAAACAAAAGCACCATGTATTATGTAACAACCCTCCAACAAACATTAAATTCGGTGACAACAAACTATATATGTTCTGCATCTCTCTCTCTCTCTCTCTCTCTCTGCTCCTGATGAAAGAGAAAGACTACTCACCCACACACAGTCTTGGAAATCCGACTCAGAAAGCTACTGCTGCTCAGACCAAATGGATTCAAACTTCGAATTCTAAGTCCGAATTCACTGACTTATCACACTCCCACTAACCAATACGTGTATATAAAATAGTATGACATTAAATATATACTTGGCATATACGAGTTTATTAAAATAAATGAATAAGTTATAACAAGAAACAATCATATATATTTATTTAATTTGTGAAGCCGTAAGTGTCTCATTAGGCGTCCAATGTCTAAAAATAAATGATTTAGAGTAAGTTGGAAATGGAATTAATAATTGCATTTATGAGAGTTGGAGTTGGAATAGTTGATGCACACATGCGGAGTGGGGACTTGAAATTGAAAAGAGGCAGTGACCATTTTTTGTTTTGACTGGTGACTTTTTTTACTCTCTAAAAGCCTCGCCAACTTTGTGTTGGCTTTTTGCTAAGTTGTTGCCACTTTTTCTTGCATCAAAAGAAGCAACTTTGTTGGGCTCTTTCCATTCAAGATCTTCATTCTAATACAACTTGGCATCTTTAAGATTTCTATCACCCAAATTTTATCAGAGAGAGAGAGAGAGAGAGAGAGAGAGCAATATACTGTATATGCACAGATATCGCACATAAATACAATGCATTGTGTTTGTGTGCATCAGAAAAAGGCTTAAAAGCCTCTAGCTATTAGCAATTGCCCGTGAACTGAAAAATACTTTAACGTACAACCTCCTAGGTTAAATATGTTTGCCTCATAAATCTTGTATTTTATGATTTAAATGAGATATGTAATATATATATTTCTCTAATCAAACAATTATATATACTAAAAAATATAAACAAATTAAATAGGTGAAGGTACGGATGATTGAGTGGGATACAATGGGGATTATAGTATTGGTCACTTCCTTAATTAAATGAATATGTCGAATAATTTGACTAAATGGATTTCAATCATATTCGTGGAAATTAAACAGAAATAAATTAAAGAAGATAAGAATGTCGGTAAGAAGAAAAAAAAAACCCCACTGTGCCTACGGCTTAGGCAAATAACGCCTCTCCCAAAATTAATTTAACAAATCTTGATTGATTGAACTACACAACTAAATAATCTCTTCTTTAATTGCACTTTTTGTATATTTTATTGGGTTAATTAAAGAGAATGCCTCAACTTTATGTATCTCGCTTTAAAAACTTAATTAGTCGTGCAAATTAATTAAGTATCATTAAATGGAAAGAAGCTAGTCATGTCTTGACATGCACCACATTCTAATGATTGGTTTGCTGCCATTTATATTAAAATAAAAAAGTGTTTTAAATATTAAATAGTATGATTTACTTTTCAAACATGATTTGCAGGCTATTGCTTGGAGCAAAGTTTATCTAAAACACGCTCATAGATAACAATTATATATTTTCTTGCTAACTTTTTAAAAAAATGTAGATGAATTTTGCTCTTTATACTGCTACAACTTCAAAGCCAATTATCAATTAAAAAATCATGCATTAAAAACGATGAAACCAATCATGCAATTATGCATGGGTAGCTAGGCATTTGGGAAAAAAGTTATGGTGTAACAATGGCTTTAGCTTTCCTCAAAAGGGCTGAAAGTGGGAGGTCAAAACAAAAGGCAAAAGAGAAAAAAAAATTATTTTGCATTTTGCATGGCCTAATTCGCCTCCCTTATCTCTCTCTCTCTCTCTCTCTCTCTCTCTCTCTCTCTCTCTCTCTCTCTCTCTAATATATATGAACAATTCGAACGACCAAAAAGATGTAGCATTTGTGAGTCACAGCTCATTTAAGGTCAGATAGAAAAAGAAATGCTACCTTTTTATTGAATGTCGTGCAATTTCATACAACAAAATTTAACATTCCTACAAAAAGTTTGGTATCTTTAGGATTGTATTATATTATTCTGGGGCCAAAATCTTGGAAATACTAGGTCTTTCACATGTTAACGGTGAAGATGAGAAAAGTTTTGATATGACAGAATTAAATTATATGTTGTATAAAAAAAAAGATAAACAACGCATTCAAATATGCGAATTTTTTTATTTATTTTTATTAATCTAGCGTCAAAACTTGGCTCTACTATTTTTGATAAAAATAATTTTTCTTTTGATTCATCGTCATGATAAAACTAATTAATCATGCCACAATTTATATGCGTCCTCGATCACAACGACATGTACCCATATAGGATGTAGGTAAAACTCAATTTATAACATATTCAATATCTCTAGGGTTACTATTTGGGGGCAGGTGATATTAGAAATATTTGTAATATACTGGGGTAATTATTTATTTATTTTGAGTAAAAGTTTTTTTTTTTTTTCCTTTTCGGGGGAAAGAAGGTAATAGCAGTTTTACTATTACTAGGTGGGTAGGTATTTGCAGAACCTTGGAGATTAAAATGTTGCTGTAATTGCTGTTCCTTATGTGGCTTATTATGGCAACAAAAGAAAAAACAAAATTTTGTACTAGTATTAAACTAGGAATAAAACAAGCTTCCCTCTGACATAACACAAAATTAAACGAATTTGGTCGCAGAAATTTGTAATAATTGTTGACTTATAGGTCTTGAATTTTGTTCGAGATGGAAATGCCGGATTTAAGAAATTCAAGGTATTTTGTCGTTTGGTGGGAGGTTCAAACAGCATTGACTATTTGTTTATTTATTTTAATTTAATACGCTGTGCATACCGATGTTTAAAGTAATAAATAGTGATAATTAAGAATTGATTAGCAAAAACAGTCTTCTAGTAAGTCAATGATGAAATTAATTTCCCAAAGAATCTTACAGACATGCCTAGTAAAGACCAATTAAATACGTAAGATTGCATCGAATAAATGAGTTTGATTACACAAGTCTTGGAGACTGGTGAGCTACAGTTTATTGAAGGCCAAAAACATTAATACATCAATGTTTCAGCAATTAATGTTTCTTGTTAGCAACACTAATCTCGATCAATCAATCCCACCACACACCAAATTAACCTTCACGCACACACAATGTGACACATTACGTATATATCTGATTTAAGCAAATAAAAAACGTGGTCTGACCTTTCACAATTTCAATGGTCAAATACATCTAAAAAAAATTAATCAATCTCCATAGAGAAACAAGCGAATTGCAGAATCTTTCTCACTAATTAAAGACTGAGGATTAAAAATACCCACAAAAAGAAACCAGAGAGAACTTTCCAAATCCAGATGAGAGAGAGAGAGAGAGAGAGAGAGACTACTAACACCACACACAGCAACAAGAATTTGCAAGTGGATTATATTGCATTCTATAAACAAGAACTTCATTCTCCAATGGAATCCACAAAATGTACAACCAATTAATTCCGACGGAAAGATTGCACATGATTGAGTTAGTTTTCAGTCACATACCTTCTCTAGAACAATCTGCTACGATTCTATATGTCGTCGAGTTGATAATTTATGATGTACCTCGTGTTAAAATTGTAACTAGTAGCAGGATGAGCCTCTGCAGGAAAGTTGAGAACACAGTTCACACGCATTGTCTGCAGAACTTTCTTTTCTAGGGCGCTTCCATGATAACGACGAGCTTGTGTTCAATGTCCCGGATGTTGATGCCTTGCCAATTTCCATAAGGTCTCCTGCAAAATGCACAACAGGCCAAAATTCACTAAGAAAGGTGATTAGCATACAACATTTTGATTGCAGCTAAACATATTTGGCTTAATTTATACTGTTTCGCCTTTCAAACAAACATGCCTAACCAGGTTAATCCTAAGAAATCGACATGCAAAAATGAAAATTTTCCAAGAGTTTCAATTTAGTTGGCAACAGATAGTTGAATAACTAATAGAATGAGAACTGGGAAGTTCTTTAGAAAGAATATTGAAGGTAAGATTGATATTCCAAATATCAAATATCCATGTTTTACAGATTAAACAACCAGAAATTAATCTAAAATGAGTCAAAATCTGACTGGGTAATTAATAATGCGAATATGCAATGCAAATAGATGTTTTAGCACTGCCGATATCAAACCACTTTACCAGTGGACTTACCAGCTGCCTTCCGAAATTTGTCCTTGCAGTTTACTTGAGTGCTCCATCCAACAGTGAGCTCCCCGGCCTTCTCAATGCCTTTCGACTGGTAAGGAGCAATAATCTGAATAGCATATTGAAACGAACCCAGTAACTCATTCTCGATACATTCATACCTGCAAGACAAGCAAAAGTAATGAATTTCTTCAATGGCGAAAGATTAGGCCTTCTTGGACAACTTAACTCACATTCTTCTGCAGAGGCTATCAGTGATCACCATTAGATCAATAACTTGAATCCTTAGTTGCCTGACTTGTTCATCAGAATAATCATCAAATGGCTCCTCAAGAATTTCCGATAGCTTCTCAACATTTGACTCCAGCTGCTGTTGGTGGTCCTCAAAAAAATGACGCTTTAACTCACTTTCTTTTTCTGTCATCTTCTCATCATTAAAGAAGTCAGCACCGAACATGTAGAACGCAAAAGGATATGAATATGATAGAGCCCGCCTTGATGTAAGAAGCCTGCAAAACCCGTTTGTAACCCAGCTGAAATCTCTTAATTTTAAGCCCCTTGCTTGCAAATTTGACACTTTGTCCTCGATCATTTCCCTCAGTTCAGATTCCTGCTTAAATGAGTCTGTATGAGCCTTGTAACGGTTATAATAATGCGCATATCTGTATAGGTCTCTTTTTGCATGCTCAGCCTTCTTCATATTGTCTTCTTTATAACGACCACAGCTATGATCAGTAATAGTGGACCAATCATGGTGTCGGCCTGTAGCTCCGCCACACAACCAACTAAAGCAGGACATAAAACAGTTAGATAACCAAAGAAATGTGTAATATATGGACACATTTACGGAGATTTAAACAGTGAAACTCAAGGCAACGAGTGCAAGAATGTCAATGGCTTGAGATAGGACAATGGCATGAGATAGGATATTAGAGCATTGAAAAAAGTAACGCACAAGTGTAGTTCACTGCATCATATACTCTGAAAATAAGTTTTAATAATGAGAACTAGAAATGTTCATATCTGGCAATAAAGAGCTCCAACTCAGGATTAACAAGCATGAGAAGCATTATATTCCAGTGTTCCAAGTCAGTAGGGTGCGTATCAAATATCAAAAACAGGTGCTGACATCAAAACCGGATGTCAGACACTTGTTCTCGCTCTAGCAAGGATGAAGCCTCGTAGATTTCTAGCTGCATTACTCGGTAAAATAAAAAAATGAATATTTTATTACTCGTGTCCAGTACAAGCACTTAATTTTCAGAAAGAGAAGGTAATCTTACCAAAATGATTGCCCACACACACAACGAACTAGGTTGCAGCCACCATTCTTCTCCACTGGTTTGTGACACTTAGGACAGGGCATTGTATTTACAGTGATCCAATTCACTGTCTCGGATTCATCACGACATTTCTGTGTCCATAGTTGCCACATAGAGCAGGAACAAGGGGAATGGGCTTCTGATGAACAACTGAAACAGAATTGCAAGCCACAAGAACATTCTACCTCACAGAACTCATCATTTTCTACCCGTATTGCGTTGCCACAATGCGGTATACTGGGACACCATTTAACAAACTTATTGTCTTCAATGTATGACTCGAGAAGAAACTGGTTGAATTTTTCTGCTAAGTCAAGGTGCCTTATACTAACTAGATTTCTGATAATTGCTTCATCACAAACAGTGTTGCATTTATGGGCCATACACCTGATCCTCTTGCTTTGGCCCTCATTAATTTTGACAATGAAGTGTTCAGTCCAACCTGAAAATTTTGCTATGTTTGATTATCAAATAGTAAAGACCAAAAGTGTCAAGAATTTCCATTTGAAAAAGAATTATTACTATGAAAAAGGCAAACCAAAGTGAAAGTATGGATACTGACTTTCAACACATGCATGGAGAATCGCAAAATAAACCATAATCTAGTATCACAAACTTAAAATACCAAGATCAGAGGCACCACTGAAGTTATTTAGGACATTTACCATTTACAGAAAAGAAAAATAGACCAGAAGAAGGAAATAAAGCTTACAGTTATTGCAGAAGGAATGACCACAGTCCATTCTGGTGACATCATTTGCACACACATCATCCAAACAGATATTGCACAATACTTTGGAGGAATATTCTGGTGGACTGATAACAAGTTCATCCCTATTAACTCCTGCTTCAGAAAACATTCGAGACTCCCCTTTCTCGAAGTAAACTGTAATCAGTTTCTCAGCATCCCATCTGTAATGAATGAGAAGAGTTCTGGCATGGTGTTCTCTCACTGATAACAAGTCCATTACTGTTTGCAAATCTTCCCTCTGCAAAGATCATAAAATCTCAATCTTCAATCAAACCACGTGCAAGCCATTCTCATCCTTTTAAAGGAGAAAATAAATAAATATCATCTCACTTTATTGAAATCAATTTTCTAAGAAATAAAAGCTCTGAGGTATATGCATTATGAAGTTGATTAAAGACCTTTTCAGCAAATGTTTCAAACAAAATAGTTCAAAGCGGCTCAATACTCAAAAGGATTCCAAAAACTGCCACATCTAAATGTCAAGAAAACTTCATCACAACCAAAAATATCATCACAAAACTGCATATTGCAAGAACAAGCAAGGTTTTGTAGGTCCCACAACCCCAAATTTGGACAAAATACAGTAGCTACCGTAGATTTGCATATATATGTACTCGACAAATATGGGATTGGTTGTGCATATAAAGAAAGCAGATAATGCATCAGAGGTAATTTCAGCGAGTGTAGAAGAAATGGGCAAATACAAACTCAAGAAATATGCAAAATTACATACCTGAGCAGCCCATAGAGACTCTTTCGTGATCACCTGCAAATATCACGAAAAAACAGACAGCAAATCATTACACTAAAACGGGCATGCGAATTCTCTATGATCATCATATCCAAAACAAACACACTAACTAAAAAGGAGCTAATTTTTTTATGCAAATAGATGACAATTAAGCGATAATAAAGCTCAATTGATACAAAAAAAAAAAGATGATCAGATAATGATGAGAAACCTTCAAACCCATGGAACGGCATCGAGATGAACTCCATTGAGTCAACACCCATAGTCATGTATAAATTTTCTATGATCACTATTCCACTCATAGTTTTTCCACATTCCAAAATGGATCCGGGAATTCGGACTCTCCATTGTATCGGGTCGGGTTCGGCAAACGGGTTACGTGCGGAAACTCGTGTAAGTATAGCCATTAGAATTACCACCCGCTCCGCCCAATGTTGATCCGGATCGGGCTCAGAGCCAAATGGGTTTAAGCCCGTCGATCTGCAACCGTAGTCAGCAATGTTTGGGGAAAAAAAAAAGACTAGTGTTTGAAATCAGGGCTAAAACAGCAGAGGTTCCATGTTTGACCATCAACTAAATTTTTGTTCCATTCAGCCTAATTCACAATTTAATATTATTTTCATCTCTCAGAAATTTCGCTTTTTTTAACGCAATTATAATTAATGCATAAATTATATCGCAAAATCTCCTGCAGACAGGCAGGTCACCCTGAAACTGGACTGGATCCAAACCTCCCAAAATATTATTTTTAATATTGAAAAATAATAATCTGATACTTGGTTTATATGAGTTTATTACATCTCAATTAAAATTTATTCCACTTCAATTAAGATTTATTCATTCAAATTAAAGTTTAAAATTATTTTTTATAATTTAATTTAGAGGTTGCATATGCATGAAAAATAAATATTTTGTATTTTTCACTCATATTTCTTTATCTAAACATGTTCTTTCTAGATCTTAAATGAAAGAATATAAAAAGAATTTTAATTTGATTTTTTTAATAAATAGAATTTGAAACAAAAAAAAAAATTATGATCATTTGAACTTTTTGTTAGTTTTGATAAAGCCAACGCTGAAGCGATTATTTTTTTATTTGATTTTATTTTAATTTTTCGGAGGTTAGGGTTGGATCTGGGATGGGTTTTTGATCGATAAAACGGAACAAATTTGTATTTATCTAGAGGTTTCATAAAGTTATGTGTAATGACTGATTTGTCCCAAAAAAATTCAAATTCGGTAACATATATATTATATAGTCTGCCCGTTTACATCACCAAAGTAGACAATTAGGTAAATATCTTATTTTAGCCTTACATTTAAAGTAATTAACAAAAATATAAAATTGTACTCACCTTTTAACATTTTCAAAATCTAAAAAGTGATTAAATAACTTTTTGTATTTAAAATATGACGTGACAAGCATAGAATTTTAGCCCCATATTTTGATGTGGACCAAATTTTAGCCCCCATATTTTGATGTGGACCGAATCATTTTTCATGACGATTTCTTATTTTGGAGTAAAATATCAAACAAGCCTAACTAATTACGTAATATTTTAGACTTAAAAAAAAAATGAAGTACTAAATTTTGTGAAAATATTAAATAGTCGGGCTATTTTTATATTTTTTTTAAGAATCATGACAATTTTGTTAATCATTTCAAAAGTCAGGTTAAAATATGATATTTACCCATTACTATTTGGAGGCTTAGGTTAACAATTAACGTAGAGAACAGCAAAGAATAGGCAAGACGTACATATTGCATTCTCCAGCTACTGACCCCTTTTTTATTAACATATTTTAGCACCACAACGGAATTCACCAGATATACCATCCAATATTTTCCCTATACATCAAAATCCCAACAAAAACCACTGTACATAATTAAGCTAGCTTACCGTTCCATAGTCCATACCACATCTAGGATAGATGATGCACCATATAGCACAAAAGTGACGGCCGAAAATGGCGATTACTTCATCTTATCATGTACTCTAATATTTATAATTGTAAGAATTTACTGGATGAGCTTGTGCAGGCATGTTGAGATCATCAATGACGCTGCCTGCAGAACCTCCTTTTCTAGGGCGCTTCCGCGACAGCTGAGGGCACTTGTTCGAACTTCCAGATGCCGATGGCTGACCTGTTTCTATCAGCTCCCCTACAAAAACGCATGACTCAGTATTTAGCAAACATTTAGCAGATGCTCAGATTAACGGTTCTCGTTACTCAGATAATGGGGAATTTATCACATCATTTGACAACGACATGGCTACCAAGCTGTAGCATTCATAGTAAGTATATGCAGCAATAACTGACAGATCTAGTGAAGATATATACAGCAAAAGCTCAACCATCACCAGACAAGATGCAGTATAAAATCATTATCATTTCCATGTCACTTCATGAAAATAAGAAGCCAGTGGCAAATTCAAACCGCTTTACCAGTGGACTGACCAGCTGCCTCCTGACAATTACTATTGCTGTTTGCAAGAGTGCTCCCTCCAACAGTTAGCTCCTCTGCCTTCTCAATGCCTTTTGACTGGTATGGAGCTATACTGTGAATGGTGTATTGAAGCGAACCCAATAGGTCATTCTCAATACATTCATACCTGCAAGATGAGAGAAGAGATAAGTTACTTCATTCACGCAAAATTAACCCTTCTTGGACAACCTAACTCACATTTTTTTGCAGAGGTTATCAGTGATAACAGAGAGATTAATAACTTGCATCCTTATTTTCATGACTTGTTCCTCTGGATATTCATCAAATGGCTCCTCAAGAAATTTGGATAGCTTCTCAACATTTGACTCGAGCTGCTGCTGCTGGTCCTCAAATAAATGTTGCTTCATTTCACTATCCTTTTTTGTCATCTCTTCCTTGAAGAAGTCATTACCAAACATGTAGAATGCAAAAGGATATGAATACGAAAGAGCTCGTCTTGATCTAAAGAGCCTGTGAATACCATTTGTAACCCAGCTGAAATCTCTTAATGTCGAGTCTCTTGCTTCCAAATTTGATACTTTTTCCTTAATCGTTACCCGCAATCTAGATTCCTGCTTAAAGGAGTCTGTATGAGCTTTATAACGATTATGATAATGCATGTATCTGTATAGGTCTCGTTTTGCACGCTCCGCCTTCTTCTCACCATCTTCTTTGTAACGGCCACAACTATGATTAGCAATACCGGACCAAGTGTGGTCTCGGCCCGTAGCTCCACCACACAACCAACTGAAGGAGATAACTAGTTAGACTACAAGTCATGACAGGAAATTTAAATTGTGAAACTACAAGGCAACATGCATAAGAATATCAATGGCATGATATTGAGGCAATGAGAGAATGAAATGACTTCGAGCCACACATCATTCTTAAACATTAAACTTTAAGAAGCATTATTCAGTAAAAGAACAATTTTAACGAACATGTCATGAAATATAGACTATGTTGCAGATGCAAAAGCAATCTTACCAAAAAGCTTGCCCGCATATGCAACTAACTAGGTTGCAACCACCATTCTTTTCAACTGGTTTGTGACACTTAGGACAAGGCTTTGTATGCACAGTAATCCAATTGACTGTCTCAGATTCATCACGACATTTCTTTGTCCAGAGTTCCCACATAGAGCACGAACAAGGAGAATGCGCTTCTGATGAGCAACTAAAACAAAACTGTGAACCACAAGAACATTCTACCTCACAAAACTCATCATTTTCTACCCTTATTGCGTTCCCACAATGGGGTATACTGGGACACCATTTAACCATTTTGTTGTCTTCAATGTACGACTCGAGAAGGAACCTGTCAAACTTTTCCGCTAAATCAGGGTGTTTTACACTAACTAAATGTCTAACGATAGCTTCATCACAGATAGCGTTGCATTTATGGGCCATACATCTGATCCTCTTGCTTTGACCATCATTTATTTTGACAATGAAGTGCTCTGTCCAACCTGAAAATTTTGCCATATACGAGTACCATATAGTCAATACCAAACCAGTCCAGAATTTCCATTGGCCAACACACACATGCATATAGATAACACTATGTTAAGAAATAAATAAAACTGAAAGTATGAACCGTTTCTTTAGGAAGATTCAATGGCAAATGCATAACAAACCAGAATGTAGTATTATGAACTTATAATACAGTACAAGAAATAGCAGAAGCCGCTGAAGTTAATCATCCCATTTTCCAAGTGAAAACAGAGGCTTAGATAGAAGCCAAATGAAGGTAAGGGTGCTTACAGTTATTGCAAAAGTAGTGGCCACAGTCCATTTTGGTTATATCTTTTGCAGGCACATCATCCATACATATATTGCACATTACTGTAGAGGAAGGTTCTGGTGGATCTAGGTCAACAATCTCAACCATAGAAACGCCTGCTTTAGAAAACATGCAGGATCTCCCCTTCTCAACATAAACTGCAGTTAGTTTCTCAACATCCCATCTGTAATGAATGAGAAGAGTTCTGGCATGGTGTTCTCTCACTGATAGCAAGTCCATTACTGTTCGCAAATCTTCTCTCTGCACAGGCAACAAATTTCCAATCTTCAGTAAGTACGCTTGCCAAGTTGCTGTTTTGATCTCTTACTTGAAAAACTTCCAAATTTCAAGAGAATCCTATTACAGGAAAAATAGCAAGATGGAAAGAACTTGATAGTACAAGCAAGCATATTTTAAGTGGATGAAAAGATAACCAAGAAATATGTTCAGTTTTATACCTGAGCAGCCAACAGAGACTCTTTAGTGATTACCTGCGAATAGCCCAAAGGGACCAGAAAGCATTCCAATCATTAAACCAAAGCAGCCATATTTCAAAAAAGCTTCTAGTATAATGGTGGGTTTCACCGGGTGAAGTAAAAACCAGAAGAGGCAACATGGCATAAAAGCGAACATCCATATAGCTATGGATGATAAGCCAAATGCAACATGTCAAATAAACAAATTGGCATCATAAATTAATAACTAGAAGTTCAGAGTAGCTCATCGAGTTCAATAAATCAAAAATAACACCTCAAGATGATAAAACCATCTAAAACCATAGAATAGCATCAATCAGAATTCCATACAGATACCATAATACAAATCCGACCAATATTTCTAACATCAATCATCAGAAATTAATCGCAATAAAGTTGAAAAAAGAAAAACTCAGCACATAAACATCGAGAAGCGCGGAACAGCAACAATGTATACTGTATATGGCAAAATTCCTGCTTCAATATGCTCAACAAATTTCCCATCGTTCTCTTAACAAAAATTAACCAAATTCCGAACTTGACAAGAAAAGTATTTGATTAATAACAAATTATATAAACGTGCATTCTCAAATACCCACATAAAACTGCACATACCTTCGACGAAGGGGCTTTGTGCGGGACCCACTGAGCATCAGACTCGTCATTTTCGAGTCCTTCGAGCGGTTCCGCGTCTTGATCGGACGAATAGCTATCATCTTCCTCTTCGCTGCCGCCGCTCATATAGTAATCTTCCTCCATAATTTATTACTTATTATGCTAATATCTCTATATATATCTATATATATGTATAAATATATATAACAAAAGAATTGGCTGGAACGAAGATCGTGGTCGATTCTGAGACGGCGATCAGATCGGCGGACAGACGGCAACTATCTCCCGGGAAAAATAGGCCGACGATAGGGGAGAGAGAGAGAGAGAGAGAGGAGTGAGATAATCTTAGAAAGGGCCTTGACGTGCTGGGGCCTGGGAGGGCTTATTGGGAGTTTAGGCTGCTCTTTACGGCGTCGTTCGCTCAAGTGTTCAACTGAAGCTTTTAGGATACGACGCCGTTCGAGTGTGAAGAGGTTGACTAGCTTCCCCATGTCAATAGAATTTGTCACGACGACTATAAAGTAAAATCAGTCATCACGAACTAAACACACACCTTTGGTTCGGTTTGTTCCATCAATTCTCTCATGTTTTTTTAACTTGTTTTTTTTCTTTCAATTTTTAGGATTTAGATAGAAATAAGAAATTAATATTATTAGGAATATAGTTTAGAAAATTATAAATATATTATAATATTAATTTCGGTCGGACCAAATTACATCTATATCTATATAATATATAATAACGACTCCGTGACCGCAAATAGAAAAGACTAATTTTCCCGCCTAAATGACATTTCCGAATCTAGAAATAAATTTATATTTTTACAAATATTTAATTACTTATTTTAATATAACTATATTTAATATATATATATCCCCATAAAATCCGCCTAATAAGAATAATGTATCAACTAAATTAGTTTATAATTTGGTATTTTCCTTAACTAATGAGAGACGTAATAGGATATGATATGTTGTATCTTAATTATTATTGCATTAAATCCAATATATAATCTAGCTTTAAATTAGGAATATATATATATATATATATATATATATATATATATATATATAAACACACTTCAAATTGATATGTATAAACGGTATATCCATATTTATATATATGTTATTTAATCGGATGCAATTTCAAATCCATGGTATTGTATCTTAATTATTATTGCATTAAATCCAATATATAATCTAGCTTTAAATTCGGAATATATATATATATATACACTTTAAATTGATATGTATAAATGTTATATCCATGTTTATAGATATGATATATATATAATTTAGAGCACACGTGATTTTCCCGTATATACTAATACACACACACACACACATATATAATATGAAAAGATTTACAATTGATTAATGTAATGACTATATATGGATCATATTTAGAGCACACGTGATTTAGGTGTAACGATTTAGTTTGATATTTTTTAATTAATCAATTTTCTTTTTTCCATAATTAACAATATTTCTTCTAATCCTAATATATTACATCTATATATTTATATTATTATGTAGAGGTGAAACATAAATCACACCGTAATTTTTTTATCTATCAATGTTCAAATATACTGAAATTGCGAACTATTTTATTCTCTCTGTTTTTTTTTTCATGGCTCCCATTTACAGTTTGATTAATCGCATTGAAAAGACGGGGCATTCCAGAGGAGATTTGATTTTGAAGCTGCGGGTTGTTCGTATATATGAACAACACGGCTATGGAAAATTCAAGAATAATTCAGCGTATGAATTGGTTTTTCATGATTGCCAAGGTGATCGGATCCACGGGAGCATTCGCCGAGAAGACCTTCCACACATAAAGACGGACTTCAAAGAAGCTGAATTGTATGCGTTTTTGTATTTTGACGTGCAAATTAATACGATGCGCTACAAAACAACACCTTGTGCGTTTAAATTCTCTTCTTCACTCGATACGCGAGTAGTCCATCTTACTGATGATCCAAATTTTCCATCCTATATATTTGATTTTCGTTCTTTCTCCGCACTAATGAACCCCACACAAGTAGATGAAATCATGTTATTTGGTAAATATTTTTTTAATTATGCAATTTTATTTTATTATATTTCACTG
Source organism: Perilla frutescens (assembly GCA_026008535.1). Lineage (NCBI taxonomy): Eukaryota > Viridiplantae > Streptophyta > Magnoliopsida > Lamiales > Lamiaceae > Perilla > Perilla frutescens. The sequence continues at coordinate 37,307,554 of BRKX01000002.1, read as the reverse complement.
TCGATGTTCATTAACATATTTTATTTTATTTTAACAAATATTATATGCAAGGTCGAAAGAATTTTTGATGAGCGAGAATTGATGTTAAGCACTCATGCATAAATCCTTTTACACAAATAAGTATATTTTTATCTATAATTTCATGTGCTTGTGCGCGCACGGGTTTTTTTTCATGTGAGTAAAGTATCTAATGAATCAATTTTCAAATTACAAATATATTGTATGTATTTCTCTATTATATTTATTTTTTCTATATATTTAAATATAAATATATATCCCAAAATCAATCATTTATTCCAAATCCACTACGTGAAGTTTTAAAAATAATTAAAATAAAAAAAAGAACAAACCCAAGTAAAATATAATTGAAAAATTCAAGTACTTTTAATATAAAAAATCAATTTTTGGCTTATCAATGTTTGAACTTTTTTAGGTTCAAAATTTTGAAAAAAAAAGAAAAAATTACGGTCAAAATGGTTATTTAAAATGAAGAAAATTTTATATAATAAAATGACAAATATAGAGTTCGAAGCTGATTCATTGATTTTGAAAAAATGGGACTAAGTTGTTATCCTTGGTCTCACCAGTTAAAATGCAACTAATAAATTAAGATAAATAAAATTACTAAAAAAAGTGTTCAAAATTTGAATATTTAGTTTTAGAATAATAATTTAAAATTGACTTCTACATTTTTATTAAAAAAATGAGAAGAAATTGGAAAACATGGTCAAAAAAATTAAACTAAATATAATTTTTTTTTGGCACAAACCTATTTTGTAGTGGTACTGAAAAACAAAGAGGAATTAATTGATCCTAGAAAACTACAACATTATTTGTTTATTGATAATATATCTAACAAATAGGTTTTGGGTAATTATATAAATGTTATATATTAATTATTATTTTGATAATTGTTACTCTAATAATTTTAACACACAGTCTGAAATAAAAGAAGTAATACGAAATAATTAATAAGATTTTACAAATTCTACTACTAATAGTGAATTAGAGCACGTGGCATGATTTGGCAAAATATCTATGGAAGAAGGTGAGCGATTGACAACTCCATTTTAATTCGTTCATTTATATGAATTCTTTGGAATAATTAAATGCTTACAAAAGATTCTAATATAAATTGTTTGAGGTGTTCGGGTGTATACAAGATATGCATACACTCAGTTCATAAATAATTTGAGGTGTTCGGGTGTGTCAAATTATGAAATCAGTTTTGAAAGTGGGAACTCCATCGATGTTACCGATCAACATGGATCATGCAAATTGTTTATGTAATAACATAATATTGATTATTACAAAGCTTGACAATAATGTTTTGGAAACAAAAGTTGTCACGAAGCATAATGCAAGTCATAAAGTTTTGATAGTAAGGAGGTCATTGACACTATTCAAGGACAACAAATTTCCTCTGATTGCCTCTTATGCAATGATTATTAACAAAAGTAATGGTTAATTTCTTTCTCATGTTGGAGTGTTTTTTAAAAATAAGTTTTAGTCATGGTCAACTTAATTTATATTGCTATTTCAAAATTTAGAAATCAAGTTGGATTAAAAATCTTAATTTGTAAGGATGATGATGTCGATGACAATTTTACTATAGAATTTTTATTTAGTTTATTCCAAAATTTATGATGAAATTACATGTATTTTATAATCTTTAGATATATTATTTTGTCATAAATTTAATAATATATATATATATATATATATATATATATATATATATATATTGACTCATTGCACAAACACAAAACTCATTAAATTACTCAATATTAAAAAATAAAAAAATATGATACTCCGTGCATCGCACGGACGGAATGCTAGTATTATGTAAAACTGGATCGATAGATTAAATTTTTAGACTAAACCGATTGATTGTGTTCTAAAATCGACCGAAATAAGCAAAATTCATAAGTCCGGTCCAATTTCGCACGCCCCTACTTTACAACCAAACATGTCGTTACAGTTATAGTTTATGGTCGTTTGGTTCACAGGTAATGTGATTTCTAAATTTCAAGTTCTTATGTTTTGTTCAATTTTAAAATATTGTGAAAAATTATGTGATTCCATAAAATAATAAGTGTTCAATATTTCGAGATTCTTATTCAATTCCCAGCTCAAATGGGTATTTAGATTATGGGAAGAAATTAAAGTTGTCAAAATTGAGATAATAAATTAATTTCTAACCAAGTTCTATAATTCATTCCTTTCGATTCAAAAAATAGTGTAAAAGTCTCATATACCTTTATTAACATAAAGGCAATCTCTCTCTCTTTTTTTTTTGTCTTATACGTTTAAACATTTGCCTACGTGGCAATTTTTTTTTAAATATGGCAGATTGAATTCTTCAAAGGTGTGGGGTGGGGGGGGAGGTTAGTGTCTTCAAACATGGAACATTAAAATTGGTAGTTGAGATTTAGTTGCTTGCATTAAAATGTATTGAATATACATGTTAAACAAAAAAACTTACGCCATTTTCAACACAAGAAATTAACGGCGAGCTTTGCAATTTTGTTGGAGAAACAACAACATATCCCCAAGAAATTTAGGGTGCTTTTTTTTTTTCACCGTGAAGTTGTTCGAAATTGTTGGCTTTAATGTTCTTTTGAAATTTAAAGAAATTTATCCGTAATTTATGTTAATTTCATATTATTTGTATTAATAGTTATTGAAGTTCTAAGATCTTGATTTTTGTAATTTTTAAAGAATATATATATATGCATAGATGGTTGTAGATTTGGATATTTTATGGTAGATTAACATGAATTTGTAGATTTTGATGTTTTGTGAAGATTAGCATACACGTATAATATTTTGGATATTCAACATTTTTGTGATAATATTGTCACAGTTCAGGTGATTTCGTGACAATATTATCACGAAATCACATGAATTCATGACAATATTGTCACGAATTCGATATCTCATGACTATAATATTCTCTCGAAAATATTGTCACGAATTAAATTCGTTCGTGACAATATATTATCACGAAATGTCTACTTTTTATGATAATATTAAAAAAATCTTAAATAATGTCACGAAAAGACTAGATTTCATGACAATATTGTCACGAAAGCAACAAATTTGTGACAATATTATCACGAAAGCATTTGAACCGTGACAATATTCTCACGATATTATTTATTTTTTAAATTACTTTAATTACTCTTTATTGTTGATTTGCAGATGGTTTGGCAACGTATTGTTGTCCGACATAGGGATAGATGGGAGAGATCTGAGTATGTGGTGGTGAAGATCAGCTCGTGCATCTCTCATTTGATAATTTATCTCGTGATAAATTGATAGACGAAATTCACGATTTTATGGAAACACATCTCCAACAAGTGTAAGTTGTACACTGAGTTATTTGACGAGGTCATTGATAGAGAGGATGTAACACCCTAATTTTATAAATCTAGAATGCTATTTATTTTATAAAAATTAACATATAAAATAATGCATTAAAAAGAATTTAAAACATTTTCTCAAATATAGCATAAAACTATTACTAGAAAATCATAATAATACATAAACAAGCTTCTATTTAAGAAACTTATATAATAATAATTCATATAACATAGTGCGGAAGCGTTTTTAGTAAGTTTAAACATCTAAACATATTTAAAATTAGAATCACATAGTCCAACTGAAATATCAACTAAAGTTTAGTAGTCAAATGAGTTTAGTAACTTAAATATTTAAATAAAAACTTAGTTCACATCCATCTCCACATCACCATCACCGAAACTCTCAACCTGAAATGTTATAATAATGGGATGAGTATAATGAATACACTCAGTGGAGAATACGCATTATCCAAAACATATTAAACGAGTAACTCATATTCAGACATTCATGCCATGTCACATAATAATAATTGTTTGAACAGTGGGGAGTCAGCCCAAAGGCAACTTATCACGGCCTCAGACCTATTAACGGTCTCTGAACAAGTATATGCATATACACATGCACGGTGGGCGACCCAAGGACAACTTTTACGGTCCCGGACCTATGAACGGTCCCTGGCATACTTTAACTTTCACTTTCACATAAACATTCAACCGAACAATAAATCACAAGCATAATATATAATGGATAATAAATATCATGTGCGTATAAAATTCCCCACCTTTACTTTGCAGACCTTTGACTCGACTTTTCAATACAAATTGTAATAAAACTTGAAGGAACTAACTCGCCACCACCTAGCAGAGATAACATTAAAGTATTTTAATAATTTAAATCTTTATAGGATTTATAAGTTACTAAATTCTGTATTATAATTCTTTCAAAAATTAACAATAATATGTTGTATGCTTTTCTTAAAGTTTTTAATGTTCTCGGTCAACAAATAGTTAACAAGTTTTATGAATATTTTATGTTGAATTTGTATGATTATATTGTTATACTTATTATGCAGTTCGCAATGAGATTATATTAATGAGCACTATGATTATTATATAACATAAAAATACATTAGTTCCTAAGTCTTGAATCAATTTACAATTTCCAAGATTTGCCTTACGGTAGACACCTAGACTATTCCTCATTCATATATTTATTATAGTTTGGTAATTTTTGAGAAAATTAAGAAACAGACTAAGTAAAGGAGAAGAAAGAAAGTGGGATATATATATATATATACACACATACTGGTTCATCATTGTGGCGGAAGAAACTTATTTTTGACTAAGAAGAGAATAATATACAGAAGAAAACTTCAGCCAAAGAGTTCAAGAGAAGAGTGTTTCAACAAGGCTCTAGATTATCTCAAAATCATGGCTACAGTTCCAGGTTTTATTATTTCTTGTTTAATTCCATTTTAAAACATTTATTTTTCCTTTTAATCTACCATTCATATAAGATTATCATAGCGATCTAAGAAAACATAACCAAATTTTCTAAATATTTGCTATCCATGAATTAAGATTTTCGTTGGAAACAAAATTACCTGATTCTAAACTTCGCGTTGTATTTCTAAAATTTATGAACGTCGATTTTATCGATCGTAATCGTTGCTGTAAATAATGACATAGAATCTTAATTGTGTTAGCCTTGAATTAACACAACTTTGAATGAATATATTATGTTCTTCAAAAACTCACCTTGGATTTTGTTAGAAATTTGATAGAAGACTTCTGATCGCAAGACTTTATTGTTGCAGATTGGTCATCGAACTTGTTGATAGGGAATTGGGAGCAGATTTGAGATAATTTCGTGGATTGTATATTTTCTTTGAGAACTGCTCTACGATTTAACAGAAGAATATGTTTTGTATTTGTGATTTGGAGAAAATGAATTGCAGCGGTTCTGCAGTTAAAGATTTAATCGTGGGATTAGGGATTTCTGATGATGGAATTAATCACTATGTGGATAAAGTTTTATTATTATTATTATTATTATTATTATTATTATTATTATTATTATTATTATTATTATTATTATTATTATTATTATTATTCAGCTTCTATATTTTAGAATAATTATTATTGGATTATAACTTATTTAATCCATAAGGATTTATGAATTTAATATCTTATTCAATATTTTATTTAATTATCAGTCATTAAATATTAAAATTTAAATTTTTCTCTGCTGGCGACGCGACTAAAAATATAAATTATGTAACTGATATTATTATAACGACAAGACTAAAAATACTATATTTATAAATATTAATTTTGAAAAATGGGTCGTTACAGAGGACACTGAAAGGACTCTTAAAAACGGATGTTGATTTAGCTCGTTTAGTTCAGGAGCAAGATGAGCTCGTTGTATACATCACCGAGAAATTAATTCAGCAAACTCCAATAGTAATGCTGTCAAATGATGATAACGACGACCTAATTGGAGATGATAGTCTTGATGATTTATCTTACGATGATGATGAGAACTATGAGAGTGAAGTTCGGCGTAAGTAAATTGCTGAATTTTGTGAATGGATTCGCGAGTCAGGGCATCTCAATGAGTTTGTGAATATTCTCCAGCATGGTGGGTCTCATAACTTCTTATCTGAGGATGTTGCTCATAATGTTGAAGCTCCGAATGTAGAGTTTCCTCCCCTTGATCATTGGTCGATTCATGTGGCCCATGTTGACGATGCACTAGCAGTGGTACACGATGGCTCATTCCTGAAAGATATTGATGCACTAGCAGTGGGAAAGACTTTCTTGGAGAAGAAAGATTTGGTAATTGCTGTGGGAAAGTGGCGTATACAGCGTCAAATGAAATATTCAGTGTCGCATTCCAGCAAAAGTCGACTAATAGTTATTTGCAAACAGAATGAGACATGCCCTTTTAAATTAGTGGCAGTTGCTAAGGGTAGGTTGTGGATGGTGACAAAATTAGAGGATTATCATACATGTCGGATGGACCTGACACGTAATGCGCCACGAAAGTTATCCTCTCAGGTTATTGCTGATTTCTTTAAGAAGAGAATCCTAGATAAGGGTTCTATCCTGAAGCCGAGAGCAATGATTGATGAGCTATTGAGGGGGTATGGTATTGAGGTTGAGTAAAGTGTTGCATTGCGAGCTAGGAATCTCACAATAGAGATGGTTTACGGTTCTCATGATCAGTCTTTTACGGTATTGTCTGCATATTTGGAGATGTTGAAGAGGTGCAATCCCGATACAGATTTTTATTTGGAGACTGATGGTGATGATCGTTTCATGTACATGTTTGTTGCTCTAGGAGTCTGTAGAGCAGCATTCAGACTATGTATGCGTCCAGTTATTGCCATTGACGACACTCATTTGAAGGGGAAGACCGAGGGTATTCTTTTCATCGCTGTGACAAAAGATGGTAATGAGCATCGTTTTCCTCTTACCATTGGTGTGGGTCCTATTGAGAATGATGCGATCAGGACATGGTTCTTGGAGCGGTTTAAGAGGGCTTTGGGAGATCGTGATGATTTGGCGATAGTTTCAGACCAACAGGCAACATGTGAGCATTAAGAATGTTGTTAAGGCAGTGTATCCTATAGCAATCCATGGATTATGTTATTACCACATAGCGAAGAATCTAGCTCAAGCATGTCGTCATGTGATTTCTATGTTTCGAAGTGCTGCATTTGCATATAGAGAAGAAAAGTTTCTGAAATATTTATCAATGATCTTATCAAGTTGGCAAGAAATTTACAATACATGTAAAGAATGGATTGAACGGATTTGTTTCAAATTCTAAGACTTAACCAATTTATGTAGTAAAGAATGTTATTATGGTGTTTTATTATGGTCATTAATCTGATTGTTATGTATTATTATTATTATTATTATTATTATTATTATTATTATTATTATTATTATTATAGGATTAATTTAAGATTCAAAAATAATTTTCACATTTTTTATCCAGGATCTCGTGATAATATTGTCACGAATTCTGCAAAATTCATGACAATATTGTCACGAATTGACAGATCTCGTGACAATATTGACATGAATTGACGAATTTTACACAAAACAAGTATTTGATACAATTAACAAAACATCAATTAACATTAAACACCACAAAACACCACATAAATATTTCATTCCTAGAATTACACAATCGTCATAGGTCTACTCATGCTATCCTCGTAGAATTATCGAATATTCTAATAGCTAAAATCTTCCGATAAGTCTCCAATTGATCCATAGTACGATCATAGTTGAGTGGTTTCAACGAAACTAATCGACCAGCTTGCATGGCTGCAAAAATACCACAACTCACACCATTCTTCTGCCTGAATTGATACATAAGTGGCATGCGGTAAAATTCCCAAGGTCTGATGATTTCAGGGCGTGCTTGTCTTTTCCAATACCCGCAATACTGCAGCACTCCTGGAATCAAGTGCATCAGTCGCCAGAGTTGATTCCCACGCATGGAATACATGGGCTCATCATCAAGATTATTCATTGTGTACAACAATGAATCATACCGCTCAACCTTCCATGTGTCTAGACGAATTCGAACAGTCACCCAATGTCTATCTACATAGCAAATGGTAATGATCTGCAAATACAAATGGATACAAAACAGCCATAAAAATACACATATCGTTGCGACTAATTGGAATTTAATGATGTTTCATAGTTTACTTACATTCTTTGCATGCCACCAAAGACCCGAAAATGATTGATTCTCCCGGACAATGTCGACCAGCTCCTGATTCCAATCCCACGACTTGTAGTCATAACTGGGGTATATCTTTGTGAATTCCTCATCGTTTGGGTGACAACATCGATACTCGAGCACCAACTTATATTGTAATGAAAAATATTAACGTAACTATAAAACCAATTGACTTATTAGAATAAAATAACAATTGAAAACTTACGAAGAATGATGACTGCAAGATGATTGTGTTTGAATAATCCACCCTGACTTCAAGACATGACCCCTCTTTAGCCTCATTTGAAGGCAATACAAGATCAAATCAATATGATTTGAGGTTGTGTCTTTGTTGGTGTTGAGCAAATCATCAAAGAAGGTCTGTCTCAGCTCTCAAGATGGATTTTCTTTACTCTTAATATAGCATCTGGCCCACTTCTTCAAAATTTTGCAAATCCCCTCTGCGACCTCGTCAAAGCACCTGACGAGCTCGGTCTAGCTAAGGCTGCAGAACTAGGACCCGAGGCTAAGTTCGGGGCCATAGACGAGCTTGGTCTAGCCAAACTAGAAAATGATGAGACATCCCAACTGTCATTCTGGAGCCAGTCATCCCAGTTAGTCCTACTCCCTCGACATGTACTTCCTTAAGATGTAGTCCCTCAACTTGTACATAAATTAGTTAGTATATTTAAAAGTATATTTAAGATAAAATCATACCAAACACTACTCACCTCGTGATCATGTACTATATGAGGTACCGATCACTGAGGACTCTCTTCCTGTGCATGTTCTTTACGTCTACTCTGACTGCGATTTCTACTGTGGGACCAGGAACTGGACCTTGGGACAAATTTTTTAAACATGTCCTTAATGAAATCCTTGAGTCTCTGCAGCATGTCCTCATTTTCCTACCTACGTGCCCTCTTACGCTTCTCCTCGTACTGTCTCTGTGCCCTCTCACGCTCCTGCATAATACAGAGCATCTCTACACCTGCTTGATGTGCCGCGTCTCGCAACCGCCCAACGTGTTTGCAACACTAGTGATCCTTACTAGTACTAGATGTGGGGGTGGATAATCTAGGATGCTTGTCTCTAGGACGAGTTTGTCATCTCTCAGTTGAATTAACTGCACCCATGTCTGCACAAGTACGAGGAATGCAACTGCCAGATCTCCTGAACTGAGAGGAAGCTCTCGGCTAAGGGGCTCTTGCCAGATCTTTGATGAGTGTGGTTTTTGCATCATTTATTGAGCTTCACATGATGTATTTTGATGAGTTAAATGTGTGTTTTCATCCTCTTTTGCTTTTTAACCTTCCGGTTTAGAAATTTTATTTCTTGTTTGAGTTTTATAGGAAATGGTGGATGAATAAATGAATTTTTTTGAGTGATTCAATGCCATGGGAAGATAGAGAATCGAATTGGGAGCACTCTGCAAGTTGAATCACCTTAATCGGATAAGAAACGAGAGAGAACGAAGCAAAACCGTGAGAGGTGTCGGAGCAGGGACGGAGGCGCGATCCGAGCAGCTCACTCGAGCCAAACGGCGCGACCCGAGTGCTCACTTGCGCTGTTTGGCATGGCCTGACCAACTCAAAGTGTGGCGTGACCTGTGCACAGGAGGGACACGAGTGGACGTCAACACAGAGGTCCCAAAAGTCAGTTACGGGGCGCGACCCGCGCTAAAAGAAGGAGACGCGACCTCCGTGGTCTCGCTCGTGCACGTTCTTTCCCGATTTTTTTATCCTTTTTCACCCATTTTTGATTTTCTTTAATTTCATTTATTCTTCCACTCTATATATATCCCCCCATGGATGAAATAGAAGTGAAGAACAACACACACAACACAAACCAAGCAAAAATTCCCAAATTTTCCCCAACACCAAAACCCTTCTTCCCTCTCCCATTTTCACATCTCACCCATTAAATCCTAGCTAGGGTGAATAAGGAGCTAGAGCTTGAAGATGGAGCAAAGAGGAGAAGAGTCAAACCAAGGAGGAGTCGAGACCCAACTTCCGGGTTGTTTCAAGTTCTTTTCCTTGTTTTTATTTTGATTTTCTTTGAGATGATTTAGTCCTTGCATTTGTATGATCTTAGACTAGATTATTTTGTATTTTGGGATTGAGAATATTTGGGTATTTATGCATTTATTTTTTTATTGATTGTTTATGGCCCTATTTCATTCCTTATGCTTATGCTATGTATGAGTGTTTGTTAATTGATCACTAATTGAAACGATTTTATCTACTGATTCATAAATCGAGAGATGAGTCTCAATAGACGAACCCTAAGCACAAGACACCTTTGTCAATAAATTCGAGAGAATTAAGGCTTAGTGTGAGGGATTGAAACCCTTAGAGCTTTTGGTAAGTACATGTGTAGGATTCGATCGGAGACGGTGAATCTAGCATGTACCCTACAACCTGAGTGTCTCGTGAGAGAGCTTATGATGCATTAGAGATTTTCCTAGTGAAATTAATACCAAAATAGACGTTCAATAGTCTCATTAGTGCTAAGTACCCAAAGAAATCAATCTCGAGAGTACCTCCGCCTTCATATTTTATAGTCTATTTATTTTTTCCCGTTTATTTATTACTTTCCCTAGTTTAGATTAGTTAGGTTCCCTTTTTATTCGTCGTCTAGATAATGATTGAAATCCGATGTTATAGTACACATAATTAAATTTAATTTAGTCTCTGTGAATACGACATTTGCTCACCACTGTCTACACAACCCCGTCCTCTTGCGGGTTGTGCTAAATTTTGGCCGATCAATCTTCATTGGCTTCATTCTCTTATTACGATGTGCCTCATATGTCACTCCTATATAATTACCTAGCAAGATACTTCTATAATATGATGTGGCCACCTCAAGCTCGCTCGCCTCTAAATATATGAAATGAAATTGCTGCAAATGATAAATATTGATTAGAAGTACATAGATATTCAATATAACACACATTCTTTAAAATAAATGCTTACCTCCCCAGAAAACAATCTATCCAAACTTACAGTCTTCGTCTTAAAAGTCCACTTCAAACACCTATGCAATGCACATGCTGATGAAACTTGTGCACAATGTACACCGAGTCAAAGTATAGCCTCATATACCCATACCTATAAAATAAAATATTGATCAAATTATATTCGATAAAATAAAATTATAGTTATAATCACGACAAAATTGAAATAATACCAATAAAGCTCACACTGGTCCATAGAAATGATAAGACATTCTTTGCTTTTCCTCTATCTTCTTGAATTTTCTTGTCAGTTCTACTTCTGTAGATGGTGCGTCATTTTTCACCAAAAATAATCCGACCAGCAGTCGGTATGCCTACACTACCCAGAATAGTGGCAAGCAAGATCGTCTCCCAAATGACCGGTGAGAATTATCCAACACTTCAGCCTGCAGTAACTAATCTTTCCAAATGAATTTTGCTGTTATAACTTAAAAACTAAAATAAAGCAAATAACCATAGAGTAGTTTTCTTAATAGATTTAAAGGTATTTCGGATTCCAGTTAACTCCACCCTAGCTTAATTATTCCCATTCTCGATGCAAAGATATTTTCAATTAATGCATGCAAACCAGTTATAGCCATTGAAGACACTTCTGACGCGACCTAATTTCTCCTTAGTTTCTCGATAATTAGGAAGACACTTCACCAATTATTTTCCTAATCGACTGACAACCGTAAGAGACACTCTATAGATTTAATAAGCTGACAACATTAGACACTAGAGAATCTGATTCAAAACCAACAGAGTCTGACAAAGGACTATCGAATTAAGACTGTTCTTCCATCGATTTTGAAGAATCGTTGTACCATTAATTAAACTTAAACCACAATTACGGATGACCGGTTTAATTGGCTACTAATTAATTCCGATCTACTAAATATGTGCACCTACCTAGCAGAGCCGAAACAATTAACAACTTTAAACACGGAGAATCACAGATGCATGTAATTAATTAAAGCATAAAAATGATTAGATCTCATAGAATAATCACGCCAGGGCTTTGTTAATCTTCACCATAATAAAATGAGCTTAGCTCGAGTTCATAATTGGATTCGAACTACAATAATTGTCTGAAGAATAATGATGAAAATAGCGATCTGGAAAGAAGAAAAATAATCTGTAGAAATACGTCTCTGCTCTGTTGCGTAAATCTCTAGCTTTCCTACTCCATCTAAACTTCCTTAAATAAAATTTTTTAATTAAGGAAATAGAATCCTAAACTTAATCAAACTAGGAAAGAGATAAATATAGAGTCCAAAAACCATAAAAAAGCAGCAACCCGCGTTCAGGCCCAAAAACTGAATAAACCCGCGCACTCCAGCCCAATTCCGCGCGCTTAGGCCCAACAATTGTTGTCTGGAAATCCCGTGCCATCGGTATGCACATACTGCCCGCTTCCTGAACTTTCTCCAAGTTTTCTTCATCAATTTGGCTGGATATTTAGTGGCTGTTAACAAGAAAAAGAAGCTTCAGGCACAAACAAGCTCACTAGGGGATAATGTTGGGTGTGGATAATTTATTCAGGCCAAAGCAAGGGTTAATCCTCATGCCTTTATCATTTTTATGCAAAAGAAAACTCACAAGCAGTATGACTATGACAACAAGGCAAATCAGAAATTCAGCATTCAAATCCGACACACTCAGCAAAAGAATGAAATTGAGCTTTCTATATATATATATGCTCATAGGCTCAAATCTCACAATTTAGAGATCTCAAAAGAGTTGATCAATTTTGCACATTTCATCATCCCGGAACACATACGAGCAATAGCACAATTTTAATCACGAGAGCATCAACCAGTCAAATTAAGTTAATCCATGTTATAACCACTCCTTCTCACGTAATCTAGTCTCAAACAGCTAATGACTCGACAAAATCCAACAAACAAACGAACATAAGAATTTTTTTTACTTGCAAAAACCAGAAAAATAATAACTCTCCCCCCCACACTTGGACAATACAGTGTCCTCACTGTGCAGAAAAGGGGAGTAACACAAATCAAAACATAAAAGCATAAAGGAAAACAAACTAAGTAGAGAGGGTAGAAAGAGCAAACTGTGACAATCATGGAGAGCGGGAGACGTGGATGACAGCCTGCTCGATTCGGCTTGCCCAGCTTGGCGTATGTTGATAAAAAAGAACTCCTTGAGCTCGGCAAGGGTAGGGGCAATGATGAGATCAACGGGAGTTTGGCAAGAATTGAGATCGCCGGTGAATAAAGAGGGAGGGTTAACCTGCGAGATGTACAACATCAGAAATAGTCAAATTAGGGATTTAAAAGAATTGGGAAGGCAAAATTAGGGTGTAATAATATAATACCCAAATTGGAAATTTAAAATTTGAAATTTAGCCCATGCCTTCTGTCAGAACAGCCTTCCCCCCACACTTAGAATGTGGGCACAAAGGGTCCCTCTTCACTTTTTTTTATATAAAAAAAACAGAAATGAACAAACAAAGAAAAAATAAATAAAAGGAAATTAACGAAATAAAAAGAGAGCAGGGAAAAAGACTCGGGTTGCCTCCTGAGAAGTGCCCTTATTTAACGTCCGAGGCTCGACATAGGGAGGCAAATTAAGAGACAATTTCGGGGATAGCAGATCTACCCATGTCGAAAGTAATCATCTCCATCCCCATACCTTTATGCTTCTTCAAAAGCTCGACCAACCTTGCTTCTTGCCCTTTGCAAAGATCCAGTACGGGGGCCTTCATACGAGATGGCAAAATCGGCTCTGAGTTGGTCGGTGTGGGCATACTGCTCGACAAATGCCGAGTGGGAAACTCACTGGTAGAATACAGCTGTATGATCACATCTCGAATCTCCTCATCTTCTTCTGTTATTGCAGCAGTTTCAGTCAGCCCACCAAATAGTACTTTCTTGAACAGCTCGAGGATATCATTTTCATCATCATCTTTCTTATTCCGAGCCAACCTGGATGGAAAAGGTGCTGCAACCATAGATTTAGAGTTACAAATTTTGGGTTCAATGCTTATCTTGGGTGGTAGAGGCTCGGCAGGTTGCTCTTTCTTAGCTCTAGACTCTTTTTTCGGCATTGACATGCTCTTCCGTCTCTGTTTCTTTCTTCTTAGTCTCAAATTCGACTAAATTATTCTCGTTTCTTAAAGTTACAGCGCAAACATGCACTCTTGGATTCATTTCAGTTTGAGATGGGAGTTTGCCCTGATTTGCTAGCATCTTGTTGATTTGAGTGGCGAGTTGGGTGATTTGAGTGTCCATACTTCCCAAGGCAGCTTGTGTCTCTTCCTGAAAGGCCTTTTGACTCTGTGCCAGATTATTAACAAGTGCACTACTCTGCTCCAAACACTTCATGATATCATTCATGCTCGGTGCAGCATGATCGGTATGGGTATACTGACCATCCTGCGGCTGCCTCTGAGGCAAAACTCCCGGCATCTTCTGATCTGGCTGCCTCCAATCGAATTTAGGATGATCCCTCCAGCATGGGCTATATGTCTATGAGTACGGATCATAATTCCTCCATTTTAGGGCATCTTGTTGTGCATCTCCGGATCCATAGCATGCTTGTTCGGTTGATGTATTTTGCAATATAGGACAAGCATCAGTAAAGTTGCCATTTTTCGAGCATACCCCACAACGGACGTGTTGCGTCTGTGCTACAGCTAAACCTCGAACCAGAGAAGTCAGAGCATCGATCTTCTCGTTGACATCGGAGCTGTCTGCTCACTCAACTTCCTTCACAGGTCGATATCGGTCATCATTCTCATCCTCATATTGCTGACCTCCAGAGACCATGTCGATGATAAGTTGTTTTGCTTTCGTTAAGGTCTTGTTCATGAGAGATCCTCCACTAGCAGTATCAATAATTTTCCTGTCAAAAGTTGACATGCCACGATAAAAATAATTAGTTAGCAACCGATATTCAGA
Organism: Perilla frutescens; assembly: GCA_026008535.1. Classification (NCBI taxonomy): domain Eukaryota; kingdom Viridiplantae; phylum Streptophyta; class Magnoliopsida; order Lamiales; family Lamiaceae; genus Perilla; species Perilla frutescens. Next base: position 37,292,518 of record BRKX01000002.1, on the reverse strand, counting down.
GAAACCGTGGTCCGGACATTTGCAGCACAATTGTTGGAATCTCTCCCAGTAGTCTGCCAGACTTTCATTCTGCTTCTGCTTGATGCTACTGATTGCCATCCTCAAATTTACAGCTCTGGATTCCGAGAAGAATTTGCGCAAGAATTGTTCTTCCAACTCATTCCAGGTGGTAATCGAACCAGATGGAAGATCAAATAGCCAATCTCTAGCCCTGCCTTGCAAAGTATGAGAAAAAGTTAGTAGCCTCAAATTATCGAAAAAAAAACCTTAAGGGCGAAGAGTAGAGCAAACTAGATCAAATTTAGCTAAGTGCTTATGTGCACTTTCTCCTGGCAAATCGTCGAACTTAGGCAAAACCTGAATGAAACCAGGTCGTATCTCAGAGTTGTTTGCAATCGTAGGAAGTACGATGTAAATCGGTTAATTGTTTATGTGGCGACCCAACTCCCTGATTTGAAGTTCTTGCTCGGGTACCTGATTGAGAGCCATGTCGTCTTCAAAAAGCTGATCGATATCAAAACGTGCTGGTTCAGATGTAGATGCTTCTTTAGACTCTCTTGCAAGCTTCCTTAACCTTCGTAAAGTCCTCTCCGGTTATGGATCAACATTAGACTTCCTTTTTAGGAAAATCGAGTAATGCACTGGAAAACAAAACAAAATAAAGAAAAATGGCAAACTGAAATATTAGAATAATCACTGCTTAAAACCGATCCCCGGCAATGACGCCAAAAATTGGTTCGTCATTTTTGACCAAAAATAATCCGACCAGCAGTCGGTATGCCCACACTACCCAGAATAGTGGCAAGCAAGATAGTCTCCCAAAGGACCGGTGAGAATTATCCAACACTTCAGCCTGCAGTAACCAACCTTTCCAAACAAATTTTGTTGTTATAACGTAAAAACTAAAATAAAGCAAATAACCAGAGAGTAGTTTTCTTAATAGATTTAAAGGTATTCCGGCTTCCAATTAACTCCACTCTAGCTTAATTATTCCGATCCTCGATGCAAAGATATTTCCATTAATGCATGCAAACCAGTTATAGCCACCGAAGACACTTCTGACGCGACCTAATTTCTCTTTAGTTTCTTGATAATTAGGAAAACACTTCACCAATTATTTCCCTAATCGACTGACAACCGTAAGAGACACTCTATAGATTTAATGAGCCGACAACATTAGACACTAGATAAACCCGATTCAAAACCAACAGACTCTGACACAGGACTATCGAATTAAGACTGCTCTTCCCTCGATTCTGAAGAATCGTTGTACCACTAATTAAACTTAAACCACAATTACGGATGGCCGGTTTAATTGGCTACTAATTAATTCTGATCTACTAAATATGTGCACCTATCTAGCAGAGCCGAAACAATTAACAACTTTAAACACAGAGAATCACATATGCATGCAATTAATTAAAGCAGAAAAATGATTAGAGCTCACAGAATAATCACGCCAGGGCTTCGTTAATCTTCACCGGAATAAAATGAGCTTAGCTCGAGTTCATAATTAGATTCAAACTACAATAATTGTCTGAAGAATAATGATGAAAATAGCGATCTGGAAAGAAGAAAAATAATCTGTAGAAATACGTCTCTGCTCTGCTGCGTAAATCTCTAGCTTTCCTACTCTATCTAAACTTCCTTAAATACAATTGTTTAATTAAGAAAATAGAATCCTAAACCTAATCAAACTAGGAAAGAGATAAATATAGAGTCCAAAAGCTATAAAAAAAAGCAGCAACTCGCGTTCAGGCCCAAAAACTGAATAAACCCGCGCGCTCCAGCCCAATTCCGCGCGCTCAGGCTCAACAACTATTGTCTGGAAATCCTGTGCCATCGGTATGCCCACACTGCTCACTTCCCGAACTTTCTCCAAGTTTGCTTTACGAATCTGGACTGCAAAAAGTCTCCACAATCTTGACCAAATCCTTCACATTCGTGTTAATTACCTGTGATCACTCACAAAACACACTTTCTTCCACAAAATATGATTACGAGGTACTTAACATGACCAAACTATACCAAAAATGGCCTTCAATATATATGTAAATATAGCTCAATCAGTAGACGATACCAAACTCATATAATGCTTCAAAAAACTAAATGCATAAGCATCCCATGGAAATGAGTTCCATCGATCCCGATCCTTAACTATGACCCATACCCAATCATCTATCATGTGTGTCTGATCATATCCAAATATCACGCTGTGCAGGAACAATACATTGGCGGCTATCACATAATCCACAACATCATCTCCTAGGAAATACGGCTTAAACCTCTCAACTAGGTCCTTCACTCTTAGAGGTGTCTTCAACAATACACATTAATAAAATGAGGTCTTAGGAATCTCATATGATGAAGACGAATCAAAATGGGATCCCCCGAACTACTGTCCAATCACTAATGTAAACTCACTAGAGGAAAACCTAATGTTGGTTTCTCCAATCCGAAATCAAATTTCGTGCTTCGTGTATCATCAATGATCACCTCCCTACTCAACAATGCGTGTAAAGCATTATTACAGTTGTTTCCACCTACAAAATCCATCAAATGACCAAAACACCAATCTCTCCTAAAATGTTCCATTAACTCGGCCCCACTATTGATCATGTGTAATACTTCTTTAATTATACTCATGTTGTTCTTCCAATATAAATTGATCCCGCAAGTGATGTTCTATAAAATCTTTCTTCTCCACACCCAAGAATGCTATTTTTTAAATAGTAAACAAACATTTATCAATAAATAATGAAAAATAAAACAAATATAATTAAACTAAAACTAATTTATCATGATATAGATACCTACATGATGGAAATTCATCAAAGATTGAGAAGAAGAATTAATTATGGCGTAAAAAATACAAGCACAACCAATTATAAAAAAAATATTATATTTCGTGAGAATATATTGTCACGAAATCTGTTTTCGTAACAATATATGCTCACGGTATCCATTTTCGTGATAATATTTCATCACAATATCCTATTTCGTGATAATATATTGACCCGAAAACTATGCATTCGTGATTTTTTTAATTCAGAACATATATTTCGTGAGCAAAATTGTCACGATAACGGATCTCGTGAGCATATATAGAGACAAAATGTGATTTTGTGAGCATATATTGTCACGAGATCCTTTTCATGGTCATATATTGTCACGAGATCAACCAAAATTTAAGATTTCACATAGAAACAATCCATGAATCTAAATCCACAAAATTCCACGTATCTTACAACTTCCCAACATTCAAACATATTCTCAAATTTTAATTCACAGAAACCCACAATACAAATACCCTAAATTGTTCCTCATAAAATCGTTCGAAATATTCCAAACATCACAAAGTTTCAAATTTAGTTTCTAACCTATTGATATTTGATAACCTAAAACTCCAAATTTTCCATGGCTTGAGATCTTCATCCTCGTGAGGCTTGCCGCCAATGGGATTTCTCAGATGGGGATTGTCGTTGATTTGGTCGTTCTCGTGAGATTACTCTGTCGAGACAAAAATTAAGAGATTTCGTGAGTTTTCATTCGATTTCGCGACAAAAATTGGGTATGTTTTCGTGAGTTTATTTGGTAGTTTTTCGGGAGTTTTTTGCTGTGAATTTGTGAGTTTGTTTGGAAGATTTTCGTGAGTTTATTGTTGTTAGAGTCATGAGTTTTTTTCTTCAAAATACAATTTTAGGTTCAAATCCCCATCTCGCAAACTAGTTGTTGGTCCCGGGCGAGTCGGTATCAGTTTAGAGGGGGGTGAATAAACTGATTCAAAATTTTTTTACTTTAGATGCGGAATAACAGGGCCCTTTGACTCGCTCGATGAAACTTATCTATACGCAAACTTGATAATCAGTTGAGATAGTTTGAGTGCAGGTTGTGTGATGTTGTGTGCAGTTAGAGATATGCAATGATCAATGTAGTACAACACACAAGAGATTTATAGAGGTTTGAAGTCTCAAACTTCTACGTCCTCTCTTCCTTCCGCAGAAGGGTAACTTCACTATATAACTTGAGTTTCTTTACAAATTACACAATGAAGGACAGTTTGCTGAACCTGGTAACTGCTCGCTACCTCGGCTAGTCGACGGCTCACACTTGAAGTTCCTAACTGCTCGCTAGGAAGGTAGGTGCTATTGTCGTCTTTACAAGGTTTTAGATCTCTTTCGATCTTCAAGAGGTGAGTCTTGAACAGGGGAGGTATCAACTGATGTGCTCCTTTGATTGAGCTGAGTAGTTGATCGTTGAACAACTGGAACTGAGAAGGCTGCCCTGGCTGGATCGTCAACAGCTGGCTGAGTATGTTGATTCAGTGAATTCTTCTTCTTAGTTTCTATCAAACGTTGCACTTGAGCTTGAGTGAGAGGGAGAAAGAAAAGCTCTTAGCTTGTATATGCGAAGGTTGGTAAGAAGTTTTGTTTGCGAAAAGTGTTTAAAACTCTGATTCACCCGTCTTTTATAGAAGAGTGATTTTATGACCGTTGAGTTCCATTGTCCATTTGATCAGTGGTTCTGTTGGCTCATCAATGGCAGGTGGTTTTTAATGATCGCTTGGATCATTTGGTTGAAGTAGTCGTTATTCTGTCAATCGATCTTCATTAAATTCCAGGATCTTTGAAGGAGCATTTATTCCAAGATATGCTGGTTCAAGCAATACACTCCAGGAGTCTTTTGGCTTCAGCTCTCTTGGCAGTTTGGAATTCCAGTTGGCAGTTTTGAATTTCTCAGCTCAGTTAGATTATTTTTCCAGCTAGCAGTTCTGTGCTTATCAGCTGAGATAGGCTATTGCTCCAGTTGACAGTTCTGGACTTATCAGCTGAGTCTGGCTATCGCTCCAGTTGGCAATTCTGGGCTTAACAGCTGAGTTTGGCTACCGCTCCGGTTGGCAGTTCTGGGCTTAACAGCTGAGTCTGGCTACCGCTCCGGTTGGCAGTTCTGGGCTTATCAGCTGAGTCTGGCTACCGCTCCAGTTGGCAGTTCTGGGCTTATTAGCTGAGGCTGGCTACCACTCCAGTTGGCAGTTCTGGACTTATCAGCTGAGTCTGGCCATCACTCCAGTTGGCAGTTCTTGGCTTGTCAGCTGAGTCTGGCCATTGCTCCAGTTGGTGGTTCTGGGCTTGTCAGCTGAGTTTGGCCATTGCTCCAGTTGGCGGTTCTGGGCTTGTCAGTTGAGTCTGGCCATTACTCCAGTTGGATACTGTCAGTCTCTGGCATAAACTGACATTCTATCAATTTTTTCAATCTTTTGGTCAGCTCATTTCTCCTTCAGTTAAGCTGACTCGGTTGTCAGCTTGCTTTGACTGGTATGATTCCTCAGCCAAGTTGAACTTTAGACTTGATGACGTGTCTTTCAACTTGTGGGCTATTCTTCAGATCGGTTGACTTTGACTCTTCTTGAGTTCTTCTTTGATGATGCCTTGGGCTGGTCAGCTTCGATCTATAGCTTGAACTTTGGTCAGTTTTTCATAAATAATTTTGACATCTCATCAAAACCTGATCTAGGGGTTACTTGATAGTTTTTCCTAACAATTTCTGCCTTTTTGATGATGTCAAAACTTTGTTGATGATGATGGAAAAACTGCAAGTGTAGCAAGTGCTTTAAATAGAATCTTTCAGTCAGTGCACATTTATAGCATATTGAGATAAATTGACTCATGATTTTCATTCAATTATTAGAGCATTTGTCATTCATGCTTATCGTTCAAATATTAGAGCATGTCATATTCATAGCATATTGAGACAAATTGACTCATGATTTTCATTCAATTGTTAGAGCATTTGTCATTCATGCTTATCATTCAAATATCAGAGCATGTTAATTTTAAGAGCAATTTAGGCTTATTCATGCTTCTCATTTAAGTATCAGAGCATGACTGAAGTATTAGAGCATAAATAATTATGTCAAAACATTCAAGCTTGAAGTAAAGACATATCAAAACTTGTATTATATATTCATTTTATGGCATAATTTCAAGAGTTAGTAGTTAAGACTACTAATCTACTTGCTGAATGTCGCTCCAATTGCTCTTTTTTTCTTCTGCTCGATTCTCCTCTTTCTTGAACTCCTTATAGTGTCCATGCTTCCCCCTGGAGCTGATCTTCCCCCTCATGATGAATTTCTCTTTGAATTTGATCCTAAAGAGTCATGTATCCATCATACTGTCCATCTTCCTCCTTTTCGGCATCATCCAAAAGGTGAAGTGGATCACATGATGGTAATGACAAATTTGGCAGAAAAGTGAAGGCAGTTGCTAAATTGTTATCATGAGCTGCAGGAACTGAAGGTATTTGCATGGGCAGAGAAAGCCATGCATAGGCATCTTCAGTTGGTATGAACTGACCTGGATCAGAGATGTCTTGCTCTCTGAAACTCATGGGGGCCAAGCTGGTGAAGATCTCATTAGTTGAAGGGAGGGGTGGATCACCAACGAAGGATGCGCACGAGGAGTTGGCTGGTTCATTGTTGGGAAGAGGGGCATCGGCTGGTATCCCGAGCTGGAGGCATTTGATCATCGAATCCATGATCTCCGAGAGCGTTGGAGGCGAGAAGAGTGGATGATTCATCCAGTTTCGACTCCATGTGCCCTCTCTGATCTAGAAGGCGGAGCCATGGGTGTGGATGAGGTGAAACACGGTTGACTCATCCAGTTGAAAGTGCCAAATATGGTACTGCAAGTACCGCCGTAGTTGCGCGAAGAGGGACGAGTCGGTGTCCTCAATGAGACCAAAGCAACTTCGGAGCTGGTGGTCTAGAACCGCTTCAAAGTCAACCTCAATATAGTCGCTTTGGACTAAAGGTGGAGGTTGGGAGCTGGCTGACATTGTGGGCTGATCACTCAGTCGTAAAAGAGATGCACTCTCCAGTATCAGCTCTCGTTCGTCAGTGGAGCTGATGGTTGCCTCCAAGGGCGCCTTTCCTCGATCTGAGTTGGAAGACCCTTGTGGGTGTGGATGTTTCAGGAACTGATGGCAGTAGATCGTGGGGAGCATGTCCCGTCTTCTAAGCAGTTCGCCAATTGGTATGAGCTCATCAAACTGGCTTTGTATGATGTGGCTTATGCGGTTCATAAAGCTGACTTGTTCTCGGAATGTGTCAGTTGACGGATCATACGCCGCTCGCTCGACGTTGGCTCTCAGTTGCGCAAGGATGTAGGAAGCCCAGTCGGTTTGACATCTAAAATAGAGAGCGGCTGTGAGATGAGCCTTGATCTCGGAGAGATGAACGATCTCGAAGTTGCCATGGATAATATGGCTGGTGATATCTAGAAGTTAGATGATATCACTTTGCAAGCTCTCCTTTAATCTGTGCGAGCTGTCGTTGTGGTGTACGTGAGAAAGCTTCCAGATTTCCCATAACTCATGTTTGGATGGCAGATTTAGGTCCATCACGTCTGAGCCATTGCCGGAGAGGTGTAGAGTGGACATCATCGTGTCATTTGTGACCGTGATCACCTGATCCTTTACGGTGGAGATGATGTTCTCACCGTGATAGTTGTATTGTAGTAGAACTCGGTAATATAAGCAGGTATGTTCTTGACGGGCAACATTATCAAGAAGGAGAGCAACCCAGTCACCGCCAACGGTTGATAAATCTGTTGAAAGACATCAGCGCCAAGACGTGCATTTAGCATCTCTAGATTCAGAGATTTGTCCTTTCTCATTTTGCGCTCAAGAGCTTTAATATCCACCATGGGAAATGGAGGCTTCATTTCTGAAAAAGTGTGATATGCAGTTTAGAAATGCAAGATTTTTTCATGAGTGAGAGAAGGCTTAGCAAAAGATCGAATAAGAGAGAGAGAGATTTTCAGGTGATCGGAGCCTTTATCTCTTTACTCATATTTATGCATCCTGTGCATGCAAGAATCGAGAGTACTCGATTGCTTTTCTTGGCTGATCAGCCATCCGATTTGATGGTTGATTAGCTGAATTAATGATGTATGAATCTCAGCTATTTATCGGTAAATGACTTTATGATCGTATGGCTAAGATGTAGTCATTTTGAAAATGGGGTAGTTGCCATAAATAGCGAAATATTTTCTACAGATCTTTCTATTTATAGTGCATTAAAATATATTTTCTTTGCCCCTGTGAAGAGTTGGTTTAAGATCCATGCAGAGATATTAATGACAACTTTGTGATATAGAGCCCGATTTTCAAATTGTAACCATTGACATATAATATAAGATATTTCATAATCACAACGGTAACAATATAATTGAGATAAGCTTTTGAAAAATAAAGACTTATCCTTAGTCAGTCAGGATACAGTCTAACTGATTAGTGACGTGGCGGTTGGTTGAGCAGTTGAGTTTTGATACTCATTTTTCATTGCTGAGCTGGCTGCAGTTGAGACTGCAACTGAATTGATCAGCCGGTTTGATTAGTTGCTCGGCTTTTCTGTAGACAATTTCCGCTTCTTGAATGGCCTAGCTGGACTAGCTGCATTGCTTTCTTTAGATGAGGTTTTGTACATTGATGGTCCAGGCCTTGCCGTCTTTTTGGCTTGGCGAAGATGAAGCTGGATCTCAACTGACGAGCTCTTCATCCTTTGACTAAGGGAGTGTGAGATTCCCTTTGGCGATGACCGAAACTGATCATTTTTCTTGGTCAACTAAGCACCTTTTGAGCCTGACATGAGCAGTGGAGTCACATAGCTTTTGGATAGGAGATTTGGTGACGTGGCAGTATCTTCATCGTCACTGTTTCTTTCTTCATTGTGCCTTGTATTCCTTTGGGAAGCTATGACTGCAGTGTGAGATAGATGGGGTTCTATCCTTTTGACAGTAGATGGAGTTCGTCGAGATGGCTCAGCTGACTGACTTGATAGATTATCAAAGTTCAGCTGACGACAAAGCGAGTCAGTTGGGCAGTTGACTTGTTGACTTGCAGTTCCAACTGCTTGAAACATGAATCTGGATTTGAATTCGGCCAGTAAGGCGGTTGTTGGAATCTTGTTAACCATCCGGTGATTCATGATGTGCTGAACTTGCACAATGGTTGGAGGGAATGGATTTGATGATCCTATCCATTTGATGCTCCAAGTTTCTTCTCTTTGCCAGAAGCTCATGCCATGAAAGACAGTTAGCAAGAAGTGGGACTGGATAGACATAGAATGTCTCCAGTTGTACCAATAGAAGTATAGGTGAAGTTGTTTAAACAACTCTTGATCTCGTTGTGCAACAATAGTGAAATGAGTGAGAAGGAGATTGGTCACTTCCTTTTGTGCACTTTTGACTGCGTATTCACCACTGTAGAAAGTGCGAATATTCTCTTCAGTCAGCTGGAGCGGAGGGCATGTGCCTCTGAAGTAGTCTGCTCCATAGTTTGGGTGGGGGATTCCAATGAATGGAATAAGCTCATCTGAATCAGAGCAAACTTGGAAATCAACTGGTGATCCGTTCTTTGATTTTGGGGAGTGAATGGCATTGGCAGTTGAGTTGCTCGAACTCTGATTGCTCATCTTGGCCTTGCCTCTTCTCTTCTTCTTCAGGGACTGTAGATGAGTTGTTCCTTTCTTGGGGATCCAGTCGGAGATCAGAACCAGTAGTGATTCATCACTTGGGAGCTTTAGCAGGTCTTCAAGCATTTTGCTCATCCTTAGAACAAGTCGAACCTTGGACTCAAATTTGCCAGACTTCTTTGAGTCTGCAGCCTTGATGACTTGATGCTTGAATTGTTGAAAGATAAATTCTTCCCAGTTTGTTTGTCTTCCTTCAGCAAGGTGAATCATGACCTTGTATCTCTCTTGGGTGAGTTGGCTTAGACTTCCAATTGCTCCGAACATCATCTTGTTCATTATGTCAAGTAGAACTTCATACTCGGGCTTGAGATCAGTTTTAGCGGTGGTAAAACTGAATTGCTTGTTGCAGAATAAAGCTTTCCATTCTCTCCAGTGTGATTCTGCAGATTCCTTTAGATCTTGAACGGATGAGCCTTCTTATGGGAGTTGGAATACTTCAGCAACCGTTTTCTCATTGATGTGTAACATCCTTCCTTGAATTACTGAAGATATCATCTTCCCATCTGCAGATAATTTTTCTTGAAGAAAAAATTCACTCACCAAATTTTGTCTAAAGAATTTTGGTGGTGTTTCCAGGTAGTGAAGAACTCATGTTTTGTGAAGATTTGACAGAAGGATTGGATTCTTTGATTCATCAAGAATCAATTGAAATTTCTGTCTGTCAAGGAATTTATCTCTCATGAGTTGGTTTTTGAAGGAATTCGAAGATCTGGATAATTCGGCCATCTTTGAGGTTGGCTGAAATTTTTGAAAATTCAAGATCGTTTGAGAGAGAGAAAGAGAGAGAGAGGTTTTGAGATCTTTTTGGAGGAGGAGGCTTTTTTGAGAGGGTTGAGAGAGAGGGAGGCTTTTATGAGTTTTGGGACAGGCTCATAGATATGATGGTTGAAATGGTACTAGCCTCTGATTTCTTTTGGTCGTTGGCAATTAATGACTTTGACACGTGTCATTGTTTTGCAACGGTCAAAATTTCAAAATAAATGTAAGGCTTGCCATTTATTTGAAAAATAAAAAAGACGAACTTTTATAAATATTAATCAAAAGATAATTACAACTGATTAACAAGAAGTGTACTTAAGGCTTTTCTAATCATGTTTAAGTGTGATCAGCCTCTAGACCTTCTTGTGATCAGTTTTTCTTCTCTTGGCTAGCGGTTCGGTGGGCTCCTCATCATCATCCTCGGTGCTGCTAGCTGACTCAGTTTTAGCGAACTGGAGTCTCTGTTGGCCTTGCAGCTGCTTGATTTGCTCAGTATGCAGTTTAACCTGTTGCTGCAAGGAATCATACAGTTTAACCTGATGCTGCAGGGATTCAATCAGTTCCACATAGTGTGGAGGGAGCTGGACCATGGAACTGCTGGGTTGAGCCTCGAACTGGACTGCTCTTGAGTCCGCTTCCTCTCCTTCTTCAGTTCCAACAAGTTCCTCGCAAGGAACTGTGTGGGAAATTTCGTCTGTCTCCATACTGGGTTGATAGACAGCTTGGTTATTCTTTTGAGCTGACTGATCAGTTGATTGATCAGTCTTATCCATCCCTGAATCAGCTGGAGGAATAGGTGAGGCAGTTTCTTTCTCAGCAGTTGGCCCTTGTGAGATGACTGTTTGGGTCTCAGCTGTCTCATCAAACTGTCGAGTCTGATCAGCTGATTTTTCTGATTCTTCTAGAATGACATTGATTTCGACTTCAGTTCTGTGAGGAGATTTCTCAGAGTGAAGTTCTCTTATCACTTCATCAATGATATCATCTACTGGATTCAATGTTTGGTCGCTTGCAGCAGCTGATTGCTGTTTAGGCTGATGGCTGTGTGCCTTCTTCATTAATTGATTGAACAACCATTTATGTTGAACATGGGGATGCGACCACCTTTCTTGTTCCAGTTCAGTTGTGATGACTAGCAGGGTTAAGCAGTGAACTCTGCATAGTTCATCAAACACATTCTTCATTGATCCTTCAGCTGGATTTGTGCATTCCTTTCTCAGTTGTAGCTGCCTCATGAGGTGTTTGCCTTTAGTGATACTGGCATTCTCACTATCTGTCCACCCTAGGCTCCACTCTTCTTCTCGCCTCCAGAAGCTCATTCCATGGAATGCGAGCAATGAGAGAAATTGCTCTGACTGATATACATGCCTCCATAGAAACTAGTATATGTATCTGGTTAAGGTGTGGAAGAGCTCCTCATGACCAGTTAGCTCCTGGGCATCGTGTAGAGCCATGTGCTTTTGAGTGGTCTCATCAGCCCATTTCTTCACAAACTCTCCTTGTGAATAGGCTCTTATGTTTCCTTCAATTTGAGCCATGGGAGGGCAAGTCATTTGAAAATAATCGGCTCCAGCTCCATTGTGAGGGACTCTTTTTACAGGGATGATATCATCTGGGTTTTCGCACGGAGCTGTATCTTCAATAGTTAAATTTGGTGGAATTGATGGATCTGGTATAGGGCTTGATCTTTTTCTCTTTCTGGACTGAGAAAATAATATTCGTCTCCTTCTCGGTTGATCAGCTGACTTCTTCCTTGTAGCTGATCTGACAGCAGCTGGCCTAGCTGATTGTCCGATCATGTCAGTTCTGGTGACAACCAGACTGTGTTGCCTGAATTTCTGAGCTATTGGAATTTCGTCATCAGAGTCAGCAGTAACTGGCTTCTTTCCCTTGCCTTCAGCTGCAGGCTTCTTTCTTCTTGACTGGTCAGTTTGTTCCGGATCAATCTCAACAATTCTGAGAGGCTTCGAGATGAAGTCATTACTGACTATTGTTTTGAATTCTTTCTCCTCAGCTATCCATGGGAACTGCTTCTCCAAAATTATGCTGACCCGGCTGATATATCCAATTCTCTGAGGGAATTTCTCACCATTCCAGCTTCTTTCAATGATGTCAACGTACCTCTTCAGTTCTTCGAATAAGTATTGTGCCCAGTTGATCTCCATTCGATTGTAGATGGCAGTACAGATTTTGTACTTTGTTGCTGTCATTTCCGATTAGCTGCCAGTTGTTCCACCATGATTTTTGAAGCAATAGCAGCGAGTACCTGGAATTCATCTTGAAATTTTGAGATAAGATGATTGCTCTTATATGGTTGAAGCTCTCCTTCCTTTTTCCAGAAATCATAAGCTTCTTGGAAATTCACTTGAACGTCCTCCAGCTTGAGTCCGTTGTTGGGTAGTCCAAATATGTTGCTCAGGGACTCAGCTATCACGACAATACCGTGTCCTCTTACTTCCGATCTGATTTCTCTGGGATTCGAGGATCCGTTTGAATTTAAGTAGAATTCAGCAACTGGCTCGATGTAGATTTGTTTTGGAAACACCTCCAGAAACTTTTTCAGCCTGGCCTGAGAAAGCTTTTCGACGATCATTTTGCTGAGCGGAGAAGCTTTGCAAGCTTGAAGAAATCCGGCTGGATTGAAAAACTTGTCTCTATCAAGCTTATCACAGAAAGCTTTAGAGTCTTCTCCGGATTGATGGAAATTGAATCTTTTGCGTGATGGATTTTGAGCCATGATTCTTCGAAGAAGATTGACTTGTGAAGCTGAGGAATTGATCTTTCAAGATTGAACAAGCTTTTGACGAGAAGTAGATAGAAAGCCAGTAACTTTGTAGTAAAGATCGGGAAGCTTATCTCGATTGTTCAGCCGACTTATTTATATAGAGAGATTTGGCTCATCCAACGGTTGTGACGCTTGATCTCCCCAATTCAACAATCGGATTAGATCAATCGACCCATCGATTGACTTTTCATTTCTATCTGTTGGTGATTAAAGAGGAGAGAGAAAGACTTTTTAATGGTAACATTTGGATGACATGTGTTTTACCGTTTCCACTATTGAGACTTTTGAACTTATCTTTTCACTTCAGCAGTTTCTCCTTGGCTTGAAACTGATTACGTCATCAGTTGGGTTTGACCGTAACTGATAGTTTTTCTGTTGATCAGTTCCAACTGGGATATCTTCTCATCAGTTCCTGACTGATCTTGAATGCTTAGATCTTCATTCAGCTGCCTCTCAGTTCAGCTGTTCTCCTTCAGCTGGTCCTTGAACTGATATCTCCTTTTGAGTTTACCTCAGTTCCTATGACTTATTCGTCAGTTTGATCAATTTGCAGCTTGTATGTTCTGCATAACTGACTGGATCATCAGTCTGAGCGACTGAACTGATGATTCAGTTGAACTGATGGGGTAAACTGATCATTTCCAGTTTGCTTATTTCTCAGCAGTTTCTTGCATATACTTCAAACTGATGGATTTTGTGGCAAACTGATCAGTTTTTCATTTTTTTGATTCAGTTTCTCTCTTCAGCTGGAGTGGTCTCTGGGCCTTTTTCTTCCAGTTCATCATCTTCATCCTGTGATGCTAGCTCTAGCAGTCCCAACTGTATGCATAACTCTATAAACCTTGCTTCAGGCAATGGTTTGGTGAAGATGTCAGCTATCTGCTTCTCAGTATTGACATATTTGATGCATATGTCCTTCTTCTCGATTTGATCTCTGATGAAGTGGTGCCTTATGTCAATGTGCTTAGTTCTTGAATGTAGAACTGAATTTTGAGATATCGCAATTGCACTATTGTTATCACAGTAGATAGGCACTTCTTCAGTTTCAACTTTGTAATCCTTCAGCTGTTGCTTCATCCAGAGTATTTGAGCACAGCAGCTTCCAGCAGCTACATACTCTGCTTCAGTTGTTGACGTGGTAACTGAGTGCTGCTTCTTGCTAAACCAAGATATCAGTTTGCTTCCAAGAAACTGACATGTTCCACTGGTGCTTTTTCTGTCAATCTTGCATCCACTAAAGTCTGAGTCTGAATATCCAATTAAACTTAAACTGTCATCTCTGGGATACCATAATCCAAGATTTATGGTTCCTTTGAGATATTTGATAATTCTCTTAGCTGCTTCAAGATGAATTTTCTTTGGATTGGCTTGAAACCGCGCACATAGATCGAATGAATAGGAGATGTCTGGCCGGCTGGCTGTTAAGTAAAGTAATGATCCAATGATTCCTCTGTAGTATGTTTGGCTAACCGATTCTCCTTCTTCATCAAGAGTTAGCTGAACTGATGTGTTCATTGGAATTTTAAGAGTTTTTCCTTTACTTACTCCAAACTTCTTGACTAGCTCCTTGGTGTACTTCGCCTGGTTGATATGAATTCCATCTTTCAGCTGCTTCACTTGGAGTCCTAGGAAGAATGTCATTTATCCCATCATTCTCATCTCAAATTCGCTTTGCATCAGTTGAGCGAACCGTGTGCATAGATCTTTGCTCTTTGATCCAAAAATTATGTCATCCACATAAATTTGAACCATTAAGATCTCAGTTGATCGTTCTATTCAGAATAGAGTTCGATCAATGACTCCTTTTTGAAACCCATTTTTCAGCAAGAATGTTGTTAGAGTTTCATACCACACTCTTGGAGCTTGCTTTAGTCCATAGAGAGCCCTTTTCAGTTTGAAGACTTGATCACCAATTTCAAAGCCTGGCGGTTGCTCGACATACACGTCCTTCTTGAGCATTCCTTGAAGAAAAGCACTCTTAATGTCCATTTGGTAGACTGTGAAGTTGAAGTGAGCTGCATAGGCTAGGAACAGTCTAATGGCTTCCAATCTTGCAACTGGCGTGAATGTTTCATCAAAGTCGATTCATTCACTTTGTGAGTAACCTTTGGCTACCAGTCTGGCCTTGTTCCTTGTGATCACTCCTTATTCATCCAGTTTGTTGCGTAAAACCCATTTTGTGCCAATGACCTTCTGGGTTTTTAGCCTGTCAACAAGAAACCATATGTCATTTCGTGTGAACTGGTTTAGTTCTTCTTGCATAGCCATGATCCAATCTGAATCTTCTAAGGCCTTTTTTACGTTTGCTGGTTCAGTTTGAGAGATGAAGCATGTGAATAATGCATGCTCGGTTGATCCTCTGGTCTGTACTCAACTTCTTGGATCACCAACTATCTTGTCAGTTGGGTGGCTTCGGAGCCATTTGGGCAAGATAGCTTCAGCTGAGTCTCCAGCTGGTTCTTCTGTGATGACGTCGTCAGTTGCTCTTTCATCAGTTCGCTCGTCATTCTCATCATTTCTTCCCTCTGCTTCAGTTGTGGGGTTTGTGGTCTCAGCACGATTTGTGTCTTCATTGACCAAGTTGTTCTCAACTGGTTTAGTACTAGTTTCATTGCCTTCTTCTAGTAAAACTTCAAACCGCTCTGGAACAATGTGATCCACATAGTCCTGTGAATTTTCAGTTTCACTAGGTAGTACTTGAACTGATGTGTCTATAGTTTCTTTGTTCCTATACTCATTAGCAAATTCATCAAATACCACATGACACGTTATTTCCACAACAAGAGTTCGTTTATTGAACACTCTATAAGCTTGTGCATGAGGAGAGTTATATCCAAGAAATATTCTCTCATCAGCTTTAGCACTAAAAGCTTTCAATTGAGTCTTGCCATTGTTGTGAATATAACATTTACACCTAAATATTTTAAAATATGATATAGAAGGCTTACGACCCTTGTACAGTTCATAAGGTGTCTTGTCATGGGCTGCTACAATGGCACTTCGATTTTGAGTATGGCAAGCTGTGTTGACTGCTTCAGCCCAGTATCCTTCAGCTATGTTGGCATCAGCTATCATCGCTCGAGCTGCTTCCTTTAGTGTTCGGTTGCGCCTTTCAGCTACACCGTTTTGTTGTGGAGTTCTTGCAGCTGAATGTTCATGAGTGATTCCAAGCTGGTTGACGAAGCTGATCATGTGTTGATTCACAAATTCAGTTCCATTATCGGAGTGAATCCTTTGAACTGATCTTTCCTTCTCAGTTTGTAGTCTTCTGATCAGCGCCGTGAGCTTGTCATATGTTTCATCTTTGCTCCTCAAGAATTCCACCCATGTATATCTTGAGTAATCATCAACTACTACAAGAGTGAATCTTTTGCCTTTTGGAGTTTGAGGTCTAACTGGACCAAACAAATCCATGTGTAGCAGTTGAAGACATTCATTTGTTCCTAGTGGATGATTCTTATTCTTGAAGGATGACTTCACTTGCTTCCCTTTTTGACATGGTCCGCATACACCTATTTTCTTGTATATCTCCTTGGGAAGCCCATCAACTAACTCTTTCTTTGCTAGGTAGTTGATTGTTTTGAAGTTGAGGTGGTTCAGTCATCGATGCCATAGCCAGCTTGCTTCAGTTGATCATTTTGAGAGAAAGCAAGCTTCTGAGTAGCCGGTTGACCAGTCAACAATGTACATGTTGCCTCTCCTGATGCCGGTTAGCAAAATTACTCCAGTTGACTTGTCTCTTATATTGCAGAAGTTTTTGGTGAAGTCAACTGAGTAGCCATTGTCGCACAGCTGGCTGATGCTGAGTAATTTGTGCTTTAGTCCATCCACGTGGGAGACTCCATTCACAATTACTTTTCCTTTAACAACGAACCCTTCTCCAATGGTTCGACTTTTGGAATTGTCTCTAAATGTGACGAGTGGACCTTTGATTTCTTCATAACCGTTGAGATCTTCTCTGTCTCTCGTCATGTTTTTAGAGCACCCGCTATCTAGATACCAAATGTCTTTGGTTTTCTTCATAGATAAGATGCTCTTGTCCTGCAGAGAAAAGGATTAGCATTTAGGGACCCGTTTCATATCGGTTCCTTTTTGATACATTAAGCCTTTTGGAATCCAGACTTGCCAAACTTTTGGCTTCTTTTCACTCAAAGAGTCAATTGATTTGGATCGTTTCATCAGTTTTGCCTCTCTTTCAACTCTCCTTGAGTCGGTTGAATGATACATGCGTTGAAAGTTAGTGGGATAAAACAATTCAACTAGCACACAATTATTTTGAGATTTTTGGGCTCTTCTATCAGGCCAATGTCTTGTGTGTTTCCAGTTCATTGGATTGAACCCTTTTGGATCAGCTCTTGATTCATTTCTGGAGTCCAGATATTCATTATAATGATGATAGGGTTGAAATGATTTTCCTTGATCTCTCCTAGAAGTGCTTTGATTAAACTACTTAGCAGGGTAGGCTTGAGATCTAGACTGGTCTATCTTTTCATAGTGAACTGATCTGCCAGTTTGCCTTGAGGGTATTTTATACTGAGCTGGTGGCCTTTGTTGAACTGGAGGCTTTGAACGAGTGGACTGGTTTGAGTGAACTGATGGTCTTGGCTGGGAACTGGGCTTTAACAGACCTGGTGTTTTAGATTGATAGAACTGACCAAACTTTCTAGGCTGGGTCTGGGGATTTTTCAATATTCCCTTTCCTTTGTTTGACTCAGCTGGCTGATCCTGAGATCTCGTGAACCCTTTTAGGATACCCTTATCACTGGGTTGAGCAACTGCTTTTCCCTTTTCTAGGGCAGTGAACTTGCTATATCCTAGCCCTGAGCTGCCAGTTCCAGTTCTTTGATGACTGAGTATTTCATCTAGAGTCTGAGATCCCTTTTTGAACTTTAGGTTTACCTTTTCTTTTTCAAGAATCTCTTGCTTGAGTTTTTGATTTTCTTCCTCTAGATCAGCAGTTCTCAGTTTCAATTTTTCAAATTCTATAAGTTGAGATTTAAGATAACTTAATCTTTCATGATCAATGCTCAGTTTCCTGACCTTGTTTCTCAGTTCATCATTTTCATCTTTCAGTTCAACATGCAAACAGGAGATTGAAGCTAATTGGTCTTCTAGCATCATAAGTTTCACATCAAGTTCATTACTAGAGACAGTTACTTCATTGATATGATAAAAAGAAGTTTGAGAGTCATCTGTACTAACCTCTTCATCATGGTCAGCCATGAGGCAGAATAATGCTTCATCATCATCAGAGCTGTAGCCGTCAGAATCGATTCCAGAAGGATAGTCTGAATCATCCAGCACATCATTCTCGAGACTTGCGACCATTGCTTTTCTTTTGAAGAAGCTTCTTTTTACCTTGACTTTCTTGTCTTCGGGGAGTTCTGGACATTCAAACCTGTAATGTCCTTGTTTATGACAATGAAAACACTCTCCAAGATTGCGACTGCCACTCTTGAATGGTTCAGCTGGCCGTTCAGCTGGTTGGTAGGCTTTTTCAACTTTTGGGACTTCATCAGTTTGAGGTGAAACTGATTGTTTATCCCGGGCTCTCTTCAACTTTTCTAGCAACTTGGTAACTGATTGAATCTGATCATTGATGTCATCAGTTAGATTCTCCTTCTTTTCAGTTGCCTCCCTTTTTCGTTCAGTTGAAGATCCGCTTTGGTTTTCTTTGGCTGGTGAGCTCTTAGGTCGGAAGTTGTCTCTTCCTCGAGTGTCTCTGAACCTGGTCCTTTTGCCATAGAAAGCTGCGTCTTGAGCTGACGATGTCAACGCTTCTCTTTTTCAGTTTAGACTGTACTCATGAGCTTTAAGAGATCCAAATAGTTCCCTTGGAGTGATGCTGTTTAGGTTTCTTGACTCCTTTGTAGCTATCACTTTCATATCCCATTCGTCAGTAAGATTATCCAATATTTTGGAGTTCATCTCTGAATTGGGATAACTCCTCCCGAGGTTGTTCATCTCACTGATGATGCCTAGAAATCTAGTTTCAAGGCTTGAGATGGACTCTTCTGTCTGCATTTTGAAGGATTCATACCTGTCAACTGCCAGTTGGAGCTTGTTTCCTTTTATGGCTTCGGACTCTCTGCAAAGATCTGCTAGTAGGTCCCATATCTCCTTGGCAGTTGTGCAGTTCTTTGTATCCTTCATACGATCTTCATCTAGAGTTTGAAATAATACAGCTTGAGCAATGAACTCTAGATTCTTCAACTTCTTCTCTTCACTGGTGAGAAGATTAGTTGGCTTCGGAATCCTTGCCGGTTGATTGATATCAACTATGTGAGCATCATTGTCCATCATGATGATGATTGGACCTTCTTCAATGACTTCCCACATATTCTTATGAATTGAGCAGAGATGCGCCTTCATTCTCCTACTATAGTTATCATAGTTCTCAACTGAAAACAAAGGTAGCTTATGGTTTCCCATAGCTGGAATGTTAGCATAGATAATTAGATCTGATTCAGTTGATCTGCAGAAATGACTGATCCTTAGAATCAACCGCTCTGATACCACTTGTTGGTCCTGGGCGAGTCGGTATCAGTTTAGAGGGGGGTGAATAAACTGATTCAAAAACTTTTTACTTTAGATGCGGAATAACAGGGCCCTTTGACTCGCTTTATGAAACTTATCTATGTACAAACTTGATAATCAGTTGAGACAGTTTGAGTGCAGGTTGTGTGCAGTTAGAGATATGCAATGATCAATATAGTACAGCACACAAGATATTTATAGAGGTTCGAAGTCTCAAACTTCTACGTCCTCTCTTCTTTCCGCAGAAGGGCAACTTCACTATATAACTTGAGTTTCTTTACAAATTACACAATGAAGGATAGTTTGCTAAACCTGATAACTGCAAGCTACCTCAGCTGGTCGACGGCTCACACTTGAAGTTCCTAACTGCTCGCTAGGAAGGTAGGTGCTATTGTCGTCTTTACAAGGTTTTAGATCTCTTTCGATCTTCAAGAGGTGAGTCTTGAACAGGGGGTATCAACTGATGTGCTCCTTTGATTGAGCTGAGTAGTTGATCATTGAACAGCTGGAACTGAGAAGGCTACCCTGGCTGGATCGTCAACAGCTGGTTGAGTATGTTGATTCAGTGAATTCTTTTTCTCAGTTTAACTTTCGCAGTTTCTATCAAACATTGCACTTGAGCTTGAGTGGGAGGGAGAAAGAAAAGCTCTTAGCTTGTATATACGAAGGTTGGCAAGAAGTTCTGTTTGCGAAAAGTGTTTAAAACTCTGATTCACCTATCTTTTATAGAGGAGTGATTTTATGACCGTTGAGTTCCATTGTCCATTTGATCAGTGGTTCTGTTGGCTCATCAACGGCAGGTGGTTTTTAATGATCGCTTGGATCATTTGGTTGAAGTAGCCGTTATTCTGCTAATTGATCTTCATTAAATTCCAGGATCTTTGAAGGAGCATTTATTCCAAGATACGCTGGTTCAAGCAATACACTCCAGGAGTCTTCTGGCTTCAGCTCTCTTGGCAGTTTGGAATTCCAGTTGGCAGTTTTGAATTTCTCAGCTCAGTTAGATTATTTTTCCAGCTGTCAGTTCTGTGCTTATCAGCTGAGATAGGCTATCGCTCTAGTTGGCAGTTCTGGACTTATCAGCTGAGTCTGGCTATCGCTCCAGTTGGCAGTTCTGGGCTTAACAGCTGAGTCTGGCTACCGCTCCAGTTGGCAGTTCTGGGCTTATCAGCTGAGTCTGGCTACCGCTCTAGTTGACAGTTCTGGGCTTATCAGCTGAGGCTGGCTATTGCTCCAGTTGGCAGTTTTGGACTTATCAGCTGAGTCTGGCCATTGCTCCAGTTGGCAGTTCTGGGCTTGTCAGCTGAGATTGGCCATTGCTCCAGTTGGCAGTTCTGGGCTTGTCAGCTGAGTCTGGCCATTGCTTCAGTTGGCAGTTCTGGGCTTGTCAGCTGAGTTTGGCCATTGCTCCAGTTGGATACTGCCAGTCTCTGGCATAAACTGACATTCTATCAGTTTCTTCAATCTTTTGGTCAGCTCCTTTCTCCCTCAGTTAAGCTGACTCGGTTGTCAGCTTGCTTTGACTGGTATGATTCCTCAGCCAAGTTGAACTTTAGACTTGATGATGTGTCTTTCAACTTGTGGGCCATTCTTCAAATCGGTTGACTTTGACTCTTCTTGAGTTCTTCTTTGATGATGCCCTGGGCTGGTCAGCTTCGATCTACAGCTTGAACTTTGCTCAGTTTTTCATAAATAATTTTGACATCTCATCAAAACCTGATCTAGGGGTTACTTGATAGTTTTTCCTAACACTAGTCAAATGAATATATTGACTGGACCCACCATTTAGCAAGGGTATTTGAGAGAATGACAAAAAGTTTGAATAAAAAAGAATGAGTTATAGAAGTGGGTTAGAAAAGAATTTTTTATCTCAAATTTGAATAGTTGAAGCCATTTACACTTAAGATTACTTGCCCAATAATTTAAGTGTAAATAGCTGAGTAATCAAATTTGATATAACAAAATCTTTCCTCGCCCATTTCTATAATCCATTCTTTTTTATTCAAACTTTATCACAATCTCTCAAATACACTTACTAAATGGTGGGCCCAGTCAATATATTCATTTGACTCTTTTATTTTAGATTTAATTTTACCCTAAAACCTAAATATCAAAATGAACGTCGTTCTCCCATTTGCAAATTTTGTCATGAAAAGAAGCAGCAAACTCACGAAGTTGCTGAATCTCATGAAGAAAAAACTAAACTCACGAAGCAGCAAACTTATTAAAGACATTAATTTTTTTTCTTGACCAAGCATTAGTAAACTCACGAGAAATATCTCAATCAACGATAATCTCCATCTCAAAAACTTCCATTGATGGCCAAGCCCCTCTCACGAGAATGAAGATATCGAGTAATAAAAAATCTCAAGTCATGGGCTGCTAATTATCAACATGTTAGAACCCTAAATTTGAATTTTTTGTTGTTTTGAATATTTTAGACGATTTCATTATATTATATATGTTGATCAATTTAGGGCATTTGTATTGTGGAGTTTTGTGAAATAACACCTTGTAGTGTGTTTTAATATTGGAAAATTGTGAAATATGTAGTTTGGATTGTGCTATTTATCGTTCAGATTGTTGAATTTGTTGTGTGGGTTGTCAATTTTGTAGCAATATTCGTGACAATACGTTCACGAGAACAAGCTTTCATGAGAATATATACTCATGAAATGAGTTCTCGCGACAATTATTATCACAAATATATATTTTCGCGACAATCCTTTATCACGAAAAGAAGTTCTCTGGTCATATTTTTTTCAAGAAATAATGTTTTTGTGACAATCCCTTTTTCACAAAATAGGATTTCGTGACTCATGAGTATATATATTAACGAAATAAGCTCTTGAAGTATATATTTTCACGAACTAGTGAACTGTGAGAATTATTCTCATGAATTTTATTTTTCCCTATTTTATTTTATTTATTTAGTTAGTCAGTTATAGTTAGTTAGGTATATTTATATTTGCTCATAGTTATCATTATTTATTGAGAATTTTTTTTATTGTTTAAAAAATTGCATTCTTGGATATGGAAAATAGAGACTTTATAGAACATCATATGCGGGATCAATTTATATTGGAAGGACAACATGTGTGTAATTAAAGAAGTATTATAGATCATCAATAGCAGACCAAAATTAATAGAACATCTTAGGAGAGATTGGTATTTAGTCATTTGATGGATTTTGTGGGTGAAAACAGTTGTAACAATGCTTTACACGCATTGTTGAGTAGAGGGGTAATCATTGATGGTGCACATGAGCACGATATTTGGTTTCGTATTGGAGGAACCAACATCAGGTTTTTCTCTAGTGACTTTGTATTAGTGACCGGCCTGTAGTTTGGGGCATCTGATTTTAATTCGTCTTCATAGTATGAGATTCCTATCATTACCTCATTTTACTATCGTGTATTGTTGAAGACACCTCTGAGAATGAAGGACCTACTTGAGAGGTTTAAGACATATAACCTAGGAGATGATGCTATGGATTATGTGATAGCCGCCAATGTGTTGTTCCTGCCCAACATGATATTTGGATATGACCAAACACACATGATAGATGACTGAATATGAGTCTTAGTTGAGGATCGGGATCAATTGAACTCATTTTCATGGGGCACTTATTCATTTAGTCTTTTGAGGCATTATATGTGTTTGGTACCGTCTACAGAAGTAGAACTGACAAGGAAATTCAAGAAGACAAAAAAAAACAAAGAATGTCTTATTATTTTCTTGTCTTTCGTGATAATATTTTCTTGAGAATTTTTTATTTAATTACTTTTTAATTTTTGAGAGAATATTGTCACGAAAGCATACAATTCGTGACAATATTGCCACGAAAGCATACAATTTCTGACAATATTATCACGAAAAAAATTGTGAAAATATTATCACGAAAGCAACAAATTCATGGCAATATTGTCACGAAATTACTTGAACTGTGACAATATTCTCCCGAAAATGTTCAATATCCAAAAGAATACGTTTATGATAATCTTTACAAAATATCCAAATCTACAAATTCATGTTAATCTACCATAAAATATCCAAATCTACAACAATCTATGCATATATATTCTTTAAAAATTACAAAAATAGAGATCTTATAACTACAATAACTATTAACACAAATAATATGAAATTAACATAAATTACGGATAAATTGCTTAAAATTTTAAAAGGACATTAAACCGAACAAATTCGAACAGGTTGATGATGAGAAAAAAAAACTCACTTTGAATGTCTTGGGGATATGTTGTTGTTTCTTCAACAAAATTTTAAGCAAACTCGATTGGACGAAAATTTTCTTTGTTCAATATGGCGAAAGTTTTCTTTGTTCAATATGTGTAATGAAGAGATTTTAATGCAAGTAATTACAGCCTCAACTACCAATTTTTCCCCCTTTTTAAAAAAAAAACTGACACATAAGCAACTATATACACACATGAGACAAAAAGTGAGATTGACTTTCAACTTATGTTAGTAAGTGTATATAAGACTTTTACACAACTTTTTGAATGGAAACGAATGAGTTATGAAGTTTGGCTAGAAAATAATTTCTTATGCCAATTTTGAATAGTTTAAAATTTCTCCTTTAATTTAAATGGAGCGACTATTTGCACTGCAAAAAATATTCTTTGCACTATAAATGAATTAATTAAAAAATAATTAATTACAAAATTACTTAAATATCCTTATTAAGTAAAAAATCAAAATAATAAAAAAAACAAAAGATCTCTCCAATCCGCAAGAAAATCTCCCATCGTCATTCTTCTTCCTTCCTCTCTGGTAACACCGCCCACATAAACATGCTCATTCCTCTCATTCCTTACTAACTAAAATTGAAACTTTACAACTAATCTCAATAATTGACGATGATAAACCTATGGTTTCCATGCATTTTTAAGTTCATTTAGATGGTAGTTGATGAGAAATTATATATTCACGCATAAGTTGACAAATTGTGCATAGTTTTCCATATTTTATGCAATATCATGTTTTTACTCATTTTTAAGGGATTTAATGCAATTATTTTATGAGACTCAATTGACCCTTGAAAGTGCCTAAGAAGATAGAGAATCGAGCTACGAGTGCGTTGCAAAAAGAATCAAGTCAACCAGACAAGAAACGAATGAGAACAGAGCAAAACTGTGACGTGTGTTTACGGAAGAAAAATAGCACGGCTCGTGCTCCTATTAGCACAGTCCATGCTCGTCTTACTGTTTGAGACTATGAGTGTTTGCATTTAAGGCAGGGTCCATGCATCCCTAAGCATGGATCGTGCTCCTATTCTGTTTTTCAATGATTTTTTCTTTTTGGACCGGATTTTCTTTCCATCTTGGGCTTGGACTCCTCCAGCTATATAAAGAGGTCTTAAGGCACGAAAATAACCATCTACCACCATCGACAATCATCCCATAACACATATCTACACACCACAAAGTTTGAAGAATCATATGAGTGAAGATTGAAGAGAAGATTCAAGATCAAAGATTGGGCATAAGTTTTATCTTTGTTTTTATTTGAGGACATTAGATACTATATATATTGATTTCTTTTGATATTGAACAAGACGCGTGTAGCTAATTACTTTGTGATTCTAGAATTTATGATTAGTTCATTGGATATCATACTTTAATGATTAATTTATTTTTCCTTTCCTTTATTTATTTGTGCATCTTGCTTTGAATGGTTCATGTATGATTATTTGGCCAATAATTATACTACAAAAAAATGATCTTTAATGACAATTATTAGCGATGACAAATGTCGTCAGTAATACTAGAGTTAAGTAAGGACATGTCGTCTCTAAAAAATACATGTCATTTCTAATGATATTTTTTGTAATGATATTGTTGTTACTTAAAATAATTCTTAATTTATTTGGGACAAACTTTTAGGGACAATCTATTTGAAAACGACATGATGTCGTCATAAAAAATATTTTTTAAGCGACAACAATGTTGTCACAAAAATATCATTAAAGAGGACATGTGGTAATTAGAGATATGATGACATGTCCTTGCTAAAAGTCTATTATTAGTGGTGACATTTGTCTTCGCTAATAATTTTATCTCTAAACACCATTTTTTTGTAGTGTTATTGCATGCTAGTTAATTACACGAGTTCAAAAGAAGATAGTAAATTAATGGAATATAAGATTGCCTGACACGATTTTTGCTAGATCAAAAGATTGGTAAGAATTGTGAAGAGAAATTGATCTTTTGTGCTATTTAGAAATTTAATTGTTAATTTGAGACCTAGATGTGATAATTACAATCTAATTTCCACTTATAACTTACTCGAGAGAGAGAGGTTCTAATTGTAGTTGTGACTACTCTTATAAATAATGGAATTAAAATTGGTTTGATAATTAGTTGTCTGCATGAATTCATTTGAATGAAAGCATCCTTAGAATCCACTTCCATGGTCTGAATTTCTTAGTTTTTTTTATTTTGTTTGATTTATTTTATTTGTCTCTTTTAATTATTAGTTTTAAAAACTTAAATTAATTTACGAGTTTCTAGATAACATGAAATATGATAATTAGGTATTTAGTTGTGATTCACATTCAGTCTCTATGAATACGATCTTGCTCACCATTATTTGCTATAAATTACTCCGTACACTTGCGGGTTGATTTTTAGTGAAATAAAATATTGAACAGACTGGCTTAATATAAGTAGAAATGTTAATTGAAACTCTCCCAAAAAATCCCATTTGGAGGAGGAAGAAAATTCTTGGAAAGAGATCTAATTACCACGCCTCACATTCTTTCTTCATCAAAACCTTCACCTTCAGAATTTTTGTGTCAAATATATGAGTCGCGTATATTGTGTGGTATTTCTCGCCAATCTCTCACCACCACCGAAAAACTCTCACCTCTCTCCTCGTTGCCAGTTGCCGGAATCTAGATTTCGAAAATATTAGTTTGGTTCAAAAACGATGGAAGAAGAATGGCAGCAGAAACTCCGAACCTTTTCTGCCGAAGAAGAGAGAGTTTTTATTATTATTATAATTTTGATTTTTTATTTAATATAGATATTTAAATAATTTTATAATTAATTATTTTTCAATTAATTTATTTTATAATGTAAAAAGTATTTTTTAAAGTGTAAATAGTCTAGTGGCTCGTTAATTTAAATTGATACACATTCTAGATTTTATTAAAATATTTCACGTGGTTGTGGTAACACAAATTCCCAAACGTCTCCTCCTGCAATTTTGGAGCCTCATTCTCTTGTAGTTTGTTTCCTCGGGTTAGTTCCACGAACTTGCAAACTTGCGCATTTTTTTAGGTTAATATAATAAAAACTACTAATAAATTCTTTCTTTTCTTTCATTTGATCTCTTCGATCTTATTTCTGCGGAGTTTCTGCTCGCTGGAACAATGTATAACTTGGGAGTTTGTATTCAATCGAATTAGTACTATTTCATAATTTAGAATTTTTATTCCATCGCCTCACACACAGCGGGGATGTTTAGTATGTGAACGTGACCCTGGCGTGTGAATTGTGTAATAATCATTTCTATTAATTTGTTAAGATCAATGATCCTTATTAGTTACAATACAATTAAGAAAAATGCTAATCTATGTCCCATTCACACAGGTTGATTGGATTTTTCATCAGGATCAAGAAAATTACCGGGAAAGATAATTAAACAACTGCACTTTCTAATATGCTCATATTTTTTTTTTGACAATGGATTAATAATTAATGTAACCATATTGAATAGAGGTATATATTAGTAAATGTGTTAAATAAATATTGTACAATAATGTTTAGGGTATTCAATTATTTCGTAATTCGAGCCTATTTATTATAGGGAAATTAAATCCACTTGAATACAAAACTACCCACCCTTGATTTTGGAGGAGAATTTCGAAAATCAAATCACCATTTTCATTATTTAAAAGTATCTTAAATGTGAAAGAAAGCATTAAGAAGTAGTAAATTAAGCATTTAATTTGAAACTTGATTTTGGAGGAGAATTTCGAAAATCAAATCACCATTTTCATTATTTAAAAGTATCTTAAATGTGAAAGAAAGCATTAAGAAGTAGTAAATTAAGCATTTAATTTGAAACGTAGAATAGCATAACGATATATTATGTCATCCTTATCCCAATTTTAAAACCGCACACTATTATTTTCATTATGAATGCACTAAATAACAACTATGTGAATCAATGTTTAGGGTGTTCAATTACCTAGTGATTTACACATATTTATTAAGTAAATTTAATACGCCCTTATACACAACTACTCACTTAATTATGATCATGCTAGTTGTGAATTCTTAATGCTTTGTTTCACATCCATGATAATTTAAGAGTGTGCAATATGCTGATTTCACCACCCATCCACTTCATCAAAATCATTCACACAACATTTATTTAATTATTTCATCAGATCGAAATATGTTTGTAATTGCAAATGAAAATAAGTTTATATTGAAATTGTTACTCCATGTTATACTTTCAAATTACGAGGTTTTTTTTATATTTTTTTGTGATTTAATTTAATTTTAAAATTATTTCTTATGTTCACCCCACCCAACTAGGGTATATAATTATTTTTTTAGTATTTAATTTTTAGTTTTCAATTAATAATTCATTATCATAATTAGAGTGTTTCTATATACACCACTCTTTTTTCAATATAAACAACTATTAAAATAAATGATTATTAATTACTTAAATATTCTTTTCCTTTAAAAATAGTATTAAAAAAAGTTAATCCACGCACGCTATTTCTCCCTCTCTCAAACAATAAAATGAGAGTTTTTGCATCCTCTTTCTCTCTTTCACGGTTTCCGTCTCTTAAAACAAGCTAGAAGAATCATAGTATGCAAGGAGAGGCAAGGAGCGTGGTGTACTCATCAATCATCATTCATTTCAGCATAAACTAATATTCTTCATTATCACGTTCACAACGTAATTCAGCTTTTATTATCATATATACATGAGATACGCGCACATGCATGCGCGCGCACACACACACTAGCATATATATATATATATATATATATATATATATTATAATATTATATTATGGAGCGGCGTAAGCTAGGCGAAGATTGGAGGTACGATGAATGCTTATATATAGTTGAGGAGACTGCTGCAGGCAACTATATTGCGGCGTGTGAGTAGTCTTCCTCACTCTTGATCTGGAAAACCTTCACAATCACATCTTCAATATCCTGTATATAACATGATCATTATTCATTCATACATAACAAATTAATTAATATAATGAGACATTAATTCTTGTGAATATATATGTATATACTTTATGAGGAGTTGATGCACCAGCTGCTATGCCAATGGTGACATGACCCTTGGGCAGCCACTCCTCCTTCTCCACCAACTCCCCATGCTGCACACATCATATAACTAACTAAATTAATTTGCATATATGCATGCAGAGTTAGGTTGATATAATATATATACATATACCATTAACTTATAAGTGATTTTGTTTCCAGGGCCTATCCTTTTGTAACTGTCCACCCAATACGAAGGAATTCCACGCTCCTGTGCAATAACCTGTAGGGACAACGTATTGCTCGAGTTCCACCCCCCCACCACTAGGATCAGATCCAGCTCTTTCTCCGCCAACTTCTGAGTTGCATCTTGCCGCTCCTAAATATATATGTATGTATTTATTAATTAAAACTTCAGGTAATTAATTAATTAATGCACGCAATGGTACGTACTTGAGCTCCATCGCAGATAGTGTTGAAACTTATGAAGTGTTTGCTTATATTTTCGACCCCATACTTGCGCATCATGCTGTTCTCTACTACCTTGCCAATTTCCTCTGTATCTCTCTTTAGCATAGTAGTTTGATTTGCAACACCAACTTTCTCCAGATCTTTGTCTGGATCGAACCCCCTTGATACGGCATGATTAAATTTCTGCATGCTTGCTCAATAATTTTAATCATATATATACTAAATTAAATTAAGCCGGCTAACTAGAGTAAGAAACCTTACACACATATATATACCTCCAGAAATGCCTCTTTAGTTGAGCTGGATCCATTAAGCCCACCACCCAATATGTAATCACATAAGTAGCTTGCCTGCAAATGTTATCTAACTGTAAATGTTTTTTTTTTTTTTTTAATTACTCAGTCATTTTTTTATAAAGAAGTATTATTTTACTAACCTTTATAAGAACATATATGTTTCTGGGGCACACTCCTGTTAGACCGTCTAACGGATCCACTTGCGTTAGACGGATACTATTTGACCCAACAAAGTGGTCCCCCTTTTTTTCTTTTTCTTTTTTTTCTTTTTTTAATGGTCCCCCTTTCCTTTTTTCTTTGATATTCAATTTTTATTTTATTTTTTATTTTTTTTTTGGAACTTGCGGCTCTCTCTTTGTTTCCTTTTTTTTTAAGCACAAACGTGCTTTCTTTTTTTTCTTTTTTCTTTTTCTTTTTCTTTTTTTTTTCTTTTTTTTCCTTAGCACGTTTGTGCTCTTCCTTTTTTTTTTCTTTTCTTTCTTTAGCACAAACGTTATATTTTCATTAAAATAAAAGTTAGAAGAAAAGTTATATTTTCATTAAAATGAAAATTACCGATAATTAAGCATTAATTATCGAATTAACAACCGAGAAGTATGATTAATTATGAAGTACGTACACTATTAATAAAAAAAGAAGCATCACTAATATAATGAGTAGTTACTACTCACTATCATGTTCAATTTTTGAATTGTAACATTTTCTTTTATGTAGCTAATGATTCAATTTTTGAATTGCAATATGTTTGAACTGATACTTTTCTTTCTAATTAGTGATACTTTCTTCTGCAATTAGTGATACTTTTCTTCTAATTAGTGATACTTTTTTCTGCAATTAGTGATACTTTTCTTTCTAATTAGTGATATTTTCTTCTGCGATTAGTGATACTTTTATTCTAATTAGTGATACTTTCTTCTTTGATTAATGATACTTTTCTTTCTAATTAGTGATTCGTTTTTCTGCAATTAGTGATATTTTTCTTCTAATTAGTGATACTTTTTTCTGCCATTAATGATACTTTTCTTCAATTAGTGATACTTTATTTGCAATTAGTGATATTTTTCTTCTAATTAGTGATACTTTCTTCTGCAATTAATGATATTTTTCTTTCTAATTAGTGATACTTTCTTTTGCGATTAATAATACTTTTCTTCTAATTAGTGATATTTTCTTCTATGATTACTGATATTTTTCTTTCTAATTACATTAATGATACTATAATTATTTTAAGGATACTTCAATATATATATTTTTTTGAAATAAATCTATACTCTAAATTGAAATTAGTGAACCATAAAATTGAATTGAATTTAATTCATTTTTTAAAATAAAATTTTACCACATAAATATATTTTTTGAAAAATAAATGTATACCCTAAAATGGAATTAGTGAGCACTAAAATTGAATTGAATTAATTTTTAAAAAAAGGAAGAAAGAAAGTGAAAATAATGATAAAGAAAGTGAAAATAATGATACTTTCTTCTGCAATTAGTGATACTTTTTTCATAGTAATGAGACTTCACTTCACCCCATAAAATAATGTATGTGAGTTAATAATAATTTACCTCATAAATAATGATACTTTGATTAATTAATGATATTTCTTTTTTTACTCAATAATTAGTCAATCGACAAGAAAAAAAATATATTTTTAAAAAATAAATGTATACCTTGAGAAGACTGTATTGTAATTATTAAAAAAAAGAAAAAAAAAGAAACAAAAAAACTAGACCAAGAAAGAAAAAGGAAAGAAGAAATAAGAAAAAAAGAAGAAGAAAGTGAAAAGAGATTAAAGAAACGGAGAATAAGAAAAAAGAAGGAAAAAAGAAGAAAAGAGAAAAGGAGTAGTGGGTTGGAGAGGCAAAAGAAGAAAAAGGAAAAAGGGGGAGTGGGCAGGCCCAACATGCAAAAAAAAAAAAAATCTGGGCGGATTTGGGTGGGTTGGGTATTATTTGACCCGTGTAATGCAAGAGACCTGTTACACAGTCTTATACAAGTTTTTGTCTATATTTCTTCCATCCCATCCCACAAATATATGATATTTAATTCCTTAACATCTTAAAATATGTATATAGTAATATACTTGGAAAAGTTGATCCTGCTATATTCTTATTTACTCATTACAACATGCATCTTAAAAAATATAATTTTATTATTTATTCTCTCTATTTCTCTCTCTTCTCCTTTTTTTTCTTTCAGTTTTGACGTCATCGTATTTACTATTCTTATACTTTCAATTAATTCCTATTTAATCAAGCGCTATATATATATATATATATATATATATATATATATTTACCGTACCTCTTCCATGTCGCGTACGATGATATATTTTCCAGCAAAAGAAGCAGTAGCTACAGTCTCTTCATGAGCATATTTACCGTGAATTATCGAAGTGTATTCTCATTTCTTGTGCTTTTCAACCGTATGCCAAACCTATATATAATTATATAATAGTATTATTAATCACACATACAAGAAATTATTTATCTTATTATATATTTAGTAATAACGAATTATACACAAGAAAATACATATATTATATAATATATATAACTAGGGTTTGTTTGCTAGATAGTATAACCTATAACACCCTAATATTATGTTTGTTAGCAATAATAAAGCTCATGATTATATAAGGACCCGACATATGTTAACCATTTATATGGTATAACATATATATCATGCCCATTTATATGGTATAACATATATATCATGCCCTGCAGATTAAAACTTTGCAGACTAAAATAACATTGCAGATATTAATTAAAAATCTTATTATAAAATATTCAGGCAATGTGTGGTAACTAATTAAATGATATTTTAGAAATTGAAATTTTATATAGAATCTAATTCATCTAAGCAAACTATATATTATTAATACATATATTTTAATACACGAAAATAAACATGATATTAATATCTTATATGGTATAACACATCTCATATCAAATATATTCAATCTTATGTCATACTATCGAGAGACGTACCTTGGATACCCATGGGCAAGTGGTATCAACGATCTCAACATTTTTCTGTGTTAACAACTTCATCTCGTCTACAGGAGCCCCGAAAGCAGACAGCACCACCACGTCTCCCTTCCCCACAACATCAACTTGTTTCTTCCCCTCCTTCACAGGGATTATTTTCACTCCCATCTCCTCCAGCCTCTGCAACATATACATATATATAGATTCCTAATTAATTATTATATTAATTTCAAGAGAGAGAGAGAGAGATGCATATATATATATATATGCAGTACGTACGTAGATGCACCTGATTAACAGTGGGGTTGTGAATGATTTGATTATTTAGCCAAATGTTTTGAGTGGGAAACTGTTGTCTAGCCTCATAAGCAATCCGAAGAGCGCGATCAACACCCCAGCATATTCCGTGAGCTTCAGCCAGCTTCACGCTCACCTCTCCCCATCTGTACTCATTCCCGTTTTCCTTCAATTTCTCTATAATATTCTCACCTGCAGTGCTCGATCACATATATCCATGGAAATTAATTCATTCTTAAAAAATAATTAAACTCGATCATCATATCACTTAAACCACCTACTTGCATAGTCACGGCTCATTCTCTCAAGACTAGTTTCCTCATGATGCCCAAACCCTTTGCGATTGTATTCTTTTCTCCTCATAAACTCGTGACGAAACACTTTTGGGTCGAACTCCGACGAAGCAGATTCTCCGGTGACAGAGCACCGGAGGAAGGAAGGCATCCGTCGCCCAAATACCCTCATCTCCGTCAATGGGATTTCGGTGCGCCCTGATGAGATACGCCAGAATTGCACACACGAAGCCATGCGGATGTTTGCTGTTAAACTCACCGCGCAAGTTAAATATATGGGAGTACTTTAATTTACAGAGTGGGTGTCTATTGCGCCTCATGCCCATGCTATTTATTTATATGCCCAACCCTAACTCCGGCACAAATTATTTCCAGTTACGCTTCTTCATATTTCATTATTATATTTATTATTTTAATAATATTTATGGTAAAATAAAAATTAATCATAGCATAAATAACCATAATTAACATTTATAAACAAGAAAATGAATTAAAAAAATATAAAATTTAAATTTGAAATAATCAACTATAATTATGAATTATTAATTGAAAATTAAATACTAAAAAATAATTATAAATTCTAATTGGATGGAGTGAACACTAAGAAATAATTATAAAATTAAACTAAATCACAAAAAAATAAAGTTGAAGAAAAAAATATAAGAAAAAACTCGTAATTTTAAAGTGCAACACAGGGAATGCAATAAGAAATCTCATGTGCCCAACTCCACATAGGATTTCGTGTTGTAATTATGAGTTTTTCTTATATTTTTTCTTCATTTTTTTGTGATAAAGTTCAATTTTATAGTTATTAGGTTCAACCCACCGAATAAGGGTTTATAATTATCTTTTAGTGTTTAATATTTAATTTTCAATTAATAATTCATTATTATAATTGATTATTTCATAATTAAATTTTACAATCTTTTAATTAATTTTTTCGCTGATAAGTATTGATTATGAATATTTATGTTATATATAATTAATTTTTATTTTATAATAAATAAATGTTATTAAAATAATAAATTTAATAGTGAAACACATGGAGTGCAACACTAAAAAAGTGCAACACAAGATTTGAACGGAACTCATTCAATTGAATCATCGTTTGATGTTATTAATAATTATTAAGTCGCAATTACCAATTAGTGCTTAATTTGAAATTTTCCTTCAATTAGTTAGTGCTGAACCGATTAGACCAGTTTATTACTTTTGTGTCAGGTGTAACCTTATTTTAAAGAGTAGTAGTTCTCAATGTAAGGTGCGCAAGTTCTTTGCATATCTCAAAAATAAGAAAATGACATCCTTTGATAATAAAGCAATTAAGATCTTATAAGAAATGCAAGTAATTAAACAACCTCAAATCTTTTATGCCACCATTTTTGGAACCACATTCTAAGGAGTTGTTTTAATACTGAGTAATTGTCATAAAAACTAAATACTATTATTAAATAATAAACTCCAATTAATTATTGATGACAATCAATTTTGATTTATGAATAATAATATGATATACTAAAAAGCTAAAAATTAACTAAAAGATTAATGTTTAAATATTTTATTCTGAGAATATGTGTGTGATCAAGTACTCCCTCCGTCCCATTTATATAGTCCCTATTACTATTTTGAGGTGTCCCAATTATATAGTCACATAACTATAAATAGTATTAATTATCATGGTAATATACAAATATACTCTTGCTATGTATTGAAAATTAAAACTCAACCACTTAAATTTTTTAGAGTCATTAATTTTAAGTAAGAGTAATAATGGAAGTTAAGCTTTAATATCTTATTTTCATAAATATTTTTAATCTACGTGTGAGGATAAAGTGGACTATATAAATGGGACGGAGGGAGTAATATATTTGTGTCGAAATCTAGAGATTCATAAATATCAATATCATAGAGGGGGCAAACACATAAATTAGCTGTTGCTGCCACTGAAAATTAAACGACAAAAATGGATCTCATATACTAATATGTCCTCGTAGATAGGGACGGATCTAAGACCCTAATTCATAAAGGTATTTAATAAAACTTAAAGGCTCATAAATTTTATATACAGTGGTACGGTGGTCCTGAGGGCGTGCGAAAGATGCGCCGTATATGGGTCTTAAAAATTTAGGAGCATCATTTTTATAAATTTTTAATACTACTAGTTATATTATCATATGTTAGTTTATAAAAATTTATAAAAATTAATTCATACATTTTAAAAAATAATATGAAAGATCAGTCCAATATTTGGCTCAATAGTTTGTAAATAATACTAGGCCTAACTCAATCAATATCTGTAAAAAATCTTATAAGAATATTCTAAAACATGGAGAGCTTAGTGATTTGATGGTCAAGAATCATTTCAAGAATTAAAAACTTTGTGGTATCTTTTACCAAAAGAATATAAAACTTTAGATATATTGACTTACTTGAAGAGATTGAACAATTGTCCCAATACATACATTGTTTATATAATTTTATTGACCACATCTATTGCAGTTGCATCTACAAAGCTGCTATTTATTTATTAAAATCTTACTTGTGATCAACCATGTCACAAGAAATATTGAATGGGCTTGCTTTGGTATCCATTGAACAATAGTTGCTAGAAAATATTGATTTTGAAAAATTTATAAATGAGTTTGCTTCAAGAAATGTTAGAAGAATTATCTTTAAATAATATTTTGTAGTTTGTGTTTCGTACATGATATTATTTAAAATATTTTTCTTTTGTTTCAGATTTGTTCAAATATTAGTGAGCGCGCACGAGTCACATGATTTTAAAGTTTTCAAAAATGCAAACTTTTAATGATTTGAACATAGAAAACAAATATTTCTAGGTGCATTTTATAGGGAAAATTACACTTTGATACATACGTTTTGGACACTTTTCAAAAATGACTCTCTTTTTCAAAATTAACAAAAAAATACCTACTTTTTTAAAAAAAAATTACGAATCTAATATTTAACCAATTTTACGGCCATAAAATCACACTTAATTGATTGTATTTTAGTATTCCTATTTTCTCAGTCACGTGAAAAAAATTCATTCAATAAAAAAAATCAATTACACACAATTTTCAGACCGTAAAATTGATTAAATATTAGATTTGCAAAAAATTTGAAAATATAGGTACGATTTTGTTTATTTTATAAAAGGTGTGTCATTTTTTTAAAAAGTACTTAAAATATAGGTATCAATGTGTAATTTAACCCATTTTATATGTATTTTTAAATTTTAATTTTAATAAATTAGGGACATTATTTTTAATGCTCGCACACGGCTTTCAAAATCTTAGGGCTGGCCCTGTTTATATATATATATTTCTCCCAAAATATACTGAAACTTTCTAAATTGAGATGTCAATATAGAGCGCAGACATACATATACATATATATAAATACACACACACATACACAGTTACTTATATAACACATACATGGAAAACGAACCGTTTGCATGTTTTGTTGTGAACACTCGTACGATTTTATATTTAAAAAAATGGGAGAAATATTGAAGTAAGAGAGAATAAATAAGTAGTTTTCTAGAAATTTGGATAACAACGTTTTTTTTAATAATATGATCCCATTAAGTCATAAGTGTTTTAATTAACCGGTCAATATGAACCTACGCGTTAACGGTTTCACCACTCACTTTAATAAAAAAAGGTAAAAATTCAATTTGATCATACACTATTTGCGTAGGAGTATTTTGATTTATATTTATCCTTTTGATCCAAAGTGATTCCATAATTATTTTAAAAGTTCAATTTAATCTGTATTTTAATCCCTCTCACTAATTAACAGAGATGGAAAGTTAAGTAACAACGTCATCTACCATTTAATAAAGTTTAACATGTTTTCATTTCATACAAAATAAAAGCTCGCATAATCAATGTTAGACATTGAAAGTCATAGGCCACAAAAAAACAACATAATTAAGATCAAACCTGGATCATAAAGAACAAAAACCACATCAAGGAAAGTCAAATCTAACAACAAAGAGTTGGTTTTAGATTGAACAACAGAATAAACAAAAGCCTAAATCCATGATTTGTTGGTGTCTCCCTTCGTAGCCCTCTTCTTTTCCCTTTCATTTTCAAGTTGTGGTGTAGTAATTGATCTTTTTCCATTCCATTTCAATCCCGATGGTTTGAAAGGTAGTTGTCCAGCAGCAATTGAATTTGATCCATTCCCAATGAAAGTGATCTTTCTACTCCCACTGCTCCTCAAACCTCGTGAAGTCTGTGTTGATTGGCTAAGCTCCCTTTCGTTAGGAATAGGGTACTTCACATTAGCATCAGGATTTGAGATGAGTGTTTGACTAGCAATAGCATCATTTTGTGTAACCAATCTTTCAGAAGGGAAACCGAGCTGAATTCAATGAAAAAAATGATTGAGATAATGAAAACGAGGGTAAGAAAATCAAGTATGTTGGGATAAAAAAAATACTTACATTAAGTATCACATTTCTAGAATTTTCATCAATAAGAATTCCTAGGTCATTAGGTCTTTTGTTCTTCCTGATAACTTTTGCCTGCACTGCTTAACTTTTTGCTCCAGATTGTGTATTACTCCCAGAGGTAATACATGAATTCTGCAAAACAGAGTAGTGTTTAAAAATCTAAAATTATTTGAATGAAGATGTAAGTAGATTGTGAAACATGTGAGTTCTTGTTCGGGGATTTAGCTCGATTGTGTCCTGTAGAATGACAAATAGAGCATCTATCACAAGTCCCTTTTTGGACAATCTCCTAGTAGCCTTCCCAAATTCAGTTTCAACCTTCTTTTTTTTCCTAATTTCATTGGATGCTCTAATTCTTCTCTTTGGTGGTCTTCCAGGCAACGTTTTGGTAGGTAGTGGCTCAAGTTTTTCAAATCTATCAGATTCCTTCACCAATTTCCCTGCCATAACCTCAATTACATGCTCATATGATGCCATATATGATGACTTGTGATACCATTTTGAGATGAATGCCTTAGGGTCTTGTTTAGCATGGTTCAATGCACAAATAACATGGCTATAGGGAATGCCAGTAAGATCCCATAACCTGCATGTGCAAAGACATCTATCCAAAAAAACTGTGCCCATCATCTCCATCTCCAATCTAATAACCATTTCTATCTCCATCTATTGAACATTAATTTACATCCAAATGCTTTATCCTAATTGTCTTGGTATGTTTGCATACAATTTGGACTCCACTGACTTGTCCATTTATCAACCAATATCTTATTCGATGTCAACCTAGTCATGGTATTAAGCCTTATATCATCAAGCAATGATACAATAGGTTTCCATCTAGCCCCCTCTATGCTTGAATTAAAGCTCTCAAATATATTATCTTCAACCATTGCTGACTTACTTCTTGAACTAAAAAAAGCCATACAGAATGTACTTGGGTTATATGCCAAATAGTCTTCAGCTGTTGGTTTACTAATATCTCCTAAGATTTTCAAATTATCCTCAAACTCTTCCTTATAACTACTCCATACACACAACCAGGACCGCTTCTTCAATTCTTTCCCGTGCTATTTCTTACTCCAGTTTGCATAGACATGTCTAGCACAATACCCGTGTTCAATAGTCGGTAGCACCAAAGAAACAACATGAACCAAACCCTGTATCATAAGAACAATTAGCATCTCTATGAGAAAATAATTGAAATTGTTTAGAAAGTTATGCAACTTACCTTCTGCATATCAGAAACTATGGTTAGATTCTTCCCTTGGTCTTCAATATGAAGGTCTTTAACCAACAATTCCAAAAACCAGCTCCAATTTTATCCTTATTCTCTGCTCCAGTGACAACCCATGCAATTGGATATAGTTGCTCATTCCCATCCTTCCCAACAGCAACCAAGACCTGACCTTTAATAACTCCCTTAAGATGACAACCATCTAAACCTATGATTGGCCTACATCCTGCTCTCCAACCTCTTTTCAAAGCATCAAAGCAAATGAACACCCTCCTGAACACAAACTTGGATTCTTTCAATGACTCCTCACATATTTCTAATTCAACAGTTGTTCCAGAACTTTGTTCTTTGATCAATGCCATATATTCGCCTATATATACAAATTGGACCTTAAAACTGCCATCCATCTCGTTCAATACAAGTGTTTTGGCCCTTTTGCCTTTTGATTTAGACACATGTAATTTCATATTTTTCTCAGCTTCAAAGATTATATCTTTCACAGAAGTTTTTGGATTTGCATAAATTTTTTCCTTAAACTCGGTTGCTAGAAACTTGGCAGAGGCTAGGTTGTTATTGACATCTCTCAAATAATTATGCTCACCCTCAATCCTCCTAACCATCATAGCCCCAGTTCCCCCATCCTTGGAAATGTACAAATGAATGGGTACCCTTCAGTTTTGTATTTAACTCTAAGTCTCTGAGCATCATTCGGTCTTATCCTCAAAGTAGTACACTTGGCCACACTGTATCTTCTAACTGCAAGTCTAGCCTCAGATGCATCCTTAAATGTCATGCCTAACATGAAATGTGGATTGTTATCATCTATATCATACTTAACCTTTCTTCTGCTCCGTTTAATTAAAAGAGCATCAACAGCCTCTGATTCACTATCAAATTCCTCTGATACCTCAAATTCCTCTACTTCATCTCTAATCTCAGTACTCTGATTTGCTTGTTCACCAATATCACCAGTCTGTGTTGCATGTTCATCACACCCAATATCACTGAAACTAAGATACTCATTGATTATGTCCTCCATTAACCTAGAAAGACCATCATCACCACCCTTTTCAAAAGAACTACAACCAGTATCCACATGTCTTGAACCACTATCATTATTTATTGGGTAGATACGCAAAACATTATTAGGACTCATGCTCTTTATGAATTATGTAATTTTCTTAATCCCATCATCCTTTTCAATCACAGTGAGCTCTCCATTTTCTATTATTACTCCAAGTTTTAGATAGCAAAGTTTTTTCAAACCTGGCTCCCCA
This sequence comes from Perilla frutescens, assembly GCA_026008535.1. Classification (NCBI taxonomy): domain Eukaryota; kingdom Viridiplantae; phylum Streptophyta; class Magnoliopsida; order Lamiales; family Lamiaceae; genus Perilla; species Perilla frutescens. The sequence goes on along the minus strand of BRKX01000002.1, from coordinate 37,252,309 downwards.
AAATCTTCCTTGTACATTTTAAGCATGTGAGTAAATGATAGGTAGTCTACATCAACCTTTTCCAACAATTCACTGTCACCCTCAATGTATGCTAACTTAGGAATATGCACCCATCTATCCTTGTAGTGGTAAATCAAATTAACTGCCTCCATCTACAATGACAAAATCACTCAAACTTAAAAATAAAAATTCCCATTAGTTTCAATTCTTAAATCCATAAAAAAATAAAGAATTGATAAAGAATGCCCATTAATTTTTGCGAAAAAGATGTGTCAGCCCTTTATTTACATATTTAAATGTTCAAGAATGAAGAATCTTTGTTTAATAAGCATTCAAAAACACAAATTCTTACCTTTTTTTGGTCGGATCAGTGCCCTACCAGTGTGGATACACACTCTCTCCAGGACCACCACCACTGATGGTCTTCTTTGAACAATTTCGAGATTTTCGGGATTTGGGTGAAATTTGGGATTTTTTTGTGTACTTTATGATTATCTCAACTTTAAAGGTAAATGACGCCGTTTCTCAACAATCCATCTCCGTTAGTGATAGGGAGCAAAATAGGGATCGTATTGGACTTTTAAAATAGTTGTAGGATCACTTTAGACCAAAAAGATAAATAGAGATCAAAATGCTCCAACACGAATAGTGGTGAAGTGGTGTTATCTTGAGGCTAAAGGTCTCAATTCGAATTACACCACCAACACCACTAGGTGTGAGTCTGTCACACCTGGCATGCCAAGTGTGGTTAACCCCCCGGCCTGTGTGGTTTGCAGGCTATTACACAAGGGCAGAGTTTACCCAGTGCGCACCTCGGTAGTGACTGCGGGTAATAAAAAAAAAGATTGGACCTTTGCCCATAAAAAAAACTACAAAATTATTTTGTTATTTTAATTTGGCTATAACAATACAAATATATGCACAATGCCACTAAACAAACAATCTGTAATAAAATGGTCAACATGTAGTGATTTAGTGAAAATTAAATAATCTTTTAATTACAAATACACCATAATCTTAAGAAAAAAAAGATTCTTTTACTGTGGACACCAAACTCTTTTTCATTTTTATCCCTCAATTTAAAAATAGATGAAAAGGGTGTTTCTATATATACTACTGATTTTTCTTTATACACCACTAAAAAAATTAATTAAAAAATAATTATTTATAAAATTATCTAAATAACCCTACTAAATTAAAAATAAAAATAATTAAAAATATAAAAATAAAATAAAAGGCTGCAGTCAGCCATCTTCCCAGCAATCCACCGGACGAGAGCACTCTGCCGACGGGATCTCCTCCCCAACAATCCGTTAACCATCTTCTTTCACCGACCATGTTCTTCGCTCACCAACGCAACATACTTCACATATACTAAACACACACCCACATACAAATGTTTGGGTAGTGATGATCGTCGACGGCGACCCACCGGAGAAGAAAATGATGGGCATGTTTTGCCGTTAAAGTGGGCGATAGGTTTCTTGGTGGAAACTGGAGGAGGAAGAAAAAGAGACCTTGGATGGAGAAAGAAAAAAGGGGAGATAGATTTCTTGGTTTGTGTAGAGGCAGGGCCGCTCCTTGCATGAGGCAAGTGAGTCGGTCGCCTCAGGCCCCGAAAAATAGGAAAAAATTAGGGGCCCCAAAATTTTCAAGTTATTATATAAATATAGATAGCAGTATAAATGTATATATAATTAGCTAGCCTATTGGTAATGTGTTGCATCTCGGATGAGGAGGTTGAGTGTTCGAAACTTTGCGCTTGCGGAAGGAAAGTCTTTTTTTTACCCTTTTGACACACATCCACATTCCGTTTGTTTTTTTCTTTTATTTCAACAATGCCTCGCAACCAGGGCCGCTCCTTGCATGAGGCAAGTTTTTCTTTTATTTCAACAATGCCTCGCAATCAGGGCCGCTCCTTGCATGAGGCAAGTGAGTCGGTCGCCTCATGTCCTGAAAAATACGAAAAAATTAGGGGCCTCAAATTTTTCAAGTTATTATATAAATATAGATAGCAATATAAATGTATATGTAATTAGCTAGCTTGTTGGTAATGTGCTGCATCTTGGATGAGGAGGTTGAGTGTTCGAAACTTTGCACTTGCGGAAGGAAAGTCTTTTTTTTTTACCCTTTTGACACACAGTCACATTCCGTTTGTTTTTTTCTTTTATTTCAACAATGCCTCGCAACCTAATCAAACTCTAATTTTTTTTATTAGTTAATTCTTTGTTATTTAAACTCAAAGTATATATTTTTATTATTTAATTTTAAATCTATCTATATTGAAAGTTAAAACAACATAAAAATATTAAGGACAGAGAACATTAAAACAAATGCCACAATTTTGTTTATTATTTAATTTTTTGTTAATTAAACTCAAAATATTTTTTTTTATTATTTAATTCTAAATCTATCTACATTGAAAATTAAAACAACATAAAAATATTAAACATAAAAACATTAAACGAAGCGTGAGTTGGAATTCTTAAAATATTCTTTGCCAAGAGAAACAAAGTATGCAATTAACATGGTTGGTTATTTGAAGAAAATGGATAGTTGTTTCTCAAATGCTTATATTGCTTAAAAAATTTTGTTGATTATACTAATTATAGTAGCAAGTCTAGAAAGAAGTTTCTCAAACTTGAAAATCATAAAAACTTTTCGATCAACCGTGTCACAAGAAAAGTTGAATGGACTAGTTATGTTGTCAATTAAGAAAAGAATTATTGAAGAACTTGATTGTACAGATTTGATTCACATTTTTGTTTCTAAAACTGTTAGACGGGTTATATTTTAACCACAATATAAAGATTTTGTATATAGTGTATGTTGTTCAATTTATTTATTAAAATATAAAATAAAAAACAAGGGCCTCATCTTTTATCTCGACTCAGGCCACTGAATCATTAGGATCGGCCCTGCTCGCAATCTAATCAAACTCTAATTTTTTTTATTAGTTAATTCTTTGTTATTTAAACTCAAAGTATATATTTTTATTATTTAATTCTAAATCTATCTATATTGAAAGTTAAAACAACATAAAAATATTAAGGACAGAGAACATTAAACAAAGGCCACAATTTTGTTTATTATTTAATTTTTTGTTAATTAAACTCAAAATATATTTTTTTTATTATTTAATTCTAAATCTATCTACATTGAAAATTAAAACAACATAAAAATATTAAACATAAAAACATTAAACGAAGCGTGAGTTGGAATTCTTAAAATATTCTTTGCCAAGAGAAACAAAGTATGCAATTAACATGGTTGGTCATTTGAAGAAAATGGATAGTTGTTTCTCAAATGCTTATATTGCTTAAAAAATTTTGTTGATTATACTAATTATAGTAGCAAGTGTAGAAAGAAGTTTCTCAAACATGAAAATCATAAAAACTTTTCGATCAATCGTGTCACAAGAAAAGTTGAATGGACTAGTTATGTTGTCAATTAAGAAAAGAATTATTGAAGAACTTGATTGTACAGATTTGATTCACATTTTTGTTTCTAAAACTGTTAGACGGGTTATATTTTAACCATAATATAAAAATTTTGTATATAGTGTATGTTGTTCAATTTATTTTATCTCGACTTAGGCCACTAAATCATTAAGATCGGCCCTAATCTCCTCCCCAACAATCCGTTAACCATCTTCTTCCACCGACCATGTTCTTCGCTCACCAACGCAACATACTTCACATATACTAAACACACACCCACATACAAATGTTTGGGTAGTGATGATCGTCGACGGCGACCCACCGGGGAAGAAAATGATGGGCATGTTTTGCCGTTAAAGTGGGCGATAGGTTTCTTGGTGGAAACTGGAGGAGGAAGAAAAAGAGACCTTGGATGGAGAAAGAAAAAAGGGGAGATAGATTTCTTGATTTGTGTAGAGGTCGGAACAGATATCGTCGGCGCAGTGGTCGGATAAGAAGGCGACCAGTGCTACAGTTCGTTGTCTTTATTCTTCTTCTTCTTCTTTTTTTTTTCCTGTCCATCGCCACTCCAGTTAGCCGTGCTAGGCATCTGCTCCAGTGAGTTGGAGTTTTTTTAAATCTGTTGAAAGAGGAAGGATAAAAATGACTTTGAATGTGGTGTATAAATTAATAAAGTGAGAAAAAAATGGAACATATGTGGTGTATAAACAAGAAATTATGGTGTATTTAGAAACACCCAATGAAAAAGGGCAGCCATCTCCGTACCTTCATAAACACCACGGCCATCTCCACTGCAGCCACCATACCACTGTAACAACACTCTCCAACGACCCGTCCCCCTTGAACACGTGATTGTTACGTTCGACAAATATTTTCTAGAAAAAATGTCTGGAGAAAATTTCGCTCTGCATGCAACCACGCCGGCCAATAGCCATCTTTCTCCATCCAAATTTTATCAACGTCTAAATTCTCCTTGATTCCTTAATACTCATGCATATGATATATTGAAACTCAGAACTATGTGATTACCGCTGCAAACCGTTGAAAATATCATTTTTACAATTTTAGTTTGAAAGGATATTTACGTAATTTGCTAATTAATTAATTTGAATTATAAACTGAAAATTAATATTAATTAAAAATTAAATATTAAAAAATATTTAATTATAAACCCTAATTGGGTGGGATGAACCTAATAAACAATTGTAAAATTAAACTAAAACACAAAAAATTAAAATTGAAGAAAAGATACAAGAAAAACTCGTAATTTGAAAGTGTAATACGTCATAGAGAGTACAACAAAAAATCTCGTACCATGATGAATGCATACAGTTGAGGTGGGGCATACAGTTTGTGGCAACTATTGTTGTAAAATTGGATTTAATAAAATGAATCATAAATCATTTTATATATCCAATTTTTAGTGGCCAATGTATTTAATTTTGGAGGAATTAAATAGTATGCGATTGATCTAAGTTTGTTAAACATAATCATAATATTTTTATTTTTCCCAATCCGATTTTTGATGAGTGAGAAATTAATCGTTGAAGTTGATTACACTATTAGATATTTAATTTATTGAGTGGGGAAATGTGTTTAAGCACGTTTAAAGATCCCAAATTGTTTTCCTAACTAAGTTAAGATGCATATTTAAATATCCGAATACTTAAGCGTAATATCTAATGTGCACAGGAGATGCCTATAGTAAACCAGATCGAAGTTCCGAGTTGGTTCCAAACCGTTGACCACAGTTTCTAATCAAAACCAAAATCATAACCACAGTCCGATTATAGTTTGTCTCGACAAAACGACAGTTTGGGCAGTTCAACCTTTTTTTTTTACTTTTTGTATTTCACAATATTCTTTTGTAGGAATCCCCAAAATATATGTATGAATTTCCTTAAAAAGAGATTAGAAATTAATACATTGATAACCAAATGCATAATATTCTTTTGTAGGTAAAGTCATTATCATTATCTTCGATATAAATTCAATGTGGGATAAAAATAAAGACAAATGACAATCAAATGACTAATACCTTTTTATATAAAAAAGTTTAACCACATCGATTTTATATCAAAGACAATGATGAAATTTTCCCATAAAATGATATTACCTAGCCATTTAATTTGATTATCATTGTACAATCTTTTAAATCTCCTTTTTAAAGGAATCTCCTAATTTTTTAGGATTCCTAATTTATGGATATACAACTTGTGTGTTTGATTATGCACAATTTAGCTAAACATACTAATGATAATACTAATAAGATATATTTTAACTAATTACATCTCGTATATATATATCATAAAATACATTTATATATTATACTAATTATTGAATGCTAATTCTTTACTATATAATATCTAATTTGAATTTTCAAGTGTATACTTTAATGAATTATTATTATTATTATTATTATTATTATTATTATTATTATTATTATTATTATTATTATTATTATTATTATTATTACACCATATATCCACAATATTCACGATGACATAACTTGTATTTAGTACTTTAATAATGTATAATGTTGTAACATTTGTAATTTAATTATAAATTGTAACTTTATAATTTCATTATCATAAAGTTTGATATTTTAAATTTCAGAATAAAGTTCACAATTTTAGTCATATTAAATCGATTTTATATTTCCATAATTGTTGAAATAAATTATAATTTAATTATAAGTTTGTAGTTTTAATTTTATACATATTTTTTTAATTAAACAAGGTTATAACTAAAAATTGAGGGGAATAAAAAAAATTGGCTCGAACTTCATTTTGAAGAGCAAGCGCTTTTTTCCCCTCTATTTTCTAATTATAACTTATAATAATTGTAATTTAATTGTAAGTTGTAAGCTTGTAAATTTGTAATTTCAATCTTATAAAGTTTAGCAATTAGACTATTAGTAGTGTAACTTCTAACTAGTAAGTTTGTAACAATTATAATTATTTAATAGTAAGGTGTAACTTTAAATTTTGTAATTTTAATATAGTATATTTTTAATTTTTACTATTTTTAAATATTTTATTCTATTTTATTAAAATGAAAAAAACCCGACAAACCCATCAAACCGCAAAATCATTCTAAACCATAATGACATTGCAAAAAAAAAATGAGGATTGACATATTATGTTGGTCTCGATTTTCTTCACCTCTTGCTATATTAACGACATTTCTCTTGATATATTAACGACATTGTTGTGTTTTTTAACGAAATGTCATTAACATAGTAAGAAGTGAAAAAGATCGAGACCAACATAATTAACATCTCCTAATTAATCGTGTCATATATGTCCCACATTTTTTTTATTTGTTTTGACAAAATATTTTTAGAATATTTTAATTAAAATAAAACAAAGGTATCGCTCATGCGAGTGACATCAAATGTTTTATTTTTTTCCTCACGCTTGATCTATGTTAGTGCTATGCTTGCCACTGAGTGGAGATACACTATTAAGGGAGAGACTGTTAGTGTCATGTTGTGCACTAAGCATATTTATCAAGTGCTATATTTTGCATTTGCTGTAGTGATTGATTGTCATTAATATTTATGGCATAGAATCATCACTAAGTATTTGGTTTTTCCAAGTACATATGTTGTTTTGAACAACATTTATAAGGATGTACATGAACGCGATCTGATCTTCTTGAAGACAGCTCAAGCATTGAGATAAGATTGAGCTGAAGATGAAGACTGTTGTGTGCTTCAAGACACAACAGAGATTGTTCAACATACTAAGTACTGCCAGCTTGCTTGAGTGATAGCTAGAAGTCAACTTGTGAACATACAAGACATTCCGCTGTGCTACCTGATGTGAAGGTTCAGAGATCAACAATGTGCATTGCAACATTTGTGAACATTTGCATGAACATCCCTTGTCCAGATTGTTCTTCCAAAATCGTTGAAGTTGTTCGAAGCTGCCAACCAAGAAAAGATTCAAGATCATTCTAGAAGATGCATTATTCAGATTGAAGAGCACGTGATTGAAGATAAGGCAAAAGTCCAAAGATGGAAGAATTCTAACAAGGCATGTTCTCGGTTTTGTAGCTATATAAGAAAATTTCCTTATTAGATATCTGATAGGATTATGACTTCTGATTTCCATGTTAAGACTATATTCTTGTCTTATAAATAGCCTGGGATCAGAGCTTGTTAGATACACAGAAACAGACCAAAAAATCTGAGTTAGATAAATTCTTCAAGTGCTCTATTTTGTTTAAAAGCCACATTAGTTTCGGTCGTCAGTTAAGCTATAGTTTAGTATTCTAGTCATCATGTATTGAAATATTTTTCATACACTGTCAAAGGTTTCTCAAGAGAGAATGCTTGTGGGAAATAGATAGAGAGAGTCTAGGTTGTGAAGGGATATCATGATTCAATTCATTGAAGAAGAGTGTATGGGTAGAACGGGTTTCGAGTGACGGGAGGTCAGCTGCGTGTAATATTCCAAGTAAACATTACATCGGAGTAGTGAATTATTTCCCACGGACTTGATAAGTCTCCCTGACGTAGATCAATTGATCGAATAGGGTTACCAACTCATTGTGTGCTTTACATTCTGCATTTACCATTAAAGTTCATAATAGCGCTCGTGCACTTTATTGTGGACATTCTCTACAACGTTCAAGTATATTACTGTGAATGTTTGCAGAACAACTACTTCTCACACGGAGTATAATTTCAATATGAAATTGTCGGATCGGTCCTGACATTTCAAGGGCCCATGGCAAAAAAAAGAGGCACTAATTTTTTTTAATGAGCATGTTGAAACCTTCTTCCGCTATTAATGTCTCAAGGGTTAGTTGTAGCTAAAATTACAATCATCTTTTTCACCAGTTGTGTGACTTAGACATGACTTTTAAATTTTTGCAATAACACCAAAATTTTATATCATTTTGTTATTAAAACAACAATAATTTTTTTTGATGAATTAAAATTGATATAGCATTAAACATTACACGTGCACATATGAGGTTTATATTATATTGAAGCAACTAAAATGACAACGTTTAGTAGGCTAAGTGCATATATATGTGAAAACAACATTGTTTAGTTTAATTTTAATTTATAGAAAAATCACTTATGTTATAATTGCAAAACATTATGTAAAATTTTGGTGTTATTGCTAATTTAAAAATCATGTCCAAAACAAAAGTGGTAACATATAAAAATAGAAGTTTTCATTTAGTAAATTATGTTTTTAGCCACTTTTTAAAAAATTATTTATAGTCCACTTTTTCAGTGAAAATACTTAATTTTCCTTCATTAAATTTATGAGATGTGCAACTAAAATGCACTATTTGGATGCATGAATGAGATATGGGCATGTAATAGTACAAATTAATTAACATTTATGCACAAATGGGGTGCACAACTAAGTTGATTCGTGCAACATTATAAATTTATATATTATTGCACGAATTGAGGGTACACGACTGAGCGTAGTCATGTGCAATAATTCACATTTACACTACTACACGACTAGAATTACATGATTAAGTGTATTCGTGCATTATCATAATTTTACATTGTTGTATGACTAAAGTGCACAACAGAGGATTATTTTGTCCAAGTGATTAGAAACATATATTTTTTTAAATAGTAGCTAGAAATATTTTTTTCCTAAGTCAAAATATCTATTTAAAAATTTACTTCAAACAAAAAACTGTTGAAAAATTGTGATCTTATCTGCAATAATTAACCATTGTCTTAATTATCCCAACTTTGAAAAACATGCAATCAACAATTAAAAACCATATAGGAAAAATACAAGTCTTGAAATAATTTAGATCTTCTAACACTTCTTTTAGAAATACAAATATCAATAAGGTTATTAAATTCAAAATTTTCTAATATCTCACCTTCAATTGCTAACATAAGAGCCTATAAGTACATTTAAAAGCTACTAGATATTTAGACATTCTCTGCGGGGACCAAAAATATAAATTGAGGCCGCCAAATTTGAATTATTTTATGATTCAATTAATAAATTTGTCAGCCTTGATTGATCAAGTTGGTATCGTTGTATTTGCAGGCATCAGAGGATCGGACGGCCTAATAGTAGTTTTAAAAGCAGAGTGAATTTCAGTTACATGTCTTAAAGTATTTCCTATAAATTCACATTCAGTAAAGTATAACGTCACCAACTAAATTGACTAATTCATTTATCTACATGAAAGATACAATATAATAATCGTATCTGATCCATTTAATTATATTGAATAAATATAACTCGGAAGATTAATAAAACAACAACAACAACGACGCCGCTACTTTTCAAAGTCCAACTAACTTCTGAGTTTATCTACAACACCATTCCTTTTTCAAGTTTATAATTGAAAATTTTAAATTTGTCTGCATTCGCGCGACATCCGGCGTAATAATTAACAAAACTATCTTTTTCTAAAATAAAAATAAAATTAAAGTACATCTCCAAAAACATTATCGGAGCATACAGGCAGAAATGATAATATTGGGCAATTGTCAAGTACAATTAAGTTTATAATTATTTTTTAATATTTAATTTTTAGTTTTCAATTAATAATTCATTATTTTAAAATTAAATTTTATAAATTTTTTAATTTTTTTTAATAAATGTTAACTATAATTATTCATGTTATAATTAATTTTATTTTATAATAAATATTATTAAAAATATAAATTTGATAATGAAACACAGATGGAAACATAAAGGAGTACAACAAACTAGGAAATTTGAACCGCTCAATCACACGTAATCGTAATTCTTATTGTCATACATATAATATAGCATATCATATACACAAATTATATATAACAACGAATGCCTCGATCCAGAAAAGTGAGATATACAACTGCATTGATCGTTTCACATGCACGCGCGTGCGCGCGCACACACACATATATAGATAGGAGTTTCTATTTTCACCACAAAATTTACTCTTTGCACCATAATTATTCATTGCACTCATGTTTTTACTCTTTGCACCACTAACATTTACAATAACGTCCTTTCATCTAAAATATGTGTTTTACTTAAAAAAAACTTAAAATCAGTAAAATAAAAATATAAACGGAATTTGCACCTCCACTTCACCTTCTTCTCCACCCGTCACCTCCTTCTCTGGCCCCGTCTGCCGCTGCGAGAACATGCGCCGCTGCCACGAAATGACCACTGCTCATCAATGTTGTAACTCGCATTGCTGTAGTCGGAGAGGTAGGAACGGAGATTGGAGCTGCGCGCGAGCTTCCAGACAGGGTTGGGCTGTTTTCCGCCGACACCGGCGATCCAACCCGCGCCGACCACTTTATGAGCAGTTGTGTTTATGCTTAACTGTCGCGAAATACTTGGATGTTAGAAGTGAAAGAACATAGCGTTGGACGATAAGCTGCTAGCGGTATCAGGGGCAGCTGCAATATTCGTGAAATCGAACGTTTAAGAATCTAAAGCATAGCAATTTTGAATGTACCTCATGTATTTTCTTTTACTCTCGAAAGTTGTGGTTTCTGGGCACATGAGAAATTAAGTTCGGATGGCTTGTATCTTAATCCATGAATGTCCTGGACAGCTTATTTCCAGCTCTATTTTACATGCTTATTGTGTGTAATTGGACATGGTTTGCATATTATCGGATAAGAAAGTTGCCCCAAAAGCAGCAAACGATGTGAAATTGATAAGTGCTGGTAAAGTTTTGGAGAACAATAAGACTGTTGCCCAGTGCAAAATTCCATTTGGAGAGCTGCCTAAAGGAGTTATCACAATGCATGCTGTTGTACAGCCATCTTTAGCAAAAGCTAAGACAGGTATGTTCTGACGTTTTCGTTTGTATTTTTTCTGAATTTGCAGATAGGTTTCTTGAAGAATATTTCTCTGTCTGAATGTGAATCTATGGTTTCATTTACTTGCTGGCATTGCTTTATGATGGGTTTAGTTGTTTGGCTATTACACGAGGGAGTTGGAATGATTATCACGTTAGAAATATAGCTATGGGCTATGGCTAGTATCTTCGAAGAGTGGGGATCAAGGACAAGGGATGGTCATCTTTGTAGATTCTTGGGAGGTATCGAGGATTGATGTTAGGGTCTAGGGGATATGTCTACAATGAGAGGAGGATGAGGTATCGAGGATTGATTTTTTTATATTTTTATTTAATAAGGACAATTAAGTAATTTCATAATTGATTATTTTTTAATTAATTTATTTTGTGGTGCAAAGAGTAATTATTGTGGTGCAAATAGAAACTCCCTGTGTATATATATATATATATATATATATATATATATATATATATATATATGCCAATTAACTATATTGCGTTGGAGAAAACTCTTCCTTGCACTTGATCTTAAAAACCTTCACAATGATATCTTCAATAACCCGCACACCACATATCATTCATATTTCATGTATAACTAATAAAAACACATGGCACATACACACACACACATATATATATATATATAGTATACACAGATCAAATGAGAACCAATGTTCTGTGTAGGAACTAGGAACTAATACGAAGCGTTGGATCAATGATTTTCTAAGGCTCAGATCAATCTCAAAAAAATGGGGTCAAAAATGCAATATGTTAAGAATTATATTAAGTTGAGGGTATGTGTCATTGTAATGCATTTTAAAAATATGCAGTAAATATATCTCTTCCATATATTGTGGGATTTATATGGAACGATATTTTTTTTTATTTTGGACGGTTTTCATAAATAATTTTTTTACAGAGTTGTATCTATCGGTGTTTCATATATTGCTTGCGTTCTCTTACGGTTGAGGAATTCATTCCGGATAATTTTATTGTCGGCTTCCACAAGTTCTTACTCCATCATATATTATCATCACTCTAGTCATCGTCTGATTATGGAAGATACATGTATTATGTTCTCCATTAATGTATCGTTGTAGGTGTAGAGATATGGGTGGAATCTGGAACAGATGCGTATTTCTGATGTTTAGCAAACTTTTTATGCATGATTAGCAAATTATATATAAATTAATAGCAAATCGGGAATACTTTTATGTACAAATACGATTTTTTTAAATGGTTTCAATATGCTTTACATGATACTGACATGTTCGCAGACTATGGGCATTTCATATTTATTATAGACGATAGATTCTATTCGTAGGTGGTTGTGGTATTTATGAAGTTATTAAAAAAATAGTTAGAATGGGATGAATTGTTTTGTGCAAAATAAGAGTGTATTTTTTTCACCAAGTTATTAATCCATCGTATATTATCATCACTCTCGTCATCGTCTGATTATGGAAGATACAGAAATTATGTTATCGATTAATGTATCTCTGTAGGTGTAGGGATATCGACATATTTTGTTATGGACGCGTATGTTTGGCGTTTAACAAATTTTGTCTTCATAATTAGCAAATTATAGATATGTTAATAGCAAATCGAAAATATTTGTATGTGAAAATATGATTTGTTTTTTTTTTAAATTGTTTCAACGTGCTTTGAATGTTCGCAGACAATGAGCATTTCATATTTATTATATACGATAGATGCTTTTTCGTATTTGGTTGTGGAATTTTTGAAGTTATTAAGAAAAAAAATAGTAAAAATCGCATGAATTGTCGTGTGCAAATGAAGAATGTATTTTTTTTCCACAAGTTCTTACTCCATCGTATATTATCATTAGTGTCGTCATCGTCTGATTATGGAAAATACAGGTATGTTATCGATTAAAAATATATTCATAAGTGTATGGATATTGATAGATTCTGTTATGGACGCGTATGTCAGACGTTTAGCAAATGTTTTATGTATATATAGAAAATTATATATATGTTAATAGCAGATCGGGAATACCTTTATGTGAACATATGATTTGTTTTTTTTATGATAGGATGGCCGTTTGTGTTTTTTAATGGTTTCAACGTGATTTGCATGATATTGATATGTTCGCAGAGAATGGACATTTCATATTTATTATATACGATAGATGCTTTTCGTATTTGGTTGTGGAATTTTTGAAGTTATTAAGGAAAAAAAATAGTGTATGTATGATTACTTTTAAAGTATGAAATTATTTATAGCATATTATATACTCGTGTATAGCATATACTGTACATGCTTATAGCATTATTTTATATAGCAGGAATTAATGTTGATTCAGTTTTGGGTCCTTGTGGAAGCTACATACCAGAATGTAATCAATCTTTGAAGCCATTTATTGGTCAGATGTTTAAAAATCTCGAAGAAGCAACTACCTTTTATCGGGTTTATGGTCAAATTCTAAAGGTATAATTAGTGACGCGTATGTACGGCTTTTAGTAAATTTTTTAAGTGTAATTAGCACATTATAGATGTTTAAATATCAAATCGGTAATATTTTTATGTGAAAATATGATTTTTTTTATGAAATAACATTATTTTTAAATAGCAGGAATTCATGCTGATTTAGATTTGGATTCATTTAGAAGTTACACACCAGAATGTAATCAATCATTGAAGCCATTTGTTGGTCAACAATTTAAAAATCTCAAAGAGGCGATTGTATTTTATAGAGTTTATGGTGAAGAAGGTAGTTTTAATATTCGTCTTGGATCTGAAAAAAGTCTCATGATGGTGTTATTACTTGGAAGTATTTGTTATGTAGTTGTGAAGGGAAAAAAAAAATTCACTTCTAGATGAAGTTAACAATGATATGGACATGTTGGGCACTGCTTGTACACAATGGTGTTTTGAGTATAAAATAGTGTATGCATGACTAGTTTTAATGTATGAAATTATTAATAGCATATTATGTACAAGTTTATAGCACATACGCCATGTGCTTATAACATTAATTTTAAATTGCAGGAATTCATGCTGATTCAGATTTGGTTCCTTTGGAAGTTACATGCCAGAATGTAATCAATCTTTGAAGCCATTTGTTGGTCAGCAGTTTAAACATCTCGAAGAGGCAATTACATGTTACGAGAAGCCTACCGAAATACATGTGAATCTGCCTCTGTAAGTGAATCCACCTATGCATGTTACGACGAAAGGTAGTTGCAGTGGGATTAAATCAAGGTCTGCAAAGGCTGCTAGTGTTGCCAACAAGCCTCTAAGAACGTGTACCAAGTGCGGGGTCAAGACTAATCACGATGTAAGGAATTATCCGGGTTCATGATATGTTCATATTGCCCGGGATCATGATATGTTCATTTCATTGTTATGAATATTGATTTATTAGATAGTTTGATATTATTTTATTAGTTTAAATGATTTTTTTTTTCAGCATCAATTTATGAGCCGTGAGTACAAACTAATAAAGTTATGTTTTCTTATTATTAGCAAATAATGTATCCGCTATTAGCAAATATTTGTACATGGATTAGCAGTTTTTGTGCGGTTAGATTATTATAGTTTTCTCGAAATATCACGTGTACACTAGTTTGCTATATATATTATAATAATTGGCTATAATATTAATATATAATATTATAATAATCGCCTACCACTAACTGAATAATATAATACAACTACCAAAATATTTTAGTTTAAACAGATAATAATTCGATTGAATGATTTGGTACACCTTATGAAATGATTTGCTAGAAAATGAATAATAATTTGCTAAGGCAAATTGGAGAATTTGATATTATTTTAGTAATAATTTGTTAAACAGAGCAAATACTCACTCATTCTTAATTCATTGTTGTTTATGGCCATCGATCATCGATCAGTAATAACTTCATCGCCATTGATCATTAGTTTGTTATCAAAACATAACAACTATATATAAAAGAATAAAATTATTCTATTAAAACATTAATGTTCTGCTATAATTCGAACCATAATATGCTAAAAACAAATGAATAATTTGCTACCAATACATAAATCTTTTATAGGAACAGACAAATTTCTCTAATAATTAAAGAATGTTAGTGCGTGTCATTCAATCTAGATATTATTCATAACTATGGCATCAATATTGTATGTTCCATCCCCACATGTCGCCCTATAATAGAGGCTTGCATCAGTCAGCGACATTCACATCATGTCGTCGCTTTGATCTAGTTTCGTGATCGCAATCATCGTTATCTGTATCACAAATATAATTCATTAAATATATAAGACAATTTTGTTATATACAGAGGAATAATTTGCTCAAGAAATAATAAAAAATTTACAAAAAAAAAACAAATTCATTATATGGAAAATTATAACCTATGCAGAATTTGTTAATCATATCTAATTAATTTGCTAAACATAAAGTAATTATTAGCAAGTATGAAACAACAGTGGTATGATGGGTTTAACATAAACAGCTTACAATTTGCTAAAGGTAACTAAATAATTTGCTATCAATATAACAATAATATTGAAAAAACATTTATGAAGGAAAAGAAAAAAGAAAAGGATCACGTTTGGAATAGATCTCAAGTTATTACATCATGTATATTACATCATTCCGTAAACAAATAAATTTCTAATATTTTGATCCAAAACTAGAATATGGTAGATTGGTAGTAGCACATTCATCATTTGAACAATAATGTGGATATTGAAGGGTGGCGACACGATTCTATAAACACACCAGCTTAACATGATATAAACAGTTAAATATTTCGCTTTGATATCAATGAATCAGACACTTATTATTCTTGACATTCCCTCGTCTTCTCTTCCTATCCTCTCGTTCTGACTGCTTCAATCTTGCTTCTGCATTATAATACAGAAAAAAAATACACAACATTATCAACATTATATGCAAAACCATATCAAATAAAAACCAATACATAGAACGATTAAGCAAAACCCAATACCCATAACATTTTTATAATCATCTGCAACTCATTTACTATAAACAAATGTAAATTTGCTATATACTAAATGTTAATTTGCTATAAACAAAAGCCACCTAAAAAAATCGTAAAATTTATCTTACTAATCTGTTAATAATATATAACTAATTTGCTAATTATACTTTTATAATTTTCTAAATACATCAAACCATATCAAATAAAAACATATAAATAGAACGATTAAGCGAAAACCCATATGCACAACTTTCTCTAATCACATCTAATTAATTTGCTATAAACCATATGTAAATTAACTAAATACTGAATGTTAATTTGCTATAAATAAAAAACACCCATAAAATAAAAATATATCTTATTAATCTGCTATTAACATCTAGCTAATTTGCTAATTATATCTTTATAATATGATAAATACATCAAACCAGATAAAATGAAAACTAATAAATAGATCGAATAATCAAAAACCAAAACCCATAAAAAATGATAATCATATCTTGCTAATTTGATATAAACTAATGTAAATTTGCTATATACTTAATGTTAATTTGCTATAAACAAAAACCACCCATAAAACAAAAACATAGCTTACTAATCTGTTAATAATGTCTAACTAATTTGTTAATCATATCTTAGTAATTTGCTAAATACATCAAACAAAATAAAATCAAAATCAATGAATAGATCGATTAAACAAAAATCAATACTCATAAAAAATGATAATCATATCTTACTAATCTGCTATAAACAAATGTAAATTTGCTATATAATAAATGTTAATTTGCTATAAACAAAAAACACCCAAAAAATCGTGTTATCTTACTAATCTGTTAAAAATATCTAACTAATTTGCTAATTATACCTTTATAATTTGCTAAATACATCAAACCATATCAAATAAAACATATAAATAGAACGATTAAGCAAAAACCAACACGCATAACTTTTTCTAATCACATCTAAATCATTTGCTATAAGCCAATGTATATTTGCGAAATACTAAATATTAATTTGCTATAAATAAAAACAACCATAAAACAAAAACATATCTTACTAATCTGCTGTTAACATCCAATTAATTTGCTAATTATTTCTTTATAATTTGCTAAATACATGAAACCAGATAAATCAAAACCAATAAATAGATCGAATAATCAAACACCAAAACTCATAAAAAATGATAATCATATCTTACTAATTTGCTATAAACGAATGTAAATTTGCTATATACTTAATATTAATTTGCTATAGACAAAAACCACCCATAAAATAAAAAATATAAATAAAAACATATAAATAGAAAAGGATATATAAATAAAAACATATAATTTGTATTACATGATTGATTTTTCGAACCCTCACAATTTTTACTTTGTTGTTGTCATCTTCTTCGCACTAGCCATTGCAATTTCCGGCGATTTCAAGAAACCATAAGGTAAAATCAAAGTTCTGATTTTCAAGTTCTCTCTTCATTGATTCTTGAATTGAAAGATAACATAGATAATTTTGTCTCCACTAGAAAAATGATAATAATTTCCGAAAGCCTATCAAATCTGGTTCAAAAAACACGTGTGATTGACAAAATACCTGGAAATCTTCTCGATAAGCCTCTACCCGCCATCTCCTTCTGTAGTACACCTCTACTATTTTCCGGGTATCAAGAAGCCATCGAGAAACTCGACCAGATATCTGTGAAATCTATGGAAATAGATGTCTCTTTTTTTTTCCTCCGCTTTCAGAAATAGGATGGCGGTTTTGTGGCTATTAAACCCTATTGTTTCCTAGATATCAAAGATCGGAAATATAATATGAGGGATTTATTTCTGACGCTATTAACCTTGTGTCAGTCAAATTCAATTTAATACACGGTCAATTTGCAATTTGGCCCCTAAAAATTGAATTAAATCTTGACCATTAAAAAATCATAAATCTATGGATCTAATTTGTTCCTAGTTCCTACACAAGGGGGTGGTTCTCATTTTAACCCACCCTTATATATATATATATATATGAATGTGGTACATTTCATTAGTTATATAGATATTTCGTGAATGAATCATTAATTGAAATTTCCCACAAACTGGAGAAAATAATTAAAAAAAAGGGCAATAGTTATAATGACCTTATGAGGAGTTGATGCACCAGCTGTTAAGCCAATGGTGATTGGACCCTTGTGCAGCCAGCCCTCTTTCTCCACCAACTCGCCGTGCTGCACATATATATGTTGAATTCGCAGCAAATGAAGAAGCATGCAAGATGCTGAAATGAAGAAGAGAAGCATGCATGCAGAGATAGAATAATGAGAGCTTGAATGATACAAGTTGCCACATAGAAGGATGCTGATAAACAGATTACTTGGACCACAGCAGCTTCAATAATAGCCGTAGATGTAGGCTTCACTCGGATTGTAACTAATAGCCGTAGATCCTTTGTAGCTTAGATCCCAAGCATCTTAGTTAGTATAAATAGAGAGAAACACAACTGTAGAAATTGATCTTCATTGGATAATATCAAGTGTTTTGTTACATTGATCGATTCTCTCTCTTTTCTATATGAAATCTGGATTACCATTTCTTCATGGTATCTAGAGCAAGGTTGTGAGGATATCACATCTATTCTTTCGATCAAATCAGATTTTCACAAATTGAAGTTGATTTTGATCAAATCTACTGGTCATAATGACAAAGAAAAATCAAACATTCTCGTGGAGAGCTGCGCGCGACCAAGAGTTAGGTTTTACAGTGAACGGAGGTTCCAACACTGCACCGGAATCGAGTAATGCGCGAGAAATGAGGAGAAATCTAGCCACTGAAGATGATAATTTGATCACACCGCAAAATGTGCGAATCCATGGTGGCAGGAATGATTCTACTTCAGTTGGATATAATCAGCCTGAGGTGAGTAATAATACTCAATTACTTGCTAATGATGTGCTCTATATAAATCCTAATGAGCATTCAGAGATGGCTTTAACTGCTGATATATTTGATGGTAAAAGTTTCCATAACTGGTGTAGAGGTATCAAAAGGGGTTTAGTCTCTAGGAATAAACTCAGTATGATTGATGGAAGTATACCAAAGCCTGCAATTGGTTCACTAGACTACATGCAGTGGGTTCGAGTAGATTACTTAATTTTCAGCTGGATAAGTAATTCTATGACCAAGGACATCTCAAGGGGATTCCAGAATTTAGAAACTTCAAAGGAACTTTGGGATGAACTCCATAGGCGATTTGGGAAGAAAAATGGGCTAAGAATATATAAACTAAGAAGAGAGATTGCTACTTATTCACAGTAAGGGCAATCAGTCATGGTATACTTTAATAACCTTACTGGCCTATGGGATGATTTGTCTCTACTTAAAACTGCTAGACAATGCACTTGTGAAGCCTTGACTGACATACAGAATGAACTCGAAGAAGAAAGAATGATGCAATTCTTAACAGTGTTGAATGAGTGCTATGAGGGCATAAGACAACAAATTTTGATCATAACCCCTCTGTCTAATGTCAGTCAAGCCTATGGTATGATGTTACAGGTAGAAGAGCAAATGCAAGTTTCTACTTTGTTCTCAGATAGTGCTGAACAAAGTGCTCTTTACACTCAACCTAAGAGCTATTCTAAGGATCAGTTCAGAAAGAGGCTTAGTAAGGAAGAAAAGAGCAGGTTGAAGTGTGAGCATTGTGGTGGCAATGGTAACTTAAAGAAGGATTTCTTTGATCTTATAGGGGTACCAGACTGGTACAGGAAATTTAAATCTGAAAAAGGAAAAGCCAAATCACATTTTGTGCAGGATCAGGGTGATGAAAGTACAGGGACTGCAGAAACTCCTAAAGGGAATTATAAGGCAGACTTAGCCTTGAATGGATTGGGGGAAGTTGGAAAGCTTATACAGTCAGAGATAGCCAAACACATGCAATCCTTCTTGAAGAAGGGAGGAGGCAGAGGTGATGGAGAGATTGGGACAGCTAACATGGCAGAAGTTGATTTAGAAGGATCACAGTTGGGATTCACTGGACATTATGCTTTTGGCATGAGTACTGCTATCAGGAAGGATGAGTGGATAGTAGACTATGGGGCCAGTAATCATATGTGCTCTCATATGGACTTGTTATATGATGTAAAAAGGCTACCACAACCTCTTCAAATATTTTTACCAGATAGAAGCACCATTTGGGCACATTTGACAGGAAAAGCCAGGCTTAATGAACACATTGTACTACATAATGTCTTGTATGCACCAGAATTCACACACACAACTTGTTGTCTGTGGATCAGCTGGCTAGAGAAATTGATGGGAATATGCAATTCCTACCTTCTTGTTGTATGGTTGCACAAGAATACATCCAAAGTATCGAGAATCTGCAAGTTAAAATGATCACTTTATGTTTTCCCAAATGCCCCTCAGAAAAAAATCTTGGCTTGTGGAGCTCATAAATCACCTACAATCATGGATCTGCACAAGCTTCTTGGTCATCCTTCTGCAATTATAATGCAGCACTTGCCTACCAACCTGAAGAGAGCCAAATCAGATGACTCACAATCTTTGGAGGGTTGTCAGATTTGCTATGAGTCAAAGCAACAAAGAAGACCTTTTCCTTTGCTGCACAAGAAAACAAGTACATTGTTTGCTTTGGTTCACCTTGATGTCTGGGGCCCTTGCAGAGAGCCCACCATCTCCAACACACCTTATTTTTTGACAGTGGTGGAGGAATACTCCAGGAGTACTTGGACTTTCTTACTACACCAGAAATCTCAAGTTTGGAATGTGGTAAAGAATTTTATTTTTATGGTGAAAACACAGCTTAATGTTTGTATAAAAGCTATTAGATCTGATAATGGGAGTGAATTCATCAATTCTCAGATGAATCAACTATTGGCAGATCATGGTATTCTTCACCAGAGGAGCTATGCTTATTCTCCTCAACAAAATGGAATTGTGGAGAGGAAGCACAGGCATTTGTTACAGGTAGCTAGAGCTTTGATATTTCAAAGCCAATTACCTGTTGAATTCTAGAGCTATTCTATACTGCATGCAACTTGGATAATCAATAGACTGCCTTCTGATGTTCTGGATAGGAAAACACCATTTGAGGTTTTGGTTCAAAGAAAACCAGACTATTTTGTTCTGTAACCTTTTGGTTGTCTGGCTTATAAAGCTAATATTACTCCTCACAGGTCCAAGTTTGATGTTAGGAGTGTTCAGTGTGTTTTTCTGGGCATAGCTCCTCATAACAAAGGCTTCTTACTTTATGATTTGACTTCTAAGAAAGTTTGTATTAACAAGGATGTTGAATTCTGCTCCACTGTATTTCCTATGCAGACTACTGCTCCATTGGTTTTGCCCTTTCATTCTTTTGATGAAGTTACTGATTCTCTGGTTCCTTCTCTAGATGATTCTGATGTTACAAGGAATATTATTAAGCAGGTTGTTTCTGAAAATTATAATGAAGAACAACAAGCTGGGCAGGAGTCTGAGTTCATCTCTGTTTCAAGGAACACTGCAGAAAGTAAGGACAAGCAAGTGATGGAGATTTTCTACTTAGAGTTTTAAAACCCGAATTAAACTTCCAAGTTTACAAGTGAATTGTAATACAAGGTAAAACGAGATCGAATCCACAGGAAATTAAGGTAATTCAAGGTATGCAAGCATCACATTCATGTCATTTTACAAGTCAAGCATCACAAAATCATGGGTTGAATTTGGTTTTTACTCTAGGCGTAGAATTTAGCAAATTGTTGACGTAAACTAAAATAGACTCAAAATAATAAAAAAAAATGCAATAAAGAGGGGAAACAAATGAAAGAGAGATCCTAGGGTAATATTCATCAACACAAACAATGGATTTCAAGATTAGAACGCAAATTAATTCCACTCAAGATTAATTCCAAAAATAATCATAAACTCTCTCGAGCTTCTAAGATTTAATTGAACAAAAAGGAATTCTCCTATCTCTAGGACTAAACTCCAATTTCCTCAAATTAAGCACAATTAATCAACCAAAAATCCAACTAGGCATAAATTCTCATTTAATACCTAATAGGGCTCATGAATCAATTTCTAATGCTAAAAAGTTTTTCTCAAAACATAATCAACATAAAATCTAACTTAAGGAGGCCACCCCTAGTTAAATACAATCACACCAAAAATCCATGAGAAATACAAAGAGAGGAGATTAACATGCTTTTTCATCCATCCATCCAATCATTCAATATCAAATCATATCACCCTAGGATTACAAAATTTAGCTAGACATGCTTAAAAATGAAGAAAAACAAAAATAAATAAAGAAGAAAGAGATCAAGAACATGGATTAGAGTAAACCCGAAAAAGGAAAAATTTAATCTTCAAACTCCAACTTTTGCCTTCAAAATTCTTCACAACCTTCAATCTTGCAACATAAAATTCTCTCTCAAGTTTCTCTTCTACATTTTGGGGGCTAGGGATTGAGTGTTGCCCTAAAATTGAACTAAGGTGGGTTTATATACTCCCATAATTTCGCCTATTAAAAGAAAATGAAAAAGAAAATAAAAGTGCAAAAAACGCGTCGGAACAGGGGGATGCGACACGGGCTTGGTCACACCCCGGTCGGGCCGCACCGGATGGCGCGACTGAGGTGGTCACGCCGGATCACCCTGTATCCGCGTCGCGCCGTTGGCCATGTTTTCGGCCATCTGATTGGAAGCTCGGTCGTGCCGGTCTTGTGCCCACATCACGCCTGGCCCAGCGCGACCGAACTGGTCGCGCCTCCTCGACCTAAGTCGGGTCGTACCGGGTTGTGTGCTTTCAAGGCCTCCGCATTGATGCGCACTTGCGACTCTTCTGTACCCGGGTCGCGCCGTCTTCGTACCTTTGAGTCCCGACCCGATCGATTTTACCTTGAAAGTGCACAACAGTGTTTCAAAACACTTATTACATAATAAAATGAAAACACTGCACCAAGGCAACAAAATAAGAGAGAAAAATACTTAAAACACGCGGTATATGCTCGGAAATACGGGTGAAAATCCCGTTTGTCAACTCCCCCAAACTTAAACAATTGTTTGTCTCCATACAAGAGAAAGAAATACAAGGATTTGAAAGATACAAACATAGAGGATTTTCAGCCTTATTGCCTCAGAAGAAAAACCTAAAACTCATGCAAGGAAAATGAGATCAAAGCCCATAAAGATCAAATAATGAAACTTCAGCTCCCCTCTTTTGGTTGAAGAATCAAGCACACAATTAAACCTCACGGGTTCAAAAAGGCATATTTTCACTCAACATCAAGCAACACCAACATGCAATCATAAGCTTGCAAAATAACTCAATATCATCACAATATGTGCTAGAAACAAGAATCACATAGGTCTTTCGGGTTGAAGCGTTCGGCTCTTTGGACGGGTAGGAAAATATGGGGAATAGTGGCTCCAATTCAAACCCATGTCTAATGCAAATATAATCAAAGCAATCTACAAAGTTTTCTTCTACCCTCCACAAATTCTCTTGGGGACAATGTAGAAATAAAATGGATAACCCTTAGCCTACTTTTGGTACACTTCTTCTATGAAGGTATCTTTACTTTCTACACAAGTTCTAGAGTGATCATTTGTTCTTCTCATCAATCATGTTTTTCTCTTTTTTTTTTCTTTCTTTTTTTTTTCTTTTAATCTTCACTCTATTATTTCTTTTTCTAGTTCTAGGAGAATGACTCACTTTGAATTTATCAAGGCTAGAATCATATTTATCATTCTCGAAACATTTCACATTTTATGCTCCCCAAGTAGTTGTCATTCCAAGCCTACTATTTTCATCAATCCCACTACCCTTGGCTTTTCAATGAAATATTGATCATCATAGCTCAAAAGAGGCAGACAAAGGATGCGTTTAATAACGAAAGAAAATTCTAGGCTCAAAAGTTTCCACAAGAATGGCCTTAGGTCATCTTCATGTTTCTTTGAGCACATACATAATTATATGAGTTTATAAAGCAAGTTCTAGAGATGCTAGCATTGTTGAAGACGGCTCTCAAGCAATGAAAAGTAATATGGCTCAAATCTCACGTGATATGCAGGACATGCCAAAATTTCATAATTTAATCTATATGCTAATCACCAATCACTCATTTTCATCTATGATTTTTCAAAAATTTTGCACAAATTTTCATCATCATAGGCATGTTTACACAAATCCCTAGTTATGTTCAATCTCATCCTACTTTTCTCTACTCATGCCAAGAGGATAAATAGATAATCAAGGATAGGAAAATATCAAAACAAGGTTCTCACCCAAATCCGAGCATAACTTATTACATACCCCAAATAAAATCCTAAGGATCAAATACATCCATACAAATCAACGGGGGAGAGGGGGGGTATCGAATATTCCTAAATAAACATGCCAAATTATCCAAATAACATAACCAAATAACATAAAAATAAATTGTTCAAATTGTTCATGAAAAACTAGGAGAAACTGGAGGCTTGAGCTCAACGGGTCACTACTGGCATATCTCCTCCCCCAAACTTGGACCATGCCAAAGGTAGGCCAAGTTTGGGTGGAAGATAAGTGGGACCGTAAGAGAGGAAAACTTAGTTCTTGGAGCGATCTTGGTCATGAGGCGGCTGCTGCAGCTGGTATGTAGGATAGGGCGGATACGGATATGGATATGGAGGATACTGCGGGAACTGCTGAGGGGGCCGCTGTGAAGAGGAGCTATGTCCAGTCCACTGCCTCATATAACCTGCAAAATCATTGGAACCGGATTGGAAAGTATTAAAGTTCTCTTGCAGGCCTTGAATCTCGGCACTGATCCCAGTGAAGCGGGAATCGACGTGCGACTGGAGGTTGGAGAACCTCAAGTCCAGCTCCTCATGCATGCTCGTGAAATGGGTCCTAATATCCTCCTGAAGATTCGTGAACCTCGAATCGAAGTTCTCCTGAAGCCCTGTGAAGCGCATGTCCATCTTGTGCGCATATCTCCAAATCTAGAGGTCATATCTACCCGCATATTCCCCAAGTTTTCCGTCATCTCTGTCATCATCCCCTCCATGTTGCTGAATCTCTCCTCTTGCACATTCTTCCTCGATCTCCTTGCTACCCTGGGTGCCTCAGATGTAGACGCTTCCCCTTGAGTGGGCCTTCATGGACCGGCATCAATCACGGTCATCAGGGCACGATGCTCTAGTGTGCTCATCATCCAGTTCCTCTGATCCTCAAAAGTAGTAATTGAGGTGAAGTGGGGATTAGGTAGAGGGAACTGAACCCAGTTCTTCATGAGGAACTGGAATGGAAGGGGAGCAGCAGAGCCTATCATCCGGGCATTGCGGAGGTGCTGTAGGTTGATCCTTCGGGACCCGGGCACAACAACATAATTTGTGAGGTCCACATCCAAAGCTCGAGCAATTAGGGTGATCAAGCCCCCAATGCAAATCTTTCCACTGCCCGATGCAGCTTGCCTTTTGCACTGATCGAGCAAATGAGCCGCGAAGTCTACATTGATCGCCTTCAACATGCACCAAAGCATGTGGATCTCCTGAGTGCAGAATCCACTATTCTCATTGCGTACAAGGACTGTGGAGGATAGGACTCGCTGAATGTACCGAAAGACGGGATTCTGAATGTAGGAGGCCTTGGCCTTGCTGGAGTCATATCGTGCCATTCTGGGGTCAGGATCTATGGTACGCCTCATAAAGTCTTCAAGGAGAAAAGTGGGGTACGGGTGGAAAATGCCATCTCGTGGGGTGCCAAAGATGCGGTTCATCTCATCCACAGTGAACCGCCAGTTTTGGTTTCCCAGTCGAAACTTGCACCAAATGGGGCCCCGCCTGTCTGTAGACTTGACCTTGAGTGTGGCCAAGAATTCTTCTACTAGCACTGGGTAGGTGACCCATCCTCCTTCTAACATATTTGCCCACCCTACTCACCCGAACAACCTCTAAACATCATCGTTGATTCCCAACTGTCGGGTAGCCACCGCATCTGCAAACCTGGTTGCCTTAATCTCAAAATGTTTAGATATTTTCAACCATTTCACTCTATGCTCATGCTTCAACAAACGGACTCCCACTTCACTTGGATGGTCCCCAGTCCAATTCAAGGGGTGAAACGAGGCCTCATCCTCCTCAATTTCATCTTGATCAATGTCATCTTCATCTTCTTCTTCGCCATCCTCATCGTCCCCGGCCTCTTCTTCGTTATGGTCCTTATTTTCTTCTACCTCTTCTTCGGACTCCTCTTGGTAGTCCTGAGCTTCCTCTTCACTACTCTTGGACTCCACTTGTCTTCTACGATGCGTCTCCCTACCCCATCGTGCCATACCTAGAACATACAAGACATAATTCTATCAAAAACACATTTTAAGGTACATAACACATAACGGGTGTAGGCACCACTCAAGATCTTGAGGAGCCGACATTTAAGCAAAAACTACTACATAAAAAATCCCTAACCCTTAAAACATATTACAATTAACAAGCAAACATCACTACAATTCCACCTAATTTCATCAACCACTTTCTCATCAAAAAACTTAGCATGAGAGACAATATGCTCAATCAACAATACGGGCTATGAATTTGCACAAATAAAGCTCAACGAAATCATATAATACCATAGATTTCTACAACCCCAATTCATGCTTCTCATTTGGGTTTCCAACAACCAAACACAACAATGTGACCTAATTGGAGCTTAGCTATCATGGATATATGCATATGGTTATAAAAGACATGGCATTTTCCCAAAATTATCAAAACCCTAATGCACAAAATTTACAATTTAGCACCATATAGCTATAATTCCACAAAATTCACCATGCCTAGGGTCTATGGATGAGACAAACTTCAATTTTTCCAACAAAAGCATAATGAAAAGCAAAGGTCAAATTTTCCCCAAATTGCATAGAACCCTAGGTTTTGGGAATTCTAAAATGTGACCATAAATACCCAAATTTAACACAAAATCGGCTAGAGTTCATGGGTAGGAACATCATTCATCCAATAACAACCATTTTCAAGAATAGAACATGATTTTCACAAAAAAAATATTGAAAATACAGAATTTGAACCATAGAAAATGGAAAAGGAGAGATTAGAAACTTCATACCTTGGACTGGGGTGTCCTTATGTGTGGAAGAGTGGCAAATTGTGGAAAAATAAAGTGTGCTCGTGTGTGGGTGTGAGAGGGTGAGAGAAATTTAGAAGAAGAAATGAAGAAAAATGAAGAGGGGTGAGGGTTTTAAAAACCCGTAAATCGGCGCGACTAGGGGGCGCGACCGTGTTGGCTGGTCGGGCCACGCTATTTGGCACGAGTCAGTTGGTCACGCCAGTCCGTACTCGATTGGGCTGCGCCATTTAGCGTGATTGAGCTGCTTGCGTTGGTCCGTCTCTGAGTCGGGTCGCGCCTGGCAACGTGGTTTTGTACCCTCTGCGTACAAGCTCACTCGCGCCGACTCTGGCACCGGGTCGCGCCACACTGTGCTCGGGACTCCATACTTGGTGAAATTTTTAGCCCTATCCCCTGCACTTTTGCACTACACTAAACAAACTATTAGAAACCACAAAACAACAAGTCCAAAAATGACAAGAAACACAAAACTACCAATAATTAGAAAACTTAA
Source organism: Perilla frutescens (assembly GCA_026008535.1). Taxonomy (NCBI): domain Eukaryota; kingdom Viridiplantae; phylum Streptophyta; class Magnoliopsida; order Lamiales; family Lamiaceae; genus Perilla; species Perilla frutescens. The sequence goes on along the minus strand of BRKX01000002.1, from coordinate 37,224,501 downwards.
AAATGGAATAAAAGCAACAAAATAAAAATTAGGTTGCCTCCCAATAAGCGCTAAGTTTAACGTTGTTAGCTCGACGCCGTTACCAAAACATTAAGCATCTTGTAGGTAGCACGTGGTAGGCTCAAGCTTGTCATCAGGTTTGTAGAAACTTCTTGACCCGATGCCCATTTACTACAAAAAGACATCCATCCCTTCCCTTAAGCTCGATGGAACCTCCATCAAAAATCATTTCTATCGTGAATGGGCCACTCCATTTTATCTTCAACTTCCCGGGGAAGAGCTTAAGTCTTAAATTAAAGAGAAGCACTTCGTCCCCTGGGGTTAACTCTTTGTTCCTTATGAGCTTGTCATGGTAACACTTTGCCCGGAGCTTGTAGATAGAGGAGTTTTCGAAAGCTTCCAATCTCAACTCATCAAACTCATTCAATTGAAAGATCATTTCTCCCCTTGATGCCATAGGGTCAAAGTTGAGCTTCTTTGTCGCCCAAAAGGCCTTATGCGAAAGTTCCACCGGGAGATGGCAAGATTTTACAAAGACAAGTTGGTATGGCGACATCCCTAAGGGCATTTTGTATGCGGTCCTATAGGCCCAAAGTGCCTCATCCAATAATGTGGCCCAATCCTTGCCATTGGTCTTGACCACTTTTTGAAGGATTTGTTTGACTTCTCTATTTACTAACTCTGCCTGACCATTGGCTTGGGGGTGATATGGTGTGGTGATTTTGTGCTTCACCCCATGCCTAGCAAGTAGCATCGATATCCATCTATTACAGAAATGGGAGCCGCCATCACTAATGAGAGCTCTTGGAGCACCAAAACGTGTGAGTATATTCCTCTTCAAAAATTTGAGCACCACTTTAGAGTCATTCGTCTTTGTAGGAACCGCCTCAATCCATTGAGATACATAGTCAACGGCTAAAAGTATATACATGTTCCCTTCAGAAGCTACAAATGGACCCATAAAGTCTATACCCCATACGTCAAAGAGTTCCACCTCAATTGTGTTCCTCATAGGCATCTCATCTCGTTTAGAAATAGAACCCATCTTCTGACATTGTCCACAACTCTTTACAAACCCTCATGCGTCCTTAAACAATGTAGGCCAATAAAATCCACTTTGAAGAACCTTTCTGGCGGTCTGATTGGTGCCAAAATGGCCACCACTTGGCCTGGTGTGACATGCATCAAGGATCTCCCTCCATTGGTCTTCGAGTATACATCTTCTTAAAATCAAATCGGCATAGCGCCTGAAGAGGTATGGTTCATCCTAAATGAAAAATTTTACATCATGAAAGAATTTTTTTCTTTTATAACTCTCTAACTCCACGGGCTTGACCCCTGCTACCAAGTACTCCACAAAGTCTGCAAACCAAGGTGTGGTAGCTCTTATGGCTAGTATTCTCTCATCCGGGAAATCATCATTTATAGGCCTCTTGTCTTCTAATTCATCCGCGGTATGTTCAATACGCGAGAAGTGGTCCGCTACCACATTCTCACAACCTCTCCGGTCCTTGATTTCTACGTCAAACTCTTGCAATAACAAAATCCATCGTATTAATCTAGGTTTGGTATCCTTCTTGGCAAAGAGATGCCTCAACGCGGCGTGATCCGTGTGGACAATTGTTCGGGCCCTAATAAGACAGGGCCGGAACTTGTCAAAAGCGTATACGACCGCCAACAACTCCCTTTCCGTGGGTGTGTAGTTAATTTGTGCCGGGTCTAAAGTCTTACTTCCATAGTAGATCATCCGCAACAACTTCTCTCTCCTTTGCCATAATGCGGCCCCTACGGCTACCTCGCTTGCATCACACATGAGCTCAAAGGGTTCACTCCAATCTGGGGTAATAAGCATCGGGGCCGTCATTAAGGCCTTCTTCAGCGTCTCAACCGCCTGCACACATTCGCCATCAAAAATAAAGTCATTAGATTTTTCAAGCAGTTTACACAAAGGTTTAGAGATTTTTGAAAAATCCTTAATGAAACGTCGATAGAACCCGACATGGCCAAGGAAACTTCGGACACCCTTTTCATATGTGGGGGGTGGAAACTTCTCAATGGCTAGTATCTTGGCTCAATCCATCTCCAAACCCGCAGTGGACACTTTGTGGCCAAGGACTATTCCGTCTCTCACCATAAAATGGCAATTTTCCCAGTTTAAGATGAGGTTAGTCTCCTCACAACGCTGCAAAACTCGGGTTAAGTTGTCCAAGAAATTATCAAAAGAGTTTCCAAAAATCGAGAAATCATCCATAAAGACCTCTATAACATTTTCAATCAAATCATGAAAGATTGCCATCATGCATCTTTGGAATGTAGCAGGCGCATTACAAAGACCGAAAGACATCATGCGAAAAGCAAAAATTCCATAGGGACAAGTAAATGCTGCCTTATGTTGGTCTTCAGGGGCTATTAAAATTTGATTGTAACTAGAGTAGCCGTCTAGGAAATAATAGAACTCATACCCAGCTAATCTATCAAGCATTTGATCAATAAATGGCAAAGAAAAATGGTCCTTCCTAGTGGCAGCATTTAAAGCACGGTAATCTATGCAAACCCTCCAACCAGTGACAACTCTAGTGGCAATGAATTCACTTCCCTCACTTTGGACAACTGTCATACCTCCCTTTTTGGCTACAACCTGAGTGGGGCTTACCCACTCACTATCAGATATAGCATAGATAATACCTGTATCAAGCCATTTTAGAACTTCTTTTCTAACGACTTCTTGTATAATAGGATTCAGCCTACATTGTGGTTGTACACGAGGTTTATACGCATCCTCTAGCAAGATCCTATGCATGCATACAGACGGGCTAATCTCTTTTAAGTCAGCAATAGACCAACCTAGAGTGGACATATACTTCCTCAAAACTCTTAGTAATTTGTCAAGTTCACATGCTGACAAATAAGCCGACACAATCACGGGGTAAGTTTCATTGTCACCCAAGAAGGCATACCTCAAGTGCCCCGGAAGGGGCTTCAACTCCTCATTTTGCTCCTTCTTCTCTCCTCCTTCCTTCTTAATTGCTTCTTCCTTTTCATCGCTCAAAGGCAAGAATCAGTTTTCTTTCCTTGGAATTTTCTGTGAAGAGTCAAGAGCGCAAACGCAATCCAAAATATCGAGGTTATTATCAAATAATTCAAATGAAAAAGAGGATTAAAGACATGCAAACAAGATTTTTTCCAAAGCATCTTGGGATGTATAGTGCTCCATCATTATCTCTTCGACACATGCATCCACTAGCCTCATCTCCTTGCATTCCTCCACCCGCATGGAATCATCATCATCTACGTGGAATTTCATCGCATTGTAAATGGAGAATGTGCTACTCTCATCATTTAGTCGAAGTGTGAGCTCTCCTTTGGATACATCTATGAGGGCCTTCCCCATTGCTAAAAATGGCCTTCCCAAAATGAGGGGCATGTTTTTGTCCTCTTCCATGTCTAAGATAATAAAATCCACGGAGAATATAAAGTCGTTCACCTTGACAAGAACGTCTTCCACGACTCCTTTTAAGTAGGTTAGCGACCTATCCGCCATTTGCAAACAAATTGTAGTAGGTTTTATCTCTCCAACATTTAGCCTCAAAAAGAATGACAACGGCATGAGATTTATACTAGCACCCAAATCACAAAGGGTCTTCCTCTCTTGGCTATCTCAAATAGTCACAGTGATATTAAAGCTTTCGAGGTCCTTCATTTTGGTGGGTAATTTTTGTTGAATCAATGTACTACAATTTTCTGTTAAATTCACGGTCTCATAATTGTCCAACCTCCTTTTCCTCGTGATAACCTCCTTAAAAAACTTAGCATATATAGGCATTTGTTGTAGGGCCTCCACAAGGGGTATGTTTATTTGCACTCTTCTGAAGATGTCCAAGAATTTGGAAAGTTGTTTCTCATGCTTAATTTTCCGGAGTCTTTGAGGGTAAGGCACATTTAACCTTTGCTTGACTTCTCTTTGTTTTTTAGAAACCCCTTTGTCTCTCCTTGGAGCATCTTCCTTTTCACCTTCATTATCCCCGTTTTCTTTTTTTCTTGGCTCATCCTTACCCAAAGTCTCTTTCTCTTGATCCGGCCTTTCGGGCTCTTTATAAGATGTTCCACTTCGAATAGTTATGGCCTTGTAATTTTCCTTGGGAATTGACCCGGATGGTGTTGACCTCCTAAAGCCAAGGCAAGTTTCCCCATGTTAGGAAAAACTATCAAGGAACCCCTAGAATCAGGTTTTGATGAGATGTCAAAATTAGTTATGAAAAACTGACTAAAGTTCAAGTTGTAGATCGGAGCTGACCAGTACAGGGCATCAAAAAGGAACTCAAGTAGAGCCAAAGTCAACCAATCTGAAGAATGGTCTACAAGCTGAAGGATACGTCATCCAGTCAAACTCAACTCAGGTAAGGAGTCATACCAGTCAAAACAAGCTGATAACCAAGTCAGCTAAGCTGAGGGAGAAAAGAGTTGACTAGAGACTGAAGAAACTGATAAAACATCAGTTTAAGCTAGAGACTGGAAGTATCCAACTGATGGTCAGACTGCAGTAGACAAGACAGATCAGCTGAAAGTAATAACTGTAGTCAGTCAGCTTATGATTAGTCAAAACTGACAAGAAAGCTCAAAGAGAAATCAGTCAAGCTGACAAACTAGCCAAGAACTTGAGATCAGTCGAACTGGAGAAATATAAGCTCAGAACTGCCAACTGGAGCAATGGCCAAACTCAGCTGACAAGCTCAGAACTGCAAACTGGAGCAATAGTCAGACTCAGCTGACAAGCCCAGAACTACCAACTGGAGCAATGGCCAAACTCAGCTGACAAGCTCAGAACTGCAAACTGGAGCAATAGCCAGACTCAGCTGACAAGCCCAAAACTGCCAACTGAAGCGGTAACCAGACCCAGCTAATAAGCTCAGAGCTGCCAACTGGAGCAATAGTCAGACTCAGCTGACAAGCTCGGAACTGCCAGCTAGAGAGATAATCAAACTGAGCTGACAAATCCAGAACTACTAACTGGAAATCAAAGATACCAAGAAAGCTGAAGCCAGAGAACCCTGGAGTTTGTGGCTCAAAACCGATGAATCTTGATAAATGCTTTACCAAAGATCCTGGAAATTAATGAAGATCGATTGGCAGAGTAACGGCTACTTCAGCCAAATGCTCCAAGCGAACATTAAAGACCACCTACCATTGATGAGCCAATAGAGCCACCGATCAATGGACAATGGAACTCAACGGTCATAAAATCACTCCTCTATAGAAGACGAGTGAATCAGAGTTTAAAATACTCTTCGTATACTCTCTGTCAGACAACGAAGCAAAACTCTTTGCCAACTTCATCTATTATACGCCTTCACAAGCAAGAGCTTTTCTTTCTCCCTCCCACTCAAGCTCAAGTGCAACATTTGATAGAAACTGCGAGAGTCCAACTGAGAAGAAGAATTCACAGAATTAAGATATTCAGCCAGCTATTGACGATCCAGCCAGGGCAGCCTTCTCAGTTCCAGCTATTCAACGATCAACTACTCATCTCAGTTAAAGGAGCACATCAGTTGATACCCCTTGTTCAAGACTCACCTCTTGAAGATCGAAAGAGATCTAAAATCTTGTAAAGACGACAATAGCACCTACCTTCCTAGCGAGCAGTTAGGGACTTCAAGTGTGAGCCATCGACCCGCTGAGGTAGCGAGCAGTTACCAGGTTCAGCCAACTGTCCTTCATTGTATAATTTGTAAAAAAACTCAAATTATATAGTGAAGTTGCCCTCTGCGGAAGGAAGAGAGGACGTAGAAGTTTGAGACTTCGAACCTCTATAAATCACTTGTGTGCTGTTCTATATTGATTATTGCATATCTTTGAAACTGAACCTGGGATCTGCTGATCTAGAGGCTGAAAAACCAAAAACTCAAGCAAGAGATCCTTGAAAAAGAAAAGGTAAATCTGAAGTTCAAAAAGGGATCTCAAACTCTAGATGAGATATTGAGTCATCAAAGAACTGGAACTGGCAGCTCAGGGCTAGGATATAGCCAGTTGACTGCCCTAGAAAAGGGAAAAGCAATTGCTCAACCCAGTTATAAGGGGATCTTAAAAGGGTTCACTAGATCTCATGGTCAGCCAGCTGAGCCAAATAAAGGAAAAGGAATATTGAAAAATCCCCAGACGCAGCCTAGACAATTTGGTCAGTTCTACCAACCTAAAACACCAGGTCAGCTGAAGTCCAATTCCTAGCCAAGACCATCAGTTCACTCAAGTCAATCCACTCGTTCAAAGTCCCCAGTTCAACAAAGGCCACCAGCTCAATATAGAATGCCGACAAGACAACCTGATAAATCAGTTCACTTTAAGAAAGACCAGTTTAGATCTCAAGCCTACCCTGCCAAGCAGTTCAACCAAGGTACTTCTAGGAGAGATCAAAGAAACTCATTTCAACCTTATCATCATTATAATGAGTATCTGGATTCAAGAAATGAACTAAGAACTGATCCTAAAGGGTTTAATCCAGTTTATTGGAAACACACAAGGCATTGGCCTGATAGAAGAACTCAAAAATCTCGGGATAACTGCGTATTAGTTGAATTGTTTTATCCCACTAACTTGCAACGCAGGTATCATTCAATCGACTCAAGAAGAGTTGAAAGAGAGTCGAAACTGATGAAACGATCCAAATTAGTTGACTCTCTGAGTGATAAAAAGCCAAAAGTTTGGCAAGTTTGGATTCCAAAAGGCTTAATGTATCAAAAAGGACCCGATATGAAACGGGTCCCTAAATGCTAATCCTTTCCTTGCAGGACAAGAGCATCATATCTATGAAAAAAACCAAAGACATTTGGTATCTAGATAGCGGGTGCTCCAAGCACATGACCGGAGACAGAGAAGATCTCAACGGTTATGAAGAAATCAAAGGCCCACTTGTCACATTTGGAGACAATTCCAAAAGTCGAACCATTGGAGAATGGTTCGTAGTCAAGGGAAAAGTAGTAGTGAATGGAGTCTCCCGCGTGGATGGACTGAAGCACAAACTACTCAGCATCAGCCAGCTGTGCGACAGTGGCTACTCAGTTGACTTCACCAAAAACTCCTGCAACATAAGAGATAAGTCAACTGGAGTAATTCTGCTAACTGGCATCAGGAGAGGCAACATGTACATTGTTGACTAGTCAACCGGCTACTCAGAAGCTTGCTTCCTTTCAAAAGGATCAACTGAAGCAAGCTGGCTATGGCATCGACGATTGAATCACCTCAACTTCAAAACAATCAACTATCTAGCCAAGAAAGAGTTAGTTGAGGGGCTTCCCAAGGAAATATACAAGAAGACAGGTGTATGTGGACCATGTCAAAAAGGGAAGCAGGTGAAGTCATCCTTCAAGAATAAGAGTCATCCACCAGGAACAACTGATTGTCTTCAATTGCTACACATGGATTTGTTTGGTCCAGTTAGACCTCAAACTCCAAAAGGCAAAAGATTCACTCTTGTAGTAGTTGATGATTACTCAAGATATACATGGGTGAAATTCTTGAGAAGCAAAGATGAAACTTATGACAAGCTAATACATTATTTATACCCCTATATAGCGTGAATTGCATTCTATATATTATTAAACTCTACAGTTGGTAATTTTAATTAATATTCTTTTGCAGTTTTAGGTTTCCCCTATATAGCTTATTAAACTCGGATGGATGATCATTCCATATATATTTATTTGCGCGTGATACCGTTGTCTTATGCGCTCAGTGTCGGACGGCACAAAATTAATTTGCTCCCTAAAATCTCTTTTACCCAATATAATTTTGTGCCGTCCCGCTATGATCATATGATGTTCGGAATCCTGATAGTAATCCTGATGATAATTATGATCGGAAAGGATTATCTCATCAGGATTTTGGTGTTATTCTGATTTAATCATTAAATCAAATCTCTCAATTCCTGAAAACTTAAAAAAATTAAAAAATCTATTGGAACCATTTATCACAATTCCAAAACTCTCAAAATTTTAAACTTCTCAAACAAATTAGTAATTTTATATTCTTTTCAAATAATTATTTGACAATTACTCCAACAAATTAGTACATTAAGAATTTCCCGAAGTGCATAGAATATAAAAAAAAAACATTCTTTTAATTAATTACAATCATATGCAATTCAGTTTTCATCAGTTTATTCCTTTTCGTATGTGATCCAAATTTAATTAGAAAACCACCATAGTTACTATAATTGTTCTTTTTAATTTGGTTATTTTTTATAGAGGTGCACACGGATTGGGTTGGGTTCATCGGTTATGATAAAAAGTTTAAAAGTTGAAATTAATGTTACCAAAATTTATATATAGTTTAAAAAGAATTGACATTCTAGATCATTGATAACATGTTCTAAAAAATATTGATTAAAAATATATCAAATAAAATAAGATGTTAGGCATGTCGTGCATCATAGTATAGACATAATTACCAAGCAAACAAATTATATAGACACTTTCTTTAAAAAAATATATAGACAATATAATTATAATGACCAACAATCATCCATAAACTAAAACTTAAATAATGAATATTAAAGTTCTCGACAATCAATAAAAAAGTCTTAAAATTACAATTAAAGTTTAAAAGTCTCAATAAAGAAATAACTAGCTTCATGTCTTCAAAAAATTATTTGCACACATGTTTAGAAACCTATTATGTAATAATTGTAAGGAATCACAATTACAATTAAAATTAGAACTTTGTAGTTTGCCTAAGTTCGGGATTCTGATTCCATCGAGATTCCGATCCAGATTACTATTAGGATTACTCATCGGAATATATTTTGATCCCATCAGGATCACCCCATTGGGATTCTGATCCCATAGGGATCCCGATCGGATTACCATCGGGATTCTGATCTCATCAGAATTACCATCAGGATTAGCCTAACGGGATTCTGATCGAGATTACCCAATCGGGATTCTAATCGAGATTATCCTATCGGATTTCTGATTCCATATATATGAATTCTGATTCCATCGGGATTTTGGAATTCTGATCCCATCGGGATTCCGATCTGAATTACCATCGAGATTACTCCATTGAGATTGTCATCGGAATTATCATATCGGGATTACGATCAGTATCCTGATGGAAGTAATCCCGATTATATTCCCGACTGTACGTGGGGATATTATTTTTTATATTAAATGCTTATAACTTCCTTCAAAATGACAGATTGTCTGCAAAAAGTCTTCCAATATTCTTACAAAAAGCTTCTAGGTATGGAACATGTGTCCTTTTACATTGGAAAATGAAAAAGCAAGGTTATTTAAGTAAAAGTGGGTATTTATTGAATGTTTTTCTTATGTTGGATAAATGAGGTTTTTACTTTAGAGAAGTGGGTATTTTAATTTCCAACTCTAAACTATATATATCTATATATATATATATATATATATATATATATAGAACAGATCAAATGAGAACCCAACCCCCATGTAAGAACTAGGAACTCATCTCATCCATCCATTGCTTTGATTTAAATGGCTAAGATTCTGTCAATTTTTGGCTAAAGGCGGGATGGCAAACTTGTAATATTTGAGCATAATTTTCGGAAATCATATAGACAACACTTTAAAACCGTTGTCTATTCTTATAAATTTTGTTATACTAAAATGAGAGTACTATCATGCTATTATGAACATATATACATGCTAATATGAATATATACACATGCTAGTATAAATAGTTAATGTCCTACTATTAACGAACAAAACTACTGCTATTATGAGTAAAATTTATGTGTTTATAAATATTTTTTCATGTTGTTATGAATATTTTTTTATGCTATTATGTGTATACTTTCATGTTATCGTGAATATTTTGTCATGCTATTCTGAGTTTAACATCACGTTATTATGGATGAAAAAATATATTTTCGAATAAACATATGAACAATGGATCTTAAATGAAAGAGCACGAAAAGAGCTTTAATTTGATGTATAATTTGCATTAATCTAATGAAAAATGAGCAAGTTATGAATGTTTAAAGTTTAAATAAATTTTGTATAAGGATGCTGATGTCAGCTTTGACCAGGGGTAAGTTTGACTTCCTCATATTTACTATTATGCCACCACATTTTTATTTAAATCTGGACCATTGAGATTAAAGTATTGTGTGGTTGAGATTAGTTCCTAGTTCCCACATGAGGAATGGTTCTCATGTGAACCCTACCCTATATATATATATATATATATATATATATATATATATATAGAGAGAGAGAGAGAGAGAGAGATGGGATCATGTGAGAATCACACCCCCATGTGAGAACCGAGAACCAATCTCAGTCACAGACTGATCTGATTTGGACGGCCTAGATCTGTTCCAAAATTAAAAAAAAAAAAAAAAGTGGTGACATTATTGTAATATTTTAGACTTTTTAATGAAGCAAGGGTATTTTAGTAATTCACGAATTATGTTATATTTTGAATGAATCTCTTCTCGGTCTGCAATTTGTTTTCAATCACCAACATCTCTCTCTCTCTCTAGTCTATTTCACTTTAGTTTGTTGCTTGTGAATCTCTACTTGTTTCATATTTTTTTGGTGATTGATGATGATGATGATGTGTGTGTGTGTGTGCGCGCGCGCTTCGTTGCTACTGTTGATCGCTTTGATTTTGGCATTTCTGATCTGCTACGGATTGCTGTAATCTGAAATTTGCACTTACTATCGTCGATTAGGTTATACGATACGCATCAAAACATCGTCGATTTCGATCACAATCGTTTGTGCTTTTGCTTGATTCACACGCATCGATCGTGTAATGTTTTTTTCCCCAATGATTTGAGACGATGATCAGTTTTTATTTTATTTTATATTAAAGTATTTTTTTTCAACTGTAAGTAGAATTAAATTATTTTTGTGAGAAGAAAATAAAGTTGCGATGTAACATCAGACAAATTAAAAAAAGCTTTACATATACCCATAAAGATGTTGCAGAATTGGCAAAGATGCCATTTTAATTAAAAGCAATTGTCGTTTACGAACTTTTTACTGTTTAGTCATGCCACAGGCACTTTTTTCTTTCAATATTTTACAAAAGAAAGTTGTTTTGCACGGAGTATTTTGCATGATTGGTGCGTCGTTTTTCACCAAAAATAAATATCCCGACAAACCAGTCGGTAAACCCTTACTGTAGAGTACAGCGGCGAGCAGGATCGTCTCCCAAAGGACCGGTGAGAATTACTTCTTATTTCCAATCTGTATAACCAAACTTTAAACGGGGGTCTTGAGATTTTTAAATTGAATTTAATGAAGGCAAGAATAAAATTGAATTAAATAAACAAATATGCAGAGAACCGATTCTAACAGTGATTAAAGAAATATCCCGGATTCCAACTAACTCCACTCTAGGTCAGTAAACCGATCCTTGACGCAAAGATTAATTTAATCAACTCATACAAACCAGTTATAGTCGCCGAAGACACTTATTGACACGACCTAATTTCTCCATAATTTCTCGATAACCAAGAAGACACTTCACCAATTATTTCCCTAATCGACTGACAACCGTAAGAGACACTCTATAGGTTTAATGAGCCGACAACATTGAATTCTAGAGAAACCTGATTCAAATCCAACCGACTCTGACACAGGACGGTTAAAACTTGACTGTTATTTCCCTAGATCTGAAGAACCGTTTTACCACTGATTAAACTTAAACCACAATTACGGATGGACGGTTTAATTGGCTGCTAATTAATTCTGACTTACTAAATATTTGCAACTACCTAGCAACGCTAAAACAATTAACGACACGAAAATTAAGAACAACAGATACATGCATTTGATTAAATGATAAAGCTGTTAGATCTCACGATTTAGTTTACTAGAGCTTCGTTAAGTTGTCACCTGAGATGTGATCGAACTTTAGCTGGAATTCATAGTAAAACATGATCGCATAAAATCTTAAAAACCTTGAAGACGATGATTTTAGAAAAGAAAATATGAAACTGAATAAAATTGCGTCTCTGCGGTCTCGCTCATCCTTCGTACGTTCTGAATTGTTCTATTCCCAGCAAAATAGATCCTAATATATCTAATATCCATAAAAGAGTCTATCTCAACTAGGAAATAAAAATCTATATCTATCTAAACTAGGTAAATTGACCAAAAAGACTCCTTAGGACTGTAGACTTCTTTGTAGCCGCTTCCACATTAATTTCCAAATTGTAGTTCACGTCTGGGCCCACTGGAAGTCTCAAAACTCATGGATCGGCCCAGTTCTAGTTGTTGCAACCCACGATCGGCCCATTTTTAGCTCCTGCAGTATGCCCTTACTGACTGTGACTTCAAATCTCCTCACGTCAAAATGTGCAGCTTCAGTCTAGAATCTTGGCTCTTTCTTCAATGTTGTGCTAACTACCTGCATTTAAATCAAAAGACCACTTCTATCCACAAAACAAAGCAATTGGGTAATTAACATAGCAACAATAGACACAAAAGAAACCCTAAAACTTAGGAAAATATGGCCCAATCAATGATGAATGCAATATTTGCAATAACAAATGAGTATTATAAAATACATTTTGTTAACATGTACTTTAGCACTATTGTGATCTATTTTAGCGCTGTTGTAACCTAGTTTAGCACTACTGTAAATTATTTTAGCACTGCCATGTACTTTAGCACTACTGTGATCTATTTTAGCACTGTTGTAACCTATTTTAGCACTACTGTGAACTATTTTAGCACTTAGGTTGATGAAGCTAATTAAGTTGTTATTTTGAATTTTTCACTATCAGTATTTTAGCACTACTGTGAACTATTTTAGCAATGTTATAACCTAGTTTAGCACTACTGTGAATTGTTTTAGCACTGCTGAACTTGAGCAGAAATCAAATGAATTGAAGAGGAAATTGTGCAAGAGAATGAGCACACATTGATTAAGGATTTGACTGTTGTTGGTAGAGCTGAATCTCGACATGGCTACAAGAAGGAAGTTGATACATTAATGACGAGAGCATTGCACAATAGAGGGAAAATGATAGGAATATTCGATAAAAGTGAGCAAAAATGGTGTATATTTAAATTAGTTCCATTTATTTTTCCACTTGTGTTTTCTCCTGTATGGCATTAAATAGCAAACATAAAAAAAATTAATTTTTCCTATCCAAATCCTTGAAAATATATTTAAACTGCAACTTTATTACTCTTAATACTGTTACTTTTTATTTTCTTTTCATTGATTGTTGTTGATATTTTATTTTATTTAGCTATTGAAAATTCGAGTTTAGTAATGAAATCGACATGACCTACAGAATTTGGAACATATTAATTAAGTTGGATGTTATCTAACTATAATCCACTCAATGAAAATCCTTTGATAGTTGATGATTGAGCTAATTTAATTAAGTCAAGAGACTATTAAAGCTAGAGAGAGAGGGAGATAATAATTAAATTCGTGAATTATTTTAGTCCAACCTACCAATGGTATTATAATATTTTAATTTTTTCATGTGTCACATTGAGAGATTTGATAATTGCATTATGCTAATAGATGAATATAGTCTTGGGGCTCAATTTATATATAGCTATTTTTTCTTGCTACAACATTATATTAATGATTTACTACTTTTGCTAAATGACCTCGACAAAAATTAGTGCTAAAATAAGTCATGACAGTGCTAAAATAGGGAATGACAATGCTAAAACCCTAAATTGAAAAATATACGCGTGAATCACATATACAATGCTAAATTCTAAACTACAGTGCTAAAAACGGAAGATCATGAAGCATAAAAAGATGTCGATGATATTTTTTTATTGTAATGCTAAACAATTGACATGCTAAACAAGGGTCATGTTAGTGTTAAAATAAGTCATGACAGTGCTAAAATAAGTCATAACAGTGCTAAAATAGGGAATGACAATGCTAAAATCCTAAATTGAAAAATATACGCGTGAATCACATATACAATGCTAAACTCTAAACTATAGTACTAAAAACGGAAGATCATGAAGTATAAAAAGATACCGATGATATTCTTTTATTGTAATGCTAAATAATTGTCATGCTAAACAAGGGTCATGTTAGTGCTAAAATAAGTCATGACAGTGCTAAAATAGGGAATGACAATGTTAAAACCCCAAATTGAAAAATATGCGCCTGAATCACATCTACAATGCTAAAGTGCAAGCTGGTAAGCATGATGTATAGACGAGAGATGCATGTGGCCACAGAAAAACTTCAACGCAGAGCAGACATTTGTCATTCATTGAAGGCTATAGCAAAAGCTAGCTTTTTACATATGAACAAAAGCATGCTTATGAATGAAATCGCCCTCTGTCGCCGTAATATTTCTATCTAATTTCCACCTCTATTTACCATTCATAAAATGCATGAATTCTAGTAACGTAAATGCGTCCATATATAATTTCAAGGATTTTAGTTTCCTAAAATAATAGAGATAGGGATGGCATTGTCTCGACTAATTTGTATTTTTCATTTATATACCACTATGTGATGTGATAAAAAAAAAAAAAGGCATGACAGTGCTAAAAAAAGTCATGCCAGTGCTAAAAAAGGTCATGCCAGTGTTAAAATAGGAAATGACAGTGCTAAAATCCTAAATTGAAAATTAATCACGTAAATTTTGAGTATTCATATATTTTCCGATTTTACCCTTACTAAGATTCAGAGGCAGCGAAGTTGGTCGTTATTATAATTATGCCACCGCGTTTTTTTTTTAATTTTGGAACAGATCTTGTTCGTCCAAATAGGCGAGATCTATGGTTGAGATTGGTTCTCAGTTCTCACATGGGGTATGGTTTCTTCTGGAACCCAACCCTATATATATATATAAGGTTTTTTACGTATGTTAAAAGTTAATTATAGAATTGTAATTCCAACTTAATTTCAAATTTATTCTATATGTTTATTTGAATATTAATCAACGACCTACGTGCAGTAATTGCAATGCCCTAACTATGGATGAGGTTACAGATGATGAGCATGTGTTTTGTGTTAAACCAATAATTATTAGACTGGTCTTGCGTACATCAATCAGTCATTCAGTTGTATATAATGCCTATATCACATCGAAAAAATATCATTTATAATAGTGAAAAATATCAATTTAATTAATACTTAAACGTATTACTTTTATGACTAAAAAAATGTCACGTTAATTTTATTGGAAATTACTTTTTTTGATAAAAAAATCGATAATATTTTTATAATTATTATTATATTTTTTAGATTGAAAAAAAAATATTACTTTTAACACTGAAAAGTATCATAGTGATACAAAATTTATATACAACCATTGTACACAAAAATTTATCATAATTATTAGATGTTGTTGTCTTGTAGCTAGTGCAAACGCAAAAAAAGATGGTTCAAAGTTTTGAATATGGTCTTCTAGCCTGATGGCCAAGGTCCAGATTATATGTATTTTATAGAACACTCCTTTTTATACTCGAGGATTATTTCTGCTGAGTTTACCTCGAGATTGAGGTTTTAATGAGGTTTGGCTTCATAAGTAAATCGGTACGTGATTACCGAGGGCTTTAGGTTGTTACACTTTTTTCTTTTCTTCATTTTTTATATAATTTCATTTGCAGTCCCCCCAAAAAAAATGCATTACTGTTAAGCTGTTTATTAGTATAATCCAATTAAAAGACTTCACTACTAATTAAAGAACATTGTATAAGACGAAATTCTTAAAAGTCTTGGTTCCATAATGTTCTCTCTTTTTTTTTTTAGAGTTGATAAGTTCACAAATTATATACTCCCACTGTTTCTATTTAAATGTCATTTTGAATGAATGCATACAAATTCATAAGTTAATTAAATTATTTAATACACCCTTGTGTGAATACCAGGGACGAACGTAAGAATTTTAATTTGGGGGATGAAAAATAGTTCACCGCGCGCGCGCGCACACGCACACATATATATATACACATGCAACTATTTATCTAAATTAAAATAAAGTCATATTTATTTAAAATTTTGGCATCGTAAATTGTACTGGACAATTCTTCATAATTTTAAATTCGTCTATGATTCAGTCGGTATCAAGAAAGTCTCGACAATTTCTTTCTCAATGTACATTGGGAGAATGTAAAACCGTTACTTAAACTTATTGCAAAACTCCAACAAAAATTAATTAAAAAAAAACTTAAATGTACAATTTGAACATAATGACATACTATCATATTATAGGTAAATTGTGAAATCATAACATTAAAGTCTTGAAGCATTCATTCTCAAATCCTTAAATATAAAAAAAAAATACTTAGGAGGGGGGCAAAAATATTATATTTATATATAATTATATATATAGTTTTTTTTTTTTCAAAATTTGAGGGGAGGAGGGAGCGCCTGGCCCCACCAGCTACCCCCTTGGTCTGTCTCTGGAGAATACATTAAATGAGTTAAATATAGATGTTTGAATGCATTTAATAAGGGTAAATGTGAGATGTGAATTTTATGTCTAGAATTTATAAAATTAAAATGTCAGAATGACATCTACTCAGAAGCTGAGGAAATAATTATTTACAATCAATAACTAAAAAATATAAACTAAGAGGGGTGTATTCAATTGGGATTTTGTTGGATTTTAATGGATTTTAAAAATTCTATGGATTTTATAAATCCAAGACTCCACATGGAGTTTCCCAACTCTACATGGAGTCTGCCTGACTTTGAATATAGATTTCGGACGATTTTAATATATTTGAAATCCTTATTTCCAGCGCTCGATGGAACACAACGATAGCTCAATGTGTACACCAGCGACCGGTGGGAGCCAGCTGCGAACAAAACTGAACCTAGCGACCGCTGGAAGCCAGCGGCCGCTGGAAAGAGGGCTCGTTGGGGCCAACGAGGGGCTAAAATAAACTCAGTGACCACTGGGAGCCAGCGGCCGCTGGGACCCACGACTGAATTAAACCCAGCGACTGCTGGAAATAAGTAAGTGAAAAGGGCAGAAAGCCCTAAAATCGAACAAACTCGCGGAAATTGCATTTCACAAACAAAAAACTCCCCCAAAAACTCTCTCCGCGCCGCTGCTCGCTCCATTCGCCGCTGGGAAGATATCCGCTGACCGTTTGAGTCCAACCCCCGTTGCCAACCCAACCATGCCTCCTCGCATGAAGAATCCCAACATCGGGGCACACGAAGAAGTCGAAGAGGAGAACTTCACGATGAGGTACGAGTGTCCATTTTTACTCAAAACTGAATGGAAGGGCAAGCTTTATTCCAAATTTAACAAATCTATGGTTACAAACCCTCGTTATTTGGATTGGGAGTTGATTAAAGATTTAAAAATTGTAGCAAAAGTCACCAAATATTTGAAGGTTTTGGGGTTAGAAAAATTTGCTAAGGATGTTGATTATTCTGGTTATGAATTTTTGTGTTATGAGTTTTTGTCTACCATGTATGTGATTGATGACAACAAGAAGATTGGGGTTAGGATGAACGGGAGAGACTACCAAATTAGCTTGCCCAGAATGAAAACAACTTTTGGGTTTCCTACTAGAGGGGAACGGGAGAGACCCAATTCGGTTAATGTGGAAGTGGGTTGGACTGAGTTGACTGGGTTTAATAATTTGAGTAATTCGGATAGGCCCAATGGGTATATCCAAGACCCGGCATTGGTAATTGTGCACAAATTCATTGCTTATAATGTGTCGGGGAAGGAGTAGATGAACAAAGTGAACTCGAATGAGGTGTATTTGTTGTGTTGTGCGTTGAGGGGCACAAAAGTTTGCATTTCAAACTTCATTTGGGCGGCTATAAGGCAGATGCAGACTCGTGCAGGAACGCATGATTCGCTTCCTCCTATTGTGACGGGGTTGACATATAATCTCGGGATTCTCAGTGCCACAAAGGGGCACCAGGGAGGCATGATGAAATTAGGCCCTATTTGATTGATTTCAGTGAGCTAAAAGGAGCTCAGAAAATTTCTGATCGGTACATGTTATTCCCCCTGTTAAGAAGCAATGTGTGAGCAAGCACACAAATGCCGAGATTGTCAAGAGGCAAGGTGATCTTGATGCTGGCCCATCCATTGCTATTAATGAAGATGAAAATGAAAATGAAGTGGAAGAGGAAGAGGAAGAGCCCTTGACCCCTGAACAACAACCTCCTATTACAATGTCGGGAGACTTCTTTGGGCAATTCAAGCAGCATTTGCAGGCATTGAGGGGTCATATCGACACTTTCTTCAGATCACTGAGGCAGGACATGTACGACAGATTTGATTCGCAGAGGCAAGAGATGCACGTGAGATTTGACGCACAAGATCAAAGAATTGCATCTTTACAGGCTCAGTGGAAGGCGTGGACTGCTTTCTATCCGCCACCACCACCACCACCTCATGATTAAATGTTTTGTTGTTTGTATTTCTTTGATAATTGCATTGTTTGTTGTTTATGATTTCTTTGATAATTGCATTGTTTGAATGTTGGATTATTGCATTGGTGGATGGTTTGTTGTCTGATTGTTTGACGTTTGTTAGATGTGGATTGTTTGTTGTTGGATTTGTTGTAGTTTATGTTTTATGTTTTTTTGCATTGGGTTGATTTTAGGTGTGTTGTGTAGGTGTGCTTGTTGGAGGAAGGGGCTGGATTTCCCAGCCGCCGCTGGAGCCAGCGGTCGCTGGACGAAGTTTCTGTCTAGCTTCCCAGCCAGCGCTGGGCTTCTGCTTCTGCCATGCATCCCAGCGGCGGCTGGGATGCAGCGATCGTTGGGTTCTTTTTTTTAATTTTTGTAAAATTCTCGGTGTTGAACAATTATCTAATATTTATTTTCTATTTTGTTGAACAAATATTTTTTGAACAATGTCTATGTCGTTTATATTGATCAAGTTGTTTTTCCATCTCATTTTACTTGTTTAGTACGATGCTTGATTGGATACACAAATTGTTAAGGAAAAATACAACAACGATAAAAAAAAATTATTATCCAAATTGTTTATAAAAATTAGACACAGCATGCACAAATTGTTTATAAAATACCAATAAAATCATAGTCAATAAAAAAAACATTACTCAGTATTCCCATCTTCGGTCTCATCATCTTCATTTCCATCACCACCGTTATACATGGGCCTCATTTCCCACATAGCATTAACAATACTCATTCTCCATGCATTAGCTTCCGTTGTTTGTTGTAGTTGGCTTTGAGATAGCCATTCCAAATTTTCTTCTTCCGTATCGAGAGGTGATAAATCTTGATCTCTTTTATATTCCACTGGAAATTCATCAGAGCAGCACTCTTTTTGGAGAAAATTGTGTAAACCAGTACAAGCCAATACTAATTCTGTTTGTGTTTGAAATGGGAATGGAGGTGCGGTTTGAAAATTGTGAATCTGGATTTGAAGACACCAAAAATTCTCTCAATCACATTTCTTAATGATGCATGACAAAGATTGAATAATTCACTTGCATTTATGGAGTGACGACCTTGACCACCAAAATCTTTTAAATGATATCGAACACCACGTAATGGAGCTAAAAATTATCATCTATTAGCAAATCCACAATCCACCAGAAAATATTTACCTACAACAACACAATTAAAATATTTTTTTAATTAGTTAGCTTTTCACTATTTTAAAAAAAAACACAATTATAAAATATGGTACATACCTTGAGGCACATGAAGGCCATTTCTTCTTGATAATGCATCATTTAAAAGTTTAGAGTCATGTACCAAACCTTCCAACCCACTTAGCACATACATGAACTGCAAATCAAAGTTGCAAGCTGCCAAAACATTCTGCGATTGCATACCATGATGGTTATGAAAACTGCTTACTTCTCGGCCTGGTACCATTGTCGGGATATGAGTTCCATCTATAGCCCCGATGCAATCCTAAAATAAAGTGAAGATGTGATACAAGAAAACTATAACATTTGAAATACGTTACATAATAAATGATCTATACCTTAAAGAAAGGCATAAATCTTGTACTTTCCTGAATTTTAGCGGGGATCCATGTAGACAGCTTAACCATCATGTTTGGTGCTATGGTGTTCAATGCCTTTAAAGTTTTGTTGAAATTTTGACTATTAGCGAAATGCGAACGACTGAATCTTCGATGAACGTTAAATATCTGTCGTTGTGCCCAACAATGATCAAGAATGTTGCCACCATTTCTTCAACACACATGTATCTTGTATCTTCTAGATGAGTTTTCTCTCTAATGATAGAGCATAAATTCATAAACACATCAGGATACATCCTATATAGCTGTCGAAAACTTTGTGCATCTCTTTCAATTATATTATTAACAAAATGATATCCGCTTCTAGTAATTGGTCGTCATTGCAAAGAACGTTCAATACGCCAACGCATCATAGAAATTTTTCCTAATAAAATTATCACTGCCTTAATTGCCAACACCAAGAGCCTAACATTCGTAAAATTCCATCTCTTCTTCCTCATCTATTTCTTCTTCCATTTCTTCTTCTTTTATTTCTTCTTCCAATATTTCATGATTTTTCATGCTGCATTTAAAAAATGTGAACGGAGACTTAATTAAAGACACTACTACAAATATGTTAAATAAGAGATACATTCAAAGGCATTCAACTTAAATCAACAAATAAATAAAATAATAATAAAAAACGTAATTCATAAGTTCAAATAAATGATCATTAGAAATCATAACAAGATAATCAAGAAAATAATAATAAACCAACATCAAAGTATGTAAAATATGACTCAAATGATCCCTATTTCCTAATCTTGTAAGCTATCCAATTAGCTCATTCCTCAACAGTCATCTTCAAAAATCCATCTTTTTTGGACTTGGTGTCAAGCAAGTCAAATGCCTTGAGCCGAATGTCTTCATCCAAATTTGGAATCTCTTTAATTGCATCTCATATCGTATAGCATCTTTCTTTTTCTCTTTTCTCCAATATGGTATCTCTTTTCAGTAAGAGATTATGAACTTCCCCAAAAGTATTGGATAGTTTTTTAATCTATTCCATGATATTTTCAGTAGAGCCAGAAGTTGCTGCATACTGAGTTCTACTTCTTTTGGGTTGATTTCTTCTTTGAGTGAAGCCCTCAGGCACTTCAGGCAACTCAGAAGGTGGTGTGGAACCAGATGATGGTGGCTCATCTTGGGATAGTGCGACAAACGCCTCATTTTCAGCATCAAAAGTTAAATCTTCTATGCGCGCATCTCTATTTCCATCATCTCCTAATGTCTTTGCATCAGTAGCACTACCCAACCTAATGGAGTTTTTTCCTACAGCAACACCATTTTCCACAGCAATTGTCAAGTCCTCATAATCAGGACATTTCCCATAGCGCAAGTTTGCGTCTTTCGAGTGAGCCTAGAATCAAATAAATAACAAATTTATTAATTCACTATATTAGTTAAATAAAAATATTCGATAATATTATTGCAATATGATACTTATCTCTAAGTATACGCATCACATACTTCATCTGAAGCCGTGAACTTTTTTGTAATGGGGTCATATCCAAAATCAGAGTTAAACCTCAAAAGGTTTAAATAAGAAGTCCAACGATTTTTAAATCATTTGAGTCGGCTTTGGTAATTGCTATAGGTCTTATTACACCCAAGTTTTTCATTAGGCACATGAAGTATTCTTTCTTCCATAATGGTTTTGCTAAAGATACTACTATTATCACGCCATCCCCGACCCGCAACATCAACCATAAGTTATAACAACACGTCAGTCTGTTCCTTAGTCCATGGTTCATAGGATGTCTTCCTTTTTGAGTCTTGTTGTGAATCCCCCATGATAATACTACTATATTATAGAGATACAAAACACATATATAACAAGTGAATTCAAGCTTCATATAAAAATTTCTCGGCATTCACACAGATGCAGGTGTACAATATTATGGTTATTGTGTTATTGTGTATAAACGATTAATCATCATAATATTAAAAAAAGCATACATATTTTTTTTTTGTTCTTCATTTAAAAAACTCAAAAATAAACCCAAACCCAATCAATAATCAGTAAAAGTGTACCAAAATAATGGCAAACAGTAATTCAAGAAAAACGTACATAATTTTATTTCTTCATACAATAAACTCAAAAAAAAAGCCAAATCCAATCAATAATGAGTGCACATGTAAAAATTAACAAGAAATAGTAGTGTAGAGAGTACCTCTGTCAGAAGAATATACTGGAGTTGAGTTGAGCAATTGATGTTTCTCCTCAGAGCAAATTGAAAAAAAATTATGGAAGAACGAAAAAAAAACGCTGAATAGGGTTATTTAAACTGATTGGACCGAGTAAGCCCAGCGCGTGCTGGGCCGCAGCGGTCACTGGGAACCGACCGCTGGAACCCAGCGATCGCTGGAGTACCATCATCGGTTACTCCAGCGGCCGCTGGGGTCAGTCGCGCGCTGGGGTGCCCGAGTTCAACTCCTCAACGGCCGATGGATTACACCGCGCGCTGGGTTTTTCAAATCCGTGAAAATCTCGTGTCCAAAGGTCGGATTTCATCATTTGTATTTTTAACGTGATTTTGAGGTGAAATCCAATAGAATCAATGACTTTTTAAAGTCCATGGATTTTTGAATACCTCTAGATTTTTAAAGACTTTTAAAAGTCTGGATTGAATATACTCGGATTTTAAAAGACTTTTAAAAGTCGGATTGAATACACCCGAATTTTAAAGGACTTTTAAAAGTCTAAATTGAATTCACCCGGATTTTAAAAGTCCAACAAAATCCCAATTAAATACACCTCCTAAGAACTAATGATGAAGTAAGGGGTGATAGATTGTAAACCAAAAGGTGGTAAAGAGAATCTCATCTCTAAAATTTAATTAGGTATTTCCATATAACTTGTTAATTTTTCCAAATACGTACAAAAATTATAAAAAGGGATTCTCGTGCTTCTTTGAAACAGTTTTAAAACTCCTAAAATCTTGTTTTTCAAACAAATGATTTTTTTATAAATAAAAAAAAAAGTACTAAACTATATTTTAGAAGTTGATGAGCTCTTCTCATTCCCAATAAATCTATACATATAAGCCCAGTCAAAGACAATCTCAATGAACTAGAGATAGCTAATTCTAAGGTAATAAAATAATTTCGGTTGTGAACTGTCACAGTAGGCAATTAAATGTCATAATAGGTAGTTGAAGTGTCACAATATGTTAGTTGAAGTGTCACAATAGATTTTTTCAGGCGGCCAAAATTTTCATTTTTGGACAAATTTTTTTTTTACAAATATCCGAAAATTGATGGATCCGGAACACATGTCATCCATAAAAATGGTGGATACACTATAAACACCTCACCTTAGAATTTCCCAACAAAAGATACTGGATACATGTACAGAATTTAATTGAAGTAACCTATATAACCTAGCTAGTAAATTATTATTATAAAATTAATGAATTTGTACTGTTGAATGGTCAGGTTGGTGGATGAATGGCTCCTCGGATCATCTCCAAGTGAAAATATCAAACTCAAACCCAAAATGCAGTACCTGTCATATCGAATAATAATTTATCTCCAACCAATAAACTCATTTTCAAACTCAAAAGAATATTCTCATATATTCCTTCTTATACAACTTTTTAACCTTTTTCAATAACACCTTTATAGTTATCAAAATTTACAAAGTAGACCTCTTAACTTTTTATATCCACACAATATTTACTAAATATAATTATCAATTAATAACTCAATACTAAAATAATATTAAATTAAATATTTATTATATTAAGAAAAGTAAACAACTTGAAAATAAAATTACATAACTTGAAATAGAAGTACATAACTTGAAAATAAAATTACATAACTTGAAAATGAAATTACACTAAAAATCATTCATACATATGAATTTAGCAAAATAAAAGTAGATGGTAACTAAGCCTCTGAATTAGTATACTCTTCCTACATATAATCAATCAATGCATTCCGAAGTGCGAGATACGCATCTTTATTCCTTATTTGCCGATATTGAGCAACAAATTTTTCAAATTTTGGATGTTTTTTTAATTTAGGGGCATTTCTACTCAAATCTGTAATTATTGTATAAATGAAATATAAATATTATTTAAAAAAAATTAAAATGGTTGGGACTGTCGGGATCCGTGGAACCATCAGTTCCGGAACCGGCGGTTCCCAGTTCCGGAACCGTCCCGTAACCGTGTTTTCACGGTTCGGTTCCGGTTCCACATATTTGGAACCGGGAACCAGCGATTCCAGAACCGTCACCACCTCTAGTCTGCTCTCAAGATCTCACTATTAAATGCATTAGTTTTTCTTTCTTCAATTTGATTTTCTTGTAATTTTAGTTTAATTTTACAATTATTATTTAGAGCTAATAAAACCAATCAGGACTTAAAATTATCATTCAAGCATAATTATCCTCATTTGATTTGAACTAACAAGATTCCATTTATGGTGTCACACACTAATCATTCTTTGTTATCACAACATATACTAATACTATAGCATGATATGTAGAGCTTCCCGAAATCAGTCCATTTCCATCATCTTGAGCCAAAGCTTCTGCTTGAAGCGAATGAAGCGGACTGCATTCACTAAATCACGGGCAAGAAATAGAAACTCACAAAGATAGCATTGGCTGTTGACTTGATCACCGAGCTCAACCGTTGGTGCTTCAGTCTCCCATCCCCCGGCCTCTATTTTAAGGTATGCACTGCAAACTTTGAAGGTAAACCATAATGCTGATCATGTAAAGTTTGGTAACGACACTTGTATCGAGATAGAGTGAATCTGAAAGATTGGATAAGTAGATGAAGCATAACTAAAGGTATTCCAAAAATTACGGAAAATTAAAGACTACCAATCTCTAGTATCGATTCTAAGCAGGAACACTGTCGAACAATGTACCAAGAGGGAGATATTGACTGACTGAAGACTTTAAACAAATCAGACTTCACATCCCATCCAAATTTGTACGAAATAAATAGTCTTCACTCTCTAATTCCTCATGGTAAAGAGAGAAGGTTGGTGTGCTAGTCTTTTCAATATATTCAATGTTATTTGATGATCTCTCGCCCTGCAAAATGACAGCTATTAGTATCCACAAGCTCGTTTGGCATGCATGGAGAAATACAATCTATATCACTTTCCACAATATATGATGCACTATTTTGCATTTAGCTTTCAAGTTAGATGAAAGCCTCACCTTCTTCAAAATATAGAAAAAATAATGAAACCCATCTCCGAATGTTTTCCATTCAACCGACCAGGTAAATGTGGGAGCATTGAAGAAAGGACGCCGGAAGTGTGGCTGAAGAATAAACAGTAAGTACTCAAACATCATATAATCATATCCAGAATTTAGAGAAGATCATTCAATTATGTTTTTTTTTTTTTACCTGGCCAAAGGTGATGGAGATGAAAATGCCATTGGGTTTCAAAACTCTATGAACACCTTCAAGCATCGCCATAACATTGCTCACTGTCACAGGTTCCGGATTCCAGGGATCTCCAGAGTCCACGAATAATACATCCTTCAATTTCCAAATAACACCCCATAAAAATCATTTGAAAAACAGAGCTGGTTACTGAAAACAGAAATCAGCCTTTAGTTGATTTATGGATTAATTTTTAGAAGAATGAAGATGGGATAGAGGATGCACTTCTCATAGGGAAGTAAGTCTCAGTGGGGGAACCAAACAGTAAAGAGATGAGTCAGAAAGAAAGAAGTGGGATGAGAGAAATTCAATCAATTTACAATTCTAATTACACATCATATTGAGGTCAACTTATTAATTCAGCATTCAACCCTCTGGCTAGGGAGCAAAAGAAGGACACAAGTGAAAGAGTACACCGGCCCACTTATGGACTAACCCAAAATTCTAATATGTATGGGTGGCATGCGTATGCATCACAACTTTACCATGGTTCCTTTCTCTATAACAACATCAAATTTTTCATCTTCAAAAGGCAGTTGTAACATATCAGCTTCCAGCACTTTAATTTCTGATAGCAACACAAACAGAAAAGCCAGCACTTTAATTTCTGATAGCAACACAAACAGAAAAGGAAAAATGAGCAGAGTCACATCTCTGAGTATTGCATTGCAAGCATCAAAGAGTCCTGAAGAAAAGCAATTAACATACTTGAAACTTAGGTTTTCGTTACCTTGACCTAGTTAACGAACATAAATATTAGCAAAAGCAAACACGGTACTCCACAGTCTACTCTCATAAAATATATTCTAACTGAAAAGTAATTAGAAGCATACCAACAGATAGAGAATTGAGAAAAGCAAAGTTAACTAAGTAAAGCGCAGTAGAGCATGATTTTTTCACAATACTACTTTGTTTGCTAGTGATTTTTGTCATAAACAGAATTTGACTTTTTCTGGAGCTTCCTTAAATTGTGTGTTTCCAAATCAATTATTTAGTTGTAATAAGCATTCACACACCTGATTAGCCAACCCATCCTTCACTTAGACACGTGATGTCATCGCATACTCGGAACTCCATATAGATAATCGAAGACAGACGACAGAGTGAATGTCACAATGTCTCTGGCAGACAGGACTGACCAGGCCATTCTAGTTATAAATGACTTCATCTGCATGTGATCATCATCACAATGGAAGGGAGGAAGAACCTTGTTTAAGTTCCATACTCGTTTTACATAATTTGCACAACAATGTTCATACATGAAATTTTTTTTAAAAAAAAACAGTTGAAAATATGGTACAGAGACCAACCATCCATGAAAGGACTTACAAAGTTTAATAAGCCAAAAATCAACATATAGTTAAAAACCCAAAATTTCAACAAATCACAAATCGCATGCTAGGTCACACACAGCTGCAGAAATTACCAACCTTTATAGCCCTTGGTTAGTAATCGCTGCTGCATCTTCTCAACGGCAACCGATGACAAATCGATGCAGGTCAGGTCAGTAATTCCATCTTTATACAGCTCTTCACACAGCTGAGAATTTCCACATCCAACCTCTAATACCTGTTTGTCACAAAGCCACATTGTAATTTGTAAGAGTCTGTGTGACTGTGTTGAATGTGTGAGCTGTCCATACCACATTCTACATGTATACAATATACACGCACGCATATATATAAAATAATAACTTCTGAAAAAAATTCAACACAGAAAAACTAAGAAATAAAATAAAATAAAATATGAGGGATTTACAGCAGACTTGGGATTAACGTATTCAAGAATGAGGTGGCGAAAGTAGGAATACTCTTTGAACCACTCGTAATGCTCTTCTTGATTAAACCTCCGATCCCTGAATTAAATAAATAAACATTCAAACAAATATAACACTTCCAGTTCAAGATATATATACACAACCACACAAACAAAAAAGAATTGACGGAGCAAATTGGGATTTTGCTGCTGACCAGTAGTTGGGGTCGAGGTATGCGGAAGCAGTGGCCGGAGCGACGTCGCATTTCGGCGCCTCTGATGGGTCCATGATTCGCAGAATTAGGGATTTTCCGCCTAAATGGGAGAGGTAAGGTGAGTTTGGGACAAAAGCCCTAAATTAAACCCACCCGCTTACAGTAGTTGGTAATTATTTTTGGTACCCTAGGTTTTTAGATATTTTGTAAAATAAAATAAATTAAATTAACTACAAAATAAAACCTTTTTGTATACATTTTTTTTTTCTCTCGTGTACAATATATTAGATTTTAGTCTTCAATATGTTATTTTTGAACTCTTATGAGTCTTATCGACTACCCTCACCTTGATAGACTATTTATTGGTACAACTCTTTAACTAATTTTTAAATATTTACTATTGAAAGAGTTATGCAAAGAAATCAAAGGCATTCAAAATACGAACATTAATCTATTTGTGAATATATATATATATATATATATATTTACTATTAAGAATGAAATGTTATATTCACAATGTCCTCAGGATACTCGAGTAATAGAGATCCACATACAAAAGAGAGAAATTTCAGGTTTCAAGTTCCACAACTCTCCTTTCCCAACTAAAAAAAATAGCAAAATGCTTGCGAATTCAATTTTTAATGAGTAAAATTCTCTTATATAAATTATTTTTAACATACTTGTTCCATATATTGTAGAAAATTTTAAAAATCTGGTTTATTATAAACTCTCTTGTTGAGAATAACTATTGAATTAACTTGATATCGATATATCCGAGCGTTGCAATATATGTTGCGATAGCGATATTTTCATTATAATTAACATAATTGTATCACCTAAACAAATCTGTGTACATAATTATATTTCAACAATAGATGTTTTTTCTTGTGCATAAAGAAATCACGTCTGCTTCCAAGGGTAGACCTTACTTTTTTAAGTAATAATCCGCAAAAAACACAAAAAAAAAAAAAAAAAAAAAAACAAGTCATAGACTCATAGTACAAGAAATTGTCAGCGTAGATGTGTGTGTATATAGAAATCATTGTCATAAACAATGTGAAATGACAATTATAGGCAGTACTATGAAATCATAGACAATGCTATCACACATTCACATATATAAATTCCCAAAAACTCAGCCGATGCATCATCAACTTGCTCAGGTAGAATCAAACAAACAACAAATATACACTAACAATGCCAAATACAAGATCATATGGAAGTCCCATCATCACTGAGAAAGTGCGGAAAAAGAATGCAAAATTTGCACCTCTTTGTGGAAGCTTGTCGTTCACATTTAGATCTTATTTTGAAGAGGGCGTCGGGGAACTCGGTGGCTTCAAGTCCTCGTACCTGCTCATCAAGATATCGACATATTATCAGCCCTTCTGTATAACCCGATAGTTATGGCAAATATGTGCAGCATAATGCTCATCACAACATATTTTTCTGAGGAATGTTTTAGTAACATGAGGATTGTAGATAGGAATGTCCTTACATTGTGTAAGGTGATAGGGGTTCGGCCTTTGGTCCAGTCTGGCTTTCTGGTTTCTCATCAACTGGATTTTCAGACAGTGTTGGAACACTAGGAGATGGTGTTGTTGGGGGCTTCAGGTCTTCATATCTGAGAGAGACACAAATCAAATATTTCAACCTTGCACAATATTTTGGAAGTTATCATCAAAATCCATCAACTTACACAACGTATGGAGAGAGATTAGAAGCTGAAGTTGTTGGAGCTGCCGTGGCTTCAACACTTCCACCCTTGGGAACATCATTCCCCCCAGTGAGCTGTGATGCAACTTCTGTAGAAGTTGGGGCTACAGAAGGCTCCTTTTTCCAACCACTAGGAGTTGGAGTTGGCGAGCTGGGTGGTTTTAAGTCTTCATAACTGCCAATCAAATCAAGTGGTTCAGAAACAGATTCTCTCTCTAAGAAGAGGGACTTGTCTAGGAAACAAGAATAATGTAAAGTGATCAAGTTCCAAGCATTCAAGTTAGATATATTATATCCATAGAATCTATAGTATCTAATATTCAAATTAGCCAATCCTCCACTCGTCCAGAAAGTTGGTAGTAAACTTGACCACCACAATGTTAATGTAAAATTTATTATAGACTGACCAAATGAGCTTACTTTATGTACGGAGATGAGGCATGTTTTTTCTTTGGTGCGGTCTGAGGAATTACACTGCCTATTGATGCCTCCGAAGAAGTGATAGCAACAGATGAAGAGGTGGAACTTGTTGCAGTTGGCGTGATCTCTATCTTGCTAGCTTTGATGGCACCAGAACCAGTGCTCGGCGTGGGAGTAGGAGAAGTTGGTGGCTTTAAATCTTCATAGCTATAAGAACAAGGGATACGTGCTGAAAAATCTCAGAAAGAAAGAAATGAAGTTGAAACGAACATATATGCAAACTCACGCAGCATATGGAGACTGAGGTGTTGCATTAATTTGCTTAGGTTCTTCCTGAGCAGAAGTGCTGTCCGAAACAACAGGCTGGGATCCATCTGCTTCATCCGGTTCCTATCAGCCAGATAAAGACTATAACCAGTTATCACTTTAACAAATATGTTCAATTCAGATATGCTCTTTCTTTGATTCTCTTATAAAATAAATATACCAGGAATATGGTTGAATCTAATGCTGAGCCAAAAAGTTCTAATTTCTCTTCCTTGTCTTACAATTGAATTTTATATGGTCAATCTTATGGAGTTCATATAAAAATTGTATAGATCAAAATAGCTGGCAGTCTCTCCTCTTGTCTAAACATGTCACATTCATCTAGACAAAGTATAGTGTTAGCCTGTTAATCTAATTAATACAACATTGTCCATATTTGACATTCTTCATTCTAATAGAGCAAAAATAATTTACTGCTAAGCTATCAGTTGACGGTGGTCTGATTTCTGAGTGCATTTCAGTTTTTGTTACAGAGAAGCCTACATCATCATCATGAAAGCCGATGGAAAAGTGTGAGGTATTTGAATAAATTGAATAGGTACCGGAAGAAACTACCTTCACACTGTATATATCTGGTCTCTGAGATGGTATCTTTTTTAGGAGCTCCCCCATAGGAGTCAAAGGTGCTGTAGTTTCTGCAATTACTTCCACAACTTTACAGTAAGAAAGGCTGCGGTTCTTTGCCATGAATGCCATCAGTTCCGCTATCTGGTAATAATCAGATGGAGTTGACAATTTCCAATTTCAGTATTTGTAGCCAGCATGACTTCCTAACTCATGTAAGTATCGAAAGAAAAGAACCTGCAGATTTGACACTAGGCCTCCAAATAAAGTATCCTCCTCTGATAAGGTAATATTATGAGTTTCCTTAAAAGAATCAGTAGGCCGCTCCATCCCTCCCGGTCTTACTATCTGCAGCGATTTTGTGACAGCAGCAGGTCATACAAAAAGAAACAACTAATCATTATATGCTGCTACATCCTAACAATGCACTCCAAAAAACTCACGGTATAAGGAAGACCACTGGCAAGAAGTGCTTCTTCTGCTTTCCTTTTCCATATGAGGACTCCCCAGAACAGACTTTGCCATGCAAGGAAAGGCAAGAATCAATAACGGACAAAAGTTTTAGTTACAAATCTCTGCCTACGAGTGTGCACTAAAAACTTGATGATAGTGGAATTTTGGAAAAGCCTTACTTCAAGATAGCAGCAGGAAATCCAACTTTGTTTGTTCCCAGAGATGAGACCAAAATGAAGTGTTCAACTTTTGCAGAGGTTGCTGCATGGAAAATGGGCATATTATGGCAAGAACAAAAGGAAAATGTATTTTGTTTTGTCCCCTCATTTTCATATTAGTATTGCATGTGAAGACACATGGCTTCATGATTTGGAAAAATAAGTAGATATAGCAATAGCTCAACTATAGTGTTGAGTTTTCCTACACATCAATTAAATATTCACTCTCACATCAAACATGGAAGGTGAAAGCAAAGCACTTGATTATTTTGTCAATTATAATGAAGCAAAAATGTGATGCACAAACCAACATCAGAACTTATCTTACCTGCTTCAATTAAGTTTTTGGTTGCCTGGTAGTCAATTCGGTAAGGTCCGGTAATATCAAGAATCTCCTTCTCACTAGCACCAATGCAGCATATAACAATTGATGAATTGCCTAGTGCTGGCTTTATCCGGTCCAGTTTCTCCAGATCACACTCCACGAGTTCAAGCTTATCTATAGCTGGGCTAAAGACCAAAGTACTATAAATGATTTCACTATTTGCATACAGCCATGTAAAACATATGAATCTTACGCTCCTGCTGGCAACAAGCCCTCTAAAAAGCTGTTAAATCTTACGTTGAATGCCTCCAGAAACATCCTCAAGCTTCAAGTTCCGAACACTCTGTGTAGGGAGACAAAAACTATCTTCATGAATCACAGGTGTGTGGAAAACATTGTGGTTTTAATAGGATCTAATAATTAGAACTCATACTTGCACAAGGGGATCAGCTCTCTGAATACTCCGAACACCAGCTCTAACTTTAAATCCTAATTTTAAGAGCTCCCTGCAGGAAAGTAAGACATATTAGCAACAGGGATCATTAATGGGTTGAGAGTGCTGAGGCTTCATAATGACACCTGACAGTTCGCGATCCAACTTTGCCAGTAGCCCCCGCCACAAATACAAGAGTCCCATCCTTTTGGACACCATCACTTGGAGTGGCAGATTGTGCCAGTGATCTGATTGTTGTGATTGCTGCTATCACAAGGGTACATCCATTGTCAGTGAACACCATTAAGCAGTTTCCAACGCCTTCACACCACTACATTTCACATTGGTTTATAACTTATAAAGAAATAAAGAACGACCGTGGACAAAGAGCATAGAAATTCCACAATATGTTAATGCGTATGTTTACAAGCTACACTGCCACATAGAATTTGTTTCCTGAATGAATATAAAGTCACCACCACCAAAAAACCATTTTGCCCTGTCATGAAAGATGGCAATACTTTTGCAATAACAGGTCACAAGCAGGATTGCAAAAATCAAGAAAGATTTTTTTCAGAAATTTCTCGGTAAAGATAAGGTAATAATGTGGCCAGGAAATAGGTTTGACAATAGTTAAATTTCAACAACAAACATTTTTGCAGGGAATTCTGAAATAGGCGACATTAGTATTCTTTACATTGATATCTTAAATTTCCATTTGAAGAATTCCGACCACAACAAAACACAGCACAACTCTTCTCCTTATTCTACTCGAAAAGAGAAGTAGCCCTAAGATAAGTCGAAATCCTGTACAGCAAAAAAATTTGCCTCTTCAAAATAATCGTCCCACAAATACAAATCATCGAATTTCATTTCATTCACAACTAAATCAAGCAAAAAGGGTTTCACTAGAAATCACTAAAACACACACACACACACAGAGTACCTGATGGTCGAGCTCTGAAATCAAGAAATCTAAGCTTCCCGGCATGGAGGCAGGTCCTCTTATTACCAGGAAACTTGAAAACAGATTGGCCGCAAGAAAACGGTTTCTCAACCAGGCACAGCACGCTCCGGGGAATGCTGCTCACTGTCGGAGACTGCATGCAGCGGAGCTCCATTGCTGCCACTTCTTTGACAGATAATAGCAACAGACAATTATCTGGAATTATTTTGTTTATTACAGCCCCTTCTTTTTTTTGTTATGAACTAGGAAATACGATTGCGAATATCATCCATATCGAACCACGATCATGGTTTTGCATGTTCTATTGGTCCCCGCTAAAGCGCTAAGTTTTGAAAGACAATTGCCGGCCACATATTTTTTGTCCATCCCTTATTTTTTGGATGGGGGCCATCGAAATTAGCAAATCCTCTTCAAGAATTAGATTGGGCCTTTTCCTTTTCTTCTGCAAAACTAGTATTCTTTCTTTTCTTTTCTTTTATTTTCTTTCCTTTCCTTTTTTTTTTTTTTTTTTTTGTTTTAATAGGGGGGCAAGCAAAACTAGTAGTATTCTTTTGTTTTGGTAATGAAGGTGAGTTTGGTGTAAACTGTAAACGAATTGAACCGACATAATTAGCATGGCCGATGAATTCATGTTCGTCCAATATAATTAATTTTGTTTCGATTGAAAAAATATACGTATCAATCCCGAATAAATTTGAGATCAATTCAATTTTATTATAAAGGGTGTTTTGTTAGTTAGTTTACTTATGTCAGCTAAAAATCCAAACCAGTCTTATTAAAGAAGAAAATGAGATTGTGATCATCCCCGCCTTTTAGTTGAAGTCCATTATTTGGGGCTTCTGAAAAGGAGAAATGTAATATTTTTACAGTGTGAGATGGAGGATATAATTAAGGGGATGGTCGGAATGGAATCAAGTGGGAATGGAATAAACTTAATAATGAAATTATGATGGGAATTGAATGTAATGACTATTACTATTCATTTGGCTGGTATCACAAGTAATAAGATAGGAATGAAGCTTACATTTTTGAATTGTTTATTATAACAATATCTAATTAATAAATAAAATGCACGAATTGGCTTATTTAGTTCTAAATAATAAATTACTCTTCTTTCAAAAATACTATTATATTTTAATAACATATTGTTGAATATTATGTGATTTTTTTTACTTTATTAACATTTGTGAAAAAATTGAGTATACTTTAAATAAGTATTTCGCTAATGATTAGCGGGTTTGTATATTTTATGTAATCCTATAATATCATTAGTACTTTTGTGAAATTTTACAAAATTTTATGAATCATTAATAAATTATTAAGGATTTTTTAAGAAAAATTCATAATTTTTTTTTAATAAAATATTTTATAAGAATATAAGATTTCATTTGTCAATACAAAAAACAAAGTATAGTTTTGCAAAATAAAAAATAAAATTTATTTTGATAATCAGTAATACATAATACCATGAGAGCGGGGAGTGGTGGTTAATCATATGTTCATGGTAATCTGATTCGTTCGAGAATGACCATTCCCAATTGAAAAAATCATACTAGCCACAGGAATGGGAATGGATGTAGGAATGTGATTATATTCTCATTCCATTCCAACATACAAATCATGCCCTAAGAGTTTAGTATCAATATTTAAGATAGTTTAAAAAATTAACATTAATAATAAATGCCTATTTCTTCATCAATACGTATATCCGCATTTTAGTTTATCAGATAATGCTCACAAAATTGGTTTTAGAACCATGTTTATTCATCAGCAGAGTCTTTTATTTTTATTTTATTTTTTCCTCGAAGAAGAAAATCATCGTTTCCAGGCCTGCAGACGTTGAATGTGATTTGCTAGTTTTGCAAGTTTATCTGCCTATTAAATTTTGGCAACTCAATACGTATTTCAGCACAACTTTTAAATGTCAAATTTCAACTATTTGACCAATTTAGCGATGCAAATATTCAACAATATTGGGTGGAAATTTTTTACGCACATCTCAAATTTGAAGCAAGTAAACTAAAGACGTCGGACTTATCTAAAATTTGAAAGAAGTAAGAAAGTATTTTCTGAAAAAATAAATAAACATATGTACATTTTATACTAATAAAAATTGAATTGAGCAAAAAAAAAAAAAAACCCCATCCATCCCCATATTCATTTAACAAAATCCGGAGCCTTATTATTCAAGATTAAGAATCCATTGGAAGTGATTTTATTTTCAAAGTAAAAAAATCTGGTTATAGAGCCTGAGATAGCATGGTGTCTGTCACAGTCGTGATTCATGTCAGACTAATAAGATGTATTCATCCTTATTATGATGGGGTGGCGTAATAAGATGTAGTCGTCGTCCTCTTTCACAGCGATTTGCTTACAGAGTTTACAAAAAGGAAGACAGATAATCTTAGTATTACGCGGTATACTGACAATCTGTATATATATGATATGCTTAATCCACTGACTAATGAAGCCGTTTATGCCGATTGCAGTACTTCCTCACGCTTCAACTCAAATACTTTTTCAAGAACATCATCAACAACCTGATAAGATAATTCACACAATTATTAGCTAGCTGCTGCATATGCTGTCAATCGATCTATTTAGCAGCAGCAAGATTGCATCACTGTACGTAGCAAGCACACTTGCAAGCAGTGGCATTATCATAATGCATGAGAATTATATATCAAGATGGTTATCCAGATCTGCATGCGAGCGTGTGGCTTCATAAAGCTGGGACATGAATCATCATATGGAAAGCAAGAACCAAGCAAACTCACCTTGTCAGGAGTGGATGCACCAGATGTTACGCCAATTGTGATAGGACCTTCTGGTAGCCACTTCTCTTTCTCCACCAACTCACCGTGCTATATATATATATATCAAGAATAGTTTAGAGCATCAAACACGGTTCATGTAGCTCTGAGCCAATCATAAGATACAAAGATTACAAGGCATACCATCATTTTGTGACTAATTTTGTTTCCAGGACCTATCCTTTTCGCACTGTCAACCCAATATGATGGAATTCCACGCAGCTCTGAAATTTCTTGTAGGTGTGAAGTGTTACTTGAGTTCCATCCGCCAACAACTAGGATGAGATCCACCTTCTCGTCGACCAATTTATACATTGCATCTTGTCGTTCCTGAATATAATAAGGTATGGTCAAATGTTAAGCAAAAATGTATTGAACTGAATGATACAAAAGCAGTCGTTTGTGTCCCATAACCAAGTATCAGAGTTGCACTGTCATTTGCTTTCATAAAAACCAACAATGTGCAAAAGGAAACGCTCAGACTTTTACAAGAATAACAAACAATTCATCAGGAAGTCTTGATAAATAGAGTTTGGAGAAAAAGATTTTACTTGAGTTGCATCGCAAATAGTGTTGAAACTTATGAAGTGGTTGGTAGCATTTTCAACCCCATACTTGCGCATAAGGGTCCTTTCGACTAATTTTCCTGCAGAATAAAAGCATCAGCACTGCAAGTCACCATGTCACATAGTATGTGTGTGGGGGGGGGGGGGGGATCTCACTGACCAATATCCTCCGTTTCTCCTTTTAACATAGTAGTTTGATTCGCAATACCAACTTTTTCAAGATCTTTGTCCGGGTCAAATCCCTTGGATACTGCAAACTTAAATTTCTGCAGAAGAGCCACGTCACATGAAATCTCATCATAAGTATATACTACAATTAGCGTGTGATAGTAAGCCTACCTCGAGAAATGCTTCTTTAGTAGAGCTGGATCCATCAAGACCACCACCCAAGATGTAGTCACATACATATGTTGCCTGCAGTATGTTATCAATCTATTAAGATACTGACACTCTATTGCATATGGAACTTAAAATGAAGCTGAAAACTCAAATTACCTCTTGTATGTTCTTTACAATGATGTATTTCCCGGCAAAAGAAGCAGTAGCCACAGTCTCTTCATGAGAATATTTACCATGGATTATTGAAGTATACTCTCCTTTCTTGTGCTTCTCAACAGTATTCCAAACCTTATAACAGAAACTTGTATAATTAACATAGAAGAGAATAACTACTTCTAAAAGCTGTTCGGGTGGGGAAGCGGGAAGTACCTTAGATACCCATGGGCAAGTTGTATCAACTATTTGAACATTCTTATCGCTCAAAATCTTCATCTCATCAACAGCAGCTCCAAAAGCAGGCAATACCACAACATCACCCTTGTCGACAACGTCAAATTCTTTCTTCCCGTCCTTAAGAGGAAGAATTTGTACATTCATCTCTTCAAGCCTCTGGGTATGGAAAGTGAAATTATTAACTATTTTTATTGATTTCAAAGATTGTTTCTACAGATAGCAAAGATTAACCCATCAAATGCAAGAAATGCATTTAAAAGCGTTCAGTTGAAAGCAAAGACCCTCAACAATCACTGATCATACACATATCACATCTAAAACAATCAAGAGGTCTGGTGATACAACACAAGAAGTGGATCTACCAAATCACAAACAAATTAAAAGGGAATTCAATAACCATAGCTTGGGTTCTTTCTTTCTTAACCCACTCTAGCGATTCTGGACCAAGACAATCTAAAAGAAGGTTGCAGTAAACGAACAAACCTCATTGACCGTGGGGTTATGGATAACCTCATTAGTCAGCCAGATGTTCTCAGATGGAAACTGTTTTCTAGCATCATAAGCAATCTGGACCGCACGCTCCACCCCCCAGCAAAATCCATAAGCTTCAGCAAGCTTTACTGTAACATTCCCCCATGTGCATTCATTCCCGTTCTCCTTCAATTTCTTTACAATGTCACCTTAAATAATCCAGAAAAATGACCACACACAAAAACGTCATGAATCATAATCAAAATCCACAAAAAATTAAATAAAAAAAAAACAATATAATAATATAGATAAAACATAAATATATACGAGGATACTTAAAAATACAACACACGTTATTCCATAAAATTACTAAAAATAGTCGGTATCAAAAGTCAAAGCAAGATCATCACTCACAGTACTAAATCTAAAATTAAAATTGTGGACGGGATTACAGAACGAAGATATGTTTTTTTTTAATATATAAAAAAAATCTGAAATTCACGTTTATGTGCACCAAAAACTAACAAGAAATGCAAAATTGGGGAAAGTTGAGAAGATCATACTTGTAAACTCTTGGCTCATTTGCTCGAGAGTCTCCTCTTTATGCCCAAACCCCTTACGATTATAATTCTTACTCCTCGTCAAGTTGTGACGGAAAGTTTTCGCGTCAAACTCGGCGGAGTCAGCGGCCACGGCGGAAGACGAGGCAGCTTCTCCAGCGGCGGAGCACCGGAGGGAGGATGGTCTCCGTCGCCGGAGCAAGGTGGTCTCCGGCAGCGGGAGCTCGGTGCGCGTTGAGATGCGACAAAATTGCATAGAGATCGCCATGTGAATGATGTTTGCTCGCGCGCACGTTAGCGATGACGGGAAAGCAACTTGGGATTATTACAGAGTTGGAGTGGATTGCGCAATTTATCTCTTTACCTGCGCTTGATTTCGTTGAATTAAATTGCATTTATTTAATGTGATTAATGCTGACGCATTCGTCGTAAAATCAAATTAACAAATATTTTTTTATTTGCCTTGTATTTGTCGCCCACCTAAATTTATGATTCCACAATGTGAGATGTTTGATGCTGATTCTCCAATTTGTTTGGTGAAATTAAAATTCTATTCAATGTTTGACTGCAAGTGCAATAAGCATGAAAAAGCATGTAATAGTCAAATGAATCGAAATGTTTGCGTGAATTTTTAATTTTAGTTGATTTATCCAAATTGCACTCCATTGCAAACACAATTATAAATCATTCAAACGTATAGTAGAATTAAAGTAAATTAATATACTCATTATCGATATATAAATAACATTAAAATTATTGTTCGTGAGTTCGTCCTAAATACTTATATTTATTGCGATTTGCATGCTTTGATGTCATAAATGGTTACAATATAATTTGGAATTGTATATAGTATTATATTAATACTCTCTTCTATTATGAACTAATATATATATATATATATTCAGTTTGTATATGTTTAATCGATATTGGGTTAGCATAATCAATAAGGAATTAGCCACCATATGCAGTTATTTAGTCAAATAAATATTTGAATTCAAAGCAGAAAAAACGTTGGTCATGTCGTTTTCTAAATCTCAATTCAAATGTTGCTACTTCCGTAGCCACTCTGCTAAATTTATTTAAATAAGTATTATCAAATGTAGAGAAATTAATATAGGTCCATTCCGCCAAACCTAATAAAGAAAGGCCGCCAAAGTATAATTTACTGATATAATAATAATAATAATTAATAAATACGCCAGTCTTAAACTACAGTTGACCAACTTAGCCTTTCTCTTAAAAGTATTTCATAAACTAATAAAAAAAAACTATATTCAATATTTCACATTATATCCTCTCTCTTACTTGAACAACTCTACTATTTCCTCGCGTACACACGTGTAAACATAAAATTAATTAAAAACACGTCCATTTTTCTACAACTATATAAATATAGATATTCGAATTAGTTAATATTAGTATTAAACAAAACCGTACGATTCAAAATTTAAAATATAGTTTCATTTAGAGTGCTAGTATGTTTCGTCTTATAATTTTTTTACAGAATTTTACTATTTTGGCAACTGAACTTAAAAATGTTTCCAATAAGGCGGCGATGGTACTAATTTTGCAGTGAAATAATACGAATGTGGTCATCCTATCCTATCTCAATTTAAACTATTTATTATTTAGTATTATTCTTCCTAATTGCAGTTACACTGCTAGAAGAGAAAATTGAGGTAAGGGTTTTGTGAGTTGTGTACTAGTTTGACTTGTGTGTTTTTAATTACTCGTGGACTGTTGCACAAAAACATAATTTATCATAAATTACTGCACCCAGGGTGATTGGAAAAGGGCAAAAATAAATAAAAAATTGAGGAATGGGTAAAAAGAAAAACGTAAAATCGTATAGGAAGGCGGAGAAGCTTCATTCGTATAAGTTCGGTATACATTATATATAGTTTACACTGACCTAGCTATAATTGCTGCGGATTTTTGAACTAATAATCTGCAATCACTCCATTAATGTTGAGAAGAAGTTTATGCCGATTGCAATACTTCCTCACGCTTCAATTCAAATGTCTTTCTAAGAACATCTTCAACAACCTAGACGTACACGAACGATCATTAACAAACCATTATTAGTTATTACAGCTGCATGCCTGTATATGTCGTCAATCAATCCATTATATATCATAATGCATGAAGAAGATTATACTAGTAATTATATACCTTGTCGGGAGTGGATGCACCAGATGTAACGCCAATTGTGATAGGACCCTCTGGTAGCCACTTCTCTGTCTCCACCAACTCACCATGCTGTATGGAGAATATATAATTTAATTTATATTGGAATAAATCATAATTAAGATACAAAGATTACAAGGCATGCATACCATCAACTTGTGACTGATTTTGTTTCCAGGACCTATCCTTGTCTCACTGTCAACCCAATACGCTGGAATTCCACGAAACTCTGCAATTTCTTTTAGGTGTGAAGTGTTACTTGAGTTCCATCCGCCAACCACTAGGATCAGATCCACCTTATCATCAACTAATTTATACATTGCATCTTGTCGTTCCTACATACAATTAAGGTATGGTCAAAATGTACTGCACTGAATAATAAATAGATAAAACAAACATTATATTTGAGATGGATACTCCACAATAAATTAAAGCACTCCCAAATATTTCTCTATCAAGAGGGAATATATAGGTGCGCACACACACACAAAAGCAGCCAGTTGAGTCCCATAACCATGTATCAGACCCACACTGTCACGTCTGTTCATTGAAACCAATTATGCGCAAGAGGAAACACTCGATGGTTTTATAAGAGTAGCCAACATTTTTTATCTGGAAATATTGAGAGAGAGAATTTGGAGAGAGGTTTTACTTGAGTTGCATCACAAATAGTGTTGAAACTTTTGAAGTGGTTGGTAACATTTTCGACCCCGTGCTTGCGCATCATGGTCCTCTCGACTAACTTTCCTGCAGAATAAAAGCATCAGCTATATATGCAAGTCACAGAGTGAAAGCATTTTGAGCAAGATGCTGTGGGGGTGGTCACTGACCAATATCCTCTGTTTCACTTTTTAACATAGTAGTTTGATTTGCAATACCAACTTTCTCAAGATCCTTGTCCGGGTCAAATCCCTCGGATACCGCATATTTGAATTTCTGCAGAAAGAACCATACTGCATGAAATCCCAGCATAAGCAGAGATACTGAAAAAATATCATGTGATATTAAGCCTACCTCAAGAAATGCCTCTTTAGTAGAGCTGGATCCGTCAAGTCCACCACCCAAGATGTAGTCACATACATATGTTGCCTGCAGCAGCATGTTATCAGTCTATTGAAATACCGATTGCTCTATTGCATATAGAACTTAAAATGAACGAGAAAGCTCAAATTACCTCTTTTATGTTCTTTACAATGATGTATTTCCCCGCAAAAGAAGCAGTAGCCACAGTCTCTTCATGTGAATATTTACCATGGATTATTGAAGTATACTCTCCTTTCTTGTGCTTGTCAACAGCGTTCCAAACCTATCAAAAACTCGTACATGTTAAAATGAAAGAGAATGACATTGACAACCTCTAAAAGCTGTTGGGGTGGGGAAGTGGAAGTACCTTAGATACCCATGGGCAAGTTGTATCAACTATTTGAACATTCTTTTCACTCAAAATCCTCATCTCTTCAACGGCAGCTCCAAAAGCAGGCAGTACCACAACATCACCCTCACCAACAACTTCAAATTCTTTCTTCCCGTCGTTAAGAGGAATAGTTTGTACATCCATGTCTTCAAGCCTCTGGTAAGGGAAAGTTAAACAACTAAACTATTGTTAGTGATCAAAGACTCTTTCTTCCTAAGTACGTAGAGATGCTTAACCCATCAAATGAAAGAAATGCATTCTACAAGAGTTCAAGTGAAAGCAAAGACCCTCAAAAAGCACAGCTTATCAACAACGCCACAGAAAAACAAATCAAAAGGGAATGAATTCACAACTCGCGCGGATTTTTACCTCCCAGTCATTCTTAACCAACTCTAGGAAAGATAGATCTAAAAGAAAGGTTGCAGTAAATTAACTAACAACAAACCTTATTAACCGTGGGGTTATGGATCATTTCATTAGTCAGCCACATGTTCTCAGACTGAAACTGTCTTCTAGCTTCAAAAGCAATCTGGATCGCGCGCTCGACCCCCCAGCAAAAACCATAAGCTTCAGCAAGCTTCACTGTAACATTCCCCCATGTGTATTCATACCCGTTCTCCTTCAATTTCTTTATAATGTCACCTTAAATCGTTCAGAAAATGATCACATCAAGAATCATAATCAAAACTCACAAAAACAAATTAACAATATCATATACATAAAACATAAAGCTATACGAGGATACTAACACAAATACAGGGCACATTATTCTATAAAATTACTAAAAATAGTAGTCGACTCGAAGCAGGATCATCAGCACTAACAAACTAAGCGAGCAAGTTAATACCAAACGCAAAATTGGGGAAATTTGAGAGCATCATACTTGTAAACTCTTGGTTCATCAGCTCGAGAGTCTCCTCCTTATGCCCAAACCCCTTCCGATTGTAATTCTTACTCCTCGTCAGGTTGCGACGGAAAACATGCGCGTCAAAGTCGGTGGAGTCAGCGGCCACGGCCGCAGACGAGGCACCGTCTCCGGCGGCGGCGCAACTGAGGGAGGAAGGTTTCCTTCGGCGGAGAAATCTGGTCTCCGGCACTGGTAGTTCGGTGCCCGTTGAGATGCGACAAAATTGGAGAGAGATCGCCATGTCGATGAAGTTCACTCTTTCAGCCGCGCAAGTTTGTTATGGATTTATTTTTACAGAGATGGAGCGGAAGTGGATTACGCTTTCCTTCCTCAAAATTCCATGCACTGCCCCCACACGGACACCACAACCGCCATGACACGTAACTTCTATTTTATTTTTATTTTTTCAATTGAGTGGTTACTAATTTGAAACTAACATAACACACACAATTCACCACCAAATTCGATGATTCATCATTGCCATGGGAAAGTAGCACCACATAAAATTATATATTATATGTTTTAGTTTCTATGTTCAATATATATGTTCCAGAATATATATATACAGCCAAAAATAAAGAGAAAATGCAAAATTAACAGATGCATCATTTTTAATCACAAAATTCATGCCCTCACTTTTAAGAAATGTTTCTATATGACTATATCCAAACATCTTAATTTTCGTTGAACAGAAAATTAATCATCTTAATTTTGGAAGACGTCAAATTTATAGTGCGAATGTGGTCGTCTTATCTCAAATTAATCATCGATCTACTCCTCTTTAGTAAGTAGTACTATTCATAATTGTGATTTGTGTAGTAATTTGACTTGTGAGTTTTTTGCTTTCGAATCTTTATATTGTGCGAGAACTGAAATAGATATTAATTAATGAGAAAAGGCATCAAATTACACATTCCATTATTACAAAATAAAAATTATAGAATACTAATTAATAGAGTTGTTTCCGACAAGCAATAATAAAAATATGTATGTTTAGAAATGGCTTGAAGAACAATATATCAAATAAAATGTGAAATAATAATACGTACAAAAGAGAACTC
This sequence comes from Perilla frutescens, assembly GCA_026008535.1. Taxonomy (NCBI): domain Eukaryota; kingdom Viridiplantae; phylum Streptophyta; class Magnoliopsida; order Lamiales; family Lamiaceae; genus Perilla; species Perilla frutescens. Next base: position 37,181,026 of record BRKX01000002.1, on the reverse strand, counting down.
TAGAAGTAAAACGACAGTTTAATTAGAATAAATACTAGCCACTATGGCACTCTCACTTTAAATATTATTATACCACGTACCTTTTGTATTGCTAACTTTTTTTAAAAAAAATTGAAGAATTAATCCATTAGTTAAAGGCTTTTATCTAAGCCCACTTAATCTCCTTGGTTATAATTTGGTTTGAAAACCCAACCAACCTCAAACTTGTCGAAGATTTGCGAGCACCAAACCCGGATTTGATATTTTAATTAAAAAATCATTTTTAGATTATTTTGGAGACGTATTTGGCTATATTAGTAGATATTAATCATGTTGATCCTAGCTAATATTTTTCACCTCGTGCTATGTTAGTGGCATTGGTGTATTTTTTTTAACGATGTGATATAAAAAAAACACAACACTATCGTTAATATAGTAGGAGGTGAAAAAAAATCAAAACCAACATTATTAACATCTACTAATTAATAAGTAAGATGTCCCCAAAATATTTTATGCCAAAACATTTTAATAATAATTTTATAAATTAAAAATTGAAATCCGGGTATGGTGCCCGAATCTTCCATTGTCTTGAAGTGACAGCCCAACAATTGTAATAAATCTCAGTTCACATGATATAACAGATTTATATTTTATACACCACCAAAATGATATGATGTTAATTATCCCGACATGAACATGAGTTGTAGTAACAAAAACATGGGATGAATCGAAGAAGATGTGGAAGATTGGCGACAAAAGAGTAAAATTACTCACTCAGCTTTATATCCTATGCTACTGAAATTAAATAACTTTATTTTTATCTGAATTTCCTCTAATCTTATCAAATTGCTGTAAAATTGTTCAATTTAATTTTGTTGATCATTTTGAGGCAAAGGTGAAGTGCCATGGGACCTAATTCTCTCCTCAGCATGTAAAGCCTGCAGCATTCACACAACATTTTGAATGAATGAGTTGAAATATACATGGTAAATAATGTGCAAATATAATAAAAAAAGTAAAGGAACCTCTTTGGTCCAGTTAGCTCGCAGCACATTTAGAGTCAAAACCGCAGTTTGGAGCAAACAACCAGCCAACATTCCGAGCCAGATCCCTTTGACACCAAGATCAAATTTGTAGCCCAGCAAAGCACCAAATGGAAGCCCAAACAGATAGTAGCAAACCACGTTTATGACAGCAACTGACACTTGCCACCCTGCCCCCACTGCCACCCCTGCACATATATATGTATTATACTAATACTAGTACTATAATATGCACATATATACATGCATACCATGTAGTACTGGTTGGATGCTGTTGAGGAAAATGGTTGCTGCCAAGAGATAGGCCAACTTTGATGTCTCTTTTATTACTTCCTCTTTGCTAGAAAACAATTTGGGGAATGTGTTTTTGGTTGCCACTACTGCCACTGTGAATATTGCTCCGAACACTGTTGATGTCACAACGGCTACTATCACTGAGAATTTTGCAGCTTTTGGATGATTAGCTCCAAGTTCATTGCCAACACGAACGCTGCACGTACAGATCCATCATGCATCTTTATTAACTTCCATTCAATATCAATATTAATTCAATATCTAACCTGATTGCAGCATTGAAACCCAGAGTGATCATCAGCACCCAAAGCTCTACATTCATGCTGCCAATGTCATATATATGAAATCAGCAACGTAACTATATACATATATGAATATGAATATTAAGAAGAAATAATTGAATGAGGATCGCAGCAGAGGTAACCAGATAGATACAGCATCCACCGCGATTTCTGGATTCTTCAACCACCCAACCATGAGGATCACAACAGTGTAATACCACAATTCCAAGCTGCAATCAACAAAAACAAAATTCCATTAACAGATTGCAGAATCATTAATTAATCATCTCGCTCTTTCGATCAACTACAAGTCTACAACTCTCACTCACCACAACATGACAGCTGATGCAAGCGACAACTTCACAAAACTAACAAGGGATTTAAACGCTGATACAGAGAATCCAGTCCATGATTCAGGAAAGAAACCAGAGACGACGTAAACAACCTGAGCCAAAACCACGAGCCACCACGACACGTTCTCTGCTATAGCTGCACCGGCTAGGCCTTTCTCGAGTTTTGTAATAAGTATCCAGTTCAAAAGAACATGAAATCCCAAAACAACTACAGAAATTGTAGTCATCACCCATATTCTGCTCTGCGCTTGAAGAAATTTTTGCAGTGGGAAATTCAATGCGTAGGCAAATAACTGAGGAATCACCCACTGAGCATACTTCCCTGCCATCTCTGAGATGTTATGGCTCTGTTGAAGAAGCTTTAATATCGGCGACGTGAAGATGTAAAGAGGTGTTAGAAACAAGGCTGTCACAAAGGTTATTATGCATGATCTCTGCATATAGATTCCCAGCATTTCATATTGTCCAGCACCAACTGCCTGCCCACATAGTGTTTCAAGTGCACTTCCCATTCCTAGCTAATACAATTACAATTTACAAACAAACAAAATCCCATTCGATCAACAATTCAAATAAATCGAAATTATTTCTACTACTTCTACAGTCCACTACTTAGTACTTACCATTATGCCGTAGACGAAACCCTCTAGCACGTTCTGTACAATGGAGACAGCAGCAAGCTCAACCTCGCCGAGATGTCCCACAAATGCAACGGTGACGACTCCAATGGAAAACTGCGCCACCGTCGCAAGAATGGCCGGCGCCGCGATCTCCCACATCTTCTTCGATTCATCCCATGTTTTGGCTTTGATGCTCTTACCAGAAGTGTTGATATTGTGGGGGAAATGATGGACATGGTTATTTTGGTATGTTTCAATCTCGAAGGTCTTAGGCTCCATGCTTTGTAGTAAGAGGTGGAGTTCTTGGTTTTGGTTGTTTTTCATAATACCTATATATGTATATGTAAATATAAATTTGTAACAAAGATTTTAGAACTTTGCCTTGTCTCTTGCAAAAAAACAAAAACAAAAAATTAGGCCCCACGTAAACTGTTTTTACAAGAAAAATATTTTTCTGGGGCAGGGCAACTGGCAATATATACAACAAATGATTAGGTGTTGATTGGTTGGCTTAAATAATTATAATATGCAATTTTTTAGAAACCATGTCCATGTAGTAGTAGTTGTAGACTTGTAGGTTTTTCCGGATCTTATAAAATGATATTGTTAGTTAATTTGAATGTATAGAAGAATATTAATGTTCAAATATGTTGGATGAATCCATGAGTAGATAGATACATATGATCCATAAAGATAATGAATTGTGATTGAGAGCTTCTTTTTTCTTTGTTTAACAAAATAAAATGTAAAGAAATTAATTATATCTAACTTGACATTTAAAAATTATCTAATGACTCAATGGCAATAGGGTTGGTGGGTTTTTGCTATTTTAAACGTATTTTTTAACTCATTTAAGTTCAATTCTACTTCTATTTGAGATTGATTTTCCACAGAATCATTAGCATTAGATTTATTGGAAGAGGATGATGATAGACCACTACGATATCATTTTACAAATCGCTCCATATTCTACATAAATGAAAATTTCAAAATAAAATTAAGAATAATGATCTTTCAATTTCAAACAGCCATAGCCCACAATTCATTCCAATTTACAAATACAATTGAATTCAAATAGCCACAATTCATTCCAATTTCAACTAATCCAATATTCCAAATTCAAATACAAAGCTCAAAGCCTAATATCATTCCAGGTTAAGAAAATAAATTTGAATTGAATTCAAACAGCCACAATTGATTTCATAATCTACAAATATAACTATATAAATATGAGACTTAATAATTTTAAACAAAAAATTAAAAAAAAATACCTCAATTTTGTTTAGTGTAATACACAGCTTCGCAGCGATGAGTAATGTGAAAGAATTTTATTTTTTTTTCCGACTTGAGTCTTCTTCAATTGGAGGCGTCCATTTTTTAGTTGTTGACTTTGGCAATAAATTGAACTATGTTATAATTTAATAATACAAATTATTAGCTAGATGTCTAGACCCTAGTCCTATATGCCTATGGGCTACAGCTATCTCTATTCTTTCTCCCTACATCCTAAGTCTGCAGACTATTCTCGCTCAATATTTCTTCTTCACCCAACAAGTGAGCCCCTCTTCTTCTTCTTCTTCTTCTTCTTCTCCGGCAACTGGTAAGGGGGCTGTGGCCGGAAAATTAAAAAAAACATGTAGTAAAAAAAAAAATCTGGTTAGGGGGGGCTGTAGTTCCGCCTGTGAACATAAGCATGCATATTAGAATAAAGGTTAGAGCGAGGAAGCATGGTAGAATAAGGGATGATTACGTATAATCTGTTGAGTACCAAAAAAAAAACATAATAGAAAAGAATAATTCTTCTCTGAATTTACTAAAACACAGAGATGATGAAAATCCTTTTATTTGATTAAATCGTAGATGATGAATTGTATTAATTAATTCCACGCAAGCAAAATCACCAAACACTTGTTGAAAGAGACGACGTTACATTTGATCTCTTTATATTATTCTGGTAAGATATTGATATATAATATATAATCATGGTTCTTTCCTGATAATGTTGACTTTACCTTAATTTCTTTGAAAATTGTTGCCTTCACGTCCCCCAAACTTTTAACTACCGCACTCACTCACACACTCTCTCTCTCTCTCTCTCTCTCTCTCTCTCTCTCTAGATGTGTATCTTTTCATTGTTTACATGTGCATTCAACGAGTAGAGATTCTCTAATCCCACTTGTGTGTGCCAACCGTGTGCCACCATTAAAATTATATATTGTTAATAATATTTTTTATAAAAATAAAATTTATTTTATCATAATTAATAATAATTAATATTTATTGTAAAAAAATTAAAATTTTAAAAAATTATATACCATAAGTTTGGAATAATCAACCCCAAAAATCAATTATATTAACTAAAAAATAAAAATTAAATATTAAAAAATAATTATAAACCCTAATTGGGTGGAATAAATCCTAAATAATAATGTAAAATTATACTAAATCAAAAGAAATTAAAAATGAAGAAAAAAAATAAAAGAAAACGTAATAATTTTGAGGTGTGGCACACGATTGGCACACACAAGTTGGGACTAGAGGATCTCAAGTGGCATTCAACAAGGAGTTGGTACATGAAAATTCTAATATAATTACGTGGTAAACTACCCTATTCAATGGCAAAAAGTAGCTAATATATGTCCAAAGATTAAAAAAAAACTACTTTTTCCTCCGACAAACTTTTATTTTTTAATTTTTTTTTTTTTTTAATTTTGTGTCTCGAAGGCCTTGATTGTGATATAATTTGCAAATGGGGGAATTCTTAAAAGAAGGATATAATATCCGTCACGTTCAGTTCTATTCCAGCGACACAAACATTATTTTACAATGGAATAAGAGGAAAGGTCAAACCGAGACATGAAATTGTTAAGACATTAAAATCTTCTTTTGAGAATAAACACTGCCACTTCATATTTGCATAACATATAATTATATAATAAAAGACAAATTTGTCCTTTAACAAAGGTCCCAATTACAGAAACACTTTTCAGCCTCTGTTTCTATATTAATCTTCAAGACCATTATTATCCCTGCATGGTCAATGCACTTAGTGCCTGCCCACACCCACAACCTTGTCATATATATATATTCAACCCTTTTTATTATGTGAACATGCATGCATACGAATCAACTTCATTTTGTAAGAATCAAATTATCTTCAACTACAAGGATAAGATTCTTTTTTTTTTATTAAATATAATGTAATTTAAATACTTTGACAAATAGGAAGTCCGGGTGGGAGAGGATTTCAATATCTAGAGTCGTCTCTAATAGAAAAGGTCAAGTACCAAGCATCCTGGCAAGAGATATTAAGAATGTCGAACCATTAAAACCATATCATCAAAGACATTCTTGATATTTCCAAATGAAGAGCACCGAGAGAGAGAGAGAGAGAGAGAGAGAGAGAGAGAGAGAGAGAGAGAGAGATAAAAGTATTCAATCTGCTAGTTGTTCCAGCTACATCAAGAATGACATGAAAGGATTTGGAAATTCCATAATATGTTATTTCTTGATCTGTGAAATGGACAGTATAATACTATGTATATACACTAGATCATAAGATATGCTGTTATACCAAAAAGATTTCTGTACCTTTCTAGTGTGACCGCTATAATCTGATGTTCAGAGCTCAAGAGATGAAATATGGAGAGCTTTACAAGAATAACACATTTGTGAGGGGCAAACGTCTCACCTAACTGGTAATGTCCCAAACGAATTCGTTCTCCATTTTGTATAATCATAATGATGGTTCCTTCCTGTTTTCTTAGACCTATGCTCTGATGGAAGGATTCAAATTCCTACGACGTAGAACTCCCCGTTTATATGACGACTTAAAACTAGCCACTGACACTTTTTGCTTCCTTTGAAGCAGCAGAATCAACTAGTTCAGGAACTTGATCAAGTAGGTAGTTCATATCTTCAGGAAATTCACCCTTAGCTCGATTAGTTTTACCTCCTATAACCACTGTTGTTCCATCTTGTAAGGCCCAGACCTTTTCGTTGATTGGAAGTGAATTGACAAACCAAAGATTAGTAGGACTCTTATGATGAAAATGATAATCATCATTGCAAGATTTCTCAATTACCCAACTAATCAAAAGCAGAGAGATTTTACCTGTGAATGAGATAAGAAACTGATGCAGGTAGTGAGCATCAGAGCACCAAAACCAGCATAAACAACAGGCACCCCTGGATCAGTCTGGAACGGAGACAAATCCAATACCATTAGACAAAAATCATTAAGAGCACGTTGTAGAAAAATAATGTAATTTTAGTTCTACATGAAATATTCCTCTATCACCTTTAGTTCAAGGCCAGTACTGCCAATCGCATCTAATACAACAATTTTCACACCATTAATCTCAATAGGGAGGTTTGAGTTTGGCCTTCTGACTCCCGCGAATTTTCCTTCTTGATCATAAAGAACAATTGATTGCATATCACGAGCTAGCATTGATCTAAAAGAAGAACAGAAATGGAGCAGGCATTATCTACTATAGCAACAATGTGAAGCCCCCAAAAAGTTTCGTTTATGTAACATACAGCAAAGAGATGGCTTGGCAAGTAAAGGTACATACATTCCCTTAAGATTAGTAGAGTCAGCATCTTCGATAGGCAAGAAGGTTCCATAAAGCTTCTTGTCCCCATTTATCTGCAGTGGCGCAAATGCCAAATTGAACGGGCCTTCACCATCCTTCATTATTTGTAGCGCAGACAAACTCCAATCTGTCTGATATATGGTGAATCCACCGTACCTTAAAGGATCATTCACGCTTATGGTCTTTCTCATTAACTCCTTGCCATTAATATCAAAGAGTGAAAGATCACTATGAAACTGTGAAACCTGGAATCACGAAAAGAGTAATTAAGATGATGAACAGTGAACGAAAACAGCAAATCGAAAATCAAAGTGCACTCTATCCTCAGATTGTGCCTGCATACCTCTCCACTTTCATAGTAGTCCATGGAGAATCTGTTGACATGAACCTCGGTGTTGAAAGATTCTGAAGGAGTAGACAGGAATCCACTTGGTCCTAATACATCCCCCACAACAAAGTTCAAACCCTGTGGAACTGTCACAGACCCTCTGAAACTTCCCACAGCACTGAGAGTTCCACCAGCCATTATTAGCAGCAATGCTAAGTGTACTCCAATCGGGGCAACCCTACCTGCCAGCCCCCTGAAGGCATATAATGATGGTCCCTTTAAAAATACCTACAACGAAGACACTGATTGTATTTATATGGTAGTCATTTTCAACAAGCAAGAAAATCACAACCGGTCCAAATTATTACTACAAGATGAGGAATACATACGCTCAACATTCTCTTCATATAAGACATGACATGGGATAATTCTATGCTGTATCAGACCATAAAAATATAAGTTTGACCAGCTAAAAACTTGATTGAATCTATGCAGTTTTAAGTGACTACTGAAAATGTGAAGGGTAGTGTAAGGAAAATATGTGGTCTATGGAACTCCAAGCAGAAATGGCTGGTAACTACCATTTTAGGCTACAAGGCTAGGCATCTCTAGGTGTTGAAGCAAATAGAACTGAAGCATACGAAGATAAACACAAAGATGAAGAACTATACTTCATATCCAGCACCCATTAGAATGACTCCCACATCCTGAATCGATGCATTGGGCAAGGTATCAGAATATTCCTGCTTACGAATTGTGTCAGCTGAATGCAAGAAGGACCACCTGCAAACAAGGATTCATGTTTTCTCAACTAAAAACATCTACAAGGGTAGCAAAAGGTGGGAGGCAGCAATTATTAGATTGGATACAAAACAAACCTTCTTGCTACCTTCACTAAGGGGATCTGTGTTGTGTATGTACAAGCCATAAGTGATGCTCCTAAGAGAACTAATGTTCCCAGGAATAGCGGAGAAGCAAACATATGGTCAAAGCCGAGGGCGAGAATCCACCTCCAAGTGAAGACTCCTAGGACTGGATTGTCTTCAGGATACTTCTGAATATAGAAATTTGGCGCCTCACCTTGATCGATAAATGTTCCTGCAAAAACAATTCCAACTTACAAACTGATTTGAATGCTTGATTTTCGAGAAATACATATTCTTAAGAAACTAAAATCTACTGATGGCAGTAAAGGCAGCAATTTAAATATAACTACATGTCGAGGATCTGGCAGAAAAGGAAGCGAATAAGATAGAGTTTAAAACCACCAAATACCCATGTGAACAAATATATTGTGCTTTCCCACATAATCTAACGACATAATATTATCCATCTAGTTTCAGATAAGCTTTGATTGAAAAGTTTCAGAGATATGTACAATAAATACCTAAAGCCATCAGCACAGCAACTGCAAACATCTCAGCAATAGCCAGAGGCAAATTTGAGAGAGCTGCGAGAACTTTTTTAGGCAACCCCTTCAATTCCCAAGAATCGACTTTCTTAATCGGCGGCGGACCTCCACCACCTCCGCCTCCAGAAACCGCCGGTGCTCCGCCAGGTTCAGGTGCCTCAATCTTGGTCGTCGTGGGCGGTTGCGAGCTCTTCTTCTTGGCATTTGTTCTAATCTTATTTTCAGAGGTTTTGAGCTCAGAAAATACAGTTCTTTTGCTACCAAAATATAGAGTGAGTGTGAGTGTGCCGCCATTTTTTACACTGCGTGTACTGCAGAGAAGCGAATTGTCGGGGTATAAAAAATGGGTTCTGAATTTGAAGGCATTTCTTGGATTTTGTAATTGAATCTTGGATAAAATTGTTGAATTCATTGCCTTCATCATTTGGATTGAAAGTAATGAAGAGATGTTTTTCAAGTATTTTGTTAATGTTAGAGGTGCAATAACGACCGCGCTGGCCGTTGGTTACGACTTTATCCACACCCCCAAAAGGAATTTTGCGACTGGCTATTGAGTGTCTCATATACACTAGGAATTTAAATATAGGATTTTTATCGCTAAAAAAATCTAATATTTCTTTTTTATTAATTTTCAACTAAATATCTAGATGTATGAATCATTCCAATTTTTTTATAAAAAAATACTAAAAATAATTTAAAACTAAAAAAAAATCAAAATATGTAATTTGTATGCATCCTTAGATTAATAATTTCATAAAAAAATAAGCCCTCAACTAATAAAATTTTTCTTTCTTTCGGGTCCTAAATAGATACATCATTTTTGAGTTGTAATCAATAAAATACCTTTTTTAGATATTTTTCTTATTGGAATGAAAAACCATGAAGTCTATAATAATGTGACGTGCATTAATGAAAAAAAAAACTATATATTTCCCTTGAGAAAAAAGTGGGATTTAACATTCAAGAATCGTCCAAATTAGGCATTTTTGGATTTTCTTCTCTAAAATCCAAAACATAGCTTGAGTAAGAGTTCACAAATGCGAGTTGCTAAATACGCCACCATTTTTTCTCTTTGCGTCATAAATTATTTTTCATTTTTTTATTAATTATAAATTTACCTAAAACTCTTACTAATAAAAAAAAATCACGTTTCGTTCAAAATTGTGTGTTTGAACATATGTTCGAAGTCTTGTGTTCAAATAGTGTGGATATATTTGAAGTCGTGTGTTCGAACAATACTTAACTAAAAAAACTCAGAAACTATCTATTTACACAAAATTTCATAAAAAAAACTCAAAATACATAAGGAGTTGCTCCATTAGGCGAAATAATTACAGATACATAATAATAATCCGCATTCGATTTTATGAGTAGAGAAAACTGATGCGGACGTCATCATACTTGATAGCCACAGCAAAACGTAGTCCCCTCATCACTAAAACTTATATATACCATATTTATTTAGTCTGACACACAAGTGGGAATTCTATTCAACTAAAATATACAGTTGCATAACCTGTTGTAGAATTCACTATCAACTTCATGCAAGAATTAGATGCAGGAGTAGGAAAAAACCAACAAGAACGAATATAATCTTCCAAATAATCGGTTTCCATTCTATTGGAGCAGAGTGATAGTTATGAAAGCCGTGAACATAACCTCCATGGAAGGAACTCGAGAACAGGTACGGCACTCCAGAAGTCGCTCCGTATACGGTCGCATCGTGAAACCCGTGCACCTGAAGGTTGAAAATGGCCGGTAGGGCACCGAAAAGAGTCGAAAGTGTCAGATGACCGAACCTTGCAGCTGCCATTGGCATGGCCCCTGTGATCGGGTCCAACTCATTTGATCGGGCGTAATTCATATCTACTCGTGGAGCAGTTTGTGGTCTCTGCCCCATTGGTCGATTTGGGACAATAACTCCAGGAAGTGACCGAGACCTCGGATCACAATTTGATTTACCCCTTCCATATATAGGAATTAATTTCTCCTCCTGTACAATAGCCTTGCAAACCGGGCACTCATGGCAATGTGAATGAAGCTGGAGCCATTGGTATAGGCAAGGCCAGCAGTAAAGATGACCACATAGCGTCACAATTGGTTCTTGTGCTAATTCAAAACAGATGTTGCATTCAAAATTTCCTGTATCATACACTACATCAGCAGATGAAGAGGCGTCCATTGTTTCACCAATACCGCAATCCATATGTACAGCCGGAGGCCCAAATTCTGTTCAGTCATAATTATTAGAACAAGAATATTCGGATTTATATTTTTTATACAGGATGCAAAAATCAGCTCTAAACAACATATGCATCTCTCCACCAAAGTACATTAATAAAGGAGGAAAACAAAAGGTGCTTTAGCTAAACCCAAGTAACAACTACAGTCATCAATTCACAACTCAATTGATCACCGCATTCTAAAAGAATAGCACGAAGCCACGAACAATACATCAAAAATACAACTACCACAAACCCTAAAAGTAGAAACTAAAGAAGAAGAAAAAAAAATGTAAGCTTCAGAATGATATATCATAAATGCATATCAATCAATAATCTTTCTAATGAGATTCACAAAATCGTACCATGAAGAATGCAAAAATTAATTAATTCAAAGATGAGTAAAATCAGATTTTAACATACAGAATACATCATCTAACCTACCACAAGTAAAATCAGATTTAACATAACTTCGAATCAGTCTTAATTAATAACTGCGGATAATCAGATTACTAAAAATTCAAGTCCAAAAAAATATGATCCATCCACCAAAAACTCGCTATAAATTATCTGAAAATCCAATCACAGAACTTCAAACATTCAATAAAACTACTGTTTCCTCATCTTAAACCATCCAGAAATCAAGCTACTCCAATTATTAAACACCCGACATACTAAATACTAAAATCCAATATAAGAAAACATAATTAACAATTAGAATACTAAAAAAATTACAACCAAAAAAAAAATCCCAAAACAAAAGGAGACAGTATCATTGGTAGAAATTAGATAGTCACCAGAAAACATCGAAGGGAGCTAAAATAGATCTAAATTACAAAGTAATTCATACAGATCAGGCAGAATTTACAATGTATGCATGAATTAAACGAGTGAAAATAGGAAAATCTAACCTCCTGTAGTAGCAAATAGGTAGGTGGGATTAGAAAAATATGCCGTAAATTTATGGAGGTTGTGTTGTGAGAGAGGAAAAGATAAAAAGAAAGAGGAATTACGGGATTTTTCAGGGGCCAAAATGCAAATACGGGAAATTTAATAATGGATCTGAAGTCTTGAAGTTTTTTCAGCATCCTCAGATTCCCCAGCCCAACAAATGGTCGGCGCCTGCAGGCCCTTGGATTCCATGTATGATGTGTGTGTGTGTATATGTATATGTATATATGTCTTAAAAGGCAAAACATAAAATAAAAAATAAAAGTAGAAATTACGAATATATAAATTTAACCAATATTCAGAAGAATAATGCTAGCCAGCCAGATTCTGGCTAATTTTTTGATGATTAATAAAACTGTATTATTAATAAATTAATTATGTTAATTATTAAATGTTATGTTTTTCTATTATCCTTCTGTCATGAAATTAGTGATTTGTAATTAATTATTAAAATCATTCCAAAAGCGGATCGGAAGAAAGGGGCGCAACTTCATCTTCTTTCTTTTCTTCACTTCTTTATTTTTTTTTTCCATCTTCGATTTCTTCTGAATTAAAGCGCATATAGAGTTGCCCTAATTATTATGGAGGGCATCAATGTAAATTTATTGAATAATTAGTGTTTTATTAATTAAATTAATTAATTATTAAAAATAATAAAAGATTCTGACTAGCCAGAATCTGGCTGAAAATCACTGCTCTATTCAGAAATCAAACATATATCGAACAAAGACTGCTGCTATTAACGACATCAAATTATTACATGCAAGGAGCTTCTATCCACAGTAATCATAATTTCTTTATTTTTCAAATTCATAATGCACTCCTTACCAAAATAGTTTGTAAGAAAATATCTCAATCCTACAAAAGTAGATTTAGAGATTATTTGGTTAAATTTAATTTTTTAAGAGCTTGTAAAGTCCCACATTTGGTCAAATATTTATAAACTTGGCACAAATTTTGTAGCTTGGTAGTATACATTTGGGAATCTGAATCGGCATCTCACAACTCGAAGAAAAAAGAAAAAGGTTTATAAACTTCAAACTTTCTTATGAGGTCAGACAGATTCACACCCTCTCATTCGAACTGCTCTGCTAGTGCTACTCCACCCAAATTCATAATTCTTAATCAGCGTCATCCAAGCTGCTCCCTCGCTCGGATTAAGCAACGTCACAACACGTACATTAATCACGTCTAATTTTTATGTAAATCAAATTTTATAATTTGGCAAATGATAAATTGATATTCTGATTTTCATAAACAAACGTTATAGTGTGGTCAACTCGGTATCACTGTGTCCGGATAAGGAAATGAAGGAATATTAACACACATTATTATACAAATGTTAGAAATCCAATATGCCGATTCTAGAGACCGAATTTTTTATATTAGAAGAAAAGGAAAAGGATAAAGAAAACAGAAAACCCGCCCCAATTGCTAAAAGGAGAAATATGAGAGCATTATTATAAAGTATGCATATTCATATTTCAAATTCGACAAAACGTGCCGATAATAAAATAAAATAAATTATAGGTCTAGCCCACATCAATCATCATCAGATGAACATATTGTGGTGTGGGTGGGGGGGGGGACTGCAGTTATGAATAATCAGACAGAGACAGATAATGTACGTAGTAGCTTCACATTATGTTTTCCAAAGTCTCTCGCAATACTTTTCATCTCTCTCTAGTCTCCAGGAGGAACGAACAAAGGCAAAGAGAGCCTTACAAAAGTTTGCCGCGATTTCCCAGTGGCTTCCCCCCTGAGTTTTCCGACCAAACTGAATTTCCTCGACTATATATGTTACAAAGGCAATCAACATAAAGTTAAAGAGGCAAAACCATATCATCATCTTATTGAATGTCTAAAATTGTGCACCAGAAATGGAAGATAATGATTACCAGGGCAGAGCATAATCAATTAACTCTGTTTTGCCACCAGTTCTATGTCAGCTCCAATTTCAGCAATCTTGGCTTCCTTAGATGCCTTGGCGGTCATGGCAATAGTTAAAACATCGAAATCCAAAGCAACCCTTCTCACTACGCCTTCAAGCATCTGTTAATAACATTTTAGCAGTTGACTCTTATGAAAAATGCTCAATTCTCACATCGGAACATTTGCCTAAGCATAAATAGGTTACCAAAAGGTAACACCATTAAAAACAAAAGAACAAGAAAGCCTGTAAGCTGTTGAGATTTTCTTAGCATTAACATTTATGAATTTACCTGATCCATATTTCCAAAATCACTCAAAGTAACTTGTTCCTTTAGCAGAAATGTGTCAAGAGACTAGTTTTCACTAATATACATACTGTGTCAAAGTAACTTCAACAGATTAACTTGTTCCTTTTGCAGAAATGTGTCAAAGTAAAAAGTTTCCTTTAGCCCATCTCCAAAAACCTTTCCAGATGAGATTTGACATCTAAAATCAAAGTTTGCGTCCCCGATTTTACAAACACTCTAGTTTCCAATAATACATAATTTCCCAGATTCCAAAACTCTCTTAAGCGAGAATCCAAGAGACTAAGAAAGATAAATAGGGCATATTTGCTCTTAACTCAACTATCGTTGGGGTAATTACGACTTAGCTCATAACCTATTTATACTACTACATCCTCAGAGAGGACACTTAAAACTGAGTTAACCTAAAAGAAGTTAGGAAAATTGCTTATGGAATCTCAAGAAAAAATTAAAAGGTAAATGTTGTCTTGCAAAGCCTAGACACTTCATACACATTTTTATTATGCTGTGTAAAAATCAACAAAATATTCTTCAAAAATCAATCACCAACAGATTTTACATCCTCCCCCCACCTGAATAAGCAGTGCCCTTTGTCACCTTATACTGAGTTGGTCCCCAAGAGCTCCAAAGATCCCACATTGCATCACTAAATTATGCCTTAGTTGCAAGGTTTCACACCTCAATCGCCATAAGGTTTAGTATATAAACCCTGTTTACAAACAAAATTATGACTTGTAGTGTTTTCAGCTATTTTAACATCACTTTTCAGTTTTGACAAGCTTTTCTCTATTTTGGCAATTTTATCACTCTACTAGACTTGACGCTCAAAAGTTCAACATTACTAAAGTACTTTAGAGAAAACTGGGCAATTAAATCTTCTATATTTTGAAACCTGTTAAAACTTACGAAAAAATCAATAACTAGCAAGTAGAAGTAGCCACTATCCAAACAATGAAATACAAGAGAACTTACCAGTGAGCCAATGGCCACCAAAGCCCGGAATCTTGAATCAGAATCAACAGTTTCCCCTTCTGCCATCTACAAGAGATAAAGAAGAATGCAAAAATGAAACATTAGTTACATCCATGAAATGTCAGCTGAACATGTAATGACTGCTCCAGCTAAGCATACTATGTCTGAAGTGCTCGAGGGGAAAAGATGATTAACTCAAACTCTAATCACCCATGAATGTATTTGCCCTCTTTTATAATCTATACATGCATGCATATTGTCTTTACTTTTGTCAATATCTTCTACAATAAAAATGGACAAAAACCAGCAACAAAAGGATACCTCTAGTGCTGCCGAAAGAACTTGAGATTGGCCTTCTTCATCCTTCTTCTCAATCAAAAGAACAGCATAACTGCAAAAGATCTAAGGGTATCAACTCAAACCCATGCATTAAAGAGTAAAGAGATGGACCGTACTCCAAATTAGATTGCTAATACAGCTCTACGGTTAACAAGTTTACTTGCAAATGATATTAAATCATAGATGGCTGAGTAAAATCTTAATAAATTGTAAATGTCTCATATATATATGGAATCTGATAGTTAGCAAACAAGATTTTTTTAGAAGGTAGCCAAAACAATTCACCGAAGTTTCGGAATAACTTCGAACATAATATTTTTAAGAAAACAATAAGAAAAGGAATTTGTTTGCCCTGCATGAAAGACTATTACTGTAAAACAGGTTTTATAGGATACTAAGCAAAACTGGAGTATTCAGAGATACAAAATACAAAAAACTGATTTAAGACAAACGGCATACTTAGTACTAACAAGTTTGCAAAATAATCTGAAGATATGCGACTTTTAAAGTTGGAGAGCAGTGATTTGCCTAAAATGAGAAAATTGAAGAGCTCAATATTTCCTCCCATGCCAAATAGGAAGAGCATTTGGCACAGATTAAAGGTCAAAATGAAGTAAAAAACTTCACTTGTTAAACCTGCCACTTACTTGAGAATCAAGGTGGCATAGGACATTTGGACATTCTTATTTGAAGATGAGCAGCAACTTGAGAAGGCATCGAGAATCTACAAGATCAGAAAATCAAAAGCTTACTATAAATAAGTAAAGCCTATGTATTGTGAATATCATATGAAATAAAAGGATCATGATAAAATACCCTGCATATATGACACAACATATGCCAAACAAGAAAGAAGGGCGTTTCTGCCTAATTTCCCTCTTGAAATTCTGACACACAAAGATAGTAAGATACTTACCTCAACACGGTGATTCAATAACCATTCATAGAAACATATGTTTTTGAAAAGATTAGTAACTGCACGGAGGCAGGTAAGCAGATTTGCAGGAAGTGGAGGACTTGCAGTCACCTTCTTGATCAACTCAATAACTATATCTGATAAAAACAAATTAAAGAGTGAGGCAGCAAGAAATGAATAACGAAATAAAACTTAGGTCTCAACAAGAGGTAGTTACATAATGAAACAAGATGTATAAAAAATCAGCCTTCCAGAAATAGCACCACCCTAAGCCTAGCCTGGTTAGTAGCAGCCTCAAACATAAATCTTAGATCTATCTACCATAGGGGAAACAAGTAAACAAAACATGGCATTGCTGCATTCATATAGAAAGAAAAAAGAAAAAAAGAAGCAGGAATTCATTTGGGAGCGACATGCATCTTTATCAAGTAAAAAAGTAATGGACAATTGCAGGTCCAAACAATTGAAGAGAGCAAATCTCATTAGGTACCCTGTTCATCCTTGACATACTGAAGAAGCTTTGCCGCTCCATCTGGATGCAGCACAATCATCCTTACTAAATCAATAACTGCAACAATGTGTTCTAGATTAGTAAGACGTGAAAAGAAAGTGCATTGTCTCAGAAAGGTTTTTTTTGCCAGTGGAAAAGGCCAGTATCAAGGCATTAATTATTTCTTTGAGAAGATATCAAATATCCCTTTTTCCCAGAATATGAGGTACCATCAACCATGTTTCACAAAACAACCTAAATGCTTTAAATACAAAAACCTCAGAGTTTCTGCACTTATAATATAAATTTACGTAATTACACATGAAACACAATGGGAAGGTACTCCTTTGAGAAACAATAAATCACTACCATGTTTCACAAAAAATAACCTAAATGCCAAATTTTCTAAATTCCAATAGCCGAGAAAAGTAATGCTTGCCCTTTATTTTAGCATTTTAAAATTAGCCCCCAAATGAGAAAATAAGATCTTCATACTCAACATGAGAAATTTGAGAAGTTATCAAATGAGCAACTCGATTCTCTCAAGCATTAAATAGAGCTTGGACATGATAAACAGGAAACCAGCCTGTCATGTTAAACAATTCCAAATTTTCTATCAAATGAGCTGCATGAACTTGCGTCGAAACTAAGTCAAGCCTGAGCCACATGAGCTGCTACAGCTTATTCGGCTGTCTACCAAATCATCCTCATGAGAAACATATTAAACTACCCTCTATCATGCAACATTATCACTTACATGTTAGCACAGTTATCTGCACTAAAATCATCCAAAACAAGCACTAAAACATTTCCAGATTACGAAATGGTCAAGAAGCCTCTCATTACCATGTTACTATATTTTGCAGATAAGTGTACTTTAAACTATAAGCATATGAGAATATGCACGCGCCTGCGCATATACACACAAAAATGAGTTGATAGCATATGCAATTAGATGATGCCAAATTATAGATCTAGAGATAATTACCAGGAAATAGCACAGCAACTGGCCATGTTTTCAGAACTTTCAACATCAACGCAACATCAACATCTGAGAATCTACTGCTATGGTAGTGTGATGTGTCTTTCAAAATCTTAACAATGGCATTAAATATTGGCATATCACTGTCATTCAGTGATAAATGTTTCTTATCCTACATAAAAACAAAATGTCAGACAGAAAAAGTCAAGCCAAACAGAAAGTAATCACGGTGCAGTGACAAGTAACACTGACAAGCCCAGTACAAGGTAACGGTGTGAAAAAAAGAAAGTACAAATTTCAACAAGTAACACGCACCGAAAGTAAAATAATTTCAGAGCTGGCACCATATAACAAGAGGGACAATGATCAGATTCTGAAGCAAAAAGCTTACCGAGTCAGACAGCAGGGAATTGTTAAACTCGGACACCTTTTTGAGGATTCCATCAAACTGAGCAGTGTCAAATGCAAGCATCCCTCTCTGGACAACAAAAACAAGTATAAATTATACTAGAGAATGGAACCAGCATAAACATTTTATATATTTCATGATCCAACCACTATTATATTGTAACAAGGAAAAAATTGCACTGTGATAAAAGATTTATCACGCATAATAATTGCCACTAGTAGAAAAATATAATGGAATTCTGCACCTAAGCAACATCAGCAAAAAATTCTCGCTGCTGCAAAATTTTATGAAGCAGTTAACCTTTTGCTTTTCACCTGTAAATTAATGTAAGGAATAACCATTAACCAAATTATCAATGGTTATCTGTACAATTATACCAAGATATCTTCGTCATCGAATGACTGAAAGAAGACCCATATTCCAATCCGTTATAAACCATAGGCATTTATAAATCTTTAAGAGACAAATCTCATAACTTGCTAGCTCCAGAAAATCAGACAGGCAATACTTTTGAACAGGTGACAAAGATGTTCCACAAACTTAATATGTTTTCTATTCTTAGTATAGAGTTAAGACTGGCAATTTTTACACGAAAAATGGGGAAAAGGAACATTGCGGACCCTGGTTTAAACTCAACAATGGAAAAGCTAAAAAGGATAAAAGTTGAAAGATTACTTTTGGAATGTGCTTGTAAGAAGGCTTTGATGATGATGCACCTGCATTTATACAAGTAACTATCAGAACCTCATCCACTAATAGTCACAATAAATGAAAAGGAGTATGCAAAGTCAAGGATAAAAACCTTGAAATTTTGATGGTGCTCCAGGTACATACGCATTAGCTGAAGCATTAAGACATAAACTTAAATAGTAAGAGTGAACACGACAAATAATTATTTATAGTGACATAATCAACATTTGGCCTTACATCCAGTAAAAGGGTCTCGAAACAAGGGATCTGGAGTGAAATCTTTTTGTCCTGTGTTTTGCAGAATAAATTCTACAATCTGTTGCCGGTAAGAAAGAGGTAAATTTTCGTTGAGTAGCCACTTATCAGCCACATCATACGGATTTTCTGTAAGAATACAGGTGTTTACAACATCATGAAAAAGGAAATATCTAAGTACCTCACCACAATAATTCACACCCACGAGAGATATATATATATATATATAGAGAGAGAGAGAGAGGGAGAGAGCAGAAGAAGATAAAAGAAGAAACAAATAGGGGTTGTACACAAGATACCATACTACAACATTCAGATTGCACCCATATTCACAATACAAGCATAATCTAATGAGACAAAGGTACGAGGATTCTAATATTGTTCCTCAAAACTTAAGTTGTCAACAAGAGCATACCTGAGCGATTGTATGGCAGTTTACGTATGGGTTCACCATCTCCAATGTCAACATCAAAAACTGAAGGACATGCAATGCAACTTGTAATTGAAAAGGGAAAGGAAAACGGGCAATTAAAGTATAAAATGCAATACTAACCATGGTCGTACTGAATGCCGTTGAGCACGGAAGGCTTCATATTATCATCAGGCCCATCAACAACTTCACCAATCTAGATGTGAAATGAAGGTCAAGTACAAAAGAGGCAATTTGGAAAGGGCAACCAGATAATTAAATCAAACCAAAACTCTAAGGAAGCTGATTGATAATCATTCCAAAGGAAATCTGGAGTTGTACAGATCCTATTCTAATAAAATCAGATGAGCAAATACAGAACAAATCAAATTAATGTATGCTGGAAAGGAAGAGATTAACAAATTTGAAGAAAGAAGAAATTCATGGCAAGCCAGTCGCCTTTAGGAATGTGAAATAGCCTAGTATGGAAATACAATATGTTATTACCTTATCCCACTTCTGTTCTCGCATATTCCATGCATAGGCCACACCGTTATCTCCTTCTCGAACAACCTTTGTCTGCCCATCACTACTTCCTGATGATTTACAATTGAAACAGTATTGCACACATGAATATAGTAGAAGCTTCATGGTTTATTTCAAGATAGACGTATCATACTACCTATTGGGACAGATAATATTCTTCCAATAGAAACACTAGAAAATAGTTATGCCATTACCTGGAGTCTTCAATGCATCTAGACCTGGTAAGTCTTCCAATTTCAGGCCTCCAACTCTCTTCCTGATGGGTATAATGAGAAAAAAAATGTCAGCCATAGAAAATGTAAGTAAGATGTTTCTAAGTGGCTCAATAAGTTATTGACTAAATTGCCAAAGGTCTATCATCTTATTGAATAACTCATGCTAGTAACTCCAAATTTGAAATTACATTAGATACACAGAAAGCAGTAAACTGCAACTAAGAAAAAGGAACAAACAAGAAAATACTAAAATGAAGTCGTCCTATTAAGGTGGAAAAATAATTTTATGAGAAAACTAGAAGTGACTGCCACACAAGACAAGGAGATAATGTGCCATCATCATCTTTTCTCTGATAAAATCCCACCATCTAGCAAGAAAGTCATGACAGTCATTGACAGCAAAAGCTTATTAGTTACTGGTAGCATTAATATATACAGTCACCTTTTTTTTAACAAACCAAATTGTATTAATATAACAGAACTACTAATGCAGTACAAATAGAGGGCAGGATGTCCACCCAGCCACTAAAAAGAGGCCTATTCTAAAACATTAAGCTCCAATATCTAATACTTCACTCCCAAGAAAAACATCCAGTGTTGGAAATCCACATTGCAACTTTGATCTTGAATCTCACCACTACATTATCAAATGATTCTTCAACATTTCTCCTATTTCTTTCCATCCAAATTAACCAGCTAAGTGCATGGACAATGATTATCCAAATAATCTGTGCTCTTATAATAATACTACAACCCAAACACCGAGAACCTGAACTCAGTATCTCCCAGAATATCCCTAGCTCTTTCCCCAGAGATGATAAGTAAAAGAATAGGAGTATAAATATGTGATCTTGATCCCTCGAGTAACTCTTACACAACGGACACCAATTAGGAGAAATATAGGTCTAGGGAAGTCTAAACCCTAATATATAAATTCAACTTAAAATAGCACCTGAATTTGCCAAGTGACATTAGAGATAGGGAATCGATACCTGCTGATCTTGTATTGAGAAAGTTGAGATTCAAATGAGTTAAGTTCTACAGTGTCAGCAATCCTTTCAAGATCTATGGTCCAGATGCGCACAATGCCATCAGAGCAAGCAGTCACAATGTCGCCATTTTCCAAGAATTTAGCATCCCAAACGCAACCAGGATGCTCTATGCTCTGCACACAAATTCCATCTGCAAGAAAACATGGTTTTTCATGCCAACATAAAAGCTCCAATCATGACATCAGGCATAGCACAAAACAAAAAATAATAATATCTTGTTAACTACAAATCTGCAGAAAAGGCAGCTTTGACTAGGAGCCCTTCAAATGTAGCAGCAAACAACAAAGTTGACCATGTTGATATCATCTTTGATTATCCTCGACTCGAAAAAAAACAAGGGGAGAAATAGTGAATTCTGGTTAACAGATCTCACCAAATAGACATTTATTTTATAATACTTAAAGAAAGATCCTCAAGCAGACTTTATAAAATTGATTATTGTGCATAAAATATCTGTTAACATCAATTTCCCAAAGAAACCAATAGAAAGACAATTTTAAGGAAAGCAAATCGTGGAAAGTTTAAACAGGATTATGCATCACAATGAAATAAAATAGCAGTATTTTAACTAGAAACCATAGCAGACACAACCAAAAATAAAAACCAATAAGGAAAGCCAAATCCATAGAATAGTCTTCACATAGGACCATTTGAAGCAGGAAAGTTTATCCTCAAGCCACAGCAAATCTTGGCCAGTTGAAGCAGGCATAAACACGGAAAGAAAATAGTAAAAACATGGTTTATTAGGTCATGGCAAACACAACTGAGGGGAGGGGGGAGATAAGATAAAAAAAAAGTGTAACCTTTCCATATCTTTGCTGAACAGTCCTCGCTACCACTGACTATAAGGCCAGATGTATGTGCATCCACAGAATAAACAATGGACACATGACCAACCATCTCCATTAGAAGTTCCCCACTAAGTGCCCATAGCCTGACAGAGCTGCCGTATAAAAACTAAACAAAAATCAGGAAGGGCAAGAATGAAGGAAAAAAACAAGAATAGAAGGCAAAAAACTTATTCTTAAGTAAAATCCAACCATTATAAACATAGATATGGCATAAGCTTCTCTGGTTAGTAATCAATAAAATAATACTGCACGAAGTTATGGAAATTAACTTGCAAAATATATCATTCAACATTTTAGACATCCCAATACATATGTTCTCTCCATTAAAAACAACTGTATGGCACATAAATATAAATGTGAAAGGCAGGCAACCAGTTCTTGGCCTGTCTGGACCAGCGTCATACCACCCTGCCCACATTTCAACATTAATCCCTCCCCTGGTTCAAAGAAAAAAAAGAAAAAACAAAAAGACCAACACAACAGGTAATGGAACAAGATAAGACACGGAGGAGGAAATTGATTTTCAAATTCACGAAATCTCTAAGGTCCACCTTTGACAAAATATGGCTAATGGCACTAGAGGGGAATTAATTTCACTATGGTTATGGTTTTTCTTTGGTGCCAAATGACAATGTACATTAAATTCAACTGCAAATATAACAACAATGAGCATTGTGTCATCATTATAGTAGATCCCATTAGCACGTCTACACAGGAAACCAAAATATTACCCATCATGAGATGAAGAAAGGATTCCTAAATTTGGCATGATAGCCACTCCTCTAACAGTATCTGCAAAATAGAAAAATTTACACAAATGTGGAAAGATCAGAAATAGTTAGTAAAACTGTAAAAAAGGTAAATAAATGATTACATTGACAAATTTCTCTGAAGAGGAATCATCTTTTAAATATGTCCCAGAAATCGAGATCAATCTAAATTCCAGCTATGTGAAGCTAAATAGGTCTCTCCTCTAATGGTCACAAATTAATCATGGACAAAGCACCAATTGACTAGTTCACATATGCTGTAACTGAGTCTTAGCTTCATGGAGATAAATAAAGTATGCTCTCTTGTTGATCACAAGCTAGGCACAAAAAATAAGCACCGATTGATTAGTACATAAGCCATAAGAGGCATCACAACCACATCATGCCCCAAATAGGTACAAAACCAAGTTACAGCACATTATTGTCCTTACATTAAGAAACATAAAGAGCATAACTGACTATCTAAAGCCAATATTAAATTCTCACACAGCCACATCCAAGATGAAGACTAATGCCTAGATTGTATTTTAAAATGCTTATATTAAATGTGCATTACATTTTAAGAGCAACAAAAATATTAATATCACCGGAAACGAGGGGGAGGAGGGTGGGGGGAAGGGAAACCTGCATGTCCTTGAAAAGTATGGATACAAGACTTCCCTTTCCAAACCTTCAAAGTCATGTCACTTGAACCTGCAACCATCAAAACTGATTGTAATCTATTGTTGATATAAATATCTACTCCAAGGTCATCAATCTCAAGCTAGACATACGTATCAGTTCCATTGAAAATAAAAGATGTCAAAATTTTGGACATTGAATATTCTTTTATCTAGAATAAAACCAAAAGTAGCTTAAGAGAAGTTAAAACTGGGACCTAAAATTGTATTCTTTTTCAGAAAAAGATGATCAGGTTAAATATAATATATATATATCAGTAATAAACTGCATAATTGAACCATGTTTCGATTTGTGGTTGAAAGCAATCAAGATAAATATTAAAAGTTGAAGATCGCTAATGAAATGAAGAAAAAACAGAATAAAGATATTGCCTGTGACAAGCTCGCCAGATGGCAACTTAATAACTGCTTGAATTGCTGCCTTGTGAGCTTCCCATGACTCAACTTGTTGGCCTCCCCTCCAGCGTCTCAATGTACTAAACCAAAGCAACCACTAACAGACTTAGAAATTGATATTGATATTGATATTGATAAACAAGAAAAAGGCAAAGATCACAGGTTAACAACAACTCTGCCTTCATAATTAAATTACTAAGAGACCAGTTACATCAAAATAATTCAGCATGGCATCACAGCATAGAACAAGAACAATTTGAGAGCCATTCTGTCTGTGTTATATCTGCAAAGCCACACAAGTCTTTGCATATGCATACCTATAATTTGTTTTGCCTAAGGCCAAGGGTGGGCCACCTTCAACCATTGGCTAGTTTGGTTATTGCAGCTTTCCACTTCCGAGAAAAACATTACAAGTATAGATAAAAATATTAAAAGTTCAAAAGATATAACATCACAATTTTTTTGCAAGTGCGAAAATGCACACTTTTTTAGTACAAAATTCTTTCAGTAAATGAATTATGAATGAACATAATTTGGGGGGATTTAGCAAAATAATTTCTTCCAAGTAAAGGCCAGCAGAGAAGTGTTAGTCAAGTTTGACAGGATTAACCAGAGTGGAACTCTCGCAAATAAAATGTTATTTTCAGGAGTATTAGTTATTCAATCGACAAGATACCAACTAACCAACATAAACAACAAGGAAGAATAAAGAAGAAAGGCATTGGAATATTTCTCTGAAGAAGAAGGTTAAGATTTAGATGTGTGGTAATTAACTTAATCATGCTTGTTACCTTTGCTCAACCAGGTAAAATAACTACGACAACTGGAATTGCAGAGTAATAAAATACTTATGAGAACAATGATCATCCCACAAGACTTGGCATACCAATCTACGGATGATGATATGACATCTGAACCATCCAATGCAATGCCGGTAACTTGCAATGTATGACCCTTCAGCATCTGCACTTTCTCTCCTGTGGCAATATTCCAGACAAGAAGCAAAGTGTCCATCCCTCCAGATATAACTCCACCCTCTGGAAACTCCTCATTTGGAGGGATCCAAGCCAATGGCCCCACAAAACTAGTGTGGCCCAGAAATATTTTTGACAAGGTAAAATCACGCTTTTGTGATTCATCTAAGGTCCAAAACCTAACAGTTCTGTCTCTCGAAGAAGTCGCTATACCAGCATTGCCACATATGCATATACCTCGAGCCTAAAGATGATGAAGTCCACAAAGCAGTCAATAAGCACATCCAATTCACTTATACTCATTACGAGATCAACCTAATAAATTCAGGGCAGAACTACATCATACATTAAAAGATGACAAAACGCATATTCATACAGTATTAGTATTTCAATCCATTTCTCTTGACCACTCAGTAGATGGATTGAGACAAGCACCAGCAACAACCCCCTAATACTCTTTTCAGAACTAAAACAGCACCCAATAAAACAGAAGTATCGGGGGAATTCTAGATATTTTCATTCATGATTCCATTAATAAAAAGTAACAAACGATAAGTAAATTTCACAATCAAACTGCTTTCATGAATGAACTTAGAATCAACAACAAGCAAGCAATTCTAAGAAAGAAAAGAAAAAGGACCCTTCTAAGACTTTTGACACAGTTGATCACATACAAAGAATTACCAGGACCAATCATGTCTGAAAGGGAAACACAATTTCACAATAGAACTACTTTCTGAAAACAAACTTAAGAACAGATAACAACCATAACGCCGAGTTAACCACATTGCAGGCTCACACAGTATTTATATTTCATCCCACACTCAGACATTACGTTCATGGATTAAGAGAACATCAAGAGAAAAACTATAATTTCAGTTTTCATAGAAAATAAACGCCAGAAAATAGGATTTCTTGGTCTGATTGATCAAAGTTAAAAATTACTAACTGCAAGAAAGTCCAAAAAAAATACAAATCATATGAATGGTGCTTTGTTAGCCTGTTGATCCCATCGAATGAAACTGATTTCTTGAACGAACTCGTAAATAAAAATAAAATGAACCACATTGTGACTCAATAAAAGCATATAAAAAAGCCAGCAAAAATTATATATAAAACCATACACATGATATTCATATTAAGAAAACTGGGAGATCATACATCATCCTCGTGGCCTCGGAGTTGACACCTCAATTGATACTCTTTGAAGTCGATATCCATAGAATTTGAAGTCATACTTCAATTCGCGGCACGAGAAGTGTAGGGTTTAAAAGAGGTTTTCTTTGCTGACAAAAGATTGAAAACCTTTTATTAGGAGGAAAATTAGGCAAATTATCAGCGGAGATATCAACAAAATAGGCGCAAAGATGTCTTACAACGGTAAATTTCAGATTGAACTGGAGATTTAGGAAAAAGATTTGAGAATTAGATTTGAGAATAGCTTGCTACCCAAGTCGTTCTTTTAGTGCAGTCCCTCCCTCATCTCTCTCTCTCTCTCTCTCTCTCTCTCTCTCTCTCTCTCCCTCTCTCCCTCCCTCTCTCGAATTCGTGGACTGGGCTAAAAGTTTTGGGACGGGCCAAGACTATAATCTCCTAAGCCCATGCGCTAACTTCTAATAAAAGTATTGAAATCAAATATGGAATTCTAAACATATCCCTGTTTTTTCTATTCACATCCCCATTATTTTATAAAATATAAATATTAATGTTATAGACTATTTTACCCTTATAATCCATCACTTGAAACCCTATAAATATGTTATAGCCCCTAAAGCCCCATTATTCCTCTTCTTCTTCATAAATAAAAAATAATGATTATAAAAAATAATATCGATTTGGAACGTTGATTAGTGTTCTTAACTTCATATAAAAAATTAGCTCATATCATATTGGCATTTATATTAAATAATCGATTACAATGAAAACATTTGTTTATATTAATTAATCGATTACGATGAAAGCATTTTCAAAAACAAACGTTTTTTTTTTAAGAATCTCCCAAAAAAAAAATTGTATTATTAGATTTTCCAAATGTTATCGTTCTCCCATCGACTTTGGGGTTTGCAGATTCCACAACAATCACGAATCTCACCTTCTTTGCTCTTCTTTTGTTAGTGTTCAAATTGAAAATTTGATTTCAACCTTGATTTCTTCATGAATTTCGTTGTTTCATTTTTTCCAGATATTTGGAAGGAATGTATATGTGAACTTGCTTGCAGCCACGCTTCCACGAAAAATGCAAAAAAAAATGTTATAATGCTATTAAACCACGGTCCAAAGAGAATTCATTGTTGTTGTAGCACATTTTTTTGTATTTGATTTAATAAAGCACATAATGTATACAAATAAAATGATTTTTTGGATCAAAATGTATTCATGCGGATCCAATCTCTATTATTCATCTGATTCTTCTCTTCAAAAGTTTATTTTTCAAACGGTCTTTGAAATCTCCAAAGTAAATTTTCCTCTTTGATCTTCTCAGACTTATTGTTTGAACTTTGATAATGTTAATCGAGGGCTGACGACTTTAATTCTGTTCGAACGTTGGATTTTTTAGATGATTCCAGTGAAGAATGTGTTGCTTCAATGAAGATCAACTTGACTTTTACTAGAATACATTGGGTATTGGGATTTTATAACGCCGTCTGGAGCCTTTAGAACATTGATTCTTAATCGGACACTAGATCTAAGATGATTCCCTTCAGAACATTGATTCTTAATCGAACATTGGATCTAAGATGTTCCGGATAAGAACGTGTTGCTTCCATGGAGAACGGTTTGAATCTTGCTGGAACATTAACACCTTGAATGCTAGAGAGAACTTCGTAGATAAATTATCTCCAACTTCTTGAGTTTATCAATTCTGACTTATGGTGTAATTTTCAACTGTTATAAAGGACCATATTTATAGTTGTAGAGAGAGAATATGGTGGAATTAGAGTTGACGAGGTGTGATCTCATTAGCTCTTAAATATTGATACATATCTTTTGAAAGATATTTACCCAAAAAAAATTAATATTTTATCATATAAATATAATGATATATTTATTATTTAGATATTTTATTCTTTTTAATTATTATTTTGAATTCCATTTTTCTAGAATACTATGACCTTGTTTGTTTTCATTTCCAAATGTAAATTTTCCACTTTTAACTATTCAAAATACCGAAAACACGTTTGTTTTACTCATTTTCAATTTTAGTTTTTACTTTTTCCAATCCTATATAACCTATTCAATCATATATAATATATATATATATACACATCATTACAGTGGAATCCATTATTTAAATATTCATCATAACCATACAAATATTTATCATTTCATCTCAAACACATTTCAAATTGAAAATATAATCAAACAAACGTATTTCTATTTTCTAAACCTATAACTCTAAACATTAAATCATTCATCATAACAAAATCATTATATTTTTTCAAAAACCAATACACCTCATAAATTGAAATGAAAATACTGAAAACTAAAAATTGATGTTGAAAATAAAAATAAACAATGCCCGTATTTTCCATTTTTTCGTTCAATATTTTAAAATACGGTAAAGCTCTATGTCCAGAATCTGGATATCCAAAACTTGGTTTTTTTGTAATATTGAATAAAGTACTTTAAGTAAATGTCTAAAATTCCATCACCCTAAAACTTAGAAGACACACTTTAAATTCAAATTTAAATTTAATTCTCTCTCTCTCTTCACATTACTTTTTGATAATACCAAGATAGTGTTTTATCACTTTTTGTTTAAATAAATATTAAAACTTTCACACAACCACTTTTATGCACCAAATATTATAAAGTTTGTAATTATAGTATAAATTAAATTTGTAAATATATTATGAATTAGATAATATAAAGTTCGTAACTATATTAAAAATTAAACATTATAAAGTTTGTAACTATATTATAAAGTTTAATTTTATGGTTTCATATTTTAGGAAAAAATGCAAACCTATTTTGGTGACTAAATTCATCAATTAGGAAGTTGGGGATATTCTCCTGATTTTTTTTATTTTTATTTTTTTTCGCAAAGGATAGTGCGGCCCAGACATAAAAATTAAATTTGGTCTCTCAATTATTAGTTCAACTTAATTTACAATATTTGTAGATCATTTCTCCAAAAAAAATAATAATAATCAAAATTATAGATCATTTCCTCAAAACATAATATTTATAGATCATTAATTCTGTTAATATAAGAGCATAATATTCAAATATTTATTTTGATTTGTATATTTATACTGCGGCACCTGCATTGACCAGATAAAAGCTTCGAGAAATGCATATAATTGGGAAAGTTTGGCACCATTTAAGGATGGTTAATTAGTGGTGAACTTAGTGACCAATTTATAATCAAGTGTCACAAATTCTAATATTATAAATGAAATAGTATAAGTTCGTAAATATATTACTAATTAAACAGTGTAAAGTTCATATTACTATTATATATGAAATAATACTAGTATACCACCTGTGCGATTCACAATAGATTTTTATTAAAAAATATTTATGTACAACAATAAAATTATATCCATTCATGAATTTTATATATAAATATATGAATTATATCGCTAGAATTATAAATTACTTGTGTATTTCGTGATTGGAGAAATCAACCTTGGTGGCCCTAGCCATACTGAAAACACCCAAGTCAAGTGTAATATCGAGAATGCCGAGTCCTTGCTGCCCAGAAGGTATCGACAACGATTAATCGGCCAATTAGGCACGAATAATTTTTTTAATTTATTTACTATTTTTGTTCAAAATATGATTAAATAAAAAGGTGGAGGTTTTTCACCCTTTTATACAATAACCTACATCCCAATGTTTCAATCTACAACCAATGTGGAATGTAGAAAAATTAGAAAAAAGTTGTGTAACTAATTTGAGGTTTCGATTTAAGATTACCCACTTTTTTATACAACAACCCACATCCTAATATTTCAATGAGATGTAGGGTAAATGAAAATTTAATATGTAAATCACAATATGTAATAATATATTATAAAGAAATAAAAATGCTTTGGTGGAGACAACCTAAATGGATTGTTAATGTTATTATATGTATTTTTATGAACCCACCTATAAAGAAACAAAACATCATAGTCCCAATTATTTATATGCAAGTTTAAAACTTCACAAATCTCAAAAATTTTGGAATTAATTAGTTTTTTTCATCTTAGGAAAAAAAAATTTGATAAAAAATAGTATTTTTGCAAAACAAAAAAAAAGTAATTTATAATATTGAAATTCTAGTATTGAATGACTATATAATTAACTAACTATATAATATAGATATTAATTAATTTATAAATATTATATTTTAATTTATAGAAAGTGCATTTTTGCGGGAAATCTTAATGTTTCCATTAATAGTAACTATCTTACTTTTAGATATAGTATAGATGATATTTGTAACTATATTATAAAAAAAGTATAAAGTTCGTAACTATATTATAAAATAAATTGTATAAAGTTTGTAAATGTGGTATAAATTAAATATTATAAAGTTTGTAAATATATTATAAATTAAATAGTATAAAGTTCATAACTATGGTATAAATTTATTATACCATATATAATATATATGTTTGATTTGTGAATTTTAATTTAAGAATCAATTTCATGTTATCTCATATTGTATATGTCAAATTGAGAAATTATAAATTTCATCATGATTAATTTCACTATACTATAATGTATATGTTCAATTTGTTAAATTTGTGAATTATAATTTAAAAATCAATTTCAATTAATTTGTGAATTAATTATAACTTGAGAATCAATTTTATATTATACGATATTATATAGCTCTAATTATTAGAAATTACAGTATATAAGTTATATAATCACATTATATGTTTCAATTTTGCATTTTGATTTGTATGTTATTAGAAATTACATTATACACGTTCATTTGATTTGAAATTATAAGAAAATAGACAATGTATGTTGATTTGAAATTGTAAGAAGTCACATTATATAAGTTCATTTGATTTAAAATTCCAATAAATTAGATTATTTACGTTCATTTCATTTCAAATAAAAAAATGCATTATATAAGTTTATTAGATTTGAAATTATAAGAAATTATATTTTACTAGTTCATTTCATTTCAAATGACAATAAATTAGATTATAGAATTTCCTTTTCATTTCTAATTACAATAAATGACATTATACATGTTCATTTCATTTAAAATGCAAAAAAAAAAATATACAATGTAATTTATTGATATTTGGATTGAAATGAATTAATACAATGTGATTCTTATAATTTGATATGAAATGAACTTATATAATGTGATAAATTTAATTTTAAATGACATGAACATATATAATTAAATTTTTTGTAATTTGAAATGAAGTAAACTAATATAATGTAATTTCTTATTTCAAATCAAGTAATCTAATATATGATTTGGTTCAAATGAGAACAGTGATTCGTGTAGGAACGTTAGAACATTGCAATTGTCCACTATAATTTTAGTGTTTTTCTTACTATTTTTTTATGCTTTTCTTATTGTATTTTAGTGCTAAATGTTTTAGAATCAAAATAAAAATAAGAAAAACACTAAAATTACACTAAACAAACTCGTTCTCACGTTCTTACACCAAACTTAGTTCCTATTATAACCAACCACATTTAATATATATATATATATATATATCAAAATAAGATATCAAAATAAGAAAGAAGAATATAATACTTATTGTAATACCCCAAATTTTATTTCCTAAATTTAATTAGGACTATAAATCTAATGGTTAGAACAAGTGTAATATCTATAGCTTTTTGATCTTTAAGAAATAGTCTATGCTACCTTAAGAGTGAGCTAGAAAAAAAAAAAAAAAGACCCCTGTAGATCTTATTTTTAGGTAAAGTGTGTAGTTGGATGGTTAGCGATACCCGAAAAATTATTAAATTTTTATAATGAGACCCCATTGTAATTTAAAATCTATATCACATCAAGCATTGAAAGATGAATTTTTGGATATAATTGTACATTGGCCTTAAATGTTAATTTGTCTAAATAGATATTACTTTAAATAAAGCTTATCTAAAATAAATATTATTATAATTGATAGTAATATTATATTTTATTTGCAAATCAACTAGATATAAATATATATGTCTATATATACATATACATATATATATATATATATTATGCGAGCCATTTACTAGATTAGGACAACTATATTAGAAATTGAAAAGAAAAATATCATATTAAAATAAATAAGTAGACGTGGCAGTCTTGGGTGGTGCCACTAATCAAATGTGAAAGATGGCTTAGTGTACAATAAAAAAAAACTTGGCAGCTATATTTATGTTAATACACACTATCTAAATAGCTTTATAATATGGTGTTTTGGACGAAAATCAAAAGAGAGAAACAAGGTGGAGCTTGAAACTTGAAAGGTATGAAATTTATATCACAATATACAATCTTATATTAGTTGTAAATTATTCTTAGAATCAGTAACTCTAATCGGTTAGCAAATGGTTCTAGTTATCCAAATTAAGATGATAAAGTAAAAAAAAAAAATCGATGTTATACCTTTAGTTTTTTTTTTTTTTTTGGTATTTAACTTATGATTAATTGTTTTTAAAATTTATTATAGGTGAAATATAATTGATAGTATATATGGAGAGTGGTCATAGGTATTTGTATTATGAGTTTTAAATTATATTGAAATAAAATTAATTGATGTCTAACTTATTTAAAAATAGACATGGATTATAAATTATATTTGCACTGCAGGTAGATTTGATATTGTGATCCATCAAAGCTCTCCTTACATGTATGTCAAAGGTGTTATAGACGTGTCTTTACAAGTCCAGAGCTAGGAGGATGGAATTTTAAGCATACATGTGTATTCCAATAATTAGATTAATGAATTTGTATGTTATTAGATATATATATATATAGATATATATATATATATATATTTAAAAATGAGAGGTTTGGGTAGTATCCACCCTTTAATTAACCAAGTGAAATATACTATACAAGAATAGTAAACTCACAGCAATTGAGAAAGGTTTGTGCTAATCCAAGGTTAGTGTATAAATCTTGAATTTTGCGAATGTATATCTAAGCTAACGTTAGGAATTGGATTTGAAGTTATTTATGTAAAGATGTAATGTAAAGAAACTTAGGTTATTGGTTTCAAAGTTAGTAGTTCAGGTTATAATGATTATTTATATCATTTAATTCATATAATATTCATGATCAAGTAACTTAATTATCGCTTCACTCTCTATTCAGTAAATTTCTAATGGATTGCATAGATATATCTACATCTATTATAAATCAGTAAAATAATTGTACGGATAAGTGACTGACCACATATTTTCCATATTCTCACATTTTACTCTAAGGTTTATTGCAGTAAATAATATATTCTAGAGAGTCAAGTTGAGTATAAAATCAGGGGACTACTAAACAAAATACAATATTAGAAACTTTAATTATAAGGAAGCTTAGGGATTGAGTTTGATAAGGTCCTTTAGCAAAGCTAAGCCAAGACTTGTTATTGTAGGCTCAGAAGAAGTAGCAGAACCTGTGCTAGACCAATCCAGGATTTGAAATTTTATCTTCTATCCAGGTGGGCTATTATATTTTTACAAATTGTATCTTTCGAGTTATTAAGCTCTGCTTTGTTAAAATTGCATATGTGACTATCTGTGTTAAATATTTACGTGCTACTGTATGTTGTCGGAGTCTCATATACCAGCGCTGTGTCAATGTGAGTAGCTACAGTATGCATGCTTTATTTGTCCTGCCCTACTTCTTGTCGGTGAGACAAAAATGAAACACTTATGGGTTATACTCATTGGGTATACTTGGTCATACTCAACTTTACGCGTGGTGATGTAGTACGGGTTGCGGACAGTGACTGGTTACCCTCTTAAGCGCTTCACGATAAAATATTTTGGTGAACTTAGGTTGCTTTAAATTTTAAAACCTCCTAAGTTTCACTACTTGCATGAACACAGATAGATTACTTTAATAAAATGATTTGCATAACTCGAATTGTAAAAACTTACCCACTGAGTGCACTAGTACTCAGCCCAAATATTTTCAAATATTTTTCAGGTCAGTAAGCTGGCGCGCGGAGGTGACGATGCTGAGAGATGGGCTTTTGTTATTTACTTATTTTCCCATTGTCTCTTTTTGTTAAGTATTCTGTTGATAATTAAGTCTCCGCGCTTGTAATATCCTTTTGTTAAACACTAAGAACTCTGAACTTGGTGTTGTAAATAGGTATATATTATAATAAAGC
The DNA here is from genome assembly GCA_026008535.1 of Perilla frutescens. Lineage (NCBI taxonomy): Eukaryota > Viridiplantae > Streptophyta > Magnoliopsida > Lamiales > Lamiaceae > Perilla > Perilla frutescens. The sequence continues at coordinate 37,146,458 of BRKX01000002.1, read as the reverse complement.
ATGTTTGGTTATTCTGGGTCTTCTGTTGAGATTTTCATTAATCAGGTTACCCCCTTTCTTTCCCGCTTCTTAATTCCAACCCCCGTGGCATCCATTTCTACGGCCTTCTAGGACCGGGGCGCTACACTTATACAATTAGGAATTAATAAAAAAACTATTTATTAAAATTGTGTCTTTTTTGTAAAGTACGTTATTATTTTTATTATTATATTAAATATACATATTGTAAATGACTAAATATATGTTCATTTGAATAGATAGACATTTATTTTATTAGTTATATCTAGCATTTAAAAATAAAGTATTAATGTAATTATACATCTATATAATATATAATAACGACTACCCATCCAGAAATAGAAATTTTTATTTTCCCACCTAGCTGATATTTCCACAACTAGCAATCTATAATATATTAATCTATATATATCTAAAAGTAAGATAGTCATCACAAATAGAAATAATAAATTTTCCCGCCTAAATTAATTTTCTAATAATAGTGATATAATTATACACGCAATTAATTATGAAATTAAGTAAAATTAATTAATTAATTAATCGTATTACAAAAATAATGGAATGTGTGATTCTCTTTCTATGATACAAAAATTGCATATACCTTCCTAAATTAACATATTAATATTTAGATTGTAAATCAATATATATATAATTAAATCATTAATTCCATAAAATTCGTGTGCTAGAATCTTGATATTAATTAATAATTATATTGCAAGGCTACATTATATACATATTTACCATATTTAATAAATATGCCAATATTTTCTAAATCATTCTCTATCTAAATATAAAATTAAATAATCTTAATCTTATCTTAATATATATATATATATATATATATATCTAAAAGTGATATAGTATACGAACTTATCTATATTTTTTAATTATTTATTTTCCATGTAAAACCGTCAATGATAATACTCCCTCCGTTTTGAAATGTTTGTTATTTTGTTTTTTTATCTGGAATTAAGAATTAATTTTGTGAACAAATATACTCATTCCTCATATATGCCATCAAATCTAATTCATTTATATTTTCCTAAAAAATAACAATATTTTCTCTCTCCGTATATTTTTCTCTCTCCATTGTGTTTAGAATCAAGAAATCTTTTAGGATTTGAGAGGGTTAAAGTTGGGAGAGAGGATGTCAAATTATATAAAACAACAAACATTTTGAAACAAAAAAAATATTAAAACAACAAACATTTCGAAATGGAGGTAGTATATTGTAAATATATTATCATACATTTCCAGAAATACCAGATTACATGGAGAACAATTCTATAATATAAGAAGCTAATTATATTATGTATATCAATGTTGAATCTCTATACATAATACAAAAGCTAATTAAATCCATATATAATATGCAATTACTTATATATATATATATAGTGATATTGACTTGCGAATCAATGCCAAATTAAATGAAGAGTAATTAATTATTTCTATAAATTCATAGATATAGATTATATAATATAAGATAAGTCTTTAATTGCGTTAACCCATAAATATAATTTTTCCTTAGCCATGATATCTATAATATGTTATTGAAAAAATAGTGTAAAAAGATGTAAGCAGTCGATTATAAATGCATCTTCATTCTTGGTATTTTCTTAAACTCATTTCAAGAGCGGTTTTTTCTTGCTTCACTGTCATATCCGACGGCGATATACCCCTAAATAAAAGGGGTAGCTTCAATTACACTTCGATTATATTGTTAATCAAAATGTTGTTGGAGTTTTGTGATTTCTCAATTGTAAATTTCATTTGATTTTTGTATCTATAATAAATAAATTCGTTGGTGTTGATTTTGCAGGAGGCATGCGCCAGTTCACATACAGAGTTGATTTGTATAATTGTTATTCTATTATGATTTAGGTTAATGGAGTTTATTTGGATGTCATTGTTGTGTCCATATTGCAGTCTCATGCATTTCGGTCCCGGAAGCTCATAGAAAAATCTCTAGCAACATCCTATTCGCGATGCTAAGTAATTCTCTTATTTGTTGAGTTTAAGCACACATGATATGTAATTGATTTAATTGGCTATTGTACATTATGTTTTGATTCTATAAAATGACATGTTTTTGATCAAGTTTATTGGTTTAAGGTTATTTATGTATTGTGAATTTTATCATCATTGTATTATTTGATCAATTGCCCAAGAAATATATACAATTTGCCAGTTTTGAAGATATTAGTGTTCGTGTAATGTCGCAGCTTCACCATAATCCCCCCTCTGATTGGGCTACTTTTCATAATGTTTGAATGATATTTTTAATTTAGCTTTGGAAAACAATGCATAAATGTTAGTATTAGACCATTGAGATTGGACTTCGGAGTAAAGTAAGAAGATTTATCATTTAATTTTTTCATGTTCTGAAGTTGGTTTCAATTTTACTGAGTGTGTATTGATCATAATTTTCCGTTTCTTTATTTGGTAACCGTATATCAACGACATAGAATTCAAGTTTCCACCCAAAAACAACTCATACAAGATTTGGCACAACAACTCAGAGCAACTCCCCGACATGGCCTCGCCCTTTCATGAGATTATTTTTAAGCTTCGGAAAATTAGGTCATTTTGATATATTAGATGGAATGCGAAATGGAGAAATAAAATGTAGTCATTTTAAGCTTTGGAAAATTAGGCCATTTTGTTTTAGCGTATCTTATATTAATGGATTTCTTTTTTTTTTTATTCATATATAAATAAATTGTATTTTTTTATTGAGATGTATGAAATTGACATGGCCTCACCTTTTCACAAGGTTTTTTTTATTTTCTTTCAATATCTTATTTGATTTAATTTAATTTAGAATTAGATAGTGTACATGATTGTGTAAGTTTTGGTAATTATGAATAGATGATTGCATGATACTCTCTACTGATTTCAAAACCTATTAAGATATATTTTTCTAAAAAAATGCATATTCTCTATTTAGAAAGGGTTAACATTGAGAGAAAGTGCTAGAAATATGGTGAAATTTTGAAACAAATTAAAAACTCTAAAATGACAATTGATTTGAAGCACAGAGATTAGTAATTATAAAATATGGTGCATCATACTTTCAACTTCACTTTGTTTTTACTTCACTTAATAATAAAATAGTTTAAGCCTATTAATTAATCTAAATGTGTTCTTAGGTACGTCTACACAGAGATTAGTAATTATAAAATATGGTGCATCATACTTTCAACTTCACTTTGTTTTTACTTCACTTAATAATAAAATAGTTTAAGCCTATTAATTAATCTAAATGTGTTCTAGGTACGTCTATGGGTTATAACCTGCAAAATTCAAAGAGAAAAAAATATTTTTTTATCAATTCAGAATCAGAAAAAAGAAATTATCAATTTAGGACTCTAAAAATTATGTATTTTATCTTTAAAAATTATATTCATATAAATTTTCATCAAAAACTATTGTATTGATTATTTTTTAATTTTAATAAAGAATATGTTTTAAAAAATGATAATTAAAAAAAATTACAAGAATCAAAGTACATGATCGAGTTTTTTAGTCATAAATTGATATATTTTTATCATATAATAGTATCTATAATAAGAAAATCCAAACAAATGTAAAAGTATATTAAAAGGTTTTATAAATATTTAAAAAATAATTTATAAGATTTTGGATATTTATTTACAAAAATAATATTAAATTTATAGTTGGGTGCATGTAGTTATAGGTAAAGAAATAAATTACTACGGCCAAATAACATAACTATTCATTTAGAAAGACAAAAGCATCATAAGATTCATCGATGATCTTTTTTTTTATAAAGTCAAAACAATTGATTGACACATTCCATAAAAAAATTCACAAGTAGAGATAAGAAAATATCATGCATCTATAACAATAATTTCATGATATCATCCAGCATCTTTTTAAAATTCACGTAGTAAAGATTTATCAATTTTTTTATCTCAAAAGAAGGTATTATTGTTTTCTCTCTATTATCCTTAGACCAAAATAACAATGCTTATTTATATAATTTACCATTTTCATAGTATAGGTGAAGAGTCAATCAAATATTATAAATTATTAATTTCACAAACTACTATCATTCAATTGTTGTTTTTATTACATATTGCTCCTTTAATCCTTTAAATAGTTCGTCTCAAATTTATTGTATTACATTTATTTGTATCAAAACACAAGTTAAGGTGTTTACCATTATTGTGGTGAAGATATATGGGCAGTAGATCGAGTCAGCTTTACCAATCATTATATTTGACTATGATTTAGTTTTTTTTGTAACCCTTATATTATTTTTTTTACACCTTGCATATCTTACATTTCAATCCTAATCTAATATTGCCTTAAATGATGCATCATTTACATTTTCAAACTCCATTATTTTTAAGTTTGTTTGAAAATTAACATGATTCTATTAAATATCATTTAATATATATTTGAAATGGATAATGGGAAAGTTATAAAGGTTGTGATAGAAAAATCAATATAAAGTCATGATTGATTTTTTTTAGATTATTGAAATTTTGTTATATGAGTGAATATCATGCATAATTTCACATTTCTTTAACATATTTGGTGCAAGTAATCTTTTAATAATTAGAATAATAAAATTTATTGTGATATTTTAATAAAATGCCAAGTTTATGTATTTTATCCGTGCATCGCACGGGTGATATACTAGTATAATATAATATTTGAATATATTAAATATGTCTTTTATACACATAGAGATATATATATATATATATTATACAACTATATATAATATTGATGGTATTAATAGATGTAATCTTCCTCGTGATTGCGATTATCTAATATAATAAACTATAATTATATATAAAAAGATATATAATCATGGATTTGCATCGATTATAATAACAAATACACTTAATTATATATGGAATAAAATAAATATGTATTTTATACACATATAGATATAATTATAAAACTATATATGATTTCCATCCTAATTACGACTACAAGATTTAATAATATATTGATCATATAGCATTAAATCTGATTCCAGGATTTACCTTATGATTATCCACAGTTATGTTCATATCCTAACCATAAAAATCCTCAAATCAAACAATATATATATATATATATAATTTACAATAATATTAATATTCAACAAATTAGTTGATTGGAAATATGTGTATAATATACATCGAGTGTGTATGTGTATATATATTATTCTATTTTATAGATGTATATTATATATTACATATGCACATTATATGGATTGTATGCAACATGTATAATTAATGAGCCTATATAATATCATGGGGTCGATTGATTTGTGAATATTCAAATATTTTTTTTGATTGTATTATCTTAATTAACTAATACAATTAGCTGAACAAATTATGATTATTACCCTATATAAGTTATCAATACATTAAGCATAAAGTTACTGTATCCATTTAGAGATATTATGCATTAATTAGGTTGATTACATTGACTTATACATTGAGCGTAAATTTACTCTCTTCATTTAGAGATATTATGCATTAATTAGGTTGATTGCATTAATCACATTTAGATTTTATAATGTATATATAAATTGGATGGATTTTATGAATTAAATGGTATGATGAGAATCAGAGAGGCTAATGAATAAAAAAGAAGAAAGGCTATTGGTCTAAATGTGTGTGTATATATATATGTATATATATAGTTCTTTTTCTCCATTCATGGGAGATGCTGATCTTAAACACAACATTTTATGGCAAATCTGACGGTAAAAATTTGTCCTACGTGTCAAAATTAGTGTTGGATATTCACCCTTTTGATATTGTGTATATCTTGAGGTATCTGCTGGTGAAGTTCGTCACATAATCTTCGATAAAGACTCATCTGGCAATATATATCTATGGTGAGGATTTACTTTGATTCTAAATGATCTAATATTGTATTCTTATTTTTAGATTATAATGAGTTGAACATATTTGGAGTGAAAGAAGCAAAAACTTCCAGTTGTTTCTCTAAAAAGAGAAAAAAAAAATGTTTCTTAGGTCACAAAGAATAGAAGAGCGATTGAGAAGTGGATGAGAAGTATGAAGTGGGTTGCGTCATCGTCGTTGCCGTCACCATAATGTAGTATCTAAAAATAATGTTAGTCTTGGATTGTGTGTATATAAATTGAAATAGATGTCGTATTAAATTACATTCATTTAAAGAATTTCTGGGCGGAATATTTGTTTGTAAGTTTTTATCATGACCAACTTTGTGTTATATAGCTAGCATTAGCATGATGGTTAACATTTTTTGTATGTAAAATGATAGTATTAATGTTAATTTCAATAAAAATATTTTGTTCAAAGAAGTTTATTCCTATGAAATGTGTGATTTTATGTACATTTATATTTAGTAATTAAGGTGGTGGATAGCTGATTAAAAGACTATTTATTTAAAAGTTTAAGCCAAACAAAAGTGTAAGCTGAACCTCAGTCTTTTATAGTATTTTAATTAATAAATTTATTTTAAAATTATATCACGTTCTAATTTGTCTCAATGACCCAATCATGAATTTAGTATTATTTATTTCTATATTTTTATCGTAATATTTGCATTTTTAATCGATAATATAATTATATTTAGCATTTTTTAGAGAATTATATTAATTATTTTGAGATACAGAATCTCATTTTGTTTTTTAATCAATATGTTAGAGTTCAAAATAATTAATCTTTGATGAATAGAGACATTTTGTAATATCCAGATTCAAAATCTGCCAATGTTCTATTACAAATATTATATTGAAATTAAAAGTTTGTTTTCTATTCTGAAACTTTTTTTAGAAACATAATTGGTTTGACAGAACCAACATTTAATATTTGACTATCTCATAGTTCTTCATCCATTGTGTTTATTGTTTCTAATAAAATATTGAAACACAAATTGTATAGTTCACAAAAAATATTTAAAATTAAAAGTTATATAGTACATCTGAAACATAATAACAGAAGACTTATCTTTTAAGTTGTAGTCTCGAAAAATCTTAGAATTTTTTTTTGAAACGGACAAATCTTAGATATTAAATGGGAACTTGCAAATGCTGTTAAGAAACAAATCATATGGTTCGGATAAGAAATAATCAAAATATGGAATTTTATTTATTTTATTGAATAAAAATAAATATACATTTTTCTCTATTTATAATTTTTATATATTTTTAAAATTTTATAATATATAAAAATAAGGTCAGCCACAAAAATAGTAATCTAAGTTTTCACATACGTTCTTTTCAAATTTCTATTGTAGGCAATATAGATTATAATATATATGTATAAATGTTCTTTTATCAATAATTTAATAGATATTTAGCCTCATTTACCTTAATTATATAGATATGATTGCACGTAATATGTACCTTAGAGTTACTTACGAGTTAGATTGTGAACATATGTTTATTGTAGCTTCGAAATCTGTGTTAAAAAATATGCACATACATTTTATAAAAAATAATTTTACAGTTGGTCAAGTACATATTTAATTTAAGTTTATATGGTGTACATGATTGCGTAATTTTGGTAATTTTAAATAGATGATTGTGTAATATTAGTAATTATAAAAGCTAAATGGTGTAATGTTCAACTTTTACTAATTAAATAATAAAATAGTTTGGCTCATTAATTCATATGTGTTATAACCATCAAATTTAAAGGGAGAAAAATGTTTTTTTTTTTATCAATTATGTTTTAGTTTTAATAAATAATATATTTGAAATAATTAAAAATTTATAACAATCGAAAATACATGCTTTTTTGGAATCATTGATTGATTATTTTCATCTTTCGAAAAACTTCGTATTTTTCACATTTCTTCTGAAATTTGGTTTGATGGTCAATTCTTTTAATGATTGATGATTGGTTAAGTGCTTTTAAAATCAACTTTACATGTTTTTTTTTCTTAACATGAACTTTAAATTATTATGCCAAAAAACTAAATTTAACATATTTTGCAAATGTAACACCACTTTAAATTACGACAAAATTGAAATCAGTATGGGTTTCAGAAAAAACATGTAGACTGATCACTAAAAATACTGTTTTAAGAGGCTTATATATTAAAGGTTAAATGATGTCGTTTTCAATAAACAAATGACAATTTCAATGAAATTGAAATTTTAATCAGCTTTAAATTTTCAAAATGTGTCAAGTTTGTGTTTTTGATTTAACAATTTAAAAATTAAAAATTTATGTTAATAAATAAAACATCATGTAAAGCTCATGATTTTAAAAGAACGTAACCCAATGAAAAATTATAAATGTAATATTTTAAGAAAAAAATTAACATGCGTATCATATCCGTGCATCGTACGGGCAATATTGCTAGTTAAGGGGGTGTATTGGATGTGGATTTCGTTGGATTTCATTGGACTTTTAAAAGTCCATGGATTTATAAAATCCATAGACTCCACGTAGAGTCTGTCAACTCCACGCAGAGTCTGACGGATTTCGCATGGATTTGGAACGATTTCAATGGATTTGAAATATTAATTTTCAACGCTCATTGGAACACAACGAGCATTGGACACGCGAAAAACCCGAACCGAGCGGCTGCTGGTATCCAGCGACCGCTGAGTTGCCAAGTCGAGAGGCCCAGCGACCACTGGGGAGTCGAATTAGACGATTCCAACGACCGCTGGAACCCAGCGGCCGTTGGGAAATAAGCGGGTTTAAGTACAGAAAGCCCCAGAATAGATCCCGAAATAAAAAACACCCGAGAAACAGCGAAAAAAATTCACGCCCGCCTCTCTCCAGCCGTCGCTCGATTCGAGCCATCACTCACAATTCCTACCACCCCCCGTTCGAAGTCCACGACCGCTACCAACATCACCATGCTTCGGATGAAAATTCCCAATGTTGGGCTACATGAAGAGGTCGAAGAGGAGGACCTCACGACAAGGTACGAGGCTCCATTTCATTTACGAACCGAGCATGAAGGTGATTTATATATGAAATTTAGCAAGCATCTGGTTACAAACCCTCATTATTTTGATTGTGATTTGTTGAGGGATTTGAAAATTGTTGCAAAAGTTACTAAATATTTGAAGGTTTTAGGGTTTGAAGATTATGTTAAAAATGTTGATTTTTCTGGTTACGAGGCTCTTTGTTATGAGTTTTTGTGCACTATGTATGTGATTGAGGATAAGAAGAAGATTGGTGTTAGGATGAACGGTCGAGATTATCAAATTAATTTGACGAAGATGAAAAATATGTTTGGTTTCCTACTGGCGGGGAACGGGATAGACCCCCCACATTTAGTGTGGAGGCGGTGTGGAATGAATTGACTGGGTTTGATAATTGGGATAGTTCAAGTAGGCTGAATGGGTACATCCAAGGCCCGACACTAGCAGTTGTGCACAAATTTCTTGCGTATAATGTGTCGGGAAAGGAGCAGGGGAACAAGGTGAATGCAAATGAAGTGTATTTGTCGCATTGTGCGTTGAAGGGGAAAAAAGTATGCATTTCGAATTTTATTTGGGCGACTATGAAGACGATGCAGACTCGCGCAGGAATGCACCCGTCGCTTGCTCCTATTGTGACGGGGTTGGCACATAGCCTTGGGATTCTCAGTGCTACGACGGGGCCCCAGGAGGGGCAAGATGAGATCAGGGCGTACTCGATCGACTTCAGTGAGCTAAAAGGAGCTCAGATTATTTCTGATCGGTTCACCCTCGTCCCCCATGCGAAGAGGCCATATGTAAGCAGACAAATAAATGCCAATATTGCCCGAGTCCAAGGTGATGCTGGTGCCGGCTCGTCGATTGGTGGTGAAAGAGATGTCGAGATGGAGGAAAAAGAGGGGGAGGAGGAGGAGGAAGAGCAACCCCAACAACCTCCTTTTACAATGCCCAGAGATTTCTATGCGCAGTTCCAAAATGATATGAGGGCGCATATCGACGCATCATTTGGATCACTGAGGCAGCATATCGATGATAGGTATGATGCGCATACCCAGAAGATGTACGCCCGATTTGACGCGCATACCGAGTAGATGAACGCCCGCTTTAATGCACAAATTGCATCCTTACAGGCTCAGTGGGATGCTTGGACTGCCTTTTATCCGCCACCACATCCACCACCTCATAATTAAAGGTTTATTTTTTGAATTTCATGGATTATATGTTTATGTTAATGTTATGTTTGGAGTTTAATTATATATTTGATGAGTTTTGTGCATATTGGATTGATTGGATTTTTTGTTCAATTGGTAGTGATTGAAGTTGATGTCGATAATGTTTAATGTTTTTTGGATTTTTTAGAGTTTGATTTTTGAGTTGAATATGATGTACAATTGTTGGAGTTTTGGATTTTAGAGTTTGCTTTGTTTATTTGAATATGTTGTACACTTGTTGGAGTTTTCATTTTTTAAGTTGTAATTTTGTGGAGTTAATTTGAATTTGTGTTGCGCAATCTGTTTGAATTTGTTGAAATATAAAGATTTTTGGTTGATTTGAATCGTGTAGGTGTGCTGGATCGAAGAAAATAAACGCCAGAAGAGGACCCCAACCGTGGCTGGCACCCAGTGGCCGCTGGGAGGAGCTTCTGGACTCTTGCCCAGCCGCGGCTGGCACCCAGGGGCCGCTGGACTGTTTTTTTTTCCGTGTTTTGGATTATTTTTATTTCAAACAATGTGTTTGTTTTATTTTGAATTTATGTTGCGTAATTATGTATTAAACATTTTCTACATTATTATGTTGATTTCTTTTCACTTTTACTCGATGCTTGATTGGATACATAGATTAGGAACACAAAATGTTAAGAAAAAATGCATCAACAATATAAAAATATTTGTTATTCAAAAGTGTTTATTAAAATTAGACACAAGACGAATAAGTTGTTTTCAAAATACCACTAAAATCATAAACAATAAAAAAGGAAAAACAAAAAATCATTACTCAGCATTTCCATCTTCGGTCTCATCATCATCATTTCCATTGTCATTATACGTGGGCCTCGCTTCCCACATAGCATTGGCAATGCTCATTCTCCATACATTAGCTTCCGATCTTTGTTGTTATTGGCTTTGAGATATCCATTCCATATTTTCTTCTTCCGGAGGAGGAGGTGGTAAATCTTCATCTCCTTCATATTCCACTGGAAATTCATCAGATTGGCACTCTTTTCGGAGAAAATTGTGTAAACCAGCACAAGCCAAAACTAATTCAGCTTGTATTTCAAATGAGAAGGGAGGTGCCGTTTTGAAAATTGTGAATCTAGATTTGAAGACGCCAAAAATCCTCTCAATCACATTCATTAACGATGCATGACGAAGATTGAATAATTCACTTGCATTTCTGGGGTGACGACCTTGACCACCAAAATCTTTTAAATGATATCGAACACCACGTAAAGGAGCTAAAAACTGACGTCTATTAGCAAATCCACAATCCACCAGAAAATATTTACCTACAACAAAATAATTTTATTATTATTTTTCAAATAGTTGCCTTTACACTATTTAAAAAAAAACACACAATTATAATTATGGTACATACCTTGTGGCACCTGAAGGCCATTTGTTCTATATAATGCATCACTTAAAAGCTTGGAGTCATGTGCTGAACCTTCCCATCCACTTAGCACATACATGAACTGCAAATCAAAGTTGCAAGCTGCCAAAATATTTTGTGATTGCATACCATGACGATTATGAAAACTGCTTACTTCTCGGCCTGTTATCATTGCCGGGATATGAGTTCTATCTATAGCTCCAATGCAATCCTAAAATAAAGTCAAGATAAGATATAAACAAATAAAACGTTTAAAATACATTACATAATTAATGATACATACCTTAAAAAAAGGCATAAATCTTGTGCAATCCTGAATTTTTGTTGGGGTTTGTATAGACGGCTTAACCATCATGTCCGGTGCTATCATGTTCAATGCCTTTAATACTTTATTGAAATTTTGACTTGTGGCAAAATGAAAACGCTTGAATCTTTGACGAACATTACAATATCTGTCGTTGTGCCCGACAATGATCAAGAATGTTGCCACCATTTCTTCAACACATATGTGTCTTGTATCTTGTAGAGGCGTTTTATCTCTTATGATAGAGCATAACTTCAGAAACGCATCAGGATACATTCTGTACAGCTGTCGAAAACTTTGTGGATCTCCTTCAATCATATCTTTAACAAAATGATATCCAATTCTAGTAATTGGTCGTCGCTGCAAAGAATGTTCAATATGCTGACGCATCATATCAATTTCCTCTAATAGTGTTAACACTGTCTTTGCTGTCAATAGCAAGAGCTTAACATTTTCACAGAATTCTGTCTCCTCTTCCTCATCAATTTCTTCTTCCATCTCTTCATTTTCTATTTCTTCTTCCAATATTTCATGATGTTCCATGCTGCATTTAAAAAAAAAGTTCTTGATTAAAGCGATTGTGTTAAATAAAAAATATATCCAAATGCATACAACTTAATAAATCAATAAATAAAAAAAAATTACCCAAAAAAACATAATTATTAATTTCGAATAAACCAAACATGTTAAATAATCAAAAAACATAATTCATAACATCAAATAAATAATCAACATAAATTCTAACAAGACATCCGAAAAAATACTAATAAATCAACATCAAAGTATGTCAAATATGAAGCAAAATATCCCTATTTCTTAATCTTGTAAGCTATCTACTGTGCTCGTTCCTCAACACTCATCTTCAAAAAATCATCTTTTTGGGACTTCGTGACAAGCAAGTCAAATGCCTTAATCCGAGTGTCTGCATCTAAATTTGGGATCTTTTTGATTGCATCCCATATAGTGTACGATCTTTCTTTTTCTTTTTTCTTCAATTCGCTATCTCTTTTCAGTAAGAGACCGTGAACTTCACCAAACAGTGTTTTCACCTCTTCCATGATCTTTTCACTAGAGCCAGAAGTTGCTTCATACTGAGTTCTACTTCTTTTGGCTTGCTTCAGTCTTTGAGTGGAGCTCTTAGTCACTTCAGGCTGCCCAGAAGGTGGTGTGAAACTAGACGGCGGTTGGTCATCTTGTGATAGTGCGACAAACGCATCATTCTCAGGATCAAACGTTAAATCTTCTATGCGCGCATTTCTATTTTCATCTTCCCCTAATGTATTTGCATCAGTAGCAATTCCCAACCCAATTGAATTTCTTCCGACGACAACACCATTACCAACCGCAATCCTCAAATCCTCATAATCAGGGGATTCTCCATATCGCAAGTGTGTGTCTTTCGGGTGAGACTATAAAAAAATATAAAAATAATTAATTCACTTTATTAGTTAAATAAAAATATTGAATAATATTATTCCAATATGATACATACCGCTAAGTACGCATCCCACACTTCATCTGTAGCCGTGAATTTTTTCGTATTGTGGTCATATCCAAAACCAGAACTATACTTCAACAGGTTCGAATAACCGATCCAATGACTCTTAAACCATTTGAGTCGGCTTTGATAATTACTGTAGGTCCTATTACACCCGAGTCTTTCATTAAACACAGTAAGTATTCTTTCTTCCATAGTGGCTTTGCTAAATATGCCACTATTATCACGCCATCCGCGACGCTCACTATCAACCATAAGTTCTAGCAGAAGGTCAGTCTCTTCCTTAGTCCAAGGTTCATAAGCTGTCCTTTTTTTCGAATCTTGTTGTGAGTGCCCCATGATAATACTAATATAGTATTGTGTATACACTATTAATCATCATATCATTAACAATAACACCACATATATTAGTTTTCTATGATTCAATAATCAGTCAAATTATATCAAAACCAAAAGAGAGTAAATTCAAAATTCTAATCTTACGTGCCATAAATTCAAGACAAATTTAATCAATAATGAATACATGAGAGTACCTGACGCAGATTGTAGTAGCCGCCGCTCGAGAATAATGATATAGCTGAAAACCGCCGCCGCCGTTCGTAAAAAAAATTATGAATGAAAAAGCGGTCGTGCATGAATATTTATAGCGGATTGGGCCAGGCCCAGCGGTCGCTCGACCCAACAGCCGCTGGGATGCCACCGCCTTAAACCCAGCGGCGGCTGGAACCCAGTGGCTGCTGGGGTGTCATCCTCAGTGAAGCCAGCGGTCACTGGCTTCAGGTGACCGCTGGGTTTTCCAATTTCGTGTACCTACTGGCCGCTGGGTCACAACGCTCACCGGATTTTTCAAATATATCGAAATCTCGTGTCTGGAGGTCGGAATTCATCCTTCTTAATTTTCACGTGAAATCCATCTAAAATCCAACGAAGTCAATGACTTTTTAAAGTCCGTGGATTGTTGAATACCTCAAAATTTCGTTGGACTTTTAAAAATCGTGATTGAATACACCAGGATTTCATTTGACTTTTAAAAGTCTGGATTGAATACACCAGAATTTCGTTGGAGTTTTAAAAGTCTGGATTGAATACACCCAGATTTTAAAAGTCCAATGAAATCCACATCCAATACACCCCCCTAATATATAATACACACAAAGAGATATTTAAGTACACACACACAACCCTAAAATTAAAATAGATCCGCCGCTCCCAATCCTTCATTCCTGCCCCTAATTCTCCATGCTTTCTTCTATAGCAGGAATTGCAGCAATCCTCCTCATCCCTAGTCTACAACCACCGCCACTTCATTTCTTGCTACTTGCCTCGTTTTATATCGGATATGTAGAAACGAAGGAGGGCACACATCCTAGATAATTTTCAACACATTTTGTCGTGTTTTTTTTTGAAATTATATGATTTGGAGCTCGAGTACGGGGTTAATCAATCTTCTCATGAGTCGATCTTGAGCTTCACTATTCTTCAATGAGCTTGAGTCTAGAAGCTCGAGCTGGGATTGAGGTTCAGAAAATTCTAATGAGTCAAGCTCGTTCGGTGAATATAACCTATAGATTAAAATTTAAATTTAGACTAATATATTATTTATAAATTTTTATTATATTTTCATAAAAAAACGTAGTAAAATATTTCAATCAGACTCAAAAAATATTCAACTTGAAAGTAATTCAATATTTTAAAATACAATGATTACAATATAACTTTCATATATGAATATTTAAAATCTCAATTTATAATAAATATTTGATTTTACTATGTTTTATTACTTTTTAAAAAATAAAATCGTATAAAAATATATATATTATAATTTAGATAATATATTTTTAAAGGATTTTATATGTACTACTATTAAATTTTGCACATATTAACCGTGCATCATATTACCTGCACATTATTAATTAAAAAAAATCTTGCTTAATTTATTATTTTTTAAATTATAAATTTATAATTGGAGATTTTGGAGGGAAAATTTTCTAAATTAATTTCAGATTTTTCAAATTTATAAATTTTTAATTGGAGATATTGGAGGGAGATGGTGGAGGGAATGGAAAAAATAGAATATGTTGGAGCCAAAATGAACAAAGGGTAGCACAGTAAATTACATGTTATTAATTTTCTTTAAACTTTAATTAAATTAATTCTGGATATCCAGAATCTGAACACCAAGCACTACCCTTTAAAATAAAGCCTTTCCTTGTAGCTAGATCCAAATTTGGATCGGATCTCAATCCAACAATTCATTACAACTCTTGATTCCAATTATTTTATCCTTTCTCCATTTTCTTTCATCAAATCATATTTGTTACCCAACAATTACAAATTTCTTAATAAAGGGGATTCTAACAAAAATTGTCTCTACAACCATGAAAAATCAATTTCTAGATCTCGCATCTACATAAGAATTTTATATTAAATACAACATAATTTTTGGACTTCATATGATTCCAAAATTAAATAAATATATTTGTAACATCCTGAATCTTCATACGAGAACCAAGAACATCTCCAGGATTTATGTGGCCCTAGCAACTGTATGTCTATCTAACACAAATATTTTACTATATACTTATAGTTGGTATTAAATGAAAAATATTAAACACTGGTGAACAATGAAAAATAAAATATAATCAAAACCACGTACACCAATTCATCGACGGATAATGTTTTTGGAAAATATCTAAATTATCATTAATTTTTTCGGCATCATTCACAATTTCCTCATCCATTTCGTTCATTTCTTGACTATCAGTTAAATGAATATTATCCCTCAAATCATCTCTTTCAACTTCAATTATAGATTCGATAGGTTCTTCAACTACGAGTGCAATAGGTACTTCGACAATAGGAATCGTAGTAGATTTTACATACCTATCCATGGATCTGGCTAGGGATTTCGTAATGGCCTCTTATCTTTTTTTTTCTTTTTGAACTTTCCGATTCGAATTTTCTTTTGCCCATCATAATTCACTACGTGAATCTAAAAAAATAATATAAATATATCAATATATAATACGTCAATACCCACAAAATTTACTAGAATAGAACTATAGAAGAATAGAAAAAAAAAACATACCTTAAGAGTGCCAATAAAATAGTTATGTGGAATACACAATTTTTCCTCTTCTACTAATCTTAGTCTTCTCTGCTATAGCTTCTAATTTGCTTTCTTTTTCTTTTGACATATCTACCGTTTTTTTTTCTTTCTGGTGTATAAAACTTTGGCTTATTTTATTTTTAATTTAGGTATACTTATATTTATTTTAATATAATTAATAAATTTAAAAAAAAAATTGAGGCCTTAATTGTGGGGAAGCCTAGGCCCATGCCTAGGTGGCTTCCCCCTGGAGAAGCCTGTGACGAGAACATAATGCTAACTAATAATATTAATGCATATAATTATATATCTCTATAAATATACCAAGTCAAGAATAAATAATTAATAAGAAATAATGTATCATAATTAGTAAATAATATAACTATGCATATATCATGATTTTAGCCAAATATTTTCCAAAATGACCCAATTAAATAACCAATAAAATATTAGCAATACCATTAAGCATTCATAGATGCACTTTCAAAATCTAATTTTCTATTAACATAAAAATTCGAAAGCTGGATACTTACAAACATACCAAAATTTTACTTAAGTCTTACAAGTGGAATATTTTATAAATATGAACAATCATAAAATTCAAAATAGAACTGGATAATATATACAATAAAAAAGGACATAATAACCAACAACTACCATGCCACCACGTCCTGCCCAACTTCCTTGATCTGCAAAACAATATTAACACGGGGTAAATGTGTGAACACTCAGTGGGAACATACATTGTCCAAGTTAAATTATATAACATCGCGAACATCATATCTTGTATGTACTTGAAACATAGAACATGTGGGTCCGCGTATGATGTAACCACAGTGGTATAAACCACACCATCGGTACTGCTCATATCTTAGCCCTTTCGGCCTCAGATATTAACAATAAATTGTAGACAAGTACATACAATTTAATTACTTATACATCAAAGTACTTAAGTTCTTAAATCAACCACATAATATAATTTAACAGAAACAATAATAAATACAGAAAAAAGTGTTGATATGTTACCCACCTCACAATCAAATTTCTTTAAACGCAACACAAAAGTAGAATTCTTTAAGTCCCAATCACGTTTCCAGAACCTACAGCATACACAAATAAATCCTATTGACATCAAATTTAATGCCATATTATTAATATAATAGTAATAATAAGGTTCCCAAAGTGCAGTGTTGGTCTTAATTGATAGGGTGTTTTTATATACACCACAAATTTTTTTAAATACACCACTATTAAATTTAATTCAAAAATAAATAATTACTAATTTATTTAAATATCCCTTTCAATTTAAAAAAAAAAGATTCATTAATTAATAATTAATTCACAACAAAAAAAATGACCGACCTGCTCCCCAGTCCCTCCTCCACAATTTTTCTCTCCTCATCCTCCATTTTTTTGCAAGGTTGCAGATCTTCATCATCCCTCCCTCTCTCTCTCTCTCTCCTCCGTCCACCGTCAGCAGGGCTAGCACTCTTGTGGGAGAAGGAGGTTTCGGTTGTAGTTCAGAGTCTTTTTTTTTTTCAAGGTTGCAAATTACCTCCCCCTCTCTCTCCCCTCCCTCCACCAATTTTGCAAAGTCATGAATCATTCCCCACACTTTCTTTCTCTTCCCCCTCCATCATTTTTGCAAAGTTACAGTCTTGCAGATCTTATTTTCTGCAAACCTCTACCGTAGCTAGCTCCACAACTTCTTCTTTTTTTTTTTCACCCAACTTTCTCCTTCTTCTCCGGCACGTCCTCCTTCGCCAAAGCCCGATCTTCGTGCATATTGGCCACACTTTGGTTCGAAAAAAAAGTTGTGGAGTATAGAGAGTAATTGTTCTCGTCTTACCCGATTGTCTTCTCTTCCTTCAAAACCAACGTCAACGTCGCCCGCTCTTCTTCTCTCTTTCTCTCTCACTTTTTTTTTGTTCAAACTTCAAATTAGTTTAAATTGTTTTTTTAATTGAAGGGTACAATTGAGAAAAGAGTGTGGTGTATTAAGAAAAATAAATAAATATTTTTTAAGAAGGTGGTGTATTTAATAAATGTGGTGTATTTAGAAAATTTAGTGGTGTATATAGCAACACCCAATTGATAATCAACCTTTCTTAGAAGAAGAAGAAGAAGATCGGGTTAAAATTGAGATTGGTTCTAAGGGTTAGATGATGATGAGGTTTCTTAAGGTTCTAAGGGTTAAAATTGAGGTTTGACTATTAGACTATCCACATCAGTAATCTTCATCCAACTCAATCTTCAAATGAAATATTAATTTCTCTCTCTTTCATATCCACAACCTCTAACTTTATATAATTTGTATTCCATCAGTGACCTTCATCCAACCCAACCTTCAAATAAAATATTAATTTCTCTTTTTCTTCCAACCTACATAAAATATTTATCATTTTATTTTTTTAATAAGAACATATTATTAAAATAATATTTTTCTATTACATTTAAAAAATCTTAATTAATTTATTAGAATTTTTTTTTAATTCATAATTATAAAAAAATTATCATACAATTATAAATTCATAATTTACTTAACAACAAAATAAAAATTACAAGAGTGAAAAGATAGTTAAATAAACTACAATAAGATACATGAAATTTTAAATTACGAGTACATAAAACGTAAATTACATATTCAATTAGTGCCGAATTTTTCCCATATATGCTCGATCAAGTCCTTTTGAAGAGCGCCATGAGCCTCTCTGTTGTGAAATTGATCCCTATTAATCATATAAGCCAACAAACTTGCGACGCGTTCAATAGAGTAGTGGAAAGGTTCGGCATCTCCTCCTAAAGACACATCCGTCAAAAATTGAGAATTTTGATAATATTGCGAATTTTGTTGATCTTCTGAATTTGAAAAAATTTTGTGGGTGAAAGTATGATTCAAAGTTTGAAAAATTTTAGGAGTCATCATAATAATTTGGGTGATTCGGATCCATAACTTAAAATGAAAAAGAAATGTGATATTGATAATTTGTAGAGAGAAGATGTGTGAGGAAAAGATAGTTTTAGGTTGTGTGTAAAAACATATCAACATTAAACTCTATTTATAGATAATTTTTTATGAATTTTGATATAATTTTATTTTTTTAATTTTTGATAATTATATAAAATATTTATATTATAAATTTATCTAAATAAAATAAAGTATCACCCAATGAAAGGGTGCCACGTGAAATGCTTTAATTTCCGTCTCGCCTTGAGGGCGCTGAGTCGCCTTAAGTCACCAATTTTTGTGACTTTTCATTTTTTTACCTGATTTTGTCTTATATGGCCGACTTAATTGAAAGGTCATCAATGGGGACAACCTTAGTATTTACCTCCAAATTTTTCAGGACTTAAATTTGTAACTATGTCCCTAATTGATTCCAAATAACAAACATTAATCTTTATCTATGCTTAGTTTTTTATTAATGAAGCTTGTTTCATAATTTGGAAATTAAACACGTATTAAACATTAATAAAACATTTATAGTTATGAGTTATAGTAACCTAGCTCCTATCCAATATTTTTAGGTTTCACTTTTATATAATATCGGACGGTTAATTTAGATCCTCCAATTTCTTATTTAATTTATAATTAACTTCATGCATATACATATACACGTACGTATTATACACGCACAGGTTTATACACACACACACACACTCATGTACACTTAATAATATAATGAACATACTTATACATATACCACCATATAGAAATAAAATAGAAAGAAGTAAGCTCACCCTCTTTGTCGTGAATATTCTCATAGTCCCTACTAAATAAAATATAATCTATCAATTAAGTTCAGGTTATGCTTCTTAATTAGTTACCCTAATATTTTTCTCAAGTTCTGCTATGAGTATACATCATTCATTTGTCTAAAACGTATCACATGCACATGCACCTATATTAAAATGAATTTATACACATATACAACCACCAATCACCTAGCCATTCCTACTGAATAATTATAAATAACCCCCAGGTTTGACAGATTTAATCTACACCCTAAGGGAACATCCTTGTATAATTTTAGCTTCTTTGGACGTGTTTCAATGAAGAGAAATGGTGCTCTCCTTATCACCAAAGCATAGTAAACTTTTGATTTATAAATGATATCTCTCTTACGTACTCCTCAAGCTCCTAGCAGAGACTAAGTAATTTATTTATATTATCATCCAAACTAATACTGTAATACACGTATATATCATATTCTAACAAAAGCTAAGGTAATCACAGGTGTATAAGCTAGGTTAGTAGATGGTAGGCATGACACCATGCCCAATTCTAAGGATAATACAAACTTAAACTTTGGGTTACCCCATTAAATTTTTTATTTTTTTAAAATAAATCCTTAATTTTTTTTTTTAAAAATCCAAACTAAACCATATCCTTAACGTATTTTTATTTATTTACTTATTTATTTATTATTCTCCAGGTGTTACAATATTATATATAATTTGTGAATTTTCACCACGTACAATTGTGATGTAGTTTTTATCTATTTTTTTAAATATTATGAATTTATATATATAATAAAATTTTATTGTTCTCGGTTAAGATCATTAAAAAAGAGAACATTTTCTAGATTGAAGCATCAGTGGAGAACAACAAGAAGTTGCATTTGATGGAATGTGGATTGGTAACTAGAAAACAAAAGTCTAAAAGTTGCATTTGATGGAAGTTAATCAAGTTATGATGCATGTATTTATAGTAAATGGAGGAATAATTTTTTTTCTTAGTTGGTAATTAACTATAAGAAAAACGTCTCCAAATATTTAAGTTGGATAGGGGTTTTGATAATTTTTCCTAAGGTTTAAGTGATGTGGTTATAAGAGCAAACAAGTCAATCACATTAATGTTTAGATTTAAAGAATTCATATGGACTATATTGAGAAAAACGACACCGTAAATAGAATTGCCCAAATATCAAATATCTCCTACATAATTTAGGTACATAAGTGGCGACAGCGGGGTTAAGTATCATTAGTGAATATAGGAATACTTTCATATATATTTTAATAATTATTTTATATGAATCCAATGTATAATTTTCATATTCTAAAAAACTTCATCTCGTGGTATACAAATATGGGATGTGTTTTATCGAATTCAATAGCAAATTTATCTGCAATAAGCACATTATTTTTTTAATTTATTTTTCTGAACAGATAAGTGCGCTATTTTAGTTCATCTGAAAAATAATAAACAAATGATTTAGGGGTAGGTATTGTGTGCATTAGGTGGTAGGTATATATCGAACGATCAACACGTTAATTAAAAAATCTTTCAAAATCATTATCAATCATAACACGAAGAAATATCAATTAAATGCCCAAAATATCACTTGTATCAATAAAAAGTGTTGGCCAGAAACAAAAATAAAGATAAAAACTGTTAAAATCAGTATCAATGTAACACTAAAAATTATTTCCTTTGTTTCGTTTTGATTGTTGTTTTAGTTTTTTTTAATCTAGAATTAACAATTAATTTTATGGACTAATATACGCATCCCTCATATATGACATAAAATCTTATTCACTTATATTTTTCTAAAATAGGGTTTGTGATAGGATTAAATTTGAGAGAGAGTGTGTGAAAATATATAAAACAATAAATATTTTGACACAAAATAAAAAATAAATTAAAACAACAATCAAAACGAAACGAATGGAGTATCAATCAAAATTCAAAAAGTATCACTTGCATTCCTAAAAGGTATCACTTATTTTAATAAATTTTTTGATAAAACGCGCTTTGACTCGGTTAATGCGTTGACCGTCGGATGTACAAGAGAATTTGTGATGATCTAAATGTATGTACCCAAGATTAGTCTTCGGCGCGGCCCTAAAACAAATTAATTTTCATTTCAGCCCGGCGCAGTGCTTCCCAACCGACCAGCCTACCGCATGTCGCCCGAAGAGACTAAAGAGATCGACAGACAAGTGAAAGAGCTGCTTGAGAAGAAGCAGATTCGAGAATCGATGAGCCGCTGTGTAGTTCCAGTCATTCTAGTGCCTAAGAAGAACAACGAATAGAGGATGTGCATGGACTGCCGCACCATCAATAAAATCACAGTGAAGTATCGATTCCCTATCCCTAGATTAGATGATATGCTTGATGAATTATTCGGTTCTAAAATCTTTTCTAAAATTGATTTACGTTCTAGTTATTTTCAAGTAAGAATGCATGAAAGGGATGAGTGGAAGACAACTTTTAAGACTAAGCATGGTTTATATGAGTGGTTAGTTATGCCTTTTGGTCTCACTAATGCACCGAGCACTTTTATGAGATTAATGAACCATATTTTGCGTGATGTGATTGGGAAATTTGTTATTGTGTACTTTGATGATATCCTGATTTACAGTCACGATGCACATGCGCACCTAGCACACCTTAGGTGTGTTTTTGATATTCTGAGATCAGCCAAGTTGTATGAAAATTTGTCTAAATGCTCTTTTTGTTTAGATGAATTTGTATTTCTTTGTTTTGTTGTGAGTACACGTGGTATTGAGGTTGACCATTCTAAAATCAAGGCGATTGAGGAATGGCAAAAAAAAAAGAATAAAATCATCAATTACCTGACTGCATAAATGATGGATCGAGAAAAGGCGCTATGCGGCTTCTCGTGTATTATGAACACTAAATCTAAAGGGATCACATTCGGCTGCTTTGTTCTCTTTCTAAGATAATGTGGTCTTCGTTCCTTCTTCTACCCATCTTTTATATCAATCGTCAAAATCTCTTCCACTAGCAACGTTTTCCTGTACAACATAATGGATATCAATTTCCAAATCAAACATAATTTCAAATACTCAACTAACGGGAGCGTGGAGACATACCCACTAACATCGTATATCTCTTTGGAAATCTTCATCCTCTTCGTAGCTCCCTTGTAGAGCTCCTCCAAGGTGCACGACAGCTTCTATGCGATTGACGGAGCCTTTCTCGGACCAAAGCTCATTGGTCTGCCTTTGCCCGAAACCCCTCAATCCACCCCTCATTCCGCTGCTACCAAATGAGAGAGTGCGTGCTCGCATTGAGCACAAAGGAAAGCACACGGCCGAGTCTCAGAATGTACGATGCAAGCAAGTGATATTTTAGCCCGGAGATCGCGTTTGGATTCATCTAAGTCCCGGATGATTTCCGAATCTGAGAAAGTCCAAGTTATCGCCACGTGGAGACGGTCCATTCACGGTTCTAAGTCGTGTGAATGACAATGCTTACCGCATCAATCTTCCAGGTGAGTATACATGTTCTTTAACTTTCAATGTTGCTGATTTATCTTCGTTTGTTTCAGATGAGTTCGATTAAGATGATGATCCAAATTCGAAGACAAATTCTCTTTAGCAGGGGGGAATGATGAAGCCATGCAAGGCATTGAAGGCCTTGAACCCGAGCTGTAATTTAAAGGTCCAATGACGTGACTTCGAGCGAAGAAATTGCAAGGGTATCTACAAGTGTTGATTCGCAAGAAGTTTGAAGAATTGGAAGATGCAAAGGGCAGCCATGCATTAGTTAATTTATTAACTAATGAAGATCAAGATCATACCATGGAGAATATAACTTGAAGAGTTGAAGAAGAGAGCAAGAAGAAGTGCACGTGTGCGAGTGTGCATGAAGATGTCGACGTGAAGATGCATGCATGCATGGAGCTGATTTTCGCCCTTTAATTTGTTTAATTAAGGGTTGATTTTTATCTAGACTATAGTATTTATTTAATTAATTTAGACTATAGATCAATTTTTATTTAATTTTTATGTTAAATTTTCATCCATGTTGAATAGGTTGACTAGAGTTTTATTTAAGGTAATTTGTTACCTTGAATAGAATTCTAGTTTAGACTTTTTTCTAGATCAATTAGGAGTCTTTTTGGACCAGATTTTCAGCCACTTTAAGGCTTGAATTTTCAGCCCTTATGTCCTATAAATAGGGGTCTTATGTTATGTTGATACTTTAGACATTATTGATTAAATTTGCCTTTGCATTCAATTTGTGTTTCAACCGTTTAAAGCTTTTGATTATTTTCTCGAAAATACTCATTCTTGAAGCCTAGCAAACTTTGAGTCTTACATCAAGGGAACATTCTAATTCACTTGAGGAATTAGGGTGAACTCGCTATCCGAAGAATAACTTTGAGATTCATTTTCATCGTATAAGATACGCCGGGGATCAATCAAGTTGCAATTCACAACACTACCATCAATGCCGCCATCTTTGACGTCTTCCAACCCTGCATCAACGTTCGTAACCTTCACAAGTCACCAAGTTCAGATGGTGTGTCGATCATCCATCGTTCGAGTCCAATTCAAGATCCATTCGTCGTAAATCGTAAGTTCTTCTCATCGTTATCATATCATATCTACTCCTAGCCATTCTTCACCATATTACATGTCCAAAATACCACAAATTTCCAGCCTTAATTCTCGCCCAAATCAGCCCTTGTTGATTGGATTTTATGTATCATTTTTGTGTCGTAGTCTAAGTATTGTAATTAGGTCTAGTTCTTCCTTATTATTATTGTCGAGTCCTTTTGTTATCAATTTCAATTTATTTTCATTTATTCAAGTCTATAGAGTAGGATTGAGTCCTTCTAAGTTGACGTGTTCGTTCCTAGAAGTCTTCCGCGCGTTCTCGTATCCTGTATAAATTTTCTGGGTTACATCATAAATTTAACATCAGAGCCACGTCAGCTCTGTTGGTCGTGGTTCAATCCTACGTGTCAATTTATTGCTTACGTGTCAGTCTATGTGTCTATCGAGTTGTAATAGACTAGTAGTCCATTGAAAAAAAAGTGTACAAAAAAAAGAAAGTTACGGTAAAAAAAAAGAAGACCGATTAAAAAACAACTCGGATAAAAAAAAGAGAGAGATCCGATTGATAAAAAAAAAAGAAGTTATTCATTGTTTCCATTGATACTTTCCTTCTAGTATTAGCCTATAGTTGGTAGTTTCCATAGAGTTGTATTTTATTTTTTGGTTCTTTCCATCTAAAGTCTAGTCTAATTAAGGTATTTAGATTGTGTCACACTAGTGGTATACATATCCAAATCACTTCCTTCCTTTCTTATTTCTTGTTTCCCTTTTATCTCTAATCCTTTCCTTCTACCTCTAGATTTATTTTTGGAATCTCCTACACTAATTGGGACTTCAAAAATACATCTCATTCCTTCTTTCTACTTCAAGATACACGACACCACCCTATAGGATCAAAAATTCCTAGCTCACCCTAATACATCCGGTATTCATTTTTTCCCTACCAATTTTGTTTCAGAACTCCGATTTTCCTCCATAATACCATTCTGAAAGTGGAACGACGTCCCGCACAAAACTCACGACTTTGCTGTGACATAAGTGTACTTTTAGCCAAATTCCATCATCTTCAAGGTGAAATCGCCACTAGAAGACCGAGAGGAGCTGATCTTAAGTAACAGAAGATTCGACCATCACCACCATACACGCCTATCACATGAGCATCACTACATACTTGAGAGGGAAAATACAGAGTGAAAATAAATGAGTGAACGTGAGGTTGTGAGGTTCATATCTTATTTTCTTTTACATTTGTTCATTATTTGCAGGTACAAATGGAATCTAGAGATGGTTATAAGACGCATGATAAGGCACATGCATCGTCAAGTACTCCTACAGACGCATCTTCATTGACACCACAGCCGTGGGATACCCAGTATCACTATCAAGTACTGGAGAACAAGTTAGAGAACTCATTGGCCAAAATGATGACACAACTCGAGCTCTTACTGCTCGAACGTCTGTACCACCACCAGCCTAAGGCCACCATGTCCAGTCAGGAGAAGCAGCTCGACAGCCAGCAGCAGCTCATCAGCCTGAAGCAGCTCGTCAGCCAGAAGTACCTGTAGCCAAGCCAATCAGAGCGAATGCTAGAGCACCTCAAGCTCAGCGTTGCCAACCTCAAGTGTAGTTTAACAAGCCCTATGATCGTGAAGCAGAAGAAGATTATGATGACTATACAGACGAGAGCTCAGAAACCAAGTATGAGCCCCCACAACAAGGTCGTGGCCGCCCACGAGCACCTCACAGGCGTGCAAATCGCGCCAACACACAAGAAGGAGATGGGATGCTCAATAACATCAAGGTAGACAAGATTTTCACTTGCTATGACTTTTCAAAGATGCTCATTAAACATCTGAAGCAGTACAAGTTACAGTGGCTTACGAATCGATGAGAGGTCAAAGTAACGACATAGGTAAGTATCTCATTCACTATTGGTCAATTCTCTAACTCTGCTGTTTGCAATGTTATTCCTATGGATGCAGTGCACATATTGTTAGATAGACCATGGCAGTTTGACAGACAAACGGTTCATGATGGTTTTGCAAACATATATACCGTGAAGAAAGACGGACGAACCACTACACTAAAACTGCTATCCCCTAAGGCCATTGTCGAGGATCAAAGACTCATGCAAGAGAGGTTTAGAGCTGAGAGAGCAAAGGAGGCCGCATCCGCAGCCTGGATTACCGCCAACGGTACCCAATCAGTCAAAACCCCCAAGAAGGCCGCCACCCATTCTTCTTCATCCAGTGCAGCCCCTAAACCACCCTCTAAAGATTTCTTTGTATGAGGAATTTCATCCGGATCAGCTGCAAAGAAAGATCAAAACCGCAACTTATTCATTTCAGTTAAAGGCGTAGAGAAAGCATTAAAAGCAGGTTTACCGTTTGTTCCTTTATCTTATAAGAGCAGTGCTATTAATGATTCTTCTTTACCTAGTGTTGTGCAGCCACTTATGGAGGAGTTCGCGGATGTGTTCCCGGAAGAGATTCCAAGTGGATTACCTCCAGTTCGCGGGATCGAGCACCAGATCGATTTTCAGCCCGACATAGTGCTTCCCAACCGACCAGCATACCGCATGTCGCCTGAGAAGACTAAGGAGATTGACAGACATGTGAAAGAACTGCTTGAGAAGAAGCAGATTCGAGAATTGATGAGCCCCTGTGCAGTTCTAGTCATTCTAGTGCCCAAGAAAAACAACGAATGTAGGATGTGCATGGACTGCCGCACCATCAATAAAATCATAGTGAAGTATCGATTCCATATCTCTAGATTAGATGATATGCTTGATGAATTATCCGGTTCTAAAATCTTTTCTAAAATTGATTTACGTTCTGGTTATTTTCAAGTAAGAATGCATGAAGGGGATGAGTGAAAGATAGTTTTTAAGACTAAGCATGGTTTATATGAGTGGTTAGTTATGCCTTTTGATCTCACTAATGCACCGAGCACTTTTATGAGATTAATGAACCATATTTTGCGTGATGTGATTGGGAAATTTGTTGTTGTGTATTTTGATGATATCCTGATTTACAGTCACGATGCACAGACGCACCTAGCACACCTTAGGTGCGTTTTTTATATTCTGAGATCAACCAAGTTGTATGGAAATTTGTCTAAATGCTCTTTTTATTTAGATAAAATTGTATTTCTTGGTTTTGTTGTGAGTACACGTGGTATTGAGGTTGACCGTTCTAAAATCAAGGCGATTGAGGAATGACAAAAAAAAAAGAATAAAATCATCAATTACCTGACTGCATAAATGATGGATCGAGAAAAGGCGCTATGCGGCTTCTCGTCTACTAAGAACACTAAATCTAAATGGATCACATTCGGCTGCTTTGTTCTCTTTCTAAGATAATGTGATCTTCGTTCATTCTTTTACCCAGCTTTTATATCAATCGTCAGAATCTCTTCTACTAGCAACGTTTTCCTGCACAAAATAATGGATATCAATTTCCACATCAAACATAATTTCAAATACTCAACTAATGGGAGTGTGGAGACATATCCACTAACATCGTATATCTCTTTGGAAATCATCATCCTCTTCGTAGCTCCCTTGTAGAGCTCCTCCAAGCTGCACAATAGCTTCTATGTGATTGGCGAAGCCTTTCTCGGACCAGAGCTCATTGGTCTGCCTTTACCCAAAACCCCTCGATCTACCCCTCATTCCGCTGCTACCAAATGGGTTGAAAACCTGAAGAATTCTTCAAATATGTCGTCCGTGTTTCTAGGATTAAATCGTTGAGATCAGACGGATAGAATCGGAAGAGTGATTGAGATGGAGATTGGGAGAGAGAGGGGTGGCCAGGGTTAGTTACAGATCGAGAAGGGGAGGAATGACTAAAATGAGGGAAAAAATATTTATACACCGGGTCACAGATCCGGAGCGGGTCGGACTGTCTGATGGGCTGGCCCATGTACTAGGTGTACAGGAGTTTTTGCATTTGGATTTAAGTAACTAATTGATATATTTGTATCTCACACCGAAGAGGTAAAATATAATTAATGCTAGAACAAAATTGAAATAAAAAATACAGATTTAGATTTACATGGTTCACTAATGTTATGTTAGGTACATCCACAGACGAGAAAGAGATGATATATTATTAAGTGTGCGAATACATATTACATAATATGATAGGGTATCTAATTATAACCACGAAATCCTATGAGACAAGGCTTAGAAATAAGCTCAAAACCAGAAAATGAGCTCAAGTATAGCATAGTGCCATCCCAACAATAATTCATTTATTTTCTCTGTGTAAGTAATATCAAAGTATACACGGGATATTAATTATTAACTCAATAACCAATTCATCAAATTATATATACTGTGAATAAATAATGTGGGTTCGTATTGGGCTTGGGCTATAATGACCTTGCACTGACTTGGAACAGTCTTTTGAGTTAGAACCCAAATAATTATTTGAAGCAACTATAGCTGCTTTTGCCTTTTTAAATTTCAATCCATGGAATCTTGTGCTCCGAAATTGAAAGAATTAGTTAAGGGGTGTTAATCTTTGCTTAATGGTCATATTAATGCTGACAACATTTGTATTGCTAGTGTTTTTTAGGTTTTGGATGAATTAAATTAATGTAATGGATTGTGCTATATGCTATTGAGTATATCATTTTTATTATTCAAATCTTAACGATGAGCAAGTTTTATTTAGATATGACAATTGTAACCGGTACAAAAATGGGAGAACTTCTTAGTATATATGTGATAACTCATTATCCTCAGTTTTTTAATAATGTGAGTTATGTTGGCCCATTTATTAGGCCCAATAGCTTTGAGTCCTTTTACATGGTGGACTGCTCTCTCTTGGCCCACTTCATTTGTTACCCTAGCTATTTAACTATCTGTTCTCAGATAGTCTCTCTTACACTTGTGCGCAACTTTCTCTCTCTTTCTTGCAAGAACAAACCCTAGATCTAAGCTCTGTGCTTGATCGTGTTCACTCTCTATTCTCCAGCTGTTTTCTCTGGAAACTAGTATCTTTATGATATTATTTGTTGTGTCGGAGTGTCAGAGGCTGATTAACCGAAGGGTGTGCCAGAGATTGAGCAGGCTGCCGGTAAAGGGTCGAGTCCTCTGTGGTCCCTACTCCTTTTAGTCTTGTGTGTCTCAGTTGCAAGAGGAGCTCAGGTAACTAGGGTTACCTGAGCCAAAGCTTTGCTCCCCTCCCCATTTGCAGGCTGTGTCCTTATTATCTGACAATGCCGATGACGACCGCTCGGTGAAGCAGGAATAGCGGTGAACTTCCAACGGCAGGATACCCAATAGTGGTATCAGACCCATGGGTTCCGTGGAGCACCATCTGCCATTGCATCGTCACCGTCCCTCTGCCTTTGTGGCCGAGCCATTCTCCGGCTCTCGGAGCCTCCAAAAAGGTAGGTCGGAAACCCTCCCTAGGGTTTTTCGCTCAGGTAAAACGGAAAAACATCTTCTAGAATCTGCCCCTTTGAAAAGGGCTATAGGCTTGGGACTACTTGCTGGTATAGTTGTCTTAGGGCTTGAGTCTCTGTAGCTTAATCATTTTCTAGGTTGTTGATCTTTGGTTGCTTCCGCATATCTCTGCTTTTATTTCTCCGCTTTCCCTGAGCCTGCTGTGTACCTCTTTGTCTGCTTTTTGTGTGTTCAATCTCACCTAGGGTTAGGTAAGGCCCTGAGTGACCCACCATCTGCGCAGCAGATTAATCTGCCCGTGAATTGGGAAATCCTCAGCTTGCCTTCGTGCTGTGTGCTTGCATTGGTTTCCCACCTGAAAAGGCTCTTATTTATCCTCTCTATGCATGTGTCTATGTTCTTTGTTATTTTCTGTGTTCGCCATGAGTTTCTCTATGCATATGCCTCCATTTGATGGAAAATCAGATTTTCAGATCTGGAAAAAGAAAATAGAATGCGTTTTAGTTCATCTTAATACTGACCAAGCCATTATTGTTGGTTCTTCTAGTGATAAGATTGATCCTGCTAGGATTAAGATGAACAAAAATGTTGTGGCCTCTATTTTGCTCAACTCGACTGACTCTGTGTTAAGAAAGGTTGTTCATCTGAATTGTGCTAGGAAGATTTGGGAAAAATTGAATGATTTGTACACTGAAAGCAATTTCAGTGACTTGATGCATTTACAAAGTAAATTTTTCAGTTTTAAAATTGATACTTCAAGAGTTATGGATTCCAATTTGGATGAGTTTGATAAGCTTATTCAAGATATGAAAATTGGAGGGGATAAAGCTATTGATAACTATACTGCTTTTGTGCTTTTAAATGCTATACCTGATTCTTACAATGATGTGAAATATGTTATCAAGTATGGTAGAGATGCTATTACTTTTCATATAATTTGCTGGCAACTGTAATAAACCAGGTAGAGAAATTCACCATGTTAGAGGGAGAACCTCTACTAAATCTGGTGAAAATAATGATAGAAAAGACAAGAGTAGATCTAAAAGTAGATCTAACAAGCAATTCATGAAAGGAAAATCTGTTATAACTATCAGGAAACTAGGCATTTTGCTAAAACTTGTACCAATCCCAAAAAGAAAAGAGAAAAATAGGGAAATAATGACAATCAACCTGATCATGCAATCTGTGATTTGTTTATCTAAAAATTTTGATTCTGATGTCAACATGGTGTCTTTTGATGTGGATATCAATTATGTTGCTCATCAGTGTGATGAAGGTGAATGGTTACTTAATTCTGGGTGTTCCTTTCACATTTTCCCCTTCAAACATTTGTTTTCTTCCATCACTCCTATTCAAAACTCTTTTATAAAACTTGCTGATGGATCTAAATTGAAGGTTGTGGATGTTGGTGATATATGCTTAAAGTTTTATGGTGGTTCTGTTTTGACTATGTCAAATGTGAGACATATTCTTGAATTGAGCTTCAATTTAATTTCATGTACTGCCCTTGAAGACTCTAGTCTTGAAGGGAAGTGGGGTGGTGGTGTCATGAAATTTTTGAAGGAAAATCTTATCTTGTTTAAAGCCCTCAGAAGAAATAACTTGTACTTTGTGTCTGCTGAATCTGTTATTGATGCTTCTACGAGTGCTGTTGTTGCTGATGTAACTTCTCTGTGGCATGCTAGGTTATGGCACATAAGTAACAAAGGTTTTGAATGCATGTCAAAATCTAGAATGTTTGGAAAAGATGTGGTCTCTAAACTGCCTTTCTGTGATACTTGTATGCTTGGTAAGCAACATAAAGTTAGTTTTCCTGTAAATCATGTTCATAATGTGCCTAAATCTATTGATGTGCTTGAGTATTTACATGCTAATGTGTGGGGTCCTTCTAGAGAACCCACTCATGGGGCAAATTGGTATTTTCTCTCGATAATTGATGATTTTTCTAGAAAAGTTTGGGTTTTTCTAATGAAAAATAAGTCTAAAGTGTTTGACAAATTTAAAAATTTTAAAACTTCTGTTGAAAACCAAACTGGAAAGAAAATCAAGGTGTTAAGAACTGATAATGGCCTGGAATTTTGCAATACTTCTATGGATACTCTGTGTACTGGTATAAAAAGACACAAATGTGTGCCTTATACACTTCAGCAAAATGGAGTTGCTGAGAGAATGAACAGGATTTTGCTGACAAGGTCAGATGCATGCTTTCTTCCTCAGGTTTGGGTAAAAAGTTTTGAGGTGAGGCTGTCCTTACAGTCACCTATTTGATAAATAGGTCCCCTTCTATTCCTCTACTTAGTAAATGTCCTAAATCTGTCTTCTATGATAAACCTATTAATTTGTCTAACTTAAGAGTGTTTGGTTGTGCTGCATTTGTGCATGTTAAAACTGATAAGTTAGAACCTAGATCCAAGAAATGCATTTTCTTAGGTTGCCTTGAGGGTATAAAAGGCTATAGGTTGTGGGATAAATCTGTCCCTGGTTTTAAAGCCATTGCTAGTAGAGATGTGATGTTCAATGAAACTGATTTTCCTTGCTTATTTGCTCCTGAAAATGAGTATACTTCTAATACTGCTCCAAGTGAGGTGGAGCAGTTGTTTGGTAATGATGATGCCTTACCTGGTGAGCATGATAACATTGAAATGAATGATGTTCCTAATGAGGAAGTTGATAATAATGAACCTGAAATGTTGCATGATTACCAATTGGTTAGGGATAGATCTAGGAGAAATGTTAGACAGCCTCCTAGATTTGATGACTATGAAATGTCCTTCCTTGCTTTCAATGTGTTTAATTGCATGGAAGGTGATGAACCTCAATCTTATAAGTCTGCTTTGAAGTATGTTGATTCTGATAAATGGTTAATTGCTATAAAAGATGAGATGAGATCTTTACATGAAAATAAAACTTGGACTCTTGTGTCTAAATGTAATACCCCGGAATTTTATTATCTAAATTTAATTAGGAATATAAATATAATAGTTAGAATAACTATAATATTCAAAACTTTTCAGTATTAGAAGAATAGCCTATGTTAACCTTGAGGAAATAAATCGGACCCTTCTAGGTCCCAATTTTATTTATTTATTTAATGAGAAGTATACCATTGAGTGTGTTATAAATACCCCTGGACTTTATTGTATTTTTAATCAGAACACTAGATACAAACTTAGTTTGATTAATTATAACTTATCAAATAATAAAATTGATTTAGTATGATTCAAAATACAAATATACAAATATATATTGTATATATGCAAAATGTTTACTTTACGGAAGAAATATATATATATATATATATATATATATATATATATATATATATAAATACCTACATAGAAATAGTTGTTAATTATTATTTTATCAATTTGAATGTATGTATCTTGTAGGATTGGATATAGTTGATGTCCATTAAAAAAAGTAATAATAAATTTAAAATAGAGGTGTCTAATATATATATTTTAGTAGATCTTGACTAATCACCAAAAATATAGGATACGTGTCTTATGGAGGAGAATTGTAGATTGATGAGTAATCTAATTGAATTTTTAATTATTAAAACCATAGATTAGGGATGTGAAACATTTATTTCTTCATCACTCTTATAACTAAATCAATAAATTGACAAAGGTAAAGATAGTAATAACATCTTTCGGTAAGTATTTTTCTTTTGAGGCAAGATTTCATCTTTCTTTTCTAATTAATTCCGTTTTCGATTCATTCGATTAATATAAAAGTGTACATCAATTATTATTTTAGGATGATAGACACATCTAGAAATATTAGGCTTTAGAATTTATATTTATATTTTCAAAATTAAAATTAGAATGTACTCCTATCGATTAATTAAAAATAATAACAACTTGATTTATGTTCTAAAAATTTTAATTGTTGTAGAAAATAGTTATTTATTAAGAAAGCAAGAATTATTGATTTGGAAGCACATTATAAGGTTAAGTTAATTTCAAAAGTATTTGTTTTGAGAATTGAACACTTCTCGATAGATGATTAATTATTGGTGTTATTCATTTTATAGATTATAGGATAATCATGAGTTTAATTTATAATTTTTAGGTTGTATAATTTTCTTTAGTAGTTCTCTGAATAACGTGTAGCCAAATAATTAGTTAATAAATGATATATCAAAGGAATTAACTAATTAGTGTAACATCTTGAAATAGAATCAATTATCAGCTGGATGATAGTGTTCCAATTAATTAAGTTACACTATTTCTATGATATACTAAAATTGCAAGTACAATTTATATTTTTGAAATGAGGTGAAATAAATAGGAAAATATATAATTAATTGATAATGAAGTTAAACATATATATAAAATTTAAAAAGGAGCTTAGGGATTGAGTTTTGATAGAGGCCTTTAACTGACTAATCCAATACTGGTTATTATAGGCCTAGAAGAGATAGCAAAATCTGGGCAGGACCAACCCTGGGTTTTAAAGCTTATCTATTATCCAGGTGGGCTATACTATATCTTTGCAAATTGTATCTTTCGAGTTATTAAGCTCTGCTTTGCTAAAATTGCATATGTGACTATCTGTGTTAAATATTTACGTGTTACTATATGTTGTCGGAGTCTCATATATCAGCGCTGTGTCACTGTGAGTAGCTACAGTATGTATGCATTGTTTGTCCTGCCCTACTCCTTGTCGGTGAGACTAAAATGAAACACTTATTGGTTATACTCATTGGGTATTCTATGGCCATACTCAACCTTATGCGCTGGTGATGTAGTTCGGGTTGCGGGCAATGACGGGTTATACTCTTAAGTGCTTCACGAGAAAATGTTTTGGTGAACTTAAGTTGCTTCCAACTTTTAAAACCTCCTAAGCTTCACTACCTACATGAACACAGATAGATTACTTTAACAAAATGATTTGCATAACTTGAATTGTGAAAACTTGCCCACTGAGTGCATTAGTACTTAGCCCAAATATTTCCAAACATTTTCAGGTTAGTAGGCTGGCGCGTGGACGTGACGATGCTGAGACATGGGCTTTTGTTATTTACCTATTTCTCACTATCTCTTTTTGTTAAGTATCCTATTAATAATGGAGCTTCCGCACTTGTAATATTCCTTTGTTAAACGCTAAGAACTCTAGTCATAGCGTTATGAATAAGTATATGTTATATTATAAAGCATGTTTGGTTGTTCTGAGTCTTCTGTTGAGTTCTCATTGATCAGGTTACCCCCTTTCTTTCCCGTTTCTTAATTCCAACCCCCGTGGCGTCCATTTTCACGATCTTTTGGGATCGGGGCGCTACACTAAACCTGCTCATGCCTCTGTGGTTGAATACAAATGGCTCTTCAAAATTAAACATTAAACTGAATCTGTTAGATACAAAGCTAGGTTAGTTGCTAAAGGTTTTACTCAAAAAGATGGGATTGGTTACAATGAGATTTTTGCCCCTGTTGTTAAATTCACCATTGTTCGTATTATGCCTGCTTTAGTTGCTCAATTTGACTGAGAATTAAAGCAAATGGATGTTACAACTGCTTTCTTGCATGGTGATTTGGAAAACAACATTTATATGATACATTCTGAGGGCTTTGTTGATTCTGCAAAACCAGAGCATGTTTGTTTGCTTAGGAAAGCCGTTTATGGGTTGAAACAATCTCCTAGGCAATGGAATATTAAATTTGATCGATGCATGCAGTCCCTTGATTTTAAGAAATCTGATTTTGATCACTGCCTGCATTACAAATGTGCTAATAATGTCCCTATGTTTTTGCTTCTCTATGTGGATGATATGCTGTTGATCAGTCCTAATCTTGATACCATCAAGCATGTGCAAAATAAACTCTGTGATAATTTTGACATGAAAGATTTAGGTGATGCTAAAAAGATACTTGGCATGCATATAATCAGAAATAGAAAGTCTTTCACTCTGGTCCTGAATCAAACATCTTATGTTAAAAATGTTTTGAGTAAATTCTCCATGGCTAATGCTAAACCTGTTAATGTGCCTTTTGTTGTGCATTTCAACTTGAGTAAAAGCATATGTCATTCATCTGAAGCTGATATTGATGAAATGAAAAGTGTGTCTTATACTAATGCCATTGGATCTGTTATGTACCTTATGATTAGTACTAGGCCTGATATTGCTTACTCTGTTAGTTGTCTAAGCAGTTACATGTCCAATCCTGTAAAACCTCACTGGAAAGCCTTGAAATGGCATCTCAGATATGTGAAATCCATTGAAAAATGTGGTCTGACTTTTTCTAAGTCAGTTGATGGTTTGAAAATAACTAGTTATATGGACTCTAATTATGCCAATGATAGAGATAATAGAAAATCCACTACTTCTTATGTGTTTACTCTGTGTGATGGTTGCATTAGTTGGAAGTGTTAACTCCAACACATTGTTGCTTTGTCAACTACAGAATCTGAGTATGTTGCTACAACTGAAGCTTTTAAAGAAGCGATATGGTTGAATTGTTTACTATCTGAGATATATTTTTTAGATAAATCTCATATTGTGTTTTCTGATAGTCAATCTGCCATACAATTATGCAAAAACCCTGTCTTTCATGATAGAACTAAACACATTGATGTTAGGTTTCATTTCATTCGTGACATTGTTGAAAAATGTGAAATTTTACTTGACAAGATTTATACTGATTACAACCCTGCTGACATGGGAACCAAATGCCTTCCAGTTGAAAAGCTAAGGATGTGCATAAAAATCCTAAAGTTTGATCTTGGTTAAAATTACTCTTTTTCTTGTGATTGTGTCTGTGATGGTTATGTTTTACCCCCTGATAGTCCTTTGTGAATTTTAGGTTATGGTGGGTTGGCCCTTATGGCTAGGATCTGCTTTGTGCTTTCTTTCCCCACTTTTTCTTTATCTCTGTGATTTAGAGGAAGTAAAAATGGCGATGATGATATCCTCGGACTCCTATGCTTAATGACTGTTGACACACTTGGGCCAAATGTGGAGATTGTGAGTTATGATGGCCCATTTGTTAGGTCTAATAGGTCTGGGCCCTTTTACCTGGTAGACTGCTCTCTCTTGGCCCACTTCATTTGTTACCCTAGCTATTTAACTATCTGTTCTCAGATAGTCTCTCTTACACTTGTGCGCAGCTTTCTCTCTCTCTTGCAAGAACAAACCCTAGATCTAAGCTCTGTGCTTGATCATGTTCACTCTCCCTTCTCCGGTTGTTTCCTTCGGGAACTAGTATCTTTGTGATACTGTTTGTTGTGCCGGAATGTCAAAGGTTGATTGACG
This sequence comes from Perilla frutescens, assembly GCA_026008535.1. Classification (NCBI taxonomy): domain Eukaryota; kingdom Viridiplantae; phylum Streptophyta; class Magnoliopsida; order Lamiales; family Lamiaceae; genus Perilla; species Perilla frutescens. The sequence goes on along the minus strand of BRKX01000002.1, from coordinate 37,109,033 downwards.
AAGGGTGTGCCGGAGATTGAGCGAGCTGCCGGTAAAGGGTCGAGTCCTCTGTGGTCCCTGCTCCTTTTGGTCTTGTGTGTCTCAGTTAGAAGAGGAGCTCCGGTAACTAGGGTTACTTGAGCCAAAGCTTTGCTCCCCTCCACGTTTGCAGGTTGTGTCCTTGTTGCCTGAGCAACGCCGGTGACGACCGCTTGGTGAAGCAAGAATAACGGTGAACTTCCGACGGCAAGATACCCAACAAATAACTTACATACTTTGTAAGAAGATATAGTATGTCTCTTTAGTCTGTGCGTGGCTTCGGTTACGTATTTCGACATCCGGCCCGCGCCCATTTCTGTTTACCAATCTTGATATAGAACCTACGAAACATGATTTTTTTATTTGCAGACCGTTCTACTTGTTTCTTTATATACTATAATCTTTCATTTACGGCACGGCATATATATATATATATATATATATATATATATGTTAGCTCTTGCGGTATAAATATAATGCAGAATTATTTCTGATTTTCATTTTGTAAAGCGTCCACCAACGGCAACACACCCCTGTTTCTTTCTCCCAACTCTGTTTTGTCTCATCTACCGGAAATTAACTAACATCCCCTTTCATTCATTCATTCATTGGAATCTATATTTATTCTTTTTCAAACATATCGGTCTGGATAATATCCTGTATCACAACTGCAACATATATTGCAATATTAAGCTTTAATATTAATGCAAGCTAGCTAGCAATTTGAATGGATAATACTCTGTATGACAACCGCTCTGGCCCACTGAATATCTCGGCCATAGTCGTTAGATTGGCCTTGTAATTCTTGAAAGCTCTCGTTGAACGCCACCAGTTTCTTCCTGAAGGCGACCTCTGCAGCCCCTTCATCAACCATTTCCGACAGCGATTCAGTGTGGAACTGCAACCTGCGACCCAAAACATAAACGTTGCTCAAATCTTTGATGATGATATCGGCGCCCAAAATCATAAAGCAGATTATCTTCTTTTGTATGTTCATGGCATTCTTATGCTTCTTGAGAAGTGCAAGCATCCAGGTACAGATGGCGCCGAACAGGATGGGGCCTGCGGCCATTGCGACGGCAGCCCTCACCCCTTTGGCAGCCGCAGCGGCGGCCACAGCGCTGATCGCCGCTGCGGCCGTGAAGGAAACTGCAGTCACCTTTGTCCAGGTATTGAGGCAATCGAGCTTGTCATCGAGGTAGTTTTCAAACGATTGTAGACTCTCCCGCAGGAGCAATTGCTCCCTATAAACAAACGCTAAATCACTGAAAAACTCGTCGGACATCAATGGCGACTGGTTCCTCACACCTTGGAAAGTCACTTCTGTCTCATCTCCCTCGGCGTGAATGCGCAACTGGTGGATATTTGTAACGTGGAGATACTGTTTGAGTGCTGCGGAGAGGTCCTTAGTATTGAGGCTTTTTTCAAAGTAGTTTTCAACAAATTCCGACATTTCTTGATTCTTCCAAACGTGCTTCTGGCGATGCAAAAAAGCCATAATAAATTCTTGATCGTCTGTTTGGAGTAGCTGTTGCTCAAGCGAAGTCACCTCGATCCCGCTCCTGTTCATATGTTTTGTCATCATCACTGTCACTCACACCCTCAATTGTGTATGAATAGATCTCCAGCAAAATAGAACTACAAGAGTTGACAAAAACTTCATTAATACATATAAGCCCAGAGAAAGTAACCAGAATCAATCTCATAAATGAAAAAAAGAAAGGAAAAAAGAGTAGCTAACTTAGAGATTTCCCGACAAATCTGCAACAAATGATCAAGCCTTAGTAGAAATTGAATGTTGATGAGAGAGAGAGAGAGAGAGAGAGAGGTAGAGGTTTATATATTCTGAAAGCAGGTGTTAATTTGCGTCATGTAATAAGAATTTTTTATGTGGGGATACCGGAGGCGCGAGCGCGACGCACACCAGCAACGTTACTTTTCCGTTCTCACTTCCCATATATACGGATGTTTGGCTTTTGGAGCACACGTCGGTCAAATTTTCTTTTGCCATGTCAGCTTCCACCTGGGTTTATTGCACGACTTACTTCATCTGCACCTTATTTCCACTCTACGTAATTATATTATTCAGTTTTTTAGTTCATTTATCTTATTTAATTGTTTTAGTTAGTATAAACCTACATGTTACACAAATTTTCTTCTATTCACAAAGGATTCGTCCTAAAGAAAGCAAATACAATTATTATTTTGTGTTTACTGTTTAAGGTGTTTAAGAATTCGAATTTCAAATTTATTATTCTTTTGATTATTTGTATGACTTTACAAATAAAGCGCGAGGATTGTCATTCTATTGCGTCATTTTATATTTATATAGTTACAATTATCTAGGCTCCCAATGAGCCTATGATGTAGCGCGCACCTGATGAACTGTTAGCTAGTGTATATCATCTTGCCAGAATAGAATATGGTGTGGATCATGTATGCATAAAAGTAATTTGCAAGATATTGAGGAATTGCCCATGCATAAAATCATAATTATTGCTAAATGTATTTTCCACATAAAAGGAAAATCTTTTGTTACAGTAGAAGTAGAAGTGATGTGGATCATTCAAGAATCGAAGTCAATTGCATTCTCGATCTATGTTACACTTATTTTTTTTTATTTTTTTTCATTATTTTTCGATTTCAATCTCCTTGCACTTTAAGTTAATTTTACATTTGTTATTTACTGTTCACCATACCTAGTTAAGACATTTTATATTTGTTTAGTATTTAAATTTTCAGATAATTCATGTTTAGGATGAACTCCTAAATAACAGGTGTAAAATTAAACTAAGACACAAGAAATTAAAATCGAAGAAAAAAATAAAAATAAAAATTAAAGAAATCGAGTGTGCAATGGGGACATAATGGTCATAATCGTGAGGATCGACATTATATTGCTAGTCTTTTTTGGCTTTTGAATGAATTAAATTAGTGCAACGGATTGTGCTGTGTGTGTGTGTGTGTGTGACGTAGATGGTTAAAAGTGTTATTGACTAGATTATTTTTATTTTCCAGGTCTCAGTGATGATGAAGTTTTATTTAGATTAATTATATTGTTTGCGATTCTTGTTAATTAATTTCCAACAATATATGACTCTTGAAATGAATAAGCAAATTTGGAAGGCTTAGGCAATATATTTGTCTAAACGGCATATGTGTTCTATTTACTTTGGTTCCTCACAGCAGTATACTTTTTGACATGCCAAAATCTTGCGGTTTAAATGCATGCATATATTCCTGTTTTTTATTTTCTATATGTTGCAACTTTTTTACACTAACTCCTGTTTCCTCCTCCCTACCCCAATTTTTTAATCCGAATCGGACATCGAACGAGTTGATTTACTGGATTATTGGGTTATTAATTCGACCAGTTGAACCGTTTTAAAAAAAAAGAAATAATTAGTTGTATGATATTTATTTATATTATATGTTTATGTACACATTAAAATATAAAATAAAATAAACAAACAAGTATCATGATAATATATATATTAAATTAAGTTTGAAAAATGCACTTAATTTATATCAATACTAAGTAAATAAAGTATTTATCGATACTTCTTCCATAAGTAAATAATTAAAAGTATAGTATTTATTAAATTAAAATAAACGTAGAACATAAAAATATTAGATTATGAGAAGATATATAATTAAATGTCAAAGAATTGAACATTGATTTTAATTACAAAGAATATTTTATAATTAATAACAATTAAAAACATCGTTAATCTTTATTTCATAAGTCACTATATTAGATTTTATTTTTTCTCTCCATTCATTTTAATTAAAATAATTAATTAGATGTATTTTAAATATCGATTTTAATGTTCTGCTAAACATTAATTTTAATTGAAATGAGGTTTAATTATTTTTAATTTGTGCCTATATATGCATATATGTATATATTATTAATATCCCAAAGATTGTAAAAATATGTATTAGCGTAGTTGGTTAAGTGCACAATACAAAATTATTTATTTTTTGGATGTTGCGGGTTCGAATCTTCCTATGGACCGGTTTGACCAATTTCAATCGGGTTTAAGAGGTCTGACGGAGGTTTTGACTGGTTCGTTGCGGGTCATTTTCAATCCAAAAATTAAATATAACCGGACCGGAGATATTTGTCGGTTCGTAGTTAAACCGGTCGGTCCAGTCCGGGTTTAAAATCACTGCCCTACATTGTTTTGACTCTATCATTCATACAATAGAATCTATATTTGTTCTTTTTTTTTGTTCATATCTATTACTCTCTCCGTCTCGATTATAGATTTATAGTCCCTATTATTATTTTGGGGTGTCCCAATTATATAGTTCTATTTACTAAAAGTAGCATTAATTTTCATAGTAATGTACAAATACACTATCATTAATTCTTGGAAATTAAAATACCAACCACTTAAATTTTGAAAGTATAAATATTAAACAAGTTGAAAATTTAGCTTTAATCTCTCGTTTTCATAAATATTTTTAATCTACTTGCGACTAGCAAATAGACTATATAATTGGGGGTGGGGGAGCATCAATTATCACTCTAATTCTGTAAACAAAAAAGAAAAAGAAAAACAAAGAAGGGGTAATCATTTAGTATCTACAAGAAATTTTGTGAAGAACTTGAACAAAATATCATTTCTATACATCTGGATTCCCAGTACACATATGAATCAAAATCAAACAAAACAAATATAAATTCAACCCACTTTCCCACTAAAAAAAGAAATTAGTTTTTATAATGGTAAATTCCACCGTGGACACCCACCCAATGGACACCCTTTTTCAAATTACATAAAATCAAAGATCTTCAATAATTGCCGGTGACCTTAAATGATGCAATGTTATAAAAAAATAGAATTAACTGTGTTGCCACTAAATAATTGTTAATTTTACATAATATACGCTAAATAATTGTTAATTTTACATAATATAATCGACAATTATTACATAATTGTAATATTTAGCGTATATTATGTAAAATTAACAATTATTTAGCGGCAACACAGTTAATTCTATTTTTTTATAACATTGCATCATTTAAGGTCACCGACAATTATTGAAGATCTTTGATTTTATGTAATTTGAAGAAGGGTGTCCATTGGGTGGGTGTCCACGATCGAATTTACCTTTTTATAATCGTCAAGGTATTGAGGCAATCGAAATTTATTTCCCAGTCTCCCGCATCAGCAGTTGCTGCCTATAAACAATCGCCAAATCACCGAAAAACTTTTGAGTGCTCGAGATATTTCCAACCTCGATATATTGTTTGAGTGATGCGGATAGGTCTGTAGTATTGAAAGTAGGTGTAATTGTAAACAAACTCCCACCATCGATCCTTCCAAACCTCCTTCTGCCGATTCAAAAGCGCCATCATAAATTCTAGATCAGCTGTTTGAATCCGAAAATAATATTTATTTTGTTTTGAGCTTTGAATGCCGCTACTCCGCATTAAAAAAAAAATTGAATTTTTATTTGTGGCACCATTTTTTACTCTTTACACCACAATTTTTTTTTTTTTAATAGTTATAAATTTGTCTAAAAATTCTTACAATAATAATAAAAAAATCGCATTCCGTTCGAAATCGTGTGTTCAGACATTTTGGATATGTTCGAAACCACACTTGATTTTTTTCTTTTTAAGTAAAGGACATTTAAGTAACTTCACAATTTTTTTTTTCTTTTGTAGTGCAAAAAGTAATTTTAACGGTGTAAACCAAAAAACATCTTTTTGTGGAACAACACTTCTGCCTGTTGATAAAGCAAGTACCCATTAATTATTTTACAAATTTTATATTGCCCCATTTCATATTAACATGTTTGGTGTCATCTTACCACTTTAGTTTTTCTTCAAAAATAATATATTCTACACATCCAAGAAAGGAAAATTTTATATATGTATTCAATTTATCATCATTTAATGTATACAAATATCTTTTTTGTCCTCTACTAATTAATCGTTGATAAAAAAAATAAAATTAAATAAAAGTATATAATTCGATTATATATTCATACTAGTACATCACACATGTGCAATGCACGGATGCAAAGATATAATTTATCATAATTAAATAAAATCTAATATGTTTTTAAATTTTATTTTTATTAATAGATTAATATTTTTTTACAATTGTACAAATCTATGAAACTGAACTCAATATTAAAATACTTGGCGGTGTGGGGGTGGCTGCAACTGCAATAGCTTATTTATTTATTTATTTTTTCAAATTTTACATGTTCTGGAAAAGAAAATGACTATATATATGCATTGTTAGAACAATGAATATGCAATTTCCTAAAATAATAGAAAACAATATTATTATTCAAAACAATTTTATCAAGGGTATTTTTCAAATACACCGCTAATTTTTCATTATACACTGTAGATGTCATTTTTTGTAGGCCCGAAAAGAGCTAGTTCAAAGGTTGAGAGTCTAGATGGCTGACATCTAATAAACCGACCTCTAGAGGGAGCTCGAAGGCAGTTTTAAAGTAGAGTTTGGAAGAAACTAGGGTCATTCGTCATCAAGAGACCAAGTCAAAACCCTTCTGCGGATGAAGTTGGACTCAGTCTCCAGAAAACTAACCTCGAAAAATAGGGATAATCTATTGAAAGTATCTTTATAAAAAGATTGGAGCACAACCAAAGAAAATGGGGATATTTTTAGAGCTCCAATGTGCACTTCTGACCTCATTTTCAACCTCACTTTTGACCTCTAAATCCATCATGTCTCTTCTCATTTTGTTATTTTTCATTTCAAATTTTATATATTAAATCAATTTTGTTAGTGTTATGCTTTGCACTAAGTTTGTTTATCAAGTGCTATACTTTGCACTTGCGGTAGTGTTTGATTGTCATGATCTGTATGACATTAATCAACACTAAGTATTTTGTTTATCCAAGTACTACACACGTTGTTTTGGATAACGTTCGTAAGAATGTACAAGAATGTGATTTGAACTTCAAGCAGTGTTGTAAAACGCGCGCTAGGCGGCCGCCTAGACGCCGTCTACGTGCTTGGCGGCCCCTAGTCGCCGTGAATATGCTATATTCGGCCATTTTATATGGGCCTCCGCCTAGATGGGGCTGAGTGCTCCTAAGCGGCGACTAATCAGGACTAGGCGGAGTGAGGCGAGGTTAGGCGGTTGGTGCAGGTCCAGATTTAAATCTGTAAACCATTTTTTTTGCTGTTTGTGCAGCCTCTGCCATCAATGAAGGAAAAGAAGATAAGAGGATGTTGTCGTGCTGGTTCCTGTAGTTTGTTGGTACTTTGGTCAGACATTGAGGTGGGTTGTGCGAGAAGAAAGTAGATTAACGGGGATGGAGATTGAAAGAAAGTGTTTGGACTTTGAAGAAGATGACCCCCGCTTTTGGCTTTTGTTAGTGGTGGGACCCTTAAATTCTCACATGTCAGTTGATAAGTTCATTTATTTCATGTTTTTATGGGCATTTTATCCGTTATAAATGTCCTTTTTAGTGTGTTTTGAGTCAAAAAGAACCAGGATGAGGTCATAGGGCATTGTGGAGGTCGAGTCTGGCGAAAGGGGCATTTTATGCCAGTTATTCAAGTAAAATCCAAGCTAAATATTCAGTCAGAGGCACAGAGGACTTCTTTCAGTACTCATCCTACATTAGGGCAGCGGAATGGGCATATCAGAGATGGATGAAGCTGACTGCATGATGTTGTGCCCACTTTGCTTGTGCAGACTCGACAATGGGCTAGAATTGGGCAATCGCAAAAAATTCGGAACTCAGTTGAAGGAGAGAGACGAGAAAGATAGCTGCATTATCTGAAGAAGAGTTGGTGATGAACTGGACTCCTAGAGGCGCTGCAACAAAGAGATAAGCCGAATCCCTAAAAAATAGGGATTTGGTCAACTTATGCTTATCCAGTCAGATCAGAGAGGGCACACCAGTTCCGGAAATCTAGTGAAGACCCCAATTTGTTGGGGGAACTTTAATTCGGAAATGTAACTATTTAAGCTTCTTTAATTTCTAGAAACACAAGCTTTAGCAGTCAGAAACATTGCTACAATTTTACTTTCCTGCATTTTCATTTTCGTACGCTGCTTTGCAGCAAGAAACAATTCCAATAGGCCTTAAGCCTTTGGACTTAGGAGTATGTTCATAAACTCAACGTTTATGTTGAGTCTTTTTTGCTTATTAAATTCCATAAGTTCTCTTTATAATTATGTCTTTTATTTCTGCTATTTTAATTATGTCTAGCATGCTTGGCTAAACGTTTTATTCTGGTGTTTGAACAATGAAAATGGTTTGAATATAAATATGGACTCGTGAGGCCAAAATGGGCACAGTAATATAATGTATGATAGGATTCTGTTGATTCTTGTGCCTTGTTCCACGTGAGTGTGTGTCTGAAATGCCCAATCTGGCTGATCACTCATTAGGTAAAGAGAGCACACCACTATTAATTGAATTGGCGAATCGTGACTGTGTTTTGGTTCATATAGTAATAAGAGAATCAATGGGTTGTTATGGGCATACGAGGAATCGGTAAACATAACAGATCTGGGTTCATCTAGGGCACATTGTTGTTTGTTACTTACATATCTTTGGGGAACCGGGGGTGGGTGACTGATTAGGGATTTAATTGACTAGAAATTGCTTTTAAGTTTATAATGAAAGGATGAATGAGGAGACGCAGAGAGGAATCCGGTCTCCATAACTAGATGATTTATCATGTATGAAAATCGGTGTGCCCATGATCGAGTTGATATATATTTAAACCGAATTCAAGTTCAAATGCCAAAACCTTTGTTATTTGATATTTTCTTTACTTTCTTTTGCAGATTTAATTTCCAGTAGTGACAACAAACCAAACCCTCTTTTATGATTGGTTACTTAAAGATGGAATCACAACAACTTTCTGTGGGATCGACTCGTACTCATTAGTTGGCTATGCTCACTGTGGGCACAAGAGTTATAAATTATTTTTTGAGCGTGAAACGACCGCGTGTCAAAATTAGCATCGTTGTCGGGGAGCTGATTTCCAGTAATTTTATCTTCCACAATTGGTGAGCCTGGAAGTTGATGCCCAAGGGATCTTCAGAGGAGACTCTTGTATGATCCAGAGATAGAGAAGCCTTCGAGGAAAAATAGGGCAGCATCGAAGAGGGCACGCCAAGCCGTAAATAGACCTCGTGAGCCCACACCACCACCAGAAGATCAAGGAGATGAAGGGCACGAGGAGGAAGGGCAGTTTGAGAATGCCACAACATCAATATGGCCGCAAATGGTAATTGCGATGATAACAGGACTCTAAGGCAGTTGGTCTTCCCGACCAATATGAATCTGCACCTAATGAGCATTACACTCCCAGCTGTGACTCAGAACTGGAATATTCATGCAAACTTCATTCAGATCTTGCTGAAATTCCACAGAATGCCCGGTGAGGATCCACAAAGGCACTTGCAAGATTTTGAGATGGTTTGCCAAACTCAAACATCTAACGATGGATGAGAGGAGTATGTGCGGTTGGTGTCGTTCTCTTTCATCCTTCAGGATGGGACATGAGACTGGTTGTACACACTGCCCACTGGCACTGTGATCACATGACGACAACTTCAACAAAAGTTTTTGGAGAAATATTTCCCAGCATCCAGAGTGCAAGAAATGAGAAGAATGATAGAGAGCCTGAAGATGGGAATTAACAAAAGTTTCTATGACTACTGGGGAAGATTCCAAGTAATGCTGGTGAAATGCCCACAACACCAGATTACTGAACACGATTTGATTCAGTATTTTATCAGAGGATTGAGACCACATGAGAGGACGATCGTGAATGCCTCATGTGGAGGATCTATTTTGAACAAACAACCTGTTAAAGCGTTCAGAATTCTCACTGAAATGGCTGAAGATAATTAAGACTTCAGTGGAGAGGGCATTCGGATTGTAAGCGAATTGGAAAGGGCACCGAACCAGGACAGCAGGATTGATAGATTGTGTGACAAGATCGAAAAAATCTTATCCGGTGTGAGCATGGCGAAGAAGCCTAGACCATGTGGAGTATGCAAAAGTGTATCCCATTTCACTAATGAATATCCTACTCTACAAGATGAAGTAGAAGAAGTAAATGTTGTAGGTGGCCAGAATGGGCATTCCAGAAGATATGATCCCCACTCCCAGACTTATAACCTTAGCTGAAGAGACCATGAAAATTTTAGATGGAGAAGGCCAGAGGATGGGCATCCTGCATGCCCATTGCCGCATCCAGAGGAGAAAAGGAAGCAAAGGCTGGAAGATCTTGTGTTTACAATGACTGAGGAGAATGAGAAATTTAAGCAAGAGACTCGAACTGGTCTCTCACACATGAGCAAGCAAATCAATTAGTTGGTTTAAGCCATGCACAAGATGGAGGAGAAAAATGGAAAGCTGCCTTTCCAGGTTGAGAACCCGAGAGAGCAGATGAATGTAGTGGCTCTAAGGAGTGGAAAAGAACTTCCGGAGATGGTTAGGCCAGTAGAAGAGAAGGATGATGTGCCCTTGGAAGAAGAAGTGGAAAAAATTCTCACAGAAGATGAGGCACATGAAGCTGAACAAAAAGATACTGTGCCCATTTCAGAAGTACAGCAACCTGCTAAAGTGCCCATTTTAGCCAAACGGAAGCCTCCCTTTCCAGGAAGATTGACACAAAATAGAAGAGAAGAGAAAATCAGGGAGATGCTAAAAGTATTCAGCAAAGTGGAAATCAATATTCCACTTATTGAGGCAATCAAACAAGTGTCGCGGTATGCCCGGTTTCTAAAAGAGCTTTGCACCAGAAAGGTGCGATTCAATGATGATGCAAGGTTCTTAGTTGGGGAGAATGTATCAGCTGTGATACAGAGAAAATTACCCAAGAAGTGCGATGATCCAGGGATGTTCATAATTCCTTGCATCATAGGAGATAAGAAAGTGAAGAAGGCCATGCTGGATTTAGGGGCATCAATCAACGTAATGCCCCTGTCGGTGTTTAAAGAATTGAAGATCAGACCTCTGAAGGAGACCCGTGTGGTCATTCAGCTTGTTTATAGGTCTAATGTATATCCAGAGGGCCTCATTGAAGATGTATCAGTCAAAGTGGACGAGCTTATTTTCCCAATAGATTTTTATGTGCTCGATATGGGCACATCGACTTCAAAATCTTCAGTATTGTTGCTGGGAAGGCCTTTCATGAAGACAGCTCGGACTAAGATTGATGTGGACAAGGGCACACTAATGTGTGAGTTTGATGGGAAGACGGTGACGTTCAACATATTCGAAGCATTAAAACACCCCCAGATACAGAAAATTACAGTTTTGTGAATACCTTCCGTCACCCAAATCGATCTACCCTATCCATGGTGAGCAATAGAGAGCCATTAGAATGGGCATAATGGGATGACCTGACTGACCAAGATGCCCTGGATAAAGATGATGACAGCGACTTCAAAATCTTCAGTATTGTTGCTGGGAAGGCCTTTCATGAAGACAGCTTGGACTAAGATTGATATGGACAAGGGCACACTAATGTGTGAGTTTGATGGGAAGACGGTGACGTTCAACATATTCGAAGCATTAAAACACCCCCAGATACAGAAAATTACAGTTTTGTGAATACCTTCTGTCACCCAAATCGATCTACCCTATCCATGGTGAGCAATAGAGAGCCATTAGAATGGGCATTATGGGATGACCTGACTGACCAAGATGCCCTGGATAAAGATGATGACATCGAGAAAGGAATTATGATACTGTACTCATTGGAAGAAATACCATACAACTGTGTGGATTATGGTGTGCCCATTCGGAAAAATGATGATAAGCTGATGCCTTCTATTGTCAAAGCACCCACGCTGAAATTGAAGGCATTACTAAGGCATTTGAAGTATGCCTATTTAGGAGATAATGAGACTCTCTCTGTAATCATAAGTGCGGGGTTAAATCAAGCTGATGAGGACCGCCTTTTGAGATTGTTGAGACTGTACAAGGAGGCACTTAGATAGACTGATGTGACCCTGGACTTATAGGACATGACAAAAACAAATATGCGGAAGCTAGAATGGAAACGACGTCGGATAAGTAAGGGATCAACACGACTCGAACAAAAAAGAACGAAAATATAACTCAACTAATACAAACAATAGACTCGAATAATTGCTGAATTAGACTTGATACCTATGACCTTAGACTATGACCGAATACCAAGTAAAACACAAAGATAGACTCCAATGAAAAGGGCGAACAAGATAGAGAGAAATCGGACTCGATTTAACTAGAACTTACTAGGAACACGAACAACGATCTAAACCACAAAGTTGACTTGATGGACAGCTCGTGGAAAGGCTGGAAACGACGGTGATGGTGATGGAAGGCTTCGGTGAAGATGGTGATGGCGATGGCGATGCTTGATGTGGAATCGGCTAGAATCGGCGAACCTGTGTTGTAAACCCGAACAAGCACGTCTAACTTCTCCGGATAGCAATTCTCCCAAGTACACGATTATACCCTGAAGAACTTGAATAAGACTATTGATTTGCTAGAACAATAAAATGTTTGTATTTGTGATCAACCTAAGGATCTTGAGACAAAATGAGAAAAACTCTTTAATTCTTGCAATTGTCTAAATAATAATGTACAATGGATGTCCTATTTATTAGACATAATATGGACGAAAATTATAGCTAAAAAGAATCCTAATTGGACTAGGAAAACTACCTAAACTAGAATTCTAACTAGGAAAGAAGTTTCCATAATTAAAAACTCTAATTACCTAACAAATAAGATCTTCTAGAAATTCCCTAATTAAAAAAAATGAAAATAAACAAAATAAATACCAAAAATCAAATAATAAAAATCTAACTATGGATAAAATAAACCCAACAACTTTGGGCCTTCAAACTTGGACTCGTTAACTCTCGAACTCTTTAACTCTCGAACATGGGCTGAATACTTGATCTTCATGGGCTGCCCAAAATATCTGAATATTTTCATGCACGTGTGTTCTTCAAATCTTGATCTCCAATCTTTAATCTTGAACAACATAATTATCTTTGAAGCTCTCAATGGTATTTTTGGTTTTGATTCTTTTATGCTTTTTGGGTTCGTATCATTCCCCTCCTCTTGAAAAGAATTCATCCTCAAATTCAAATCTTCGTGATAAAAGACGAACACGAAATGAACATCAATCTCTTTTTGCACAAGATCAATAACATGGGGCATATCATTAGCAACATGTAAAATAAAGATATCACAAGAAAATGGTTGACAAATGATGTTAGAATTCGACTGCGTCTCCATGCTAGCTTGATCGAGCTCCATATGATCTATGATCATTTCCTCATGGATGTCGTTTTCCTCTTTAAAATAAGGCTGCATCTCCATCAATTTCTCAATTATTTTAACTTCCTCAACTGTATCATTGGCCTCCATTTCTTCTTTCTCGACTTCTAAGTACATAGGAACAGATAGTAGTGAGATAATAGGTGCTTCAACGAAGTCTAGAATGGATACCTTGAAAGTAGGATCTTCTTTGATGGCAACGAACTCAGTTGACAACTCTACATTCGACTCTACTTGAACCACTTCAGCTTACCTCATCTCTAGAGTCTCCAACCACTTCTCTATCTCAATGGCGTATTGCACCATGTCTTTCAACTTGTCGAAGTGATACAATGCTACATTTTCTCGGATTGCCCTTCGTAGACCAGCTAGAAATCTATCAATGGTATCTTCTGGATATTCTTCTACATCAGCTCGTCTCATGACTTCAATCATTTTGTTGTAGTAGACATTTACACTTTGATCTCTTTGTCTAAGCTTGTATAGCTTTTCCTCCAACTCCCATTAGTAGTGGTCTGGAATAAAGCGTTTCCGCATCAAATCTTTCAACTCACGCCATGTGTCGATAGATGGAAGGTGATCTCGATGGCATCGGTTCTGCTGTAATCCCCACCATGTTGCTGCGTAGCCCTTAAACTCCAATGAGATTAATTGGACCTTCTTTGGCTCAGGGAAGTAGTAGTGCTTAAAAACCTTGTCTATCTTGCATTCCCAAGCAAGATATGTCTCTGGATCGTGTAGTCCCTCAAATTCGGGGATGATCACTTTATTGCGGTATAGACCATCAGCATCTCTAAATCGATTCGGGCGGGGTCGAACTGGATCCATCTAACTTGATGATGTGAGGCTGTTATATGGTGTAGATAGACCGACTGTTTTTGGTGTATGAAGTAGATTGTATGGGTGTAGGGATCTTGGGGTGTACGAGTGTATGGTCCGGATGGTGTACGGGTAGAATATGGTATAGATAAGCTAAAAATTTCGAACCCTATAGAGAGTAGGAATCGAAAATTAGGTGTGTAAGTATAGAAGATCTTAATTAGATATGGATTAGGATGGAAGAAATCTAAATAAGGAAAGAAATCTAGTAGATAAGGTAGGAGACTTTTGGATGTGTTTTATCAAGTATGGACACAATCTAAAATCCCTAAGTATCTATCTAATATGGAAACAAATCTATCTAGACTAGAAAAGGCACAAGAAACGAAAATAACAAGAATAAAAATAAAAAATTAAATCTGATTTTTTTTTTGTGCTGTAGGGATCGGTTCCATCTGCTCTTTTCTTCTTTTTTTCAATGAATATTTAGATTTACAACTCGAATGACTGAAATCAAATAAACGAATAAATTAGACGTATTGAACCACAAACGATAAGAACCGATGTGGCTCTTGATACCAATTTATGATGTGACCTAGGACTTATAAGACACGACAAAAACAAATATGCGAAAGCTAGAATCGAAACGACGTCGGATAAATAAGAGATCAATACGACTCGAACAAAAAAGAATGAAAATACAACTCAACTAATACGAACAATAGACTCGAATAATTGCTGAATTAGACTTGATACCTATGACCTTAGACTATGACCGAATACCAAGTAAAACACAAAGATAGACTCCAATGAAAAAGACGAACAAGATAGAGAGAAATCGAACTCGATTTAACTAGAACTTACTAGGAACACGAACAACGATCTAAACCACGAAGTTGACTTTATGGACAGCTCGTGGGAAGGCTGGAAATGGTGGTGATGGTGGCGGAAGGCTTCGGTGAAGATGGTGATGGCGGCGGCGATGCTTGATGTGGAATCGGCTAGGATCGGCGAACCCGTGTTATAAACTCGAACGCGCACGTCTAACTTCTCCGGATAGTAATTCTCCCAAGTACACGATTATACCCTGAAGAACTTGAATAAGACTATTGATTTGCTAGAACAATAGAATGTTTGTATTTGTGATCAACCTAAGGATCTTGAGACAAAAGGAGAAAAACTCTTTAATTCTTGCAATTGTCTAAATAATAATGTACAATGGATGTCCTATTTATAGGACATAATATGGACGAAAATTATAGCTAAAAAGAATCCTAATTGGACTAGGAAAACTACCTAAACTAGAATTCTAACTAGGAAAGAAGTTTCCATAATTAAAACTCTAAGTACCTAACAAATAAGACATTCTAGAAATTCCCTAATTAAAAAAAAATGAAAATAAACAAAATAAATACCAAAAATCAAATAATAAAAATCTAACTATGGATAAAATAAACCCAACAACTTTGGGCCTTCAAATTTGGACTCTTTAACTTTCGAACTCTTTAACTCTCGAACATGGGCTGAATATTTCATCTTCATGGGCTGTCCAAAACATCTGAATATTTTCATGCACGTGTGTTCTTCTAATCTTGATCTCCAATCTTTAATCTTGAACAACATGATTATCTTTGAAGCTCTCAATGGTATTTTTGGTTTTGATTCTTTTATGCTTTTCGGGTTCGTATCATGGACTCTGGCAGATATAAAGGGCATTAGCCCAGCGGTTTGCATGCACAAGATCTTGTTGGAAGATGATGCAAAGCCCGTTCGTGATCCACAAAGAAAGCTCAATCCAGTGATGAAGGATGTGGTGCTAAAAGAGATTATTAAGCTACTGGACCACGACATTATACACCATATTTCAGATAGTAAGTGGGTCAGTCCAATCCATGTTGTGCCCAAGAAGTCGGGCATTCAAGTTGTGAAAAATGAGAAGGGAGAGCTTGTGCCCACACAACTGCAAACTGGCTAGAGAGTTTGCATTGACTACCGGAAGCTAAACACGGTCACGTGAAAGGATCATTTTCCACTTCCATTCATAGACCAAATGCTGGAGAGACTCGCAGGAAATAAGTTCTTTTGTTTCTTGAACGGATACTCAGGATACATGCAGATTGCAGTGAGTCAGGAGGACCAGGAGAAGACAATATTTACGTGCCCATTCGACACATTTACTTATCGCAGAATGCCCTTTGGCCTCTATAATGCTTCTGGAATGTTTCAGCGATGTATGATGAGCATATTCTCTTATTTGCTCGAGAACTGCATTGAAGTATTCATGGATGACTTCACGGTGTATGGAAGCTGCTTTGATCGATGCTTAGACAATCTGGAGAAGGTGTTACAGCGATGTGTGGACAAATGCTTAGTACTGAACTACGAAAAATGCCATTTTATGGTCAGAGAGGGCATTGTATTGGGCCATGTGATTTTCGAGAGGGGCATTGAGGTTGATAAAGCCAAAGTGGACATAATTGAAAAATTGCCATATCCCACTTCGGTAAAATAAGTGAGAGGTTTCCTGGGGCACGCTGGATTTTATAGGAGGTTCATAAAAGATTTTGCAAAAATTACTCAGCCTATTACTCACTTATTGCAGCAAGATATCTCCTTTAAATTCGATGAAGAGTGTAAGAAGGCATTCAATTTTCTGAAGAAGTAACTGTTCATAGCACCGATTATCCAACCACTAGATTGGGGAATGCCCTTTGAAATTATGTGTGATGCCAGTGGCTATGTTGTGGGCGCTGTACTGGGTCAGAAGAGAGAAAAAGAAAGCCATGTAATTTACTATGCCTCCAAAACTCTGAACAGGGCACAATGTAATTACACCACTACTGAAAAGGAGCTATTGGCAGTAGTGTTTGCATTCAAGAAGTTTAGGTCTTATCTCTTGGAAGCAAAGAGCATTGTTTACACAGATCACAGTGCCCTGAGGCACTTGATGGCCAAGAAAGAGAGGAAGCCGAGACTAATTAGATGGATTTTGCTCTTGCAGGAGTTTGATGTCGAGATAAAGGATAAGAGTGGGGCACAAAATTTGGTAGCTGATCACCTGAGCCAAGTGCTGAATGAAAAAAGTGATGAGATGCCCATTACAAATCATTTCCCTGATGAGCACTTGTACTCAGCACGGGGCACACTGGAGCCCCGGTATGCAGATATAGTGAACTTTTTGGAGTCAAGAGAGCTACTAATTGGATACTCAAGGTACCAAAAGAATAAACTAAGGCATGAGAGCAAGTTCTATGCCTGAGATAGCCCTATTCTATGGAGGAGATGTGCTAATCAAATCATAAGAAGACGTGTCCCAGATCATGAAATTGAGAAGATTTTGAAGCATTGTCACAATTATGCTTGCGGAGGGCATTTCAGACCAAACCGAACAGCAAGAAGAGTTTTGGACTGTGGATTCTTTTGGCCCACAATTTTTAAAGATGCCCACGACGTGTGCAGAAGGTGTGATCAATGCCAGAGGGTCAGGAACATCACAAGAAGGAATGAAATGCCCATGATACCCATCATGCCACTGGAAATTTTTGATGTTTGGGGAATGGATTTCATGGGACCCCTTGCAAATTCTAAGGGAAACCATTACATTATCTTGGCTGTTGATTATGTGTGCAAATGGGTGGAGGCAAAGGCTACTCCTACCAATGATGCAAGGGTAGTAGCCGTATTTCTGAAATCCCACATCTTTAGCCTGTTTGGTGTGCCCAGGTCCATCATCAGTGACCAAGGGACCCATTTTTGAACCAAATAATGGAGAGACTATTGAAAAAGTATGGGGTGAACCATAGAGTCACAACAACCTATCATCCACAAGGTAATGGACAAGCTGAAGTCTCAAATCGAGAAATTAAAGCCATCCTTGGGAAGGTAGTGAATCCAAGTCGGAAAAACTGGAGTGCTCATTTGGATGATGCATTGTGGGCATACAAGACTGCATTCAAGACTCCAATTGGGATGTCCCCATACTAAATGCTATTTGGGAAGTGTTGCCATCTGTCAGTAGAGTTGGAACACAAGACACGATGGGCACTTCAGAAGCTGAACATGGATGAGGACGCAGTCGGGCATTTCAGAAAATTTCAGATTCAGAAGACAGAAGAAATGAGAACGGAAACCTATAATAATGTTGTGCTTTACAAGGAAAAGATGAAGAGGCTTCATGATCAAGTGATTAGAAGAAAGAGATTCTTCCCAGGACAGCAAGTACTTTTGTACCATTCCAGGATCAAATTAATGAGAGGAAGTCTAAGGACCAAATGGGTTGGTCCATTTGAAGTCTATGTAGAATGCCCCAATGGGGCAGTTGAGCTTAAAAATCCCGAAACTGGAGGGCAATTCAAAGTAAATGGCCATCGTCTCAAACCATACCTCGGGTATTCTGATCGGGATGCTAGAATGGTCTAGCTCGAGGAGCCCATTTACACCTGAGCAGGGATTTTGTCGTGCCCACGACAATAAATGGGGCGCTACTGGGAGGCAGCCCATGTTTTTTTTATTGCTTTATTTCATTTTTAATTAAATAAAGTTTCCAGTTAATTAAATTAGGTTGGGGGCAATTTTATGCTTGTATTTTTTTTGGATAAGTATGTGATCTATAGGTTAGGATAAGGAGAGAGAAGCAAGAGATAAAGATAAATCCCGGAAAAATAGGGATTCTGAAGCGGGGCATTTTGAAGAGATAAAGTTTGTTATGATTTTTCAGGGGATAAGGCTTATCTGTTGATGTGGGCATGCCAATTTGAATAAATCTTTTGAAATTCGAAAATTCCCAGTCACATCAGGAACAGTAATGCACTTTAATAAAAAGCCAACCCCACAAAATCTAAACTCTCATTTTCATTCTTTTCGGAAAAAAAATCGAAGCTTCTTTCTTTTCCTTCCCAAAAACCCTACATCATCTCTTTGCAAATCTTAAGCCTCAATAATGGTGAACACACGCGGAAAAAAGATAGTGTCAAAGGCTGGAGCCAAGGGCAAGCTGGAGTTCGACACTCCAGTCACCTCTATAGATCCCACCCCAGCTAAGGTGGTAAAGAAAAAGGCTGTAAAGCCTAAGGAAAAAGTTACACCTACCACGACCACCTCAAGTAAACCGGCAAAGGAGACTCCACCGGAGAAGGAGCCTGTAGCCGAAGCAAGCACTGCTATACCATCGCAAGAAGAACATATTGAGGAGGACACCACTGTTGGAAAAACACAGGAAGAAGAAGAAGTGGTCACGGAGCCCACACAAGAGCTTGCAAAAATAGTCTCTAAAAAGGCGAAAAAGCCAGCTAGGGTTCCGATGCCCCCGCCGTCTGAAGAGATCATTGAAGACGAGGAGGAGAATGTGGAAGAAGAGGGTGATGATGAAGCCCTAAATGACTTTGTGAATGAATTGGATGAAGTGGAAGAACAGCCCGCGGATGAGAAAATCCAAGAAGAAGGACCTGTAGAGATAAAGAAACGGGCATTGGAGAAGGCAAAAGGAAAAAAGAAAGGTCGGAGAGCCCATTCTGGAACAACCAACCGAGCAACCCGCCGATTCCCAATGAGATGAAACTGAAGAGGAGATTTCAGAACACCCAGAGCAGCAACAGCAACAGAGTGAGCCATCCCAGATGCAGATGCTCGAGGATAAGCCCTCAGAGGACTCACCGCCCAAGGAAAGGGTGGGGAAAGCGGTGGCCATGAAAGTAGGGGCCAAGTTAGCTGGGGAGCCCTCCTCAAAGAAAAGGAAAGCTACAGAGGGCACACTACACCCTGAGCCTAAAAAGGGCAGAGGAGTAGGGAGCCCCACTCTGAGTAAGCCAGGAAGTGGCCCGACACCAGTCCGGGGAATTATAAATTCGAAGGGAGTCCATACTGAGTCGCTTGCAGCCCTTGGGATAGAGCAAGAGGTAAGAGAATTCTTTGCTGCAATAGGTTAAGAGTTTTTCTTGGATATGGAATGTGTTATTTTTCCTGCACTCTCGCGTGAGTTTGTTAATAGTCTGAAAATAAAAGTTGTGAATAAGCCTGCTACGTTTATTAGGATTATGAATTTTAAAATTCTGGGTAAAAATTTCTCCATGTCTGCTGATGATCTGAACATGATGTTGGGCATCGTGTCATACTTAGGCCTCCAGGAGGAGGAGTATAAGGAGGTTGTGACTGTTGTGCCCGACTCTGCTGAGGGAGTTGAGGCAAAATGGGATGAGGTTGGGGATGGCTCCACTTATCAAAGTGGAGCCACAAAAGGCTATTGTTTAAATAATGAGGCCTTGAGATACTGCCACAGGGTACTGGCCTATAGTTTCTTTGGTAGGAAGGATAGCTCTAATTCCATAACTAATCAAGATCTTTTCATTCTCAGGTGTATGGTGAAGAAAATTAAAATCAATTTTGGCTACGTGGCCATTGCACACTTCAGAGAAATAAAAACGCACCCTAAGCATAGAATCTCGTGTGCCCAATTGATCACCCAAATTGATGTTATGTCTAGATTGCTGGATTTGAGCACCACTGATCTAATCTCCATGCCCATGTATTGCATGTTTAAAAAGAATGCAAGATGTGGCTGACGATAAGGATGGCAAGCCAGTTTTCTTTGTGCCGAGGGCAGACCCCTCGAGCATGTTCCTTGTCACTACAGATACATCGAAGAAGCCACCAGTGGGGAGGGCATAGCAGGGAAAGCACCCGATCACAGTAATGATGAGAAAGTTGGAAGCGATGGAGAATGCCCAAGTCCAAGCCATTGAAAAACCGACCCGTATGGAGGCCGCTCTGAAGGCCTATTTCAGACACGTTGGGTTCTTATACCCAACGCCCTCATCCGATTAAATCTTGGTTCTGTTTTTTTCGTAGATTAGTTTTTTTTTGTTTTTTTCTGTTTTGTTTTTAGTTGTTTGTGTGTCGCCCCTATTCACCCACTTTGCCTAGTGCAAAGTGTATGGGTGGGGGCATTCCAGTTGTGTTTTTATGTTTTTTGCTGAGTCTGTTTTAACACTTTGTCTAGTGCAAAGTGTGTAGGTGGCTAGTTGAAGTCTATGTAGTCATTGCTTTTGATATTTTCAACATTAAACTGCTTCATATCAAAAATCAGCATGTCCACATAAGATAGGGATGACGAACGAGTTTAGCATGCCCTGTAAGACTTGAGCCTATTTGCTGTATGCCTATTTCACAGCTTCTTTACTTCATGTGTGAATAATTGTGTGCTTAGAAATTCTATAATTTGCCACTGTTATGTTTGAAGCCTGAAAATTGTTGATGCATAAGTAGATGATATATGCTATCTTTTACTGAGCCACTAAAAAGAAAATTTTACCCACCAATGACACAACTTTTGTAGCCCCTTGAGCCTATGAAATGCTCTGGTAGATTTCTTGTTTGGGATGGTAAAATATATAGCCAGGGCATTACAAAAGCCTAAAAAAGAAAAAATATGGAAGGCGGATTATTGGGAGATATTTGTGAAAAGGCCATAAAAGATAGGAGATTAAATAAAAAAGAAAAAAAAGAAATAAAAAATGATAAAAGAAAAGGAAGAAAAAAAAGAGAAATAAAATTCTCTAGTCTTAAGTGTTTAGAGTGCCAAAGAGTAAAGAAATAATTGTTGTCTGAACGGGGCACAGAAGGGTAATGGACTTAGAAAAAATGGGGGGCCTGTACAGAAATAAAGCCTCACCTACCTGAAATGCCCACTGTAGCCTAAAAAGCTCTATTGATACTTATGCATCTGGGATTTCTGGAGATTGATAGTAGAACTTTAACAAGCTTATGGGATGAATAAGTACATAATTGCATTGATTTGAGTGTATACATTGAGCCTAAACACTAAGTGAAGAGAGTATGTGAGAATTACCAAGCTGAACTCATTTTTGACCTATTTTTGGTATGCTGGAACTTTGCAGTTTGTTGGAATATTGATTGTATTTGCATGCTTTGTTTTGAGTCTTTTTCTTTTTGCCTTTCTTTTCTTTTATTTTTCTGGACGCATTGCATCTCATGCTTGAGGACAATCATGTCTAAAGTGTGTGGGTGTGATAAGTCCATTTATTTCGTATTTTTATGGGTATTTTATCCGTTATAAATGTCATTTTTAGTGTGTTTTGAGTCAAAAAGAACGTCATAGGGCATTGCGGAGGTCGAGTCTGGCAAAAGAGGCATTTTATGCCCAGTTATTCAAGCAAAATCTAAGCTAAATATTCAGTTAGAGGCACATGGGACTTCTTTCAGCACTCATCCTATATTCGGGCAGCGGAATGGGCATATCAGAGATGGATGAGGTTGACTGCATGATGTCGTGCCCACTTTTCTCATGCAGACTCGACAATGGGCTGGAATTGGGCAATCGCAGAAAACTCAGAATTCAGTTGAAGGAGAGAGATAAGAAAGATAGTTGCATTATCCGAAGAAGAGTTGGTGATGAACTAGACTCCTAGAGGCGCTGCAACAAAGAGATAAGCCCAATCCATAAAAAATGGGGATTTGGTCAACTTATGCTTATCTAGTCAGATCAGAGAGGGCATGCCGGTTCCGGAAATCCAGTGAAGACCCCAGTTTGTTGGGGAAACTTTAATTTGGAAATGTAACTATTTAAGCTTCTTTAATTTCTGAAAATACAAGCTTTGACAGTCAGAAACATTGCTACAATTTTACTTTCCTACATTTTCATTTTCGTACGCTGCTTTGTAGCAAGAAACAATTCCAATAGGCCTTAAGCCTTTGGACTTAGGAGTATGTTCATAAACTCAACGTTTATATTGAGTCTTTTTTGCTTATTAAATTCCATAAGTTCTCTTTATAATTATGTCTTTTATTTCTGCTATTTTAATTATGTCTAGCATGCTTGGCTAAACACTTTATTCTGGTGTTTGAACAATGAAAATGGTTTGAATATAAATATGGACTCGTGAGGCCAAAATGGGCACAGTAATATAATGTATGATATGATTCTGTTGATTCTTGTGCCTTGTTCCACGTGAGTGTGTGTCTGAAATGCCCAATCTGGTTGATCACTCATTAGGTAAAGAGGGCACACCACTATTAATTGAATTGGCGAATCGTGACTGTGTTTTGGTTCATATAGTAATAAGAGAATCAATGGGTTGTTATAGGCATACGAGGAATCGGTAAACATAACAGATCTGGGTTCATCTAGGCCACATTGCTGTTTGTTACTTACATATCTTTGGGGAACTGGGGGTGGGTGACTGATTAGGGATTTAATTGATGAGGAATTGCTTTTAAGTTTATAATGAAAGGATGAATGAGGAGACGCAGAGAGGAATCCGGTCTCCATAACTAGATGATTTATCATGTATGAAAATCGGTGTGCCCATGATCGAGTTGATATATATTTAAACCGAATTCAAGTTCAAATGCCAGAACCTTTGTTATTTGATATTTTCTTTACTTTCTTTTGTAGATTTAATTTCCAGTAGTGACAACAAACCAAACCCCCTTTTATGATTGGTTACTTGAAGGTGGAATCACAATAGCTTTCTGTGGGATTGACCCGTACTCATTAGCTGGCTACGCTCGCTATGGGCACATGAGTTATAAATTATTTTTTGAGCGCGAAACGACCGCGCGTCATTGGTTCATCAAGTCATTTAGATTGTTTTTTATGCACTTGGTTTGGATTAAATTTGTTGAATGAGAATGGTAAGATAATTTTTTTGTTATGAAAAATAAGGTTGTTAAATAAAGAAATAAGTCTCTTAAATTTAGAAATTAGTAAATTAATTCAAGTTTAACATTAAATATGCTTTCTTAATTCTTACTCACATCATAAAAAATAAATTGAGGTTAAAAAAATAGAAAACGCTTAGATTCTGCCTAGGCTCCGCCTAGACCGCCTAGGCACTAGCACTACCTGACCGCCCGACTAGTGCCTAATGAATTATGCAACATTGATTTCAAGAAGATAGCTTAAGCATGAAGATAAGATTGAGCTGAAGATGAAGACAGTTGTGCATTGAGATACAACTGAGATTGTTCTATATATTGAGTATTGCCAGCTAGCATGAATGATAACCAAAAGTCAGTTTGTGAACATACAATGTTATTCCGTTGTGCTACTTGAAGTGAAGGTTCAAGTATTATGCACATGATCTTGTACATGGTTGTCCAGAAGCTTCCAAAGAAATGTACCAAACTGATTTTTAGAAGATAAAGATTCATATTGAAGATGGACGTCTCATAATAGAAGTTGTCTTATTCAGATTAAAGAACAAGATGCAAGAAGGGGAGTTCTATTCAAGGAAGATCTCTAATTATGGTTGTTCGAGTCAAACAAGGAAAGTTTCTTTGTTAGAGTTTGATTAGAATTAGGACATCTGATTACCTCATTTAGGCTATATCTTGTTATTATAAATAACTTAGAAATTAGACTAGTTAGATGGTGGAATTTACGTACGCAAAAATACTGATTAGACAGTCTAAAGAACTTCAAGTTTGAAGCATTAGCATATGGGTTTTGTTAGGCTTGAGTTGATCTTTTGATCATTGTTTTTCTAGTTTGTATTTGAAATTCTTTCATTCACTTTTAAAGGCTGTAGGAACTAGATTGAGTTTAGGTTGTGAGGGATCTCATAATTCAGTCTATTGAAAGAGGTTGTAGTGGGTAGGAAAGAGATCAAGTGACGGAAGGTCTTCATGTAATAGCCTTTGTAACCATACAATGGAGTAGTGGATTGTTTCTCATGGACTTGAGAAGTCCGCCTAACGTAGATCAGTTGATCGAATAGGGTTACCATCATTTTGTTCTTTAATGCTTTCAATTTAAACAATCTGTATGTGCATGTTAATCATAATGTTCACAATTATGATTATGCACATGATGATCTGTGCACAGTTTATGTAACTTCAAATTCTTGGGTATATGGCTCGTTGTATGTCTAAAGTGATTTACAACTCTCTCCAAACTGATTTTTGATTGTTTCCAATATGAATCCTTTAAGTTGATCAACTTATATTGAGCCTTTAGACGATACTTCAATTTTTTTAGCTGGAGATTTTCCACTTTTGTTGGCATGTAGCTTTGTAGATTTCTCAGCTTCAGTATCTTCATTCACTTACTCGCCACGAGTATCAACTATCATTTTCTTTTTCAGCTTCAAGATTTGAGCATTTCGTTCTTGTATATGCTTGGCAAGTTCTTTGGCAAACTTTGTCAAATTTACAATTTGCTCTTCCAGAATTGTAGACATCTTAATGTTTGAGGAAATTGATGAAGAGAAAAGATAATATATAGAGATAGTCCACTGGGCGTGCCAAAATTTATAACACAAACTTTTGTATTTAATTTATTAAAACACAAACCAGTGTACAAATAAAATATTTTTATATCAAATTATATTTCTTGGATCCAATCTCTATTTTTCTTCTAATCAATCCCTCCAGGAACGATCTTCAAATAGTCTTCGAAGTTTTCAGGGAATATTTGTATCATCGATCTTCTTTGACTTGGCCTTTGATCTTGACAACGTTAATTCGGAGAGATGTCACCCTATTTTCGGATCAAATGCCGACTTTGGGATGAATTTGGTAACGAACATTTTTGAATGCTTCAAGAACTCCTTTCACTAATTGAGAGAATTTCACTTTGTTAGTGTCATTTAGTAGCAATAAGTTTGTTTTGGCGATTTATGTTTGACAAAGTGTTCGAGGACATCTTCCTGGTATGATGTGCTGATTCCGCTATGCAAAGTAAAGAACAGTTAGAGAACTGTTCCCTCTGATATTCCAGGAGCGTCCCCGACAGTTTATATATGGCAGTTTCCTTACGAATCAAGATCCGATTGGAAACAGTTTTGGAAATAAGGAGCAATTGTTTTTGCTACCTTATAGAGTAGACGAAGAGTTGATTTAGACCCTCAATATCATGGAAGGCATCTACACCAACATGGAAAGAATCACAAACCCTAATTCACATTCCTAGTTGATGAAGATCGGAGATCAAGTCAACAAGAAGAGTGAAAGTATAAGAAGACCGATTCAATCAACAGTCGGTGGTTCACCCCCAATATTTTGATTCTCTAAGTTTAGTATTTGAGAGTCATTTGTGATTATTGTAATAGCTAGAAGTTGTTCCCTAAACTGTTCAACGTGGTAGTCTGGCATTGAGTGTTTTTTGAGAGAAACACGTGATGGATTTTTTATCCGTGTTTATACATAATCTCGGGAGAGATTATAAGTTGAAGTCGTGGGTAGCTAGAGGGAATCTACTGTCACAGTTGTGAGAGGATTTCACAGCTTTCGTTCATCAAAGTGTTCGTGTTGTAAGAAATGGCAACATAATGAGGGAGTCATGTATGTGTAAGATCCTGAATAGTCTTCACGAAGGAGTAGTGGACGAATGTTCAAGTTTGGGTGAAATCCCCCCAGAGTAGGTTGGTTAATCGAACTGGGTTATCAATCTCATGCGTAATTTTACCGTTTTTATTTATTTGTTCTTGATTTTATTCCTGCCACTCTCAAGAACACTTGCATGCAATAATGATAAACACACAATAGCACGGATTATTATTTTCACACTTATAGTATTTCTTCTCAAATTCTTGAACTCTTCAAAATGAATCCCGATGTGTTTTTCAACTACTATGGAGACCCTATTTATAGTTGTAGAGATGGGTATAAAGTACTGACGTGGCACGATCTCATTGGCTATTCGATATTGATATTTATATATATTTTAAATGATATTTACTTGTTGCAAAAAAAAAACTTGATGTTTATCATATAATAATGATGCACTATTTTTTTTATGCACTTAACTGCAACTAACACAAATCAATACAATAAAGTTAATAAATCGAGTATCGTATCCATAGGGACTGCAATCGTGATTAAATTAAACAAGATTAAAGTGTGAACTATCAAATAACGAAACTAATTAATCCTAGGGAATGCAAACACATGAATCCATTATATATTAATCTAATTCCATCAATTTTTAATTTAATCCAATTATCGGTGGAGGATCAGAATTCCAATTACCTATCTCCACCGGGTCTCAAGGTAAAAATAGATTAACAATTTATCTATTACTTTCATCTCTAGATTAAGTGTTAACTTCCAATAGATCAACATATTCAAACCATCTTACAGATCACAAGTACGTGTATCAAATCATTCAATTTAATCTCACTAATTAATTATCTCCGCTAGGATTCAAATTAATTAGCTATCATGCATACAATGACTATGACCTTAATCATGCATGAGACATCCAAATTTAAATGTTTGAACCATATACTTGGAAGGAAAATTGATGAAGAATTAAATCAATATATAATTTCATACATGCTACAAATTCTATAATTAATTATAAAACTACTCATACATAATAAAATCTAAAATAAAGGAATAAGTAAAGACATTAAAAGACATAATTGAGATTGCAAAATATTAAAAAAATGGTATTTGAATTATGTAAAACAAAACTTCAATATTCAAAGTTGTAGAAAAGCATCCGTCACGCCGCTCTAAAATCTAAAATAAAACTGAAAAATAATGAAAAGGAGATCCCCCAATTTCGTCTAAGAAGAGCTCTTAAATAATAGAGGAAGTTGAAACCCACAGAATGAAGGAAAGCCTGGTCCAAAAGGAAGTTCACCGCGAGTCGCCGAGACAGGAGTGTAACACAAATTTTTGTGTTTAATTTGGTAAAATACAAAACGTGTACAATTCAAATGATTTTCGGATCAAAATATATTTATACGGATCCAATCTCTATTTTTTTTTCTCTGATTCTTCTCTTCCAAACTTGATCTTCAAATGGTCTTTGAAATCTTCAGAGTAAATTTGTCTCTTTGATTTTCTCGGACTTGTTGTTTGAACTTGGCCTTTGAAGTTTTTGGGGAAGATTTGTATCATCGATCTTCTTTAACTTGGTATTTGGACTTGATAACGTTAATTCGGAGGGCCGACGCCTTGTTTCCGGATCAAACGCCAATTTCGGAATGAATTTGATGAAGAACACCTTTGATTGCCTTGCTTATGGATCAAACATCATCTTCGGGATGAATTTGGTGAAGAAAGCCTTGAATATTTGAGAGAATTTCACTTATAGAATTTCTTCTCAAATTCTTGAACTCTTCAAATGACTTCTGGTATGATTTTCAACTGATATGGAGATCCCTATTTATAGTTGTAGGAAGAGAGATCTAAGGCTGACGTGGTACTATCTCATTGGCTGTTGGAAATTGATATATATCTTTTTGAAAGATATTTACTTGTTGTGAAAGACTCTTGATATTTATCATATAATAATATCTTTATTATTTAAATATTTTATCTAATTTTGGATTTCGTAAGATTCTAAAAGTAAATAAATATATATAAAAATTAATAAAAATATTATATATAATATTTAATTTTTTGCTATCTACAAATGCCCCCTCGAGACTTGTTCATTAACAATTTGTCATTTGAAATGAATGAGTCTCGAAAATTGATTAGATAGTTTAAACTCGTATCAATGAGTCTTGAACTTGAATTTATTATATAGTTTATACCCGTGTCAAGGAGTTCTTAAATTTCAACTTGTGAATAGTTTATACTCATATTCAAGAGTTCTTCAATTTGAATTTATTAGATAGTTTACACTCGTATCAAGGAGCCTTCAATTTGGATTTGAATTTAGATAGTTTATGCTCGTATCAGGGAGCTTTCTTGAACTTGGATAGTTTATGCTTATATCAGGGAGCTTTTTCTTGAACTTAGATAGTTTATGTTCATATCGAGGAGCCTTCAACTTGAATTTGGACTTTGTAGACCTTTTATACTCGTGTCCGTGAGTACTTGGATTTGAATTTGGATTTGTAGATATTTTATACTCATGTCAAGGAGTCTTAGATTCGAATTTGAAGACATTTTATACTCATGTCAAGGAGTCTTGAATTTGAATTTGTAGACATTTTATACTCGTGTCAATGAGTCTTGGATTTGAATTTGACTTTGTAGACATTTTATACTCGTGTCAAGGAGTCTTAGATTTGAATTTGACTTTTTAGATATTTTATACTCGTGTCAAGGAGTCTTGGTATTTCTTGAAGAGTTTAGATAGTTTTAGCTCTTATCTAGGAGCTTTGAAAAATAGTTTAGGCTCTTATCAAGGAGCATTTGAATATTTCTTGAAGATTTTAGATAGTTTAAGCTCTTATCAAGGCGCTTTCGAAGATAGTTTAGGCTTTTATCAAGGAGCATTGATTTTTTTTTCTTATCATAGATTGTGACATGTATTGGAAGACTTGAATAAGTTCGTGGCGAGACTTATAGCCATTTCTTCTTCTTCTTCTTCTTCTTCTTCTTCTTCTTCACTTGGAGATTCCTCAAAAGGTTTGCTCCCATCATTTATTTTTGACTCTTCTTCAAAGTTGTGATGCTTTTGCATTGACAGTTCTTGAACTTCATTTGCGGCCATGCTTAACTCTATGTCGTAAGCTCTAGTGGCCAATTCCTCGAAGGTCTTTGGTTGAATCCCTTTCAAAATATATCGAAAACCCCAACACATTCCTTGGATGCACATTTCAATTGCTGAAGTTTCTGATAATCGATCTTTACAATTTAGGCTCAAGTTCCTCCAACGGTTGATGTAGTCGATGACAGACTCTTCTTTTTGATGATTTGTATTTGTGAGTTCCATCATGTTAACTGTCCTTCGAGTGTTGTAGAAGCGGTTGAGGAATTCTTTCTCCAGTTACCCTCAATTATCAATCGAATTTGGTTCCAAATCAGTATACCAATCAAATGCGTTGTCTTTCAAAGAGCAAACGAATTGCTTCACCAAGTGATCTTCGTATGTTCCAGCATCATTGCAGGTCTCTACGAAGTGAGCCACATGTTGTCTTGGATTGCCTTTGCCATCAAATTGTTGAAATTTTGGCGGTTAGTAGCCATCTGGCATCTTCAAGTTGTCAATTCTTAGGGTATATGGCTTGTTGTAAGTCCATAGTGATTTACGGCTCTCTCCAGACTTGTTTTTGATTGTTTCTAGTAATAAAATTTTGAGTTGATCAACTTGTATTGAGCCATCAGATGATTTCAATTTCTTTGGTTTGTAGATTTTTCACTTTTGTTGGCACGTAGCTTTGCAGATACCTCAGTTTCATTATCTTCATCTGGTTGCTCGCCACCAAAATCAACAATCATTTCTTTGTCCAGCTTCAAGATTTGAGCATCCCGTTTTTGTATCTGCTTGGGAAGTCCTTCAGCAAGTTTCATCAAATTAGCAATTTGCTCTTCCAGAATTGTAGACATCTTGATGCTTGCGGAATTCGATGAAGAGAAGAGATGAGAGGTAGAGATGGTCCCACTGGGCGTGCCAAAATTTGTAACATAAATTTTTGTATTTAATTTGGTAAAACACAAAACGTGTACAATTCAAATAATTTTCGGATCAAAATATACTTATACGGATCCAATCTCTATTTTTTTTCTCTGATTCTTCCTTTTCAAAACTTGATCTTCAAACGGTCTTCAAATCTTCAAAGTAAATTTGTCTCTTTAATTTTCTCAGACTTGTTGTTTGAACTTGGCCTTTGAAGTTTTCGGGGAAGATTTGTATCCTCGATCTTCTTTAACTTGATATTTGGACTTGATAACGTTAATTCAGAGGGCCGACGCCTTGTTTCCGGATCAAACGCCAATTTCAGAATAAATTTGATGAAGAACGCCTTTGACTGCCTTGCTTATGGATCAAACACCGTCTTCAGAATGAATTTGGTGAAGAACGCCTTGAATATTTGAGAGAATTTTACTTATGGAATTTCTTCTTAAATTCTTGAACTCTTCAAATGACTTCTGGTGTGATTTTCAACTGATATGGAGACCTCTATTTATAGATGTAGGGAGAGAGATCTAAGGCTGACGTGGCACGATCTCATTGGCTGTTGGAAATTGATATATATATCTTTTTGAAAGATATTTACTTGTTGTGAAAGACTCTTGATATTTATCATATAATAATATCTTTATTATTTAAATATTTTATCTAATTTTGAATTTCACAAAATTCCAAAACTAAATAAATATATATAAAAATCAATAAAAATATTATGAATAATATTTAATTTTTTGCTATCTACAAGGAGCATGGGCGTGCTCAATGGAGCACAGTCTGTGCTCCTCTTCATCATCCGACACACTTCACTATTTTGTTCCGTTCTCGTACGTTTCTCATCCGACTGACTCGATTCTTTTTGCACGCGATCCTAACTCGATTCTCCATCTTCTTAGGTACTTCCAAAGCTCAATTGAATCTCATAAAATAATTTACATTAAATCTCTTTAAAATGAGCAAAAACGTGACACTGCACAAATTATGAAAAATTATGTGCAACTTGTCAACTTATGCATGCATTAATCATTAACTACCATCCAAATAAACATCAAAATACATACAAAGCAATGTTTATCAAATAATATCTTTATTATTTAAATATTTTATCTAATTTTGAATTTCATATGATTTCAAAACTAAATAAATATAGAAAAATTGATAAAAATATCATATAAAATTCCGCCATGCACACCTACAAAAGTATCAAAGTATACACATGATATGTTTATTAATTCTATCATTTACAATGTTCCATCAATTGAAGAATAATCCATTAAATTACGTGTCCACAAAATACAAGTCCTTAGAAAATAATGTGGTTTCGGATTGGGCTTGAGATATCCTAGGACATTACTAGAAGATAGGAGTTAAAGATGCATGATTGATGGGCATTTCTCCGTTTCATAACCTAATTGAAATATTCATGAGATACAAGAATTATAATATAGTAATTCTCTTCAAAACAATGAAGAAAAGAAAAAAAAAATGAAATTGCACTAATGTCACATCATAGATAGAGAACCAATAAAAACTTAAGAATGAAGAAAGTGATTGAACATTGAACCACTACATAAAGATACATATTTGTTGAAAATTAATTTGATGAATGAAATCTGTCTGAAGTCCAAAGACCCGTTGTCTTAAGATTAGTAAACTGAATGATCCACCATTTTTACACTCTACATTCTTCAATTGTTGGGATGCTTGATGATTCTTTGAAGAATAACAGTTCTAGCTCTGCGAATATCCCTGCTGCAGTTATCAGCCTGCACTTCCAATTCTTCAATATTCTTCATGAACACCACCAATTTCTTCCTGATTTCTTCCACAGCAACCTTCACAGCATCCTCATTGATGGAGAAATCAGCACATTTCAAGAGTGATTCGATCTCAATCTCCAACCTATCAACCAATACTCGAATATTATCCAAATCTTTAATAGCAATGTAGGTGCCAACATTGATACAGTTGATGATCTCCTTCTGTCCTCTCACTGCATTCTCATAGTTTTTGAGTAGTGAATCAATCCATCTTCCCATCGAGCCCAGAGGGATGGAGGTGGCCGCTGCCAGGGCAGCTGCCACGGGTGGTGCAGCCATGGCAGCAGCCACCACCGAGCAAATCAGCACTGCAGCAAAAGTAGCTGCAAAGATGACTGTGGACACCTTCCTCCAAGCGTGGATGGACTTTAACTTCTTATCGAGCTTGTTCTTCCTCGTCTGCAGCCTCTCCAGCATCAACATCTGCTGCCTATAAACAGAATCGAAGATCTTGAAGAACTCCTCAGTGAATGGATCCCCTGCATCCTTGAAATTCTTCAACTCAACCAGCGTCTTCGAATACCTTTCACCCCCTTCCACCCCATCTTCCTCCTCAAACTGCTGGAGGGCGATGTGGATCAGCAACTGCCTATCTCTAGCTGATTTAAGACATTTCTCCAACGCTGTGCAGAAATCAAGCATCTTGAGGCTGTTTTCGAAGTACTCCTCCACAAATTCGAACAATTCTTGATTCTTCCAAATGTCCTTCTTGCAATCCAAGATCACCTTAACCACTTCTTGATTCATATCCAGCAGGCATTCTGTGACTTCTCGGAGGGAATCAAACGACAACGCCCTCACTTCAACCCCGGTAGCCAAGGAGTTGATAACGTTGTTCGTTCGAACTTGGAGGGTTGCATCGAATGCTTGTACATCCGCATCAATCTTGCACGCAGCCTCGTATGATTTCAGCTCAGTCGCGTAGTGCAGATTGTTGATATCGTTTGCAGCAGAAGTTTCTCCGTGGCTCTTGCTCATGTGGCTTCCCATTTTCTCAATAGTTCTAATCTATACACGCACAATGAATCACACTCCAGAGTCAAGATCCAAACTTTGGTGAAAAAACACACGTACAATCAGAAACTGGAGTGCTCAATTCTTTGCTTCAACTCTGTAAATCAGTATTAGGGATCGGATTGCTTGATGCAAGAACTTTGAGGCATTGTGTCAAACAGCTATGAGCGAATCAATTTCCAAGAACGGAGAATTAAATAAGCTTGAGATAGACGGAATTTAACAAAACCCAGAAAAAGAAATCAAACCGTAGAAACTAACCAAAAGTGGAAAGAATCAACTTTTAAGCAAAGAAGTACCTACCTCATAGATTTCTTGAAAATTCAGCAAGAAAATTAGCGCAGTTTCAAACCCTTGAAATGTAAAATCACAAAGCAGATGTTGTTTCTATTGCAGAAAGGAGATCTATTTTCAACCCAATGAATCTAAAATTATGGGGACAAAGGTAAGAGATCTGTCTGTCTGTCTGTCTGTCTCTCTCTCTCTCTCTCTCTCTCTCTCTAAATATAAAGAAATGTGTTTATACGCGGAGGCGCATAGAGGCGGTGGAGAATTAATGTGGTGCGGCTGATGTGGAATGAAGAAGCTTAAAAGAGAGAGAAAATGCAATTAAACGGTTAAGAGAGAAATGGAGAATAGCTTGCACGCATGGGATTATCAATGTGAGCAGAAATGGCTGAAAGGGAAACGCGGGAAGCAATGAAAATCTTTTTCGAAAAGTAAGAGAGGAATGAAGAAGCGCCATTTATCTTGCATTCTGCAATTATATAAACAGATTTTCATAAAGCTGTTGCAACGCGTAAAATAACACGACTTTGAAAAGTTACGCTAAAGATGAAGATTTCCGAGCAATAATGTGAAACTTTCTATACAAGTGACCGGTATTTACTACCAAAAATATAACACAATTCAAGGAAAAGTGATGTTTCTTTTTTCTTTTCTTTTTTAACATATTGGTTGTATTGTTTAGATCACTTGACTTCCTTTTTTAATCTATTAAAAAGATAAATATCTACTCCTTTTTATTCCTTTTTAAATGAATGTTTGAGAATCGATTATAACATAATTCAAAGTTCAAAGACTCAACTAGATCAAATAAAATTTTAAAAAGGTTATCATACAAAAATTTGAGCGTTCAGGACTGTCTAAATATTTATTATCTCATTAATGTAACTTTTCAATAAATAAATTCGGCCAATGAGTAGGAAACGGGCCTAAATATTTGGGCTATTGTTCACTTGTTCTTTTTCACTGCCCCAGCCCGCCAAATAGCCGATCGACCTTCCCACCAAATGACGGGTTATGGCGGCCCGACCCGCTCTATGTGCGGCAGGTAACCTGATTTTGGGCGGCCCGACCCGCCATGTAGGCGGTGACTGTTCCTCATAATACAAGATTCTCATGCGATTGACTTTAATTTATCTGTACTAGAAACTTCTATTATAAAATATTATATATTTTTTATGTATTTTGGTAAGATTAGTCCTTGCTTTATTATTCTCACAAATTCTCATGTGCACCTTATGCATGGATTTGCTCCATCAGACATTCGACCCGTTTCAATCCGATTCGGAACCTGCAACTGACATATAAAAGTTTCCGTTGACTCAGCTCTCTCATTTTTTCCTCTTCTTCGTTCAGAACTCCAAATCCTAGCCATCCCTCTCTCTCTCTCTCTCGATCTCGCTTCTTTACCAATTCCATCCGCCACGACCTTGCCGATTGTCCACTTTGCCGCCGGCTATTCAACTTTCCCTCTCCGCTCCATTACGTGAGACCCTAGTCATCCGCGATTTTTGTAAATCCTAGCCTCCAGCTGCATCTTTCTCTCGAGCCGTCTTCATTAGCTTTTCTGATTTCATCAGTCCCGACGTCATTGATTCATCGCTCCACCGTCGTAGCTTCAACATTTTCTCGATTTGTGTCTCTTCGTCTCTCAATTCAGTCAAGTAACTTTCTTATTTCTTTTGTTGATATTGTGTTCGATTTCTGTAAGAAATAGTTGGTAGAGCTTTGTTGTTGTTTTTTTTTTTTCATTTTATTTGTGTTTCTGGTTTTTACTTCTATATTTGTTCTATGTCTTCATTTAAGTGATTTGGGGTAAAATTATATGATTATTGTTTCGTTTTCGGTTGAGTATCATGTCTTATTTTTATGTTTTTAGATCATAAATGATGTTTGTATTACTGTTGTTGTTAGATAATACTTCCGTCCCAATAGCAAGGTCTCTCTTGCCTTTGTGACGTCCCAATACCAAAGTCCCATATCCAAAATGGAAAAAAAATAGGGAGTGGACCCCACTTACTTTACCAATTCTCAATACCCACTTACTCTACCCGCTCCTTAATGAAGTAGACCCCACTTACTTTACCAACTAATCTACTCCTCCTTAATCTCCATGCCCAATAACAAAAGGACCTTACTATTGGGACGGAGGTAGTATATGGTAGTAAATTTATTGAATATGAATATCTCTTTATGTGTACCATTTGAAATTGAAAATAAGTATCAAATTGCAGTTGATTTTGTATTTGATGTGATTTTTATCTAGTTTTTGTGTTTTGTGTTTTCTTTTTCACTGTTTAGAGATGTTAAATATCTGTTAAAAATATGAGTAATATGAATTATTATTTGTTTAGACTTCAGTTTATATGAGTAGTATGAATTATTATGCTAAGTATCAATTAATATGCTTATGGATAACATTTGAAGTAGAAATAGGTATCACATTTTTAGTGGTGTATTTATGTCTTTAGGCTTCATTTTTCATATTTTGTTTGGGTTCTTTTTAGTGTTTTTGTATTCATTGAATGTCCAGATATGTTAATTGAAGTGTTTGATTAAAAATTATATGAGTAATGTTAAGTATTTTGTTTAGAATACCCACCACCATATGAGTCTGCATCTGATTTATTTTTTATATTATTTATGTGTGTTTTCTATTTTCAATAATTGTTTAGAGATGTTCATTTGGGTACTTAATTTAAAATTTTATACAAGTAATACGAATTATTATGTTAAGTATCGGTTAGCATGCCTATAAGTAACACTTGAAGTAGAAACATGTATCACATTGTTCATAGTTTTTGCCTCTTAGATTTTATTTATGTGGTATGTTTATGTCTTTTGGATTCAGTCATTTTTCATATTTTTCTCTTGGTGCTTTTTTTTTCCATTAATTGTCCAGATATATTCATTTATTTTTGTTTTTGCCTGTTCATTTTGGTGCGCATTTCTTTCTTACTGTGATCGATTTTTGTGAGAGGATAATCCACCACTTGGACAACATGAAGCATTCAAGTGTGGAAAATAGTGTTTATTGGCAGTTGGCATGCTTGCTGAGTTGTTGGTAAGTGTTTTTCAATGATTTGTTTTATGTTTTTTCTTTTTTTCATTGTTAATATCTTTACTTGTGTTATGACTTATGTGTATTTTTTTTCCTTGTATAGTGTGATGAATTTGTTGTCTATCTCGATGAGATTAGACATCCAAAAGCCTCAAAGTTGAGGTCATATGAGTTGTTGAATGTAAAGTTTGAAGGGAACAAGCAAACTGGTGGACATGACTGCGGCGTATATGTGATGAGTCACATACAGAGATTTGATGGGAAGGCTTATTTGTGCCCCGACTTAGGAAATGTTTATTTTTTTATATTTTTTTCATTTTAGTTTTATGTTCCTTATTTTCTAACTGGTTTCTAACTTTGTTTCTTAGTTTGCAGTCTTATAGTCGAAAGAAGCTCCAAACACTATATTGTGCTCGTATTGGTCCTGCACGCACAACAACACGAATGACTGGAGATTTGACATCCATAAGTCTGTCCTTGGATACATGAATACAAGGAAGAAATGACTGAAATTTATGAAATTATATTTGGATATTTAGAATGTTGTGATTTCTTTTGGATATTGGATAGAGTTGAAGAAATATCGGTGTGTTTTCTTGTGGTGTATGATGAATTATATGTTGGGTTTTCAATGTCGTTATTTTGCTTAAACATGAACTTTTTATCTTGGAGATGATTTTATAGGACAAATTCTCTGATTTTTATGTCGTTTTCGTAATGATGAATTGATTGAGGTTATTGATAGTAATGGATGAAATGGTTGTTTGTATCATTGAATTTTAAATTTTGTATCATTTCAAATGCGATTTTGTGGAATAAATTTCTTATAAAATAATTATTCGGTATTTTATTTCACCTAAAATACTACTCATAAGAAAACGAGATAAATTATAGTATAACAACGGTGAGTGAAGTCGTATCCACAGAGACTGGCTATGCAACCCGACTAAGTACCCAATTCTGTTGTTTCACTTTATCTAGAGAACCGAATTAAAGGTTTGTTTTTAATAGACTAAATACTGTAAATAAATAAATAATTCAAGCACAGAAAATTCGATAAACAGATGAATAAACGGATCATAGGGTGTTGTTGGTAAATGGATTTCTCGATTTTCAGATAATTTATTAAACCAATTTAATTCTAAATATTGTAGGAGAATCACTCAATTAATCACAGCCTCTCCCTCAACTAAGTTATGAAAGTATATTAGAATCTCATTCTTATCTCTCGATCTCGAATTATTATCTAACTCCAATTAGCACCGCATATTTATTCTCCTCACGACACCTCACGTCACCTACAAATCTCTCGATCTAGTAGACTCATGTTATGCAATCATAATCTGTTAATCTATTAATCCCTCTCGAGTGAATAACCAATTATCTACACAAGTACGAAAGCTGATCAATTCAATCACACAAGATAATAATACACAAAGATGCACAAACAAGAAATAGAACGAAACAATAAATTACTTCAAATCATCAAATCCATAAAACAATCAACCACCCTAGAACCTTTAGAAGTTTAGCTATTCATAGATATTCAAAATCCAAAAAAAAATTAATACGAACAAATAGTCAACATAGTAATCCCAATCGAATAAAACATAAAATAAAACTTACTCTATGATGTGCTTCTTCAATCTCTCTATAGCCTCTTCTCCATCTTCTTTCACGGTGTTCTCTGCTCTATCTATAGGGAAAAGGTTGTTTTATTTTCATGGGAAGAAACCCTTAAATATCAAAGGAGTGGTTCAAGCCCGAGATAGAAATGTCCAATGCCCAAAAGGAAAATCCATGAAAGAGCTGAGAAAATAGCAGGGTCTGTGCGGTACAAAATAGCACGGCCCGTGCTAGCTTAGCACGGACTGTGCAATCCTTTTGCAACCTTCTGCCTCGATTCTTTTATTCAGCACGGTCTGTGCTTACTGACTGCACTCCTGATATGCGTATTCTCGACATTTTCTCATCCCGATTGAGCCTCTACTTGAACCATCAAGTTTTGGAGTTGGATTTCATCAACTATAATGATTTTCTGTCCAAATTTCTGTAGAATCATACCAAAAATTCATCTCGTCTAAACAAGTGAAATCCGAGATAAACATGGATTAAAGCACATAGTAAATAATCAAAACCATCCCAAAACATACTCTAAATAGGTGCAAAAATTCAGTTTATCAATAATCAGCGTCTTTATTACTAAACAACACTTATTGCTTCAGAAGTAGCTGCAATTATGTTCATTTAAGAACATTCAAAACCTGAATTTAAAGAAAAAATG
Source organism: Perilla frutescens (assembly GCA_026008535.1). Lineage (NCBI taxonomy): Eukaryota > Viridiplantae > Streptophyta > Magnoliopsida > Lamiales > Lamiaceae > Perilla > Perilla frutescens. Next base: position 37,070,090 of record BRKX01000002.1, on the reverse strand, counting down.
GATTTATTTTCAAAAATAATGTTAGTATCATTTATAAAGCTATAAAGTATCAAATGTTAAAAAAAAGTAATACTTGTGTCTGGAAAAATATCATTTTTTCGTCCTAAAAGTATTATATGACATGCAGAAACGTATCATATAATAAATAAATGTCTTTTCAGTCACTTTAATGTCATTGAAGTGTCATATTATCCCTAATGAGTAGATGTTTATTTTCATATTGAAATTTTAAAAAAAATCATAAATGAATGTCTAAGAAATGAAATTACATCATAACATTATTCCAAAATCATAAAATTCCAACATAATAAATTCTCATCAATATTTTGTTCCAATACAACTCTTAAAATATCCCAACATATATTAAAAAATGAAGAATTTTCAATCGAAGAATATGCAAAAGGAATTGAAGATGTAGTCAGATAAATAGAAAATTTATCATATATTAAGCATAAAAATATCACTTATATTGAAGACAGGTATCAACATGATATTCATCTAAAACAATAACTGATATTCTCTTTTACACGGCTAAGAGAATTGGCTGGAAAGTGATACACTCCTGGGAAAGATGAACTTACCATAACTAGTGAAAGGTACGGCCATTTGCTGGTCTAATATACATATCTTCAAAATTCCATGGTATCTGAATGTCGTTCACATTTCTCTCAAACTAAAGTGAATTTTAATGAATTGGCTAATTCTATTTTTGATTGATTTGCAAATGCTTTACATCAGATGAATAAATTTTGGCCGTGATGTTGTTCCTGCGATGAACGGTAGTCATCGCCGACGATGGTAACCATTCCATCTTTGATGATCACACAATTAACAATTAACACTACATAACTATCTCCGTTAATTTCCCAACTCATTCTGATAAGAGATTTTTCAAATTAAAACAAACTTTCAACATACATCAAACAACTAGACTCAGAAAAGGTGGGAATTTGAGATCTTCAAATAGATTTTGCAGTCATTGAAGTCAAAATAAGACAACATTTTTACTCCATTACCACTATACAACATATTTCTTCAAAAATGTAATTATGAAAACTTCAAAAGCCAATAATGCATCAAAACATATTATGCTAATGGGGTCCAACATCAAACAAGACATCAACACATAGCGGTTCCAAAACTCAAGCCGTTCCAAAAATATCAATTTCTTATTTCAAAATAATGACATTCAATATAAAATATGCATTCAATGAGCAGGTGAAATTATAGCAACACCTCCATGGAGCAAAAGAAGTGCTCGTTGATTAGTGACTAAAGTCCAAGGCCACAGAGATTTCAGACACGTGGCACGATATCAACAGTGAATGATAAATTCTCATCGCCTCTAAGCAGTGCTTCGGTTGCTGCACAAGATAAATTGCAGTTAAATGTTTTGAATTTTGATATTGTTCCTCCGATAAACGGTGGTCGCCAACGATGGTGTTGTGGCTTGCCTTGGACAGTGACGAACGGATACAAAATCGTGAGCTTTGGGAACGAGAGCTTTTTTCTTTCTTTTTTTTTACGCGATGTCGACAGTGTTTGGCTAAGGAACTGTGGTCGCTGACAGCGATGGCGATGAATTGAGATGAAAATCACGAGCTACGGGTTTTTTCCGTCTATTTTCCTCTTTTTTGTGTTTTTTTTAGGTTGGCAGCTGATTGGGCTGGCTCCTAATGGGCCTAATTGACCGACCCATCTAATGGGGCAGCCTGAAATTGTAAAATCACAAAGAAAACAAATGTAGAAACAGAATTACCATGGCATTTGGAATATTACATTATGAAATTAAAATGCTCTAAATTATAAAATCGGAAAGTCCTAAACACACTTACAAATAATCTTCAATGCCGGAGATGTTGATGATGTAGTGCTAGTTGCAGAAATGACTACGGCATCGATGGTGGCGATAGTTGCAGTGGTGGTGGTGGTAACACTACTTGTTGCGTCAATGGCACTACTTGGTGCGGTGGAGAAGATGATTGATAGATGTAGGCAGTGGAGAAAATGGTGGAAGCAGCGGTTGTGGGGAGAAACAACGGTTGTTGAAAGATGGGGGAAAACTAAGATGGGGTCGTGCGGAAAGGTATCGCAGTGGTGGAGGAGGGGGGAATTGAGAGGAGATGGATTGATATATTACTTTCTAAACACATCTCATCTACTTTCATTACCAATTTGGATTCATAATTAACGGGTCAGCACTGTTCAAATACGTATGAAACTCAACCTACAACCACACGAATCTTGACACGTGAATATTGTGATTTTTTTTAAACAAGTAAACACATGAATAACATAATAGACACAATATAATATGTGTAAATGGAGGAAACTATTCAAAGTTGAAATAACAACTTCTTTTTTAGCCCACATCTATAAAGTATTCTTTTTTATTCAAACTTTTCTTCATTGTCTTAAATACCCTTACTAAAAGGTGGGCCCAGTCCAAATATTCCTTTGACTAACATGTGAGATTGGAAAACATGCAACAAAAAAAAAATACAACAAAAAAACAAAATACAACCACAAACAAAACTCACGAGAAATCCGTTCCAAACAAAACTGTGAGAATTTATTCACGGTATCATCCAAAACGTGGGACGAGTCAAAATATTCATTTGACTAAATAATGAGATGCAATTTGAATATACACGAATTGTAAGGTAACGGCCAAAAACTTACGAAATCACCATCAACATACACACGAATATTCCGGCAAAAAACTCACGAAATCTGCCCAAAAAACTCACAAAAATCTTCCCAACATACACACGAATATTCAACGGTGCAAAACTCACGAAAACAGTTCCAATTTTTGTCACAAATCCCGTCGATTGAACATCTCGAGCCATGGAAAATCTGGAGCCTTGGGCTGTTGAATTTCAACATGCTAGAAACTAAATTCGAATGATTTAATGTTTTAAGAGGAGCAATTTAGAGTTTTGACAGTTGTGTTGTGGATTTTTGTCAATATAAATATGATAATATGTTCGAAATTTAGTGTATTTGTATTGTATTGTGGATTTTTGTGAATGAATATATGAGAATATGTTTGAATGTTGGGATTTTGTCGATTTACATTCATGAATATTGGGATTTTGTTTGACGTAAAATCTGAATTTCTGGGCTTCTCTCGTGAGAATTATTTACACGAAAACCTTCTCGTGACAATATATGCTCACGAGATCCCTTTTCGGGAGAATATATTCTCGCGATATCTGTTCTCGTGAAAATAATTATCACGAAATATATCTTTGAATAAAAAAGGAACCATTAATTTTCATGTCAATATATTAACACGAAAAGGATATCGTGTTTGTTGGTTTTGTATACTAGAAGACTTGTCTTTGTATACTTTTCTGATGATATGATGATATGAAATGAAAGTTATTGCAGTTACTGTTTGCATTTAGATTATGTTCTATAATTGTTCTATGCAATGTTCCATATACTTACATTGTAGATGATATGGTGTGGGGAGTCACACGGTAAGATCATATCATTAGAACCTTGTATTGTATTAAAGAGCTCACGGCTTAGATGGTCCTGAACACACCATCAGTACACCGTAGAATAATCTGATAAGTTAGTTTATCTTGACTAACTGATTATTCTAGTACACTTGTTTGTGTATTGAGGAGGATCACGATAGGATACTATTCTCTGTCTCTGACCCAGTTACTGAGAGAATAAAGATCCACAGAGTTCAGGTTCTGAACTCATGTGATATTGGCGAGCATATGTGTGCATTATTTATTACTTTGATTTATCAATGTGTAAGATCTTTTCGTAGATTGAATTCGATATATTGGGTAATAACAATGTATACATGATGTCTCGAGCAGTATGCATGAGCACAGTGTCCTGGTGCGCCAGGTTGATGATGTTCTCTTGAGAAAACACAAGTTCATGTTGAAACCCTGCATGTGGAATTTATTCCTTACATGATAAAGCTTGTGTGGTACTACTCGAGGTTTTAGATGTTAATTAATTATAGTTATCAGAGGCTGACATAATTAATTAATGAACATTATATCTTAAACACGGGGAATGGCTGGACTAAAGGAGAAAGCATATTCGCAAATATGTATTAAATTGGTAGGTCAGTTTTACTTATTTAGTGGAATAAAAGTAAAACTTAATTTATTTAATTATATCCTAAGTTTATTTGATATTAGATATTAAATAAATTAGTGGGCCAATTTAATATTCTTCTAGATTCCTGTTGTAGCCCAATATGACTGAAAGTGGACTAGATATAGAACTTGAGATAGAGGCCCAGCCCAGTAGGGCTGGAGCATGAAATTTCGCCCCTCCCTATATATAAGGGGAGGGGGCACGAAATTTAGATGATATTTTTCATAAGAAATCAGCCCCTCTTTGTCTCTCAAAGTTATCCACAGATTTCACAATTCTATCTAGTAGATTTCAGCCCACTCTGAATCTAGATACAATCCGGGAATACAACAGAAGATCTTGGAGTAGAATATTGTGGTAGCCGATTTTATTGACATAAGTGGCGCCTATCATTGTTCATTCAACAACAAGATTAGATCTGTAATCTTGTCCTCAGACCGTCTGTCGATTTATAAGTAGATTCATTTTCTATGTCTTCCGCTTTATTAGAATCGAATCTGTTTTACATGCTATTTGATTAGACTGTGATAAACATGCATGTTACATAAAATTATGATTTGCATGAACATGGATTAATGAACAACCAAATAGATCCTGCGGTGGTTTAATTCGAAAAAACCCCAACAGTGTTAATATATTATCACGAGAAGCCATGTCGTGAGAATATATTTATACGATATCCCATTTTGTGTAAATATATTCTCACGAAATTGTTTTTTATTTTTATTTTTTCTAATTCTTTCTCAATCATTGGTAAACTCTCAGCATGTAGATATCTATATCATGTCCAATTAGTTTTAATTTAATTATATTTATTTTATTTTTGCATTATTTATTGCTAATTTTTTGTATATTATTTAAAAAATAGCGTGATTGGGTGTGGAGAAGAGAGGCTTTACAGAACATCACATGCGGGATTAATTTATACTGGAAGGATAATATGAGTATAATTAGGGAAGTATTACACGGTATCAGTAGCGGGCCGAACTATTCGAATAGTTTAGGAGAGAGTCGTGTTTTTGGCATTTGATAGATTTCGCGGGTGGAAACAGTTGTAACAATGCTTTACACGCATTGTTGAGTAGGGAGGTGATTATTGACGGTGCAGAGGAGCACGCTATTTGGTTTTAGTTTGGAGAAACCAACATTAGATTTTCTCCGAGTGAGTTTGCTCTGGTGTCTGGCCTATAGTTCGGAGGATCCGATTTTGATCTGTCTGCATCATATCAGATTTCTAGGAGATCTTTTTATTCCCGTAAGTTGAACAAGACACCTCTGAGAGTGAAGGACCTACTTGAGAGGTTTAGGACCTATTCACTAGGAGATGACCTCATGGATTACGTCATGGTCGCCAATGTCCTGTTCCTGCACACCATGATCTTTGGATATAATCAGACACACAAGATAGATGACTGGGTATGGGTCTTAGCCGAGGATCAAGATCGATGGAATTTGTTTTCATAGGGAGCTTATGCATTCAGTCTCTTGACGCATTATGAGTTTGGTACCGTCTACTGAGGTGGAACTGAGGAGAAAATTCAAGAAGACGGAGGAAAAAACCAGATTGTCTTATCATTTCTATGGACCGGTGTGGGCTCTACTGGTATGAATATCAATTTTGTCACGATTATGACTGTAATCTTATTTCATTGAATATAATTTGATCAATATCTTATTCTACATGTGTGGGCATATGAGGCCTTACCTCGATTCGGTGCACATTGTGCACAGGTTCCAGCACCAGACGCATTGCCTAGGTGTTTGAAGTGGGCCTTTAAGACGAAGACTGCGTGTCTAGGCACATTGTTTTCTGATGAGGTAAGCATTTATTTTAAAGAATGTGTGTTTTCTTGATTATTTGAAGTGTTTCTAATCAATTCTTTACCATTTGCAGCAATTATGTTTCATATATTTACAGCCGAGTGAGCATGAGATGGCCGCTCCATATTACAGAAGTGTCTTGCTCGATGATTGTATGAGTGTGACGTATGAGGCGCAGCGCAATAAGAGGATGATTACCGAGAGCTGGCTAGAGCCCATTAGCACAGAGCTCCCTCTCCCCCGAGAGCTCCCTCTCCTCCTAGAGCACCCTCTCTTCCCAGAGCCTCCTCTCACTCTAGGTGATCTGGGAGTTGCATTCCTCGCACGTGTGCAGATAAGGGTGCAGTTGAGTCATCCAAGAGACGACGGAGTCACCCTACAGAGAAGCGTCCTAAACTGGCCACTCCCATGTCTAGCACTAGTGAGGATCACCAGTGTTGCAAGCATGCTGGGCAGATGCGAGAAGTTGCGCGTCAAATAGGCGAGGAGATGTTCCTTATTATGCAGGAGCGTGATGAGGAGCGTGAGAGGGCACGCAGAGAGTACGAGGAGGAGCGTGAGAGGGCACACAGGCAAGAGTACGATGACATGTTTCATAGACTGAAGGATTTCATTAAGGACATGTTCAAGAAGTTTGTCCCCAGATCCCAATCCCGGTCCCGGTCTCGTAGTAGGAGTCGCTCTCAGGGTAGACATCAAGAACATGCACGGGAAGAGAGTTATCAGCGATCGGCACCTCGTATGGTATATGATTACGATGTAAGTAGTGTTTTGTATGATTTTGTCTGATATATATTTTAAAATATACTAACTAATTTCAGTACAGGTTGAGGGCCCACATCTTGAGGATGTACGTGTTGAGGTTGTAGGGCCCACAGGTGACGATTGGGATGTTGGATCACATTCCAGTCCAGTTATGCCTAGCTTAGCTAGGCCGAGCTCAGCTGGTGTGTCGAGCTCGATGAAGGAATTTGTTGATTTTCAATGCTGCGGGCCAGACGCACGCTTAAGAGTGAATTTGGTTGATCTGGTTCTGGATCAGGCATTCTTTGATAAATTGCTCAACAATAACAGAGACATGTCCACACAATGTATGGATTTGATCTTGTATTGCCTTCAAATCAGGCTGGCCGAGGGTCGTGGATTGAATTCAGGGGTGAATTCACGGAGCACAGTCATCTTGCAGACATCATTCTTCATAAGTTTTCAATGGTTATTTTAATCTAACAAGTCAATTGATTTTATAATTACGTTAATATTTATTTGTTACAGTATAAGTTGGTGCAAGAGTATCAGCTCATTCATCTAGATAATGACGAACTCACACAGACATACCCCCATTATGACTACTCATGGTGGGGTTGGGATGATAAGCTGGTAGACATCGTCAGAGGGGAGCAGTTATTGACGGGTGCTTGGTGGCAGACAAAAAATGTAAGTGAACATCGTTAAATTCCAATTATGAAACATGTTTCTTTTATGACTGTTTTGTATATTTTTGTGTTTGCAGATCATCACCGTTTGCCATGTTGATGGACATTTTGTGACTGTTCGGATTCGTCTAGACACATGGTGAGTTGAGTTGTACGATTCGTTGTTGCACAACATTATGAATCCGAGGGATGAGCCCATGTATTCGATGCGTGAGCACCAGCTCTGGCCATTGATGCACTTGATTCCAGGACTGTTGCGGCATTGCAGATATTGGGAGAGAGCCAGGCGTACTGAGATCTGCCGATCGATGGAGTATTACAGAACGCCACTCGTGTATCAGTTCAGGCAGACAGATGGTATGAGTTGTGGGGTTTTGTCTGCCATGCAAGCCGATCGATTAATTTCATCGAAGACATTCAGCATGGATCCTACTCCGGCTGACTTGGACAAGTATAGGAAGTTTTTAGCTGTTAGGATATTCGGTAATTGTCAGAGGGTAGCATGAGTAGAGCTTTGACTTATGTGATATTTTAGTACTTTGACTTGATTAATGTTGATTTAGTACTTGGACTTGATTAATGTTGATGTTGATTTAGTACTTCGACTTGATTAATGTTAATGTTGATTTAGTACTTGGAGTAGATTAATGTTAATGTTGATTTAGAGGATCTCGTGACAATTATTGCCACGAGTATAAGATTTTGTGGCAATAATTGTCACGAGTAGATGATCTCGTGAGAATTATTGTCACGAAATCTTCTACTCATGACAATTATTGTCACGAGATCCTCCAGTAAAAATGCAAAATCATATCTGAATATAGAATTAACCTTGTAACAATTATATCTCAATATAAATCATCTCACAACATCAGTCTTTACTACATAAATAGTCAACTTTACATGAATAGATGAGTCGAAGAATTTAAAACAAATTCGCTCACAATTGAGGTTGAACTCTATTCGGACACTTGCCCTTGCTATGACTTAGATCTCGACAAATACTACATCTCTTAGGTCGGCGTTGCCCTTCTCCAAGTGCATTCCTTTCATCATGCTCAATCTGTCGTGGGGCTGTGCACTTCTTCTTATTGTGGCTAGTGCCTCCACACCTAGAGCATACTTGTTGTCTTCTAGGTCTCCTACTTGATCCTTCGATAGCTGAACGATATCTTCCTTCCTTAGGACGACCTGCTTGAGGAACTGATTTAGGAGGGCAAACTTTGAATGAAGACGAGGCCGTCCATTCCTCCTGATGCGGCACTGAACATACACGATCATGATATGCAAGAAAAAGTGTCACTTGCTTGTAATTCATATCCACATAATCATATATGTCATGGCCAGCACTCCTGTTACAATAGATATAGTGTGTTAATCAAAAATATATAATGATCAAAATAATGACAATTATGGAATTACGGTACCAAATAGCAGCAGTTGCATGAGAACAAGGGATTTGATCGAGCTGGAATTCACCACATTCACATGTCTTCATTTGAAGGTCAACGAGGAAGCTTTTCTCGTTCTTCCGCACCTTGTACAAATGTGCATTATTGCATCGAACAGCATACGCCATACTCATCTCCACTTGCTTGTAAAGCTTCTGTGAGTATGTGATCTCTCGTCACTGACTTCGCACGTCTCTCATCAAACCACTTCTTTATCACATCTCTCACAACCTCAATCATCGAACGTATGAGCAATCTTCTAGCCCACAACAATCAAGCATTGAAACATTCAGCTGCATTTGATGTCATGAAGCTGTAACGACGTGCAGGGCATTGTGACCGATCCCAACAATGTACCCCTATACTCAGCAATGTGTTGTAAATGTCTGGTCAAGCTAAGGAGATCATCGATAAATATTTTAAAAAAATTTCTTGTTTGTAAGCGAATGCAGCACTTCGAAACATAGAGATCACATGATGACCTGCTCGAGCTAGATTCTTTGCGATGTGGTAATAGCACAGTCCATGGACGGCAGTAGGATACACTGCCTGAACAGCATTTTTGATGCTCACATGTTGGTCTGAAACTATCACCAAATCATCACGGTCTTCAAAAGCCCTCTTAAAACTCTCCAAGAACCATGTCCAGACCGCATCATTCTCAATAGGACCCACACCTATGGCCAGAGGAAAACACTGCTCATTACCGTCTTTCGTCACAGCGACGAAAAGAATATCCTTAGTCTTTCCCTTCAAATGAGTGTCATCAATGACGATAACTGGTCGCATGCATTGCCTGAATGTCGCTCTACTGACTCTTAGAGCAACAAACGTGTACATAAAATGACCATCACGGTCGGTCTCCAAATAATAAACAGTATCGGGATTGCAGCTCTCCAACATCTCCAAATATGCAGGCAATACCGCGAAAGACTGATGATGAGAGCCGTAAACCAGCTCTATTGCAAGATTCCTAGCCCACAATGCAACACCATACTCGACCTCAATGGCGTGATCCCTCAATAGCTCAGCGATCATTGCTCTCGGCCTCAGAATAGAACCCTGGTCTAGAATTCTCCTCTTAAAGAAATCAACAATAACATGAGAGGATAACTTCCATGGCGCATTACGTGTCAGGTCCAGCCGACATGCATGATTATCCTCGAATTTAGTCACCATCTACAGGCCACTCTTAGCACTTGCCACTAATTTAAAAGGGCAAGTTTCATTCTGCTTGCAAATAACTGTCAGTCGACTTTTGCTTGAACGTGACACCGAATATTCCACTTGACGCTGCATGTGCCACCTTCCCACAGCAAGCATCAAATCTTTCTTATCCAAGAAAGTCCTTCCCTTTGCTAGTTCATCAGTGTCAGTCGAGCATGGGTCATCTTCTACCACTGCTAGTGCATCGTCGACGTGGGCTACATAAATCAACAAATGTCCAAGAGGAGGAACCTCTACATCAGGAGTCTGAACATCAGGAGCAACATCTTCTAATGAGAAGTTACGAGGTCCACCATGCTAGATAATATTCACGAACTCATCAATATGCCCTGGCTCGCGAATCCATTCACAAAATTCGGCAATTTACTTACGACGAACTTCACTTTCATAGTCGTCGTCATCATCGTCATCGTCGTTATCATCATCATCATCATCATCATAGGACATATCATCAACACTGTCATCTCCAATTGGGCCGTCGCTATCATCATTTGACGGCATTACTGTTGGAGTTTGCTGAATAGATTTCTCGATAATGTATACGATGGGCTCATCTTGCTCCTTGACTAAACGAGCTAAGTCAACATCCGTTTTCAAGAGCCCTTTTAGTGTCCTGCCCGTCAATGACCTCGTCAGATAGCTCAGTGTATAACTCACACTTGTTGGAGAGGTTTTCATAAAATCATGGATTTTTTCTAACAATTTGTCACGAGATAAATTGCCAAATGGGAGGTGCACAAGCTGATCTTCGCCATCCACATACTCCGATCTCTCCCATCTACCACTATGTCGGACAACAATGCATTGCCAAGTCATCTACAAACCACCAATAAAAAGTGATTAAAGTTAGTTATAAAATGAATAATCTCGTGACAATATTATTGTCATAGTTGCATGTATTCGTGACAATATTTGTTACAGTTCAACCATCTCGTGACAATAATTGTCACGGTTCAATCTTCTCGTGACAATTATTGTCATGGTTCATCACTTTTCGAGACAATAATTAAAATTCATTTTAATTCAACTTTTTACACGAAAGGAAGACATTTTGTGAGAATATATTCTCACGAAATTATTCAATTCTTGACAATAGTCTCGAGAGAATATTATACTCACGAGACAAGCATCTCGTGTCCATATTGTCATGATTTCATCGATCTCGTGATAATTATTGTCACGAATTCATGATTTCGTGATAATATTGTCACGAAATGTCTGAATCCATATGTATTTACACGGCATCTTCATAAATCATCTAAATATACAAATTCATGTTAATCTACCACAAAATATGCAAATATATACACACGAGAAGCATATATAATCTTTCAAACATTACAAAAAAATATTCAATAACTATTAATACAATTGTTATGAAATTATCATAAATTACGTATAAATTACTTAAAATTTTATAAAGGCATTTAAACCCGACATTTTTGAACAACTTCATGGTGAGAAAAATAAAAAAAACGCACCTCAAACAAGTTCAAACGGGGCTCGATGTCAATTTCTCAAACATAAATTTGGAGGGCTCAACGTTAGCTTCTTGTTTGTGAATGGCCTTTTTTTTTGTTTAACTTGACGTTAGCTTCTTGTTTGTGAATGGCGTTTTTTTTTTTTTTGTTTAACTTGTGTGTTGGGATTTAGTGCATGCTACTACCAAATTAAACCCCCCTCCCAGCATTAATTCAATTGGTCATTTCTTCTTTAAAAATAAAAACATGCCACAATATTTGTTGCAAATTGCAATCGATCCCAAATAACCAAGTAGGTCCCAGAATTTTTGTTTTTTTTAAAGCTAAACTAATAAGACAACAAAAGAGATAAAAAAATTCCAAAAAGTAAAAGTATAGATAACTTTTACACTATTTGTTGAATAGAAAAGAATTGGTTATAAAACTTGGCTAAAAAAGAAGTTGTTATTCTACTTTTGATTACTTTATTTTTTCCCCCATATGATATTCATATGTCGAATATACCCTTCAAAAAAGTTACCAACCGAATCTAGATTATGGGAATCATGTCACGTCCTCAATAAGCATAAACCCTGTATCAAACTCATTTCTTCTCAATCTCAAAGAGATTAACAAGTCTACAACTGAAGTGAAGTGAACCTATCTTCTAATCACTAAGAAAATGTAGACAAGTTTCAGCTTCTCTTCCTTAAAATGTATCAGCAATAAGTGCCACAAACAAACCAATACCGCGAAAACTAGCTATCTGCTTGTACTGCCTCATTTCAGTTGCAAAATCATGCACGCCTCAAATGCATAATCTCTCCTTTCACCACCAACCGAATCCGCAGCTACTTTGTGTACAGATACACCAACGTGAACACAAAGAAACCCGACATCTGTATAATTTATCAAGATCAAAGAATCATAAGCAACATGGAATTTACCAAATGACTGATGGTTAACACTGCAAAAAAGAAATATGACTATTACCAGACTAGACCAGAGATTGTAAACACAGCAGAATGAGAGAATAAATTATTTTAGTGGGAAATGGAAAGAAATGAATTACGTTTTATGAGAGAAGAAAAAAGGCTTGGATCAATCCAGAATTGCATAAACTCAATTTATCAGCACAGAGATGAATCATCTGACCAAACTAATTAATGGTTTTATGTAGATCTCCCGACCTTATTTTGATATTATTTGAATTGAAAAATCAGAAACATAATGGTGCCACAAACTAGTAAGATTGCGTGTGAAAGTAAAACCAAATCAATAAGAATGGACTAAAGAAGGCCACATGAAAAGATATACATATATACATATATATATAGAGAGAGAAAGAGAGAGAGAACATTAAAAGGAAAAAAGTAAATAACAAGGAAAATAAAATCCCACCACAATTTTTTTGGGCAAAATAAGATCCTCCTGGATAATCTTTTAGTGTAATTATAATCATGAAAAATAAAGAGAATTTAATATTAAAAAAAAACATAAGAAAAACATCTTGTTTACGTATTGCTTTAAACCAAGTGAAGGCAAAAGCTTGTGCTGCAAACAGTTTAGGTTTTTGACATCAACAAGCAGAAAGATAGAGAGGAATATACCATCGAAAATGATGCTCCGTAATATGGAAAAGCAGCAGGTATGAATCTTTCATACTCATTATGTCTGAAAGGTCGAACTGGAATCTGCATATATAACAACATTTGTAGGAATTAATTCAGATAACCACTCAGCAGATTTATTACGTGTAATAAATTGTTTGATGATGAGATATTAGATATGTAACATGAAAGATGCGCTTTATATAAAAAATAAGCTGGTTAACTTCAAGAACAAACAAGAGAATATTTGCACCCAGCAGGATAGCATACTACCAGATTCAATTACACATTTATCATCACTAAGCTTCAATTTCTTAAAACAGTCTTCTAAAAAATCACTATGGAAGATTATTCATCAAAGGGCTATATTCGATCAAATGGAATTGCTGGCAAAAGTAGTACAGAATATTAGCCAAGAATCAACACTGGTTCATATGTGTACATGGTTTCAGAAGTCTAAAAAGCAATTAAAGTTTGATGGTGATTATGCATGTTCAGCAAAAGTATTCCCAACAAAATTTCCAAATGCTTCATATGACGCAACACCTTATTTAGCACCCTATAGCAGCTTTCTAAGTGATACCAGCATGTTCTTATTTCATCATATTACAAAACAGCAGAACAGCTCACTGTGTCCTACTTTGCATGTGGAAATAACATAAGAAAATTTGAATTCACAATAAAGCACGAGATTAAAATTTTAGAACTCCCAAGTGGCGTTTGACTAAGATTAACCAAAACGCAGAAAAATGTACAGGATGGACAAAAAATCTTAAATAGAACAACTCGATGTGGAATACATAATAAATCAACGTATATGTGATCATGATACAAAGAGGGAATTACCTGCTTTGATAGACTTAAGGTAGTATACCCAAGTCTCTGGTACTCAACCTTGAACTGGAAAACACCATAGACATCAGGAACCTTAAAAGATGTATGATAAAGACCCTGCAGAGAATGACAATTGATAAATCATAAATGTAGCCTACACGTTACAAAGATACACATTATGGCCAAGTATTGCATACTACATTAAACAAAACAGCACCTTCTGATTAGTTGACAGGGTTTTCAGAACATAGGGACTCATCATGTAAAACTGAACCTGCAGATCATCAGCCACATATGGTTCCCAGCTAGTACCAGACCACTCATATACTTCCACATAGTAATCCTTCAACCAAATTAAAGAGTCAAATCATCAGCTTAACTGAAACATGTTACTTCAATTTATTTATTTATTCAATGAAGTAAACATTCCAGCTACAGACTGTTACCAGGTCATCTTTGATTCTGTACATTGAAGGTTCATCGGTTTCACCAACTTTATGATGTCTTACATTCACAGCCTGGAAACATGAGAATCTCCAATGTCAAAATTAAGAAAAGGCGTCTAAAATAACATCAGAAAAGGCAAGCTACGCCTCCAAAGAAAAAACAAGGACGGTATACTATTACAATTCTCCTTTCGTGAGAAGCAGCAGCATAAATAATGTACCAGAATCCCCAAGAAAATACAAGTTTAGCCAAAGCGCTAAATTGTAGAATCAATCAGGTTAATTCAGAGAAAGAGCAAACCTTCAGATGACCTCTTTCATGGAAAACCCATTTGCTAAGTTCCGTGAAAAATTGCTCATTCCCACATTTCTCATGTCTGTTTATAAAAAGAAATATAGAATTGTCATTTTATCTTCAGAATTCAGATAAAGAAAAATTCAATTCTTCACAAGAGGAAGACCTTACTAACTACATTATAACAAAATATATTCATCACGACACCACACCCCCCCTCCCGTGAAAACCCCTTCTTCTATGAGATCCAAGAATCACTTGCCATTATATAGGTCTGATCTTTTGATACAAATCCCCGAGAAAAAGGCCTATACAACCACAATCTACGATCGAAATAAAGATAAAATTCCACCAAAATCAAATCAAAGATAAACATCATGCCTACTTCAGATATAGGATTGCAGTCACTCACTTGGTAGTGCTTCCAGCTTTCAGTACTCCAGATCGGAAAAACCTGAACACAAAAATAAAAAAATAAAAATGTCATCAATTGTGTTAGTGCATGATAAACTGACTGGTGATACCCACTAACCTGTCACTGAACATGCTGAGTGAACCAGATATCAGAATCCGAGCATTGTTTCTTGCCTGAAAGGGGAAAAAACTATAAAATTCTCATAGGAAAATCGATAGTTCAAGGTGTCTTCAAATGATAATTCAAATTCACAAACCAGAATATGAGCCAAATATTTCATTGTCCACCACATTGTTTTCTTTTTCTTTCTTCTACAGGTTACATATTCATTGATTGTTTATGCACTCAGAAGGAATACTTAATAGTTGTCTACCTCTTGATAACACTCTTGGTGGCTGGTGAAAGAAACAAGTGCACAAATTCAAATACCAAGAAGCATATTAATTGCCAGCAAAAATAGCACATTGCACAATGAGTCAAGTTTCCACGGAATATTTTTTTCTAAATTGCAGTTGGATGTGCTAAAGATGCACCATATAAAATAGGAAAAGAGTTGGATGCTGGTTTCTTCAAATAAAATAATCTGTTCTGTTAAGAGGACAAATTGAATCCAATCAGCTTCTAGAAAATCTATCCCACATCCACGTTTGGGAGCATTATGCAAGTTATCAGGCCGGGCATTGATGAAATAGTATACCTGCACAACAGAAACCAAAGAGATCGCTGGCCCAGTCAAAGTGGGAGGACTTGATAACTTGGATTTTGGATTGGCTGAGTACGCTGCTGGTGAGGCAGAGAGAACTTTTAGCACCTGCAATATAAAGCAGTTATATGTGATATATAAAAATTAGATAATATCTATATCCATAGATTCAGCTTTTATGCTTATCAAATGTAGAAATCCTACCAAGTTGTTTGCAGGATTTATAGAGTGGCCAATTCCCTTAAATAGCACGGGGGCCTGCAGTAGAATAGGATACAAAACCATAAACACCAGGGGATTAATTCAACAGGAAATGGAATTTGGGAATTTGATTTTTGAGTGTTTGGATGGCTTCCGGGAGACGCTTTTGAGAGAATAATTGAAAACAAGTGTAGAAAAAACTGAACACTTCGCACAAATTTTGTCACCAATAGAACTTCAATATTTGAAAAGCGGAACATGGTCCATAAGAAAAGTCTATTGTACTGAAAACCAAAAACAAGAATAAAAATATGGTAATAAAATTTCTAGACCCACAACTACTCAAATAAATGAGGGGGGGCTAGGAGCTACTTCACCACAATAAGCAGAAATGAAAATCTAAGGTAATTAGAATTTTATGGAATATCATTTGCAGTAGTTGACCCAGACCAGGTAACTAAGAGAATAGATTACCTCTATTTTCTTGCTTCCCAAAAGAACCTCGGATATAATGAAATCATCACTGGCAATAAATGTATGATCCCCTTCTGTCTCTGAAACTGCATGGTTTGTGTGATCAATCACCATAGCTGCTGGGTCCTAGTATCCACACACAACAAAATATTAACACATTTTCCCATGTGACATGTGAAAAAGAACAGTGCATCAGTTTTCATTTTGTACATAAGCAGAAAAATCAAGAAAAATCGCCATTCTAAATAACAGTAAAAACACAAAGAAGATGCTAGAATTACCTCATCAAAGTCAACCCCGCACTCAACGGCTATCTCTCGAATCAATTCAGAAGCCGACGCATCGGCAGCCAGAATCAAATCATGACCAGAATCAACAAATTCTAGCAATGATGCAGCATCAATTGACCCTCCGAACCCTAATTTTGCAACAATCACAGAGTAAATAACAAAGAGAAGCACGTAAAAGCTAAATAAAACAAGTATATTTGCACGTAATTGAAATGTCTATCACAAAAAACAGTAACTCGAGAGTTTTCTTTCCCACAAAACTATAATTCTAGCATTTATAAGAGCAATTTGAATCGGAATTTCACATTCGCAGTCGTGCGATTTGCTCACTTACGATCAATTGTCGGGGCGAAGAGAACAACAGCGTCATATGAATACTGTCCATATCTCTGCAGAGCGAGCTTGGGATCGTCGGCGAGCTTGAAATCGAGATCAAAACCTCTGGTTGCCAGCGACTTGAAGAAGATAGAATGCGACGACTTAATCGCGAAGTCGTCGAGCAGAACCAAAACACGGCGATCTGTTGGCCTCTCTTCAGAAAATGCGGCGCATAGAATCGCGAATAACGGAACAGAAATCAATAATAAACAAAGAGATTTTCTGATCATGGCGTTGGATCTCGATAATTTAAGGGTTTTAGCAATGGAGTTCCCGGAAATCACACTCAGCGAATGCGAGTGTGTGCGCGGCCCAACTCCCAGGGAAAAACTATAAATAAAAATTAACAGAAGAAATAACAAATGGTTTATAGCATATAGTTATTGTGGTTCAAATTTGAGAGAATTGGACGGGAGGGGACTGGAGACAAGTCCTTGGGTTTCGGGTAGGACGGTTTCTGTCTGGACTCCGGCCCATATCCCTCAGTGGCAAGGATGAAAATATAGTTATCACAACATATATTGCAACTTCAATTTTTTACAATATATTGACGGATATATTTCTATCGAATATCGATATCGCAGAAAATTGAAAAAAATGACGAAAATCATATTAAAATCTTGGAAATTTAGCATGAAATTTTAGGATCTATTATGACATATTATTATGCACATATTCCACTAATTTTTTTGATAGAATTGTATTTTGATAGCAAATATATGAATAATACATCATATAAATATCGTCTAAGACAATACATTTGATAAAATAATACATAATACAACATAAAATGACTAAATAAACATTATAAAGTACAATTAATACCAAAATGAGGATCTATGAGGTTCAAATATAGTAGATGGAATGTCATCTTGTTCTAAACAATATTGGTATCAACTTATCACGTTCGAGTAATTATGGATATAATTATGCACATGCGCTTGATATGTTTCTTGATTTATTCCAACAGCTTCACCATGAATTGGATAATGTCCACTGACCCAATTATTTTATTGATACACATTTTGAGTAGTTCAATCAATTTGTGAACTCCCATATGTGTAAGAAGCATATGAATCTTGCGACATATCACTATGATCAGTGCCACCCATATTCATAGAATCAAGATTGGCAGAAAGTTCTTCAATATCAGTCCTTGGACTTTCTTCTTGAGTCCATGCATGTCTCCTTATGTATTCATTTTCTATTGCACCTATTCCAGAACTTCCAGCTCTACTTCCGTGGTCCATATCTTATGTTGCATGAGTGAAGTTGGCCTCACAACTGAATGGACTCAATAACGTATGACTTGAACCATAATCGTCTTGATTGTTCCCACCATTTCCACCACTTCCATCATTTCCTCCATCACTATTTCCCCCATCCTCTGTTGAGCTATCTGTTTTTGAATCACGAGAAGTATTACCCATTTCTTTTTGTAATACTTGATTCACATCAATGTCATAATCACGAGCCATAGCAGTTATTTTTGGATCAGGATTTCCCTCATTATCATCTAAGTGTGGAGGGCGAACCCATTGAAAAAGTGGATTTCCTTCTTCATCATTTTCATCAGCTGTTATATATACCAGATCTAGATATTTTTGCTCTGCAACCTTATAATTTGTTGCAAAACGTATAGCTCTTGGGCGTACAATATCTCCTTGACACATCTCCCGCATGAGTGCAAGGAGCCAACCATGGTTATAAATGTAATTGCTTAATTGTCCAGCCTTTGCAATTACCTCTGCAATAGTCTCTTTTTTCCAATATTTTCAAATATTAAATCGATACAATGAGCAGCACATGGTGTCCAATACAGATCATACTTACTCATGAGTTTTTTTCTGCTTTCACAAAAGCGGAACCATTATCAGTAACAATCTGTACAACATTCTTAGAACCAACCTCCAACACCACATCCTTTAGCAAACCATATATATACTTATGATCCTTGATTCTATTGGATGAAATCTCACTTTTCTTTCTAAGACATCCATTGATTTCCCGGTCTTCTTTCTCTTATATTTTTTTGCAAAGTGAATGTCTTTATAAAGTAAAGAATATTGCAACTCAAATAATTACATTGAAGACCTAAAAAAGATCACAAAAATATATAGTATTAAATAAAAATCAAAATATATTATAGAAATTTTAAAAAGTCGCGATATATTGCGATTTCTCGTCGATACTCGGGAAGAAAAGATATTCCCCCCAATATTCGTATCGCAATGTCAATATCCACGATATATCCGCGATATTTCGCGATATTTTCATCCTTGCTCAGTAGATACTTACCAAATCCGGGTAAGAACATGGTCACGGATGCGGGTAGGGTCTTTTCGATATAAGGTGTCCGGACTTCCAGATGTTCTTTTTTTATTTACTAATTATTATTTTTTATTTTTTATTGTTATAGGTAGTTTCACAATTAATTCGTTTTGAATTAATTTAATTTGTGGTATGAAAAGTAAATTTTGTAGTACAAATAACATCTTTCTAATTTTACTGTGGTATTTTTTTAGGGGATGTAGCTTGTAAATGTATTATGGTATGAGGATTAAATTATAATATTGCATAATCTATATTAGAATAAGAATATTTGTTGTGATTTCCGTAACTTGTTTCAACATGACTGTATATTGTCATCTCAAAAAAAATAAAATGATAATATAATATTTGTATTTTGTATGTGTGTGTGGAACTCATACAAAAATATGAATTCGTATATTCAATTCTCTTCGACTCAGTCTTCCTTAGGATGGTTTTGGAATTTTCTTTCCCTTTCTCTCTTTTCAAAATTTCATCATTCTCCAAACTTTAATTTGTTCAACGTAATTACGTTATCTTGGACGTCTATTCTTAACCACACGGAGATACTCATTTCGTTCACATGTCAACAACAATCGATGAATTCTAGTATCACTTCCAGCTTCTGAACTTCGCACAATAATTATAATAATATCAAATGAAATAGCTCTCTCACGAACCTAGGTGATCAAACTCTTGCGAGAATTAAACAATTCCATAGTATGAAATACGTCCGTAAAATCAGAACTAACTCTGCATTGATTGAATCAACTATACTGCTTTCAGTTTGATCATAATCCAAAAATAACAAAAATTAGTTACTGCAGAAAAATAGACAACACATATTCGAAAATAAATTTTCAGGCAATTTGCATATGTTCGAAATATAATTTTCGAACATATTCACTCTGTTCGATAACATGACTTCGAACGCTATATATTGGTTTTTTTGGAAAAGTATCGTTCAAAAATATAAGTTTGAACAAAATCATTTAGTTCGAAAATTGAAGTTCGAATATACTCACTATGTTCGAAAACAATAGTTCGAACATACTTTGTCGAACACTCTTAAGAGAGTTCAAACTGTAAGTGTCGAACGAAACGTGATATCAGCAGTAAAAAATATGTAAAAATTCATAATTTAATTGGTACAAACTATAATATTGCTAGGTTCTTGTTGATTTTCATTCCACATTGTTGTTTGCCACCTCAATTGCCCAAGTTTAAGCTATGTTTTTTTAGTTCAATTTTGAACTTCAATAAAAAAACGTTCATGCGTACAATTTTGATTCTTTTTTATTTTTAATATGTTTAATAAATGATTTTTCATTTGTTTTTTATTTTTATTTTTATTTATTTATTTTTATTTTGTTTTTATTTTGTGGTACATTGAGTAATTTTAGTAGTTCATGCAGGTAATAAAATGGTACTTAAGTCATTTCATAATTATTTTATTTTTCATTTATTTCTTTTGTGGTGTGATGAGAATTTTCTTTTAACACAATTCAATCAATCACAAATTTTAATTTATCAAATCTCAATTATGCAAGTGAACATACGGAGCATAGGAGATCGGGTCGAACACAAAGAACTTATTGCATACACGAGTTTACAAGTATCATCACATCGAACATTTTCACTAGTCAAACCATTCAGAATTTGGTTGGATAATTAAGTAGAAAAACAAGATTTGCAATAATAAACAAAAATAGCAACACAAGAGAAATAAAAAGGAATAAAAACCAAGTAAAAATCGCTTAAGAGAAATTGGCTCTAGGGAATCGATCTTTGGCAAAGATACAATCATCAAATGAGGGATTCATGCATAAACTTTCCAATTAAACAACATTTGACAACAAATATATCCTAAGCCCTTTCTCAAGCAACCAAGGCATTTTAAATTAAATACAATTCCCCTATCTCTAGGGCTCAATTACAATTTAATCTAAATTAAACTCAATCAAATAAACAAACATCAATTTAACACTAATTTCTCGATCTCATGTCAAATTGGGATCATAAATCAAGTACCCATGCACAATTAGTTTTCTCAAATCTAATCATATATAAATTTCTATTCTAGGATGGTCAATCCAAGTATAACATTGATTTATGATGGAAAATTGGAAAATCAAGCAAAAACCCATATTTGATTCACATATCCAAAACCAAATCTCAAAACCTTAGATGCCTAAAAAAATTAGCTATCCATAAGCATAATAGAAATATAAATCACATAAAAGAGAAACATAGGTAAAGAGGAGAAAAAACCCAAAAACTTATATTAAAAATCTTCAAGATGACTCTTGTTCTTCAAGATTCCAAGCTCCAAAGCCAAACACTCCTTCTCTCTCTAAAAACGGAAAAATATCAAGTGGAATCCCCCATTTTCGAACTAAGGTAGCTATATATACAAAGTGAGGGAAAATAGGGTGAAAAATAAAGCAAAAATCGAAAAATCCCGGAAATGACACAGGGGCGGGACATGGGGCCGGTCGCGCACCGTGGCTCGCGTCGGGTAAGGGGAGGCGCGGCGGCAAAGGTCCCGAGTCGCGCCGCGTTGCAGGTTATGGAAAAACTACCGCGGACGCTGAGCCCCGGTCGCATCTCCGGCGCCGGGTCGGGACGCGTTGCAGCCGGCGGTCAATGTCCCGGCTTCGACTTGGCCTTCGTGTTTTCTCCTCCGTCTGATTCGACTTTCCCGGTCTCTTCCGTCTTCTCCCAATACACGCTTCGACACTCTATCTCATCCTTGCTCGACTCTCGGGTCTTGGATTGCTCATTTTTACCATGTTTTCTAAATTAACGGTGTTAGCAACACTTATTTTAAAAAGCAATGAATACTACCTAAACGATTACTAAACATACTAAAACATGATAAAAACATACGAAATAATGCTCGGATTAGGACTAAAATACGAATATGTCATGATGCAAAGAGTAATTTTAGTACTGCAAATAGAAACTCTGAAAAATTAATTTACTTTAATTTTAGGGTTCACTAATACTATTTTAGGGTATATATTTATTTCAAAATTATGTTTATAATTTTCAATTACCATTTATATTTATTTCAAAAAAATTAATTATCAAGTGCAATGTACGAGCCCACGCATTAACGCCAGGCGAGTGCATTGCGCGAGTTGCCGGATTCAAAAAGTAAACTTAATTCACTTTACTTTTAGGGTTCATTAATTCCATTTTAGGGTATATATTATATTTATTTCAAACAAATCAAAACAGTTCATTTTAATTTTAGGGTTCACAAATTTTATTTTAAGGTATTTTTTCTCATTGTTCATGGGCTTACCGAGAGCAAAACTCTCATTAGATTTGCTTCTTAGTCTGGCATTAAACTCATATATAGACCCGATTTTTTCCATTCTAAGATTTTCAAACATAGAAGTAAGATTTTGAAGCCGAGATAATCTTACTGAATCGGTCCCTTCAAAGGTGGTTTCAAGAATATCTCATGCAGCTTTAGCAGTCTCACATGTTGAAATTAGACTGAATGTCTCTAAATCAACCGCAAAGAATATAGCATTGAAATTTTTAGAGTTAACATTATACCAATTTTTCTAAGGCAAAGTCCATTCTCCTTCTTCAATCTCCACATGTTTTCCTTCGTTGGCAACTGCTGGCTTCTTCCATCCTTCAATGATGCTTTTCCATGCAAGCTCATCTATTGATCTCAGAAACGCCATCATCCTTGTTTTTTTTCAGTAAGGATAATTGTTGTCTTCAAGCAGTAGTGGTCTGACCGTAGATCCTCCTTCCTTGATCGAGCTCATAATTTGAAATCAACCAAAAACTTCACAAGATTATGTACTTTAAGGACTCTTTTCTCTTTTAACCAAAGGCGACCCGCTCTGGTACCAATTGAAGTTACATAAACTGTGCAGATATGATCATGTTCACAAACATGTACACATACATTGTTGTTAACATGTAAGGTCAGAATGATAAAAACTTAAAGTAATAAATGGCACGAGGTTGGTAATCATGTTCGATCAATTGATCTACGTCAGGGGGCTTCACAAGTCCATGAGAAACAATTCACTACTCCGTTACAAGGTTACAAAGATTTTTACATGATGACCTCCCATCAATCGACCCATTTCCTACCCACAACCTCTTTCGATGGACTGAATTATGAGATCCCCTCACAACCTAGACTCTTTCTAGTTCCCACGGGAAATCTCTTCCGAGACTCCTTTAAGTATGCATGAAAGAAATTCAAACACAAACTAGACATATAATGATCACAAGGATCAAACCTAGTCCAACCGTATAATAAATGCTTCAAACTTGAAGTCTTTTTAGACTCTCTAACTCTTGTAAAAACCTCGACATCTAACTAGTTTGATTCACAGGTTATTTATAAACACAAAGTATAGTCTAAACAAGGTAATCAGAAAGTCCTAAATTAAATCAAACTCTAAAAGAAAACAATCTTAGCTTGATTCGAACTATCCTAGTTTAGAAGTCTTCCTTGAATAGAACTCGTCTTCTTCCATCTTGATCTTCATCTTGAACAAAGCATCTTCTATTCTGAAACGTCTATCTTCAAAAAGAAACTTCAACTCCTTGAATTCAGCTTGGCATGTCTCTTGGAAACTCTCTGGACAATCATGTACGTGATCATGTTCACTAACATGATCAAGTACATTCTTCTTTCTTCAATCAGATTGACAGCGGGATGTTCATATCATAATGTCCAAAACATGGTCTTCAAAAATTTGAAAAACCAAAATCTTTTATGTTTTTTTTAATTGTCATAAAGATCATAACAATCTAAAAACATTTAGTGCTAAAAAATGGCACTAACAGATTCTAGCAACATAAAATCAACGATCTCATCACAGTCATATCAACTAACTGATTCCCAGTTGGAGTAAGAAAAGTTGAAAAGGCATAAAGCATAAACAATCTTTTAAAATCATCCTCCCATCTTCCATATCAACTAACATTGTTTGAACTGATGGCAAGGAAAAGTTCTCCCCAATATTATTTCTACTCTTAAATGATGTAACAAACTTCTTAGTCTGCTCATCATTCCTCAATACAGGACCCCTTCATTCCTAGGTATCACGAACAAATCATGCACATCATGTGAGGTAATAACTAGATTCTCATTACCTTCAAAAGTTAGTACACGACTGGCTTTGTTAAAGTTCATCATCTTCCACGGCATCCTCCCAAACCCTCTTAACTCCAACATCTAGGAAAATCCAATCTCTTCAACTGCCATTTTTTGTTAATTATTAAGTTTTGGAGCAAGTGTACTCAGACTAATAGGCCTACACTTTGTCACAAAACCTAACTCACTGCAACGAACAAAATGAAAGACTAATAATTATCACTATTGGGGTTATCACTATTATTGTATTAATGTATCAATAACAATGGTGTGATGTAGAACTGATTATGCAGAGTCAATAATAATGAGAATGAATTACCTATTGTCAGATTCTTCATTTTCATCACGCTTTCTTCCAGTTTTAGTTTTATTACCCTTCTTCTTATCATCCTTCTTCTTCGTTCTCTTAACTTCATGTTTGGCTTCAGGTGGAGAGCAAGCATATCCATCATCTTTAGCATTACATTCATCAGCTTCCTTAACTTCGTGTTTCGCTTCAGGTGGAGATCGAGCATCTTCATCCTCCTTAGCATCACATTCATCAGCTTCCTTAGCATCATATTCACTACAATATAAATCTAATTAAAATAGTAATTAAGAATGCAGTTAAGTGTATTTAATGAAACATGTTCACTTAATTGAACATTATCAGTTAGGTTATAATGATAACTTTCTTAACATCAATAACAATGCAATAAAGTATCACCGATAATTCAGTTAAGCATCACATTCAACGCAATGAAGTATCAGTAATACTGAACGAGACTTGCATCTCAAATTCTTAAGTTTTAATCAACTTCCATAACAATGCAATAAAGTATCGATAATAATTCATTTAAGCATCATTATCAATGCAATGAAGTATCACTAATAATGAACAAGACTTGCATGACATATTTTTACTTTTTGATCACCTACCATAAATAATGCAATAAATTATCACTAATAATTCAATTAAGCATCACTATCAATTCAATAAAGTATCACTACTAATAAACAAGAATTACCTATCATCAGATTTTTTTCTTAGTTAATGATTTTCGTCTCTTATATGTAATCTTAACATGATCGTTTGTTTTTGTATGTTCACTTCAATAGAAATGACATAATTTAGTAAAATTAACACTTTGTAATGAAATAAAGAATTAATAACATAATAATTTCTAACACAAAAATTCATACCTGATCTCATCATCTTTCCTCTCTTCACGTGTTGACGCAGAAGGTCGTTGCAATCTCTTTTTAATCATTTCCATCATTATAATATTTTTTTCAAAAATTCAACAATTAAAATCAGAAACATAATTTAATCAACCAAAAGGAACATATGTATACAGAATCATAAAACCATCTGTTTCCAACAATTTAATCTGCATCAACTCTCTTCAATTACAGAAACAATAGAGCTAATTATTATAAAATAAATAATTTCACCCAGATTACAAGAACATAAGTTTAACATGTTGGTTGATGGATATATGTACCACAAATTTCTACAGATTACAATAAATATCATAGAACGTATCATGCACGATCCATGACTACCAGCCAGATACCATCAATACGAATGTGATTCACATTTTAAGTTGAAGTTGATATACTACTTTCTAAACACATCTCATCTACTTTTATTATCAATTTGGATTCATAATTAGAAGAACTTAACCCCTTCTTCCCTCACACCACAATTTTTTTTTTTAAAAAGAAATGCCCTAAATTCTTAAATCAAAAAACCCAAAATTGTAAAATCACAAAGATCACAAATGTAGAAACGGAATTACCACAACATTTGGAATATTGTATTATGAAGTAAAATGCCCTAAATTATAAAATTATAAAGCCCTGGACACACTTACAAATAATCTTCAACGCCAGAGATGTTGATGATGTAGCACCGGTTGTAGAGATGACTGTGGCGCCGGTGGTGGCGATAGTTGCAGTGGTGGTGGTGGTGGTGGTACCACTACTTAAAGCGGCAATGGCACTACTTGATGCGGTGGGGGAGATGATTGATAGATGTAGGCAGTGGGAAAATGGTGGAAGCAGCGATTGTGGGGAGAAACAGCGGTTGTTGGAAGATGGGGGAAAACTAAGATGAGGTCGTGCGAAGAGGTATCGCGGTGGTGGAAGAGAGGGAGGAAAACTGAGAGAAGATGGATTAATATACTACTTTCTAAACACATCTCATCTACTTTCATTACCAATTTGGATTCATAATTAACGGGCCAGTTCTGTTCAAATATGTAGGAAACTCAACCTACAACCACATGATTTTTTTTTAAAACAAGTAAACACATGAATAACATAATAGACACTATAATATTCAAATGTCGAATATAGTACCCTTCAAAAAAGTTACCAACTGAATCTAGATTATGGGAATAATGTCACGTTCTCAATAAGCATAAACCCTATATCAACCTCATTTCTTCTCAATCTCAAAGAGATTAACAAGTCTACAACTGAAGTGAAGTGAAGTGAAGCCTATCTTCTAAGCACTAAGAAAATGTAGACAAGTTTCAGCTTCTCTTCCTTAAAATGTATCAGCAATAAGTGCCACAAACAAACCAATACCGCAAAAACTAGCTATCTGCTTGTACTGCCTCATTTCAGTTGCAAAATCACGCACGCCTCAAATGCATAATCTCTTCTTTCACCTCCAACCGGATCCGCAGCTACTTTGTGTACAGATACACCAACGTGAACACAAAGAAACCCGACATCTGTATAATTTATCAAGATAAAAGAATCATAAGCAACATGGAATTTACCAAATGACTGATGGTTAACACCGCACAAAAGAAATGTGACTATTACCACACTAGACCAGAGATTGTAACTGCAGCAGAATGTGAGAATAGATTATTTTAGTGGGAAATGGAAAGAAATGAATTACTTATTATGAGAGAAGAAAAAAGGCTTGGATCAATCCAGAATTGCATAAACTCAATTTATCAGCACAGAGATGAATCATCTGACCAAACTAATTAATGGTTTTATGTAGATCACCCGACCTTATTTTGATATTATTTGAATTGAAAAATCAGAAACATAATGGTGCCACAAACTAGTAAGATTGCGTGTGAAAGTAAAACCAAATCAATAAAAATGGACTAAAGAAGGCCACATGAAAAGATATACATATATACACACACATATATATATATAGAGAGAGAGAGAACATTAAAAGGAAAAAAGTAAATAACAAGGAAAATAAAATCCCACCACAATTTTTTTGGGCAAAATAAGATCCTCCTGGATAATCTTTTAGTGTAATTATAATCATGAAAAATAAAGAGAATTTAATATAAAAAAAAACATAA
Source organism: Perilla frutescens (assembly GCA_026008535.1). Lineage (NCBI taxonomy): Eukaryota > Viridiplantae > Streptophyta > Magnoliopsida > Lamiales > Lamiaceae > Perilla > Perilla frutescens. Next base: position 37,042,142 of record BRKX01000002.1, on the reverse strand, counting down.
GAAAAACATCTTGTTTACGTATTGCTTTAAACCAAGTGAAGGCAAAAAAGCTTGTGCTGCAAACAGTTTAGGTTTTTGACATCAACAAGCAGAAAGATAGAGAGGAATATACCATCGAAAATGATGCTCCGTAATATGGAAAAGCAGCAGGTATGAATCTTTCATACTCATTATGTCTGAAAGGTCGAACTGGAATCTGCATATAACAACATTTGTAGGAATTAATTCAGATAACTACTCAGCAGATTTATTACGTGTAATAAATTGTTTGTTGATGAGATATTAGATATGTAACATGAAAGATGCGCTTTATATAAAAAATAAGCCGGTTAACTTCAAGAACAAACAGGAGAATATTTGCACCCAGCAGGATAGCATACTACCAGATTCAATTACACATTTATCATTACTAAGCTACAATTTCTTAAAACAGTCTTCTTAAAATCACTATGGAAAATTATTCACCAAAGGGCTATATTAGATCAAATGGAATTGCTGGCAAAAGTAGTACAGAATATTAGCCAAAAATCAACACTGGTTCATATGTGTATATGGTTTCAGAAGTCTAAAAGCAATTAAAGTTTGATGGTGATTAGGCATGTTCAGCAAAGTATTCCCAACAAAATTTCCAAATGCTTCATATGACGCAACACCTTATTTAACACCCTATAGCAGCTTTCTAAGTGATACCAGCATGTTCTTATTTCATCATATTACAAAACAGCAGAACAGCTCACTGTGTCCTACTTTGCATGTGGAAATAACATAAGAAAATTTGAATTCACAATAAAGCACGAGATTAAAATTTTAGAACTCCCAAGTGGCGGTTGACTAAGATTAACCAAAACACAGAAAAATGTACAGGATGGACGAAAAATCTTAAATAGAACAACTCGATGTGGAATACATAATAAATCCACGTATATGTGATCATGATAAAAAGAGGGAATTACCTGCTTTGATAGACTTAAGGTAGTATACCCAAGTCTCTGGTACTCAACCTTGAACTGGAAAACACCATAGACATCAGGAACCTTAAAAGATGTATGATAAAGACCCTGCAGAGAATGACAATTGATAAATCATAAATGTAGCCTACACGTTACAAAGATACACATTATGGCCAAGTATTGCATACTACATTAAACAAAACAGCACCTTCTGATTAGTTGACAGGGTTTTCAGAACATATGGACTCATCATGTAAAACTGAACCTGCAGATCATCAGCCACATATGGTTCCCAGCTAGTACCAGACCACTCATATACTTCCACATAGTAATCCTTCAACCAAATTAAAGAGTCAAATCATCAGCTTAACTGAAACATGTTACTTCAATTTATTTATTTATTCAATGAAGTAAACATTCCAGCTACAGACTGTTACCAGGTCATCTTTGATTCTGTACATTGAAGGTTCATCGGTTTCACCAACTTTATGATGTCTTACATTCACAGCCTGGAAACATGAGAATCTCCAATGTCAAAATTAAGAAAAGGCGTCTAAAATAACATCAGAAAAGGCAAGCTACGCCTCCAAAGAAAAAACAAGGACGGTATACTATTACAATTCTCCTTTCGTGAGAAACAGCAGCATAAATAATGTACCAGAATCCCCAAGAAAATACAAGTTTAGCCAAAGCGCTAAATTGTAGAATCAATCAGGTTAATTCAGAGAAAGAGCAAACCTTCAGATGACCTCTTTCATGGAAAACCCATTTGCTAAGTTCCGTGAAAAATTGCTCATTCCCACATTTCTCATGTCTGTTTATAAAAAGAAATATAGAATTGTCATTTTATCTTCAGAATTCAGATAAAGAAAAATTCAATTCTTCACAAGAGGAAGACCTTACTAACTACATTATAACAAAATATATTCATGATAACAGTACCGACACCACGACACCACACACCCCCCTCCTGCAAAAACCCCTTCTTCTATGAAATCCAAGAATCACTTGCCATTATATAGGTCTGATCTTTTGATACAAATCCCCGAGAAAAAGGCCTATACAACCACAATCTACAATCGAAATAAAGATAAAATTCCACCAAAATCAAATCAAAGATAAACACCATGCCTACTTCAGATATAGGAATGCAGTCACTCACTTGGTAGTGCTTCCAGCTTTCAGTACTCCAGATCGGAAAAACCTGAACACAAAAATAAAAAAATAAAAATGTCATCAATTGTGTTAGTGCATGATAAACTGACTGGTGATACCCACTAACCTGTCACTGAACATGCTGAGTGAACCAGATATCAGAATCCGAGCATTGTTTCTTGCCTGAAAGGGGAAAAAACTATAAAATTCTCATAGGAAAATCGATAGTTCAAGGTGTCTTCAAATGATAATTCAAATTCACAAACCAGAATATGAACCAAATATTTCATTGTCCACCACATTGTTTTCTTTTTCTTTCTTCTACAGGTTACATATTCATTGATTGTTTATGCACTCAGAAGGAATACTTAATAGTTGTCTACCTCTCGATAACACTCTTGGTGGCTGGTGAAAGAAACAAGTGCACAAATTCAAATACCAAGAAGCATATTAATTGCCAGCAAAAATAGCACATTGCACAATGAGTCAAGCTTCCACGGAATATTTTTTTCTAAATTGCAATTGGATGTGCTAAAGATGCACCATATAAAATAGGAAAAGAGTTGGATGCTGGTTTCTTTAAATAAAATAATTTGTTCTGTTAAGAGGACAAATTGAATCCAATCAGCTTCTAGAAAATCTATCCCACATCCACGCTTGGGAGCATTATGCAAGTTATCAGGCCGGGCATTGATGAAATAGTATACCTGCACAACAGAAACCAAAGAGATCGCTGGCCCAGTCAAAGTGGGAGGACTTGATAACTTGGATTTTGGATTGGCTGAGTACGCTGCTGGTGAGGCAGAGAGAACTTTTAGCACCTGCAATATAAAGCAGTTATATGTGATATATAAAAATTAGATAATATCTATATCCATAGATTCAGCTTTTATGCTTATCAAATGTAGAAATCTTACCAAGTTGTTTGCAGGATTTATAGAGTGGCCAATTCCCTTAAATAGCACGGGGGCCTGCAGTAGAATTGGATACAAAACCATAAACACCAGGGGATTAATTCAACAGGAAATGGAATTTAGGAATTTGATTTTTGAGTGTTTGGATGGCTTCCGGGAGACGCTTTTGAGAGAATAATTGAAAACAAGTGTAGAAAAAACTGGACACTTCGCACAAATTTTGTCACCAATAGAACTTCAATATTTGAAAAGCGGAACATGGTCCATAAGAAAAGTCTATTGTACTGAAAACCAAAAACAAGAATAAAAATATGGTAATAAAATTTCTAGACCCACAACTACTCAGATAAATGAGGGGGGGCTAGGAGCTACTTCACCACAATAAGCAGAAATGAAAATCTAAGGTAATTAGAATTTTATGGAATATCATTTGCAGTAGTTGACCCAGACCAGGTAACTAAGAGAATAGATTACCTCTATTTTCTTGCTTCCCAAAAGAACCTCGGATATAATGAAATCATCACTGGCAATAAATGTATGATCCCCTTCTGTCTCTGAAACTGCATGGTTTGTGTGATCAATCACCATAGCTGCTGGGTCCTAGTATCCACACACAACAAAATATTAACACATTTTCCCATGTGACATGTGAAAAAGAACAGTGCATCAGTTTTCATTTTGTACATAAGCAGAAAAATCAAGAAAAATCGCCATTCTAAATAACAGTAAAAACACAAAGAAGATGCTAGAATTACCTCATCAAAGTCAACCCCGCACTCAACGGCTATCTCTCGAATCAATTCAGAAGCCGACGCATCGGCAGCCAGAATCAAATCATGACCAGAATCAACAAATTCTAGCAATGATGCAGCATCAATTGACCCTCCGAACCCTAATTTTGCAACAATCACAGAGTAAATAACAAAGAGAGGCACGTAAAAGCTAAATAAAACAAGTATATTTGCACGTAATTGAAATGTCTATCACAAAAAACAGTAACTCGAGAGTTTTCTTTCCCACAAAACTATAATTCCAGCATTTATAAGAGCAATTTGAATCGGAATTTCACATTCGCAGTCGTGCGATTTGCTCACTTACGATCAATTGTCGGGGCGAAGAGAACAACAGCGTCATATGAATACTGTCCATATCTCTGCAGAGCGAGCTTGGGATCGTCGGCGAGCTTGAAATCGAGATCAAAACCTCTGGTTGCCAGCGACTTGAAGAAGATAGAATGCGACGACTTAATCGCGAAGTCGTCGAGCAGGACCAAAACACGGCGATCTGTTGGCCTCTCTTCAGAAAATGCGGCGCATAGAATCGCGAATAACGGAACAGAAATCAATAATAAACAAAGAAATTTTCTGATCATGGCGTTGGATCTCGATAATTTAAGGGTTTTAGCAATGGAGTTCCCGGAAATCACACTCAGTGAATGCGAGTGTGTGCGCGGCCCAACTCCCAGGGAAAAACTATAAATAAAAATTAACAAAAGAAATAACAAATGGTTTATAGCATATAGTTATTGTGGTTCAAATTTGAGAGAATTGGATGGGAGGGGACTGGAGAGAAGTCCTTGGGTTTCGGGTAGGACGGTTTTTGTCCGGACTCCGGACCCATATCCCTCAGTAGATACTTACCAAATCCGGGTAAGAACATGGTCACCGATGCGGGTAGGGTGTATGCTACCGGTAATAACTTATTACCCTACAGGTAGAGTAGAATTTTCCGTCACGGATGCGGTAGGGTTTTTCGGTATAAATTGTATTGGTATTTGCTTGAATGAATTATTTTTTGCACTATATCTATTTTTCACACTATTAATTTTACTATGCACAATACACAAAATGTCTTTTTCATCTTTCACTTTAAAAATAAAAATATTAAATAATTATTAAAAAATGGATATCCATTGCGTTCTTCTTTTTCTTCTCCCTCCCCCTACCCTAGTCTCTGCCATACGTCATCATCATCTTTTCCTATGTCACCGTCCACTATCTTTTGCCGCGTTGTCCTCTTCCTTTTAGCCATCACATCTTCTTCCCTGCAAATAACAAATCTATTACCGGCTCATCACCCTTCTCTCCACCGCCGAAATCAGTCGTTTCTCGAATCGAACTGAATTTTTCAAAGGTTTGACTTTAGTTCAAAAAAAGATTTTTTTGAATATGATTAATTGCTTCAAAATATATGTTGTTCAATAGCAGTACATCAGATAGAAGGTTCAAGGTGGGGTTCGAGCTGAAGAAGGTTGATAAGCAATCTTGATAAGAGTCTGCATGCAGTATAAAGAGTTGGTGCATGGAGTATTACTACAGCTGATTGGAGCCTTTGCCTCGCAGTTGGAGTAACGGTTATCTGCTAGTTTCTTGAGTTAGTTAATAGCAGTTGATCAGTTGAGTAGTTATTCCATCTGTTAGGGTTAGGGTTTGTAGTTTATATATATCTATTTGCAGTTCTTCTTCCAGCGAGAGTAAGATTGTAATTGTGCAGATACTATAGTGTAGCCTAGCTATAGAGAAGCAATTGTAATTTGTAAACATCAAAACAAAAGCAGTGAATCCAATCAAGAAAACACTAAAGTGGATGTAGATCGATTATGATCGAACCACCATAACTCTCTTGTTCCTTTTCTATTTTCTGCACCAGTTTTCATTTCTTGATTCAATCAACTTGTTTCGATTGTTCTTGAGGGTGAAATCACAACAATATATATTTCGATTCAAATTACGACCATGTTCGAAAACATTTTTCGAACTAGAGTTTCATTTTCAAACCAAACTCACATTTTTAAAACTTTGTTTTCGAATCATATGAGAAATGCCCCTGGGACTTGAAGTTAATTACGGGGCGGGACTTGAAGTTATTTGCGGGGCGGCAGCGGAATATTTCCAATTCTCAATTTTTTGCAGAAATTGTGGAGGAGAGCATAGATAGAGCGGGAAGAAGAAGAAGAAGAAGAAGAAGAAGAAGAAGAAGAAGAAGAAGAAGAAGAAGAAGAAGAAGAAGAAGAAGAAGAAGCGATGCTGGTGTCTGACGTCTGCAAATTAGTGGAGAAAAACTGTCTTCAGCAACTAGTCCCAGATGCAAGAAGAGAGACGTAGAAGAACACGATGTTCATTTTGTTTTTTGTTTTTTTTTACTACTCTCCCGTCCCACTTTAATAGGCTTGTTTTCCTTTTTGGTATGTCCCGATATATAGGCGTGTTTCTATATATATTTAGTTAATTTACTAATATATACCCCTATTTAATATGTTCACATTAGAGATTAAGTTAATATCAAAGAAATAAATAGGGGCATATTAGGAAATTTATTGATTAATTATCTTTCCCAATACTTTTCTTAATCCCGTGAAAAATCTTAATCAGCCTATCAAAATGGGACGGAGTAATTATTATTTTTTATTTAGTAAGGATATTTAAGTAGTTTCACAATTAATTCCTTTTGAATTAATTTAATTTGCGGTATGGAGAGTAAATTTTATAGTGCAAATAGTATCTCTCTAATTTTATTATGGTTTTTTTGGGATGTGTGGTATGAGGATTAAATTATAATATTGCATAATCTATATTAGAATAAGAATAATTTTTGTGTTTTAACTTGTTTCAACATGACTGTACAGTGTCATCTAAAAAAAGCGATAATATAGTATTTGTATTTTTATTTTTATTTTGTCGAAGGTAACCCGCAGCCGCTACCGAGGTGCGCACTGGGTAAACCCCGCCCCTGTGTAATAGTCTGCAAACCACACAGGGGAGCCCCTGTGTAATAGCCTGTAAACCACACGTGCGCACTGGGTAAACCCCGTCCCTGTGTAATAGCCTGCAAACCACACAGGGGAGCCCCTGTGTAATAGCCTGCAAACCACACGTGCACACTGGGTAAACCCCGCCCCTGTGTAATAGCCTGCAAACCACACAGGGGAGCCCCTGTGTAATAGCCTGCAAACCACACGTGCACACTGGGTAAACCCCGCCCCTGTGTAATAGCCTGCAAACCACACAGGGGAGTTAAACCACACTTGGCAAGACAGGTGTGACAGGCTCACACCTAGTGGTGTTGGTAGGATTCGAACTTGAGACTTTTGACCTCAAGATATCACTACTCCACCACTAGGCCATCCCCAAGGGGACAGTATTTGTATTTTATATATGTGTATGTGGGTGGAACTCATACAAAAATATGGATAACATTTTATTTACTTCACATAGTAGTAATAACCAATAGGTCAGTAACTTGCACGAAATACACTGATTATTTTCATTGGGGAAAAAAACTAGTATTGCAATTATAGTTTGAGAAATGTATGCATCTATATATTTTGTGAAAACAAATGTGAAATTAATTATTATATATACACAACCTGTTAATGGGTGCATTAGCCCCAAATTTCCTTGGCTAATACTAGCTATTCATTAAAAAACACTTATTTACAGCGAGAAAGAAAATACTCATGTAATTCCTAATTCATGGAGAAATTTTGAATTATCTAATAATAACATGATAACAATCTAACCATGACATGAATGTGTTCATGAATGTCATTTACAATACAATACTATATATATGTGTTGTATATTTATTTGATGGCAGGTTGCAAATTAACGTTCGGACACACATGCCGCAAATATTTGAGCATTTCAATGAGAATTAATGATATATAAACTCGTAGATTATGACACTATTGGGGATTTCTATAACATCAATATTGACTTGTGCTTGCACTATTACCATTTGTATGGAGAAACCCTAAAATATGTTCAACACTCACATCTCAACAGAATATCATTAAATACAATGTGCTTGCATCGACAAATCGAGAAGAGCATGTCATGACATGTCTTGCTAAATAATCAAATCATAATATTACGAATATTAGTATCTGACATAACATGCATGATCAATGATTGTCTATGCAATAAAACAAAAACAAAAAGGATGTTGCTATTAACGCCACTACTTTTTCTCAATACACCGTAAAATGAAATTAATTAAAAAATAGATACTTTTGATATTACTGAAATACCATTTTTTACTTTCATGCACCACTATTATTTCTCTACACACCACTAATTAAAATAACATAATAAATATTTTTTAAAAATAGTAAATATACATCAAATATCAAACTTGAAGACTTGCAAAGATCTAACTTGAAGCAAGCAAACTAGAAACCCTATTTCTCAAACTTTGGATAGCATATTTGTGACTAAATCACCATGGAGTTCAAAAATGAAGAAGACACGAGCAATGTAAGTGATTTTTTACTGTTTGCACCGTATTTTTTTCAATTTTCATGAGTTCTGTCGAGTCTTAGATTACAGTTCATCGCGATTGGTTTGGAAAAATACAGTCTGCTCGCTAACTTCCATGTTTGGAAAATAATTTTTCGATCTGGTACACTTTGGTTCGGAAACTACGTTATCAAACGACAGTCATACGGTTCAGTAATTAGTTTTTCGAATACATATAAAGTGATTCACAAATTTAATTTGTTGGAATATAGTTGGATTAAACTTTGAAGTAATTTGGGCAGAGTAATGGGTAGAATAATTAAAGTCGAGTCAAGAGTTATACTCTTTCTCCGCAAGATGAAATTGTACCGTATATTAAATGCAAACGGACTATAGCAATCATCTCCAAGATAAAACGACTTTCAACAAAGTTTTGTTGCACTTTTACAAAACTATGTTACAACGAACAAAACAATAATCGAGATTCTCAATCGATTACTAGGGTAGAAGAGAAGATTTCGGATTGTGAATTAGTTAATCAAAATGAAGGACTTGTGGTCTTATTTATAGTAGGTGAAGAGTTGTGGTGAAGTTGTGCACCAATTGGCTCCAAACAGTGCAACGGTTCGCTTCTAAGGCTGAATGGTTGTGTCGATTCGAGCCAAGAGTTGCAACTGGTGAATCAAAGAGTTGCAACTAGTGAATCATTGCGTCCGATCGGCTTAGAGCGTTCGCACCAATTCAATTTGAGCGGTTACGTCCGAACGGTTGCAACCATTCGCCCAATCCTCACTCACCCTTTCACTCTTCCATTTAATTAACTAATATAATTAATATCTCTTTTAATTAGATAATTAATTAATTAATTAATTAACTATACTAACAATCCCCACAAAAGAGATAATTGAAAATGCAGAGTATAAGAATCTCGACAAATTATTATTGCTTAGGGATAGGTAGCTTTCAGCTTTGAACCTTCCTTTAGTATAGTATTATCGGATTTACTCGTTGCTCAGTGAACGCGATGTCTTGAACTGGTCAACTTTAAATGTAAACCAAACAATAATACTAACACAATAACAATTCTATTAATGTTTTGTTCTCACGTTTTGTCCATTTTGGCCTTGGACCGTATCTTGTTTCATAAGTGATTCTTTTTGAAGCGGCCCCACTTCTCACTAATATAGGTGATCTCCTATTTAAGAGTAAACCATTACCCCACCTTTTACTCAGTATATGAATCATTAAAAACCTTTAAGGTTTATCTTGACCACATCCTAGCAGTCATACTTGGTGTAGTGCCTAGAATGAGTTTCTTAGTGTAAATATTCCAAGTATCGTAGTGTAAACTTTCATAACTTAGTTGTCTCATTGAACCATCTTCTTGGGATCTCCAATTGGTATGGTTGAGTTACCACTATGAACGTTTTTGTTTATGTGGCTTTTCAAGCCCATTCCCTTTACGGCACCATATAGTAGATCTCTATTAATACCTTTAGTAAACGGATTTGCTATATTTTCTTTTGACTTTACATATCCAATACAAACGATTCCATTTGAAATCATTTGTCTAATGGTATTATGTCGTCTTCGTATATGACGAGATTTACCATTATACATGCTGCTTTGTGCTCTTCCAATTGCAGACATATTGTCGCAATGTATCATTATAGGAGGCACTGGTTTTTCCCAACAAGGAATATCTTCTAAGAATGTTCTAAGCCATTCGGCTTCTTCACAAGCTTTGTCTAATGCAATGAATTCTGATTCCATTGTAGATCTAGCTATGCACGTTTGTTTAGAAGATTTCCATGCTACTACTCCACCTCCAATGGTGAAGACAAAACCATTAGTAGATTTTGAGTCTTGCATATCAGATATCCAATTTGCATCACTGTATCCTTCAATAACAGCTGGATATCTTGTATATGTTAAACCGTGGTGTGTGGTATGTTTTAAATACTTTAACACTCTTGTTAATGCAGTCCAATGGTCTTTACCTGGATTGCTCGTAAATCTACTTAGCTTACTCACTGAATATGCAATATCAGGACAAGTACAATTTGTAAGATACATTAGACTTCCAATGATCCTTGCATTCTTTTGCCATGTGACCTGGTTTGTCGCAATTGAAGCAATTTCCTTTAAACTTTTTGGCTTTCTTTGCAATTCTAACATCCGTCTTTTTGCTCACAAACTTCCTCTTTTTGTTAGGACGAGCCTCAGCCAGATTTGCTTTTGCCACAAAAGTTGGCTTATCGATTTTCCCCTCGGATTTCCGATTGTCTTCCTCGATGCGAAGTCTCACAATGAGATCTTCAAGTCCCATTTCTTTGCGTTTATGCTTGAGATAGTTTTTGAAATCTCTCCACTGTGGTGACAATTTCTTAATGATAGCTGTCACTTGGAATGATTCACCAACAGACATTCCTTCAGCATGAATATCATGCAGAATCAACTGAATTTCTCGAACTTGGTCGAGGACAGTTCGAGAATCCTCCATCTTGAAATTCAAGAACCGACCGACTATGAACTTTTTCATACCGGCATCTTCGGTCTTGTATTTTTTTTTTATCAAGAGATTCCCACAGTGCCTTAGCACTTGTACATTCAGAATAGACGGAGTAGAGAGAGTCTTCCAAAGCATTAAGAATATAATTACGACATAAAAAATCACTGTTGTAATACCCCGAAAATTTTATTATCTAAATTTAATTAGGAATATATATATCCAATAGTTAGAATAAGTGTAATATCCAATCATCTTGGTATTAAATATATATATATATATATATAGCATATGTTAAGCATAGGGATAATCTAGGAAAGAAAATGGACCTTTAATTTTTTATTTTTTTTGTAGGTAAGTATGTTTGTTGAGAAGGTTAGAGATACCCCGAGACCTTCTCATAATTGTTATTAATGAATAAAATTTTAAAAACCAAATATATTTATATAGGTTTATGCATTTGAATTTGACTATGCCTTTTTATTTCTTTGGTATAAAAGTTAAAAGTTATATATTTAATATTTTATTGATGGTGGATTATATATATATATATATATTAAATAGAACATATATACGTATATGTCTAAGCATATTCTACTTTAATTAATATATAGTGCAAAAGGATCTATTTCTAAATAGATATAGTATATTATAATAGATAACAAGCTTTTCGATTTCTCTTGTGCAAACACGTAGCTTTGTAGGAAAATTATAGGTGTAATTTTTTTAATTCATATGTTAGGTAGTTAGTGGTATATGTGTGCATGAGTTGTGGGGAAACAATATCTATTCAACCAAAGTATACTTCTATAGCTAATTACCGTGAAATTAAGAAAACAGGGATTGGAAAGCCGAAAGCTTGCTTCTGCGAAATAAGGTTACTTTAATTCAAATTAATATGCAATATTTATTAATTATTCATGTTTGAACTTGTGATTAATTTTTTCTCAATTATACAAAAAAAGGGAGGTTACGGTTGAGATTGTTTCAAGTTATATTAGATTTATTTAGTGATATAATTATTTAGATTTTGATCACTTAAAAGCTTAGGAATCCATATATATTATATATAAATTATATAGTTAACTTGGCAAATTTCTAATAAATCAAGGATTAGATAATATTATTTGAACTTTACTTCAAGCAAGATATTTTAATTTTTTTTTCCTAACTGAACATGTATTGAGTGAACATTATTTCATTAATTAAAATGGTTTACTATGGAGGTAATTAGTAATATCTATATGGTATTATAGTTAGAAGATATTAAGTTGTTATAATCACTTAATGTAAATATCATCTTTGGAATGAATAATATATTCTAAAGAGTCAAGTTAAGTTTAAAATCAGGGCACTACTAATCAAAATACAGTAGTAGAAACTTTAATTAAAAGAAAGCTTAAGGATTGAGTTTTAATAGAGACCCTTTAGTTAAACTAAATCAAGGTTGGTTGTTGTAGGCCCATAAGAAGTAGCAGAAACCGAGCAGAACCAATCCAAAGTTTGAAACTTTATCTATTATCCAGGTGGGCTACTATATATTTGCAAATTGTATCTTTCGAGTTATTAAGCTCTGCTTTGTTAAAATTGCATATGTGACTATCTGTGTTAAAAATTTACGTGCTGTTGTATGTTGTCGGAGTCTCATAAATCAGCGCTGTGTCAATGTGAGTAGCTACAGTATGCATGCATTATTTGTCATGCCCTACTCCTTGTCGGTGAGACTAAAATGAAACATATATGGGTTACACCCATTGGGTATACTTGGCCATACTCAACTTTACGCGTGGTGATATAGTACGGGTTGCGGGCAGTGACTGGTTACACTCTTAAGCGCTTCACGATAAAATGTTTTGGTGAACTTAGGTTGCTTTCAATTTTAAAACCTCGTAAGCTTCACTACCTGCATGAACACAGATAGATTACTTTAATAAAATGATTTGCATAACTTGAATTGTAAAAATTTGCCCACTGAGTGCACTAGTACTCAGCCCAAATATTTTCAAATATTTTTCAGGTCAGTAGGCTGGCGCGTGGAGATGACGATGCTGATAAATGGGCTTTTGTTGTTTATGTATTTTCCCATTGTCTCCTTTTTGTTAAGTATTCTATTGATAATGAAGTCTCCGCGCTTGTAATATCCTTTTGTTAAACACTAAGAACTCTGATATTGGTGTTGTAAATAGGTATATATTATAATAAAACATGTTTGATTATTATGAGTCTTCTGTTGATATTTTATTAATCAGATTACCCCCTTTCTTTCCTGCTTCTTAATTCCCACCCCCGTGGCGTCCATTTCCACGATCTTTCGGGATCGAGGCGCTACAAAGTGGTATCAGAGTAGGTCTTGCAACTCTGCAAACATGTTGGGTCAACTTATTTTATTTCTCTTTTTCATTAAATTCCTATGTGATATTGTAAAAGTCCTCAGCTCGTCACTCACGCAACAGCTAAAAGGTACGCATGTTTTTATGCGGTTTTTAGATTTTAAAAGTTTACATTAATTGGTGAAATGTTAAGTTTGTTTGGAAATGAAAGATTGTAATTTGCCATGTTGGCGGGAATGCCTTAAAAGATTGAGTCTTATACTGATTACTTACTAGTTTTGAGAATGAAATATGCCTGTGGGCGTACAGGATTTTGTGTTAAACCATGCTGATTCTATTATATACATGTGAGGAATTTGTTTATCTATGTTTTGGGCATACTTATGAATGATTGACATATGTTGATTGCACACATTGATAGTTGATTTGTATTTGATGTTTGTGCTCTAGATGAGTACTTTGACTTAGAATTTGAGAACTTAAGATGAATTTATCCTGTAGTTGTTGAACTTAGGCTGAACTTGTAAGAATTTATGAAAATGGTTGAACGTAGACTGATTGAGAAATTATGCTAAGTAGATGACGGGATAGCAGGTGAGACCTCGAAAGAGGTGTCGTACTCGTGTGACGATGGATGAGCGGATAGAGAGGTTTCGTGTATGTATTAGTAGACCAGGGGAGGATGTGCCAGAGTTCACCGCACGTTTTGTGACTTTATGGATGACTGTCTCGGGTATCGGTGGTATTACAGAGGTAGAGGCTACGGTGAGATATATTATTAGACTATCTCAAGCCTGGAGACCATGGGCTGCAAGAGTTGCTGATATTTTCTCAGAGAGATCTCCGCCTACTTTTGCAGAGAAAGTCTATTTCTCCAGATTCTTCACGTATGTACTACGGACTTGGGCAGATAGACGATGTGTAGCTCCACAATTACCCATAGTAGAGGAGGATATGGATATGTTTAGAGTACCATTTACATCGGTCTTACCAGCGGAGAGGACGATCGAGATGGATCGTTCAGCACCACCTGCACCACAGTCGCCACTTATCACGGTAGCATCGCATGATGATGAGGCCGGTCCATCTGGGACCCAGTTAGAGCCCATCGCAGAGGAGGACCCAGAGGAGGACTCGGAGGAGGATCCCAATGAGGAGCCAATGGAAGTACGACGCTCCACTTTCGACGTGATTTCGATGCGGATGGGCATCCGGGGCACTGGTATATTCCGTCGTCTCCATAGATATATGTATAGTTGTAGTAGTTTGAGTAGTTTAGTATATACTGACGCTGACATTTTGTTGTATCCTTAGCTCAGTAGCTTTTGTTAGTCGGAAACGTTGTCGTTGTTATAAGACTGTTCCGACATAAGGCATTTGGTAGTTAGCCTCTTTTTGACTTAGTGGACTAGACGATATATTATATTTTTGGCAGATGTATAGATGATGTATGTGTACTCGACTCTTTTATATAAAAGTTCCATTTCAGGATATCTTTTAGATTTATATATGCGTTGTATATATATTCTTGGAAGGCTTTGCATATTTATATTTTGTTTTTTTACGAGATGTGTGTTTATTATTTTTATTTCCTTTTGCGAATCTTTACACAAGTGTTGATCGATTGGAGATTTGACTAGTTGCAGAATACCAAGAGGAAGACCAAGAAATGTGAACTTGGCGGTACCGAAAGTACCGAATAACCCGCAAGGTTAGGGACCACAAATTGAAATGGAGTTTAGACGCTATAATCCCCCAGCTTTCAATGGAGAAGGGGATTCACTCACAGCCGAACATTGGGTTCGAGCACTTGAAAAGATATTTGGGTTTTTGCATTGTAGTGATAAAGAAATGGTAGCCTGTGCTCTGTATCAACTTGTGGATGATGCAGATTTCTGGTGGGAGTCAGTTCGAAGGACAATATCTGATGCAGATTGAGAAGTGTTCACATAGGAGAACTTTAAGATAATCTTGTATCAAAAGTACATACCGGCTCATTATCAGCATCAGAAGGCTAATGAATTCTGGAATCTCAAACACGGGAGCAAATCAGTCGCAGAATATGATTTGTAGTTTAATAGGTTATCTCGATATTCACCACAGACCATAGACACAGAAGCAAAGAGGATTGAAAAATTTCGCATGGGTTTGAAACCGGAAATATGCACTGCACTGATTGGAAAGGATGAAGTAAACTATGGTCAAATACTGAGTTGGGCACTTAGTATTGAGGCAATGCAAGGAACATCAAAGACTTCAACATCTCAACTAGTAGCTGGGGACCAGAAGAGAAACGGAAGTGGGATGGACCACAACGAGGTTATCAAGGGAAGAATTTTCGGCCTAACTATCAAGGAGGAAGGAACTTTGGACCAAGGCCTGCAGGGCAAGTGAATGTTGCACCAAAATCTCAGGGCTATCAAGGGAATTCACCGTTGTGTGCAACTTGTAACAGATATTATTTTGGACCATGTGTCCAATGCTATCGATGTGGTCGACAGGGGCATTATGCTAATAAATGTCAACAAAATTTGGGAATGCAAGATCAGCAGCAGCAGAGGCCATAGTTCAGACAGGACATGAGAAATACGAGACCACAAGGTGGAGGAGGTCGAGGGAATAACAGCAACAATAGAAGTAATCCCAAACTTCAGCAAAATCAGAATCAAGGTCCTCGTGCACCACAACAAGCCAGAGCGTATGCTCTCAACCAGCAAGAGGCAGCTGGGAACCCTGGAAATTTAGCAGGTATGATTAGTTTGAGCAATATACCTGTGCTTGCTTTATTTGATACTGGAGCTTCACATTCCTTTATATCTAGAGATGTATGTAAACGTCTCAATCTAGAGCTAGAATTAGCAGGAGAAGCCCTAGCAGTAAGCATTTCTTCAGGGCAAACACTTTTAACCGATTGTGTTTGTAAGAACTTAGACTTGGTAGTAGGTGAAAAGAATTTCACAACTGATCTCTATGCTCTTAAGATGCGGGACTTTGACATTATATTTGGGATGGATTGGCTAACAAAGGAGAGTGCAACAATACGCTGGCACGAGAGAGAGAAAGATAATATTTCAGAAGCTAGGCGAGGAAGAAGTGAAGTTTTATGGAGCAAAAATGGGAAATATAATTCCCATCATTTCAGCATTAAAGGCTGTAAAGTTGTTACAAAAAGGAGACTGTCAGGCGTTTTTAGTAAACCTTATAAGCAAGAAAGAAGAAGGTCTAACAGTGGGTCAGGTACCAGTGGTACGGAAATATGAGGATGTATTTCCAAATGATTTGCCAGGTCTGCCGCCAGACAGACAAGTAGAGTTCACCATATACCTAGAACGGGGAGTAGCACCGGTATCCAAAGCCCCATATCGGTTAGCACCAAATGAGTTACAAGAGTTAAAAGTGTAACTGAAGGGATTATTGGAATTAGATTTTATAAGACCCAGTGTATCACCTTGGGGAGCACCGATTCTATTCGTCAAAAAGAAGGATGGTACTATGAGAATGTGCATCGACTATCGGGAGTTGAACAAGTTGACAGTGAAGAACAAGTATCCACTTCCGAGGATAGATGATCTTTTTGATCAATTGACTGGTGCAAAAATCTTTTCCAAGATTGATCTACGATCTGGGTATCACCAAGTTAAGGTAAGAAAAGATGACATACCCAAGACTGCATTCCGAACAAGATATGGCCACTACGAGTTTCTAGTGTTGCCTTTTGGGTTAACAAATGCACCCGCAGTCTTCATGGATTTAATGAATCGGGTTTTCCATGAATATTTGGATAAGTTTGTGTTGGTCTTTATTGACGACTTATTGATCTACTCAAGAAATGAAGAAGAACACGAGAAACACTTAAAACTAGTGTTAGAAACACTAAGGAGAGAAAAGCTATATGCCAAATTCAGCAAGTGTGAATTTTGGCTAAATGAAGTAATGTTTCTCGGGCACATTGTGTCAGCAGAAGGCATCAAAGTGGATCCTGCAAAGGTCGAGGCGGTGAAGAGGTGGAAATCACCGACCAACATTCATGAGATAAGAAGTTTCCTCGGTTTAGCAGGATATTACCGGAAGTTCATTAAAGATTTTTCAAAGATAGCAAGGCCAATGACACAACTTTTGAGGAAAAAGGTCAAGTTTGAGTGGACTGATGCGTGTGAACAGAGTTTTCAGGAACTAAAGACAAGATTAACAACTGCAACAGTCTTAACTCTGCCAGAAGGAGTAGAAAGATTCATGATATACACTGACGCATCTAAATTGGGTTTAGGATGCGTGCTGATGCAAAATGGGAAGGTGGTAGCATATGCTTCACGACAATTAAGACCTCATGAACTAAACTACCCAACCCATGATTTGGAGCTTGCCGCCGTCATACATGCACTCAAGATTTGGAGACATTATCTTTATGGGGTAAAATGCGAGATTTACACTGACCATAAGAGTTTGAAGTATATCTTCGAACAGAAAGAGCTTAATATGAGACAGAGAAGATGGTTAGAGTTAGTGAAAGATTATGACTTCACCATACACTACCATTCTGGGAAAGCAAATGTAGTAGCCGACGCATTGAGCAGAAAGAAACAAGGAGTGATGGGATATCTACTCACAAATAAAGAGGAACTTGTGAGAGAAATAGAAAAGATGGAATTAGAGTTGGTGTTTACACCAAGCTCTACAGCAAGTGTGATAGCCGCAGTGGTAGCCAAACCAGAACTACGATCGAGAATCATAGAAGCTCAGCAAAAAGATGAACGATTGGAGAAGATAAGAGAAAGAGTCAAAGCGGGCGAACCAAAAGAATTTAAGGAAGATAATGACGGAGCTTTAATGTTCCGTGATAGATTATGCGTTCCTAGAGATGACACATTGAAGCAAGAAATTATGAGAGAAGCTCATAATACTCCCTACATGGCACATCCAGGCAACACAAAGCTATACAAGGACCCGAAGCAATATTTCTGGTGGAATAATATGAAAAGGGAGATAGCCACATTTGTGGAGAGATGTTTAACATGCCAGCAAGTGAAAACGGTATATCAACGACCTTCGGGGTTATTGCAGCCATTGGAAATTCCAGAATGGAAATGTGAGCATATAACGATGAATTTTGTGGTAGGCTTACCGCGATCAGCGAAAGGAAACTCATCAATCTGGGTCATCGTAGATCGATTGACCAAATCAGCACATTTCGTGCCAATCAAAACAACAACGGAATTAAACAAGTTGGCACAAATTTATATGAAGGAGATTGTTCGACTACATAGAATTCCAGTTTCTATCACGTCAGATCGTGATACTCGCTTCACATCAAGGTTTTGGAAGAGTCTTCAAGAAGTAATGGGAACGAGGTTGAACTTCAGCACTGCTTTTCATCCTCAAACAGATGGTCAATCAGAGAGGACGATACAGATTCTGGAGGACATGCTATGAGGAGTTGTGTTGGACGGAAACACAAGCTGGGAAGATGTTTTACCCTTGGTGGAGTTTGCTTATAACAACAGCTATCAATCAACTATAAAAATGGCACCATATGAAGTCTTGTATGGTCGCAAATGAAGATCGCCTCTATACTGGGATGAAGTTAGAGAAAGAAAAATTTTATGTCCGGAGATCATGCAAACCACTGTCAAGATGATCGACCAAATTCGAGCAAGAATGAAAGAAGCACAAGATAGGCAGAAGGCTTATGCAGACAAGCGCAAGACAAACCTAGAGTTCCAAGTTCGTGAAAAGGTTTTTTTAAAAGTATCTCCAACACGAGGTGTTGTGAGATTTGGAAAACAAGGCAAATTGAGACCAAGATTTATTGGGCCATTTGAGATACTAGAAAGAATTGGTGAAGTTGCTTACCGATTAGCTCTTCCACCAAACTTGTCACAAGTTCACGATATGCATCACGTTTCAATGCTCAGGAAATACGTGTTTGACCCAGAACACATTGCCAAAGAAAGTGAGTTGGCTTTACGTTCTGATATGACGTATGAGGAGAAACCCCACGAAATTCTTGATAGGAAAGTTCAAGTCCTAAGAAACAAGCAAATTCCATTGGTGCTTGTGCAATGGAATCATTACGATCGAACTGAAGCAACATGGGAACTAGAAAGCAAAATGAGACAGCAATATCCTGAGTTATTTGAAGGTACGTGAATTTCGGGACGAAATTCTTTTAAGGGGGGAGGAGTGTAATACCCCAAAAATTTTATTACCTAAATTTAATTAGGAATATATATATATCCAATAGTTAGAATAAGTGTAATATCCAATCATCTTGGTATTAAATATATATATATATATATATATAAATAGCATATGTTAAGCATAGGGATAATCTAGGAAAGAAAATGGACCTTTAAATTTTTTATTTTTATTTTTATTTTTTTATTTATTTTTTTGTAGGTAAGTATGTTTGTTGATAAGGTTAGAGATACCCCGAGACCTTCTCATAACTGTTATTAATGAAGTCTATTGATAATGAAGTCTCCGCGCTTGTAATATCCTTTTGTTAAACACTAAGAACTCTGATCTTGGTATTGTAAATAGGTATATATTATAATAAAACATGTTTGATTATTCTGAGTCTTCTGTTGAGATTTTATTAATCAGATTACCCCTTTTCTTTTCCGCTTCTTAATTCCCACCCCCGTGGCGTCCATTTCCACGGTCTTTCGGGATCGGGGCGCTACAACTGTGGTGCCAAGCATCAAGAGCAGTTCGTCGTTGAGTGTCGTTATCGGTTTCCTTAACAATAGGAGCATCTTCTTTGAGGAAGCGGACGAGACCAAGGGTGGTCAAGTAGAATATCATCTTTTGCTGCCATCTTTTGAAATCTTCGCCGGTGAATTTTGCTGGCCTTTTGCCTTGAACAGGAGCAACAACGGTAGCCATCTTCAAAGAGTAATCACAATAATTTCATCTTGCGATTGTTGGAATATAGTTGGATTAAACTATGAAGTAATTTCAATAATTTCATCTTGCCATTGTTAGAATATAGTTGGATTAAACTTTGAAGTAATTTGGGCAGAGTAATGGGTAGGATAATTAAAGTCGAGTCAAGAGTTATACTCTTTCTCCGCAAGATGAAATTGCACCGTATATTAAATGCAAACGGACTATAGCAATCGTCTCCAAGATAAAACGACTTTCAACAAAGTTTTGTTGCACTTTTACAAAACTATGTTACAACGAACAAAACAATAATCGAGATTCTCAATCGATTACTAGGGTAGAAGAGAAGATTTCGGATTGTGAATTAGTTAATCAAAATGAAGGACTTGTGGTCTTATTTATAGTAGGTGAAGAGTTGTGGTGAAGTGGTGCACCAATTGGCTCCAAATAGTGCAACGGTTCGCTTCCAAGGCTGAATGGTTGTGTCGATTTGAGCCAAGATTTGCAACTGGTGAATCAAAGAGTTGCAACTAGTGAATCATTGCGTCCGATCGGCCTAGAGCTTTCGCACCAATTTGATTTGAGCGGTTACGTCCGAACGGTTGCAACCATTCACCCAATCCCCACTCAACCTTTCACTCTTCCATTTAATTAACTAATATAATTAATATCTCTTTTAATTAGATAATTAATTAATTAATTAATTAACTATACTTACATAATTGTCCAAACTTATCCTTATTGTTTCGAAACTGTTTGTTTTGAACATGCTTTTATGTGTTTGGAAATCAATTTTTCGAACAGTTCCGATTTTTCTATTTTCAACAAATTTGTAGGAACTCATGGAGAGCAGTGTAGCTGGCCCATTGAATCATGAATTACTTCCTGATTATCAAGATGTATTTACAACAATGGACTTATTTGATTCTCGAGATGAATTGATCCATTAGGTACGTGAGAGAGCTATTCCACTTGAAATTATTGTAGTCGTTCATTGTTCAGAAATTGGGAGTGAAAAGAGACTTCCTCATTTTGTATTAGCTTGTGAACGAAGTGGACATTACCGTGATATGAAAAAGAAAATTATTTTTCAAACCGAACTAGTTTATTTTTTCACATGTATTGACTAGTTTTGGATCAACTGGTGTTTGTTCGGGATTCATTTTTTCACATATTATTTTTCACATTTTTTTAAGTACATAGCAAATAAAGATGAATTTTTCAAACCGAACTATCCAACTATCCAACATCCAACACAACCAAAACATCTAATACATCCATTGCAAAATATCCAGTACACATCCAACATAAAATATATCCAAAATAATCAGAACATCCAACATAAAATAAATCCAAAATAACCATAACATCCAACAAAAAATATACCCAAAATAACCAAAATATCCAACATAAATCATGATAAAGGAGACTCGCTATGTTGTTGATATTGAAGACAGAGGTACTTATGAGCAGCTTCAACCTGATGCGTGACAGTGTCAAGTGATAAGTCAGCATCATCAGCCCTCTATCATGTCAACACCGGTTCTAAATAATCAGCTCCAATTTTATAGCCTTCCCAAGGTGAAGAAATATGTAATCCTCGCTGTCCATGAATTTCAGGATCAATAATAGGATGTGAAATAGAATAAAATCATGTGATGTACTCTGGATCAGTTATGTTGATGCTGAAATATTTTAAAAGAGATGTTAGTTCGAGTAAGTCTTACAATTATGTACTAAATCAGTTTGAAAAATTATTTTCCAAATTCTGCAGAGTTGATTCGAAAAATATGTTTCCAAACAGACAGTTCAAGGATCGGAAATTGAGTTTTTAATTCACTATAAGTCTATTCAAAAAACAGATTGCTGTACTTATTAAAATGTATTTGACAAACTATTTTCCGAACTAGACACACATAGTTTAGTATTCTATTTCTCGATTGCCTAAGCAATAAATCAACAATATACAGTCCAATCTAAAAATCTTTCAATAAATTATTGTCAATCGTTCAGCAGCATATCAATCGTTAAGCAGACAAATTCAACCAAATTCAACAATTTTAGGTTTAAGTTCAAATCAAGTCATACAAAATCCCAAATTCCTCAAGATCGAAACCTTAAAACTTCAATGAAAACTAAGAAATTCAATGGGTAAAATCAAAACCTAAAAAACTTACCAAAAGGTTGAACAAGGAATAAATTTTTGATGAAATCCATGAGATTAGAAAAGTCCATAATGTTGCTGATACTTCGAGGTTTCGATAAATCACATTTCGACGGATTCGATGTCTTCACTCTTTTTTTTTCCGCCATTCTCGTTCATGCTTCGTAGTTTAGTTTGTCTAGGGTTTATGTTCTGTTTAAATTCAATTACCGTTCACCCATTTTATTTAAGTATCTTTTTCTTTTTCCTTTTATTTTTAATGTTTTAATTAAATAATATACTATTTTTAAGGGAAATGGTAAAAATGACCTTATGTGTGGTGCATTGAGAAAAAGTGAAAAAAGTAAAGAAAAAAGTAGTGGTGTGTAGAACATTTGTGATGCATTGAGAAAAAGTAGTGGTGTAAATAGCAACACCCAAACAAAAATCCTTAATGAATTGATACAATTAGTTTTTATTGATGTAACAAGCCATCCATCGTCAGTGACTCTATTGTCGAGCAACAACAGTCGCCTCACACCCTGTTGAGTTGTCACTTGTCATTGCCAGTACAGATTCTTCAAGCTACAATGTAAGTTCAAGGTTTCAAACTACATATTCTAAAATTGTTGAAAGTTATTTTAAAGTGAGTCTGGTCGGGTTTTTTCGCAGTTTACTTAAATTTAGATTTGTTTTAATAATGGTATTAATTTGTATTAGTTTATGGTTTCTAAAAGTTCTTGATCATATTGGTAGACAAAAGCTCCAGCATCTTGAGATTTGTATATGGCCTTTGTATATAGTACATATCTACTGCATTTCCAGATGCTTGGAAAAGGTGGCGAAAATTATATAATTGTGATGTTTTTATTTGTATAATCAATAATGTGCCTCTGCTAAAAACCCTCCACAATTAACTTTGCCTTGTAACGCCTACTTCCATCGACCTCTTCTTTAATTCTGTAGAACCACTTGTTATGTAATGCCTTCGTTTTTTTGGAGTTCAACTAGATCGCAAGTTCTATTGGACTTCGAAAAATCCATCTCATCATCCATTGTAATCATTCACTTGTTTGCATCCTCTACCAGACTAGCTTCTACATAGCTTTCAGATTCATCACCATCAGTCCGTAAACGATAATAATTAAATGGCGTATACCTTTTTGGTGCTCTATGCTCTCTAAGAGGTCTTTGTCATGGAACTTATGGTTGCGGTGTCCTTGGTTATTCCTCAATAACAACATGTTCATCTTGAACATGATTGCTCTCGCCTGAGTTCAAGATATCTAACTCAACACCTGGGTTACAACAGTGTTAGAATCT
Organism: Perilla frutescens; assembly: GCA_026008535.1. Lineage (NCBI taxonomy): Eukaryota > Viridiplantae > Streptophyta > Magnoliopsida > Lamiales > Lamiaceae > Perilla > Perilla frutescens. Next base: position 37,018,696 of record BRKX01000002.1, on the reverse strand, counting down.
AGTACACCCAATTTGTCCTTGTACAAAATTTGTTCATTGAAGATGACATCTCGACTACGAATTATCTTCTGATTTTGGTTGTCCCAAAATCTATAATTGAATTCATCACCACTATAACTAATGAACGTATATTTAACCGACTTTGCATCTAACTTACTTCTAGCAGCAATATCAATATAAACATAAGCTACACAACCAAATACTCGAATAAATGATAGGTTTACATCCTTATAGCCTCTCCAGGCCTCCTCTGGTATGTCATTCTCCAAAGGAACTGATGGACATTTGTTGATCAATAATGCATCACTGTTAACTGCATCCCCTCAACACATATATGGTAACTTGCACTTCAATCTCATGCATCTAGCACATCTATTCGGTGCTCTGTTCATATGTTCTGCGACACTGTTCTGTTGAAAAGTTCCTATCAATGTCTTTTCCATTCGAATACCATTCACAACACAATATTTCTCAAACTCCTTGAGCTCATACTCCCTGACTTATCAGATCCCAAACAATTTCCTTTCAGACCCTTTTCAGTTTCTACCAAGGCTTTCTACTAATGGTATCAAAAGTATCTGGTTTATTTTTCAGAAAATAAATACATACCTTTCTCGTTGAATCATCAATGAAGGTCAAGTATTATGAAGCACCACCAAGAGAATTCGTGTTGGCCCCTGTAAGTCATTGTGTACCAATTTTAGCTTCTGGTTTTTCAAATCTCTACCACCATTCAAGAAACTCACCATTTTCTGTTTCCCGAAAACACAGTCCTCACAAAGACCCAATTGGCCAAGTCGATAATGCCACAAATCTGTATTATTGTTTGCTCCTACAACAACAATGTAATATTTGGTATTAGTTGTCATATATAACGTGCCATATTTTTTGCATCGAGCCACTACTATAGCTCATCTTCCAATTGATGCAGCCAACTGTTACAATGTATCCTTCATCATCTCGTTGTTCTATTGAAAGTAGATTTTTCCTTAAACTAGGAATATGTCTCACGTCACGCAACTACAATACAAAACCATTCGATTTATCAATTTGAAGATTCCCTCATCCCTGCGATTTTCAGAAGCTCATCAAAAATCACCAGAAGTGTAACGTTCCATTAGTTTAGCATTACTGCAAAAATGAAACAATGCTCCACTAATCCAAAACCCGACTCCAATGGTGTAGCGATCTAGTCTTTATATTTAAATTGCTCCATTTTCTTCCTAAAAATATTTTATTCATTTTATTTTTTTTCCTATGTGTGATATTAATTGCTTAAGTCTAATAAGTTGCGCCTAAGTAATTTTAATAATTAATTAAGCATGAATTTATTTTAGAATATGATTATTTCATGTCATGAGCATGCATGTATAATTTTTCTTTTAATTGAGTGCCTAATGTGTTACATTATATTTTCTTTAGACAAAGTTTATGTCTAGCCCATTTGAATTATGTTCGAAAAAGAATAAGCAACATAATTTTCGTATCTTTCAAAATTTTAGGCTCATGGGTGACCCAAATTCGGGTCGAGTCGGACCTCAGTTTTTTAGGTTTGAAATCGGGCTGGCCCATTTGACAGCTCTAGTTGCTGTTGCCGTGAATAATTGAAGGGAAAAAAGAGAAAGTTGATTTGTTTTCTAATCCTATTTGTTATTTTGCAGGTGGGCTTTAGTTGATAAAGAGATACTTGGGCCTTGGATTAACTAATTATGTATAGTGGCCGAGAGGGTTGGGAGTGGGGATCATGCAATTGTTCTTGGTTTTGTTTTAAATCATATCATAGCATAAATACACACACACGTAGGGTGCTTGGCATCATATTAATTAAATTAGCCATGCATTTATTTGTTTCAAAGTCCTATAATGTTTCACGTAAATATTAAGCATGCATCATATTTTTATCTCATGCGTTGATTTTCTTCGCATCATGTTACTTCATGTATTAATTTTAAGGTAATTAATTTATAGGCAAGGCATGCATGACTTAATGATGCACTATATTTTTATATGTAATAACTGTAACTACACAGCTCAATGCAATAAAGTAAGTGAATCGAGTATCGTATCCACAGAGACTGTAAAGTTAATCACACTAAGTACTAAGCCAACAGTTTTCTATTATTCAGGCTATCTATTTTTTTAGGGTTGAATTAATCCTAGACACAAATTCAAATTTAAACTAAAACAATTAATTAAGAAAGAGATGGAAATAAATTAAACGAACTAAATTACTCAAAAAAATCAAACAATTAATTAAAAGACTAATCATAGGGAATTCATGCACATGTATCCGTTTGTACTAATTCAATTCTAACAATTCTCAATTTTAATCCGATTATTGGTGGAGGATAAAAAAATGTAGCTACCTATCTCCGCCAAGTCTCAAGGTAGTCATGGATTAACAAATGAACTATCATTCTCATCTCTAAATTGCTTCATTAACTCCCTAAAGCATCAAATTTAACCTCCTATAGATTCCGCAGAACGTGTATCAATTATGTTCAATTAATTCCACTAGTTAATTATCTCCTCTAGATCTCAAATCAACTAGCTAGCATACATCGATTATGGCCACTGATCAATGCATGAAATTAAATAGCACTTGAACAAATTGAACACAACAATCAGAAGGGAAAAGTAACAGAATCAAAATTAATTCATAACTTCAACATGTTTGCAAACCCTATAATTAATAGGAGTTTAGCCGCTCATAGTAAAACTACAATCCAATGTAAAATAAAATACGAATTACAAAAGTCATGATGAAATTAAACTAAAAATTATAAAACAACTTATACCGGATGTTTGAATCTTCAATTGCTGTCTTCCTCTGCTGTCTGCTCTCCTATAGGGTAAAAGTGTGTGGAATTTCATTCAAAGAAGACCCTTAACTTGTTGGGAGAAGTTTCGATAGGTTTTAGAGTCAAACAAGGAAAGAGATAAAAATACGTCAAAACACGCTTCTCGTGCACGGGCCGTGCGCTAAGGAGATTCTAATGCACGGTCCATGTGGCATTCCCTAGACAGATTTGCCATGAAATCGCGTACGGGCCATGCGCTTCGACATTCCTTCCGACGGGCTGTGCGGTGATCTCTGGATGAACTTTTCTTTTCTTGTGCTCCGCACGGTCCGTGCGCATAGAAAAACCTACTACACGATCTGTGCGGCCCTTGAATCAGTGAGTTCATTCTTTTTCTATTCCGTTTAGCTCTATTCTCACCTACGACTTTACTCATCTCGGCTTTTGACTCATTTTTACCCTTTATCTGCTTCAAAACTCAACAAACTCGTGAAAACACCAATTAAACAAGAATTAGACTTAAACAGACCCTTGTAGCTCGCAAACTACATACAATGCACCAAATTCAAGGCCGAAATAGATGAAAAACCTGAGTTTATCACTTAATTGATTAATATCAAAGTCAAGGTCAAGGTGGGATTTTATGTTGATTTTGTCATTATTATCCTCTCTATATATCTTTATCGAATTATGTGATGTCACAACATAACATGGGCCTTCAGACTAAACACAGCAGAGCCTACGAGCTACACAACAGGGCCAACGGGCCATTAGTTCGGTTTACGGGCTGAACACCTTTAAATATTCACATTTTCTCGTTTAATTGTATATACCTTGGATAATTGGATAATTCCCATTGAGTTAAAAAGTACCCACCCTAAAATTTTCCTTTTTTAGATAGAGGCTCGGGTGATGCGTAGCAGATAAGATGCAATGATGGTGGTCTATGGTCTCATCGAAGAATTGAAGTTTTCTTTTAATAAATAAAAATTAGATAATGATTGTAATGCTTTCCATTGAATTCTGAAATTTCTTATGGTTCTGGGATTTGTTTCTTTTAATTAAATAAAACGGCATGGTTAATGTTTCAATTTTATTAAAAGTAAAATTGGGGCATTATAAATTGATTGTTCACACTCAATACTAATGCATTTGAAATGCCATTTGTTGATGCATTTGCAGACTTCTTATTCTTCTGATCCTTATGATTTATTTTCGGTTGATTGTACTAATTTTTGTAGTGACCAAACTCATCACAATTCTAACACTGGATCGAACTCTTATTTGTCTTTGACTGGCTTTTGCCTCTTGACTTTGATCTATCTTGATTCGATTTTGATTTTTCTTTGGATTCGTCTCTGTTTTCTGTACTCAAAGTTGACCCTAAAGCAATACCCGATTCCCTCCTGCGAATTTAGCCTGAGATAGCGAAGATTCAGCCAGAGAAAATAAGATACGGCTAAAAACTATAGAGAAGTTGTCTGAGTTTTCTGAAGAAGATGTGGAAGTTGAAGATCTTCCAAAGAAAGGGGTAAAACCACATAATCCATCTAAGATAGCTAAAAAATGATAAATTGTGCACAAGAGTTGAAAAATATATGATCTTAAATCTTATTGATGAAAGCATTATGTGCAGGAAACTCCAAGAAAGAGAGTCAAATCCAAGATATCTATGACTTGGAGAATGGAAAAAGAAGAGAAACCACATGATGGGTTATACAACATCATTGGTGATGAAGTACACAAAATCCTCCATGTCATATATTGCTCGAAAACATTGTATGACTTATTTGATCTATTGACAGGTTGGGCATAGTGCCGAATGCCCCACCTTAAGGGTGTTTCTTAAAAAAAAAAGTTTACACAATCACAATTTATTATTATTAATAACAACCAATATTTAAAAAAAATTGTTCGATATTAAATATATTTTAAAAAATGAACAAAACTTACACCTACCTATATGGCTATATAATAAAATTTCCTTCAAAAAATTTTCATTCCAAAAATATCAGATCATCTACAGGTATTGTTAATAAAAATTTATTTATATTTTTTTGTATCTCTCCCTCTTCTCTCTCTCATACACAAACACATGTCATACATATTTTTTTATCATAAAAATCATTTATGTCATATTCAATAAGATATTCTCTTATATACATGACATTGAAAGTCTATTTGTTTGAATAAATAAATATGAGTTTTCGTATATGGAGAAATGAGTGATAACATTTGACAAATTTTATCATGTCAAATAATTACTAACATACATTAAATAAAATAATCAAGTAAATTATTTAGTAAACGCATCATAATCTCTAGCATGCTCTATTATACTTTGTACGTAAATATAATTATAGTATTTTTTTATTCATATTGAACATTCAATAGTTACCAATTTGACATTTTAATTAAATGAATAACTAAATCAAACAGATAATGATATTTATGAATTGACTATTATATTTATTAATCTTATTTTGACTTCATTTATTTTACACACAACATAATTATCAATTTCCTAAGAGTTAAGTTTAACAAATCCATCTAAATGTATAACCTTAAAAACTTTTAAAACGAAACATAAGTTATTGCTAATCTTTATTGATATAAAATTTTCAGAAGTGTCTAGTCATGATAAGTTGTAAGTAGCTATTTCACGAGTCACAAGTGTAACACCCTAATTTCTATAATTTAAAATGTTACTCTTTCTATTCTTTAAAACGGAAAATTATTAATAAAAATATCAGTTCGAATATTTTTTTATCAAAATAGAACCATATTTTTCAGAAGTATATGTACTCAGAACAAAGTACCTGCATTTCATAAACACCAAGTTCATTTCAAAAATGAACTCACAAGTTCTAAAATATAAAATTCACGTTCCTAATATTAATTAAACCATATTAGCAAACCACTACATTAGGTTAGACCAAAAACTACTAACAAACACAAAAATACTAAATTCAAAATAGTTTACTTTCAGAAATAAGTGCAAAAGTTAAGGTCAATCATTGGAAATATTTTGAGAAAGTTCACCCCCCATTTCCATCGCGTTGCTCCCAGCTCACTGACCTGAAAACATTAAAAAATGTGGGGTGAGCACTCTTAAAACATACTCAGTGGTTGGGGGATCATGAGCATTTCTTACTTTTTATCCAACAGAAATAAATCGCAGGAATAATGGATTTAGGGTACTCTTCTTCTGATTCTAGAATACATCATGAACTATGCATATGACATATTATGGTGCGTACAAAACGCTTCTGTGCGTACGAAACGCTAATCTGATCCAATGCGTATAAAACGCTATCCATATTCCATCCACGATAATTCAAGTTGGATTTAAAACATTTCTGTCTGAAAAAGCATATAACATATACTTTTATTTCAAATATAATAATTTCACCCACCTGAGAATAATGAGCACGCAAAATTGAGCAGATGATCGCAAAATGGATGATGGTCCTAATTGCGCCGCACCTAGTATTAAAATAATATCATTAAACTATTTAGTCTAATTCTATTTTTTAAATAAAATCTAAAAATCAGAGATCATAATACTAAATAATTAATTTATAAAGTTCTTCAACCTTTTGACGTCATTTTACATTTTAAAAGAAAGCAAATGGGTTCCAAAATAAGTTATTTTCAGCTAAATCCTCCGCTTACTTATCAAGATATACGACTAAAATTAGAAACAAATTCCTAAAAGTGAAAATAAAACCAAATCCTTAATTCTCACTCTCTCTTCCACCTTTACTTCTTCTCTACCAACACCTTAAATTTAAGAATTCAATTAAAATGAATTGGATCAATAGGATTTCAAGCTACCAAATTTATATCCATGGTAATTATTCTGCAAGAAAATGACTATCATTATTATAAACTTTTTGAGAACAATAATATTATATATGAAATCCTATCACAAGTATATATTAGATCTTAGTTCTATACTTGAGCAAAAGCTCACGATTTAATAAATCAGTTATATTTGTTAAAGAATATGTTTTAAAGTTTAGTGTAATCACAAAATCATCTATATATGCTATTGTAATAGAAACCCTATCTTCCCAAAATCTGTAAATTTGATTTATTTTAAATACTATATTTAATTAGTAATTAATTAAAGTATTGAATTTAATAATTTAGTTAATTACCATGCAGGGGAATCATGAATCATGTTATTATAACCATATATAATTCATAAACATATTGCTCTTGTATGTAATAACCGTGATATATAATGAAATGATTATAATAGAAAGATAATTAACTTACCTCAATGATACAATAGTTGATGAAAATTTTAGGAAAGTCAAGTTCTTAGATTAGGCTATAGAAGGGAAACACGCAATGTAAGAGGATATACGAAAGTGGTTTTTCATCCCAACTCTATTAATATAACAAAAATTATTATATATTTTTTTAATTATCCTTTAAACCTTACTCATCACTTCTACAAATCCCTCCTTGTGACACATCACCCTCTTAAACTCTCCTTATGACACGTATAGGAGGAAAAAAAATAAAGAAGAAAAGAAAGAGAACAAATGCAATCCAATCCATTTATATGCAAAATTTTTATGTATTTACTCTATTATTTTATTATATTATTAATCATCATTAAACTTTGTTTAATCTAAATTTCGCCCACTAAGAATTATAAATTATACAATTGTATTCACTATAGATTCAATACTTGCTTTATTCAAAATCTTAAATTTTATTTTGTATAATGAACATTAATCTTTACTAGGGGCGTAATGTCGGACTCCATCAAGTCCATCTAATTTTTATCGAGCATTACCACATAAATTAAATCTCAAATTTAAAGTAATTAAATAATTAAATAGTTTAAATCACGTAGAAGTGGGTTGTTACAATCCTACCCACTTAAAAAAAATTTCGTCCTCGAAATTTATCTTACCAAGTTGTCCTAAGGATGGGTATTTAGTTAGGGTCTCCTCTTCACGTTCCCAAGTGGCTTGTTCCTTCCCGTGCCTACTCTATTGTACTCTAATTAATGAAACTTGTCTATTTCTCAGCTCGTGGGTCTTTCTATCGAGAATAGTGACAGGTTCCTCTTCATAGGTCAAGTCTTTGTTGAGTTGTATCTCCTCATATTTGATGGTGTGACTTGGCTCATGCAAATACTTCCTTAGCATAGAAACATGAAAGACATCATGCACCAATGACAATCTAGGTGGTAGAGCTAGGCGATAAGCCACATCACCAATTTGTTCTAAAATTTCGAAAGGTCCGATAAAACGAGGTCTCAATTTTCCTTTCTTCCCAAACCTCAATACCCCCTTCACAGGAGCGACCTTCAAAAATACTTTGTCACCTACCTCAAAATGCAAATCTTTTCTCCTTTTGTCGGCGTACGATTTTTGTCGATCTTGAGCAACTTTAATGTTACCTCGAATCTTCTCCACTGCTTCCACCGTTCTTTCAACTATTTCGGGACCTAAAATTTTTCTCTCTCCAACTTCATCCCAATATGCCGGTGATCTACATTTTTGTTCGTATAGTGATTCATATGGAGCCATGCCAATGCTAGAGTGGAAGCTATTGTTATAAGCAAATTCCACTAACGGTAGATGCGCCTCCCAGCTACCTCCTAAATCCATGACGCAAGTTCGTAACATATCTTCCATTGTATGTATAGTTCTTTCTGATTGGCCATCTGTCTGAGGATGATATGCAGTTGAAAACTTTAGCTTCGTGCTCAATGTTGCATGTAAGCTCGTCCAAAATCTTGATGTGAAACGGGGATCTCGATCTGATATTATAGACACTGGGACTCCGTGTAGTCGGACTACTTCTCGAATGTATAGCTGAGCGAGTTGATCTATAGTGAACGCCATTCATACGGGTAAAAAGTGAGCTGATTTTGTCAGTCGATCAACTATAACCCAAATCGCATCATGATTCTTTATGGTCTTAGGAAGTCTGACCACAAAATCCATGGTAATATGCTCCCATTTCCATTCTGGTATTTTTAGAGGATTCAACAATCCTGATGGTCTTTGGTGCTCTGCTTTTACTTGCTGACAGGACAAACATCGTGCAACATAGTCAGCAATCAATTTCTTCATGCCATACCACCAAAAACTTATTTTTAAGTCTTGATACATCTTAGTACTTCCAGGATATGCTGTGTAAGGCGTTCGATGTGCCTCATCCAAAATTTCTCTCATTATCTTGTTGTTCGGCACACAAATTCTGCCCTTAAAGAGTAGAGTCCCATCTGATGAGATCGTGAATCCTTTAGAATCGTCTGACACTTCTCTTGCTCGCATCTTTTCTTCCCTTTGTGCGACTCTAATTCTATCTCGTAGCATCGGTTGCACTACTAATGCCGTGATTATAGCATTAGCTTCTTCTGGTGTGGACACAACCTCGAGACTCAACTTCTCAAAATCCTTAATCAACTCTTCTTACTGCGTGATTCCCTTAGTAGGATTCACTTTCTTTCGACTAAGTGCATCGGCCACAATGTTGGCTTTTCCGGAGTGATACATGATCGTACAGTCATAGTCTTTAACTAATTCCAACCACCTTCTTTGCCTCATATTCAATTCCTTCTGAGTGAAGAAATATTTAAGACTTTTATGATCCGTATAAATCTCACACTTACCTCCATAGAGATAATGTCTCCAAATCTTCAATGCATGCACAACAACAGCCAACTCTAGATCATGAGTGGGATAATTCAACTCATGAGGCTTTAATTGTCTAGAAGCATAAGCAACTACCTTTCCCTGTTGCATCAAGACGCATCCTAGTCCTTGTTTTGATGCATCACTGTAAATGACAAATCCCTTTGATCCATCAGGGATGGTCAATACTGGGGCTGTTATTAATCTCCGTTTTAACTCCTGGAAACTCTTCTCACATTTTTCTGTCCATTCAAAATGTACCCTTTTTCGTGTCAATTGCGCGAGTGGTCCAGCTATCTTGGAGAATCCTTCAATAAGCCTCCGGTAGTATCCAGCCATTCCCAGAAAACTCCTCACTTCTCCCACATTTGTTGGTAGACTCCAATTGTTGACAACTTCTACTTTTGTTGGATCAACCTCAATACCTTCAACAGTCACTACATGCCCAAGGAATGCTATTCGATCTAACCAAAACTCACACTTTTTGAACTTAGCATACAATTTCTCCTTTCTTAGAGTTTCCAGCACAACTCTCAGGTGCGCTGCGTGTTGCTCCTTATCTTTTGAATAAATCAGGATGTCATCAATGAACACAATGATGAATTGATCTAAATATGGATGAAATACCCGATTCATTAGATCCATGAACACTCCTGGTGCATTAGACAATCCAAAAGGCATCACCACAAACTCATAATGACCATATCTTGTCCTGAAGGCCGTCTTAGAAATATCGTCTTCCTTCATCTTCAATTGGTGGTATCCTGATCTCAGATCTATCTTTGAGAACACGCTAGCCCCTCGAAGTTGATCAAATAAATCATCAATTCTCGGTAAAGGGTACTTATTCTTTATTGTGAGATAGTTTAGATCTCAATAATCTATGCACAATCTCATACTACCATCTTTCTTCTTCACAAATAGAACTGGCGTTCCCCATGGCGAAACACTTGGCCGAATATACCCTTTGTCGAGTAGTTCTTGAAGTTGGACCTTCAACTCTTGTAACTCTGATGGTGCCATTCGATATGGTGCTTTAGACATTGGTGTTGCTCCTGGCATTAAGTCTATCGTGAACTCCACTTATCGATTTGGCAGTAATCCGAGTATCTCCTCAGGAAATACATCCACAAAATCTCTAACTATTGGCATATCATCCATTGTTAGGTTAGTTGGCGTAGTCCCAACTATACTTACCAAGAATCCTCGGCATTCACATTTCTTCAACATCTTCATAGCTTTCATTGCTGATATAATTCTTGGTCTTCCACCTAACTTAGCTCCGTAGAAGATAAACTTTTCCTCATCTGGTTTTTGAAATACTACTTCTCGTTCACGACAACATATAGTCGCAAAACTTTTGCTTAACCAGTCCATTCCTAAGATTAAATCAAATTCTTGCATCTTAAGAGCATGTAAATCAGCTACAAGCTCTTTCCCCCCAAAATCCAATTTCACATCTTTAGCAACCCTATCAGTTCTTAATGTCTCTCCAGCAAGAATTCTTACATTGAGGGCTAAGTTTTCTACTTCTAAACTTAGTTCTAGCTTAGCACAAAGCTCAGTTGAAATAAAAGAGTGTGAAGCACCAAAATCAAATAGAGCTAAAGCTGGCATTCCAAAAATTGTTATCATACCTGACATCGTGCTACTATTTTCCCCAGCTTCTTGTTGTGTGAAGGCAAAAAGTCGTGCATTACCACCTTTCTTCGGCTCCTCACGTCGCTTCTTGGGACAATTTGTTGAGATATGTCCTGGCTCATGACATGTATAACAAACTCCTTTACCCCCAAAAACAGGGTCATGTATGTGGCTTCTTGCATTCTGGACATGGAGGAACTCCTGTAGGTGCTCTATTTGCGGAACGTACTTCAGTTCTCTCCTTCTTTATAGGAAAATTCTCATTTCCCCTATTGCGATTATCCCATTTTCTTTTACCACGGGGATCTGCATTTCTTGGAAGAGCTTTATCTACTTCTAGTCCGGTAGCTACTTCATGAGCTTGTTTAACAGCTTGTCCGTAGTCAACGATCCTTTGTGCCGCTAGAATTCCACGTATCTCTGGTCGAAGGCCTCTCATGAACCAGTCTACTTTTTGATCCTCAACATCTAGTAGACGTGTTGCGTAACGTGAGAGTTGATTAAACCTTCGCTCGTACTCTGTGACTGACAAGTTACCTTGCATCAATTCCAAGCATTCAGTTTGCTTCTGCATACGAAAAGCACGAGAAAAGTACTTGTTCATAATGATCTCTTTAAACCTATCCCAAGTCATGTCTTGACGTTCTTCTTCGATCATGCCAGTTTTGTACGACTTCCACCAGTGGCCAGCATCCTCAGAGAATTGAAAAACTGCACATGAGACCTTGTGTGCATCATCGCACTCTATGTGTTCGAAAATCTGTTCGAGCTCCATTATCCATTCTTCGAGAACGATTGGTCCACTCCTACTATTGAATCTAGGTGGAGTGTAGCGACGAAATTGCTCGATCACTTGATTAGTGGTTGGCGGAACAGGTGCATTAGGTACTGCATTTTGATTCAGTGTAGCATGTGTTTGTTGCTGAACAAACCCCTGTAGTGCTCTAATCAGTTCTGGCACAAAGTTGCCACCGCCTGCATTTGGTGGTTGATTGGCCTCGGGATTCCATGGTGGATTGCGATTGAGAGGCGGTCGTCAACGTCTCATACTTCTGTAATACGCATAGATAAATGAAGGAACACATACTACTAAATTCAAGCCAAATAATAAGTATCTGAATATTTTGAATCTAAATAGGGAAAACATCTACGGAAAATGTTTCTATGTTCACTCTAAATTTCGATGACTAAAATAATTTCTTTCTCATTCATCATATGCATTTAAACATAATAAAACTTTTCTGCATAAATCATTTCTCAACATTTCTCATCATTCACAGAGTATCTGAAATTTTTCTTAATGCTTACCACATTAAACAACTTTGCAAATAAATAAATCAAACAAAGTACCTTGGAGCAGGAGCATGTAACATAAATGGGTGGCGTACCATAAAATCAACCAATTTAATTCTTTCAAACACATTGAGTCTACAGGAAAGTAGACCTGCTCTGATACCACTAAATGTAACACCCTAATTTCTATAATTTAAAATGTTACTCTTTCTATTCTTTAAATCGGAAAATTATTAATAAAAATATCAGTTCGAATAATTTTTTATCAAAATAGAACCATATTTTTCAGAAATATATGTACTCAGAACAAAGTACCTGCATTTCATAAACACCAAGTTCATTTCAAAAAGGAACTCACAAGTTCTAAAATATAAAATTCACGCTCCTAATATTAATAAAACCATATTAGCAAACCACTACATTAGGTTAGACCAAAAACTACTAACAAACACAAAAATACTAAATTCAAAATAGTTTACTTTCATAAACAAGTGCAAAAGTTAAGGTCTGAAGAAACCGAACTCTCGGTTTTGACAGAGTTGTGATCAAAGTTGTATCTAAAGTTGGGACAACTTTTAAACATGCAACGGAAATATAGTAACGAAATAATGGATTGAAAATTTCACGAGATTATATTTCTATAATCTCGCAAAGTGCCTCAGGACAAAATATTCACTATGAATTTGTGAAATACAAAAACACTATAAGAAAACTCTTACTAAACTTAAGACACTTTATCTCTTCCTTCGCAGAAGGTTGTGACTAAAGTTGTCTTAACTAATACTTGTAGAAAACTAATATCTTTCAATACAGATCTGAAAAATATCTCTATATCTTCGTATCTAGCTCTATACAAATGATTCCTATTTATACAAAACTGATTACTTGGTCTCTACTCCAAATAACAGCTTTATCTCTCCATGAACTCCATTCCTAGATTTGCGCCGCACGCCCGCAACTTCCGTAACAACCATTTGACTCAATCAATTTCTGGACTTAGTCAAGCACAACCAACTTCCTAGAATATCTCAACCAACTGTCTTCTTGCAAAAGCAAATAAAGAAAGACAAAACAAAAACATATCCACCAACCTAATAACAAACCAACGGTTTCAACAATCTCCCCCTTTTTGTCTTTCTTCCCAAAACAACTTCACACATGAAACATAATCAAATCATAACTGAACTCCCCCTAAACATGTACTTGGAACAAAAGAACAAGCACAATTAAAAATAAACACAATTACTCAATTGTTCCCCCTGTCATGCATACTTTCCAAAACAAAAATATCATATTCAAACATACTAGAATATATTCAAACATACTAGAATAATCATATGATATCATATCATCAAAACAACTAAAACACTAACATCAAAAGATCATTTGTATCATAAGTTAGGCTGTAGCAAAAGCACATCAAAACATAGCTGTTTTAAAACATAGTTGGAGTAGTTGGAGAAATTGTTTAACAAACATCAATAACAAAAACTGCAACAGAATGCAGTTCTTTCTTATTTCTTCCTTCAATACCTTAGCCTTCCTTCCTCTACTCCTCCTGCTCTTCATCATCCTCATCCTCACTTCCATGTTGTTCTCCTCGGTTGGTGCCTTCTCTCCCCTTTTTGGGAAAAAAGGAGACGTTGGAATACGCGCCTTTGTTTATCAAAGATTTGAATCTGCGCAGTGAGGAAATGGATTTGTTCCTGCAAAACAAACACAGGAATAGTACAAAGATGCTCAGATGAAGAAGGAGCAGTTTCAGTAGCCTCTCTCCATGAAAGATCACGAGTCCTGGATTCAGCTAGAAATGCTTTCTGTACGGTCTGGAGAGGAAGTCTGGCTGTAAGAATATCCTTTTTACTGGGCTTTAAACCTTGGTCCAGCAACATGTTAAAAATCAAAGAGGGAACAACCAACTTCTTGTTAGACTTGGTCATAGCTACCTCAGCAATAGAATAAAGATATGCTGCCCCAAGTTGAATTTTTCTCCAATGAAGATCTTATACAGAAGGCATACATCCTCAAACGGGACCACAGTTGTGTTAGAAGTGGGAATCCAGTTGCACACAGAAATCTTATGAAGTGTAGAGAACAGTGAAGTGAGGACAGAAGCAAGTCTGTTAGGTTTCTTGTTAGCAATCCACAGATCTGTCTGACCTCCAGTTAAAACATCAGCCATTTTGGTTTCCAATACTTCATCAATTTCATCATCAAATTCAACAGACAGAGGAAGGCCTAAAAACTTGTTGATCCTAGCTGGAGTGACTTTGAAGATTTTCTTACGAACATACACTTTTCCATACTGCTTTGATGATTGATTACCAAACTCATGAGTAAGGTTAGCATAAAATAGCCTAACAACTTTAGCAACGTATGGTTTAGCATATGTCACACTACCTAACACCCTTCGTTTTTTCAGAAAATCAACTAAATTGTATCCAGAGAAATCTTTCAAATCAACAGCTCTATCACTAAAAATCTCCTTATTCTTAAAAAATTCCCAATTTCTTCTAGCACTATCAGAATAGAACAAGTCAGAGTTAGCTTTCGATACCTCAAGATCGGACTCAGAGTAAACTTCATCTTCATATGAATCAGTGTTGCGCCTAGCTCGCTTTGAAGTGCTCCCAACTCTGCCTTTAACTTTGGAAGAAGGCGAAAAAGGAATTTTTCGCTTGCCCTTTCTTGAAATTGCAGGTGCTGTTTCAAACCCATCGTCAGTCTTTCGTTTACCCTTCTTAACAACAGTCTCTTCAGCTTCTTCTCCAGCCTCAGAGTCAGACCCATGACCAGGAATTTGTTCACTCGAACCATTCTCCGACATCTCTTCCTCAAACTCCTCCTCCTCTTCGGCTTCACTGATGATCTCAATCGGCTCTACCGGAGTCCGTGAGGAGCTACCGGTCATGTGAAGGCGCTTGAATCGTCTAGTTGGAGGAGCTTTCTTGGATTTTGTCATTTTCTTCTTGAGAGAGGTTCGCGTTGGAGTAGTCTTTTCAGATTCCTCCACCTGGATTTCTTCTTCAATTTCAGAAAAAGGAACCTCAATTAGACCATCATTGTACATATTTCCCTCGTTGGAAGGAAAAAGTGGGTCGAGTTGCTCATCGGCGAGGACAGGCATATCAAGAACTTGAGTGTTGAGACCTGGGGTGTCATAGGTCGACATAATCACTCCGTCGGAGGCTAGAATTATCGTCTGCTCGGAAGATAGAGAGACTGAGAATGGTTGAGCTGGAGAGGGTGCCGGAAGAGAAAGGGGTTTCGACTGAACTTCCGAACAACTTCCTAATTCAGGAGAGATCTCCATAGGAGCATTACCTCTAGAGGGTGACAAGAGGACTTTTGGTCGGATTATCGGAGTAGACTCTGGTGACAGAAGACGAAAAGGGTTAGAAATAATCGGTTGCGGCGGAGAGAAAAATGGGGGCTGTGGGGGAAAGGTTGAGAGATGACGAAGATAGGCTAAGGCTTCGGGATCGCTAAGCAATTCTTGAATTTTCTTCATCTTATCAGAATCCATGGCGAAAATGGCGAAGAGAATGAAAGAATAAGGGTTGAAGGGAGACGAAGGGGTGTTGGAAAGGAATGAACAGGACGAGAGAATCTAAAAGAAAATGACCTTTTAAAAGAAATATAGAAGAATATAACTATATCTGATAGATACCCGCTTCCAAATAAATAGGAATCAATATATTAGAGATATAGTCAAAATAGGTATTAAAGATAGAGTAAGATACATTTCCAGATACATTCAATTGACTTTCAAAATTTTCCGTTTGTTTTTTTTATTTTTTTATTTTTTTTATAATTAACCAACTATTGTAACCAAAATTTTATTTATCAGAATACTTTTGATACATCATAGAAAACTTATTAAGAAGAGAAGCAGATGATGAATAGATGAATAACTAAAAGAATCTTATAAAAACCATTTATCTAAGATCTTTGATCTAGTTATATGGTTTTATAAGAACGATCATGGTTTCACCTTAAAACAGGCTTTTTCATCCTCGAATCTGTTCAACTTCACAGTTAACGATGATATACCAAAAGTGTGACAACAGTTAGGTCAACTGTACTTTTCATATAGAACACAAGCCAAGAGATTTCCTCAAAATTGAGAATCGCTCATAGCTTAAAGCTTTCGTAAATAAATCAGCCAGTTGATTATCTGTACTAATATACTCTAACTTTAATAGCTTCTTTTCAACTAAATCCCTAATAAAATGATACCTTAAGTGAATGTGCTTGGATTTGAAATGATGAACTGGGTTCTTTGCAAGGTTTATGACACTTGTATTATCACAGAGCATCACCAAGGGGTTGCTTTCCAGGCCATAATCATCCAACATCGACTTCAGCCATATCAACTGCGTTGAACAGCTCCCGGCAGCTACATATTCGGACTCGGCTGTGGATAAAGAAATACAGTTTTGCTTTTTGCTGTGCCAAGAGATGAGGTTGTTTCCTAGATAGCAACACCCTCCACTTGTACTCCGTCTGTCATCTATTTCTCTAGCCCAATCGGCATCACTGTATCCAACAAGATCTGTAGTTGTGTCTTTTGTGAACCATAGACCCAACTCACATGTTCCGACCACATACCGAATGATCCTCTTTACCGCCTTAAGGTGTTCCTCCTTGGGACAAGACTGAAATCGAGCACATGCACACACACTGTACATGATATCTGATCGACTTGCGGTCAGGTAAAGGAGACTTCCGATCATTGATCTGTATAAAGTTGGATCCATTTTAGGTCAAACTGCATCCTTCGACAACTTTTCAGTCGTGCTCATGGGAGTCCTCATGTGCTTTGCATTCTCCAAACCGAACTTCTTTACAAGATTTTTAGCATATTTTGTCTGTGAGATGAAAACACCATTTTCCTTTTGTTTGACTTGAAGTTCAAGGAAGTTGCTAAGCTCACCGACCATACTCATTTCAAAAGTCGTGGACATTGCTTCAACAAATTCCTTCAAAGCTTTCTCACTTGTCGATCCAAACACTATATCATCGACATAGATTTGAGCGATCCTAAGCAAGTCTTTTTCTTTCTTAAGGAATAGTGCTCTATCAGCATGACCCCTGGAAAATCCAAACTCAAGTAAGAATTCAGTTAACCGACTATACCAAGCTCTTGGAGCTTGTTTTAGTCCGTATAATGCCTTATGTAATTTATACACATGACTTGGGTTTGTTGGGTCTTCAAAACCTTTGGGTTATTCCACGTAAGCTTCCTCTTCAAGTACTCTATTTAAAAATGCTGCCTTAACATCCATTTGATGAAGAGTAATGTTAAGATAACATGCAATGGCAAAAAGTAACCTGATGGACTCTATTCGTGCAACGGGAGCAAAAGTCTCATCATAGTCAATCCTCTCTACTTGAGTATAACCTTGGGCAACTAAGCGGGCTTTATTTCTAATGATATTTCAAATTCATCAGTTTTATTTTTAAATATCCACTTAGTTCCTGTCATATTTATCCCAGAAGGTCTGGGCACAAGTGTCCAGACTTTGTTTCTAACAAACTCAAGTAGCTCGGCTTGCATGGCACTTATCCAAAACTCATCTTTTAATGCCTCATTAACATTTTTAGGTTCAACCATGGATAAAAAAACAACAGTACCGACTTCATTTATAACACACGACAAACACACCATCCTTACCATTTCCTTGTAATTAACTACAGTTCTCCCTCTTGTTCTGACCCCTTCGTGAACATCTCCAATGACTTGATTAATTGGATGATCTTTGCGAATCCTCTTCGGTGGGTCTCTTCTAACATTCCCTTGGATTACTTCTGGTATCTCTGAATTTTCTAAGTTGAGATCTGATTCAGAGTCATCTGAAGGTATATCCTCGTTTGTCGCTGAAGTAGGCTCAACATCAGGGTTAACTTTTTCTTCTTCCTCTTCAGTGCTACCTGTTCTGCCCTGTATCTCAATTAAATCATTAGTATCGTCTGCAGGAGTATACAAACTGGCCATATCATCAAATCTCACATTTACACTTTCCATCACGGTTTTGGTCCTAAGGTTATAGACACGGTAGGCATGACTGTTAAGTGAGTAACCAACAAACACACCTTTGTCACTTTTGGGATCAAACTTAAAAAGATAGTCCCTATCATTCAAAATGTAACAAACACAACCGAAAACATGTAAGTATTTCAGATTGGGTTTTTTACCATTTAGAATTTCGTATGACATCATGGTGGTTCCGGTTCTTAAGTTCACTCGGTTACTTACATGGCATGCCGTGTTTAGAGCTTCAGCCCAAAAACGTTTGGCCAACTTCTTCGAATGTAACATAACAGTGGTCATCTCTTGCAGAGTCCTATTTTTTCGCTCGGCTATACCATTTTGCTGAGGTGTCTTTGGAGCTGAGTATTCATGATGAATACCTTCTTTTATGCAGAAGTCCAAGATTTTAGAGTTCTCAAACTCCCTTCCATGATCAGATCGTATTCTCTTAACATAAGCATGGTAAAAGTTTTTGATCTTAGCATACAATTCTAAGAAGGTATCATGAGTTTCACCTTTATTTCTCGGAAACTTTACCCAAGTGTACCTGGAGAGATCATCAACTATCACAAAGGAATACCACTTTCCTCCAAGGCTTTCCACCTCAGCTGGTCCCATAAGGTCCATATGAAGCAGTTCGAAGCAGCTTTGAGTGGTAAAAGGTCTCTCAGAAGTTGTCACAAAAGGGTGCGATGCTTTGACTTGTTTCTCCTTTTGACAATCTCCACATAGGCTTGGGCTTGAAATGTTCAGCTTTGGAATTCCAAGCACAGCATTGAGCCTTTGGAGATTCATCATATTGCGGAAATTTGTGTGGCCTAATTTTTGATGCCAAAGCTGCACCTCATTTACTTGCGCACTCAAACAGCTGTTCCTGTTAGTTTCATAGATATTATTGGAAGATCTTATCCCAGAAATTACATGTTTGCCATGGCTGTCAATCACAGTACAACTTCTTTTATCAAAGATGACACTGAAGTTGTCATCACAGAGTTGGCTGATGCTAATGACATTTGATGTTAGCCCTTCAACATGTGACACATTAGCCAACCTTGGAAGTCCAGGACTGTTTAGGGTTCCTCGTCCTACAATCTTGCCGTTTGATCCTCCTCCAAATGTGACTTCACTACCATTGATCTTTTGGTAGTTGGTCAAATAACATTGAGATCCAGTCATGTGGCGAGAACACCCGCTGTCAAAGTACCACGTTGTCGAATCATCAGATACTGAAACAGTGAAAACAACTTGGCAGATGTCTTTGGAGGCAGCTTTGGGCTTCCAGACCAAGTTCTTTGTTTTGTCACTTTTGACTATAGAACCTGATTTTGAGGCCTGTGTCCTCAACTGAATCTCTCTTTTATGTTCTTGCAGAAACCTATGACAAAAGGGTTTTATATGTCCGGGGAGAAAATAATAATGACAAACAAATCTTCTGCGTTTCTTACTCACTGATGAAGTAGAGTGACCTTCTTGAGCTTTCACAAAGGGTTTTCCACTTGTGGATAGAATTTGAGTAAAGGCAGTTTTTACAGTTTTATCATAACCTATGCCATGGGAAGTTACCTGAGTGTGTGCAAGAACTTCATCAAGTTTAGAAGTACCTTGTGTTGAAATTTTTGAAAGTTTACTTGGCAAAATTGAGTTGAATCCTCATATCATCAATCTCTGCATCTTTCTTTGTCAACATAACTTCCAATCTTGCAAGAGATGCCTTCTGATTAGTGGATTCGTCAGTAAGTGACTCAATTTCCTTGCACTGTTTTATCCACTTAGCGTGCAGCTCCTTGTAGAGTTCCTGCCACTTTATTAGCAACTCCAGAGTTTATTCTTCAGTAACTTCTACTTCTTCCTCATCTGCAGTAGTGATCACCGTATTGAAGCAGAAGAGCGTTTCATAATAGGACTCATCATACCTGTCAGAAGTTATCTCAACTTCAGCAAGTTTTGAATTATCCATATTGGCACATACTGCAGTTAAGGCTGCGTGTTCATAGTTTGCATCATCCGAGACTTCTTCCACAGAGATTCCCGAGGTGTCCAACTCACTATCGCTGAGAGATAGGAATGTGACAGGTTTTCCAAGTTTCCTAAAAGTATTTGCACATTCATTTGCAAAGTGCCCATAGCCTTTGCACTCATAGTATTGGACATTGGAGAAATCTTTCACTTCCTTTGGCCTAAAGTGATCTGATGCAGCACGCTTTATGATCTTGGGTTCTCTTCCAGGTGAGTTCATCTTTTCATAAATCACCAAAGGTCAGGACGAGTCATGGCGAGGCTTACGTTGTTCAGTACCTCCCTTCTGTTGTTTACCTCTATTAGCTCGAATGAGAGTGTTGAGTCTTTTGGTGAGAAGAGCATAGTCTAGATTTATTTCACTGATTTCTTCAAGATCTTCATCCTCGTCTTCATCATAGGGTGAAGTTGACTTTGAAGTTGATCCAGCTGTCAGGGCAATTCCCTTCTTCTTTGACCCATCCTTCTCATTCATCTCCATTTCATAGGTCTTCAGATCATTCATCAGCTTCGTGAAGTCCAAACATCCAGTGGTTGTTGCCGTGTCAATAGCAACAACCTTCATATCAAAACGAGGTGTTAGAGTTCGCAAGGCTTTAGAAACTAACCTTTTGTTGGTGATTGGATCACCAAGATTAGTGCACTCATTTGCAATCTCAAGCAATTTGTTGCAATATTCTCCAACTGTCTCATATTCCACCATCTTCATGTTCTCGAATTTTGTGGTGAGAATACGATGACGTGATTCTTTAATTCCAACATCACCTTCGCAATGTTGTTGAAGGATATCCCATGCTTCCTTGGCCGACTCACAATTTCTTATGAGTTTGAACATTTGAATATCCAAAGAAGACTGAATTGCGTTGAGTGCCTTGTCATTGAAGGTAGCATCTTCATTTTGTGACCTGGTCCATTCCTCTGGAGGGGTACGAATAGTATCTCCTTCAGCATCAACGGTCTTGGGATGCGTCCATGCTTTCTGAACAGCATTCCATGCTCTTGCATCAATGGATTTGATGCATGCTCGCATTCGAACTTTCCAAAAAGAATAGTTCATTCCATCTAGAACAGGAGGTTTGTTGAACAACGGGTTTGTACAATCCATTGTACTCACAAAAGCAAGATCACCACTTAGTGTGTCAAGTGTATGCTCTCGATGCCAATTGAAGAAACCGAACTCTCAGTTTTGACAGAGTTGTGATCAAAGTTGTATCTAAAGTTGGGACAACTTTTAAACATGCATCGGAAATATAGTAACGAAATAATGGATTGAAAATTTCACGAGATTATATTTCTATAATCTCGCAAAGTGCCTCAGGACAAAATATTCACTATGAATTTGTGAAATACAAAAACACTACAAGAAAACTCTTACTAAACTTAAGACACTTTATCTCTTCCTTCGCAGAAGGTTGTGACTAAAGCTGTCTTAACTAATACTTGTAGAAAACTAATATTTTTCAATACAGATCTGAAAATATCTCTATATCTTCGTATCTAGCTCTATACAAATGATTCTTATTTATACAAAACTGATTACTTGGTCTCTACTCCAAATAACAGCTTGATCTCTCCATGAACTCCATTCCTAGATTTGCGCCGCACGCCCGCAACTTCCGTAACAACCATTTGACTCAATCAATTTCTGGACTTAGTCAAGCACAACCAACTTCCTAGAATATCTCAACCAACTGTCTTCCTGCAAAAGCAAATAAAGAAAGACAAAACAAAAACATATCCACCAACCTAATAACAAACCAACGGTTTCAACAAGGTCAACCATTGGAAACATTTTGAGAAAGTTCACCCCCATTTCCATCGCGCTGCTCCCAGCTCACTGACTTGAAAACATTTAAAAATGTGGGGTGAGCACTCTTAAAACGTACTCAGTGGTTGGGGATCATGAGCATTTCTTACTTTTTATCCATCAGAAATAAATCGCAGGAATAATGGATTTAGGATACTCTTCTTCTGATTCTAGAATACATCTTGAACTATGCATAGGACATATTATGGTGCGTACAAAACGCTTCTGTACGTACGAAACACTAATCTGATCTGATGCGTATAAAACGCTATCCATATCCCATTCACGATAATTCAAGTTGGATTTAAAACATTTCTGTCTGAAAAAGCATATAACATATACTTTTATTTCAAATATAATAATTTCACCCACCTGAGAATAATGAGCACACAAAATTGAGCAGATGATCGCAAAATGGATGATGGTCCTAATTGCGCCGCACCTAGTATTAAAATAATATCATTAAACTATTTAGTCTAATTCTAGTTTTTAAATAAAATCTAAAAATCAGAGATCATAAGACTAAATAATTAATTTATAAAGTTCTTCAACCTTTTGACGTCATTTTACATTTTAAAAGAAAGCAAATGGGTTCCAAAATAAGTTATTTTAAGTTAAATCCTCCGCTTACTTATCAAGATATACGACTAAAATTAGAAACAAATTCCTAAAAGTGAAAATAAAACCAAATCCTTAATTCTCACTCTCTCTTACACCTTTACTTCTTCTCTACCAACACCTTAAATATAAGAATTCAATTAAAATGAATTGGATCAATAGGATTTCAAGCTACCAAATTTATATCCATGGTAATTATTCTGCAAGAAAATGACTATCATTATTATAAACTTCTTGAGAACAATAATATTATATATGAAATCCTATCACAAGTATATATTAGATCTTAGTTCTATACTTGAGCAAAAGCTCACGATTTAATAAATCAGTTATATTTGTTAAAGAATATGTTTTAAAGTTTAGTGTAATCACAAAATCATCTATATATGCTATTGTAATAGAAACCCTATCTTCCCAAAATCTGTAAATTTGATTTATTTTAAATACTATATTTAATTAGTAATTAATTAAAGTATTGAATTTAATATTTTAGTTAATTACCATGTAGGGGAATCATGAATCATGTTATTATAACCATATATAATTCATAAACATATTGCTCTTGTATGTAATAACCGTGATATATAATTAAATGATTATAATAGAAAGATAATTAACTTACCTCAATGATACAAAAGTTGATGAAAATTTTAGGAAAGTCAAGTTCTTAGATTAGGCTATAGAAGGGAAACATGCAATGTAAGAGAATATACGAAAGTGGTTTTTCATCCCAACTCTATTAATATAACAAAAATTATTATATATTTTTTTTAATTATCCTTTAAACCTTACTCATCACTTCTACAAATCCCTCATTGTGACACATCACCCTCTTAAACTCTCCTTATGACACGTATAGGAGGGAAAAAAAAAAAGAAGAAAAGAAAGAGAACAAATGCAATCCAATCCATTTATATGCAAAATTTTTATTTATTTACTCTATTATTTTATTATATTAACAATCATCATTAAACTTTGTTTAATCTAAATTTCGCCTACTAAGAATTATAAATTATACAATTGTATTCACTGTAGATTCAATACTTGCTTTATTCAAAATCTTAAATTTTATTTTGTATATTGAACATTAATCTTTACTAGGGGCGTAATGTTGGACTCCATCAAGTCCATTTAATTTTTATCGAGCATTACCACATAAATTAAATCTCAAATTTAAAGCAATTAAATAATTAAATAGTTTAAATCACGTAGAAGTGGGTTGTTACAACAAGTCGTGCTGATTTGAAAGTTTTTATTTATAAAAATGATGATAGTATAACAAATGATACCAAAAATGATGTATACAAACAAGTGTTGTATAATTTATAAATAATATTTTGATTGTAATAGTTTATTAATTATTTATGTAATTTCTCTTAAAAAAAATTATTTATGCAATTACTTGAAATATATTACAATATAATATGTACGTAAATACATATGTGTGTATGTGTAATCAAATATTTTTTTTTTATCGATTACCAACTTAACTCTTTTTAGATTCAGAATAATAATTATTTGATATAAAAAAAGATAATCGGACAAATAAAAAAAGGAATTAACTTATTAACTAAACTATTAATTATCTATAAAATATGAAGATGTAACACTTATATTAAAATTATAATAATTGAGTTTGATACCATGAAAATCGTACGAGCAGAAATCTAACTTAAAAAAAAATGAAGCAAAATTTAAAGATATCTGTGAAATTGAAACAACAAACTAAAAAGGCAAGACTAAATATGTTTTTTCTTTTTTAAGTTGCGCCATATATACACATATATATGTATATGTATACATGGAAACGAATGTGAACACTGTTAGGTATAATATTATCGGATTTATTTAAACAAATTTTAAATCATATACTTCCTCATTTTCATATAGATTGATGTTTTACTCTATTATTTTTTTTGCAAATTAGTTGATGCTTGACGCTTTTTAACACCATTTCTCCCAATTTTACCCATATATGAAGAGAGGATATATTTATTACATTTTTAAAATTTTATTGTAAAATATAAAATATCAATTTTATGAAATTGAGGAAGTAAAGATCTCAAGTAAAGATATGATGAATTCGGTGTAATTATTTAATGGGTGTTTCTATTTGCACCACTGATTTTACTTTTTGCAATTCGCTTACTCAATGCACTACAAATTTTACTCTTTACACCACACACATTTACATTAATACCCTTCGCTCCAAGAATATTTGTTTTACTTAAAAAAATATGTTCGGAAGTACAATTTCGAACACATTCACCTTGTTCGAGAATATTAATTCGAACGACTCCAATACTTAGAAAAATTTGGTTCGGAAACTAAAGTTTGAACAACTCTCATTTGTTCGGAAACTAAAGTTCGAACAACCCTCATTTGTTCGGAAACTAAAGTTTGAACGACACTTATAAATTTTCAGGGTATAAAGGTGTTAGAAAATATTTTCCAAACGAACTATGTTCAAAAATTGAAGTTCGAACCACTCTAATATGTTCGAAAACTTAAATTCGAACGCCATGAACTCCGTTTTTCTTCAAGTGTTGTTCAAAAAAGGAGTTCGAACCACTCCAAAATGTTCAAAATTTCCAATTCGAATGAATCGCGATCTGAACAAAAAAAACCTCCACAACACGTTCTAAACTCGATTATTTTCAATCAATACACCCATACTAGCATCTAACACTTCTAATAACCTATTATAAGTTGATGAATAATTCGATTAATTTATTTTCTTTTTTAATTTTTGTTTAGTTTTGAATTTATGGTGCATTGAGTAATTTTAGTGGTATGAACAAGTAATAAAAGGGTATTGAAGTAACTTCACGATTATTTTATTTTTTCTTTATTTCTTTTGTGGTACAAAAAGTAAAAGTAGTAGTGCAAATAGTCGCTCTCTTATTTTATTTTAATTCATATTGTTGCATACTGACCGTGCAAATTTATGATAAATTAGGCAATTAAAAACATTAATTAGCCTCACCGCAACTTAAAAAAGAAAAAAACATTATTTAGTCTCGTCTTTTTAGTTTGTTTGTTCAGTCTCACAGACATCTTTAAATTTTACTTCATGTTTTTTCATATTAGATTTCCGCTCGTGTGATTGACGTGTCATTCATGGTGTCAAATTCAATTATTACAATTTTAATATAAGTGTTACATCTGCATATTTTATAGATAATTAATAGTTTAGTTAATAAGTTAATACCATTTTTTATTTGTCTGATTATCTTTTTTTTATCAAATAATTATTTTATATTTTACACTAAAAATTAAAAAATGCGATAAATATATCCTCTCTTCATATGGGGGTAAAATTGGGATGAAATGATATTAAAAAGTGTAAAACATCAACTAATTTGTAAAAAAATTAAGAGAGTAAAACATCAATTTTTATGAAAAAATGAGGGGGTATATGATTTATAATTTTTTTTTTATAAATCCGACAATATTTTAACAAATATAGAGAAACTAATCTGTAATCTGATTTTTCACCTTCTCAAATAGTTAGATTTCCCAAAGTAACTTGCAGCGCCCTCCTGTGAGATTTTTATTTTTAGAAATAAAACTCAACGCACGGAAATGTACTACTCCAAAATTTTGGGGCATTGCAAAATCAAGAAAAGCGCTCGATTTATGTCGTGCGCTCTTATAAGTTGAATTCAGACTGTCACTTGCAACTTCCATAATTCTCACACACTACACACGCGCAACCTCTATTCGCGACAGTCCGTTTCCCCCGATTTCTGCGCCCGATTCCGCCAAATTCCGCCGCCGACTTACAACTGTAGCGTTTTCTCTCGCTATCTATCTCTGCAATTAGTTGGAAATTTAATCACTCGCTACTGCTTTTTTTTTTTTGGGTTTCAATTCCGATTCCGTTGCGTTATGCGAATTATTCTGCTAGAAGATTTGCGTTTTGGCACTTGCTGTTCGGGCGGGATTTTTGTTGCTTTATTTTATTTTTTGTTAGATCGGGTCGGTTTACCGTGTTTCAGTTTCAATTGTTCTGGTAGCTTGCATGTTGAATTTCGAGGGTTTAAGGCAAAATAAGCGAATTTATGTTTTCATTCAATTGACAATTGTTAGAATGAATTTCTAACGCACTCATTGCTCTTTTTTTGGTTAGGTTCCAAAAGAGCTGCCAGTTCGGAGCTCGTTACTGAGGAGGTATCTGATATGCGGTTCTAAAGTCTATTAACATTGGTGGAAGTTGAAGATAACTTGCCTGATCAGGAGGCAAATCACGGATGTGGACGAATATTTTCAGAATCGTAAGTACTTGGCATTCATAATTCATTACAGATCCCGATGAAGTTGAATTTGCTATCTTCTAATTTGTTCTGGTTGCATTGCATATAAGCGATATTAATGTGTTTAGGTTTTTTATCGCTTGGTTATTTTATTGCACAGTAGTCCCTGCCTCGCTCAATTATATTATTCAAAGTGCTTTTGTTATTGCTATCTGCTCAAATTTGGATATGATATTTTCGGATTTATAGTGCATTAGTGCATCATGCAAATTATATATATGAGTTGCATCAGCCAACCCCTCCAAGGTCAGTTAATAGTTATCCTCTTGTGGTGTGCTGCATGCCTGCACATATATATATTACTGCTGGATAACAAAGTCAGTCTGACACCATCCCAACTTCTAGGCTCTTGGATTGATGTTACTCTCAAAGGGATCATTTCATAACATGCAAAGATGAATATTTGCTTGATGTTATTGTTATCTACCATCCTGATGCATGACTCAACTTGTTCCAATTGGGGATTCACTCTAGTTCAACGATAAAGGCACCACTTTCTGGTGGGATATTAATAATTGTGTCTTAAGTTCTGGAAAACATAGAGTTTGCTACTCTAAGATTCACAATAGTGATAATCTTTTTAAGGATTACCTTTCATGGTTTATAGGTATGTGGGAATCATAAAAACTTTGTTGGTTTCCAGTCTCGTTCTTTGAGTCACAAGAGGAAAGTTTATCTTTGCTCTCAGCTAGCATTTTTGCAGTCCAGTATTTACTGCTGTATGTGGATAGCTTCAAAACGGAACTGTTTCGTTGCCTTCTATTGTGTACATTGTAGACTAGATATATTATTCAAAACTTTAGCATACTTAGTTGTTGGAGCCTGTTGATGCCTGTACGATCTCTTCTTACATAACTTATGTCTGTGGAATCTGCTATTTACTCTCCTGATCATGGCAAGATTTCCAAATTTTGCTTCTGATATTAGGCATGTCACATGACAAAACACAATTTTGCTGAGGAAGTGTTGAACTTCCCCTTCATCAATATTAGCATCTGCTGAACTTTCCCCACAGAAAGGCTTATTTTATATCTTGGCGATCCCTATTTTTAATTTAATTTTATGATGATAGATCTATTATATGATGGAGAAAAAATTTGTTGTATTGGCATTTTTTCATATTCACATGTCATACGTAAATAGTTTTTTCAATCTTTTCACAGGGCGGTTTGCATCAGATATCATGGTTTCAGTTTCTTCCCAATGAATTGGATTTCAGCACTCCGCCTGATAAGAGGTGCGGTCGTGGTCCATTTTTTGCCTGTACTGTTGAATTAATTGCACGAAAAATTGGCAATTTTTTTATAAAAGTACACAAATAAACTTGACTTATCAAACGGCTCTTGTCATTGTTAGAAACTTTTACTTGTATCAGAGTAACTAAAGAAATAAAGTCGACTAATGAGGATTAGCTGATGTTACAGACTTAGAGACGGGAGTAATGTACTGTAGTATGTCTTA
This sequence comes from Perilla frutescens, assembly GCA_026008535.1. Taxonomy (NCBI): domain Eukaryota; kingdom Viridiplantae; phylum Streptophyta; class Magnoliopsida; order Lamiales; family Lamiaceae; genus Perilla; species Perilla frutescens. The sequence continues at coordinate 36,990,041 of BRKX01000002.1, read as the reverse complement.
TTTTTCTTGAGGGCCCCTATGCCCCATTGTACCTTTTTTTTTTTTTAATAAAGTTATTTTGTCTCTTTACCAGAAAATAAAATAAAAATTGCATGTCACATGGTTTAGTTCTTTTAATGCACAGTCTGTTGTTGCATGTAGAGATTGGTCTGTTCATATAATAAGAAACAAGAAACTCTATGAATTCTGATATGGACATGAAATGCACAAAGAATAAGGAAACATTATTTAGATATGCATTTATAATTTTTCTTTTCTTTTTATTCATTTGATTTAGGCACTTAAGTAAGTGGTACATCTTCTGTATACATTTTGTTGATCATATGGTTTCTCCTATCACTTTTTTGGGAAATAAATTGGGCACTGCACATACACAGACAAACTTACATTTTGGGTTTAGATATGTGCTGATTACTCCCATTTTATAACTCCAAAGTACGAAGGTGGACCCGAAAGATGCAGCAACGTCAGCAGTGCTTTCAGCACATCTGCAGCTGCAGAAGGAAGGGTTTCTCAGCGCATGGACTAATTCCTTTGTGGGACCCTGGGATCCTTCTCAGGGTTTGCACAATCCTGGTAAATAATTATAAGTGGATTAATAAGAAATAACAACTATTTGTTCCTCATTTCTGGTGCGTATCTTATTAATCAGATGAAAAGATTAAGCTTTGGCTTTTTCTCCCGGGTCAACATGCCTCTGTCCTAGAGAAGGCACAACATGCTGTTGCCAGATTGAGAGGTATATTGTCTTTGGTAGTGATTTTATAACTTGTAACTTCCCTTTTCAGTTCACCCCATACTGTTATGATTTATACTCACTCCTTAAATCATATAATGGTGGATTTGGTTAGTAAATTCAATTTTAATATTTCATGTCAGTTCTGGCATCTGGACTTTGGGTTTCTCCTGGTGATTCAGAAGAAGTTGCAGCTGCCATATCGCAGGCATTGAGAAATTGTATTGAAAGGTTGTACCATGTCTCTCTTGTGATTGGTCGACAATCATAAACATAAGTTGACAGTGGGTTGTTTCTTTTGACAGAGCTCTTAGAGGGATTTCATATGTACGATTTGGAGACGTGTTTTCAAAATATCAGCCATTTACTCAGAATGAAGAACTGTTCAGGTTTGTGCATGCATTAATGTTGGTATTAAGGGTCTTATGGGTGTGATCTTGAAATTTTATTTGAATGAACATTCAATTTTATTTGCTAGCATAAGAATTTAATGCAGTAGATGTGGGTTTTGCTAGCATAAGAATTTGATGATGTAGGTTCGGGGTTCTCTTGTATTTTTGTATACTCCATGCACATCAGATTGGACAGCTTAATTATGATAAATACCATACTATTTGCAATTTAGTGAAGCATTTAGATTCATAAATCTTAGTCATTATATTGGAAACTGACTTTTCCATGAGCATTTTCTTGTTGGCTTAAATACAATTATTAGGGTCATATTGTTAATTGCTTTCATGTTTGTGAGTTTGCTCCTTAGCAGGGGAAGTCCTTAGGGAAGATATTAGTAATGTTGGGCCATTGCACTGGAAAATGACATTTATATTTTAGCTTGAAGTTTGCCAGCTCAGTAGTGTTCGGTTTTATTGTCTGTTGTTGAACACCCCCTCACCCCTCACCGCACAAAAAAGAGAAAGAAACACACACACATGCACTCACAAAAGGGGTTGTGCTGTTGGCTTGTTATAATGCGGTCCTGCTGGAAAATTCCAACACGCCGTTCTTGAAAGCTAGCGTATAGTTGGAATTATTACTTGCTTAGTTGCTTTAATAATATTGAGTTGTTAATAGCCTTCAAATTTCCATTGCTATACCTGTTTACTGATTTCAAGATCCGACAACACTTTGTAAATTTGAGTAATCTGACCCCATTTCTGATAATTATGGGAATGGAAGCCTTAATAATTGAACATAGGGTACGGAGCAAATATTCTAAAAGAAAGGTCCTGTATTCAATAAGGAACTTAGACTGTGTTAGTTTCCATGGTGTTACACTTAACATCATTGAAAATGACAAGAGTATATGATGCTGACAAGGCAGCGAAGTAAATTTAAGTGGGCTTGAGATACTTATGCTTGATATTGACTTAAAACATGAAATGAAATCCTGTGTCATGGCTTGTACTGTAACCGAGACCAGCATTGGAAGGTTCACTCAAACTGGCCCGTTTCAAGTTTCTTATTTCCATTTTTGTTCAATATTTTATAAATTCCTACTCAAGCTATGATCTTGTGGTCTCCGAAGTTGTGCACAAATCTTATGTAAAATCTCCTTTCTGAATTTGTATTTGTGTTTTGCAGGAGGGGTCAACCTGTAGTTGAGTTCATCTTTGCTGCAACAGAAGAAACGATATTCGTTCATGTTATTATATCTGCTAAGTTAGTCTCTGGCGTCTTGGACTTTTTATTCTATCAGTATAATAATAGCTTTAACACTAGTAGTCTTGACATTTGGTCTGGACATGAATAAATGCCTTATTAGATCTTTTGAAACATGAATTCCTCGGCTCACTTTTAGGCATGTCAGAGCTCTTTCAAATAGTGACATCGAGCCTTTCCTCAGCAGTTCTTGCAGGCGTATCAACGACCGGATTTCAGGTCTGTCTTGGTATATTAATATGCTTTTGTTGCTACATTTGAGTTGCATGAGTGAGATCTTCTCTTTGTGTCCTTTGTGTTAATGAATTGGCAAAGCTGAAATAGGAATGAAAAGCTGAGTTGAGGATGTCTTGAAATATGTGTTATACAAGTTGTCTGGTGCTGTGTGAAGATAATACTTTTAGGATACTGCCGCTTCTTTGATAATCTTAAAATAAGTCAAGACTCTCATTTGATACATGCATTCTGCTCTCTTATGTTGCTTAACGGCATGGTTAGTGTTTTGATCTTGAATTGGAATATTTAATTACCATTTTAGTTCATTTATATTGGAGTAATTACTCTGTTGATGAGTCTAATTTATGCCTCTACATAGTTTGCCAGTGTATGCGGGTGTCACTTATTTTTAGTTCTATCTCAATATGCTTCTTGATTGTTCCGGAGACAATTTAATCCCTTCTCTTCTCCTCTTTTATTCTTTTAGCACGTTTGGGACGCCTATATGGAGTTTTTCTGCATATTGGTGAATTATTAATTGAGAAATGCATGCATAATTAGGGAAATTTGAGAGCTTATAAAGAAATCTTCCATCTGTGGTGTTATAGACTCAGCAATTTTTTCCCCTGTCATATCTGGTAAATTTGCTTTCTGCTTGGATGTTGACCAGGAAATTTTACCGGTCAGTTTATTTTTGGTGACTATACATACTTATTAGGATATATTATCCTATTTCTGACAATAGTTAATAGATCAAGAGTCAGTTAGAGTTCTTCTATGCTATGTTTTTTCATAAAACTACAGAATGCGGAGTCTTGCTTATCTATGCTTGTGCAGTAATATCTCACTTATTGTTGCATGCCCGAGTTTGCTCCCACATCACATATGTTATTCGATTGTGATCTTGTAATATCGTCAAATAATAACTGTCTTTATTTTATTGGCTACACTGCCTGAAGTTATATATGGTCAGACACTTAGACTGAAAGATGACATTTGAGGTTCTAGGCCCATAAGCCTGGTAGTAGGGTCAGCCTATACAGCATATCACACAATTAATGTACTTTCCAAAGATGAGATAATCTTTGTTTGTCTTCCTAAATAAAAATGCAGTTGGAGTTTCTTTGTTTTGAGGAGTCCGTAGATATTTCTCGACTGGTTTTCTTTGTTGTTACCCTTACCACATGTTCAAATGAAGCAGACACCACAATTCAATCTTGTATGGAACTTCATTTTTTTTTGCAGTTGTTGTCTCTCCTCATGGAATGCGTGGGAAGCTCACTGGATGTTGTCCTGGTGATCTTGTAAAGCAAGTGTATCTCAGGTTGTTCAATTACTTCCCTATATGACCCACATTTAATTCATTATTACTCTTTTAAGTTGCTTATTTTTGTACCACACTTTCTTAAGGATTTTAACTTATGTTTTACCCTATTGTTTTGATTTTTTTTTTTCCTGGAAATTTGTATTCATATCTCTGCTTTCATTTACAATTGGATTACATCTTGTTCATTTTTTTTATCGCGTGTATTTGTACAGCTCTGGGAAGTTTAGAGGTTCAAATGGAATTGTAGGTCTTCCTTACCAAGTTGCTCCAGGATCTGGACCGCCAACTCAACTAAGGGGACAAAACTGCTATGTCGAAGTGACCCTTGGTTGTCAAGACCAGATGGTGCGGAATAATGCGATGCATAGCAACTTTTCTCAGCCTCATGGTGCTGAGTCCTCAGCTACCAGAATATGTAATCAGAGGTGGCCTTTAGACAAGCTTCCAGTTTGTGAAAAAATGTTTGTCTATCCAACAGAGGCTGTCCTTGTTCCAGTCATGCAGACATCTTTTGCCAGATCGTCTTTGAAAAGGTATTAACATGATTAATGAAGTGTGCAAATCACTGATGATTATTTTCTTTTTGGTGGATTGTATCTTGTAATCCTGCAGTGCCTTAGATAGATTTGTCTTGCATGATAGTTCTATGGCCATCATTGATTTAGTTATTGGAAAAATTGGAACCTCATGAGTATGCAGCATATGGTTGGGTGGGGGGGGGGAGATAGACTTTAGAATTAATGGGAGGATGTGTAGCTTACCTTCGAATTGGATTTTAGGTTTGTGTTATGTGACTTAACTGTTATCAATTCCGTGGCCCCTATTTCCTACGTTTCTATTTTTCCTTCTCTTCATTCTCATTTCTCATTCCTCAAAAAATCTCTACCTAAAATGAGAATTAGTTTGTGATATTTTAACCATTGGAGAAAGGTAACACCCGTTGGTGTATTGCACCAGAACTATGATGAAGTCTGAAGAAAGACTTGTGGCTGATTGATTGAAATGGATCGACCTGACAGCCATTTGTCCGGATATCTACCTAAATATGAAGATACCTGAACTTGGAAATGTTCGCGTATGAAGTACATACAATATTAGTAATATCATCAACACTTCCAAAGATGGCATTTGTCCATAAAGCATTCAGTTAATTATGATTCATGTAAATTGGTAGAGTTGCTCCAAATTGTTCACGACCTTAGTACAATAATTGCACTTGCAGTTAACTCACACAGCTTTGTAATATTCAGATTCTGGCTGCAGAATTGGGCTGGGCCATCGTTGTCGGGTTCATCACTTGTTATGCATTGGTTAGGCCTAAAGTTTCTTATCTATTTATCATCTGACTTTTCATCTCTTTTATCGTAGATCCATCCCTGAATTTGTGCTTGTAATTAGTTTTGATTTTGACAGTGATGACAAAGTTGATTCAATGGATGGATCTTCCCTTGAACCAAGTGGAACTCGCTCTCAGCATGGCTATCGTAGCAGTAGTAACAGTAATAGTAGTAGCTATGGCAGCATAAGTAGTTCCTCCAGTGACAGTGAACGCAAGGCCCTGGGAGCTGGTGATCTTGAGGCAGATGCAGATTCTCTAATGTCCAGACAGTCTGGTTTATCTTCGTTGACAAGGCAGAATGATGGTCTTCAATTGGTAACTTTTTATATTTGAGGAACTGGAAAATGCAAGCATCTTTTATTTTATTTTTTTGTTACTTTCTTTGTTCAGTCTTTATTATCTTTATAGTTTTATGTTCTTAGCGTTGTATTATCTTTTTATTGTTTTACTTTCTTTGGGATTCCTGTTCCCTTTGTACTTAATTTTTTTTAATGAATAAAATTTTCTTGTTTCTTATTAAAAAAATTTCTTGTGTTAGTCGATGTAGATGGTTAACTTTTATTTATTCAAAAAACATTTGTGCTTTACCATCTGATTTTTTGTTTCTATTTCCTGCTTAGGGTTCTAAAAGGCCACGAACTGGGACATCAGAGTCGTTTGTTCAAGCAGGCATGGTTTTAAATCCTCTCATGACTGATTATGGTACCATGGAAGCCAATATATCTGTTAATGGGGCTACAAATGAACAAATTGGATCCCAGTGGGGATGGGATGATGATGATAGAGGCATGGGAATGGATATTCAAGCACTACTGTCAGAGTTTGGTGATTTTGGTGACTTCTTTGAGAATGATTCCTTGCCGTTTGGGGAGGTAATTCTTTATCTTTTATATGCTCTGTTGGATAAAGTGATCTCAAACTACCTATTTTATTCAGCAAATACGCTTAACCTTTTCCATAACAAAACTGGTCTTTCCTTGTTTATGTGATGAAGCCTCCAGGGACTGCTGAGTCTCAAGCTCTCACGTTTCCTGCACCTGATGGTGGAGAACTGTGTAGCAGCCCCAGCAACTTGATGATGGATGTGCCAGATCGGATGCTCGTATCTGCAGGTTTTCCATCATTTGATAACTTCAACCACCTACAGGCTCCTGATTCTGTGGAAGATTTAGTGAGCAAAAATCAAGAAACCTCAAAGAGTTCTGCTCCTGGTCAAATTACCTGTATGCTGCCATCTTCCAGCGGTGAGTTTGATCATGTTGTAAAGGCTGAAGCACTGATGACATTTGCTCCGGAATATGGGGGTGTGGAAGCCCCTAAGAGTGAGTCCTCCTCAGTGATTTTCCGAAGCCCATATGTTCCGAGATCTTGCAAAGTGGATTCTGCATCAAGCTCAAACCATTATGTATACTCTGCAACGCCTCCTTCCCCTTACCATGATGGATCTAATGAGAAGTCCACGTTGCCAGCAAGTGAGAAAGCATGTGCAGAAAAGAAAGACTCAGGTTCTGTTTTAAAATCAAAAAAATATTACACACATGTTGAAAGAGGAAAACAGCAAATTGGTGGAAGTAATAATAGCCTTCGCAAAGGTGATGCTGGAGGAGCCTCAGCACAGTTTTTCGTTTTTAGTCAAGCAGATGTCAAACCTGTCTCAACTAAAGCAAGTGATGGCTCACAAAAAGAAGACAATTCTCTTCCAAGCGCTAGGACCGTCCTTGCAACTGAAATTGAATGCCTTGTGTGCCAGGTTTCCATGTGTAGGCTGCGACATACGCTGCTATCTTCCAGCAACCTCTCATCTGCTGGCTTGAGTGGATTATCTTGTAGCAGTACTCCAAATCTAGGTCATATTGATACAAGCATGGACAATATTTCAAGCAAATCTGAGTTGAAAAAGAAAGAAACCATTCCTGTTCGGATAGCTGGTGATGTAGATGGGGGAATGCTAGATGGGTCTTTGACTGCACCTGTTGGTGTCTGGCGATCTGTTGGAATTCCTAAAGTTGCTAAGACAAGCACCTCAAGTATGGATGTCTGCCTATCCATTCCACATAATTCGTTCATGGAAGAAAGCATGCTTTCTTACGGACTACGACAGCCACTCCAGGAACTTCTTGATGGCATTGCATTTCTTGTCCAGCAAGCTACTTCATTTGTTGATGTGGCTCTGGATGCTGATTGTGGTGATGGTCCATATGGATGGCTTGCACTTCAGGAGCAGCGGAGGCGTGGATTTTCCTGTGGACCCTCTATGGTACACGCTGGCTGTGGGGGGCTTTTGGCTTCTTCCCATTCCCTGGATATTTCTGGCGTGGAGCTTGTTGATCCACTGTCAGTTGATGTAAGATTCTGTTATTTGTTTCATTCCATGCTGATTCTTTTAGCATTGACAAGTTTGATTAATCAAGACAAAAGAGAGCTGGCCTTTTTACCTTCGCTATATTCTCTTTGTTGATGCTCCTAAATACTTGGCTGCAGGAAATGTGTATTTCTTACTATGTGTGATGCACGTGCATGAGTGTGTGGATGTTGTTTGAGTGGATGTGGTACACACATTTTGCAGTCTGAGCTGATGTGGTTCAGAACTAATCTGATTTCAACATAATCTTGTCTATATTTTGAGTTAACCTTCTGTTTCCCAGAACTCTCATTTTTATTGCTGAGTTAGTAAATTTTCTGCATTGTGGGAAATTATTAGGCTGTTGCTGATGAAAGCATCTGATCTTGGTACTGGTTTTCCTTTGAGCATGTCTTATAAATGGATGATAATGAACTACTTCTATCATAACTCTAATGGTTACAAACACTTGAAGGTTTCAGTGGATTTTCATTCTAGTAAAATGTTGCTACTATGCACATTTGGTCATTGTTGGGTTTGTTATGGTACAGTTGAAAGATGAGCATTAAGTATATTGTAGACAGTTTTTGGATAGAGTCTTGTAATTATTGTTGTAATGTTGGTGCACTCAGCAATCAGCATCATGAAGTACAATTATTTCCTTTTGCTATTTGGATGCTATTTGTTGATTTGTCATGGAGCTTCTGAGACTATATGACTTATGAAAATCTATTATCATTTTCAGGTTCAGTCATCTTTAACAATTGGATTGCTTCAGTCTGACATAAAAGCAGCATTAAAATCTGCATTTAGCAGTGTAGATGGTCCTCTGTCTGTTATGGATTGGTGCAGGGGCCGTAACCCATCCAATGAATCAGGAATGACTTGCGATGGACTCTCTGCGGAATCTATTGCTAGTGCAAGTGAATGCCGCGATTCTTCTAGTACGGTAACATTATCCGTTGGAGAACCCATGAGCCCATCTCTGACCTCTGCTGGTGGAGCATCTGGTCTCAAAGGTATTATGCTTATAGTTCAATGGTTCTTTCACCTTATATTACCTGTTGGATAGTAATTCGGTTGCCATTACAGCTGATGGAACTAGAGGGGATGAGGGAGGTACTTCTATGTTGGAGGCGGATCAGCAACATTGCTCACGGATACGACCTACACTATCTGTTGTTCCATTTCCTTCCTTACTTGTGGGGTATGCATGATTACCTAGTACTTTTTAGTCTATGCTTCTCTCATATAACTGGTGTTTATTATAAAGACACATAAAGAAAAGGCTCTATGATCTTAATGCACCCGTTAAAATTGTCATGAATAGTGAATATTTTGCTGATATATTACAGAAAATATATATATATATATATATATTATACATATTATATATATATATATTGATAATTTTAAATATTAATGATTCACTGAAAAATACAAAAATTTAAAAAAATTATTGCAAATAAAAAAATCCATTATTGATATATATTCCATCTTATGTATTTTGAACCTTGTAGTGCATCATTTCAGTACTAGGTATTCTTGTAGCAAATAATAATGAAGTCTTATTGTAATATCAAACAATGCCCATGTGGTTATCGTCCATTTATTTGTCATAAATATATTTATTTTATTGAAATTTAAGTCAATTTTATGCGTTAAAGTTTGTTGAATCATTCCCTAAAGTTTCATTTTTTCAAACTTCTAATAGAATTGCCATCATTTGAATTTTTTTCATAGATATCTATATATCTGCTTTATTTCCATAAAATCAAAGTACTGATGTATCCATAAACCGTGATATTTTTAGCATTGAATGTTCCATTCCTAGTTTTTAGCTGTATCTTACTTAAGTCAGTAAGTTAACATTTTCATCCACGTGCCACTAAATTTTCAACTTTAGGATATATATTTATATATATATATATATATATTCTACCATATATTTTATTGCGTAGAATATGTGATGAAGTTATTATATGCAATAGGTACCAAGATGATTGGCTCAAAACCTCAGCCGGTTCCTTAAAACTCTGGGAAAAGGCTCCTCTGGAACCTTACGCAACTGTGAAACATGTAAGACTGGTTGAAGTGTTTGTTTATTGACTTTTATGTCCCATTGCTCTTTCTTCCTTTCTTCTTTTCTTCTTCAGTGTTGTCAAGACTTGGAAACTGCATTTTTTACTTTTGATTTTTTTGTTTGATACCATAACTGATTGACATATTTCCTTGTTTCTCTTGTAGATGAGCTATTACGTAGTCTGCCCAAATATTGATCCACTTATCACAGCTGCTACTGATTTTTTTCTGCAGCTTGGAACTGGTTAGTATCCATTATATTTCGTTGAATATTCAAATTAACTTTTATGAGCCTTTAAATACATACTTCTTTTACTTATTCTGAATTATATGCAGTCTGGAAAAGTATCTAAAATGACTACTGATATGCTGCCAGAAATTTCATTATCTTTTTTTATATCAATTAGATTTGATCTTTGTTTGGTAAAAAAAAAAGATAGCGGATTTTGCATTCCTGAGTCAAATTTTCTGTGTGCTCCTCGATAATAATTGCTCAATATGTTTGAAGAACTTACCCTCTGTATAGTTTCAGGTGATAATGAAGGTGAGGTGTGTTATCTTTAAACCTAGTTGGTTTCTGTATCTGGAGGGTCTTTATTTGAGCATTAGGCTTTTAATCAATTGAGGGATAATATCATTTTCCAAACGTGTTTAAGATCTTTGTGACATTGCATCATGAAATTGCTCATGTTCGATTATCAGCTTTGTTTCCCTGGATTTTACCTCTTAAGGAATATTTCATTAGGAGGAACTAATTTATTGACGTGGACTCCAGTTCTGTGATGCACATTCCTTGGCTGTAATTTGGTTCACCTGCCTTTACATGAGCTTGCCCATTCATATAGTTAATCACATTAAATGCTGTAAAACTTTGTCTCACTACCTTGAAAGTCATCCTATTTATGTGTTTTCTGGGTTGAATGGCTACATTTTTCAATCTCTCTCTTTCAGTTTATGAAACCTGCAAGCTGGGAACACATGCACCCCAAAGTCTGGGGAATGAGATGGAGATAGATTCTGGGAAAATATCACCTGGATTTGTTCTTCTTGATTGCCCACAATCAATGAAGATAGATACCAACAATGCATCAGTCTTGGGATCGATCAGTGATTATTTTCTTTTCCTTTCGAATGGCTGGGACCTGACTAGCTATTTAAAGACTCTGTCTAAGGTTCTGAAGACCTTGAAATTTGGTTCGTCCGTGACACTGAATGCCAAGGAAGGAAACAGTGGGCCATGCACTGTGAGTTCTAAACTGCATCCTATGTTTTTTACAATAGCAACATCTTCTTTCTTTAACACCTTCGTACTCACAATCCGACCCAGTTCTTCATCCTAGTAGTAGTACCAATGTATTGTCTGTTTAATACTGCAAATCAACAAAATTATTAGGCATGCGATGGTTCAACTACCTCTTATATATCTAGATGAAGATGCTTTGTGAATATGAGATCTACTTTTTGTTATTGAAACGTGTGAACTAGACATCAGGTTCTCAAACTCTTTGTCATGCTGCTGACTGATTAGACGGTCTTTATTAGCAAAAAATGTTGTATCAACTTTTAGTACTGCTACCATGCGTTATTTTGTACTCCTCTTTTAGTATACAATTTGATTTTCTTGCTTATACATGCCTCATGATCATCTTAAAAATTGCAAAAGGTTGATGCTTTAACAGTTTTACTTTCCATGCAAGATTGAGAAGTCCCATAATATTAATGTCTTCTTAACTTCAGAATTGCAAAATGTATTGTTGTTTTCTTTGAAACTATTATTTTGCTGCTTTTGATTCTCCCTCTCATTAAAATTTTACTGAGTGGGTAGGGATTTCCATAATGCCTTGACATTTTTTTTCCTGTTCATTGAATCAGGTAGTCTATGTGGTCTGCCCCTTCCCAGAGCCTCTTGCAGTTTTACAGACTGTGGTTGAATCTTCTATTGCTATCGGATCAGTGATTCGATCTTCTGATAAAGAAAGGAGATCCATGATGCACAATCAAGTTGCAAAAGCTTTGAGTTACCCTGCTGGTGTAGATGAGTCATTTTCAAATGTTTTGACTCTTACAGGATTTAGCATCCCAAAGCTTGTATTGCAGATAGTGACAGTAGATGCTATTTTTAGGGTTACTAGTCCCACGCTAAATGAGCTCATCATTCTGAAGGAAATTGCTTTCACCGTTTATAATAAAGCACGGCGAATTGCACGAGGAGCCTCTGGTGAGACAATTTCATCATTATCTGTGCCAGGAGGATCCCATTCAGTCATGATGCAAATGTCTTCAACCGTTCCTGGTATGTGGAAGGATTGTGTTGGTTCTCGAATTGGGGGACCTGCTCTACAGAGAGAGAGTGAACTTGACACAAGCTTGAGACCGGGTGCTTGGGACAACTCGTGGCAGACAGCAAGGAGTGGGGGACTTGGAACAGATCCCAGCAGAACTGGAGATATCTTTCCTTTGGATGAAATTCGTTGTTTATTTGAGCCACTTTTTATTCTTGCAGAACCTGGCTCCATAGAGCGTGGACTTTCACCCTTTTTGGGAAATTCAGCTGATTCATCAAAGCCATCAGATGATTGTGCAAGTACTAGCTTTGTGCAAAATTCTGCTTCTTCAGGAACTGGAGATAATGGGCCTGTTTCTCAGCACGATTCCATGGATTCAGATGGTTTGGCATCTGGCCACCAAAAATCACTCCCAAGTTTGCATTGTTGTTATGGGTGGACTGAGGATTGGCGTTGGATGGTGTGCATATGGACGGACTCAAGGGGAGAATTACTTGACAGTTATGTATACCCCTTCGGAGGAATCAGTAGCCGGCAAGACACGAAGGGCCTGCAGTCCCTTTTTGTCCAAATATTACAACAAGGATGCCAGATTCTTCAAGCTTGTTCCCCTGATGTTGGTATCGCCAAGCCTAGAGATCTCGTGATTACAAGAATTGGATGCTTTTTTGAGCTCGAGTGCCAGGGTATTAATTTAACTCTACTATTGCTGTATATTAGCACTTTGGCCAATATTGGGGTCTTCTATTACTATGTTTAGGCTACTGCTTTACATATGTTGGATACCAGTAACGTAAATAGAATCATGTAGGGTGGAATAATTCCCACTTTGATAAACAACATAGTTTCCTTTAAGTTGTAGTGTTTTGCTCCACCATATAGTCTTTGTGGTGGTATAGTTTGTATTATATTTCCATATTTCGTTGTTTTCTAGTTGGTTAAGATTCTGAAGGAAATTTTGAGTGAGGTGATTGCTTGCTGATAAATTTTTCTGAAGCCTCCAGCTGTTTTGACATTAAAAAACCATCTTCTTGCAGAGTGGCAGAAAGCTTTATATTCAGCTGGGGGTTCTGAGGTGAAAAAGTGGTCTCTGCAGCTCCGTCGTTCCCTCCCTGATGGAATGCAAGCTGGTAGCAATGGAAATTCTTTACAGCAGCAGGAGACGAGTTTAATGCAAGAGAGGGCAACTTCTTTGCCAAACCCATTGTACAATACTCATTCTAAATCTTCTGCGTTCATGAAAGGTGGCATTGTACAACCTTCTTCAAGGAAGCAGCTAATGGGTGGGCATGCAGTGTTGGACAATTCGAAAGGCTTACTGCAATGGGTGCAGAGCATCAGTTTTGTTTCAGCATCAATTGATCATTCCTTACAATTGGTGTTCCAAGCAGATTCATCTCCTGGTACTTGTCAATTCACTTTGATAGTCTTCGAAACGAATTTGTACATCAATGAGATTCATTTCATTATTTTTATCATCATGGCTCGCGTTTAAATGCATATTAAATGCCACTGCTATCTGGCGACTGGTATGCTAGGACTTGGGAGTGTGGTGTGATGTGCCTCAGCAACTCTCTAGAACTTTGATGGTTGTTAGGACTTGAATCTTGTCTCTGGCTTTGTGCTTTTGTCTGACTCATAAGTAGGTATTGCAAGACACATGCTAAACAGAATGCACTCTTTTATTTGAGGAATCTACTTAAGAATAAAAAAATAGGAATAGTTTTCCCATCCTCAGCTATTTGGTTGCATTTAGTACTATAGTTATTAGGCTCTAGATATAAGTTAGTCCATTACATGTCACGATAAATAGTTTGCTTGGATAATTGAAAAACTGAAGAATATATGTTTTTCTATTTCCATCCCCCCCCCCCCCCCCCAACTGATCACATCACATCACATTCATTTCCTGCCGATGCATATAACACGTTGCATGGTCTTTGCCAAATGTGCAGTTATTACCATGGTTGATGTGTTTTTCTAAAGAGGGAGGTAGAATTGTTTTGGTGATTGTGATTTTTGCTTTCTTATTTTTACTTTCGTTGGCATGTGAATGCTCCTATATCTATTTTAATTATAATAAATAAAAGATTTCAACCTTAGTTATATCTTATTGACAATTTCTTTAGCCAAGCTATTTATTGTAAGAATTGCATTATTGCAGGGTCAAGTCAAGGTAGTGCCACGTCAGGTCTGTCAACATATCTTGAAGGATATACACCTGTGAAGTCCCTTGGGTCTACGTCGGCATCCTACATTTTGGTCCCTTCACCAAGCATGCGCTTTCTGCCTCCTTCCATTCTTCAGCTCCCTACATGTCTCACTGCAGATTCCCCCCCTCTTGCCCATCTTCTACATAGCAAAGGGTCTGCAATTCCCCTATCGACCAGTTTTGTGGTTTCAAAAGCCGTACCTTCGATGAGGAGAGATTCTAGGAGTCTGTCGAAGGAAGAATGGCCTGCAGTTCTTTCAGTTAGTTTAGTTGACTATTATGGAGGTAACAATTTCAGCCAGGACAAGTTAGCGAAGGGTGCCAGTAAGCCGGTTGGACGAGGTGCGAGCTCTGAAGCCAAAGATATTGAGGTGGAAACACACATTATACTAGATACAATAACCGCGGAGCTCCATGCTTTGTCGTGGATGACTGTTAGTCCAGCTTACTTGGAGAGGAGATCTGCTTTGCCTTTTCACTGTGACATGGTTTTGAGGCTCAGAAGGCTTCTTCATTTTGCTGATAAGGAACACTCTCGGCTTCCAGAAAAGACACGTGTGTAGAGCCGATGTGACATAGAGGTATTGTTTATTTACGCTTTCATAATGTGCATAATATAGTTATAGCTTGGAATTTTCATGTAATGAGGCCTGCTGATTAGCAGCCATCAGTTGTAGTAACAAGGATAGATAAGCATCTAAGCTAGGGGCATCACCCTCGGAAAGTTGTGCGATCTGTTTTATTCGCTGTTGATCAGATCAGTCTAGTCTTAACAGGATAGCGGTAAAGTAGCGGTAGGGAATCCCATTGTGAGATGTGTAAATAATTTGTAGATGCAGTGCTCCAATTTTGGCTTTGGTTGGTCTAACATGATAAGATGTGAACTCGCTAGTTAGGATAAATTTGTTTATGCTAACTTCATTTATTTTGCATTCAAATGTGAATATTCCATGGTGGAGCATAATGGGTGTAACACACACCATTCGTTGACTCTGTAAAATGGATTATGGAATTTGTGTGTGTTTCATGTGGTGTAACAACTACCAGGATTGATGGAACGATTGTTGTTGATGTAATCTTGATTTCAATTGTTGGAGTTGGGTGATAGTCTAATTTTATAGAGAAATATAATAATTAGTAATCACTAGTGCGAACATTTTATTATGTCGCGAGTCCTGACAAGGATGCTATCCTTTTCCCTTTTTTCTTTTCTTTCCCTGATTAGTTATGTGATTAGTTTAGTTTAGCTCACTAATTATTCTCTTTGCTATATCGGTAATCATGATATTCATTTTTATTTTTTTTGTGAAATAGTTTATTTTAGAATATTATTATAACTTTAAAAGATAAAATTTAAAAATTGTAAGATATTTGAAGTTTAATAATCACACAAGAGCATCTTAACGTTCGACATACCATAACCATAAGCCATAAGATTTAAGTAGAGATAAGTAGATAATATAGAAGTAAATACGAAAGCAGAAAATGATGCTAAATATTCCTCATTCAGCATGTATGTTCAATCTTGCCTCGCAGATACACTAATGTATAACCCATTCTTAAAGTGCAGCATGGGATTTTGGACGAAATCTCCTCCTTTCACTATAGTCCACCTGTTTGTTGCGCACCCACGAAAAGAAAACCACTTGAGAGAGAGGGAGAGAGAGAGAGAGAGAGATGTGACAAGTAACAAGTAACACGCAATTAAACCTGTATTTGGAGACGAGAACATGGAGGAATATGCACATAGCCGCCCTAGAAAAATCGGCACCTGCACACTGCTTTTTGCCTTCTCCGAAGGGTGTCAAGTTCTTGCATATAAATTCAGCTTCATACTCCTGCATCATGTTTCATAACAAATTAATTTATTTTAGTGAAAATTAAATGTCTTTTTGCATAATTAATTAATTAATTAATTAAAACTACGTACGTACCTTCCAACGCCATGGATTAAATTTGAGAGGATCTTCGTATAAATTAGGGTCTAAATGCTGAGCCGACGTGCACGCCATAATTCCCCAGCCTGCTGGAATTGTATAACCTAAAACACGTACGTCCATAAACACTCCTATAAATTTCCCTTATTCATTGAATTCATACATTTAATTAATCAGCATACATACATATATATTTATATACCTCTAACATTGATATCCTTTATAGCTTTACGAAAGAATCCAGGAATTGTATTTGCCATCCTCTGCGTTTCATTAACAACCTACGCTACATATGAAATTAATTAATTGCAGATGATTAACACAAAAATAATCATAATTAGTGGATGCATGCATGTAATCTAAGAGATTAATAAAAAAAAAAAAAACTAACTTGGAGAGTAAAAGTCATGGATTTATACTCCTCCCATGTGACTGATGAATCCGGATCCGATCTCTTGTTGATTATGGCATCATGCTCAGCCTAACAACAAAATTCCAAATTCACACTAGCTAGGAGAAAAATGCACTTACGGACAACACTAAATAGACAACAGTTTTACTGATCGTACAATTAAGTCGAGCAGTACGGCCTGATTTTCAGATAAAAATTTGACTGCAAATGCCAGCAACGGCGAAACTGATTGATATGTAGCAAATGAGAAAGAGAACAGCAACTGAGTGATCAATTCTGGCGTCAGAAAATCCACCGTGCCCATGTCTTGAACCGTTTTACTCAGCATATCATCATCATCATCGTTGTCGTCATTATTATTTCGAGATGAATCTTCATAATTAATGATCCTTGAATTAACAATGTTTCTAACGATGTTCATCACCCCCTCTTTCTCCTGGAAAATTATATATATATATATATATATATATATAGATATATGCACATGATTAATAAATAAATTTAAAATAATGGATCAAAATTCTTCAATCTACGTACGTACCTTGAGACATTTATAGTAGGTAGTACCAGGAATGTTCAAAGGAAACGACATCGCAGCTCTAGATATATCCACAAACTTATGCGTGAACTCTTTTGACCTTTCTGCGTAACGGCCGTATAGCTTCCTCGCGCCAAATTCACCAAAAATCTGTTCACAAATTGAGATTATATATATGTATACATATATGTAGCAATTAAGTGATGAGTAGGTATGTATACGTACAGCTACAGAAGCCGATTCAAGATCAACGGATTCTTGCAAGGACCATGAATAGAGAGTTTTTTGAACAACTTGTTCGAATTCGGACAGCAGATTTTGTTTTATACATTTGACACCAAAATGATTTAGCACCAAATTTTTGGCGTATTTGATTATATCACTGAAACCTCTAAACTCTCCTTCTTTAAGAATCTTCTCAAATAATTCTAAATACCAACGTACGACCATTGTGTCTTCTTGTTGGAACAGAAAATGGTTGAATTCCCGATCAGCTGATATCACAATATTCGTACCAGCTACATTTGTGCGAAACAACGGCCCGTATCTGAAATTAATTAATTAATTTCCAAATAATATATACCTACTATATCATATATATATATATATGCTAGCTATATATCGTCATGTACGATCAAATAAATAAAATAAAATTTGAATAAATAGAAGAAATCAATTTAATTAATTAATTACCTTCGGAGTCTGTTTTTGATGAAGGGAAGAACATCGATGGTGTTGGCCGGAATGATGAGCTGGAGGCTCTCGCCGATGACGGGGAGGCCGGAGGAACCAGGAGGAAGTGTGCCGTTGCATTTAGGGTTTCTCCATCTGTATATCCATTTTGTCACAAATATTATGATCAAGGTTACCACGCTTACTCCAACACTAGTACTAGACACCATTTTTACACCTTAGTACTTTAATATTTTCATCTTTCAGATTGGCTTCAATATATATATATCGACTGAATTAATAACACTGCATATTTACTACTCTATGTGTCAATAATTATTTAGATAGGAAGGAGATTCTTTTACTTTTATTAACCTTCACAACATTCTATGGTCATTAATTAGTGCTTGAGTAGTTAATTAGTTTGAGGGTTTTAGGCGCCAAGTAATTTGGTATATACTACTCCCTCCATTTCACAATAAGTGTCATTCTATCACTTTAATTTTGTTTCACAAAAAGTGTCATTCTACACAATCGAGGTAAAAATTTCACACTTTTCTTATATGTGCTCTCATTTAATGTATTCAAATAACCATATGTAACTCATTTAATGCATTCACATGAGGGTGTATAAGATAATTCGATTATCTAATTAATCGAAGGAAGTATTTTTTTAGAATAATTTGATATATACTATTAATTAGGTATTTAGGTGATAATAACTACGATTTAATTGATCTATGGACTAATTAATAAGATATATAATTGATTGCTCATCTTATTATTTTGAACTATATATAGATATATAAGTAGTTTCAAAATATAAATTCTCCATATATCTTGATAAAAATTTTAATCTCGAATTATATTTGAAGAAAAAGTAACTTCTACGATAAGTCGATAATCATGATAAAATGAATTAGTGCCATGTGTTCCATCTAATGAGATAATCCCTGCTCACCCTTAAAAATATTTTATATATTTATTTTTATTTTTACCGTTTTGACCGTAAATTTCATTGTGGATGACATGCAGTGTATTATATCCTTTCCATGAATTTGATAAGTTTTCATGGATTTGATTATTTGTGCTCTAATTTTTTTTTACTTTGACGACAATACAAATTTTGCAAAAAAAAAATTAAAAAAATTTACTTTGACGACAATGCAAATTTTGCAAAAAAAAAAAATCGACTATAAAAAAATAAAAATATCACAAAAATGTCTGTAAATAAAGTGGGGATGCACTGTAGAATTTACCCATTTCGACCACACCTTTCAAAGTCAATGTAGTCAACATCCAACGAAATTAAAGCTGTAATTAATGGTCAAGAACATTGACGACGGGGCAGAAGCTGATAGGTGACAAGACTGGTAGTGGAGCCCACCCACTATTTTTATTTTAGGTTGAAAAATGATATGCTCATATTTATGCGTTTTTAATTCTATTTTTGTTTTTAATTGAGGGGACGGTGCCGATCAATTTCTAATCTAGGATGTTTTCTATTTTACAAATGTTCCCATCAAACTTCGAAGCTCAAAATAACACCCATAAAGTATCACCCTACTTTATGAGTTTATTACATTTTAATTATAATTTAATACATCTAAATTAGGATTTATTAATTTCAAATTCGAAATGAGAGTTTAAATTTGTTTTGAAAAAATTAATTATCAAGTGCAGTGCATGGATGAGTGTACTATGCGAGCCATCGGATCAAAAAAATTAAATTAATTTACTTTAATTTTAGGTTATATATTTTTTTTTTGAGGAAAAAATTGAAAAAAAAAAAGAGAAAAGAATAGGAGTGGCTCACGCGGCTTATCTTATCTAAGTGGCCATCCGTTTCAGTTTGGAAATTATTTTTTTGGTAGACGTTTACTTTGACTTGTAAGTACATATGGAAAATCAAATCAAAGTTATGTTGATTAATTAATAGACCAAATATTTGGAAAGTTGAGAGGAAAATTCCATCCAATAAATACATGACCTACACATGAATGCGTGACATGTGTCCATATGATTAGATATTTTCTGTATTGTTCTACTTTTGTCAGCTAAAATATCGGCAAGTTCTATAACCAATTCTTTTATATTCAACAAATAGGGTAAAAAAAACAAAAAGTTTAGGACCCACTTGGTTATTTGGGACCGATTGCAATTTGCCACAAATATTGTGGCATGTTTTTATTTTTAAAGAAGGGCCGATTGAATTAATGCTGGGAGGGGGGTTCAATTTGGTAGTTGTATGCATTAAATCCCAACACACAAGTTAAACAAAAAAAAAAAAAAAAAACGCCATTCACAAACAAGAAGCTAACGTCGAGCCCTCCAAATTTTTGTTTGAGAAATTGACATCGAGCCCCGTTTGAACTTGTTTGAGGCGCATTCTTTTTATTTTTCTCACCGTGAAGTTGTTCAAAAATGTCGGGTTTAAATGCTTTTATAAAATTTTAAGTAATTTATATGTAATTTATGATAATTTCATAACAATTGTATTAATAGTTATTGAATATGTTTTTTGTAATGTTTGAAAGATTATATATGCTTCTCGTGTGTATATATTTGCATATTTTGTGGTAGATTAACATGAATTTGTATACTTGGATGATTTTAGAAGATTAGCATAAACGTGTATTATTTTTGAAAAATCGGTAATTTCGTGACAATATCACAGTTCAACTCTTTTCGTGACAATAATATGATCTCGAATTTATTGTCACAAATTAAAGCCTTTCGTGAGAATATATTCTCACGAAATGCCATCTTTTCGTGATAAAATTTTAATTTTAATAAAATTTAAATATTGTCACGAAAAGGATTGAACCGTGACAATTATTGTCACGATAAGACTCAACCGTAACAATAATTGTCACGAGATTATTGAACCGTGACAATTATTGTCACGAAATTATTTAATTTTTAAATAACTTTAATCACGCTTTATTGGGAATTTACAGATGTCTTAGCAACGCATTGTCGTCCGACATAGCGGTAAATGGGAGAGATCGGAGTATGTAGATGGTGAAGATCAGCTCGTGCACCTCCCATTTGACAATTTATCTCGTGATAAATTGGTAGAAGAAATCCACGATTTTATGGAAACCTCTCCAACAAGTATAAGTTATACACTGAGTTATCTGACGAGATCACTGACAGGGATGACACTAAAAGGACTCTTGAAAACGGATGTTGACATAGCTCGTTTAGTCCAGGAGCAAGATGAGCCTATTGTATACGTTACCGAGAAATCAATCCAGCAAACTCCAACTGTAAGGCCGTCAAATGATGATAACGACGACCTAATTGGAGATGATAGTCTTGATGATATGTCCTATGATGATGAGCATGATGATGATGACGACAATGATGATGACGACGACTATGAAAGTGAAGTTCGTCATAAGCAAATTGCCGAATTTTGTGAATGGATTCGCGAGCCAGGGCATATTGAGGAGTTCATGAATATTATACAGCATGGTGGGCCTCGTAACTTCTTATCAGAAGATGTTGCTCATGATGTTCAGGCTCCTGATGTAGAGGTTCCTCCTCTTGGACATTGGTTAATTCTTGTGGCCCACGTCGACGATGCACTAGCAGTGGTAGAAGATGACCCATGCTTGACTGATACTGATGAGCTAGCAGAGGGAAGGACTTTCTTGGATAAGAAAGATTTGAAGCTTGCTGTGGGAAGGTGGCACATGCAGCGTCAAGTGGAATATTCTGTGTCACGTTCAAGCAAAGTGCGACTGACAGTTATTTGCAAGCAGAATAAGTCTTGCCCTTTTAAATTCGAGGATAATCATGCATGTCGGCTGGACCTGACACGTAATGCACCACGAAAGTTATCCTCTCATGTTATTGCTGATTTCTTTAAGAGGAGAATCCTAGATCAGGGTTCTATTCTGAGGCCAAGAGCAATGATCGCTGAGCTATTGATGGATCATGCCATTGAGGTCGAGTATGGTGTTGCATTGCGGGCTAGGAATCTCGCAATAGAGCTGGTTTATGGCTCTCATGATCAGTCTTTTGCGGTATTGCCTGCATATTTGGAAATGTTGAAGAGCTGCAATCTCGATACTGTTTATTATTTGGAGACCGACCGTGATGGTCATTTTATGTACACGTTTGTTACTCTAGGAGTCTATAGAGTGGCATTCAGGCAATGCATGCGACCAGTTATCGTCATTGATGACACTCATTTGAAGGGAAAGACTAAGGGTA
Organism: Perilla frutescens; assembly: GCA_026008535.1. Lineage (NCBI taxonomy): Eukaryota > Viridiplantae > Streptophyta > Magnoliopsida > Lamiales > Lamiaceae > Perilla > Perilla frutescens. The sequence goes on along the minus strand of BRKX01000002.1, from coordinate 36,968,061 downwards.
TTCCTTTCGTTGCTGTGATGAAAGACGGTAATGAGCAGTGTTTTCCTCTGGCAATAGGTGTGGGTCCTATTGAGAATGATGCGGCCTGGACATGGTTCTTGGAGAGGTTTAAGAGGGCTTTTGGAGACCGTGATGATTTGGTCATAGTTTCAGACCAACATGTAAGCATCAAGAATGTTATTCAGGTGTTGTATCCTACTGCCGTACATGGACTGTGCTATTACCACATTGCGAAGAATCTAGCTCGAGCAGGTCTTCATGTGATCTCTATGTTTCAAAGTGCTGTATTCGCTTACAAACAAGAAAAGTTTTTAAAATATTTATCGATGATCTCCTCAGCTCGAGCAGACATTTACAACACATTGCTGAGTATAGGGGTACATCGTTGGGCTCGGTCACAATGCCCTGCACGTCGTTACAGCTTCATGACATCAAATGCAGCTGAATGTTTCAATGCTCGATTGTTGTGGGCTAGAAGATTGCCCATATGTTCGATGATTGAGGTTGTGAGAGATGTGATAGAGAAGTGGTTTGATGAGAGACGTGCGAAGATAGTGATGAGAGATCACATACTCACAGAAGAGAGTTACAAGAAGCTTTACAAGCAAGTGGAGATGGGTATGGTGTATGATGTTCGAGGCAATAATGCACATTTGTTCAAAGTGCGGAAGAATGAGAGAAGCTTCCTCGTTGACCTTCAAATGAAGACATGTGAATGTGGTGAATTCCAGCTTGATCAAATCCCTTGTTCTCATGCAGCTGCTGCTATACGGTACCGTAATTCAATAATTAGCATTATTTTGATCGTTATGTATTTTTGATTAACACACTATATCTATTGTAACAAGAGTGCTGTGCATGACATATATGATTATGTGGATATGAATTACAAGCAAGTGACACTTTGCCTTGCATATCATGAACGTGTATGTTCAGTGCCGCATCAAGAGGAATGGATGGCCTCGTCTTCATTCAAAGTTTGCCCTCCTAAATCAGTTCCTCAAGCAGGTCGTCCTAAGAAAGGAAGACATCGTTCAACTATTGAAGGATCAAGTACGAGACCTAGAAGACAACAAGTATCTCTAGGTGTGGAGGCACTGGCCATAATAAGAAGAAGTGCATAGCCCCACGACAGATTGAGGATGAAGAAAGGGTTGTACTTGGAGAAGGGCAACGCCGACCTAAGAGATGTAGTATTTGTCGAGATCCAAGTCATAGCAAGGGCAAGTGTCCGAATAGAGTTCAACCTCAAATTTGATCGTGTTATGATTGAACGAGTTAATATGACTACTCATGTAGTAAAGACTGATGTTGAGATATGAACTGGTTAATATGACTATTTATGTAGAGACTGATGTTGTGAGATGATTGATATTGATATATGATTGCTACAGGGTTAATTCCAAATTAAAATATAATTTTGCATTTTGCCTGGAGGTTCTCGTGACAATAATTGTCATGAGATCCTCCACTCGTGAGAATTATTGTCATGAGAACCTCCTCTTGCAGACAATGATTCTCACGAAATCTTCTACTTGTGACAATAATTCTCACGAGAGCTTCTAAATCAACAATAACATTAATTAAGTCCAAGTACTGAATCAACATCAACATTAAATCAAGTCCAAGTATTAAACCAACATTAAATCAAGTCGAAGTACTAAAACACCACATAAGTCAATGTCCTACTCATACTATCCTCTTACAATTACCGAATATTCTAACAGCTAAGAGCTTCCTATACTTGTCCAAGTCTGCCGGAGTAGGATCCATCCTGAATGTCTTCGACGAAATCAATCGATCGGCTTGCATGGCAGTAAAAATCCCACAACTCACACCATCTATCTACCTGAACTGATACATGAGTGGCATTCTGTAGTACTCCATCGGTCTGCAGATCTCAGTACGTCTGGCTCTCTCCCTATATCTGCAATGCCGCAGCAGTCCTGGAATCAAGTGCATCAATGGCCAGAGCTGGTGCTCACGCATCGAATACGTGGGCTCATCCGTCGGATCCATCATGTTGTGCAACAATGAATCGTACAACTCAACTCGCTAGCAGTCTAGACGAATCCGAACGGTCACGAAATGTCCATCAACATGGCAAATGGTGATGATCTACAAACACAAAAATATACAAAACAATCATAAAAGAAACATGTATCATAATTGGAATTTAACGATGTTCACTTACATTCTTCGCCTGCCACCAAGGACCTGTCAATAACTGCTCCCCTCTGACGATCTGGACCAGCTCATCATCCCAACCCCACCATGCGTATTCATAATTGGGGAATGTCTGCGTGAATTCTGTATCTTCTGGATGAATGAGGGTATACTTATGCACCAACTTATACTGTAACAAACAAATATTAACGTAATTATAAAATCAATTGACTTGTTAGATCAAAATAACCATTGATGATGTAACCCGGACAATTTGTACAGGATACGAGAACGCGCGGAAGACTTCTAGAATCGAACACGCCAACTAAGGAAGGATTCAACCCTACTCTAAGACTCAACTAAACGACAATAAACTGAAATTAAACCAATAGGAACTCAAACTCAAAGAACAAACGAATCTAGGCCTAATTACGATATCTAAACTACGACACAAAAACGAAACACAAATCCAACAAGAAAGGGCTGTTTTGGGGTGAGAATTATGGCTGGAAATTGATGGTATTTAGGACGTGAATTATGGGTTAAGAATGGCTAGGGAAGATAGGATATGTTAAGGATAAAAAGGACTTACGGTTTAAGGTGCAGAATACGACGAACGGTTCTGGAATTGGACTTGAACGAATTTGAACCCAAGCACGAATGAATTCGAATGCTTGAAGGTGATATGGGCGACTTGAGGATGATGGAGGACATCGGAGATGGTGGCGTGGATGATAGTGATGTTGAATTACAGCCCGATTAATCCCCGACGTATCTTGTACGACGAAAACGAATCTCCAAGTTGTTCTTCGTAGCGAGTTCACCCTAATTCTTCGTATGAATTAGAACGTTCCCTTGGAATTAAGACTCAAAGTTTGCTAGGCTTCAAGAATGATAATTTTCGAGAAAAACAATCAAAAGCTTTAAACGGTTGAGACACAAATTGAATGCAAAAGCAATTTTAATCAATAATGTCTAAAATATCAAAGTAACATGGTTCCCCTATTTATAGGGTTCATAATGCACGAAAATAATGAATAAAAAGCCCTAAAAATCTGATCCAAAAAGGATCTCTAACTATACTATAAAAATGCCTAAACTAGAATTCGATTCAAGGTTGGAAATTGCCTTAAACACAATTCTAGTCAAACCTATACTAAAGGGAACGGAAATTACACTTAAAAATTAATTAAAAACTGATCTAAACTATAATCTAAAGTAATTAAATAAATACTATAGTCTAGATAAAAATCAACCCTTTAATTAAATTAAATCAAGGGCGAAAACAGCTCCAGCACACGTGCACTTCTTCTTGCTCTCTTCTTCAACTCTTCAAGTTATATTCTCCATGGTATGATCTTGATCTTCATTAGTTAATAAATTAACTAAAGTATGGCTGCACTTTGCATCTTCTAATTCCTCAAACTTCTTGCGAATCAACACTTGGAAATAACCTTGTAATTTCTTCGCTCGAAGTCGCGTCATTGGACCTTTGAATTGCAGCTCGGGTTCAAGGCCTTCAATGCCTTGTATGGCTTCATCAATTGAACACTTATGAAGAATGATGTCTGCAAGATGGCTGTGCTCTGTGAATTCACCCCTGACTTCAATCCACGACCCTCGGCCAGCCTGATTTGAAGGCAATACAAGATCATATCCATAAATAGTGTGGACATATCTCTGTTGTTGTCGAGCAATTCATCGAAGAAGGCTTGATTCAGATCCAGCTCGACCAAATTCACTCTAAGGCGCGCGTCTAGCCCACAGCATCGAAAATCAACAAATTCCTTCATCGAGCTCGACACACCAACTGAGCTCGGCCTAGCCGAGCTACGCCTAGCCGAGCTAGGCCTAACTGGACTGGAATGTGATCTAACATCCCAATCATCACCTGTAGGCCCTGCAACCTCAACACGTACATCCTCAAGATGTGGGCCCTCAACCTGTACTGAAATTAGTTAGTATATTTGAAAATATATATCAGACAAAATCATACAAAACACTACTTACATCGTAATCATGTACCATACGAGGTGTCAATCGCTGAGGACTCTCTTCCCGTGCATGTTCTTGATATCTACCCTAAGAGCGACTCCTACTACGGGACCGGGACCGGGATCGGGATCTGGAGACAAACTTCTTGAACATGTCCTTAACGAAATCCCTTAGTCTATGAAACATGTCATCGTACTCCTGCCTGTGTGCCCTCTCACGCTCCGCCTTGTACTCTCTGCGTGCCCTCTCACGCTCCTGCATAATACGGAGCATCTCCTCGCCTGTTTGACGCGCCACTTCTCGCATCCGTCCAGCATGCTTGCAACACTGGTGATCCTCACTAGTGCTAGACGTGGAAGTGACCAGTCTAGGAAGCTTCTCTGTAGGACAAATCCGTCGTCTCCTGGATGACTCAACTGCACCCGAATCTGCACACGTCCTAGGAATGCAACTCCCAGATCGCCTGGAGTGAGAGGAAGCTCTGGGAGGAGAGGGTGCTCTGGGAGGAGAAGGAGCTCTGGGGGGAGAGGGAGCTCTATGCTGATGCGCTCTAGCCAGCTCTCGGTAAGTGGGATTTATCCTCTTATTGTGTTGCGCCTCATACGTCACGCCCATACAATCACCGTTCAAGACACTTCTGTAATATGAAGTGGCCATCTCATGCTCACTCGGCTGTAGATATATGAAGCATAATTGCTGCAAATGGTAAAGAATTGATTAGAAACACTTCAAATAATCAAGAAAACACACATTGTTTAAAATAAATGCTCACCTCATCAGAAAACAATGTGCCCAGATGTGCAGTCTTCGTCTTAAAGGCCCACTTCAAACACCTGGGCAATGCGTCTAGTGCTGGAACCTGTGCACAATGTGCACCGAGTCTCGGTAAGGCCTCATATGCCCACACCTGTCGAATAAGACATTGATCAAATTATATTAAATAAAATAAGATTACAGTCATAATCGTGACAAAATTAAGATTCATACCAGTAGAGCCCACACCGGTCTATAGAAATGATAAGACAATCTGGCCTTTTCCTCCGTCTTCTTGAATTTTCTCCTCAGTTCCACCTTAGTAGATGGTACCAAACTCATATAATACATCAAGAGACTGAATGCATAAGCTCCCCATGGAAATGAGTTCCATCGATCCCGATCCTCGGCTAAGACCCATACCTGGTCATCTATCATGTGTGTCTGATCATATCCAAAGATCATGGTGTGCAGAAACAGGACATTGGCGACCATGACGTAATCCATGAGGTCATCTCCTAGTGAATAGGTCCTAAACCTCTCAAGTAGGTCCTTCACTCTCAGAGGTGTCTTGTTCAACTCAAGGGAATAAAAAGATCTCCTATAAATCTGATGTGATGCATACGGATCAAAATCGGATCCTCCGAACTGCAGTCCAGTCACTAGAGCAAACTCATTAGGAGAAAATCTAATATTGGTTTCTCCAACCCGAAACCAAATATCGTGCTCATCTGCCCCGTCAATAATCACCTCCCTACTCAACAATGCGTGTAAAGCATTGTTACAACTGTTTTCCCCCACGAAATCTATCAGATGCCCGAAACACGACTCTCTCCTAAACTGCTCGAATAGTTCGGGCCCATAACTAATAACGTGTAATACTTCCCTAATTACACTCATATTGTCCTTCCAGTATAAATTGATCCCGCATGTAATGTTCTGTAAGGCCTCTCTTCTCCACACCCAATCACGCTATTTTTCAAATAATATACAAAAAATTATCAATAAAACACAAATATAATTAAATTAAAACTAATCAATCATGCTTAAGATATGAACATGCTGAAAATTCCTCAAAGATTAATTATAACATACAGAACTGAAAGCATAACAAAATAAAAAAAAAATCATGAGCATAATTTTCGTGTGTAAATATACTCACGAAAATTTCTTCTCGTGACAATATTTGGTCTCGAGATTGATTTCGAGAGTATATATACTCACGAAATCACTTTTCGTGACAATAACTATTTCATTTTTGGGAAAGGTTTCGTGACAATATTTTGTCACGAGATTAGTTCTCGGGAGAATATTTTGTTACGAGAACACTTTTCGTGACTAAATATTGTCACGAAATCACTTGTCGTGACAAAAAATCTCACGAGATCCCTGCTTCGTCATCAATTTCCAGAATTCACATATCAACAAAATATGATTCAAAATCCAAATTCTACCCATTTCATTCAAACATATTCACACAGATCAACATAACGTCCCACAGATTTAAATTCACAACAAATTGACAGAAATTCGACATGAAATCGGCGCCTAACTCATGAAATCGTTCGATTTTAGAAGTCTAACCTGTTGAAATTCGATAGCCCAAGCCTCCAAATTCTCCATTGCTCGAGTTCTGTCGAGTTCTGTAACGGGTGGTCGTTCATGGATCGGCGAATGTCACAGCTGTGACTATATTCTCACAATTTGAATGTTTTCGTGTGTATAGTTCCCAATGTCACAGTCCTGACAATATTCTCACAATTGGAATTTTTTCTCACAGTTTTGGACGGTTTCGTGTGTATTTTTGGGAAACAGATTTTTCGTGAGTTTGTTTTGTCCGTTAGGTTAGAATTCGTGTGATTCAAATCCAATATTCCAATCTTAAAACTTAGTCAAATGGAATATTTTGACTGGGCCCACCTTTTAATAAGGGCATTTAAAACAATGAAGAAAAGTTTGAATAAAAAAGAATGCATTATGGATGTGGACTAAAAAAAAAGTTATTTCAACTTTGAATAGTTTACCCCATTTACACAAAGTTTATTATCACATATTTTCTCAGCAAAAATTTATTAGTGGCTGCCCAGATTAACTGTTTGGTTAGCGCCGCCGCCGATATATATGAATCAACTGTTGAGTGGCGATAAAATATTGGTTATAGAATAAAGGGGGATGGATATATATATATATATGTGTGTGTGTGTGTGTGTGTGTGTGTGTCCTTAGAGATTAAGTGATGCATTGCATGGGATTTGTAGGATGGAATTTTGGGAGAGTATTTGCTAAATTCATTTTCTGTTTTTTTTTTTTTGTTGAAGTAGGTCAAGTCTTGTGAGGGTGCATAAATCCATGCCCCTTCCACGACTATGGTATTATTGGTCATGCACTTAACTAGTTTCTTTTTTTTTTTTTGCTTTATATTTAAATATGTTGTTATTTATACATACACATGTGATTGAAGTTTCTATAACTCATAGACTATATTAAAATATTTTAGATTCATACTCTCTGTCTGAACACTAGCAAATAACGTGATGAAATTCTCTATTCTAACCTTGTATTATTTTAGTGTTTCATCTCTTATTCTAACCTTTTATTATTTTAGTAAAAATATTGTAATGCGTTTGAAACAACTCTAACCATCAAGATAACTAAACTCTCTATACTTTATAATATTATCAAGATTTTCAAAATTTTCTTTTAAAGTAACATCATGTAGTATATTTAATTTACTAGAAGAAGGAAAAAAATCCAAAGTTCTTTTTATATGAAGTGAATTGATCAAATCTTTTTTTTTAGTAATTCAATTACATGATCTACTATCTAGATGAAATAATTGATTTTGAAAGAGTATGAATTCAATTAGAGAGTTAAAGAAAGCATACTCTTAATTTCAATTGAAAGTCTAAAAAAAGGCATACTCTTAATTAATACCTTAAAAATCTAAAATAATGTAGAATTTTTCAATTAATGGGCTACAACTATTTTAATTTTTATGAACGTAAAATGTTAAACTTAATTGAACTAATATATATATATTTTTTAAAGTGGTGTGTTAAAGTTTTAAAATTATACTAGACTTAGTATACACATAAATTTTTTTATTGAAAATCAAAATTAAATTAATAATACTATATAAATTTTGGTCGGGAGGCCCTATGCGGCACCTTGAGCACGACGTCAGAGCCCCCCCTGCTACATTCACATACTTCATAAATATAATATTATCGTTTTTGTGATTAACAAATTGATGTCATAATATAATTAAATATAATGAAGTTCACTCGGTCACTCCACATAAATAATGACAAACATTGAATTGTCGGAATCTTGAATCTTGTAAGATTTTATCAAAATCTGCACATACATTGTCAAAACAACAAATACATGAAGCAAAGGAGAAATACACACATTACAGAACAGCGGAAAAAAAACAAGTTAAGACAACGATTGTTTTACCCTCCAAACTTCATTCAGATAACTACATCGAAATATGATTTTGAACCCAATAAACAAAACAATCTAGGAATCCACAAGGAAAGAAACAAAAAACAAATAAAATAAAAAATCCTAGTTTCTAACCTTCCTTCACAGATTTAGTACTTCTGGATTTCTTCAACTCCCATGGAGGCAGACAACCTTTGTAGTGTGAGTGTAGGCACAACGAAGATATCGATACTTCTTTCTCCTTCTGGTGCATAGAAATTGAAGAGAAGCAGCTCAAAGAGCTCCTCAGACTCTTCTTCTCACTCTCTGAATCGTGATAGCTTGCATCATGATGCACAGTGCTTGTTTTTAGAGCCTCCGGGAGTATGCAGTTGCAGTATGAGCCTGTAAGGACGAAGAAATAAAAAATGCTCTAAGAAGGAAGTTCCAATAGACCAGCATGAAGTTTTATCATGGTTATCAAATCTAAGACCAACATTTACACACATTTCTTCATATAAAACACTCATGGGCTTCTCCAAGATCGTCTACTCTTTTATATTACCAGAAAACAGAGAAATTGCTAATTATGATGCATCAAAACAAGATGGAAATATATTGAGGGGTAAGATATACGTAAGAGAGTAAGAGACCTATCCTTGCCAGCCGGTTCACCCATTTTGGTATCCGGTTACCAGTCAGCCTGTAGCATATATCCTCACAGAAATGGTTGCAGTTTTTTACAACCAAGTGATATGTATCACCACAGTAATTAGCGGCTTGGTGCTCCATGAAATCTCTAACTTGATGAGGGTTCAGATGTGTCGTACCAATTAAAATTGACTTGCGAAACCTAAATCCAGGGCATATCCGGGGTTCAACTTCAAATACGCCACTAGTAGGAAAGTCGTGAGCTCCGAAAGCATATTCAATGTCATACACTGCATAATTAAATTTCTAGGCATTCAGTGAATGAATGTTGAAATATTAAATCAAGCATAACAAAGACAAATATCTAATAAGTAGAACTTTGAGCCTTTCTGAATAAAATCCTGCATTACATCAATTTTAACAACCATTGTACCAATTATAATTTATAAGTATATAACTGTATTGGTGCTTGCATATATTGACGAACCCCAAGAAAAGATAATGAAGTTGGTATCTGCTACAAGCCTACAAATATGCCTAGTCTTTTTGCAAGTAAATATATGCTTGTGAAACAAGCTGCAACTTCTCTTTGCATTTCGTTTTGTCTCGGTTGATGGAATGAACATTTGTAAATTTCAAATTATTAAATCACAATCCATTCCTAGGAATGTTCAATATACTCGTGCAACACCAGTGTGCTCCAACAAATATAAGTAATGTGGCACATCAAACTCATCAGATTTTCAATACAAAATGGCCACAGCTCTAGTATCCACAAAGCAGCGAGATCTCAAGAGAAGATTCATAACTAAAGAAATGTAGAAAACCACAATTAAGCAAGCAGACATCACAAAGTTGAGACTTTGTCTACCTTCCACCCCAGAGTGAAAGACGCCAACTCCAGCCCAGTAGACGTAGCCATTGATGGGAGTTAAGTCATATACATTTAGATAAACAGGGGTTTTTCCAGGGCTATAGGTAGCTGACTTAAATTTAGGAAACACACAGAACCTTGTGGCTGATTCGCCTTGCGTCTGAAGAGGCACAATTGATCTCCAACTATCTTTGAATTTTGATTTCATGTTCAAGGGTGAAACTAGGAATGATTCAATACCCAGTTTCAACCTGCAACATTATTTAAGATGTCAATAACTCTGCATGAGAATTGTTTATGGAAATAAAAAATTCTGAGCATCCATGCTTTATAGGAAAAGATCCTCAGTAATTAAAAGAGCATGCATTAATTACCTTTTACTGATTTCTGTTATACTTGCCCTTAAACATACATTTATTAGTTAATTATTTTCAAAGCCACTGCCAGCAGAACCCAGGTAGTAGATAATAGCCATAACAAATTAAACACATTCAAGGTACACCAAAGAAGCTATTTTAACTACTGATAATACCTCTTAAAAAGAAGTCAACTTGGCTGTCATGATATTTTTACTTCAAATCAAGGTAGGACATGATATCCTGTTTAGTTATGTACTGTAGTTTAAATGCCTTTCACACATGTCAGCATAACAGGACTTCAAAGTGTCGGGAATATAGAGGACCTTGTCAAACCCAGATCCAGCAACCAAGTTGTTCAAAAGAAGCAATGAATGACATTACTTTTTGCATAAAAGAAAGCCTACTCTAAAAGGAACTAATTTTGATGTTTGCCTATGATTTTTTATGCCATGTGAATGAAATCAAGTTTGTGGTTCAATAGTTAATTCAAAAGACGAAGCTTCGACTAAAACACTCAGATGTATCATTACCCCAAAGTGCGGTATAGATCTCAGCTAACAGGGCCTTTATTACATAAAGTGTCATTAACCATTACCAGGTGCTGCTTTTTGTATCTTAGAAGTTCTCAAGAATTGGCATTTACTACTGCATAATAGAAAGTCTTATCCTACAAGATTTAAGCTTTTTTTCTTTGACAATAAAAAACAGTAAAACTAATAATTGAGTGCCATAATTTTTTGTTCCATTTTCTTCATATGTCGAAGGTGACCAATAGCATATGTTCCTGATAGAGTAGGTGTAAAGGGTAGTAAATGAATAACTTGACTTTAGATGCATGGATATAGGTAAAGTTTTTTAGAGCTATAGATATCTTGCTTGTATAAAATAGAGTTCCTATTAAGCATATAAAAAAAAATAGAGAAATGTGCAAGAAAAGGACTTGGCAAATGAAATAGACCATCAAGATGAAGATGCTGAATTTGGGAGGCAACATTTCTTTGGCAGACATGGATCAAACGAGTAAACATAAACCTTATATACACTTAGTGAATCCTATTTAGCCCAAAAAATATGATTTGATGATTTCCCAAATTGAATATTTTTTATTAAGGTGCTTTGCATTCGCTTCAGGATATGCCAAGCTACACTAACGCATTTCTAAAAAAAGTATGAAGAAGTGAGGATAACTCTCATCTTTTTCGCATTAAGATGTGACATTTAAACTAACAGGATATAGAATTATATTCCAAATGTGGAATTTTGGAAAGTTCAAATCCAAAGATATATATGGTAACCTATCTACATATTTCCAGACTAAGGCAGATGAAATGTTAAAAAAAAAAACTACAGAACGAAAATGAAGGAGGTAATTTAAGGCAGAATGGCAACTTCTTTAGGTGCATTGCCATTTTCTCTCTTGGTAGTGAGCTAAATGATCATAACTGTAGACCAAGACACCAATAAAAGCTACCTTTCTAATCAGACAATTAAGAGTAGCATCATTTTCGCTAAGATCTCTGAAAATACAGAACATTCTCATACATCTATGAAGACAAACAAATCCAGGAATAAACTAATTTGTTATTTAATTAAATAAATGATGATTTAACTGATACAGAAAACACAAGAATCCCACCTCTCACAGACTCAAAATCGATTAAACAATGAGGGGAAAAAATTGGATCTAACATCCAAAACCCAGATGAAAAATCGCATCTTTCACAGGTTCAGCCATAGATTCTAGAAAATTAAGAAATAAATAAGAAAAGAGAAAAAGGCGGTTCAGAGCAAACCTTCCGATACAAGAAAATCACATTCAGAAAAACACGACAGAGAAAAATACCAAAGAAAGGAACCAAAGCAATGCAGCCAATGCAAGAAAAGGGAAATTCTTGGGCACCAAAGACATTAAAAACTAACGAGAGAGAGAGAGATAAAATCTCACAGTTACAGCTCAAGAAACAGAGAAAAGGCTTAAAAGTAAACCCAATTCAATTGGTACCTTAATAAAGAATTGCACTCATTATCAAGAACTGTTTCCTCCTGAGCTGCAGAAAAGTCACCACCACTTTCACAGCAGAAAACTCACCTGAAAGTGCAGTATATGTGACTGAACCATGCGCATTATGTTCCCTTTGGCTGCAGAGTCTGATTCAGAGAGAGAGAGAGAGAGTACAAAATCAGAGTCCACAGCTGTCTCTTTTGTTCATTCAAAGCCTACTTGAAATGACAGAAAACAACAAAAATTTAAAAGGGAGTTAAAAAGTTGACCTGTAATGCCAACTTGACTGCTGACAACATTCCTATATTCAAAATTTTCAGGTTGTGACAAATACGAGTATTTGTAATTTTGTACACCCCCAAAATTGAAGACTGACGGATGGGATTCAAGAAATTATAGAAATGGGAAAATGGGTTATTCAATAATCAATTCGAAGTTTATTCTAGAAAATATTATGGGAGTTTGCTAAATGCAACATCATTCTACTCTTTGCACCATAATTTATTTTTTATTTTTATTAGTTATAAATTTATTACTAATAAAAAAAAATCATGTTTCGTCCAAACTTATGTGTTCGAACAAACATGGTATGTTCGAAATTCTATATTGAATGGTACTTAAACTAAAATTCATGAAGTCCATTTGAAAATAGATTTTCGAACACACCATGTTTGTTCGAAAAGACTATATTTTAAAAATCTTGTCAGTTTGAAATTTGAATTTCGAACAAACATGGTAAGTTCGAAATTTCATTTTCGAACCACTCCTGACTTTTTCTTTTTAAGTAAAAGGCATTTAAGTAACTTCAAAATTATTTTATTTTTTCTTTTTTTCTTTTTTTCTTTTATAGTGCAAAGAATAAAATTAGTCATGCAAATAGTTGCTCCAAAATATTATTTGAATCTGATTAAATTAGTACATCGTACATACTTGGAACTTATTTTCTATATTTAATGAGATGTAAAGCCCAACTCAAATTTGAATATATTAAGGAAAGTGCAAAAAAGAACAAATAGTTGGAGATCGACTTATATTATGCTCAATTAAAAATATATTTGATTGGTAAGTTAGTTTTTTTTTTTTTTACATTTTAATAAAAGTTCAAATAAATATGAAAATGCACTCCATTAATTCGCCAGCAGTAATTTAATTTTGATTTTGACAACGAGAAATAAAGAAAGGGTCAAAATCGACTGTTTAATTAATTGAGGTTAAAGTGTAGAATATTAAGTTGGTAAATGGAATAAAAATGAAAGAATCCTATGCATGGATTCATTCCATTATTTGTAATCAGTATGACGTATTACTCTGCCGTCTACGCGTTGCCAACTATTGTGCAAACTGCAAATTTAGAATATTTAAGTAGTATTATTTTTTGTTTTTTGTTTTTAAATTAGTGGTACTATTATTTTGCATACCTATACTGTATTATGATTTAAAACTTCTCAAACAAACATAATTTGAATTGGATGTTCCATAAGTGTTTTTAACAACCTTAGCTTTTCAAAGGGCTTTTGCGTCCATTTTTTCGAACATGCATACCTATTACACCAGATCCGCGAAGAATAATTAGAATATACAATTTGGAAAAATTAAATAATTTGGATTTCCTTTTCGTAATATGCTCTCTCTCTCTCAATTATTTATTTTTGAATTGGAGAGGGAGAAGGAGAATCAAACATTGATCAGTCATCTATACAAGAGTGAGCCATTAAATCGAGCTACAAGGTTTAATTGGGGGCATTCCTGCTCTAGAAATAAAAAGTAAGGTGTATTAACTTCAAAACTGTTCACATCATCACATGCATATGTTTGTTCTCCCCCCGATCTTTTTTTTTTCAGAAACTAAAAGCACCGACAGTTTAGTTAGTTGCTTTTTTGAATTAAACAATAATATTATTGTTGTTGCAGATATAATAGCATAATTAGAAGCAGTACATTGAAAAAAAAAAATACTCTTGTGTATTGATGGAAATTACTGAATTCCTTCAGAAGCCAATGGAGATGAGGTGATATGCGAAAAGCGTTTCAGTTCTACAAGCGTTATCACGAAATTTAATTTGACGTTCCCGCCATGCAACTAATTTCTTGAAAACGTGAGGCAATTATTTTCTCTTTCCCTGACAATCTACCACTAAAACCAGTCAAAACATAATCATATTCAAAATCTAATCACGTTTTGATTTCACAAACCATGAAGAAGTGAAGAAGTTCATATCAATCAACACCAGGTTCATGAAGCAGAAAGTTAAGAATATAGGCAGGATAACGACTGAACACATTAACGTTCTTTACTGCTAGGCTGCTGAAATTCAAACCAGAAAATGGATGAGAAAGTAAAACACAAGCCATTTTTTACTCGGGAAAAAATCATGATTCATTGAAAGCCATTTTCTACTGGTGTAATCATATCTATATCTGATTAGGAGTCACATGATTATGCATTATGAGCTAAAGAAGATTTGTGAACCACGTGTAATGCAAATTCTTGAAGCTAAGAATCCAGATAACAATCCTCAAACAGGCCCAGAAAAGGAGCAAGTCAAAATAGAGTTTCCTTAGTGAAACTGATGCACAAGTCACTGGGATGGTTCTTATTTTAAAACGAACCGAACCAAAAGACATCTCATGGTAGTTTGTTGTCTGTATAGTGAAGTGATGATATCACATGCCAGTAAAAAAAGTTGTAAACTTAAGACCTATTGTATATCCACCTGGAGTAGAGAGACTTCGTTTTGGTGAAGGATGATTGAACGCAGCTTCTGTGATATAGAACCAAGTCATGGAATCACTTCAACTCTGAACTGTTCTTCAGAAACAAAACTCTTCAAGCTAGTCATCAATCAGTTCTAAGCGAACAAGAATGCTAAGTAACATGCAATCTGCAGAATGACATCAAAAAATTCTCAGCTCAATCTACAAGATCCAATTTTTCTGAAGAAGCTACAAAATCCTCAAATATGTAGTGTTCATATGTACAAAGATTGCAATAGGAGTGAAATAGGAAGTTTCCTTACCAAGATGAACCATCAGGGAAGGGTTCCAAAGCATTTTGCTTCCCATTCACATAGTAATCCACAACTGCTTTCATTCGCCAGAGCTTATCAGGGTGATAATTTACATGGATTATGACTGGCTTAAGCTTGCGGAGTTGTGGGTTTTTCCTAACGGTTTTAAAGAGAACTTTACTATTCATGAACATGTAATAATCCATAGTTCTTCTGGATGCATGAAGCCCCTCATAACCAGGATGTGATGGGTAGAAAAGCTCTTCATTAAAAACTGCTTGGTCCCAAGCATTCTCTCGAGCCAGCCGACCAGCCACACGATCTAAGAGCTCAATAGAGGGGATTGTAGGTCTTATGTAAAAGAAGCCAGAGTTGTAAACCCATATCCTCATTGTATGAGCATACCTAGCCCAACCCATTTCAGGTTCATCAAAAACATCATTGTATCCATAAGCTGTCATATTATTGTGGCCGTCAGTCATGGACTCCACATCTGAATCCCTGTACAGATATTCAAATGGATTTTGCAAGTAGACTATGTCAACATCTGAGAGTAAAACACTATATCCCATCTGCATGAACTCCCTCAAGATCCGAAATTTCAATCCTGAGACAGCATGATTTCCTCCAGTTCTTGCAATAGATTCAAAGTTCTTATCTTCCTTTATTTCCTCTACGTCTTTTTTATATACTGGAACATCATTTGATTGGCAGAAACTGTAAATTTCCTCATCCAGTGCAAAGACTAAGTAATTAGATATACCAACTCTTTTGATATTTGTGAACCACACCTCCAACATGTCCTTAACATTTGAATTGGCAAGTGTAACAATGAGTTCACGATTCACAGCAACCTCCTCCAGTATCTTGCCCAATTTTGGGTTGACAGATTCATCAGGTACAACTGTAGGGTTGGTTCGCAATCCCTTAACAGTGCCAAAAGGCCCAGCCTTTTGCTGTTCGCCTAACACCATCACCTGTTTCTGAGCACTATCCTTCCCTTGCTCAGCAAGCCGAAGCTTCTCAGTCAACTCCCTAATTTTCCTTTTCAACTCTGCATTTTTCTCTGAAGCAGCAATAAATTTTGATTTTAACAAGTTGACGCGTTCTGATGACTCACATGAAGAGGTAATAACCTGGGAGGAAGATCATCCATAGGTTAAAAATTAAGTAGAGGATGTTCGAGGAAATGGTTTTTGCTCAAGGTATCTGGTAACATTGATAACCCGAAATACTGATGACGAATATCAAAAGGATACATTGATAACTTCCCTCCCATAACATGTTACTCAAATAGACGAACAGTTTGTGATGCTTGTGGATTATCATCCCCAAAGCCTCAATTCTATGATTCACAAAACACCTTTGCAGCCAGTTGGAACAAAAGGCCTTGATCAAAAAAACAAAAGCACTCTACAGCTTAACCAAAACTCCAAGAGATCAGCATGCACTTAATTTAATATAAATCACTTTTATGGTCTTTTTTTCATGCTTTGTGGTTGGCCAAAACTAACAGCCTATTCCTAAATAGGACAACGGAAGCTCACAAGAAAGCAAATGTTCTTGTTTTCTTGAAAAAAGAGATATGATGTATATTTCGTATAGTCTGATCATATCATCAAATTACTAGAAAAAAATTATACTTCTATCTACCAAATGGCATCAAATAACACTTCAAAAACTGAAACACCGAGCAGCAATGGAAGCTTATATTCCTAGTTTTCTACAATTGACAAGTTCAATATTCAGTCAGCCCATGCAGCAGTAACGGAAACAACACTTCACAATAAATCATTCATCACACCACAAAAAAGGGCAATAAAAATATGAGCATCAAGGCCATGTTAAACTTCATTTACATCTCTCCACGATGCAGAAAATCCGATTCGAAATCAAACACGCAATTCCTAGTCAACGCTTGGTAAAAACTAAAATCTAAAATCAACATTCAAACACGAGTATGAACAAATGAAGAGCAAAATAGTACCTCCGAATTGACGTCGGCGACCTGGCGGCGACTGAGTGAAGATGAGACAATTATTCCGTCAGGATAGAAGAAGGCGAAGACGCATCCGAGTAATACTCCGACGAAGATCGCGGCGGCGATTTTCGATTTGAGCGATTGGCCGCCGTCCTTCTTCATAAGCGCAGTCTCTCTGCGACCACCAATCATCATTTCTCAAGGCAGATTTGCAATAAGCAATTGTTATAGCATTATTAATTACAAATACAACTATAATTAGCAGTTGATAATTTCAACTAAATAATAGTCTGCATTATTTCGTTACAGTAACTCAAACAAGTAGACTTTCAGCAGGGGCCACCGTTGAAAACTCGAACGTGATTTTTTCTTTCGTTCATTTTCATTTTCCTTTTTTTATAATGTGACTCATGTCAAACCGTCTATGGGATCTCGATTCATCACATGAATTTTATAAAAAATTGTATAAGATCGTTTATGGGTCAAATAAGATTCAAATTCGTCCAAAAAAATCCATTCAAACCTGTAAAAACAGACGCGTGGGCTCCACACATGTATCACTAGATATGAAGTAAAATGTCACTATCTATGAAATAAAATATCACTAATTATATGTCGAAATATCACTTAATATAAATCGAAATATCATCAACTATGAAGTATTTTCACATGCTAAGAAGAAAATAAATGAATTATTTTCTGCATAAATCACGATGTGGGGTTTTAATTTAGTTGATTTATTTATCTTCTTTGTTTTGTGATATGTTTGTCGATTCTCCAGACACCACGTTATACATGAAGTAAAGTATCACTAATTATGTATCGAAGTATCACTTAATATGCATTGAAGTATCATCAACTATGAAGCGTTTTCAAATGTTAAGAAAAAAAATGAATTATTTTCTACATAAATCATAATAATGTGAACTTTTAATTTAGTTGATTCATTTATCTTTTTTTTTGTGTTTCTATTTGCACAATCAAATTTACTCTTTGCACCACAAAAGAAATAAATAAAAAATAAAATAATTATGAAGTTACTTAAATGCCTTTTACTTAAAAAAAAAAAAAAAGAAGTCTAAGAGTGGTTCGAACATGAAATTTCGAACTCACCATGTTTGTTCGAAATTTAATTTTCGAACAAGTAGGATTTTTAAAATAGTGTGTGTTCGAACTCCTATGTTCGAATACACATGGTTTGTTCGAACTCCTATGTTCGAACAAACATGTTGTGTTCGGAAATTTATTTTTGAACGGATTCCATAAATTTTTGCTTAAATACTGTTCGAAGATAGGAGTTCAACACACCATGTTTATTCGAACACAGTAGTTCGAACACACAATTTTTGTTAGAGCACATAAGTTCGAATGGAATGCGAATTCTTTAAGTAAATCAAATACATTTAGATCGAAGGGCATTACAGTAAATTTGCGTGGTGCATTGAGTAGGTGTAGTGCAAAGAGTAAATTTAATTGTGCAAATAGAAACTCTCTTTTTTATTAATATGTTTATTGATGTTCCAGACAATAAGTACCACCATGTATGAAGTAAAGTATCACCAGAAATGAAGCGAAATATCGTTACCTATGAAGCATCTGACAGCTCCTATTTTCTTTTCATTTTTTCCTTTTTTTCAATTTTTTTAAAACCTTCATTTTATATCAAGCCTAGTTCATGAGCCCACGCGTTAGCGTCGGACAAAAGCATTGAGTGAGACGCCAAATACAAAAATTAATTCAATTCAATTTTAAGAT
Organism: Perilla frutescens; assembly: GCA_026008535.1. NCBI lineage: Eukaryota > Viridiplantae > Streptophyta > Magnoliopsida > Lamiales > Lamiaceae > Perilla > Perilla frutescens. Next base: position 36,949,091 of record BRKX01000002.1, on the reverse strand, counting down.
TCATAAATTTCATTTTATTGTATATATTTATTTCAAAAATATTAAATTAATTCAAAAAAATCAAATATATATTTATAAAAAAATGAAAAAAAAACTAAAAAAAGGAAAGGAGATGCAGAGGTGAAGAGGAACCACTAAAAAAAGAAAAAAAAAAGAAGAGAGGACCAACTCATGGGTCAAATAGAGATCCGTCTAACGTAAGAGATCCGTTAGACGGTCTAACACAAGTGTGCCTCCACGAATTTTATATTTGACTTCGGGGTGTTTTTCTCTTTATTTTTTTATTTTTCTTTTCCAGTGATCCCCTCTTTTTCTTTTCTTTTTAATTTTTTTCACTTTTTTATATTTTTTACGAATATATATATTTAATTTTTTTGAAGTAATTTATTTTTTTATTCGTCGTCTCACGTAGTGCATGCCCCCGATGTTAACTCATGCAGTACACTTGATAATTATTTTTTTATAAATAAACATGTACCCTAAAATGTAATTAGTGAACCATAAAAATAAATTGAATTAATTTAATTTTTATCTGACGTCTAACGTGTGGATTCATGTATGACACTCAATACACAATATTTTTTTAAATAAAAATCGAAAACAAAAAAAAAAAACAAGAAAAGGAAAGAAAGAAAAAAAGGAAAGAAAACAAAAAAACTGTTGGAAAATAGGATTTATTAAATTGAGTTTTGACTCATTTCATCCTATTTTTTGTGACCAAGATATTTAATTTTGGAGGAATTAAATACCGTACGATTGTTCTATGTTGTGAGTAGATAATCGTAGTATTTTTATTTGCTCAAATCCGATTTTCGGTGAGTGAGAAATAAATGGTTGAAGTTGGTCACACGATTGGACATTTATGGTGTGTGGGATAATGTGTTTAAGACACATTAAATAATCCCACATTGATTTCTTAATCAAGTTAACAAGTGTATTTAAGTGTATTAACACTTAAGTGAAGTAATTAAGTGCACAAGGATGTGGGCCATGAGCCTAGAGGTGCCCAAAATTAACCGTTTGTAACCGCCGGTTACACAGTTTGGGCCGGTTCTGGTTTCGTACGGACGGTTACGGTTTGTGAACCGTAACCGTCAACCGTAAAAGGGCGGTCCGGTTCCGGTTTGGCTGGTGAATTTCAACAAACTGTCGGTTTCGGCGGTTTGTATATTATTTTTTTAACGGCTGAGATCACGATCCGCGTGATCTCGATCAACGGCTAGGAACGCATGGAGGCGGATCGGTGACGTGGAACCGCCGATTTTAGAGCCTAAACCGAAGGTTTGGCCGAAAAAGGCCAGTTTGGGGTCCAAAATCGGCGGTTCGGCCGTTAGTTTTTTCAAAAAATTTCAAATTCAAATTTTAAATTTTTCCCCCCACTCCCCAATTTTTACCTATAAATACCCCATCTCCTCCACCATTTTCACTCATAGCAAACTCTCAATCTCTCTCTCTATGCTCAAATTCTCTCTATTCTAGCAATATCATTTTCTTATTCAAATTTTCTTACAAGTTACAATCTTACGAGTTATGAAGTTACTCTCTCCACTCTCAATCCTCAATCTCAACTCTCTCAACTCTCACATCTCGATTTCTTCATTTCTACTCATTTTCTATCATCCCTAATCATCATGTCTAGCCGAGGTAGCCGAGCCGATAAGGGTAAAGGCAAAGCTATTGCTGATAGTTCCAAAGCTCCATTTCGTCATCATCGTCGTACTCATTCTGGAGTACATATTTCTAATGATGCTGATACGACGTCGCCTCAATTTCAACAACAACAACCTGAAGAATATGTGAATCCCTATGGCGGAGCCGATAGCGGTTTCTACAACGATTCAAGTGGTGGCGGTTTCTACCATGATCCAAGTGGTTGCGGTTTTTACAACAATCCTACTTCTCAAATGGAAGTTGACGAAGAAGTGGCAAGATGGTTCCAGTTTGAAGAATTACAACGATCTCAAGAATCTCGTGCTTTCAGCGGAAATCCATATATCGATCTCGACACGGAGGAGGCAGAGGAAGAGGTGGAGGCCGTTCCAACAAGAAATACGGCACTGAAATTTGCTCTCTTCACTATTCATTTCCGAAAGGTGGCAAGGAAGAATGAACCGGGTGTGTTTGATTTGTATTGCAACTATTGTCCGAAGCAATACAAATTTCGCATTGGAGGAGGCTATGGGATGTACTGGTCACACATCACCAACAATCATCAAGTCGAACTTGGGCGTGCTCAAGCTCAATCGTAACTCAACTTCCAACCGGTAAGTAGTCAAAATATTGAAAGCCAAGGTGAAGGTACGCCGTACTCATCTCAACTCTTTAGGTTTGACCTTCTAGTTGCTAGGGAACAAATGTGTTATTTTATTTGTGAAGAATCTTTAGCACTTCAATTTGCCGATAACATGAATTTTGAACGTCGTATGAAAACTGCTTATAATCCTGGTGCTCAAAGAATACCTAGAATGACTATGACTAGGACCCTTGAAAGATTGTATATAAGATATAAGTCGAAATTGAAAAGTGTTGTTAGTAAAATTCCTTATAGGGTTGCCATTTGTTCTGATATTTGGTCTGATAAATTTATCCGTCGTCATTATATTGCTGTTACATTGCATTGGATTGATTATTCATGGAATTTAAATAAACGTTTAATTGCTTTTCATAGATTTAACTATCAACATAGTGCTGCTAATATTGCTAAGGCTATTATTAAAATTTGCAATCAATTTAAAATGTTTGATAAAATTTTTTCTATTGGTTTTGATAATGCGAGTGCTAATACGGCTAGTATTAGAAAATTAATTCAAGCATGTAATCCAACCTTGCATGGTAAATATTTTCATACTCGATGTATTGCTCATATTTTAAATTTATGTGTTCAAGATGGACTTAGAATATTAAATAACTCAATTCAACCTATTCGTGATGCTGTTGATTATATTCATGGCAGAGTTAGAGTTAGACATAGGTGGGAAAAATTCTGTAGGGAAGCTGGTGTGCATCCTAAAATTTTTAACTTAGATGTACCTAATAGGTGGAACTCTACTTATGAAATGCTTTTTGCAACTTTGGAATATCGTGAATTATTATATTCTTTTTTTGCTACGCATATTTAATCGTTTATTTTATTATCTTCGTATTGGGATGATTGTATTGAATTAATAGAGCTTTACAAGTTTTTCAATATGCAACAAAAGATTTATCCGGTGTGTATTACCCTACTGTTTGTAAATTTATGTATCATTGTTGTTTAATTACTGTAAAATTTAATGTTTTGTAGTCATAAACCTGATTTGCAAGAGATGATTCTAGCCATGGTAAAAAAAATGGTTTAAATATTTTGATCATGTGCCTAATATTTTTTGGTTGCAAAAATATTGGATCCTACTTTTAAACTTAGTGCTACTAACGATATGATTGACATGTATTACAAGTTTTTGTCTACTATGAGTTTTACAGGTTCCGATCCCAATATATATGTGCCACCTGCTGAAGAAATTAAAACAGAAATTTATGAGTCTATATATTCACTTTATAGAGAATATGAGTTAAAATATGGTGATAGTATAACTCGTCCAACGAGTCGTTCTTCAAGTTCTAGTAGTTCTTTTTCGTTAGGATTAAATACTTCATCTTCACGTGGTAGTGCTTTACAAGAATTCCAATTTTTTTTCCAAAGTAGAGGAAATACTAGGCGTAGTCAAAATGAATTAGATATGTATTTGCAAGACCCTATTGTGCCCCCTGATGATGAAAATACAGGTCCCAACAATTTTGATGTTCTCAAGTGGTGGTCCCGAAATCAAGAACGGTATCATTTGCTTGCAATTATAGCAAGGGAGATTTTTGGAGTCCCGGCATCAACGGTTGCGGTCGAGCAAGCTTTCGGTGAATCCGGTTACATATTGAACGAACGAAGATCAAATTTGACACCAGATCATCTCGAAGCTCAAATGATGTTGAAGGATGAGTCCAAAACCGACCTAAGAGAGCAAGAGAACCACTGGGGACGACTTGATGGATGGCCCCCTCATTGAAGTTGGCTCGGAGAGTAAAGCCGAATGAGGGAGCCAAACCGGAGATGATTAGGACGACGACTTCAAATTCTAGACTCGCCAAGGAAAAAAGGTAAAATGAACTATGAGGGCTTTGATTCCAAGGTAAGGGGTACGCAGACAGCTTTATATGAAGTGCAAGCCCAAATTTCAATTATTTATTTTTCCCCCCTAATTCCTAAATTCTAAATTAGCTCAAATTGTAACTTGTAATTTGTAAATTGTAATTTCATATTTTCATAGTTTGATTAATTTACAATTTGTATTTTGTAACTTGTTATTTGTAATTTGTAAATTTGTAAATTGTAATTTCATATTTTCATAGTTTGATTAATTTACAATTTGTATTTTGTAACTTGTTATTTGTAATTTGTAAATTGTAATTTCATATTTTCATAGTCTAATTAATTTACAATTTGTATTTTGTAACTTGTTATTTGTAATTTGTAAATTTGTAAATTGTAATTTCATATTTTCATAGTTTGATTAATTTACAATTTGCAATTTGATAAATTAAATTGTATTCTCAATATTCTTGTAACTTGTAAGTTATAACTTGTAAATTGTAAGATATAAATTATAAAATTATATAATAATATCAAAATTCAAATAAACTTGTGTTTTGTCATACTTCTTAGTTTTTAACTTGTAAATTAGTAATTTTATCGATTTTAGTAGTTCGTCCAATCGTTAATTCGAGTTCGGAGATGGAAAAAAAATCGAAAACTCGCCGGTAACCGGTGAAAACCGGCGTTGCTCAAAACCGGTGGTTCTGGTTACCAAACCGTAACCGGCAACCGTGGGAGCACAGTGCGGTTCTGGTTCCGGCCTTCCGGAACCGCCTAACCTGCGGTTTCTAATCGGAACCGGAACCATGGGCATCTCTACATGAGCCCACACGTGCGCGACCACTCGTGCCCGTGCTCATCTCGTCTCGTCCTCGGATCTTGGCAATTGGACTTTGGGCATACATGGGCTTCCGGGGCTTAGCCGTACCAGTTTTACGGTACATAAATGGTCGGGTCGGGGAGCGGGTCGGCGGATCGGCTATCCGAGTCGTGGGTGCACTTAGTGGTGCATGTCCGGCCTTGACGTTTGTAACTCCTAGCTGAGTTAAGTGGCTTCAATGTATTCAAATGTGGTAACTCACAGCACGTGTTGGGATCCAAATCAGCACGTGTTGGGATCCGAATCGACATGGGACACTTGTCAGGATCTGCACCTGCAGTTGCCTTGGACACATGTTGGGATCCGAGCCAACATGGGACACCTGTCGGGATCTACAAAAGGTAACTCCTGGAGGGCTTAATGGCAGAGCTGTAACTTCTGGGGGTTACAACATCTGGTTTGAATGCCCTCAAACCCTAGGTGTCCCCTGCAGTGGAGATGTACCTACAAATAGGACATCTATGCATGGCCAAAAATGCTACATTCTGCATAAACGAACATCATCATATTGTTGCATACAAGTTCCTTCGAGTCACAGCTTTCCAGTTCTCGACGTTGTCTAGTTCACCGGAGCCTTGCCGGACTTGTGGTGCTTCTGCCAGAAGGACGAAGCCATTTCATCTTTGAGAGACAAATCGCTAGACCATGAGCACTAGCCGGGGCGTAATTTGTCTTGCGGAGAGAGGTCCCCTCGACTCGGCTTAATGGAATATGCATACCGGTTCAGTTCGTTTAATTTGTTCGAATCCAGTTTATTTTAATTATATCATTCTTCTACTCTTTCTGTTTCCTTGTACTTCAGTTGTAATTCCAGTCAAAGTGTAACAATCAAACAACAATCGCAAGACAAATTATTGACTAAAATAATCAAGTACCTTTGCTGGAATGGCGTCATCATCCAACACCGTTGCTCCAAGGACCATTCCCCATAGCCAAGCTGAGAAGCCGGAGAAGTTCTCCGGATTGGACTTCAAGAGGTGGCAGCAGAAGATGTTCTTCTACCTCACCATGTTCGGAGTTACTGGATACATCAAGAAAGCCACTCCAGTGATCGAGGAGAATGAGCCGGACATCAATAAACGGATAGCTTATTATCAATGGATCAATAGAGATTTCTTATGTAAAAATTACATTCTTAATGGTTTAGTAGATAGCTTGTACTCTGTGTATGGGAATGTAACTAGTGCTAAGGAACTGTGGGAGACATTAGAAAAGAAGTACAAAATAGAGGATGCCGGAACTAAAAAGTTCATCATGGCAAAATTCCTCGATTACAAAATGGTAGGCTCCCGGTCAGTGATAGATCAAGTGCAAGAGCTTCAACTCATTGTGCACGATGTTCATACTGAAGGGATGGTCCTTCCCGACTCTTTTAGCATTGATGTGGTGATTGAGAAGTTGTCACCATGTTGGAAGGACTTCAAGAGCTATCTCAAGCACAAGCAAAAGGAGATGACTCTTGAAGATCTTGTGGTTAAGCTTCGAATTGAAGCCGATAACCGAAAGGTGGATCCAAGACCAAGAGTCCCAATTGAGGACAAGACTAACTTGATGGAACGTGGTGTACCATCAAATAGCAACAAAAGGAAGCGCCCGGGTCAAGTTGACAAAGAGAAGAAGCCAATGACGAAGTTCAACGACAACTGCTTCAATTATGACAAGTCGGGGCACATGTCCAAACATTGCACGGCTCCAAAGAAGAAGCATACCAATTATGGTGCGCACTTGACGGAACATAACAACAAAGGAAAAGGCAAAGCCCATCAAGATGATTGGGATGATGATGATTTGGCTGTCATTGTGTTTGAAGCCAATCATGTTGACAACCCGAGAGAGTGGTTCGTCGACACCGGGGCTACTTGTCATGTTTGCTCGGACAATGGCTCGTTTGCTACCTACAAAGATGTTGAAGGTAGAAAGTTGCACATGAGGAACCAAGCCTCGTCTGAAGTCGTTGGTGTGGGCAACGTGATTTTGAAGCTAACTTCAGGCCAATAGCTGACTTTGAAGGATGTGCTGCATGTTCCGGACATGCGCAAGAATTTGGTTTCGGGTTCATTGTTAGTCAATCACTGTTTTAGACTAGTGTTTGAGTCTGAAAAATTTATTTTAAGCAAGTATGGAAGGTTCCTTGGTCAGGGCTATCTCACCAATAGACTCTTCAAAATGAATGTAATGGCCATGCGCCGTGTTGCCAAAGAAAGTGCTAATAAAGTGAATTCTTCTGCTTACTTGCTTGTTGAGTGCTCGGATTTATGGCATTGTAGATTAGAACATGTTAATCTAAATGCTATAAAACGTTTAGTAAATTTAGATTTGCCAAAGGTAAACCAATTTAATACACAAAACAAATGTGAAGTTTGTGTCGAGGTAAAATTGGCAAAGTTACCATTTCATTTAGTTGAACGGACCACTAAACCTCTAGATTTAATTCACACCAACATATGCGACTTAAAGTTTGTGCAAACTGGAGGTGGTACAAAGTACTGTTATCTTTATCTTTTAAGAAGTAAAGATGAGACGATTGAAGCTTTTAAGAACTTCAAAAATAAAGCCGAAAATCAACTAAGCGGTCGAATTAAAGCAATTCGAAGTGATAGAGGTGGAGAATATGTTGCCCCGTTTGAAGAGTTATGCACAGAGGTGGGTATAATTCATCAAACTACGGCTCCCTATTCACCACAGTCTAAATGTGTTGCTGAACGCAAAAACCGAACTCTTAAGGAGATGATGAATACTTTGTTGATAAGCTCGGGATTACCACAGAACTTGTGGGGGGAAGTTGTGTTAACAGCCAACTATATCCTGAACAAAATTCCACTTAAGGGTAAGGATGTGACGCCTTACGAGTTATGAAAAGGACGCACACCTTCTTATAAATACCTCAAAGTGTGGGGGTGTTTGGCTAAGGTTGAAGTGCCACTTCCTAAACAAGTTAGAATTGGCCCTAAAATGGTTGATTGTATCTTTGTTGGGTATGTACTTAATAGTAGTGCATATCGTTTTCCTATTCATAAATCGGAGATTCCCGAGTTAACTGAAGGAATGATGATGGAGTCGAGACATGTTATATTCTTCGAGAATGTATGTCCTTGTAAAGATAAGGATAGTGCAGAAGGTAGTTCTGAGAAATGAACTTCTGAAGCTGCTACTAGTTCTGATCATGTGGATGAAGAACCGAGACATAGCAAGCGAGCTAGGACGGCTAAGACTTTTGGTCCGGATTTCATCACCTATATGCTAGATGATGAACCAAAGTCTTTGAAAGAAGCTCTATCTAGTCCAGATGCTGCGTTTTGGAAAGAAGCTATCAACAGTGAAATCGATTCCATCATGCAAAATCACACTTGGGAGTTGACAGATGTCCCAAGTGGGTGTAAGCAGTTAGGATGCAAATGGATCCTAAAATGAAAATATAAGGCAGATGGTTCTGTTAATAAGTATAAAGCTCATTTGGTTGCCAAAGGTTTTAGACAAAAAGAGAGGTATAATTTCTTCGATACCTACTCACCAGTAACAAGGATTACATCTATTTGGGTGCTTTTAGCGATTGCTGCTTTGCACAATCTTGAAATTCATCAGATGGATGTAAAGACCGCGTTTCTGAATGGTGAGCTGGAGGATGAAATATACATGGAACAACCTGAAGGGTTTGTTGCACCAGGGCAAGAACGAAAGGTGTGTAAACTTGTTAGATCGTTGTACGGTCTGAAACAAGCACCTATTTAGTGGCACCTGAAGTTTGATAATGTGATGTTATCAAATGGTTTCAAAATCAATAAGTGTAATAAATGTGTGTAAGAGCAGTTCTAATGGCTATGTCATAGTTTGTCTTTATGTAGATGATATGTTAATCATAGGCAGTAGCCACTAAGTGATTGTTGAAATGAAACAAATGTTGAAATGAAATTTCGACATGAAAAATATGGGCTTAGCTAATGTGATTCTAGGAATAAAGATAGTACGAACAAGTGGTGAAATTGTTTTAACACAATCTCATTACGTGGAGAAAGTGCTTAAGAAATTCAACGCTTTTGATGGTCCGTCGACTAAGACCCCGTTGGAACTCAATGTATACTTGAGTAAAAATTGGGGAGAATTGGTAGCTCAAGAAGAGTATGTAAGGGTCATTGGGAGTTTGATGTACATCACTAACTGCACTAGACCTGATCTTGCATGTTCTGTAAACAAGTTGAGTCGGTACACGAGCAATCCAACAAGCAAAGAGCATTGGAAAGCTCTAGTACGAGTTCTAAGATACTTGAAGTATACTTTGAACTTCGGGCTGCATTATACAAGGTTTCCTCCTGTACTTGAAGGGTACAGTGATGCGAATTGGATATCAGACACAAAAGACTTATTCTCGACTAGTGGATTTGTTTTCACTATCGATGGTGCAGCAGTTTCGTGGAAATCTACGAAACAAACTTGTATAGCCCGTTCTACCATGGAATCTGAGTTTATCGCTTTGGATAAAGCTTGTGAAGAAGCCGAATGGCTTCGCAACTTTCTAGAGGATATTCCATGCTGGAAAAAACTAGTGTCGTCAGTGATGATTCACTGTGATAGTCAAGCGGCTATCGAGAGGGAACATAATGCTATGTATAATGGTAAGTCTTGACATATACGTCGGAGACATAATACTGTGAGGTATATGATCTCAAGTGGAGTTGTCTCAGTTGACTATGTGAAGTCGGGTTAAATCGAGATCAAATGGCTAAGTTGCTAGAGGGAATGGATTTAAAATCCACACTCTAAGAATGCTTGTAGTGGTAACCCAACCATGATGACTGGAGATCCCAAGAACTTGGTTCAATGGGAAAACTAAGCTACAAACGATCGGTTTGGTAACACTTGGAAACTTATAAGTGAACATTTCCCTGTGAGCAAACCAAGTGCACATCTGTCAATGTGGTGAGGATAAGTCCTATGACTTTTAATGATTCCTAAACCTAATGAAGTTGAGTATGGCAGGATACTCGGAAGAGGAGATCATCTGTATAAGTGAGAAGTGGGGCCGCTTCTAAGAGATACTTATGAATTTAAAGAGGTTGTCCATGGCCTGAAAAGGACACAAACGTGAGAACAGATAATATTTGAGATATAGCTATTTTCAATACTATTGTCTCGGTATACACTAAGGATATATAGTTCAAGACATCATGTCCACTAAACAACCGGTATACTCGATAGTGTTGGAATATAGAAGGTTCAAAGTCACAAGCTACCTATCCTGTTGCAGTTGTGTTTGTAGAGAATTGAGCTGCTTTTCTGCATATATGCATGCACTATATCCACTCATGCGGGGGATTGTTGGAAAATATGATTTATTAAATTAAGTTTTAACTCATTTTATCCGATTTTTCATGACCGGGATATTTAATCTTGGAGGAATTAAATACTGTACGATTGTTTTATGTTGTGAGTAGATAATCATAGTATTTTTATTTGCTCAAATCTGATTTTTGGTGAGTGAGAAATAAATGGTTGAAGTTGCTCACACGATTGGACATTTATGGTGTGTGGGATAATGTGTTTAAGACACATTAAATAATCCCACATTGATTTCTTAATCAAGTTAAGAAATGTATTTAAGTGTAGTAACACTTAAGTGAAGTAATTAAGTGGCTTCAATGTATTCAAATGTGGTGGGCTGGAATGTAACTCCTATCAGGAGTCAAAGTCTGCAGCTGTCTGGACACGTGTTGGGATCCGAGCCGACATGGGATACCTGTCGGGATCTGTAGAAGGTAACTCCTGGAGGGCTTAATGGCAGAGCTGTAACTCCTGAGGGTTACAACACCTGGTTTGAATGCCCTCAAACCCTAGCTGTCCCCTGCAGTGGAGATGTGCCTATAAATAGTACATTCATGCATGCCAAAAAATGTTATATTCTGCATAAACGAACATCATCATATTATTGTATACAAGTTTCTTCGAGTCATAGCTTCCCAGTTCTCGACGTTGTCTAGTTCGCCGGACTTGTGGTGCTACTGCTGGAAGGACGAAGCCGTTTCATCTTTGAGAGATAAATCGCTAGACCGTGAGTACTATTCGGGACGTAATTTATCTTGCGGAGAGAGGTCCCCTCAACTCGGCTTGCCGGAATCTGCATACCGGTTCAGTTCGTTTAATTTGTTCGAATTCAGTTTATTGTAATTCTATCATTCTTCTAATCCTTCTTTTTCCTTGTACTTCAGTTGTAATTCCAGTAAAAGTGTAACAATCAAACAACAAAAACAACAAAAGAAAAGAGGAAAGAAACGACAAAGCACAAAAGAAAACACAAAAAAAAACCAAAATTAAACTAAATGTGTGCTCCAAGGCGCATGGATCTTACGCGCACGGACGAGTTAAACTTCAAGGCCATGTTAAGTTGTTAACTCCAAAGATATATATGATTGATATTTCCAGACAAAGGCAAATGAAAGGTTAAAAAAAACTACAGAGAAAATGAAGGATAATTTAAGGCAGAATAGCAACTTCTTTAGGTGCATTGCCATTTTCTCTCTTGGTAGTGAGCTAAATGATCACAACTTTAGATCAAGACACCAATAAAAGCTACCTTTCTAATCAGATAATTAAGAGTAGCATCATTTTCGCTCAGATCTCTCAAAATACAGAACATCCTCATACATCTATGAAGACAAACGAATCCATAAGAAACTAATTTGTTGTTTTATTAAAAATTAAAAATGATGATTAGCAGATACGGGAAACACAAGAAAATCAAATAAATAAAAAAATAAAAATTTTCAAAAAATTGATTTCAAATTAATAATTAAATAGTAATTGAAAAATTAAAAAAAATAAAAATTAATTTAGTTACAGAATAATTCCCCAGCTAGTCCGTCGCTAAAATTAAAAAAAAATCAAAATTAAAAAAAATTAACGATTGATTTTTCCGTCTCTAACTTAACGGCTGAAAAATATGTCGTTAGTCTGTCGTTATCATAAAAAAATAAAATTTAAAAATTAAAATACGATGTGTAATAATGATTTTTTCCGTCGTTAAGTTAGAGACAGAAAAATCCGTTGTTAAAAAAAAATTGATCCGTATGGAATATAAACCGTCAGTAAATTATGTTTTTCTTGTAGTGAAAAAATGAGACCAGTGTGATAGACAAACTCTGATAAATATGAGAGTATAGACTTAAGACCCAAGTATGGAGTCACGTCTTTTCTTCTGGTAAGATTTAGATACAAAAAGTTGTATGAATGTGTTTTTATTCATTACACAAAGCATCTTTGACATGTGTGTATTGTGGTTGGTTATAGATATTGAAGTTTTATTATTTTTCTGTGTAATTTGGTGATAACATAAAATAACACTAATATAGAATTAGGAAACAACATATAACATAAGCATAATAAACTACATATATATAACCAATATAGAATAAAGAAATCATTGAAATTATAGAAAATAAACTTGTGTACTCATCCCCGCGATGCGCATATCCTAATGTGAACCAAAACCTATTAAGTTGATTACTAAGTAAGTTGTTGTGGCAAATTGTTATTTTTATTGTTTGATTAATGTAATTACATTGTTACCATGAAGCTGTAAGTGATTATTGTTTAAACAATATTGAAACAATGATATGAATCAAATACGTTGGTGCTTTATTAATATTAATTTATAGCTATAAATATTTATGATGATTGATAAAGGTACATTTTATTTATAGTTTGTGAATTGTTGATTGTATTTATTTGAATATGTTGCAGTAAAAAGTGTTCAGTAATTACATAAAGATTGATGGATTGAATGTGAAGTCTGTAGCTATACGTCGAACGTACATAGAGAGGTTGCAAATGTGATGGAGGGATGAGAAAAAAGTAATGATTGTGGTGTATATGTTATGCGCCGCACAAAGACATGTATGGGGCAAGCGGTAAATTAATCTTAGAATTGCAACCTGTAGAAGGGATTTTGTTGGAAAAATGAAGCACGTCTATGCAAAATATTGTGCAGTCATATTAACAATCGAAATGAATATCCATGGTGGAGAGATTGTAAATAAGACTTGCTCTATCTTCTCCACCACTCATCTAAAAAATAATTTAATGTTTAATTTGTTGAAGGAAGTTATCTAGTGTTGAATATTAAACTATGCATGTTATTTTATTTTGGGAAAATAGAGGTAGACACGTGGTTATGTTTTAGGACATACGTGATAATTTTTGTTGATATATTTGTAGTATTTTGATAATGTTGACATGATGTCTTTGGGAATATAAATTTTATTCATGAATTATTGTGTTGCAATAAGATTATTCATTAATTCCATAGATAAATATGGTATTGCTTTGGTAGGTTTATATTGTGGTTTGGAATAATTATTTTTTATGTATAATTGATAGATTTTTAACGCATATATAATATCAACAATGCTTCGTACTACATTTGTTATTGTTTTGGAAAGCAGACATTATTGCTTTGCTATACACAAGGATGAAAATATCGCTATCACATCAAATATCGCAACTTCAATTTTACGGATATATCGCAGGATATATCGATATCGCAAATCGATATAGCAGAAAATTGAAAAAAATGACGGAAACTATAATAAAATCTTGAAAATTTAACAAGAAATTTTAAGAATTATTATAACATATTATTATGCACATATTCTACTCAAAAATTTGATAGAATTACATTTTGAAAGCAAAGGAATAAATGATCTCAAAGCAAGAAAGTAACAAGTTCTCCAACAATATTTTACATTGGAATGAATGATTGCTATCAAATACTAATTAATTAGTAAAAATATTAGGATTATCATATGTTATTATATTTATCCGTTCCTTTCTTTAAGGATTTTAATTTGTTCTAGAATAAATATAGACGGTCAGAATTTCCCTATGCTTTGTATTATTATTATTATTATTATTATTATTATTATTATTATTATTATTATTATTATTATTATTTCAAGTCCAACTATGAATATCATTAATCAATTTAATTGAAAACCATCAGAAAAGCAAAATGAATTTGCAACTAAATTACAAGTTTATAACTGCAAATAAAATATTGCGTAAGATATAATTACACATTAACTCATATAACATACGTACCACTTTATAAATAAAAAAAATACAAATTTGCATACCCAATATATTATAGAAATATAAATAAAAATCACGATATACTGCGACATTTCGCCGATATCCGGGAAAAAATACATTATCTCTCATATCCGTATCGCAACGTCAAAATTTATGATATAACCGCGATATTTTCATCCTTGGCTATACAAACGCATTTCTTTTAAGTTCTTTCCATTACCAATAAAATTGAAGAACTACATAACTGAAGTATAATAATTATTAAGAATATATATTGTCATTTACAAAAACATTACATAACATATATAAATTAACGTATATAACATTGTTTTGATACACATAAATTTTATATAGGAAAAACACATAATAATTGAATAGAACACATTGTGGTTGGAAAAATAATGTGAAAATTGATTCCTCATTTTGCATAAAAAATAGAACGCCTAACATGTTACTATATAAAAATGATAAATAATATTTTGTAATATATAATTTATTGCTTTGTGGGGAATATATTATTGTTATGAAAAAATATAGGCATTTTTTTTTCTTTGTATAACCAATATATTTGTTATGTGCAACATAACTCAATGATACTAATTATAAAGAACATTGTCATTAACTAAAATATTATATAACATATGACATGTAACATATATCAAATCGTTTGATCAAACTAAAAAATTGTGAGTATCATTGTGTGATAAGGTAATTCAACTAAACACTCGCTTGAATTAATGTTATCTCCACACATATAAGAATATACATTGTTTAAAAATAGTGCTTTCAATGCTTAATAAGCACACAATAAATGTTTCTGGTCTAATGAACAATCCCAAAACACACATTCTTATGAACACAATTGATATTTAAATAAAATGTTTTCAATGCTTGCATATTACAAACTACATGAATTTCATCAGTTTGATTCACAAATGGCTTCAGTAAGGATCGATCACATTGAGAAATATAGTATTTGATCATGCACTAGGTGAAAATTCAACCACGCAGTCAGTTGAATTAATGTTACCTGCACACACATAAGAATACAATGCTTAAATATAATATTTGCAATGTTTAAGAAACACAAATAAATGCTTCTAATCTAATGAACACATATTTTTATGGCGATGACTATAAAATATTCAATAAAATATTTACATCGCTTGCATATTACAAACTATATGCATTTCATCATTTTCGGAATAGTGCAAATGATGAAGTTATTAAATTAAAGCAACACACATATCAACTGCAAAATTATTCATAAATCCCAATATGAACTCATCAAATTCTAAGAATAGAAATCATAATTTTTTTCATACAGTGTCACCTATTAACATCATCTTTGGTGATGAATAAATTATTTCAAACTACAAACATAAATACATGATTGATGAAATAACGAAAACCTGAATTATCCATTATTGATGACCCCGTCGACATAATCGAATCCAATCCGTTAATTTTTGGAATATATCGATAAACTAAGATTAAAGCTAGAAAAATTGATCAATTGATCTCTGCTAAAGAAATATGGTTCTTAGTCGACAACAATCAATACAAAAAATCACATGAACCCTCCTTCTAATAAAGTAAGTGTTTGTCACCTAACGAACAACCTCATCCAGTCATTCTTAAGGCCACAACTGTAAACCTAATGCATGAGACACCAAACAACAAAATCAGCGTAACAACAAAATCAATTATTCTAAGCAACAAAATCCGATGCATGAGATTCCAAGCATCAAAATAAATTTAGCACCAGAACTAAACATTCTAAGCAATAAAATTAAACATTCGGAGCAACAAACTCAATGCGTGATATTTTAAGCAACATAACAAACTTAGCACCAAAACCAAGCATTTTAAGCAACAACATTAAACATCCTAAGCAACAAACATAGGCACCAAATTTCGAGCGATAAAATCAACTTAGCACCAAAATCAAACATTCTAAGCACGATATATAACCTAATCATTCTGAACAACAAAATCGATACATTAGGTAAAATGAACAAATCATTGTTATATAGGATATAAATCATTTATTTATGACCAAAAATATTATTAATTTGCTAAAAATGAACAAAGTACATACTTTCTATGGGATTGTGACAATGTTTGCAAACGTACTTGAATCGCAATAGGGTCTTCACGGGTAGTCTAAAAAAATTCTCATCGGTATTTTACATCTGAAGATTAAAGATTGTTGTGGTGTTGTTCCATGTTATGTTGGGTAAAAATCGAGCATTTGAAGGATTTGTGAACCGCATGTAATGTAAATTCTTGAATATAAGAATCCAGATAACAACCCTCAAACAGGTTCAGAAATGGAGCAAATCAAAATAGATCGAGTTTCCTTAGTGAAGCTAATGCACAAGTCACGGGGGTCATTCTTATTTTAATAATAAACCGAACCCAAGATATTTCATGGTCGTTTGTCTGTACAGTGAAGTGATGATATCACATGCCAGTAAAAAACATTATAAACTTAAGACCTGAAGTAGAGAAACTTTAATTTTTTATTGTGAAGGATGATTGAACACAACTTATGTGATATAGAACTTCAACTCTCAACTTTTCTTCAGAAACAAAACTCTTCTTCTTCAAGCTAGCCAATCAGTGCTAAGCGAACAAGAATGTTAAGTAACATGCAATCTGCATAATGACATCAAAATTAAAATTATCAGCTATAAAATCCTCAAATATACATTTAGTGTTCATATATATATATATGTATATATATATATATTGCAATAGGAGTGAAATGGGAATTTTTCTTACCAAGATGTCCCATCAGGGAAGGGTTCCAAAGCATTTTGCTTCCCATTCATATAGTAATCTACAACTGCTTTCATTCCCCGGAGCTTATCAGGGTGATAATTTAGATGGACTATGACTGGCTTAAGCTTGCAGAGTTGTGGGTTTTTCCTAACGGTTTTGAAGAGAACTTTACTGTTCATAACATGTAATAATCCATAATTCTTCTGGATGCATGAAGCCTCTCATAACCAGGATATGATGGGTGGAAAAGCTCTTGGTTAAAAACTGCTTGGTCCCAAGTATTCTCTCGAGCCAGCCGACCAGCCACACGATCCAAGCGCTCAATAGAGGGGATTGTAGGTCTTATGTAAAAGAAGCCAGAGTTGTAAGCCCATATCCTCATTGTAAAAACATACCTAGACCAACCCATTTCAGGTTCATCAAAAACATCATTGTATCCATAAGCTGTCATATTATTGTGGGCGTCAGTCATGGACTCCACATCCGAATCCATGTACAGATATTCAAATGGATTTTGCAAGTAGACTATGTCAACATCTGAGAGTAAAACACTATATCCCATCTGCATAAACTCCCTCAAGATCTGAAATTTCAATCTTGAGATAGCATGAGTTCCTCCAGTCCTTGCAATAGATTCAAAGTTCTTATCTTCCTTTATTTCCTCTATATCTTTTTTATATACTGGAACATCATTTGATTGGCAAAAACTGTAAATTTCCTCATCCAGTGCAAAGACTAAGTAATTAGGTATACCAACTCTTTTGATATTTGTGAACCACACCTCCAACACGTCCTTAATATTTGAATTGGCAAGTGTAACAATGAGTTCACGATTCACAACAACTTCCTCCAGTATTTTGCCCAATTCTGGGTTCACATATTCATCACCTACAACTGTGGGGTTGGTTCGCAATCCTTTAACAGTGCCAAAAGGCCCAGCCTTTTGCTGTTTCTGAGCAATATCCTTCCCTTGCTAGGCAAGCCAAAGCTTCTCACTCAACTCCCTAATTTTCCTTTTCAACTCTGCATTTTCACATGAAGAGGTAATAACCTGGGAGGAAGATCATCCATAGGTTAAAACTTAAGTGGAGGATGTTCAAGGAAATGGTTACTCAAGGTATCATATTTATATTGGCGATAACTATTAGATTAGTTATATATATCTTGTATTTATTTGTTGCTATCTATTTTTCTTGTATCTATCGTTTCTCCTTTAGTTACTTAGGGCTTGAGTAAGTTTAACTTGTAAGTTATAAATACTGTAACTTTGTTTGTTGCTAAATAGATCGAAAATTCTCCAAACCCATGTATCTTATATGGTATTTGTAACGCGCCAATTTCACTTTTAATAGAAAAAGGCACGTTATCCATACTTTTCATTAATAAAAATATTCTACTTAAAATACAGCGGAATTTTCTAAGCATAACTCAACATTTATTACATAAAATAAAGTCAAAATAAATTAAATCTTTCATCATGCTTGATCACTTGACCACCATCATCACATATTGCCCGCTATGCATCACCCGAGACAACACTTGAAAAGATAAGTAGATTTTGGGGTGAGTACTACTGACTCAATGGGGAGTGTCCAATTATCCAAGCTATATATCAAACAGAATAATATACAAATCATAAACTTGTGTTGAGTCCATAGACCAAACCATGTAGCCCGAAGGCTCTGCGTGTATAACTCGAAAGCTCTGCATGATAGCCCGTAGGCTCTGCGTGATAGCCCGTAGGCTCTTGCGTGTATAGCTCGAAAGCTCTGCGTGTATAGCCCGAAGGCTCTTGCTATGCTGTGACATCAAATATATTCAATAAAACATATAGAGAGGATATCAGGGACAAAATCAACGTAAAACCCCACCTTCACCTTTGACTTGATATTAATTAATTAAGTCATGCGCACTTCCTATAAATTAATTATCATAAAATTAATACCGTGCATAACATGAGATAATTAAGTTGTGCATGAGACTAATATATGATGTAAGAAACAATGCTCGAGACTAAATTATTTTTATGACACGATGCATGCCTAGCATTTATGTGAAAAAAAAGATACATGACTTGGACTTAATTAATGCATGGCCTAATTATTATAATAAACTTGCTATGCAATCTACGTGATTATATAAATGATAATTACTAAGTGCATGAAAGACAATGCATGGCAAAATACTAATGATTTCGTGAACTGCAATGCTGATTAATCAACTTTAGTTATTAGTTAAAACCCTTAAGTGAAATAAATGAAACATCAATCCATACACCCAGCCCAACTCTCGGCGCACAATTAACTTGTCCAAAGCCCAAATCTTTAATTAATAACACCTAGGCCCACCTGCAACAAAATGAATTAAATAGAATGCAAAAACAACTAATCACCACTTCTTCTCTCTATCTGCTGTTTACGTAACCAACCACAAACATATATATCTGTCTTTTTTCTTTCCTTCACGTAAACAAGGCAACCACTACAATCCTCTATTTATTTTCATTTATCCCATTTTCTTCACAAGAACACATCAACTTCTTCTTCTCTACTACAGTACAACCATCGGACAGCAGCTAAGCTGCCTCCGTCACGTCATCGCCGAAAATCTACTACTCTCAGCACACTCCACAAACCATCCCTAACTGCTATACTAAGTTATGCATGAGGAAAAACAAACGAACTAGCAGAGATCTCCATACCTTGATCGAAACTTCGAAAAACTCAAGCTTTAGATCTTTTGGCTTCGGCTCTTGGTGTGAGGGCCGGGGAAAGGTTAATTTGAGCCTTCTATTTATACTAGTAGATTAGTGTTTAGGGTTAGATTTCATAGCTATCCAGTTAACAAGTTGATAAGATCAAATAATGATAAGGTTTAGAGAGTTTGAGATATCAAGTTTTCTCTACTAATCTTTTCGTGGGAAAGAAAGAAGAGAGAGGAAGAAAAGAATGTTCTGGATTTTGGTCCTTTTTAACACTTGGACTCAAAATAAGGTTTTTGGGCTTCAAAATAAAATTTGGCTACAATATTAAATTAGGCTTCCATGATTAATAAATTTAATGGCATAGCATGAAAAATGATATTACATGATGCAATATATAAACAATGCTAAAATACTTACTTGGGCGTGACTTAATAGACTTAAGCAATTAATATCACACAAATAAAATTCATAAAATATTTTTTTTTTAGAAAAGAAAAAATGTATAAATTTAAATATAAAAAAAACTGGGTCGCTACAGTATCAGTTGGGAAGATCCTCATTTTATTTTTCCTCCCTTATCACTCTCTAAATTCTTCTCACCATGGATGCTGCCAACTCTAATCAACTTGTTAATACAACCGAACCATCAAAACCTCTCTCTCTCTCATTAACATTAATGGCACAAACACCATTAAACTATCCTCCACCAACTATCTTTCTTGGCGTCTCCAACTTGAATCTTTGCTTATTGGCTATGATTTATTTGGTTATCTTGATGAATCTATGTCGTGCCCCTCTGCCACTATCAAAACTGTTAATATCTTCTCCCCTAATCCTGCCCATTCTACCTGGACCCATCAAGATCGATTAATTTTTAGCGCCATAGTCGGATCTCTCTTCCCATCTATTGTGCCGCTGGTTCAATATGCCAAATCCTCTCGTGATGCTAGGACTATCCTTGCCACCACCTTTGCTCGTCCATCCCGTGGCCACATCAAGCAAATTAAATATCTGCTTAAACATGCCTCCAAAAGCACCCAAACTATTTCAGAATATATGCAATTCATTAAGTGCAAAGATGATGAACTTGCTATGCTCGGAAAACCTCTTGACCATGAAGACATCATTGAACGCATCCTAGATAGCTCGGATGACGATTACAAACCTGTTATTGATGTTGTCAATGGTCGCGACACGCCCATTACTTTCGAGGAGTTGCATTAAAAATTAATTTCACGCGAACTTATCCTTCGCCGCTCCACCGCTGCACCGTCTTCCTTCCCTGCATCTGCTTACCTTGCTCAAGGTCATTACCATAATACTTAGCAGCGTGGTGGTCGCTCCGACTACACACCACACACTCACTGGCCACAACAGTCACGCCCCAATCCGACATCAACTAAATCAGCACCTCCTCATCGAGGTGCCAAGCCACCGCCACGTCCGTATCTTGGAAAATGTCAGGGTTGCGGCACCATCGGACACTCAGTTAAACGTTGTCCCAATTATAAAGTCACTCCTGCATCTCCACAGTTAGCTCTCAGTGCTCACATTGTCACCACACAATCACAACCTGTTGCTACTTGGCTCTTGGACAGCGGGGCTTCACATCATATCACCTCTGACTTGGATAATCTATCAATGCACACTCCATACACTGAAAATGAATATGTTATGGTTGGTGATGGCTCCCAACTTTCGATCACTCACTCGGGTTCCCTCACTCTTCCTACTCCATCTCGTCATTTTACATTAAATAATGTGATTTGTGTTCCTAACATGCAAAGAAACCTTATTTCCATATCTCAGTTTTGTGCTCATAATCAAACTTCTATTGAGTTCTTACCTGCTACTTTTTTTGTAAAAGATCTGCGCACGGGAGCAACACTCTATCACGGTCAGACTAAGAATGGTGTGTATGAGTGGCCGGCTGGAACTGTGATTTCTCCTCCACTAGTTGATTTCTCTAGTGTCAAGACCACTTCATTCGAGTGGCACCATCGTTTAGGTCATCCGTCATTATCCATTATTCGTCATGTAGTTTCCAATTTCAATCTAGCACTTTCAGATTCTATTCCAACTACATTTTCATATAATGCTTATCAATGCAATAAAAGCCATAAATTACCATTTTCAATTTCTTCACTAACATCTCCTGCTCCCCTTGAATTAATCTTTAGTGATGTCTGGACTTCACCGATTCACTCGGTTGATGGTTACAAATATTATGTTGTGTTCATTGATCATTTCACCAAGTATACATGGCTATATCCTCTCCAAAAGAAATCAAAAATTCATGCCACCTTCTGCAAATTCAAACCCTTTGTCGAAAATTACTTCAAAAGTCAAATCATCACCCTCTATTCGGATAATGACGGAGAATATCTTGCATTATCTTCTTACCTTGTTGATTCTGGAATTTCTCATCTCACCTCTCCTCCCACACTCCGGAACACAATGGTTATGCTGAGCGACGACATCGCCACATAGTAAAAACAGGCCTCTCACTCCTTTCTCATGCTTCTATGCCTCTCACTTATTGGTCTCATGCTTTCCTTGTTGGCACATAACTCATCAATCGCATGCCTACACCTACTCTTCATCTTGCTTCTCCTTACTCTATTATATTCAAGTCCTCACCCAATTACTCGAAACTACGTGTCTTTGGTTGTCTCTATTACCCCTAGTTACGTCTATACTCCACGCACAAATTAGAACCTAAATCTACTCCTTGTGTCTTCATTGTCTACTCACCAACTCAGAGCGCATACGTATGTCTCCATCTCCAAACAAATTGAGTATATGTCTCTCGTCATGTTCAGTTTGTCGAGTCCATATTCTCATTTTCAAATCTAAATCTTTACATGGAACGTCTCAATGATGGCACCCTATCTCTCTGGCTCCCTCAGGTCTTCCACTTGCCGGCTATTCGCTCCATCATTCTTGATCCATCATTGTTGCCGCCCTCACCTGCACCAGATCTCTCACCTCCACCTCCCGCGACTCCTTCCCATGAGCCACCACCTACACCTATCTCTCCACCACCTCTACCCAAACGTGCTATTATGACATGCTCAAAGAATAACATTACCAATCCCATCAAAAAGCTAAACCTTGTCACTATTCTCCACCACACTCCTATTGAACTTACCACTGTGAGTCAAGCCTTGAGTGATTCGAATTGGCGTGCTGCTATGACCGAGGAATATGATGCATTAATCCATAATGGAACTTGGGAGCTCATTCCCTCAGATTCCCTTCATCGTCCTATTGGCTGCAAGTGGATTTACAGACTTAAGAGGTTATCAGATGGATCTATCGAGTGCTTCAAAGCTCGTTTAGTGGCCAAAGTTTTCATCAACGTCCAGGAATTGATTATAATGATACCTTCAGCCCTGTTGCTAAACATACAACAATTCAGGTTGTTCTTAGTCTAGCCGTCACTCAAGGGTGGTATCTTCGCCGGCTAGACATCAACAATGCATTTTTGCAAGGTACACTTACTGAGGACGTCTACATGTCACAACCTCAACGGTTTCTAGATAAAGATCGGCCATCATATGTGTGCAAATTGCACAAATCTATTTATGGTCTCAAACAAGCATCTCGCTCTTGGTATTTGGAGTTTCGTAGTTTTCCTATATCAGTTGGTTTTCATAACTCGGTGGCTGATTCCGCATTATTCATATTTCAACATGCTGACACCTATGTGTATCTTGTTATCTATGTCGATGATATTATCATTACAGGTGCAAATATGGATTTCATCCAGACCTTCATCGATCGTCTCTCACGTCGATTTTCTTTAAAAGATTTGGGTCTCCTATCCTATTTCCTTGGTGTGGAAATCATTCCTCATTCTAAAGGCTTATTTTATCCCAACGGAAATATATCTGTGATCTCTTAGCTCGAGCCAACATGACTGCTACAAAGCCTATTTGCATCCCAATGGCAACCCCCCCTGTCCTCACACTACACTCTGGCACGGCCATTTCTGATCCTACTGAGTATCGAATGATTATTGGAAGTCTTCAATATCTTTCATTAACGCGACCTGACGTCGCTTATGCTGTGAACAAGCTTTCACAATTTATGCATCGTCCCACCACGAACCATTGGAATGCAGCAAAACGTCTTTTGCGATATCTTTGTGGAACTCTAGACCATGGTCTCTTAATCATCAAAGACTCATCAATAGCTCTTCATGCATTTTCTGATGCAGACTGGGCTGGAGACAAAGATGACTACACCTCCACAGCAGCTTACCTCATGTACATAGGGTGCAATCTCATATCTTGGAGCTCCAAGAAACAACGCACAGTCGTTCGCTCGTCCACGGAGGCTGAATACCGCACTGTTGCTATGGCTGCTACTGAGCTTCAATGGATCGTTTCTCTTCTTACTGAGCTTGGTATTAAATTGCCGCAGCAACCCACCATTTATTGTGATAACATTGGAGCAACCAGTTGTGTTCTAACCTGTGTTTCACTCTCGAATGAAGCATGTCGCGTTGGATTACCATTACATTCGTGAACAGGTCCAAAATAAATTTCTTCGTGTCACATATGTTCCTTCGGAGGACCAGCTCACCGATGCACTCACCAAACCACTTCCGCGTGCACGCTTCGTCAAACTTCACGACAAGATTGGAATTTCCTCTCAGGAATTCCTCTTGCGGGGACATATTGGCGATAACTATTAGATTAGTTATATGTATCTTGTATTTATTTGTTGTTATCTATTTTCCTTGTATCTATCGTTTCTCCTTTAGTTACTTAGGGCTTGATTAGGTTTAACTTGTAAGTTATAAATACTGTAACTTTGTTTGTTGCTAAATAGATCAAAAATTCTCCAAACCCATCTATCTTATAATTTATTATTTTAAATATGATACAAAATATTTTATTGTTATCGGTCTATATTTTTCTGATGATATTCGAAACATGAAAATGTTAGACTTGGATAGTAACGCCTTGAAAAACAGATTGAGTGATGATACATATATTTTTTATTAGGCCTTGTATTAAATATTTAAAAAAAAAATCTTTTAAGGTAATTCTAAAGAAAGCCCCTAATTTTCTTATTGCAGCCCCCTAAAAAATAAAATAATAATTGAAATTCTCAATTTTGCCCTGCCCCATTATTTTTCAGCTGTAGATTCCAATATCGTAAGATCCATATTCTTCAAAATTGTTTGTTTTTGTTTACAATTCCAACATTCAAATTTCAACAAAGAGAAGTTGACAAAGATTTTGGTTGGTGTAATAAGTTGTCTTATTTATTGCAAAATTGTTACCCAGCAGCAGAAGAACTTGACAACTATCGCAAAAAATCAAATTTGGTGTTGTAAATTTTGGCAGTAAATTAGGTTTGACAACTATCCTACGTTGATTTTGTTTTTTTTTTTTTTTGCAAGAATAGATAGACAATTCACAAAACAAATGGAAGCACGATATTTGGTGTCGTTTCTTAAACATTGTAGTCTGTAGAAGATCAGAGGCAATCTAGGGAAAATGGGGCTAGTAGAGTAAAGTAGAGAATTTAAATAGTTTTAACATTTTATTTATTTTTGGGGGCTACCAGGAGAAATCTGAGAGTGTGTTTAGAATTACCCTTTTTTAAAAATATAGCATTAAAATAAAAAAGGGCCCTGACGGAAGCTCACAAGTCACAAGAAAGCAAATATTCTTGTGTATAGTCGGATGATATCATCAAAAAAATGATACTTTTATCTTCCAAACGGCATCAAATAACACTTGAAAAAACTAAAAACACCGAGCAGCAATGGAAGCTTATATTCCTAGTTTCCTACGATTAACAAGTCCAATTTTCAGTAACGGAAACAACACTTCACAACAAATCATTCATCACACTAGAAAGAAAAAAGAAAAAAAGGGCAATAAATATGAGCATCGATCGTTAAACTTCATATACAGAAAAACCAATTCCGTGCAAACGAAGAGCAAAATAGTACCTCCGAATTGGCGGAGACTGAGTAAAGATGATATTATTATTCCGTTGGGATAGAAGAAGGCGAATGCGCATCCGAGTAAAAGTCCGACTAAGATCGCGGCGGCGATTTTCGATTTGAGCGATTGGCCACCGTCCTTCATCAGCGCAGTTTCTTTACGACCACCAATCATCATTTCTCAAGGCAGATTTGCAATAACCAATTGTTGTAGCATTATTAATTACAAATACAGCTATAATTAGCAGTCGATCATTTCAACTAAATAATAGTCTGCATTATTTCTTTATAGTAAGTCAGTAACTCAAACAGGTAGAATTTCAGCAGGGCCCACCGTTGAATACTCGAACGTGATTTTTTCTTTCTTTGATTTTCACTTTCCTTTTTTATAATATTGTTATGATCTATTCAAAAGGTAACGAAATCAATAAATATAACTTCGAAGGTAATTGGTGGAGCTTATAAGCTCTTTAAATAACTTTTATGATGATTTAGAACTTATGAATAGTTTCAGAGTGTTTGACAACCATTTAAATATGTTTAATCTGCTCACGAAATCAGATGTTATGAGGTAATATTTTTATTTTGAAGTACACAAGATCCAACCTGTTTTTTAAATTTAAAACCTCCCAACACACTTTTTAAAAATTAAAATCTAATATCTTAATTTTAAATAAATGTAGTCATACTCAATACGCTATGTAAAAAAAAGTTTAAAATCCCAATTTTAAAAACGTCACCAATACATTGGAGAAAACGTAGAATGTTTTATTTATTTGTTCGGTAAACCGTTAAAAGAGATTTCAGTTGTGAAGAGCTCAAGTGTTCAACTAACCAACCAACCAAAAAAAGGGGTGATTTACGCAACGCAACAGCTTCTTGAATGGATTTGATATTGACTTGGGACTTGGGCGTAAGCTTCCACTATACAAAGTTTTCAGATATGCTTACAATATGGCGTAACGCACACAAAATAAACTATACTCAATTAATGAATATTGATAGTCTTGGACCAAAAGATGACACACCACTAACTACTAACTAGACAATCTCCAGTAAAAATACCTTGAAACATACAAATCAAAATAATTTGTCAGCATGGATGTATATGTAAATATATACAACCATAGGAAGAGTGACGGAATACTGCAAAATTTCCACAAAAACGAACTTTTTAATTGATCTCGTGCTTTCCTTGCGTACCTAATGTTAGACATGGATCCTGAGTAATACTAAAACAACTTCTCAGTTCACATCTTCTAAAAGAGTTTTATGTTACATGCTAAAAAAAATTATATGAATCGGGACAAATGTGTCATTCTTCATCTTCAGACTCTGAATCTGAAGTCTGCGCATGTTGGCCAGGACCTCCAATTTGCCTTTGAGTAGGGTGCATTATTTCTTGCACCATTTGATTAGCTATTGAAAAAGAGTATCATCAATAAGATATATACAATCAAGACATCGCAAGTTAATGGTCATCATGCTTTTGATGATTGAATGAAACTAACAGCAGAATTTTCCAACTATCATTCAGTTTAGTTACTTTAGTATTCTGGAATGCTATTTAATCATAACAGAAAACAATCACCTGATAACAAAATCTTTGCAAACACTGCCCTGGTAACTTGGATTTCTGTTTCATGGTTACTGGCAAATTTCACCTGCAGGAACAGATTAATATAATATCCAAGCTAAGAGAATGTTAGAAGTTTCTGGATTAGGTTGTTACCATTTCACCATATAAGAAATTCACAATTTGATCAAGTCTGGACTGATGCCTCCGGAGGAAAGGCCGCAGATGATTCATATACAATACCCTTGCCCCCTACCACAACAGGACATTAAAGGACATGAACATTCATAAATCATCACCAAGGTATAAACATCATGACATCTAGACACCCACAAGGAATTGATTAGGTACTGTATAAGATGGCATGGCAATTAATACAACAATCAGATCATACTGACTTTAGGTTTATCATGCTCTCAGTTTTTTTCCCTTCAACTTTTTATATCCCAAACAAAGTTTGATGAAATTATGAGTGAATACCTAATTAATAGAAAAAAAAATAATCAAGGGCAGAAAAACGACAAGATAGATCCATTCTCATTGTCAATTGAAAGACAAATGGATTTAAGAAGGATACGATCAAGACCAGAAGTTGACCCGCCTATGATTAGTTGATTACAATACCTTATAATTCAAGATTCAGTATCCAACCTACAAACTAAATCTCCTTACTGCAGAAAACAATTTAGTCTAAAGCATCATTAGAAAGTAAACATAATTTATTAGCTTAGAATAGATTATTTATAGGCAAACTGAAACATCTCTCAGCCAGAAATAACTTTTATCCTTTGCTACCAAACACATTCATCATCAACAAACATGGTCTAACACAAAAACTGCCAAGTCATGTATCTCAAATGACATTGTGAGTAATTTAAAAGGTTGGGGGGGGGGGGTGACATTTCAAGATATAGATGAGGAATTCAAAAAAATTAACGAATCAAACTGAACTGAATTGACCGGTTGTGTTTATCAAACCTACCTCAACAGATGGCAGTTGAAGCCAAACAAGAAATGCAAACTTCAAATGATAGTAGAAAGGACACCTGATTAAAACAGACAAAGCCAATTCCAATAGTATTAGTAAAGGCTATAGATCAACCCTGGAAGACCAACATAGAGTAAATTCATAAATTGGAGAGAGAGTGTGTGTGTTATTGTCTTCCTTTTCTTCTCTACTAGGAGGGGGAGAAGGACAGGAGAAGAAGTTTGTTCCATATAGTACCAATGGAGAAGCTTATCAGTGAAGATCTCAGCAACAGTAAAGGATCCATAAGCTGCAACCACACACCATGATCAGAATGTCATAAAAGTAACAGTGACCTCAGCAGACTGAAATTTCATGCAACTTCCGAGAAATAAATGGAGACATGCAGAATGTGTTCATTATATTCCATTTTATCTGATTACTGTACATAAAAACATACGAGTAATTTATGTCAAAGTATTAGGTCATTTATTTACGAACCAAAAACATGAATAGTGTTATACTTCATTGGGACAGGTATGCATATGAAAAATAAGGCTTCTTCAAGGTTTTTAAAATATCGAAGAACAAAAAGTTCTTATATCATAATGAACATTTTATTCAACATGTAATATAGTATTTGAAGGCAGAAGATGCGATATGCCATCACTCACCAGCCCAGTATACAAGCCATTTATGTTGATCATCTTGATTCTTCGTCTCAATGGCCTTGAATGTAGAATAAACAGGTAAGACAACCCCCACAGAACAGCTGCAAGAGACGTGCAGATTATCAACGACTTATCAACATTCAGATTCTATTCACCAACGACAAGACTCAACAGCGAAAATAGTGGGAAAATATTAGCTTCAGTGCTGATTTATATGCAACAGAGAGAGTGTTTCCATCCAAAATATAAGTGAAATGATTAACCCTATGCCGAAGTAATGCACAATCGAATTAGTTGCAACTGCCGGCTGTCATCAGAAACAAAACACAACACTAATCTGAGAATTTAATTCAAAACTCACCATGCTGTACGAAGTACAACATTGGAACCAAGGGGACAAAGGAGTAATCGCAGCCCGACCTGCAATCAATATGAGGCAAGAATGAGCAAATGCAATTCCATTTCCAGGTATTCAAATGCGGATAAATTCAGTTCACATATAAACAGTGCAGCACACACACACACGCACATGCCTATGGAGATAATTATTTATCTTACTGTGTGCAGACTCCATGGATGACGATCTCGATGTAATAATCAATCATCGTGACCACAAACGCATGCATACAAAAATGTTCAGTAAAGCGGCACACAACACAATTTCAATTTTATTCCATTCTTCACTACTTCAAATTCCGAATTCAAAGAAACATAAACCATAGATTTTCAACAAGGAAATCCTCACAGCATAAATTTTCAATATTTCAACAAGAATCAAGACCTAAAATTCAATCAAATAAATTCCGATTCCGAATAAAAAGCAAAGATGAACAGAGATGAAGACAAGCGTACGTCGGGGGAGATGTTGGATCCGAGGAAAGCCATCCTCAGCAAACAGAATTGTTCGCGAAATTGCGATTGATCGTTCGAGATAGGAAAACACAGCGAAACGGAAGTATTAACAGAAATTACGCAATTTCAACACCCCTCTCGATTAGGGGAACATCCCTGGCTAAGCTTTCCCCCTCTTATTTATTGCTTCAATTTCCAAACCATTTTTTTTAATTAAAAAAAATCTGAATAGAATTTGATCAGAACTTGACCTATTGTGTTGTGTGTGTGTGAGAAAATAGATCGCAAATTCATATTTATACTTACGACTCAAATATTTTATTAATACTAACTTAATTTCGTAAAATGATATAAATAGTATACTGTATTAATAACTATACGAGATCCTACAGTATTGTCGAAATCAATAATTCTAAATATTTGAAAATAGTATATATGCAAACTAAGATTTAAAGCAATATATTAATTAAGCTATATGCTGTAAAAGAAAAAAAACGTTAATTAAGCTAGCTATCTATCTATCTATATACATATATTAAGACAAAATCGTGTGATAGACAACGGTTCTGGTATACACCGTGTCTATTAAACATTTTGCTTTAGACAACAGTTTTGAGTTTTGATTTAATAGACAGCCGTAGTGACATTTATTGTTGTAAATTTTCCTTTTTTTTTGGCATTTTCCATGACGGTTTAGATTACAATAGTTGTATTTTAAGAAATTTTTGCAATCTTATTTATTATTTTTTTACTTGAAACTTGAGATTTGTAACATTTTTTTATTTTATTTTTTTATGCATGGATGAATAATTTGTAGTACTCTATATTTGTCGCCTAAAAAATAGCTTTCATTTGTATTATATAATAATAATAATATAATTTATTATTTTTCTATTTCAATTTCATCATTTAAAATAATTAAATAATTATATATTTTATACATGTCATATATTCAAAGAAATCAAATGTTCTATAATCGTGGACAATTATACATTATTATTTATAAAATCGTGACATTGAAAATATTCCAATTTGATATTTTCTATCATGGATTTTCATTTAGTTCTTAAAATTTAATTTTCTTTTTGTTTGTTATAACTATACAAAATTGATCTTCTTATTTAATTAATTAACACATGTGCATAGTATTTTATTAATTTTTAAAATTTGAACACAACATATAAAATTAAAAAATAATCATAATATTATAGATTTAAAAAAAAATTATTTGTGCATTGCATAGGAGAAATACCCATATATTCAATGGTTGGAACTGGCAAAAAAATAAATGAACTTATTATGAATTCATTTCAAATATGAACGAGACATGTCGAGATATTTAAAATAGGTGAATTGATACAAAACACACGACTACATAATCTCGTAAGAAAAATAGGAAATTAATTTATGCCATTTCTAAGAATAAATATACTGACCAACTTTGTTGAAAAAAAAAACTTATTAAACTGGACTTAGTATTCAACTACTAAGTAAATATTTCTATTTTCTTATAAGTAGTACACCAAGTAAATTACACTGAATCCAAATCCAGGAACAATAAGCAATGAAGCAACGTGTTTCTCTCTAGTATCCTCTCGGATGCTACATTTAATGAAATAAAAGACATGTAATTTCCATATTTTTATGAAATTACATATATTTCAGAGTATGTCTTTGTTTCAGACAAAATGAGATTCACCTACAAAGATATTGGTTTGTTGTCGTATCCCAAAAAATGCTTCGTCTTCCATATGTTTCCACTCTCCAGGCATACTGCTAAAGAGCAGTCCTGCCTTATTATCGGATTGCTCTGTCTTTTCTTTTCTGTCCCAAAATTGAATCGAAAATCTTCTGGCAAATAAGCAGTAGTCAGCCATCTTGCTGGATCAGGATGGAGCTTATAGTTGGGATTCGACACATAAATAGCAGCTTGCATTCCATCTAATAATACCAACTACTGCTTCAACTTCAATACTAGATCGATATAAAGAAGAATGCGAGCCAGAATCATATATATAGTCTGATGAAACTATGCAACCATTTAGATGACATTGCTCGTGAAAATGTTTTCAGATCACACCTTTAGCGATGGAGACATGACCCGTATCGATATCCAGTGGCAAGAAGAACAGTTGAAGCTCAACACATTCTGGAGAGAACAATGACAGCAATTTGGTATTCAGATCTACACCAACTTTATCATAGAGTTCATTAATCAAGCACCCTAGAGTCGAATATATAGCCACTGCTTCTGAGTGGGATCTATCACCTGACGTAAAACTATGAACTCCGTTACCAAGCTGTATCCAACTGCAACCAGCAAGCTTTTTAACTTCCTTCCCTCTCATCGTCCTCATCATCCTCCCCTTTTCGTCCCACTTCCCTCCTGATGCATACACACTAGCTAACTGGAAATACCTTGATCCATTATCTCCATCAATTTCCAGTAGCTTGTCCTCTGCCATCTTTGCAAGTTCTAGATTTTTGTTTGTTCTGCAAGCAGTCAAAAATGCGCTCAGTATAATAGAATCGGGCTCTATAGGCATCTTTTCCATGAAGGCTACAGCCTTTTCTAGTTGGTTTGCCCTTCCGTACAAGTCTACCATACATGCATAGTGATCAATTTCAGGCTGTATTGCATAATCTTTACTCATTGATAGAAAATAATTTTCACCTGCTTCAACTAATCCACCATGGCGGCAGGCTGATAGAAGTGCAATAAACGTGACAGCATCAGGATGGAGTCCACGCCCTACCATTTCTTCAAAAAGATGGATAGCGTCATGCTCAAATCCATGGTGAGCACAACCAGAAATCATAACATTGTACATGATAGTAT
Organism: Perilla frutescens; assembly: GCA_026008535.1. Taxonomy (NCBI): domain Eukaryota; kingdom Viridiplantae; phylum Streptophyta; class Magnoliopsida; order Lamiales; family Lamiaceae; genus Perilla; species Perilla frutescens. The sequence continues at coordinate 36,916,643 of BRKX01000002.1, read as the reverse complement.
CTCTGATGCTAACTCTTTCGAACAATCTCCGAGCCTGGAGTATAAAGCCGCATTTTGAATACATGTCAATCAAAGCACTTATTGCCTTCGCATCCATTGTAATACCAATTCTTAACATGTATGCATGAATTTGTTTCCCAGGATCAGCGCTGGCTTGTACAGCACACGCTCCAAGCATACTGACGAGGATCACAGCATCTGGAACCGTCATCTCCTCTGATGCATACTCATGGAACAGAACAAAAGCATCCTCACATTTTTGCAATTTCACATAGCCAGAAATAATGGCAGTCCACATCACAAAATTTCTTTCAGCTACTGAATCAAAAAGTTTTCGGGCTTCTGCCATTTCACCTCTTGCTGAATATCCCACAATCATCGAAGTAATGGCAAATATGTTGCTCATCCCAATTCTTCTAAGAACATTCTCAGCAGACCTCATATCACCACATTTGGAATAAATATCAACAATGCCACTGCTTATAAATGGATTTAGACACGTCCCATCTTTCAAAACCCATGCATGAACTTCCTTTCCTAGCTTCAAGCACTTCAATGCAGAGCAAGCTGCCAACAAACTAGCAAACGTGTGTTCGTTCCAACGGAATCCTTCCTTCGCCATACACTTGAACAACTCCACTGCTTCCTCCTCGAGCCCATTCTGAGCACAGCCCGATATCATTGTTTTCCACGACACATCATCATTCAACTCCGGATCATTAGAAAAAATCTCCCGAGCTATTTCCATCTTGCCTTCTCTACAACAAGCAGCAACCAACGCATTTTTAACGACACAATCCACCATGCCTTCGCCACATTGCCCATTAACAACCCTGCAAGCATCCCAAAAGCTCCCACACTTGGAGTACATATCTATCAGAGAACTCAGGGAAAACCCACTCTGATCATTCCCACTCTTGACCATAAATGAATGCACCTGCACACCATAAGGCAAAACCCGTAATTTGGCCAGTAAATTAAGCATTGTGGTGAGCGTAAACTCATCAATCCGAGCTCCATCTTCCTCAAACTGCATTTGGATAAACAATTCAATAGCATCACGTTCACAACCATCACTGCGTGCATAGCCCGATATCATCAAATTATATGTAATGGAATCTTTAAGCGGGGAAGAATCAAAAAGATCTTTTGCTTTAGGGAGATTTCTGCTTCTGATATAAGCGTTTATAATGGTGTTCCAAGAGAATACATTTCGCTCGGGCATTCCATCGAACAGCTTATGGGCGTCACTCGTAAGGCCGTGTTTGGAGTACAAATCAATGAGTTGATTGGTGGTGATGATTCTTGGGAGAAAACCAGATTTCACAGCGTGTGCGTGGAACTTCAGCCCTTCCTTGAGTGATCTCATTTACATTTAAAAACTGTACAAATTGAACTATGAAATGCCCAAATGAAAATTTCTGAATAATTGCTCCAGATAGAGAGAGTAGGGAGGAGAGAAGTCATGGGCCTTTGTTGCACATTAAATAAAATCCTTGACTACTGGTACGTGCTTAAATTTTAAAGCTCAACGATAAGGGAGGGGTGATTCTATTCACAACCCGCACTTTCTCATCACAACCCCTTAAATTAATTAAAATATAAATTCATAATTTTTAGATTTTTTTATCCTCACAACCTCCTACTATCTAAAACCCTAACAAATTAAAATACAACCCCCTCAAATATATAGCCCCATCTTAAACAATATAAAAGGAAATAAAAAAATAAAATAAAAACTCAAACATTAATCCATATCACGAAAGGAAAAAACAAAAAGAGAAAACCGCGAATAAAAAAAAAGAAAACAAAGAACAGAGAAAGAAAAAAAAAAGAGAAGGATAGATATAATCCTTTAAAGAAAAAATCAAATTGCAGAGCCTCTTTCATCATACACTATCGAACCATGAGTTTGATAGAGCATAAAAAGAATGGAGAATTTGATGGAGAAAATGAAAGTAAAGAGTATTAAGATTGTGAAGGAGAAGTCAATGAAAAGTTCCAGGTAATATTAATCAATTTTTTTTTCATTCAATTTTACAATTTTAAACTGCTTTTACTGTGATTTTATGGTTCAAGTTCTATACCATTTGAAAGCTACAAGAATCTAGTTTTCAATAAAAAAAAGTGCTAAAAATTTTTGTTTCTACAGAAAATTATGTTTATTATATCAAAGTGCGTTGGGATATTACTTATACACGAGAATTCAAAATATTTAGCTAAAGTGCAACCAATTTTGTAAACGTTTACGAATGAATATGGTTATGCAATTCTATCTATTTATCAATGGTTCGAAAAAACATAATTTTAATTCATAAAACTATGTGTAGATTGTTGACGAGAGAGATTAGGTTAGATACTTGAATAATAAACTTTGAGAATTATCTTGTAAACTAAAACTGCTATGAGTTTTAGTTTTAAGATATTTGTTAAGACAGATGGTGTTTCCTTTAGCATTCTGGTATATTGTTGACCCTACAACGAAGAAAAATAGACCGAGAGAACTCATCTTATACAGTTGTTAGTGATACATGCTTATGCTATTTTGATTTTTTTTTTCACTTAATATTGTAAATCTTACTTTTTGTCATCGTTCGTCTGATCCAAGCTATTCTATATTGATTCACATCTCTAAACAACAATGTGTCACATATTTTCCTCTTCGATCTAATCCACCATCATCGTCGCAACATAAAGTAATAACAGTTGGATTTGTCAACGATAATCATTTCGTACAGGTATTTACAGTACATTAGACTTATCTTTTTAGCGTTTATATTGTGTACTTTGTTGACTTTATATATATATATTTGCAGGTTTTTTGGATCATGCTTCACAAATACTTCCAATTGTGCCTAACTGGGAACATAATCGGCTTGAATCTGCTGTAGGGTGGGAAACTCCATATTTATGTTGCATTAGAGATTTTAATGCACTAATTCCACGACAAAAGAATTCTGAAAATGACGAAATCATCAGCTTAGACGATCTATAATATGCAAATTGATATTCTTTTTTATGCATACACTATATTTAAATATTCTTAAGCATACGACATTGTTGTGTTGAACAAAGTGATTGTCATTTTCCAAGAATTTTGCTATACTTTTTGTAACTTTAAACGTTCATTTGAACAATGCTGAAATTATTTTATTTCAAAATTATATGTTTCCTATGGTAAGTTAGGCTTTCGAGAACTGCAATTTTTTTATTCATATGGTGTGATGTTTTGTGTATGAAAGAAATAGTTTGTATGCAGCGTGACTCTAACTAGAAATCCATGTACAAAATAATTAGTGTCTTGAAAATCCTCATGATGATTGAAGGTTGAAAATCTTCATGATGATTATTGGTGGCATCTTGAAAAAATAAAGGCTTGCTTTATTTGAAATAATTTGATCTTACAAAGAATTCTTGGAGCCTCAGAATTAATAATTGTCTAATGTTTTTAGACGGTTTTATTTTACTATAGATTTTGAATAGTGGGGGCTACATATTGAGGGTTGTATTTTATTTTTGCTCTACTTTAATTAGTTGGGGGTTGTATTTTATTTTGCTATATTTTTGGAGGTTAAATTTTATTTTTCTATACTTTAAATTAGTTTGTATTTTATTTTGCTATATTTTAAATTAGTTGGGAGTTGTATTTTATTTTGACTTTAAATTATTTGGGGGATGTAGGGGTAAAAAAGTCTAAAAAATATATATTTATATTTTAATTAATTTAGGGGTTGTAAAGAGTAAAATAGGAGTTGTGAATAGAATTACCCAAGGGAGTTACAAACACCAATTCTTCAAACTAAGGCTAAGCCATGGATCCGGCTATGAAAATTCGATTTACCTTTTTATTTTTTAAAATGTTTTGTAAATATATATTTTTTGGATATATCTTATTTTTTAAGTAAATGTTAATTATATTCGTCCTGATTTTTTATTTCGCCTCATACTATGTGAATGACAATGTTCTAAAATTTTTCACACGATATCATAAAAATACACATCTATATGGCTATATCGTTTGTATAATAGGAGTCGAAAAAAAAATGCGAAATTCAGGCATGCTACCCGCATGGAATTTTCCGGCTAAACCATCTATGATGATTTGCACGCTTGCATTTGTACGATTTCATACTAAAAATAGTTTTACCATCGCTTTCTACTCCAAACCCCTACTCTTTTTATCGAGGATATTCAAGTGGTGGAAATCTTGTGTAAAAGAAAAATAACTAGACTCACCGCTCTTTCCCTATTCCCAACTTTTTTGAAAAATAAAAATAACAAAATGGAGTTTCTATTTGCACCACTAAAATTATTTTTTGCACCACAAATAAAAAAAAAAAAAACTTACATAAATACCCTTTTAAGTTATTTTTTATTAAATAAAATAATAATAAAAAAAAATAAGAAAAAACTCCCACCCAGCCGACGGCCTCTGCATTTTCAGATCTTCCACCCTTCACGCAAGGTCGCAACCCCCACTCCCAACCTACCACCACCGCCATTAACCCCAGACAACCTTCGCCGCCGCCATCACGAACATCCTTAAAAAATTCGAAATTTGCAGTTCAAACATTCTATACAAGATTCGAAATTCTTATTTCGAACATCCTTAGAAGATTTGAAATTTACAGTTCGAATTAATTTTATAATGAAATCTGATAAAAGCAAAGAAGAAGAAGGGTTTGGGGAGAAGAGGGGTGGGGTTTGAGTGGGGGGTGGGATTTGTAGAGAAGATGGAAGGGGTGGGTTTTGGGTGTTGGGGGGAGGGGTGGGATCGGGGGAGAAGATAAAGGGGTGGGGTGGCTGGGGAAAGGGTGGCTTCGGTGGTTGGGTCTGGGAGGGAGGGAGGGAGGGAGGGAGGATGGTGAGGGGAGGGGTTTCAATTTTTTCTTTTTCTTTTTTTAAGTTATTGTGTTTTTTTCAAAATTATTTTGGTAAATCAAATATTTTTAAATTGAAGGGTATTAATGTAATTGTGTGTGATGCAAAGAGTAAAATTAGTAGTGCATTGAGTAGGGAAAGTGTAAAAAGTAATTTTAGTTGTGCAAATAAAAACTCCTATAAAAAAATTCAAATTGCTTTCCCCTTCTTCCAACTTAATAGATTAGTAAAAGTTTAAAGAGTCATTTGAGATTAAAAAATATATAATAATAAAAAAAAAAATTGTCACTTCTATAAAAACATAATTTTTTGAGGGAAATGTTTTTATCGACAAAAGTAAATAATGGGTGGAAAAAATGACTGCTTTTAAAACATAATAGTTTTGTAGGCAATTTTGACTTATTTTACACAACACCATGCAACAGGTCCCACAAAATCTGATTTAAGTCTGAAAAGCATTACACTCTTGTACTTTTAACTGTCAAAAAAATGCAAAGGAAATAAATATGATATAGCTTTTGAATTAAACCGCCTCACCAACCCCATGTCTCTCTCTCCCATCACTTACAGATTTTTGAAACCCAAAAATAACCGATGATAACCTCGATTAATTTTCCGACCCCAAACGCAGATTTAGGGTTTTAATAAGTAAAAGTGGTGTCGCTCGATAGCAAACCCATGTTCAATTTCAATTAATCTCTCTCTCTCTCTCTCTCTCTCTCTCTCTCTCTCTCTCTCGCGCGCGTGCGCGCACTCTCTCTCTCAAACCCTACTGTTAATTTTTTTCTCCCAGTTATTCATCACCGACAATGTCCGCACGAACAGGAGAACAACCGGAGATTTCTTCATCATCACGAGTGAATTTGGATTTTTTCATTTAAACTTGTTAGTTTCTGCGATTGAACATAATGGCTTATATTTTGTTTATGGTGGTTGTTGGAATTAATCGATGCCTTAGTTATGTTATTTGTAGCCTATAATGTTAATCGTGGCTTTTGTTATGCTAATCGTGACCAATTATGTTAATTGTGGGTGATTATGCTACTGGTGGATTAATAAAATAGCCTCGATTAATTCTCATAGCCCTGATTAATTCTACAAAATGCCTCGATTACTTTTCTAATGAGCATTGATTAATTTAAAAGAGCATCGATTAATTTAATCTAAGCCTCGATTAATTTAAATTATTCCTCGATTAATTCTAATAGCCTCGATTAACTCTAAAAAAATATCTCGATTAATTCTAATAGCCTCGATTACTTTTACAATGAGCATCGATTAATTTAAAGGAGCATTGATTAATTTAAACTAAGCCTCGATTAATTTAAATAATTCCTCGATTAACTTTAAAATAACCCCGATTAATTCTAATAGCCTCGATCAACTCGAAAAAATGTCTCAATTAATTCTAATAGCCTCGATTACTTTTACAATGAGCATCGATTAATTTAAACTAAGCCTCGATTAATTTAAACTAAGCCTCGATTAATTTAAATAATTCCTCGATTAACTTTAAATTAACCTTGATTAATTCTAATAGCCTCGATTAATTCTAAAAAATATCCTCAATTAATTCTAAAAAATGTCTCGATTAAATTTAAAATAGCCTCGATTAATTCTAAGAGCCTACATTAACTCTAAAAAATACATCGATTAATTTTAAAATAGCCTCAATTAATTCTAATAGCCACGATTATAGTCTACGTCATGCAAATCATCAATATATTAAAGATTAAAGAGTACGGCATGCAAATCTCTCTATGTCGTCTATTTTCCAATTAAATCTAAAAACACATGCAATATATAATCAAAACAATAAATATTTGCAAAATAAGTTCAAAAATATGGAGTACAAAACGTACCTTTGAAAATTTCTCCAAAAAATCTTTTCTTTCGCCCCCTTGCTCCAAAAAATTTCTCCAACTTTTGCTCTTCTTGGTCGATTTGTATTGTATTGTGAATAAAAGCTTGTATTGTAGTGTCAATGAGATTTGTATTGTAGGCAGAATAAGCGAGCTCGGATGTTACTATTTATTCAAAAATTTAACCTACCTCGTTACAAAACATTAAAATGTATTAAATTCGGTCCTACCTTCCCTTCTTTTCATTAATTCGGTCCTACATTCTCCTTCTTTTCATTTAATGAAGCCAGTAACCTTTCCTTCTTTTTATTTATTGAAACTCAGTACCTACCTTACACAAGAAATAAATGCATTCATTAAAAAAGTGACGATTAATTGTAGGGAACATTGTCTCGATTCTTTTAAATAAAGGCCTCGATTAAATTGCATGATCCATGATTAATGACATTAATCGAGGATAGTTAGATATTAATCGTGTCTAGTTAGATATTAATCGAGAATCTCTTAAAATTAATCTAGGTATTTTTTAAGAAATAATCGAGGCTTTTTAAAAAATAATCGAGACAATTTTAACAAAAATAATCGAGACTTTTTAAAAAATAATCGAGACAATTTTTAAAAATAATCGAGGCTTCTTACAATGATGGGTGAAAACATAATCGAGGCATCTTAAAAAATAATCGAGACAAATTTATAAATTAATCGAGGCATCCCTTTTCAATCGAGACAATTTTAAAACAATAATCGAGGCTCAACATATACCTCAATCGAGGCTTGTAATTTAAATCAAGGCAATTTTCAGTCGAGGCTTATAATATCAATTGAGGCTTGTAATTTCAATCGAGATAATTTTCAAAAACTAATCGAGGCTAAAAATTAATTGAGGCTTGTTCAAATATAATCGAGGTATTTAAAATTAGGGTTTTGGTTTTAGGGTTGTGCATGTTTGAGAATGACTTGACAAAAGTACACTGATCCAATGATTGGGTGTGGGTACCAAGTCTATTATAGGTCAAATTGCCTAACAAACTACCATTTTTAAAAGTTATTATTTTTTCCCAATTACTATTTACTTTTGTTTACTTTTACCTATTTTGACTAATTTTTTTAGCTATTGTTACTAAAATACTCTAAGTATGACCAACAATTGTACTTTTCCCAACTTACACGTTACACAATAACTTGCATACTAACATTACTCATTTACAGAGAAAATTATAAAAATGATCCCACAAAGCATGTTACCGTTTGATTTTGTCCCAAACAATATCATCGTGGTCCTTTTTCTATTTTTGAAATCAAAATAACCTCAAAAGACTATGATATGTAAATTTGGTCCCAAGTTTTTTGACAGGTGCTTAACAATTGACGAAAATGTTAGCACGTGAGGCGCACTTGATTATTAATTAGTTAACCCTAATTGAAAAATATCCATAAATCTCTTGTTCCTGGCTTCTCAGCCCGATACAGCGGCGGCACTGCCGCCGGGAAATTAGCCCCCACCACCGACTTCCGTCCTCAGCACAGATTCATCACCGGCTGGTTCTGTTTCGTCAACTCTGATGGGCTCCATTACAAGTGACGGCCAAATCCCGTCCACAACCCCAGTTCCTCCCCCCCAGCTTCTCCACCCCATTTTCCGTCCAAATCCATCCCTATACTTTTGGATCTCAACCCCACACATCCACCCATCTCTCCTGCAAAACCCAACCACCACAATTCAAATAATAAAATCAAAAAAACTCGGCCAAATATATGCTTATGTCCCGAACTTTACATTTTTTCTAAAAATGTCCCGAATTTCGAATAATACCAAAATATATCATGAACTTTGACATTTTTTTCTAAAAATGTCTTGAACTTCAAATAATAACAAAAATGTCCTGAACTTTCCACTTTTTTGTAAAAATGTCTCAGGATTTAATTTCCGACGTTGGATTAATGACGAGACATACCAGAGTCTAATGTGTCTAAGTGAAATAGATTTTTTTAAAAAATCTCAATTTGAAGGGTATACAATTTTTTTTCAACAAATTGGGTTGATTATGTTCGACTTGAGATTTTGGGAGGAATGAGAAGAAATCGTTTAATTTTACTTTTCCATTAGGATTGAGAATTTTGAAATGAATGAAAAAAAAATCATTTTTTCTCTTCACATTGGATTGATATGAGACATTTGTTAGAATGAGAAGTTATAATTTTGGAGATGAAAGTGGAAAACAATGTTTTTATTATTTATTTATTTATTAAAAAAATTACGAATTCCACGTCACTTTGACATGCTAGATTTCGATATGCCTCGTCAATAATCCGCCGCCGAAAATTGAATCACATGACATTTTTGCAAAAAAATTAGAAACTTCAGGGCATTTTTTTGAATTTTTTTAAGTTCGAACTAATTTTAGAAAAAAATTTCAAAATTCAGGATATAGTTTGGTATTATTCAAAGTTCGAGACATTATTAGAAAAGGAGTCAAAGTTCGTGACATAACTATACATTTGGCCAAAAAACTCCCACAAATTCCAAATCGGTTCACAAATCCCACACAGATCAAACAATCTCAAGTTTAGGAATCTCAAAAACTGTTAAAGGAGGTTGGGGCCCCTTGACTTCCTCGAAAACGGCCATCACCGGTGTTGTCAGCCAACTCCAGCGCAAAACACGTTCATCGGCTCTCAAAGAGGAGCTCCAAAATTTGGCGTCATCATTAGACAGGAGATCGTTGTTGGATCTTCCCAAATCTGGAGCCCAAAAGAGTCAACCCGCCCTCGCGGTTGATTTTGATCCCAGAGCTTCCACCTAGCATCAAATCGAGGAAATGTGACAAGAAAATGAAAAAATTGAGTGCGGACGAATTTGGATGAGAGTGATGGCTTGCATGCGAATGGATCTAGAAGTGAGTTTCGACGTTAAAAAGGACGATGGATGAGGTGTTGATTTGCAGAGTGACGAGTCCGATGTTCTTATGCTGGTGGAGGGAGCTGCAAAATCTAGAGATGAATGGGTGAAGGAGGGATTGATTTTGATTAAAGATGGAACATATTTGAGCAGCATAGGTTTTTTTATAAGGATTCGGGTCGTGATTCTGAAGATGATAGGAAATGGCTCATTCGGAATTCAAAATATATATGTATGAGGATCGGAGACGATATGGGGCGGCGAGCATCAACCGACGAGGTTGAAATGGCGTCCAACTGCATACTTGGGACTAAAATTGCATCTCAATTTAACGGAAAACGTGACGTTAGGATCATTTTTGCATATGATGGTTCAGTGGGATCAAATTAATTTGTTAGGGACCTCAACCAAACGGGAACATGTTCTGTGGGACCATTTTTACAATTTTCTCCTCATTTACATGATAATTATACGTAACATAATATTACATATTATCCGATTATTTACTCTGTAAGCTCTACATACGAGTTTGAAAAGGACCTGCAAAGTACCCAGTTTTTGGACTTCAACACACACTAAAAAAAATTATATATATTCTTATGAAAGCGACTAAAAAACACATATTTTTATATTATCTAAATTCTAAAATGACATTTTTTATGGAGACATAGTTACACAATAGATTACGTGAACTAGGCAACAATAATATTTGACCTTATGTTTTGTTACTTATCTTATCAGCAAAATACCGGATTCCAATTAGTGAAGATAAATTCAATCATTAAGTAAATTTCCAGTCATATCCCCTCTTTCTATAAATCCCACCACACAAAACACCAAGGCCTTCTTATCCTAACTACGTACGATATATATGTATAATGCCCCTCTTCTTGGCCCCAGCTAACAGCCAGTAAAACCACCGTCCTCCGCCTCATTTCGCCGCTATCATGGCTGATAAGACGTCGGAGAATAATGGAGCTACCACCCAATCTCATCTACCGACCCCCAAAAAACCCAAATTAAATAAATATGCTTTGGCCTGTGCTTTCTTGGCTTCCATGGCCTCCATCTTGCTTGGATATGGTATGTTCATTTTTTTTTCAATTAACTAACATATATTATACGTACGTACAAAATATATGGACATAACAACAATAATTAACAACTAAGTATGATTAATTACCTCAAGACCGTGTAAGAATTTTACTAGAATATAATTATAACTCACTAAATCCATCTAGACGTCAGAAAAATTAAAACGCTCTATTATACTTTATATCAGTGGCTCTGCGTTATCCCTTTGTTATTTTTGAGTCAAAAAACAAATACTCTTAACATGATAAACATACAAAAATAAAAATTGAATTTGCTACATGCAGATATTGGAGTGATGAGTGGAGCCATAATCTACATCAGGAAGGAAATACATATGACCGACATACAAAAAGAGGTTATAATGGGAATCCTCAATATCTACTCACTCCTCGGCTCCGCCGCCGCAGGCTTGACCTCCGACTGGCTCGGCCGCCGCTACACAGTAGTCATCGCCGGAGCTATTTTCTTCGCCGGCGCTCTGTTAATGGGCTTCGCCACCAACTACGCCTTCCTCATGGCAGGCCGCTTCGTAGCCGGCATAGGCGTCGGCTATGCGCTCATGATTGCTCCTGTATACACGGCGGAGGTGGCGCCGGCCTCTGCCCGCGGCTTCCTCGCTTCTTTCCCAGAGGTGTTTATCAATTTTGGTAATTATTTTACTTTTTTTTTTTACTAATTATTTTGAATTTTAATAATTTTAGCATTCGTGTTTCAACCTATATGTCCTATAATTAGTAATCCTTTTATATTTCAATTCGTTTTTTTCATGCAATTAGAATCTTAAGTAGGAAGATTTTGAACATGACAGAGTTATATTTTATGATTTTATCTAGTTAACTACTTAAACTATAGCTTTCTTAACTAATGCATTTATTATCTTAAAAAAAGAAGAAGAAAAAACTAATGCATTTATTCATGGTGACCCTAGCTAGTAAATTCGTATAATATCCGGTAGAGTAAATTACACTTTTGATCTCGTAAGAATAATGTCCAAACACTTTTAGTCTCAAGTTAATTTTTTCCACACTTTTGGTTCCACAGTTTATATTTCATCATTTTTTTGTCCCAAAAATTATCGGAATATACTTAACATTCGTTAAATACCTATATATTTTGGATTGAAATTTTCACTGCATTCCCTCTATTTTCACCCTTAATTAAGCGTTGCAACCAAGATCAACAAAATATGTATTAATTTGGCACCAAAATAGATATTTAACAGATGTTAAGTATAGTCCGTTAATTTTTTTGAACTAAAAGTGTTGAAATATAAATTGTGGGACCAAAGGTGTTGAAAAAATTAACTTGAGACTAAAAGTGTTTGGACATTATTCTTACGAGATCAAAAGTGTAATTTACTCTACCGGATATTATACGAATTTACTAGCTAGGGTCACCACGAATTTACTATATTCTTACGGGACCAAAAGTGTAACTTGGGACTAAAAGTGTAATTTACTATTAATGAATTATTGTAGGTTCAGTTTTCCAAATATCTCGGTCGAATTAATTTGTGAATATTTTTTACCCAGAAATCATGATAACAATCGTGTGATCAAATGCACAAAAATATATCATTCACATACTCAGCATTATATTACGGACCTCGTATTGAATGAGTACTGATGAATTAATGTAAAGCAATACCAACGTAACATAGAATATACATAATTTTGTTAGTAAACATTTTAATGTGCTGAATTGTATATTTAATTTTCTAAGCTTTTTTGACTGGACTGTGTAATTTAATTTATTGAATTTTTGGGAACTGCAGGCATATTACTCGGCTACGTTTCAAACTACGGATTCTCGAAGCTCCCCGAGCACTTAGGGTGGCGATTCATGCTGGGAATCGGCGCCTTCCCCTCCATCTTCATCGCCATGAGCGTCCTCGCCATGCCGGAATCGCCGCGTTGGCTCGTCATGCAGGGCCGACTTGGCGATGCCAAACGAGTCCTCGACAAAACCTCCGACTCCATAGAAGACGCCAAACACCGACTCTCCGACATCAAAGAAGCCGCCGGCATACCCGACCACTGCAACGACGACGTCGTATCCGTCCCCAAAAAGCACCACGCCGTGTGGCGGGAACTTCTCCTCCGCCCCACGCCGGCCGTCCGTCACATCCTGATCTGCGCCGCCGGGATCCATTTCTTCCAGCAAGCGAGCGGCATAGACTCCGTCGTCCTGTACAGCCCGGACATATTCGAGAAAGCGGGCCTAAAAACCGACACGGATCGGCTGCTCGCAACGATGGCCGTCGGATTCACGAAGACGGCCTTCATCTTGGTGGCCACGTTTCAGTTGGACAAGATCGGACGGCGGCCGCTGCTCCTGTCAAGCGTGGCGGGGATGATAGTATCCGCAGCGGGCCTGGGAGTCGGGCTTACTGTTATTGAAAACTCGGACCGTAAATTGGTGTGGGCCTTGGCGCTGTCCGTGTCGACTGTTTTATCCTACGTGGCGTTCTTCTCGATCGGGTTGGGCCCGATTACGGGGGTTTATACGTCGGAAATATTCCCGTTGAGGCTGCGGGCCCAGGGGTTCAGTATAGGCGTGGCAGTGAATCGCGTCACCAGCGGTGTGATTTCAATGACGTTTTTATCCCTGTACAATGCTATAGGTATTGGGGGGGCCTTTTTTCTGTACGGAGGGATTGCGGCGGTTGCGTGGCTCGTGTTTTACGCTTTATACCCCGAGACGCAGGGAAAGACGCTCGAGGAAATCGAGGGCTTGTTTGGAACTTTCTTTAAATGGAGATCCAAACACAAGGGACTCACTCTTCCAAATAGGAATCAATCTTAGGGCCCACGGATAGGGGGAGAATTATACAGGCCCTTCATATGTAAGGGCTTTTATGTCATTTCATTCAAACTCCTAAGGATTAAAAAAATTGGGCAAATTAAACGTCAATGCCTGATTTTTTAATTTTTTAATAAAAAAAATGTCCCCACCTTTAAATATTTACAATTTAGTGTGTCTGGCCTTATAAATTTTTATCAAATCTATCATAAAGTCAATTTTTTGGTATTCAATTGCTTACGTGGATCGCCGGAAATCTGGGGTGAATTTTTATAATGCCACATCAGATAAAAAAAATTAAAAATGTAAATTTAAACCTAAAAAAATGTGTTCATAAATAAAAATAAAAATAAAAATAGGAACATTTCCAATTTTAACTCTGCCTAGTCATCCCATCTTTAAAAATAAAATCGTCTCCTAAACATTAGGATTCATTATCTGGAATTTGAAAGTAGAATTTAGTTGTGATCAACTGATCATGACCATTATTGATTTAAAATAAAATAAAAAATATTTCCTACTTAATTTTTTTAAAACAATAATATTGACAAGGATATGAAAATATACAATAAATAAATATGTTGAAATATGCGATATCATCATACACCAAAATAATTTTTGTTCAACTAAAATAAAAACTTGAACGTCATATTTCCCAAAGAGGCACACTCCTGTAGGACGGTCTAACGGGTCGCTTCCGTTAGACGGATCCTAACCCGACCCGAATTTATATATATATATATATTGGCATCCACCGGCCCAGCCCCACCCCAACTCTCTCCCTCTTTACGTAACTAACCTTCTTCTTTTTTTCTTCAGGGGTCCCACGCACCCCACCCCACCAAAAGCTAAGTTAATATATGCACGTATTCAGAGAAAATTACAGAAATGGTCCCACAAAGCACGCCCTCGTTTCATTTTGGTCTCAAACTAAGCTAATTTGGTCCCATTAAATCAGAGTATGCTAAAATAGTCATAACGCCACGTGTTCCGTTAAGTTGGCATGCAATTTTAGTCCCAAACGATAAGCAATTTTAGTCCCATACACAATATTAGGCAAAACAGTGATCTGGAGGGAATTCTTGTGAATTGGAGAGAAAATTCAACTGCTTTGAACCAAAAATATCCAACTTTTGGAAGGCATTTATGCCATATACCTACCTATATATAGACCTACACACCAATTCCAAAATTATAAGAATTCAAGTAAAAAAAAAAAATGCAATAAATAACATTAGCTTCACTGAATCAAAGCAACCACTATTAATCAAAAACCAACTGATTAACATTACTACAATTATCAACAACAATGAATAAAAAACCAGCTTCACTAAATCTAAACAACAACAATTAGTAAAAACCAACTGAATACCATTACAGCTTCATATTTTCAGAGCCAGACTACAATGATCAACCCACGAAAAATGCAATAAATAAGAAAAGTACTTTGAGGAAAGTACTTTCGTCTTCATCTTTATGGCATTTACATTTTTCAGTTTCTTCACTTTTTGCCTGGTTCATCTGTTGCCATTTAATATTTAAAAATACAAATTTCAAGTAAAAGAATTAATGCTCATAATTTCTCTCTTTTTCCCAGAATCTGATCATTCATGCAAGCTTATAACCATAAAATAATATCAAGATAAACAAGGTCTAAATTGTTAAATTACTCACCCACAGAGTAAAGTGAAAATTTTAGATACTTAAAAAAGACTACATCTACAAAAACTACATCCATCACTAAGCCATTGATGATTGTAGCAGAGAAATGATGAAGAGATTCAGTTTTATGGAAATAGATTCTCACACTCCCTCCTTTACAGTGACTGGCAATTGATGGAACTTGTCTCCAGAAATAAATCACACGGAGCAAATTACCAGAGAAATAAGTGTATTTTGATTGAAAATGAGGGGGAAATAAAATTTAATAACTCTTTGCCCAACTAGATGAAAAATTATGCAATATTCAATATTGAAAGAAACTAAAAAAAAAATTCCAAACTAGCCAGATCGACTAAAATCTCATATGAAAACAATCAAAACATACATATCCAAATCGGCCAGATTGACCAAAATCTCAAATGAAACGAGAAGATAAGAGAACACTCAAGAAATGAAATGAAAGTGCAACTCATAGAACACTTTAGATCAACTGTAACGAACTTGCTTGCAGGCAATAAAGATGGGAAATACATATGTAAACATATGTCATGAACACAAAATAAAATGAAAACTCAAAAAGAAGTTAACGTTTCATCTAACAAGGGAACTCAAAAAATTGACATGTTCCTCAAAGTAAACCCAGAGGTACTTTTCTCATGAATGAAGAAATTGAAAAATGTAAATGCCATAAAAATGAAAAAGTACTTTCGTCTTCATCTCCCTCGTCATCTCCACCGCCGTTGCATTCACATTCCTCTTCTTCTCTGCATCTCTCCCATCCTCCCGCGTCCACCTCGATTCCACCGCCGAGCTCTTGCGGTCGCTCTCCAAGCTCAAATACCCCGTCCTCCTAATCATCTTCTCCGATGGATTCCGATTCGGGTATCAATACAAAACCCACCTCTCCAACATCAACCGACTGATTAAAAACGGAACTGAAGCCCAGCGCGGATTGATTCCAGTTTTCCCACGAGCCGGAATGGTGTATTTCTCATGGATTTGAAGGTAGAAGACGGTAGTTTTTTTTTGGGAAAATAGAAGTCGAGCTAGTTGTGTTAATTTGGAGATTTTCTGAAATTAGGGTTCCTATAACTCATGTGTGCCTCACGTGTTAACTCGCCGTCAGCTGTTAACTAGCCCGTCAAAATACGTGGGACCAAAATTGCATATGACTATCTTATGGGGCCATTTTGGCTTAAAAAATAAAGAAAGGACCAAATTAGCTTAGTTTGGGACCAAAATGAAACGGGGGCATACTTTGTGGGACCATTTCTGCAATTTTCTCCACGTATTCATCAATCCAAATACATGTGAGGCTCGTAAAGTGTTTAAGTGGATTAGATTGGTAGGTTTACAACAATGAGAACTGATTAACTCTTTTATTTTAATTATGTATATACATAATTTTATTTTTCTTATTTGAATTGGATGAAAATGACGGGAATTTTATTTTATTTTTTTATTTGAATTGGATGAAAATGACGGGAATCAACTTATAATGTTGGACTCCACATGTAATAAATTAGGTTTCATCAATTTCTTTAAATCATTTGGAGGTCACATGAACTCAATTTAGATAATTGTGATATCAAAATAATTTTCTCGACATCTTCTTTCATATCATATCACGAGTCTAATTTTTCAATATTTATATATGACTTAAATAAAATTTTTAAATAAATTCTAATTGTACAATTTTCGGGTGTTGCAATTTATGCTCTAATTGAAACATTTTTAGATATAAATATCATAATATTCTTAAAAATTATTAATTTTTTCTGCAATTAGTAATAATTTTTTTCTAATTAGTGATACTTTCTTCTGCCATTAGTGATACTTTTCTTCAATTAGTGATACTTTCTTTGCAATTAGTGATATTTTTCTTTCTAATTTGTAATATTTTCTTCTGCAATTAGTGATACATTTCTTCTAATTAGTGATACTTTCTTATGCCACTAGTGATACTTTTCTTCAATTAGTGATACTTTCCTTGCAATTAGTGATACTTTTCTTTCTAATTAGTGATATTTTCTTCTGCAATTAGTGATACATTTATCCTAATTAGTGATACTTTCTTATGCCACTAGTCATACTTTTCTTCAATTAGTGATACTTTCTTTGCAATTAGTGATACTTTCTTTACAATTAGTGATACTTTTCTTTCTAATTAGTGATACTTTCTTCTAATTAGTGATATTTTCTTCTGCAATTAGTGATACTTTTCTTCTAATTAGTGATACTTTCTTCTGCCATTAGTGATATTTTTCTTCAATTAGTGATACTTTCTTTGTAATTAGTGATACTTTTCTTTCTAATTAGCACTACAAGAAATTCGGATATACACAACGGTTAATATGCAACGGCTTTAACTCAAAACCGTTGTGTATTAGATAAAGACAACGGTTTTTAACAAAACCGTTGTTTATGTGCGTGCAGCATAGGGTATTTGCAACGGTTGGTGCGGAACTGTTATGTATGTGTTCACCTAACATAACGGTTTTAGGAAAACCGTTGTAAATGACCATTTTGTGAATTGTCTATATGCAACGGTGAATTTATTACAGTTGTTTATTTGCGCATATTTTAAATATAGCAGATTTTTGAACTGTTGAATATGTGCATTTTTTATCAAACAGTTTTTTTGTTGCATATATAGGATATACAACAGGTATTATACTTTTATTATTATTATGCATTATATATAATATTTTTTAATTAAAATTAATTAATTTGACGAAAATCAAAACCTTTAATTACTAACATTTTTTTTGTAGAATGTCCTCATTAATAATTATTAGTTTAATAAAATTGTTCATATCAAATCAGATTTTTACAAATAAAATATTAACGGCATTACTAATTACTGCAAAAAAGAGATCGATCATTTGATACCGAAACTAACATAAAATAATGTTATATAATACTTTATTCATATAAAATTAAATTGATATTTTTTTAGTTGGAATTAAATTTGATATATACTATTATATTAATTTGATTAAATAATAATTCATGATGGAGGACTTTCCGACAATAATAATTAGATTATATATATATATATATATATCAAATTGTAGATTATAGGATTATACAAAAATATTTTTCTATATATATTAATTAAATTCCTATTATAGAACACACAAAATATATGGTAACTAATTAAATAATATATAATAATTTTCTAAGAATTTTTAATACATATAACCAAATAATAAATTATGTTTTTAAAGCAAAAAACCTATTAAATGATGGGTTATTAAGATTGAGAGACCGTGATTCAAACACTAAATTCCTTTCTACCCCAACTAAAAAAATAAAAACAAACAAACAACCTATTCTGTTAAATAATTAATAGAATATATTACGTTTCAAATTTGTTTAGATTATATATATCTGGAAAGTAGATTGTAGCTAATTGATCCAAATCATCTAATATATAATATTCATCCCATCAAATTAATCCGCCTAATAATATGGAGATGAAAACAACTAAATTAGGCACACTAAGATATATTAGGATATAATATATTATCAACCATTCCAATAAATCATATCAAATCCGCCTAAAAATATGAGAGAAATTTCTAGTCAGAGTATTAAAAAGAATATATATTAATTATTTTTATTAATATTTTTAATTATCATAAATACAATTTGAGACAAATTTTTTAAACTCTGCACGTAATTTTTTTTTTTCTCTAAAACCCTATACCCCATCTTCTCTCTCAAGACTCAAACAGACGCCCACTTTCCCTGATTCTCTCATGCGCACGTCCTCTCTCTCAAACACACGTCCTATATCTCTCTCTCAAACACACGTATTCACCAAAGTTCATCTGAAATTTTTGGAAGAAATTCTCCCGCCGCTGCAGAGCTCGTTGTTCCCCTTGCTTGATTCAGAAGAACATATAATCTACCAACTTTGAAGCCTTAAATTGAAGATTGATATGAAGCCATAATCAGGTAATTTGTGAGTTTTATGTTGTTATATCTTTGTTTTTGTCATGCTTGTAGGTGCGTGATTGTTTCTAGCTAGGTGTTGTTTAAATAGACATTTTGTTTGGGTGGATATTATTTATTTTAAGCATTTAAATGGATAATTAGTGGATGTTCGACTAATTTATTTCTTGTTTCAGCATTGCAGGATTTAAGAGTTGAGCATCTTCCCACGATTTAATTTGGAGATTGATAATTTCAGAAGATGAATTATTGTGTTTTTTCTCCATATATACTTGTTTAATTTGTTTTAGGTTATCTCAACTAATTTGCAAAGGTTAGCAATAGAATTCAATATCTTTTGAATAATATTTTGTAAATACTGATACGAGTTTTAGATGATGTTTTGTTTTTTTTATTAATTTTGAGTTTCTATAATTATGGTGTTCTTCGTGTACTTTTAATTTGGATGATAAAAATCATTGTATAAGCTCATTTTATCAATACAATTATTAAAATAAAAATGTGTTGCAATTTGATAATGAATACAATTGGGTTTCAATAAAAACCCTTGTATATGCTTAATGTATCAATACAGTAACAATAAAAATTGTTGCAATTTGATTATAAATACAACAGTTAAATTAAAAACCGTTGTATATGTCAATTATATACAACAAATCTACTAAATAATGGTTGTCTCTGAATGTGAATAAATAACGATTAAAGAAAAAAATTTGGTCTAATTTAATAAATTAACACTCAACAACGGTAAGGAAATTAAACTGTTGTCAAAGTAAAGTATATACCACAGTTTCACTAAATATGTTGTGAAATCTTGATATATACAACGTTAAAATTTTATTACCGTTGTCTATGGGTTGAATACTCAACGGTTAGCATCATCATTACAACGGTGATTATCATTGTATAAAGCAACTATACGCAACGGGCATTTACAATGGTGATCGTTGTATAAAGTGACTATACGCAACGGGTATTAACCGTTGTGTATGAGTGGACTATAGACAACCCCACTATCTACAACGGTTGGATGAGGGCAATACACAACGGCTATTAGCCGTTGTGTATTTGCAAATTTCTTGTAGTGTAGTGATACTTTCTTCTGCAATTAGTGATACATTTCTTCTAATTAGTAATACTTTCTTCTACAATTAGTGATACTTTTCTTCAATTAGTGATACTTTATTATGCAATTAGTGATACTTCATCCCTAATTAATGATACTATAATTATTTTAAGGATACTTAAATATATATATTTTTTGAAATAAATCTATATCCTAAATTGAAATTAGTGAACCATAAAATTGAATTTAATTTAATTTATCTTTTTAAATAAAATTTCACCACATAAATATATTTTTTAAAAAATAAATGTATACCCTAAAATGGAATTAGTGAGCACTAAAATTGAATTGAATTAATTTTTTAAAAAAAAAGGAAGAAAAAAAGTGAAAATAATGATACTTTTTTCTGCAATTAGTGATATTTTTTTCATAGTAATGAGACTTCACTTCACCCCTTAAAATAATGACACTCATATGTGAGTTAATAATATTTTACCTCATAAATAATGATACTTTGATTAATTAATGATACTTCTATTTTTGGCTCAAAAATTAGTCAACCGATAGGCAAAAAAAAAATATTTTTTTAAAAATAAATGTATACCATGAGAAGACTATATTATATTATTAAAAGAAAAAATAAAAAAAAAAAGAAACAAAAAAAGAGACGAAGAAAGAAAAAGGAAAGAAGAAGTAAAAAAAAAGAATAATACAACTACTAATTTACAATAATAAAAAAAGACTATATTATAATAATACAATTACTATTTACAATAAAATAAAAATAAAAATTACACGTTAGCTACACAAACTCACCCAATAAAGATTTGGAATAAATTAAAGAGAGGGATGGAGAGAGAGAGAGGACAGAGAAGATGGTTGTTGATGGCAAGGGTAGGACCCACGTGAGACACATGGCGAATAATTGTGCAATTTCAGGGGCAGTCCCCACGTGTGTCTGGGGCGGGTGTAGTGGGTTTGGGCGGGTTTTGATCCGTCTAACGTAAGGAGATCCGTTAGACGGTCTAATACAAGTTTTTGTCTTTTCCAAATACAAAAAATGGTTACTAATACCATATACTTCAGTCTTCAAGTAAACTAGAATACCTCAACATATTTATTTATTGTATATTTTTATATTCTTGTCAATATTATTTTTTTATTTGATTTGGCGTTATAAAAATCCACCTTAGATTTCCGGAGATCCACGTAGGCAATAGAATATCAAAAAGTTGACTTTATGATAGATTTGATAAAAATATACAAGGTTAGACATAAAACTGTAAATATTCAAAGGGCATGACATTTTAGTTAAAAAGTTGAAAGGTCAAACATTAATGTGTAATTTTCCGAAAAAAATTCAAGCTTATATAACTGGATACTTGTCTATTAAGTTTGATATACTTTTTCAAAGTTTTAAATTAGATCTATTTTGGTAATTGTTTTTTTTTTTGTGAGTGGGGAAATTAAGTTTGATCGATTTTTTCTAAGGTTTAAGTTCGAACTTGAAACCATACCATTTAGTCTTAAAGTAATCTACATGACAATATTGATCACTATTGAGTAGCTTAATCTATTTTCATCTCTACTTTCAATCGGTAAGGACCATATGTTTGGAGTTTTATTCTATATTTCGGTCAAACTTTAAAAAAATTTAATTTAGCCACTAACTTTTAAATATATTTATTTTAGTCAGAATGACAATTTTACTCTCACGTGTTGCGCGCATTGCTAGTGCGCAACCCTAACGCGCAATGTCAGCGCGTACAGAGGCATTTTCGTCCAAAGTGGCTAACATAAGTATGTTTTATAGTTACTGGCTAAAATAAGTATGTTTTAAAGTTCAAGTGGCTAAGTTTTTGCCTCTTTATTCATTTTGTTAGGCTTTTAAGTGATCAGACTGTGAGAACAAATAAAAAATAAAAATGAAAATTTGCAGTTTTATTAAAATATGAGGAATATAGAGAAAGAAATGGGGCTATATATGAATATAATTTTCTTGAACTTTTGAGTTACAGAGTCCGATACAGATTTTTCAAACCCAAGGCCGAAATTTTATTTGATTATAATGTGTTTATTGGTATTTTTTTTCTTTTTAAAATCTAATTTTCTTTACACTCTTGTACCCTAAGGGTGGAATGGTGTAGAGTTTGTGGTCAAAAAGATCATGAGTGCAAATTTCACATCAAAATTTTTAAGTCAAGATGTTGGCAAGGCCGTAAAATCCCAGCGAAAATACCCGGCAGCATTCCGGTCAAAAAGGTATGAATCCGGTTTATAGTATTATGTATTTGATTTACGGAAGCATGATCCTTATAGCCACGTGGGATTTTAGGTCGCAACCTATGGTTTCCAGCGACGAACTCCTTCAGCAACACACAGCGCAACCCACGTGCGTTTCCTACACGGGGTGTAGAGTAATTTTCTGGTATATAGTATATATATATATATGATGAACACAAGGGATGAGCAAAAGTCTGGATTTTATTTAGGAATAATAAAACATTTATTATAATAAGTAAATCTCCTTTTGGGAGGAGACAAACTCGTTTAGCTACTCATAGTAGCTGGGCTCGCAACTCTCATACAATACTTAAACTATTATCACTATTACAATTTTTTGAAAGAAAGCTAAGAGAAAATGATCGATGATCTCTGCTTCCTTCAGTTTCTCGTTTTATAGAAGGGGAATCCTTCTATTTCACCAACTCCATTATTTAGCTCCACAATTCACGTGAGTGGCCCTTTCTGCCGACACTTTCTTTTGAATTAGTGGTCGGGCCCGGTTCCTTTATCCTTCAGTGAAAGTGGTTGTGGGTGGAGGAACCTACAAATAATGGCACCATGTGCCTCTTGTGTTGGACAACTTAGTTTTTGTCGTTTGGTACTAGTGGCCTCTTCTTTTGGGTCACATGATCTGTGATCACATGTCTCCACCTTTCCTTGTCGGGAAACTACTTTTTTGCTGGGGCTCTTGGCATCCTTGCTTTCGGCATTGGATGCTTATCCTCCCCAGCTCGCTTTCGTTCCATCCTTGGACGGAACCCTTTTCCGAACTCTGTCTCCTTTTGGTTCTGGCAATCCGAGCATACCCGATTGTCCCATTGCCCAAAATGAGCCATGTTGCAGTACTTGCGATGGGTTTCTTTGCCCATAGCAAGCTTGTTCTCCCATATCAAGGACCTTTTCTTCTCGAACAGATCCTCAGCAAATCTCGTTGTTCTCCCTGTCATGGTATTTAACAGAAATGACCCATTCACAGAATTGTGGAAAAACTTGAATGGGAACTTGACTTTGTCCATCTCAGTGAGACAGACCCATAATCCCCATGCTCGCCTAGTCGATATCTGATCTTCTGTAATGGAGGCGATTAGTGGGATTTCTTCAGATGAGGTTCTGATATCACCCCATTTTCTGGAATCTGGCCTTTGAAGCCTTATGTAGTGAAAGGCCTCATGATTCCCTTTCCCTGCTGGTTCCGGAGCAGCACTGATGAAGTATAGCTCAAGAACATCTCCTCGGCTAAGTAAATCATTGTTAGCCCAGGACTCTTGCACGGCTTCCTATATCCACTTTGGTAGACACTTGATTTCTGGGAAGCCTGGAGACATGGTCTGAATTGAAGCTAATGCCCCAAAATCATACCATTGCTTGACTTCGTGTGGATTGGTTCCTGGTAACATCCACACCCTTGGGTACTTTCCAGAGATATCAACCTTTATTTTAGACGGATTGATTCCCTGTCTAGTATAGAGCTTCTCCCAGTTAGCTTGATAAACCTGCCAAGATGAAGCTTCAGACTTGTTAGTATTAATCTTAGAGGTACCCGTCATGGGTCTAAGATTAATCTCTCCCTCTTTAACCCCAGAGGTGCTGGGTTGACTTGATGGTTCAGAGTGTGATCCCTGACCCTCAATTTTCTCTTGGGCCTGTGTTTCTTTAGAAATCACTGGCTTAGAGCTCGTGTTAAGGGTATTTGAATCCCCTACTTCCGTTTTACAGGTCGGTACTGCTAACTCTCCTTTCATCAATGGCAAGTTGATGGCCCAGAGGAGGGGTTCATGCATAGCTGACCAGAGTTGCCCCTGAGTCTTTACACATGCTCATATTCTCTCATTGACCTTGTTCTGGTCTGCTTGTTGCATTCTTCCTGCTTGTTCAGCATGAAGAACCAGCTCGTTCCATTCACGCTGAAGCAACTCCATGTTTTCAGTGAAGTGCCTCTGCGCAATCATGATGGCATCGACCTCAATCGCTTCCATCTCTTGTTAGGAAATCTGCAAGAATATTTTCATGAGATTTTATCACAATAATGTCAAATAAATAATATTGACATTCAACTTGCCATCTTATTAGTCTAGCTTTCTCAGGTTTAGATTCAATTTTATTTTTCAAGAAAGCTTTAACTTGTGTGTTATCAACTTTTAGAGTAAACTTCTTTGCTAAGAGAAACAGAGGCCATTTTTTAAATGCCTTCCGAACTGCAAAGAACTCCTTTTCGTTGATATGCCATCGAATGACCTCACTATCTGAAAAGAGACCACTGCAATATCTACAGGGCTCCTCTCCGTTAGGTGTGATCTTTGTAAGCACGGCTGCCCACCAATGATCACTTACATCTGTATAGAGGATCAATTCATCCTCATCTTGTGGTATAGCCAGTTTTGGGAGATTTTCGCATATCTCCTTTAGCTTCCTGATTCCTTGTTGATGTTCGTTTGTCCATACAAACGGGGTATCCTTCTTTAGAAGGTTACTGAACACCTTCCTGTGTTTTGCAAGATTTTTTATAAAGATTCCTGTAAAATTGACAACTCCCAGAAAACTCTGCAGTTGCTTCTTTTCTTTAAGGACATCAGGGAACTTCTGCACCTTTTCTACAATATGATTTTGCAGAATGATTCCTGATTCATCCACCTCAATTCCCAGAAATTCCATCTTCCGGGTAGCTATTACTGCCTTCTTTTCTGACAGCACAAGGCCCTCTTTATGACAAACATCTGCAAAGATCTCCAGATGTTTGAGATGTTCATCTATACTTTTTGATGCGATTAGAATGTCATCAATATAGACGAACATAAAAGAGAAATAATCTTTAAAAAGATTATCCATCTTCCTCTGAAATATTTAGGGTGCGTTAGCTAACCCCATCAGCATTGCATTCCAAACATAATGCCCTTGTGGTGTTGAAAAGGCTGTAAACCTTTTGCTTTCCTCTTCCATGCGAATCTGGTAGAAATCTGACTTGCAATCAAACTTAGAGAATATCCTAGCATTCCGTATGCAGTTAATAAGATGTTCTCTACTTGGGATAAAATATCCGTCAAACTCAAGAATGTCATTAATCCCTTTGTAATTAATGACTAGCCTTGGTTTACCTCTTTTAATCTCACCATGATTCCTTACTAAGAATCCGGGGCTGCTGTATGGCGAATTCCCTGGTTCAATCAGCTTGAGATCAAGGTGTTCTTTGATTATTGCTCGCATATCCTTTTGATCTTTGATGTTCATCAGGATAGGCTTGTATCTAACAAACTCAAACTCTTTTCCAGCCTTAACCTTCAAGGTTGCTTTGAGTTGGTTCTTTCCCCACCAAGCCAGCGGATTTTCATTATAGTTTCTAGCTATTTTCCGCTTGACATCTTCGAGGGATATCTTTGCTTCTTCCTTAATATCTTGATGTGATATTAAAGAAGCATTGAGGATTTGGATCTCCTGTTCTTCAAGATCCTTTTCCCTATGAAAACTCAGAACTACTTCTCCGAATTTTCTTTTATCCTGCATTTTTGGGTGTCGAAGATATCCTTCATCACCACGCTTGCTGCGAAATTGTAGTGGCATTTGTCGATTGAATGCCCCTTTTAGCCTCGGGACAATGATCTTATGATCACAGATCGTCGTAAAGATCAGTCTCCGGTTGGTATTGTCCTGCGTATACTTTCTAAACATTTGTAGGAAATTGTTTCCTAACAAGATGTCTGCCCCTGTATCATGAAAATAGATTGGTGGAGTTTTCACCTTATACCATGGTGTATCTCCTGCTCCTCCAATCAAGATTTCCGACTGCTTCACTCCCTTAGATAGGAGCAAGACTCTTTTTGAGAAATCTCTTCCTGCAATTGGATTTAAATCTTCTTCCAATTCTTCTGGGAAGATTCCTCTTTTTGCAGTACAAATTCCTGCTCCTGAGTCGATATAGGCTGCAAAGTATTCAGCCTTATATTTCTCGTATAACATCCCTACTGAGATGTATATGGAGAACGGGCTGGTCATATAATCACCAGTTGTTTTCCATTAAAAGTGATCATCATCCCATCTTCCTTCAGCTCACATGGCTTGAACCTTTCTAAGAAGTCAAGTCCTAAGATTAGGACTCCTAATTCTCTTCCGGCTCTTCCTCGTACTTCCATTGTCATAGCCTCTATATCAAGAGTTTCCTTATAGTGGCCAACTTCTGGTTGCTGTAAACAGTACAGGACGTCGCAAGGAAAATTATTTTCCCATCTTGTACTGTCGAACCTTGTGTCGATCTCTCTCCAACCTTCTGGGCATTTAATTTTTATTTTAACTTGCCTTGGTCGCCTGAGATCTCCTTGGAAGCTTCCTCTTGAGGACTGAGTCCATGGCCCTGTCACAATCCTATCTCCTTGGAATGACAGTCTTTTGCCTTCCAACTTGAGACTCTCATTGTATTTCAACAATGGTTTGTCTCCTACTCGAATATTTATCTCTCTTGGTGGCGGCATTTCTGATCTGTCTGGGTGGATTGCCTGTGCCACCTTTGAGAATACATCCGGTATCTCGATGAACTGCTTTCCCAGAAATAAATCTGTGTGGTGTGAATTGGAGAGCGCATAAGACACCTGATATGTTAAAGAAAACGGTCGATTTCCCTCGTAGCTGATATCCTTTCTTTTGAAGTCTTGGTACAGCGTCAGGGCTCGGCTGAAATCTCTATCTTTCAGATTATAGGATATTTTTGGATAGATTACCCCTATAATCTGCTTGGCACAGAGATTTCCTGATATAGTTCCTAACAAGGAATCTTTGTGATTTTTGATACGCTTATCGCATATTGCAATATCAATGGGCGTATCAACACCTGCGGGTAGTGCGGATTTGAGCACTATCTGGACAGCCCCAATGTGGATCCAGGATATGGTATCCCTTATCTCTGGCCTCATCCTTCCCAACTCTTCTTGAACGTCACTATATGGAATCAGTTGTAACTCAACTTGATTCCCTGTAAGCTCTATAGGAAGCGATATCTCTCTTCTGGTAATCTTATAGATTACATTGTGCTTCCTGCTTTTCAGACTAAAATTGCGGAGCAATTGATCAATCTGTCCGGCTGAAAAGCCTTGATATCTTTGGATATTAAGGCTCTTGTTCATGATTTTGTCAATCATGCTTTGTGAGATAGTGGTTTGACTGGAATATCCAGTTTCGTCCACTTGCTCTTGATGAAAAACCTCAGCTCCAGTCTGATTCAGAGTCTGATCTCCCATCAATACTTTCGTTGCTAAATACTTCTTCTTCTTCGTATATACTCTCATCTGAGGGTATATCCTCGAATTGGTAGACTTGTACCAAGTCTTGGTAGTAAACCGCTTCCTCGATGTCTGGTGCACCTTCGAAGCTTTTGACTCCTCTCTTTTCTAGACAATCTATCGAAATATGTCCTCTTGCACCGCAAGTCCAGCAGTTGCAATCTTTAAAACTTTCATTTGCCCTCGTATGGGCTCTTCTGAAAGTTTTTCTCGCGGGAGTTCGACTTGATGAACTTTGTGATGTCCTGTCTCTGGAAGGACCCCTTCTTTGTCCAGATTTGTAAAATCTGGCCTTTTGCCTAGTCCATCTGCTCCTCGGTTTCCAGCTCCTTTTCCTTGAGAATTCTTCTTTGGCATAAGGATGAACTCGGTGTTTCTTGTTCTTCCGTGGCCTTTGAGATTCTCCTCCAATGATGGTCGGCAGATCATTGGCTGTGCAGTCAAGAGGGGAATATTTATTCATCCTCTTTAATCTCTTGTAATTCTTTTGTAGAATGGCCTGTCCGCACCATTCAGCTAGCTTTTGTTTGACAAAAGACATTCTCCTCCCAACATTGTCAGGATCTCCTGGAATGTATTCTTTAATGAACATTTCCTTCCAGGGACTCGGGAACTTTGTGAAGAAAATCTCTACACAGACCCTTTCATCCACATCTGAATTCCATTGGTAGATGTGGTATAACTTGAAGAATTGGTCAATTGACTCATTCTCCATGTTGTTCAGTCTCAGGTTTAAAATAGCCTGAGAATAATTCTTCCTCTTTTCGGAATCTGCACTTCCGAAATTGTCTGCTCCCAAAAAGGTGAGCTTAAACCAGAAAGCCATTCTATCCACGATCTCCGTGTATGAGGCTGGCTCCAAGGTTTCTTCTTTGACTGCTGGTGCAACTCTTGACCATAACGTTTTGGCTACACCCAACAAACTCATCTCTAGCAGCTTGATGAATCCCTCCTTTTCTAGATCCAACGTTCCTGCTGCTATTCTCATCGATGATGACCAATCATCAATAATCATATCAATGTCCTTGAAGTCAATATCATCGATATTGAGCATGAGTCCATACGGATGTATGGGATCAAGGCTTGTTTTCCCGAGAGGCGTATCTCGGAACTTAGGGATCTGTTTCCTCACCCTAGTTCCTGTAAGATTGTTCATATTGGGCCTCTCTCTCCCGTGTTGATCTCCAACATGAAAGTCCTCGCGGGCTCTCATGAGAACGTCTTGTGCTGGGCCTCCTTCATGTTGCTGTTGGGCTGGTGGCACCTACGGTACTTGTTGTTCCAGGGGTACCTGATGGTATCCTCGGGGAATTAAAACCCCATCTCCTGTATTCATCTTCAGATCTATCATCTTCATATTGGCAAATGATTCTGCCAATTCTTGTAGATCTTCCAATCCTATCCTTTTGGAGGACGTCATTCTTTGATTTGTCTTAACAATTGGCAAATCCTTTCGTCCTTCGATTTCTTGGGTTCTTCTTTGGCCTTTGGTGTGAAATTCACTTTGCCAAAGTTGATGGGTTTCCTTCTACTAGAACATGTCTGATTTAATTCTAGTGTCTGGATCTTCTTTTGAAGTTCTAACAAGATGGTTAGAATTTCATCTTGTTTTATAGAAATTTGCCTTACTTCTTGTGATACTTCATACGTGTGATTTCCGTAATTTTGTACCGTCTTCTGGATCTCTCGTAAATCCTCCGAGATTTTAGATGTGTCTACCACGATCTCTTTAAATCTGAGAGTTATCTCATAGTTTCTTTGTTCCATCAACCGTGGTTTTGGTGTGCCCTTTGTTGATGGTTCATTAAGTCGCATTGTAGCAGATTGTTCACCATTAACAAGTTCATTTGAGCTTGTCTTTGGGAAATACACTGCTCTATTTCCTCCAGTCTTGACTCCGATAGGAATTTCTCTTCGTATTGGGCTTTCCAGTAGGTTAGCCTCTCCTGGTGACTTTCCTCCAGTTCCTTCAAAATTTGAAGGTACCTTCTGAAATAAAAACATCTCGAACAATTGTTCGGATCCATATTTTCTGGGTGTCTCCTCCGTTAGGATATTACTTTTAATAATAAATAAATTATTATTCCTAAATAAAATTACCTAGGCTCTGATACCATTTTTCATACACAAGTGGCAAACTTAGAATAAATCAAAGAATAAGACAAATATGACACTTTTACAAATACCCTATTAATTTCAAAATCAATCAAGGCAAATAGGACACTTTCACAAGTGCCCTATTAGCTTCAAAGTCTTCAAAGTCAACCAAGGACATAATGGTCATAAAATTTTATTTTGGTTAAAATAGAATCTTCTACAATGTTTGGTTAGAAAAGAATTTTGTAACATAAAATTGGCTATAAACATACATTCACACGAAACATTATTCATCCAAAAGAGTTGTGGATGACCATACCTGTGGAAAGATGGACTTCTGCCATGTCCCCAACCCCAAGCAAATGTGATCACTTTGAATTAATTTGACTTTTATTCTTCCACATAATAAGTAATAACAAAAGATATATATTATATTGTACATAAAATAAAGATGCAATCCCTCTTTGGACTGATGACATGATCGATAGATTCGTGATTAAATAAAATCATGAGTTCACTTCTACCAATATTTTCTAGATCGAATCTTTGAGCACAGTTTACTTACAGTGCACCCTAAGAGCATCTCTAATGATGGACTAAAATACTAATTTGGTGCATAAATTTACTCCAATACTGTCCCTCATCCTGCCCCAAATTGGTGCAGCACCAAATCCTGTCCCAAATTTGGAGCAGAATTTGGTGCTGCACCAAATTAGTGCTGATGGGTCCCACAGCATTTAATGAATTATTTTATTATTTAAAATCATTATTAAATAGATTATTCAATAAATTTAATTTAATTTATAAATTATATATTCACTTAATTTAAATTATAAATCATATAAATAAATAATTTTAATAAAAACACAAATACTTTAACACAATGGATAGAATGAAGTCACACATATTACAAATTACTACAAATTAACTTAAAAACATACTGCAAATAACTAAAACTACTTAAAAAACTACATTGATTACTAATTAATCATTTCTAGATCCTCTGAGATAATTATAATATTGACCGAACTCGTTTGAAGAATTCTCAAACTCATGTCCTTCACCTCCGAATTGATTGAATTGTGAAAAATCTCCTTGATGAAGAGACGATTAAGATTCACGAATTTGGTTCTTTTTGTGTATAATTCTAATTTGTTCACCATGAATGTATTTTCATAAGTGTATTTAGTCTTGTAATATTTTCACTAATTGTTTGATGATCATTTAAAGTACTTTTACTATTTCAAGCACGTCATATGTTATCATTTTTTAATAATACATAATTTTTAATAGTATTTTTTTTTTTTGAAAGTATATAATTAAAAGTTATTAGTCTTGGATAATTATCATTTTTATAAAAATAATAAATCATTAAGTATATTCATATTTCAATTATAAAACAAAATGGAATCTATAAGAAAATATTCTTATTTAGTGTAAATTTGATGCGGAGCATTAGAAGTGTAAAAAATTTTAGTGCTGAAATTGTATCTATTTAGTGCAGAATCTTTAACAAATAGGTGTTTAGGATGCTGGGAGGCTTCTTTAGAACGCGGTTTCTTAAATTAGATCGAGATGAGTTGGTCAAATGGATTCAATCGGCAGCATCAGCCTTGTTACTCCATTTGTGTTCTTTCTGTTTTAGTTGGTGACGGGTTTTAGGGAAAGCAACTTTTCTTTGCTTCATTTAGAAAGCCAAAACCGATGAGAATACTACAAAGTCTGCAATTCTAATTGGACAGCTTTGGACTTTGGAGTGTGAGAAAATTTTGCCAGAATAAATACAAATTACAAGTATTCGGAATTAATATGATGTATTGATCGAGTAATTAAAGAAAGTATACATATCTTTAAAAGTATGAATATTTTAATTGTATTTTCAGAATATATGAAAAAGAAACTCTTTCTCAAAACACAAAATTGACGAACAAACATAATATAGCCCGGATATCTTCCTCTTTGCTTTCATCTTTCTCCATCAACGTTTGTCATTTGTGGGTTTTTTTTTTCCGATTTTTCGTGTTCACATGAATTGTGTTTGAGACTTATTTGTTGATTTTGTTCTGAATTAGTCAAAGTAGACAAAAAAAAAAACAATTAAAGAAAAACAAGAGATACGCTTCTAATTTAAAACCACTTTTTTATTCAAATAAACACTTGTCACAAATTGAAAATAATGACACCATTTTTATTGAATTAGAAATGCATATGTTAGATAGTATCGTGTCAAACTCTTTTCCACAATTTATATAAATTAAAACGTCAAAAGAGTTAGGCCCAGAAATCAACGAGGCACACAAATTTTTGTGGGCACATTTTGTACAATAATTGGAGTATACAGTTTAATGAAGCTGTCGCTATTATGAAAATAATTAAAAAAAAATTAAATCTCTAATAATTAAATTATGAATTAAGAATCAAACCCACGTGAAATTGACTCGGAGACTAAACGATCGCACCGCTTCCTAACTCTTAATTGCACCTGGTACCCACATTTAGGGAAGGATGTCGTCCCCCCGTGACTAAATTTTAATTTGACATATAAAATAGGTAAAACATTGTTTTAGCTCTCTATACTTTTTTTTTGAATTGGGTCTTTCTATTTTATTTGATTAAAATGATATCCATGTGCTATTAATTTAATTAAAATGAGGTCTCTATTGTATCAATTTGGATAAAATCAAGTCCCTGATGGACTTAATTTTATCAAAATTGATTGTATAAGGACTACATATTAACCAAATTAAGAGTATAGGGACTCAATTCGAAAATAAAAATACAAATTGAACAAATAATTAAATAAAAATAAAAATAAATACATATTGAATTTTATAAGTAAAAAAAATTATTTAAAAAAATAAAAATGAAAAACCAATAAAATTTTATTTTTTATTTTAATTTATTTTTTTGAAAAAACTTAACCACTAGTTTTAAAAATTTTATTTTTATTTAATTGAATTTTTTTATTTTATTTAACTATTGTTTGATTTTTTAAATTTACTTTTTTAAAATAAAATAAAATTACAACATTTTATAAAAATTCATTTTTTTTGAGGTTTTTTATTTATTTTTAAAACTAAAAAAATTGAATAAAAAAATTAAAGTATTTTTTCAAAAAAAAAAATTAATAAATAAAT
This sequence comes from Perilla frutescens, assembly GCA_026008535.1. NCBI lineage: Eukaryota > Viridiplantae > Streptophyta > Magnoliopsida > Lamiales > Lamiaceae > Perilla > Perilla frutescens. The sequence goes on along the minus strand of BRKX01000002.1, from coordinate 36,883,632 downwards.
AAAATTACAATGGTTTAAAAAACAATTAAATTTATATTTTATTTTTATTTAATTTTTACTTAAAAATCAATTTGTATTTATTTTTATTTTATTATTTTTTCAATTTTTATTTGTTTATTTTAAAAATGAATTTTTATGTTTAAATCAAGTCTCTCTATTATCAATTTGGATAAAATTTAATTTTATCTAAATTGATAGTACGTGGACCTCATTTTAACACGATTGATAGTGAGCCAATTCGACAAAATTTAAAAGTACAAGGACCCAAAACAGTGTTTTTGCCTATAAAATATAATGAGTTGAATTATATATACATATAAATATGAAGATAATAAATTTACAGTATATTTTTAAGACAAAAAATCTAAATGAGACCATCTAAAGGATCTCTTATGTTAGACAAGTCAATTAAAACTCAAACTCGCATTAAAAAATCCACCCACCCGCCAGTTTTAGTCTATGCGCGGGCGCGTGCCTGAGTACCCAATTCTGTTGTTGTAGTTGTTGGTTTTTTTTCACTGGGCTGCTGTTCTTCATCCATTTCTTCCTTTTTTGTCTTTTTCTTTTTTCTTTCTTTCGTTTCATTTTTTTATATATATTTAAAAATTGTTATTTTATATCGAACGCACTGCGAGCTCATGTGTTGGCGTCGAACGAGCGCACTATGCGAGACAACGAATCAAAAAATAAATTATTTCAATTTAATTTTAGGGTGCACCTGTTCCATTTTAGGGTATATACGACGCCGTATAAAAAATTAATCTAATTCAAAATTTTAAATTAATTCAATTTAATTTTAGGGTTTATTAATTCTATTTTAGGGTATATATTTATTAAAAAAATAATTATCGAGAGGATTGCATGAGCCCACACATTAGCGTCGGGTGAGTGCATTGCGCAAGACGTCAGATAAAAAAAATATTTAAAAAGTTAAATATATATTTTTAAAAAACAAAAAAGAAGAAATTAGAAAATGAAAAAAAAAACTGAAAAGAAAATGAAAGAGTAAGAGGGGACACTAAAAAAGGAAAATAAAAAAGAGGGGGAATTATTTTGTTGGTTCAAATAATATCCATCTAACATATGAGGTTCGTAAGACAGTCTTACACACATGCAGGGACGGACCTACACTAGGCCAAGGGGGGTCACTGAGCCCCCTGAAATTTTAAATTTTTTTACTATTAATAATAATAATAATAATAATAATAATAATAATAATAATAATAATAATAATAATAATAATATATGCTTTTAGCAAGTTTTTTAGAAAATTACTTGAAAATATTAATATCTTGAAAGTTTAGCCTAATGGTAGAGATATATTTGTAATTGAGGTCATTAGTTCAAACCCACAAAAGCATGTTTATTTTACTTTTTTCTTCTTAAGTGGATTTATTTTTTACTTTTTTTTTAAATTGAGAATTATTTCAATTTGTTCAGTTTTATTTTCAGTATTAATAATTATTGTATTTTTATTTATTTAAAACAAGTTGTTGTATATTTATTTATATATTTTTATACAAAAGTTTTGTATTTTTTCATTAAAGTAACAATTATCTTTTGTCATATGTATCGAAAAGCAAATACCGTGGTTCATACCCTAACTTGCTCAGTTTAGAACGGGATGTGAGTTTCTCTAGACTTGAAATAATTAATTATAAACCTAATTTGATTTAATAAACCCTAATTAAATGGAAAAATCATAATTGGATGAAATAAACATTGATTGGATGTGGTAAACCATAAATGAGTTGGAATAAATCATAATAATAATATATTTGTACTACGTTAGCATTATGATTTTGCTTCGTCAGCATTGCGAATACACTATGTTAGCATATGACAATACTTTGTTAACATACGTTATAAACCATAATTGGATGGGATAAATCATAATAATCAATTAAGAACTGTAAACAAAAATATTAAATTTTAAAAAAATACTAATAATTAGATGGAATAAACCATAATCGAGATTAAATAAACCATAATTGAGATTTAATAAACCATAATAAATTTATACTACGCTAGCATTATGATAATTCTTTGTTAGCACATCGAACACATTATGTTAGCATATGACAAATGCTTCGTTAGCATACGTTATCATATGTTATCATAATGCTGACGAAGAATTATTATATGCTAACGAAAGCATTTACAACCTGGGCACGCGTAAAAAAATTTCTTTTTTATTTTTCGTTCATATTTTTTCATCTAAACATAGCCTTTCGACATCTTAAATGAAAGAGCATGAAGAGAGCTTTAATTTGATATATTTTTTGTGTGCATTGGATTAAAAACGAGCAAGTTATGATCGGTTAAAGTTTTTAAGATTTTTTTAATTGCTAACATCATCATTTTTAATGGGTTTGGACGAAAATAGCTCTCCTTCCTTTATTTTTTGCCATATTATTTACGAAATTGCCACCTTAAATCTCACCCATTGGATCATTAAATTAGATGGTGTAAGATGGGTTCTCATTTCTCACACCAACAAAGTGTTCTCATATGATCCATATCACACACACACACATATATATATATATATATATATATATAGGGTGTGGTTATAATAAGTACAAATGTTGGTGTGAAAAGTAGGGACAAATCTGATCCCTACAAATATATAAGATGGATGGATCAAATTAAAAGTGTTTTAAATAGTAATTTATAATTTTTTATTATATATTAAAACATGGAGGGGTATTTATGTAAAATCGTATATTAATTTTATATGGTATGAAGCACTAAATACGGGAGGTGAGATATGCTATCTACATGACAAATTTAATCCCTAAAAATCTGTGAGCACGAAATTGAGAAACAAGGAGCAGTTCTATAGAAAAATCGAGAGTTCCACCTTCTAAATCAGAAAACCTAGCCTCCGCACGACCCGACGGCGACTCCCTACGTGGACTGACGACGCTTTCGGCGGAGCTTTGAAAGGGCGATAGGTGGGTTTTGCTTGCCCGGCGGATTGAACAAGAAACTCAGGTGGCGGCGTTTTTTCCCTCCGGCGGCGACGCGTTCGAACCAGAGGTAAAAAAAAGCATGGGTCGGAAGAAATCAGGTGAGTTTCGAAACTTTTAATCGGTTTTAACGGTGATTTTTGAAACTATTGTGGCATAGTTATAATCGGGTGAATGCTTATGAATGATTAAACCCATAAATTTAGACTAAATAATTTGGTAATCTTTATCATTTATAAAAATTTCGATTATATTGTGATTCATGTGTGATTTGTTTAATTTGTGATGTTAAATCATTGGAGATGATATTTTAATTTCCGAACATACCATGTCAATGCTAAGTAACATTTACTAAAGTGTTATGTAGTAAATTGTTTGTGAAATCTTTCAGTTTAATTCATGCTTTTCACCTCTGCAATTAATGCTTTTTAAACTGATTTTTATGCTTTTCATACTTTGCTATTACTGTCTATATTATTACAGTGTCAAAAGAGACCGTCCAAACAAATCCTAATGAAGATGGCATAATAGCTGAGGAGGACGACGAATCAGGCGTGAGCAAGCATCCGAAACTAAAAAGCCAAGTGTGCCCTACATTGTTCTTTCATGCAATGAAAAACTTCTCAAAGGGCCAACGTGAAGCAGTGATAGAGATGAGATTCACGCATATATTCCATATGAAAGTGGATAAGGTCCCAACATAGCTAGCATAATGGGTTGGGATCTTGCATTTTTTGGATTTGTTAAGGGTTTCGGACTACAAAATTGTAGTGAATTGATTTTTAATGTTAGACATGGTTTATGTTGGTGCTACGTATCATGTTTATCATTCATACATTGATATTCATAATTACCTCGAATTCGTATATTTAACTTCATATCGTACTTATTTTTAATGCTTCATATGTTAAGTGAAAGTGCTTAATATTAATCTCCTTTATTTTGAATTAAAATTTATTTGTACATAGTGCTTTTTATGTTACCGATTAATGCTTCATATGATTTCAAGTAATTGTAATAAATTACACTCCTATCTGTTATGCTATATATGTATATCATCGATGCTACTTATGATTGTCTGCAATGCTGTAAATGATTAGTTCATGTTACAGTGAGAGAGATGTAAATACAGTGCTTCGTTCACTTCAGAACAATGCTTCGTAAGTAACATAAATATATTCATATTATGTGGTTGGTGCTTCGTAAACATATTCATTTGCATAGCATTATGTGAATGCTACAGTTAGTGCTATGTATTCATCGAATAAATGCTTCGTAATATGAACCAACCTAAATCAAAGAATTGTAATGTACCCAAACAAAAAAATGGAATACCCTAACTGTACCATACAAAACATCACAAAAAAAACTATGTAAAATAGAAACAAAACTAAACACAAAATGAAACATTGATAAAAAACTAGACATAAATCATTTTTTGCATGGACAATTCCTAGCATCATGGTGGCATTTTTTACCGCAAGTATTGAAATAATGTAACGAAAAAATTGAAATACCCCAACTGTACCATACAAAACAGCACGGAAAAATATAAGTAAACTAAAAATAAAACTAAGCAAAAAATGGAACAAGAAAAAAAAACATCTTGACTAGAATAAATCAGCCCTGAAAAACAAACCGCAAAATAATCAATGCTATATAAACGTACTGTTAATGCTTCCTACAATAGACAAACATGCTACACTAATACAAAACACTGCCCAGAATCGCCATAGTCGAGCCGCTGCCCAGAATCGTCATGTGAGTGCCGAACAACAACCTCCTTCGCCGCTAGAATCGCTGTGTGAGTGACGCATCATCGCCATCATCGATCTATGAGTTGGAAGAAGAAGAAGGAGAAGGAGAAGAAACCGTCTGTACAAATCGTGTGAGTGCCGCGTCGTCGCCATCGTTGATCTATGAGTTGGAAGAAGAAGAAGAAGAAGAAGAAACCGTAAAGTAAACAATTTTTCCAGATTCATAAAAAAAACCGTACAAATCAATGGAGATATTAACTTGCCACAATTAAAACCGTTTGATTAGGAAAGTTAAGATTTGCACAGATATAGGACTCTACAGGATTTTTATTAATTTACATTATTAACCTTATCACTTAATTTAAATAAAAAAAATCGAAAAAAACTACTTAAAATAAATAATCTTATCCGTCCATTTGATCAGATCCAATGGATGAAAATCGTTCCTACTTTTCACATCAAGTGGTTGTTCCTATTTGATCTATATCCTATATATATATATATATATATATATATATATACTTATCAGTTTGTTTTATTTTTAGAATTTATAATTATGTATATATATAATATTTTTTATAGTATTATTAAATGGACCCTCCTGAATAAAATTTCTGTCTCCGTCACTGCACACATGTGTCTTTTTTTTTTTAATTGGATTTTGCTGTTTCTAGGTTAGGCGTTATTGAGGCAAATTAAAATGATTATTTTTGTCTATAAAAGTTTATTTATCAGTCTCTCAATATGTTTCTTTTAAATTAAATATATTTGTTTCATATTTTTCTGCATGTCGCTATTTAGACAGTTTTTAATGAACGGTCCAGAATTTCACATGGAAACATGTGTAAAATACTAAAATTTGTCAAATCGTTTTTCTCTTTATATAGATTTATATATATATATATATAATAAGAATTTATTTTGTGTTTGAATCTTGGATTTTAAGGAAAAAATAGGCAAGTTCTGAAATCTGGAGAACTGGTTTTTGTAAGAGGTATGGGTTTTAGAATTTAATGTTTGTTAAAAAATTTTGGGAGAAAACTTTGAAAAATGCGGAAGACAATATTTTTTGTGGGAATCAAATTATGTCTAAAAATGAGGTATATAATTGAAAGAATTAATTTTCAAATTCTTTAAATAAACACATTGCGCAATTGGAAATTATATGATTTTAAATAAAAAGTTCGTACATAAAACTAATTAATTCAAGATGAAAAATATTATATATTAAATTAGACATTGAAGCCCACACGACTTTGAATGCGAGCCTCAAAAGACAACGCGCGAATTCAAATCACATGTTGCTTTTGTCTTGTTTTTCAATTACTTGCCAAAAAGAAAGAAAAAATAAATGAAAAGCTAGCAGTAATATTAGTACGTTTTAATTCAATGTATATATGAAGAAAATAATTCAAAACGTAAATATATAGGGAGTTTCTATTTGCACCACTTAGTTTACTTTTTGCACCACATCTAATCATTGCACCATCAATATTGATAATAATACTCTCTCATCTAAAATATGTTTTTTACATAAAAAAAATACTTAAAATCAGAAAAATTAAAACATAAAATCCGTTTAAAAAAAATTAAAAAACGTAAAAAAAATTTGAACTCATTTGATAACAGTTAAAAATAACGCAGTGAAAAAATTTCAACCCTTCAACCCGTCGATTATTCGAATTCGATGCTAGTTTCAACCCTTCAATAGTTTAAGATGCTATGATATGTTATTAGAATGATTGGATGCTAGTTTGAGTTGATTGCACGCAAAAAAAAAAAAACGAGATTTCAAGCGAGTTGTTGATTTGATTTTTTTTCCATAACGTGTTTCGTTCGGACTGCATAATTCGAACTTTTAGCTTTTGTTCGAACTCAATAGATCGAACACCATTTCAAAATTTGAGTTTCAATGTGTTCGAACTCGAGAGTTCGAACATAATGCTTATGTTCGAACTCTAGAGTTCGAACACAATCAAATTCCAAACATAGTTGTTTTGTTCGAACTTCATTTTTCGAACTATTTGAACAATGTTCGAACTGTATTTCTCGAATAAAACGTGATAACATGTCTAAAAAATTAGCGAAAACTCATAATTCAATCGGTACAAATTAATAAAAATGATTTACATTGCTATGTCCTTCTTCATTTTCATTCCGCATTGTATCTCTTTCAATATTTCCCACCACAATTGCACAAGTTGAATATAGGTTGTTGAGTGAAATTGTGTTCAATACTCTAATCTTTTTTTAAAAAAGTTTAGATCTTGTTGTTTTGGATTTTTAATAGGTTTAATAATATATTTTCTATTGTTTTAATTTTTATTTTTTATTTTATTTTATGGTGCATTGAGTAATAATTATAGTGCAAACAAACAACAAAAGGATAAATAAGTCATTTCGTATTTGTAGGAGGCAAAAAATTTTAAATATTATATATAACATTTTTATTATTTTTTATATATTTATTTAGTTTTGGAATCTTATGAAATCCAAAATTAGATAAAGTATTATTATATGATAAATATCAAGAGTATTTGACAACAAATAAATATCTTTCAAAAGATATATATATCAATTTCCAACAACCAATGAGATAGTGTCACATCAGCTCTAGATCTCTTTCCCTACAACTATAAATAGGGGCCTCCATATCAGTTGAAAATTACACCAGAAGTCATTTGAAGAGTTCAAGAATTTGAGAAGAACTTCCATAAGTGAAATTCTCTCAAATATTCAAAGCGTTCTTCACCAAATTCATCCCAAAGGCGGCGTTTGATCCATAAGTAAGACAGTCAAAGGCGTTCTTCATCAAATTCATTCCGAAATTGGCGTTTGATCCGGAAACAAGGCGTTAAATTGGCGTTTGATCCGGAAACAAGGCGTCGGCCCTCCAAGTTAACGTTATCAAGACTAAAGATCAAGCCAAAGAAGATCAAGGATACAAATCTTTCCCGAAAAACTTCCAAGGCCAAGTTCAAACAACAAGTTCGATAAAATCAAAGAGACGAGTTTACTCTAAAGATTTCAAAGACCGTTTGAAGATCAAGTTTTGAAGAAAAGAATCAGAGAAAAATAGATATTGGGTCTGTATAAATATATATTTTGATTCAAAGATCATCTCAATTGTACATTGTTTTGTGTTACCAAATTAAATATAAAAATTCGTGTTACAGTATTTATTTTATTTTCATTTAATTTTTTAATTGTGCAAAGAGTAAACTAAGTGGTGCAAATAGAAACTCCCAAATATATAATCATACAGCCGTAAATTTTGCACTTTGTAGTATACTTGAAACCAAAAATCGTGCTAGTATAGAAAATTGGAATGTTTGTTCATTGATAGATTTTATTAGGAAAAATGCTATATATAACACAAATTATTCCAGCACAATATTGGTAAAAGTGTAATATAAATTAAAATAATTATGTTAAATGACTAAACACCATTGATTTTAAAAGAATTAAAAATTTAAAAATTCTCTCTCAACATTAATAATCTCTCTTCCCATTTAATAATTTATGAATTATTCAATGAATTGAACTCTAATTCTCCTATTAATCAAATGTTTAATCAATTATATTTTGATGATTTGATTAATCAAACATTTCTTGCAAAACATTTTAAAAAAACATCTCGATTGTGTATGATGAGAATTGAAAATATATTTAATTAAGACAGATAGTGAAGGCACGTATCATTTCTGTTCACAGCTTATTTTTAGCTATGCAACAAAAGGCCCCGTATTTTTTTTTCATTTAGTTGATACAGATACTGAAGATAGATTGATAAATGTATTATGAGTACTCAATTGTGTACTTTAATATTTATTTTAAAATAAAAAATCATTATTCATATTTAAAAAATATGATTATTTTTTCAAGAATCATTATTGAGAATTGGTGTAGAAAATGGGAGGATGAATTTTATTCATATTCATTGGAATCAAAATTATACTATGAAGGGTCATAGTGTTATTTTACATTAAAATTCTATGTAATTTTTGTTTTGTGCTAATCAAGTTTTCGTTTTAAGTTATTCCCAAGAATAATATTTGATATGCTAATTCTGTGAAAATCTGATATCAGTAACTTAAATGAGTCAGCAGAAATTACTAGAAAAATATTTGTCTGACTGAAAAATATACTCGCTTTGACAAGCAGCATATAAGCTAATTTTTTGTAAGTTAGACAAGTCCAAATTAATAAACTTGCTACATTGCATTGCCAGTAATCAGTATATATACTTGTACTGTCACTGTCAAAATATAATTCAAATAAATCAAGCTATAATTAAATATATATGTAGCTGAATCTATCTAACTACACATCTTAATTTCATTTAATTTGTAAAGCGAAATGTGTACTTAGGTATAGATCGATTAAGACATTAAGCATTTGGAATGGTCTATCGCATATTTAGTGTTGCATTCTCTATTACACATTTTATTTTATTTTTTATTTTTTTCAATTGTTTTCTTTAATTTCAATTTATTATGTTTTAGTTTAAATTTACATCTGTTATTTAGGGCTCATGCAACCCATTTAGGGTTTAATATAATTTTTCAAATAATCAATTAATAACTAAAAATTTAAAATTAAATAATAGAAAATTAAAATGCATTCTAATTGGGTTGGATGGATCATAAATAATAAGTGTGAAATTAAACTAAAGTATAAGCGATTGAAATCGAAGAAAAATAAAAAAAAATAAAAAAATCGAATGTGCAATAAAAAATACAACATTAAAAATGCATAGAAGATTTCAATTGTCGCTACATATTTGTTTGTGTATATATGGAGGAGGAATTAAATATGAAGTCGCGATTGATTGGATGTCATATTAATTTCTGATTTTTTTTTTTTTGTATGAACTTAAAAACATTACAGTAATACCATAGTTAGAAGACATGACTATATATATCGTTTGTTGTTAATTAATATATATGCTTTTATTTTTTAAAATCGAAACTGAACGAAGTGTGAATGCCCATAGCATGATTACAAAAGTGAAATGAGCTCCGCCCATCAGTTTTCATCCTCAGCCCGTCGATGTTGACCGTCTGATTTTTTGTTTGACCTAATTGATTGCGTGGAAATTGTAACTTTTGTTTCTTAGCTTATTAAATATTAATGTCACAATATTCCACTCAAAACAATAAATATAAAAATATTAATGTCACATTTTAGTCAGCAGTTGATTGCATTGACATAAATAATTTACCAAAAACTTGCATTAATTAATCACCTATTTTCAATATCTATCTATACATATACAGTAAAACCTCTATATAAGAATACTCTATATAAGAATAATCTCCTTATAGTAATAAAAAATTGTGGTCTCAACTCGGGACCAGTTATAAATAAGAATAACCTCTACATTGTAATATTCGTTATATTTTTAGGACCATCCTTAAGAAATTTACCTCCATACAGTAATAAAGTGACATTAAATTTCATAAGTATTTAAATATCTATATAAAATGTCTAGAACTATTTTAACTACATATGTTATATTAAACCTAAGATTGTATAAAATACTGTATCTAAAATTATTTGGGGCAGTACTTTAATTTTTCAGGGTTAATATCATAACCTTTAACTTACACGTTCGAACTTCGAAGTAATTAGTCAACACGGTCACTTTCTTGTTGAATCTAAAATATTTTACTTTTTTTATTTCTACACTATCATTCTCTAGATTATCACCATGCGTATCTTGCGTGATTCATATATGATATATTCTTCGGTTAGAGCATATGAATGAATCTTATATACTTTTTAAGTTCACGTTTTTAAACATGAATGAACATTTCCAAGTGTTGTATAATACTACAAGAAATTGAAATTTTACCCACACATAAATTTACCACACATAATTATGTGTGGGTATTTGGTCACACATAATTTTAAATGTGTGGGTGAATCAACTTCACATTTTTATTTACCTTTTAACATTTAATATGTGTGGCTAAAATATTTTAGTCACATTCGCATTTCGACATAGTAAAATTCTAACTTTACAAAAAAAAAAATTAATGCTTATGTGGCATTTTAAAATAAATAATTTTTTGACAAAATTTAGCAAATAAATAATTAACCACATGCTACTTACATATACAGTTGAAAGACATCTAAATTATGGATGTCGTGGTTCCCCTTTTTCTAGTTGCTCGATTTGGTTCCAAAAAACTTTTCCCGCTTATGTAATATTTTAATTTAAAAATTAGCTACATGTGTTAATGATAGATATGTATGGATTTCCAGCTACAAATATATGGATGGCATCTACCAAATTACAGAATTAAATATATATAATTCCTAATTGGGTTAATTACTATAAAATACACAAACTTTGACAAGATTTGCAAATTAGATACAAACTTTAAAATTTTGCAATTAAAACACAAACTTACATTTTTTTGCAAAATAGACAAACTCAAATTTTTCGGACTAACGGAAAAATGAGAATTTGCGACATATAATTCATTTTCACTTATTAAAACCAATGCAATGTCATCTAAATCGAAAGGTGAACAATTTTTATGGTCTTGCGGTTTTCAAATTCAATTGATTTTAAAATTTTGCTTTGAGTTTGTGTATTTTATAGTAATTAACCCTTCCTAATTTTATTTATCTTTCTGTCTAATGATTTCCGAATATTTATTATATTAATTTATCTTTTTGTCTAATAATTCCCGAATATTTATTTTCTTTAATTAATATAGAATCTCCAAGATTATTTAGTTACATTTTATTAATTTCATGTTCTGAATGTTTTTTAGTTATATTAATTATATGTAAATTTGTGACTAGCAGAGTACAACTAAAGTAAACATGTTCCGACGGGGATGGCCTAGTGGTGGAGTGAGGTTGCTTGGAGACCAAATGTCACGAGTTCGAATCTCCTCAATACCACAAGTCGAGAGTGTGAATAAAAAAAAACATAAAAATTACAATAACTAAACAGTTAATAAATTATATAATTCTTATCTCTATATTACAAACATTTTTTTTCTTTTAATAAGCAACATATTAAATGAATGAGTAATGCTATTTGGTCACATGTGCGATCGATCATAATATTTATTTAAAGTAATGTTTCAATATTTGGTAAATAATTAATCAATATTTTAATTATTGATTAATGTATATTTACACTTGCACCCTTTAGCACATTTTAGAAAGAGATTGTCTTAATATTTTGAAAATTTTGAAATTCCATAAAAATCTCTATAAATATATTAAGTCAATGATTAAATTAATCAACTAATCGTTACCAAACTAAACAATAATTTCAATTGAAAATTATGTGCTAAACAACCAACTTTATTTTGTTAAACGTCAACGATTATATATATAATATCATATACACAGTTGTCTTTAAATTGATTCCATTGATTTTCAACAAATTTAATTTAATTCCAAAAATGTAAATATTAAATTAAAAATAAAAAAGGGAGAAAAAAAATACACACCGTTACTCAACTTTTTAGTCAAACATGCTGACTGTTGCTCATATAATTTTTATACTTCTAAATCCTAATACTAAATTCAAAATTTTATATTCCTCTCAACAAATTCAAATTTTCAATTTTACTCTTTATTTCAACACAATGTTTTACACTCCTCTTATTAAATTTAAGATTATTTTTTATAATAAATTCAACAATATATTTTATTAATAAATTTGATTATTATGTAATTTAACATTTTAAAATAAAATAAAAATATAAAAAATGAAAATAAACTGAACAATATTTTTTATTAATAAATTTGATTATTATTGTAACACAAATTTTTATATTTAATTTGGTAAAACTCAAAATGTGTACAATTCAAATGATTTTCGAATCAAAATGGATCCAATCTCTATTTTTCCTCTGATTTTTTTCTTTAAAACTTGATTTTCAAACGGTATTCGAAGTTTTCGGGAAAGATTTGTATCTTCGATCTTCTTTGACTTATTATTTGAATTTCGATAACGTTAACCGGGGACCAACGACCTTGATTCCGGATTGAACGCTGGATTTGATGTATCAGAGCTTTATAACGTCATCTGAAGGATTGAGAACCTTGATTTCAAATCGGACGCTGGATTTGAGATGACTCCGGCAAAGAATGATGTGAATCTCGCTGGAACACCTTGAATGCTAGAGAGAACTTTGTAGAGAAATTTTCTCCAACTTCTTCAACTCTTCAATTCTGACTTCTGATGTGATTTTCAACCGATATGAAGACACTATTTATAGTTGTAGGTAGGAGTATCTAGAGCTGACGTGAACTCATTGCCTCTTGAATATTGATATATCTCTACAAAAATATTTACTTGTTGTCAAAGACACTTGATGCTTATCATATAATAATATTTTTATCATTTAAATATTTTATCTAATTTTGGATTACATATAAATCCAAAACTAAATAAATATATAAAAATCAATAAAAATATTATATATAATATTAAACTTTCGTTATCTACAATTATGTTATTCAAAATTTTAAAATAAAATAAAAATATTAGAAAATTATTAATAAAATTGATTATTATGTGATTCAAAATTTAAAATATAATAAGAATATTAGGTAACGAAAACAAATTCAGCAATATATTTTACTAATACAATTGACTATTATGTGATTCAAATTTTTTAAATGAAATAAAAATATAAGAAAATGAAAATAAATTCAAAAATATATTTTATAAAATAAAAATTATTATTAAATTATTCAAGCCTAGGGTCTGGAATTTCCAAAAATGAGATCAATTTGATAATTTTTTTTTATAATCGGCGTGGACTAATCTGTAATAAGAGAGCTAATTTTTAAATTTTGAAAGTCCAAATGATTTAAGAAATCCACAAAATAATACAAGATCCTAAATGAACCTTATCAGTTATCACTTTCATTATTCATAGATTCACTAAAAGAAAACATATGATATAAATTATAGTAGCACAATACCCATTAAATACGTAAATTAAATGACATATTTTTTCATAAATAAACATGGGTAATGGTTACTAAATCGAGTATGTGCAATTTTGCTTCACATAATTAAAAACATTAAAAATATACGACTAAAAACATAGATGATATTTTATTTTTATTCATTATAATATTTATAAACATTAATATTTTCCCTGTACAATATTTTAAATTTTTGATAAGGTAATGCAGCAAAACGCGCCAAAATATATTTTCATTGAATTCAAGCGAATATTTTTGCACTCCCGCCTTATGTCAAAAAGTGACTAACTACTCCCGCTCCTAAAAAAAAGAAATAAAATAAAGTCTCGGTCTTGTTCCCTCCTTAATAGATTTATTATAACCTAACATAGGCAATTTATCTCTTCAATTTTTGAGCCGCAATTTATATCTTCAAATCTTAAAGTTTTCTCAATTTTGTTTGTGCTATTTAGTCCAAAATACTAAATTTTGGATGGAAGTGCAAGTTTGGCGAACCAGCAGAGATGAACAATTGGATGAACAAGCCACATTCAATTGAAGGTGGAATACTCTGACTCCAAGTATCATGAATCTCAAGTTTTAGATTTGGTATTGTTCATTTTTGTTCCATTTGTTTGGTGGATTTGGTGTATTGCTTGATTTACATTGTACATATTTTGAGTGTTCTAGTTAGGGTTTATACTTTGATAGCAGTAACACTCTATTACCTTTGATCTCCTTAGAGTTAGGGAGATTGAATTTGGTGCCTCTTTATATATATATTTATATATATATATATGACATTTGATTTGATTTTTGTTATTATTTTTTTAGTGTTATAATGTCCCTGTTCTGAATTTGATGTAATTTGTAACACTCTAATATATATTTTTTTATTTGAAGTGGCCAGTAGACGATTTGATGTTTGTTATTTAAATTCCAGTTTGGTGGAAGAAGATTGGAAGTTCTGAGAAGAATCAGAGCAAAGAGGTTCTTTGCGGCCAGGACATTGGGGAGGTTCTTTATCAGAACCTCTTTGTTATATCACTTGAGTTTATTTACAATGATAATGTAACAATTTTGACTAAAGGAGGTGGAAATTGATTTTTATGAAACTCAGATCATTGCGGTTGATATTTCCATCGTTGTCAAATTAAAGATGAGCATTTTTATCTTTTGATTCAAAAACTAATATTGCTTCCTACCCTTGCAGCAAATTGAAGTGGAAATGAGGAAAAATCAGCTACCTGCAAAGGCATTTTCTTTGCATACCACAAAAGAAATTTTACAAGTTCAATGTGGATTAGCAAATTGAAGTTGTTCAAGAAAAACATCGTGGATGTTGATTCCCACGACAGAGTCGATTTAGAACATAAGTTATATTGATGAATATTATAGATCATGTTATATTTTAACGTGTTGTAATTCAATTTCTTATTTTTTGTACTAGTTAAAATTGTGTAATATGTGACTCTAGAGTATAACATATAATGTTTTATAGTCTATGTTTTTTGTACATTTTTATTTAGATATCTTATTGGGATTTAAAGATAAAAATATTATTGCCTAGAGATAATATCACATTTATTTACAAATAATAATAATAATAATATGGCATTTGTAATATTAAATTGAAAAAAAAGGAATTTCCCACACATAAAATTGTCACATTTATAGTACACGTCATGTGCCACATTTGATGACATGTCATCATTCTTGTAATACTAAAATGTATTTGCACACACATAATTTACATCATTAATGACATATATCTGTGTAGGTAATGCTTATAGATTTGTCTACACATGTATATATGTGTGGGTAAATATCTTTTTCTACGGAAATATAACCACACATGTTGACATTTATATTATGTGTGGATAAAATATTATACTCACACATATGTATAGTTTTAGCCACATTTATATGCGTGGGTAAAATCTTAATTTCTTGTAGTGATATATTAATTTTTTTAAAAAATAATGATTTTTATATGTAAACTCTATATAAGAATAACCTCCCTATAGTAATATTTTTCTCTGGTCCCAACGATATTACTGTATAGAGGTTTTACTTGTATTAAGGCAAAATCATGTGATAGACAACGATTCTGGTATAAATCATTATCTATCACACGAGTTAACAATTATATTTTAGACAACAATTTTAATTAAAAGACAACAGCAGTGATATTTATTATTGTAATTTTTTTTTGCATTTACCACGAGGGTTTTAATTACAACCGTTGTATTTTAATAAATTTTTGCAATCTTATTTATTATTTTTTACTTTGAATTTTGATATTTGTAACATTTTTTAATTTTTTTATGTATAGATGGAGGATTTGTAGTACTCTACGTACATTTGTTGTTTAGAAAAATAATTTTCATTTGTGTTTAATAACAACAACAACAACAACAACAACAACAACAACAATAAGTATAAGTATAACATAATTTACAATAATTTATTATTTTTCTATTTCAATTTCATCATTTGAAATAATTAACTAATTATATTTTTTTTGTCTGTCATATATTCAAAGAAATCAAATGTTTTTTTAATTATGGGCAATTATACATTGTTATTTATAAAATCGTAACGTTTAAAATATTCCAATTATATCTTTCTACCATGTTTTCTATTTATAAAATCGTAACGTTTAAAATATTCCAATTTGATCTTTCTACCATTGATTTTTATTTAGTTTCTAAAATTTAATTTAATTTTTATTTGTCGTAACTACAAAAAATTGATCTTTTTATCTAATTAATTAATGTATATGCATATCATTTTATTAATTTATAAAAATTAAAGACAACATATAGGATTCAAAAATAACTATAATATTACATATAAAAAAATAATAATTATTTGTCAATCGCACAAAAGAAATACTAGTTCTCACTAATGCAAACACGTATATAGATGAAAAACTGAGGACACCTCATTATTATTATTATTATTATTATTATTATTATTATTATTATTATTATTATTATTATTATTATTATTATTTTGGATAAATAACATTTTGATAACGGCCTATATTTTTGCTATTTTTCGAGAAAAAACATAAATAAAAATTATTTAACAAGACAATCTCTATTTTTCAAAAATTTTATAAATCTAATATCCGAACAATTTTTCTACCCTAAAATCCTACATAATTGATTGTATTTAAAGATTTAATTTTTTTCCCCAGGAGCGCAAAAAAAAATATCATTCAATTAAGAAATCTTAAATTAATGCATTTAATTATGTAGAATTTTCGGATCAAAAATTTGATTGGATGTTAAAAATGTGAAAGCAGCCAAATCATACAAGTTTAAGTCATGAAGTTGTGCATGGAGGATCATGGCTTGTGCAGCTATGGTGTATGAGGGTATGCATGCAGCAGAATATTTCCTATAGGTTGTTAACATCAGTTGGAGTTAGCAGCGGTTATTAGCAGCAGTTGGAATCTCAAGATCGGTTGTTGCAGTTGAGATTGGAAGCAACAGCTGTTAGTTTTAGGATATATATCTGTTATTCTCTATCATTTTATGTAACATAGATTATTCTCTTTGATTCATGTAGATTGGTGAGCAGAAAGAGAGAGCTCTCGAGTGTAGAATAGCTTTGAGAGAACTATATTGTAATCTGTAAACATTCAAGAAGAGTATCAATACAAGTCAAGGCACCTCAAGTGGATGTAGATCAATTATGATCGAACCACTATAAATTTTGTTGTGTTGATAGTTTGTTTTTCATTAATTTCTACAAAAGATCAAACCTGTTTTTCTTCACAGCAAGTTCAGTGTTATCTGTTCTTGTGAGATCGAAGCTCAACAAATTGGCGCCGTCTGTGGGAAAGAAAGAAAAGCAACCAAGATGAGCTCCGCTAGGTTTGATGTGGAGAAATTCACAGACAAGTCAGATTTTGGCTTGTGGAAGGTGAAGATGAAGACACTCTTAATCCAGCAAGGATTGGGAGATGCACTCAAGAAGATAACAGCAAGTTCTTCAGGAAAAGACAAGGAGAAATCTGAAGACCATGCTCAAATTCTTGAAAAGGCTCACAGCATGATCATCCTTTCAATGGGTGACAAAGCTCTGAGGGAAGTAGCAAAGAAAACCACTGCCTTGGGTGTTTAGAACAAGTTGGAGAACTTGTACATGGTGAAAACCCTGGCAAACCGACTCTACATGAAGCAGAAACTCTATTCCTTCAAGATGATAGAAGAAAAATCCATTCTCAGCCAGATGGATGAATTCAACAAGATTCTTGATCTTGAGAATATAGAGGTGAAGCTCGAGGATGAAGACAAGGCCTTGATCCTCATGTCTGCTCTTCCCAAGTCCTTTCAAAACTTCAAAGACACCCTGATGTTTGGGAGTAAGGAAACCATCAAGTTTAATGATGTGCAGATGGCCTTGAAATCTAAAGAGCTGCAAAAGTCCACAGAAGCTTCATCTTCATCTAATGGAGGTGAAGGTCTGAACATCAAGAAACCTTACTAAAAAAGAAACAAGAAGAAGAAAGATGCAACCAAGAAGCAACAAAAGAAAGGTGCTGAGAATTCAAATGATCCAGAAGTTAGAAAATGCTTCCACTGTCATGAGCCTGGGCACTACAAGAAGAATTTCCTTAAATGGAAAGTCTTGAAAGGGAAGGTTGTGGATCAATCTCAAGAAGGAGGAAAGAATCAAGTGAATCAGACAATGCAAGGAAATCACTCTGATAGATATGAATCCTCAGAGGCATTGACTGTCTCTAGCTCAGAAGAAGAAGGAACTGTCTGGGTGCTTGATTCAGGATGCAGCTTCCACATGACTCCCATCAAGAAGTGGTTCTCTGATCTTAAAATACAAAGTGGATGAACTGTTCTTCTTGGGAATGATCAAAGTTGCAGAATCAAAGACATAGGATCTGTCAAGATCAAGATATTTGATGGCAAGATCAGAACTCTCACTGATGTTAGGTATGTTCCTGACCTAAGAAGGAACTTAATATCCTTAGGTATCCTTGACAAATCAGGCTACAAATTTCAATCAGAGAATGGGAGGTTAATAGTGTCAAAAGGAGGAAATTATGTAATAAAGGGCAGAAGAAAGGATGAGTTATGTTACTTGATTGGGAGTACTGTTCAGGGGCATTTGAATGCTGCTAAAGAAATGGATAATACCTTACTTTGGCATGAGAGATTAGCACATGTTGGTAACAAAGGTTTGCAGAAATTAGCAGGTCAAGATCTGTTAAGAGGAGACAAAGTTTCACATATTGACATATGTGAACATTGCATTTATGGGAAGGCAAAGAGGCTGAGATTTATTTCCAGTGAACATAATACAAGAAACAAACTTGATTATGTTCATTCTAATCTGTGGGGGCCTGCAAAACACACAACTAAAGCAGGTGGCAAGTTCTTTATCTCCTTCATAGATGATTACTCCAGGAGGGTGTGGATATATATTCTGAAAGCTAAATCAGATGCCTTTTACAAGTTCAAGGAGTGGATCATAGAGGTGGAAAACATGTCTGGTCTCAAGTTAAAACTCCTAAGGACAGACAATGGCCTGGAATATATGTCTGATGAATTTAATAGTTTCTGCAAAGAAAGGGGAATTATCAGGCACAAGACAGTTCCAGGAACACCCCAATAGAATGGGGTTGCAGAGAGGATGAATCAAACTCTATTGGAAAGAGTCAGGTGCATGCTGAGCAATGGAGGTTTCCTTAAAACCTTCTGGGGAGAATTAGTTACTACCGCAGCATTTCTAATCAACAGATGCCCATCCTCAGCTATACAGTTCAAAACACCTGAGGAGCTATGGAATGGAAGGCCTGCTGACTACAAGGAGCTTAAAGTTGTAGGGTGTTTAGCCTATGCTCATGTTAAGAAAGATAAGCTTAAGCCTAGGGCTGTAAAATGTGTGTTTGTAGGCTATCTTAAAGGAGTAAAAAGATATAAACTATGGAGCCTAGCAGATCAGAAGTTTATTATCAGTAGGGATGTCACTTTTGATGAGACAAAGTTCCCTCTGAAGAAAGATAATGGTGATTTCAACAGTAATTCTTCTGGTTTTGTTGAAGTTGAATCACATGAGTTTGGTAACTATCCTCAGAATGCAGACTTTGAGGAGAGACATCAATCTGTAGAAGTTCAAATAGAAAGAGAAAGCACTGATTTCAACAATTATCAGCTCATAAGAGACAGGAAGAAGAGAGCAGTGAAGCCTCCTGTTAGATATGCTCAAGCTGATCTGGTTTCATTTGCCTTGTTCACTGCTCAAGAGGTTGAGGCATATGAGCCAAGAACTTATGCTGAAGCTGTAAACTGTCCAGAAAAGGAAAAATGGCTTGTTGCCATGGAAGAGGAATTGTTGTCTTTGGAAAAGAATCATACCTGGGATATTGAAGATAAACCAAAGAACCAAAAGCTGGTCGGTTGTAAGTGGATTTATAAGAAGAAGCATGAGTCTGTAAAAGGTAGAGGCATCAAATTGAAGGCTAGGCTTGTAGCTAAAGGGTTTTCTCAGAAAGAAGGGGTTGACTACAATGAAATCTTCTCTCCAGTGGTTAAACATTGTTCTATTCGAATATTGTTATCTTTTGTAGCTCATTATGATCTAGAACTCTATCAAATGGATGTTACTACTGCCTTTCTTCATGGCAGGTTGCAGAAAACAATATACATGAAGATTCCTGAAGGAGTGTTTGTGGATAAACCTGAAACCAAAGCATGCAGATTGAAGAGATCTTTGTATGGCTTGAAGCAATGTCCAAGACAATGGTATCTAAGGTTTGATGAGTATATGCTGTCACACAATTTCATCAGGAGCAGGTATGATAGTTGTGTTTATTTCAGAAATGATGAAAATTTGATGATCTATCTTCTGTTGTATGTGGATGACATGTTGATAGCATGTGAGTCTAAGGAAGGAATCAGAAGAGCTAAGGAGATACTAAGTGATGAGTTTGATATGAAAGATCTTGGGGAGGCTAAGGTGATACTTGGTATGAAGATCAAAAGAGATAGAGGTAAAAGGATATTGAGGCTGGCTCAATCATCCTATCTTCATAAGGTGCTGAAAAGGTACAACATGAATCTCTCCAAACCTGTTAGTACACCTTTCAAACAAGGATAGAAGTTATCTTTAAAACAAGGAGCTGATACAGAAGCTGAGGTGTCTGAAATGAGCAAGATACCTTATGCAAGTGTAGTTGGGAGTTTGATGTACTCAATGGTTTGCTGTAGACCAGATTTAACATTTGTTATGTCTATGATCAGTAGATTCATGGGAAGCCCTGGAAAGGATCATTGGGATGCTGTTAAGTGGGCTATGAAATATGTGAGAGGTACTGTTGATAAGGGATTGTGTTTCCAAGGAGGATCAGAAGCTGGAGATGTTTTGGTTGGTTATGTTGATGCTGATTTTGCAGCAAATCTTGATTCCAGAAAATCTCTTACTGGCTATGTTTTCACTCTCTTTGGTACTGCAATCAACTGGAGATCAACACATCAATCAGTTGTTGCTTTGTCAACAACAGAAGCTGAATTCATAGCTTTGACAGAAGCAGTAAATGAGAGTGTTTGGCTAAGAGGAATACTTGAGGAGTTTGGTGTTTTGCAGAAGAAAGTAACTATCTTCTGTGATAACCATTGTGCAATACACTTGTCTAAGCATCAAAGGTATCATGAAAGAACCAAACATATCGATGTTAAGCTGTATTTCATTAGAGATATGGTAGAAAAGGAGGTCATTACAGTTGAAAAAATTGATACATCTGAAAATCCAGCAGACAGTTTCACTAAGGCATTGCCAGCTGCTAAGTTTAAGCTATGTCTTAGTCTTATCAATCTTAATTGATTTTGTCTGTGGTGGTTTGCTGCTCGAGGTGGAGCAGTGTGCAAAGGTTGCAGCTCTAGGTGGAGTTGTGATGTTGTTATTCTATGTTGAATAATGAGAGGTGGTGTTGATTTGTTGCTTAGGTGGAGAATTGTGAAATCAGCCAAATCATACAAGTTTAAGTCATGGAGTTGTGCATGGAGGATCATGGCTGATGCAGCTATAGTGTATGAGGGTTTGCATGCAGCAGAATATTTCCTATGGGTTGTTAACATCAGTTGGAGTTAGCAGCGGTTATTAACAGCAGTTAGAATCTCAAGATCGATTGTTGCAGTTGAGGTTGGAAGCAGCAGCTGTTAGTTTTAGGATATATATATCTGTTATTCTCTATCATTTTATGTAACACAGATTATTCTCTTTGATTCATGTAGATTGGTGAGCAGAGAAAGAGAGAGCTCTCGAGTGTAGAATAGCTTTGAGAGAACTACATTGTAATCTGTAAACATTCAAGAAGAGTATCAATACAAGTCAAGGCACCTCAAGTGGATGTAGATTAATTATGATCGAACCACTATAAATCTTGTTGTGTTGATAGTTTGTTTTTTCATTCCTTTCTACAAAAGATCAAACCCGTTTTTCTTCACAGCAAGTTCAGTGTTATCTGTTCTTGTGAGATCGAAGCTCAACAAAAAAATATTGCAAAACTTTGAAAAATGGGGTACTGTTTTATTAATAATTTTAATTTGGATTATTTATGAAAAAAAACTTAAAATGTAAATACCAAATTGCAATTTACTCTCATTTTTTCTCGTTAGTTGTCAATTTTGTTGGCAGAACTGTGTCTAACGCATAAATTCGGTATATAACTGAAAACATTTTTATACGTCTTTCCCCACGTACAATAACAATAGTTAGGGATGTCAATTTAGCCCGAAACCGATGGGTTGGCCCGAATAGACCGAGAAAAATATAGGGTTAGGGCCGAAAAATTCCAGCCCGAAAAAAATATTAACCGAACGGGCCAAACCGGTCGGGCTGGTGGGCCAAACGGGCTGGCCCGGTCGGGCCGCGGGTTGGCCCGTCGGGCTGGCCTGGCAGCCTTCGTTGTTTCCATCATAACTTTTTCTAGAAAACTCCGATTTACGAACGATCGGAAGCGTTGGAAAGCTAACTCAATTATCTTTCCATCCATATATTATACATTTACAGATTCCAAGTATGCTAAAAGTTATGAATTTTTAAAGTTACAACTAATAGTAAATGAGTTTTATTCAATGTTATATTTTCATTTATGACATACATTATTGCATTTATCAATGTTATAACTTATAAGTGATGATGTATTAAACATGTTGTTTATTTGTTTGTTACTTTTTGAATGTCAAAACCTTTCACTTTAATTTTTTAACTATTTTATTTTATTTTTGTTAAGAAAATTATCTTTCACTTGTTATCCATCTATTATTATATAGTATTGATGTTTTAAAGTATTAAAATTATATTATTTATCATGTTTTCAACAATTTAATTTTATATACATTCTAATGTTATCGTTTGTTTATTGTATAAGAAAAAATACAAAAATAAATGAAATAAATAATGAAGACTTTAAAAATGAAATATGAACATGAAGTTGAAAAATGTTCAAATATTATTGTTGAAATAGAAGAAGATTGTATTTCCAATTAGTTCGGAGATTGAACTATAATTAGATTTATGATTTAGTTTGAAATTATTATATTTGAAAGAACAAATTATGATTGAAAATTATTGTAATTTATCATTTCATGTACCGTTGATTTCTTTATTTGATGCACTATGATGTTAATGAAATTTTATATTCGCCATATTTTTTTCATTTTATGTTATTTTTGGGAAGGGTAAAAAGAAAACTTGTTGGTTTCAAGAGTAAGAGATGGTGACTATTTTTTAGAATTATCAAAATATAATTTATACATGTGAAAAAAATTCGTTAGTCTGTTGGCCCGACGGGCTAGCCCGAAAACCGAAGGGTTAGGGTTAGGGCCAAGAATTTTTGGCCCGAAATTTTTTTTAACCGATTCGGCCCGAACCGAATTGGCCCGAAACCGAAACGGGTTGACCCGAAACCGAACGAGTTGGCCCGATTGACATCTCTAACAATAGTAGCAAAAATTTAAAAGAAAAAAGCATGCAGCCCACACTGGCATTTATTAATTTGTTTGTTGTACTATTACGTTATTTAAATATAGTTTAATAAATCCTAAACATGAAAAACAAACAATAATTAAATTAAAACTACTATATCTAAGAAAGTTCGTAATCCAACTTTCGAGATAGAAATAAGACAATTTTAAAAGGTACAAAATAACATTATGTTTTCCAATTTTGGCCATGTATTATCATAATTATATATATATATATATATATATATATATATATATATATATATATATATAGGGTTGGGTTCCAGAAGGAACCACACCCTAGGTGAGAATCGAGAACCAATCTCAGCCACAGATTACTCTGATTTGGACGGCCAAGATCTGTTCCAAATTAAAAAAAAAACGGTGGCATTATTGTAATATTTTCGAAGTTCACTGCCCCTGAAACTTAGAGAGGGTAAAATCGGAAATTTGAAACTATATGCATTTTGAAAATGTTTGCAGACAAAAGCTCTCTTCCAACCACAACTGCTCGAGCTTCCTTACGCGAATCCAGACAAAGAAATCTAAAAAAACCCGCAAAATCGTCAAATTCAACCGTTCAAGTCGTCTGAAGATTAAATTTCCGATCAAAAATCATGAACTCTCAAGGTAATACAACATTCAGTTTTATTTTTTCAAATTCTGTTGGATATTATTGTTTGCCATAAAAATTCATTTCGCAATATATAATGATGATTTAGTAATTTCTTTCATGTTTTTTTAGCATAATAGTACTTCGCCGGAGACATACAAAACATAATCTTTACAAAAATCTGTTCTTTTTATTGCATGATAATTTATTGGTTTCATTTTTGTTCTATTGACGACGGAAAACTTGTATAAACATGTTAAAGCTAATAATGTTGGAAATGTATCTGTGATTTACATGTATATTTTTGAATTTAGGGTTTTAGCATTCTAATTCCCTATTTTAGCACTGTTGCCTCATATTTTAGCACTAACATGACTCTTTTTTAGCATTATAATTTTTTTATCATTGTTATTGATTTATGAGTTTCACTTTTTGTTTCTTTTTTTTAGCAAACTAGTTTGGTGTTTTAGCATTGTCCTCTCGTATTTTAGCATTCAGCTGGTTCGATAAAACTTCGAGTGAGTACAGCTCATTGTTCACCACAGCAACAAGTGGTGGTGAATGGGATGACTGCACCGGATCATCTTTAAGCATGTCTAGTATCAGCAACAAGTTTTATTTTAGCACCCTCATGGCTTATTTTAGCACTCTTGAGACTTATTTTAGCATGCCATTTGTTTTTAGCATTAGCATGAAAAAAAATGCCATCAGCATTTCAAAAAATCCATCAACAAACTGTCATTTTAGGCTTATGTTTCACACTATTGTTCATCTCCCTTTATCTTAGCATGACTTCTGTTTTAGCATTAGCATTCAAAAAATATCATTTCTCACAGACCCTACTCCCACTTATTTTGAAGCACTGTCATTTTATAAATTTTAGCACAGTTATCTCTCATTTTAGACTTATGTTTCACACTATTGTTCATATCCCTTTATCTTCAACATTAAATTATGTTTTTTAGCATTGTTATTTTCTTCTACTTAATAACATTATATAAAAAAATTATAGGTGTAAAAAGACCTGCTGAGGACCAACAAGGGAGAAAACGCGCTAAAATTGCCCCAACAAATGAAGATAATAAAAGAAGAGATATATTTCAGAAATATCCCTACTTAGAAGTCACAACAAGCCCAAAACATCTATCAGAAGCCGTTAGTATGCTTAATACAGCACAACGTGATGCTATTAAAAAACTTGGATTTGGCAGCATCCTACACATTGATATCATCCGTTTGCCAGAGAGGATGAACTACTGGCTTCTGGAAAACTTCGACCCAGTGTCGAGAGAAATACAATTGCAACACGGAAGGAGGATAAGGATTGAAGCTTCTGATGTCTCTGTAATATATGATTTTCCTAGAGGACGACGTAACATAGGGAAGAGTCTTAGAAATCAGAAGTGTATTCTAGATTTTGAATTCTACTTTAGCACTAAAAGTTTTTATTTTAGCACCGATGTTTTATACTTTAGCACTAGTAAAGCAGTTTTGAGTTTTCAGCAGTCTATGTATTTTATCATTAAAATTAGACATATAACCTCATAATAGCTGGTATTTTGTGTTTTAGCAATTACAGTTCTTTTTTTAGCATTGCCATTTAACGACAGACTACCATCTTACTCTACTTATTAAAATATAACTGAAAGTTTGATCAATTTGAATAATACATAGTAATCATAATTTGTCATTTTAGACTCGTTTTTCTTCCATACATATATATATATATATATATATAGCATTTTTGGACATTCTAGCAGTGTTAATATAAATGTAATGCTCCCCCTAAAGTTAGAGGGGGAGCAACCACTAAATGAAATAGTTCAGCAGTTTTAGCACTTGCCTATGATTTTTTAGCACTTGCCATTTCTTTTTTAGCACAAGTATTTCAACTCTAGATTTCACATTCTACTTTAGCACTGAAAGTTTTAATTTTAGCACTGAAGATTTATACTTTAGCACTTACGTTTCCTTGTTTAGCACTGATGTTACACACCTACTAGAAATATTAAAACATTTATTACCAATGCAAAAAACGAAATACCAGATATGCCTATTTACAATTAAAAGAAAGAATATTACTATCATTAATAAAAAAATAAAATATAATGTATCTACTTCTTCTTGCCACAGTTCCTAGAATCATGATTGGCTTTTTTCCCACACATCTTGCAGGTTCTACGAGGTTTCTTTGCGCGTTCAACTCTCGGCTCTTCTTTTGATTTTTTACGACTCGCACTGCCTTTAGTTTTCACGAATTCAAGTGGATGCACCTCAACTTCACTAGGTGTACACAAATCCACAAGATGAGGCATACACCTTGTAAAATGTTATACCATCATCTAACGTAGGGAAGGTCTTGCCCAATGCAGGCTTCAAAGATGATTCACATTCAGATGTGTAAAATTCAGAAAAAACAGGTGAAATCTCCAAATTGGAAGAAGCACAATCTGCACATTTATCAATTTACAAACTAAAATCACATTAATGCATAAAAAACATATTCTAAGATCATATAGAAACAATTTCACAGCAGTGCTAAACTAGGTTACAATAGTGCTAAAATAATTCACAGAAATGCTAAACTAGTTTACAATAGTGCTAAAATACTTCAAAATAGTGCTAAAGTACACACACACACACACACAAACATATGCATATATAAAGTTTGCTGAATGGTTTCTTAAATTGAATCTGGATATTTTATTAATTCACAAACTGAAATCACATTAATGCATAAAAAACATATTCTAAGATCATGTAAAAACAATTTCACAGCAATGCTAAACTAGGTTACAATAGTGCTAAAATAGTTCATAGAAATGTTAAACTAGTTTACAATAGTGCTAAAATACTTCAAAGTAGTGCTAAAGTACACACACACACAAACATATGCATATATAAAGTTTGCTGAATGATTTCTTAACTGAATCTGGATATTTTATCAAATTATGAAGTACAAGGATGAAACTCTGATATCAAGCAACTGCTACTTCAAGAAATGCACAACTCCCCTTATGGAGGGCATTCAGGCATCTATGGGACATATGGCAGGTTAAAGAGGCTCTTCTACTGCCCACACTTGAAGGATGATGTGACTATATCACACCCTTACAAAGAAGGGTGCAATTTTAGTGGTGGTGAACAAGCTAACAAAGTATGGGCATTTTATCCCTATATCACACCCTTACACAGCTCAAAACCGTTGCTAAGGTGTTCCTATACTTATTCTACAACTTGCATGGTCAGCCCCTAAGCCCTAAGCATTGTGGCAGACAGCGATAAAGTTTTCACAATAGTTCACAATACTGCTAAAATAGTTCACAGCAGTGCTAAACTAGTTTACAATAGTGCTAAAATACTTCATAGTAGTACTAAAGTACACACACACAAACATATGCATATATAAAGTTTGCTGAATGATTTCTTAAATTGAATCTGGATATTTTATCAAACTATGAAGTACAATGCTTTATTTGAACTGAGAGGTTTTTTGTCATAAGATTTATTACAGAAGCATAAAAATGTTACAGTAGATTTTGCAATGATAACAACAGTGCTAAATATAGTTCACAGCAGTGCTAAATACTTCACAGCAAAGAACAGCTTATCAACTTCACATAATTCACATAAGTGCTAAAGTAGATTACAGAAGTGCTAAAATAAATTCAAGAAGTGCTAAAATAGTTCACATAGTGCTAAAGAACATGTTAACAAAAATGATTTTCATTATACTCGTTTATTATCACAATGCTGCATCCATCGTGAAAAATACTCCATTAACGAGACATATTATGATACTCAATCTGTTAACTAAATTCACAATGCTAATAATTCATATTGTGATGCTAATAAGATCTACATATATACAGAAAACCAAAAACACACAATATGAAGCATAAAAACGCATGCTAATCGTGAGAAACTCAAAATAACAGCTTAATCAGCTTCCCCAACCTTTCATCGCTTATATACTATCTAGATTTTCGTCATGCTCTTCGTTTGAGCTTTGGCTAAGATGAATTTGGACAAGAGTTAAATATGTTTCTCTCTGTGCTCTATTTCATTTTGTGCAATGTCATTATATATATAAATGTCTTGTTACTCTTGTAGTCTATGTAGCTTAGAAGATGTAAATAACACGTTTATCAAATAGTCGTGTAGATTATACCACTTAATTTGTGTTGCATTTGCCTTTACCTCGTATACTATCTAGACTTTCGTCATGCTCTTCGTTTAAACTTGCTAAGATGAATTCGAACATAATTCTATATGTTTCTCTTTGGGCTCTAATATCATTTGTGCAATGCCATTATATAAATGTCTTAAAGTGGATAGGATCAAATTTTGGATTAGACTATGTAGCTTAGAAGATGTGGATATCGCGCTTATCAGATAGTCATGTGAACTAGACCAGGATTTTTCATCAATTCATTCCTGAAACGCTACCATGTTTTTAATGCATATATACACACATATATAGTAGACTAAGATGCAAAATTTTAATATTTATATATATATACATTTAATATTTTATAGCTTATATATATAGACAAAGTATATACATTAACCGTAGACAATGTATAAACTAAGTGCTAAAATAGTTCACAGTAGTGCTAAAGTAGATTACAACAGTGCTAAAATAGATCACAGTAGTGCTAAAGTACATGGCAGTGCTAAACCAGTTCACAGTAGTGCTAAAATAGGTTACAACAGTGCTAAAATAGATCACAGTAGTGCTAAAGTACATGTTAACAAAATGTTTTTTATAATACTCATTTGTTATTGCAAATGCTGCATTCATCATGCAAAATAATTCATGAATTTAATTATCATCTCCCTCTCTCTCTAGCTTCTTGCATAACATCTTTATGATTTTCAATTAACTTGCAATATTCCAATTGTATGCATTGTTTTCTCTCCTTTGTTTTCAATATTAATGCATTTATGTGTTTATAATTTTCTATATGTATTGTGTATCTACATGCACATATATGTTAATGCAAATATGAATGCATGTATATGCTATTTAAATGAAATAAAAAAATGCACTTATACATAAATATGCATATACACACACATACATAGCAGACTAAGATGCAAAATTGTATAGCTTATATATATAGACAAAGTATATACATTAACCGTAGACAATGTATAAACTAAGTGCTAAAATAGTTCACAGTAGTGCTAAAATAGATCACAGTAGTGCTAAAGTATATGGCAGTGCTAAAACAGTTCACAGTAGTGCTAAAATAGATTACAACAGTGCTAAAATAGATCACAGTAGTGCTAAAGTACATGGCAGTGCTAAAACAGTTCATAGTACACACATTCAATATTTTATAGCTTATGTATATAGACAAAGTATATACATTAACCGTAGACAATTTTCTCTACAACCTCCGTATTCTCATTCACTAGGTTGTCTGTGCACACATGTACACTTATTTAAAAGCATTTTAATTATTTTAATTCAAACACAACTTCAAGATGAAACCCATAATTCTTTCTATGCACATGATTCCACGTTTTAAAAATTCAACTCCAACCTTCAATCATTAAAATAATTTAATATCCAAAATACTATTTCTCACTGTCCTTTCTAGGATACACACACACAATGAAACAACCAAAATAAACTAAATACATTTTCTTTTAAACGCGTCTGCACAGTTTACATTTACAAAACTATCAAAATAAAATTAAACTCAACTTTCACACGCTTAAAGCCCGTCATCCTCCACAGTGCATAAAATTAAACTCAACTTTAACATGCAATCATATTTTTCAAATGCTATTTTCCTTCTCTACTTGTTTCTTTAACTATTTTTATGGTTTACTAATGATAAGGCCTCCGATTTTCAGAAATTTGACAGTGCGCTAAAACAGTTCATAGTACACACATTCAATATTTTATAGCTTATATATATAGACAAAGTATATACATTAACCGTAGACAATGTATAAATTAAGTGCTAAAATAGTTCACAGTAGTGCTAAAATAGATTACAACAGTGCTAAAATAGATCACAGTAGTGCTAAAGTACATGGCAGTGCTAAAACAGTTCACAGTAGTGCTAAAATAGGTTACAACAGTGCTAAAATAGATCACAGTAGTGCTAAAGTACATGTTAACAAAATGTTTTTTATAATACTCATTTGTTATTGCAAATGCTGCATTCATTATGCAAAATAATTCACGAATTTAATTATTATCTCCCTCTCTCTATAGCCGCCCATTCCCACCACTGAAATGACATCAACTCCACTATCTATTGATGAAATCCACTCAAGGAGAAGTTTCTTTGGCTTCTTAATCCCTACAACATCCTCCTGCTCCAAGAACAAAGCATCACCTCGACCATCATATACATACTCTTTAGAGCTCGAGCCATGATCTATAATAGAATGCAAATCTTTGTATATCTGTTGGCTTTTGACAACTTTTTCCAATCTGGAATTTAAAATTTTGATTTCAGAGGCAATCTGACGTCGAGCTTTCAGATTCTTGATTGAATCACCAACTTTGTTGAGGAAACGACCGAATCCATTAGTACCACGACGTCGTCCGAATCGAAGCAAGTATTTGTCAAGAACATCTTGAAGATCGAAGGCGATTTCTCGGAGCTGGTCAACACATCCTTTGAGGGTAGAGAGAAAGAGAGATATGTTGGTGATTGAAACGAATTGCAGAACGAGAAGAGATTCATTCCAAATATAACATAATTCCTGAATTACTAGAATACCCTTGCTTCATTAAAAAGTCTAAAATATTACAATAATGCCACCATTTTTTTTTAATTTTGGAACAGATCTTGACCGTCCAAATCATATCAATCTGTGGCTGAGATTGGTTCTCAATTCTCACATGGGGGTGTGGTTCTCACATGATCCCATCTCTCTCTCTCTCTATATATATATATATAATCTACGTGTTGATAGACATGCATACCACTTTAATTTACAATTATTATATAAAATTTTGTGTTGATTTTAAATTGATATGGTCAATTAAAAAATCACGATATATCAGTTATTTGAGGATGTAAGTCACGATGAAAATACCAACTTTATGGTGTAAAATGTCAAGATTTTAATTAAATTATTTGAGGATGTGAGTCGCAATGAAAATACCCACTTTATGGTGTAGAATTACAAGATTTTAATTTTAGAGTATCTTGCGCACAAGAAGTGCAATTAGATAGTGTAAGTTGTGAATTACCTTGAAAGTCGCAGCTTTCTTTTCTATATAAATTTATTTGAGCAATGCTATATATTTGTGTCAAGTCATGTACTAATTAATGTAGTTCCAAGATAAGTCCAGATCTCTTTTAAGTATCAATAATCAATGAAATGTCAAATAAAAATTCAAAATGAGAATCACTAATCCAATAGTCAAAAAGTTGATCGTGAGGTTCTAAAATAGATACGTCATACGAACTAGAGTCCACTCAGCACATCATATCATTCCATTATTACATTTTAATTAAGAAATTTATTACAACATGCATTACAGTACATACTGTTGGAGTATATAGGTTTGTTTCAATAGAAGACATACTAAATATATAACTTATAAAAATATGATCCAAACTCTCGACAGTGAGCTTCAAGATTGTAAGGTCCAGCTGGATTCTATTTCACACCGAATTTGTATATGTAATTATTTTTCCATAAATATAATATACTTAATTTTGTCTCTTTTATTTGGCACTTCGAGTTTATTACGTGTGTGTACGTGTATATATATACATATGAGAAAACTTATCACATATATATATATATATGTATATATATCAGTAAAAAATGTTTAAAAACATTGTCATACCAGGCACTTGCGATCCTCTATTTTAACTTTTGTGTGACAATCGTGTATTAAATCTCAAATTTATTAATTTTTTTCATTTTTTCTTCAATTTTAATTTCTTTTGATTTAGTGTAATTTTACATTATTATTTAGGGTTTATTCCACCAAATTAGGATATATATAGTTATATTTTAATATTTAATTTCCATTTTTAGTTAATATAATTGATTTTTGTGGTTGATTATTCAAAACTTAGGATATATAATGTCTTAAATTTTCAATTTTTAGCAATATATATTAATTACGCAAAAACTCATGTGCATAAGATGTATATGAGACGGTCAACGCGTTGACCGGATCAACGCGCGTTGACTCGGTCAAAGCGTGGACCAAAAAAATTGTGAAAATTGGTGATACTTTTTAGGGATACAATTGATACTTTTTTTAATTTCGAATGATACTTTTTAATGTGTCAATTGATACTGATCTTAACAGTTTTTTTCTTTATTTTTTTATTCTGCCCAATACTTTTTATTGATACAAATGATACTTTTTAGCCTCTAAAATGATATTTTTCAGTATTATGAATGATACTAATTTTGACGGATTTTTTGATCAAAGCATTGACTGGGTCAACACGCGTTGACCGTCTCATGTACATCTTATTTACAAGAGACTTGTCCTATTAATTATGATTAGTTATAATATAATAATTTTTTTATAAAAAAACTTTATTAACAGTGTACAATTTTAATATTGACAAAGGTGTTGACACACAAATTGAGACCATAGAATATCAAGTGTATATCAGGCGTACATCCAAACTCTATCTACTCCGCCTAGCAATTCACCTAATATATTATTACAATAGTACTGTATTGAATACACGGTAATAATTAGTGTGGCAACAGATAATAATATATAATTAATAGAAAAAATATTATCTAGGAAGTCAAAGGGAAGTCTTATCTAAAACCTTATTTAGGGATTAATAGATGACGTGAACTAGGCAGCAATAATCTTTGACCCTCATGCATCTTCTTTTTTTCTTTCTTTCCTTTTTTTTTCAGTACAAACCCTTATGTTCAGTTCTGGGCTTCTGGCACTTATCACCAAAATAACGGAGCTCAAAAGGCCTCTCTCTCTCTCTCTCTCTCTCTCTCTCTCTCTCTCTCTCTCTCTCTCACACACACACACACACACACACACAGTTTCTCTCTCTCTCTCTCTCTCTCTCTCTCTCTCTCTCTCTCTCTCTCTCTCTCTCTCTCTCTCTCTCTCTCTCTCTCTCTCTCTCTCTCTCTCTCTCTCTTTCTATAAATTCCACCACTCAAAACACCAAGGTCTCTTATCCTAACTCCCATATTCTCATTTGAAACTCCAACCTCTTCCCGGCCGGCCCCAGTAAAGCGGCCATCCTCCTCCGCCCTCATGGCTGATAATGGTGTGGCCACCACCCAATCTCATTCTCATCTACCCACCCCCAAAAAGCCCAAAAGAAATAAGTATGCTTTGGCATGTGCTTTCTTGGCTTCCATGACGTCCATCTTACTCGGATATGGTATGCTCTTTTTTTTTTGTATCAACTGCGATATAATTTACTAGCTAAAACTCCACACTTCAATTCTATTCTTGTTAATTACTTATACAATAACATATATTATATGTACGTTCCAAAAATTCAAATTTATAACAACAATTATTATTACCTCGACGCCATGATAATTAAAATTTAATTTTCCCTAAAAAAGTCGTTAAATTTAAATTCCGAAGACAAATATTTACATGTAACAAGATTTATACATACAAATATTAATATTGAAATGGTTACAAGCAGATATAGGAGTGATGAGTGGAGCCATAATCTACATCAGGAGAGCCATACCCATGACGGACATACAAAAAGAGGTGATAATGGGAATTCTGAATGTCTACTCACTCCTCGGCTCCGCCGCCGCAGGCCGCACCTCTGATTGGCTTGGCCGCCGCTACACCATAGTCTTGGCCGGAGCCATTTTCTTTGTAGGCGCGCTGCTAATGGGCTTCGCTCAAAGCTACGCCTTCCTCATGGTTGGCCGCTTCGTAGCCGGCATAGGCGTCGGCTATGCACTCATGATTGCGCCGGTCTACACGGCAGAGGTGGCGCCGGCCTCCGCCCGCGGCTTCCTCACTTCTTTCCCGGAGGTGTTCATCAATTTTGGTAATTTTATTAAATTTTTTTACTCATTAATTTGAGTTCTCTAACTTTTTTTTTGAAGTAGCTAGGAAATTTCCAACGTGACAAATTAAAGTAGATGATTTCTTGATTTTATTTTATTTTTATAATCACTATACTTATATATATATATATATATGGGTGAGTTATGATTAACGAGTATTGAGAACTAAGAATGATACTTATTTATTATGATTTTATAGTTTACTTTATTGTATTTTAATGCACTAATACTAAAATACAACAAGATAAACTATAATTTTTTTTCAAAAAATTAGCACTAAAATGTAATAAAGTAAACTATAAAATGGTAATAAATAAGCACCGTTCTTAACTCTCACACGGAGATCAGTATCTATTTGAACCAAATCTTATATATATATGACGGGTTTCATATAATTGGTGTGTGTGAAGGTTATTTTAAGGATGAAAATGCAAGTGGAATCTTGGAATGAATAAGAAACTACTCCCTCCATCTCGATTGTATAGTCTCATTTCTCTTCGCAGGTAGATTAAAAATATTTATGAAAACAATGTATTAAAGTTAAACTTTTAATAATACCCTTATTTAATATTTATGATTTTCAAACTCAAGTTATTAGTTTTTTAATTTTCAATAATTAATGTATTTGTATATTATCATTAAAATTAATACTACTTATAGTAATGAGACTGTATAATTGAGATACTTTAAAATAGTAATAGGGACTATATAATCGGAACGGAGGGAATATTACATTTGATATTCGCCATTTTTTAAGAATTGTCACAAACTAAGATTTAGATATTTCAGTCTGAAAAACAACTGTGCTAAATGACAAGGTTGCATGTTCATCAATGTATTAAATATAACAAATTAAAGATTCCAATTTTGACTAGTTTATTTTTATATATTTAATTGTCTATATAAATCTTATTCCGGGGAGGAAACATATTTTTGTAGTCCAAGCAAATTAAAACTGCATTCGTGGCGTCCAATAATAAATCGTCTGCCCACATCGCTACCTATGTAGACCTCACGACCAGAAAAAAAAAAAAACAAAAAACTATATCCACATCCACCCCTGACCCCACCTCAAGCTAGCTGTGTAATGAATTATTGTAGGTTCGATCTTTTAGGTTTCTCAATCGGATTTTAGGAATTTTTATATAGTCCTCCTCCGATCATTTAATTTATTGCTGCAAATTAATCATGATATATAGGAGTCATCAAGAGCATAAACAATGTGATATAATGGTAGTATATATTATATTTTTACCTCCAAAACTATATGCTGTACTTCATAGTATCCAAAGAAGAAGAAAAACTGTATATGACGAGTAATTAATGACTTACTGAAAAACAATACCAACTTAGAATATAGTTTCATTGTTGAATTATATATTTTTCTAAGTTCTTCTTTAAATTTACAATATATTACCTTTTTCTAGCTAAATATTTTGGTCGGGTTAATTATTAAATTAACAACATTTCTTTAATTTTGGCCACAAGCATAGTAATATAATTATAATAATATTTGGTGGGATTCGTAAAACAATGAATTAAGTTGTTTGTTTAATTTGTTTTGCGCGGGACAGGCATATTACTGGGCTACGTTTCAAACTACGGGTTCTCAAAAGTGGATCCATATCGCTTAGGGTGGCGATTAATGCTCGGACTCGGCGCTCTCCCCTCCATCTTCATCGCCCTCGGCGTCCTCGCCATGCCGGAGTCGCCGCGTTGGCTCGTCATGCAGGGCCGACTCGGCGATGCCAAACGAGTCCTCGACAAAACCTCCGACTCCATCGAGGAGGCCAACTGCCGGCTCTCCGAAATCAAAGAGGCCGCCGGCATACCCGAGCACTGCAACGACGACGTCGTATCCGTCACCAAAAACAACCACGGCGAGGGCGTGTGGCGGGAGCTCATCCTGCGCCCTACCCCGGCCGTCCGCCACATCCTAATCTGCGTCGTGGGCATACATTTTTTCCAGCAAGCGAGCGGCATCGACTCCGTGGTGCTGTACGGGCCGGACATATTCGAGAAAGCGGGCCTAAAAACCGACGCGGACCGGCTGCTGGCGACGATGGCGGTGGGATTCACGAAGACGATCTTCATCTTGGTGGCGACGTTCCTGTTGGACAAGATAGGACGGCGGCCGCTGCTGCTGTGGAGCGTGGCGGGGATGATAGCATGCTCGGTGGGGCTTGGAGTGGGGCTGACCGTGATCGACCATTCGGAGCGTAGATTGGTGTGGGCGTTAGCTCTGTCCATAACGGCGGTGTTAGCATACGTGGCGTTCTTCTCGATAGGCATGGGGCCCATCACGTGGGTTTATAGCTCCGAGATCTTCCCCCTGAGACTGCGAGCCCAGGGGTGCAGCATAGGCGTGGCAGTGAATCGCGTGACGAGCGGAGTCATTTCAATGACGTTTTTATCCCTGAGCAAGGCTATAGGGATTGGAGGGGCGTTTTTTCTGTACGGAAGTATAGCGGTGGTGGCGTGGGCCGTGTTTTACGGAATCTACCCGGAGACGCAGGGGAAGACGCTCGAGGAAATGGAGGCCTTATTTGGAACTTTCTTCAACTGGAGATCCACGCTCAGGGTGTTGGATGACAAGAAGAAGAGGCAGCTCCAGATGGGGATTCATGAGGGCCCACCTTCTTAATTTCATTTACTTAAATGTATTTTAGTGAATTCAAGATAATATCTGCTGCTTAGTCAGAATTACGGAATTGAAGATGAATGCGTTGGTTTGCAACCAATTCAGATTTCTATTTTTGTTTTGGGCTAAACCATGCATCTAGTTTTGTGCTGCCTACCTATTTCAATATAGGCAAATACTCTCATGCACCTGTTGTAAATAGTGCTATTTAAGGAGTAGAGATCCTCTAGTCCCACTTGTGTGTGCTAACCGTGTGCCACCATTAAAATTATATATTGTTAATAATGTTTTTTATAAAAATAAAATTTGTTTTATCATAACTAATAATAATTAATATTTATTGTAAAAAAATTAAAATTTTAAAAATTATATACCTTAAGTTTGGAATAATCAACCCCAAAAATCAATTATATTAACTAAAAAATTAAAATTAAGTATTAAAAAATAATTATAAACCCTAATTGGATGGAATAAACCCTAAATAATAATGTAAAATTATACTAAATCAAAAGAAATTAAAATTGAAGAAAAAAATAAAAGAAAAAGTAATAATTTTGAGGTGTGGCACACGGTTGGCACACACAAGTTGGGACTAAAGGATCTCAAGTGCTATTTAAGAAGGGTCGGATTAACCCGCCTTTGATCCGGTCAACGCGGTCAAACCCACCCTTTGACCAAGTTTTTTAGGGCATTTTTTGTGTCTTTTAGAGTTTTTTGGAATGGTTTTTTTAGGGGTTTATTTTGTGTTTTTAGGGTTTTTTTGAGGGTGTTTTTAGGAGTTTATTTTGTATTTTTTAGGATTTTTTTTGGGTGAAATCGGATAAAAAAGTAAAAAAAATAAAAAAAATAAACGGGCGCGTGGACCCCACGCGCCGTCTGAAATAGTGTTATATGGGACCTGGTGTAGGAATACCAACTCTTCAATATTAGAAATTAAGAGAATTTCTAATTTTTGTTTACAGTCTAACTTAGATTTAATTAGTAAAGTTGAAAATGATGACGGTCGAGATGTTTAACATGTGGTCACGTTAAGAAAATCGGATTTTTTTTTTTTAATAGTGACTTCATGGAATGGTATATAATAGAAAAATAATTTATTTAATTTTTATATAAAAATAAAGTAGTACAAATTAAAGGCCTATTAAACCAAAAGATAAAACACATGCATAAGCATCTAAAAATATGCTTGGCCTAACTTAAAGCATCAATCTTTGTCTTTGAGTTAAATATGCCGTGTCTTATTTTCCCTTTATATTATTTCAATTTTCAGTTGCAACTTTATTTCCTTAAATTTTCCTTTGAAGTAGGGCCAAAGACATTTCTTATCAAACTTTCTAAAATTTTCCAAGAAAAGCACATTGAAGAATAAGTGGATATAATTTTGAAACCTTTCGTTTTAATGAAGGAATGGTCTCCCAAATAATGTACTCAAGACACTTTTTTTTTTTTTTTTTTTTATCATTTTCTTGATTGGTGATATATTTGTTGTTACTCTTTAAAAGTAGTCATAACTATATCCAAATTCAATTATTATTTGGAATGAGTGTTGGAATAGAACAATTGTTTGATCACTCACAAGACAACGTGATAACCCAATCAATATATAAATATATAAGTATTTTATCCCAAAACTACGACATAGTAACACTTACTAATATTACCCCACGCGTTGCGTGGTGAAACATTGCACAAAAATATTTTTTCTAAATCATATGCAAAATAAAAATAAATACATACACTACTAGAAAAACGCTAACCCCGTTGTCTATAGAGAAATCGACCGTTGTTATTAAGGGTGTTGTCTATCAGCGCACGCTGATAGACAACGGTCAATACTCGTTGTCTGTGTATAAGCAGACAACGGTTATATTGACCGTTGTTAAATTCCGACAACACATTAAAAAAAAGACAACGGTTGTCATTAAAAACCGTTGTCTATAATTTAATAGACAACAGATTTTATGACAAGCGTTGTCTTTTTTATGTAGACAACGGGTTTTGTGAAAAACCGTTGTCTGTATTCAAATGGACAACAGACGGGTTTTTTTCTGACCGTTGTAAAATTATTGCATCAGACAACGGTTTTCTTTGACCGTTGTCTTATTTTTCCTGCAGCTTTTTTTTTCAAATTGAACCTGCTTATTTACAAAATTTTCCAAAATAATAAATAATTAAAACCAAAAAATAATTCATTACATAATAACTATAATGTATACAAACTAAATAATACATGTAAGTTCTCCAAAATAACATGATTAAATATGAAATAAACTAATATTAATATTTTGCATTCAACATTGCCATAAGTTCATAAGTTCAAGTAGCTAGTAAAAAAAAAGTTCGACTTTTCTAGCCTTCTGCTCCTTCCCTTGCCTCACTTATAAGAATGGCCACTTCATCCTCATCTCAACTAAAAATAAACAATTGTCTAATTAAGTATCAATTCCATTAATGCATGTCATATAAATTTAAAAGAAGCAAAGTTAAGATTAATTATTCAAACTTACAATGTCAATCTGTATAATCTTGGACACTCTCAGCCCACTCCATACGAACTTGAAGCCAAATAATACCAAAAAAAGAAAAAAATTAAATAGAAAAAATAATTAAAAAAAAAACTCACTTGAGTAATTTCAATATCTCCTCGGGCAGATTCAATTTCCAATCCAGAAATTCTCTTCAAAATGCACCATGGGGTTCTCTCGTCACAGGAAATAGGCTACTGGAATGGGGTCTATCTTCAATTTCCAATCCAACAATTAAAGTAGTAATTGAAGGGCACACGAGAGACTGCAGTTCATATGCGTAAATTCCTAAAGTCTTAAGTTAATTTAGAATGGGATCCAGTTCCTGCAAAAAGTTGGCAAACTATAAGTTCTTGTTGCACAGTATACCAGATCAGCCTCTTTACATAAAAGTTGAATACACTTAGGGAAATTGGAAATGAAGATAAGCAGAGTTCAATAAGTTTTAAAACCTTTCTGGCTAGAGAATGTTAAATAGCAGACTCATATATGAGTGACATAAAGCAAGGGATAGAG
Organism: Perilla frutescens; assembly: GCA_026008535.1. Taxonomy (NCBI): domain Eukaryota; kingdom Viridiplantae; phylum Streptophyta; class Magnoliopsida; order Lamiales; family Lamiaceae; genus Perilla; species Perilla frutescens. The sequence goes on along the minus strand of BRKX01000002.1, from coordinate 36,843,629 downwards.
CCATCTAAGTGTATTAGGGATTCACAAAATGAATTTTCTAATTGTATGGATTTATTTGACTGAAAGACTGAAACAAGTCGACATGAAATAGCAAAGAAGAATCTAATCCATCCAAAACTAGAAAGATGCAATAATTTTGCAGAGAACATCAATTGAAAAAGTCATATCCAGCTAAAAACAAAAACAGAGAATTAAAACTACTAGACATGCCATATTTGGGCAAGAAGCTGATTACAGCTCAACAAGTTAAAAGGAATTAAGGTTTCAGAGATGCCTGCAAATAACGAACACCAACAATGTGGTTTCTACACAACTTATAGAGAAAGACGACGCTTTCATGTAATTACAGATTAAAAGAGGGGCACAACAGTTTGTGTCATGGAGATGATTAATTTGAATTGAAATTAATGAATTAAATATTTCTACTCATCAGATATGAAGTGCTCAAAATAAAAGAGACGACATACCTGAATGAATAGCTCGAGATAATATATGTCAACTTTCTGCTATATCCTTAAGAGCATTGTACATCTCTCTCTTTTAAAATTATTATTGATATAAGTTAAATTAGAATAAGAAGGCTAATTGAAACAACCTAGTTGAGATGACTAATTCTTCAACGCCCAACTACATATAGTTAAGAAAGAAAGAAATAAGAAGAAAAACAAAAATTGGCGTCAAGAAACATGCCAGATAGCCTCTTAATTTACTCTTGAATTAAATATATAATTAGCAAATATATAAAATTCTGCAAGAAATTAACCGAGTTTTACATAAAAGTAATAGATAGATGATAATGATATGAATGTAAGGATCCTTACATCTTTTGATGAATCGTCATTTTCTTGCAAGACATCCCATCGGATAGTGATGTTCCCATTAGGATCCAATGGATCATACCCATCTGCATAGCAACTAAAACTCACCATCATAATTCATAATAACTTTACAATTAAAAACTAATTTAATATCAATTGCATTTCTTTATTTATCCACTAAAACCAAATTAAGTAGTAGTATTTAAACCAAAAGCTAAACTCACAGGCTGGTGACGTAAAATACAAACAATAATCACAATGGAATGGATTAAATGAAACTATGTATTGGCTATATTTTTTCCTTCATAACAATATAAATAACATTTATAGGCCTTCAAAACCAGGAAATATTACTTTGTGATTGACATTATAGTTCGTTCTTTGCCTAGGAAGTAAACTAATTACAAGAATAGTTTTCAGAAAATGATCAAAGAAGATGGATTTAGTCAGTTCAGTCTTCTCAGCACAGTGAGCACATAAATGGCTAGCCATCTAAATTCCCAAGCCAAGAAAACCTTTACTAGGACAACAAAGTGAGAAACTCGCACTATTAGAAATACACACGAAGTAAATGCTAGAAAGGGGCGAAACTATTGGAAGTTCATTAGGGGCAAGAAGATCCATTAAACAGTTTATTTTAAGAAATCACAATTGGTTACTAGTGTCTTTCATAAGTACACTAAACTAATCATGGTTTTGAACCAAAAGATTTAGGAAAACAGTTTCAACTTTCAAGACACAAACTAAGAGCAGAATATGATTTTTATAAGGAGAAGCTAGTTAACATCTACTTCCACTATCGAATTGCAGAAACCAGTCAGTATCAGCAACATTCCATAAGCAATCCAGTCAAAAAGAGGTAAATAAATCAAACACCTTCACTCTACTGCCCATGCCAACTAACATATGCAGGACAGTAATAACAATCAAAATATGGAACACACCACAAGATCTGAACCAAAAAAGGATGACAGAGTATAGAATTAAAGCCAAAATAACAACAAAGGAGACGATTCCAATTTAGGTTGAGTAGACACACATTATCACATTATAACCACAAATATTTTCAACACTTTCAATATTGAGCACACAATGACTATCAAACAATCCATACACATGAAATGAGAGGAATGCATATGGTGTACGGCTAACCTTTTAATTCCATAGTACCATAAGAGGCAGCTCTTTAAAATACATGACAAATCCACAAAATTTAATCCATCAGAGGCAGCCTGGCAGAACAAATTGAAAGACACCATAATTTCCTCTAAATCAAAGCACTCTAAACTAGCATTCAAAAAATGAAATTAAATTGAGCCATTTTCTTGATTGAAAGAGCTGATTGTATCCCCTTAAACACCAATCAACTGTAATGTCCTTTCCAACACCAGCATAATTATATATTCCAGCTTCCAGAAATTTTGATAAATTAACAAGAGGATAGCTACGTTTACCAATTTGGTGGATAAACTTATCGTATGTTCTTCTACTATTTATTTTTTCTGCAGTTTCTGAAAGAGAGATAGGCTTTTCCTTGTGCGTATTAGGACCAGAACAGGGGATGAGAGTTCATCAGTTAACAGTCAACTCTGAACAAGAATAGAGCAAAGAAGAGTGATTTTTGGAAAAATAGTGCCGAAACTAATTAATAATCAACTCACTCCAAAAAAACGTAGAAATCATCAATAATGGAAAAAAGGCACCTTTTTTAGTCAATTTTCGTTCTGAACTCCTTGTAATCTTTGCCTTTCCTTTTATTTCAGGATCGCAATATTGGTAAGCACCTCATGGCTTCTGGGCAAGAATTGATAAGCCCGCGTCGGCTTTGTGCTTTTGCACAATTGATTTTAGCTAAGAGCCCGAAACCCTAGCCGTCGCCGCCCCTTTTGCAACGATGGACAAGGGCGACTTCTGGGATGTGGTGTTTCAGCGCAGCTAGGTACCCTCCATCTCTTGCTAGATGTATGAGCCCTGATTCCGCCGAGTGTTGTGTGCTATTCATAGTTCACGAACTCTTTTGTGATTGGAGAGCGTTTGATAATCAGAGGCAGAAATTTGAAATAAAACCCCGTCGCCTCCCTTTCAAACTTAAAACCCTAATTCTGCGAGTAAAGAGATGACGAAATAAGATGAGAATCAAGTTGTGAGAACAGCAATTACTAACTGTAAAATAAAACTTATGAGTGTTTATGAGACAGAATCATAAGCATCTCGTTAATCCTTGCCAAACTCTTAGAGGAATTTTTAGAGAGAGAAGGAGCGCTTATTTTGAGTATGAATTTTAGAGAGAAGGATGAGAAGAACACGCTACTTAGAGCTCTTTCTTTGGGATGAATCTAATACTACGTCGTTTCACCTGATAAATCAGACAACGGGTAGTAAAAATAGTTGTAAAATAACAACGGCTAGCAAATTTGTTGTGTATATCATGTTGTCTATGAGAAATCGCGGAGGTAGACAACGGCTATTGACCGAACGTTGTCTATTTCTTGAAAGACAACGATTTTAGTAACCGTTGTAAGAAAAAAAATTAAAAAAGAATTAAAAATGCGGCGATAGACAACGGTTTTGTCACTAGCCGTTGTCTATTATGATAAAGACAACGGGTTTTTATAAAACCGTTGTCTTTAACGTGTTGTCTATCACCGTTTTTGTAGTAGTGATATATAAGATAAAAAAAACTTTCAAAAATATATATGTTAACATTTAATTCTTAAATATTAATTAATATAAGCTAATAAAATAAATACAAAAGTATACCAACATTTAAAGTATTGTATCTAAGATTTCACTAAAAAAAATATTGTATCTAAGAAACAACATATTGGTTAGATAATTAACATTGTTGAGAACTATAACCAATTCCACAAACATTAGACGTTGGTTGACAGCATTAAGAACTATCTTTGATAGCAAAATATAGACTATACTTTAACAAATTAAATACTGTACAATAAGTTTATATATTAGGAAAAAAATGGCCCATTAGTTATATTAATTAATATATTAAAATAACTAAAAGTAAGTTCATTTTGCCATTCAGGAGGTGATTGATATAAAAAAATAATTAGGTCTGAATGGAATGAAATAGGAGTCTAAATAAAATGATAATTCTTATAATTGGTATCTCTGCGGAATTAAATATTATTTATTTATTTTATCTTATAAATGAATATTTTATATACTTTCAAATTTGTAATAGCTAATATTATCAACATTTTTCGTAATTTTTTTCTTATATTTTTAAACTGCGTATTTTTTAGTATGTGGTTTTTTATAATATTTGTAGCAAATTTTAATTTATTTATTTTATTAAAAAATTTATTCTAAATTATTTAATTAATGTATATATATAATTTTTATACCTTAATAAAAATATTTACTTCATTGAAAAATAGTTTATTATTTCAATTTTTCATCTGAATATATTAAATTATATTAAATACATAATTTGGTTTTTTATTATAATATATTTTTATGTTATATTTATTTTGGTACCTCTTTCATATTTCTTTAATAAAATTAAGAAATATCAAAATTTTATTTGTATATATTTTTTTATTTTTTAATAATAAATATATAATATAAAAAATATGAAATAATAATAATAATAATAATAATAATAATAATAATAATAATAATATTATTATTATTATTAAAGCTGATTTTCAAATTATTTTTTAAATATGATAAAATAATATTATAAGACATGATTATGCTTAAATATATCATATATTAATTTTTTAGGTTCAATGGGAATAGATAAACCATGGAGGTGGGTGGAATGTCTATTCTCTTACTTTTGGGAATGACGATTCCTTAAAGAATAATGATTCACAATTATAAATCATATCAATATTAAAAATGTGAATGGACATAGGAATGATGTATATGACAATTTATTATTACCTTATACAAATAATTATGAATATTATTTGTATAACGAATGAAATATTATTTTCATATATTTTAAAATTTTCTTATAATTGAATAAAGTGTACGTAGTAGCTAATAAATATCAACACACGCCTTAATTTATTTTTTATATTTTTCCTTATGTCATTTTTCTTTTTTAATATGTGGGTTTTTTCTATTTTTAAGCAAATTATAATTTATTTATTTTATTGAAAAACTTTGTCCTAAAGTATTTAATAATCAATATATAATAATATGTATAAGTTAATATATTATTATGAAATAATAAAAAATTATTTTATAAGACATGATTATGTATAAATATATTATCGCAAATTCTCCTACACATAAGATGTACATTAGACGGTCAACGCGTTGACCAAAAAAATCATCAAAACAAGTGATACTTTTTAGGGATACAACTAATATTTTTTTAATTTTGAGCGATATTTTTTAATGTTAAGATAGATACTGATTTTGACATCTTTTTTTCCCTGATCGATACTTTTTATTGATATAAGTGATATTTTTGGGCTTTTGATTGATGCTTTATAGTGTTACGATTGCACAACGTGAATTCCAATAATTTTATGGAGATACGTCGGTCGCCGTCCTTGCTTCCGCTTGCCGTTTGCCTTCAACCGACATATTGAATTGAATCAATCGAAAGTCTTTTTCGTGTGTAATCTTTCTACGGTTTCAATTTTAAATTTTACGAAAGTTTAGTTGTCGATTTTGCAAAATAAATATTGAAAATTCTAGTCTTGAAAATGGATCGCCGTCGCCGACATGGTTGATTTTCATCGCCATTTTTATATTCATGATTGAGGGAATGGGTGAGCACATGTGAAAATTGTGAATTCTAAGACTTGAGATTTCTCAAGTGGTAGATCGTTTATTACAAATAGATTGTGCATGTATGATTTGAGTGTTAGCACAAGTTGGGTGGTGTGTGCAGGGTGACAAAGGGATGTGGATGGTGGCGGCATGAGGGCAACCATATATAGTTGGTAGTGACTGGTGAGGTGAGTGGAAGGTGAAGCGGGATGAAGATGTGGTTTAGACGACAATTTTATATTTTTATTTTTTAGTCTTGTTAGAGGATTAATAATCATGTCAGCTTTGGGCTGATTATTTATCAACCATTTGCTTGATTAAAGTATGGGCCCTTATCATTCTCGGGCTTGGATCCATCAAACCAAATGTTTGATGAAGTCTGATTGTTTAGTCTATCATTGCTAGTCCTACGAACCAAACAACATCTGAGAGTACAAATCAAATTGAACTAATTGAAGAAAAATTTAAATATTGGAATTTCAATAAAATAACTTACGACCAATCTGAAATAATTATTTGGAGCCAAATTCATAAATTGAATTTAAAATAAGAAAATAATATTAGACCACCATCTCATTATCTCTCTCTTTCCCTAGCCTCGATTCTCGAATCAATATAATCTACTCCATCCGTTTCAGAATATTTGTTGTTTTAGGATTTAATCTAGAATTAACAGTTAATTTTTTTTTTGGACATTCTTTCTATATTAAATAAAATCTTATTTTCTTACATTTTCCTAAAAAGTTAGCAAAATTTTATCTCTCCATATATTTGAAGGGTTAAACTTAGGAGAAAGGGTGTAAAAAATATTTAAAACAACAACAATTTTTATACAAAAATGAAACTCTTAAAATAATAAACATTATGAAATGGAGGGAGTATATAGTAGTGAATCTACTTGGTCATATTTTGGTTAGCCGTATTTGTAAATTTTTACACATCCATTCTTTCCGCATATTTTAGAGAGAGATTAGGGTGAAAATTTTTAAATAAATATCTCTCAACAATAATTATGGGTTTTAATTTCCAATTAAAAAGAGTATTTATCCCACTGATTTATTAATTTATTTATGGAACCAACGTATGAATCGATTTCTTAATTTGGACGGTTTATTTAGAAATTAGATTTTATACGTTTTTCAATGACGGGTTAATTGTTTTATTAGGGTTATTTTTTTCATAATTATCCTTGTTTATTCCACATTACATTTTTTACGAATAATTTATCATTAGATTTTCGTAAAAAAAAATGCGCGTATCATCTATTATCATTACAATGACTTTCATAAGATCAATCCATTGTCGATTTCAACTACCATATAATCTTTTTTATTAGGGCAATTTTTTCATAATTAGCTTTTTTTATTCCATATTAAGTTTTTTATGAATAATTTATCATTAGATTTTCGGGAGAAAAAAAAAGTGCACACATCATCATTAAAAAGATTTATTTTCACACAATTAAATATGCAAAGAATGCTGAGTTGTCGATTTCTTGGGTTTTGAATCTATATAAAAAGATCTATCTACATAATTAAATCTCCAAATAATGAAAGGAGTGCGCCTAATTGGGGGATGCAAAAAGTTAGAGGGAATTGTATTAACTATTATTAAGGGTGTGAAAGTAAAATTAAATATTACCTTATATAAGTGAATTGATGAAACAGATATTAATTAAAAAAAAATCAACTAAAAAAATTAAGTTTACCACTAAATGGTACAGATCATGACTGATTGGCCATTTATCATTACTAATTATTAAGAAACATGAACAATAGTATCGTATTCAAATATTTTAATTAGATCCTTCAAATCATCAAATGAGTAGGGTATGCTAATAGGATGCTCCGAAGATGAATAATAGTTGATAAAGTTTGTTTATAATTAAAAAGATAAGTATATTAAAAAACACTTGAAGTATATATCAGAATTAAAAATATTATATTTTTCTCAAACTTTTGTTTTAGGTTTGCAAGCTGAAAGCTTGTATGTGTGTGTGTGAGTGAGAGAGAGAGAGTAATATATGTTAAATGTATTGCAAAAAAATATCTTCAAAGTATTGTAAAATAAGACTATAGTACCATAATGACATAAAATAATACCATATTATTTCTTAAAAGATTATGCATACTAATTTAAGTCTAATAAACATAATTGGCTAAGTTCAAACCAATAACTTGATGGATACAAATGATTGATGAAACCTTGTACTGTATATATTGGTGCTACAAAGATTTACACCATCGATTAGGGATTTGTAGTACTAAAAAAATAATATCAAACATATTACATAATACATATAGACTCGAAAAAATAAATAAATTAAATAAAATCAAACAAAATACAATATATTTTATCAGGTGACGAGTGGGCTATAACTATTGCAATACATAATCTAGAAAAAAAATATATGGTGGCCATCATTTTAGAATTAAAGATAATTTGAATGATACACCATCTTCTTTTCTTGGACAAAATCTATCGTCTTCTCCCACATTCGAATTCTAAAATCCACCAATGTCTCTCATGCCCAATTTTTCCTTTCATTTTTTCGATGATTTGCCTCCAATTTAAATGCGTTCACCAAGGTTTTTAATTTTTTTTTCATCTTAATTTACGCCTACTTAATTATCCGGTAATTGGGTGAGCCAATTCTGTCATAAAATCATGATTTGCATATTTCATTGACCAAATTAATGCTATAATAATTGTTTAACAAAATTACATTGATTGATGATCAAAATTCATATATATTCGATCTATTCTATATACATAAATATATATTTTATAGAATATAAAATATAGAATAAGAGTAATTATAGAATATGGAATACACAAAATTTTAATTGAGTGATTATGGGTTATTCGTTATGGATTGATCACCCATTCCATATCTTATTATAAAATAAAATTTAAGCATTGTATGTTTAATGTATGTATGAATATCTATATATTTCATTGAATATTTGGATTTCCATTTGAGTGTGTTTAGGAGGAAATTTCTATATTTTTCTATTTATAATGACTTATTTATTTTAATATATATTAAAATTAAGATTAAGTATGATTAATGATTAATTAATTAGTGTAAAATTAAATTATATTAAATTAAATTGTTACATAAAAATAAACTTACTAAATGTAGTAAGTGGTTTTGGCGGGAAAAGCTAAGTTTCTATTAAAGGCATAACTTCTTGTCTTTATATATATTAAGATGTGTGTATGGCATTCAATCCATCAAATATTAATATACAATGTGAGCTAAGGTGTAAAATTATTTTATAAAACTTAGGTCATATTGTAACACAAATTTTTATATTTAGTTTGGTAAAACACAAAATAGTGTACAAATAAAATAATTTTCAGATCAAAACATATTTATACGGATCAAATCTCTATTCTTCCTTTTGATTATTCCCTTCAAAACTTGATTTTCAATCAGTCTTTGAAATCTTTAGAGTAAATTTGCCTCTTTGATTTTCTCGGACTTGTTGTTTGAATTTGGTCTTCGAAGTTTTCAAGAAAGATTTGTATCATCGATCTTCTTTGACTTGGTATTTGGACTTGAAAACGTTAATCCAAAGGGTTGTCGCCTTATTTCCAGATCAAACGCTGACTTCGGTATGAATTTAGTGCAGAACGCCTTTGACTGCCTTGTTTATGGATCAAACGCCGACTTCGGGATGAATTTGGTGAAGAATGCCTTTGAATGCCGCAAGAACGCTTTGAATATTTGAGAGAATTTCACTTATGTAATTTCTTGTCAAATTCTTGAATTCTTCAAATGATTTCTGGTGTGATTTTCAATTGATATGAAGGCCCATATTTATAGTTGTAGGTAGGGGTATCTAGGATTGACGTGACGTGATTTCATTGGCTTTTTAATATTAATATATATCTCTGCAAAGATATTTACTTGTTGCCAAAGGCTCTTGATGTTTATCATATAATGATATCTTTATTATTTAAATATTTTATTTAATTTTGGATTTCATAAGATTTCATAAGATTCCAAAACTAAATAGACATATAAAAATAAATAAAAATATTATATATAATATTGTTAATAATCGCCTCCTACAAATGCCCCCTCGAGACTTGTTCATGTACGACTTGTCATTTGAAATGAACGAGTCTCGAAAGCTGATTAGATAGTTTAAACTCGTATCAATGAGTCTTGAACTTGAATTTATTAAATAGTTTATACTCGTGTTAAGGAGTTCATGAATTTCAACTTGTGAATAGTTTATCCTCATATTCAAGAGTTCTTCAATTTGAATTTATTAGATGGTTTATACTCATATCAAGGAGCCTTCTTTTGGATTTGAATTAGATAGTTTATGCTCGTATCGGGGAGCCGTCAATATTTTTAACTTGGATAGTTTATACTCGTATTAGGGAGCTTTCTTGAACTTGGATAGTTTATACTCATATCGAGGAGCCTTCAACTTGAATTTGGACTTGTAGACATTTTATACTCGTGTCCATGGGTACTTGAATTTGAATTTGAATTTGTGGACCTTTTATACTTATGTCAAGGAGTCTTGGTATTTTTGAAGAGTTTAGATATTTTTGGCTCTTATCTAGAAGCTCTGGAAGATAGTTTAGGCTCTTACCAAAGAGCGTTTGCATTTTGAAGACTATAGATAATTTTGGCTAATATCAATGAGCACTTGCATTTTGAAAACTTTAGATAGTTTTGACTTTTATCAAGGAGATTTGAAAAATAGTTTAGGCTCTTATCAAGGAGCATTGCCTTTTTTTCTTTTCATAGATTGTGACACGTATTGGAAGACTTAAATAAACACATGGCGATATTTTTAGCCACTTCTTCTTCTTCTTCTTCTTCTTCTTCTTCTTCTTCTTCATTCCCTAAAAGGTTTGCCCTATCATTTGTTTCTTGCTCTTCTTCAAAGTTGTTGGGCTCTTGCATTGATAGTCCTTCAATTTCATTTGCGACCATGCTCAACTCCGTGTTGTGAGCTTTAGTAGCTAATTCCTCGAAGGTCTTTGGTTGAATCATTTTCAAAATATATTGAAGACTCCAATTCATGTCTTGGATGCACGTCTTAATTGCTGAAGTTTCTGACAACCGATCTTTGGAATTCAGGCTCAATTTTCTCCAACGATTGATGTAGTCGATGACATACTCTTCTTTTTGTTAATATGAGTTTGTAAGTTCAACCAAGCTAACCGTCCTTCGAGTGATGTAGAAGCGGTTAAGAAAACTATTTCTCCAGTTGCCCCTAACTATCAATCGAATTTGGCTCTAAATTGGTATACTAATCAAATACATTGTTTTTTAAAGAATGAACGAATTGCTTCACCAAGTGAGCCGCGTGTTGTCTTGGATTTTCTTTGCCATCAAATTATTGAAACTTTGGCAGTTGATAGCCATCTGACATCTTTAAGTTGTCAATTATTGGAGTATATGGCTTGTTGTAAGTCCAAAGTGATTTACGGCTCTCTCCAGACTTGTCTTTAATTGTTTCCAGTATGAAATCTTTGAGTTGATCGACTTGTATTGAGCCATCAGATGATATTTCAATTTCTTTGGTCGTAAATTTTTTAATTTTGTTGGCATGTAGCTTTATAGATATCTCAGCTTCATTATCTTCATCCACTTGCTCATCACTAGTATCAACAATACTTTCATTTTTTAGCTTCAAGATTTGAGTATCTCGTTCTTGTATCCGTTTGGCAAGTCTTTCAGCAAGCTTCATCAAATTTGCGATCTGCTCTTCTAGGAATGCAGACATCTTGATGCTTGAGGAAATTGGTGAAGAGAAGAGATGAGAGGTATAGATGGTCCCATTGGTGTGCCAAAATTTTTAACACAAAATTTTGTATTTAATTTGGTAAAACACAAAATAGTGTACAAATAAAATAATTATGGATCAAACATATTTATATGGATCTAATCTCTATTTTTTCTCTGATTCTTCTCTTCAAAACTTGATTGTGAAACGGTCTTTGAAATCTTCAGAGTAAATTTATCTCTTTGATTTTCTCGGACGTGAATTTTAGGTTGAATTTGATGAAGAACGTCTTTGAGTGTCTTGCTTATGGATCAAACGTCGTCTTCGTGATGAATTTGGTGAAGAACACGATTTGGTGAAGAACACATTTGAATGCCGCAAGAACGCCTTAAATATTTGAGAGAATTTCACTTATGGAATTTCTTTTAAATTCTTGAACTCTTCAAATGATTTTCAGTGTGTTTTTCAACTAATATGGAGACTCCTATTTATAATTATAGGTAGGAGTATCCGGGCTGACGTGACGCGATCTCATTGGCTATTCAAAATGGATATATATCTTAAAAGATATTTATTTATTGTTAAAGACATTTGATATTTATCATATAATAATATCTTTATTATTTAAATATTTTATCTAATTTTAAATTTTATAAAATTTCATAAGATTCCAAACTAAATAAACAAATAAAAATTAATAAAAATATTATATATAATATTGCTAATTTTCGCCAACCTACGCAACGCATATAACCCTTATTAAAGTAAAACACTGAACAAAACTAATATACTGTGTAACCCAATTCAAATGATAGGAAGTTCTAAACCTTTACGTTTATATTTTTTTATTCGAAAATTATATATCATGTTATAGTATACCTGTATACGTATTCATCTTTTTTCTAACGATAAGTATTAATTATCTTAAAAAACTAAATCTAAACAGTTTCTTATTGTACGATTTTATACATTAAAAAAAAAATTGCTACTCAACGTTCTAAAAATAAATAAATAAATAAATTATTACCCAACTCCAACAAAAAAAAAAAAATTGTCACAATTTTTCCCATATTTTCCGCGTTTAGTGACAGAATGAGAACAGTCGGTGCCCTCCTGTCCTTTCCATCTATACATTCGTTTCTTCCTTAAAATTCTGATATTTTATCAATTTTTGACTCTACTTTTGCCCAAATCTGAATCTGGGTTTCTTGAAAAGACGATCTTTTCAATTGTTTCCCCCTGAAAAACATAAACAATACGGGCAATTATTTGAAAAGGGGGAGGAAGAGATAGGTGAAGGGAAGAATGCATGCCATTAGAGACAAGGTTTACGATAAGTTATCAAGATTTTTTTCCGATTCACAAACATCTAATGAGGCGTTAGATCAAGAACCTGAGGTATCCTTTTCTTGGAGACCTATTTTTCCCAAATAAATTTGTGAATATACATGCCTGTGTGTTTGATGTTTTAAACTGATTTTGAGCGATTTGATGAACGAGGGATTTTACTAAATCGATGTTTTTCATTTGATCAATGACTAAAAGGTGGTGTTTTTCGGTTTCGGGTGCAATGTGGTTGATTTTTTACATTTGGTTTCATTATATGATGATGCTCTCTGGGGAATTTTATGGTTTATGATCAGAAATAGTGCTTGATTTGATTAGGGATCAATAGGTTTGATTTATTCGAAACAATTGGAAATTTTCTGAAGATTAGAATGATGTAATGACTGAGGAGGACAGAAAGAAAGAGGACTGAGTCTGAGATTAACTGAGGAGGACAAAAAGAAAGACAACTGAAATCAGTTATGAAAGGGCTGTCGATGTTGGCCACTTTTTTTGTGATATATCGTCTCCTCTCAGGTTAATTCATTTTCGAGGAACAAAACAGTTCAATAATGAACTATTTAGAGTTGAATGTGATTTCATATCTATAAAAGAACCGATATTTGAACTTGAGAAGCTATCTATTTAGGTTGCCTCTGAATTTTCACTAACTAGATAAAGAACATGTTGCTTCTGGAATTTCTTAATGGTAAAACGTTAAACTATATTTGTTGCCGGATCAACGTGAGTAGCTCACTGGTGGGATAATGTTTTTGATGTCACATCTAACAAGTTGCAGTTAGCTTAGGTATTTCTGAATGGCAACCCTGGAGTCTTTCATGAAAAATGCCTATTGCACAATGTGTTTATTGGATCAATTTGTTATTAGATTTTGATGTCTTATTGCATTTGGTTTGTTATATTTTCAGTGTGTCATAGTATCTCAAGAACAGCATGTGGTTCTGTTGTTAAAATTCAGTGTTGTAAATAACTTTTGTTTATAATGAATGAATTCTGAATAGAACATGTGGTAACTTATCTTACTCTTACTTCTGAATTTCGCATTAATTAGTTCTAATGTACTTTTAGATTCTCCACCAGTATCTACATTGTTGTGGATTTTATTTATAACACTAGGTTCTATGTGTGTAGGCCAGGTCACATGTTCAGGATGAAAAATCGCCTTCTTCTATACTGTCCTTTCTCCCCTCTGCCAGTTTCAGTTGGCACAGACCAAATGAGCATGCTCATGAAGTTACATCTACTGGATCACAATCATTCACATGGAGAAGTAAAAGTTTTTCATTGAAAGATAAACCCATTGATAGGACAGAAAGCTATGATGAGTTTGAAAAAGAAAATGTAGGATGTCCTAAAGAAACTAGTGGACATGGTTCGACGAGGAGACAAAATCATAATGATGATTCATTTGGCAGCCATTTAGAAAATTCGGAACCTGGTTCTGGGAGAAGCACCAGTAGCGGCTCTGATTTATATGAAGATGTCTTTACGCCACATAGTTTTGCAAAGTCCGTGCCCAGCTTTGTTGATGAATCTCTCTTCATCTCTCCAGATTTATATCAGTTCTTTGAGGCATCCCTCCCAAATATAGTGAAAGGTTGTCAATGGGTTCTGTTGTACAGGTAAAATCGATTTAAAATTTGTTCATAGTGCGTATGTTTCTGTGATTTCACAATTAGGACTTGATGTATAATTTACTAAATGAAGGGCAGTACGGCAAGACATGGTATATCACTTAACACGCTTTTCCGAAAGAGTGCTGATCTTCCTGGTCCTTTGCTATTGGTATGCATTGTTGACCTTTAGATCACAGTATCAATCAGCTCTACAAAATCACTTGAAACTCCTCTTCATTTAAAACTGATCCTAATTTTTTTTCAGATTACTGGGGATAAGCAGGGTGCTGTATTTGGTGGTTTACTCGATTGTCCCTTAAAGGTTACTGCAAAAAGAAAATATCAAGTATGTTGTTTGCTTCTGTGAACTATGGAAATCCTGTTCCCAATGACTGTTTCCAATGACACGTTTTACCCCCTATTGCCGTTTATTGCTAACTTGCCTCTATCTGACAGGGAGCAAATCAAAGTTTTGTTTTCACGACCATTTATGGTGAACCAAGGCTATTTAGGGCAACTGGTAAGCACTTCACTGTTTAACCATATGAAGACATTTGTTTCTGTACTTTCTCTCAGAAGAATAAACTGGAAATCTGAGAGTGCTTTATCCTAGCAGGATGTTTCTCATTTCACATAATTAAGAAATTCTTTGTATTCATAGATATCTTCACGATATGTGGATAATGGTTAGATGTTGCCTACTAAGATGCTGGATGTCTTAGTGGGCAACTGAAATGAACAAAAGGCAACAATTGCTATTTGGAGGATGTGCTGGATTGAATTGTTGGGATGAATAATTTATCATAACAAATATGATTGTATCCCCTTAGCTGTGTTTTAAACATCAATAGGAGTTCACTTGGAACATGCTGTTATCTTAGTTAGTTAAAATGGTATCTGACTAGATATAAAATTATTAGGAATCTCAATGAGTGAAAGATAAGAGTTGTCAAATAATGGACGAATATAGGATATGTTGGCTGTAATTCTTGGAATCAACCGTTTTTCACCTGTATGAAATTCTTGGCTCCTGTTTAGTGTTTATATTTTAAATTGTGATGAAAGACGTAAAGCTGTTTCTTCAATGTGACCTTTGTTACGTTCCAAAAGGAATTTGGTCACACTTGGCTGAAAAATCAAAAGTTTGCTCTTCTACTATCAGTTTAACTTAGATTTGTGTTCATAAGCCAAGCCTATTGTGAAGGTGGATTACTGTTTTAGGTCTAGTATGCTGTGGGGTTGCTGTACGGTAATGAGTATAGGTAGTTTATATGCTTTTGGTTGTGGCTAGGTCAAAACAAGTTGAACAACTGATGCCTATGGGCTACACCAAATATTGCACTGGATTGAGTCGCATGAATTGAGCTCTATTCTCATAATAAACTTGTATGTGTTGAGGATTTTGAGGTTCCATTGGGTGTGTTGATGATATTGATTTATCAATGTGGTAGATGACTAGCTACAGTAGTTCTTGATCTGACTGGGGATCTTTAGACCATGTTGGAAATAGTTACTATTATAAATTCAGAACTCATGTACCTTTTCCGTTGATTTCTTGAACAGGTGCTAACCGGTACTTCTATTTGTGTTTGAATGACATGATTGCTTTTGGCGGAGGTGCAAGCTTTGCATTATGCTTGAATGAGGATCTGTGAGTTCTTTCATTCATGACATCGTACTTAGAGGGTGTTTGACTAAGCTTATTTTAAAGATCTTATATGCTACTACATATTATTAGATATTAGGTCTTATTGTAAAACATAAGTGGTTGGGTCCGATTGAGCTTATAAGATGTTAGTCATGAGCAATTACAATTACTAAAATACAAGGGGTTTTCCTACACAAGATTTCTTTTCACTTTTTCAGTGAAAAAGCTAGGGCACCCTTTCATCGTGTTCCTGAGAGTGAAATGTATGTTTCATTACCTCTTATTTGATTCTCCGCTGCAGATTAACCGGAAGCAGTGGACCTTGTGAAACATTTGGGAACTCACGTCTAGCTCATGATCAAGAGTTTGAATTGAAGGATGTAGAGGTGCTTATTCCTTTTGCCCCTCATAAGCTGTATTTCCATTTATTATGCTGACTGGGATTTGAAAGAACAATAAGAAAAGAAGTTTACTTCACAAAAATAATTTTTAAAAATTATCACTTCTATATTCAAAAGTACTACTCGGATCTTTCATCTGTTTCATACTAGTATGTATGTTTGTTTGCCTCGTCATTACTGGTTTGCTAACCTTATTCGTACTCCTCTTTTGCAGGTGTGGGGTTTTACACACGCATCTCAATACCTTACATGAAGCAAAAGCCAAAAGATCATACTTTATTAAATTATTATTTGAAGAACCAATTCTTTCATTTTTTATTTTTATTTTTATTTTTATTCCTCTGTTTTACTAAATATGTGTATGAATCGTCCATTGGTTGATTCTGATTGAAATCCAAATTGATATTTATCTAAATGGTGTTACTCCTCACTGCTCTCATAGGCCATAGCCCTTGCTTCGAGTTGGATCTAATATTATATATTCATATATTTTTCTACTCATTCCAAATTTCCACATCATGGTGACATATAAAGTTTTGTTTTGTCTTGTAGTTGGATCCCCAAGGCTTTGGAACACGTCCTGAACTCTATTTGAACTTGAATTCGACCATCTAAATCTGGGGTCAAATTGCAAAATCGTCCTTGAACAAGATTCTAGCCAACTCAAAATCTCCACTACAACCCTAACTCAAAAAACAAAAAGAAAAATAAAATAAAATATATATATATATATATATATATATATATATATATATATAATGAGTTTGAAAAATACGAAGGAAATTGATGCAATTATTTTTAACACGAAGTGAAAAAAGAATAAGTTGTGATTTAGAATCAGACTTCCAAAGCTATTATTAATAATGCATTTACCATACTACATTACAACATATTCTATGGCAGCTTTTGCTTTACTATTGAATTCAAGAGAGAGTAGATATACAAGTAGAGCTTAAAAATGGAAATCCAATGAAGTAGTGATATTGTTGATTTTTCAAGAATTGATTTGGTTAACATAAGATGCTTGCTTAGACTCAACAAAATTCTTAATGGTGGACGCATCTCCTTGTAAAACCACCCTGCCATCTTCCATGTATGCAGCGCCATCTGCATATTCCAGTTCTTCTAAACGGTGTGTAACCCATAATGCTGTAGTTCCTTTGGAACTAGCCAGAGAGCTTTTAACTGCTCTTACAACCCCAACCTATCAAAAAGTAACAAATGATCTTTGTTCGAGAGTGAATAGAATTTTTCCGTGATGAAAAATAATAGATAAGATTGATCAAAGAATTCCCATACAACTATCCTGCACACCCAATCCTCAACTGCACCCTTGCATGCCCAGGGCAACATAGTATGTTAATAATCAATTATGCTAGCCAAAGTCACACTTTTGTGGGATTTCGGAGAGTTATTTGGTTCAAGATTTCACTCATATTATCATAAACGTAGATATGAAAGTTATAAGAACCCATGAAATTCCTCTCCACGAGCAACAAAAAAAGAAAAGGGGTCAATAACGATACCTGATCATCTTCATCCAAGAATGATGTCAGTTCATCTAGTAGCAATACTTTGCATGCTTCTGCCAGAGCCCCAGCAATCGCAACCCTTTGCTTCTGACCACCACTAAGGGTCTGAACTGGTCTCTAGATGGAAGAAAACAGTGGTCAAGCACAGAAAAATATTTACTTCACAGAATTTTTAAACAATTATTAATAGTTTCTTTTGGCCTACTTGCAAATATTCATACATGCCTACGGCATCCAAAGCTTCAGCGACTCTAGACGTAATCTCATCATTGGCTATATCGAATTTACCAAGGCCGAATGCCACATCCGCCTCCACAGTGGGCATAACTACCTGCAAAAATAAATGGCAGATTACAAAATGGTTTATCATAGAAGATAATCTTCTTTCACATATACAGAGAGCTTTTTTGATAACAAAACTGAACTGGTGTGCAGGCCTTCAAAAGGATTTTGATAGCTTAACTATTAGCTTAGACTAAAACAATTTACCTTAGGAAACCACAAACAAAAAGTGATGTGCATGAACACGACTGGGGACATGTGAAACAATCTCACAATAGCAGCAATCAATAAGTGACATAAATGCATTTACAGATTTACAAATGTGATATATACTTCTTAGATAATCCACCTGATGGTCAGGATTCTGAAATACAAAACTCCTGGGCTTCTTCACATGCAAATATCCACCACTAGGATTCAATAAACCACCCAAAATCTGCAAAGTTTCAAGAAACAAAAATCGCTAGTGTTCAAATCCATAAAATAGGATTCATGAAAATCAAGAAGCATCCATCTGAATATGAATAGACGCATTAGCTACTTAAAATTCCTAGAAAAAACAACCCTATATCAAAATCCAAGGTTAATCAACAAAATATATTATTTTCCTATTCATCTTCCCATATCGCAATTCGCAACCAAACATTTACGTGTCAGCATTTACATCCTAATACATCACATTTTCCAGTGGACTCGTTTTCAAATTTCCAGTATTCTCCAACAACACCCAAATGCTATCCAAAATACTGGTGCAGGGGTGACCTTAACATAGCACGCAAAATAACGCAATTTACATTCTGCTTCATGATAAGAATCTTCCAGAAGATGCAAAAAATAAAAAAAATAAAAAATATCGGACAAAGCAAAAGCTACACGAAACAAATAATTGTGAAGAATTCAGACAGAAATCATATATGTAAAAATTGGTGCATACTTTAAGGAGGGTAGATTTTCCGCAGCCATTGGGACCCAGAAGCATCCAGAACTGTCCGGAGGGAATGCTGAGAGAGCAATCTTTGAGAATCGGAACGAAATTTCCCTGCCGACTCCTAACTGCGAAGCTCAGATTCCGGCATTCTATCGCTAAATTATCGGTGAGTGAGACGGCGGAGGCGGCGTAGTTGGCTCCGGTGGAGTGAGAGCGGATAGGTGGAATTTGCACCGCCGCAGTGGCGCGAACCACGGCGGTGGCGTTCATTTTCTGGGCAAACCAGCTTCTCCTGCAAAACCCGATTTGCAGTCGTAGCTCAGCTCACCTCCAAAACCAAAAATGCGTTTCTTCTGTTTAGCAAAGCTACGCAAAAACTTCTGGATTGCAATTTAGTACCTTTAATAAAGTTTTATTTTATTTAGTATTTTAACAATGCTCTTTATTATTTGTATGTTTTATTTTTATATTTTTATAGGATGTTTATTAGAAGAATAATTATAATTATTATTATTATAATTGTAAAAATTAAAGAACAACATTGATGCAAAATTTAAATTTACAACATTATTCTAGTAATATCTTATTTTGTATAAATTATTAATTGATAATTACTGTTAGGAGAATTGATAGTAGTTAGGACCTGAAAGATAAGTTAGCTATCAATTCAGCACTTAAAGAATAAAAGTTAACAATTCAAGACCTGAAAGATTAAACTATCAATTATAGACCTCAAAAATCATGTATTTTGAATCTTTTTTATTTTAAAATTATTTGACCAAGTTCTTTATTAAATTTAAAATTAATTGTCTTAAAATACACAAACTTTGAGATGCTTTTGGTTTTTCACACGTTTTAAAAATTATAAATTTAATAACATGAACTTAGCATTTATTTAGTTTTTCTCATGATTTTCAAATTCCGGCACTCTAATCTAACTAAAATCGACCAAAAGTTCGTATATTTTAAGATAATTTAATATCCACGTAAATGTACACGTAGAACCTTCGACAGCCATGTCAACTTTACTTGATTGAAATTTGAGAATATGTGAAAAATCAAGCAAGTGCTAAGTTCATGTTATTAAAATTACGTTTTTTAAAACGTGTGAAATACAAAAAACGCTCCAAAGTTTATGTATTTTAAGATAATTAACCCTTAAATTTAATATATAATTAAGAAATGATTTTTCATTGAAACTTTATATATAAATATAATTTAAAAATTAAAAAAAGCAAAATAAATTAATGCTGAAGTCCTAGATTGATAGTTTTATCTTTCACGTCTTGTATTAATAGATAGTCTATCTTTTGGGTCCTAAATTGATAAAATCATTATTATTAGATGTTTCTTGAATATATAAAAAGGATGATTCTATTTACACCACGAGTTTTTCTTTTCACAACACAAAAAAAATACAAAAGTAATTATTTTTTAGATTACTAAAATGCCAGCCTTTTCTTTCCACACAACAAAAATAAAGTAATATAATAAATAAAAAATAAAACTGAAAATTTTATTTTAGAACAGAAAATTCAGAGTAGAGTTCAATTCGGATATATATTGCCACACCACACCCTAGTTTCTCAAACTTTGAATTCAATGACATGTATTTAAATCAACCATGGAATGTGAAAACGATGAAGAGACGAGCCATGCAAGTGATTTCTTATTGTGTTTAACTGAAATTTTTTAGTTTTTTTAGAGTTCCATGAGTTTGCACATTTAAATTATGGAATATGATTCGGAAATTACATTTTAATTGTATGAAAGCAGTTCGGAAATTTATTTCAAACCTTATATGACTAGGTTCAAAAATAAATTTCTAAACAGACCATTACAAGGTTGGAAACTTGATCCCGAATAGCACTCATTGTGTTTAGAAAGTTTGTTCCAAACCGATTCATTGTGTTCATAAACTTATTTCCGAACCCACCTATTTGCAATCAAAAACTTATTTATGAACCTCTTTTGTGTTGTTCAAAAATAAATTTCCGAACTTCCTTATGATTAATATTTTAACACATTTTCAAGGCATTTATTAAGAGTTGGCCCGATCAATCTTGAGTTACAACCTGATTATCAAGATGTATTTAACACTACGAAATTATTTGATTCTCGTGAAGAGTTGATTAATTAGGTGCGTGAGAGAGTTATTCCCCTTGCATTGTTGTCATCGTGAGTTGTTTAAAAATTAGTATTGAAAGAAGTATACCTCATTTGGTATTAAGTTGCGAAATGAGTAGTCATTACCGTGAGCCTAAACAGGCAATGAAGGTGGACATATATGATGCTATAGAAGAATTTGTTAACTGAACGACTATGTTGGATTGTAAATCTATTTGTATTTGATTAATTGAAGAACTTTGTTGTATTGTAATAGACTATTCGTATTTAGTTGCATTATAATAGACTGGTCGATGTTGATTAACTTGTACTAAGGAACAAGTAAACAAGTTAAAACCACTATTTATGTTTAGGAAAATATTTATTAAACATTTTTAGATTTAGAAGCATATTTATGAACCAATCAGAATCATTTAACCTTGAAGATATAAAAGTTGTAATAACATCTCATAAATGAAAAAAAATAAACATAATATAATATCCCAAAAATCATTTGGCCATCTCGGGAATGGCCTTCTAAATAGCTCATTTTGGTCATCATTATCATTGACTCCTTCATTAGGATTATGATATTTAAAGTCATTATGATTTGAATTGACATTATCATCCACTCTCTCATTAAAGTGTTATTTTTCAATAATTCTTCCGCAACTCTAACTCTTTCATAACGTTCAAGGGTATTTTGTCATTCTCTCCTTGTAGAGGTCATGGGTCTCCTTCGATAAACTGAATAAGAAGGATAATAAGTACAAGTACACTTCCAACTGTGAGCAAAAAAATCTCAACACAAGGAACAACTTCAAAAAAATGTTTATGAATGAACCTAAAGCAGTTCAAAAATAATAATTTGAACCGCATGCATCTCGTTCTAAAATAAATTTTTGAAGCCTCTTCAACTGGTTCAAATTATTATTTTTGAACATTCATACTGTCGTTCCAAATATTATTTCCGAATATGCTTAGTAACATTCATAAATATTTTTTTGAATGATCAATAATGCAAACGTAAACTTGTTTCCGAACTAACAACCTGTAATCCAAAAATTACAGGTCGAACGACCTTCATACCCTCTTTCACATACCAACATAAAATTGAAACCCACGATTTTAATACAATTCCAATGACATTCATACCATCTTTCAAATAGAATTTCAATGCAATTTTGACTTCAAAATATATTATAGCGATTTAAACTAAGTAATTTGCAAAAAATAAGAAATTTACATAAACAAACCCTAACATGAAGAGCCAACGAAAAATTTACAACTAAGGGACATGGGGTTCAATAGTTGATGGGTTTTCGGAGTTTTATAGATTGAAGTTCAAAGCTACTCCAATTGGATCGAATTTTGTACTCTTCTTCAACCTTCATTCCTTCGCATTCTGTCGTGAGAGTGAAGTACGTATAGAATTATGGATCTCATTTCTTTTATCTTTTTTGTTGTTTTGTTTTAAAAACTAAAGTTAAATTTTGTTTTTTTAAATTTTTTTAAGTTGAGGGATATAATAGTTTTTTAGTGTGATGTGTAAAGAAAAAATGAAAAAAAGAAGAAGAATTTTTGTGATGGTAAAGTAATTGTGGTGTAAAAAGAAAAACTTGTGGTGTAAATAGCAAATACCCATATAAAAATTAAGAGGTTTAGTTAGTAAATTTGCTAAATATATAGGTGTCATTGAAAAAATATAGAAAATGATTTGATAATGGAGAATGAATATAGTGAAAATATTTTTTTGAGTTTGAGAATGAATTTGCAAGTTGAAGATAAATTATTATTTGATGTGATAGTTATTGCATTTTGAGGATTTGGATTCACCACTTCATCCTAGGAACATGTTTACTTTGAGGATATACAATTTGAAGGATAGATAGATTAGTGGATACCATGATGGATATTCCACCTCTTTAGGTGGGATACCTATCCCACAAATAAGCAATCAAAACACATTTTGTCACGAGTATTGAATTATCGCCATTTTAATATCATGCAAAATAAACATAAAATAATTTATTAATTCACTATTATCCATCAAAGTAAACAAGGCATATCTGTTTAACCTAGTGGCGCAAAAGTGCTATAATAAATTGTTTATTATCTCCCTTTGAATAACTTAATTAGTGGAATATTCAATCACATAATGAAAATAATATATGTATTCGAGTTGAGAATTGGAAATCGAAACGATAATAGATCAGAAAAGAAACAAAATGTAATATTTTTTTCACATTTAAATTTAAGAGAAAGTAAAACTTATTTATAATACCTATATCTTAACTTCATAAGTTATTTCACTAGTTCAGAAAATAAATATGATTCACAACATGTAACTGAAAAATAAGATAAAAATATTATGCTGACAAACAATTATGTTCTCGTACCAGGGAGAATGAAAATAAAGAAAATATTGTTACAAGTTCAAGCTTCAACAAAATTTGGATGTTTTATCTCAAAATTGGATTGAACTAACTAAACAAACATCACCGTGGAAACAATGTTCCTATAATTATTATAATAAATGAAGCATAATCCATGAACAACAGTCCAATGATAACAAAACCGATTAGTTTTAGCGATGAAGGAAATCATAACTAAAACCATACATAACATCTCCCGCCTTAAATAATTCGCAACTCACAAAGCATTGTTATACAACCTTTTGTTTTTTTCTGGGCAATTAGCAAATTGGAAGAATAACTCCAAATCTGATCAAATAGAATCGAGCTACAGCCTATATTTTTACAAGTTGAGGGATCACACCACACAGACACTCGTGTTTCTCAGTGTTCTATCTGAAAAACAAAGGAAACAAAAAGAAAAGTAAAAATAAAAATGCATAGACGTACAAACTACAGTAGTGGTAATCCCCCAGCTAAAAAATTAGCAGCTACTTTTTCGTAGTTCTTCCTCTCCCCTCATTTCTCAGCTACAAGAGATGCTAAGCATTCAAAGAATCACGCGAGATCAAGATATACAGATTAATAAAAACTCATCGCAACCTATGCCGTCGTGCTGCCTTATTTTTCAATGCCTTGCTGAAGATACTGAATCAAATCGTAGCCAGCAGTTGTCCACTTATTGTAGGCATCGGTGCATATGCGAATCATAAAATTGGCCGCTTCACGCTCGCTCATTTCTGGATGGAATCTCTTCCGAAGATTTCCAATGGGATCACCTCTGCTGAAGCAAGGCAATCCACTATCAAGCATCATCGAGACTGTGCTTAGGATCCCATCCATATAGCGTCGTGCAGCTAGGTAACCCTTTACACACAAGCTGTACGAGGAAAGATAAGATTCACAGCTTCAAAACCACATCAAACAGAATTCTCGAAAGAAAATAATAACATAGGTCAGTAGAGATATTCCAATATTACCTTACAAATTGGTACCACGTGTCACTTTTCATCACCCCAGATGGATCAAGTAATTGAGTCATCTCATGACTCAATTTGAAGTGGGCACTTTCAAACCTCATATTTCCACCAGGTGAAGTTTCCAAAATAAAACCAAAATCAATATGAACAAGCCTCCCTACACTGCATTTCAAAGAAATGCAACAGGCTTAACGTCACCATGATATAGCTGAACTCCATTTCATTCAAAGAAAGAGGTAAGAGGACTAATAACCCTGTACGAATCTGAGAGGAATATTAAAACTAACTACACATCTAGGAGCAACACAAATTTTTATGATATTGCAGTTGACTCCTACTATACACCAGATCATTGTGATTCATTGGTGGGTAGAATCACCCTCGATCATCAAATACTCATCTCGTTTAAGACAAAACATTAGATTATTGCCAAAATATGTATAGAATGTAAGAAAAATAAAGCACCAGATGATTCATGTTGAAAAATAATAGAAATCCATATATAGAACTTTGAGAACTTAAAAAGGAACACAAAAACTAATAGTTTGAAAAGTAAGGATGCCAAGCTAAATTGAGGCTTCAAGGCCCAACGCATTGCGAACCATAGATTCCATCTATGGATATGAAATGATGAAGTGAATCTTTGGTTTGTTGTCTTATGCACCATGCACACACATTGCATAATAAGCTGCTTACCTGTCAAACAAAAGATTCCCATTATGTCTATCCTTTGGTTGAAGCAAGAGGCTAGCAACTGCATATCCGGCACTGCTAATGAGGAAATTCTCCCGAGCAGTTTCAAAGCTGGGTGATCCAACTGGCCCAAAGTCCTGTTGAAATATCTCATATAGACCACCATCAGTGGTCTCACCCATCTGACTCCTACTTCGAGAATTGGGCACAACCTGCCAAGCATGCAAGTCAGGGTAAACAATGAAATGCAGTCAATATAAGAATATCTCGTGATTTTTTAGAACCATTCTAAAGAGCTCTGTGTTCATGGCTTATTAAGAAGATGCGCATGCATACAGCACAGAGTATCAACTTCATCAAAACAATCTAGTAACATTCACTCGAGTTAACCTTCCTTAATGACAACTAACACCAGCCTTTTCATTTGTTTAACCATATAGGACACCACCAACACATGCCAAACATCTGTATGTGATTACTATGGGATTTAACAGAGAAACTTCATCAACTAAAGCTCAGTCTGCCTTGTCAGGATGGGGTTTAGATTATTCTTCTAATAGATTGTCTCACGACACTCTTTATAAAAATTAATAAAACCATTAAATCATTAATTATGCAAAATTGGTACGAAGAATGAGTTATCCTGAATACAGTGAATGAATACTACATTATACTAGTTTGAGCATCATACTTTATGAAAACATGTGCAAGTGAACATGTTATTGCATATTCTCTTTGAGGGCCTCACATTATGTTTATTCAATTAGAAGAGTTTAAATTTTCTAAGAGTTGAACAAACTGTATTACTCATATCAATCACCATTCTGAAACACAACTTGCATGTCTCTTTCTTTCACACCTGAAACAATTTATTTTGGATGTTCGGATAAATCTCTTAATTTGTCGATGGATTCATTAAGTGGTGAAAGGGCACAACACATAATTAAATTACCCATGATATGATAGAAGAGCAAACTAAGAAAAAATATCATTGCAATAAATGCAGGGTATGAAGTTTGGAAGCATCACTCAGGGTCAACATTTATTGTGGAGAAACCAAACAAAAAGTTCAGGTACATGACCTCATTTCAAAAACCAATCATAGAGGTATAGTCTAATAGAAAATTAACACACCTCAATAATTCCTCTCTCTGGGCCAGTTGGCAGTACTCCATAAGGAAACAAATACAGACTAAGACCGACAGCTTCAAAGATGTCCTTCAAAAGTGAAATAACTTGCAAAGCAAGAACGTCTTGCCGGCAGTCATCTCCAACCTACAAGCAAAGGCAGTTGCATCAGAATAAGAACCATATATTTCATACATGCTTAACCACTTCTCTCTGCTACAACTAAGAAACAAATGAACAGAGAAAAAAACTTGATAGCACGCAGTGCATCTCGATGATACAAACCAAGGTCAAAACACACAGAGCGGGTTGCAAGATAAACAACATCATTTCTGCACAGTAGGTAGCAAAACACACAGACTAAATAGGAAGGGCAAAAACATATCCAAGTATGAGAGCATTAACCATCAACATAGAATGAAATGCATCAAAAGATTTGGTTCAGCTGAGCAGAATATATGGCTAAAAGGTCCAAACTAGTAGAAACACAAACTTATGATTTAGATTGGAAGGCCCAACATGTATTACTATTTGAAGGCCCCATAAATATTACTACAGCCAAAGCTTCAGATCAAATACACACAGCTTCCCAACAAGCTCTTGCTAATTTATTCCATAATTTTGATGAGGTCCTCTTTACTTGGGCTATTGTTCTGTTGCAAGATCTTCTCAATGTTGTTATTCATCAACCTCTTTTCGATCTTTATCTATTCAGTCAGTCCCAAATATACTAGACTCCAGGTTATATCTGAATAGACACACTAGCCATAATTGAATTACACTGGGATTCGAACATGTACAAGCTTACAGGTACAAAGGTGCAGGTCGTGAAATTATTGCCTTCCACTGAACTACGTTAAGTAACCCATCTATTTGAGAATATCATATACCTTGAAAATACAAGCTTGGGGCTTTATATCATTATGATCCCCATCCCGATCCACGACATTGAATGTGATCATTATAGGAACTTTTGCTGCTGACTGTAAAGGAATTCCACTATCAATCTGAATACCCCTGACAAGTTTACCAGGAGCAGTAGGTAGGTAGAGGTCATCTCCATCAACTTGGATTTTCTCCAATTCTCTATCAACATTAATTAAAAAAAAAAAAGATATCTTATAATTATGGATAAAAGGGGGAAACATCAAGCAAAGCATAAATCAATGAGTGCTTGAGCCACAAACTTCCAAAAATGTATCATACTTTCTTATGCCAGCTCGCCTTTCCTCCTTTGGAAGTGGATAGAGGACACCAGATATAGACGTAACTTTGTCAAAGAAATCAAATTCTCTTTGAAACACAGCACGTGCTTTGGGATTGAAACCATCAATAATTTTTTCTCGAACAACAGGAAGCAAAGCTTGGAAAGAGATGCTCTGCAAACAGAGAAAAAACCAAATAATGAGTATAAGTATATAAGATCACAAATCCAAACAATCTGAAATGAACATAAAGTATACACTAAACTATTTCCAAGGGAAACTTTCACACTTGAAGATTCAGAAATGTACTTTTACATAGACAAAATAAGCTGTAAAGATTTATAGCCACGAGATAAATTAAAAAGTAATAATATAATATTGTCATCTGAATAGTAGCTGATGAGAGATGATTAACAAAAGGAAAGGAAAATAACAAAACAGAAGTGTCAAATTTGATGTCCAAATAAGAAATAAAGGGATAAGCAACTTCTATCATCAAACTCTAATATCAAATTATCAAATATTGAAATGAGTTTCTCTACATCATACTAACTATTTATAAATTCATGAATGTATTCAATAGAGGATTAATTACACATTTGCACCCAATGTTTGGACCTTTTTACACTTTTTTTACATATTAATGCCCAAAGTTTGTACAAATTAACACTTATAGCACTAGAGCAATTTTCCGACCTCCTGAATGTTGAAGTGGACTGCCGGAAATTTTTTCTCCAATTTAAATTGTGGAGCATAGACAGAGAAGATGCTAATAACGCAAGATTTCTGACAATCCATGTCCACATTTGGGAGACTGGAAAATTGCTCTAGTGTTATAAGTGTTAATTTGTGCAAATATTGGGTATTGACATGTAATTTTTGAAACTTTGGGACAAAAGTATAAAAAGTTCAAATGTTGGGTACTAAAGTGCAATTAACCCTTCAATAAATGAAAAGATAAGACTTAATGAAAAGTCAGCATCCTTGAATGTGACTCATCTGCTACAGATCGTCACTTTGAATGTTCATAATTATTAGATATATGGTCGGAAAGGTAATTAAGTTGGGTTTCCCATAAAAATTGAAAAGGTAAAATAAAAAACTCCCAGGTTCATCAAGTATAATGCAAAGGCATCTATTATCAGTCAACAAATAAAAGTCATCTTCAAATACAATAATATATATAGTTTGAACAAAACGTAACTATATTGTCGATCAACTAAGGAATAAGTACTTGGTATTCTGCAGAAAATCAATATAACATGTAGAAACATCTTTGTCTATTAACTTTATTAGCACAGATCTAGAACATATACACAATGACCAATTTAACGAAGCATGTGCAATAACAGAGAAACAAATATTTTGTTCTTTTCTGCATCTGAAGTATACCGTGGGAGACGGTGCAGCTCCATCTTTCCCCACCTCAGGAACGTCAGTCTCACCCTGCAAAGCAAATATTGTCATATATAAGTCAAAGCATACTTGCAATGCATAGCATGCTTTATTTCATAAGTAATAAATTTGACCTGTAAATGCCATATCAAAATGTGGGCAAAGATATCACTCCTTTGGGCAGCTCTGAGCAAGTATCCCTCAACCAACTTCTGCAATCGGAGTTGCTAATACGTAAAGTATATTTCTGATATAATAGTCAATGCTGAAATAAGAATGCTAAACAACAGAAACTTCAACAAAAAAAAAAGATGACTATTTATCTTGTTAAGCAAGAATTCTTTTCTTAAAGATGCAAATACTAGCGGATCTATTTTTCACATCATGGGTGATTCAAGAGACATGGGCCCACAGCACGAAACTATTATATCATTTAGCTTGCAATTTACTAGGATATACTTCTTTATGTCGCAAGATCGTTGAATTAAAAATGCTACTAAAATCGTAGTCACATTAAAGCAAACACCTTACCCCTTCATCATGTCTTAGTGCTTGCACCAGCTGAGGCATGAAGAATGTCACTCTCTCAGGAGGATAAGATTCCAACACCCTGAGAACATAAGCCATTACTCGAGGGTGACCTTTATATGCTGGAGTAAGGAACTCCAAAGCACAAGTAATTGAACATGCCGCCCAGTGCGGTAATTGTTGCAAAAGCGTTGAATTGTCATCCACTGCTTTGGGGGTTACGAAATAAGGCAAAGCTTCAGGAATGCTGCGAATTTCCATTATATGCGACTAAGAAGAAAAATAAACGCATGGGTCAAAACCTGTTTAAAACAAATAATTAAAAAGAGTGGAAATAAAACAACCAAGATTTGACGTGTTTTAACACGGAAGGCCTTGTCTATATCTTTCAGTTTAAAAATTATAGTTTTATTCAACGTGGAAAACCTGAAACTCCAGGAAAATATAATAAATAGATTTAGGACTTAACAGTGGTTCAAGGCTTTTAACTATTGCTCTTCTTGCACTTTTCGTATGTGAAATTTACGTTCCCCTATGAAAAAAAAACTATGCTGTGCTAACAAGTTCATTTACTTTGTCTCAGGAAAGTTCAAAAACATACTTGAACTAGCTGCGTGATTTCACTCTTCAGAGAAGAATTTGCTGGAAAGCGTGCACCCAATGAAAGAGCAATTCGAGGATCGACAGTAAAGGCAGTCCTTGCAAATTCAATCCATTTGTCTGAGCTAATTTTAAGCCGAGAAGAGCTTTCCCTATATGTGAGATTAGTCAAGGAGATATCATATATATCACCACCGGTGAACTAAGCAACAAAAGCAAATGAAATAGTTTGAAAGGGTTCAAAGATAGTTACTT
Source organism: Perilla frutescens (assembly GCA_026008535.1). Classification (NCBI taxonomy): domain Eukaryota; kingdom Viridiplantae; phylum Streptophyta; class Magnoliopsida; order Lamiales; family Lamiaceae; genus Perilla; species Perilla frutescens. Next base: position 36,813,242 of record BRKX01000002.1, on the reverse strand, counting down.
TGATCCAACAGGATGGGCCCAAACCTCAAGCCTGTCAGCTTCATGTTGGCATAGCATAAGAAGTAACTGCCTTCGCTTCTCTCGCCCAACAACATAGTTATCCATCTGACCCCAGACAGGATGATAGTGATCCTTCTACAGAATATAAGAATTTTTCTAAGCTTCATAAAACCCATGCATATAAAACGCAAGAAATATTTTAGGATACTCTAAGCTTCAAGATCTTTATAAATATCTTACGATATCATTCGTGGAGCTGCCATTTTCAAGTCCCCGTGCTTTCAGATCAAGTTGGGTCGGGTCTACCCGCTCATTAGAAAGATGATGGACAAATACTGAAATGGATTGAGCTTCACTCTGAGCAAAATACTTGTTTCTCATATCATACCACTCAGGCTGATGAGCAAACCACCCTAAGGCAGCTCTGTTTTATTTATTAAAAAAAAAAAAAGAGGAAAAGAAAATAATCAAAGATTAATGGGCGCAACAAAAAATTCAAATGTTTATAATGGATCAAAGTAATAATTAAAAAGGATCTTAACAGGAGCAATTCCGAGCCATGAGAGAACCATCAAAGATTGAAATGCTTAATCATTACAATGATCTTGCACGCTAAATAAGCTTGGTATCATAAATGGATAGGAACATGATTCTCAATGTCTAAATATTAAGACAGTGCGCATTCTTGGTACATAAACATACTTGCACTATATGGAATGAACACATAAGGAAATCTATTATTAGATTAAAAAATAAAAAGAATTAACCACAAGTTTATCGCATTAACTTAATTAAAAATGTTTGTAGGTCTTCGCCAGAGTTCAGCATATGAGACTCAAAGAAAAGTAGCAGCTTCTTGAAGGAAAATGTCAGTTGAAAGGGCCAATCTTCTACATATATTTTGATTTTATATTTTGTATTTTATTGGAAACCTTTGATTCAGTCAGAAATTAAAAATTAGAAGCTCATTTGCTGTGATTTAGACTCTTGCAACTAGATAACTCCAGAGAGTTCTGAGGGGCTCTTAGGTTTTCAGATAAAGACATGAGCAAATTATATAGCATCTTTGTCAAGAGGGAAGCTCAGCTAGGCTTAATGAACAAAAACTTGCTCCTGAAGATCCACTAAGTGATGATGACATCAAGAATAAATTTACGAACAGAACACTATATCCACTGTTCTTTAGTAAAATCAATTGCGATGGACTATAAGAGATCAAATGCAGAAGACAAATGACTTCTATAAATAAAGGCAATACCTATAAATCCTATCTTCTAGCAACTGAAGCCCTGATCTGAAGTTCTGAAGGTTTCCCTGTGTTTGGCATGAACAAAATTTCAGACCGAATAGCATAAGTGTGAAGAAAGTTCCTGTGGCAATTGGATGCCGAGAAAAATTCCAGGGGAGTTTTGTTGTTCCTTGTAACATCCGACCAAGTAGCAAAAGCTGTTCAACACAATCATGTCGAACTACCTAAAATGACAATTTCAAGGAAATGGGTTAGCATGTAATCAAGTGTGCTTTATAGCTTAAAGAGTACAGAACAATGAGATTAGTGTAGTGCAACATTTTCAACTTCAAGCATCTTTGACAGTTTATTTAGCATAAAATCACAGCATAACAGTTGGATAAGAATTAAAATTTGATGGAGGCAGAGATTCCAAATAAGGCCTATCAGAGTATATAGGTTAAGCTTACTTCAAATCGATCAATAAAAAACCCAAGCCACAGCCTATGAGCCATTATTTGTTCAATCGGATCCTTCTCGGGGAGCATCTCAGGCTCTCCAGCAACAAGCTGGGGCCTCAACTTTGCAGAAGGTCCTGAACACTTTATATCAGAAGCAAAAAGGCCTCGCTTCGTGTCTATTGTCCATAACCATGCATCTACAAGCTCAGCAAGAACTAGGGATCCCAACTGAGGAGCAGCAGAAACCAGCCATGTCCAGATAAACACACCAGTCTCCACAGCATCAAGTGTGGTTATGTAAGCTGGACACCAGCAAAGAAGGCGTAGAAGTTGCGAAAAGCTCTCGGCATTTGATTTTGAATCTGAATCCTGAGAAAAGTATGTTATATCGTGTAAAAAATATAGAAAACTCTAGTCACTTAATCAAACTAGTATAAGAAGAAGATTAAGAAATTGTAATACCAGATTCGAAAGAAGCAGTGCAGTAGCTTGAGAACAAGTTTCACGGAAAGATGATTTGTCTACTACCTCCCCTTTCTCTGCAACAGTTACAAACTTCTGTAGCAGCCTTACGAACTTGGAAAGCAGAACCTCATTGAAGGATTCTTTTTTTGGCTGTGGTGGCTGTGCTGACCCATCTGGAAGGTCAAGGTTGAGACCAACGGTAGATGGATCAAGTCCACCGATGCTCTCATATAACCTTCTCATGCCAGCAATTTCTCCTGCATGGTTACACTTTGCTGTCGCACTGACCATACCAGTACCAAGAACCTCCAAATTGAATCCATCCATCAATTTCAAATTTCCTCCCGACGCAGCGGCAGCAGCAGCCATAACTGCAGGAATGTTTGCAGTTTTTGGACCATTCCAACAATCATTTTTACCTGTGCCTATCCTTATCTCAGACAATAGAGAAACAACATCAGCTGCAGGTTGTGTTCTCTGCCATGTATTAGCTTTGCAAAGGTTTTCCTGGACACAGGAAAAAGTACAAGCAAAGCTGAGAGTTCCAACAACAAAAGGAAAAGAAGAAATAAGAAAGATATGCAATAACTAGGGATGGTCTTGCAGTGCAGAGAGAAATAAACCTGAAGAAGACCCTGACTAGTGCATGGAGCATGTGAAAGCGACACAACGATCCATTCGCGAACAACCTTTTGGTACAAAGTGCGAACACTGGTAACATAAGCGGGATCACTCACTACAGCAGAAGGTGGATCATTATGCATTGAAAGTAGAAGGGCATCCAAACAAGATGAATTCCACAATATCTGCAAGTGATGAAAACCATTTAATGGTGGTCTTGGAATGTGAGCTAGAAGATGAATTGAAAGATGATGACACAACGATAGTGCATTTACCTGAGGAAATCTCTCTCTAAGTTGAGTTAACAAATTAATAGATATATCCCGTACATGCTCATCCCTTTGGGACAAATTTTTAATGAGGAAACAGGCATGGACAGAGAGAGTAGACTCTCTAATCTCAGCTTCAGGCCCAGTCCCAGATGCTCGATCTTCCTGCAGCAGTTGCACAGACCGTGACATTTGGAAAGGAAATCTCCCAAAAGATAATAGAATAGAGAAAAAGGCACATTGAAAGAAAGAAAGAAAGAAACAGAATAAAATTATTAAAACTCAAAAACTGATAATTTACGGCATATGATAGAAAATAAATAACATAATTAGTCTTATAAAGGTCCCCGTCACTCTAATTCACACCTTTTGACGATAAAAATATAATCAGGACAAACTGCACATTTTTTAGAGAGATCTATTTCTTCGAAAAGCTTTTATCAACAGCTCTATCGTGCATTCTTAGTTTAAAAAAGCGCAAGGCGCACCGACGCGCAAAACTGCCCTGGAGCCTAGGCGCAAAAGCACAGGCGCAGGCGCGGGCGCGGGCTTTTCATAGGCGAGGCACACCAACACTAAAGAAAAATTTGATATATTTACCTAGTATGTTCTCTACTCAAAATACCAGCCCAGGAAAATTTGTAACCCTAAATTAAATATATGGCCCATTACAATGAATATAACTAGCCCAGCCTACATTCTTTAACCCTAAATTAAATAAAACCCAAATTAAATAATAGGTTCTCTCCCCTGCTCAAGAGATGCGGCGCGGCGCAGCGCAAGAATGAACCCTTCTTCTCTCCCGCATCCTTCTTCTCTCCCGCGGGATTGAAGAGAGAGAGAAGCAGAGGCAGCGGCGTGAAATGAGGGGTGCTGAAATCACGTATCCCTTTTAGAACTTAAAAAAAAATAAAAAAATCCCTAGCTCTGAACCTGCCCCTGGGTGCGCCTCGCGCGCCTCCGGGGGCTTTCGGTATGGTGTGCGCCTAGTCAGAAAAATAGCGCTGAACCTGCGCTCCAAGTTTTTTTCGCGCCTAGGCGCGCTTTTTAAAACCAAGCGTGCACTGCTATCTTACCCTTTGTTTATCACAAAATCATGGGGCATGCTTACACATGAAACCAAATAGAAGTTTAATCAAGAGTGGCAGTGTGCCTGAGGTGACAATGGTATACAACATTGTAACTATCTTGAGTCCCAAACAATCAAAGCTGCAGCATTCCATCATAATTCTCAAAGGGAGCAATTTCCCCTTCAACAATCACCAATTCTGTGGCAAGAGTTTCACAGCATACCGTAATTGTTCATTTTAGTCTGGCACTGCTTCTAGTTAGGGTGCAGCACAATAATACAACGAGATTATGATTAATACATAATATGTTTTGGTAAATATTTTTTTTCGCTATAAAAAAGCTGTATCCTCGTGCTTTCAACCGACATGTTCAGTTAGAGATCAAAATAATTAGAAAAAGAAACAGAAAATAAAATCAGAATAGTGCCTAGGAATTTAAAATAAACAAAACTAATCAGGTCCGAATAGTGAAATGAAATAACCAATGCAGCCACAATATCAACAGCCTTTAGAAAATTAAAGTTGCACATCAGCAAAACACATAGATAAGAGTGAGCAAAAACCAACTGAAATCGAAAAAATGGATTGTTTCACTCGGTTTTTCTTACCTATTAGCCTCGGTTGGGCTCCAGGTTGGAGAAACCCCCAAAAAAAAAACGCCCGGTTTGGGTTTTTATGGAAAAAGATCAATCTTTGGCTAATGATGTATGAATGCAGTATAGTGATTTTGTTATTATTTTTTCTATCATTTGTATATCTAGATAGGCATTGAATTGGTGTGGAGGACATTGAATTTTGTTCTTTTCTTATAGCCAAGATCAAGAAGTCATGGAAACAAAAAGAACCAAAGCAAAAGCCCATGCCGAAATAACCGAATTAAACCAAACTGAAAAATTTCAGTTTGTCAGTTTTTCAGATCAGTTCGGCTTTGAACCAAACCGAATGAATGCTCACCCGACCCTAGGGGCTAAAACATGACCTTTTCTACTAATGTCAAGCTGGTCTCAAGATTTCGAGGGCGGATAGACAAGAGAATGACAGGCAGACAACTCTCATAAGGCATCTATAGGATAACTTCCATCTTGAAAGTTAAGTGATGTCTCCCTGTTTTTATAAATTCGGGGGATAATTACTCCAGACAGAAACCTTCTATTTTTCAGGGTAATGATCCATTAACCTGCCAGTTCTTTTTTAGCATCTTAAGCACAAAGAAAGCAATGTTAGAAATCTTGAATGAATTCCCCTGTTGTTAATAGACTACAGTGGAGGATCAATGTGATACCAGTAAGCTGTTTCTATTGACAGCATAAAGCGCCAGTTATGCAATCTGTCACTCAAAAAATTATGAATTATCCCAATAAGACCACTAAGCTGTAAATAAAAATGCTGAAAATAATATGCAAAAACATGCGCAGATCCACAAACATGAACAGAACAGAAGAGGGGGTGAGGAGAATACCAGCCATGTTATTGCTGTTTCAAATGCTCGATGAACAATAGCAGTCAAACACTGAGAGACAGCCGGCATAAGATTAGGACTTCTTAGATATTCAAAGGCACAGCTGAAGGCACTTCTAGAGGCAATAAATTTTGGGCTTCCATTCAGAATACCCCCGTTGCTGCTAAATCGTATTATCTCCAGAAATGCAACAGCTAAAAGATAGGTTGCTTTGACACCTGCATAAATCATATATGGCATCCATATTACAGGATTAGAGCCAACCTCTTCAATGATAGAAGGAAATAAGGGCGGCTATTTTCAATAATGCCAAATATAGAAATCCAGGTGGCCTAAATAATAATAATATATATAATGACCTGAAATTGTACTCATCGCGGAACCCTCCACTCGCCCTCCTAAAGCAGCAGCAAGCGCACCTCTTTGACTTACAGCAGCTTTCTCATTCCCGTTCCCTCGACGACTACCTGGGTTGTGCAGAGCGTTGAGTTCCAACTCATCTTCAAGCCATTTCACAGAGCTCACAACCTGAGCACAAATGAAAATTACTTACAATTAAATAGCAAAGCATTAATTACACATAATTAAAAAGAGCGATACTTGCACAAATCAAGGACATAGGATCAAATAATAAGAATGTCCAAAACATTATCATAAACTTGGAGTAAGAGACATTCTGAGAATTATTTGGCCTGCTTGAGAGAACCTTATCTCCATCTCAACAACTTTTATCGCATTGCTAAATTTAGAAATAAATTAAAAGGGTTCCATCATTGTTCCTCTAGATAGCAAATCAACAAACTGTTCAATCACAGGTCAAAAGATCCTAATAACTGAAGTTTGATGTGCCGTGGACACTAATATTGGTTCTTGGATATGGAGAATATCACTGAACATGCTAAGCAGACACTTGACAGCAAGATTAGCTAAAATACCTCCTGAACCAGGGTCTAAGTTGCTTTTATTGAACACCCGAAATAATAGCCAAGAACTCTGCATTCTAAATCTCTACTATTCTCTTTTTTCTTCTTCTTCCAAGTGAATTCTAAACTCCTGATGAGATGCAAACCGAAAATACGTCAAGCATTCTTCCTAGCATCTTTCTTTCCAATTCAGATCCTTGATCCATAAAAGAAACTTGATATGTATGTGATAGAGGCAAGGGCTCAATAGCGTAAAATGGGAACTCAGAAAATATAATATTGATTGAAAACAAAGAGCGGCTCCACATAAGGGATACTCCTGCCCAGCAATACTTGCCGCTAAACTGTAAACCTCAAAACTGTCCTGCTAAGGACACAACAAAGCAAATAAATACCAACTCTCGGCCTGCAATAGCCAGCACATTATGTGAGGCCTATGGAACATAATCAAATCAAATCATAAATATAAATAAGTGTAACTAAATCTTAAACAAAAAAAAAGATAATTATCTAATATAAGTTCTCCCGAGCTAGGCTGCGATGCAGGTACTCTTGGACCGTATCAATATGACATCATTTGCAATGTTCAAGCAATTGAGCTTCAGAGAAAAGAGAGATTCAGAGACAGAACAATTCTTAATGTAGCCACAAAACCCCATTTCTATCATAATGTTTACAACTTAAGAAATCCAAAGCCAGGTGAAGTCCAATCTGGTTTGAGGATTCATGTACACAAAATATTCAGATATATATCATGCTTCACGGCATCTTTATAAACATTATGGTTCCACCAGAAAAAGGAATGCGAAAATAAAGTTATAAACATTACGGTTCAACCAGAACAAGCATGCACATGTATATTAATGACTAGAATAGATGGTAAAAATGTCCAATTATAAACTTCATCTGAAAAATTCCCTTGGCCAACTTACGAGAGGTGGGGTTCCTTGAGAAATACGTTGAACAGCAGATGACCATAACGAGTTCCACATGTATGGTCCACCCACAGCTTGGAGAGCAATGGTACCAACACTGCCTGCACTGTTAAGTGAAGTTGAAACTGACTTTGATGTAGCCGCAGTTTTCTGTATTGGAGGTGCTAACCCAAAGAGCGCAATATAGAACCACAAGTTACGAAATAGCTTTAAGAGTGAAGGTTCTACATCTACACAGGGCTCAAAGTCTGAACATATTTCAGCCACAGCAGGAAGAAGAGGCCCAAGAAAATCTGCCCCGCTCCTGAAATATTGATTTCACTGGTTAGGAAGTTATTCAGTGAGTCCAACAATTGAATTGTTACAATCAACAATGCTGAACTTTACCTTCCACTTTTGGACTCTGCAGCCAGGCCAACATCTGAACAAAGTGACAGCAAACGGTGACGGTAATCTGAGCGCAATTTATTACATGTAATACCACTTGCAATCAACAAAAATCCTGCAGGTAATGTCTAGAGGTAATTGAACCAGTGAGCATCCATTTGTTACAACATAACTCTTCTCCTCGCAAAGTATGCTACCAAATATTTTGATGCAATGGCATACCTCAATGCGTTCTGTTGTCGCCTCAGGTGCCTGGGTTTTACTTTCAGCAGAGCCAACATCTGAGAGTTTGCCCATGTAGCTCCGAGTCATCAAAACCACAGCTTCACGGTAAGACTTCTCGAAACCTAAACTCGCCATGCGAGAAACAGCATCAAGAAGCTGCAGTAACTCAACAAAAGCGGGTTGAGAAAGCCGTACAAGAGAAAATTTATAGCATGAAAAACAAATAAATAAACTTTCCGAAATAATGTGAAATGACATAAAAGCAGCTCAAATGAATAAATATGCAAAAATATTATTTCTTACAAAGATAGGAACTTACTCGAAGCCTCAATAACCCTGGAGTAGAAGCATCGCCCTCTTCTAAACTCTCAATAAATAGGGGTAGTATCATATCAACAACTTCAGGCTTCTTAATAGAAACGTTAAGCTCGGCTAACAAATGTATGACGTTCAGCTGTATAGGTGGAGCTGCCTGCTTCTCTTTTCCATCCTGAAAAAAAGCACACAAGAATGTCAAAACAGTTCAATCGCTTAAGTTTTTAAAGCATCTCAGGAATAACATAACAGTTAAAGGTCAAGCAGACATATTGGATATTGCTTTTGCTGTCAAATATCCTGACAGCACCTCCAGCAATCCATACAAAAACAGCATATTATTTTTCAATTAACTCAACATACCAACTGGGCATGAATAAATACTGAAACATACAGCTCTTCAACTATTTCCCTTAAGACTGACTTCAGTTTGAACCTATATCCAGATGAATATAAAATCATAATTGCCCTATAAAGATGTTTGTCTTGTGTTCCATATCCATCAACATTTACTACCTAGAGTATATGAATTTTTTTACTTCACTTTAGAACACTCCCATAGAAATTATTCGGCAATATCAGCCACCATCCACAGGGCAATATGTAATATGGTTTCTGAAAGCATCCCCTTACAGGCTCAGACATCCTGATACATTCCCAATTTTGAATCATTCACATAAGGAAGTCCATTTTTCGATTCAATTTGGAACATTTGAAGGAGATTTCTTGACACAAGGTAAAAACTACAAACAGTCTGACTTAATATCCAAATTCACACATCAAAACCAAAGTACCCTGTACCTCAAATTGAGACTACATTACAAATCTATATCAACTGAAAGGTGAAAACAAATACCAATAAAGGACTAAGTTGTACAGGGCATCCAGAAACTCATGTTATATAGCAAGTTTAACAAATATAAAATGTTCTAGGTACTTTATTGTGTTTTAGGCTTTTAGCATACACAAACCTAACAAACTTATTTGCTTGTAGGCATGGCATGCATGCTTAAGTGTTAATTGAAATGAAGGGTGGTTTACCACTTCTTAAAGAAGATTTGGAACTCCCTTCACTGAGCATGCCAAGGGCATGAATGGGACTAAAGAAATGTGGGTTAAAAATGAAATATACAATGGAAAGAATAACAATATGACAAAGGTGGCAAAGGCTGGAGTTCAGCTATATAACTTTTCTTCTTTCCTATGTTTTGTTTTGGAGTCCACTGTTTCTAACTTTTAGTCAATAATTCAATAAAATGTTATTTATCTTATCACAAAAGAAACAATTACCAGCCTGAAATGGTATCATCAGATACTAACCTCTTCCTCATAATCATTTCGTTCACGAATACTAGTTGCCAGTCCCATGATAAACGTATCCAGAGGAGCCCGGTCCCTGGACCAACCAAATTCAATTATCTCACAGCATGTTTTCAATACACTTTTGAACATGGACCCCTGGTTGCTGGCTGAAGTATCAGCCTGTTCATAACAGATCAAGGGAAAAAAATGGATTACGATATTCATAATCATATTGTAGCACCAATCCAGTCAACAACTGAATGTACCTGAGCACAAGTAGCCAGCACAAGAGGTTTAAAACGAATTAGCAGGACCCGGAGGAGCTGACCCCCACGAATAACAGCAGCTTGAGAGATGCCAGTTAGCAAACAGCCAAAAAGCTCTTCACAAGCTCTCAATTTCCGCCACACAGAAAACGAACATGCCTCCACTGCCTCAATTAACAATCCTAGAGCTCCATGCAACAGCTTTTTTGAAGACTTTCCTTCTGTGTCAAGAGATGCCAAAGTCTTAATTTGTAACATTGCAGCCGCTTGATAAACTGACAGCTTTCTGTTAATCCTGACTTTCAGCAACTGCCCCTGCTCCGACCAATCACGCTTTCTTATCTGTTGATGAAACAAACAACTTTAACAGTGAATTTTTTAAATTTTTATTTTTTTGCGCTTATATTAAGCATATATTTAGCACTGCCAAATCTCAAAGCTTACCTTGATACAAAGAGGTCATAAAAAGTTATTATTACCTTCAGGAAATCAGCCATTGAGCTAAGTTGAACCTTAGCTATTCCTCTCACTTGCTCCATAAGCTGGGGATCAATGGCCACCTTACTGAATATATGTCCAATCAACTTATAAACAATTTCTTGTTTTTCAAGACTCTCCACTGGCTCTTCTTCAAAGAATTTTAAATTCTTCTTATAAATTGCGGTAGCAGATAAATCCCCGTTGCTTTTCCATGAAATGCTGTCACCCCCATTCGCCACAATACCCCTCGATGAGGCATCATCTTTGGAAGCTGCGCTGCTTGACGACTCTGCAGAAACATTAGGGGACTGATAATAGTTCCCACTCAACGGAGAGCCCTGCGCTGAAGCTGCGTCGGGGGTCAAAATTCCTTCCCTTGGAGAACAAGGAACCCCAATATCAAATCGATCAAGAAGAACGGAAATCAATTTAGTCGCATCGGAAAGCAAAATCGGAGGGAAATTCGAACACAGAGCGTTCAAGAAAACCCTAGAAATGCTTGAATCAGCATTCGTTATCGTCTGAATTACAATTTCCCCCGTGAATCCCGCAACATCGGTAGAAAAATCAGGCGACAGTTCGGCCGATTTCGAAATGTAACTCAGGAAATCGTTGAAGAAGGAAGAGACAGCATCGGGAGAAAACGCCTGCGGCCAGAATTTGGGATTAAAGGACAAATGAATTGAGCGGTAAAACGCGAGGACCAACGACTTGGGGGTTTCGTGTTCCGAATTCGGGCATTTCGAGAGAAATCGCGCAATCGCGAGTATCGCATGGAGTTGAGACCTGGAAACCGTCGGCGATCCCGTCATTAGCAACTCCGCCGGCGGGCAACGGCTGCAAATCCACGCTATTTTATTACGAAATTGCGCCGGGTTCTGCGCGATTAAATCGCAGAGCTCCACCAACGACTCCATTGCTCGAAATCCAACTCCGATACGTCGAGATTCTCAAAAATTCAACTTAATTCTCATTGATCAAAAATTGCAGGTACCGCCAAGAACGATAACAACTAAATGCGGTAATTTTCGGAACGATATACGGCAAAATTAGGGTTTATGAGCAGCGGCGGAGATGGGGAACCGATGGCGATGATGGAACGGCGTCGTGGGGTGACTATTGCTCTTCGTCATTGCCCAGAGTTGTGCTGTGTTGAGGGCACACATTATCGCGCCTCCGTTTTTTCAGATCTTTTTGTTTTTGTCTGCCTTTTTCTTTTTGTTTCCTACATCTTGTTCTTGTTTTCGAAATAATAATAATAATTTTATGTTCGCGTTTCTATTTTTTCCTTTTTCGTATTACTCTTTTATTATCCCCCGAAAATTAGGAAAAAGGGACGGTACGGCTTAAATTTTATTTCATTTTCCTTGTATTTACCGCTTGCACCCCTAGATTTCTGATATTTGCTCCACTACGAGTCTACTATACTTTATCTTTCTAATTTTTAATGTGTTACTACTGATGCATCAGAGTGGTGTATAATAATTTTGGTACATAATTTTGTCACGTCATCGACACATCAAAAGATATACATTTATTTTTTTTAAATACGCATTCCCTTCAAATCATCCATTATAACATATGGTGCATACATAACTTTTTGGAATCCCACCATTATATCACCCATTTAATAAAATATATACATATATATGTTACTTTTATATATAATTTAACTAATTCTTATTTAAAATTTTATTTTTAAATATAATAATATCAAAGCTATCATTAATTTTTTTTTTATTTTATCAATTTTGAGAATAAAAATTAAAATATTAAAACTTATATTATTTTCGTATATTTATATATGTCATTAAATTTTTTTATTTATTTTCCTTTGATCTATTTTATAAAAAATATAAATTAAATCGAAAAGTACCCTAATATCTCAAAAAATTTGAAATAAATAAATAAAATATAATCGAATTCAAAACGGAAAAATTAATTAAACACATTGAAATCGAGAATACCCCAAGATACAAAATTTGAGTCATATATTTTAGAGAACGACATTTTTTTTTATTTTGATCAATTATATAATCCAAAATGTCAAAAATAACTGATAAAGTAAATTGAATAATTAAAAAAAAAAAAGAATAGTGGGGATAGGTGGGGCCCACATTTGACCCAAACAAGATGAAATCTTGGCACATACATTAGAAATGGTATTTAGTTTTGTACCAACTTTTTGAGCCTCCACTATATACGTATCAAGTAATGGTACATACAACTCTTTTATACCTAAAAAAATGTCTATTGTGGATAGAGATATCAATTTAGCCCGAAATCGATGGGTTGGTCCGAATAGCCCAAAAAAATAACAGGGTTAGGGCCGAAAAATTTCAATCCCAAAAAAAATGGACCGAACGGGCCAAACCGATTTGGCTGGCAGGCTAAACGGGCTGGCTCGTCGGGCTGAACCTGGCAACCTCCACTGTTTCACTCATAACTTTTTCTAGAAAAATTCGATTAAAAAACGGCCAGTATTGGAAAGCTAACTCAATTACCTTTCCATACATATATTATTCATTCATATATTCCAAGTATTCTAGGAGTTATGAATTTTTAAAATTGGACCAAAAATAATAAGTCGCATTCAAGGGTGCATTTTTCCGTTAAATATTATATTTTTCAATTACGACATACATTCATGAATTTATCAAGGTTATAAGTACTATTAGTAATTAGTATGATGTATAAAATATATATTATAGTATTTGATAATTTATTATTGGAGTTTGATGACAATAGTTGTTTATTCGTTTGTTGCTACTTAAATATTGAGATCATTTACTTTAATTTATTTTATTATTTCATTTTATTGTTTTATTGATAAAATTATCTCCCATCTCGTTAATCCTCTATTTTAGATGGTATTACTGAAATTATAAAATATTAAAATTACATTATTTTTCCTTTTTAAATTATATAATTGCATTATACTCTAATGTTATCAATTGTTTAATATACGAGAAAGAATACGGTATACGGATATATAAGTATTTGTGTAGTTGAATTGAAGCATCAAATATCGTTAAAATTTAAAAAATATTGTAATTCAAATATTTAGACCGTTGATTGAACATAATTATTGTGATGTAGCTTGATAAAATTATTATTTTTGAAAGAACAAATTAATGTTGAACAATATTATCATTAAATGTACTTTTTATTTTTCTTCATTACTTGGATTGTCTTTGTGTGTGATGTAAATTATATTATTTTCACCCTTTATTTTAGTTTCCTATATCTCCTTAGGCTAACTAGCTATTATTATTTATCATGTTTTAATTTATTTAGTTTATAATATTATAATATTGTTATTTCTTTTAATAAATGATAAATATTTTGAAGATGAAATCAAACACGAAGTTGAAATGGCTTCAAATATTGTTGAATTAGAAGAAGATTGTACTTCAAATTAGATCGAAGATTAAGCTATAATTAGATATGTGGTGTAGTTTGAAATTATTATTTTTGGAAGAATAAATTATGATTGAACATTATTATCATTTTCATGACATTTATTTTTGTTTTCTTTCATTTGATACACTTTGATCTTAATCAAATTTTGTATTTATCATGTTCTTTTCATTTTATCTTATTTTTCACATATTAATTTATTTTAAGAATAAGAGATGGTGATTATTTAGGAGAATTATCAAGATATAAATTCATACATGTGGAAAAAAAATTCATAAACATATTGGCGCTAGCCCGAAAACCGAAGGGTTATGGTTATGGCCGAGAATTTTGAGTCCGAAGAAAATTTTAACAGAATAGGACTGAAATCGAAATGGGTTAGCGTGAAACTGAACGGGTTAGCCCGATTGACATCCCTAATTATGGATGCTCTAATTAGCAACTTGCACACTAAAAAAAATACATTTAATTTGCACTGTGTAATTTTTTTTATTATTTTTTAGAAAGATTTGCATTGTGTATTTGAAATTGCAAAAAAATTGGCAATTAATGCCATTAAAATATAATATTTTTTTTATAAATTTAATGACTTGTGTTCCTCGTACATAAATGGGGTCATTCAGGTCCAGTGAACTTTATTAAAAACATATTCAAAATTTGAGCATGACATTACCGTAGAAAGAAAACTTTATTTTTCTCATCTAGGTCATGATTCCCCGTCTATGATTATGATATGTAGGGTGTGAGGTTTTGAGTTAAAGAAAATACATGCTTAAGATGGCCACTCGAAGGTATTATGCAGAGAGATAAATGTAATTGATGTTATCCAGTCTTTTTGATTAATAGCTAAAGTAGCTCATAATAATACTTTGATTATGCATGTCAATAAGATTAAATTCGTTACATGGGGTATAACCTGTTGGGGTTTTTTTGAATTAAACCACCACAGGATCTATTTGGTTGTTCGTTAATCCGTGTTCATGCAAATCATAATTTTATGTCACATGCATGTTTATCACAGTCTAATAAAAAAGCATGCAAAGCAGATTCGAATCTAATAAAGCGGAAACATAGAAAACGAATCTACTTACAATTTGACAGACGGTCTGTGGACAAGATTAAAGATCTAATCTTGCTGTTGAATGAGCACAGTAATGGCGCCACTTATGTCACACACGGCCATTGCACAATTCCACTCCAAGATCTTCTGTTGTATTCCCGGACTATATATAGATTCAGAGTGAGCTGAAATCTACTAGATAGAATTGTGAAATATGTGGATAACTTTGAAAGACAAAGAGGGGCTGATTTTTTATGATAATAATGTGTATAATTTCGTGCTCCCACTACCCTTATATATAGGGAGAGGCGAAATTTCATGTTCCAGCCCTACTGGGTTGAGCCTCTGATGGAAACTCAAATTCGTGCTTTTTTCCTTTATCTTTTTACACCCTTTATAAGTGTTTAGTATAGAGTCTAGTCTAGTTTTGGGGGTAAAGCTGATTGCAGGAGGCTGAGGGCACAAAACCACCACAATAGGCACAGACAGGTGCTATTTATGCTGAGGGCACAAATGACTGATTTGCCTGCCGAGGACCCAGTCAAAGTTGTTGCGAGAATTGCGCAACAGAATCGCGGGCCAGCTCCTACATGCACGTGGAGGTGATGTGGCGGTCAATTCCGAGTCTTGGGGAGGTCTAAACACGTTGGGAAGGAAGTGGGGACATCAGAAAACTACTGGAGGCGCTAGGGTTTGTTGCTATCACTCCTAAAATCAAGGAAGAACATGTAGCATGAACGTGAGGAAGTGGAGGAGTGCAAGAGCCCCTGCGTGGGTGAAATATGGGCTGCTTGAAGCCTTAATTCATTTGCTATAAATACTTTTATCTGTTTTCATATTAGGGAGACTCGTTTTGCACATCGAAGATACAATTTACCGTTTTCGTACTTAGTTTATTTTCTGGATATTCTGTCTGTCTGAAGCTGGTGGTTTGCCCGCATAAAGGTAGTTCAGTTGTTTTGTTGGCAAAACTGGGGTTGGGCCCAGAAGTTAATCCAGTTATTTCATTTCCAAGTAAGATGTCTTTTATCGTTTCTTTTACTTTCGTTTCTATGTTTAGTGGCTAAGTATCCACAGTTCAAGTCAAAGTAATGGTCTAAAGGTAGAATATGTGCATGAGGTAATAGGACTTTAACGTCTTAAGGGTTCACAATCTTAACTTATTTTTCACTTAGACATAGGTAAATGGTGGTTGGAGATGAAAGTGCGCATTTCTGATTAACTGGTACTAGTGTTAGTTACGTGGGAGTGTATAGGTGACCCATGCCTCGATACCCGCATAGTAACAAGTCCGGGGGTGACAGCCTTGGTAGTTGAGATTGAGTAGTATGTGCAGGCACAAGACCGTGTCAAACCTACTAGAATCGGGTCGTTTTTGCCCTCAAAGCTGCTATACTTGCAAAACCTTTGTGTGATTCTCTTCTTAGGTTCCTGTATAGTTAGGTCCCTAGGTGCCGATCGTATCATCTAGACGATATAATGTAAGAAGTGATTGGGGAGTGGCCGATCGTATCCATTTTCTATAACCGGTTAACCCTCAAAGTGACAATTACCCATATTTGGCCATAGGGATTCGGTTTTTGACCTTTCTGCTAGTGTGGGCACAACGAGTAGTAGTGGTAATTACATATGTTTTGCCCGAGATTGCGCATACCTACCGAATGACTTGATGCTTTGACTTGAGCACTTTTATTACTGATATTTTCTCTTGTGATTTCATTTTCAACATTTAGTTAGTTTAAGTTTATTAGCAAGGTTTTTAGAGTGACACTGAAGACCCAAACCAAAACTAAGAAAAGACAGAAGGTTATGAACACTCCTCGTGGGATCGACATCCGTCTTCACCAGCTATACTAGCCGTTGAGGGCAGATTAAGCATTTTTGGACTATTTACCCGCAAGTGTATTTTGCACACCAAAACGATAGTGTGTCAAAATTGGCGCCGTTTCCGGGGAGTGTAAGCGCACTTTTCTGTCTATTTATTGTTTTACCTTAGTATATGCTTCTTTCTAACCGCGCAGGAGATTTACTCTACGATCCTGAGATAGAGAGGTCAGCGAGGACAAGAAGGGCACAAGCTAGGGCATTTTTGAAAAGGATGGAGGAGGAGAATCACACTGAAGGATCCAGTGACGATTTGACCTCAAGCGGAGAAAGTGAGACAAGCAACATAAATTCACTCTATTTCGACGAAGAGATGGAGGACGATCAGATATCAAACCACGAAGACGAAGAACAACAAAGACCACCACCGCATACCCTTACTTTGAGGCAGCTGAGTTTCCCTCAAACCATGAACATGCGCCCCACGGGCATCATTTTGCCCACAACTACTGGTAACTGGGAGCTGAGGGCAAACTTCATCTCGATTTTGCCCAAATTCCATGACCATCCAGGGGAGGATCCACAACGACATCTGCAAGACTTTGAGATGGCATGTGAGACGCAGCGCACACGAGCTAATGGGACAGGCGAATACATTCGCCTGGTTTCTTTTCCTTTCACCTTGCAGGACGGAGCTCGAGAATGGTTATACATTATTCCTGCCAGGAGTGTAACCAACTGGAGTCAACTTCAACAAAAGTTTCTAGAAAAGTACTTCCCCACATCAAGAGTGCAAATCATGAGGAAGAAGATCTCAACCGCAAAGGCTGGTCCCTACGAGAGCTTTTACGACTACTGGGAGCGTTTCAAGCAATTGCTCTCGAAATGCCCACATCACCAGATTCCAGATCATGACCTGGTGAACTACTTTGTCTCGGGGTTGAGAAACGAGGATCGGGCCCTACTGAATGCAGCATGCGGAGGATCTATCCTGAACAAGAGGGCAGCTGAGGCTCTAATACTTATTGGAGAAATGGCTGAGGAGAACAGAGATGATTCATATGAAAGAACAAGTGTTGCCGCTGCGGGCAAAACTATCTCTGTGTCTGCAACTGATGACCGAATTGAACAACTCTGCAACAAGATGGAGAAGATGATCACCATGTTTTCCGCTAATACCTTGCGAATCTGTGGGGTATGTGAATTGATGGGGCACCACTCTGACCAGTGTCCACAAGTGAAAGAGAAGGAAGAAACGGTGAACGCTATGGATGAAGGGCAAAGAAGGAGGCACAATCATTTTGCCCCCAACTACAGTCAGAGGCATACAACACCATACTATCCTGCGCCCGCAGCAGGACCATCTTTATCAGACATGGTTCACAAGATTGTGAATGAAACAGTGGAGGTGTAAAAGAAATCAGAAGCCTCCGAGCAGGAGACAAGGAATGGACTGAGCTATTTGGGAGGACAAATATCCCAAATTAGTAATGTAATCGCAAGGATGGAGAAAGCTAAAGGAATTCTGCCCTCACAGATAGAACCACCAAAAAAGGCTAGAGTAATGCAATAACACTGAAGAATGGAAGGCAACTGCCTGCACCATATCCAGAGACTGCAGAGGATGATGCCCACAGTGATGATGAGCCCACAAAGGAGGAACCAGAGTTGAGGGCAAATGACGAACCAGAAGCAGCTGGGCCCAAACCCATCCTGAAGAGTAATATTCCAAAAGAGATCGAGGTGCCTTTACCATTTCCAAGAAGGATGAAGCGAAACAAGAAAGAAGCAGAGGATATGGATCTAATGCACATCTTCAAGAAAGTAGAAATCAATGTTCCCCTACTAGATGCCATCAAGCAGGTGCCCCGATATGCCCGTTTCCTGAAGGACTTATGTACAAAGAAGGTGAGATTCATCGAGGAGGCACAAGTGGTTGTGAATGAAAATGTGTCAGCATTATTGCAGAAGAAGCTGCCTGAAAAGTGTGGAGACCCAGGGATGTTCTTTATTCCCTGTGAAATTGGAGGACTTCGAGTTGAGAGAGCTATGCTGGACTTAGGGGCATCGATCAATGTTATGCCCTTAAGCATTTTTGAAGAGCTGACCTTGGGACCACTCAAGGATACAAGGACAATTATTCAATTGGCTGACCGTTCCAATGTTTACCCCGAGGGAGTGCTTGAAGATGTCCTAATCAAAGTGGAGAGTCTGATTTTCCTAGCAGACTTCTATGTGCTGGATATGGGCAAAACCAATGTAAAGGCTGCCTGTATACTTTTGGGCAGACCATTCATGAAGATGGCAGATACGAAAATTGATGTTGATAAGGGCACATTGACGTGCGAGTTCGATGGAGACAGAGTTACCTTCAACATCATGGAAGCAATGAAGTAACCCAATGACACTGAGGGTGTACATGTGATCGACGTTTTTGAGCCTATGATCCAAGAAGAAATGCCAAGGCTGCTGGCAAAGGATCCACTTGATTGGGTACTTCAGAACAGTAAGATCGATTGGGATGCTGAAGAGGAACGAGATAAGCAAATCAAAGAGGCAATTCTGTAATTGTATCACATCGAAGCCGGGTTTTCAAGAGATAAACGTCTAGCTTTGCCCACAACAAGGCAGGGTGATAAACTGGTGCGGTCTATCATCAAGCTACCCAAGCTAGAATTGAAGGAGTTGCCCGATCACTTCAAATATGCTTATCTGGGTGAAAGAGAGAATTTGCCAGTTATAATTAGTTCATCGTTGACCATGAAGCAAGAAGTCAAGTTGATAGCATTATTGAAGATGCACAAGGAAGCAATTGGATGGACCTTGGCCGACATCAAGGGCATAAGTTCCACCATTTGCATGCATCGGATCCAGTTGGAAGAAGGGGCAAAACCAGTGCAAGATCCCCAAAGGAAGCTGAATCCCTTGATGAAGGAAGTTGTGTTAAAGGAGATTCTAAAGCTGCTCGATATGGACATTATCTTCCCTGTGCCCGACAGTGAGTGGGTGAGTCCTATTCACGTTGTGCCCAAAAAATTTGGAATCCAGGTTGTGGAGAATGAAAACAAGGAACTTATTCAGATGAGGCTGCAGACCGGATGGAAAGTTTGCATTGACTACCGCAAGTTGAATGCAGTCACAAAGAAGGATCATTTCCCTTTGCCTTTCATCGATCATATGTTGGAGAGGCTTGCGGGAAAATTGTACTTCTGTTTTCTGGATGGGTATTCTGGATATATGCAAATCGTGGTGTCTCAAGACGATTAAGGCAAAACGACATTCACTTGTCCCTTTGGCACATTTGCCTACAGAAAGATGCCTTTTGGCCTTTGCAACGCTCCAGGCACATTCCAACGGTGCATGATGAGTATATTTTCCGATATACTTGAGACTTGTATTGAGATATTTATGGACGACTTCACGGTTTATGGAGATAGCTTTGATCAATGCCTTGATCATTTGAGCAAGGTACTGAGCCGCTGTGTGGAAAAAGACTTGCTGTTGAATTATGAGAAGTGTCACTTTATGGTAAGAGAAGGAATCGTGCTGGGACATGTGGTATCCGAGCGAGGAATTGAGGTGGACAGGGCAAAAGTGGAGATCATTGCCAAATTGCCCTATCCTATCAATGTTAAGCAGATTCGGGCATTTATAGGCCATGCGGGTTTCTATCGTCGATTCATTAAGGACTTCGCAAAGATTGCTCAACCACTCACAAACCTGCTACAACTGGAGGTAAAATTTGACTTTGATGATGACTGCAATGACGCTTTTCATACATTGCAGAATATGTTAGTATCTTCTCCCATTATCCAACCTCCGGATTGGGGAATGCCATTTGAGGTGATGTGTGATGCCAGCGGATTTGCCGTGGGAGCAGTTTTGGGCCAGAAAAGAGGCAAAGAGAGCTATGTTATCTATTATGCCTCCAAGGCATTAAATGCCACGCAACGCAACTATACCACCACGGAGAAGGAGCTGTTAGCAGTAGTGTTCGCTTTTGAGAAGTTCCGTTCCTATCTGTTGGGGGCACAAGTGATTGTTTACACAGATCACGCAGCTCTGAAGTACCTACTGTCTAAGAAAGAGTCAAAGCCGAGACTCATAAGATGGATATTGCTCTTATAAGAGTTCGATGTGCAGATCAAAGACAAGACTGGGGCAGAAAACTTAGTTGCAGACCATCTCAGCCGTCTGATGGTTGAGAGCAAAGAAGAAATCACTGAGAATTTTCCAGATGAGCACTTGTATGAGGTTACGGGCAAAACAGCAAAGGAGTCATGGTTTACCGACATAGTAAACTACCTGGTCACAAGGCAGTTTCCAGTTGGTTTGAGTGACTATCAAAGGAATAAGATGAAGCGTGAGTGCAGGTTCTATCTCTGGGAAGCACCAACTCTTTGGAAAATTGGAACTGATCAAGTCATAAGAAGGTGCGTCAATGATGATGAAGTCCTAGACATCTTGAAGTTCTGCCATAATAATGCATGTGGAGGTCATTTTGGCCCACGTAGAATAACAAGGAAGATATTAGATGGAGGATTTTACTGGCCTACATTATTCAGGGATGCTTATATATTTGTGAAGAAGTGCAAGAATTGCCAGATGACTGGGAATATTTCTATTCGGGAGGCCATGCCACAAACACCTATCATGCCCATGGAAGTCTTCGACATATGGGGCATAGATTTTATGGGACCATTTCCCAAGCCAGGTAATAATCTCTACATTATCCTGGCTGTAGATTATGTATCCAAGTGGGTGGAGGCAAAAGCCACTCCAACGAATGATGCAAATGCAGTGGTGAAGTTCCTGAGGGCAAATGCGTTCTGTCGCTTCGGTATGCCCAGAGTCCTGATCAGTGATCAAGGGACTCATTTCTGCAACTCAGTCATAAAGAAAATGATGGCAAGGTATGGGGTCACACACAAGGTTACTACTGCATATCACCCCCAGGCAAATGGACAAGCAGAAGTCTCAAATAGGGAGATAAAAAATATTCTAGAAAAAGTTGTTGGACCAAGGCGCAAAGACTGGAGCAATCACTTGGAAGATGCTTTGTGGGCATATCGCACAGCCTACAAGACACCCATTGGGATGTCTCCTTATAGGCTGGTTTTTGGAAAGTATTGCAATTTGCCCGTGGGAATGGAGCATAAAGCATTTTGGGCAATCAAGAGGTTAAATTTCAATGCTGAATGCGCTGGAATTGAGAGGAAGCTGCAAATCCAAGAATTGGAAGAGTTGAGGTCCGAGGCCTATGATAATGCTGTGATGTATAAGGAAAGGACCAAGAGATACCACGATGCACTCGCAAAGGGAAAACAGTTGCTCTGTGGGCAAAAGGTACTCGTGTTCAACTCAAGGCTCAAACTGCAGGCGGACAAATTGAAGTCAAAATGGATGGGCCCCTATCTGGTGCAACATCAATACCCAAGTGGAGCAATTGATTTGGTAAATCCAAAAGATGGGTGCGAGTTTCGAGTCAATGGCCAGAGGGTGAAACCATATTTTGAGCAAGAGAAGGAAACTTGGGCAGAAACCCAAGTTTTGAGCAGCCCTGAGTACTACTGAAGGCACAACATGGTCGAGCCAAAGACCTTAAACAAAGGCGCTGGACGGGAGGCAACCCGGTTTGTTTACTTGCTTTAATTTCAATTATGTTTGTTATGAGTATTTTGTTTGTGAATTAACGCTGCAGTAAGGCAAAGACTGGAAACGCATCACTGTGGGCAAAGTAATGTGCAGGGCACAACAAGGTTTAAGTGTGTGGGTGGGTACTGTAGCAAATTTGACTGATTGGACACAGACAGCAGCTGCAGAGATGGTTAGTTTTCCCATGCAGTGTTGATGATTGTTGAAAATTGAGGCCGAAAAAAGGGGAGTGAGGGAGAGATGATATACACAGATAATTATTTTGAATTATAAACATATATTCTTCTCCAATTCAAATTCCCCCAAATCTCTCAAAATTAGGCACAACCGTTCCCTAAATTCTCAGCCACGATCTCGCTGCACAAACCCACCATCCTCACAACACCTCACGTCTCCAGAAGCATTCAAATACCCCCCACTCTCGATTTCTCACAAATCGAGCAAAGCAAACCCCAACTCACAAATTTCCCAAACCCTTGTAAAAAAAAATGATAAATGCAAAGAAAACTGGAGAAACTGCCAAGTGAGGCACACGTCGCAGTGCCCGCAATGCCGGCGACTCATCGCAAGAAACGACGCAGACCACCCAGTCGACCCAACCCAAGGAGCCAAAACAAAGCTCCGAACCCGTTCTAAACCCCTCACCGATCCAGACCATTCTACCACAACACCCACCGCTCCCGCCGTCGCAAGCAGAGAAAAAGAAACGAGCACCGCCGAAGGCTAAAGGCGGTACGTCGAAGAAAAAGAAGAAGAAGGTTGAGGCTGATAAGGGCAAACCTCAGAGCCCACCACAAGCTGGGCAAAGCCCTGACCCAACGCCCACACTTGAGAAACCACCAATTCCTGAGAAGCCGCCGACACCCCAACCCAGCGAAGAATTAAACGAGTCTGAGCCAGAGAAAGAACCAGAGAAGGACGGGGAGGACGATGGTGGACCAGAGAAAGAAGATGAGGTAGAGGAAGAAAAATAAATTGGCAGTGGTGATGAAGAAGAAAGCGTTGATGAATCTGAAGGTGAGAGCATGAAAGAAGATGACAAAGAGGAGGAAAAACTTGAGAAAGATCATCAAGAGGAGAAGGAGAAAGAACCAGAACCAGAAGAAGAGAAAGTGGAATCGTTGGAGGACGACAAAGTGACCTCAGAGGGATCTACCTCTGAGAATGCCCACAACCAGTCTGAGCAACCGAAACAGGCGCAACCCGATCCACCCGCAGAGAAAAAGAAGTCGAAGAAGGCAAAACCACAAGAGGTCTCGAAGGAGGCACATAGGGAACCAAGTCAAAGCAAGGGTCCCGATGTGCCCGAAAAGTCTAAGAGCAAGCCAAAGGGAACTAAGTCAACCAGCAAAGGGTCAAGGAAGCCAGTCAGCAAGGAGTCAAAGAAACAAGAGAAGCTACCCACTAAGAGAAAGCTAGATGTGGAGCAGTCCAACAATGAAGAGGAAGAGAAGTCGGTACACAGTGAGGAAGTGGAACCAGAAATCCAAATCATCCCAGCTCCGGTTCAATCCTATGTGCCCGCAAAGGTGAAAAAGGGCACAAAAAGCAGGGTGCCAATCAGAAGTCTCCCCTGCCGCTCGGTGAAGGAGGAGAAGGAGGATCCAAGCAGCTCAAGACAAGGAATTATCGAGAGACTGAACAAGAAGAAGCATCTGCCCTTGTACGTTCTTCATGACAGCACGCTAAATACACTTGGAGTCATGGACCAAGTGTATGAATACTTTGCCAACATCGGCTGGGAGCAAGTACTCGGTTGGAGGAACACGGTACGCCCTTCTTTAACCATTAAATTTCTTTCCTCATATGAGTTTAAGCCAGTGCGGGGATTTGGTCTGGAGACACCCGGAGTTGTGAACTTCTATATAGCTGGAGAGAGCTATAGCATGTCAATCTCAGGATTGAATCTGCTGTTGGATTTCATCCAACCAAAAGATGTACATTCGAAGTGGTACAAAGAAGCAACAACCAGTGTTGACGACGACTGGAGTCGAAACATTCAGCAACGGTGGGAGGAAATTGGAGGCAAATGCTTCTATCTTTCGGGCTTAAGCAAGGACAAGCACATTTCTGACCACGCCCTCCAGATTTGCCATAGATGGATGGCCTTCAATCTTTATGGGCGCAAGGATGGCACAGACCAAGTCACGCAGCAGGAGGTATTCCTATTATGGAACATGGTGCACAAGCGGAAGGTCAACCTCGACTACATTTTGGCGATTCAATTGCAGGCTCAGACCAGCAACACCAGAGCAACTGTTGTAGCATTGGGCATGTTCGTGGCTAGGCTGTTTGAAGGATTGAAAGGTGACGACCTCGACGACATCTTTGAGGGGTACCCAGAGTTTGACGAAGCGACATAGTATCTCGATGCCCAGAGGCTGGAGCGGATGCAGCTAGTTGGGTTCACTAAAGAGAACACCTCATACTTCCTCCCTTTTGACGAACCAACATACTTTGACAAGAGAAAGGCCCCCAAGGCACAAGAAGGATCGCCCAGGGCACAAGAAGGACCGAGCAGGGCACAGAGCAGTGCAGATTCAAAGAAGCTTGAAAGAGTTGAGAAAGCCCTGCAAAGCATTTGTGTTCATCTCGGGTTAGACTACCCCTCCTCTCCTTAAGTCATGTTTTATCCCCAGTAGTTTAGGATCTGTTTTTATTTTTGTTTGTGTGTTTAGTGTCTATTTTTGTTTTTGTATATTTGCGTCTGTATATATAGAGTATGTTTTGGGCATATCTAACCCACATTACTGCTTGTGCCCGCAAGGGTACTTTGCACAGTAAATGTGTGGGAGGGATATGCCTAGGTTGTTGTGTTTGTATGTTTTGTTTTTATTTTGTGTGTGCATGTTGAGTCTATAGCATATAAGTCATAGATTGACATTGGGAATATATGGACATAAATTTATTGTTAGGCAGATGGAATTAATCAATCGCATGTGAAAGCAATATATAACTACCCAGTGAGCTTTGAGCCCAAATTAACATTTGCGAATTATTTCTGTGTGTTTAAATTCCACCACCTCATTTGATGCTTACTTGCTTGTGCCCTGTCAAACTTGATTTCATGTTCTCATGCATGCTTAGATAATTAAGGCATTTTCTTTCGTCATTATTTGGCCATATTATTCACTGATAAATGCTTTCCATTGCTGCCATTATTTGAGCCTGCTTATTTGTTTATGACCTACATTCTGAAAATCTCTCTCTAAAGAGTATCTTATGACTGGGAATGAAACCTTTTGTGCTCGTATTGGTAGTATGATTAAGCCAAATAGTGACAGGGTGCCAGAAATGGGCACAAAGAAAGAAAAAAAAGAGAAATAAAAAAAATAAAAAAATAAAAAGTGTTTGAATTTTTATTCTCCCAGGTTGTTATGTGGGCACAAAGCTGCCAGTGCTGATTTTGCCCGAATACTATCGAAGGTAGCCAATTACTAAATATTTCCAACCTTGATCTGCATGCCTCATTACAACCCTCATAAGACCTTTTGATATGCATGCATGTGAATAACGTAAATTGTTTATACAGGGTGTTTGCAAGTTTGTTGATGATGATTTGGTGGAATTGTTGAGAGTAAACACTTAACCTAAACACTCGAGAAAAAGGCGAGCTGAGAGTACACTACAATAGTAGCCTGAGTTTGATTGATTCGATTTGCCTGCATCATTATGTTCAACTGTTATGCCCTTTATCAACTTATGATTCATATGCTGTATTGTCTTGTTTTGAGTCATTTGAGTCTTCTGTTTTTTTGTTGTTTTGAGTTAAAATTGCATTCATACTTGAGGACAAGTATAGTCCAAGTGTGTGGGTGTGATGAAGACTCAAATTCGTGCTTTTTCATTTATCTTTTTACACTCTTTATAAGTGTTTAGTATAGAGTCTAGTCTAGTTTTGGGGGTAAAGCTGATTGCAGGAGGCTGAGGGCACAAAACCACCACAATAGGCACAGACAGGTGCTATTTATGCTGAGGGCACAAAGGACTGATTTGCCTGCCGAGGACCCAGTCAAAGTTGTTGCGAGAATTGCGCAATAGAATCGCGGGCCAGCTCCTTCATGCACGTGGAGGTGATGTGGCGGTCAGTTCCGAGTCTTGGGGAGGTATAAACACGTTGAGAAGGAAGTGGGGACATCAGAAAACTACTGGAGGCGCTAGGGTTTGTTGCTATCACTCCTAAAATTAAGGAAGAACATGGAGCATGAACGTGAGGAAGTGGAGGAGTCCAAGAGCCCCTGCGTGGGTGAAATCTGGGCTGCTTGAAGCCTTAATTCATTTGCTATAAATACTTTTATCTGTTTTCATATTAGGGAGACTCGTTTTGCACATCGAAGATACAATTTACTGTTTTCTTACTTAGTTTATTTTCTGGATATTCTGTCTGCCTGAAGCTGGCGGTTTGTCCGCATAAAGTAGTTCGGTTGTTTTGTTGGCAAAACTGGGGTTGGGCCCAGAAGTTAATCCAGTTATTTCATTTCCAAGTAAAATGTCTTTTATCATTTCTTTTATTTTCGTTTCTATGTTTAGTGGCTAAGTATCCACAGTTCAAGTCAAAGTAATGGTCTAAAGGTAGAATATGTGCATGAGGTAATAGGACTTTAACGCCTTAAGGGTTCACAATCTTAACTTGTTTTTCACTTAGACATAGGTAAAGGGTGGTTGGAGATGAAAGCGCGCATTTCTAATTAATTGGTACTAGTGTTAGTTACGTGGGAGTGTATAGGTGACCCATGCCTCGATACCCGCATAATAACAAGTCCGGGGGTGATAGCCTTGGTAGTTGAGATTGAGTAGTATGTGCAGGCACAAGACCGTGTCAAACCTACTAGAATCGGGTCGCTTTTGCCCTCAAAGCTGCTATACTTGCAAAACCTTTGTGTGATTCTCTCCTTAGGTTCCTGTATAGTTAGGTCCCTAGGTGCCGATCGTATCATCTAGACGATATAATGTAAGAAGTGATTGGGGAGTGGCCGATCGTATCCATTTCCTATAACCAGTTAACCCTCAAAGTGACAATTACCCATATTTGGCAATAGGGATTCGGTTTTTGACCTTTCTGCTAGTGTGGGCACAACGGGTAGTAGTGGTAATTACATATGTTTTGCCTAGGATTACGCATACCTACCGAATGACTTGATGCTTTGACTTGAGCACTTTTAAAACTGATATTTTCTCTTGTGATTTCCTTTTCAGCATTTAGTTAGTTTAAATTTATTAGCAAGGTTTTTAGAGTGACACTGAAGACCCAAACCAAAACTAAGAAAAGACAGAAGGTTATGAACACTCCTCATGGGATCGACATCCGTCTTCACCAGCTATACTAGCCGTTGAGGGCAGATTAAGCATTTGTGGACTATTTGCCCGCAAGTGTATTTTGCACACCACAACGACAGTGTGTCAGCCTCTATCTCAAGTTCTATATTCAGTCCACTTTCAGTCATGTTGGGCTACAACAGAGATCTAGAAGAATATTAAATTGGCCCACTAATTTATTTAATATCTAATATCCAATAAACTTAGGATATAATCAAATAAATTAAGTTTTACTTTTATTCCACTAAAGAAGTAAAACTGACCTACCAATTTAATACATATTTGCGAATATGTTTTCTCCTTTAGTCCAGCCATTCCCCGTGTTTAAGATATAATGTTCATTAATTAATTACGTCAGCCTCTGACAGCTATAATTAATTAACATCTAAAACCTTGAGTAGTACCACACAAGCTTTACCATGTAAGGAATAAATTCCACCTGCAGGGTTTCAACATGAACTTGTGTTTCCTCAAGAAAACATCATCAACCTGGCGCACCAGGACACGGTGCTCATGCATACTGCTCGAGACACTATGCATATATTGTTATTACCCAAGATATCGAGTTTGATCTACGAAAAGATCTCGTTCATTGATAAATCAAAGTAATAATCAACGCACACATAAACTCGCCAATATCACATGAGTTCAGAACCCGAACTCTGTGGATCTTTATTCTCTCAGTAACTAGGTCCAAGACAGAGAGTAGTATCCTATCATGATCCTTCTCAATACACTAATAAGTGTAATCAGTTAGTCAAGATAAACTAACTTATCAGATTATTCTACGGTGTACTGATGGTGTGTTCAGGACCATCTAAGCCGTGAGCTCTTTAATACAATACAAGGTTCTAATGATATGATCTTACCGTGTGACTCCCCACACCATATCATCTACAATGTAAGTATATGGAACATTTCATAGAACACTTATAGAACATAATCTAGACTATCAGAGCGGAAAACCAACATGTAGTCTCGAGTCCTTTTAAGGTACTTGAGAATGTTTTTGACCGCAGTCTAGTGACCTTGTCTAGGGTTAGACTGATATCTGCTTACCATGCCAACAACATAACATATATCAGGCCTAGTGCATAGCATAACATACATCAAACTTCCCACAGCCGAAGCATATGGTACTTTCTTCATTTCCTCTATCTTAGACTGTGTTTGGGGACACATTTCCTTGGATAGATGAATTCCATGCCTGTAAGGTATAAAACCTTTCTTGGAATCTTGTATGCTAAACCTAGCTAGCACTGTATCGATATAAGTCGCCTGGGACACGCATAACATCCTTTTCTGGCGATCTCGAATGATCTTGATGCCAAGGACATGTCCGGCTTCACCCAGATCCTTCATATCGAACTGTTTGGACAACCACACCCTAATGTTAGATAACTCCTTCTTACTGTTTCCAATAAGCAAGATGTCATCAACATAAAGTACAAGGAATGACACCACGTTTCTATCACATTTCTTGTACACACAGCTCTCATCCGGACTTTGCACGAATCCATATGACTGGATAACCTCGTCAAATCGGATGTTCCAAGATCTCGATGCCTGCTTAAGTCCATAAATGGATCTCTTAAGCTTGCACACCAAGTGCTCTTGGCCTTTAGCAATAAATCCATCTGGTTGTCTCATGTGAATGTTTTCTTCAAGACTTCCATTTAGGAAAGCTGTCTTGACATCCATCTGCCAGATCTCATAATCTAAATGAGCGGCAATTGATAAGAGAATCCGGATTGACTTAAGCATGGCTACCGGTGAAAAGGTTTCCTCATAATCGCTCCCTTCTTTCTGAGTGTACCCTTTCGCCACCAATCTAGCTTTGAAGGTTTCAACCTTCCCGTCAGCTCCTCTCTTGCACTTGTAGATCCACTTACACCCAATGGGTTTAATCCTATCTTGTGGTTCTACGAGCTCCCAGAATTGATTGTGATCCATAGATCCAATCTCAGATTCCATTGCAGTTTTCCAAGAATCCGCATCTTTATCTCGAATTGCCTCATCATAGGTCATGGGATCTGGCAGAGGTTCACTTTACTTTGAAACCTACTGTGATGTGTTTCAATATTTATAACTCGTGTTAATGCCAACAACTGTACAAGTATGTGATTGTAGATATGATGATACGAGGTCGATCCACAGGGAAAAGGGAATAGAGATTAGACAATGCAATTACCACGACGAAAGAAGAGCGAAATATCTAGACGAACAATAAGGAAAGGATGTGTTTTAACTAAATTAAAATGTCAAACAAGAACAAAAGACATAAACATGTAAACACCTATAATTATCAATATATTTTCCCCTCAAGAGTCAATACCAAACAAAGGAGAGCTTTGAAGATGATAATTAAGGCGAAGTTCTAGGACATGGCTACACAACACTCATATTGACCTACAACGTGGGATTACACATACATTTATGCAAAGTTCATAGATAGGAAGACCACGAATATAATAAGAGCATCTCTCGAATATCTCTTAAATTGCGAATGCGACAAAGATGACTATCTCTAACGCATTCTAAGGTCGCACCTACATAAGGATCTAAGGATCACATTTCCTTCCACATAATGACATTCAACTAAGAAGACAAATATGTAGATTCGATCCAAGCATGCTTATGATCACGGGATTGACTAGATGCAAGTGATTCATACATGTGATGTTAGTGAGATGGCCAACCAAACAACACCATTCAAGCCCTAGCATAGATCAAAATCTTGACAAAGCAATAACATATATATACATCCCAAATCATAGATCAATATTCACATTGTTTTACCACATCCTAGAGCCCTAAGGTTCTAGCCAACCATATTCACAATAAAATCAAGGTTACAAGAAGAAAAATAATAACCCATTCTAAGTACAAGTCTAAGAAGAGAGAAAAAGTGATAAAACCCAATGTAGAGTACTCCTTCTTCGATCCTATGGCTTGGATGCTCAAATGGATGGTTGAATCTTCAATCTTCTTCTTGATCTTCAAAAATCCCCTTTTTTGATGTTTTTCTTGTGTGTTTTTCAGTTCTAGGGTCGATTAGGGTCTCTTTGAAATTTCCCAAATGTATACATAAGTAATGGACCAATAATGGAGTGCCAAAAGTCAAGTTTTGAAATCCGTCAAGGCGAAACGTGACCCCAGGTGATCGCGTTTTGAGGTCGGGTTTGGACTGAAGAAAAACAGCTCTCTGAAGCTTGTACAGAGCGACCGAAGAGGTCGTGCTTTTCCGTCGCGCTTGTTTCTGCCTTGGAAGCGCGACCTGAAGTAGTCGCGTTTCTGGGTCGCGCTTCCCTTTGCTTTTGAAGCGCGACCCCAGATGCTCGCGTTTTGACATCGCGTTCCAACTGGAGAAAACACGGTCTCTGAAGCTATCAAGGCGCGACCAAAAGGGTCGCATTTTGGAGTCGCTCTGTAGAGCGGCTGTGGCGCGACCTTGAGGTGCTCGCGCTTCAGGGTCGCGTTTGTGGCCTTTTCTTATTTTTCTTATCTTTTCTCATCTTTATGCAAGCGTTGATCCATCAACTCACAACCTGACTTCTTTTAGCATTTATTTTCCTCAAAAACTCCCTAAATTGGTCACATTATACCAAATAAAAGATTAAAACAATATTAACATTATTTACAACATATATACATGATAACCAAGTGAGAATGCACTCAAAATGAGTGTAAATGAGTGCAATTTATGCACTCATTAGGATCCAATTCATTTAGTCCCTCTGGGAAATCTGAAGCCTCTCCCAGACCAATGAATCTATTAGGTTGGCGTACAACCCTCCCACTGCGACGAGGCAGTTCCTGTACTTCTATGACACATTGTGCAGTGTTTAGTGATTCCTCTTCTTGTACAACTGGTGTAGGATTCGATCCTCCCCTTAACTCTTCAAGGATGTTTTGACTCCTTGGTTTGTGGTTTATGACATAGTCTTTCTCTAAGAATCGAGCATTGGTGCTAACAATGATCTTCTGATCCTTAGGACTATAAAACAAACCACCTTTCGTTCCTCTAGGATATCCAACGAATAGCCTTACATCAGTACGAGGAGCCAGCTTATCAGCTTCCTTATCTAACACATGTACAGGGCTACCCCAAATCCGAATATGGTTCAAACTGGGCTTTCGTACAGTCTATAATTCTGTGGGCGTAGAAGGAACTGATTTTGACGAAACCAAGTTTGAATATAGGTTGCTGTTTTCAGGGCATATCCCCAGAACGAAATAGGCAACTCAGAATAACTCATCATCGATCTAACCATCTCTAACAGTGTACGATTCATTCTTTCCACCACACCATTTTGTTGTGGTGTTCCCGGCGCAGTCAACTGGGAGGTAATCCCATTCTCTGCCATGTAATCCCTAAATTCACTCGACAGGTACTCGCCACCACGATCAGAACATAGTGACTTGATACTTCTGCTTGTTCGTTTCTCCGCTTCTGTCTTAAACACTTTGAATTTCTCAAAGCATTCAGACTTACGACGTAACAGGTAGATATAACCGTATCTAGAGTAATCGTCAATGAGAGTGATGAAATACTCGAACCCTCCTTGAGCTTGAACTGACATAGGGCCGCACAGGTCAGAGTGAATCAAATCTAATATCCCTTCGGATCTATTTCCTTTTGACTGGAAAGGACGCTTG
The DNA here is from genome assembly GCA_026008535.1 of Perilla frutescens. Classification (NCBI taxonomy): domain Eukaryota; kingdom Viridiplantae; phylum Streptophyta; class Magnoliopsida; order Lamiales; family Lamiaceae; genus Perilla; species Perilla frutescens. The sequence goes on along the minus strand of BRKX01000002.1, from coordinate 36,780,902 downwards.
GTCATTTTACCTTCCAAACAGGATTCACACAAAGGAAATGATTCCAGTACCAAAGAAGATAATGGTCCATCATTTACAAGCCTTTGTATCCTCTTAAGGTTAATATGACCTAGCCTTAGAGGCCAAAGATAGGTTTGATTCAATTCTGAAGGTTCTTTTCTCTTATTAGGGTTTATGATCGAGCGTAGTGTTTTCAATTGGTTTGAGAAAGTATAAGTGTCCACCCAATGTGCCAGAACAGATAAAATGTTTACCACTAAAGATAACTACTTTGTTATCAAAAGAAACAGAATATCCATCCATAATCAATTTAGAAACTGAAATTAAGTTTCACCTAAAACCAGACACATAAAGACAATCTTTCAAAACCAAAGTTCTATCACTACTGAAAGGTAAAACAACGTCTCCCACTGCAATAGCTGCCACTCTTGTAGCATTGCCCATGTAGACGGTGATCTCATTCTCACTCAGTTGTCTTTTTACCAGGAACCCCTATAAAGACATGCAAACATGATCAGTAGCTCCAGTATCTACTACCCATGACTGGGTAGAACAAGTTGCTAAATATGTTTCTACAACCAGAGTGTGAGATGTACCTCTCTTCTTCTTCTTGTTAGGACACGCCACCTTCCAGTGACCTGGTTGGCCGCACTTGAAGCACTTAGTCTTCGACTTGAATTCCTCGGGAGGAATCTTCACCTTTGGCTTCTTTGCCTTAGGCGCCTCATCTGCAGCCTTCTTAGGTGCGTTTCTCTTCTTCCCTTTTCCACCAGAAGAAGACACTTCTTTTTTAGCTATGTGGGCCTCAGGACTGCTCTTTTGGAGCAATTCAGCCGCCTGAAGGTCTATGAGCAGTTCAGTCAGGCTGACATCCCTTTTAATCATGTTAAAATTCAGCCCGAACTGTTCAAACTTCGAGGACAAGCTATGAAGAACAATGTCGATTTGAGAATCGCCATCTAGCTCTCCACCCAAGGTCTCGATCACAGATAAATACCCCATCATCATGAGAACGTGATCCCTAATAGGTGTGGAGTCAGACATTCTCGCATCCATTAGTTTCTTCATTTCCAAATGGCATGCCGAGCGGTTCTGATGACCGAATAGCTGCCTAAGGTTGTACATGATATCATAAGTGGTTTTCATAGGCTCATGCTGATGTTGCAACACACTTGACATAGATACCAAGATGTAACAGCGCGGTATCTCATTAGACCTAACCCACTTATCATATGCAACCTTTTGGGCTTCGTCAGAACCCTCATCTAGCTGTGGAGGACAAACCTCATCAAGTACAAACTTGTGTCCCTCAGCAACAAGAACTAAGTTAAGGTTACGAATCCAGTCATTATAGTTTTCACCGACAAGTTTGTTTTCTTTGAGGATTGAGGACAGATTGGAGAGTGCCATTGATGATATGAAATAACTGAAATTAAAACATGCAGTACAGTCACAAAACACGTTTAGGATAAACAGTATATAATCGAAAACCTCATAAAAATTATATACTTTTCCACCGACACTTTAAAAATGATTTCTATAAGCCACGATCGTGTGGACGTTTATAAATCTCATTTTTAAATAGGTTAAACCTTTAATTTGCCTCCAGTTGAGTTTTCTTACAACAAGCAAATTAATAGCCGGATAAAAACACGGTCATGTAATCGTCTAACTGATAAGCCACGATCGTGTGGACGTTTATCAATAAATTACATCTAAGTGTGCATACCATTATCTTCGCACCAAGATCACTATTCGAATTTAACCGCTCCAGATGGAGGAGTCAGTTAGTTCTAATAGTGTTCCACAACTATCCATTTAGGAGATTTAATTTCTAGAGAAATCTGTGATATGACACATCCGATATGGAGGAAGACCGATGTCAACACGCATGCCCATCACTTCTCAATTATACCAGATATTAATGGAGACCGTATGAGATTTCTACATACTTTGGTATGAATCTTTCCCACTTAGTTATTTATGTTTGAGGTTTCATTTTATCTCATTATCAAACATGCAAACATCACATAAAATGATAAACATCCATTGCATGCTTCAACATAATAAGCAACAGTAATATTCCAACTATCATGGCTTATATCTCATGTTGATTGATGAGATAAAACTGAAAAGTCAGCTCCGGAACAGGCTTGGCCGCCACCCCTTCACCGCGCCTCGCCGAAAAACCTAGCTCCATTTAGGGTTTCGGGACGTGAACCGGTGAACCTTGATGCTGAACTACTTTCTTTCTTTGAGTTGTTTTCCGATCTTTTTTCAATACAGACTATTTATTCCAAAAGGAAAAATCTAATATTGTTAGAATAAAAATTACAACTCAAAACTCGGCCTAACAGCTTTATATCTATTACATTAAAACAACGTAAAATAAAACATAGACCTAATCCATGGATTTTCTCATGGATTAAAAATCACGTAGCCAAACCGACATACGGCCAACATTCATTCAACATAAACATACATCACATAAAATAAAAGAGCCATGATACTTGGTAAACCTGCAAACAAATACAGTCTACAAATCCAACAATCAATTATTATATGATCCACATAAAACAACATATGATATCTATGCATGAATATTAATTAATAATCGAATTCTACAATTAATTAAATTAATTAATTCGATATTATCCACAAGATAAAAATTGGAAATTAAAATAATTATCCACCAATTTTTAAACTTATTATTTTCGAAAATATCTCTTAAAATAAATCTGGAAATTATTTATAATTATCCACCAAATTTATTTAATATTTTCAAGCCACCCTAATTAAATAATAATTGGATATATTGATATATATATCAAAAATCTAATCCAAATATTATTCATAAGAATCTAAATATTTAAAGATAAGTTTTGAACATTTGATCCACTTCAAAATCTCCCAAAACCTATCCATAATTAAATTCTTATCACAATTGGATTTTGATAACTATTTGTATATATCCAAAATCATCTTATCCAATATTTAATCTATAGATTTTCGAAATTTACCAAATAATAAATTTGGAAATTTGATCCACTTCAAATTCTTCCAAATTTAAAATTCTATTTCAAATCTATCTAGATTAAAATTAGGCAAATTGAGATATAAATCAAAGAATATCAAATCTTAATCCAATACACATTATTTTCGACCAACATCATTAAATAAATCTGAAAAATTAATTTTCATTAAAATCTTCTCCAAATTAATTTAATAAAATCGAAAATAACATAAAATTAACATATTTGGAAATTTTGACATTAATCAAAAAACTATTCCAAATAAAATAACATAGATTTTGAAAATACTAAGAAAAATAAATCTGGAAATTTGATCTACTTCAAATTCTTCCAAATTTAAAATTCTGTTTTCAAATCTATCTAGATTAGAAAATAGGTAACTTAAGATATACATCAAAGATTACCTAATCTTTTTCTAATCACCAAATTTTCGAAACCTATCTAAATTAAATTTGAAAATTTTGATCTTGATCAAAAATCCATCCCAAATTAATTCATAGTGATCGAAAATTTAAATAAGAAATTAGGGAATTTTAGAACATCAAAATTCAAAAATTTTGACAACCAAATTTTTGAAAATTACGAAATAATAAATCTGGAAATTTGAAGAACATCAAATATCATTCCAAATATATATTCATAATGATCGAAATTATCAACACCTCAAAACTAGAATTCTCGAATTTTACATCTCAAATTCTTCTAAGTTTTGAATACCATAAAAAATCGAAATACATAGCCAATTAAATCTGAAAATTTAAACACCATAAATTCATCATCAAATTTAATTATGCAATTCAAATTTATGCCCGGATTAATCCTAGAACAGTGCCAAAACCTGTCTCTGATACCACTGTTGGGATTTTTTCGAATTAAACCACCGCAGGATCTATTTGGTTGTTCGTTAATCCGTGTTCATGCAAATCATAATTTTATGTCACATGCATATTTATCACAGTTTAATAAAAAAGCATGCAAAGCAAATTCGAATCTAATAAAGCGGAAACATAGAAAATGAATCTACTTACAATTTGACAGACGGTCTGTGGACAAGATTAAAGATCTAATCTTGCTGTTGAATGAGCACAGTAATAGCGCCACTTATGTCACACACGGCCACTGCACAATTCCACTCCAAGATCTTCTGTTGTATTCTCGGACTGTATCTAGATTCAGAGTGAGCTGAAATCTACTAGATAGAATTGTGAAATATGTGGATAACTTTGAGAGATAAAGAGAGGCTGATTTTTTATGATAATAATGTGTATAATTTCGTGCTCCCCCTCCCCTTATATATAGGGAGAGGCGAAATTTCATGTTCCAGCCCTACTGGGCTGGGCCTCTATCTCAAGTTCTATATCCAGTTCACTTTCAGTCATATTGGGCTACAATAGGGATCTAGAAGAATATTAAATTGGCCCACTAATTTATTTAATATCTAATATCCAATAAACTTAGGATATAATTAAAAAAATTAAGTTTTACTTTTATTCCATTAAATAAGTAAAACTGACCTACCAATTTAATACATATTTGCGAATATGTTTTCTCCTTTAGTCCAGCCATTCCCCGTGTTTAAGATATAATGTTCATTAATTAATTACGTCAGCCTCTGACAGCTATAATTAATTAACATCTAAAACCTTGAGTAGTACCACGCAAGCTTTACCATGTAAGGAATGAATTTCACCTGCAGGATTTCAACATGAACTTGTGTTTCCTCAAGAGAACATCATCAAGCTGGCGCACCAGGACACGGTGCTCATGCATACTGCTCGAGACACTATGCATACATTGTTATTACTAAAGATATCGAGTTTGATCTACGAAAAGATCTCGTTCATTGATAAATCAAAGTAATAATCAACGCACACATAAACTCGCCAATATCACATGAGTTCAGAACCCGAACTCTGTGGATCTTTATTCTCTCAGTAACTGGGTCAGAGATAGAGAATAGTATTCTATCGTGATCCTCCTCAATACACTAATAAGTGTAATCAGTTAGTCAAGATAAACTAACTTATCAGATTCTTCTACGGTGTACCGATGGTGTGTTCAGGACCATTTAAGCCGTAAGCTCTTTAATACAATACAAGGTTCTAATGATATGATCTTACCGTGTGACTCCCCACACCATATCATTTACAATGTAAGTATATGGAACATTTCATAGAACAATTATAGAACATAATCTAAAGGCAAACAGTGACTGCAATAACTTTCATTTCATATCATCATATCATCAAAAAAGTATACAAAGACAAGTCTTCTAGTATACAAAACCAACATAACCATGAAAAGGAGAGAAGGCGAGCTACAAGAAAAATCATCATTGTTATCAACGTGTATAAGAGTCGATAAATGTGTGGGGCAGGGTGGGACCCTACACAACATCGGGTAACCACACATGAAAAGGGAAATTGTGCAGATTTAACAACTGCACCAACAAATAATAAAGTAGCACACAAAGTAACAAAGGAAAATTTGACTTCATTATTCTAAATCAAGTTATTGAGAATTTCAAATAAGTGTTCAATAATTATGCTATTAGAATTGTCATAGTTTGGGATTCAATATGTCAATTAAAAAAACTCATGTAATAAATAGTTTGGGCTTTTTTATTAAAAAAAAATAAAGTTTGAGCTTTGGTGACAATATGTACCACATTATTCTTGTTTCGTAGAATAATGTTGAACTCTCTACATAAAAAAAATATTGATGTCTTTTTATTAGAGTACCTCCAACGTACGTTTTTTCAAGATAGGTGGTTAGGTAGATGGAGTGGGGGACGGATATATGTTAACAGATAGAAAATGGAGATAAATACATTTTCTATCAAGATATAAATTGATTGGGCGAGTAGGTGTGACGAAATGTGAACGAAACGCATGCTTGGGGAAGTTGCTCATGGCGTGCAATGCACGCACGCGTGAGGGAGACCCACACATGGCAGCTGTCTCCCACTATCCATTTTCTCACTCTTTCTGTTTTTTTCCTTTTCCCTTGTCGGCAAAGATTGAGGGAAGCAACCAATATATATATATATATATATATATATATTATTCATTTTTCTATATTGTATTTAATATGCACAGTGTATGAATTTATTGCATATAGTGTATTTTTTAGATAGTAAAATGGGGTTTAACCTATAATTTCGAATATAAAAATTGTTTATATACTTAGGGCACAATATGTTAATATAATTAAGTCTAAAATGGAGAAAAATAGCAAAATCCACGGAAAAGGTGACAAGGAGCATACATGGTCATTGGAGGCCCTGGTTGTGCCCTTGACTCACATCAATCAGAGCGAGTGCTAGCGCCCGTTGGTTGCACCATGTGAAAGGTTGAACCCCGCTCTGAATCAATGCGGCTCTCGCATCTAGAACTCTAGCCCTTGACTCGCACCATGTGGCACGATTGAGTTGGTCGCTCTAAACAATCGCATTTGGTGATAAGTCGCACCCTACTCTGAATCAACGCACGAATCACGTCTTCCATCTCATTTCGCCACTTGGCGCACTCATCGTGCTCGGGTCCAAGTTTTTGAGTAGTTTTTTTTCACTTTGTTGCCAGTGGCCTCAACTTTGAGCTACTTTTTTTGCCTGAATTACACATTCTGAATTAGAAACTACTCTTTCTTAATTTAATTAAGATAAATCAATACATAAGCATAATTTCAAACTAAACTCCTAAGCAATTACTTAAATAGAGGGGAAAACATAGTGAAAATCCCATTTATTAAACGGTTATATATATAGATAGATAGATAACTCTTTTTATTTTTTTTTATCCTTTTCAAAAAATAGAAAATAGTGATTGAAATACAAATGGTAATTTTTTTTGTTCATTATAAATAGAAGTGTTCATTTTCATTTTATTGTATCAATTTTACATTTTTCAACAATACAACTTCTCAATTCTCTCACTTCAAATACATTTCTTTAAAATTCAAAATTTTAAAGATCAAAATGGATCATGATCCAAACACCAATTTGTTTAATACTTATAGCCTTCAAGCAAATCCATTTTCTCAGACGTCCAATATTTATCCAAACAATCCTTACCCAAATTTGTTAGAAATCTCAAATTTTTCTTTCCAACTTCAATCTGAATTCATTTTCAGAAATATTCAATATTTGTCAGAACTATTCTTGTCCAAATTGGTCAGAAAATTAAAATATTCCAATTAATCCTATGTTTGGATCTGGAACTGCTTATATTCAAGTGTTTCCTCCATATGGATATTATCCTTATAGACTTAACCCTCAATGATACTCGACACAAGCTTCAAATACTCAAGAATAAATAACAAAGACGGAACGAGTACTGACAAAGATGACGGTACATCTTCTTCTGAAAAAATATCCCTTTTACAATAACATTGTTCTCCACAATGGTTTGATAGCGTCAGACTCAGCTTTGATGAAGATGTCGATGATCAAGTCAACCATGCATGACTCAAGAAGTTGGTCATTCTTCTGCAAAAAATAAGTTTCTTGTAAAATGTTGGATCGATATAAGCATTGATTCCATAGTCGATGATGATCAAAAGATAGATCAAATGTGGATGAGAATTGTGGATCTCTACAACAAAAATCATCCATCCAGCACGATAGATAGATAATGGAATACATTGAAATCACATATCTACACACTTCAGAAGCAAACAATATGGTTTTGTGATTGTTACAATAAGATTGCTACAAAGTGGGGAAACGACAAATGTGATAGTGATATAATTCAAATGACACAAGAAGGATACAAGAAGCATCACAACAAATTTGATTATAAGCATATTGGAGTGTGGGGACTTCTGCGTGAGTGTCCGAATTCGTAAATGTAGATGGTAATATTCATGGTAAGAAAAAGACCAAGACAAACAAAATAATTTTGTGATTGCTAGAATATGATTGCTAAAGAGCGGAGAAGCGGCAACAGTGACAATGATATAATTCAAATGGCATAAGAAGAATACAAGAAGCGTCACAACATATTTGATTATAAGCATATTGAAGTGTGGGGACTTCTACATGAGTGTTCCAAATTCACAAATGTAGATGGTGATGTTCATGGTAAGAAAAAGATCGGGACTTATGAATCAGGAGCATATACACATTTGAGTGCTAACGAAAAAGATGGTATTGATCAGGTTCTTCCAATCTGGTAAAATGTAGTAAAAATGAATACTAAGGGCAAATGAAAGGTAGAGTTTCTTAACAAAACCAAAGAAACTATGGATGAAAAAATGAACGTGTTAAGAATATAATCGACATAGAGGAGTATAAAATTCTCATGTTAGATAAAGAAAAATTCAAGCCAGAAAAACACACAATACATAAAAAAAAATATTGGACAAAATCAAGAAGAAATGAGGAATGTAACTTTTATGTTATGTTTTTTGTGCAAAATTATTTATATTATGTTTAGAGAATGTAATTGTTTTGTGTAATGTTTTTTATGTAATATTGTGTTTTATCTAATATTTGTTTATGAAATGTTTTTCAACATAAATATATTCCATTTTACCCGTAGAAGGAAAATTGAAAACAACAACAACAATAACGTGTTCTAGTTGAAGTTATACCTTCTCAAACAAATCAACTAATTCACATGTATTTATTATTATATTTATGGGCTTTTCAAAATATTATATTTACTTAGTTAACTTTACGGACGAAGGCTTATCGAGCTTGTGGAAAGAGTTATACGTTCATGCTTTCGATCGAGAATGTATATCCGTCGAGATCATGAAGAGACTCATGCTCGACTTATGAAGGATTACTTTGATTAAAATCCAATGTATAGTTCCAACATATTTTGATGAGGTTTTCGAACGTGTAAATAGGTATTTACTCGCATAATCAATGCCACGATGAATACTTTCAATGGAGGATTGATGCAACAATGAGAAAATGTTTATCACCATTTCAGAAATGCATGGTGGTTATCAGACAATTAGCATACAGTGGTCCAATTGATCATTACAATGAGTACTCACATGTTGCAAAAACAACGACCATCGATTATTTGTTTAACTTTTGTCGATGTATGATTGAAGGATTTGGTGAATATTACTTAAGGCAGTTGAATGCTTATAACTGTCAATGCTTGATACAGATGCATAAACAGAGTCATGGTTTTTTGGGATGCTTAGTAGCCTCGATTGCATACATTAGGAATGGAAAAATTATCCACTCACTTGGAAAGGACAATATGCTCGTGGCAATCATGGAGTCTTGATAATTATGTTTGAAGCGGTCGTGTCTGCTGATTTGTGGATATGACATATTTTCTTTGGCATGTCGAGATCAAACAGTGACATCAATGTGCTTAATCAATGTAGATAACGAGAATTTAAATATTATACATAATATTTTTATTGATTTTTATACATTTATTTAGTTTTGGAATCTTATGAAATCCAAAATTAGATAAAATATTTAAATAATAAAGATATTATTGTATGATAAACATCAAATTTCTTTGGCAACAAGTAAATATATTTCAAAAGATATATATCAATTTACAAGCGCCAATGAGATTGTGCCACGTCAGCCCTAGATACCCCTCCCCACAACTATAAATAAAAGTCTCCAAGTCAGTTGAAAATCACACCAGAAGTCATAATAGAATAGCTCAAGAAACTGGAGAAAAATTCTCTATGAAGTTCTCTCCAATATTTAAGGTGTTACAACGAGATTCAAGTCGTTCTTTGCTGAAGTCATCTTAGTTCTTTGTTGGAGTCATCTCAAATCCAATGTCTGATCTGGAATCAAAGTTCTTAACCCTCTAAACAACGTAATAAAGTTCAAATACCTCAAATTCAATGTTCAATCTAGAATCAAGTCTGTTAATTGATAGAGTAAAAGGGAGTGAAAGCAGATCAAATAAAATAAATACTAAAATACTAATATTTTGTTGAAGGAGGTTGGGAGAGAAGAACCACAAATAACACATGAGAGAGTTCTCCTACCCAAGCGTCACAGACGCTAAATCCAAAAAGTTCCTAATGGTCCTAGACAACCCCCTTTACAAGGGATGACTTATTTATATAACATAAACTTGGAGCCCAAGCTAGAACAACCTACTAACATAATATTAAATACTAGAATATTAATTAGCAACAACAACAACAACAACAACAACAACAACAACAACAACAACAATAATAATAATAATAATAATAAACTGCTTCAATGATTTGTCTATCCTCGCCCTGCTCAATGTGAATAAACCTTGTTGCTAACAACTCGTCCACCCTTCCAAACAGCCTTGTCCTCAATGCTGAAACTTAGAACCTCTAGAAGTCATGGATGAAAGCTCCATTATCCATAGTTGAGGCTTTGGTCCTCCTTTAATATCTCATTTTGTTCTTGAGTATCCCCATAGTTGTGCTCTTCTAGCAACTCATCATCTGGTTCAAGCGCAATAAGAACTTGGAGTGTCTTATTAGCACACTTATATAATGGAGAATATGGCTCATCACATAAAAAATAGAGGCCATTTGCTCGTTTATCTAAAAACTCTTTGTGTGATAATTGTTGGTGCCTAGCTCTTGGTTGATTCACTGAACTACTGCTTCTGATTGGCCTTATTGTTGTACTGTAGCAGTTTGCAGATGTCACCGACTGATTTGGGGGAGTTTGAGAGATTCCCAGGCTTGATGTTTGGCCCCCAGAGGCAGGCCATCCAAATCATTTGGGTCATCACCGAGCTACCTCCAACAGCCTAGAGCTTATCACTGTAAGAAATTATAGCATTTTGGTATCCTCAAACAGCTCTCAATTTCCTTTCAATCTCTCTAGCTATATGGATTGTATCAAATAAGTCTTTAGCATCTTTAGCACGTATTCATAATCGAATCTCATCTCACGGCCCATGTAAAAACATGCCAAGGCAGTAAGAATCAGAGAGTCCCGGACATGAACCGAACGTGATATAAATAGGTCAACATAATTATTAACTGTACCAGTTTGCTTGGTGTACATCAGAGCCTCAAAGGTATTTTCTATTGGGTATTTCCCGTTTCAACGGAGTAACTCATACTTTAACTGTGTCAATGGAAGGTTTGGAAATCTACTTTGTGTCCATTGGAACCAGTGCAAGGCCGCTCCCTCCATTGCTACCAAAGATACCTCTACCTTGCAAGCCTCCGACGTCGAGTTGAGTTGGAAGTATTACTCAGCTCGTGAAATCCATGTCTCAGGGTTCTCCCCACTAAAATTAGAAAATGATAAATGATTTGCTACTGCCACCACTTCAGGAGCAACTTGCACATGTGGTTGCTGGACTGCAGCAAATGGCTCATTTGAAGGTGGTTCATTTGTGGTTGTATTCTCAGCCAAATGAGATGATGAACCCATCTCGGGGGTGCTCTCCGTCGCCACCCATTTTCCTTCATCAAGGTAGTCATCATCGATGCTAAAGTAGTTATTTTACTGTCCATGTTGTCCATTTTGCTTTTTCTAGGGCATCAATTCGATCGATTTTTTCCATTCACGAATGCCACTACTCAAGTTCTACTCAAACTGCTTCGTTTCTTTTCTCTACCGCTTCCATTTGAGCCTCCATACGAGTCATCCAATAGGTCGGACCAAATTGATAGAGTAAAAGAGAGTAGAAGCAGATCGAACAAAAGAAATACTAAAATACTAATATTTTGCTGAAGAAGGTTGAGAGAGAAGAACCACAAAGAACACATGAGTGAGTTCTTCTGCCCAAGCGTCACAGACGCCGAATCCAAAAGGTTCCTAGTGGTCTTAGACACCCTCCCTTTACAAGAGAGGACTTATTTATATAACCTAAACTTTGAGCCTAAGCTAGAACAACCTACTAACATAATATTAAATACTATAATATTAATTATCAATAGCAGCAACAACAACAACAACAATAATAATAATAATAATAAACTACTTCAATGGTATGTCTATCCCTGCTCTGCTCAGTGTGAATAAACCTTGTTGCTAACACGATCCTCAGTTAACGTTATCTAAGTTCAAACAACAAGCCCGAAAAAATCAAATAGGTAAATTTACCGTGAATATTTCAAAGACCATTTGAAGATCAAATTTTGAAGAGAAGAATCAGAGTAAGAATAGTGATTGGATCCATATAAATATATTTTGATCCGAAAAATATTTTATTTGTACACGTTTTGTGTTTTACCAAATTAAATATAAAATTATGTATTATAAATTTTAGCATGCCCGATGGGAATGTGGGACCATCTTTATTTCTCATTTATTCTCTTCATCAAATTCTTCAAACATCAATATGTGTGCAATTCTAGAAGAGTAATATAAACAAATGATGAGGGCAAATTTTTGAGGAAACTCCAAGTGAATAAGAAAAAAAACGGCTACAAATATCACCATAGGCCTATTCAAGTCTTCCAATACATGTCACAACCCATGAAGAGAAAATGGGGAACGCTATTTGACAAGAGCCTAAACTATCTTCCAAAACTCATTGATAATAGCTAAAACTATCTAAAGTTTTCAAAATGCAAATTCTCCTTGATAAAATCCAAAACTATCTAAACTCTTCAAGAAATACAATCCAAGACTCTTGACATAAGTATAAAATATATACAAATTAAAATGCAAATTCAAATCCATGACTCCTTAACACGAATATAAAATGTCTACAGATTCAAATACAAGATTCATTGACACGAGTTTAAAATGTCTACAAATGCAAATTCAATTAAAGACTCCTTGCCACAGTTGTAAAATATCAACAAGTCTAAATTCAAATTTAAGTACTCACGAGTGCGAGTATAAAAGATCTACATAGTTCAAATTCAAGTTGAAGACTCTTCGATATAAGCATAAACTATCCAAGTTTAAGAAAGCTCCTTAATATGAGCATAAACTATCCAAATTCAAGAAAATTCATTGATATGAGCATAAACTATCTGAGTTATAAATATTGAAGGCTCCTTGATACGAGCATAAAGTATCTAATTCAAATCCAAATTGAAGGCTCTATGATACGAGTATAAACTATCTAATAAATTCAAATTGAATGACTCTTGAATATGAGTATAAATTATTCACAAGTTGAAATTCAAGACTCCTTGACACCATTATAAACTATCTAATAAATTCTAGTTTAGGAACTCATTGGTATATGAGTATAATCTATTTAATTGGTTTTCGAGACTCGTTCATTTCAAACGACAAGTCGTCCATGAACAAATCTTATGTATCGACCCAGATCTTTTAAAATTGATCATTATCTTTTATATAAAATGTGGTTCAAAAATGTTATTTATTAGTGCATGTTAATTTAAAATACTTTGTTATATTCCTATAAATTGCGTCTATATTATTATTATTATTATTATTATTATTATTATTATTATTATTATTAGTTTGTTGGATTTTAAATCACTAGAGTCAAACCTCTCCATATATTTGTATGACATTTTTTGTATCCTAAAATTTAGCCAAAGTAACTTCCTTTATTTAATGAAAGTGAACCCAAAAATTTGAGCCCAACATAAATATTTTTTTTCTAGCCCAAGATTTTCAGCCCATATTTGTTTTCTTCACGAGACAAATTTCAGCAAACAACATCCATTTTCTTACCTTTAAGATTTTGAAACGGCCGCCCTTTGAGTTCTTGGAACCCCTACACTAGCCTCAATCATCCCAAATTCAATTATAGCATTCAACCCCAAACCTTTCAGTTGCAAGTCCTTCACTATAAAAAAGAACTTCATTGTTTCATTCTAAACACACCAATCATTCTTTTAAATATTTTCTAAAGAGATTCTAGAGCAAAAGTTTTTTCAAGTATATATATGTGTGTGCGTGTTGTGTTGTGTTCATACTCTTGCATTTCATTGGGGAATTGAGGGAGGCAATCGACAGTTGTGATGGCAACGGCGATGGAATTGAGTTGTGTCGGACAACTACCATGGAGAAGTAATCTTCATTAGTGGTTGTCGTTCCTGATGGCGATAGTGGAGACGGAAGAGATGGAGTAGAGATAGTCATTGGGTGAAATTTTGAATTTCGTTTTTTAATTGTTGCGTAAACTTTTGGGAGAAAGATAGATGTTAGTTTGGTTGAAATAAAAGAAGAAATGGGGAAGATAGAGAAAATTGTGTTTTAATTGAGATTCTGGGCGTGTGAGTCAATTTAGGGGAGAGATAGTGGTTTAAGTTTTTATTTCTTTCAAATTCATAATTTATTTTATCTATTTTTATTATTTACGTTAATGATTATATATTTTATATTAATAGGCGGCGCATGGACTTAACTAAACCATATTATTTTCCAAAGTCAAGTTCAAGTCAAGGTGGAGAATACAATGTGGCATACATTATTATTTATCCTTGTTATGGTCTTATGCAATTTCACAATTATTAACCTATGAGTTACAACAATTATTATTGGTTGACAAGCTGCATTTGTCCCGATATATTAGTCGCGGGCTACCTGTATTATAAGTTGTTTAATTGCATAACTTGGATGAATACGATCGCCACAGAGTCAATAGTAGTCACTCCAAAGCTATTACATTTTTCAAGTCGATGATTTACTCGGGCAATGTGCGTGGTGACGTCTGATAATGATCTATTAAATATTTTATATTTCAATAAAGGTAGCATCCCATCTTTATTATTGCTATTATTTTATTTTATGAAAATTGGGGCGTGACATCTTGATGTAGCATTTTTGGATAACAAAAAATTGAATATTATATATAATATTTTTATTGATTTTTATATATTTATTTAGTTTTGGAATCTTATAAAATCCAAACTTAGATAAAATATTTAAATAATAAATATATTATTATATGATAAACATTAAGTTTCTTTGTCAACAAGTAAATATCTTTCAAAAGATATATGTCAATTTCCAATAGCCAATAAGATCATGCCACGTTAACCCCCAAATACCCCTCCCTACAAGTATAGATAGAAGTCTTCATACCGGTAGAAATCACACTGAAAATTAGAATTGAAGAGCTCAATAAGTTGGAGAAAAATTCTCTATGAAGTTTTCTCCAATATTCAAGGCGTTCTAGCGAGATTCAAGTCGTCCTTTGCCGGAGTCATCTCAGTTCTTCATCGGAGTCATATCAAATCCAGCGTTTGATCCAGAATCAAGGTTCTCATCCCGACCTCAAATCCAATGTCTGATCCGTAATAAAGTTTGAATACCTCAAATCAAACGTTTAATCCGAAATCAAGATCATGACCCGCCATCGGTTAACGTTATCAAAGTTTAAACAATAAGTTCGAGAAGATC
This sequence comes from Perilla frutescens, assembly GCA_026008535.1. Classification (NCBI taxonomy): domain Eukaryota; kingdom Viridiplantae; phylum Streptophyta; class Magnoliopsida; order Lamiales; family Lamiaceae; genus Perilla; species Perilla frutescens. The sequence goes on along the minus strand of BRKX01000002.1, from coordinate 36,765,593 downwards.
AAAGAGGCAAATTTACTGTGAAGATTTCAAAGACCGTTTGAAGATCAAATTTTTAAGAGAAGAAACAGAGGAAGAATAGATATTGGTACCGAAAAATCATTTTTATTTTGTGTTTTACCAAATTAAATATAAAAATTTGTGTTTCAATCAGTCATTTTTGTTCAACAACCTTTTACAAGGTCGTGCGTCGATGGTGAATTTCACTATAAATGGTGTGCAATATTCACAGATATATTACCCAATAGACGAAATCTATCCAGAATGGGCCACTTTTGTCAAGAGTTTTAAGTGTCTTCAATATTCGAAGAGAAAAATTTCAAAGAAATGCAGGAGGTTGCCAGAAAAAATATTGAATGGGCATTTAGGGTGCTCAAAACTTGTTGGGCAATGATTAGAAATCCAAGCCATTTTTGGCAGAAAATTAACTTGAAAGAAATTATGTTAGCTTGTATTATCTTACATAATATGATTATCGATTATGAATGAGATACAACACCTGAATAGACGGACGAACCTGACATCAACAAATTAAGCAACAATTATCTAGAGATGAATCAAGACTCTACTAGAGCATTTTATGACAATCTCGTGAGAAGTTCCGAATTATGTGATAGGAAAAAAACATCACCAACTTCAAATGGACTTGATCAAGCACGTGTGGGCACTTTGCTGTGATAATTAGTAATTTATTAATTTATATTTTATGTATATTTAATTATGTTGGATGTTGGTTTGAGTTGTGTTTTTTTTGTAGTATTTTTAATGTATCGATTTGATTTACGTTTTAATTTTAAGGAGAATTATTAATTCAAGACCTGAAAGATGAGTAATCTATCAATTCACATGTCTCCTAATTTTAATTATTGCTCAATTTTTTTCACATGTATTTAAATTAATTTATTAATTAAAAATATATCAATAAAATAAATGAGTTATATAAATAAAATTAAAAAATTAATAAGATATAATAAAAGATAAATTAGTGGATATGATAGCGAGACTTATTAAGAGCACCTCCAATGGAGGTATTTTTCCAGACATATGGTGAGGTGGAATAAAGTTAGATGAAGTGTGGAGTTGGATAGATGTTATAGATAGAAAATTAGAATATATAGTGTTTTATCCGGATAGATGAAAATGATGCAAGTGGGAGAGAAAAGAGAGTGAAGAAAACGTGGCTCTGAGGTTGACTGCCCAGGTGTGTGTAACTAGGGGTGTAAATGAGTCGAGCCGAGCCCGAATATACGTATGTTCAAGCTCGTTTGAAATTTATATCGAGCTTTAAAATTTATGTTTGAGCTTTGTCTGATTATTAATCGAGTCAAGCTCAAACGAGTTTTAATCGAGTCGAGCTCGAATAATTTCATATTTTTACACATGTTTGCTCATTTTTTACTTATCGAGCTCGAGTTCGAGCCGAGCTTTAAATTTTATCGAATATAAAATTATGTTCAAGCTTATTTGATATGCTTATCGAATCGAGCTCAAATGAGCTTTTAATGAATGAACACGAGTCGAGTATCGAGCTATTTAACTTGATTTTTAGAACTATGTGTAACTAACACGCAAGTGGGACGGGCCCCACACTTGTGGCAAACGCCCCACTTTCCTTATTTCTCCTTTCTTTTTTCCCTCTTTCTTTCCTTCTTTTCTTGTCAGCAATTGTGATATACGCCGTAAGAGATATTAATATCGTACTGATATTTTCGGTATACCATATCATCTCGATATTATATGGCATACCGAACATACCGAACTGCCAAGGTATACTGAAATTACTGAAATTTTAAGGTATACCGAAAATACCAAATTTTACATGTCGTACTGATCCGAATTTTGCATTTTTTTTAATTTTAGTGCTTAATATTGGAGAAGAATATAAGGTTGTTGTTTATTATGTATACTTTTAAATTGTTCATTTTCAATTCATAACTCATGTTTTTTTATTGTATATATTTTCTAAGCTTTTATGTTAAACTTACTGAATATTATATTTTTTTAGAATTTAATGAACTCTAAAATATTTTTTATCTTCTTATTTAGTAATTTTATATTATTTCTCTTATAACTTACTTTACTCATAAGTTGTAATTGTAATAATGTTAGTTTATTATCTTTTATTAGTCATGTTCAACTTCAATATCTAAACATCAAAGTGTTATTATCATAATTTACGTATATGCTAGTTTTTTGTTATTATTTTATTATTTTTTTAACTTATAGTGTTTAATATTGGAGAAGAATATAAGGTTGCTATTTATTATGTATATTTTTAAATTGTTCATTTTCACTTCATAACTCGTGTATTTTTTATTATATATTTTTTAAGCTTTTATGTTAACTTACTGAATATTATATTTTTTTAGAATTCAATGAACTCTAAAATATTTTTTATCTTCTTATTTAGTGATTTTCTTTTTTTCTCTTATAACTTTTTTTTAACTTTTAGTGTTTAATATTGGAGATGAGTATTGGGTGTTTAATAATAAAAGTAATAAGATTACTAGTTTTTAGTTATTACATATAACTTTCAAATTTCAATTGTTCACTTTATTATGTAATAGTTTAAATTATACCTGATTTATATGATATATTAATCAAATTGTAAATATATGTTGCAATGTTGTAGATCATTATATATAATTTAAATATAATCATTTGATTATTTTTTTCTTTTATTGATATTTAGTTGTCACTCATTATATTTTGTAGCCATGTATACTCAAATGAAATTAGTGTATTACAATAACCATAAGTTGTAAAAAAAAATCATCGATATGAGATGGTATACCGAGATACCATTTATACCAAAATATCGACAAATACCGATGTACCGACATATCGGTATATACCGAACTATCGATATATATGAATATCAGTATATATCAAAAATATCGATATATACCGGATAACGCAATATACTGAGCATTTTAAAATTTCATATCGATATCGTACTGAAAATTATTGATACGGTATCATACCGAACCGAAAATTTCGGTATACTGAAAATTTGACATTTTCTGTATTTTTTCGATATGATTAGTGCGATATTTCAATATTGCGGTATTTTTCCCCATCCCTACTTTAAATTTACTCAACAAGTAACATTTATTCTATAGTTTGCTTGTTATTTTATTTTACCCGACTATAGCTATGTCTAATCATATTATTATTTGTCTTATACTCTAAAAAACTAGTCATTAAATAAATAGTTGTTGTAGGATTTTTTACATCACTATCAACTCGAGTTGTTCTCCAATAAATAATTGCTCGTCTTCTAGTCTAAAATATAGTCATTCGCAAACTACCTATTGTAAAACTATCCGTTACAACTTCATTATATATTTAATAGTGAAATATTCAATTTTCTACAATTCACAAATTTGATATTGTTGTCTGTACTCTACAAATTTATACGCTACAGATCACTCAAACATGTCTTCATCTAATAACGACTCTCATCACTAATCATAATGATGACTATCAACCTCTTGATAGCACAATCTTTAATTAGCTAGTGGATGACATAGACGAACGAAAGCTTCTCGAGCTTATGGAAAAAGTTATAGGTTCAAGCTCTCAATTGAGAATGTATATCCATTGAGATCGTGTAGGGGCTCATGCTCAGCTTAAGAAGGATTACTTCGATGAAAATCCAACGTATCATTCCAACATATTTCGACGGTGTTTCCGAATACGTAAAGAGTTATTCACTCACGTAGTCAATGCCTTGAAATCTCACAATGAATACATTCAGTGGAGAGTTGATGCAACAATGAGAAAAGGTTTCTCACCGTTTCAGAAATGCACGGTGGCTATCAGACAATTAGCATACGGTGGTCTGACGGATCATTACAATGAGTACTTAAGTGTTGTAGAAACAACGACCATCGATTGTTTGTTTAACTTTTGTAGATGTGTAATTGAAGTATTCGGTGAATATACTTGAGGCAACTGCATGCTTCTGACTGTCAACGCTTGATACAAATGCATGAATACATGCATGTTTTTTCGGGAATGCTCGGTAGCCTCGATTGCATGCATTGGGAATGGAAAAATTATCCGGTCACTTGGAAAAGTCAATATACTCGTGACAATTATGGAGTCCCAACAATTATTCTTGAAGCGGCCGTATCTGCCGATTTGTGGATATGACATGTTTTCTTTGGCATGGCGAGGTCAAATAATAACATCAATGTGCATGCTTAGTCAATCCCTGTTGTTCAACGATGTTTTACAAGGTCGTGCGTCGATGGTGAATTTCACTATAAATGGTACGCTGTATTCACAAGGATATTATCTAATAGATGAAATCTATCTGGAATAGGTCGCTTTTGTCAAGAGCTTTTAGTGTTCTCAAGATCCGAAGAGAAAAAATTCAAGAAAATACATGAAGCTGCCAGAACAGATATTGAACAGGCATTTGGGATGCTACAAGCTCGTTGGGTAATGGTTAGAAATCTAAGCCCTTTTTGGCAGAAAAATAATTTAAAAGAAATTATGTTAGTTTGCATTATCTTACATAATATGATTATCGAGTATAAGGAGATACAACACCCGATTGGACATTCGAACCCGACACCAACGAATTAAATAATAATTATCCAGAAATGAACCAAAGCTCTGCCATAGCATTTCATGGCTATCTCATGAAATGTTCTAAATTACATGATATGGAAAAACATCACCAACTTCGAGTTGACTTGATCGAGCACGTGTGGGCACTTTGTGGTGATAATTAGCAATTTATTAATTTAAATTTTGTGTATTTTTAATTATGTTGGATGTTGGTTTGAGTTGTATTTTTTATAATATTCTTGTCATGTATCGATTTAATTTGTGTTTTAATTTTAATATTGCTCAAATTTTTGGGGAATGTTTTTAAAATTAATTTATTAATTAAAATATATATTAAAATTTAAATATGAAAGTAAAGTAATGATCTATATATAAAATAAAGAAATTAATAAGATATAATAAATGATAAATGAGTGGATATGATAGCGGGACCCGTTAATAGTTACCTTTTAGGTAGAATGATTGAGGATAAATATGTTAGGTACATAGTAGATAGATATTTTATCCAACTTCAGGTGCTATCATTGCCACATCTCTGTCACATCATAAAATATCTATCTACTATATACCTAACATATTTATCCTCAATCATTATACCTAAAAGGTAACTATTAACGGGTCCTGCTATCATATCAACTCATGTACCTTTTATTATATCTTATTAATCTCTTTATTTTATATAGATCATTATTTTACTTTCATATTTAAATTTAATTATATATTTAATTAATAAAATAATTTTAAAAATAATCCCCAACAAATTGAGCAATATTAAAATTAAAACACAATTTAAATCGATACATGAAAAAAATTGTGTAGGAAATGATATTTGAAATGAGATAATTGAGAAGTTGTGGTATTGAAAATTGTAAAATTAATATAATAAAATGAAGATGGTCACTTCTATTTATAATGAAATTTTCCTTAAAAAAATACCATTTATATTTCAATGTCTATTTTTTTTAAATAATAAAAAGAATTATAAATATATGCGCGCACACATATATAGCCCGTTTATATATATATATATATGTGTGTGTGTGTGTGTGTGTTGGGGGGTGGGGGGACAAAAGAAAAAAATGGAAACACAATTAATAAAAGGAGGGAAATAACATTGCAAATTTGACTTTAAAAAAAAGTGAAAATACATGAGAAATCTCAAATTGAAAAAGGTGATGTTGCGGCTTGCAGCAGTAGTAGGGCCCACCATTCACCCTTAATTTTTACTTTCTATCGGGTATCTCCACTTCTATCTCACACCCACAATCAATTTATCTATATCCACATCACTTTCTACCTCAAATAAAATCTCCATTGGAGGTGCCCTAATAGTTACTTTTTAAGTATAATGATTGGGGGTATATGTTAGATTGATAGTACATAAATATTTTGTGATATGATAATAATAGCACCTGAAATTGAGTAAAACGATTAGAGAATGATTGAAGATGCCCTAAGAGGGCCTCCAACGTTGGGTATATATTTTATTTTTTGATATCGAGGATAACTCGCAACCGCTATCGAGGTGCACATCAGATTTTTAATCTTAAGATAATAACACTACTCCACCACTAGGTCATCCCAAGAGAATACGTTTGGTATATATTAGATAGAAGATGAGGTAGATATATGTAAAGTGATAGTGGGTGTAATATTGATGAAAAAGTAGAAAATTGAGATGAAAAGAAGAGTATTTAGTTAGAAAGAACAAATTGAGGGGGTGAGTGGTGGGCCTATGCCACTGTAGTTGTTCATTTTTCCATTTTCTTTTCTTGTTTTCCATTTCTCGTTCGGGGAACGGCTGGTTATCCTCATTTTCAAATTTTTAAGTTATGTTATTTATATAATATTATTTTATGTAATGTTTTTTTATATAACATTTCTTAATGTAATGGTTTTTATATAAACTTCTTTATAGTACATTTTAAATGTACTGCTTTTTTATTTTAAATTATTGTTCAATTTTTTGATTGATCATTTTTTAAATTAATTTACTAATTAAAATATATATGTAAAATCAATTAATTAAACATGTAAGTAAATATAAATAAAATAAATGAATTAATAAAATATGATAAAAGATAAATGAGTGGATACGATAGTGAGATCTATTAATAGTGAATTTTTTAGACAGAATGATTGCGAAAATAAATGTTAAATAGACATTAGATAGATTTTTATGATTTGCGAGTGATGGCACCTAAAATTAATAGAACTACTGGAGATGTCCATGTATCTTCAACAAGCAATCCACTGTGAGTAATTTATTCACACAAACTACCCATCAACTGTTTATTTTCATTTTATGTTTGAGGGATAAAAAAAGGAGTTATTAAATGCACCACAAATTATTTTTTATTTTTTTTATTAGTTATAAATTTACCTATAAATCCTTACTAATAAAAAAATAAATTCGCGTTTCGTTCAAAGTCGTATGTTCGAACATTCTGGATCTGTAAGTCTTGTGTTCGAACATGATGGATATGTTTGAAGTCATGTATTCGAACGGTACTTAAACAAAAATTCAAGTAGTCCGTTCAAAAATGGATTGTCAAACATACCATGTTTGTTCGAAAATTTATGCTCGAACAAACATGGTGTGTTTGACAATCCATTTCCGAACAAGACTTATTTTAAAAATCATGCCTGTTCGAAAATGGAATTTCGAACAAACATGGTGAGTTTGAAATTTCATTTTCGAATCACTCTTGATTTTTTTTCTTCTTAAATAAAGGGCATTTAAATAATTTTAAAATTATTTTTTTCTTTTATAGTGCAAGAAGTAAAATTAGTGGCACGCTCCCTAAAAAAATCCACGTGTCATTTATTTATTTTTTTCCTCATAAATTTGAGCATTTTGGAAGGCCCAACCGCTTTTATACGGGCCGGCCTGCGAAATCCTAGCTTCTCGAATTCTTGCTGAGCAGGAGTAGTAAATTTCAGGTGAATTTCGGGGTGATAGTGTAGCATACTGACAATATTTATGATGATATTATTTTAGTGAGTTTCTGTTTGCACCACATATTTACTCTTTGCACCATAGCTTTTCCATGTATTCTATTTTTTACTCTTTGCACCCTTAAAATTGATTACAATGCTCTTACTTAAAAAAAATATAAAATCTGAAAATTAAAAGTATATAAAAAAAAAATCGTGTTCCTTTCGAAATTGTGTATTCGAACATTCTGAATATGTTCGAAGTCTTCTGTTCGAGTATAATGGATATGTTCGAAGTCTTGTGTTCGAACGGTACTTAAAAAAAATTCATGGAGTCCGTTCAGAAATTTTTTTCGAACATGCCATGTTTATTCGAAAATTAAAAATTATGTATGTTCGAAAATAAAATTTCGAACAAACACGATGAGTTCGAAATTTTATTTTCGAACTACACTTAATTTTTTCTTTTTGAACAAAGGGCATTTAAGTAACTTCAAAACTCTTTTATTTTTTATTTTTTTCTTTTGGGGTGCAAAGAGTAAATATGAGAGTGCAAACAGAAACTCCCATTATTTTATGTCGTAAAGATGTAACCTTGATAGAATAGAAATGGGAGAAAATATGGAAGAAATGGGAGAAATTATAGAGAATGTTGGAGGAGGAAATTCAGATATAAGTTTCTTTTTATCTTTTATTAATCATCTCGCAATATATATAATACTAGGGTAACATGATATTATACTAGTTCTAAGCACGTGCTAAAATAAAAGATAACATAAATAATTGGACAAACACTTAGGCATGTTGATTAAACATAGCTCTCAAATTACCCACAAACCCAACACTTCTTTCTTCACGCTATCCTTCAACGGGATTCATTCAATTAATATCAGATTTTTCTTCCATTTCCATCTTGCTGGAGCGATTCCCAACCTTAAATCCGGAGTCATCCTCCTTGTTCATGACAGATAGATCGAAGATCGCAAACCCTAACGCAAGAACTCTGGTGAATTTCTGGCGCGGGAAATCCCTTTAGGTATATAATTATTCCTCAGTTACTATCATTTTGGGTTTTAATTTCTCATATTACAATGTTCTTACTTTTGGTTTCATTTCGATTTACCATGTTGGTTAGCCAAATTAGATGCATAATTAGAATATTTTTGTTTCTACTTATTGTTGGCATCATCTATTAATTTGTTTAATGAAAAACTGATTCGTGGTTATCATTACATGGAGCCGTGATTACATATGGTGTTAAGCTCATGAATTATATGTAAAATTTGAGCCTAACAATGGGAAAAAATGACTAAGATCCAATTCCCCTTTGCCTCAGTGTACGTGAGCCCTAGATGAAATTGTTGTACTCTATAAATTTTCAGACTGTTAGAAATAGCGTATGCTCAATTATTGAATGCAGTCGTTAATGTAGTTGCTCATTGCAGACGTCGGATGGACAATATAGTGGATTCCTTGAATAGTGCCTATCAAGAGTTTATTTCTGCAGCAGCTAGTGCATTGGAGGCGAAGGAGAATTCAGGTGGTCAAAAAAGTCCAGCTACTGATGCTGCACTAGAAAACTTCAAGCAACGGTGGGAACTGTTCAGAGTTGCTTGTGATCAAGCAGAAGAATTTGTGGAATCTGTAAAGCAAAGAATTGGGTCGGAGTGTCTTGTGGATGAGGCTACTGGCTCTGTTGCTCCTAAACCTGGACAACCTGCTGCGAGTGGTCCTCCACCGATCAGTGCTGTTCGCTTAGAGCAAATGAGTAAAGCTGTTAGATGGCTAGTAATTGAACTACAACAAGGATCTGGGGCTGGAGGTAGTTCGTCTCATCCTAATTCTGCTGCCCCGTTTGATGCTAGATTTACTGAAGATGCTGCTCAATAGGTATTACAAATCCTTATTTAACTATGTTTTATTGTACTGAATACAGAACTTTTGCTGAATAAAAGTTGTATCTTGTGCTGCAAAGAACGTATTTTAGTCTCAATTAGAGATAAATGCGAACCTTTTTTTATGTTATCAAAGTATACTTGGATACTTAGTAGCTAGACAAAAACTCAAATCATGTACATAATCCAATTCTCGTTACACCAATTAAGAGGTACAATTGGACTAATAGCAATATTTATAAGTTCAGTATAGGGAATGAATGAATAATTTGGTTGTTTGGTTTAAAGTCACAACCCACATGTTATATTGTATGGAAAAAAGACTAAAGCCTTTCTGGAAGAGTAGTATTACTGTTGTCGTTCACTCATTGTCAGGTTGATAGGTAGATTTTAATTTATCCTGCAAATAAAATGTTCAGGGCTCATAATATAAGTTGTGAATGGTCCTTATCCACACTTCCATGACTCCCTATCTCCTCTCTGAACATAATATCATGTGGTTTCCTTACCTATTGCCCTACTCTATATATCACTTGCTCTAATAAGCTATACGAACTTCTGTTTATTGTTTGGGAACAAACCTCTGGAGCAAGATTATTGTTGTTAGCCTTTTCAATATTTCCAGTGTAGCAAGACATGAATTAATGTCCTCTGTTATCTTTGCAGGAAGGTTCCTGTCTCCCCTCTGCGTGATTAGGCATAACATAGTTGTCATTTATAATGGCCATATTGTAAAGACCACATAAAGACCATTGAATTTTACTTCAGCAAGTATGCAGCAATTATAGCTGAAATTGATCAAGAATGAAGCTTAAGGTCTCAAGGATACTTCTGGCTTTTTTGTGTTATGTGGGCACTTATCCTGTGTATTAAAACTTAAATCTTGCAGTCTTCTTCCACTTTCTAGTTTGAGACGGAGTAATGCAATTACTGGAAGAGGATGTATACAAATCTTCTGGATTCAATACCCCATCATTGTCTTTTGAAGCCATATATGGGGTTCACAAGAAGCAAGAATGAGATATGTGAACTCTTGCTGATGCCCCGTGGTCCATAAATTTTTAGTGGTGCCTATTTCATGCAACAGTGTTGTTAGATTAGTTGATAATCATTGAAACTAATGGTATAGGATGTATGCTAAGCTCATAATTCAGTACTCTGTTGCGTCGTTGTCATTGCCGTCTTTGAAGCTTATGTGGAGTTCATCACAAAGCAAGAATGTATCAATATATGTGGAATCTTGATGATTTTGTATGGTCCAGAAATCAATTGTGGTGCCTATATTATGCAATTGGCCAATAATATTGTTAATTCAGTTGATAATCTCACAGAAACTACTGGAACTGTGGAACTGATGGTACAGGTGCAGAAACAGACGGGTTGTTTTGGGGCCTTTCTCTTTCTTGCTCTTGGATTTTATCTTCGTCATAAACTTTGTGTGGATTTTATCATTTCAATTATAAATTGTGTGTACATGTGCGCACTGTGCTTTTTTGAATTTGTGAGAAGCTTGTCAGTTTGTAATAGATTTCAAAAACGATTAGATTTCATGACAAATTTCAATTCCATAAAATAGATAATATTCACTGATTTAAAAACATTTCATTTTGCGTATTTAGCCAAACGAATTGTGTGGATTTGGCCGTATATTTCATATCCAGTCCTCAGCCAAGCCATCACCAAATCCCTCCATCCAAACTCACCCTCCATTTCACCAATTTGCTGCAAATTTGTTCTCCAACGCGGCGGCACATGGAGCGGCATTTTGAGGGATTGGAGGACGGTATTATCGTCCCTCTCTCCTCGACGGCAAACTTATTATATATATATAGGGAGTGGATCATATGAGAACCCATTCCCATGTGAAAACTAGAAACTCATCTCATTCATTATTTTGATTTAGATGGTTAAGATTTGATCAACTTTTGGTCAAAGGCGATGGCAAACTTGTAATATTTGGGTAGCCTAAAAAAGATTAATTTTCGGAATCGTATAGACAACGCTTTAAAATCGTTGTCTATTCTTATAAATTCTGCTATGCTAAAATGAAAGTAATATCATGCTGTTATGAACATATATAAATGCTAATATGAATATATATACATGTTAGTATGAACATATAATGATTTTACTATTAGTGAACTATACTACTGTTATTATTAGTAAATTTTACGTGTTTTTTGAATATTTTTTCATGTTGTTATGAACTTTTTTTCATGCATTATGCGTGTATTTTCATGCCATCGTGAATAAATTGTCATGTTATTATGAGTATAATATCATGCTATTATGGGCAAAAAATATATCTTCAGATAACATGAAAGATTATGAAAAGAGCTTTAATTTGGTATAATTTGCGTAAATCTGATAAAAATGAGCAAGTTATGGATGTTCAAAGTTTTTAAAAAATTTGTGTAAAGATGCTGATGTCAGTTTTGACCCGGGGTAAATTTGACTCCTTCATATTTACCATCATGCCACCTTCTTTTTGTTTAAATTTGGACCATTGAGATTAAAACATTGTGTTGGTTGTGATAAGTTCCTAGTTTTCACACGGGGATTGGTTCTCATACTAACTCTCCCCTGTGTGTGTGTATTGTTTATTGTTTTGTTTTGTATTTTGTGTGTGTTATTTGTATTGTATTTTAAATAATGTCTTGTAATTCATATTAAAATTTGTTATATATGATAAATTTAATTAAATACAAATGTTGATACATAAAATTAAATTAGATAAAAATTAGACCAACAATAAAAAATACTTAAATTAATAAAATTACACCAACAATAAAGCTACATAAAAATACTAAAATAGATAAAAGTACATGAAATAAAAACATAAAAATATACATAAAATAAAATAAAGGATGCAAATATTTTCCTAATAATACATAAAAATACTAAAACAGATAAAAGTACATTAAGTAAAAACATAAAAATATACATAAAATAAAATAAAAAGATATAAATATTTTCCTAATAATCTGAAAGGCCACTTCCGCTCCCTCTAAGATTGGGAAAATTCCCAAACATAGTAAAGCTGCTAGAGTTGACTTATTTCGCTTCTCTCCGTTTCTTTAAAATTTGTTGTTGTTGCGAGATCTTGATGCACCCAGGGACGAACCTAGGAGGGGCTGGTGGGGGCACCCGGCCCCCTCAAATTTTGTCTAAATTTTTTTTATATATGTGTATATATAATTTATAATATAAATTTAATTTTATTTGTATTGTACTATGATTTTTCACCCCCAACTTAGATTTTTACATTTCGCCCCCCCCAAGTTAGAATTCCTGCGTCCGTCTTTGGATGCACCAATTGAAGAAGCAAGGGACGTGCCACCACTTGATGTTGAGTTTGTTGTTGATGAAAATGCTCAATTTCAAAATTTTCATGCTCGGTTTAGAAAAATCAAAGATGTAGACTCACATTTATGGCTCCGAAATGCATTAATTGATCATTTGTGAGAGTAATATTCTAATTCGGAAAATTAGAATATATTATCATGTAACTTTATGTTTGTTTTGCAATATTTTAATGATTCATATTTTTATTGTATATTAATTCAAATATATTTGTTAAAAAAATATTTTCATAATTATTAAGAAAATTTGAATTTAAATGTAGATATCCATGAAATTTCATAAATCATTATATATTATCAATTATAAAATAATAATTCTAGAATATTCTCTTTTGGTGTAGAATTATAGTGCAAACTGTTGAAAATTGAAAATCCGCTGCATTTTAGCGATAGTGATACTGTATTATAGTGCAGATCGTTGGAGATGACGTGAATATTCTCATTAATTAATTCTCCTAAATTAAATACGTGACTTTTTTCTTAATACATATTGCATGGAATATTTGGGATATTCTCGTTAATTAATTCTCTTGAACTAAATACGAGGATTTTTTCTAATATATATATATATATATATATTTTGCATGAATATTTTTCTCCCAAAAATTTCCAGACACAAGCTACAAACCGTAGCTAAGGTAGAAATAGGATCAGTGATAAAATGGGGCCCGGCCCGCAATTGTGGCCCAAAATTATATGGATCAAGAGAATAAAACTCGAAACAGAGCACACGTGTAGTTAACGAACAAACACTCGTACTCGTAAAAGAGGTAAAAGAGTCCCTCCCTCCCTCCCTCTCTCTCTCTCTCACACACACACACAATCACCCTCACACTGACACACACACGCCTGTAAATCAAAGTCATGCAGAGCAAGTGTTATTGAAGCAGGCACAAATTACGTGTAACTCATTTCCCTTTATTTTCTCCAATTTTTGTTCTTAACAAACCTCCACAGCTCTTTCTCTGTAGTCTTTTTCTTGGCTTCTCACTTTCCATGATTCAATTTCCGCAATTTTTTTTTCTCTTCTTTTGGAAATATTATTGGCGAGGAGAGGATGGCACAAATTAGCTATATAAATAGTAACTCATGCGTTCGTTATCCCCATTTTTATGCTAGACTTTTTTGCAGCTCGGAGATGCTGGAGTTCGACTTCTTTCATCTGGCGATGTTCCTTCGTAGAGTTGAATCAAAGTTAGTTGCTGTTGATTTTTCTTTTACATGCAGTTCTTAGTCAAATTTGTTTGAATTTATTTGATCGTTGTCGTGTTTGTTGTTAGTGATCGCTGCTATCATTGTTGACGTGATTATGCTTGTGTTATTAGGGTTCGATTTATATTTTTTTTTCGGTAGTTTTGTTTCTAAAGGAATTTGGTGTGGATGTTCACAGAGTTTTGGAATTAGGGGATCGAATGCAGAAAGCGTACAAATGGATCTGCTCGGTAAGTGAGTGGGACTTGCATACTTCTCTTAATTGATTGTTGGAGAAATTGTCTGTACGAGTCTTTTCAAGTCAAAGGGCGTAGATAAATAGTATTAGAATCCTATTTTAGCGGTCTGTATTGCTACTAAAGTAATAATGCATTCTAAATTAGTAGGTATTCATAAGCTGGATTTTAAAAGAGACGGGAACTGTGAAATACCAAGATGACTTCATGTATGTTGTATAATTTGTATTATTGCAGATCTGAACTTCAACAGATAATTCACAAGCTGATGGTTATTCACATTGATAGAGTATAGGTGTGAGATTAGGTCAGTGAATAAACTTTGGGAATTGGGAGGGTGAACTTAGTGGCCTCTAGGTATGATTTTTTTTTTTTATCCATGTACTCTCATCATTTTAGATGTTATGTTCTTTAAAAATTTCGCAGAGTGGCGACCTTGGGCTTTACTTTCTCTGGCTTCTCATGCATCTGATTGTGAGCATATGGTACTTTGCTGGGGATTTAATAAACTCTCTTGAGAGCCTCCTTATCTCCAGTGGTTTTCTGAAGAGGTATAAAGATCTTGACATCAGTAAAGTTAAGTACCTGGCTGTTGTTCTGGACAGCGAAGAAGCTCTTGACACTCTGAAAGTTCTTGACCTACTGCGGTGGCTTGCTGCTATGGGACTGAGAAATGTATGCCTCTATGATGCAGAAGGTACAGGGGCTAAGATACTGTAAAACCCTGTCTGTGATCCCATTTTGATTATATGGTTTTCCATCTTTCCACATATAATGGTGATTGAATGCTTCTTTTGTGCTGTAGGAGTGCTGAAGAGATCCAAAGATGCCCTCTCTCTATGGTTGAGAACTGAAAGACTGCCAAATGTACTACCCTTAATCTACATTTTCTAAATTCTAGGTCACTGATGCTATTCCACAGTTGTCTATTAGATCATCAACCAAGATGTCCTGATCAGTAAATCCTAGTTCATGTCTATTCATAATTGATTGAATGTCGACAAATAAGATTTCTATTTGATTGAGGTTCTCTGAAATTCAAGGTCTATTAAGATTTTAGAATTTGCGATTCCTAAGGCTCATAATTATTTTCTTCTTCTTGTCAGCAGGGATATACTTTTTCTGATCTCTCATGATGTCATGGTGCCTTTTGATAAAAGAAAATAAAAATTCAGATGACATTTATTTATATTTGTCTACCAAAATGGCATTATGAATACCTCTAATACAAAAATGGATATTCACTGTGCAGGGAACTAATAGGGATGCACCTCTTGAACAGAAATATATGAACTTGGAAGTTATTTCTTATACTGATGGGAAACATGCAGTTGCAAGAGCAGCAAATTTTCTTTTAAAAAAACATTATTTGAGTGCCGATACTGAGAAACCAGAGTTGACGGAGTCTGACATGGCAGATGCTCTTGCAGCAATAGGTGTGTTTTCTTCTTATATTGTTTGTTCAATTACTTTCTCTGACAGTATATGTACAGAGATAATATATATAATCCCCCCTGGTTTGTGATTGTATCCGTTATTTTGGTGAAATCAGGATATGGGGCACCAGAACCTGACTTGATGTTGATTTATGGACCTGTAAGATGCCACCTGGGTTTTCCGGCTTGGAGACTTCGTTATACTGAGATTGTGTAAGTGTTTGCGTTGTACTTTTTGAAAATGCAGTCAATTAATTGTCATATTTTTGGAAACATTATGAGGAGAAATCTACTTGAGCAATCAAATAACTTATCAGGCTTGAGTTACATCAATCTATGACTGAACAGATTTAGATATAACCACATTAATATCCAGACTACCGTTATCAGAACAACCAGGCATTCGTAGCCAAAGAAAATTCCTAATTCTAGCCGAGTTCTATTCTTTTGGCATCTCAACCGTTGACCAACGAATTCGCAGCTGTTGTTTCTATTTATCTAGAGTGGCTCTTATATGTATCTGAACACTAATGGACTCTGGACTTTCATCTATACTTTGATTGCAGGCATATGGGATCCCTCAAGTCTATGAAATCTGGTGCCCTCATAAAAGCCATTCGTAGGTACACTATGGTGCATCAGAACTATGGTATGTATATCCACTTCAATCTTTAATTTGCCAGATGAATCGGCTGTTGTTGATATTTATTCAATCGGCCTGTGTAAAACTGAATATAAAAGTCCCAGCAATTGAACTCTTGAAGCTCATTTGAAGAGAGATGAAGGAAATAGAGGCGAATTTGTTTTTTAAAGTCATTTCTACTGTTCTCTGATGCCATCTAATCTGCGGATACACTTGTAAGATCAAAATTGGACATTTTGAATTCTAGGTGGTACTGTTAACAATTTTACTTCACGTCTCTGATAAAATGCGGTTTTGGAACACGGTCAAAGAGAACGAAAAATCGTGTTATAGCTTTAAATCATAAATTAATTGATACATATCAACTATTTTCGGTTTAATTTTTATCCTTTCTGAAGTTCTTTATTTTTCATCTCAGGTAAATGAACCGGTGCATCTCAACTGGCATTTTCTCATAGGTACAAGAATAAAATACTTGATGCCCCAATTATATTTGCAGGAAAGCTAAATTATGTATGGTAGTTTTCTATTTTTGGGTTCTGTGAGATGCAGATAATTGCTACTCAATCGGTTATTGTATTATCGCTAGCTACTCAATCAAATCTCTCTCTCTCTCTCTTACACACACACACACATGAATAACTTTTCCAGTTCAGTGTTGCAATCATGCTTAGGAAGAATAACCACAATTGAAACAGATCAGCGGCATGTGGTATCCAATAATATGTGGATGAAAAATCCTTTCACGCATTACATCACCAGATGAGGTATAATTGTCAATAATGCTACATAATCCATGGCAAGAAGGCTACAAAGATTCAAATCCATTTATCAATCGTTGTTTTACCATGGTACATTTGATGTAAAACCTGATGTGGGTGTGTTCTTAGACATGCCTCTAAAGCTCAGTACTCTGTTTCCAAAACCCCATCAATAAGGCCAAATTCCAACGCCTGCAGAGGAGTGAGAGAGGTCAAGGATAAAAGAGCGAACTGATTCTATTTTCACAAGTATAAACTGGCAACAAAGTTGGCAGTTTGTAATGGCTGGAGATAAGAAATATGAAGTCTAATATGACATCAATAGCTTGAGCCCTCTTGGACTGCTACTTTTCTGTCTCGATTTCTCTATACTACTATCCTGATAACATGACAGATCTCTTGCATTCTATTGCTCATCCACAACCACCCATCCCTCATTTCGGACAAAGTTGCCTTTTGGGTTCTACATCTCAATCCTAGCTTTTGATAACGTTTATAGGTTTCAAGAAAATAGAGCAGGGATTCTCGCATCACAAATTGTCATAAATTTAAACACAAGTCAGCAAAACATCACCTCAGACACGGATAAGAATCGGTCTCGTTCTGTGTACTGTTGCACTTTCTCAAGAGATTGGCCGGTAAAGATAGAATACATTTTGTCGATTTTCTGCATCCAATAGTCATTAGGATAAAATTAGATTGATAACACGCATGCTGAATCTTAGGTAAAACTGCACATTCTGTACTGCCTTGGATCAGTAAATGCCACGAGGACGCACCATTGTCATTTCACTATTTTAAAGCTAGCTAGGGAAAAATAACAACCTCATAGAACATGAAAAGTAATGGATTTTGATAAAAAGTAATGTTTTTGAAGCACGTTTTTTTGAGGTACCATAAAACCTTTTTTTACGCACTTGAGGGAAAAATACCAACGTCTACCATACCAAAATCCAATAAAGCACGATGACAAATCAAAAAAGCATGCACAAGCAGATTTCTGGTTTTGCACAAGATCCAGCAAAATAATAATCTAGAAACAAATTAAGCATGTTAGAAAGGGACAAAAATATACTTACATGACGAGATTGAACTGCTTCATTAACTTGGCGTCTTACATCTTCCACATGACCCTAGAACCAGAATAAGCAGGTCAGCCCAAAATAATAATAAGGAAATAAAATATAAAAAAAAAACTTCCTGGAACAGATACCAGCTCAAAATGAAATCATAAAACATCCATCATACTAAAGTTACTGAGTTCATAATTTTTCATAATTCATGGAATGGATACAGGCTATTTTAGAGGGGCTGCAAAATAGTACCAAAGATGGTCAGGGTAGGTTTAAAAAAGGCATGTTGATGGACAATTAGATCGTTCTCATAAGTGTTAATGTTAACTAGAGCATAAGATCAACCTAAGAAATGCAACTTTATCAAGTCAGTAACAAGATTACAATTTCATTTTAATGATGATTCTCTTTTCATGAAAATGGCAATTAGCGGTGCCATATCTGTGAGCTTATAAATGCGGATATACTCCGGCATGCAAGGCTGCAAGCCGGATCGCACAATTGGCGATTAATCCCTAATATCTTCCTCCAAAATAAATACCCATGAAAAGGTTAGCTCATACCCCGCACCCACTTTGGGGTTGATGTATCATAATACGAGCGTTTGGCATGGCATACCGCATTCCCTTTTCTCCACCCGCAAGAAGAAGAGCACCTTGGCTTGCAGCTACTCCAAAACATACTGTTCCAACCCTGGGCTTTATCTGATCAAATAATTAATGCAAAAAAATATAACTACAAAGTTCAAAAATCAACTACAAAAGATGCATGGTGAGACATGCCATTGAACTTGAAAGCAAGCATGAAAACCAGTTGCAATCTAATTTGCTATCGTACCCAGGACATGCAGTCATATATTGCCAAGACAGAGTAGGTACTCCCACCCGGGCAGTTCAGATACATCTGAAAAGGAAGAATAAGTGATATAAATTAACTGCTAGTTCAGATAGGCCTCAATTGTCTTATACTTGAAATATTAGTAAGATCTTTAAAGGATTTATGTACAAACCAAAATGTCCGATTCTTCATCAATTGTTGCCAAAGTCACTAGTTGAGATATCACTCTCTGAGCTACCTGCGAATTAATTGGCTGTCCAACGAAGATTATGCGGTTTCTGAATAATACTGTAGAAAGATCCAGAGGTCCTCCCGGAGTCATCACTGCTGGCATAACAGGCGGATTTCCCTTTTTGGCTTCTATGACAGCATTACTGATAAAGGAAATATCTTGGTGAACGTGCAACTAAAATAACCAATTGTAATGAGAATAAGAATGTTACAACGTGAAAGATGAAATAGAAACGCAATATATGATCAGCCAAATAGGACTGAAATAAGATTTGATGGATCACAGTATAACTTGAGAAAAGTTTTATCCAGTAAGCTGAAACACTAAGAAAAAAGATCTCCAGCTGGTTTCAAGAAATTTACGTCTAAGTTTGCGTTGGAAGTCTTCATCCCCTTTTATTGAGCTCTGAAACCTGCCTTACCGACTTAAAGCAGTTAATGTCTGCCTGCCTGCTGACTTACTAGCCACGTTACTGACTTCCTAGGAACAAGCAAGTCAGATTTTGATCCCCAACGATAAAGGAACCTACGGGCGGGACATTTTCGGGGAGTAGCCCGCTTCCCATTACTCAAGAGGGAATTTCCTGGCACATAATTAAGGGGGCCATTGAAAGGTGACTAAAACACCAGAAACGACGACTAACCGAGCCAATGATAGGAACAGTTTCTGGCCAAATCCCATTAATTGATCATAACGATTCCCAATGATAACTATTGCATAATCATCTTCCTTTTTTTTTTTGCAATATCTAAGCCGAATGATCTTCTGGCATCCCAGATTGTATATATCCACAAGAAAAGTTATGCAAACTAATCCAGTCTACTAAAACTAAGCGAGCTTGAGCACAAAAGCTTTGAGCAATGCAATAAAAGTCATCATAAAAGATAGTTAACAGCAATTTACTTTCTGAGGCAGTGTATTCTTTGTCTTTAAGGTCTTGG
Source organism: Perilla frutescens (assembly GCA_026008535.1). NCBI lineage: Eukaryota > Viridiplantae > Streptophyta > Magnoliopsida > Lamiales > Lamiaceae > Perilla > Perilla frutescens. Next base: position 36,745,450 of record BRKX01000002.1, on the reverse strand, counting down.
TACAAATAAATTCACAAAAAATTACAGCTGGTCTTGTGACTTGTGATACAGAAACTAAGCTAGTTTGTGTTCATAAGCTTAAATCAGTCATTAATAAAACACCTAGGAAAACCAAGATGATATGAGTAAGCTATGCATTTAGTGATTTTCAGGCATAGGATGAACGTTTTAAGATTTTATTATTGTCTTTTCTATTATTTAGGTGTCATGCAAGTATGAGATGCAAAGAATGAATTCATCGCTCTCATGAAGCATGATTAAGGAGTATCAAGAAACTTTTGACCCGAGTTCGGACACATCTCAGAAAGCATATTTTCTGAATTATCCTAACTCATCAAAGACAGAAAAACTAACCTCAGATTAGAATAAGCATCACTCTGGTCGAGCTTCAAAGGAAATTTGCTTTGGCTGCTCGAAAACCCTGGTAATATCATGAAATAAAACCCTCGTCAACATCATTCCTCATAGTCATCATCAATTTCCACACCCGCTCCCCCATCCCCCAATAGAAGGAAGAAAATAAAGTAATTCGCCGTACTAATGCACACCAATCAAAAAAAGAAGGAACCACAAATTTTATTTCAACATGATAACTAAACCGTAGCAGATTTTAGGATTTATATCGCAATACACTATAATTGCAAAGCACGTACCAATGGATGAATAATCACCGTAGGAGCTTGAAAGAGCTGAAATTACAGGTCTCAAACTTAAGTTTCTGTTCAACATCAAAAACAGCAACAAAACAATTCGTTCAAAGAAAGGGTCCAAACTAGTTCACTCTACGTATTAAAACAAAATATAGAAAGGAACGCCAATATTTCGAGAATCACCTCGGCGGATACAACGGAAGAGATGAAAATTTTCCACGGGGAGAAGCAATCGACACATTAAGCGGCGTCGCCATTGATGACGTCACCGTCCTCCGAGGATAAACAGAAGGCACCCGAAATGGCGAAGAACCAGATACTATTTTGTGTTGGGGCTTTTGGAATCGACCCCCGTCTTCTGCAGGAGAACCAAAAACGCGTTTTCAGGAGTCCACTTTCTCTTCTGCTAATGCGACTTCTTGGGATTAAGTCCAACAAAAAAAAAGGGAAAAATGATTATTTATATACCTAATCTGAAATTCAAATTAGACATGAATTATGAAAAAAAAATTTATGAATTGTTGCACTGTGCAATATTATTCTTGTCAAAATGTATAAAAATTGAAAAAAGTAAATAAGGATTGGAAAAATGTAACACGATTTAAATTCAGGGAGTTTTGTAGGCAATTTGTCCTTCAAAACAATTGGTCCCACACCCAATTATTGGTTCAGTGTACTTTTATCTATTTTTTATACATTTCCATACAAAACGGCTATATTTATATATGTATATAGTATACATATATATTTGAAATGTCACGATAAACTATATACATAGTCACGATTAATTTAAATGAGCCACGATTAATTTTCAAAAGAAGTCATGATTAATTAAAAAGCCACGATTAATTTTTTTTAAACAAAGGTCATGATTAATTTTCCAAAGAAGTCACGATTAATAAAAAAAGCCACGATTAAGTTAAAAAAAGCCACGATTATTTTGAACAAGCCACGATGATTTTTCAAATGAGCCTCGATTAATGTCACGATTACTTTTAATATTGAAAAATGCCACGATTAATTGTTTCAATTTCACGATTAGTTCTAATGGGCCTCGATTAAATTGCTATGTGCCACGATTAATTGTCTAGATGGTCACGATTAATTTAAATGAGAGACGATTAATTCTCAATGAGCCTCAATGATCCACGATTAATGTAATGCACTGTCTCTATTAATCGAGGTAATTTTAAATTAATTGAGGTCAATTTAAATTCAATTTTAAATCAATCGAGGTCATTTACAATTAATCGTGGTAATTTTTAAAGTTAATCGATACAACTTTAAATTAATCGAGGTTAATTTAAATCCAATTTTAAATCAATCAAGATCATTTACAATTAATCATGGTAATTTCTAAAGTTAATCGAGGCAACTTTAAATTAATCGAGGTCAATTTAAATTTAATTTTAAATCAATCGAGGTCATTTATAATTAATCGTGGTAATTTATAAAGTTAATCGAGACCATTTAATAAACTAAATTCCACGATTAATTTTTCCTCGATTAATAAACTAATGATTAAATTTTCACTTAATAAACTAAATTCAATCGAGGGCACATTAAATTCACTTAATGTGCCTTGATTAATAAACTAAATTCCAAGATTAATTTTTACTCGATTAATAAACTAATGAGCCTCGATTAGTGGCAAAAGCTTCGATTATTAAGAAACTAATAAACTAATTTTTCCTCGATTATTAATGTGGCAAACAACTTATACACTATAGTATAATTAAATCGATTCTTACATGTGAAATCACTATACAGCCTAAACACTATAATATAATCAAATTGATTATCGACTATGAATTCTCGAAACAACTTATATACTATGGTATAATCAAAGTGATTCCCGCAAGTGAAATCCCAATACAACACATACATTATAGTATACTCAAATTGATCATCGATTGTGAATTCTCGAAATAACATATACACTATAGCATAATCAAAATGATTCTTACATATGAAATCATAATACAACCTATACACTATAGTATAATTAAATTGATTATCACAAGTGAAATCCTGACACAACCTATACATTATAGTGTAATCAAATGGATTCTTAATTATAAATTATCAAAACAACCTATACACTTTCATAGCTTATGAGCATATAATCGTACCATATGTTAAATAATTGTACCATTTATTAAATAATCATAACTTCATAATTGTGGTCTTTAAATTTAATCATATATTTATAAAATATAATAGTAACAATTTATAAATATAATTGTGGCCATATTTTCAATTGTCAAATGCTACGATTAATAGTGCAATTTATAATCGTGACCATATTAAACATTGCCAACTGTGGCCATATATAATCGTGGCCATATTAATCATTGTCAATCGTGACCATATTAGTCATTTGCTACGATTATGAATTGCACAGTTAACATACATTAAGCCTTGATTAATCATTAGCCACATTTAACATACATTAAGCCTCGATTACATTTAAAAACCACAATTATAAAACTATATGCCTCGATTAACATCACAATCCACTATTAACATAATTTAAGCCTCGATTAAATTCAAAAGCCACGATTAACATACAATATGCCTCGATTAACATCATCATCCATAATTAACATACTATATACCTCGATTAATATCATAATTCACGATTAACATAATTCAAGCCTCGATTAAATTCAAAAGCCACGATTAACATACTATATGCCTTGATTAATATCATCATCCACGATTAACATAATTCAAGCCTCGATTAAATTCAAAAGGCACGATTAACATACTATATGCCTCGATTAACATCATCATCCACGATTAACATACTATATGTCTCGATTAATATCATAATCCACGATTAACATAATTCAAGCATCGATTAAATTCAAAAGCCACGATTAACATACTATATGCCTCGATTAATATCATAATCCACGATTAACATAATTCAAGTCTCGATTAAATTCAAAAGTCACGATTAACATATTATATGCCTCGATTAACATCATCATCCATGATTAACATAATTAAAGCCTCGATTAAATTCAAAAGCCACGATTACCATAATAGGTTTTTAAGTGTGGTGCGGCTAGTTTTTTTTTTCTTGTTTCCCTAATTCAAAACGGTGATTAAGAGTGAGGAGGAGAGAGAGAACGTGGAGGGTTGTTGGGGGGATTAATTCAAAAGTGAGAGAATTTATTCCCTTTGCAGCTTTGTCCAGAATGTTGTCAATTTTTTAGAATAAAAACTGATTTTGTGGCACCCTTTGCATGAATCTTGTACAAAATGAATACAAATTGTCGAAAAAATTCATAACTTTTAAATCTTTTTTTTTTCCCGTTACTTGTTTACTTTTGTCGAAAAAAATATTTGGCCCATTATTCTTTGTCTCCAAAGCATACATGTGAAGTTTTTGCTAAACTAATTCACAATTAGTAATAAAATAATGAGGCACACTTGTGTGAGATCATCTAACAGATCTCTTACGTTAAATGGATCTCTATTTGATTTAGGGGCCCTCTCTCCTTTATTTTGATTTTTATTTTTTAGCAGTCCCCCTTTTCCTTTTCTTTTTAGTTTTTTTCCACTTTTTAATTTCTTCATTTTTTTACAAATACATATTTAGTTTTTTGAATTAATTTATTTTTTAAAAATAAATATATACTATAAAATGGAATTAGTGAACTCTAAAATTGAATAATTTAATTTTTTATTCGACATCTTGCCCGATGCATTTGCCCGGCTTTAATATGTGGCCTCATGCACGGGGCTCGATACAAAATGAAGATTAAAAAAAAAGTTGAAAAAATAAAAAAATGAAAAAAGAAAAGAAAAGAAAACGAGGACTGTCAGGCGCTTCATAGGTAATAATATTTCGCTTCATTGCTAGTGAAACTTCACTTCATATGTAATGACATTTATATATTATTAGTTGTTGACCGATTTTTTTATTTTAAAGAAAAAACTAAGAGTTCATTATTTTTTGTTTAAAAAAAATATTTTGAAGAGGAAGACTTGGTAGAGATACCAATGAAAGTATATTTGCCACGATCTAAAAAATAAATAGAAAAAACATTGCATACTTGATAATACTTCAATTCATATTAATTTAATACTTTAACATGTAATTAGTGATATTTTACTTCATACATACGTGATGTTAGAAGAATGTTTGAAGAATCAACAAACATATTACAAAAAAAGAAGATAAATGAATCAACTAAATTAAAACTTCACATTATGATTTATGTAGAAAATAATTCATTTATTTTCTTCTTAAAATGTGGAAATATTTCATTTTTTTTTACGTACGGAAATACTTGATAGTTGATGAAAAGCAACTCAGTGGTTATATAAAGCATATTGCACGAAAACCATATTTTTGTGCTAGCTTATCATCTTTTTATGGCCAAACAAAAAAAAAAATGTTTGCTTCTAAGTCAACCCACTCACAAGTCCCACTCAAGTAGAAGAAAATCACTTTTGGTGGCTCCAATTCATGAACCCATACTAAAATCTAAAAAGCGTATTTTAGACTAATTAACATGATTTATAGCTTGACTTTTGGTTGGCGGGTTTTACTTTAATAAAAATATTTTAAAATTATAATCCAAGTTTGTTATGTAAGTAATGAAAGTATGATATTCCAACTCATAATAATGATATTCACTGTAATTGAGACATAATCTTTTGGTCAATATTTATTATATATTTATCACATTATGTGGAGGGAAAAGTGGCCTAATTAAGGAATTAAACACAAATTAAATAAATACACATGGTGATGGAGTGAAGAAGATCTATCTTATCGATGTAGTGTATTTTCCAAGTTTGACTTAATCTGATCTCAAATCACTTTTTCAAAACTTAACCATCATCACTAAGCCAATATCTCCTCGATCTAAATTCTGCTGCAAATGGGAATAGCTAAAGTAGTCCTGGTTTTAACTCATATATTTGTCACCGCGCGATCTCATAATTTTGTGCCTACTTATTATATAATTACTGTAGGCAATTAGAAGCTTCGATTAAATAAAATGATCACTTTTTGGAGTTTAATAAACTATCAAGGTTTTAATGAAGAAGAATTAATTAATTAACACGTACATCATATATTTAATTAGTGTGTTGAAATTAAACAAATAATTAAGGTGCGTGTGAGAAATTAAATTAAGGTAGCTCGTGGAAAATGCATATATGTATTGTAGTCGATGAATAGTGATTTGTCACCGAGTTTTAGGGGGTGTATTGGATTGGGATTTTGATGGATTTTGTTGGATTTTAAAATGTCCATGGATTTCTATGGATTTTATAAATCCATAGACTCCACGTGGAGTCTCCCAAAACTCCACATGAGTCTCCCAACTCCACGCAGAGTCTGGCGGATATCGTATGGATTTCGGACCGATTTTGAACGATTTCAATGGATTTCAAATCCATCTTGCCAGCGCTCGTTGGAACACAACGATCGGTGTGTCTGGTAAGAAAAATTGAACCCAGCGGCCGCTGGAATCGAGCGGCCTTGATCCCAGCGGCCGCTGGAGTGCCATCATCGACAAGGCCAGCGGCTGCTGGGGTCGGGTGACGGCTGGGGTGCCCGATTTTAACTCCCCACCGACCGCTGGGACACCGCGCTCGCTGGGTTTTTCAAATCCATCGAAATCTTGTGTCTGGAGGTCGGAATTCATCCTTTGTAATTTTCACGTGAAATCCAGCTGAAATCCAACGAAATCAATAACATTTTAAAGTCCGTGGATTGTTGAATACCGCAGAATTTTAAAGGACTTTTAAAAGTGTGGATTGAATACACCAAGATTTCGTTGGACTTTTAAAAGTGTGGATTGAATACACCAAGATTTCATTGGACTTTTAAAAGTCTGGATTGAATACACCAGAATTTCATTGGACTTTTAAAAGTCTGGATTAAATACACCCGGATTTTAAAAGTCCAACGAAATCCAACGAAATCTCAATCCAATACACCCCCTTAGAATTGTGAAAGGAGAAGGTTGACAGCCTCATAAGGTGGGGAGTTGCACTATAGAATCACTATATATCTCCTCTTACCAAAAACAGTGCTTGCATGTTCATGAAGTACTCTATAAATAGTAAGTTAGAGGTTGTAATATTATTTACCAATTACTCATCTCATCAATCTCTCAAGATGAAAACCACCAAAGAGTTCTCAGCCTGCACCATGCTTCTTCTCTTACTCGTATTGGTATCTCTCTACTCTCTTCCTGTTTTTTTTTTTCAAACTCGAAAATTAGTATATTAATTTTGTGATACAATTTATTGATTGGAGCTAGTATGAATTAGTAGAGTACAGTAGAGCAAATTAATTAAATCTTGTTTAATTATTTATTACAATTTAAAAGCAATTAATTAATTAATTAAGAAGAATTAGTGATCATCACAATGCATGATATATATGATTTGAACATGCAGGTTGGTAGTGTAGGTGATGCAAGGAAAGATCATCCCGGAGAATACTATTGGAAGAATAGGATGAAGGATGAGGCGATGCCTAAGGCAATAACCGATCTCATGCCCCAAAATCCGGCTTCAGATTCTACAAATTGGGATCATCACTTTCTTACAAACTTTGACACTAAGCCTAATGTCATAATATATCACACTCATTCTAAACAATCACAGCCACAACCTTTGGATGATTAATTAATTGAACACACACACACACACACACACACATATATGCTTCTCAAGAAATTAAACATGCAAAATGGATCTAGCAAACGTTAGTTTGTAGCTAGAACTAGCCGATTATTATTATTATTATTATTATTATTATTATTATTATTATTATTATTATTATTATTATTATTATTATTATTATTATTATTATTCGTGATTTTTCAATTTGCGGTTTTATGCTACATGCATCAAAACCATTTTTTTTCTGTTTCTTCATGCAGCTCTCTTTGTCCCTTGAGTTGGTGATGGCTGTATCATGATCCTATACATACATATATATATATATATGTGACTAAATTAAGCTGCACCATGCATAGTCATTAATATATATATATATACATATATATATATATATATTAATGACTATGCATGGGTTTATCTTTCATGTGTTAAAACAATATATTATCACTAGATTTCTGCCTGTACGATGCACGGGTTCATTCATAGTCTCAAATTCAATTATTACATACTTACTGTAAGTGTCACATCTTTGTATTTTATAGATAATTAATATTTTACTTAATAAGTTCATACCATTTTTTATTTAGCCGATTATCTTTTTTTTATTAGCTAATTAATTATTATTCTGAATCTAAAAAGAGTTAAGTTGACAATCGATAAAAGAAATAATTACTTGATTACACACACATACATATGTATATAAGTACATATTAAATTATAATATATTTCAAATACTTAATAAACTACTGCACTCAAAATATTATATTATCAATTATGCAACACTTGTTTGTATACAACGTTTGTAATAACCTTTGTTATACTATAATCATTTTTACAAATAAAAACTTTCAAACTAGCATGACTTGTTACTCGTAAAACAACTACGCACAATTGACCGTGATTAAAAACTTATGAAAAATATATGCGAACAAAAATTATAGCAATAACTTATGTTTCATGTAACAAGAAATTCGTGTTTTTGCGACAGATTTTAACGACAAAACACTATACACCATTAGTAGCTACGGACTAACGACATACTGTTCATCACTAGTCCTTTCAAGCACAAAAAATGATGGGAATGTCTCGCACTTAAATTTCATGACGGATTCTCGACAAAATGTTCGTTTTTAGACGTTATGGTGGAATATATATATTGCTATTGTTTTATTTTTTATTTAAATATTTCAGAAAATTATTAATGACATAATTATTCCGTCATTGAATATATAATTGTTTTATTTTTTATTTAAATATTTCAGAAAATTATTAATGACGAACCATGCCCAAGCCAACTACGCTACTACTGAGGAAGGGCTATTGGTAATTGTGTTTGCCTTTGAAAAATTCTGTTCCTATTTGCTTGGAGCTAAAAGTTTGGTTTACACTGATCACTCCACATTGAAGCACTTGCTCATAAAAAAGAATAAAATACAAGGCTCATTCGATGGATACTCTTACTACAAGAGTTTGATTGGGAAATCAAGCATAAGAGTGGAGCCCAAAACCAAGTGGTTAGGGCTGGAATCGAGCCGAATCGAGCCGAATACCTTCAAGCTCGAGTTCGGCTCGTTTAAGTTATACTCGGTTCGAGCTCGAGCTCGAGTTCGACTCGAGCTTCGAGTTTGAGTTCGAGTTCGGCTCGAATTAGAAAATTCGTGATCGAGTTCGATTCGAGCTCGGCTCGATAAGGATATGTTCAAGTTCGATTAAAAAAACTCGATAAAAAGCTCGATAATAATAAAATTTGTGATCGAGTCATTTTCTTTTCTTTTCTAGATTTTCTTTAATTATGTTTATTTTTATTTTATTTTCTTTAAACTAATTACTTAATTATGTAATTGTACTCATGCTTATTACTCATTTAATTATTTTTCGTTATTAATATAGGTGTATTCTAGGTGTATTCAAATTTTAATATATATTTACCTTAATTTGAATTAAAATACAAAAAAAAATTCTAATATAATTTATAAATCATAATTTACTCATGTCTCATTTTATTTTTATTTTATCGATCATTCATTTTCATTTTTTATTTAAAAATTGTATTCATTAGTTAATTAGTAATTTATCTCACTATCTATGATAGCTTATTATTTTTCTTTCAAACTTCAGCATACAAATATTTTACAATCATCTTAATTCAAATTCAAATTTCAAAGTGTTTTGTATCATGCAATTTATAAATTATAATTCAAACATATCTCATTTTCTTACTATTTTATCGATTATTCAGTTTCATTTTTATATAAATTGTAATTATATTAGTTGATTGATGATATAGTTCATTATTCTTGTTAGTTTATTATTTTTTACTACACATTCACACATGTTCCAACTGATAAGTAAATATTTATAATAATCTTAATTCGAACACAAATTTCAAAGTTTTTTATAATATGATTTATAAATCATAATTTATTTTTATTGTTATATCTCAGTTTTCTTTATTTTATTGGTATATAGATTAAATATTTCAATGAGGCACGCTAAAGTATACATAATATTTATATATTATATAATAATTGAGTAAATTGATATAATATATATCGTCGAATCAAATGAACTAAGTAATTATCAGACACTATTAATTGTTTGTTGATGAATAATTGTGATTTAATTCAATATAATGATGTTTGTTTGATATCATAGGTTTAATCAAATTCATTTGTGTTTATTTCATTATCAAATCTCAATTCTTAATTATAACTATAAACTATAATTTTAATTACCTCGTAATTAGATATTTTTTTGTTAGACTGCTTCAAAATTCAAATATACTATTTTATATTAATATTTTAACTAAATAAATTGTAAATTGATATCTTAAAGTTGGATAATCAATATTTTATTACATTATTTGTTATCATATAAATCTATTTACATATTCCTATTTTTTGTTTAATAAAATAAGCTTAACTTAATGTTTGTAAATCTCATTAATTGATTCCCTTTTTTTATGATAATACTAATTCTTAGATTTTGTAGAGTTCATATAGTCTATTATTATTAGTTGAATATATTTATCTGATAAAATTGATAATATGATATTATATATGTTTATATAAATATAATATATAAATATTTGCATATATTTAAGTTTTGGAGAATTGTTATAAAAACGTTATTTGATTCAATTAACATAATTGTTAATAATTTGATCAAGTGACTATAATAACAAATTGAAATACATTTGACTAATGTTTGAATCTTGTTGGGGGTGAAAATTTAAATTTTTTTAGCTTATTTATCAAAGCTCGATTACAAGCTCAATTAAAAGCTCGATTAGAAGTTCGATTAAAAGCTCGCGAACTACTCGATAAAAGCTCGTTTATAGTCGAACTCGAGCTACTCGTGAGTTCGGCTCGAGAAAATTGTCGAGCTCGAAAAAAAGCTCGAATTCGGCTCATTTAATAAACGAACGAGTTTGGATCGAACTTTTTTCGAGCCGATACCCGAGTAGCTCACGAACAGTTTGGTTCATTTACAGCCCTACAAGTGGTTGACCATTTTAGCATAGTATTGAACGAGGAAAAATACGTTATGCCTATTAAGAAATCTTTTCCAGATGAGTACTTGATTGTCCTCAAGGGCACTGCACCATGATACCCAAACTTGGTCAATTTCATGATTTTCAAAAAATCGCCCAATCGACTCACTACTTATCAAAAGAACAAGATCATAAGTGAGAGTCAATATTATGTATGGGACGAGGCCATACCATGGAAAAGATGCATAGATCAAGTCATCTGATGATGTGTGCTCACCAAAGAAACATGAAGTGTCATTGCTCACTGCCACTCCGAAGCACGCGGAGGATATTTTGGTGTAAAAAGAACTGCGAAGAAAATTCTCAATTGTTGATTCTTTTGGCCCTCACTGTATAAAGATGGAGAAGGTGCATAGATCAAGTAATCTGACGATGTGTGCCCACAGAAGAAACATGAAGCGTCCTTGCTCACTGCCACCCTGAAACATATGAATGGCCTTTTGGTGCAAAAAGAACTACGAAGAAAAAATTCTTGATTGTGGATTCTTTTGGCCCTCACTGCATAAAGATGCCTATGAATATGTAGATAATGCCCATGTTGCCAGATGACTGGAAATGTCTTCAGACGTAATGAAATACATGTTTTGTCATTTTTTGTTTATTTTTCTTGTTATTGATGTGTTCGTAATGTTCGTCTTTTAGTTTATTTTTATTGGTTTATATAGTATGTTTACTTGTTTCTGTGTTGTTGGTGTTCCAAAAAGCTTTGCAGGGTACATGGAGAAAATGGAACGTAAATAGAGCAAAATTGTGCAAAAATAGACCGGATTGAAGAACTAGAAGAATACAACCGTGACTGTTGGACAGCCGAGTAGTCAGCCGACAGCCTTTTCACTGAGCCGTGGTGTAATCCCAACCTTGGCTGCTTTCGTGCCGTTTCAATTTCAAAATTCCAGCCCAGTCGTGGCTGGACGGTGCGATTTTTAGCATTTATGATTAGATTTTGTAGGATTGTTAGGGGAATAAGGAGATACACTTTTGATGGGAGACTTTTTGGATAGACTTTCAGAGAGAGATTGGACGAAAATTCTCATTCACAAACTCTTGCAAAGAATTATTTTGCAAGATTTCAATTCCAATTATCTTGGAGAATTGTAAACTTGAGGATTGGTTCTTGAATTTATGAGATCTCTTCTACTTTCTCGTCTTTGTGTATTTAGTGAACGATGATTTCTTGTTTGATTTTTATGGATGAATTATCTTTAATTATGAACTAAATTCATAATCTGGGGTGAGAGAATTCGAATCCGGTTATTATATGTATAAATTGTGATTATGCTTGTTCTTGATCAATTGATTTATATGTGATTTGACAACTGACCATTGTTAAATTGTGCTTGCAACAAAGGAGATCGAGAGAAGAATTTGTTGCGTGTTTGTGGTTGATCAAGATTAAATCTTACCGGAGACGAGTGATTTAATAATTTAACAATCTAAACCAAACGAATCAATATAGTGATAATCATCGAATACGAGAGCTAGAGTTTATCCATCTGTATTAATTTTGTTGTTTGTGAATTGTGGATAGAGCATGAGTAATTTATTTACTAATTGATTTACCCGAGGAGATGAACCTATACCCTAGACTCTTTAAAGTCTTGATTCATCATTATTCTCAATCGTGGTTATTTCTTGTTACTTGTTATTTATTCCTTATTTCGTCTAGTTTATTCATCAACTCAAACATTGGATTTAGAATGTTTAGGAATTTTATTTCTTGTGATTTATAACACAAAAACTGTTGCCCTGTTAAGCCTTCTTTGAGAATACGACTTGAGAAAACTTATCACACTACAGAGATCTCGTTCTCTTGTGAGCAACATAAGTGTACTTTTGGTTGAAACAAAATTTGGCAACGTTGCCGGGGAAGGCTTTAGGCAGATTATTTTTGTGTTTTGGTGATTTTTTCTCTTTTTCGTGAACTTTTTAATTTTTGGTTTTTTTTTGTGTTTTTGTTTTGTTATTTTTATGGTGGATTTGTGATTTTCTCCATCAGGTGCGTTTGATTATTTTTCTTGTGTTTGTGTATGCAAGGTTGTTGGAGTCTTTAAAGGAAGTTAGCTCCGATATTTGACAACATACACTGCATTAAACCGTTAACCTTGCTCAACCTAGAGGAAGAGAACGCGTCAAGTAACTCGGTTCAAACATCAGTTTCTTTTGTTGAAAGTGACGCGCAACATTCTGGTGATAATAGTGAACCTGAAGTTATGGCGGAACAAGCAAGACCGATGAGGGACTTTAAACATCCTGTTGTGGAGGCAGCTACGTCATGTAAAGTCCTTAGAGAGGCCGCACACAATTATGAGTTGTGGGCTACTCATTTTAGTCAGTTACCGTCTTTCTATGGGATGTCATCAGAGGATGCTTTGAATTTCATCAGGGAGTTTTACTCAGTGCTGTAGACTTTTCCGTTGAATGGTCTTATTAAAGGGCAGTTGAAGATGAAGTGTTTCCCTCACATACTAAAAGATCGGGCAAAGACTTAGCTTTTATCACTGGCTCCTAATTCATTAGAGAATTGGAAGACTGTGTATGCAAAATTCATGGTGAAATATTACTCCAATCAGATGACTTAGGATTTGAGGGCACAAATTGTGACATTTTCCCAAACTCCAGGAGAGAGATTTCATGAAGCGTAGGAACGTTTCAAGAGTTTGTTGTAGTAGTGTCCACACCACTATTTCCATCTGGAGCTCCGTAATCAATTCTTCTACAATGGATTGTCCCAAAATTTCCAAGACATGGTTGATAATGCCGTTGAAGGAGATGCCGGGACGAGAACAATAGAGAAAATGAGTGAAGTTTTTGAAACCATGGCTACAAATTCTCAGCAGAAAAGAGCACGAGGGAGGCAGGCTGCGACAAGTGAGGTGACCCCTGGGTATGATGTAACAAAATAGTTGACCGAGTTGACTAGGCAGGTGGAATTGCTGCGAGTGTCGAGTGGGCAAGTCCATCAAGTGGCATCAGCAGAGACTTGTGGAATATGTACCGAATATGGACATGGAGCTAATATCTATCCGAGGATGAGAGAGAAGATATATGAAGGCAGAGTGGATGTGAATGCATTGAATGGGTACCCACCGAGGCAGAATAACCAGTTCTTCCAGTCTTACGATCCTATATGGATGAATCACCCTAATTTCTCGTGGAACCAAAATCATCAACAAGGTCAGAGTCAGAATAACCAGTTCCAATAGTTGATGGGCATATCTCAACCTCAGCAATATCCTCACTAACAAGTTCCACCACAGAGGCCCTCTTTGGAGGATAGTTTGCAGAGTTTCATACAAGCAAGCAGCCAACGATTTGAAATAGTGGAGTCCTCTGTGAAGCGCATTGAGTCCCAAGTGGGTCAATTAGCGAGTACAATGGGGGAACTTGTACATCAAAATAAGAAAAAGATGTTGTCAAGTCAACCATCGCAGGCTCATGCTGTCACAGTTTTGAGGAGTGGCAGGGTAATTGATAATAGGATAGAGATGTCTCCTATTGAACCAAGTGTTGGGGAGAAGTTTTCGGTGGTTCAGTCTGATAGGAATGGAAAGAGTGTTGTTGTTTCTGAAAAAGATAATGACGGTGAGAAGGGGGTCCAAAAGGGGAGTTCTAACCTACATAAGGCAGAGAAGCCTTATTGTCCTCCTATTCCATTTCCCAGCTGATTGAGAAATGAAAAAAAGATAGCCAGTTTCAAGAGTTTTACAAGTTGCTATCCAAAGTGAATGTGAACCTACCACTTCTGGATGTGATCAGAAATGTTCTAGCTTACGTGAAGTTTTTCAAGGAGTTGGCTTCTAAGAAAAAGAGATTTGTTGAAGATGAAAAAATTGTGGTCTCAGAGGTGGCAAGTGCAATTTTGCAGCATCAACTACCGCCCAAGTAAGGTGATCCAAGTAGTTTCATTGTTAAAATTGCTTTGGGTAATGGTAAGGAAGCTTCTGGCATGCTTGATTTAGGAGTTGGAATTAATTTAATGCCCTACTCTATTTTTCAACAGTTAGAGTTGGGGGAGTTGAAATCCACTAGGATGTATTTACAACTAGTTGATAAATCTTTAGTTTTCCTAGAGGAATGATTGAAGATATATTAGTTAAAGTGGGTGGGTTGATAGTTCGTGTGGATTTTGTTGTGCTAGATATGGGGGAGGTACGTGAGACTAGAAAAGAACATACCCTTTTGTTGGGAAGGCCATTTATGGCCACGACCAACACATTAATTAATGTTAAGGATGGAACTCTTACAATGTCTGTTTTGGGGAAAACTGTGTCTTTTTCTATTCATGAAAATGAGGTGGCTCTATCTACTTTTTTGATTGAACATTGCTCATATATTGATGTTATTAATAGTTTGGCTGAAGATGTTTTCTTGCAGGAGAGTAGTTTGAGTAAATTACTTGTAGATCTAGCGGATACTGAGAATAATAATATGACTTGTGATGATGGCATCGAGATTCTGGAGTTGATGAAAATTGAGAGAGAGAAAGTGTCGTGTCCACCGAAGCTCGAATTAAGCGATCTAAAAAGAAAAAGAAAAAAGAAAAAGAGTAAAAAAACCCCGCGTCAGCGACCCGCTTCACGATTTTCTCCGTGTTGACGTGATTTATTGTGCCCATCTCATTCTCTACTGCTATTTTATATGAGCTTTCATTTATTTTGTGCTTTTGAGTGTGGTTTTCTTTCTTATGTTTCTAGTTGTGACATCTGTGAATTGTTGCTTGGTTTTACTACATCTATGAAATTTATTTTCTTCTTCACCTTTTATTGAGCTATGGGGACATTGCTCATCTTTAAGTGTGGGGGGACTTACAAATTTGATTTCATTGATGGTGATATGTTTTATTCTGTGTGTCTTGATCTTCGTTGTGTTTTGTGTTTTGAGTATAGTACAATGTTTGCTCTATGCTTTTTGAAGTTATGACATTGAGACTTGGATAAATTTGTTAGAAGACGAATGCATGATATATCTATGATCTTGAGAGTTTCAATTGAATTGTATTTTAATGAAAGAGTGGTTGATTGATAATTTTGTTGTGGGGCTACTTTCTTGTGAATTGATTTAAGTGATGATTTGTGACATTTTGTTGAAGCATAACTTTTGTTAGTTGCTTAGAAGTTTTCCTTGCTAAAAAAAAAGTGTTGTGTTAAGATGGGTTGTGTGGATTCTGCTTTTCTAGTTTGACATCATTTGATGATATAATTATGAGCAAGGGAAACCTCGCGAGGAGAGTTCGGAAAATCTTCGAAGTTTTAACCTTGTGAAAGTATCCTAATCTTCTCGTTTTTGTGAAAAAAAAGAATAAAAAAAATATAATAAAAAAATTGGGGCATAAGCAAGTTCAATTGTCAGGATTTTACTCCTCTTATTTGTCATCTCCTACTAAGGCACAAGTAATGAGTATGAGAAACCACGTTAGTAGACTCGAGTTTTTAACCTGATGAGTAAACCTAATGATTTAATTCCTTGATTCAAATTTGTAGTCCCTGAAAAAAAAAAGAAAAAAAAAGAAAAAAAAGAAAAAAGAAAAAAGCGAGGGAAACTAATAAAGGTGACTAGCAGAGTTATTATTTTGATGTGTGACGCTTATTTGACCGGATTGACGATTCTATAAGAATGAGAAACACACTAAGTTGGATTTTAACGTTCTCTTTAGTAAGAATTGTTTGATTGATGTTTTTAAGAGGGTAGAAATGATGCATTTGGATAAAAAATTACTTGTCCAGTTGATTTGTCATATCTTTTGTTTGCTTGAGGACAAGCAAAATACTAAGTGTGTGGGAGTTTGTTTTATCTTTTTTGTTTGTTTTTCTTGTTATTGATGTGTTTGTAATGTTTGTCTTTTAGTTTATTTTTATTGGTTTATATAGTATGTTTGCGTGTTTCTGTGTTGTTGGTATTCCAAAAAGCTTTGCAGGGTACATGAAGAAAATGGAACGTAAATGGAGCAAAATTGTGCAAAAATAGACCGAATTGAAGAACTAGAAGAATACAACCGCGGTTGTTGGACAGCCGGGTAGTCAACTGAGCCGTGGTGTAATCCCAGCCATGGTTGTCTTTGTGACGTTTCAATTTCAAAATTCCCACCCAGCCGTGGCTGGACGGTGCATTTTTTAGCATTTATGATTAGATTTTGTAGGGTTTTTAGGGGAATAAGGAGATACACTTTTGAGGGGAGACTTTTTGGATAGACTTTCAGAGAGAGATTGGATGAAAATTCTCATTCACAAACTCTTGGAGAGAATTATTTTGTAAGATTTCAATTCCAATTATCTTGGAGAATTGTAAACTTGAGGATGGGTTCTTGAATTTGTGAGATCTCTTTTACTTTCTCTTCTTTGTGTATTTAGTGAACGATGATTTCTTGTTTGATTTTTATGGATGAATTATCTTTAATTATGAACTAAATTCATAATCTAGGGCGAGGGAATTCGAATCCGGTTATTATATGTATAAATTGTGATTATGCTTGTTATTGATCAATTGATTTATATGTGATTTGACAACTGACCATTGTTAAATTGTGCTTGCAATGAAGGAGATCAAGAGAAGAATTTGTTGTGTGTTTGTTGTTGATTAAGATTAAATCTTACCGGAGAGAAGTGATTTAATAATTTAACAATCTAAACCAAACGAATCAATATAGGGATAATCATCGAATGCGAGAGCTAGAGTTTATCCATCTGTATTAATTTGGTTGTCTGTGAATTGTTGATAGAGCATGAGCAATTTATTTACTAATTGATTTACCCGAGGAGATGAACCTATACCCTAGACTCTCTAAAGTCTTGATTCATCGTTATTCTCAATCGTGGTTATTTCTTGTTACTTGTTATTTATTCCTTGTTTCGTCTAGTTCATTCATCAACTCAAACATTGGATTTAGAATGTTTAAGAATTTTATTTCTTGTGATTTGTAACACAAAAATTGTTGCCCTGTTAAGCCTTCCTTGAGAATACGACTTGGGAAAACTTATCACACTACATGAATCTCGTTCTCTTGTGAGCAACCTAAGTGTACTTTTGGTTGAAACAATACCCATGATGTCAATTATGCTAGTAGAAGTTTTTGACGTATGGGGAATTGACTTCATTGGTCCCAGGACTAAGTCAAATGGGCATCGGTACATTCTCCTTGCTGTGGAATATGTATCAAAATGAGTTGAAGTAAAAGCCACCATCACTAACGATGCATGTGTGGTCAAAAGATTCCTGAGGACCAATGTTTTCAGCAGATTCGGCGTGCCCAAGTCATCCATCAGTGATCAAAGAACTCACTTCTAAAACATAAGAATTTGCTCAAAGAGTACGAAGTAATGCACAATGTGACCACGATGTATCACTCACAGAAAAATAGGCGGGCTGAGGTTTCTAACTGAGAAGTCAAATCCATTCTTCGAAAAGTGGTGAACCCCAATAGAAAAAATTAGAGTTTGAAGCTGGACGATGCCCTGTGGACATATTGCACTACCTAAAAATTCCCTATTGAGATGTCCCAATTTCACCTTATTTATAGAAAAATTGTCATCTTCTGGTGAAAATTGAACACAAGGCGTTTTAAGCAATTCGGAGAATAAACATGAAGATGGATGACGTCGGAGTGGAAATGAAGCTTCAATTTCAAGAGCTAGAAGAAATAAGGCTTGAAGTTTATGATAATGTAGTACTTTACAAGGAAAGAATGAAGGAAGTCCATGACCACCTCATTCGACACAAGCGTTTTGAGCGTGGGCAAAAGGTCATGTTATATAATTCTAGATTTAAGCTCATGGGAGGATGACTCAAATTCAAGTGGTCTGGTCTATATGAAATTCATACAGTGTCTCCAAATAAAGTAGTGAAATTAACTAACACGAGTACTAGAGAAACATTCAAGGTCAATGACCAACGTTTGAAGCATCTTCATTACTGTAAGCCCCAGGTGCCAGGGATGTCAGGCTCGTTGAGCCCACTTACTGATCGACATTTTAATTCGACTAAAAATTATACCTTAAGGGCTTGTTTGCTAGGTAGTATAAGGGTGGGATAGATACCTATGACACCCTAATACTTTGTTTGCCAGCAATATTGAAGCCCATGACTATGCAAGGGCCCGGTATGTATTAACCATTTATATGGTATAACATATCACACCCTGTTGGTGGGATATTTAATACCATACATAATTATTAAAAATTATAGACTAAAATAACCTTGCAGATATTAATTAAAAATGTAATTATAGAATATTCACACAATATATGGTAAATAATTAAAGGATATTTTAGGAATTGAAATTTTATAGAGAATCTAATACATCTAAGCAAACAATATATTATTAATACATATATTTTAATACATCAAAACAAACACGATATTGATATCTTATACAGTGAAACACATCCCATGTAAAACATATCCAACCTTATACCATACAACCTAGCAAATGAGCCCTAAGTGTACGGTGCAATTATAGCAAATATGGCAAGCAAGAATATCGTATCCACAGAGATTAATTAATTCAATCCTAAATACTATGATATCAATTAACTTATACTATTTAGACTAACCAATTATCAAGATATGAGTTGTAATTAACTTAATTAAAATCAAACTTCAACAATTAAAAATAAAATACAATAAACCAAAGATCACAAGTTGGGAAGAAATCAATCAAACGAAGGAATTCTAGGGATTCGTTTTCATTAACCACTCAACACAATTGACAATTTCACTCAATATTTATCACGACTCATGTTCTATTAAGATGATCACTCAAATAATCTAAACCATCTCTCGAAGTATTTAGATCGTAGATTATAAACTAAAATCAACGTCTCTTTTTAATTTTTAATTTGTAACTCCAGCAAGTTCTCAAGATCAAATGTCCTCACCCTTAATCTCAAATCTCTCGATTTTATTAATTAAGGTGTTAATTGTTCTCAATCATGTATTCAACCTAATCTCTCGAATTTTGGAACAATGCAAATAATCAATCCAATTAATGGCCAATTAACAGAAAGCATTAAACGCAAGAGCAAATAAAATAGAACAAGGTCTAAATATTAAGATCACGATCAAATATGCATCATAGTCAATTACTCTCTAATACTAGAATCCAAGATATTTAGCTATCCATGACGAATGAAAATAACATCAAATATCCAATACAATCCATAGTAAATATTCGACAAGAACTAAATAAACCTAGAGGTAGAATCGTGGCTTGTCTTGATTGCTTCTTGAATTCTTCTTGATTGCACTCCTCTTGATCTCTTCTCCAATTATATCTCTAGGGCTTGGGACGTGTATGTTCTCTTAAAAAATCGCCAAAAGAGAACCTTTTTATAGTTGGAATAAATTTGGAAAGAAGTAGGAATCACACAAGGGAATTTGTAAAATCGCGCTTTCTGCGCACGAGCCGTGCTCTCGCTGAAAATGAGCGCACGGTCCGTGCGCCACTTTCTGGACGAGATTTAATTTCGAAGCTCCTACGCACGGGCCGTGCGTTCAACTTCACTCCACCGCACGGTCCGTGTGGCACTCTCTTGCTGGCATTTGGCTCATTTTCACTTCTGACTTTGTGCCCCTTGTATTTTGACTTGTTTTCATCCATTTATCGCATGCAAAACTCAGAAAACTCGTGAAATCACCAATTAAATGGAAATTAAACTTAAATGCACTCAAATAACCCGAGAGCTACACAAAATGCAACAAGTTCAACCCTGAAATGCATTGAAAAACCGAGTTTATCACTTACATGTGAAGAAAAAAGTGAGCGATGTGCCCACGACAATAATTAGGGCACTGACTGGGAGACATCTCAGGTGCTTTTTAATTTTTGTAATTTATTTTCTTTCCAAATAAGTGTTTTGGTATTATGCTAGACTAGAAAGTGGAATTTACAGCTTAATTTTGTTTTGAGTTAAAATGTGAAAGGATTTTGGTGAATTTTTTTTGGAAGAATTAAAATAATCCAAAAAATCCGGATGTGCCTAGATACAGAGGGCACAAACTAAAAAAAGTTAAGAAATTCTAAGATACGTCCGACTTATGGGCACGATGCAACCTTTTAACAGAAAAACCCTAGAAGTCCAAAAGTCGTCTGAGAGGCCTGTCAAATCAGTCCGAAAATAAATAGCTAGGGCTAATCCGTATAACCTTTATATATCATCTCCTTCCAAAAATTCACTTCGCCATTTTCACTCTAAAAATTCAAAAAATTACAGCCAAACTCTCTCTCTAAAAAATTCTCTCTCTCAACCACCTAGCCCACGTTCTCACCATGGCCCCGAAAACTCGCGCCTCCAAATCCACCAAGAAGAAGATCGAGTTCACTCTCTCTACTTCACCTGAAAGCATCCAAGAGCCCACCACCATCGCTGCTTGACGCGTGGTCATTTTGCGGTCAGAATAAATCTCAAGAGAGACTTATCCTTATGCCCACTACAAACGTGGCCAACAAATGTAAGTAAGGGCCAATCCCACGAGGAGTTGCAAATCCTATTCTCCAGTGTCACCAGTTCCAATTGTTGTGGTCTTCATACTATGGATGTAAAATATGTAAAGTAAAATAAACAAACAAAAGCAAAAAAAAAATTAATAGTAAAGTATTCCGAATTTGAACGTTGATTTGAACTTAACAAACATTAGACCGATCATGGGCGCACTGATTACTTATGTGAAATTAATTATCTGGTTAAAGGCATTGGATTTCTCTCTGCGTGCCCAATCGATCCTTTTAGTTTAGACTAGAGGTGATTTCTCGTCCCATAACCCATAACTTGTTGCCCAACCCTGATTTCTCAATTGATTGTAGACAACAAGGTAGCTTATACCCTAGACAGACCCAGATTTACTGTAGACACCGATTTCTCAACTTACCCACAATATATGTGATATATCCTTTTCCTTTATGGTCAACACACAGTTGTGATCCAATGACCATATATAGTGGTAGAGTGCCCAATTCTAATTAACGAGTGATCATTCACGATTAATCAACTTAACCCACTTTAATGTAACAAAGAAAATGATTACAAGCCGGAATCAAATTCACACAATTTTATGCTCATTAAGCCTCATAGTTCTTTATATGTTTATTAAGTTCTCATCTTTGTTCAATCCGAAATAAGGAGTCTAGCCGCTCATGCTAGACTTAGAACAATAATAAAAAGAAGTAGAAGATAATTAAATAGAAAACTTACTTAGATTAAAGGAAAAAACAATCCAACACCAACTTTAGATTTAAGAACATAAAATAAAACCTAACAGCCTGCGTGCATAAGGCCCAAAATTATTTTGAACGGAAAAGCAAATACGGAAAATAAAAGTGTATTTTTATCTCCAGAATTGTGTGTTTGGCCTCTTCCATGAATAGTTTAAATAGGATTACAAAGTACAACTTAACTTCCCCAACAAGTCAGGGGATCTTCAGTTTGACCTGTCGAACCATTGTGCCCACGACTTTCCATATCTGGCAGATTCTTCCCTTATTTAGAAGATCTTGTCCGTTGATTTTGTACTCATTGCGCCCTAAATCACCAAGCTTTGACATTCCTTAGATAGTTGATCCGTCTCCTGGATTTCGAGGATGCGGTCAGACTTGCCTTATATAGCTCCTCTTGCCCTCTGCGACTCGGGTGCATTGCTCCTGCCTCAGCTGGTAAAGTTAATCTTGTGCCCACTCACCTTTCCATCTTCTGTAATCAGCCCTCGTCGTTGGTGTCTGAAGAGAAAGCTAGAGAAGAAACTGAGAAAGATAAAGGCGAGAACAGTGGGGAGTCGCGTGCCCATGAGAGCTAGGAGGACTTGACTTTTTCCCTAGTTCAACAGACCACTGAGAGCACAATGAACACACACTCTGTGACCACAAGAGAAAAGATAAATGCCACAGTGAAGCCATCTACAAAGAAGATGAATACAATTGTCAGCCCAACTTCTGGAAAAATCATGCCAAAAGGAGAAGACGGCTTGCCCACAAGGGACTTGTGCACAATAAGACCATCCACTTTGCCTTGCTTGCTGTCTTGGGCATTGAGCGATAATTAAGAGAATTATTCTCTAATTACACCTTCTGTCTTGCATTCCCAATTGCACACTCGATTTTTTTAAATGTTTCTTCATTTTTTTTAATCTTAATTTCTCGTACTTTAGTTTAATTTTACACTTGTCATTTAGGTTCCCACCCAATTAGGATTTATTCGATTTTTTTAGCATTTAAATTTTCAAATAATTAATTAATAACTAAAAAGTATAAATTAAATACTAAAAAAATTATAATACACCATAATTGGGTAGGATAACCTATGGGTATCTCCAATGCTAAACACATATTTGGTGCAGATTCTGCTCCAAATAGGTGCAATTTCAGTACCAATTTTTTTTGGCAGCTCCAACCTTCTACACTAAATATCACACCAAATAAGAATATTCTTTAAAGATTCTATTTTGTCTTATAATTGAAATATAAATATGCTTAATGATTTAATATTTTTAAATGATATTTATTCAAAATTAATAACTAATAATTATATACTTTCAAAAAAAATATTTAATATTAAAAAATTAAATACTATTAAAAAATTATAACATACATTGAAATTATAAAAGTACTTTAAATGATCATCAACCTCTTACAATTAATGAATTACGAGACTATAACACTTATGAAGATACATATATTTTAGTTTCAATGATCATAATTAGTATATTTTTCTACATATATTCCAGTAATGCATTTCGAAGTACAACGTGAGCATCTTTATTCTTGATTTCTCTGTATTGAGCAAGAAAGTCAATTGCCTTAGTCCAATCAAGAAAGTTACTTTTTGGGCATTAATGAACATAGGACCTCAATTAGTTTTTTTTCTTTCACCAAGGTAATCCATTGAAATGATTGGTAATCCATGCGTTTTCATATAATTTTATGTTATTTGTAGTGTGTTGTTAAGTTAATTTGTAGTAATTTGTGATATCACTTTATTATATTTAATTAATTGTGTTTTTATTAAAATTATATATTTATTGATTGAGATGGCTTATAATTTAAACTAAATGAATATACAATTTATAAATTTAATTAAATGTATTGGATAATCAATTTAAATTAATTTTAAATAATAAATTAATCTATTAAATGATGGAGGACTTATCAACACCAATTTGAGGTAAGATTTGGAACATAGTTAGAGTGAAATCCTATCTCAAATTGATATTTTGATCAAACATTGAAGATACCCTAAATAATAAGTAAAATTAAATTAAAATACAAAAAAAAGAAATCAAAGAAAAAAATAAAAAAATTAAATATATATAAAAATATGCAATACATTCTTTCATTGGGCAGGGGAATACATTATTTTAGGGGTTTCTCAACTAGCACTTCTCAAACCCAAAATCTGTCGCATTCGCGAAGTCTTCCTTCATAGTTCTCACCCGCGGTGGCGGTAAGGTCAGAAGTGACAATTCGTAGTATACATTTTTCTGTTTATGTGTGATGTTGTGTATATTGCTATATATATCTTTCTTTGAAAAACAGCGCTGATTGCCTTATTCTGAACTAAGATTCCTTGCGTTGTTTCATTATTTGGATTGTTAAACAGTAGTTTTATTAAGCACAAATGAGGTTTAAGAAGCAAAAGCGGCACCGCAAAGCTGTGAGATTTTTCACGGCTTGCTTCGGATTCCGGGAGCCGTTCAAAATCCTCTGCGATGGGACTTTCGTGCACCATCTTCTAGCAAATGGGATTGCTCCCGCTGATACGGCATTGGCAAATATCCTTGGCGCCCCCGTTAAAATATTCACTACCAGGTCTCCCCTTGGCCCATCTATCGATATCTGCTGTTTTAGCTTCTGTGTTGATTTGGTGAAAAGTGACTTTTACCACTTTGCTGCAGATGTGTTGTTGCGGAGTTGAAAAGCCTCGGTAGTTCTTACTCCGACTCAGTTAATGCAGCGAGTAGCCTGATGACTGCAAGGTTACTTGTTAAAATGCTCTGCTGTGTCTGATTCTATTATGCATCCTCAATCACCTGCAATGTTTAGTCCAATAAATGGTTAACAAATGCAAA
Source organism: Perilla frutescens (assembly GCA_026008535.1). NCBI lineage: Eukaryota > Viridiplantae > Streptophyta > Magnoliopsida > Lamiales > Lamiaceae > Perilla > Perilla frutescens. The sequence continues at coordinate 36,720,538 of BRKX01000002.1, read as the reverse complement.
GATATGCCGGTTGTTTATCTGAATATCGTATAGAAACTTATGCTAAAGAAGGTTTATCTGGGCCAGTCATGTTTTCCGTATTTTTTGGAGACTTTCAAAGCTAATATTGAGATAGTGGAGAGGAAAAAGAATTATCTCTAATTCTAAGCGTGCTTGTAGCATAAGGACTGATAGAGACTGGAGTGAGATAAACACATGTGGATGATGTTGGGTTGTAATGAGATCATTAAGGATGCTGTTTTTGTTTGATGAAAGGAAGATACATGGTAAATGATCTATAACACATAATCTTGATATAATTAGAACATGTTTAGCTTTTTCCCTTTTCATTATACTCAATTATGATAAGGACCACTTTATGTTATTGATTACCATGTGAATTGGAAATCCGGATGTTATATGGATCCAATGTTTGTTTGAATTTTATCCAGTACATCCTATATTAAGATGGACTGTGTAGAGTGTCCTTTTCACATGTTTTTGAAGTGTTCCACAATATCTTAATTAGTTGCGTAATTGCAACTCATATTAAAGGCTTTGGGTGTTATAGGTTAAGGATGGAGGGTTTTTATTTCAGGATGTTACTGTACAAATTAATGGTGCAGCAATGTTGCTAAGCACTATGACATGCATATTATGGCTAGGTGGTTTTGATTAAGCAAATATCCAAAGAAGAATAATGTCTATCAGGTGTCTCATTCTCCTCTGTCTCATAGATCGCTTCTCTTCAAATAATTGGCTACTTATCCCACTATTAGATCTTTTTTTGGTTGCTCTCAAAGTTTTTGAATATCACATGAATTATATAATCACTCGTCACCTTCTAACGTGTGTGGTTTGAGAACCGTTTTAACTTTGTATCTAAATAACTGTTTTATAGATGTGATCATGAAAAACGGAAGAGTGCTGTAGCATGCATAACAGAAGTTATTGGTGAAAAAAACACCGAGCATTTCTTTGTTGCCACTCAGGATGCAGAGCTGAGGAAGAAGTTCCAAGAGGTTCCTATTTCAGTTTTTGAATAATGTGATACAATTTTTCATGATATGGACACTCTCCTTTTCTTTAACTCTATTTAGGTTGTCAAGGCTGTGTTTTGGTCATACAACTCTCAAACTGCTCTTTACTAACTTTTAGGGGACAGATTCCAGGTGTACCTCTAATATATGGTCTCAGAAATGCTCTCTTTCTTGAGCGGCCATCAGCTGTTCAACAAGAACTCGCAAAGGCTGCTGAAGAGGAACGGTCACATATGACTGAATTAGAATTCAAGATGCTAAAGTCAAAGAAGAAAAGGGTAGCTAATGGTGAAGCAAGGGATTCTTCTGAAACAGATGAAGAACACATCTTAGAGATACAGGATCCCAGGACAAATGTTAACAGGAGTAGAGCAGATAAAATGGATAAAGCTCAATTCAAGCGAAAGATAGCTAAGGTTAGAATATATATATCTTGCTCGCTAGAGAGAGAGAGAGAGAGAGAGAGAGAGAGAGAGAGAGTAATGTTACCCTACGAAACAAATGTGGGCACCTCCGTGAGCACCCAGTATTATTTGTCTTTGAAGTGATGATTCATGTGATCAAATACACCTAGTGCTCACGATAGGTGTGTAGGGTAACATTACTCTCTCTCTTCTCTCTCTCTCTCTATATATATATATATATATATATATATATATATATATCAAATGACAACTGTGTAGCAGTTGAGTCCTTTTTGAAATACTTAGTTTATGCATTATTGTTGTCTTGCGCAGGGTCCAAACCCTCTCTCATGCAAAAAGAAAAGGAAACAAGGGGATACAGATACTGCTTCAGAAAAGGTCCATCTAAAATGCGTTTGGTTCTCTTTTTTCTCGTGAAAATTGATTGGATGTATAACTATAATAATAGTGTGCTGAACCTAAAATGTGTGATTGAGTGGGATTCGCCTCAACTGCGAGGGCCTTTGGACTTCAATCAGTCTAAAGAAAACTTGGCATACAGTCAATCAGCTCATTATTTTAGATTCATATATTGACCAGACCAGTTTAAATTTAATTGCATGTTTTCTTGCTTGAGATTGGGCTGTCATTACACATTTCAATCTTATTCACTTCTGATTCTCTTATGCCATTGATCCAGATGAGAAGTCAAATTCGGCCGCAGGAAGGAGATGGTGATAATAGCGCAAGAAGCAGGAGCAGGAAACGTAAGAGATCAAAGAAAAGCAAGAGTTCCACAGAGCAAACTGTTCAGTGAAAAACACGTTGGATTCTGATACCTAAAAAAAATCCATCTTGTACTAGAGCTTGTAGCTTCATCGACCCCACATTTTGCTGAGAGACGTTACAAACTTACCATAGATTACAGATGAAATCAAATTATATTCCTTCTGATCAATAGATGAGTTTAAATTCGTTGACATGTGAATGATATCACAAATAAGCCAGTTGCTATTATGTTGCATTAGTACTCTCCTCCAGAAATATGTGGGTACGTTTCCTCTTTCAAATATCTTTCACCCATTTTATTGACAATCATCAGATACAGATCCACATTGTGCAAGATGAAAAAAGCATATGACTAAACAACACACATTTATGCCTGCATCAAAGTAGTCGAAGGAACACAGACGAAATTATCAGCTGGAAAGAAATGGCATACAGGGGAGGAGCCTGGCTTGACTCCGAGCACCTTGAAGGACACATGGTTACGGCTCCACTGCGAAGTATCCATGTGGCAGACGGCAACGGCCTCGACCCTATCTCCATTCTCCCCGTTAAGTGAAACACTGAACACCCTGTTTTGGCTCTCTTGGTAGTGGCAATAGAAAACAGCATAAGGGTAAGGCATCGTATGGCATGCCACCATCTTGGAGGCTGGAATCTCCTGGACTCCCATGATTGTATACTTCTGTAAACTGGGATTGGAACGCATACGGTGAGTCGTGGAGAGAATCTTGATCTGAGTTTCTGAACCAAAGATTCTTGTCGTAAAATCAAGCATTGAGCCCCAAGATGTTGCGCATGTCTTGGTCTCACCCTTGATGGGCTTCGTCTCACACTGCCTGAGGGTGTCCTCCATGGCAGTGGCTTGAGGCGAACCCTGAGGGAATGAGTATAGGTCGAGTAGGTGATGGAGTAGGTGGGACGAGAAGGGAATGGAATCAGCTTCTTCTTTTGGGAGCAAATGAGCAGAGACGGATTCTAGTTTCCTGCTCGGAAAGTAGATGGGAATGGTGTTTCCTTGCTCGAGATCCTCCACGAAGAAGAAGACAACAAGTGAAGGATCCATGTGATGCGTGTGGGATGTTGATGGATGGGAATGAACTTGATCAATTCGCATATCCATTTTCTTCAATCCATTTCCATTGCTAGCTGCCTGCCAAATATATCACAGTTCACAGCTATGTAACAGAGCTCAAGAACTGAAATTGAGATAAATTTTTGAAGAGTTGGAACGTTTACCAGTAGAATGAGGAGGCTGCAGAGTGTGAGCTTCACATCCATTGAACTTATTTGTTGATCCCAAATGAAAGATTTCAACTAAGTATTGAAATGAAACATTTTACACTGTTGAAGATATTAATCATTTTTATCAACAATTTTGGTCATATGTCCCACAAAATAAATATAATAGTCGATGAACTGTCGAGCTGATATGGACCAAGCATGGCCTAATTTAATTTGATGATGATTAGGATTCAAATTTTGATTGCTTCTATAATACGAGATCTCGTTGAGATGAATTAGTTGATGATCAATTGATAACTCTTATCTTAACATTTTATTTTGGAGAGACATTCTAATATTGAATTGCATTACTATGAAAGTATGAATCATGAGCATTCATAAGTGAAGTTTATACGACCAAAATCAAATGAAAAAAAGAGATAGTCAAAATCCTCTAGAGCCTAACAAAAAAGCTCACTGTAACTCTATAGCCCAAATGATCGGTCACAAACAAGTTGTGCTCTATAATAATTAACGTAATTTCTACATATCGAAAAGTTTTATCTCATTTTATATACCAATCCTTCTCTTATTTGCAATTTGCAGTGAAATATAAAATACAAAAACTATTAAATTAAATAACGTGATTCCTGCATCAATTCCAGTCCCCCGCCAAAAAAATAAAATAAAAAATAAAATGAGATAATGAGACCTCTTTGTCTCTAGTGATAATTGATCTAAATGATGACTTGCATAATTGAATCTTCTTCTTATTTTAGAATAAAACTTGGTGCAATCATGTTTAAAAAATGTCGCGTATCACTATTTTTCCATCACTCCATGTTTTACCAATAATGCATGTTCAATTTTTGTTTGACAAAGAAGGGCCCCAAATCAAATTTCAGTGTTTTCTCTATTATTAGAGGATAAAATTAAAAAAAAAACATTGTTAATCAATCTTGTGTGTTTGGCCCTTTATAAATTGGTTCCCTAGTTTATGCAAGGTGTACAATTTTATTGCAGATATTTATTTTATTACGAGAAATGAAATCATTTTTCATTATAGCTGGCCTCTTCTCTCTTGCCCTGGTATGCAATTTTCATTTTTCGCATCTCGATCAGATTCTTGGAAATCAATATTGTTTATAATTCTTCTTTATGCATTGAATTGGACTTGTAGAAATTAAAGACAACTTGTTTTTTTTTTATATAAATAATTTCCTTTTTACAATATAATAGATGAATATTTGATTAGACGTGATTCTAACAAATCATTTTTAGTTTTGATTCTAGTTAATTTCTTATAATTTCCCCCCTCTGTTGATGCAGTTTCCAGGCGGTATAAATGCAAGAAAATATCTGGAGTCAATCTCCGTTGATTTGGGAAAAGAGATGAAGAGTGAGTCCAGTTTATGGGTGTATAGTAAGGATGTGAAACCAAAAGATGATAATTTATTGGTAAAAGATGAAGTTGAGAGGAAGTCTAGTTTTTGGGTTTACAATGATGAAGAAGCGGAAGCCAACCCAAATAAAGAGAAACCATTCGGAAAAGAGTTAAAAAAGCCTAATCTTTGGGTGTATAGCCATGATCATGTCACACAAAGAGATGGAGATACAAGAATTCAAAACAAAGCCCAATCTATGGTTGTATAATGACGATGATTTGTCCACAAAAGAGTTTGGAAGGAAGTCTAGTTTCTGGGTTTACAATGATCAAGATTCCAAGATAAATAAATGAAATAAATTTTAAGGAGATGCAATGATATACAAATGTACAATGCTTGTATTGGTCAATCTAAAGGCTTTTAATAATAAATAAATCCATTCTCTTGACGTTTTTAGCTGATTATTAAGCCTCGACTATATATTTCAGTTAGGCATTGCATAAAACTGGGAAATTGTTTTTTTTTTTTTCATATGTCGTAAGTAAGAATACATATAATATAAGCTCTATTAATATCTAACAGAGTTAGTTATTCCTTAATTTTTGTATTTAAAAAAAAAGGTCAATATGATCCATATTTGTTGTATTTAGAGAAAAATATCTGATATTTCATACGTAAAAACTATAATTTTCATTAACAATAACATCTCAAAATAAGTATTTCTTCTACTTATACAAAATAGCAGCTTGTTGCTTAAGCTAATACAATCTAATGGTGGAGCATGCTTGATCCGCGTCAACCGCTATCCAACGGTGCTGAGAAGCTCATAGTTGTGGTCCTTCCTTCACTCATTGAGTAGCTGCCACGTGGACTTTATTCTCTACTTGATGCATGTGAAGTTCCTATCTCTGCATGCTCGTTATTAATCCTCATGCATGCAGTCACCTTCCTTCTTGCCAACTATCTTGTTGTGCAGACTCCTCAGCATTCAAAATCAACATCTCCCTCAGGCTGAGCTTGGTGAATGTCTCCAAGTGAAAAGTCTGGACAATAGCAATTGAAACTGATTACATGCAAGTGACTTAGTAAACATATCTGTCAGTTGAAGCTTTGAAGAAATATGGATTGGCAGTATGAAACCATTTGTATAATGTATGTGTGCAAAATGGCAATCTAAGTTTAAATATTTTGTCCTTTCATGGAACACTTGATTTTTGGTTATTTGTATTGCAGCTCTATTATCACAATGAACCTTGAAATGCAGAGAAAAAGAAACTCTAAGATCTTGCAGCATGTATGAAATCCAAAGTAACTCCCTAACTGTGAAGCTTAAACTCTTATACTCAGCCTCTGCAGTTGAAAGAGAAACTGTTGATTGTTTCTTAGAGCAACTCCAATGCTAAGCACCTATTTGGTGCAGATTCTGCACCAAATAGGTGCAGTTTCAACATCAAGTTTTTTTGCAGCTCGAATGCTCAGCACCAAATTTTACACTAAATAAGAATATTCTCTTAAAGATTCCATTTTATTTTATAATTGAAATATGAATATGCTTAATGATTTATTATTATTTTTAAATGATTGATTGTCCAAAACTAATAACTTTTAATTATATACTTTCAAAAAAAAAATGCTATTAAAAATTATGTACTATTAAAAAAATTATAACATTATGTGCTTGGAATAATAAAAGTACTTTAAATGATTTGTAATGTGTTTTTTCAAGTAGTTTTAGTTAATTGTAGTGTGTTTTTAAGTTAATTTTTTAGTAATTTGTAATATGTGGGACTTCATTCTATCCATTATTTTTAATTAATTGTGCTTTTATTGAAATTATTTATTTATTTAGATGATTTATAATTTAAATTAAATGACTATATAATTTATAAATTAAATTTATTAAATAATCAATTTAATAATAAATATTAAATAATCTATTTAAGTGAATATATAATTTATAAATTAAATTAAATTTATTAAATAATCTATTTAATAATGATTTTAAATAATAAAATAATGCATTAAATGCTGTGGGATCCATCAACACCAATTTAGTGTAGCACCAAATTTTGCCCCAAATTTGGGGTAGGATTTGGTGTTGCACCAATTTAGTGCAGTATTGGAGTGGGTTTCAGCACCAAATTGGTGATTTGGTGTTAGCATTGGAGTTGCTCTTACACCTCCAAGAAATCAAGCATTCACCAATAGATATGCAATAACCAGATAAAGATTTTCTAGTATCATTACAGCTCCCCCAGTCAGCATCATAATAAGTATAAACCTTGAAGTCTGTAGCTGGCTGATAAAGCAGACCTAAAGATGGTGTTCTTTTCAAATATTTGAGCACATGGATTGCAGCATCCTAGTGTGCCTTGGTGGGGGAATTCACAAATTGGCTATGTTGCTGGACAACAAAAGACAAGTCTGGCCTGGTGAGGTTTAAATACAGCAACTTCCGTTATTTTTCTATAAGAATCAGGCTTGGATAGTAATTCTCCCTTGTCTCTTGTCAAAACTAACCTTGGTGGAAAGGGTGTAGCACAAGGCTTACTTTCCAACAAACCTGTTGTGTCCAAAAGGTCCAGAACATACTTCCTTTGTGATAAGTAGAATCCTGAAGTAGTTCTAACTATTTCCATTCCTAGGAAATAAGTAGCCTCACTTAAATCTTTGATGGTGAAAGCTTGATTTAAGGATAATTTAATTTATGTTATCAGTTCTAAAGATGAACTGAGCAACAAAATATCATAACATAGACAAGCAATGCTATAAAACCATTTCCAACTCCTCTAGTAAATAGACAATTGTCATTTTCTGACTGAATAAACCCTAAAGATAATAGATGCTTACAAAATTCTTGGTTCCACTCCCCTTTAGACCATAAAGGTTTTTCATCAGCTTGCAAGCACTCCCAGGCTTTCCTTTGGTATAACCTTGTGGTAAAGCCATGTAGATTTCATCTGTGAGAGTTCCATGTAAAAATGCATTATTTACATCTACTTGATGAATAAGCCAATTAAACTGAGCTGCTAAAGCAAAAAACAATCTCATTATGACCCATTTAGCCACTGGTGAGAACATCTCTGTATAATCTATACCAAATTCTTGATTATACCTTTTAGCCACAAGCCTTACTTTAAATCTCTCAACAGTTCCATCTGCCCTAAGTTTAACTTTATATACCCACTTGGAACCTATAACATGTTTTCCTTTAGGCAATGATACTACCTCCCAGGTCTGATTTTCTTTCAAAGCTTGAAGTTCTTTGGTCATTGTTCCAGTCCATTCTTGAAACTAACAGGCTTCCTTGTAGCTAGTTGGTTCTTTCAAAGACTGAACACTCATTAAAAAGGTTGTGTAAGTTGGAGTCAAATGATCAGCCACATGGAAGAAAAAGTAGCAGGTATATTAGCAGGCTTCTTTGTAGTGTGATTACAAATATAATCCTTTAAGTAAGTAGGAGTATTCCTTACTCTATTACTCCTTCTTAGAGGTGGATCTGGAACATGTGACTCCTTCTCATGACAAATATCAGTATATGTACTCACTTCAACATCTTCTGCAGGATTGGTAAGAACATGAGAGTGATCTGTAGGCTCTTTCCACTCTCTCCTGAGAAGTAGAAATATAACTATCAGAACTTGGATCATCTGTAGGGGAAATTATGTTAAAAGATTGGAAAGGAAATGAAGAAAAATCTTGATCTTACATGGGAAATATTGTGGGGCAGAAATCAACATCCCTTCCAACTATGACAGTCTTCAATCCAATATCATATAAAAGAAATCCTTTGTAATTAGTAGCTGCACCCAGATAGATGCATTCTGTACTTCTAACAGAAAATCTAGGCTTATTAGGAAGGGTATTTGCCTTGTAAGCCAAAGAACTAAATGGTTGTACATTCATGAAGTCTGGTTCTCTTCCAAAGAGCACTTCATATGGAGATTTCCAGTTGAGAACTGCAGTGGGCAATCTGTTAATGATCCATGTTGCATGGATAATGGAATAGCACCAGAAAGAAGATGGTAATTTACTTTGGAACATTAAAGCTCCAGCAATCTGCAACAAGTGCCTATGCTTTCTCTCAACAATACCATTTTGTTGAGGAGAATAGGTACAAGATCTCTGATGAAGAATCCCTTGCTCAGCTAACAAATTAAACATCTATGAATTAAGGAACTCACTTCTATTATCAGTTCGGATGGTTTGAATAGTTATATGAAACTGTGTGTGAACCATAGCTAGGAAACTTCTAATAATTTGCCAAACTTGGGACTTATGTTTGAAGAGAAAAGTCCAGGTTGCCCTACTATGATCTTCAACCATAGTAAGGAAATATGGAGATCCTTACAGGGTCTCCAAACATCCATATGCACCAATGCAAAAAGGATAGGATGCCTTCTCTGAAGCAAAGGAAAATGTTGTCTCTATTGCTTGGCCTTATGGGAAATTTTGCAAGACTGTATTTCAGCCAAGTCTTCATTTCTGAATCTCTTTTTAGAATTCAAGTGTTTCATGGTAGAAACACCAGGATGGCCCAGTAGATAATGCATATCTAATATAGAATGTGATTGTGGCACAGAATAGGCTGCCACTACTGTAGAAGGAAGTTGGGGGGAAAACGTATAAAGAGCCTTTCATTTTGCACATTCCCAATATTTATGTTGAACCTTTCATCTGTATAAGGCAGTGTGCAGCCAAGAACTGAACTTTGCTATTTAAATCTTTGGTTAATTGTCCAACAGATAAAAGATTATGTGCGAACTCTGGAGCATAAAGCACATTACTCAGAGTAATATCTTTGTTGAACTGTGCCTGACCTGTTAAGAAAGCCCACATGCTGCTCCCATCTGGTAGGTATATCTGCAAAGGATTCTTGAGTTTCTTCAAATCTGTTAAGAGCCCAACATCACAACAAATGTGATTGTTGGCCCCATAGTCCAATATCCACTCATTTTTCTTGATAGAGGTACCAACTCCAAAGGCATAATGCCCTGAGTAATCCACAGAAGTAGATCCAAGCTCTACCTCTGCCAAGTTAGCAACATTCAACTCACCATCTGTGTGCTGTCCTTTCTTAAAATAAATAGCCAGGTGCTTAGCTATTTCACCTTGAATTAGTTTACTCATATCCCCCACATTATCAAAATCCTGCCTCTTAACACCTGTGTGCAGATTGTCTGTCTCTCCCTTAGACATATCATCCTTGTCTGTCACAAAGTGTGCCCTGCCCTTGCCCTTCTCAGCTTTAAATTTTTGATACCATTCAAGAATTCCATACAAATAAAAAAATCAGCCTTAAGGTGACCACTGCCTCCACAGTGATCATACTTAAGTCTAGCCTTTTCTTCCTTGGTTAACCTCCTCTTAAACTTATCTCCTTTGTATCGCCCCTTTTGGTTGTGAGAGTATAACGCACTTTGCTCCATATTCTCTACAAATTGAAGAGAAACTATCATCTGTTCCTCGACTTGGAGAACCATGGCATATGCCTGGCTAAGAGTTGGTAATGGATTAAGAATAAGTATCTGTTGTCTGATGGCCTCAAAGCACTCATTCAATCCCATTAAAAATTGCATGAGATGCTCCTCCTCAACATCCTTCTGAGCATCTTCAGCAGCTTCGCATGATCATTGTCTGGAGGATTTCAATAGGGATAGATCATCCCACAGAGCAGAAAGATTATTGAAATAAACCATCACTATCTGAGCACCTTGTGTAAATGTAGCAATCTCTCTATGTATTTTAGCCTAGGCCCATTCCTCTTCCCAAAACGCCTCTGCAATTCGTTCCATAACTCCAATGCTGTTTCATAATTTTGAAAGCCATGAGAAATCTCCTTAACCATGGAGTTACAAATCCAGTTGAACACTAGATAGTCCACTATAACCCATTGCATATAATCTAGGGATCCAAGGGCAAGTTTAGGCAAGCTACCATCAAGTAAACCCAATTTATTTCGTGATAACAAACCCCTACGCACAACACGACACCAATTATGGTAGTTTCACTCATCGAAGAGATTGGTAGTAAGAAGCATACCAGGATGTTCAGTGAAACTGATATATAAAGCATCATTCGTGAGCAGCCGATTGTGCTGAATATCGGACCGATTGTAGCTGGAGATTTCCCCCATAACTCCATCGTTGAGCCTTGCATTCTGTGAATTCAGCACATTATCTTCAGTATGAGAGACAGTTGTGCGATCTCGTTTGTCATGCTCGTAGATCAATCCACCACAAGAGATTTAATCGGAATAGATGAACAAAAATCGAGAGAAATGCGCAGATTTAATCAAACCCTTGCTCTGGATACCATGTTGTATTTAGAGAAAAATATCTGATATTTCATACATAAAAACTGTGATTTTCATTAACAACATCTCAAAATAAGTGTTTCTTCTACTTATACAAAATAGCAGCTTGCTGCTTAAACTAATACAATCTAATGGTAGAGCATGCTTGATCCACGCCAACTGCTATCTAACGGTGATGAGAAGCTCATAGTTGTGGTCCTTCCTTCACTCATTGAGCAGCTGCCACGTGGACTTTATTCTCTACTTGATGCATGTGAAGTTCCTATCTCTGCATGCTCATTATTAATCCTCATGCATGCAGTCACCTTCCTTCATGCCAACTATCTTGCTGTGCAGACTCCTCAACGTTCAAAATCAACAATATTCTCTTTATACTTTTAATTTTCATTTTTAACTAAATTTATATCCTCGATGAAATTATTAATTATTCGTTGATCTATATAAAGAGTTAATAATTAGACATGCGGCAAAAAATACTAATAAAGAAATCTAGAAGATAATTAGAAAAAAAAACGGATTATATTATTTCTTAACAAAAAAATTAATTATTTTTATATGATCAATTCAAGCGTTTATAATTGTTTGCCAATTTTAATATTTAATTTTAACATATTTTATTTTTATTAACATGACAAGCTAATTTGTCCAATTACATGATACATTATATATTGATAGTTAAAAATTATGTTAAATAAGAGACTGAATCTATACTATATCTAAAAGTAAGATAGTCGTTATAAATAAAAATATTAAATTTTCCCATCTAAATGCAGTTACTATAAATAAAAATATAATATTTATTTATTAATTAATACTATTTACATGTTTAGTTAATTATGTAGTCATTCAATGACTGAATTTCAATTGTAGAATTACTTTTTTTTTTAATAATATATTATTAGTCTACATTAAAAATGTGTATGTTTTCCCCTTAAATTCCTAACAAATATTTGTTCATTTTAGTTAGAAATTTAGAATATAAAATGACGATGTTTACTCATTCTTACGTTAGATTAGAATATTGGCTAATAATAATTAAAAATACAATAATATTTTTTTTTGAAAAAATTAAAAATACAATAATTATAACATAAATTTGTGTGGTCTACCATAAATAAAAAATAGGTTTCTAGCAAATTTATATAAAGGCCAACAAATTTTGGAATTGGTTTTCTTTCATCCTAACAACAAATTATATATATATATATATATATATATATATATATTGTTGAAAATAATATTTTATAAGAACTAAAAAGTAATTTATAGTGTTGAAATTCGATTATTGAATGACTACATAATTAACTAAATATGTAAATTGAGTATTAATTAATTAATAAATATTATATTTTCAATCTTGAAAAATATATTTAGGCGGGAAACTTAATATTTCTATTTATAGCGAATATATTACTTTTAGATATAGTATAAATTAAATATGTTAAAAAGAATCAAAACGCATGAATATGATTAAAATTTTGAATTGAATGTATTAATTAAACTTATCGATTTAATGTTTAAAGTTTTGAAGTTAACATATTTAAGTAATCAAATTTAAATAGTTAAAAATTACATATTTTAATTTTTCAAACAAAATTTATCCCACGGAGGAATAGGAAATATTGTTGTATGAACAAAATATACTAAATTGTGAGGCCCAACAATGGTCTTTGCATTTTTCATGATCTTCAATTTTGATCAAGTGTAATATTTGATAAAAATTGAAATTAAATATGCCAAAACATTCGAATATAACATTTTATTTTTTAAAATTTTAAAATTCAAACTCAACATAATGAGTTCAAATATTTAAAGACAAAGTACTAATAAAAAAAATATAATTCTTACATCATTTTTCCCCTATTTTTCTTGTAGATTTGTGAAGTTCTAAACATATATATCAATTCATGGACACATGATGTTTTGTTTTTCAACATGTAGGTTCATGAAATTACATGTAATAACATATAAAAATCCATTTAAGGTGAAAATATCATAACAATCCATCGTGTTTGAGTCAATAAAGTCAAAAGAGATGATTGACACATATTTTATTAAAAAATATACAAGTAACTCATAATTCTGTCAATATAATTAATATATTTATATACTAAGGGGGGTGTATTGGATGTGGATTTCGTTGGATTTTGATGGATTTTTAAATGTCTATGGATTTTATAAATCCATAGACTCCACATGGAGTCTCCCAACTCCACGCAGAGTCTGGTGGATTTCGTGTATGGATTTCGGACCGATTTCAATGGATTTCAAATCCATCTACCCAGCACTCGTTGGAATACAACGATCGTGGGGTTTGGAAAAAAATTGAACCCAGCGACCGCTGGGTGGCGAGCCGAAAGACCCCAGCGATCGCTGGCCTCATCGACCGCTGGGGCACGAGACAAACAAAGCCAACGACCGCTAGAACCCAGCGGCCATTGGGAATAAATAGTATAAATGGGCAGAAAGCCCCAAATCGGGCAGAACAGCTCTAAAATTCATTTCACACGCGAAAATTTCTTCCTCAATTCCATCCACCGCTGCACTCCAGCCACCGCTCCACCGACCGTTGGAAGCCCACGACCTACCACATTCAATTATGGTTCGCACGAAGAATCCCAACCTCGGGGCACACGAAGAAGCCGAAGAGGAGGACCTCACGACGAGGTACGAATGTCCATTTCCTTTAAAAACTGAATGGGAGGGACAAGTCTTTAAAAAATTCAATGAATCTATGGTTACCATGCCTCGTTACCTTGATTGGGATTTGTTGAAAGATTTGAAAATTGTTGCAAAAGTGACGAAGTATTTGAAGGTTTTGGGGTTAGAACATTATGCTAAACATGTTGATTATTCTGGCTATGGAGACTTGTGCTATGAATTTTTGTCTACTATGTATGTGATTGATGAACACAAGAAGCTTGGGGTTAGGATGAACGGGAGAGACTACCAAATTAGTTTGCCTAGAATGAAAACTGTGTTTAGATTTCTTACTGGTGGGGAACGGGGGAGACCCAATTCGTTTAGTGTGGAAGCGGGTTGGCGTGAGTTGACTAGGTTTGATAATTGGAATAATACGGGTAAGTCGAATGGGTACATTCAAGACTCGGCATTGGCAATTGTGTACAAATTCCTTGCTTACAATGTGTCTGGGAAAGAGCAGGCGAATAAAGTGAACGCGAATGAGGTGTATTTGTTGTGTTGTGCGTTGAGGGGCACAAAAGTTTGCATTTCAAACTTCATTTGGTCGGCTATGAGGTAGATGTAGACTCGTGCATGCACGCATCCTTCGTTTGCTCCTATTGTGACAGGATTGGCACATAATTTCGGCGTTCTCAGTGCCACGACGGGTTATCAGGAGGGGCATGATGAAATCAGGCCGTATTCAATCGATTTCAGTGAGCTAAAAGGTGCTCAAATTATTAAAGATCGATTCACGTTATTACCTCCTGCTAAGAGGCCATGTGTGAGCAGGCACACAAATGATTTGCTTGTCAAGAGTCAAGGTGATTCTGGTGCCGGCCCGTCTACTGGTGGTGATGGAGGTGGTAATGAAGATGAGGAGATGGAGGAAGAGGAGGAGAAAGAGGAAGAGCAACCTGAGCAGCCACCTCATACAATGTCTAGAGATTATTATGGGCGATTCCAGAATGATTTGATGTCATTTCGGGAGCATATCGACGCATCCTTTGGATCACTGAGGCAGCAGATCCACGATGGGTATGAGGCGCATACCCAACAGATGAACGCCCGATTTGATGCGCATACCCAGCAAATGAACGCTCGATTTGACGCGCAGGATGCACAAATTGCATCCTTACAGGCTCAGTGGGATGCTTGGACTGCCTTCTATCCGCCACCACATCCACCACCTGACAATTAATGGTTTGTTTTTTGCATTTTATGGATTATATTTTGATTGTTTGAATAAATGTTTATGTTTACTGTTGGTTTTTGGTTGATCTTTGGTGTTTGTGAATCATGTAGGTGTGATCGCTCGAGAAAGGCAAATGCCGGAGGTGGAGGACCCAGTTGCCATTGTTTGGGTGTTGTTTTTTTTTTAATTCTGTCGTTGAACTGTAATGTTTTTTTTACTTTGTTAAACTGTGTGTTTTCTATTTTGTTGAACAATATGTTTGTGAACAATGTTTATCTCGATTATGTTTATTTTTCATTTCATTTTACTTCTTTAGTACGATTGAATGGTGCATAAAGTGTTAAAGAATAATACAAATATCAACCTAGTAGACATAAATATCGTACAATAGTTTCGATAAATCGTACAATAGTTTCGATAAAATAGAACACATTGCGGAAAAAAAACCACAATTCAAGCCCAGCGGCCGCTGGGAATGTTTCTGCCCAACTTTCCCAGCGCGCGCTGGATCCCAGCGGCCGCTGGGCTTGAATTATGGCCATCCGAACGGCCGCTCCCAACCAGCGGTCGTTGGACTTTATGTTTTTTACATAAAACGTGTTTGACAAATATTTTTTTATCGTCAACTATTTATATGTCTACTTTCATCGGATACACAAGTTGTGGAAGAAAAACACAACAATTATAAAAAATTGTGTTATTCAAATTCGTTATAAAAATTTAACAATATAAGCACAAATTGTTTATAAAATACGAATTATAGTCAATGTTTCATAGTCAATTAAAAAAAATATTACTGAGCAGTTTCATCTTCGGTTTCATCATCATTTCCATTGCCGTTATACGTGGGCCTCGCTTCCCACATAGCATTGGCAATGCTCATTCTCCATGCATTAGCTTCCGTTCTTTGTTGTAGTTGGCTTTGAGATAACCATTCCATATTTTCTTCTTCTGGAGGAGGAGGTGGTAAATCTTCATCTCCTTCATATTCCACTGGAAATTCATCAGAGCGGCACTCTTTTCGGAGAAAATTGTGTAAACCAGCACAAGCCAAAACTAATTCAGCTTGGATTTGAAATGAGAAGGGAGGTGCTGTTTTGAAAATTGTGAATCTAGATTTGAAGACACCAAAAATCCTCTCAATCACATTCCTTAACGATGCATGACGGAGATTGAATAATTCACTTGCATTTCTGGGGTGACGACCTTGACCACCAAAATCTTTCAAATGATATCGAACACCACGTAAAGGAGCTAAAAATTGACGTCTATTAGCAAATCCACAATCCACCAGAAAATATTTACCTACAACAAAATAATTTTATTATTATTTGTCAAATAGATGCCTTTACACTATTTAAAAAAAAACACACAATTATAAATATGGTACATACCATGCGGCAACTGAAGGCCATTTGTTCTAGATAATGCATCACTTAAAAGCTTGGAGTCATGTGCTGAACCTTCCCATCCACTTAGCACATACATGAACTGCAAATCAGCAAACTGCCAAAACATTCTGTGATTGCATACCATGACGATTACGAAAACTGCTTACTTCTCGGCCTGTTATCGTTGCCGGAATATGAGTTCCATCTATAGCTCCGATGCAATTCTAAAATAAAGTCAAGATAAGATATAAACAAATAAAACATTTAAAATACATTACATAATAAATGATACATACCTTAAAAAAAGGCATAAATCTTGTGCAATCCTGAATTTTTGTTGGGGTTTGTATAGACGGCTTAACCATCATGTCCGGTGCTATCATGTTCAATGCCTTTAATACTTTATTGAAATTTTGACTTGTGGCAAAATGAAAACGCTTGAATCTTTGACGAACATTACAATATCTGTCGTTGTGCCCGACAATGATCAAGAATATTGCCACCATTTCTTCAACACATATGTGTCTTGTATCTTGTAGAGGCGTTTTATCTCTTATGATAGAGCATAACTTCAGAAACGCATCAGGATACATTCTATACAACTGTCGAAAACTTTGTGGATCTCCTTCAATCATATCTTTAACAAAATGATATCCAATTCTCGTAATTGGTCGTCGCTGCAAAGAACGTTCAATATGCTGACGCATCATATCAATTTCCCCTAATAGTGTTAACACTGTCTTGGCTGTCAATAGCAAGAGCTTAACATTTTCATAGAATTCTGTCTCCTCTTCCTCATCAATTTCTTCTTCCATCTCTTCATTTTCTATTTCTTCTTCCAATATTTCATGATTTTCCATGCTGCATTTAAACAAATAAAATTTATTGATTACATCGATTGTGTTAAATAAAAAATATATCCAAATGCATACAACTTAATAAATCAACAAAAAAAAAAAAATTTACCCAAAAAAACATAATGTTAATTTCGAATAAACCAAACATGTTATATAATCAAAAAACATAATTCATAACATCAAATAAATAATTAACATAAATTCTAACAAGACATCCAAAAAAATACTAATAAATCAACATCAAAGTATGTCAAATATGAAGCAAAATATCCCTATTTCTTAATCTTGTAAGCTATCCACTGAGCTCGTTCCTCAACACTCATCTTCAAAAAACCATCTTTTTGGGACTTCGTGACAAGCAAGTCAAATGCCTTAATCCGAGTGTCTGCATCCAAATTTGGGATCTCTTTGATTGCAGCCAATGTAGTGTACGATCTTTCTTTTTCTCTTTTCTCCAATTCGCTATCTCTTTTCAGTAAGAGACCGTGAACTTCACCAAACAGTGTTTTCACCTCTTCCATGATCTTTTCACTAGAGCCAGAAATTGCTTCATACTGAGTTCTACTTCTTTTGGCTTGCTTCGGTCTTTCAGTGGAGCTCTTAGTCACTTCAGGCTGCCCAGAAGGTGGTGTGAAACTAGACGGAGGTTGCTCATCTTGTGATAGTGCGACAAACGCATCATTCTCAGGATCAAACGTTAAATCTTCTATGCGGGCATTTCTATTTTCATCTTCTCCTAATGTATTTGCATCAGTAGCAATTCCCAACCCAATTGAATTTCTTCCGACGGCAACACCATTACCCACCGCAATCCTCAAATCCTCATAATCAGTGGTATCTCCATATCGCAAGTGTGTGTCTTTCGGGTGAGACTACAAAAAAATAAAATCAAAATAATTAATTCACTTTATTAATTAAATAAAAATATTGCATAATAATTAATTTCCAATATGATACATACCGATAAGTACGCATCCCACACTTCATCTGTAGCCGTGAATTTTTTCGTATTGTCGTCATATCCAAAACTAGAACTATACTTCAACAGGTTCGAATAACCGATCCAACGACTCTTAAACCATTTGAGCCGGCTTTGATAATTACTGTAGGTCCTATTACACCCGAGTCTTTCATTAAACACAGTAAGTATTCTTTCTTCCACAGTGGCTTTGCTAAATATGCCACTATTATCACGCCATCCGCGACGCGCACCATCAACCATAAATTCTAGCAGAAGGTTAGTCTCTTCCTTACTCCAAGGTTCATAAGATGTCCTCTTTTTCGAATCTTGTTGTGAGTCCCCCATGATAACACTAATATAATATGTTGTATACACTATTAATCATCTTATCATTAATAATAACAACATATATACTAGTTTTCTATGATTCAATAATCAGTCAAATTATATCAAAACCAAAAGAGAGTAAAATTTAATCAATAATGAATACACGAGTTAAAAATAATAATCATAATCGAATCAATAATGAATACACGAGTTAAAAATAATAATCATAATCAAATAGTATGGAGAGTACCTGACGAAGATTGTAGGCGCTGCCTTGCCGCCGCTGCCGTTCGTGGAGAAATTATGGAGGAAAAAAGAGACCGTGAACGAATATTTATAAGCGGATTATGCCAGCCCCAGCGGTCGCTCGACCCAACGGCCGCTGGATTCGCTGAGGATGGCACCTCAGCGGCCGCTGGCTTCCAGCGGTCGCTGGGTTTAAGTCGGTGATATCCAGAGGCCGCTGAGGTGCCATCCTCAGCGAATCCAGCGGCCGTTGGGTCGAGCGACCGCTGGGAGTCCCAAATTCGTTTACCCACCGGCCGCTGGGTCACAACGCTTGCCGAATTTTCCAAATCCATCGAAATCTCGTGTCCGGAGGTCGGATTTCATAAATTTTGATGGACTTTTAAAAGTCGTGATTCAATACACCAGGATTTCATTGGATTTTTAAAAGTCTGGATTGAATACACCAAAATTTCGTTGGACTTTTAAAAGTCTGGATTGAATACACCTGGATTTTAAAATTCCAATGAAATTCAATGAAATCCACATCCAATACACCCCCTAAATTATTGATACAATATAATTAATATATTTATATACTAAATTATTGATACAATATAATTTTATTGATACAGTATTATACATAAATTTTTATTTGAAAATATTCATTATGCATCACACATGTGTATACTAGCTTGATACAAAATGAAATATTCAAAAGTAATAAAATAAAATAAAATAGTAGAGACCACGTTACGTCTTTGTGCAATGGTTGAGAATCCGATCAATTATGCCAATATTAAGTCATCTGTTATTGTCTCAAAAACTTATGAACTTATCATGGCCTAAACCTGCTTTGTAAAAACGCATCTAAATTTAAATATAAATATTCTCAACGCCCTTTAAAAATTAAATTATTTATTCTAAAAAATAATATATTTACTGAAATTCAATATTATTTTACAACATATATAATCAATTATGAAATGAGCATACTTATTATAATTTACAGTAAAAAAAAGTATAAGTTAAGTATCAGATTATTAATTCGATATGTTGAAGCTAATTCATGAGTATATCAATGAACTTGCTCACTAACTTAGTAGTCTTAAACTCAAAACTTAATTTGTTTATATTTATGAATCTTACTAAATGAACTAAAACGATAATTTATAGAATTTAAATCCAAATAGATCGTGAGTAATTCCACCAATTTACAACTTAAAAAATTATAGTAATAAAACTTTGCCAAATTTAACAATTTTCTGTGCAAGTAGTCAACTGCGACATACCAACTTTATATATAAAAACGCGTATCACCGCTCAGCGATTTACCGACACTCATCTTCAGAAACCAAATCAGCTATCATAACCATTGATAATCCAATACAGATGAATCAATGGCGCATAGAGCGTTATAAGTCGACACGCGATATTATCGTGGGGGGCGTCGCAGAGGATAAATCTAATATAGATAGATAGATACAGCAGAGATGTATGTATCTTGCATAGTCGACTGAAGCGGAGCTCACGAACCATGGAGGAAAAACGAAGAGACTCCGCCGGTATTTCGACGGCGACGGCGACGGCAATGGAGGCGTCACCGTCGGAGCAACCTATGTCTCGGCGGAGAGGAGGTGTGAAGAGGAAATCGGCCTCTATCAACAGCAGCGGCAGCAGCTCGACTCCCCAAACGACGTCGTCAAAGAGACAAGCTAGGGAGAAGCCTCCGGCTGTGCCTTTCCCTCCGATCCACATGAATGGACCCTGCACTAGGGCGCGCGTGCAGCCGTACAACAGCGGCAGCTTGTCTGAGGTGGCTTCGGTGAAGAGCGAGGCGGAGTTGCGGGAGGCGGCGGCGAAGGCTGAGGAAATGAGTAGACTGACTGAGAATTGGGAGGCATTGGAAGCGAAGATTGAGGCTGAGTACGAAGAGATTAGATCGAGAGATGCTAGTGTTCATGTGGTGCCTATTCATGCCGGTGAGTGAGAGGTTAATGTTACGAAATTTATCGTCGTACTTGCTTGTTTGAGATATTGAGATGTGTGATTGTTGAATTTAGGGCAACATTTCTCACTCTAATTTTCTGATTTGGGGAATTAAGCTTTGGGAATGTGTAATAGTTGAACTAGGAGTAAAGTGATAGTTAGGTTATTTTGAGAAAAAAATAGTCTTCTTCTGCATTTTGTGGTGAATTGTTCACATCTGAAGCTAGATTCTATGATGCCCGGAAATTAGGGTTTTGTAAGCTACTTGGGAATTGTTTCTCCACCTACATTTTACGAGATAAGCATTTGGAAATCAAATTGGCCATAAAGCTTGAATTTTTTCTATTTTTTGGATTTGATGGGGAAAGTAGGTGTAAATGCAGCCTCTTTGTCTTGAAGCCTTACTCTTTTGTCGCTGACAATGTTGCCATCTCCAGTTCGTGTCAGTGTATTATTGGGAAGAAATATAATGGGGGGTTCCAATTTTCTTAGTTTGTCGTTTCTATTTGCAATTTCCAAAATTCCATTTTTGGGTTTGGGTTTGCTAGATTATTTTGATAATATATATAACATGGCTTACAAATCTGATTCCTCTTCAACTTTACTTGTGTTCCAGGTTGGTTTTCATGGACGAAAATCCATCCGCTGGAAGAGAGGATGCTGCCTTTGTTCTTCAATGGTAAATCAGGAAGTAGGACTCCAGAGATGTATATGGAGATACGTAATTGGATGATGAAGAAGTTTCACCTCAATCCTAATGCACAAATTGAGTTGAAACATCTGTCTGAACTTGCTGTTGGGGAACTGGATGCTCGACAAGAGGTGATGGAGTTTCTGGATTACTGGGGTTTGATTAATTATCATCCTTTCCCACATCAGGAGCCTGCTGCTATGAATGTTGATGTGAATGCCAACAAGGATGAATCTGTGAAAATTGAATCATTGGTTGAAAAACTCTTTAAGTTTGAAACAGTGCAATCATGGACTCCAATTGTTCCCAGGATGAGCATGACTACACCAGCCATGTCATCTGGCTTACTTCCAGAAGCTGTAATTGCTGATGAACTGGTGAAGTCGGAGGGCCCTTCTGTTGAGTACCATTGTAATTCTTGCTCAGCAGATTGTTCACGGAAGCGATATCATTGCCAGAAGCAGGTTTTTGTCTTTGATGTTGTTGTTCCTTTTTGTTGAATGTTTATTTATTTTGTCTGTATTCAGCTGTAGTTGCTGCATTCTGTTAGCATGCACAGGCCATGTATTTCCATCTTAAGAATTACATTACAATGTCGTTGAGTGCCCATATTTCTGTAATTTTTTTAATTTATTTATAACTGAGCATGATCTGTAAAAACAGGCGGATTTTGATCTCTGTGCCGAGTGTTACAATAAAGGGAAGTTTGGTTCAGAGATGATGTCCCCATCAGATTTCATTCTTATGGAACCACCAGAAGCTGGTGGTGCAAGTGGAAGGAAATGGACAGATCAAGAAACTCTTCTGCTCCTTGAGGCTATAGAATTATTTAGAGATAACTGGAGTGAGATTGCTGAGCATGTTGCAACAAAGACAAAAGCTCAGTGTATATTACACTTTGTTCAAATGCCAATTGAAGATGCCTTTTTCAATCATGGTGATGAAAATAATGATGCTCCCAAGGAAAACGGGGCACCAGATTCCATCAGTAATAAAAACTCAGCTCCTGAAGCTGACAAAGAGAGCGATGCTGCTCTTAAAGATGCCACTGAGAAAACAGAAAGCCAGGGTGGTAGTACTGGAAATCAGGATTCATCCTGTCCAATGGAGATTTCAAAGGTCAATGAGGGTGACGAATCAGATGCGAGTCTTGATGCCGGAGAGAGCTTTGCATTGAAGGCTCTCAAGGAAGCATTTGAAGCTGTGGGTTCTCTTCCTTTACCTGGAGAAAAATTATCATTAGCTGAAGCTGGTAATCCTGTGATGACATTGGTATGTGGTTTTCAGTCCATGATTCCTAAATGAGTAACATATCATGCATCTTCTTTTTTCTCCTCTTCTCTGTATTTTATGGGAAAAAAATTCTGATGGCTAAATTACAATTAAGTGCAATGAGTGAATGTTCTGCATCCTTATATGTTCACATCCAACCTGAGACTTTTACACTGTTACAGGCTGCATTCCTAGTGCGACTGGTGGAACCTTATATTGCCAACGCATCAGTTTGTAGCCTTTTGAAATCTCTCTCTAGTGGTTATTCCAGTGAGCAGCTCGCAGCCAGGCACTGCTTCACTTTGGAAGATCCTCCAGATGACGAGAAGAATATGGCTGATGCAGAGGGGTATGCTTTTCAATGTTGAATCATCTTTTTTAGACTTAACACTCATTGCTTTCCTGATTTTCAAATGTAAAGTTGCAGAGCTCCCACGGAAACAACCGAGCATGAAGCTAAGAAGGACAACGATGAACAAACTGAAAAACAGGAGGAAAATCCCGATTCAATTGTTTTACATGATGAAAATGACGGCAATAAGGATTCTGCCCCTAAAAATGCAGCTTCTCCCAGACCTGACAGTGCAGACAGATCTGATACTGTGAAGGAACCTGATGTAATGGCTACTGATGAAGAAGCAAAACCAACCTCACAAAGTGACCCAAGTAGTGCTGCTCTCCCGAAGGAACAGGCAACAAAAAATGCTGAAGAATCAGCTGTCTCTGCATCTCATAATGACCTTCAATCAAATTCTACGAAAGAAGCTCGAGATGGAGCTTTAGCCAGTGAGGCTTCTCAGTCTAAAGATCCTATTAAAGTTGAAGATATGATACCCATCTCTGAAGATAAAGAGGCTGATGCAGTGGTTATCTCAAATTCAGCTGAAAAAGACAACAATGCTGGTATTAATTTCAAATTTTGCTATTTACTTGTTTTCATCATTGGAAGGCAGTTTACTGGATTCACAGTCCATGTTATTAAGGTTAAAATATGACATTGCCTGGAATGCAAAATGGATTTTCTGTAATAGAATTTAGTTCTGGTTCTTGTGTAGCTTACACAGTAATATGAGGCCTACTAATCAGGATTACCCGCCTTGGGATATATGCTTATTACCAGTAAAAACACCAAGGGGCGTTTCAGCTGAACTTACAGAGAAATTTTAACACCATCTATTTAATGTTAACCTAGTAGGTGATAGAGAAGCTCGGGAATGTGGTAATAAAGAGAAAGGGCCCACAGTGACAAAGAAAGATCTGGGTAGTGATGAGAAGCTAAAACGAGCCGCAGTGACTGCCCTTTCAGCTGCAGCAATGAAAGCGAAGCTTCTTGCGGACCAAGAAGAAGACCAAATACTTCAGCTTTCCACATTTCTACTAGAAAAGCAGGTATTTTCGCCGTTGCCCAGTTATATTTGATCCAGACCCTTGCTGGTAGACCTGGAAAGCAAATTGGTGATTGTACTTCTGCAGTGGCTTGAAGCTTTATTTTTCTTGTCATTGAGGTCGTACTAGGGTCTCACAATGCCTATTCTATTTGTTTATAAGATCCCTTGCTTTGGTTGCAGTTGTACAAGCTGGAGACCAAGTTGGCTTTCTTTGCTGATATGGAAAACATTGTAATGAGGGTTAAGGAACAGTTAGAACGGTCAAAGCAGAGGCTCTTCCACGAGAGAGCACAGATAATTGCAACACGATTTGGGATGCCGGGATCAGCTCGTCCGGCTACACAAAGTTTACCTCCCAACAGGGCAGCAGTTGCTTTCCCCAACGTGACATCAAGACCCTTAATGGGCATGAACTCCCTTAGGCCTCCTCTCTCGAGACCAATGATGGCACCAAATCCTATTTCAAGCACTATGTTGACTGGAAATGCCACAGGTAATTCAGTGCAGCCTAATGCAGATAATAAGGTTTCTTCAGTTGGCATGAAGTAGTCTCCAGAGTATACTGGAAATCGTCTCCTGCTCTAAATGTCTACACACCTTCACTTCTACCAAGTGAGCATTTTGTTACGAAAAAATCGTGTGATTCCTTTTTTCCTGCCATTACATGCAAGTTTATTGATTGAAGTTCAACTATAAATTCATCAGGTTGATGTGTTGATCGGGATGCTTTGAGAATGAATGCTAAGCATGCAATTGCTTGGACCTGAATACGAGACCATCGTGTCAACTGGAATGAAATCTGCAGGTTCACAAAGCGAGAGTGGAACTTAAAAGCATCCGATCAATGAGTATTGGGAAAGCTTCAGGAATGCGTTCGGTGTGATCTGGTTTGTAGATTATAAGTGAGCCATGATTTTGTAAATTTGTCACAATTTACACATCCGCCGCTCAAACAGCAATTCGCATAGGCTAGTTTAATGTCTCAGCCAGATTTCATGCTTAAAAGTGGTATTTTCATAGGTTTGTTCCAGGTTTATGTAGGTGTACTGTATAATTAATTACATATTTATAACTTGCGCTTGGTCAGTGTAGAAATGAAATTGTTAGCAGCTCTCCCAGATTGAGAGAACAAAAGTCGGTCAATGAAGGCAATGTCTTCGAATCGTTTTCTTTTAGAATCTATAAAGGGAAGCGAAACGTAGCTTTACACAAATCAAGCAATAATCCAATTGCATTGATAATATCCGAGAAAATGAGTTGGAAAAATTAGAGCAATTTAACTAGTTTACAGAGGTGCCTAGCTGCTTCATGGAAGACTTGAGAATACTATACTGTTTTCAGCATTCACAACCAGTTGACCTTTGCTGACTGCTGCTTCCGACATCAATTGTATCAGGCAGGTATCTACACCAAAGAAACCATAAACAAAATTGAGGCACGATTCAAGCTAGCAGTAGAGTCACAGAACTATGAACAAACAAAGGATGGTAACCATGCCGCTAATATACTAACTAATGGCCCTAGCAAGAGAAACTTGTTACAATTTTCATGTGAATTTATAATATTCTATACTTTGTAACATGTCACGACCATGACCAGAATACGAGAACCTTCTACACCCTAACATAATAACATATCCATATACTCGAGGGTAATTTTAATAGCTTACATTTCTTCTTCTTCCCCATTCTTCAGGGCATTCTTTGCAATGATCTGGAAAGCCTCTTCAACATTAGTGCCTTCTTTGGCAGAAGTCTCGAAGTAGGGAATATTCCCTTTTGAGGCACACCAAGCCCGAGCCTTTTTCTCTGATACCTGTAGCAGTTCAAACAAATTTGTAGTAAGCATCCACAGACAATAGCTGATAGTTACAACCATGACAATCTCCAAACAAGACCAAGCCCTCAAAAACTACCACTATGGATGCACACAACCGAGCATGTGCGCACTGAGGGATACATAGTGTTTCTAATATCATAGAGAGATGACAATGTTCATTTGTAAAAACCGAGATGAATATATTCGTGCACATATGACATACCAAAACACACGATCAAAAAAAGGACCCATCATTATATGAGAAATATATATTGAAAAATAATGATGATAACTCAGATGCATAAGATGTGCTGATGCTCGCCACCATGTCCCAAATTTTGGCACGTCAGAAATGTTCGTACTTTATTTTTTATTTTCTTTTTGTAGTCCAAGAACAGTGGAATAAGGAGGATAGAAAAGAGAGAACAGATCTTGCACAAAGACAGACAGACAGAACAAACACGCATGCATACACATATAGAGAGAGAAGAAGATATACCACTCTACTGTTTCCACCATCCACATCGGTCTTGTTGCCAATCACAACAAATGGGAAATTTTCTGGATCTGTAGGGCTTGCCTGCAGTGAAATATTTGCTTTAGCTTTTCTTTTTCCTTTTTTTTAAATTAATCTCTTCAAATAGTAAAGTATGCGGATGGTATAAGGATTAAATATCTTTCGTTAACAGCAAAAAGCCAATCATTACATGCTATAGTAACAATCAACAAACTTTATTTTTTGTCTTAGTGCAAAATGCCAACAAGAGGGAGTAAGAGCATGCAAAAAACCCATATTAAAAACTGAATGAAGTTGCAGATGTTTGGCTCTTGTTTTGTCTAACTGGGGTATTCTTTTCTCTCATGGGGAAGAGAGGGTGGTATCTCATGTACTTGCATCAAAGTTATGGTAAAAGAAGGATTGAAAGTGCACCTCACTCCTTCCAGATATACATATATAAACATAGTTCATGGATACCGTATATACATCACTATTATGAAAGTCTTGCTTACAATCTGATTGGAAATTATTGCAATGGGATAGAGGAGATACATTCTAAGAAGACAAAGGATATCACCAGTACCTGAATTAAGAATTCTTCCCTCCAATTGTTAAGATTGTCAAACGATTTCATCACATTGACATCATAAACAAGCACACAACAATCAGCACCACGGTAAAAAGCAACCCCAAGGCTTTGAAATCTTTCTTGGCCAGCTGTATCCCATATCTAATTGGACAAAATGTCAATCCATGGCATAAAAGGGCAAGAAGAAAATAGTACATAGCAAGAAGAAAAGAACAAATACAATGGCTGCATAGCAAGGAAAAACAATGCAAATTAACCGTTGTTTATCTACATACCTAATCTCAATAAGGGCTCTCACATTAGGTATAACTCTCACTGCTAGACAATCCTATGAATGGAGTTCATACACTCAATTCAAAAGTTCGAGAAATTCTTTTGAGATAATTTTTTTGATTCTAACATTATTACCTGTTACCTCATTGGGGAAAACAACTATACAGCCAACCAGTAAAGTATGACGAGTCAAATTCTAGGATTCCTCTCATGTAACCCAAAAAAAGATGCTTCAGATTACCTGTAAGGTAAAAAGCCGGTCCTCAAAGTGAACTTCCTTCGTCAGGAAATCTGCCCCAATTGTCGCCTTGTATTGGTTGCTGAACTTCTTATTTACATATCTTTAAACGAAGGTTCAAGGATAACATCAAAATAGTAATTAGAAACAATTTTAGCAAAATGTCCAACGATAGGTAAATTCACTAGCAACTATGATAATGGATTAACCAGTTGTCTAGGATACTGATTCATCAATGAGGTCTTCCCCACCCTGCAAATCACGAAAGAAAGAAAGAAAGAAAGAAAGAAATATATTACACTCATTTATCAATAGATGCATGTCGACAATCATATGGAACTGTACGCAGATAGCATGCACGACAGAGTATTAATCAAGGAATTCCAGTTTACATCAAATTACTTCATCGGTTTTCACTTCTATCAAATGTACGATCAAAGCAGCGCGCCAAATCAGACCAGTCTGTATTAAACCTAAGACATCAATAAATCATTCCTGTAAACCATTTTTTTATGCTAAAAATCGACAACAATCCGTTTTTTTTATACAAAAAAGTAGCAATTCATAACAAATCCGATACAGATGAATACACCTAGAAATCAAGTTTGAGGGGGAATAAAAACTCACCCACTGTCGCCGAGAATGATAACCTTGAGGAGAGCTCTTCTTCGCGATGGCATCGTTCTGAATTCCGATTGATCAGTTGACTTGATTAAAGATTCTCGTAAACTATAAGCGGATATCGAAGTTCAATTTAGGTTTTCTTTGGATTGAAATTCAAATTGGTTGTCTTCTCTCATAGAGTCCTATTCTCTCTGTAGAAAACGATACAGTTGGCAGAAGGATGTTTCTAGTTGCCGAGTTGCGGAATTTCCTGGGTAAATTCTAAGGTGGTGGGGATGCAATGCATCCCCCCTCCCAGCGTTGACACCTGTCACGCATTAATTAATTTTTTAATATTTTTTTTTCTTTAATCATTTGATGGGATTAACCATAGTTAATTGAACTGATTTCGGATATAAATTTCGGCTAATTTATAACTTTTCACAGACACATAAAATTTTATCGGCAAAACTCATTATTTATATATTTTCTTACAAATATTATTTTGAAAATATCGGCCTTAAATTATAAAATTACATATTACATCTATATTAAAATTCATCTTTGAAAATTGTTATTTTTTTTTCAAATCTGAATTGAAAAAAGCTGTAAAGGTGTGGGGCCCGCATAAAATTAATTTTTGTAATTTCAGACAAAACGTTCGGCTATATTATAACTTTCGATACATACATCCAGTTATATCGGCCAAAGCAACTATGGACATATTTGTTTACAAATATTATTTTGAAAATATCGTCCTTAGTTTGTAGGATTATAAATCAACCTTTATTTTAAATTTCAACTTTAAAATAAGATATTTCTCATTTTATCTTTAAAAATTGGGGACAATTACTACACAACTCCCATTAAAAATTATTATATTCACAAATAAATTATATATAAATTTGAAAGAGGAGGGAAGTTAATATTATTTCGGCTAATACTTTCGATCAAGTAATTAACCAAAATATATTAATTTTATTCCATTGGAAAAAATAATTTCCAAATGAATTTATCTGTTAAGTGTTTTCATATTTTCGGCCATATTTATTTCGTAAGGAAAATAATTAATTCAATTTATTTTGTTCTTGTATTTTCTACAATTTCGAAATTCCCCAGATTTCAAGTTATAAGAACAAAAATTTAATACCCACACATAATATATAATTTCTGATGTGGCATGCTATTGTAATTGACACATGACAAATTTATGTGTGGGTATAAATATCATTTATGTGTAGATATTCATTTTTTTTATAATTTAATAATATTATAAATAATTATTTATTTGTAAATGAAAATTATATATTATGTGTGGGTATTAAATTTTTGTTCTTATAACTTGAAATCTGGAGAATTTCGAAATTGTAGAAAATACAAGAACAAAATAAATTGAATTAATTATTTTCCTTACGAAATAAATATAGCCGAAAATATGAAAACACTTAACAGATAAATTCATTTGGAGATTATTTTTTCCAATGGAATAAAATTAATATATTTTGGTTAATTACTTAATCGAAAGTATTAGCCGAAATAATATTAACTTCCCTCCTCTTTCAAATTTACATATAATTTATTTGTGAATATAATAATTTTTAATGGGAGTTGTGTAGTAATTGTCCCCAATTTTTAAAGATAAAATGAGAAATATCTTATTTTAAAGTTGAAATTTAAAATAAAGGTTGATTTATAATCCTACAAACTAAGGACGATATTTTCAAAATAATATTTGTAAACAAATATGTTCATAGTTGCTTTGGCCGATATAACTGGATGTATGTATCAAAAGTTATAATTTAGCCGAACGTTTTGTCCGAAATTACAAAAATTAATTTTGAGCGGGCCCCACACCTTTACAACTTTTTTCAATTCAGATTTGAAAAAAAATAACAATTTTCAGAGATGAATTTTAATATAGATGTAATATGTAATTTTATAATTTAAGGCCGATATTTTCAAAATAATATTTGTAAGGAAATATATAAATAATGAGTTTTGCCGATAAAATTTTGTGTCTGTCAAAAGTTATAAATTAGCCGAAATTTATATCCGAAATTAGTTCAATTAACTATGGTTAATCCCATCAAATGGTTAAAGAAAAAAAATATTAAAAAATTAATTAGTGCGGGACACGTGTCAACCGCTGGGAGGGGGGATGCATTGCATCCCCACCACCTTAGAATTTACCAATTTCCTGGCTCGGTAATATCTATATTAGAAATTAGAAGTCGATAAAATATTATTTCTGTTCGGTATTCAGGAGTATTTACTTTGTTATATTTATGAAAAAGAAATATTAAATAAAATTAAACGAGGCCACAAAAATCAGATCTTTCATTCATAAACTTGTAAACAAAAACTTGTTAATGTTGTAAATCAACTTCTCTCAGTTCTTCGTTCGTTGCATCATTCATATTGATAATTACAATAACTAGATACAAAGATATATGGAAGACATAATATGGGAATACAAATATGATTTCTTTTATTCATTAAAGATTAATTCAAACCTTACAATATATAATATTGGAATGAAATACTAAAGGTCTATAATATCAAGAGTCATATATTAATGTCCACTAAATAATATATTTATAATAATCCCCCTTGGACATTAATATCATGATGCTCATATCTCGTTAAAAACCTCGCTGAAAAACCCAATGAGAAAAAAACAGTCGAGAAAAAGAGTACATGCATGACATACGCATATTTATGTGTTGCATTAGTTGCCTCATTAAAAACCTTCACTAAGAAAAACCTTTGGAAAAAAACTTAGTAAGGAAAAAAAGTACAACCATTGAGCTTCAGGGTATAATGTAAATACACAGAGTCTGACCTTCAGGGCCTAATTTTCTATATTATTTTAAAAATTATCGCTCCCCTCAAAACAACAATTATTGGAGGTCACTTTAAATTAAAGTCTGGAGTATCTTTAATAGTAAGCATTCTTTTGAGGTGTTTATATAATGCGACAATCTTTCAATGGTCCAAATATGGATATATAAAAACAAAACCAACCTCAAATATGACAATACGGGGATCATGCATATATCCAACATTTCCATAGTCCACCAATGTTATGCCATTGTTTATTTCAATAAATAATATCTACAATTTGAAAATAATGGAGGATATAGTAATTGATATGCTAGTGTCTCATTGTAGAAAAACACTAAATCTTGTTTGCAAGTTATTTATAAATATGGTACCTGACCAGGTAATCTTGCAAGATACAATATTGTAAGGAACTTCTGGTCCTAAAAATATCCTCATTATCATCTTTGAGTTTAAATCAATACTTATTCACTTCAATGATCTAGAAAAAATATTGGTGTGCTAAATAAAATTATTCATAAATAAAATAATACAAAACCTTTCTCACATTGGTTGACTGGTATATAAAATTCATTTAGATAGATGCTCGATCTACATGCCGATGCAATGTTTGACATTTACCCAATTCTTTCATTTCAAAAACTTAATCTTCAGACATAAGTTAACTTTTCTCACAATACATGATGCAATGTTATACGAGAAATTTTAAATTCATCAGAGAGTTTCATATACATATTATCATTCAATGATCCATACAAATATGCGGTCACAACGTCCATCAATTGCATATGTAATGCTAAAATTACTGTCATTTATGTAGCGAAACATAATGTCATTGTTAATAGGAGAATATAATTTATGGAATATGAGTCTCTGCATAAACCCATAAGCTACAACCTCTTTGTATGTCTCACAACCTTATTAATTTTATCATTTTTCGCATTCATAGAAATGCTTATTTATGTCCTACTGGGACAACAATTGCTTCATGGGTTGAGTTGTACCTCAATTGCTATTTTTCATTTGACATAATGAGAATGCTTCTAGCAATATGCTTTCATCTTAAGTTTTGGATCCAAATTATCATTATAAAAGTAATTATAGAGGCAAATATGTTGTCGACAACTATGGTATTTATGCTATAGGTTTCTCCCATATTTATAAAATACTCGGTACCTTTAATATTAATATTAACCAGATCATTATCATTTCCCATAATATTTCGGTCTGATTGTTCCGCAATCTCAGTATTAGATTATTTGGTGCACGTGCAAATGTACTGAGATGTTCGTCTTCAAGACGACCCTCTTCAGGAGGTTCTAGGAGTTATCACATATCTTTGATTTTGTTTTCCGCAAATTTTACATTTCAATTACTTTTTCGCTTCTTGCGTCAATGAACTCTCTCACTTATGGTGTTGAGTAATTTAAATCCATATGGAACTTCCACTGTTTATAATACAAATATATTATAATAACTCCATTATGATAACTTTTGACAGTTAATAATACGTTGAACTTCCGGTTCATGTAATGTGTGAAATTAATTTTCAATAAAAATTTATCGGCTTTATTTCAGTCATATATCTCACCCTAATGCCGATAAATAATTATAAAATCAAAGTAACAATTTATAAGCTGATTCCAATTATTGAATTTAGATAAGCCAAATATGACGGAGTATACTCTTTGCTTTTCCTTAGAGCTATTATAGGTACATTTTGGTGGTAATCGAAATAATTAGCAGATGAGAAATGTTTATTTTGTCATTCATACACTAATATAAAGGGGATGACCCGAACACTCATGCCGTAATTCAAAATTTTAGGTTTTTATTTTTTTTGTTATTTATTTATCGCAACATAAATCGTGTGGTTGAATAAGAGATATAATAGAACTTTGATAACTTTTGAAACGATGCTCAAGTAATCATTGACATCACCATTATTTGCCGTTGGCAAATTGACACAATTGAGTTATGTTTTATAACTTTGAAACCAATAAATAGTATCATAAAATTCAACTCCAACAACTTCTAGGAGAACTTTATAAGTCACTAGTCTCCCCCTAAAAAATGTTATTCTTGAGTAATGTAATTAGTATAAATAATTAAATTAAATGATCCTCGAGGATTGCATAATTTTTCAAAACGATAATCCATATCCTCCAAATTCGAAAAATAAAAATATAATTCATAATAATAGAATTATACATTATCATCAAAATCAACGATCTTGAATTCACAAGTTTTCAATAATATCACCATGAAGTCTAGTTCGCTACATGCAAATTGACATAGTACCATAACTTCAAACCTCATCATAAAATCTAACTTCAACAACCTCTGAGGGATATGTATATATAAGTCATTAAACTCCCCCTTAAAAATAAGTTAATAATTATATTTACGAGAAGTAAACACGTGCTCCAGGCACTTTGTATAAATAAACTAATCTTGTATATTGAAGTCGTGACTAAAAGTTGTTTATATTTTGGTTCTATAAAGCAAAGATACGTACCAAATTTATTATATATTTGTCAACCTTATGCTACTACTGGAGTATAAGTTTTGATACAGAAGTATTGAGGTAAAGCTAGAATTCATCATAAATTATTAAATAATATTATCCTTCAGGGATTGCATAGTATTCTTTTTTAAGGGATAAATATCCCCGAAATTGAATGTAGATTGTGATGGTGAAATATTTCACTAAAGTGAGCACAACTGAAAAGCAACTTTAAGTGTCTATATTCAGTAACTAGCCACTATCTTGAGTGAGCACAAAAACAATCACAATTATATAAAAGTTAAGGCAATAACAATATGATTTCATGCATAGTCCTGAGTTTATATATTAATCAGGAAATCATTCTGAGCAAATATTAATTCATATGGAGCGTATCTTATCCAAATAATATCATGATAAATTATTTTTCAAAACACAATAAAAAAATTCTCCGAAAGCAATATATTATCATGGTCGTATAATTATGCAGATGTGGTCATATAATTATTTTCCATAATTGATAAAATAATTGAGTAATAAATGTAACATTAACATTCAAAACAAAAGCAAAAATGATAGCACAATTTATTCATAATACTTCATCGACAATAATATATATTATTAAAAAATTATCGAAACAATCCTGCAGGGATTGTAAATTATCAATCGTATGTGATAAGGTATTGATTTTCAAGTTTGGAGTCATGTGGGAGCAAACATGAGATTATTGCCTACCATGTAATGCAAAATTAAGAACGAGACAATCCAAAAAAAGAGAGTTTTTAAGTTATCATAACATCATATATATAAACAATGGGTACTCTTTATAAAAATAATAGTGCTCATAAAATCATATGGATCATAAATATAAGTAGGAATATCGACCATTTTTTTTTCAATGCGGTATCAATAGAATAAATTAATTACAGAAATTAAATTCATATATTTTCTGGAAAAAAAAAAATCAAAATAAGGGAAATTGGATTTCAGCTGGCAATTAAATAATTCATGCGATTATATGCTCTTTTTTCTTTAATCTAGCATTCAAAACAATATTTATCAATTTGATTGCTTAATTGTATAGTCCGATCGAATACCCAAAATTCAATATTTTAATTTTATTGTTTTAAAAGCACCCATGCATATCTTTTATAGGGTTGGGAAAATCTAAAAAACATTGAATATTAATATTATAGAGGAACCAATTAAACCAAATTTCAAAACATTTCAGAGGCTATCACCAAATAAAATAATTAAATATATTTACTCAATTAAATCAACTGACACATAAAGCCAATTTTATGAGTCACATAAAAAAATCAATTTCAAACTTCCGATAACAAATACTGACATGCTAACCACAAGTGTATATACGAGTCATGCCCATTTAAATTCTGCACAATTTTTCAACCTTCGTGTCTAGTTTTTATGATGCAATATTCATTTCATCTAAATTCGGGAATAATAATTAACTTTTATTTCACATTTCCTCCATTCATAAATATTATACAGTGATGGGTACAATACATGATCATAAGCACATTTTTTTATATGATATCATGAAAAAATGATTACACGCTTAATTGAAAGACAATCAAATGCTGCTGATATGAATTTTCTCTACCAATATCATTGTAGCCTTGTTTGTTATTTAAAACCTTGCAAATAAAAGACATAATAATCATAAAATACTTAGAGAGTATTATAGTCATCTGGAAGAAAATATGGTTCCACAATTGCTTCGCTAATTTATTAATTGATTCTACAGTAGAGCACGTAGACATGAAGTTCAAATCTAAGGACAATATACATTGCTTGAGTAAAATTAAAAACAAAAAATATAAAACATTCATGTTTTTTATTTTCCAAAAATGATCTAATATAAACTCAGTTAACATTTCTTAATTTACGTGAACAAGTTGGGTTTTTTTTTTAGGAAACAAGTTGGATTCTAGATAACTTAATAATCCTTAATTAGAAGGGATAAATCCAAGCATGTGACACACACACACACACACACATATGGATATTTTTTTTAACATAAGCATACCACACTATTCGTGGTCATATGATTTTTTTTAAATATATATTCACAATCCTAATCAAAGATCAATATTGCATGCATAGTTTTGATTTACCTTGCAGGAAAGACACGATTCTTTCCTAGGGCATACCTCCAATGTTCACTCAATTGGTCAAAGACTGGTGCTGATAACGTGTTGTAAATCAACTTCTCCCAGTTCTTCATTCGTTGCATCATTCATATCGATAATTACAATAACAAGATACAAAGATATATGGAAGACATAATATGGGAATACAAATATGATTTCTTTTATTCATCAAAGATTAATTCAAACCTTACAATATATAAT
This sequence comes from Perilla frutescens, assembly GCA_026008535.1. Lineage (NCBI taxonomy): Eukaryota > Viridiplantae > Streptophyta > Magnoliopsida > Lamiales > Lamiaceae > Perilla > Perilla frutescens. The sequence goes on along the minus strand of BRKX01000002.1, from coordinate 36,684,684 downwards.
ATTGGAATGGAATACTAAAGGTCTATAATATCAAGAGTCATATATTAATGTCACGAAATAATATATTTATAATAGTTACATAAATTTTCCTTTATAATGGTGATGGGTCACCTACTAGGATTCAAATTTCCAGTTATATTTATCCGTGTTTTACTCCGTGTTTCATTATCAAAATTATTATTTTAAAAATATTTATTATAAAATAAAATTTAATTCTAACATAAATAATCATATATGGTCAACATTTATCAACAAAAAAATGAATTAAAAAAGTTATAACATTTAATTTTGAATAAATCAACCATAATAATAAATTATTAATTAAAAATTAAAAATTAAATACTAAAAAAAATTATAAACCCTAATTCGGTGAGGTGAACCCTAAAAAAAAATCTTCAAATTAAACTAAATCACAAAAAATATAATTGAAGAAAAAAATTATATAAAATACTCATAATTTGAAAGTGTAACATGAAATCTCAAGTGCACCTACTATATATACCTAAGTTTGTAATTTGACTTCCAACTTTTCACCAAAATGTTAATTTAGCATTTATTATTATTATTATTATTATTATTATTATTATTATTATTATTGTTGTTGTTGTTGTTGTTGTTGTTTTCGTTGAATTCAATCCAACCACTTATTTTACAAACGGAAAAAAATTGCTATATGATTAGATATATTGTAGTATGCTGGAGAATATAGAAATTGTACACATGTCGCACACAATAACATAGACACTAAATTAAATTTCTACAAGTTAATAGAGATGATATATTAACAAGTATTAAACTGAAAACATGTTTTGAAAAATGAAAATTTGACATAGAAGAGTGAAAAAAATAATGAAACTAAAAATAGAAATATAGTTCAATTTCCACTTTCGTAGGAGATTTATTAGGACGAAATGTCAACCATATTTTTTTGTCTTGTTGAAACTAATCCCATGCTCCATCTTCTTTTCTCTCGTTCCTCTCTCAAACCACCCCGCCCTTCTCCTAAAGGTATACATTTTCTCCTTCGCTCTTTGGTGTTTTTTTTTCCCTCCGATACTTTCATTCAAAATTAATTTCTAGTAATCTCATCTAATGTGTACTAGAAATTAAACACATTTATGTATACAAGTTGATTTTGTTTTATTTAATCATTAGTTGATTGTGTTTTTTATTTATTAGTGTATTGTACATCGATTTAAATTTTAAAAATCGATGATCATAGAGATTTAGAAAAAGTTAGATGTCTCGTCTGCAAAATCGTGGAAATGCTAGATTTTGCAGACTGAAGCTGGACGTAGATGTTGATTTATTATGGTAAACTTATTGTTAAATTTTGAATTAAATTTATGATGTGCATGTGAGAAAGTTGATGAGGAGATATATATGAATGTTGATCAGGGGTTAATTACCTAATTGGGAGAACGGTAGGGATGCGCTTTTCCTTCTTCCGAATTTAGAATTGTAACAATGTCGTCGGATTCTTCTTCGAGTCCATCGCCGCCACCAGACTCGTCATCACCTTCACCACCGCCTCCGGCGGAGGACAAGTCACAATCACCACCACCACCGTCGAGCGATGGTTCACCACCACCTCCGCCGCCCGAAAGTTCAAAATCACCGCCACCGCCGAAGAGTGACAGTTCACCACCATCTTCTTCTTCTCCTCCGCCGCCGTCTGGAAAAGACAATGACAAGTCTCCACCGCCGCCGAAGTCAAAATCATCGGCGCCATCGCCACCGTCTCGCTCTGGAAATGATCGTCCAAGGAGCAATTCGCCTCAGTTAGAGGATTCATCGGGGGATGATTCGTCGAATGAGACCGCCATTATTGCAGGAGCTGCTGCTGGAGCAGCATTACTGCTCTTCGTTTTTATTGCCTTGTTGATTTGTTGTTGTAGAAAGAAGAAGCGAAAGAAGCCCGATCATGAGCTTCAGTACTACAGAGACAACAATATTAATCCTCGTGAAAGTACGAGTAAGTTTCGATTTTAATCTCTCCCAGGGATATATAAATATGCACGCGTACGTGCATGATTAATTATGTGTTTATATATTGCAAGTCGCTAATTAAATTTACGAGTGTATATTTTTGGTGGGGATCGAATTCGAATTTCGTGATTTGACTAAACAGAGGAATTTTCTGCAGATAATAATAATAACTACTACAACAATTCATCCCCCCACGACTACATGGTGAAGATCCCGCCTCCGCCTCAGCCAGTGAGCGCCGCCGTGAGTTCCGAATACGGCTGGTCACCGGCGCCTCCGCCACCTCCACCAAATATGTGCAGCAGCGAGATGAGCTCGGCGGGATTTTCCGGGCCATACCAAGCTGCATTGCCGCCTCCCCACCCGGCGGTGGCCCTAGGGTTCAACCAAAGCAGCTTCACATACGAAGACTTGGCGGCGGCGACCGGTGGGTTTGCGCAGGAAAATCTGCTCGGGCAGGGTGGTTTTGGGTACGTGCACAAGGGGGTGCTTCCCAACGGGAAGGAAATAGCCGTAAAAAGCCTGAAATCGAATAGCGGGCAGGGAGAGCGTGAGTTTCACGCGGAGGTTGATATTATTAGCAGAGTGCACCACCGCCACCTGGTGTCGTTGGTTGGGTATTGCAGCACCGGGGCTCAAAGATTGCTGGTTTATGAATTTGTGTCCAACGGTACTCTTGAATATCACCTTCACGGTAAGAGTCGATCATAACCTCTCTCTCTCTCTCTCTCTCTCTCTCTCTCTCTCTCTCTCTCATTATATATAATTAATTTGTTTATATGTATATTTGATACACATGCAGGAGCTGGTCGCCCAACTATGGATTGGCCTACCAGACATAGAATTGCTCTGGGAGCTGCTAAAGGATTCGCATACCTTCACGAAGATTGTCAGTATTTGCACTTTTCATCTCGATCCTAATAGTGTATATATTGATGCGATATAATATGAGATAAAACACAATTAGTTAGAATCCAAATTAAATTAAACTACTTAATTTGTTGTCAGTGTGCCAATTAAAATTAAGTTCTTTTGATTTCCAATTCGATTTAATTACTTTATAACCCGCAGGTCATCCTCGCATTATCCACAGAGATATAAAAGCTGCAAACATTTTGATAGATTCGAATTTTGAAGCAAAGGTAGGTATTATATACTACTTTATAAATGTAAACACAAAATAATGTTCGATCCATTTATTAATCATATACTGTATATCTTGTTGTATTGTTCCACCAATGTAGGTAGCAGATTTTGGATTGGCCAAACTTTCTAACGACAACTTCACTCATGTTTCGACTCGAATAATGGGAACATTCGGGTAAGATTAATTAATAATCAAAATACTTTCAACTTTATTACATCATTCAATAAAAATTCACAATTAATAGATAAATAGCTAGCTAGGAATATCATATATATACATATCTATAATAATAATAATAAAAAAATGATTAGGTACTTGGCTCCTGAATACGCATCAACCGGGAAACTGACTGAGAAGTCGGATGTCTACTCATTTGGAGTCATGCTTTTGGAGCTTATAACTGGAAGAAGGCCTGTCGATATCCACAGCGACGATGATAGCTTAGTTGATTGGGTAAATATATATAATAATTTTAATTTTTCAATATTGTGATATTTTTAATTAATTAAAAAAATGATTATGTATAACGTACGTACGTACGTGTACATGGTGCAGGCTAGGCCTATTCTGACGAGAGTTCAAGAAGGAGGCAGCTATGAGGAATTGGTGGATCCAGGACTAGAAGATAAGTACGATCACAAAGAGATGCTTCAAATGGTGGCTTGTGCTGGTGCTTGCATTAGACATTCTGCTAGAGGACGTTCTAAAATGAGCCAGGTCCTCTCTCTCTCTCTCTCTCTATATATATATATATATATATATATAATTATAATTATACATGCGGCATATATGCTGCAGATTGTACGTGCTCTTGAAGGAGACGTTTCTTTAGATGACCTGAACGCGGGGCCGAAGACGACATCGACGATGTCGACACTGTCTAGCAGTGACTCCGACTACGACCTGAGGAGATTTGCCAAGGGCGGCGGCGCATCGTCCAGCCAAGAGTACAGCAGCAGCGAGGAGCACACGGTCGACTTCCACTCCAGAACGTAAATTTAAAATAAATATATATTCATTCATAAATCACAATTATTTATCAAATGTATGTATGTTGTACAACACTTATAAAAAATCGACTGCATGCGTGCCTGCGTAGGAGAAAATTGTCTTTTCCCCATTTTAATATTTGCTAAAACGTGACTCATGAAAGGTGATGGTCAAGACATGATACAAATGTTGTAGCTTTTTTTTTTAGTTAAAATTTAACGTTTAACCTTGTAATAAACGCACATAATGTAATTTATCTTACATCCATGTTTACTCGTACGCAGTACTTACGTAGTTTGCTTTGTTCCTTAGTAATTGACCGGGTTTAATTATATCTCGTACTAGCTAAATTCGAATACATACACACACACACACGTTAATCGATGCTATTGGTCGAATTGGATAGGTATGCAAAATTTCATTACATGTGTGCGGTGACTTGTAACTTGTGACTTGTGAGCCATATAATTCGATTAGTGGACGTACATACGAAGATTTCATGAAATTTGAGTCTAGACTTGTCGAACAATTAATGTACGTAAATCATTGCTTTGTTGGAGATTATATATATATATATATATATATAGTAGACGGAGCGGTGGATCTTGAACTCGGAAAATTCTTACATACCCGAGTAGTGTCCCATCAATCATAATAGACCTAATGTGACATTCCATCCATCATAATAGACCTAATGGGACAGATGAAAGTGTCACGTTAGGTCCTAGGCAAGAATTTTCCCTTGAACTCGTCTCTTTTTTTTTACAAAAGTGGTCTTAAGAGTTTTGATGTCCACAAATATTTCTTTGTATACCATATTGTTAATTAATTTACAATTGAAAATATAGTTGTCAAATTCTACAAATATTTATAGTATCTATAGGCAAAATGCATATATAGTTGGGTCCCTATTTTTTTTAATTACCTTGTTGTCCTCAAGCTCGAGATTTCAACACAGTATCCAAGAACTTGCTACTTTGAAGGACTCAATTCAGAAAATTTTAAAAGTACATAGATCCAGATGGAAGTGTCGCATTAGGTCCTATGCAAGAATTCCCCCTTAAATTCAAGACGTCTTCCTTTTAGAAAAGTGGTCTCAAGAGTTTGGATGTCCATAAATATTTCTTTGTATACCATATTGTTAGTTAATTTACAATTGAAAATATAAATGTCAAATTCGACAAATATTATAGTATCTATAGGCAAAATGCATAGTTGGGTCCCTAACCTTTTTTTGAATTGTACCTTGTTGCCCTCAAGCTCGAGATTTCAACATGGTATCCAAGAACTTGCTACTTTCTCAATTCAGAAAATTTTAAAAATACATAGATCCAAATATATTTTTTGGGCAAATATAAACATAAGTCCTAAACTTTGGCCATTTTCTAAAAATATCATAAACTTAAAAAAAATGTCAAAAAATAACTATTTTTCAACTTTTTACAAAAATTCCATCAAACCCATTTTCGGGGTCAAATTGTCGAATGCACCCGTGCATGAGATGAAAAATATATGAATTATTTAAAATTAATAGTTTGTATAAATAAATTATAAAATTATAGTATAGTTTTGATATTTTCAGAATTAATGATTGCCTAATTTTAGTATTGTATATTATTTAATTATACAGTCAAAAGTTCATCAATCAATTGTAGTATTTTTGAGTATAGAAATTTGAGAACAAACTTAAACAAACCTCAATCAATTGAAGTATTGTTGAGAACCGAAATTTGAGAACTAACTTAAACAAACTTTTCATAAACTAATAAACTATTCAAAATCCAAAGTAACAATGTTATAGTGAGTGTGAATATGGAAAATTATAATTCCAGAAATATCAAGAGCAATGCTTTGAAGAATATGTAGTGATGTTCTGGAGATTAAAATAATTAATTACAAGATAATTAATTATTATTTTTTGGTATACCTTGCAAGTACACATTTATTTTATCAAAGAAAAATAAAATAAAATACAACTAAACAATATTTATTACATAAACACAATAAAAAATTTGAAGTCAAATTGATAATAAAACTGAATAAATATAAATAAATTATTATATATCAAGATATTTATATTAATATATATATATATATATATATATATATATATATATATATATATATATATATATATATATATGCACAGAGCAACACAAATTTATATATTAAGACATACATATATATATATATATATAATATATATACATACATACATACTATTAAAGTAATTACATTTCACTAATGTTTGGTTAATAAAAAATATAAGTAATTGTAAATATATCAATACAGTTTATGTAATAAATAATCTTAATATATATTAATGGTTGATCAATGAAAAGTGATTTTTAATCATTGTTTTTAAAAAAAAAAAAAATCATTACACATTTTTTGTTCAACAATGATATATATACAAATTTTTCATCCAACTAAAAAAATACGAAGAAAATTTACAAAATATCACCCCACTAATATATGCCAATATATGTATAAATTTAATTTAAAATTGTTGCAAAGTTACAAAATATTGTTTGAGAAAAATAAATAAAAATTTACAGGTTATGAAAAACTCTTCCTTGTGAACAACGTTAGTTGTACATGAACTATTGTTGTTGTCTTTATCACAGATTAATATCTTCAAACCATTTCAACTCCGTACTCTGGAAACTGCAACATAAAGTTGCCCGTGTGAGAACACTGGTTTTCTTAGGAATATACCCACATGCGATAGAGATTGTCCTTGACTTTTGTTGATTGTCATTGCATACGAATTAATAAGAAGGAATTGTTTTCGTTTAAACTTGAATGGTAGCCGTGGATCTGACGGGGTAAGTGACATTTTAGAAATCAATACTTTCTTGCCAGAACTACTTCCAGTTAATATCTTGGCTTCCAAAATATGTTTGTCGAGTCTGGTAATAACTAAACGGGTACCATTGCATAACCCAGCAGAGTGATCAACGTTTCTCAATAACATAACCGGAGTCCCAACTTTCAGATTCATCTTGTGGTTTGGCAAACTTGAACATTTCAATCCATTTAAAAAATCAGGTGTGTGTACGTCGTTCATAACATTAAAAATCCCATCTGCAATGCACGTGCTATCTGAACTTAAATATTCCATGCTATCTGATTGATTCATTAACATCATGTACTGATTCACCTCATCAACAACATCAAGTGTTGGAGCCAGTATTGCTCTTTCTTGTAAATAAGATAACTCATTTATATTAGATAATGCAGACGGATAGATACTGTTAACGATGTATACAATTGGGTCACCTGAAAAATTTAAATGCAAGTCATTGAGAATTTCAATGCTTGCATGTCCATCATTTGTACCTCCAAGAAAAGGATCTCCTATGGCAGCAATCCAATCAGAATTTTTTTGTAATTCAGATGCTTCAAACTCAGAATCAACAATTTGCAACCTTATATTCTTGGTCAACCTTAACACGTGCACATTCCTCCATATGTAAGATGAATTAATAGTTGCATTGACCACATCTTGTCCGCTACCTTTTGGTATAAAGGTAGAATTTGTCTGAAATCTCCACAAAAAATAATGGTTTTACCTCCAAATGGTTAATGGTGGCTAAATGGGTTCTTGAATCGCATTATATCCTTTAAAGTTCTATCCAGAGCTTCAAAACAGTATTTATGCATCATAGGTACTTCATCCCATATTACAAGTTTACATATCACCAGAAGCTCGTCAAGCTTACTTCCTTATTTTATGTTGTATGTAGAATCTTCATTATGAGTAATTGGGATAGCAAATCGGGAGTGAGCAGTTCTTCCTCCAGGCAACAGTAAAGATGCTATCCCACTTGAAGCAACATTCAACACTATGTCTCCTTTTGATCTTAATGCAACAGATAATGTTTTCCATATGAATGTTTTACCTGTACCACCATAACCATATGCAAAAAAACACCACCTAAAACGGTTTTTATTTTTTTATAATAGTCATACACATGACGTTGTTCTTTAGTCAGATTAGTAAGAAGAGCATTATGTTCTGATGTTAAATGTGATCAATCATAACGCAATTCATCATTTATCATACTATTACTCATCTGACAAAAATATTCTTCTGAAGGATACGACATCTCTTTGAATTCACATAAACTGCGACCACATTTTAGCAATAATTTTTCTATCTCAGCAAGTGCATAGTTTCTTATCTGATCTTGAGTCAATTTTAAATCTAAAATAAAAATAATTTTTAATACAAATTATAAATAAATAAACAAACACATAGATACATAAGTATTTTGTAATATATATATATATATATATATATATATATAATGAAGATAATATTAATTTTGGAATAAATAGTGTACCTGAATGATTAAGAATTTTGCGTTACCTGTGAAGAATATCATCAGACAAATAATTCCAACATTTCTCACATACAATCTCCGGTCTTGCCATGGAATTAGCAGTGAGCAAGTTAACAAATAGTTGTCTTAGTGAATGAGCAGAACACCATTGACTCGCCTCAATAATTCCATTGATGTACTCATTATCATCATCTAACAAACCTAATGCATAACACGCGTCTCGAAATGAGTTATACTATACGCCATTTATGCATCTTATATCTTCGAACGATGTGGGTCTACATATAATATTTAGAAGAAGTCTCAAATAGTACATTTCACCAGCACCTGGATGAATATAGAAGATCCTACCAATAGAAAATCATTTCTTCCTTGGAACCCACTCTCGAATCTGTGTTTTCCACACAAACTTGATTGGAAATTCATAATACGTCAATTTTCTCGCTTTTGGATACTTTTTTATTGGCTTCAAACCAAGTGAGGAACATACTGTGACTAACTCATAGACGATTCACTATATTTTAAAGTGCATCATTATCAGAAAAAAAAATATCTTATGCTCATTTGGCAGATGAAAACTCAAGCGCTCAACTGGTGGATCTCTGTAGTTAATATCAAATCCAAATGTTCTCCATAATGCTTCACACGGAGAAACATATCTACAGTCATATTACATATTTACCTCATCAATTACTTTAGGTTGAGTTACATCTTCAGTGGTTCGATAGAAAGAAACCGTTACCCAATCATTACCCTTACTGATGTACTTAAATAAGTACTTAATGGATTTGGATTGATTACACCATTTAGTGTTAATATGAGCTCCATACTTCATTAACAAATATTTATTATGAGGAACAACATATCTATTGTCAAGACAAATGTCATTCTTCATGATCGTACGACCGTTATCCCTTCTTCTGTAGATTGGGTAGCCGTCCTCATTAGTAGAAGTCATCTCAATGAATTTTTTCAGGAAGTGTTTTGTACACCTGCCTTCTGACATGCAAGGTGACTCTTTCATCATACTACCACAAAGACCGTGAATCATGAACTCACACACGTTGTCATAATACAACTCATCCACAGTTTGATCTGGAATTCCAGCATAAATTATGCGATCTATATCTTCTCTAGTAGGATTTATACCTTCTGTTGCTAAAAAAAAGCAAAATATGTGCATGTGGGAGGCCTCTTTTCTGAAACTCAATAGTGTAAATAGATGTATTGTTGTAAACATTACAATGTATTAGTGTATAAATTAATTTGTTAGTGAAATATATAAAAAATAAAATAATAAAATATATATTATTATAAATATACTTGCACGGATAGTTCTGAATATTTTATTATGTCGAATATCTTTCATTAACTCATCCAGCTTCATTTTAAAAACACGACAAAGTATGTCGGGTCTATCTTCCACCTTCAATCCACGTTTTTTCAGATATCTCACAACCGCGGGCCATTTAGGATTACATGTAAATGGTATAAATAAATTTGGATAACCTGCCCATTTGCATATAGCCATTGCATCTTGATAATTATGTATCATGTATCGAGCACCTTCGGTGAAGCTAGATGGTAATATGACCCTCTTCCCTCGAGTGGTCGGATAATTATCTCCATTTACTAATGCTTCATACAACCCTTTAAACATATCACAACATAATTGTGGCTGATTGAATCGAATGTAATTCAATCTGGAAGATTCTATCATTGTATAAGCATCGACAATAAATTACTGAAATAATCTTCTCGATGACAGTACATGAGTTGTCTCGCAATCTCGTTCATGCAAATGATATGCAAAAAACTCTCTGATGCTTATCCTTTTCCTTTCACATGTTTCAGACTTTTTTATATCAGCCAATAATATGTCTTCTCTAAAACCATCTTCTCCATACGGAAAAGCAAAGGATATTGAAGTGCAATAAAAGAAGGATGTATTTTATAAATACGCTTTAGTACACCATTTTTAGATTCAACCAATATATCTCTGACACCAGATGGTGTATCAAAATCTCTGACGATTAATGCAACGATTTCTGATACAGACGGTAAATTATATGTTCTTGCATCTGCAGCCCTATGTCTTATCAGCTTCAAATTCAAACCTGTACATTCAGAATTTTTTAAGGTCTCGTGCCATTCTGAAAGATTGCATCAATATGTTGTTAACATCAAGCATATTTCTCAATTCATCTATAATTTCTGACCGGATACTGCCAACATTTCTTGGTTGTTTGCATCAATTATATTGAGGTTATATATAATAACTAAAATAATTACATACATTTCAATGTATAATAATATTCCCTAATGTAACTTAATTTACCATACTAGTCTGACAGATGATATTCAATTTGACACTTCATTATTTGTGTCATATATGTAAAGTTGTGCAAATCTTGGTATTTTAATTACCGTCATCAGGCAATAAACTACCTATTTGATGATAAGTTTGGCCGCATATTCTAAACACTGGTGGAGATCCACCTTTGTTTATAGTAGAATCCACCTTGCCACCCATAGATGTGAAACTAAACATGCTATTAAAGGGACGAATATTGTCTAGAAAATATTTGCTACTTGGATGATGTCCAAACAACAAATCATTCAACAATTTAGGTGGGTTTTTTTAGTTTAGGAAGTATAACTTTGCCATTTGAACAACAAAATGTGCATATAGGTTTTCTAGACTTGTATTGCTTCTCTTTTCTTTCATTATACCAAAACAATGTACCGCAATACCCGTAAGTGTAATTAGGATCTCCAACATCCCAATAAACTGCAAAAAAATATTAGAAACTTTATTGGGATACATTCTTTATTACTGAAATAATATTTGAAAAAAATGAAATATACTCATTTAAATTTATTTTTTTAAAATTAAAGCATATACCAAAAATATTTTTAATTAATATATGAAGGAGAAATATTATATTGAAATAATTGTATGATGGTTATTATGATTACAAGTAGTAGGTGGACATATATAATAAACATAATATTCATAACTAAATTAAATGTTAACATATTTGAATTTTTGTAAAACATAGAACAATAGAATAGTAATACAATTTTGTATACCATTAGTTAGAGAAATGGATGTGGAAACACTAAACATTCCAGTGAATGTGCAGACATTCAAATCTTGATTGTTATATTGAGAACATTGCTGCGATGGAATGTCGTCTGTTAAGTCGATGACCATTGAATCATCAATATTCACTTTTGATGGAATAATATTTTTTTTCTGTCAACTTCTGAATCTGCTTCTTTGATTTTGAACTGATGCAAAAAAAATTATTAAAAATAAATACATCTCAATATAAATAAATTACATATGATCAAATTTAACAAATAATAAAAATTAAACAATGAAAGAATAAATGATGTTGTAATACCATTAGTTGGAGGATCTGCTATTGAAGAACTGCTTATTTTTGTGTCTGTCCCGAAATCAAACTCTTGATTGTAGGCCAAATTTTTTTTAGGAGCACCGATACAATCCGAACAAAAATCCGATGAAATATTGTTTGTTAAATCATTCACCAACGACTCATCAATAGGTATAGAACAAAGATTTTCTGATGAAACCAATACATATATATATATATATGCGAAAATAAATAACCCATATCTTTTAAATATTACTTAATTTTTTACATATAATTTTTATTATAAATACAATAAATGCATGTATGTGTCATCAATAAAATAAATAATATACGTACACACAGATATATATATATATATATATATATATATATATATATATATATATATATATATATATATATATGGCATCCCAATATTGTGCACATGCAATAATAATAATAATAATAATTTGCAATAAATTGTTATTTTTTCTATTTCAATTTCATCATTTAAAATAATTAAATAATTATTTTTTCATGTCATATATTCAAAGAAATCAAATATTCTATAATCGTAGATAATTATACATTGTTATTTTTTTATGCATAGATGGATGGTTTGTTTGTATAAAGAGGAACCTCAGTTTGCTGACACAATGCATTTATTGATACGATAGCGGCATCACCTTGGCTATGTCATCATTAATGATGTTCAATGATGAAGCAAGTATGTTGGAGAACGTGGTTGAACTAAAGTATCCAACAGAAGATAATCTTAAAAAATAAAATAATTGGCCCTTAGAATAATGAATATTTGAGTTTTTAACTCTTTAATAACAATTTGTAAATAATTGTATACGATAATTATATTTAAAACTTTTATATATTTCCATAAAATTAACATTTTAAAATATGCTAGAATTGTAATTTCATATTTTTTAAAGCATTCCCTCATGCGAACATTTAATGGTTCAAATTGTTGCACGATTAAAATTTATTTGTATACAAATTTGAACACATTTCTATCACTAATTTTCTGCCCTCTAAACAGATTAGTTAGTAACTTTCGTTTTTAGTAGAAAAATAATTAAAAATTAACCATCTAGAAATTAGCAAGTGTTTTTACTCACTTGATATTTTTAAGTTAATTTATTATAATTGCACTCGAAAGATTAATTATCAATGTGCAATCAACAACAATAAAACTATCAACCTCACATTTGAGTGATTTAAACTATAAATTTTTTAGAGAGATTTAAACTATCAATTTTCGACTAAACAAATTCAAGTATTTCGATTATTAAGATGTCATAATATGTGAGGAAACAATATGGACAACCGACAATAAAAAGACAACATAATCAATACATTAACCGTATTAAGTTAAATAAAGAGCATGAATATAAAAAATCAAATGTAAAATTAATGACATCTTAATAATAAATAATCCGCAATGTATGACTAAACAGGAAAAATTGTAACGAAATAAATAAGTGGGATTTGAAATTTGTCCGAAAGAAACCAAAATGCAAATAAAAGAAAATTATATAGTCTCAAAGTACCACATACTAAGTAAAAAAAAAATTGCATTCATTCTCCAGCTTAGCCATAATTTTCGTCTTATCCTCATTGATGATGGATGAAAACTGATCATCCAACTTTCTTTTAACCAAATATCCATCAAGATTTGTGTTGTATGGTGTCGTCATCGAGGAAGAACAAATAGAGCGGCCCGTTGAACACATTTTTTCATCAACGAATTTCTCATTTGCCAGAATTGAAAGTAGATCCATCTATGGAGGCTAATTGAAAATTAAAAAAATATTTTTTAAAGTATAGTGGAAAAATATAAAAAAAAAGAATACATTTGAGATTGATTATGAAAAAGTAATTATTATACCTCCTTTAAAGGACTTCCGCACTATTTTGAAATGACATCACTTTCCATTAATAATCTAATCACATTGCATGGAGCATTAGCGTTATGACCGTTCTCCCTTATCTGGACTTTAAATAATACATCCTTTCCAATCAAATCTTGGATCTATGTTGGCATCTCCATTATGTCATCATCCTATAAAATATTAAAATCACATGTTTTATAAATCTAAAATTATATAGTTGAAACAATTACACAATAAAATAAATTAAAAATAAAATGGGAATTTAACTTACATGTACAACTGATGATTTCATCTCTAATGCAGTTTTGCCGAAAAGTTCGATACATTCTTTGTTCCATAACAAAATAACAAACTCTTGGTCTCTCCGAGCGCATCAACAATGTTAAGTATTAGCTTATGCCTATAATAAAATATATGAATAATTATTAAATTTATAAATAAATGATATAATAAACATGTTATATGATCACTAAATATTTGCATTAATTACGTCATATTGTTGGTTGAGTCGGTCCAATTACACTTCTAGCAAAAAAAATCCTTCACCGACATTGACGACTTTTTTAGAGCAGCGTTTGCAGGAGAAATAAAACCAATTACTAAATACATTATCAATTCGACCATATACCAAAAAAAATGCTCTGTATAAATTAAAAGTGAAATCAATCAAGAAAATAAAAATTATTGATATAGATATGAAATTAAAATGAAACATTAAATTAAATTAATAAAGAGGAACCTCAGTTTGCTGACGCAATGCATTTATTGATACGATGGTGGTATCACTGTTGGCAATGTCATCATTAATGTTGTTCAATAATGAAGCAAGTATGTTGGAGAACGTGGTTGAACTAAAGCACCCACCAGAAGATAATCTTAAAAAATAAAATAATTAACCCTTAGAATAATGAATGTTTGAGTTTTTAACTCTTTAATAAAAATTTGTAAATAATTGTATATGATAATTATATTTAAAAATTTTATATATTTCCTTAAAATTAACATTTTAAAATATGCTAGAATTGTAATTTCATATTTTTTAAAACATTCCCTCACATGGGAACATTTAATATTCTTTTGTTAAATCATTACATTTAAAATTGGTGTAACAAACAAATAAATGAAAGATATATTTTTTGATGCTGGAGACTAAGATTGGTTATCTAAATATTTTTTTGGGCTTTGTTAAAATGTAGTTGACTTCGCATTGGATACACGTTATCGTTTAACTTAAAATTCAAACTCCGAAATGGGTAAAAAAATAAATTACGACTTAACGAGAAGGCGGTGCGTCCGTGTGTGGATGAGAATTAATGTTAATGTTGTTTTGATTCATTTGTAGTTTACACTTTAAATACAAAATCACATTAATTATTGATAGAATGATAACTAATAATTGGTTGGGACTTATTAAGCACATGCATGGGGTTAAAAATAATTGATGGTTAATAATGAGTTTAATTGAAAGAACACTTATAGGAATCAAATTGTATTTATAAATACTTTTCTTTAAAATCAACAATCTCTTGTATGTTGGCATTCAAAAACATTTTTGTTACCCCAAAAGTGTTTGACACACATATCTGACCTGTAAGAAAAAATAAAATAATAATTATTTTGTTTGATTATACAATTATTTTAATAATTTTATGTGTTTTAATAGTCGTCTACCTTGGAAAATTTTCCCGCGTCATAAGTGCAACACAATTATGATTGGATGTGATGATTTTTCCTTGAATATGTTAATTAATGTATCAACCGCTTCACCCCATAATATGCCATCTAGTCAAATTCCACTAAAAATAATATGAAATAAAATTAAATTAGAAATTGAAAAACAACATTGAATTATTTACTATATAAATTTACCTGAGATCACTTAAACAAACATCAATCAACTTCGTATTTCTCACCTTCAACACTTTTTCTTGAGGCTCACCATGAGAATCAATTTTACTGATTATGTCTGTTATTTAGAAGGAAAAAAAAGTACGATTAGTATATGAAATTGAAAACGGTAATAAGAATTTAATTATAAGGTTATGAAAATTTATTTACCAAATAACACATTCTCTTCGAAGTGTTCTACATCTTTCAATGTCGTGAGATCACGGAACAAATATATAAACGTAGGAAAAGAAGAATCCTTTAACAAAGACACTTTAATTTTGAAGGATGAAGTGAACTTGAAATCATGATTAGTGGTTTTATATTGAATCTTGTTTGGTTCGACATTAAAAAATTATACAACATACACCTCTCATTCGATGAATTGGATTTTTAGACGTGTAATGTCTGACTGACGAAACATGTCATGTATCCGATCACCTTCACGGTTATGGAACACAAGTTCTAGGCCTAGTGATTTTGTGGTTTTTCGTACGTTGGCGATGGGTATATGCGTACAGCATGAATCTTTAAGACAAGTTCAGCTTTAGAAGAGCCATAATTTTTTATATTTCAAACCAAGCTATAAAAATAGGCCATGTGTGATTGAGTATACAATTGTTTTTATTGATTTTAATCTCAATGAACATTAATGACAAATGTATGTTATAATTAACCCAAAAAATTACTGATACAAAAATTTCTATAATTCACAATAATTAGTTTTTTTTGTTATAATAATTTTATAATTTTTTTTATGATTATAATTTATAACAAATAAAATTATTTATATTTCATACGTGCATCGCATGAGAAATACTCTAGTTGAGTATATATTTATATATGTATTGTGACCAGTTGTCATAGAGAATTTAACCATTGAATATTTTTTCTCCTAGAAGAGATTGTTATATATAAAAATATTGTAACTAATAATATTCTATGGGAAATATATGTATCGGATAAATAATCTAAATATGTATGTTTATATATATATATATAATTTGGTATATATATTTCAATTTTCATTATTTGATATCTAACAAAACTAAAAATCAAAATATAAATCATACAAGTCAACTAAAAAAATTCAATAGAAAAAAAAATATAGAACAATTAATGAAACATAATTTACAATGCGAAATGGTGTGTATGTATATCTATATATAATCAAATAATCCTACTATATCTAAAAGTAGGATAGTTTAGGCGGTTTAATTTCCCGCAAAAACTATCCTACTTAATATATATCCTATCCTATCCTATGTAGGATCTATAACCGTTACTTTTATTTATATACTCATTTATATAAAATAAAATAAGCGAAATGAAAGTCATGACCTTTTTTTTAAGGGAAATCTAATTTGGGAGAATCCCTATAATATATACTATATATTAAGATGAAAAAACCGTTATTTTTTTTTAATACTATACATAATTTAAGCACATACCTTAATAATATAATACGCTGAAAATGGTAATAAAAAAGGAAAAAAGTAAAAAAATTAGTACATACTTGTGAAGCACATGGATTTTTGATCAGTATTGAATTACCAATCAAGAGATATGGAATGTGGGCAATCTTGTGCCAGTCCTCACCCTTTTCTTTCTCGCATCGCTTTTCCAATTTTGGGCAATACTTAATAGAGAGCACTTTAAGATTTGCCATTCCTTGGATGGTTGATGGGAGTGAGGTAAGCATTGAAATTGATAATTAGTGTGACCATTTAATATTCATTTAATGTTCAAGCAATAATTGATAATGCACAAAATCCCTTACCTAAATAAAAATTCAATCATAATTAATACATAATAATATTAATGGGATTTATTAATTAGTACCAACTAGATCCTAGCTTCTATATAATATACACGATTTTTCTTATTCCATTGTACAAACACTTTTTTATTACTTACATTACAGAGCAAAAAAAAAAAACCATTTATTTTACATTTTAAACATGTCTCCTTTTTATAGTTTGCTAGAAAATGTTAGGGACCTTGGCGAATCCATGTTTTCGTTGATCCTTAAATTGCGGATTGTTCGTACTTATGAACAACCACCATTCGGAAGGTCGAATGGTGCACCGACCTTAGAAATGGTTCTACATGACCGTAATGGTGAACGAATCCATGGCACAATCACCCGTTCGGAACTTTCACGATTTAAGTTCAATTTTGTTGAAGGGAGTTATATGCTTTCCAATGTTTCAAAGTTGAAAGAAACAACATGCGTTATCGAACAACTGGATATCAATTTAAGTTCACTATTACATCAAAGACAAACATTGTTCACTTGGTCGATGATTTCCCTTCGTATATGTTTGAGGTTCGACAATTTACATCTTTGCAAAATGTTGCCCTTTTTGATGAAAATTTACTATTTGGTACTTAAATACATTTATTAGTAATGTCTAATTTTATGTCTAATTGTATATGTATATTTTATGGCGTTATTTATAAAATTTATTATTGTTTTGTTTAATAATAATAGACATAATTAGAAAAGTGGTGTGGCATTCGCAACCTAAAGAGATGACTCGGAACCAAAAGCCTACTCAACTTGTGGATTTCCAACTACAAGACATTGAGTATGTATTCTTCTTATTTTATTATTCCTTACCACTACATAATAGTTTTCTTATATAATTTTTTCCCAATATTTATAGTGGTCAGGTTATCAATTGTACCCTTTGGGGTGCCGAAGCCGTAACTGAATTAACCAAAAGATTTGCGGACAAAATCGAGCATCCCTTAATAATTATTTTACAACTATGTCGCGGAAGGATTTATAGAGATGATTCACAAATAATCATCATTTACATTGTCATCAAAGATTTACTTAACATATTTTCATTTTTTTGGCAGGCGAGGTCCAACCATGTAACACTTATCACATTACGAAAATCATTTTCAATGGCAAAATGGAAGAGATAGAAGATTTTAAAAATCGGTAATTTGTCAGTGATATCTCACGAATATAATAAAGCAGTTACTCTCATAGTGATAAATATGATTTCTAGAGCTGCAAACCATTGTAGATAGACTACAAGTCTTTTGCAAATTATATAGATATGCAGATCCTTGAGAATCTTAACAAACTTTCTCATGCTATTATAATGTATTGCTTTAATCCTTGCTTTTAAAATATAATGTTGATAAATTCATGTAACCTGTAGAGATAGCGGTCACTGATCGCATACATCTAAGACACTACATACATATTCTTCAATAATGTATCATAACCCATTAGTTTCTGTATAAGTACCACTACTGCAAACACTATATTGATCTTAGTGAAACGAAAGGAAACAGTGACAATTAGGTAGCCTTCAATTTAATTAAAATACGTTTTAAGGGATGGTTTTAATATTTTTTAAAAATAACAAATTATTATCCGATTCAATGTAAATGCTAATAAAAATCAATTTAGATTAAATACAAATCAATCTCAATGTCCACGTTTTTTTTCTTCTTTTTATGAACCATGTTCAAAATAATTCATTTCATTTATGTATTTGTATAGCTTGCCAGCTATAAGTGATTCGAGACTTCATGGATCATCCATCGACAATGTGGATGATGATATATCCAGTGGTAACCATACTTTGGTTACGATTGCAACACTACGAGAATCAAATCAGGTTAAGTCTTTGTATAATTTATGGTTTATATTTTTAAGTATTTATGTCTGTCTGTATGTGTGTGTTACGAATGAACATGGTGTAGTATTTACATGTAATTCAATTATGTATTAATATTAACTAATTCAATTTTCTTAATTATAAATATAGGTAGTGTTCTATTGGATATATGGAAAAATTGACGCTGTTATCACCAAAGTAAAATGGTGTTACTTATCGCGCAGTCGATGCTCGAGAAAAGTTTCTAAAGTTAGTGGAAAATATTTTTGTGATAAATGCAATATGAATAATGTAATTGGAACGTATAGGTA
The DNA here is from genome assembly GCA_026008535.1 of Perilla frutescens. Lineage (NCBI taxonomy): Eukaryota > Viridiplantae > Streptophyta > Magnoliopsida > Lamiales > Lamiaceae > Perilla > Perilla frutescens. The sequence continues at coordinate 36,665,080 of BRKX01000002.1, read as the reverse complement.
TTGATGTTATTTTGTTGCTTTGTAATTTGGTGTTTGATACATTTAGTTATCATCTAATTATTCATACCATTTATACATAGGTATATGATAGTTGTGAAGATATGTGATGAAACCGGCTCCACATCTTTAATTTTATGGAATAAGGAAGCGATGGAATTGGTTGGTAAAACAGCAGTTCAACTAAAAGCACAATCATTTGAAGTAAGTATAAGTAATTGCCTTTATATAATTCCTCAAATTCCAACCTCTTAAATTTTTTGTTATTAATACTTACAAGTTATATATTTACTCTTTTGTAAGGGCATTGAATCCGATGAGTTATCGACTGAAATTAAATGTCTCATTCACAAAGAGGTGTTATTCAAAATTCAAGTCCGAGAAAATAACAACAATCCTGAAGGCCCTTTCAGTGTAGTTCGCATTTCTGTGGACAGTGAGCTAATCTCAAAATACAGTGGAATGCGGCCTATAGAGAATGAGGTTTGCAATTATTTTGTAGAACAATACATATTTCATATATCTAAAAAATAAATTTGTGCATAAGCAATGGATAAAAAAATAAACTTCAATTTGTATTTTAATACTCTTACTTAATTATTTATATTCATATTCTTACTCAAATATTTCTTATTTCAATTTATAGAGCACTTTTCCGGATCTGCTTACAATTCTTGCCACTGCTGACTTTGTTGATGAAAAGAAGTGTTCTTCAGAGCGGTCGGTTTCCTCAGCTTCAACACAAAGTTCAACTACAAGGTTGACGGTGGATAGCTCGATAAAGAAAAATCTGAATATTGAATTTTTCCCAACCACAATGGACGACAAAAAGTTGAAATCTATAAAGATTGAGAAGAAATGAAGTTGGCATGATGAAAATTATTTGGAGTTTCAATTTGTTTGAACATATGGTTTTCGTTTTATATTTCAGTTTTGAACTATTGACTTGTGGTTTTTATTTTATTGCTTCGATTTTAGTTTGATTAATGTTCATTTCATCGTTTCGGATATGATTTTAATATTTTCAATAAAGTTATTTAGTTTTTGAATGCTTACTACATTTTGGCATGACCATATGATCCATTAAAGTATAACTTACCTTTATAAAATATGTAATAAATTAAACAAATAAGGACAACTAATAGATTAACCCTATTATATATAATGTGTGCATGTGTGTGTGAGTAGCTCCTTATTCTGTTGCATCTAATTGAAGCAGGACTGAAGTAGTTCACTAAAAAAATTATGCTCTTATGTTAAACTTAGAAACTTTGATTGCTCTAAGCTTTTTTTCCCATATTGTACTCAGACCTTCTCATTTAATATCCATTCGGTTCATGCTAATATAGTTGAGATGTCTTTGGTAAATAGTACTTTGATATTCTACACGCATAAGTAAACAGCGGAGATTATAAAATGTTAAAAAAGTTTTAAATTTAAAGAGTAAAACTTCTCACGTCTATGCTTTCCAAGAAAACAAAATACAATTTTGAGTAAGATTCATTTAAAAAATAAAAATGAATGAGAAGCAACTCACGTGGTAATTTAATTATTTTCCATAGAATTATCCACCTCATAGTTGACGTGGAGTAGGCAAATTAATATATATATATACATATATATATATATAATTAGGAATTTAGGGGGCAATTGAATACGTGCAAACATAGCAGTGAACTTTTCATTTTTTTTTTGAGCAAACATAATTATTTTTTCTGCTGTGTGATCTTTCATGATTGTGCATTATTACTTATTAGGGGCTAAAAATGAATTATATCAATATTCATTTTATTATTCTTATCCTTCAGGCTTCAATCTTCTCCTTTTTTCCTTTTTCATTAATGCAAATAATATATTCCCCTTTCTAGAGCAGTTAATGCATAGCTCAATTGCATTTCCCCACCACGATGTACTGATTAATTTATCTAAAAAAATTTGTAATCGAGTTATAAAATTGTATAATATAGTCATCTTATAATATGCTATATATATATATTTAAAAGGAGCTACTCAACTGGTCGAAGATCTCCTTTGTCTTTATTGGTGAAAGGGAGTTTTATGCTACAATGATCATATGTTTAATGCATTAATAGATATCAATCACATGCAATATTGTACCCGATTATGCTCCCAATTTTTCACATCTTCAATCTAAATACTTAGCCAATCTCAAGCATATTATGATAGATATTCTTATTTTAACCTATTAATGCAATTAAAAGCATATACCGAATCAATGCAAACTCAATATAAACCATATTTAGGCTTCATATACTTATTCTATTGCTTTTTTCCACCATATTCACATCCTCTCTTCTTCTCTCTAACCAAAAATCTTCATACCAAAAACCAACAGTAATCAACGCATTGAACATGAGGAAACTGACTGAATCAACTATATTAACAGGGAAATGCTTGAAGATCTCACCGAATACTGAAGGTATGTTGTGGAGACCTACGCTTAATTAGTGTTTTTTTACCAATTTAATCTAGAACTATTAGATTTCAAGAGTCTTTAATATTTTTAGAGAATTGAGTGCCCGTAATTGAACATAATGGTGTTGAGATAATTGATTTAATAGTTAAAGTTATTCTTTCATTAAGAATTTGAACGCTACATTTTTATTCAGTTAAATTAATTAAGGCTTATTGGCATAAAATAAAAAACTACGAATGCAATTAGAAATCTCAAACCTTAAGTGAGAATTGAGACATAAGGAGTTCACTATATTATTAGCATATTAATTAATTAAGATTCCCCTAAAACAATAACGGACTATTAATTAATCTATTATTAATTTTCATAATATAGTACTATTAAGGATTCACCGTATGATTACATATCCTATTATATATTATTAATTTATATGTATAATGATAGATTAATATATAATTTAAATAAAATAATATTATTATTACATGTACATTATGCTTCAAAATGATATTTTTGTTGTAAACTAGAGAGAGACAAGCGAGAATATCAATTGTATGTATGTATTCAATATGAGGACCAAAGGTCTCTATTTATAATAGTACAAGGGATAGGGTTTTAGAGTTAATAACTTGGCCATCACTCATATCATATATATCTATTAGATATATTTACAACACTCCTCCTTGAGTGACCAATCTCTAAAACAAATGTTGCCTCATTAAAACCTTGCTAGAAAAACCCAGTGAGAAAAAATCTAGTCGAAGGAAAAAGAGTACAACTGCTCCCCCTGATCTTGAGATCACTGTAGATCTTTGAGTCGGCGCATGCCAATCTTGTGTACCAACTTTCTGAATGTTGATGTTGGTAATGCCTTTGTGAATAAGTCCGCCAAATTGTCACTTGAGCGAATTTGTTGAACGTTGATATCGCCACTCTTTTGGAGATCGTGTGTGTAGAATAACTTGGGAGAAATGTGCTTCGTCTTATCACCTTTGATGTATCCTTTCTTAAGTTGCGCGATGCAAGCAGCATTGTCTTCATACAAAACAGTTGGATTGATCTTTGATGAAGCTAATCCGCACGACTCTTGGATGTGACTTGTCATATTTCTCAACCATACACACTCTCGACTTGTTTCATGGATTGCAATGATTTCAGAATGATTTGAGGATGTTGCAGTCAAGGTTTGCTTCACAGACTTTCATGATATAGCAGTTCCACCACATGTGAAAACATAGCCAGTTTGTGACTTGGCTTGATGTGGATCGGATAAAAATCCTGCATCCAAATACCCTACCAGAGAAGAATCGGAATTTTCTAAATAATATAATCCAAGGTCTATGGTACCCTTCAGATAACGTAGAATGTGCTTAATACCATTCCAATGTCTCAAAGTGGGTGCAGCGCTATATCTTGCGAGAAGATTTACAGAAAAAGCTATATCTGGTCTAGTATAATTAGCCAGATAAGTTAATGCTCCAATTGCACTTAGATATGGTACTTCAGGACCAAGTATCGTTTCACCATCTTCAATAGGTCGGAATGGATTTTTCTCCTTATCAAGAGATCTAATGACCATTGGTGATGTTAATGGATGTGCATTATCCATGTAAAAGCGTTTTAACACTTTTCCTGTATATGTGGATTGGTGAATAAACGTTCCTCCTCGGACACGTTCAATTTGCAAACCAAGACAAAATTTTGTCTTTCCCAAATCTTTCATCTCAAATTCTTTCTTCAAATATTCAGCAGTTTTATTGAGCTCTTCAGGAGTCCCAATTAAATTCAAATCATCGACATAAACTGCTATAATTGCAAATCCACTTTTGGTTTTCTTTATGAAAACACAAGGGCGGATATCATCATTCTTATATCCTTCTTTTAACAGATACTCGCTCAATCTATTATACCACATACGGCCAGACTATTTCAGCCCGTACAATGATTTTTGCAGTTTAATCAAAAACATGCTTTTGGGTTTTGACTTTAATGCTTCAGGCATTTTAAATCCTTCAGGAATTTTCATATATATGTCATTATCTAATGACCTATATAGATAGGCAGTTACTACATCCATAAGGCGCATAGCAAGCCTTTGTGACACAGCCAGACTAATCAGAAATCTGAAAGTAATTGCATCCATTACTGGAGAATATGTTTCCTCATAATCAATTCCTGGTCTTTGAGAGAAGCCTTGCGCTACGAGTCTTGCTCTATATCTCGTAACTTCATTTTTCTCATTTCTCTTTCTAACAAATATCCATCTGTATCCAACAGGGGTTTCAGATTCCGGAGTTATGACTATAGGTCCAAATACTTTCCGGTTATCACAGGAATTTAATTCCATTTCCATAGCTCTTTTCCACATTGGCCAATCATTTCTCTGTTTACATTCTGTAACAGATTTTGGTTCAGGATCCTCAATTAAAATTTGATGAGCTCTATGAAAGGCGAATATATCATCTACAATGATATGTTCTCTCTCCAGTATCTGATTGGAAGATAAATAATTTATTGAGATCTCATGATTTTCAGATACTTGTAATTCTTCAGGAATTACATCACTTTCATTTGATTGATTAATCATTTTCGTCATTGTTTGATTTCCATCTTGCCCCTTTCTTTTCCTAGGCACAGAATCTTTGGAACCAACCGGTCGACCACATTTTTGACGAATTTTAGACTCATTTGCTGCCAGAGCTATTTGTCCTTCAGGGACATCAATTTTAGCTGGAGTATTTGTAGCATGTATGTGAGATTGTGTCACTTTTCTTGTATCAACAAAAGCATCAGGAAGTTGGTTTGCAATCTTTTGCAAATGAATAATCTTTTCAACTTCTTGTTCACATTGATTAGTTCGAGAATCAAAATGTGACAAGATTTTCTCATTCCAAGATATTTCCTTGTGCTTTTCTGGGTGTATATTTGTTCCACCTAATGTTGGAAATGTCATTTCATCAAAATGACAATCTGCAAAACGTGCAGTAAATAAATCACCCATTAAAGGTTCAATATACCTTATAATCGAAGGAGAATCAAATCCAACATATATCCCAAGCCTTCGTTGGGGACCTATTTTTGTTCGTTGTGGGGGTGCAATTGGGACTTGAACTGCACAACCAAAAGTTCGTAAGTGAGAAACATCTAGTTCTCGACCAAAAATAATTTGCATTGGAGAGTATTCATGGTTAGCTGATGGTCTAATACGAACTAATGTTGACGCATGTAATATGGCATGACCCCAAGCAGTAGTTGGGAGTTTTGACTTCATAAGTAACGATCTAGCAATAAGTTGAAGACGTTTAATAAACGATTCTGCTAAACCATTTTGAGTATGGACATGAGCGACTGAATGTTCAATCTCAATTCCAATAGCCATACAATAATTTTCAAATGCTTGAGACGTAAACTCACTAGCATTATCAAGACGAATTCTTTTAATTGAATTGTCTGGGAATTGAGCTCGTAATTTTATAATTTGAGCAAGTAGTCTAGCAAATGCTGCATTTCTAGTAGAAAGCAAGCATACATGTGACCATCTAGAAGAAGCATCAATCAATACCATAAAGTATCGAAAAGGGCCACATGGTGGATGAATAGGTCCACAAATATCTCCTTGAATTCTCTCTAAGAAAGATGGAGATTCAATATTAACCTTCGTATATGAAGGTCTAATGACTAACTTGCCTTGTGCACAAGCATCACATGGGAATTCATTTGTCATAAGAATCTTTTGATTCTTCATGTTGTGCCCATATGAATTATTGATTATTCGGCGCATCATAGTTGCTCCAGGATGTCCAAGCCTATCATGCCAAAGCAAAAAGCTTTTTGTGTCATTGAACTTCGGGTTCATGACATGGTTTGTCTCAATTGCTTTTATGAATGTGTAATACATCCCAGAAGGTAGTGTTAATAATTTTTCTTTTGTTCGCTTATGGCCGGATATAAAAGAATTTATGCAGAGATATTCTTTTCCACCTTCTGATATAGTCTCGATATGGTATCCATTATAGCAGATATCCTTGAAACTTAGTAAGTTTCTTCTGGACTTACTAGAATACAGGGCATTTTTAATATCTAATTTAGTATCATTTGGTAAAATGATACAAGCTCTTCCGGAGCCTTCAATGATGTTTGATACACCTGATATTGTGTTAACATTATCCTCAGCTAATGTCAACTTAAGAAAATATTTCTTATTTTGGAGAATGGTGTGTGTAGTGGCACTATTAGCAAGACAAATATCACAAGATTCCATTTGAATGTCTAAGACGTTTTTAATAGAAGATCAATTATTATTGAGTAAAAATACGAAAGGAAAAAAAATAATTATTTTTTAATGTAAAAACTACGATGTGAAAGTAAATAAACAATGTCTTCTTATCAACTAGAAATGATAAAGGACTAAACAATGTCCATATGATCGTCTTCAAGCACACCACCACCAATCAACTGATCCATATTATCTCCTTTTGGATCGTCAAAGAAGTCGGAGACATCTAAGTGAGTAGTATCAATTGGGCCGTCAAAGTCAACGACATTGGTTTCTTTCTTGTCTTTTTCCTTGACCGGATCTTGATATAGATCTGCAAGATGTTTTGCAGTTCGGCAAGTACGTGACCAATGTCCATTCATGCCACATCTATGACATGCAGCTTCCTTTTTGGATGAATTGTGCTCGTTGGATGTTTTCCGCCTTTTGTTGCTAGAGGTTGCATCATTTGGTTTACCGCGTCCACGACCGCGATCATATCCACGTCCACGCCCACGCCCACGTCCACGTTGGTTCCCACGACCACGTCCATTGTCATGGTTGAAAGTTGCATTGACTTCAGGCAATGCAGCGGAACCAGTGGGGCGGAGTTCATGATTTTTCATGAGCAATTCATTATTTTGCTCGGCAACCAACAAACAAGATATTAGTTCTGAGTACTTTTTGAAACCACGCTCCCTATATTGTTGCTGTAACAGCACATTAGAAGCATGAAAAGTGGAGAATGTTTTCTCAAGCATGTCAGCATCAGTGATACTTTCTCCACAAAGTTTCAATTTTGAAATAATTCTAAATAATTCAGAATTATAAGCACTCACAGACTTAAAGTCTTGCAGTCTAAGATGCATCCACTCGTAACGAGCTTTAGGAAGGACGACAGTCTTTTGATGATCAAACCTTTCTTTCAGGTTTGTCCACAACTCACTCGGATCTTTGACGGTCAAATATTCCGTCTTTAGATCATCATGAAGATGATGACGAAGGAAAATCAGCGCCTTAGCGCGATCCTGTTGAGATGCTTTATTTCCTTCTTTTATTGTCTCCCCTAGACCCCTTGAGATCAGGTGAACATCAGCATCAAGAGTCCATGACATATAATTCTTGCCCGAGATGTTAAGGGAGATGAACTCAAGTTTGGCTATGTTTGCCATTTGTGCAATTCTGCACAAAGAATCAATGATATATTATCCATATGTTTAATTTATTTGCTCTTTAGAGCATGTAATATTCTTCAGGAATATTAGTTGTGCTACTTTAATAGCATCAATTTATGATCTTGAATGTAATATTCTTCATGAATATTACTTGTGCTACTCGAATAACATCAATATTTAATTTTTCAAGATTAAATCGGAAAAGACCGATTATTATAACAATAAGAAAAACAGACATAATATATTAAAGCCAATAAACATGATGTAAAAAAAAAACATGTACCTTCTAGGATTGATGGACTTCTAGAATTGAAGGAGCGTAGAACAATCGTGTTGATAACGTGTTGTAAACTAGAGAGAGACAAGTGAGAATATCAATTGTATGTATGTATTCAATATGAGGACTAAAGGTCTCTATTTATAATAGTACAAGGGATAGGGTTTTAGAGTTAGTAATTTGGCCATCACTCATATCATATATATCTATTAGATATATTTACAACAATTTTATAATTGTTTCATGTAAAATATCAAATAATAATTTACTTTTACGCATAGTTTTTAGATTTCTACATATTATAATAAATAAGGTTACATTTTTCATAAGTTTCATTAATGAAGTCAAAAATTAGTGCTCAATTTTATTAAAAGCGTAGACAACGAAAACTTCAAGAATTTATTTAAGCGAATTATTTAGAATGTATAAAGATATAATCATAATTTAATTACACATCTTTTATCTGTATAATTAATGCATGGACAGAATACTAAGAGCAATTAAAATCATATTATTTATTAATATTATTATTAGCATGAGCTATTTTATAATTTCATCCTTTTATATGACTTCAAAAAAAGTAATATTATTTTTATGGGTTAATTACTATAAAATACACAAACTTTGATAAGATTGACAAATTAGACAAAAACTTTAAAATCTTGCAATTAAAACACAAACTTACATTTTTTTGCAAAATAGACAAACTCAATTTTTTCCGACTAACGGAAAAATGAGAATTTGCGACATATAATTCATTTTCACTTATTAAAACCAATGCAATGCCATCTAAATCGAAAGGTGAACAATTTTTGTGGCTTTGTGATTTTCAATCAAATTCAATTGATTTTGAAATTTTACTTTGAGTTTGTCTATTTTGCAAAAAAATATAAGTTTGTGTTTTAATTGCAAAATTTAAAGTTTGTGTCTAATTTGCAAATCTTGCCAAATTTTATGTATTTTATAGTAATTAACCCTATTTTTATCACCCAAGAATCCATTATCATGACCATGTTTAATTTATTCTCTTTCATTTTTTATTCATAATATTATTATATTTATTCAAAAAATCAAATAAAATGACGGCATATTAATTGAAAATGGGGCCATATTTGCTCCAATAATATATTGAATCCAATAACTACACAAATTTATCTTTAAAAAAATCCACCTTAAAAAAATATATCTTTCATTTTAGATGCACTTACAGTAAAAAAAAAATATCAATTACCAAAATTATCTCATGGTCACTTGTGCAATAACTTAGTTCGTGGAATAAATTTAATGATCCTCACATTTGATCGGTTCTTATTGCTTCATAATACTGTCAAAATATTTAAAAAAATATACACAATTTATATACAGTTTATAGACAACGGTTATACATTTGTCTATATTAATGGTTTACACACACAACAAATTTTAGATAATGAATATTTACTGTTGTCTTTTGTTTACCTAGGAGAGTGGTAATCATTGAATAAAATTAATAAAGGAGGTTAGGTAGTTTTTAATGAGTCAATAATTAACATACTTCCATTATCATCAGTACTTTATACCGAGCATTACGAATGAGAATGCATCTAATTTTATTCTCCTTACCCACCCATATTACCAGATACCAACTACCTTTTCATTTTATGAAAAACAAAAATAAAAATAAAATGTATACATTAGCATAAATATATAGTTTAATTGATATAAAAATGATTATGCTTAGTGCTTTGAATATATTATCATTTTCAGCATTATAAAATACATTATATTTCGCAGAAAACAATTCTTCATCGTCACATGTATCATTGCAAAATGCATCTGTTATTGGCATGTCTCCCGCCACAGATATATATCGTTGCAATCAAGTCTTAAACCACCCACAACGATTGTCGTTATGCGACATTAGTGATGGTATGTTTCGAATACTTTAAATATTTGTTGTGTCATCAAAATAATTTAAAAATATGTGATTATTCTTAGTTATTGAATATATTATAGCAAAAATTATCTATGTATGTATAGATATATAATATATACATATACACATGTATCAAGATATCATAAACTCTTTTTTATTGTTTAAAATGTCATTATTTTTATCCAATTCATTTTATTGTAGGAAAATGTCTCACAGAGAATGATGTTCACGATCCGTTATTCAAAAAACGACAAAGATGGACTTCAGTTAAAATTGATAATGTTGCATGGATAAAAATATACAATGTTTTTAAAATATCATATGAGTATTCATTTTACATAATCAAATGTTGTTAAACTATCCTTACACAAAATTATTTTTTCACAGTTAATAATTCAAACGAAATGCTCCAGAAAAATACAAGCAAATTGATATCATCATCATCTTACGTTGATACATCTATGATCATTGACTTAACTGGTCACTTTGTGCGGGATAATCAAGAGTTCTCTACAAGAACAATTACACACAACTTCAATGCTCCCACCCATGCTACTATCAATAATGGTACGATAACATCGTATAACAAACATATACTTATAAATTCAACTTGTATTTTATAAATTTATTTCACAGTATATATGTAATAATATATACCTAATTATATTATAATTTATGGATTGATTTTTTATATAGAATTTTGGGATATTGGGGATCCAACTTATTCTTGCAACTTTTGTGGTGCATTTTTTTGGTATGATGAAAGACAAGGCAAGCACTACAAAGCTCGAAAACCGACATTCTCAGTGTGTTGTTCAAGTGGTAAAATTGAACTCCCTAAGCTTAAAAAACCACCTCAGTTGTTAAATGATCTTTTGTTTGGACATCATCCGAATAGCAAATATTTTCAAAAGAATATTCGGTTCTTTAATAACATGTTCAGTTTCACATCTATGGGTGGCAAGTTGGACTCAAGTTTGAACACTGGTAGATCTCCACCCATGTTTAAACTATCTGGACAAAATTATCATCGTATAGGTAGTTTAATACCAATCGAGGGTGAATCTCCAATATGACACTGACAATGAAGTTTCAAACAGAATCTCATCTGTTAGGTATTTACACCTACTTAAATACTAATTATACTATATATTTATCATTGAATAACACTATACATAATTATTTATTTTCAAATGACTAACTAAAATCGTTAATATTTTTTATGCAGGCAATCAACAGGTGTCGATACTATTGAAACTGATATTGTGGAAGGATTAAAGATGATGCTTGATGATAACAATATATTGGTAAATTCTTTTAGAATGGCACGTGATATGTTCAACACCACCAGATCCACAGATATCAAGTTAAAGCTTATATGTAGGAGGGTTGCAGATGCCAGGACATATAATTTACCATCTGTATCGGAAATTGCCGAATTGATAGTTGGAGACTTCGATGCATAATTAGGTCACAGGGATATATTGGTTACGTGTAATAATGGTGATTTTCAACGCATTAATGAACTTCATCCTTCATATTTGGGACTTCAATATCCTTTGCTTTTTCCATATGGTGAAGATGGTTTCAGAGAAGATATACCATTTTCTAATTTAATGAAAAATGATTCGGGTGGAAGAAAAAAGGTCAGCATCAGAAAGTTCTTTGCATATCGTCTACATGAACGAAATTGTGAACCTAATCATGTTGTATCAGCTAGAAGATTATTTCAACAATTTGTTGTTGACGCTTACACAATGATTGAATCTTCAAGATTAAATTTTATCTGATTCAACCAGAAGCCATTGCACAGTGATAGCTATAAGGGATTGTGTGATGCATATTTTAGGGGTGAGAATAACTCGACTACTCAAGGAAAGAGGATCGTATTACCATCTAGCTTCACTGGAGGTGCTCCATATATGATACAAAATTACCAAGATGCCATGGCAATTTGCAAATGGGCTGGTTATCCGGATTTATTTATAACATTTACATGTAATCCTAAGTGGCCCGAGATAGTAAGATATTTACAAAGTCGTGGATTGAATGCAGATGATAGACCCGACATAGTTTGTTGAGTTTTTAAAATGAAGTTGGATGAATTAATGAAAGATCTTCGTCGCAATAAAATATTTGGAACCGTGCGTGCAGGTACATTAGTAGTATTATATATATATATATATATTATTTTTAATATTTTTACACAATAATAAATTTTTATTTTTTATGATTTTTTTCTTATGCAGCTATTTACACCATAGAGTTTCAAAAAAGAGGCCTCCCACATGCACATATTTTACTTTTTCTATCAAGTGAAGATAGATGTCCATCTGGGCTGGATATTGATCACATAATATCAGCTGAGATCCCAGATCAGTCAGTTGACGAGTTATATTACAACAATGTACGTGAGTTCATGATTCATGGGTCGTGTGGTATTGCGATGAGAAATTCTCCTTGCATGTCTAAAGGTAAATGCACAAAACATTTCCCAAAGAAATTCATTGAAGCCACTTCAATTGATGAAGATGGTTATCCAGTCTACAGACGCAGGGATAATGGACGTACAATCATGAAAAATGGCATTGAGCTTGACAATAGATATGTTGTTCCTCACAACAAGTTTTTGTTGATGAAGTATGGAGGACATATTAATGTTGAGTGGTGCAATCAATCAAGATCCATTAAATACTTATTTAAGTATGTCAGTAAGGGAAATGATCGAGTAACAACATCTTTCTGTCGAAGCGCTGATGATGAAAGACAGGGCAAACAAGTGGATGAGATCAAAATGTATTATGATTGCAGATACATCTCCGCATGTGAAGCATCTTGGAGGATATTCGGTTTTGATATTCACTATAGGGATCCACCAGTGGAGCGTTTGAGTTTTCATTTGCCCGATGAGCAGAAGATATTTTTCTCGGATAATGATGTGCTTGAAAATGTTATTAATCGTCCTACTGTTGGTCAGAGTATGTTCCTTGCATGGTTTGAGGCAAATAAGAAGTATCCAGATGCACGGAAGTTAACATATTATGAATTTCCAACTAAGTTCGTCCAAGTCGGGAGTGGGTTTCGAGAAAAAAAGGATTTTCTATTGGTAGGATTTATTACGTTCATCCAGGCAGTGGTGAGATGTACTATCTGAGATTGCTCCTGAACATTGTACGTGGACCGACATGTTTTGAAGATATAAGATGCATAAATGGTGTACAATACAATTCTTTTCGTGATGCATGTTATGCACTAGGTTTATTGGACGATGATAAAGAGTACATTGATGGAATTATCGAGGCAAGTCGATGGGGTTCTGCACAGTCAGTAAGACATTTGTTTGCTAATTTACTTACCGCAAACTCCATGACTAGACCAAAGGTTGTTTGGGATAATTGCTGGATATATTTATCTGATGATGTTCTTTACAATCAACGGAAACTACTCCGCATTCCGGGTATTATATTTATTATTTAACCATTAATTTTTACATAATCATAACATAAAATGATGTGATTCTTAGTTTTAAACCTATATATTTAATTATTTTCAAATCTTATTAATTTTTAGCAGATCTTAAGTTAACCGAACAACAGATCAAAAATCATGCACTGGCAGAATTGGAAAAAATATTACAACACTGTGGCCGTACTCTTTGAGAATTCAATGAGATGCCATATCCTGAAAAAGAATTCTTGTGCCAGATTAGTAATAACATGATAAATGATGAGCTGCGTTATGATCGATCTCAGACAGCATTAGAACATGTCTCATTATTGAGAAACTTGACAGATGAACAACGCCATGTGTATGACACAATTATAGAAAAAATTCAATCACATTCTGGTGGCGTGTTTTTTGTTTATGGTTATGGGGGAACAGGTAAAACTTTTGTTTGGAAGACATTATCTGCTGCAGTGAGATCAAAAAGAGACATAGTATTGAATGTTGCTTTCAGTGGAATAGCATCTTTGTTGTTGCCTGGCGGGAGAACTGCACATTCTCGATTTGCTATTCCGATAGGTCCCAATGAAGATTCAACGTGCAACATCAAACAAGGAAGTCCCCTCGCCGAACTTCTTGTGATGTGTAAACTTATAATATGGGATGAAGCGCCTATGGTCCACAAACATTGTTTTAAAGCTTTGGACAGAACTTTGAGAGACATAATGCAGTTCAGTAATACATCCAGTTATAATTTACCTTTCGGAGGTAAAACCATTGTATTTGGTGGAGACTTTAGACAGATATTGCCAGTCATACCTAGAGGTAGTAGACAAGATATTGTTAATGCAAGTATCAATTCTTCATATATATAGCGATATGTAAAAGTCTTGAGGTTAACGAAGAACATGAGATTACAGTCTATGAATTCTGAGGTTGAAGCAAATGAATTACAAAGATTTTCAGATTGGGTGGCTGCCATAGGTGATGGTCTTCTTGGTGGTACAAATGATGGACATGCTACCATTGAAATACTAAATGACATTCATCTCAGATTTTCAGGTGACCCTATTGCATCTATCATTAACAGTACATATCCATCCTTATCGACTAATCCAAATGATTTGTCTTATCTGCAAGAAAGGGCTATTCTAGCTCCAACACTTGATGTTGTTGATTCTGTAAATCATTACATGATTTCCATGAATCAGTCTGATGGTAGGATATATTTAAGTTCAGACAGCACGTGCAACTCCGATGGAATTACTGATGTTCTCAATTATGTACACACACCTGAATTTCTCAATGGATTGAAGTGTTCTGGTTTGCCAAACCACGAACTTAATCTAAAGGTTGGAACACCAGTCATGTTATTGAGAAACATTGACCACTCTCTTAGGTTATGCAATGGAACACGTTTGGTTGTTACCCGTCTTGGTAACCATGTTCTAGAGGCTGAGATGTTGACTGGGACTAACTCAGGTAAAAAAAATTTCATTTCTAGAATGTCACTTACTCCATCGGATCCACGCATTCCTTTTAAGTTTCAACGAAGACAGTTCCCTCTGATTGTTTCGTATGCCATGACGATTAACAAAAGTCAGGGATAATCGATGTCCCATGTGGGACTTTTTCTGAAGAAGCCAGTTTTCTCTCATGTTCAACTTTATGTTGTTGTTTCCTGAGTAAGAAGTCGTAGTGGATTGAAGATCTTAGTGTGTGATAAAGACAACAACATCAGTTCATTGACAACAAATGTGGTGTACACAGAAGTTTTTCAAAATCTTTGAAATATTAATATGTTCTCAATTTATGATATTTATTTTATATTGTGCTTTGGGGACATTTATAATTTATATTGTTTTTGTCTTTTTGAGACTTACTGAGTTTTGTTTATAAGACTAAGGTAAGCCTTTGAATATTTGATGTTACCATTTTGTTGATATTTACTGTTGACGATGCTGAAAACTAATATGTGCTAATGAAATGGGACTTCAAATATGTGATTGGAATGTTTGATCATGGATAATATTTTGAATTTTATATTTTTATTTAGTTACATATCTATTTTATATTTAATGCTATTTTAAATTAGTATACATCTATCACCGTGCATCGCACGGGTGGTAGACTAGTTAGTATATGCAAAAAGATAGCATCCATCATCCTAATCCTAATTATTTCAATAGCTATTAATCGATTAAGGGCTAGTTTGGTTTGGGTGATAAACCTAGTTTAGGTTGGATTGATAATTTTATCTTAGTTTATCACTTGTTTGGTTTGAATGATTGGAGCTGGTATTGATGACGAGTCCGGGCTCCAATCACTTATTTGAGTGATTATTCATCACCCCAATTTTGGGGTGATTATATTCATCAACCAAACACTTTTTTATAAAATTACTCATATATCCTCTTCTCAAATAAAAAATAAATTTTTATCTACATTATTTATTGGATGACAAATAAAAATAATTACAATTTTAATAATTATTATGAGAATATTGATATATATATATATATATATAAATATAATATTAATGTGTAATTAAAAGAGGATTTCCGAAGAAAGAACTATTTTAATTAATTATTTTTATGCATCCATTATTTCCCAATATTTGGTAAATTATTTTTGTGCCTTAATTATTTTCAATTTCATGATTTCAATTATTTTTAAATAAAAAATACAACTTTAATAATTATAAATGAATGTCTTATATGAAGGGTAATTTAGGTATTTTCTAACATTTTAATTCTAATCATTCAATCCAAACAGAATATTGACAATCAATCATAAATCATTAAAATTAAAATAAGATTATTTCTATTCAAATAGTGCAATCACTTTATCCTATCAATTTTATATATCCCATCAGCCGAACCAAACGGGGCCTAAGAGAATTCAACAAACTTGAAGTAATTAACCCTTATTTTCCAGATATACAATGTGTTAAAATCATTAATAATCCCATGTTGAGGGCACATGCGATCATATAGTGTAACACCCCGTCCCAAAATAAATCTATCAATTACTTCAACATGATAGAAAGCATGTGTTGATTATATGACACTTTGAAATGATTTTTGAACATTCCAAATATAGAGAAAACGACTCCCAAAGTTGGCTCAATTCTATTCTTAAAATCATGTTGTCCTCTAAATCTTTCTCGATCACATATTTTGTTCCTCGTGATGAGACATTTCCATGAGCCTTTTTCATTTGTCATTTGGACACTTATTAAATCATGGGTGTCCTAATTATTGAAAGACCGTATTTTTATTCCTAAAATAAAATCCTACCACTTTATGCCTAACTCTGAAAATTGGTTTCGTCTTTAACTAGGAGTTACAAATTTTTCATAATCGTGTGGTCGTTGATTTCATTAAAAATGGAGTTCGTTTGACCTTCCAACCGAATTTTATTCATTCTCTATTTCAACTAATGTCATATATTAAAATACATCACAAATTGATTGCCACCATTCAATCTTGCATTGCTCCAAGTGTCACCATGCATTGCTCCGTATGTCACTATGCATACCAAGGGTACTGATGCAATCCTCGCCGGCATACGACAAAGACGGCAGATGTTTTATCCAGGATTGTAGCAGATTCCATGGAATGGATGGATGGATCCAAACCCTAGCCTCTCAAAGATGTCAAACCTCGAACACGATGTATTCGAGACCCTCGATCAATTGGAAACACGAATTTGGATTGGGTGATGACGCCACAAACGGGGGCGTGAATCCGTTTGATAAGTCGATTGAATCTCACGCTGTGTTGTGAAACTCGAATAACTCTCTCAGAGAGAAAAGTGAAAACTCACGTAATAAAATTAATGATATCAAAGTTGTTCTCAAAAATAAGAGATTACAAGCTTTATATAGTTGGTCCAAAATAAACTAAGACCTAATTAATTATCCCACTTGAATTAGGAAATAAAGCATAAGAATCGCGCAATTCTGGACACGCTACAGATGGGCGCGACACGGGCTCAATCGCACCTCCACTCGCGATGTAGGTTGTGTCGGTCTCATTCCGTGTAGCGTCTGTGGTGCAACCGGCTTCACTCGCGCCTCAGGTCGCGCTGTAGAACGCGCCGGTCTCATCGCCCGAAGCGTTGGTGGTGCGACCGGTTCCACTCGCGTGTTCACCTGCGCTGTAGCTCGTGCCAAGCGGCACGACCAGGTGCTCGCGTCCTGACTCGTGCTGTAGTTCGTGCCCGCAGCTCGAGATCACTATCTTCCACTTAGGTTCGGGTTCTTCTCCTTCTACGGGTCGTTTAGCTAACTCTTGATTCCAGATCTCTCGCATGAACCCATTAAGGCTTTCCTCGAACCTTTTAGCTCTTGCTCGTGTACCGGTCCTTCTAGCACTTTGATTGGATCGGACATCTCCTCAGCTCGGGTCTTATCATCCCCCTCTTCTTGAAAAGGATTTGTCCTCAAATCCAGCTCGTCACCTATATCAAAAGGACTTAAGTCAGCAACATTAAATGAAGAACTCACTTTGTACTCACCTAGAAAGTCCAACTTGTATGCATTGTCACTGATGCGCTCCACAACTTGGAATGGTCCATCGCCTCTAGGAAGTAACTTAGAACGCCTCTGGACTGGAAACCGTTCTTTACGCATATGTAGCCAAACCCATTCACCAGGCTCAAACACAACTTTCCGTCGCCCCTTGTTGGTCTTATTGGCATACTGCTCCGTTCGCCTCTCTATGTTTGCTCTCGCCTTTTCATGTATCTGTTTCACAAAGTCAGCTCTCTTTTCCCCTTCAGGTTAGTATGTTCATGAACAGGTAAAAGAATCAAATCCAACGGTGTTAAAGGATTTAAACCATATGCAACTTCAAATGGAGAAAACTGAGATGCAGAATGCTCAGACCTATTATATGCAAATTCAACATGTGGCAAACATTCCTCCCAAGTTTTGATGTTCTTTTTAATTATTGCCCTTAACAATGTAGATAAAGTCCTATTGACTACTTCCGTTTGACCATCAGTCTGTGGGTGACAAGTAGTAGAAAATAAAAGCTTCGTACCCAACTTACACCACAAAGTCTTCCAGAAATAACTTAAGAACTTAACATCTCTATCAGAAATAATGGACTTGGGCATGCCATGTAAACGCACAACTTCTTTGAAGAACAAATCAGCAATTTAGGATGCATCATTTGTTTTAGAACATGCTATGAAATGTGCCATCTTGGAAAATCTATCCACAACCACAAAAATAGAATCATGACCACGTTTACTCCTAGGCAATCCTAACACAAAATCCATAGATATATCTATCCAAGGTGATGTAGGAATAGGCAAAGGCATGTATAAACCATGTGGTTGGACTCGAGATTTGGCTTGTCTACATGTAACACACTTAGCACACACACGTTCCACATCACGTTTCATATGAGGCTAAAAGAAATGCTCCCTCAACGCAGCTAGAGTCTTTGTTACCCCAAAATGCCCCATCAAACCACCACCATGTGACTCCAACAATAAAAGCTCACGCATTGAACAATTAGGCACACACAACCTATTTTCTCTAAACAAATATCCAGCATGCCTATAAAATTTCCCATCTCCAGATTCTTCACATGCAACATATATATCCTTAAAATCACCATCCTCACTATACATACTCTTAATATGCTCAAAACCAAGCAACTTAGCATCTAAGGTGGAAAGTAAGGCGTACCTCCTCGATAGTGCGTCAGCTACTACATTCTCTTTCTCTTGCTTATACTTGATGACGTATGGAAACGTCTCTACAAACTCCATCCAGCGGGCATGTCTTTTGTTCAACTTGTGTTGCCCCTTCAAATGCTTCAACGACTCATGATCGGTGTGGATCACAAATTCCTTAGGCCACAAATAGTGTTGCCACGTCTGCAATGCCCGAACTAGTGCATACAACTCCATGTCGTATGTCGGGTATTTTGTAGTGGCGCCGCCAAGCTTCTCACTGAAGTAGGAAATGGGCCGTTTCTCTTGCATCAATACTGCACCAATTCCAACACCAGAAGCATCACATTTTATCTCAAAAGTTTTAGAAAAGTTTGGAAGAGATAGTACCGGTGGGTGTGTCAATTTCTCCTTGAGCGTTTGAAACGCTTTCTCTTGTGCTTCTCCCCAATGATATTCCACAGTCTTCTTGATCACTTCGGTCATGGGTGCTGCGATACTACTGAAGTGTGGAACAAAACGCCGATAGAAGCTCGCAAGTCCATGGAAACTTCAAACCTCACTCGCATTTGTTGGCGTCGGCCACTCTTGGATGGCTCGAACCTTCTCTTCGTCCACCTGTACTCCATCTGCACTAACAACAAAACCAAGAAACACAACCTTATCTGTGCAAAAGGTGCATTTCTTCAAGTTAGCATATAGTTGTTCCTTTCTCAAAGCAAGCAAAACAAACTTCAAATGCTCAACATGGTCCTCTTTATTCTTGCTATAGATTAATATGTCATCAAAATAAACCACCACAAATCTACCTGTAAAGGCACGTAAGATATGGTTCATAAGACGCATAAATGTACTAGAAGCATTTGTTAACCCAAACGGCATAACTAACCACTCATACAATCCTAGTTTTGTAATGAATGCCGTTTTCCACTCATCCCCTTCTTTAATGCGAATTTGGTGATATCCACTTCTTAAGTCTATCTTAGAGAATATGCATGCACCATGTAATTCATCTATCATATCATCTAAACGGGGAATGGGATGTCGATACTTTATCGTAATGTTGTTGACGGCTCTGCAGTCGACACACATCCGTAGTGATGAATCCTTCTTCGGCACGAGCAAAACTGGACTCGCGCATGGACTCAAACTCTCCCTCACTTGGCCTTTCTCCAGTAGCTCATGCATTTGGCGTTCTAGCTCTTTTATCTCCTCAGGGTTGCTTCGATATGCCGGTCGGTTTGGCAATATGGCACCGGGCACGAAATCAATTTGGTACTCGATTCCCCTAACTGGTGGCAAACCCGGTGGCATCTCTTCGGGAAAGACATCCTTGAATTCCTGCAAAAGAGACACAATAGGGCTAGGCAAAGATGGATCAATTGGGTTAGTACTCATTAACACATCTCTGCGAATCATCAAGTACATTGGCTTCTCATTTTGCACAGCACATTTGACATCATTGGCTGTGGCAAAACAAGCATGTTGGATCACCTCCTTTCCAATGTTGGCCTCTCTTCCTTTCTTCCTCATGGTATCGGCCTCCTCTTGTAGTTTCACTTGGTCCTCGTACACTTGAGATAGTGTTAGAGGAGCTAGTGTCACCGTCTTCTTGTTAAGTACAAAAGAGTACTTATTTGTGAAGCCATCATGCTTCACCCTCCTATCGAATTGCCATGGACGTCCTAGCAAAATATGTCCCTCTTGCATAGGCACGACGTCACACAACACTTCATCTTCATACTTGCCAATCCGAAATGGCACTCGAACTTGCTTGTTCACCTTGGTTTCTCCACTATCATTCAACCACTGCAGCTTGTATGGCTTAGGATGTTTGAGAACCGGCAATCCTAACTTTGTCACCATCACAACACTTGCAACATTAGTACAACTACCGCCATCAATAATCATACTACATACCTTATCCTTGATGTGGCATCAGGTATGGAATATGTTCTCTCTCTGCTCCTCATCGACGCTCTTGGTGTGCAGGCTAAGAGATTTGCGTGCAACCAAAATGAGAGCGTTGGACGCTGCGTACTCCTCCTCCCTACTCGACTCGGATAAACCCGGCATCTCCGGATCAATTTCTTCTTCATCCGTCACAATCTCACCATTGTCCTTTAGGATCATCACACGTCGGTTTGGGCACTGATTGGCTATGTGTCCTCTACCTTGACATTTAAAGCATTTAATGTCTCAGTTTCGGTTACCCGACGAATCTTGGTTGCTTGATCCCATCACTGTAGGCATCTCAACCTTCGGCTTAGTGAACGGTTGCTTCTCGTCTTTCTTTCCTTGATTTGAAGCTTTCCATGGAGCTGCGTTGCAACTTGAGTTCGACTTCCATGTGGAAGAACTCGCTCGGCTGTTGTTTCCCCTCCTCTTGAGTTGGTTCTCTACTTTGATAGCCATTTGTACCATGTCCTCCATCTCGACATAGTGCTGCAACTCTACCACTTCTCGGATCTCTCTATGTAAACCGGCTAGAAATTGAGCCATTGTGGCCTCCCTATCTTCCTCCACATTTGCTCGGATCATTGAGACCTCCATTTCCTTGAAGTAGTCATCTACACTATTCGTGCCTTGCCTCAAGTTTTGTAACTTGTTGTATAGCTCTCGATAGTAGTAGCTTGGTACGAATCTCTTCCTCATCACCGCCTTCATCTCTCCCCATATCTCTATTGGGTGTTCTTCATTACGCCGCCTGTTGGATGTCAACTGATCCCACTAAACTATTGCATAATCTGAAAACTCCACTGCTGCTAACTTCATTTTCTTCAGCTCAGAATAGTTGTGACAATCGAACATCATCTCAATCTTGCGCTCCCATTCAAGGTACAAAGCTGGATTATTTTTACCTTGGAATAAAGGCACATTCATTTTGATGTTTCTGAGATCGTCGTCTTCTCGATTCCTTGCTCTCCCGTGTCTCCTACCTCCAGCAGTTGAATATTTGTCTTCCTCCTCTGAATCTCCCATTTCAGTGTCATAGTAGTCATTCCGTTGTCTCTCTATATGTGGGTAGCGTCTAGACTCTATCCAAACTCCGCGTCCGCCTCTTCCACCTCTTCTGCCATGGTTCTCTCGAGGAGCTTGTTGAGATTGCTCATGTATTGAACTTTCTACTTGGTTTAGCCTCTCATTCAACGACGCCATCTCAGTTTTGAACAACTTCGTGAGATGTTGCTAAGTATTGTTCAGCTCATCACTCAATCCTGCGGCTGCTCCTTTGGTACCTGCACTTTTGTTAGACATGTCAATTCTCTTTTTTTTTATCGACTTTTTTTTTGAACGATTTTTTTTTCGTCCTCTTTTTTTTTTTAAACAAAGAACAAAACAAATACTAAACTAGATAAAGAAAACGAACTACTAATGTGACAATAAAATGAAAGAAACCTAACAAATATCTAGCTCTCAACCTCACGTGTATACTCTCGTATATCACATAATCGACTCTTTTCACTCTAATAATCTCACACACTCTTGCCTTTTACCACTCGTATTGTCTCTAAATAGAATTAAACTAGAAACACAATCACAACAATGAAACCCCAAAAGACCAATCACAGATTCACGAAAAATGTGCCGGAAAAATTTCGAAAATTTGAAAATTTCTGAAAAATTTTCGACTTCTCCCTAGATAATATAAGCGTCTCCAACAACCCAAATATAAAAAACAAATATAACGAAAACACCAAAAATTTTCCCGTCTTTTTACTTTTTTTTTAATATGCGAGAATTTAAATTACAGAAATTAAATGATAAACGGAACCTGATACGACCTGGCTCTGGATACCACTTGATGCGATCCTCGCCGGCATACGACAAAGACGGCAGATTTTTTATCCAGGATTGTAGCAGATTCCACAGAATGGATGGATGGATCAAAACCCTAGCCTCTCAAAGATGTCAAACCTCGAACATGATGTAGTCGAGACCCTCGATCAATTGGAAACACGAACTTGGATTGGGTGATGACGCCACAAACGGGGGCGCAAATCCGTTTGATAAGTCGATTGAATCTCATGCTGTGTTGTGAAACTCGAATAACTCTCTCGGAGAGAAAAGTGAAAACTCACGTAATAAAATTAATGATATCAAAGTTGTTCTAAAAAATAAGAGATTACAAGCCTTATATAGTTGGTCTAAAATAAACTAAGACCTAATTAATTATCCCACTTGAATTAAGAAATAAAGCATAAGAATCGCGCAATTCCAGACACGCTCCAGATGGGCGCGACACGGGCTCAATCGCGCCTCCACTCGCGCTGTAGGTCGCACCGGTCTCATTCCGTGTAGCGTCTGTGGCGCGACTGGCTTCACTCGCGCCTCAGGTAGCGCTGTAGAACGCGCTGGTCTCATCGCCCGAAGCATTGGTGGCGCGACCGGTTCCACTCGCGTGTTCACCCGCGCTGTAGCTCGCACCAAGCGGCGCGACCAGGTGCTCGCGTCCTTACTCGTGCTGTAGTCCGTGCCCGCAGCTCGAGATCACTATCTTCCACTTGGGTTCGGGTTCTTCTCCTTCTACGGATCGTTTAGCCAACTCTTGGTTCCAGATCTCTCGCCATGAACCCATTAAGGCTTTCCTTGAACCTTTTAGCTCTTGCTCGTGTTATCGGTCCTTCTGGCACTTTGATTGGATCGGACATCTCCTCAGCTTGGGTCTTATCAGGTACTCTATGTGTGACCATCTACTCCACCTAGTTTGATGCATGTCCTACACATGTTTGCTATAGTTATTGGATGAAGGGAAGACGAGCAAGAGCTCTGCTTTCTCCCACATTCTCTTCTTCGTTAGTTTCTCTCTTCCCCTCCCAGGAACAACAACATTTCTTTTTCTTCTAATTTCGACCCTCAAATCTTAGCCAACAATTATGAAATTTTATAGAGAGCTTCACACTTTCATATAGATGATGTTAGCTGAAGAAATCATCCAATTTGGTTCTCATATTACCGAGAACGAAGGCAAACATTACACTGGTTGTTGTTTTCCGCCACAACTGCAGCCACAATTTTCTTCTATATATTTTGACCTTCAAATCTCTACCAACATTACTGAATTTGGATATGCTTTTCCTCTCATCACATAGTTGAGGTTAGCCATTGGAATCACTCGATTTGATGTCCGAAAAGTCAGAAATGAAGGTATGCAAAATTGGAGTTTCTAGCTGTAAGTTTTATCATGAGTAAAGCAGTCGTATTTTACCATTTTTGTCCCTTAAATCTCATTCATAATTTCTGAAATTTTAGTATGTTTCTCCTATGATTATGTAGATGATTTCAGGATCAAGAATTTCTCAATTCGGAGCTCTAAAGCTCCTAAACGAAGCTCAACTAGTTTCTTGGTGGTTGAATTCCCGTAACTCACCAAAACCATTTTCAACATCTTTTTCCGTAGATCCAGATGTTTTCTTTCTGTGGGGTTTCTGTTGATGAAAATTTAACTCTTCTAGGTTTCTATAATAGGTCTCAGATCATCAATATAATATCGTTTAGTCTATGAAAGATACGTTGCAAATCGACGCATCAAATTTGCCACAAAAATCGCGGTGTTGTGAGTGCAACTTCGGAGGCTATTTCCTGTTGTTTCCTCCATTGTATATGGACTTGAGTTTTTGTCTATAGCAACTCCTCCTTGCAGTCTTTCAATCCCTTGTGTCTGATCTAAGATCAAATATCGTTTGATCTTCCGAATCCAAGCTGTAAGTTTCCCGAAAACTATACTCTTTTATGGCAGATTTCATCTATGTTGAAGATGCTATATTTCTTAATCATTTTCAGTTTATGTAGCCATTCAATTATTGAACTGTTTATTTCATTAAAATCCTCATTTTCCGTACTATGAAAAATTATACTTTTGATCGAAAATCCGTTGAATATCGAGCTCGATCGAGCCCCAAACTTTTTGTTGATTAATCTATTCAGGTGAACAGTCACAATTTCAGTTTCAGCCGGTTTTAGGCCAAGGTGATCATAATTTTGTCTCCGACTCCTTCTGACCAATTGTAGGTCCCTTTGTGGCGGACGCATGGTCACTGACCGTGCCTTGATCAGATTTGAATTGAATTTTCTATGATTTTTTGAAGTTTTTGCCCTATTTTAAGTCGTTCCATTTTACATCGAATTTGTTTTAAGTTAATTAAAGAGTATCGTGAGAACTTATTATAGGGCCATGTTAAGTTTATAACCCAAGTATTGTGCATTCCTAGTTGAAGTAAAATGAATAAAGCTCTAATTAAATTATAGTAAATATTAGATTAATTCTGAAATTAGTTATTGATCCTAAAATAAGAATTGATCCTTGTAGGACTTGCGTAACTTACGAGGAAGGTGAATGATTGAATCTCGAGGTGGTTAGAGCAGCTTAGCCTAAGAGGAACCAGGGAATGAACTCCAAACCGTTACTCTGTCTTCGGTATTGTGATCGGGTGTTGAATCTTTGTTAGAACTTGTGCATCTATAAGGTGGGCTATACTACCTTGCAAACTGTATCTTTTGAGTTATTAAGCTCTATTTTATTAAAATTGCATATGTGACTATGTGTATTAAATATTTACGTGCTACTGTATGTTGTCGGAGTCTCATAAATCAGTGATGTGTCAATGTGAGTAGCTACATTATTGCATGCATTATTCACCATGTTGTATTCCTTGTTGAAAGACTAAAATGAATGGTTACACTCATTGGATACACTCACTAGTTATACTCATTGATTATACTCATAAACTTTATGCATTGGTGATGTAGTAGAGGACTAGGGGTTGCAGGCAGTGACTGATTATACTCTTAAGCGCTTAATTCACGACAAAATATTTTGTTGAACTTATGTTGCTTCCAACTTTAAAACCTCCTAAGCTTCATGTTGGGCTTCCTGGCCCATTTGGTTTGGCCTAAACACTGAAGACCCACTTCTCTTTAATGTTGTTGTTGACCCGGCCCCTTGGTTGTTCCCTATGCGACCCTTCATTTCTCTAAATCCTTCTATTAATGAAGGGGGACTCGAGCACTGTTCACCATCACTCACATTCATCTCTCTCTCTCTCTCTACTCTCTGGGTATTTTTCTCTCTACCTCTTGCGATCCTTGATTCAAGCCCTTGTGCTTGAAGAGCTAAGTGCTCCACTGAACCTAGCTTACGGTCCAGTTCATCTGGATTCATCTTGGTCTCCTCATGCGAGTAGCCTGGATAGCTAGGGTTCAGTCTCGGCTTGCCGGAGGTCTGAGCTTTTTCTTGAGAGGTCTATGTGTTTGGTCGTCATCTCTTCGCCTTCTTCTGGTCTCGGTATGTTTCTGGTCACTGTGTCGTTAGGGTTTTGGGTTCAAGGAACCCTGAGCCTTCGCTGCTTCTCCAGCTGCACTCTCTATCCCCTGAGGGATGAACGGCACGACTGCCGGTGATGGAAACCAAGCGGTGTAACCTCTGGGAGCATTGATACCCTACAGTGGTATCAGAGATACGGGGGAAGCTCACCGGAGACACCCTCTGTTGCCCTTTGTGTACCGTCCGACCGCCTTGCAATTTGTACTGCTGGTAAGTCGGGAATCCCAACCGTAGGGGTTCCCACTCTGGTATCGGTCTCTTAACCCTAGATCTATTTAGGTTTTGGTGCTCTGTGCTTGAATCTGTGTGATTCGTGTCCGATTTGTTGAGATCCTTGTGTTCTCAATTCGATTCTCTGTGATTCAGCTACTTGCCCTAATTTTTCTTATCTCTGTGATTTGGTGAAAAATTGGGTTCATTATCTCTGTGATTTTGGGTATCTTGTTCCTGGCTCTGTGCTAGGCTCACTTCTTCCGCTCTTATCTCTCATTGGCTCTGGTTTTCTGTGTGTGTTCGAGTGTTTCACTATTCACACACCAATAGAACCCAAGGTACCTTGTATGGCTGGTAAACCAGCTTGTAATCTGGGCTCTCCTTGGCATTCCTCACTGCCTGTGAGCTGTGCTTTGATTTTATCTTCTCCCCCTTCTTGTTCTTGGCTATCTCTGTCTGTTTGTGCTTCTCTATGTGATTCTTGTGGGTTCCTCATATCGTACTGCTCCTTTTAATGGTAACTGGTAAGAGTGATTTTCAAATTTAGAAAACAAAGATGGAATGTATTCTTATCAATGAAAAAGTCTATAATGTTGTCTTGCTGGGTTTTGACAAAACTGAAATTGATGAAAAAAGGCTTGAAATGAATGCCAGTGCTAGGTCTTCAATTTTGTTGAGTCTGCATGATTCTGTGATGAGACAGGTAGTTGGTGTTACTTGTGCTAAAGAATTATGGGCAAAATTGAATGAATTGTATACCCAAACATCTTTTCAATCTTTGTCATTTTTGCAATAAAAATTCTTTAAATTCAGACTTGATATGACTAAAGACATTGATGCAAACCTGGATGATTTTAATAAATTAATTCAAGCTATGAAATTGGGAGGGGATGACACCATTGAAAAATACTCTGCTACTGTGCTCCTAAATGATATACCTGATAAATTTAATGATGTCAAATCTGCTATTAGGTATGGCAGGGATGTTGTGACCTATGATATTGTGGCAAATGGTCTAAAATCTAAAAAACTTGACATGAAACATGGGTCTGGGAGTAGTAGCAAGAATTCTGGTGAAATTATGCATGTCAGGGGGAGAACATCTGAAAGAACTAAGCCTAATCATGCATCTGATAAAAGAAAGCCTAGATCTAAGTCTAGAAATGGTAACAAAAAGTGTTACAACTGTAATGAATCAGGTCATTATGCAAACAAATGTGATAAGCCTAAAAAATTCAAGAAAAAGGGTGAAAACTCCAATAAAAATCATGCAAACTTGGCTGTTGGGTCAGAGAATTATGGTGATGTTCTTATGGTCTCTATATATTTTCTGAGCCTTTTGTGAACTCTGTGTCTAATTCTCTATCTGAATCTGAGTGGTTGATTGACTCTGGTTGTACTTTTCATATGTCACCTTGTAAGATCATGTTTTCTAACCTAAAAATTATTGATCAAGGTTATGTGTCTATGGAAAATGAAAAGAAGAGTCATGTGATTGGAATTGGTGATGTTTGTTTGAAATTTGACTCTGGTTCTTCTCTTACTCTAAAGAATATGAGATATGTGCCTGATTTGAGATACAATTTAATCTCTGTTGCATGCTTAACTGATGATGGTTTGCTGGCTAAGATTGAAAAAGATAGAATGAAATTTATAAAGGGTTCTATGGTGGTGTTTAAAGCACCTAGGCAACATAATTTATATGTCTGCAATGCTAGCCCCCTTAATTTGATTCCCTCTGTGCAAAATGATAAAACCATGTTATGGCATGCAAGATTAGGTCATATGAGTAAAAAAGGATTAAAATTGTTGCACAAATTTGTTGTTTTTGGCTCTGATCATATCTCTGAAATGTCATTATGTGAAAATTGTGTAATGGGTAAGCAACATAGCGTTCACTTCCCTGTCTCTGGATCTGATAAATCTCATGCTAGCTCTGAAATCCTTGAATATGTGCATTCTGATGTGTGGGGTCCTGCTAAAGAGTCTACTCATTGTGGTAATTGGTATTTTTTATCCATTATTGATGATTTTTCCAGAAAAGTCTGGGTGTTTTTAATGAAAAATAAATATGATGTCTTTGACAAAATCTCAGCTTGGAAACCTTTGATTGAGAATCAAACTGGTAAAAAGATCAAAACTTTAAGAACAAACAATGGTCTTGAGTTTTGTAATGCTCAAATTGATAACTTGTGTGTGGAATTTGGGATTAGGAGACACAAAATTGTCCCCTATACCCCTTAGCAAAATGGCATTACTGAGAGGATGAATAAAACTCTTCTTGAAAGAGTTAGAAGTCTTCTTGATTCCTCTAGTCTGTCAAAAAGATTTTGGGGTAAAGCAGTGACTAATGCTGCCTATTTGATAAATAGGTCCCCCTTTGTGCCATTACTTGGTAAAATTCATGAAAATGTGTTTTCAAATAAAGAAGTTAATTTCTCAAATTTGAAAATCGTTGGCTGTGCTGCTTATGTTCACCAAAAACATGAGAAATTGGATCCTAGGTCTAGGAAATGTGTTTTCCTTGGCTATCCAGAAGGTGTAAATGGATATAGGCTCTGGGATAGGAGTATTCCTAGTTTTAAAACCTTGATTAGTAGGGATGTAATCTTTAATTAAGATGACTTCCCTTTCTTATCTGAATCTATGCCTACTCATACTCATGTGCCTATGACTGCTCCAAGTGAGGTGGAGCATTTACCTGTTTAAAGTGAGCTTGATAAGCATGCCTTTGTGCCTGAATCTAATGTTATGCATGAAAATGATATCTCTGATCATCCTGAAGATGGTAGGGATTCAAATGATCTTCAAGATGTCACTGATGATTCTGAAGAAGGGACAGATTCTAATAGTCTTCAGAATTATCAGTTGACTAGAGATAGAGTCAAGAGAACTGTAAGGCAACCTAAAAAGCTCATTGGGTTTGTTGACTCTGGTCTGTCCATGCATGTTTTCTCTGTGTTTAATAATCTTGATGCATGTGAACCAATCTCTTATAAACCTGCCTTGAACTCTAAAGACTCTGAAAAATGGATTGATGCTATGAAAAAAGAAATGAAATCCCTGCATGATAACAAAACTTGGATTCTTGTTCCTAAACCTGCTAAGTGCTCTGTTGTTCAATGCAAATGACTTTATAAACTTAAGCATGAATCTGATTCTGTGAGGTATAATGCTAGGTTGGTTGCAAAAGGATTTACTCAAAAGGAGGGGATAGATTATAATGAGATATTTGCCCCTGTTGTGAAATTTACTACAGCGAGAATAATGTTATCCTTGGTTGCTCACTTTGACTGGGAGTTAAAACAAATGGATGTTACAACTGCATTTTTGCATGGTGACCTTGAAAATGATATCTTTATGATACAACCTGAAGGCTTTTATGATAAAAATAAACATGATCATGTATGTTTATTAAAGAAATCTTTGTATGGCCTTAAGTAATCTCCCAGACAATTGAACAAAAAATTTGATGCTTGCATGTTGTCCCTAAAGTTCAAAAAGAGTAACTTTGATCACTGTTTATATTTCAAGCATGATTCAGTCCCTGTATTCCATCTACTCTATGTTGATGATATAGTTCTTATCAGTCCCTGTCTTAAAACTATAAAGCATGTTCAAAAATGCATGTGTGATAACTTTG
Organism: Perilla frutescens; assembly: GCA_026008535.1. Classification (NCBI taxonomy): domain Eukaryota; kingdom Viridiplantae; phylum Streptophyta; class Magnoliopsida; order Lamiales; family Lamiaceae; genus Perilla; species Perilla frutescens. The sequence goes on along the minus strand of BRKX01000002.1, from coordinate 36,634,712 downwards.
ACATGAAAGACTTGGGAGATGCAAAAAAGATACTTGGTATGCATATTCAAAGAGATAGAAAGAAATTCTATCTTGTCCTGAATCAAAACTCTTATGTTGAAAAAGTGTTGAGTAAATTTTCTATGCAAAAGTCTAAACCTGTTAGTGTGTCTCTTGCTGCTCATTTTGTGCTAAGTAAGGATCAATCCCGTAGGACTGATTCTGAAATAAGTGATATGTCTAAGGTTCCATACTCCAATGTCATTGGGTCTGTGATGTATCTCATGATCAGCACCAGGCCAGATATTGCTTACTCTATCTCTTGCCTAAGCAGATATATGTCAAACCCTGGAATGCCACACTAGGAAGCCCTGAAATGGCTTCTCAGATACTTGAAGTTCACTTCAAACTATGGCTTGAATTTCTCTAAGTCTCTTGATGGGGTAAAATTAGTGGGCTATGTTGACTCCAACTATACAAATGACAGGGACAATAGGAAGTCTACCACTTCCTATGTATTCACTTTGTGTGGATCATGTATTAGTTGGAAGTCACAGCTTCAACATATTGTAGCTCTCTCTACTACTGAGGCTGAATATGTTGCAGCTACTGAAGCTGTTAAAGAAGCCATCTGGTTAAATGGCTTGTTATCTGAAATTGATTTTGCTAACTCTTCTCCTTCTCTATTTTCAGATAGCTAATCAGCAATACAGCTATGTAAAAACCCTGTATTTCATGATAGAACAAAACACATTGATGTGAGGTTTCACTTCATTAGAGATGTGGTGGAAAAGGGTGAAATACATCTGGAGAAAATCCCCACTGAGTTCAATCCAGCTGACATGGGAACTAAGTGTCTCCCTTCTGACAAACTTCTCTCATGCCAGAGAATTTTAAACTATGATCTTGGTTAACTCTTTCCAAAACTCTGCTCTCTGCTTTATGTTTATTCTTTCTCTGTACTGTTTGTTTATTTCTTTGCTTGGTTATGTGTTAACCCCTTCTAACTGTGTGTTATGTTTCTCTCCTGTCTTTGTGACCTTACAGGGAGAAACAAAAGACAATGATGAGTCCTTTCAAAACCCTTAATGAAGACCAGTACACATCAAAGGGCCAAAAGGTGGAGAATGTTGGGCTTCTTGGCCCATTTGGTTTGGCCCAAACACTGAAGGCCCACTTCTCTTTAATGTTGCCGTTGACCCGGGCCCTTAGCTGTTCCCTATGCGACCCTTCTTTTCTCTAGATCCTTCTATTAATGAAGCGAGACTCGAGCACTGTTCACCATCACTCACATTCATCTCTCTCTTTCTCTACTTTCTGAGTGGTTTTTTCTCTACCTCTTGCGATCATTGATTCAAGCCCTAGTGCTTGAAGAGCTAAGTGCTCCACTGAACCTAGCTTACGGTCCAGTTCGTCTGGATTCATCTTGGTCTCCTCGTGCGAGTAGCCTGGATAGCTAGGGTTCAGTCTCGGCTCGCCGGAGGTCTGAGCTTGTTCTTGAGAGGTCTGTGTGTTTGGTCGCCGTCTCTTCATCTTCTTCTGGTCTCGGTGTGTTTCTGGTCACTGTGTCGTTAGGGTTTTGGGTTCAAGGAACCCTGAGCCTTCGCTGCTTCTCCGGCTGCACTCTCTGTCCCCTGAGGGACGAACGACATGACTGCCGGTGACGGGAACCAAGCGGTGTAACCTCCGGGAGCATTGATACCCTACACTTCAGTATCTGCATGGATACAGATAGATCATTTTTAGAAAATAATTTGCATAACTTAAATTGTGAAAACTTGCCCACTGGGTGCATTAATACTCAGCCCAAATCTTTTCAAATATTTTCAGGTCAGTAGGCTGGCGCGTGGACGTGACGATGCTGAGAGATGGGCTTTTGTTATTTACCTATTTCCTATTATCTCTTTTTGTTAATATTATGTTGGGAATTAAGCTTTCGCACTTATGCTACTCTTTTGCTAAATGCTAAGAACTCCGATCTTGGTGTTTTGGATAAGTATATGTATTAAAAAGCATGTTTGGTTGTTTTGAGTCTTCTGTTAAGGTTTTGTTAATCAAGTTATCTCCTTTCTTTCCCCGCTTCTTAATTCCAACCGCCCGTGACGTCCATTTCCACGGTCTTTCGGAACCGGGGCGCTACATATAGTATGTCCCAATTGTGTGTCATGACATCCGTTTTCCGTGTCTTAACATCAATTTTATTGTTGTAAAAAAACATCAATTTTATTAGCTTTCTCCATACTCGTTTTTAATTAATTTCTTTGGATTTAATTTAATTTTACATTATTATTTCAGATTTATTGCATGTAATAATTATTATTTATAACTATTTTTTAACATTTAATTTTATTTTTCAGTTAATATAATTATATTGCATGGTTTATTATTCCAAAGTCATCAGATATATAAATAAAATAGGGATCAATTCAAAGAAAGATGATATAGATCAATATCGCACGTACTGCAGGTTACAAACACTCTCCATTTCAACGATATGACGCCACCACAGCCAAAATATTAAATTAGAGCAAGTTTTTAACAATAGAAATAAAAGGCAATGTATAATCAAACAATACAACTTTAGTCAACCAATAATAGTTTTTTTTTTCTTCTATTAAATAAACAACCAGTCCATGAATATCTTTCTTTCACTAATTTGTCTTCCAAAGTCTGAATTATTATTCTTGCGATGTTACTATTTTTTAATAAATGCTATGAAATTCAGAGAGAAAGAGTGTGTGAGCATGTTATGCATTAACAATATTATCATTCTAGAAAGGCCTCTAGAAATTAAATTAATGAATATGAGCGCAAAAAAAAGCTAGTGAGCTAGCCATTAAAATCCCAAACAAACTGCAACATTTTTGAATGAATCCCCATTCACTTCGCTACAATTTTTACACAAACCAATAACCCATAACTAGAAGACAAAATTGGTACTTCTATAACCTATAAAACACCATTCTTATATATATATATCTCCAAAAATAATTCGAGCAGGAAGGATTAATTAAATTCAAAATGGCATTCAGCGCTCTGGTTAGCTTTCTTCATCCAACTTTTTTTATGTTAATTACGACATGCATACTGTAATCACAAACCACACTAATCGCAACTCTCTCTCTTTTTTATTTTACTTTTTAGTATTGCATCTTCTCTTTAATAGACCAAAGTGTAACAATGTCTAGGTCAATTTGTCTCATAATTAAAAAAAAGCATGGGTATCGAAATACTAGGTATAAAAAAAGTGACAGAAATTGATGCATGATACAGAGACAATGCAAAGCATCGTCGATGCAAAGTCCATTGTACATCCGCAGTCTAGCCAGCAGCGGTACAACCCATGAAGAAGGTGGCGGCAAAGGCGGGATGTTCAAGAAGATAACGACGTCGCTGGGGCATGCGGCGGCCCCAATAGGGGTGCTGGCGGCGATCTGCTCGGTGGCTGTCCTAATCGGAGCGCACACAGCCACGCAACATTTCTTCCGATCGCCGTCGGTGCACGTAACCAAGAGGAATAGGGGGTCTATGCCGGAGGTGGACCAACCGGACGTTTCCATCCAATCCGGTGACAATTTGATCAACAAATCGTTCCTCCGGAAGGTCGGCCACCTGCAGGACAAGCAGTATGGCGACGAGACCGTCGCTAATATATACACTCGGTACGAATTAGCTACTATTCACTATTCATTCATTTGTTACACAAATACAAATACTCGTCTCATATATCATATATCTTGTTTTACGATGACTCAAAATTAATTTATGAGACATTATCCATATACGATAATATTTGTTAAAAGTAAATTATTGGTTTTTACATTTTACTAATTACTATTTCATTAATTATAAATAATTGATTTAATTAATGATGTAAATTGTGTCGTTCTTATTTTTTTATTTTTTCAGCTCTCGGGAGTCCGATACTTTACAAACAGTTGGCGTGATTGACAAAAAGTAGGAATTCTGATCAGGGAAATTTTTTATGTGGGTTCTTGCATACATAGTAATACAATTGAGACAAGCAGAGTCGAGTATAGTCTTAAATTAATGTTGTAATTTTGGTTTTTATTTTCCATAATAGTAGTGTACCCCCTCTGCCATGTAAAGGTCCATGGCGCTCAATTATCATCAGTTTTTTCACTACACTACATAATAAAATTAACTTTGTGTAGCTATACTTTTCTCTACTTCTTTTAAAGTATAAATTAGTCATCCGAGTATATATCTTAATGACATCCTAAACATAAAAATAATAATTTTATATCACTAATTAATTAAGTTATTAGTATCATGACTGTTTAAACATAAAAATTAATAATTTTATATCACTAGTTTATTATTAATGAATTTGTTCACGAGTTACGAATTCGAATAACGTCAAGTTCGTGAACTTGATACGCTTATGTTAACTAATTCAAAAGAACTTTTATTAAACTTCAATCGAAATAGTTTGTAAGTTGCTCAACTCATTTACGACCCTATTTCAAAAGCAATATGTGGCACAAATTATTCATGAGTTTATCCATCTTAGTTTGCAATTTGGGTGGGTTGGGGGGCGGGGGAATACCTAATTGAATTTGTAAATTAGAAGTATATGCTTGCTTTCCATCTGCTTTTATTTCCAAAATTGCACCTATTGACACGGATATATGTGAGTCGAACACGAGGATAATCACGGAGTTTTTGTGTAATTGATGAAACTTCAAGGGTAGAGTTTGTGGAGGTATTGGACATAACAAGTCCAAGTGTACAGCCCCACATGCTATTAGGTCCTCGTAGACATATATGCAACCCGAGAACAACGTCAACCCAGAAGATGTGGAATTTGTGGAGAAATTGGTCACTCCAGAAGAACTTGCCCTTTGAGAGCTAATGAAAGTTAATTTGAATTTCATTGAATTACATTTGTATTTTCTATTCCGCACTGCTTAGATTGTTGTGGTTTATTTAGTTTATGTTCGATGTTATTCGGATTATATTTGTATTACTCCTTTTATCTATTTTAATTGAAGTTAACTGCAATCACAAATCTAAATAATATTCAATGTAGTTCCAGATAATATTCCAAATGATGATGTCTTGCATTCCCAAAATAAATAAACTATGGCAAATCCCGACAATGATGATAAAGCTTAAGCGCTAAAAGATGTTGGTAGGTTTGGACGAACATCGGAGACGAATTCAATGGAATCGTCCTCTAAGAAATCAGTCGATCAACCTGCATAATCGCAAATGGACCACAACTAACACCATCAAGCCAAGTGTACTGATACTGCAACTCAGGACGCTCGTACCCAAACCTCATGTCAATCATGTGTCGACTCTGATGCCCCAAGTAGCCGCTAACCTGCAGTAATGGTGAGAGTATGTGCATCAATGGCCAAAGCTAACGGTAACAATAGTGAAACGTGTGATCGTCCAACACATTATTCATCTGATGGTACACTGAATTCATATATATAAACCTTCCAGTGGCTGAGATCGATCACCGTAGTAGCCCAATGACCATGTACGAGACAGCACGTGATTATCTAACATGGAAAAAATAAGTGGCAATGAAAATTAAAATATAATATAATATATTGTAAGTTTACCCGGTTATTTAATTATGCACCGAATTACTTACGTGGTTAGCCTTCCACCAAGCATGAGAGAATCCAATCTTCCCTTGTATAGCGTGTATCAAATCCTCTTTCCAGTTCCAATCTGTATAGTGCTCGAGACCAAAGTGGTCTTTGTTTCCATCCAGGGCATGTGGATGGCATGCCTTCCACTCATCCGTCAATTGATACTAAAATCACACAGATTAGTTTTTAAAAACCTTTAAACAATTTAGGAGAAGTGGAAACACTTACCCAAAAGGTTGACTGTACAATGATTGTATTCTCAAAATCTATTCCAGCCCTAAGAGCACTCCATTTGAGTAATTTGTGTTGGAATGTCCACAGTAGCAAGTCCATGTCACCCATCTCGAGCTGACATCCACTGTTCTCTAAATTCTTGAGCCATACACCTAACAACTCCAAACTCTGACCCCCTCCAACCTTTGTCTTTGCATTTGGACCCTTAGCTCGAAAGGCTGTGTAATCCTATTGTGTATGCCGGAAGGTACCCAGGGCACCATCCCTGATGGTCTTGACCTACGTGTGGGACGAGCAGAAGTGTTAGGCCGAGCAGAAGTGCTAGACTGAGCTAAACTGTTGTGTGATGACAGGTCCCAGCTAGTAGAATTAATCTCGTCTTCTTCATCTGACGCTAGATCCACATGGGAAAATGTAGTCCTTACCTCTTCAACCTGCGTTAGAGTTAGTTAGCATATGATAGAGGGTTTTTTAAATTAATTTAAAAGTAGACTCACATGATGTTGAATGGCATCCTCTTGTCCACAACTAGTCTATCACATCTGCTCAGGGGTCAACTCTAACTCATGAGACCGACTGCGGCTTTTCTCCACCTACAAAAAATTTAATTAGTCAATAACATAAAAAATTTTAAAATTACTAATCTAACAACTAAAAATATCCACTATCTGCTTAAAGGCCTGCTCTGATCTATGACTGCGACTGTGACTATAGCTGCGACTCCTCAGACCATGTTGACTAGACATCTGTTTAACCATGTTCGTCAGAAAGTCCTTCAATCGATTGAACAATACCTCATCGCGTTCACTCGTTGTTTGTAATCTCTTTTCCAGCTTAACTTGAAAGTGACTGGCCGTCTCGCATGCTGTCTCATGCGCTGCCTCCCGAGCTATCACTCGATACTTATTCACATGGCAACACAAACATGTGTTTTCACTCATACCAGATGATGATATGGACTACCTAACCCGTTTTCTATGATGGCGGACACTAGTAGGTCCCGTGGCGGTATCTGATGCACCAGTCTCTCCACAAGTACGAGATAAGCATCCTACGGACCTCTTCAATGTAGACCGAGCGATAGATGTAACAGGAGTCGGTTCTCTAGGCGGGGTGGGTGCTCTGGGATGAGTCAATGCTCTAGGAGGGGTGGGAGCTCTAGGAGGAGTCACTGCTCTAGACTGTGTCACCTTATGTGGGCTCTTTTTCTGCTGAAATTTCACTACATAAGTCACGCCACCACTGGATTCTCAAACCGTGTGCTTCTAAAATAGGGCAAGTCCTCCTCATATTCAGTCAGCTCTAAAAATACATAACACGAAAGCTGCCAGAAGATTATAGGATTAATTACAAATAGGTTAAAAAATTAAAAAAATTCAAGTTAAATTAAATAATCATACATACCTCATCCTCATTGAATAATGTACCGATTCGGATTGTCTTATCTTTGAAGTTCCACTTCAAACACCTTGATATTGCATCCTGGGACACAAGTTTGGCACAATGTCATCCAACACGAGGTATAGCCTCATAAGCCCATATCCATAAAATATCATATATGGTTTAATTGATAGTTTGGTATTAAATGCTTAGACATTGGAATTAAGAAAAACTATTGAAAGCAGTACTTGTAATGCCCTTACAGGCCATAGAAATGGTATGTCCTCCTTGTCGACATCGTGACAAAGTCGGCCTCTGTCAGTGGAATCTTCCGCATATAATTCAATAGGATGTCAAATGAATAAGAACCCTATGGGAAAAACTTCCATCGATCTGTATCCTCGACCAAAACCCACACCCAATCATCTATGAGATGTGGCTGATCATATCCGAACAACATGTTGTACAAGAACAACACATTGGCCACCTTCAAATAATCAGAAGCATCATCTCCGAGCAGATAATGTGTGCACCTATGATACAGATCTGATATCTTGATATGTATGTAATTCAACACCTGACTATAAAAGTTGTGCCGAGAATACGGTGATCTACATTAGGATCAAAATCAGATCCACCGAACATCAATTTCCTCACCAATGCATACTCAACTGGGGGAAAATCTAATGTTGGTTCCTCCAACACGGAACCAAATCTCATGATGTAAAACACCATCTAGTTCAATCTCTCGTGCCATGAGTGCATGTAACGCAGTATTGCAACTAGTTCCTCCACAAAGTTCATTATTAATCCAAAAGATCCATTCCTAAACTATTGAACTAGATCAACATCAGCATCTACTACAGTCCGCAGTATATCTATAAGACTAAATGCGTGATTCTTCCAGTATAAATTAATTGAACATGATATGTTCTGCATAGCCTCTCTCCTCCACGTCCAATGACGCTAATAATTGCAAACAAAAATTTAACAATTAATTTACATTAATAAATAAACAAAACAAATTAAATAAATTTATATTAATGGCTATACAAATTCTGTTCTATTTTTTTAATTTTCTAACGTAATAATTCATATTGTGATATTTGTAATAAATTATTTATTATTTTATTTTAAAAATGAAAAAACAATTTCTTGAAAGTTACTATTTTTTTCATTATAAATTTGATAACTTTTCGAATTTAATAGGGTCTTCAATAAGATTTAATTAGTTTTTACATTTAGAATTAAAATTTCAAGATATTACGATTTTATTCATTTTTGAATTGTGATTTAATACTATTTAAATTTTCAACAAATTTTGAATTAGGATTTCCTTCATATTTGTGCGGTTTTCAATTTAGAATTAGCGTGTGAGATGTTCAGATAAATCATCTCAATTACTGTACAAATTCAAAAATAAATAAACGAGATACCAAATAAATACAAATATATAAACGATACAGAATAAATTCAGTATTTTAACTAATAGACGTGATATAATACAAAAAAAAATCGAAAAAAAAAGAAAAAAGATTGGGAACGTGTACTATACGTTGGCCTCAAACGTGTAGTGCATGTTGGCTGAATGTGTTGCACGTTGGCCTCAAACGTGTAGTACATGTTCGGCCAACGTGTCGTAAACGTTCCCAATTCAATTCCACAGTTTTCACACAGCAACAATCAAACGAAAAAATGAAAGAAATACCCATCTAATTCAATCCACAACCAACATTCCCTTTAGTTCACATTCAATATACAAATACTCATCTATCAATTAACTAATTCATTGAAAGTTTTTATACTAATTAACAAAAAAAAAGGATGAATTCAATGGAAAAACCTGTGCAATCTCCTCCATTTTTTCGATTGAGCGGCGGTGGCGAACAGTAGCGGCGCAGGTGGCGACGGAGGGGAACAACTGTGTTCACCGTGTAGATGTATTCTACCAACATTTTTTTTTTCGAACGTGTAGATGTAGGCGTCGTGTATGTGTTTAGGCGTGTAGATGTTTTTTTTCAGAATTTTAGATGTGTAGATGTGTATATGTGTTTAGGCGTGTTGAACGTCTTAGGCGTGTAGCTGTGTTTCGGTGTTCATCCGTTTAGATGTTTTTTTTTTTCGATCCGGCATGTGGTAACATCTCTGTTTTCGAATTTTTAAAAAAAAATTTAACCAGTCTCACATTTGAGTGAGAGTATTTTGGTGAAGCAAATATTATTTAATTAAAAAAAAAGTTCATAATTCATTATTAGAAAAAAAAAAAAAAACTTCAAAATGGTTAGAAAAATATATTCACTCCCAAATAAATGCTTTTGCTCCAAGTTTGGTAGACCATCCGTCAGTGTTGGTACGGCATTACCATCACGCAATCGTGAGTCGCCACGTGTCCGCTGGATTACTGGAAATGGAAAAAAAATAAAAATTAAAAAGCAGATGACGGAAAGGGGTACACAGGTACAGTCCCTTCTTCAGCCATATTCACAAACCATGCAGCAGAAGCGGAGACGCCTCTCTCTCTCTCTCTCTCTCTCTCTCTCCAACTCCACACTTCCTCTCTCATAGTCATAGATAAACCCTAAAACCCTGAGAGTGGAGATTTTCCTCGCCTTTTTTCGCTGCTTCGTCTCCTTATCCACAGCGTAATTTTTTTTATTATTATTTTTTTCCCGTTTGAAACGTGATTTTTTTTTATGTTTTATCAGTTAGTATCGTCGAAATTTTGGTTTTCTATGTTACAGTTCTCTGTTCTTGCTGTTTAATGAGAAACCTTCTGTTTGAATTGCTTTTTAGTTTGTTAGCGATGCTTTAATTTCAAGTTTCTGGATATTCATGTTCAAACATGTGTTGTGTTAGTGTTCCGATTTTGACTAGGAAGGGCGTTTTTTTTTTCTTTTCCCGTGATTTTTCTTTTATTGTTGTTTGTTGTGCTACGGCGCCAAGCCAGTGAGTGGCTATTTGGCATAATTTTTTTGCTGATTTTCTGTATTTTACCTGTCTGCGGGGTATAATATGGCGTGTGTGTTCCCTGTGATTAAGCTGAGAGTTTCGCAGTGAAATGGAAATAGGATTTTAGACTTTGTTTAGCTAAGATATTAGCAATAACTAGACGAGATTTGAGCTATAAGTCCTCCTTAATCCTAACAAGGGAGATGGTGAGGTTACAGAAATTTATTGCAATTGATTTCCTGTGTTTTTACCTGCTTGCTGGTTAATATGGTGTGTATGCTAATGCCCTGTTATTAGGCTGAGAGTTTCACAGTGAAATGGAAATAGGCTTTAAGACTTTGTTTAGCTAAGATATTAGCAACACCTAGACGAGATTAAGGTTTCTCGATGTTTGGATTTGAACTATAGGTCCCTCAAAATAATGAACAGCAGAAAATCGTAATGCTATAATATATCATTTCAATTAAGCTATTGCCAGTGTCATTGTCTGTGTTTTCAAGCTTCTGCTTGTTTGTGAGTAGAGTGGGAATGGCATCAAATCTCATTCTTAACAAGCATCTTTACATTATATATCTATTGCAGGTGTTGTTGAAGATGTCTGACTTATCAGAAGGGGAGACGGATATCAGTGAGTCTGAGTTAGAGGAGTATGCGGATTCATGTTGTGCTCAATTGAAGGAATCCAACCAGATTCTCAAAGTTTCAGATGATGATTATAAGTGCCCGTACTGTACTCGGAAAAAGAAGCATGTATTTCGCTTCAAAGATCTTTTGCAGCATGCAGCTGGGGTAAGCCAGGGATCAAGCAGAAGAAAAGCAAAAGATAGGGGGAGACATTTAGGCTTGAAGAAGTATATGCAAGAATTAACTGATGAAAAGAGTTCATCAACAGCAAGTGAGATGGATGACAGGGCTCTTCATGAGAGCTATGATTCAAATGAGCTCTATGTATGGCCATGTATGGGAATTGTGGCAAACATTCCCATCCAGAGAAAAAATGGACGTTCTGTTGGAGAAAGTGGCTCAAAACTTAGGGATGCTCTAACCAAAGAGGGGTTCAATCCTGTGAAGGTACACCCTTTGTGGAAATTTAGGGGTTTCTCTGGCTATGCAGTAGTAGAATTTAAACATGGGTGTATTGGACTGTGTGATGCTTTGAGGTTTGAGAAGGCTTATGAAGCACGTCATCAAGGAAAGAGGGATTATTTTGGAGATGAGGAGAAGGGAGACAAGCTGTATTGTTGGGTGGCTCGAGATGATGATTTCCACTCGGACACTGTTATCGGTGATCATCTACATAAGAATGGAGATTTGAAGACAATAGCACAATATCAAAAGGAAGAGAAGATTAAAAATAGCCAACTCGTCTCTCAGTTGGCAAGTACAATAGATATACAAAATACGCGCCTGAAAGAAATGGAGAACAAATACAAAGAAACTTCCATGTCCCTCGGCAGTTTGATCAGCCAAAAAGATGAGATGGTTCGAGCTTTTAATGAAGGTATATATAATTTTCAGTGTTGATTATAGTGTTCTCTAGCAGACACTATTTCTCTCTGTTATCATTTTTCTTTCGTTCTCTCTCTTTATCTTTCAGTTATTACTTTTCAAATGAAGCTGATATGGATCTTGTCTTTGCAACACCTTTTAGAGAGAAAAAAACTACAGCAAAGTGCCAGTGATCAACTGAAAAAAATGTTTGAGGACCATGACAGAGAGTTGGAAGTTCAAAGGAAGAACCTCAAGCAGAAGGAGCAAGAGTTGAAGGAACGTGAAGCTCATAATGAAAATGAGAATCTAAGGCTCAACTATGAGAAGAAACAGGTGAATTAACCCTTTAACTAAACATATTTCTTCTACCAGCCTCCATCTCACATTCATCAGAAAACAGGGCACAATAGAACAATTTATGTCCCTATTTGATTATGAAAATAACAATATTTATTGTTGATTTTGCCTTTTGTACTGCTACCATAAATGTCTAGTCAAGGAATTTTTACAAAACCTTACCCAATCAATTTCCTAACCTGAATTGTAGTTGAGTAATTATCTGATAGTAAATTGCTTAAGGCTGATTGGTTTAGCAGTAGCTTGAATCTTGTATATTGGTCATGCACATTCAAGCTCAAGTATACATGTATAGTATGTTCAATGTGTTCTAGATGTGACCTCATTTGTTGCAGAAGCATTGATAGTTCTCTGTATGTAGAATGAGCAGGCAATCTTGGAACTAAAGAGGGCAGATGAAAAGATGTTGAGCTTGGCTGAAGAGCATAAGGTGCTTTTTTTTTTAAATAACTTGAGCAGTTGACTTTAAGGTTTTTATCTGTACTTACGAAACTTCATCTTTCCTCTTAGAGAGAGAAAGAAGAACTTCAGATAAAAATGATCGACTTAGAAAGGAAACTTGACGCAAAGCAAGCACTGGAGTTGGAGATACAACGTCTCACAGGGAAACTACGAGTAGTAAAGCACATGGGAGATGATGGTGATGAAGAAGTGTCAGAAAAGTTGCATGCCATCCAGCAAGAACTAGAAGAGAAGGAAGAAGAATTTGAGCATCTTGAACAAATCAATCAAGCTCTTATTGTCAAAGAGCGCAAAAGCAACGATGAATTACAAGAAGCTCGGAAGGAACTAATAAATGTAAGCACTCACATCTGCACTCGTATTTGATAATCCAAAGTTTGTATTTAATGCTCAATTATATTTATTTCTTCATGTGTATGTCCCTATCTAAATATCAGTTTTTCTAATGTGAAGAGTTTATATCTAATGAGCTTAAACCTTCAACCACACCTGCAGTGCTTACTTCTGAATTCTGATGCAGTATTTCCTAGCAACTAAATTCATCACTAGCCCACTAATATTCCCCAAAAGTTGCTAAACAATTACAGTAACTTGCAGACTATCTTTGTTAACATTTTTCTGCCGATTGTTAAAGAATGCAAGAAAAATTCCTTCTAGATCTTGAAGGAACAGGCTGCTCGGGCCACCATTGGGGTCAAGAGAATGGGGGAGTTAAGAAGTGAAGCCTTCTTACCAGCAGCCAAAAGGATGTATTCGGATGACGAAGCAGAGGTCAGAGCTGTTGAGCTATGTTCACAATGGGAGAGTCTCATAGGAAATCCCAATTGGCACCCTTTCAAGATCATCCCAGTTGAAGGTGGTAAAAGTTGCAAGGTATGCAAATATGTTTCATAACTTGAAACGAAAATGAACTGTGGTCAATTAGGTCTCAAAGCAGTTCATGAAAAGCATGCTTTATGCACAATGAAGTTGATATGTAAAATTGTCTAAGCATATGAATGCAAAATATTAGCTGGGAACTTAAATGAGTAGCATATTGAATAGAAGTATTTTGTGACAAACTTGACTTAAATGGCCATTCAATGCTTCAACATCCACAAAGAATGCTTCAACACTTGATATGTTTCTTTCAACTATTTGGTGTAGACAATCCTGGACAACGAAGATCGGGATCTGGCAGAACTGAGGAATGCGTTTGGCAAAGAAGCCTACCAAGCAGTTTCGACAGCCTTGTTGGAGATGAATGAGTATAATCCCAGCGGCAGGTATGTAGTTAGTGAGCTGTGGAATAACAAAGCCCAAAGAAGAGCAACTCTCAAAGATGGAATTGCACATCTAATCAAGAAAGCACGCTCAAAAACAAGAGACGCTAGACACTAGTTCCTCTACTTTGTTGTTCCACCTTTACATTTTTGACTTTTGAGAGAGAGAGAAAGAGAGATCATTTGAACAAAACTGTCAGTAGCTCTAATTTTGCTGAACAATCGTATTTAATAATCAGTTGTAGTCTGGACTAGTGGTATTTCAGTGTCTAAAATTACCTCCATGAATGCATGACAGAATCCTTGTTTGCCAATTTGTTTTAAATGTCAGTTCAATAGTCCGTTTGATTGTTCCTTAAATTTTCCTTTATTGCATTATGAGGAAAGTAGATGTTGAGCCTCTGTCAAGTTCACTCTAGCATTGGATGATTAAATATTAATTTTCATGTAACTGCATCTGAGAATTTTGCTTTTAGTTTTGCATCAGAAGACTTGTTTTGGTCTGCTATGTGAGATAATAGGAGTAAGCAATATGATGAGGGTTAATAATACAGACTATATCACAGGTTTTGGTTTTCAGCCTTTACTGCAATTGATCAAAACTCTTGCATATAATTTTCATTTATCTACTGAAATTGTCTGTTAGGGATCACAAAGATTACGAGAAGAAAATACAATAAATAACAGTACCACAACCCACAAATTGGTCATTAGAAAATCGAAAATTCTGATGAAGGCGTTCCTGGAAGAGAGACGAAAATGTGCATTATCCACATGAATCAGAACAAAGAATCAATCTCAACTTCTTAGATGACTCTTCGATGCCCTCCAAAAGCCCAAATCTGTCAGTGTATAAAGTTATTAATATCGTTCACAATTCTTATCTGTACATATTCTTTCATATATGTTTGTTTGTGTGTGTGTGTATTCAACATTTGAGACTGACTAACCTTCAGCTTAGAGTCCCAACTTCCTGTACATAAGGCACTTCCATCAGCAGACAGCCCCAAACAGCTGATCCGACCATCGTGAGAATTTTGAAGCTGTCCCAAGTCCAAGACCGCCTATTAACAGGGCAGTTGAGTTCAAAGGTGAGCAACATGTCTAATGAGAATCCATTCATCACAATGGAGGCTCAACACCAATAGTTGAAGTGACTTGAATAACATGACAAAGATCAGTCAGACCTGTAACCTTTTTTACTGCAAATAAAACAGACTAGAACAAAAATATTTATACCTCAGCCAATAGTGTGTCCCAAACATAGCAATCTCCGTTCGTGTACCCAGCAAAGAGAAGCCGACCAGATATGGAGAATGCAATTGAAGTGACAGGATGAGCCTCATTATCTTCATGTGGTTTATTGTACTCTTGTAGCTGGTGGCCAGTTCTAATGTCGAACAATCTGCAAGTTCCATCATCTGAACCTGATCCAAATCTATTCCCGTCAGGAAAGAACTTCACTGTATTAACATCTCCCTCATGACCATGAAACGTCCGAACAGCTCGACTAGCAACACGAGTATCCCACAGACGGACAGTCGAATCACAAGAGCCAGATACAAACATTCTAGAGTTGGATCCATTAATAGAGACACTGAACCAAAAATCATTATTACAGTCATAAACAATATACATAAGTTCCAAAGCAAGAGTTTCCTGAATGCACTAAAAAGATAACCAACATACCATAGAACATCGGCTGTATGCCCAGACTGGAATTCACCTCCAAACACAGACGTCCTTAGGGCAGTAGTTATATCCCATAGAACACATGTTTGATCACCAGAAGCAGTTATGAGGTGTGTATCCTCATCTGGAACATACTGACACGAGGATACATAACCCTTATGCCCACTAAGCGTTCTAGATACTGGAAGAGTCCCATCCTTGTCGGTTTGGGAGTTCAGGTTAAAGATAGAGCACATACTATCTAGACCACCACAGGCTACAGATTGCCCACTGGGTGAGAAGGCACAAGTCATGACCCATGCACAAGGTAGCTTAATGGCGTGAGTCTTCTGGCTTGTGAGAGCATTCCAAACTATTAATCTTCCATCTTGAGATGCACTGACTATACGATTCCTTTCTGGAGTCCAATCCAGTGAATACACCTACAAACCATTAAGAGAGATTTACTTATCAAAAGAACTCAAGATGTAGAAAACAACTGGTTAAAAACATCCCTTTAGACAAACAAGTTCTTTTTTTAGGGGATGCATCAATTTTGAATTTTTTTCAATCACAGACATGGGCAATAATTGGTTTAATTTCAAGGTGATATATTTGGGATTGCCCAAAAGTAAGGCTTTGTAACATGCACGCCAGACTCCAGTGCCACACAGAACCTAGAAGTGATTTATTTTCCATTTGTAATTTATTTGTAACATGCACTCCAGGCTTTGTACCATTGGTCATCATTCCATTCGTAATTTATTTTCCTTTTTTCTAGAGTGAGAAAACCTAAAGAAAATGGTGCCATTTTAGTAAAATGATACCTTCTATTTTTGCAACTTCCAGTTATGGAAAGATCATGTCTTCCACACGGGACCTAACAGATTAAGGGCAGCCCTGTGATAAATGTGATAGTTTCTATCTCATCCATTAAAATGAATACATGAGATTATGAGAAGGAGATTCATTCAGTGAATAAGATGGGTGGCCATAAGAACTCTACTTTCCCTTTTAGCAAAAAAAGGCAGTCCCCAGGTGGGTAGGTAAATTCATGGATAGTGATTAAGGAATTACAACCCAGAGTTCAGATAAATTTATGCTTCTACTTGAACATCCAATCATGTAATATAAGATCACTGCCAGATATATCACAAGGAATTCAAACAAAGCCACAAGAGAAGATAAAAAAACTGTGATGATCCAACTTTAAAATAAATAGTAATATATGGCCACAACAGGAGCATGAAGATTTTTCCCAAGCTTCTCCAGAAAAGAAGATAACAGGGAATGCACATCTATGACCCTTTCAGTGTAATAATGGCAATGGTTTCTTAACAAAATAAAATTGAACCAACCTGTAAAATCTCTGAACCAACCAAATCCGGGACCGCAGTACCGCACACAAAATGGTAAATAAAAGAAATCAATACTAAAATTTGAAATGTTGATGCTAATGGGAGGGTGTTTTTTTTTTCTTGTTTGGGTTCCACTCATGCCATATACAAAGCCAATGAGGAGCTTACAGGAATTCCAGCACGAGCAGGGTGATCAACTTCATCATTAAACAAAGCTTCTATATAGATTCTTCAAACTCGAGCCAGTTACATACATTACTCTAATGCACCATACGAATCATACTTTTAAGTCTGCGAAGTCGAACGTTTTGATTCAAACATCACACTTCACAATTAACACACAGATGACTATCCAATGTACAATTCATTAGTAAAAAGAACTCAGGAAATCAGTTCTGCATTTAAAATAAATTTCCCCTCATTAAAAAAGACGCAACCCCGGAACGAGAATGAATTAGGTCATTATAATTGTGTAGATGTTGAAACAAAAACTGATACATTGAAATATTTGAAACAGAAAAAAGAAACGGATTTACTACCTTGCCCGTGTGCCCCTGAAGAGTCCTGCAACAAACCAGATCAGTCGGCCCAAAACTCACCCCGGTTTTTCCCTGCGAACGCGCGTAGCTGACGACTGCAACAAATAAAAGGTTACATAGATCAATAATTGCAGGTTAGTTCGCAACCAGATCTAAAGACATAATCAGCAACAACTGGAACCCGACTCCCGCGACATAAATTGAGAGAGAGAGAGAGAGAGAGAGAGAGAGAGAGAGAGAGAATTGGAACCATCAGTGTCGAGAAGATGAAGACGCCTTTGCTTTAATCTCTCCTTGAGAGAATTAACGGTTTCCGTGGCGGCCATGTGCCGCTCCTTCAGTTCAGCAACGGACATCTTTTTTTTTCACCGAAAATCAATTGGAAGAAGAAGATTCAGCCCTTTAGCTTCATTTGAACCCTAATTTTGGCATTAATACAGAATTCAGACTCAAACTCATATAATTCTGGAAAAGGATTCAGGAATTGAAAGGGGCTTCGGCGTGTAGGCTGCGGGAGGAGGTGTGGAAAGGCGTTGGACTGTAAGAACTTTACAGGGAGAGAGAGAGAGAGAGAGAGAGAGATTGGGTTATGGGGGCATTGACTGTAGCCGCCGGGCCCACTTTTTGCTGACATGGATATATTTCTTTTTCTGTCACGATGATAATATCGGCATCCGCTAGAGTACTATTGCTATAAATTCCGTCTCATATAATATAAATAAATTATATAATGCTACTCTTATCTAAAATATTAGTATAATATAATATAAATATATAATCTTACTCTTATACGTTTAAATAGTATACATATATCCCTACATTCTAGTTGTATATATATTCGTAGTTTTTTTAAGAACCTTATTTAGTTTCTTTCCCAAGCACTTTACTTGATATTGTTTGTTACAGTTGATTATAAATATAACATATAGTTTCAAACATCATGAAGTAAAAATAATACATGAAATCTAATCGAATAACTTATATTTTTAATATACTGGTGAGAGATCAAAGTGAATTACATTGTTGGAGAGAGCTGTTGACCTATGTCATAATTCATGATTTTAAGAGTGGAAACTCATAAAGGAATATAAAAAAAATGAGATGATGATTGGTTAATTTGAAGTACCATTGGAACTTTAAATGAATTGTATTGAAGGTATTGCATAATATTATTTGAACTTATCTGAATTATCATAAAAGTTGGTAAGGATTATTATATTTAAGCTTATTTGATTTTTTTAATCAAGTGAAGTGTAAAATGATTTACCAAAAAATGAAAATCAGTATGGACTTGTTCGTCGCATCTAGCAAATCAGATTTAAATGGACAATCAGTGAAAATTTTCAAATTTTATACTTTGATTTAATTATTTATTTTATATGCAATCTTCTTTTGATAACCAAAATATTTTATATATTCACGAGATCAGTTGTCGAATTTTAATTTCTGTAAATGAGTCTTGTAATTGTGTGGTTCATACATCATCTATTGTATAGGGGAAATTCAGGTTGGACTTGGATCTTTCGACTTTAAAAAGGAAGCCAAAAAAAAAATGATAAAAATGTGTGTGAAAATGTGTGGTAAAAAATGCAGCGCCGCATCTAACGGTTCCAATCATAATGAACTAAACTCATCCTAGTGGGGGACATCTTTTGACATTTAACTTTTTTCATTATTGCAACGTTGAAAAATAGTAGGAATATATAGTGACCAAGTTGTCCTTGCTCAACTATTGCAATAAATCCATATTACACTAGCCACCACAAAAACATAGAATCCAACATAGATCAATAAATTGACGAAGCAAAATCTAGTGCTAAAATGAATCTTTTGATTTACACATTATTGATTCATATGGATACAACGGGGAAAGAATTAAAGTCCCCAAACAACATATACACACTTTTAGGACATTATTCTATCGTAGAATTACCTCACACGTCGTTGCCACAAAGCTGCGAAAAAATATCGTGTCGTGTTCATGTACTCCCACCAGGGTAAACGCAAGAGTCGTAGCCTGTAATGAAAGGAACGATGGTGATAGTATGAGATGATCAAGCAGTTGTGGCTCCATGTATGTATGTGTATATATATATATATATATATGTAGCTAAGGAAGATGGGTCAAGATCTGTGAGACGATAATGAACTTACTAGGATTAGTAGTAGAGATGGTGGCGGTCTGCAAGAAGTCGCAGTTCCAGGGATTCCTGCCAGCAGATTGATACAAAAGATTCATAGCATAAGCAGCATGTGATACAACAGTAGCTGGTTCAAAACATGCACCACCAGGCTGAATTGGACTACAATCTATGCCCTGGCTGCAAGCATAATCGAGATTTGCTTGCAGTTGAGCATCAGATATTCCGGGCATAGGCACACACCAACCTGCTACGTGTGGGCTCGGGACTGGATTAATCACTGGACTCGTGGGGGTCGTTGGAGCTGGATTCACCGGAGTTGTTGGGGCTGGGTGAGTTGCTGGTGCAGGGGTTGCTGGGCTCGGCTCAGGAGTTGCAGGGGTCGGAGCAGGAGTCTAACCAAATCAAATATATATGACTTATGAGAGAATAGATACAACAAGACTAACATGATATTCTATTTATAGTTAATCTAAACATTATACCTGCGCGCTCTTTGCAAGACCAACATCATAAGTCGCTGAAAGATCGGGATTAAAGAGTCCGAAGGAGCGCTCTGAGGCAGGGCCGGGTTTCAAATTTTCATCATAGAGAGCAAAGATGTAGGTATCAACAGATTTGCCCGGCATGAGTGGCGTCCCGACCTTCGACCTGAGGTGGTGTATCAAGTTCCCGTTATAGCCTTTTGCATTTTCCAAATTCGTACCAACTTCATTGGGATCCCCTTTATAAGGCCAACCTGTCTCAGCAACCACAATCTCAACATCTTTAAATCCCGATGCTTTCAAGGCAGAGTAAATAGCATCAACCTAAGAGCACGAGTTTTCCGAACAGATAAAAATCAGTACGCATTTCCACAAGCACCAATAATCTATGCAGCCAGAAAGAATGGAAAAACTTGGTCAAATTCCATGGTGATGACAACATAGCTCTCGTTTTCACAGCCACTGGCCCTGGTTTTCTCTCTTTAAAATAATTTACCAAGCTACTAAATTTACTAAACTCGAGAGATTTCTATGGTCCAACTGTCCAAAATGGCCAGCCTGTCAGCAATCACATGGAGACCGGACAGGATATTTCACACATGGTATACTTTAAAAGCAATCAAAGAATAGGACAAGAAGATAGTTCACAATGCCTTGATGATTTCTACACAATTTCAAGCTGAATATGAAGCTTGAGATAAATTATGGTGATACTGATTCCTCAATGCTTGAGATATTTATGTGTAAACATTTATTGCAAGATCACCACAACCTCATAAAGCATACATCGGATTTAGGTCAAACATTAATATCTGGTCGACGGGACACATATTTGCATAAGCCAGACTGGAAGACAACATAACTTAAAAATCTAGGAAATTTACCTGTGCATCCCACATGTTCATATACTTGATGCCAGTGTTGGAATCGAGGCGTCCAGCATTGGGTTGGAACAAACAGAATGCCAGGGTTTCAGGCCTAGGATCGTCTCGATATGCAAAGAAGGGGTATGGATTGATCATCAAAGGCGAGCCATTAGAACTGAGGAATTGTAGCAATGCTTTCAATGTGTCACCATATCCAAAAGCCCCTGCTGATGGTGGCTCCGACTGACTTAAGATCGCCATGGAATGTACTGTCGACACCTTGATCTTTCCACCCAATGATGCTGCCATTTGTTTCAAATATTTGTCAAAATTAAGCTTTTCTTCTGATCCACCTCTCCAGTTGGTTGAAACTTTAGTAATGAAGTAAGTAAAAGGTGCAGACAAATAGACAATAAACGTTGCAGAAAATGCCATGCCAGTGCCACTAAAGTTAAGGGTATCCATGCACATCAAAATCTAATCCCATAACTCATAATTTGGTTAATTAAGGACACATAATCATTCTGAGAGAAAATGGATAAGAAATACAATCCAATCCAATCCCAGCGGCAGCATAATTTGTACTACTCCCTATCCCTATCCCTAATAAACTTTGGTAGGATTCGAGCACAGGAAAGGACCCCCCCTACCTGACTAGGTTATCTTGAACCTACCTACCTTTCTAAAATCAATCACTTGATGGCGATCTTAAATTGTAAAGTTTCGGAAGCACTGAGATTAGACAATAAACAAAACTATTAGTTCAAATCCCTAATAAATCAACACCAAGAATAGACGCAAACCACTTCACCTGCATTGAGGGCGTTTTGGACATTTTGCATCGCGGGCAGGAGCTGTGACGCCAGATTCTGATCGGGTAAAGTCACCACCTCGTTGCCGACAGTAACGATGATGATCTTGCTAGCCGGGTAGTAGGCCAGCACATTCGAGTTGACCCAATTGCCCGCGAAATTTGGGTCGGAGGCGAGCGCCGGAATATCCCCATTGGCGGCGCCGATCACTATCCCGATGCCGGTGTTCGCCAACGCCTTGATGATCGCCGGGTCGGCGCCGTACAAACGCACCTTCTCGATGCTTGTCGACTGCAGTAGCTTCGCCGTCGCCTCCGGCGGCGGGAGGTTGTCCGCCACCTGCCCGTAGTTCACTCCGATGAACGACTGCGAATCTTAAAAAAATATATAAAAAAAAATTAAAATGGGGAAAACTATCTAAAAGGTCAAAAAACGTCTTTCTTAATTGGTAAGAATAAAAAAAAAAAACAGAAAAGAAAAGATGACTTGCTTTACTGATAGAATAATTAAATTAAACACTGCTTTACTGAACGGCAACGAATTTTCTGGAGGGAAGAACACTTTCTTGGTTCTTTCTTGCATTGAATTTTATTTTTATTTTTATTTTTTTGTTTTAAAAAAAGAGGAAAGAAAAACTTCACTGCAACGAATCCGCAAACTAAATTAAGGAGCAATCTAGGAAACAACAAACTTAATGTAAGAAAATGAGAGCCAGGAAACAAGGAATTGAATCTTGGGAAGTAAGATATATGAGTAAGAAAGAAAGAAACACATTTAACTAAGACATAAAATTGAGAGCAAGAGAAGATTAAAGTGAAGCTGAAAAGGGAGAGAGAATTCGACTGACTGGCAGAGTGAAATGACAGCAGTAAAAAGCAGAAAATTGCAGCAGTAGAACAATATGAAGCCATGAATGTTGTCTGATAGGTGTGTGATGATTGTATGTATGTGGAGAAAGAAGGTGAGAGAGAATCCTGGGATCGAGAGAGAGAGAGAGAGAGAGAGAGAGGGAGGAAGATGGGTCGTGGGGGCAGAGAGAGCGCGTATATTGTAGTAAGAGAATGTGACAGCATAAAATTTTGGAGTGAGAAAAGGGGTTTGAAAATAGAAACGTGAGGGTAGTTGTGATGGTAGAAAAAGAGCAAGATAATGCCGTGGAGAAAGGAATGTGTGTTCATGGAAATGCTTCGCATCTAAGGAAATAACTACATCAGATTTTGTATTGGATTTGCTTTTATGTATATGAAATCAAACCTTTTTTTTTGTAGCGGGATAAAATGTGTTGGTATTCTATGTCCCGATGGTCTAGTTGTGGAGTGGGATTATTTGAAGACCAAAAATCACGGGTTCTAATCTTTTCAATAGTACAGGTCGGGTGTGTGAGTAAAAAAAAAGTGATTTTATATATTGATTAATAGAGTATTTAATATAAATGAAATAAACAAGATATATACACACACACACACACGGTTGGGAATAAGGTATTGAAAACATATTTTGTTTCAATTAATTACTTAGGATGTGATTGGAATGATAGAATGGATTAGGTATGAATGGAATGAACTTATGAATGAAATGAGGGTCTGAATGTAATGATCATTCTTATGATTAGTATATCTACGAAATGAAGAACATAATGAAATATCAGTTTTTTTTTTATTTTTTATAATGAATATTTTATGTAATTTTAAAATTTTCTTATAATTGAATAAAGTTGTACATAGTGGCTAATAAATATCAACACATGCCTTAATTTATTTTTTATATTTTTAAACACCATTTTTCTTTTTTAGTATATAATTTTTTCTAATTTTTTTAGCAAACTATAATTTATTTATTTTATTGAAAAACTTTATTCTAAAATATTTTATTAATCAATATATAATAATTTGTATAAGTTAACAAAAATATTTTTGCTTCACAGAAAAAATACTTTAACATTTCAATTTTTCATTTGAATATATTAAATTATATTAAATACATAAATATTTTATATTATATTGTAACATATTTTTATATTATATTTATTTCGACACCACTTTCATTTTACTTTAACAAAATTATAAAAGCTATCAAAATTTGATTTTAACGCATATTTTTAAATTTTATTTTGAAAATAGATAAATAATATAAAAATAATTAAAATAATGATAATAATAAATTATTTAATTTGATTTTTTATTTATTTTTATAAATATGATAAAATAATATTATAAGACATGATTATGTATAAATATATCATATATTAATATTTTTCGTTATTGGGAATAACTAAACTCATGAGGGTGGGTGGAATAGCTATTTCCCTTTCTTTGGGAATAGGGATTCCACCGGGAATGGTGATTTCTGATTTTGAACCATATCAATCGCCGGAATGGGAATGGACATAAGAATAATCATTCTATTCCATTTCATTTCACCGTACCAGTCGCATCCCGCCGGAATGAGAATGAAAATGGGCAAGGAATCGCATTCCCACATTCATTCCCATTCCTATGGCTCGTATAATTTTTTCACTTAAGAATGGTCATTCCCGAAAGAATTCCATTACCATGAATATAGGATTAGTCATTACTCCCTCACTCTCATGGTAGTATGTATTCCCGATTATCAAAATAAATTTTATTTTTTATTTTGCAAAACTATACTTTATTTTTTATATTGACAAATGAAATCTCATATTCTTATAAAATATTTTATTAAAAAAATAAAATTATAATAAATATAATAATTTTTCTAGACACGTTTAAAATAAATTAAATCGTAAAAAAAACCTAAAGAGAATTATATAAAAACTCAAAAGTCACAGATCGAATGGTTTTAAAAATTAATACGAATTTTTTTTGAAAAATTCAAAATTATCTGACGATAAATAATATAAAATATTTCGTATTTAAGAATTTTTCTAAAAACTCATTTATAACTTATTAATGATTCATAAAATTTGTAATTTTTAACAAAAGTATTAATGATATTATAGGATTACACAAAATATACAAACCCACTAATTATTAGCGAAATACTTACTAGAAGTACACTTTATTCGTTTCACTAATGTTAATAAAGTACAAATTGCATAATATTGAATAATATATTTTTAAAATATAATAGTATCTCTTGAAAGAAGATTAATTTGTTATTTAGAACTAAATAAGTCAATTCATGTATTTTATTTATTAATTACACATTGTTATAATAAAATCAATTAATAATTGTAAGCTTCAGTCCTATCTTCTTACTTGCGATACCAGCCAAATGAGTGACAAGTCATTCGATTCCATTATCATTTTCATTTCATTATTAAGTTCATTTAACTCTCATTAGATTTCATTCCGATACGTGACCTTTTAACATTTTAATAAAAATGTCCCGCCTTTATATATTTATAGTTTGATACCCAATCTTATAATTTTTTATTAAATTCACCCCACATTCTACTATCTTGTACCTTATAGTATTTATGGACTACTATAAATCTTATGTGAATTTTTGTAATGTCACATCATGCCTAAAAATAAATACATATTAGAAATTTTAATTTCCATGTAGGTTAAATAAATGACCTTTTCACTTTTAAGCTGCAGTTTATGTAACTCGAAGGTATACTTATGTCAATTTATATCTTGTAAATGTATATAATTTATATAAAATTACCTTCAATCATTTCATTTTCTATATCGTCCTAATATCAATTAAAAAATTTATACATATTCTTGCAAACACTTGTTGAAAGAATCATACTTGAAATTTGATAATACATATAATTATCTATTTGTCAAAGATTGTAACTCGTAAGTTTCGATAAAAAAAAATATTTGTTTAAACCTTCTATATATTATGTGAATAGTTAATTATTAAATAATATATGAATATTCATTAAAAATAATTATATAAAAAATAATATTAAGTTATATAATGAATATATTATATTTCAAATTACACAAACCACCCAAGTAATTTTCCAATTTTCTAATTTATTTAACATACTCGGGAATTAATAATTTTTTTAATATTTTTTTAAGTATGATGTATCATTATAAAAATCCACATAAGATTTATGATTGTCCACATATGCTATATAGTACTAGATAGTTGACCATATGATAGATTTGATAAAAAAAAATTATAATGTTAAGTATCAAACTATAAATATATGAAGATCGGAACATTTTTATTAAAAATTTAAAAAATAATGTATTAAACTGTAATTTACCCTTTATTTTACTTGTCTCGCTATAAATATCATTGGGAACTTTTGAATGTGAAAAATAATCTACTATGTATTGTAACTTGTAGACGAAATTTAATTTTTCTACGTAAAAGTTACAATAATTTATTTTTGATAATCATAACGTTATTTACTTAATCAAGTAAAAAGGAAAATGATGACTGATGAGGTTTCTTCGTTAATGAACAATGTTTTTTTTTTAATTTAGATCGTCATGATATAGTATTATTATTACCAAATGATACAAATGCCTTGTTTCGTTGGTAAGAATCTGAACTTGTTTCCTGAATCTTGTATTAGACCATTTTATTATTCGATCTTTTCGTTCCTTATTTTTATAAATTTTAACTAAATTTTATTTGTTGTTAATTATTTTTCAGAATACCATTTTATCTGTTTTTTTTTTTTTGAATTATTGTTAGTTTTTTTTATTATAAAGTTTTGACTTAAAAAAAATTGAAAAACCAAAAATCCTACTAAAATTCAATTATCATATTAATTTATGTTTTACTTTTTTTACAATTGGTGATAGAGAGATGGGAAACTCAAAACAATAAGCAACTTGACCTTAAAGTCAACGACAAGATTCAACATAAATAACAATTTATCTTCATTTATGTATTTCTTTTATAATCAATGGGTTGCGTATGTTTGTATTTATACAATATATACATATATATATAATATACTTTTTAATTTATCTTTATTTATTTATATATTTTCTTAATCATTAGTTTATTTTATTTTTTAAAATTAGAGGAGAATGGTGATCAAACTTCAGTCTCTCACCATAAAATGAGTGAAGACTATCATAGATTGCAAGTCTACAATATTATTATTTTATTTTAATAAACTTATTTGATTAATTTGAATAAAAATATTAAAATGTAAATTCTGACAATTTCCTTATTATGTTCTAAATAAATGATAAATAATGAGTAGCATTTATTTTCCTTAGCATCACAATCCTACAAACCATATTCTCAAACAATTATACTTTCATGTGAATCAAAGGAACTCAAAATGTCATTTTGTTAATTCGTAAAACTTCACGTGGATGCCTGTTATTTTTCATACTATCCACGATCGCTTTTAACTACCAGTTATTCATAATTACACTCTGAATAACTTGACCTACGATATTAAATAGGATTTAAATTTACTATTATTATTATTATTATTATTATTATTATTATATTTTTATTTTTACCTTAGATTGCCTGCTTTGCTTTAAGTAAAACTAATTCACCTTAATACTTGTGACAGACTGGATAGAAAACGAATAAAAGCATAATGCAGAAGTTGAAACTTTTGACAACCTAAAATTCAAACTTTCTCATGGGCCCATGGCGTCATTATGACCAATAAGGTTAGGTCATGTTTCAAGTTGAAGTGAATATAGAGTTTACTAGTGAGTAGCCACAACATTTACTAATTACTACTACAAGTGGTTATAAATCTCATAAGTTAGCCAATGCTTCATTAGATATAATTCGCCCACTATAATAGATGAATAATATTTTAAAATTTCTAAAGTATTCATATGTACTTTATGAAGTCACAGAATTTTTTTTTTTTAATTTCAAAATGTCCTTAACACAAGAAAAATAAATTCCGGTCGTCCTAACTACTAAGAAAGAGAGTGCACGTCATATCATAAGTGAGAATTTCTGTTGAAGCAAATATATTTATGGATCAAATTGAAACGTAACTTTCCGTCCTTAGCTTTTGTGTGAGTGTGTGTGTGTGTGTGTGTGTGTGTGTGTGAGAGAGAGAGAGAGAGAGAGAGAGAGAGAGAGAGAGAGAGTGGCGGCGGCTCGATGCTGTTCTTCGTTCGCGAAGGAGGCAGATGCGGCGGATGTAGTAGTTAGTGGTTATTGCAGTTGAAAAAATTAAAAAACTTGAGTTGAAATTAGATGGTGAAGTTTTGTATAATAACCATCCTAAATAATATAGCAAACAACGTATTTTAATGAGATATGTGAAATTTAAGATAGAAAGAGACGGATAAACAAGGAATTGGAAGCAGGTGGAGAGGTCAAATAACTGAATGAGCGAAAAGTCCACAGCTTCAAAATCAAAGCAAGGGGGTCCCGTACTTCAACATATCTACTCTACTCTACTCTACTCTACATCCAAAATCCTAAATATTATTTTACAATTGAATATTACATTAGGTAACTACGTGGATGAATGACACTGACACGGCAGAAGTAAAGTCACTACATTCAACATCATTTACCAAAAGGACTCTACAATAATAACAATAATGTAATAAAACAAGCAACAGATCATCAGGTGAACACGTGTATTAATTAAGTTATGCTAGGGTCTAATTTCACGAAAGCAATTATACTTTAGTTTATTCAACAAAAAAACATCATAAATGTTTACAAGAATCGACAAAAACATCGATACAAAACTCAAATATATTAATTCGGGGAGAACAACGTAAACTGAATTCTGAAAACAAATTTTCACTAAAACAATAAACATACACGAGAAAATTGGGTTCTGCCAAACAGAAAAACTCCAGGTAATAAATTTGTTAACCCGATCCTTCAAGAAACAAACTACCAGCAGAACAAGCACAACACGACAATTGTATAAAACAAATCTTGAATGGGTATGGCAGTGCAATCAACCGAAGAACAAGAAGAAGATTTGAAAAAACTCCCCAACCTGTTAAAAATAAAGGGTCATCAGGGGAAAAGCAGCAGCTCGAATGATATTCGATGATCCTTTTAGCCTCCAGAGTGGGAAACTGGAGTTGTCACAAATTGGCCATCCTTGTAAACATGGACATACTGTTGTGGCAAAGCATGCTCACCCTGCAACAAAATACACAGTTTTGATTGATTGTATCAGTTCAGGGCTTCAGGCTCATGGTCTTATCTGAAACTGGGTAATGAATACTTCAAAATCTGCTATGACTGGATGTGTCAGTGCTTTTCTGCGGTTCTATGAATAACTAGTTGAAAGATGGAGCAAGCACGCATCACCTTCTATCATTATAATATTTTTTTACTACTAAAATGATTTTTTTGGAGGATTGAATCAGCTCTTGTAGACAGTGATAGGTGGTACTAGGCAGCTAAAAAAAAGTGTTGAAATATACCCAATCACCATCTGGTTCGGAACCAGGTACCAATACATTGATTTCACTCGACTTCGCTGTTGTAATAGAAGCACCCAAAGCGTCTTTGCTCAAGTACAACTGGCAACCTGCAGTGTTGTCTACTGAAATTGTTGGAGCTGAACCCTACAAACGGCATTGCACATGGTTATTGATTTGATACACAACTATTCTAAAGCTGCTCTCATTTTGCATTCTTGGAAGTCAGACATTTGATTAGTAGCCGCTACCCACTAGTTTCTATTTGCTTATGAAACAGATACAACAAAAAGAGGAGAAAGGTGGAACATTCTTGGCCTAATGCCTCAACGTAAACATGTAACTTCAGAGAAAATTAGTATTTTTACCTGACATTGCACCTCCACACCGCTGCAATTGACGATCTCACAAGCTGCCACAACATCCTAGTCTCCAAATTGTAGAAAATAAGTGACCTTGAACTTACATCATATGACTTAAAGAGTTCTAGATAACCAGCAGGATTAAAACAATTCCTTCACCAACCTTGAAGACCACCCCCATCTTAGTGCAGTTGTCAACTGTAATGTTGTTTACCTTCCCTGCAAGTATTCCACATTAAAGCTTTGATGACTTACTATAAAGAACTGAACTCAAAATGAATGCCAAGAATGGGCGACTTTAGTACCAAAGACATAAATTATATACACTAGTAAATGAAGATGTGCCTTGTTCAAGAATAAAAAGAAATAAAAATGAAGGTATACCTTGGACCTGCAGAACTGAATTTTTGCACCCGAACACATAGACTGACTGTTTTGAGTCACAATCATCAATAACTAGATTATTTCGTCCAATTTGATTCTCGACAACCCATCTGCAAGCAACATGACAGTTAATTGTCAAAGCACTCAAAACCTGGAAGGATGTCTATGAATAAGCATATAAGCATAAAATTTTACTCACTTACGACCCATTTGAAGCTCTAATTTTGGAGGTCCTGACTTCGAGAAAGAAGATGAGCCAGCACGACCTTCCTTCTGAGGAGCAGTAACTATGCCAGTTCTGTCCGCGCGATTCTTGGCTTTCATATCAGCTGTGACTTTCCTCAAACCTGAAGTACAAAGAAACCCACATGAAGATGAAGAACAAATAAATTTTCAAAAGTATAAATTTGGAAACAGAAAAACTGATAACTACCCGAAGTAACTGGCTTTCCAGAACTAATTTCTGCAAAGACAGCAGACATCCCTTCCTTGGGGGCTGATGGTGAAGGTTGAGCTGTTTCAGAACTGAAAAGTGACGCGGGCGGAGGCGGTGGAGGAGCAGGAGCACCACGAGTGGGAGCTTTTGCTGGGGCAGATGCTGCAATCTTCCCTGTGGCACTCCATATAGGACCAAGTGGGTAATGCACCTTCACATAATCCCTCAACCCAGGTAAATAAAGTTCTTTTAAAGCCTTTGCCCACTCAACATGGTTTGCATCTTTGTTTCTATATTCCACAAGGATCTGGAACAAAATACAAAAAAATCAGAACTTTACTTCTGATAATGTAGCATATCATATAAGCATAACAAAACAACCGTGGCTGCTTCAAGTAGGGGATGAGAGAAAAACCAACATAAGACAATAACCGTACACATTAATGTCATGTAGCATATTAGCTCATATTTATTTATTTTCTTGTCCCTAGTGGTGAAGGGTATGCACTCTCAAGTAGGGAGGGTTCAGAAGTTATTACCTTATTACAATAAAACTCAGCCATTTGCCAGCTTTCTTCCACATGTGCTATAGGCATGCTCATACCTACAATGGGGTAGCAAATTCATTAAAGTTTTTCACAAAGGGAAAAAGTAACCAATTGAACTGTGAAATATTTTATGTTGGCAAATTTTTCGCACCACAATCTTTTCCTGTGTATGCAATCCATGCCAGAGCACCCAGACTATCAGCACCAGTCTTCAAGTGGTGGGTAAAATCAGATCGCCTTCCCTCTGTCAACGCAGAAGCTTTGCTGATCACCTCATTCAATGGCTTCAGGAATTCAATCAGCCCTGCCATATCAGGTTTCTGCACAGATCACACACAGAGAGACAAGGTTAGACTGACAGAATTAACCATAGGAAGATGCTATATGACTTGCATCAAGTCTGGCGACTGGATACTAAGCATCTATAATTAGGACAATTAAGCTTAGGGCAATATGCTTTGCATACGAAACATAAAGGCCCTCAACTTCATCAAAATCGCCATCAAAAAATTGAAAAGGGGTGATGAATCAAAGATGTTTAGCTCTTTACAACCAGTTTCCGCCAGTGATACGGTAGCAAATATGCATGCTCGATAAAGTCTATCATGTGTGTCCTTTATCCCTAAAGATTACATTGTAGAATATGTAACCAACGGTGCATTTGAAATAATACAAATAGTAATTCACCACTATTCAATTTCAGGTTTCTCAGCATTCCAATTCAGTGCCGTCTCCTACATTCTACTTATTTGACACAATTACATCCCTCATCAGTAATAGAGGAATAAACAGAGTTGCATTCAATCTCAAGCATTAGGTTTACGAAATTCACCACCAAATATTAAGTCATTCATGAAGTAAATCAATGACTGCTGTTACATTCTTCATCACTCAAATATAGCTACTTGATTTAAAGTTTTATATAAAAAAAAAAGGAAATCAAATGCGTCAATCAAAAGCCAACAGCTCCCAATCTCCGCGGTAATTTATTACTTCACAAGCTCACACAGGAACATCCGAAGCAATTAACTGAACGAAACAGATAGATTGCAACTAACCTGACTTTGCTTGATTTTAATAAGCAGCTCCTTCTCCACATTAAACGCTTCCGCGATAATCTTAGACATATCCACAACCCGTCCTCCAATCTTCTGCGCGGCGCTCGTTACTCTGCCAACATACTGCGAAATCAAATCATCAAACGCCACAATCGACGGATCCGTCTCCGCCGCCGCATCTCCGCCAACCTCCTGCGGAACTCCCTGTGGAAATCCAACGGAAACCGCCTCCAGCCGCGCCACCGCGGCTTCCAACCTCTTCACCAGATTCTCGTCCATTATAGTTCAATAGTCGGTCAATCCAAAATCTTCAATCAGTAAAAGTCATATACAACGGATCCGATGCTCGCGCTAGTGTGTGTGTTACTGTGTGCCACAAATTTTCTTGTATTTTTCAGGAAGTTTTTTTCTTTTCTTTTTCGCCGAAAGGTGAAAGGTTGAAGTCCAACTGGAATGTTTATGGTCTGAGAGTTGCTAAAATCCCAGATTAAATTTTCGATTTTTTTAAACTAATTTATTTATATTTTGGTTTTTTATTTTTATTTTGAAGGGAGTGGAGGGAATGTGGGTGTACACGTGGCGGTTGATTAGCGCTGGTACTGTTGTGGAACACCTGTCTTTAAAAATCGCAAGGTAGCATGATTGCTTGGATTCGACTCCAAAGGCATGTTTGGATTTGTATAATTATTATATGGAAAAAGGTTGTAAATACGACTTTAATATTTGTATCAAGGTCTAAATATTGCCTAATTAATCTGTTTTAGTGCAATTAAGACTCCTAATGTTCGTCTTTAAGTGCAAAAATGCATGTGAACATCGTTTTTATTAAAATTAAATACTAAATAAATCTTGAGTTTGTGTTTTTATATATACTGTCATTTTGTTAAATTCACTTAAAATGTTGATCTTCAAAATGTGATCAACACTACAACTTAATATGAGAGGCCAAAACAATATTTATTGTAGTTGGTTTGTAAATTATATAAATGGATAAAATTGTGATGAATTGTTTATTATGTTAAAAAAAATACCTCCTAATTGATGTATGACATTTTGATGTTTAGTCTTAAATCGTGCACAATAGGCTAGTTATGTTTTAATGTTATTTACGAATATTTGCAATTGGAAAGGATGATATTTTCAAATTGAAAACAAAAATATATTGTCATCAATGCTAAAGAAACTTACAATTATTGAAGCGCTTTGCATGAGTTGCTTTGGTTTAAAAAAAAAAAACTATATTTTACCTTCACGTAATCTCTCATTTGTATTTTAGTTATAACATATAAGCGAGATGTATTCAACGAGCTCACCTTCAAATATCATACATGGAAAATATTTATTGATGCGAGAAACATTATTTATCTTATTGTACTTTATTACTAAATAAAAATAAAAATCTAAGTGCAGACAAATAATTGTCCCAACCTACATGGGTCCGACAATTTCTCTAGACAGAAAGATGGTGATGAGATCAGATAATCTATGACCCCCAACTAAAGCTTTAAAGGGAAACCACGTTCAATTATTTTACATGATTATAGAACTGCAGATACAGGCAACCACTCTAATGAATATGTTCTTATGCATCTTTGCCTCAACCCAAGGCAGAAAAAGAGAATGAAAAAAAAGAAGAGAAAATAGAGAGTAGTTAAAAAAATGTCGCATAATATATATAAATAAAAGTTTTATGAAGTGTATGTGAAGTACATCTCTCACAAATCTATAACCTATCAAGGAGAAGTATTATGAAGCAAATACATGTATCACAACTATATATACACATTCACCTTTAAATAAAAGCTCTCTTTTAACATAACAAAAAGTAAGAGAGAGTTTTGAGATGGGAGAGCCCTCTACTTATCTCGTCTAGAGTTGAAAATTCTTCATATCCATCACTCGATTTATGTAGAAAGATCTCACTGCCTTGTACCGGAGCAAATGATCAGTATATACTGTAATCTCAACTGTTTGGTTTGGTCGTATAAAACCTGGAGATCG
The DNA here is from genome assembly GCA_026008535.1 of Perilla frutescens. Lineage (NCBI taxonomy): Eukaryota > Viridiplantae > Streptophyta > Magnoliopsida > Lamiales > Lamiaceae > Perilla > Perilla frutescens. The sequence goes on along the minus strand of BRKX01000002.1, from coordinate 36,600,964 downwards.
AGAATAACTTCTGTGGAAATACTGAGTTATTGAGTTGCATTAGCACATCGTAAAAATGTTGAATTGGAATTCATAATCATGTGGAGCATACACTAATGCATAGGAGTAACTAGTATATATACCTTTTTATGCATCGTTGAAATGATCATTTTCCCGTAGCTCTTTCTTTTCACCATCGTTCACCACTTCCTTCTGTGCAGAAAGAATTTCTTTGTTGCCTGTGGCATGGAGATGTAGAGGAGGTTTCTCACGAATAAATCGGGGTCCCTGAAGAGTGAATCAGATGATGAAAAAAAATTAAAGAAATCCATCTAGCTTTAGACTACATCCTCAAGAGCACTGGATAACACGTGTACAATAGAGCTCTCAATTCTCAAGCAGTAAGCAAATTAGTTGGGATGCCAGTATTTCTGTTCTGTGTCTGTCACGGTCTTAAAATTAACTAAATGTGGTGGTCATGTTAAAGAAAAAAGAACGAGGTTGTGTATATCTATTAGTTCAGGCAGATGGGACACAATCGATTCTCAGGTGTGGACAGCCAAAATAAGACCACTAAAACTGAACCCCTCAGAAGCAACTTCTGATGACCAAATAAGGATGTCTTTTCACATGCATGAACAACACTTGTCAATTATATCCATGTTCAGCATGTTCTTCAGGTCTTTATATTGAGGAGAAATGTGTGATGATACTCACAGCACGATAAGAAAATTCATCTGCCTCGAGCATGTGCACAATTTGCCCCATCTTTGGCCGTTTGTTGGCATCTATATCTATACAGCGTAGGCAAACCAGCAATACTCTCTTTAAAGCTCTTGAGGGAGGAGGAACTCCGATCAGGGGATCTACCAACTCTTCGCCACGATGACTTGATATCATTCCTTTGAACCAGTCAACCAAGTTCATCTGAAATTCAGAAAGGAAATAAAGTAAAAAAAATGTAATTATTTCTACTTTTTCAATATGTCATTTCCAAGGAATAAAAAAACTAAAAAATTGAGATGGAGGATTTGTTATGCAGTTTTTCAATGGCATAAAACTTATTTCACCTCTCCAGGTGGTCTGGAATAGTCTACTGGGCTCCTGCCAGTAATTATTTCCATTAGTAAGACTCCAAAGCTGTAGACATCGTTCCTTTCGTTGAGCATACCAGTACTTGCATAGTCAGGGGAGACATATCTGTGGTAATTAGGCAAACACGTATGAGGCAAAATAAGACTGTACTTTCTAACTGTCCAGGTTAAGAAGAAAACAAACCCAAATGTTCCCATCACTCGTGTAGTGACATGGCTTTCCTCAGATCCCAATAATTTGGCAAGTCCAAAATCTGATACTTTTGCATTCCACTTCCTATCCAACAGAATGTTGCTTGATTTTACATCACGATGAACAACTTTGGGTTCCAATCCTTCATGCAAGTATGCCAGTCTGTGGCAAAATTTACAGATTCAGAATTTAGCTAGTAGTAGAGAATAACAGAAAGATGAGTATAATTCAGAAAAATAGACTTAGCAGTAGAACTTGAGCAACTATTTTCAATAGGTATTGTACAGAAAATGCTGAATAGAAAGTTGTAGACATAAACAACTACAAGATAGACAATCCGAGCATTATAAGCAAACAGCTTCTAATCACATGAGATGTTAAAGCCCATTCAGGACAAAAATTAAAAAAAGGTTGACACATACATGACTATATGAGCAATTTAATAACTAAGGTTTTACGGAAAATACCCCTTTCCTTCTCAGGAAGCACACAGTTAGAGTGAAGTATTTAAAGATATTCACTCTGGTAATATAAGATTCCCAAATTATATATCATACAAGATGGTAAAGATAGACAAATAGAAAATAAGAGTCAATTTCAATACTTTTCACTGCAACCCTACTAACATGGATTCTAATGGACATGCTTCATTCTGCATATATAGCAACACCTATAATTAGTGAACACTTCATACAAAGATGAAATATGTAAATAGTTGTTGGGAGCTCCAAACGTTTTTCTATTTCAGATCGTGGGTCTTACAGAATGCAACTTCTAGTTATGATCACTATTGATTTGGAAACAGAAAGAAAAAAAAAATTGAGCACATGGGTGAACACCGTGAACTAGAAAGGCAGTTGGTAATACTTTGCTCATAGTGACTCCCAAAATTCACGCTAAAACAGAAAATAGTGGCGAAATAGATATATCAATGCTAGAAGATATGTCAATCAAATTATGCAAAACCTCAGATTAAAGCGTGTAGTATGCCTCACCCTCTTGCCGCTCCAATTGCAATTTTTATCCTGACCTCCCATGTTAAGGGACTGACAGGGCCTACATCACCATGTAACCACTGATCCAAATTGCCATTATCAATGTACTCGTAGACAAGCAACCTGGAAGATAAAATTTATAATAGTATGTTTAGGGAAAAACATGCTCCATATACATCAAAAAGGGTGACAAGTGGCTGAACAGATGAACCTTTCAGTGCCTTCCGCACAGTAGCCTATCAGACCCACAAGGTTCTTGTGTCTTACTTTTCCAATGGCTTCAACTTCCACCTTAAATTCCTTCTCTGCATGGCCCCTGTTGTTGAATATATAAGTGAATCCACTTCAATAAAAGTTGGACGACAGCTTTCTTCCACATGTAAGCTTTAATATGATTATATTTGAACACAAATGACTTGCAATTTTGAATCTACATGTTGTATTCTAATTTCTAAAGAATAAACAACTAACAAAAAAATATATCCGAGTAACACACGTCATTCTCTATTTCCAAATTGTTTTACAATGTTGTTTCTTTGTTCAAAGTATGTACATAACGTGAATAATGAAATGGAAAATGAAATCAGAATAAAGTTAAAGCACTTGAACAATAGATTTGATAATTTGATGTTCGCTAGAGCTAAAATGGTATTGATTAAAGTGGAAAAATGTAAAGTCAAAGTTGGCCCCATATAAGATATATAAGAATAAAATAAATTAAAGAAACAAAAGATACCGACTACTTTGTTTTTCAGTAATCCCTAGTCAAAACAGACAAAAGATTAATTTTCCCAAAGACCCAAACACTCAATTCAACAAAATTCATATTGATTTCCTTCAATTCTACCACAGAAATACAGAATCCCTACCAAACACACGTTGTTCTTCCGAATTCGACAAACATTATAACAATAATTAGAAGAAAAATATTTAATTAATTAATGAGATTTTTTAAAAAAAATCACCTAAATGGTGGACAGGAATCCTCTCACCAACTTATATACATCATCAGAGTCATCAGCATTCAAAAACCATCATCTCTTCTTCTTCTTCTTCTTTTGGAAGTAATTTCATTTTGTTTTTCAATATATATGACATGTCCAATACTGCATTATATTCTGATGATATAAAGTGAAATTTAAAACAGGATAGAAGCAAAAGGATGCAGAATGCATACTCAAAGCGTAACAGATTAGTGCACGGATTAATCTGCAATAGCATTTAACTCTTTTTTTTTCTTTTTCTTTATTGGTGGAGTAGCATTTAAACTGTAAATTAATTTCACGTACGAAATTCCTGCAAGTAAAACGCTGGTTATGCATAATTTATTTCACTGCAACACGGTTTTTTAACAATTTAAGCTTTTAAGAAAGTTAATGCAAGTAAAAAGGAAGGAAGTAAATGCAAGCAGTCAAAGGGTTAAATGAAGTAGTTATTGCGTCGGTAGACTTTTACCTCTTGTTTGATAAATTCTTTATGGCAACAACAGATCCATCGTGCAAAACCCCACGGTAAACGACGCCGTATCCCCCCTCTCCGATCACATTCTCGTCGGAGAACTGATTCGTCGCAGTTAGTAACTCCCGTAAGCTGTACCACTTCCCCCAGCCAAAGCCCCCACAACCGTCGGTGGACGCCGACAATGCCGACGACGACTCGCTCCGAGTCGTACTCGACTCGTTGCTCACCGAGCTCGCCTTCTTGCTCTCGGACTCAATCTCCACCATTTTGTTAATGAGAAACACTTTTTTCTCGCCATCGTTCAGAACTTCGGCTACTTGGTGTCGATCCGACTCGTTAACCAGGGGAATGAGTCCGGCGCTGCGTCTGGCACCAGCGCGACGTCGTTTGTAGCTCCGTCGGCGGAGAAATAAGAAAACCAGAGCGAGAACGACCAGCACGAGCAGGACAGTTACTATTATGACTACGTATAGCTTCTGGCCGAGAATCGGAGTTTCGGCGGTGAACAAGTTCCCGCCGGCGGAGTAGCCGGAATCCGCCATAGTTACCGGCGATACGGTCGTTGTTATGCGCGGCTACGTGCGGAAAACGACGTTAGTGCATGCGACTGGGGAAGAATTCAATGTGAGATTAAATTTGAAGAAATTTGGATGAAGAAAATGAGCGGAAAATAGGCATGAAACATATTTAGGTTGATGGGGACCGGTCGCATTGAATTAAACCTCAACGGATACGATGAAAATGAGCGGAAAATTAATGGATTTGAATTTGGGCTTAGGTGCTGCAATATTTACGGGAGGACCACTGTGATAGTTGTGGAGGGAACAAACTAGGCAAACGCTCGAGAGGAGCGTGCTCATTGCTGTCGACCGTTTCCTTGTCGAAATTACATGTATGCCCCTCGGCCGGCTAATTTATTATTTATTTTAATACAATATTTGAAGGAAAACTATTTCTCGACGTTTTTCAATTATTTTCTCATCCAAAAACATATTTGAAAAGGTGAAATGGACATACAAATTTTCAAGATTTAATTACATTTTAATATTACATATTTAACGTGAGTGTCACATCTTTATATTTTATAGATAATTAATATTTTATTTAATAAATTCATATCATTTTGTATTTGTCCGATTATCTTTTTTTATATCAATTAATTAATTATTATTCAGAATCTAAAAGAAGTTAAGTTAACAATTGATAAAAGAAATAATTACTTAATTATACATATAATATAATATAATTGTAGATAACGAAATTTTAATATTATATATATATATTATTTTTATTGATTCTTACACATTTATTTAGTTTTGTAATCATATGAAATCCAAAATTAGATCAAATATTTTATAAGGGTGTTGCTAAATACACTACTAATTTTTCTTTTCACACCACTTTTACTTTATACACCACATATAATTTTCATTTTCTTCACATTTTTCTTTATACACCAAACTAAATACCAATTTTATCCTTTTAATTTAATAAGTAAAAATTTAAAAAAAAGAGAAAGAAGAGGAAAAAACACAGAATTACGGGGAGTGCTTTCTTCTTCGGTGAATGTATCGTCGCCGACGAGGCTCGCCGGCGGCATCGATGCCCGGATGCTGATGACTGCCAACATTAAAAAAGAGAGATCGTTGCCCATTTCTGTCGAATATGAAAGAGAGGAGAGAAGTGTGACACGAGAGAGAAGTGTTCCTTGCCGGCATCATTCACACCCGACGCCGACAGAGAACACGATCGGCGAGGTTTGCATGGCGGAAGCAAGCTTGAGATGAGAGGGGAGGGTGGCGGACTGGCGGAGTTGGTTACTCCTCAAAGATGATGGTTGCTCCTCATCGCTGTGGCTACTCTGCAATTCACGAACTGAAACGGGGTTGGGAGTTGAGAGAGACTAAGTTTGTGGAGTGGGAAAGAAAGGCTAAAGCAGCGGCAATGGGTTTGCTGTTATCCAGAGGAGAGAGAAAGTGAGTGTGGTGAAGAAAGAGATTTTTTTTTTACTTTTTTTTATTTCTTTTGGTGTTGTATAAAGAATGGGTATTTTAGTAATGTTAAAAGTCAATATTTTTTAATTTTTTTTGTAGTGGTGTACGGAGAAAAAATAATGGTGTATATAGAAACATCCTTTAATAAATATATCATTATATGATAAACATCAAGTTTCTTTGGTAACAAATAAATATCTTTTAAAAGATATATATATATATATATATATATATATAGAGAGAGAGAGAGAGAGATGGGATCATGTGAGAACCACACCCCTGTGAGAACTGAGAACCAATTTTAGCTACAGATCTCGCCTATTTGGACGGTCAAGATCTGTTCCAAACTTAAAAAAAACGCGGTGGCATTACTATAATATTACAGACTTTTTAATGAAGTAAGGGGTATTTTCGTAGAAATGCTATTATTTTTGGCATGCAATCTCTTTCCCGTCTGTAATCGAAATCTCTTTCCTTGTACATATCGATTTCCTTTATGTTTATATAATCAAAATTTCAGTCGATTCTCTTTGAATTTTATTAATCTTAATCGGTGTTCACGCGATTTTTTGTCTGGAGTTTCTGTTGTTCGCTGTTATTTGATGAAGATGCTGGGTAAAAAAGTTTTTTGGTGTATTTTGCTGCGATTTTTTTATCCGTTTGTTTTAGATTTATTGACGAAGCTGATTAGGTTGAAATTTTGAACTTTTCACGATCAACATGTATTTTTAGGGCTGCATATTATGTGTTTTGGTATGAATACGCACTTTTTATATCTGCAGATTTATTAGAATCACAATATGACTAACTAGTATTGCGAATTTAGTTATTAGCATTGTAAAAATGATTGAGTATTATAAAAATATCTCGTTAATAGAGTATTTTGCACAATGAATGCAGCATTAACACCACTATTACTGTTTTTTAGCACTTGTGTAATTAGTTTTAGCACTACTGTGTAAGTGTATCACTGCATACTTGCTAGTATTACAACATGAGGTATTAGCACTAGAGACGTTAATTTTAGCATTAGGGAACTAGTTATCAGCATTGCAAAAACAAATGATTATTATAAGAACATGTTGTTAACATATACTTTAGCACTAGTATTACCTACTTTAGCACTAGTATTACCTATTTTAGCACAGCTGTGACCTTGTTTTAACACTACTGTGAATTTTTTTAATATGATCTTATAATATGTTTTTTACGCATTAATGTGATTAGTTGTGTATTGATAAATGTGCAGATTATGTTTCTTCCAATTTGGAGATTTCACCCGTGTTTTCTGAATTTTACACACCTGAATGTGAACCATCTTTGAAGCCTGCATTGGGCAAGATTTTCTCTACTTTAGATGATGGTATAATATTTTACAAGGTGTATGCCTCATCATGCGGATTTGATACTCGTCTGTCTACTACAAAGAGTTCTAAAGATGGTACTATAATTTGGAAGTATGTTCTGTGCAACCGCGAGGGAGTTAAGAACACATCTATTGATTTTGGTGAAACTTCAAAGAAAAAGAGACGTCGTGTGTCGAAGAGAAATTGTTGTATGGCTAGGATAGGGTTGAAGTATATTGGGTGTGATGGGTACACTGTTGGATTATTTGAAGAAAGACATTCACATTCTCTTATTATGGATACATATAAAGAGTTTATAAATCTGAATAGGAATATAGATCCTTCACATCAAATGTTTATTTTAAACTGTGCAAGGGTAAACATTGGACCTGTGACAACATTTAGATTATTTAAAATTGTTGGTGGATATTCAAATATAGGCTGTACAACAGTTGATTTCAAAAACTTCATTCGAGATCTCAAGGCGTATGTTGTGGGTGTAGATGCGCAAATGATGTTGGATAAAATATCCAAAAGGCATGAACTCTGCTCTGCTTTCACATTTGATTATGAAGTTAACAAGGATGATCAGTTGAGATGTGTGTTTTTGGCTGATCCTATATCAAGAAGGAACTTTTCTCTATTCGGGGATGTTGTGTCGTTTGATGCAACATATATGACTAACAGGTTAGTGTGCTTATTGTTTAGACTTGTTGTTGTAATAGTTTTAGCATTCTGCTATTTTAGCACTAGTATTTTATATTTTAGCACTTGCATTTCCTTTTTTAGCACTTGTAGTTTATATTTTAGCACTTCAATTTCCTTTTTTAGCACTGTTAGCTAATGTTTGAATATTTTGGTAGATGATAGTGTTATCATTTGTAATCTTTTATTTATGATAAGAAAGACATTATAATAAGAGAGGTTTGTGAATTTTTACATGGTTGCAGGCATTCAATGATTTTTGCACCCTTCACCGGAAAGGACAATCATGGGAAGCTTGTGACCTTTGGTGCTGCTTTAATGTCGGGTGAGGATGGTGAATTTTATTCGTGGATTCTTCAGAAATTCAAGGACTGTATGGGTGGTTTTCCTAGTCTAATAATCATTGATCATGACCTTGGATTGAAGGTTGCTATAAGACAGGTACTACCTGATACTAAACATCAATTGTGTATGTGGCATATCATGTTTAAAGTTTCAGATAAGTTACCTGCGTATATCAAAAAGAACGAGACATTCAGGAAGAGGTTAAATAATATTGTGTGGTCTAATTGTATACATATCACAGATTTTGAGGTGATATGGAATGAAATTATGCTTGATTTTGGATTGGCAGACGATAGTTGGTTCAAGTCATTGTATGATATCCGTGAAGATTGAGTGTCTGCATATTTTAGAGATTTACCGATGAGTGGGTTGTGCAGGACTACCTCAATTTCATATGTGTGAACAGTTTTTATTCGAGGTTCCTTAGATCAAAGTCAAACTTTGTTGAGTTTCTGACGAACTTTGATAGTGCACTTGATAAACGAAGACACGCACATGCCTACTTGGACAGCGTTGACGAGTCATCAATGCCACAATTGAAGACCTCATTTGCATTTGAGAAACATGCTGCCACTGTTTATACTAGAATAAGTTTTATGAGGTTCAGAAGGAGATTGAAGATGCATATTATGTTTGTCGTGTTTCTAATATCTTAGAAAACGATTCAGTTGTGGTGGTAGAAGTGAAGAATGGTTTTTGTTCTACAAATAAGGTTGTTCACAACAAGGTTGAGGATTCTACTACATGCGGCTATTTGAAATTTGTGAGGGATTGGATGCTGTGCTGCCACATATTCACTCTATTCAAAGATTTAAAATTGGAGTCGATCCTTTCTACATACGTTGTGTCTCATTGGATGAAGTCTTCACTCATTAATGAATCAAGCGCATTGTTGGGTGATTGTTGTTTCTTGTTGGAGGAGAATAAAATTGTTACAAACCAATTAATTTCTGAGCTTTATGTCTGTCTTTCTGTTGCTGAAGGTGACACTGCAAAGATGTCTCTGTTGTTGCAAAGTATACGCGAGTTAAGAGAGGGGTTTTTATTTGGTGATATTCAGGACGATACTATGTCAAAGAAGAGTAGATTATTTTTTAATTTTTATGGATTGTGTGTACCTAGTGAAGTTGAGGTGCATTCACCTGACCTTGTGAAGACTAAAGACAGTGCAAGTCGTATAAAATCAAAAAAAGAGACGAGAGCTGAACGCGCAAAGAAATCTTTAAGGACCTGCAAGAAGTGTGGGAAGAAAGTCAATCATGATTCTAGGAATTGTGGGAAAAAGTAGATATATTTTATTTTATTTTTTGTACATTTTTTATACTGATTTTTTTATTAATGATAGTAATATTCTTTCTTGTAATGCTAATAGTCATAGCTCATATTTCCTTTTTTGCATTGCTAATAAAGGTTTTAATATTTTTAGCAGTTGTGTACGTAATGCTAATATAGTTTGTAATATCAGTGCTAAACAAGGAAATGTAAGTGCTAAATTATAAACTACCAGTGCTAAAGTATAAACTACCAGTGCTAAAATAACCTTATCAAAGTGTTAAAACTTCAGAATTGCAAATCTAGATAATAGGTAGACTAACCTGTTAGTGTTCTATTTTAGCACGAGTGTTGAAAAAGGAATGTCAAGTGCTAAAATTGAAATACCAGTGCTAAATGTTGTATAAAGTTGCTTAAAACTCAGAATTGTGAATCTAAAAATTAATTAGTCAAACCCGATAGTCTTATATACCAGTGTTAGTAGCAGTGCTAAAACAGGATTTGAAAGTGCTAAAAGTCAAAATGCCAGTGTTAAATGCTCGATTAAAACTGCTGAAAAATCATAATTGTAAATATAAATATTAAGTAGAGTAACATGTTAGTTTTATATACCAGTGATAAAAAAGGAATTGTAAGTGCTAAAACTCAAAATACCATTTATTATGAGATTATATGTTTAACTTTAATGATAATATACAAACTGCTTATATTCATTTTTATGTAATGCTAACAAATGCTTTACTAGTGCTAAAAAAGAAATGGAAGTGCTAAAATCCCAATTTCCATTGCTAATACCAAAATATTCACAGGAATTAGAAATTGTGTCATTACTGCAAAATATTGATTCACTAATACCTATATACGATCAAATACTAATATTGTATCATGGGTAATACAGAATTGGAAATCATTATGCAACAAGTCAGTTCATTTTTTCATTTTTGTGGGGTCTACCACAATTTCTCCCTGGCTACATGATTGTCTGAAGTATAGATTTACAGATTTGAGATGTTGATCCTTGAGTATGTTACTGTCTGCACTTATGATTGCCACACAATATTTTGCTCTTAAAAACTTCATCTGCTTCTCGTTTCCTTTCTTCAGACCACTGCTCCAGCCTTTCAGACCCCCCTCTGTACATCTCCATGTGCCTCATGACATAGACGCCACAATCAATCTTGTTCTTTATATCTCTCCATGGCATCTTCATCCTGGTAGTCCTATGCTTTTCCTTCATTTTCTTTCATTTTTATTCAAGTCCAGCGCTTTCGAAGAACTCAGTGAAAAAGCTTACCTGCATGTGTTTTTTAAAATTAGTTTTTTTAATTGATATAGATAGTGAGAAAAAAATAATTCGTGACACATTTATATATTACCAGGTTGTCTGGAATATCGCTGTACTTGAGCTTCATTCCATCCTTGTCACTATCCCGTGCACTTGAGTTGTCAATAATCTCAACATTGAAGTTAGTCACATTAATGGAGATAAAGAAGAAGTGACTTGAATATCAGATAGGAAAGAAAAACTGCACATATATTTAACATGGGTTGTCAATAAAGAATGAGTTACTTGATATAGATATGTATTACTAATATAAAACTGCACAATGCTAAACAAACACTATAGCAGTGCTAATGATGGAATATGTAATGCTAAAAAGCCAAAATATGTTTGTGTTATAATTCTCGCATGTTTAACAAACTTAATATTCGCATTAATAATGTAATATATAAAGTGGTGTAAACAATGTCAAGATGAGTAAAAATAATATTGTGTACCAGATCAACATCGCTCAAAGATACCCATGGGCAGCATTCGATCTTATATGTTATTTTCTCGACAAAAGAAGCGCATCTTTTAGAAGAATCCCATGTAGATGGTGCATTAACTACAGTGAAGCTCTGCAAGAAGAACATTTTTTAATTAAATTGAGTGTAGTTTAAACACTTTATATGGAGTTCTTCTTAAGTATACACTTACGCAAGGTTGTGTGGTGAAGAAAAATCTATGTTTAGAGGACGGGTCTCGCATTCTTTCATTTTGAATCAGTAGGGTGCTCCAAACATCCATAACAGATGAACCGATGTATTCATTTGGACACATTGTCATCATATCAACCCGTGCAATGCTGACTCGTGTGTCATCATACAAGATTTGTTCACTGATAATTCAATATAAATAGAAAGGCAGTTATATACAAACTATACAATATGATTTTTTATGCAGTATTTTTTGCAGAGCATGTGTCACATACCTGCTCTCTGAAATATTTTGCATGACCCAAAAGAATATCTCTTATTGCTGTCTGTCAAGTTGTTCCTTCATATCAACAATTCTGATCCTGTATGGTGACATTAGCTTGTCCGTTGGCTTCTTTTGCTCTTTAGTTCTTGTCTCCATCCAGGTCGCAAGAGCCTATATCATCTATTTTGAAAAAAATAACATTTAATAATTTCTTGTAAAGTGTAATAAAAATGTTGAATGTTACTTCAATAGCTATATCACACCTCAACATTATCTGGAACATTTTTTTGCCTTTGATGCCTCATCACCCGCATCTGGCTTGGATGCCTTTGCATTCAAATGTTCCATTTCTACCTGCGATTATTTTTCTATGTATGTTAGATACATAACCATATATAATTTTACACAAAGTTTTTTGATAGTAAAGAGGAGCCGTGTTAGTGCTAAAATAAGTCATGACAATGCTAAAATAATACATGAGAATGCTAAAATAAGCCATGAGAGGTCTGATGACAATATTTTTTTCTATACCTTCTTAATTGTGTCCTCCAGGATTTGTGCCTCAATTGTATCAATTTCAGCTGGTCCATCATGCAACACATTCCCTTGAGAAATTTCATGTGTAACCTTCAGTACATCAACCCATGCATCATTATATATCCCCAGGCTGAATGATGGTCCTTCATCAGTGTATATCTTCTCAAGCTCTGCACGCTTTGCCAGAGCCCTCTCGATCTCCTGAATTGTTGATATTCGTTCCGGATTACTCCAGAAATCATCATCATCTGGGGTTGCTTGTGGCTGGGTCTCAGTCTGTAATGCCCGAGACATCGGACTTGGCAGTTTCTTGATCAAAAGCTATTGGGCTGTTTCATATGATTTCTTGAAGAAGTGGTTGTCCATCATGTATTGTGGCACTCCCTCTACTGTTTTGATCAATGCGGATATTAACTCGTCCATTCTCTTGCAGTCATCAATCATCTTCTGAGCATATTCCTGTACAGAATCATTAATTATTGGTCAGGCAGGACTGTTAGATTGTGCCTCCACAGCAACATCATGTACAGCTTCACTTTTCTCATCACCAGCCTCCACAACACGTGGAGCTTCACCTTTCTCAGCACCAGCTTCCAAAGCAGACATGGTGTGCTCATCCTTTCTTCCAGATTCTTCTGCTGCATACGGGCCATAAATATGGCCTCCTCCGAAACCACCTGATTTCAATTCTGTAGTCTGTCTTTTGGATAAAAGCTTGTGTGTCCAGCCTTTGAATGCTGGATCGAGCGTTCAACTCTTCTGTTATAGGACACTACTATGTCCATATAAAACATTTGTGGTTGGAAAATGCAATTTACGTTAGTAATAGCATGGAAATGAAAAGTTTATTTTAATAATGCTAATGATTATTATAAACATGTGAATTGATAAACTAACCATTTGTAGAGGTCAAAAATATCTACAATTAATCGTTCTTCGAGTTTGGGCTCCGACGATCTACAAGACAAAGAAAACATGTGAAGCTGAAGGACCGTCGGGGGGTTGACGATCGAACGGACTCCGACACTCAAGTCAGAATCAAATAAATCAAGAAAAAAACGAGTAAATTATGGAATAATCAAGTTATTATAGTAATCTGAAAGGGGGTCGAGCTTTGCTGCTATGGAGCCTTGTGTAAGCCTTGCTTGCGGAGCTATGCGATGAGCATCTATAATTTGGTTGAAGTTGTAAGTGTTTCCTATTTCGTGCTTGCCCTCCGTTTATGGAAAGTATATATATATACATATATATATATATAGATTAGATACCTAACTAAATCCCGTTAACTTAGAGATCCTCTCTTATCCCTTTTAGGGTTTTTAACGGGGTCAAAGCTTATCATCAATGGATACTTTGACCGAGTCTTCACCTTGAGTTTGCTTGATTGTGGACTCTTGTTTTTAAACCTCTGGTCTTCGAGGCTTAATGCTTCGACCTTAAGGCTTGGATCTCGATGGGTGGACTTCGGGGTGTGGGCCTCGAGAGGTTTGATCGTGAGACATTTATTTAGTTCTTTAGACCTTTAAATAGGTGTGGGCCTAGTTTCTGGACCTATGCATAAATATGACCTCTACAGTTAGCTTCTCATTACTTGATTCTTGTGTTTCAAGGATCGGATAATGAATTTCAGTGTTACTTCGATTTATCTCGACGCTTTAGATTCTAAATTTTCACTTGGTTTAAACCCTATACCTGTAGACGAGTCCTTAGAGAGATCCTAGGCTTTTAAAAGATCTCATTCTATGAGCTTTGGTCCTTTAAAGCAGGTCCGGAGAAGCTCATGAATTTAATAAAGTAGACCCAGTGAAGCTCCAGACCTAAATGCAGGTCCTGGAGAAGCTTAAGAGATCGTGAGAGCGGACCTCGTGGAGCTCCAGACCTAAAGACAGGTCCCGAGGGAGCTTAAGAGATTAGTGAGAGTGGAGCTCCCTAAAGGCAGGTCCTAGGGGAGCTTAAGAGGTCATGAGAGCTGACCTCGTGGAGCTCCAGACCTTGGGTATGGATTTTACTTTTCCCACTCCCTAGATTAACCCTTGCCATTAGATAAGGACACGTGTGTCCAAATTAAGCTATCTCTTTTCTGTAATTCAAATATCGAGGAAAAACTGTTCCATCTCTCCTCATTCTTCAGAATTCCAGCAGTCCTTCTTCACTCAAATTCCTCTTGCGAGAGAAATCCTTACCAATATAAAAAATCTCTTGAAAGATTTTCGTTCCATTCTTCCCACCGTCATCTCCACTCATATCACATTTTTTAAGGATTCTTGCTACGGTGGTCTTCCGCCTTCGATACCGCATGGTTTCCAGGCTATATTCAACTCTTCTCCCTATTTTAATATTACATGCCATGGATGTGTAGCTGTAGGTTTTAAGGAATTTTCTTAGGAATTTAGTAGCTTTCACTGAGAATATTACATAGCGTATCTTTAGTACTTTCTTGGGATGTTTGGCTATTTTTATTAGAATTCTTGGAGAATTTTGTGGAGATTTCTAAGTTCTTCTAGGGTTTCCGATTTTTGGGGAGATTTCTGCTAGTTTTTGGGTATTTGTATCAATTTTCTGGGCTTTTGGAGTTTTTTGGGTGACACCGGGCAAAACATTTATAGGGGGACATTTAGGTTTTTCTTCAATCGATTCTTGCTTAATTTGTTTGTACGTCTTTGAATCAATGATAAGTGTGAGTGACGACTTGAATGCGGAAGAAGCAAGGAGTTATGGCGGAGATGAGGAAGGGGTTTTTTCGAGGTCGGGACACTCCAACAGTTTCGATTCTTCTGAGATTATTAGGGATACTAAAAAAGCTAAGGGCAAGAGGCCGTCGGTGGTCATCCCCCGCTCAGTTGGTCGAGCGGTGATAAGCAAAAGATGAGCCCCGATGGAAACGGATAGTCTATCAAAGATTAAGGGAGTCCGAATTTATGAGGTCCAGCCTGTAGGGGAAGGGTTTCGAGCAGTGGACATCGCTCCAAAAGTGACTTATGAGATATTGAAAAAGTTTACCTCTCCACCGATCTCGAGAGTCGTGGTCGAAGTCTATTCTCCGGGGCCTCTCGACAGGGCCCATCGATCTCTAAGTGGGCTCACCGCGTTTTATACCTTGGTTGCCGAGAAGGGAGTTGAGCTGCATCTTCACCCTTTCTTTGCTAAGATTGCGGGCTTCTACGGTATTGCCCCTGCTCAGATTACGCCAGTAGGTTGGTTTCATATGCTCGGGATGTATTATCTGTCGTCGGAGCTTGGCTTCCCAGAGTCTACCATTGGCGAGTGGCACGAGGCGTATAGGCGATAGCCAATGCAGGATAATTGGGCTACTATTATTTTACCAAGTGGGTAGGGACCGACCCCCTCTGATATCAACTTTGCCATCCTCTTTGGGTGAATGGAAGCCCAGATTGTCTTTGTTCTGGTGCAGACTTCTGAAGGAGCGATCTTTCTTGCTGAATTTCATGAAGTCCGTAGGTCTTCGAGCCGAGTTTTTTATTTACTTCTTCAATTGTGAACTTTATAATCTCATTTGTTCTATGCAGGTTTTCCTCCGCCAGGTGAACTTACTGAGGACGAGGCCGCCCACATCGCAGAAGCATTTCTCGTGTCTCCTGAGCTGTATGAGTTCGAGACACTTCGAGCAGACCGAACCCTCTACAACATGGGGAAGTTAAAAATTAAGCCATCGGATGCTAAGGCCAAGGCTCTGGCTACCACCAAGATTGGGGCCTCTTCTTCCTCGAGGTCAAAGAGGTCTAGGGACGTAAGTCCTTTTTCCTCACCTCCGTCGAAGAAGTTGAAGGATGATGCTATAATTCTCACCCTTACTGCAATGCCTCCTCATTCGGCGGTGGTTGATCTGTAAGCTCCTCGGTTGTCTAAGAAGGCTTTCGTACCCCCGAGGCGTACGAGAAGGATAGCCTTGAACAGTATGCCTTCCTCTCTTTTGATCAAATAGCCAAGGTAGCACTACTTCCTTAATACTTTCTTTACATGCTCATGATTCTAAACTTGAGGTTCTGATTTTTTTTTTATTCGATGTAGGTGCTGTTTAGCCAGTTCTAGCTTCGCCAGCGTCTTGCTAGCCATGAGGAAGGGCTTCAGACAAGAGTCTTCGAGCTGGCTGAAGAACTGGAAAATGTGGCTGAAGAGAGGAGAGCAATGGCCAATAGAGAGTCAGCTATTCTGGTGGAGAGGGATGCGGCCAAGGCCGAAGCTGCAGGTGCCAAAGCCCTACTGGACAAGAGCCGCGAGGCTCAGGTTAGGGTGGAGACTGAGAAGAGCGGACTTCAGGCCTCGCTAGCCCTTGCAGAGACCAGGATCAAGGATCTGGAGGCCTCCATGCACTTGAATGTCATATTGGAATCTGCAGATTTCATTCCATTCAAGAAGGCTTTCTACCAAGAAGGCGGGGCGACGGTCGTAGAGATGATTAAAGAAAAGATGTCAGACCTCGACCTATCCTTCCTCGAAGAAGAGGAGGAGGTCGAGGCACACAAGGATGGTCGTGTTGCCGAGGTCAAGGTCGAACTCAATGTCGAGGGCGTGAAGGAGGCGGGAGTCCGAGTAGATGGCGCCGAGCCTGTTAATGATGGTGCCAAGGCCGGGGACGAGGCCTAAATTTGATACTTTTTATGTATGAACTTTTATTATTCTTTTGAAATAAACAACTATATGTAAATATATTTTTTTGTGTTGCCTTTCATGAAGGCAGTTGGACAACTTGGCACTTTGCCAATTTTTAACTTTGATGTTGTGATCTTTTTGCTCTTATATGTGTCCATTTTGCATATTCCGTTCTAACTTATCGTCTTTGAGATAGTACAAACTGCAAGGGTTAGTATATACATATAGGATAACAGATAGAAAAATAAAAATTAACAAACTCGAGCACACCTCTTGGAGTCATAGTTGAGCTTCGAAACTCGCTCTTACATTCTGAGTCGAGTGTTGGGGCCTTTTTAATTTGAATTTGTGAATCAATTCTAACTTCGAGGTCAAGTCATAGTTTTTCACGGTTAAGGCCCTATCGAACTCTAGGGGATTGGGACCCCTGTGCTTGGGGTTCAGTTAGTTACTCCGACGCTCAAGTCAGTAAATCAATCTTTAAGTAAATAATACGATTTCGAAAAGTACATAAAAAATACATTACTCTTCGTTTGTGAAGCTGACTTTGGGGTCGGAGCCTCGTCATTTCCTTGAGGGTCGGGACCCCTGTGCTTGGAGTGCTGTTAGTTACTCCGACGCTCAAGTCAGTAAACAAATCTTAAAAAGTAATAGCTAGAAAATGAGAAATGACATTAAGAGTTCTAGAAATGATACTGTTTTAAATGCAGTGCATTCCAACTGTTGGCTATGGGTCGACCTTTCTTAGTCCGGAGTTTGTAAGCTCCATTCCCTACGACCTTTTCGGTCTGATATGGGCCCTTCTAGTTTGGTGTCAATTTTTCAGCCCCACTTTCCTTTGTAGTATGGAACACTTTCCTGAGTACCCAATCTCTGATTTGGAATGTTCGAAGCCTCATATTTTTGTCGAAGTGTCGGCTTATCCTCTATTGGTATGCCACGATTTTCATTGCTGCTCGATCCTGGAGTTTATCGAGAGAGTCGAGATTGGCTTTGAGCTCCTTGTTGTTTGATTCACTGGACCATTCGGTCCGAGCTGTTCCGATCTCCACTTCTGCTGGTAGCACAACTTTCGATCCATATGTAAGGGTGAATGGGGTTTCTCCCATGCTTGTTCTCAAGGTCATTCTATAAGACCATAGGACTCCCGGGAGTTGTTGGACCCATTGATTTTTGTGTTCAGATAATCTCTTCTTTAAGATGTTCAGAATTGTCTTGTTCGTGGCTTCTGTTTGATCGTTCGTTGCGGGGTACCTTGGAGTGGAGAAGGAAAGCTTGATGTTCTATTCTTCACAGAAGTCTTGGAATTTTGAACTTATAAACTCGGATCCGTTGTCTGTTATGACTTCTCTAGGAACTCCGAACCTCGATGGGTGATGAAAGCGGTTTTTTCTTGGTCTTCTGGATACATGTCATGTCTTTGAAGGACCATGCGAAACAGTCATGGTGTTCGATGAGGAATCTTATTAGTTGTTCTTGTATCTCTGTAGTGAGCCTTGAACCGATTTGCACTTTGTGGTCAAGAAAATCGGGATGTATTTGAATTTCAATATAAATCTTCCACCTCGGGTTCTTCGTAGTTGCAATTTTCGGTACTGTTTGAAGATGATCTGGCCTCGATTTGGTTGATCTCGAAAGCTCCTTTGTGTTTGAAGGTGGAGACGTAACACTCTCAAGCTGTTATTTGTTCACCTCGGACTTCACGAACTCCCCAAGGTGTAGGGAATTTCATGAGCTGGTGATAGGTTGATGGTACCGCTTGGAGTTCATGGATCCAAGGTCTCTGCATTATGACATTGTAGACTGAAGGAGCATCGATTACTTGGAATTTGGTGAAGATGTTCATCCCCTCGATATAGGTGGGAAGTGTGATTTCACCCATTGTGGCCTTTTGTTCTCCGTTGAAACCGATTAGGGTGGTTGACCTTTTAATGATTTCGGTTTCTTTCACCTGCATGCCTTTCAATGTACTCAAAAAGATCACGTTAGAGTAACTCCCATTATCTATAAGAACACGCTTAATCAAACAATTAGAAATTAATAAGGAGATGACAAGTGCATTGTGGTGAGGGTGTGAGAGATCGGAAGTTTCTCTGTTGGTGAAATCGATAGTGATGAGGTCGTTTGGTATGGCATGTCTAGGGATGTTTCCGTTATACTTTCTCGAATGGCAATGTCTTTTTGCCGAGGACTACGAAATTCCGCTCACTTCTGAACCTCCCGTTATACAGTTCAAAGTGCAATCGACCCTCGGAGGCTCAGGCAGCTGTGTTTCCTTTTGATTTTTCCTTCATGACTAGGTTTCTTTTTCTTTCGGGGTCAATAGGTCGATGAGATATCCCCATTTCAAGAGCTCCGAGACTTCAAGCCTCAAAGCGATGTATTTTTCTGTCTTATGCCCATTATTGTTGTGGAACTCGCAAAATTTTCTCCTGTCATGTTCGTTGTTTGGGACTTTCATCTTTGTGGGCTATTTCACGTTCTGACTAAGTCCCTTAAGAGCTAGGACTGCTTCGGATGGTGATATGTAGATGCTGTATTCTGGGAGTCTTCTGTGGATTTAAGGTTCTTGATCTCGCCTACTTCTTAGGTCAAATCATGGATTTCGTGGATATGGATCCGCTCTGAATCTATCTGTTCTGTTATTTCTTTGCTCTTTTCTTGGATGTTCATTCCTGGTACGAGGTCTGGATGAGTTCGCTTCATTCTTTCTCCCATTTGATTTGAGCCCAAGCTTTAGCAAGCACGTCTTTCATTATTTTGCAGGGATATTTGGTTAACTCCTTATAGAGGTCGGAGTCCCTCTTGAGGCCTTTTCTGAAAGCCGAGATTGCAGTATCGATGTTGCAGTTGGGGATCGATACATTTTCTCTGTTAAATCTTTCAACGAAGCTTCGCAGGGGTTCTTCCACCTTTTACACGATTATGTAGAGTTCGTCAGCGCATTTTTCAATCTTGCGGCTACTGATAAATTGTTCGATGAAGAGGTCGTTAAGCTATGCGAACGATGAGATCATCCCGTTGGGTAGGCTGATGAACCATTGGAGTGCTGGGCCGATGAGGCTGGATCCGAAGCCTTTACACATGCTGGCTTCTCGAGCATGACGGGGTATCGTGGTGGTGAACATTCTTTGTTTATATTGAGCAACATGGTCGTCGGGGTTGGATGCGCCATCAAACAGCTTCATGCTTGGAAAGGTGAATTTTGGGGGCATCTCTACGAGGCTGATCTCGTCGGTGAATGGGGAATCTGCAAAGCTTGTTGGTGCAGACTTTCTAATAGGGGCAGGGACTCCCGGAATTCAGGTTACGATGTCTTCCAATCGCTAGATCTTCTTCTCGACCTCAGATTCCGATCCTGGTTCATAATCTTTGAATCCAAGAGGGGGTCCTAGGGGGGAGTCTTTTTTTCCCTTACCCTTAATCACGGGTTCTTTGCTTGTACCTGCATTGAGATGGTTAGTTAACTCATGTGTCGAGTTCAGAAGTACCTGCTCTCGGAGTTCATTTGACACGCGAGTTCATGAGAGCGGGGACAATTGAGTTCGTGTGGATCCATTCGAGAAAAAATTTAGTTGCGAAATGGCTTCGACTTTAGCCTTTAAGTCTGAGTTCTTAGTTCGGATCCTTGCGAGTTCAACCGTGGTGGTATCTATTGACGCTGGATTGAACGCAGAAGCCGCGAGACATCGCCATCACCTTCAGGTGAAGGGGTTGTTGTTGCTCTGTCTTTTCGGGCTTCCTGAGGAACGATCGTTGCATCCTTTCGGCTGTTGTTCGCCATCTTAAAGTGGTCGATGGAAGCTCCACAGTGGACACCAAATTTTAGAGGTCAAAAATCTCTATAATTAATCGTTCTTCGAGTTCGGGCTCCGGTGATCTACAAGACAAAGAAAACACGTGAAGCTGAAGGACCGTCGGGAGGTTGATGATCGAACAGACTCCGACGCTCAAGTCAGAATCAAATAAATCAAGAAAAAATGAGTAAATTATGGAATGATCAAGTTATTATAGTAATCTGAAAGGGGATCGAGCTTTGCTGCTATGGAGCCTTGTGTAAGCCTTGCTTGCGGAGCTATGCGATGAGCATCTATAATTTGGTTGGAGTTGTAAGTGTTGTCTGTTTCGTGCTTGCCCTCCGTTTATGGAGAGCATATATATATACTGATTAGATACCTAACTAAATCCCGTTAACTTAGGAATCCTCTCTTATTCCTTTTAGGGTTTTTGACGGGGTCAAGGCTTATCATCAACGGATACTTTGACTAAGTCTTCACCTTGAGTTTGCTCAATCGTGGACTCTTGTTTTTAGACCTCTGGTCTTCGAGGCTTAATGCTTCAACCTCGAGGCTTGGATCTCGAGGGGTGGACTTTGAGGTATAGGCCTCGAGGGGTTTGATCGTGAGACATTTATTTAGTTCTTTAGACCTTTAAATAGGCGTGGACCTAGTTTCTGGACCTATGCAGAAATATGACCTCTACACCATTAAGAAGAGAATTGGTCCATTATAGTATTTGTCTCTCTTCCTTTTCCAAATCAATGTCCTCTGCACCAAGCACCTGTTAGTGTACTCATACCAATTGTAATTCCATATTCCTTCAACATCATAGAAGATGTGCACCAATTGCGAATGTACATATCCATTTCATGTTGACTCAATTAGGCTATTTATAAGCAGAACCATGAAGTGTATCTTGAACCATTTACTGCCATCTTTAACTTCCAGCATTTTTTCTGAAATGTCAGCCGGAGATATTCTGTGTTCATGTTTTTGAAATTTGCCTTGCCACTTCTTTATCAGTTGGCAAGTTTGACGTCTAGGTTTTTTATCTATGCGCATGGCACCAGTGGGGAACCCCATGATCAATTATATGTCACTTGTATTTATATGCAATCGTCGATCTCTTTTGAGGATTAACTCACAGCTCTTTGTATCAAAGTTGGTTACCAACCAGTGGCTCAGTACATGGGGTACTTCCTTGATACCCAACTGCAAGATGCTTCTAAAACCAATTGATTCAACAGCATTCCTTTGCTCAGGTGTGAATTGTTTGATTACAGAATACAGTGTGCGTGGGGTGGTTATGCATTTAAAGAATAGCAGATCTTTTCCCTTTGGTGTTTCTTCTAGACTCTTAGATTCAGAAGCACTTGTGTTTTCTGCATCAGAATATGGTGTATTCTGTATTCTTTGAAGGAATTTCACTGCTAATGTTCTGGATCGAGCTTTGACATCACGGACATCATGTTTGTTCTTTGATCTTCTCTCATTAGTTATTGATATATTGATATCTTCTGTAGCTCTTATTCTTTTGCTGGGACCTATATATGTTCATATTGTTAATAGTAGGTTTTGTTCATACAATACTGAGTACTAGATTGGCATCATCACACATAATATTGTAGGTTTTAACACTGTCAGTTCATTATTTTAGCACTGTCATCTGTTATTTTAGCATAAGCATAACCATTTATTAACACTGCATAAACACTTGTTCTCAACAAAAACATGGAGCTACAAAATAACATTATAGTATCATTATAACTAAAACAGAGCATGTAAGTATTTTGTTATTATTTAAATATGATTGTAAAGATAAAAAGTGTTATGCTAAAAATAGATCTCCTTGATGCTAATTCATAATATAGCACTAATACTATCATTAGTTAATTTTTCTAATATAGTGATGTTATATGTTAACACACAAATCATTTATGATATTACTGTTTCATATCATTAAAAGAAAATCATGACATGCAACATAGTTTGGACAATGGATATGCATTGTAAATATTTGATTTCGTATATTTGATTGTATACATGTTATTATTTTCAGTAAACGATTACAATTTCCATATATTTAACTTTGTAAGGGTTTATTTTTGAATTTTCGTCATATATGAAGTTATGTCAGGGTTTTTACACTGTTCATTTCTGTATTTTTTTTTTGTTAGAACCAAAATGAAACACACATTACTTTATTTTTATGATGAAGAAAAAGAAGAATGTATTGCATACCTTGTTCGATCTCCATCTCTTGAGGTTTTCTCTTCTTTGTTGAAGAGTCTCTTCGGTTCTCCTTGCTCTTCTTCTTCCGTTGGTAGAATTTTTGTGTGTTTGGTTTTGTTTGAGGAGTTTTCATTTCTCTGCAAAAAAACCCTATTCGTGTGTGTTTGTGTTTGTGTGTTTTGCAGAAGTTAAGTTTTCAGAATTAATTAAATGAAAAACGATAGATGGCGGGTTCTTACCTTTTTTTTAGGCGGTTTTTATTATTATTTTTTCTTTTTTTATTATCAGTTTTTATTTTGTTTATTTGAAAAAAGATTTTTGTATTTTCTTCAGTTATAAAGTGTCGATAAATATATATATTTTTTAATACAATATTTACAGTTATATATTAAAATTTTTAAATTGTGTAATTGGGAGTGATCCTAGCATTATTGTCTTGGCATTAGAACGATAGTTTATATTTTAGCATCGATATTTGTTATTTTAGCACTGGTAGTTTGATGTTTAGCACTGGTAGGTTCTATTTTAGTGGTGCGAGTGGAAGTTTTAGCATATGTGGTTTTGATTTGTATGAGAGTTTACAACATGAATTTGGATGTTTTACCATTGAAACAAGGCATTTTCATAAATTTTACAATTATAGTATAATTTTAGTATTTATTTTTAGTATTATATTGCTTTATAAATCAATTAATTATTAGAGTATTTAATGTGTATGTCAAAGACAGAGAACAAAAAGCATGAACTATAATGTGTTCTTTTTTTGGATCAAAGCCTTTTTTTTTGTGTGTGTGTGTGCAGAAGTTGTGTTACGAGAGTTCAATAAATGAAAAAAAGATAGATGGTGGCTTGTTAACTTTTTGTTTGAAGGAGATTTTTATTTTTATTTTTTTATTTTTTTTATTATTAGTATTTGCTTCGTTTATTTGAAAAAAATATTTTTGTATTTTCTTCAATTATATAGTGTCGATAAATAATTTTTTAATACAAAATTTAAGTTATATATTGAAATTTTAAATTGTGTAATTGGGATTGATGCTATAATTATTGTCTTAGCATTAGAATGATAATTTATATTTTAGCATCGATATTTGCTATTTTAGCACTAGTAGTTTGATTTGTAGCACTGGTAGGTTCTATTTTAGCGGTGCGATTTGAAGTTTTAGCATCTGCATTTTTTATTTGTATGAGTGTTTACAACGTGAATTTGGACATTTTAGCATTGAAAGAAGGTATTTTCATAGATTTTACAATTATAGTATAATTTTCGTATTTATTTTTAGTATTATATTGCTTCATAAATCAATTAATTATTATAGTATTTAATGTGTACGCCAAGGACAAAGAACGAAAAGCATGAACTATAATGCTTTCTTTTTAGCACTGTTAGTCTCTATATTAGCACTGTTACTGATAGTTTTAGCATAGGCAGCAATGTGAAAATGTTACCATTATTTTTATGCACTAGAAGGTGTTAAATTTCACTTTTTTGTTCAATAGCATGATATTTCAATTATATTATCAATTCAGAAAATAATAACATAATCAAAATTAAGAGTTGGTCAAGTGAGTTGTTCAAGCAGTTAAAATTTGTTACATATTATAACATGTTCATTCATCATTGTCTTGAAGGTAGAGGGTTTCAATGCTGATTCGATTGTCTTTTGAAGATTTTTGAAAATAGAGGCTTGCATCTTTTATGTTCCGGTCCCGATGGATGTTGCAGTCTGCAGTAAGGATGGCAGCACAATATTTCATCCTTAATTACCTCAGCTGCATCTGATTTTTCACTCTCAAGCCACTCTTTCAGTTCTTGACACCACCTCTCATGTACGTCTCCATATGACGCATCACAAAGACACCAAAATCAGTTTTGTTGGATTCGCCTCTCCATGGCATCTGAAGACGGTTCATTCCCTTGATATTGTCAGTAACCTTTCTTGTCCTTTTTGGAAGGTTGTGCATCTTTAGGAAGTAAATGAAGAGCTTGATCTGAAATTTATGATTGAAGTTCGTTCATTTTTGTCTCACTGGAAAAAAAAATAGATATTTCTTTTTGGGTACTAGTCTTGCAGGAACATGTTCATATTTCAACAGTGATTCAGGCCCTTCTCCTTCCATGGCATTTGAATTGTCTATGATTTCAGCGACCAGCCTTCGGGTATCGATGACAATTAGGTAGAAGTGTTCTGATTTCAATATCAGGAAAAAAAATTGGAAAACAAAATAGTGTATTTTTAGCTACTATCATGGTGACTTTTTTGTAATTTTAATAATGAATACATACCATGTCGATCTCATGTATCTTCACCTTCGGGAGTGCTTGGAGTTCATGGCGAATGTTATCAAAAAACAGATTTGATAATTTTCTATCATCCCAATCCTTCGGGGGGGGCAACAAGGGAGTAGTTCTATAAAGACAACATGAATTTGTAGAGTTATTTAAAATAGAATAAAGTCAGATACTTGGAAGTATTAACTATGAAATTTGATATTTACCGTAACATTGGTTGTCAGAAAAAATCTCCTGGGAATTGCTGTTTCGGGGAGTCTTGCTTGAGCATGGTTCATTATGCTACTCCATACATCAATCATCGAAGAACTGATGTACGTGTCTTTATTCAGGCTCATCATCTCAGCTCTCCTCAGTTCTTCCCGTTTGTCAGAGTACAAAACAACATCCCTATTTTTAAATAAAATTATTTTTTGGTATAATATACGCTCTGACACAACAAAATGGCAGTGATAAATTTTATATTTACTAATAATAACATATTTAAAAAGTACCTTTCATCGTCAGCCTTCTTGTCCATGACCCAGTGGTGCAGCTCATACTCAGACTGTGTCGGTGTTTCTCTTGTGTCGACAAGGTTCACAAAATGGTCATGGTACTTCACCGTGGACTTGGACCTTGTGGAGACTGAACTAGTTTGGATCACTACCTTCTATAATTTTTTGAAACAAGTGTCATGCTAAAATAAGTAACGAGAGTGCTAAAATAAGTCATGAGAGGGCTAAAATAAGCCATGACAATGCTAAAAAAGAAACTGATAATGCTAAAATATGAAATTGAAAAATATACACATAAATCACACATACATTTCCAAACACTGGTAATGTATTGTGTTAATGAAAGATAAATACCCTTTTCTTGCTGACTCTCCCTGCTTCAACTGGCTTTGTGGGCATTGCACCCTCTGGCTCTTCTGTCTGTCTCTGAATAGTCTATTATTTCAATCATTTAGATTATTATAAAGTTTTTTATAAGATTATTAGAGGGCTTATTGAGAGTTCTAAACAATGAGCCAAGAATGCTAAAAAGCTTACTGGAGTGTTTGTACTGCTTATCTCAGTCTGGGGAAGCTCAACAACTATTCTCTTCCCGTTGTCTTGCCTCTTCTTCTCTTCTGCCGAACTCTCTCCTTCAACCTGAGTTATATATATTGTGTAATCAGATAAGTAAATAATCCATGATAAAAACAGTAATCAGTGATAGTTGTAAGCAAACCAAATAGCAATAGTAAAATGTATTTTAGCTATGGTGTGTCACCTGAGCAGCAGATGGCGCAACATACTGCTTATTCAAAATCAAATTCTATTCTTGAACATCCTCTCTCTCAGAACTTCTGTCTCTATGATCATGTACAAACTTAGCCCTTGTGTATGCCGGACAAGGGTAGCCATCTCCGAAATCACCAGCCACAAGCTCTGTTGCCCGTCTGTGGTTAAGCAAAGCATAACTCCATCCAGAGAAAGTTGGGATATACCTTGGCACCTCCCGACAGTACACTTCAACTCTATCAAGATACATCATCTGTTGAAAATTGATAGAATTTTTTCAGCAATGTATGTAGATAATGGATGGAGTTTTTATGTGAGCAGCATAACAAAAAAATAAACAATTATTAGCACTTACCAACAAAAAGAGAATAGGACCTGTGTAAGGCATTGTTTTGTCGCTCTTCCACTTCATAGTGTGGTCCACCAACGTTCTTAAGATATAGTCACACCAATCATATTGACTAACATTGTCAATTTCATCAAGGCAGTCCATGAGGTTTTGGAAAACATATCCATCTTCTGTGTTTTCGATCATGGATTTAAACACAAATATCATGAAGTTTGTTTTGAACCATTCACCCGCAGTTTCATTTGAGAGCGCGCTATTGATCAACTTATCCTTCGTCATGACATTACACTTCAGGCCTCTAACACTCTTTTCTATTTTGCATGATCCTCTGGAAAAATAATATATTAGAGAGACATTAGAAGCTTCGATCCTTATTCTCCTACCGTGTTGCAATTGTATTTCTCTTGACACTGGGTCGAAGTTTTCGAGCAGCCAGTAGTTCATCTTCTCTGGCAAACAGCCGATACTGAGGTGTAGAACGCTGCCGAATCCAAGTTTTTTAACAACATCCCGTTGTGTCGTATTAAGCCTCCTAACGGCTTCTAATAGAGTTGATGGGTATGATGTGACTTCTAAGAATGAATATTTGTGATATATATCATCTTTATTCATTGGGGCAGTTCTAGCACGTGTGTTTCTTGCTTGTTCGTCTTCTACAGCTCTTTTTGCACCTATAAATTTCTTATATAATGCTATTAAGTGAAAGAAAATAACAATGCTAAAAAACATAATTTAATGGTGAAGATAAATGTAGATGAACAATAGTGTGAAAGATAAGTCTAAAATGAGTTATGACAAAATTAAAAAAAGTCATGACAATGCTAAAATAATTCATGACAGCACTAAAATAAAAAAAAATCACAAATGAACAGCGTGTGACAGTGTTTGTTCATGAATTTTTTGAAATGCCGAAGGCATTTTTCATGCTAATGCTAAAACAAGTGACATGCTAAAATAAGTCATGAGAGTGCTAAAATACGTCATGAGAGTGCTAAAATATGCTATGAGAATGCTAAAATAGAAAATGATAATGTTAAAATATGAAATTGAAAAATATACACATAAATCAAACATACATTGTCAACACTGGTAGGGTTAACATTTTCATATAGGTTTTTCGTCATGGGCAGAATGAAAATGAAACTGATAAATTATCATGTAATAAAATAAATACGGTTTGTTGAAGATTAGATTTTTTTTACGTGTTATGCTTACAAAAACATGAAATAAATTGCTAAATGAATGTTAATAGCAAACGTAAGCTGTTAAATTAACATAATATAATCGCTAAAAAATCAAATGAAATTTCTGAAAAATAAAAATGAACGACATATTACCTTGAGTGTTCATGCTTTCTGAAGATTTTGTAGATGTTTTCTGAGGTTTTCACGGTTGATTTCGAGTTTCTCTTCAAATTCTTTTGCTCCTGGGTTGCATGAATTCGTGTGATAGCAGTAATGAGAAAGCTTTTCTCTGCAAAATTGTTGTAGAATTCGAATACATTCAAATTTATAATTTTACCCTCGCCGAGTTTCAGGGGCAGCGAAGTTCGAATTTATTACAATTATGCCACCGTATTTTTTTAAGTTTGGAACAGATTTTTGCCGTCCAAATAGGCAAGATCTGTGGCTAAAACTGGTTCTCGATTCTCACCTAGGGTGTGATTCCTTTTGGAACCCAACCATATATATATATATATATCAATTTCCAATAGCTAATGAGATCGTAAACACATCAGCCCTAGATCTCTCTCCCTACAACTATAAATGGAGGCATCATATCAATTGAAAATACACCAGAAATCATTTGAAGAGTTCAATAATTTAAAAAGATATTCCATAGTAAAATTCTCTTGAATATTCAAGACGTTCTTCACAAAATTCATCTTGAAGTCAGTATTTGATCCATAAGCAATGTGGTCAAAGACGTTCATGGTGCGTCGTTTTTCACCAAAAATAAATGTTCCGACTTTCGTCGGCAAGCCCACACTACAGAGTACAGTGGCGAGCAGGATCGTCTCCCAAAGGACTGGCGAGAATTACTCTTGACTTTCAGTCTGCGTACCCAAACCTCCAGAATCGCGTGAATTTTATGACAAAATAAATTAAAGAATGAAATAACCAACTAGAGAAAATACTTATGCGAACGAACTGAATTAAACCAATGACAAAAGGGTATTCCGGATCCAACAAACTCCACTCCACTTATAACACCGATCACAGATGCAAGAATTAATTAATCAAGACATGCAAATCGGTTATAGTCACCGAAGACGCTTCTGACATGACCTCATCTCTCCATACTGTTTCGATAATTAAGAAGACGCTTCATTAATCACTTCCCTAATCGACTGACAACTGTAAGAGACGCTCTATGAGTTTAATGAGCCGACAGCAATGAGCACAAGAAAGACCCGATTCTTAAATTACAGACTCTGACGCAGGACTGTAAAATTAACTCTGTTATTCCCCTAGTTATTTGAGCAACCGTTTTACCACTTATTAAACCTAAACCACGATTACGTATGGCCGATTTAAATTGGCTAGTAATTAATCACAATCTACCAAATATTTGCAACTACTCGATAGACTTAGAATAATTAACGACCCGAAATCCAAGAATAACAGATACATGCATCAATTAATTATGAACAAAAAATTAGATCTCACAGTTATATAAGCGGAGCTTCATCGTCGTCACCGGAATACGAATAAATTAGCTAACTTACATGTTAAAATCTGATCGTGATAAGAAATAATAATCGAACACCATAAAACCACGAAGAAGATGAATATAAAATCTGGTGCCCAACGTTTCTCACGTTTCTGCTCTCTTGTGTGAATGGAATGAATATCATAAAGAAATAAGTCCTAATCTATATATAATATCCTTAATTAAAACATTAGATAAGGAAATAAAATCCTAATCAATCTAAACTAGGAAACATAGCAAAAGAAGGACTTTTGAGGCGGTGGGAAGCTCAATTCCGCGTCCAGGTCATGGTTTGGGCCGAGAGTTGGGTTCAGCAAGCCCAAAACGCGTGTAGAGGCCCAAGTTCTAGAAACTCGCTCCAGCTTTCCAGCTGCATGCCCTTACGGCCGGATCTACTCAGACTCGAATTTTGCTCTTTCTTCACTTAGATTCTTTTTGCACCAAAAGCATGACCTTTTCTCCAACTTTGTACTACATCCCTACACAACTCAACAAACACATCATTCTTCCAAAATACACAAGTATAGGGCAATTAATTAGGAGAAATGGCACCAAAAGATAACAATAAAAGCAAGTAGAATACGTCCTATCAGTTCATCATCAAATTCATCTCAAATCCAGTGTCCAATCTGAAAATAAGGTTTTCAACCCTTCATCAAATTCTGATGAAGCCATGCAAGGCCTTGAAGAACTAAATCTGGAGCTGCCATTTAGAGGTTCAATTACACGATTTCGAGCCAAGAAATTGCAAGGTTGTTTCCAAGCAATTATTCGCAAGAAATTTGAAGAATTAGAAGAAGTTAAATGCAGCCCCAAGATTGTTACTTTGTTAACAATTAAAGATTGGAGATCAAGATTTGAAGAGCAATGCATGAAGAAGAACTCATCAAATTGTGCATGCATGACAGATTCGCGTTGCATGGAATTTTCGTCCCTTAGTTGATTTAATTAGGGATTGAATTTTATTTAGACTATAGTATTTATTTAATTATGTTAGACTATAGTTTAGTTCAGATTTTTATTTAATTTAATGTAATTTTCGTCCATATTAAAGTCAAGGTTGACTAGAATTGTATTTAAGGCAATTTCCTACCTTGAATAGAATTCTAGTTTAGGTATCTTCCTAGTATAGTTAGAGATCTCTTTTGGATCAATTTTTAGGCCTTTTTATCTTATTATTTTCGTTCCCCATAGTCCTATAAATAGGGGAACCATGTCATATTGTTATTTTAGACATTATTGATTAAAATTGCTTTTGCATTCAATTTGTGTCTCAACCGTTTAAAGCTTTTGATTGTTTTCCTCGAAAATTATCATTCTGGAAGCCTAGCAAACTTTGAGTCTTACATCAAGGAAATGTTCTAATTCACATGAGGAATTAGGGTGAACTCGCTACCGAGGAGTAACTTTGAGATTCGTTTTCGTCGTACAAGATACGCCGGGGATTAATCGGGTTGCAAATCACAACACCTCCATCGTCCAGCCACCATCTTTGACGTCCTACACCTCCCATCAACGTCCGTGACACTCCCAAGCCATCAAGACCTGATCGTGTGTCGATCATCAAGGGTTCGGTTCCATTCAGCATAAATTCATCGTGTTTTCAATCTATACCGTAAGTCCTTCGAACCTCTATCATATCCTATCTACCCTAGCCATTCTAAACCCATTCATCACCATCGATTTACCTTCATCCAAGCCATCCATAAACTCGTCCAAAACAGCCCTATTTCTATTTGGATTTGTGTTATTTTGTGTGTCATTGTTTAGGTATTTTAGTTGAGTCTTAGTCGTCTAGATAATCGAGTTTAGATCCCTTACTTCACCGACGTAGTTTCTTTCCTTTGCTTCCGCGTCTTTTGTGTCTCGTTGGTCATTGAGTCCCGGGTCACATCATAAATTGGTATCAAGAGCCACGTCAGTTTATATCGTTCGTGGTTCCATACTCGTTTATTTGTCCCGTTTATTTTGTTTGCGTTTTATCGAGTTGTAATTTAATTTTCGTATTGTTCATTATTTAAAAAAAAAATCAGATCGTATAAAAAAAAGAGAAAAAGAGCGATCAAAAAAAAAATCGGATAAAAAAAATCCGAAAATTCAAAAAAAAAAAAAGAGGTATATTCATTGTGTTTCCATTTGAGTCTTGATTTATTTTGGTAATTTCCTTTTAGTATTTCATCTTATTTGGTAGTTACCTTGTGAGTCTATTTTATTTTTGGAACTTTCCTTCTAAGTTCTATTTTAATTTGATAGTTTCCTTCTAGGATAATTCCTTAGTTGGTAACTTCCTTTAGAGTCTTGTTTTATTTTTGGAACTTTCCTTCCAAGTTTTAATTCTTTTTGGTAGTTTCCTTTTGAGTTGTATTTTAATTTTGGTTCATTCCTTTTAGAGTCTAGTTCAATTAGGATATTTAGATTGTGTCACAATTGTGTAACACTTTCCAAATTACCTAATCTTTCTTTCCTTCTTCTTTCCTATTTCTTTCCTTCTACCTTTGGGATTTATTTTTGGATTCCTATTCTATTTGGGAACTTCAAAAATACATTTAATTCTTTCCTTTTCTAGCTTTCTTTCATCCAAATCCTTCCAAACCTTCCATATACACTTCCTTCCTTCAAATTTTCATCCACCATCATCAAGGGGATCGAAAATTCATCCTAGTCCACATACACCATCTGTTCACACTCATATACACCATCCGGACCATACACATATGCACCCATGTACCATCCGGTCCATACACCATACACTACTCATACACCATACGCCCGTACTCCCTACACACCAAATTCTTGCTATCTCTACCGTAACAATAACATGATCATACTTGAGTTTGAAGGTCTATACTATCCCGACACCTATTTGGATTGGGAACGCAAAGTAGACAAACTTTTTGAGTGCTATGACTTCCCCGAGAAAAAGAAAGTGCAGCTAGTTTCATCAAAGTTTAAAGGCTACGCAACAACATGGTGGGGATTCCAGCAAGACCGATGCCACAGAGATCACCTTCCAGCTATCGACACATGGCGTAAGTTGAAAGATTTGATGCGGAAACGCTTCATTCCAGATCACTACCAATGGGAGTTGGAGGAAAACCTATACAAGCTTAGACAAAGAGATCGAAGTGTAAATGACTACTACAACAAAATGATTGAAGCCATGAGGCGAGCTGATGTAGAAGAATATCCAGAAGATACCATGGATAGATTTCTAGCTGGTCTACGAAGGGCAATCCGTGAAAGAGTAGCATTGTACCGCTTCGACGAGTTGGAAGACATGGTGGATTATGCCAATCGGATAGAAAAATGGCTAGAGGAACTAGAGATGAAGTCAAAAGAGGAGGTTCAAGTAGAGTCGAGCGTTGCCCTCCATGATGATTCTACTTCCAAGGTACAAATTCTAGACTTCGTTGAAGTACCTTTTATCTCATTACCATCTGTTTCTATGTGTTTAGAGGATGAGATAGTTGAAGAAACTACGCCGGAAGTAGACATGATAGAAACAACGAATGAAGAGATGCCAATTTTGGAGGAGTTAGAAAATTACAATTTGAAAGTTTCGTCCATGGAGGTTATTGATCCTAAAGATTGTATGGACACACTACAAATTGTGAATTTGGAGATCCATGATACAGTTGAGGAAGCTGAAGAAGTTGAAGAGTTGTTGGAGATACAACCATGTTTTGAAAAGGAGAATGATCTCCGTGAGGCAATGGTTGAAGATCATGAAGAGCTTGAACAAGCTAACATGGCGGATCCATGGAGTTCTAACATTTTTTATCAACCGTTTTCTTGTGATGTCTTTATTTTACAGGTTGTCAAAGAAATTCCATTGGAAGTTGATGTACCACCAGATTTGATCGTGGATGCCATGTCAATGCATTCTTTGGAGCTAGAGTTTCGGCCAATTGACACCAAGTTGATGTGTACGTTCATGAAGATGTGTTTTATGCAGTTTGTGCAAAAAGAGTTCAATGGTCAGTTCGTGTTCGTTTTTTATCCCGGAGACTTGAATTCGAGGACGAATTCTTTTCAAGAGAAGGGGAATGATGAAGCCATGCAAGGCCTTGAAGAACTAAATCTGGAGCTGCCATTTAGAGGTTCAATTACACGATTTTGAGCCAAAAAATTGCAAGGTTGTTTCCAAGCAATTATTCGCAAGAAATTTGAAGAATTAGAAGAAGTTAAATGCAGCCCCAAGATTGTTACTTTGTTAACAATTAAAGATTGGAGATCAAAATTTGAAGAGCAATGCATGAAGAAGAACTCATCAAATTGTGCATGCATGACAGATTCGCGTTGCATGGAATTTTCGTCCCTTAGTTGATTTAATTAGGGATTGAATTTTATTTAGACTATAGTATTTATTTAATTATGTTAGACTATAGTTTAGTTCAGATTTTTATTTAATTTAATGTAATTTTCGTCCATATTAAAGTCAAGGTTGACTAGAATTGTATTTAAGGCAATTTCCTACCTTGAATAGAATTCTAGTTTAGGTATCTTCCTAGTATAGTTAGAGATCTCTTTTGGATCAATTTTTAGGCCCTTTTATCTTATTATTTTCGTTCCCCATAGTCCTATAAATAGGGGAACCATGTCATATTGTTATTTTAGACATTATTGATTAAAATTGCTTTTGCATTCAATTTGTGTCTCAACCGTTTAAAGCTTTTGATTGTTTTCCTCAAAAATTATCATTCTTGAAGCCTAGCAAACTTTGAGTCTTACATCAAGGGAACGTTCTAATTCACATGAGGAATTAGGGTGAACTCGCTACCGAGGAGTAACTTTGAGATTCGTTTTCATCGTACAAGATACGCCGGGGATTAATCGGGTTGCAAATCACAACACCTCCATCGTCCAGCCACCATCTTCGACGTCCTACACCTCCCATCAACGTCCGTGACACTCCCAAGCCATCAAGACCTGATCGTGTGTCGATCATCAAGGGTTCGGTTCCATTCAGCATAAATTCATCGTGTTTTCAATCTATACTGTAAGTCCTTCGAACCTCTATCATATCCTATCTACCCTAGCCATTCTAAACCCATTCATCAATTTATGATGTGACCCGGGACTCAATGACCAACGAGACACAAAAGACGCAGAAGCAAAGGAAAGAAACTACGTCGATGAAGTAAGGGATCTATACTCGATTATCTAGACGACTAAGACTCAACTAAAATACCTAGACAATGACACACAAAATAACACAAATCCAAATAGAAATAGGGCTGTTTTGGATGAGTTTATGGATGGCTTGGATGAAGGTAAATCGATGGTGATGAATGGGTTTAGAATGGCTAGGGTAGATAGGATATGATAGAGGTTCGAAGGACTTACGGTATAGATTGAAAACACGATGAATTTATGCTGAATGGAACCGAACCCTTGATGATCGACACACGATCAGGTCTTGATGGCTTGGGAGTGTCACGGACGTTGATGGGAGGTGTAGGACGTTGAAGATGGTGGCTGGACGATGGAGGTGTTGTGATTTGCAACCCGATTAATCCCCGGCGTATCTTGTACGACGAAAACGAATCTCAAAGTTACTCCTCGGTAGCGAGTTCACCCTAATTCCTCATATGAATTAGAAAGTTCCCTTGATGTAAGACTCAAAGTTTTCTAGGCTTCAAGAATGATAATTTTCGAGGAAAACAATCAAAAGCTTTAAACGGTTGAGACACAAATTGAATGCAAAAGCAATTTTAATCAATAATGTCTAAAATAACAATATGACATGGTTCCCCTATTTATAGAACTATGGGGAACGAAAATAATAATATAAAAAGGCCTAAAAATTGATCCAAAAGAGATCTCTAACTATACTAGGAAGATACCTAAACTAGAATTCTATTCAAGGTAGGAAATTGCCTTAAATACAATTCTAGTCAACCTTGACTTTAATATGGACGAAAATTACATTAAATTAAATAAAAATCTGAACTAAACTATAGTCTAACATAATTAAATAAATACTATAGTCTAAATAAAATTCAATCCCTAATTAAATCAACTAAGGGACGAAAATTCCATGCAACGCGAATCTGTCATGCATGCACAATTTGATGAGTTCTTCTTCATGCATTGCTCTTCAAATCTTGATCTCCAATCTTTAATTGTTAACAAAGTAACAATCTTGGGGCTGCATTTAACTTCTTCTAATTCTTCAAATTTCTTGCGAATAATTGCTTGGAAACAACCTTGCAATTTCTTGGCTCGAAATCGTGTAATTGAACCTCTAAATGGCAGCTCCAGATTTAGTTCTTCAAGGCCTTGCATGGCTTCATCAAATTCATCTCAAATCCAACGTCCAATCTGAAATTAAGGTTCTCAACCCTCAGACGGTGTTATAAAGTTCCAATAGCTCAAATATAATGTTTAATCCGAAATCAAAGTCATCGGATTCTAACAATAAGTCCAAGAAAATCAAAGAGATAAATTTACTCTGAAAATTTCAAAGACTTTACCAAATTAAATATAAAAATTTGTATTATAAATTTTAGCACTAAGAGAGAGGAAAAGAAAATAGAGGTTTGTCTTCTACTTGAGATGAGTTGACAAGGTTGCTAGAGACGGAGTCCTACTGCAGAAGAGACAAGACCATTGGATTTCTCCGTGTTATTTGGTTCTTTTGTTAATTTTGTCATGAACACTTATACTCTAGTTTTCATTGTTTATTTAATTATGTCTAGCTAATTCCATAGCTAGGTTTTAGGGATTGGATGTTATGGATTTTATAATATAATTTACTTACTTTCTTCATGCTATCTTTCGGTGCTTGTTCTGTGAGTTTATTTATATCTTGTATGGATGCTTGATCACCATTTATGCATGCTAGTCATTAATTTTAAATACTGACCAGAGAATAATTAGTAATAGAAATATAGAAATCAGGTTATGTGTGATTGAAATGACCGACCAAATGAACAAGTATCACATAGGATTGAATAAATCTTTGTATGCTAGATTAGGGGTATTGACATGTGTGAAGAACCGACCGCAGTGAAGTG
This sequence comes from Perilla frutescens, assembly GCA_026008535.1. Lineage (NCBI taxonomy): Eukaryota > Viridiplantae > Streptophyta > Magnoliopsida > Lamiales > Lamiaceae > Perilla > Perilla frutescens. The sequence goes on along the minus strand of BRKX01000002.1, from coordinate 36,564,535 downwards.
CATGCTCATTATATCTATGTGATGGTTTATGCCTTTAAAAGCCGCCTGATAACAAGCTAGTGATTTCCCATCATTGATAGATTAAAGACAAAAGTCAAGTTGTAAGAGTTAATGAATATTAATAATTGATATAATAACCTAGTTTCCCTAAAGCCTAAGCTTCGTTTGTTTGATTAGTCCAGTTATTTCATTATCTGCTTTTATTTGTGTTATTTTATTTATTTCTATTTTATCTGCTTATTTAGTGTCTAGATATAAATTAGGTACTTGTGTTTAAGAACGTGAAAGTAGTAGTCCTTGTGAGATATGATACTCTTGCTCACCTAAGTATTACAATAACGTTGTGCATTTGTGGTTCACTTATTTATTAATAAATAGTGTGTCAACATGTCACAGACTCACGGTCCATGAAAAGAAAAAGGGCAATGTTCTTTAATAAGAGATTAAACTATCTTTCAAAGCTATTTGATAAGAGCCAAAATTATCTAAACTCTTCAAAAAAAATACAAATCTCTTTGTAAGAGCTCAAACTATCTTTCAAAGCTCCTTGATAAGAGCCTAAACTATCTAAAATCTTCAAGAAATCCAAGACTCCTTAACACGAGTATAAAATGTATACGAAGTCAAATTCAAATCCAAGACTCCTTGACACAAGTTTAAAATGTCTACAAATGCAAATTCGATAAAAGACTCATTGACACGAGTATAAAATGTCTACAAATCTAAATAATCACAGACACGAGTATAAAAGGTTTATAAAGTCCAAAGTCAAGTTGAAGACTCCTCAATATGAGCATAAACTATCCAAGTTCAAGAAATCTCCCTGATATGAGAATGAACTAGCGAAGTCAAAAATGTTGAAGGTTCCCTGATACGAGCATAAACTATCTAAAGTCAAATTGAAGAACTCTTCAATATGAGTATAAACCATTCACAGGTTGAAAATCAAGAACTCATTGAGACGAATATAATTTATAAACTATCTAATAAATTCAAGTTCAAAACTCTTTGATACGAGTTTAAACTATCTAATCAGTTTTCGAGACTCATTCATTTCAAACGATAAGTCGTCCATGAACAAGTCTCGATGGAGCATTTGTAGATAATGAAATTTTAATATTATATATAATATTTTTATTAATTTTTACACATTTATTTAGTTTTGGAATCATATGAAATTCAAATTAGATAAAATATTTAATAAAGATATTTTATATGATAAACATCAAATTTATTTGGCAACAAGTAAATATATTTTAAAAAATATATATCAATTTTCAACAGTCAATGGGATTGTGCCACGACAGCCCTAGATATATTTTCCTACAACTATAAATAGAAGCCTCTATATCAGTTGAAAATCACACCATAAATCATTTGAAAAGTGATAAGTCCATTTATTTCATGTTTTTATAGGCATTTTCTCCTGTATAAATGTCCTTTTTGGTGTATTTTGAGTCGAAAAGAACCAGTTTGCGGTCAAAGGGCATTCCAAGAGTCGAGTCTGGCGGAAGGGGCATTTTATGCCCAAATATTCACATTTATCTCGCACATATGTTCATCAGAGGCACAGGGGACTTCTCCAGTATCCATCACACATTCGGTCAGTGAAGTGGGCATATCAGATACGGATGAAACTGACAGATGATGTCGTGCCCACAGTACTCGCACAGACTCGACCACAAGGTGAAATGGGCATTCCAGTGAAACTCGGGATTCAGTTGAAAGGAGAGCGGGTGGAAGATAGCTACATATCCGAATGAGAGTTGGAGCTAAGTTGGTCTCCTGAAAGGTGCTGCAACAAAGAGATAAGCTCAGACGAAGAGATAAGCGCAATCAAAAGAGATAAGAGCAATCCCTAAAAAATAGGGATTTGATAAAACTGAAGCTTATCCAGTCAAAGTCAGAGAGGGCACACCGTTCCGGAATTTCAGCAGAAGACCCCCGCTTGTGGGGGAAACTCTACTCGGAAATGTAACTATTTAAACAAGTTTAGTCTCTGGAAAAACAAGCTTTAGATAGTCTGAAACATTTTACATTTACATTTTCTGCATTTTTACTTTCAGTACGCTGCTTAGGCAGCTAAACAATCCGAAAGGTCTTAAACCTTCGAGACTTAGGTTATGTTCGTACTTCTCAACGTTGGAGTTGAGTTTTTGCTTAATTAATTCAGTAAGTTCTTGTTTATTTTTATGTCCTTAAATTTTGCAGTTTTTAATTATGTATAGCCTTCTCGGCTAGATCTTTAATTCTAGCATTTGAACAATGAAATTGGTTTGAGCATAAATCTGGACTCGTGAGGCCAAAATGGGCATAGTAATGCATGATTAGTTTCTGTTAATTCGTGTGTCTTGTTCCACGTGAGTGTGTGTCTGAAGTGCCCAATGTGGCTGATCACTCGTTTGGTAAAGAGGGCACACCACTATTAATTGAATTGGCGAATCGTGAATGTGTGTCGGTTCATATAGTAATAAGGGAATTAATGGGGTGTTGTGGGCACAAGAGGAATTAGTTGAATACAACAGATCTGGGTCCGTCTAGGGCACACTGCTGCTTGATTGCTTACATCTCTTAGAGGAATCGGGAGGTGGGTAACTGGTTAAGGGTTTAATCGAAGATGAATCATTTTTAAACCTAAAATGAAAGGATGGATGAGGAGACGCAGAGAGGAATCCGGTCACCATAACTAGATGACATATCATGTATGAAAATCGGTGTGCCCATGATCGAGTTGTTTTATGTTTAAACCAAATTTCTAATTCAAATGCCAGAACCTTTTGTTATTTGATCTTTTCTTTAGTTTCTTTCGCAGATTTAAATTCAGTGTAGTGACAACACCAAAACCCCCCTTTTTGATTGGTTACTTGAAGATAGAATCGCAACAGCTCTCTATGGGATCGACCCGTACTCATTGGCTAGCTACGCTCGCTGTGGGCACATGAGTTTACAAATATATTTTTGAGCGCGAAATGACCGCGCGTCAAAAAGTTTAAGAATTTGAGAAGAAATTCCATAGTGAAATTCTCTCAAATATTCAAGACGTTCTTCACTAAATTCATCTTGAAGTCGGCGTTTGATCCATAATCAAGGTAGTCAAAGACGTTCTTCATCAAATTCATCTCAAATCCAGCGTCCGATCCGGAATCAAGGTTTCCAGACGGCATATAAAGTTCCAATACCTCAAATAAAATGTTTAATCCAGAATCAAAGTCATCGGCCCCTGATTAATGTTATCAAAGTTCAAACAATAAGTCTATGAAGATCAAAGAGACAAATTTACTCTTAAGATTTTAAAGATCGTTTGAAGATCAATTTTTGAAGAGAAGAGTCAGAGGAAGAAATAGATATTGAATCCATATAAATATGTTTTGATCCACAAGTCATTTTATTTGTACACATTTTGTATTTACCAAATTAAATACCAAAATTTGTATTACAATATTTTAAATAATTAATAAACTACTACATTCAAAATATTAATTATATTATAAATTATGCAACACTTGTGACTCATGAAACAACTATATACAATTAACCGTGACTAAAAACTTATGAAAAATATATGCAAATAAAGATTATAACAATAATTTATGTTTCATTTTATTGATTTTTAGGACTGTGTATTTATATAAATTTATTGGATTTAACATTTAGAAATTGATAATTATGTTGTTTGTAAAATAAATATGGTCAAAATAACGTTAATAAATATATATTGAAACATAAAAATTTCAATTTAAGAAACTAAAACAAAGTAGCCTACATATCTTCATTATATATCAATCTTTGTTTTACTTGCATTCAAATATGGTTGATTATTACACTTTAGTACCTAATGTTGAGCGATTTTACACTTGTTTTCTAAAGTTTAGAAATTTACATATTGATATCGAACATTTCTACAAATTAAAGCTTATAGCGCTAGACAATTTTACGATCTCACAAATGTTAACATGAACTACTGAAAATTCTGAAGAACAACCACAACATCCAATATTTGTATAAATGAAATAAGCTAGAGACTGAGTTTAAAATATTTTCAGCAGTCTAAGTCAATATTTGTGAGATCAGAAAAATTGTCCTAGTTCTACAAGTGTTAATTTGTGCAAACATTAGGTGTTAATATGTATTTTTTTAAACTTTGTGATAAAAGTGTAGAAGCGTTCGGGTACTAAAGTGTAATGAACCCTATAAAATATGATAACTATGATTATATATCGAATAACCTTAAGGCTACACTTTCTAAAATAATAATACAATAGACCATATGAATTTATAAATACCAATCTTTGTTTTATTTAGTTATTCATTTAATTAAAATGTTAAACTGTTAACTATTTCATGTTCAATATAATTAAAAAAGATTATAAATGTTATATCTACGTATAAAGTATAATAAAGCATTCCATCGATATGATATCTTACCAAATAATTCGCTTAATTATTTTATTTAATGTATTTAATATGTTTTGATAATTATTTGACATAATAAAATCCACTAAACGTTATCAATTATTTCTTAATATGCGAAAACTCACATATTTATTCATTTGTATAAATAGATTTTGAATGTCATGTATATAACGAAATATGTTATTAAATATAACACAAATGAATTCTATAATAAAAAATATGCGTGGCATGAGTGTGTGTGTGAGAGAGAGATAGAAAGAGAAGGTGGAGATACATTAAAAAAATAAAATAAAAAGTATAAATAATTTTTTATATAATATTTGTAGATGATTTGATATTTTTGGGAGGAAATTTTTTTGGAGAGAACTCTATTTTATTATATAGATAGATGTTTTGTCATTGTTCAAAAAAATATTTAATGTTTGTCCGTTATATAACTTTTGTATCAAAATTTCAAAAGTTACATATTAATACCCAGCATTTCACAAATTAACACTTATAACACCAGAATAAATTTGCAGTGGACCAAATGTTGTCATTTTGTTTAGGGGATGTGTAAATTCAATTTCCATGTCATTTTATTAAATCAGGTGAAAATCCAAATAAGATTTTTGATTGTCCACATCGCCAAAAATTAACTGATGCCGTAAGTGTTAATCTGTGAAACGTTCAACATTAATATGTAACTTTTGAACCTGAGACAAATATGAAAAAAGTGACAAATGTGGGGTGCAGAAATGTAGTTAATCCAATTTTCAACCATACCTCCATTTACCAACATAAAATGAAATACTATTAACATAAAAAAGTATTAAGGGTATATTGTTGAAAATGGAAATATGTATCTATATATTTTAACAAAGAATTAGAAGTGTAATTCATACTTCATAGTATTTCTAATATTGGATTGGGCTTTCACGAACAAATTTTAACCTGGCCGGTTGGGTTGGGCTACCAAAATTCGTGGTTTTGTGATGCTTTTCTCCTCACTCTCTTTTATGCCAGAAGTTAAAGCCAAACTGGTGAATTGCAGTTGACAAGTGGTGAAAGTAGCAAGTAAGATTAATGCATGAGAAACATCTGAATTGTTAAAACATCAGCAAAAATTAATATAAAAACCTCATTACAACTGCACAAACATCATTAGTGATCTCGACTCATCAACATGGGCATGGCAGATGGTTGGTTGCATCTCGTGATCTCTTGTGGCATCATCAGCTTCAGGGGATTCTAGAGAGTAGTTGTCGTGTGAAGAGAAATGCAGTACGTACGTTTTATTGAGAATTTATACGGACAGGCGAGGGGGCAAGTACCTGCATGCATCGGTCTTGGCTTGATCGAGTGCAGGAACATAATTAAGCAGTAGTCATTCATGACAAAAGGAGGGGGAGGTAAGATTAGTGATGGTGCGGCAGAGAATTGAAGCTTATTACAATAGGCGCCTGGTGAAGTTTCTGGTAGTTCCGTGGTAAGTTCGGACCAACAACCCGACTCCTATCCCGACTCCAAGACAGACACCGAGGCCAATCCCAACGCCTACTCTTACACCCGCATTGAACCATGATAGTTCTCCATCTTCATGACCTTCCAAATATTCCATGCACCAATACGCGTTGCTGTGTACTCCTTCCTCCTCTTGTTTATAATCGGGGTAGTTCCTCAACTGCACGTACGTACAGTTATTGCAGATATATCAATAATAAGATATTAATTATACACAATCCAGAAAGAGCAAGCATAATGCAATCAATGGCAGGCAGCACAGAACTGGAATTCAACATCTTAGATTGCTTTGGGTGTTTTCGTTCTTTGCTTTTCCTACTTCTGAATATTGAGTAGATGCGACCAGGGAATTCAGTAACTGTGCCATATTTGCATAAGGTTCACCCATAGGTGCTCAATTTCAAATATTTTGTTTAATTATGTTATGATTAATGAATCAAGTTTTCATAAGCAAGGCCTGTAAAGGTTAATGATTTGCCTGTGTATTTCCAGTTATCCACTTCTGAACCTCTTGAAATGTGAAAAAACATGTGACAATAAAAAAAAGATGCTACATATATAGATATATAATTCTATTCTACCATTCTGCATAGGAATATGTGCCAGGCTTGAGCCATCCAGGATATGATTTTATATATGTCTGAAAAAAACACCCCCATTTTGATGCAGCAATGAACAGATGCAAATAAAAAATTGTAAATGCCAAGAATTAAGTAAATGAGGTGAGGTACCGGCATTGAGAGGGTAGATGAGTCCTGTTTCCGGCTAGGCGTAGCCTCGTATTCTGGAATAGATTCCAGCATCCCTTTCCTCATGTGTTTCCTCCTATGGCTAAGCTGCAAACTCTGAGTCAATACAATAGGACTACCTAAGAAACTACCAGCCACATAAACTTCAATAGCTGGAGAGTTAGAGTCCAACCACCCTGCATAAAGATTTTGATTTCCCTTGAAAAATCCAGTCCCTGCAACTAAATCTGACTCACAACTCATACTCCAACTCTGCCCCTGATGCTTCTGCTGCTCCCCTATGCCTATGGATCCACCATTACCATTTCCATTGCTGTGACACGGCTCCAATCTCCCCGACAGCACGAGCAAATTCTCGTGGAAAACCTCAAACTTCACACCCCCCGTCGTCCTAATACTATCCGTGCTCACGAATGTCACCTCTTCGGATTGCTTATCCAGCCTATCCCTTTTGAGAAGGGTGGACACACCATCAGAGTATATGCTAGCCCTCACGCAGTTCACTTCTAGGAGCGTGTCGCGATTCAACGGGACATGGTTGAGTGTGAGGTACTCAGGTGTTGAGATTGAATCATCATCAAGCACACACTTGCTCACTCTTACATAAAACACTCTCAAATCAAGCCACTGCATAGATACCTTCACATTAGGCTGGTAGGAGGCATGCCTGATGATGGCGTGCCCGTTTTCCACTGCTCCGTTTTCCTGGACCTCCTCATCAGAATCCCCCATTTCTCTCAAGGAAATCAGCACCTCCTCTTCATTCGCATCCATCTACTCTAGGCCTAATTAATTTCTATAAAAAGATAAAATCACTTCATAAACTAGACAGCACACTTCAGTTGGGAAATTACTTGGTTCAACAGAAACAAGGAGATGGAAGTAGATACCTAGTGTGTTCAATAAAACAGTGCAAATTTTATACCAAGAAGAGCAAAACTCAAGAAAAACAAAATTCATCTAAACATTTTGAGATGATAGAGAAATAGGAGATAATGATATACTGAGTTTCGACTACATTATCCAGATTAAGAAACAAACAGAAATAAATAACTGCAGAATCAATAATTTGACAGTAAAACTTACCAGTTCACTATTTCATGTGGGGCTGGCTTTCTTTTTTTTTAAAAAAAGTTGAAACTACTCCAACTTGTATTCGAAATAAACAAAGCGATGCTTTTCTTGTAGAAAAACTCTGGGAATTTTTCTTCCTTTTGACATCACAAAAATTGATGGGACTGTGATCGAGGAATGTATTAAAAGCCCATTATTGCGCCATAAAAATTGTGATCAGGCCTCAGCAGGGAGGAAAAAAAACAGAATTTAATACACAAACTCCAAAAATAAAATAAAAATACCCAGTATTAGAAGACGACAAGACAATAATACATCATCTTCTCATTGAGTGAGACATATACAAACAAATTCCGCCCCTCCCACCCCCCCACTCAAGCATACGGAGTAATATCCATTATCAATAAACGTACAAATAATATTATATATATATATATAATAAGGTACGTGTTGCACACGGACGATGGATATTTTACTTGCCCCAAATAATAGTATAAAATACCACAAATAGTTTGCCACTCTTCAAACAATTCCCAAATGTTATGATATTTTATCGCACCAAATCATCAATTCTACATTTTGTATTGTATTGTTTTTTTTCGATTTCAATTTCTAAGTTATAGTTTAATTTTAAATCTATTATTTATAATTCATCCTACTCAATTAAAATTTATTGTAATTTTTTAATATTTAATATTTAAATAATCAATTAACAACTACAACTACAACTGAAAAATTAATTACTAAAAAATTATAATATGTACACCTCAAATGAGTAGAATGAATCATAAATAATGTCTAAAATTAAATTAAAAAAATAAAAAAATTAATTGTGCAATTGAAACTGCAACAAGGATCGTAGCATTTGGCTTTTTTACGCGTCATTGACAAGTAGAGCACTACCTAGTTATTGTGCAAATAAACGGCAAATATTACATCTAATTTGTACGACAAATACAATATCTACGATAGCGAATGAATTAAGTCGGTCGATAAATTAAAGTGAAAAATAGAAAAAATTAAAAATTGGACCGTCAATTTTTCCATATTTAGCGAGAGGAAAGAGACATCTACAACATTTCTTTTTAAATAATATCAATGCTCCAAGGTATTCCTAACATGTTCATTCCAAAACAGATTCGACTTTGATTTAAATCTGATTGTACACCAGCATAAAGGGTTTGGACCGTTCGGTGTGTGTTTTACTTTACCGTATGTATTTCTAATAAAATTTTGTTTCATAATTATTGTAAAAGGATATTAACAATGCATAATTTTATTTCGATATTTGACATCATTTTACATCAGTATAAAAAGTATGCCACGTAATCTTCAAAACGACACATTTGTACCATTACCCATTGTAACACAACCATTAAATAAGAGTATTGGATGATGTTGTTGGTATAATTACTTATTTTACACTTGTTATTTACATGAAAAAACCAGAGTGGACTATATAATTAAGACATTAATTAATGTTAGAAATGAATACTGATATATCATTAATATGTATTGACAGTTGATGAAAGCAATATAACAATGTATTGATATGTAAAGGTACGCGATGGATAATTATAAAATAACTTCATGAAACTTGAGTTTTTTTCACTTTGTCACCTAAACTTCGTTTTTTTTTATGTTGAATACCATCCAAACTTGTAGATATTTTCATTAGTTCAACACTGAATTTTCCAGTTAATATACTTATCTTATTGGTTGATTTGACATCTTTAAACATATATTATATTAAAAAGAAAATTCAATAGGTCCACTCTATTAATGCACTCATGCACGGTACGCTATTTCAAACATGAACCTAGCAAATCGACCAAAAAAGGATTCCAAATGAGGTTTTGGAGAGAGAGTTAAGTTTGGATATTGGTAGAAAGTAAAATAAAATAAAATTCAATCGGCAAAGTGAAAATAGCGCAAAACTTGTTGGGTAATTATAGATATCTCTTATAATACTCCACATTAGTTAGAACCATCAACGCAAACTTTTATTTGTCCTTTTAGAATTTTCAACATAATAAAATATAAATATTTTGTTAACATATTTTTCTAAAAATATAAAGATTTCTCTGTCCCTGTATTAGAAGTAAGAGATTTTACATGTATTTGATAGGGTTAAAATAGAGAGAAAGTATGTTAAAATATGTAAAATGATATATAATTATCTACAAGCTAAGAAACCTAAAACGAGAAATAAAAATTTACAGGGGAGGATTATAGAAGTAACTCACCATTTATAGGTTGGTTCATTTGAACGGAAAAATGAGAACTTTCCACTTTGACCGGAATTCTACTTTTATGCAATGCATGAATATATAGTGAATAATTTTACTTCTTTCCTCCACTATTTTCCTAATTTTGCAATTTCAACACTAAATTTTTTGAGCATGCACAAGTAATGTTGCTCCGAAATAATGTAGTCTTGGACCATGCGCATCCATATTCCTCAAATCTGATCCTAATGAGTGTGACAATACGGTGAAGCTAAAAACAATTGTGAAAATGAAATGTGCGCATTCCATCTTGTTTTGTATATAGATAAATTTTTATTAAGATTGGGTTGAAACCCAAAAAAAATACTATTTTACCATCACATCAAAACTAAAATAAAATAAAAAATCTGATCCATCACATCAAAATGCAGACGCACAATACTAATACTGATAGTCTATTAACAAATAATACTGCAACAATGAACATGAATACTGCAACAAATGATATCACTACTTAAAGCAATCCAAACTGAATTCCTCCCTACTTAAAGCCAGTGGGACTGCTTTTGAAGGTGAAAAGCCAAGAAAACAAAGCTGCATGTGCATCAACTTTCAAACACACAAAACATAAAGAATTTGAAAGCAGAGTTGACATTCTTTCAGCTATCATCTTATTCATGCTATACCTAGTAAACTTCTTATAGCAAACTGCACTTCCGACGTCTACTAACAGGCGCATGCGCAGCACGCGCACATATATTTGCTGATAAAAGGAATTGAATTACCATATCAGCATCGTTCCTCTGATTGGAAACTGCAAACCTCATTTAAGCTCAATGCTTGCAGTATAAGATAATCTGTAATCCCCATTGTCAGCAATTTATATTGATTAAACTTTGAGATCAGTAGCAAATAACTTAATGTAAACCACAGTTCTAGACAAATGAAAACAATCAACAAGGCATGAATATATCCAGCTGTATATTATCCATCTTTGGAGGGTAAAGTAGCAACGGTCCTTCATTTCAGAGTCCTGCTGAAGATAAACAAGCGAACCCCTGCAAGCCGAGGTTGTAGACACAAGGTTGCCTGGATCATTGCTCACCGAGGAATTGCACATTCTATGCCACAGAGAGAAGAAATGAACGTGGGAAATCAGTGGAAAGAACATAGTGTATATAAAGTGATCAAGGCATCATCAGAATTGAGCATCACTTGCTAATTCAAATTGTAGAAAGTTGCCAACCCTTGCAGTCTTGCTGTTACACCTCGATAGACAGAGCTACCTACACTATCTACCAAATTCTAAGCTATCACTTACATTATACCTACAATTCTAATCCCTTGCTCTAATGGAACTACAAAACATGGAAGAATGTTCTTATCAAAATCTCAACTAAACTGCACCAGACAGCAGGGACTCATTACTGCTAAATGAAGCTTCTCCAGTTCTGTTTGCTTTCAAATAGAGACATATCGATTAAAGAAAATAAAACGGTAAAAGGCCTTAAGCAGCAAATGGTCAATTCAGTACAATGCATTAGCACTTCTGCTTTACCTTTAAGTTTTAATGCATCAAAAACGCCAAGACAAATACTTTCCATGCAAATCTCAATATTAACAGAGGGAAAAAACCTTCAGTTAACTTACAACGAAAGTAACTATGACAGAAGAGAGTTGCGCAGCATATTTTCTCCATATTATTTGTTCACGATGTGATGAATAACCTCAGCCACCACATATTGATGTATGTAGAATTTGAGATTAAAATTCTAACTTGCAGGACAACAGCTTAGTTTATTTCCGTTGATAATGACACAATTCATTCTATTGTCCAAGCATCATTTGTAAGCATATGAATTTATTTGCATCTAACAAAACTATTGGACAAAGTAACAGACGATATCATGAGTGAACTTCCAACCAGTCAGTAGCTATACTAGATTAACCATATCAAAGAAGTAAACACTGGCCAATTATAGATCAAATTTCACCTCTAAAATCCAAACCAACAATCAACCAATTGAGAGATATAAAATAAATTAAAAAAAAAAAACTTTTTTAAGAGGATTAAAAATTTAACCTCGAGAAAGCAAACTCCAGCAGGTTGTATTAATGGCGATATTGGACTTCAATCGAGCAGCTGCAATCGTACTGTGCAGCGGCAGCATTGTTCCCAGCACCGGAGCAAACCTTTAATAACCAGATAAACTGCAAATTAGAAATCTCAACATAATATATAACCCTAAAACATTCAAATGTTATTAAATAACCAGTACAAAATAAACCAAAAACAATCGTACGGCAGGCAAGCCCACCTTGAAGCAGCAAAGGGGAATTGGCTGGTCGATGAAGATAGCGCGGGGGATGGTTTGTGATTTGGGCCAAGGCTTTTGAGAATTGATTTAGGGCGAAGGCACATAGACCTTCTACCGATTAGGGCGGCGAATCTAGCCGCCGAAGCCATTGGAGCTTTCGTTGAGAGGTTTTAGCGCTTAAACCCACGTTCGAGGAGGATGGATAGTAGGGTAATAGAGTATCGGCCCTCGTATACATTTAACACTGGACAAATATCAATTCAAGACACCAAAGATTATTTATCAATTAATGTAAAATCTAAAAGATAGATTTTATCTATTTAAAATTTGAAAAATCTAAAAATATTGATGTAAGGTTTGGAGATTTAAAACTCCATCCAACAGAAAATGATGTGGCCGTTAAATATTCAAATTATTTTGACACATCATTTTTATTCTAAATTAAATAAAAAACATAACTTTACATTAATTAAATTAAATAGAGGGTTTTATTATATTGTGTAAATTCAATTTTTACTTAATTCAATCAGAGATCCCTGTAAGATTAAACTAAATTCAATGTTTAATTAAATTCAGTATGTAATTGTAATACCTTTTTTCGATCATAAATCCACAATAATAAATTGATATAGTTATTTTTATTTTTATTTTCAATTTTGATGGAGAAATGATTACTTTAAAAAGAGATCTGGAGGGAGAATAAAATTAATATTAATTAATTTATTAAATATTTCAATAACATTTAATAGTTTGTGATGTAATTAAAATCATAATAATTAATTATAAATATAATAAAATTTAATTAATTAAACAAACAAAGATGAATTTTAAATTAAAAAATAATGAGACCTGAACAACAGAAATTGATGGTTTTTATTTGACGAAATTTAATAACACTCCATGTTTAATTTAATTAAAATAATTAATGTAAATTTGTTTTTTTGTTTAATTTAATATATGAAATGATGTGGATATTTAAGGGCTACATCACCTTTTATTGGATGAAATTTTAACACTGTTAAATCTACAAGTCTTAAATTAATAGTTTTAGATCTTTCAAGCATTGAATCGATAAAATCTATCTTTTGAGCTATATATTAATAGATAAACATCTTTCGGATTTTGAATTGATAATTTTCCTTTAACAAAAATATCAAGACAAACTCACTCCTCATATTCTCTCCCTATCTAATTACCCATTTTCCCGTATTATTATTTTTTTCAAACTCATTTTCCCGTATTTTAATTAAATGAGATCTCTCTTATACTAGTAATACTACGCACAATGCATAGGAATGATTTTATTATAGGGAAAATGGTCTCGCAGGCCCCTGAACTTTTTGGCGCGGACCTCGCAGGCCTCTGTACTTTTTTTTTGCTCAATTAAGCTCCTGAACTTTTTTTTCGGTTTATTGGGCCCCTCCGTCAAGCCCCTCTTGACGGGGCTGTTAGTTCAACATAAAACGACATCGTTTTAGGTTTTATTAGAATAAAATAAATTCTAAATTCAATTTAAATTTCACCCGATCCATTTTAAAAATATCCCGACCCATTTAGGCATTAAAATTGGGGAAATAGTTAAAATTGGAGGTTGTTGATCAATCTTCTTGATTGTGGAATCCTTTTGGGATCCAAGGAATACGCAGCCGAATGTTTGCAGAATCTAACTTCAAGTAACGACGATCTCAAGAGATCAGTTATATCAAAAGGTGGAATAAGAAGCCTGCTCATTTATTTAGACGGTCCATTGCCTCAAGAATCTGCAGTCGGGGCTCTCCGAAACTTGGTTAGTTTAGTACCGATGGAGGTCTTGATCAGTCTAGGCCTTCTCCCACAGCTAGTCCATGTGCTAAAATCCGGGTTCATTGGCGCGTAGCAAGCAGCAACAGCAGCAATCTGTCGAATTTGCACATCAGCAGAAATGAAAAGATGGGTAGGTGAAGTTGGAGCCATTCTATTACTAGTAAAAATGTTGGAGGTGAAAGCTAATAGTGCGAGGGAGGTGGTAGCACAAGCAGTTTCTAGCTTGATGAGTCTATCCCACAACTGTCGAGAAGTTAAAAAAGACGAGAAAAGAGTGCCAAACTTGGTGGCATTGCCCGATCCCAGCTCAACAACCTCCAATTTTAACTATTTCCCCAATTTTAAACCCTAAATGAGTCGGGTTCATCTAGAATGGTGTCGGGATAATTTTAAAATGGGTCGGGTGAAATTTAAATTGAATTTAGATTTTTTTTATTCGAATAAAACCTAAAACAACGTCGTTTTATGTTGAACTAACGGCCCCGTCAAGAGGGGCTTGACGGAGGGGCCCAATAGACCCAAAAAAAAAGTTCAGGGGCTCAATTGAGCCAAAAAAAGTACAAGGACCTGCAAGGTCCGCGCCAAAAAGTTCAGGGGCCTGCGAGACCCTTTTCCCTTTACTATATTTAATCAAATGTATTTATAAGTTCAGTGGCTAATTCAAAGGTTTTTTTTTTTTTTTTTTTTTAAGTTTGGAAGCCTTTTCGATCAAAAACTTTTTATCTTTACAATTTTATGTGGACATTTATCATACGTGTCGAAGATAAATTCTTCCAAAATTGAATTTATAACGAATAGTGCCCGACGAGAGGCGTCTAATTCAAATCTATCTATTTATTTATACATATATACATATATATTAAGGTAAAATTATATATAGACAATGGTTGTCTATCACACTATTTAACATTTATATTTTAGACAATAATAGTAATATTTATTGTTGTAAATTTTCTTCTTCTTCTTCTTCTTTTTTATGCATTCTCCACGACGGTTTAGACTACAGTTGTATTTTAATAAATATTTACAATCTTATTTATTATTACTTTTTTTACTTAGAAATTTGAGATTTGTAATATTTTTTATTTAATTTTTTTATGCATGGGTGGAGAATTTGTGGTACTTTACATTTTTCGCTTAAAAAATAGTTTTCACTTGTGTTGCACTATAATAATAATAATAATAATAATAATAAAACAACAACAACAGCAACATATAAGTATAACATAATTTGTAATAATTTATTATTTTTCTATTTCAATTTCATCATTTAAAATAATTAAATAATTATATTTTTTATACCTGTCATATTCAAAGAAATCAAATATTCTTCAATCGTGGATAATTAATTGCTTTGTATAAAATCGTGTAGTTTGAAATATTTCAATTTGATCTTTCTAACATTGATTTTTATTTAGTTCCTAAAATTTAATTCAATTTTGGTTGTCGTAACTATAAAAAATCGATCTTTTTATCTAATTAATTAGTACATGTGCATATCATTTTATTAATTTTTAAAAATTGCACACAACATATAGAATTTTAAGATAATCATAATATTATAGATCTAAAAAAATTATAAATTTATTTGTGATCACACATGAGAATACTAGTTCGGAATTATGGCTCATCAAACAACGTTGTTGAATTTTCCAAATCAGGTTTAAGTGTTCATATGTATATAAAAATTTAAGCTTCAATTAGTTTTCGTATAATGATTTAATTGGAAAAATAGGAAATTGCACTTTGGAAATTGCATTTTTGGGACATTTTTAAAAGGTAATTCACAATTATTATTTTTTTGCAAATTTAACATTTAATCTATTTTATGTCCCAAAAATCCTACATAGTTTATTGTATTTTAATATTAAATATCTCTAGTCGCATAAAAAAAATCCTCCAATTAATAAATTTTAAAAAATAATCAATTACCTAGAATTTTCGGGTTGGGAATTTGACCTAATGTTAGATTTGTAAGAATTTAGAAAAAGTGACTACGATTTTATTAATTTTGAAAAATAGTTATTTTTTTTACAAGTACTCAAAATATAGTTATCAAAATTCATTTTGCCAAAAAAATGATAAGATTTTAAAATTATTGAAAAAGTTAAAACATTGCGTGACAAAATATGAAAATGATGTGATAGTGGAGGTTATTAATCCTTGAAAAAACGAAGAGAACTTTTAAGAAGTTATTTAATTATTAAATATTACAAAATAAATAGTTATTTATAAATATCTTCAGTTTTTTTATTATAATTAAAAAAAATTAAATATTAAAAGGCAAACATTAGAACACTCTTGTAAAAAAATTTTAGGCCAAATCAGATATTTATTTTTTTTGTGCTCGTGTATAACTAATTAATTTAAACTTAAATTAGTTTTCATATGGGCTTAATTGTAAAATAATAATAATAATAATAATAATAATAAATTAATATTATTATAAAAATTAAAACCTCGTGTGAAAATAAAAATAAAATAAAATAAGGTTGTGACAATAGTGGCTAAATGTCTATTAATTTTGCATCCCTCTTGTCTAGCTGCGGAAAAAAGAATTGAGTTTTTTTTTTTGCCCTCTTAAGCCATTTAGTTTGACTGATGGATAAATAAGATTGATTAGATTTAATATCATTGTATTGTTCGTATAAAAATAATTATATATTTAGATTGTTTGATTGAGATTTTAATAATTTAGAATTAATTGACAGTGTTCTGTTTGGATTGTGGGATTATAATTAAAATATAAGAGAATGCCTAAATTATCTTCCACCTAAATTTTTCATTAATAATTATTAAAGTTGCATTTGTTTTTCTTTTAAAAAAAAACTTAAAATTATGAAATCGAAAATATCAAGTCACAAAAATAATTAACGAACATATGAAACAATGAACACAAAAAAAATAAGTAATCAAAATAATTACATATCGGTATTCCAATTAATATTTTATTTACATCATCTCTAAAAACGTATATACTGTAATTGTTAAAATGTTTCATACTCAGCTTGATGCTATATTTATTTACATGCAATTGGTCAAACTAACTAGATCATTAATTCTTCAATATTAGGCAAAACCGAAGTGACATATAAGATTTAATAGGAATGAATTTTCAATATTTTTGATGATTGGGCTTAAGGGGTGTGCAAATGGTTGATTCCGTACAAAATCGAGTCAAATTAATAAAAACTAAATAAAAAATTTCTTAAAAAAAACTCAAATCAAAACAACCAAGATAATATATATAGCTGAACTGGACCAAACCATAATTATTTGGTTAGATTGATTTGGTTTTCGATTTAATCGAATTTTCAATGATTATTTTTGTTTTCTGAAACAATTATATCTTAAAAAAATAGCATGCGTTCAATAGATCACAAACTATATATTAAATAAGTAAATATTTTAAAAAATCTAAAACTATAAAATTGAAACTAAATATTATAATTACTAATATTATTTAGGTATATAATACCTTTTAATTTTATTAATTTAGATAATTAATATTATAATTATAAATCATAAATATAGTGTGTGTATATATATATTGGTTGGTTTGGTTTTAACCAAAATATTTTTTACTTAAATCGAAACCGGACCAAACTATATTTGGGTTTTAATATTCAAAACCAAACCAAAATTAAAGAAAAAATGACAAAATCAACCGAACCAAATAGCTCGATTTAGTTCGAGTTTACTCACTTCTGCTTGGACTGATTAATAATTTGACCTCCCATGGGTTAGATACCAATCAATTGAATGGTTGATTATAGCCGAACAAAATATCAATCTCGAGTCCAAATTTTGTAAATCAAACGTTGAATTGAGCTGGATAGATATATCAATGGAAAAGTCGATGCAGTTCTTAAGGGCACCGTGCTCGGTTTTTCTATGGGTGATTATATTCACAACCCTAAAATTAATTAAAACTAGCATTACATCCCGTGCGATGCACGGGTGAAAGATATATGAATAATTTATAATAAATAGTCTTACAAATCAAATAATTAAATTATGATTAAATAATTAATAGAAACAGTTATAAAAAGCATACATAATATATAATATTATAGTCAAATTTGTTCGTTATTTGACAACTCATATTCATTAATAAATTTTCATTTATTGTGCCCAATAAAATAAATAACATAATTGGTTGGGCCGAAATTCATTACAAACGTAATTTGAATTCTTTATTATTTGATTCACAATGAGAACAATTAAGAAGAAAAGGAAACATTCGTAAAACACATTTAAGAAAATTATTGCAATATATACATCTTTGTCATCCCTCCACAGTGTGTAAAGTGAATATGATATCATGGAGGAAGAATTTTCACGTGTCTTGAACAACGATTCCTCGATTTTTTTAATGTTTCGTCATCATCTCTTGTATTTGCGGAGAGGACGCCTCAAACTCCCTCTTTAGCATCATATCATTTTACGTCTCCTTATATATGGGTATTAATGTATTAAATTATATTATTGTACAACGTTAGTCCATACGTAATGTGAATTTAAATATTGTTCATTTTTTTATGTATGGTATGTAAAATACACATATGATATCTAATAATTAAAGAAAAATATTAAAGAATTTGAAATTTGTGCTGTATAAATAATTTATTGGATAAAATAAGGTAACATATAAATATTCAAATACAGGTTCTCACAAATTTGGAACTCGTTATAATATAAATATGCTAACTAAGAAAATTATTCATTTAGCATAATTTGATTGCCCAAGAATCAAAATTCTAAAAATTAGGGTCAAAGCTCACATATAAGTGAAACTTAATTAGGATTTGAAAGTCATAAAATACTTCATGAAACAATATCAATAAGTGAAATTATTTGTCTGAAATGAATTATTGTTATATGATAACATAAAAATTAATAAAAATGAATAAATAATTACTTTATGCTAAATAAAGTAATTAATAATTTTCTATATAAACATAAGACTAATTACGTTAAATTCACCAATGAAATGCGTAAAAATGTTTGATTTGTTTAGTGGGCTAAACATTTAACACAAAAATATATTTATTTGAATAGCGAAATGTTTAGAAAACATTACAATAAATTTCAATGTACCTAATAAATTTTTAAAAAATTAAAAATATATTAATACAATAATAAAATTATAACCAAATATGAAAAATCCAGCCCAAAATATCTTTAATTTTTTATAGTTCGTAATTCTTTCATTTTTCCTCTCTAATTTCGGTGGCCACAAATTCATTCTCCCTCAATAATTTTTTTGATCATTTGCAACTAACATTGTTATGCTAATTCTATTTTACTTTTCAATCTATCTTCAATCTTGTGAATAAAATAATTTAAATATATAATTTGGACTATTATAAAATATGTGTTTCTAAATACACAACCAAATCTTCTTTACATGCATCACTAATTATATATAATTCAAAAATAATTATTTTTGAGATTACAAAAATACAATTTCTATTACTTTCACACAATACAAAAAATTCTTCATACACTACTAAATAAATAATATAATAAATATAAGTAAAAAATCAAAAATTATAAAACTCCGCATCATCTTCCCTAGCCTCCCTTCTCCATTTTTAATTGCAGATTCCCGTCAACGATATCCCATTTAATTGCAGATTCTCGTCAATGACTTTCCATTTAACTACAAATTTCCGGCTACCCACCATCATCGACTACTGACCCTTTCTTCCCCACTCTTATTTTTCAGCCCCTTTGCAAGCTCGTAAGTATCAAAATCACACGAAGGAATCCTGGTGTAATACATGGCTGTTGACAAAATATTAATTTGTGCATGTATTGCACAATGACTCGCGTAAAAATTAACTAATTGATCACAAATTAACATGGTAACAAACTAAATGAATATAATATTGAGATTTTCAAAATCACCCATCTAAAGTGGATTAATTGTAGTAACAAATATTAGTCAATTTGACAATCTAAAATTTGGATAATTAATTAAGCTAAAATCTATCTGAAAATATTTGACAATCAATATAGCATTCCCATGAACATTTTGTTGGAAAGACGGTGAGGTTAAGCCTACATTGTTTAATGAAATAATACACATACATACATGCATACATAATCACACATACAACACAGATTGCACTATGAAAATCATGTCAACAAATGCCTAACGGCGTCTCTAGTCAGCTTCTGCTCCGTCATCTGCTTCCTCTCTTTGTTCACCGACAACTTGACGTACGAATGCCGCCAGAAAACTCTATTACGGGATTGCCATGTGGATGATCTCGATTTGTCTAGATATATGATGAGGTTGATCGACATGGCTCATTTGTGGTTGTGGATGTGGCTGCTGGTGCTTGCGAGTTTCGCCTTCTGTGACCTAAATATGCAGAGTTATGCTGAAGAATCAAAGAAAATTGATGAATTTAATTTACACGACAATTCTATCATATTTATAATGGGCAAGAGGGAATGAAATATAATTATTACTCCTTAATTAATTATAGTGATTATATTAAGATATTAGTTTAGATGACATCGATTCATAATTTATTTAAATATAAGATTTTATTGTATGTATCACTGCAAATAACTTATATTTATTAACCAATCTCATCTTTTTTTAAACATATTAATCAATCCCATCTTTGTGAGAATTGAATTTGTTGATATGGATGAAACAAATATTGAATTTGTTGAGGGAACTGAATTTACATATAAAAAAATAAGAAAAAATATCAGGCATACGTACAATATATGCTCAGAAAGCTACGATTAATGAAAGTTAATATATGCTACGATTATTCATTAAAATGCTACGATTAAATATTATATGATTAGAAAGCTACAATTAATGAAAGTTAATATATGCTACGATTATTCATTAAAATACTACGATTAAATATTATATGATTATAAAGCTATGATTAATGTTATGATTAAAAATTAAACTATTAAGAAGTAACGATTTAAAATGCAACGATTAAACGATTAAAAAGCTATGATTAAAAAGAAACGTTTAAAATGCTACTATTAAAAAGCAACGATTAGACATGAAATTTAAAGTGATTTAAAGTGCTACGATTACATTTGCAGGTGTTACGATTAATTAATTATTTGCCATGATTATATTTACAGGTGCTACGATTAATCGTAGCATATGATTAATTGTGAAAATTAATCGGTGTTTTACGATTAATTCACTACTCCTCTTGAATGCATTTGTGTCTCATGTAAGACGGGTAGTTACTGAACTTCATTAAATAAAAGGCATCAGAAGGTAGAAATTGGTTGACCAAATTTACTGCATTGCTTTTATGGTTGTGTAAGAAGGGTAGGTAAATTTTGTAAATAAATAGACACCAACACCCGATATATACACACATAAAAAATATTCAGTAAAAAATCAAGAGAGAAATTTGAGCAAGGTGTGTGCAAAGAAAATAAAAATTTGAGGAAGGCGTGTGCAATCAAGAAGAAATTAGTGCAAATAATTTTCCATTTTGAAAAGTACGCTTTGTAATGTCCTCTTTTTATGAATTTTTTTCCTGTTTATCTATATGAACCTTAGTCTTATTTATAATAAATCGTAACTTTGATTGAATTGAGATTATATTTAAAACTATGAAAATGTTTAATCCTAGGCATAGCTAAATAATCATAGCATTGGTTCATAATCGTAGTCTTTAATAAATTGATCGTAGCAATGTTTAGTTTATTGTAGCATTAATTACCTTAATCGTGGCCTTTGAAATATAATCGTAGAAATTTATTAATGTAATCGTAGCTTTGAAATTTAATATTAGCAAAATCACAATTAATTTATAAATTTAAGCGCTTTATTTAAAATTATTCGTAGCATTCATTTGATTAATTGTATCCGTTATTTCATTAATTGTAGTCGTTGATTTATTTAATCGTAGTCATTGATTAATTAGTCGTAGCATTTCTTTAATTAATCATAGCATTTTTTCGTTAATCGTATCATTGTTTTAATTAATCGTGACTTTGTTTAATTAATCGTAGCATTTTTTAAAATTAATCGTTGCATTTCTTTAATTAATCGTATCATTTTTTAATTACTCGTATATATTTTTCGAATTAATCGTAGCATTTCTTTTCATTAATTGTATCATTTATTTTTAGAATTAATCGTAGGATTTATTTTTAGCATTTCTTTTCATTAATTGTAGCATTTATTTTTAGAATTAATTGTATCATTTATTTTAATCATTGTTTTAATTAATCGTAGCATTTTTTAACTATTCGTACATTTTTTTAAATGCAGATGGTTAGACATCGCATTATTGTACGACACAGTGGCCGATGTGTGAGATCATAATACGTCGATGGTGACGATT
Source organism: Perilla frutescens (assembly GCA_026008535.1). NCBI lineage: Eukaryota > Viridiplantae > Streptophyta > Magnoliopsida > Lamiales > Lamiaceae > Perilla > Perilla frutescens. Next base: position 36,542,093 of record BRKX01000002.1, on the reverse strand, counting down.
AATTTTGGCATCTCTACGATTAAAATTCACGTGCTACGATTAATTTTCAGTTGCTATGATTAATATCAAATTGAGCTACACTTAATATAATAAGTGCTACGATTAATCTCTAACACTATTCTTAGGGATACAAAACCAACCGTTTCAAAAATTAACAAAACCAAACATTGCAAAATTAACCAAACAATTTAATCATAAACCGGGGGAAAATTTTAAACCTACTTGAGAAGAAGATGAAGTCGTCCCTCGTGTTCCAGGTGCTTGTTCCATCTCCGATCGAATTTTCCAACAAGTGTTCTTTTCCGGCCAACGAGGGCACAAACGACAAGACTGGCGAACGATGGGTCTGTTTCAGGCGAGATAGTGAAGAGTGAGAGTTGAGAGTGGTGAACCAGGGGTCTGTGAATTTACGAAGAGAGAGAGATAGATTGGAACGTTAACAGAGAGAGAGAGAGTGGTGCGGGAGAGATTGGAACAAGCTGCTTCAAATTCTTTTTTTTTGGAGGTTTCAAACGTTAATGGAGAGAGTGATGAGGAAAGAGAACGTGGGGTGGTTGGGTATTAATTCAAAACCCTAATTGATGAATATCTTGACAGTTACAGAATCTCCTTTTTGCAGAACATAAAGTATAATTTTTTTTGACAAAAATCAGATTTTGTGGGCCAACCGATGGGTATTGTATACAAGTAAGTACAAATTGCCTAAATAACAACTATATTTTAAGTCTTCCTTCAATATCCCAAATTTCACTATAATTTTGCCCATATAAATTTTTAACCCTGTTGTGATGTTATCTGTTATTGAAGGTTTTAAGAAGCCCGTTTCTCTTCGTAGTAACACGTTGAAGACCCGACGGAGGGATGAGTCCTTGATTACGCACGGTTTTCAATGGAAGTTAGGATGAAGATGCAAACAAATTTCTATCCTGTAAATATGTTAAACAGTTAGTTTCTCCCTTTTTAATTAAAATCCAAGATGGACACAAACATCATTTGTATTGAATTTGGTAAAAGGTGGCTGGGGTGTTTCTAATGAATTGAAGCCTCAAAAAATGACTTGTGAATCATCATGAGTTTCGCCAACTCTCTCGAACATTGAGGGTAGACATTGGTGCATTATTTTATTTTATTTGGATTTTAAGTAATGAAATAAAATTCTTTAGTCCATATTCCATGTCCCACTATCAAATTTAATATTTTAAAAATATTTATTGCAAAAATATAATTTATTATAGTATAACCAATCATAATAAACATTTATTGCTAAAAGTTAAAATTTTAAAACATTAGATACTCTAATTTTGGGATAATCAACCATGTTAATTATTTATATTAACTAAAAAAATAACTATTAAAAAATAAATATAAACTCTAATTGGATGGAATGAACTATAAATAATAATTATAAAATTAAATAAAAAAATTGAAATTGAAATAAAAAAAAGATGAAAATCTAATAAAAATGAAAATGGAATACCAAGTGGGGTTGTTTAAGTAATGGGGGTTGCAAGGGAAAAATAAACTAATAAAATAATTTAAATATTTTAATTAATTTTTGGGGTTGGGAAGACAATTTAGATACCATTTTTCTATTTCATGTGCTTGTGGGCCTAAAACCCAATAGCTGAGCCCATTAAATCAATTATCTGAGGAAAAATATTTCGTTTTTCATCATTCATCTTTGAACTCTCTGTATCATTCCATTTCAGCTTATTTCCGAATCACTCGACTCGACACAAATAAAAGGGAACCCCTATCGATCAGGCCTGCAGTTCTGCAACTGAGAAATGGCTTCCATCTTAGCTCGCAAATCTCTCTCTGCTTTTCGCGCTCGTCAGCTCGTAAGCCTATTTCCCCCAATTATCATTTTTTTATGCTTTTCTTTTTCGGCTTTCCGCAATTTATGGTGTTTTACACTGCAAATTAAATTTTCAATTCTGAGTGCGGGATCCATTGGACTTGATAAGCCATTTTCAGTAATTATAGGTTGAAATTGATGAGTGCTTATTAGAGCCGAAGAGATGGTGTTTGCAATCATCTGTTTCGTATGGTTAGGGTTTGCTCCCCGTTGGATCTCGTTTATCAATAAGGATTAGTTTTGTTATCAGAGTCTATTTCTGCAGGAATTTGTTATGAGAACTGCTGGATTAATTGTATTTCACGAAAAGATTGTGTTTGCCCTTCTTTGAAGGTCGTTTCGCGCCTTGAATTGTTGATATAATTCTTTTATACGGGAATTTGATTATGCAAAATGTCTAATTCTAGTTTTCATCATGTATTTATATTTCATCTAGTGTCTTTTCTTCCTTGTTTAACTTTTGTTTGGTGGCGTTGTTTGGAAAATGTAGGCTCTCGCAGGGCAAACATTGCAGGGCTCAACCCGAACTGGGACTCTGTGTACTGAGCGTACATTTGCCACAAAACATTCATTCTCTAATGACAAAGGTTTGCAGGGCACTCCAAAAACATTTTGTTATCATTATCATTTTATTGCGAGTGTCCATGGTGGTGATAGGAGTAAAATTTGATTATCTGCATTAGGAAATTTCAATTTGCCTACGGAACTAAATGCCAACGGTGATGCCCTCCAGTTCCACAATATGACCTGTGTTAAATATGAAAGGCTTTTATGCCTTACCTGAACAACATATTATCATTTTTGCGTGTGGAAGAAATTAGATTTTGGTTTGTTTGCTTTTATTCATGCCAAAATATGTCGATATTTATTGTTTGGACTATTTTGTCCATGAATTTAGATGGAAAAGGCAATGATCTTAGACTGAAGTGGAAAAAGTTCAGGAGCATAATTCTAATTTTGAACTTAGTTTGGTGGGTAAATTATACCGATCTACTTGTCTATTTTGTAAATTATTGCTTGAATTGCACCCCATTGTTGTTAGAGGCTAGTGCCTGGTTGCCTAAGTGCACCACCCAAAGCTTTGGAGGCCTCAGTGCCTCGGGCCTGCCAAGGCATAGCGATTTTTGTGGGGCGCAGCTGAGGCGCCCTTCTCTGCACTGAAGCAGCTTCCTTTTCTCTTCTCCTCTTTCTTTTCTCTGCTGTCTTTTTTCCTTTGTTTTTCAGAACTACTTTGTTCATTTCTTCTGTTTTCCACTAGTGCTTCACTTTGTCTTAAATGATTTGTTGTCTAAACACTATTGCTAAATTAAATTGATAATGCTTGTGCAAATTGTGAACTCCATTTGGAGCATATGCTCATGCCTTTTTTGTGCCTTGCGGCTCAGGCTGTATGGATACCTTTGCGCGTCTGAGTGCATTTTACGTTTTTTAAAACCTTGATTGCACCATCAAATGGACAATATTTTGAAGAAGAAATAAGGTTCTTACAAAGTGGCCAAGTCAATTTTTTATGAACATATGCTTAACGAAAATCAGAAATGGGTACTGGGGGAGTCTGATAAAGGATTGCTTGTTTTAGAACATTGAAAATCCACTCATATATTATACTTCTCATGTTTTCCAAAATTAATAATGTTTTTTTTCAAAGATATTATGTTTGAAACTAATAAAGGGATGTTGTATACATTTCTTAAATGTTCTCGAACAATGGAGAACCATCTCAATAGAAACAGCAAAGGGCGACAATTACTTGAATTGCTGTTATGCATATGAGATAAGCAACTATTTAGATGTTGGAGTCTTGGAGATAATTGTGTGTGTCAACTTTCCTCGTATGAATATTAATTATATGGTCTTGATTACTTCAGATGACGAAGAAAGAGAAAAGCTTGCTAGGGAGATATCTAAAGATTGGAGCTCAGGTACACCAAGTTTTTCCATATCTTATTCTTTTGACTGGATTTCATTAACTTGCATTCTGTTTCCAAAAATGTGGTCTTATACTCATTCTGATTCTGGTGACGTACATGTAGTTTTTGAGAGGAGCATAAACACTTTATTCCTCACTGAAATGGTTCGAGGTCTGATGCTGACGCTCAAATACTTCTTTGAACCGAAAGTCACTGTATGCATTTTTCTTCTCATTCTTCTTACTCTTTATTTATTCCAGAGAGCCAACCTTTGCTCTTTCTCTACCTTTTGGAGGAATAATTTTATGATAATTTCACTGCTGTGCAGATTAACTATCCTTTTGAGAAGGGTCCTCTAAGTCCTCGCTTTCGTGGAGAACATGCTCTGCGACGTTATCCAACTGGAGAGGAACGTTGCATTGCTTGTAAACTATGTGAAGCTGTAAGGACCAGATTTTACACTCTGTTTTTTTGCTAAGTTATAGCTAATTGCTGCTGCAATCATTTAAAGGCCTTAATGTGCAGCATGCTTATTAAGTTTCATAAACTCTGGCTGCAGCATGTGCAGCTTTTCGATTACCCTGGTGTTGCTTTGATGGATTCAGTCTAAATTTATTTTGTCCTTCCAACCTTATTACTGATTCACTGATTTTGCCATCTGACTTTGCCATAAACTAGCTGAACTACTGGATATTTGTTTGCTCGTTCTTGTGGCTTCATACGTCTTCTCCAGTGAGCCCTAGTTGAAGCTGAGGCGCGTGCTGATCCTCTTATATTTCTCTTTACAGATCTGCCCTGCTCAAGCAATTACCATTGAAGCTGAGGCACGTGAAGATGGGAGCAGAAGGACAACTAGGTGATTTAGTTTATCTCAATATCTTTATGAAGAATTGTGCTCCTTCATCCATAACATTCTACTTACATATTAGAACGGCAGGTATGATATTGATATGACGAAGTGCATCTACTGCGGTTTTTGCCAAGAAGCATGCCCCGTTGATGCCATTGTTGAAGGGCCCAACTTTGAATTTGCTACTGAGACTCACGAGGTTTCTATTAGTTTGTGCCTTTTATTAAGCTATCTCTACTGGGTAAAGGTATAAATTAATTACAAATTTTGCATGTAATAGGAACTTCTCTATGACAAGGAGAAACTACTAGAGAATGGTGACCGGTGGGAAACTGAGATAGCCGAGAATCTCCGGTCTGAAAGCCTATATCGTTGAGTAGTCGATCGACCTCAACGCCTGCAAACATGAACTTGGGATCTCTTGTTTCTCAAATGTTTAATAAAGGGATCGGTTTGTTTATGTACCTCTTGTACCCTGTTCCCCGGCAGCTTTTTCACAAGTAGGACGAGAAGGCAAGAGAACAGAAAATATTAATAAAGTCCAGCCAGTTGCTATTTTTTGCTTCGGAAAACACTATTGCTGTTAGCCTGCAGCTAGAGAAATTGTTTACTGTCCTCTACAACTTTACCTTTTGTATTCGTGCAACACATTTCTGCTCAGGGGCTATGTTTTATGCGTTAAAATCTGTAGCATATTTGAGACCGTAAATAGTGTTTGGCTGGAATGGCTTTTAGGTGAAGAAGCTAAGGGTGATTTCTCTTTGCAATTGATCATTCAATGCATTGTCGCACCTACGTGTTCATGGTGATGGATACATATATGTAAAATGTCTCTGTTTTTTTTTTAACTAACAACAATGAGTTCTTGCATTTTTCTTTTTATTTTAGTATATGTTCACTTTATTTTTAGTGGCGACTAGTTTTGTACACGGAAATCTTCGAACTTAATCGAAATAATTAAAAACAATTCATATAATAAGTATATATAATAAATAAATAAGTGAATTGATAAGTTGATATATTAAGTACATGGTTAGGCGAGTAACATTATACAATATAAATGGTTTTCATTTATTAAACAGATCGCATTTAGCAGGTGCCAAGCAATTTGCATGTGGTTTCTTGCTACCGAAACTGTAAATAGAAAATGGAATACAAAATGGATTTGATTTGCATTTATATAACAAAAAATTCAATGATTAACTGCCACTTGAATTTGATTTTTGAATTGTAACTGCCTTCGAACTGTTTATGAGCATCAATGTTTCTCTCTTATTATGTGAGAGAAATTGATACGTGTAAAGATTGGAATTAATTTTGGTAAGTTTAATTTAATTAATATTAAGTAAGAGAAATTGGCATCAATATTAACCGCGTTTTTAGTACTATATAATACTCTCTCCGTCCCAATTAGATAGTCTCATTTCTTCTCGTACGTAAATTAAAAATATTTATGAAAACAAGATACTAAAACTAAACTTCCAATAACACCCTCATTGAATATTTATGACTTTTAACTTTTAAGTTGTTATTTTTTTAATTTCCAAGATTCAACAAGGATTTATTTGTACATTACTATGAAAATTAATTATATTTATAGTAATGAGACTATATAAATGGGACACCTCAAAATAATAAAAATGACTATATAATCGGGACGGAGGGAGTATAATATAGTACTACAGTAAGTATATAGATATAGATAATCGGGCCGGCCGGGTCGAAGCCCAAAGCCACCATGAAAAAACCCGGCGTGTAGGGTATATATATTTCAATTCCCTATTTTCCGAGCGCATATTTCGGCAATCCTTGGAGTCAATTAGTCCTACTCCCGGCGGCGCAACTGCTACTCCATTTTCTGCCTTTCCAATTCGCCACCACCTATGTGCCGATAATCAATGGCGGAAGAAGCCGTGTTAGGGTATCTAGAGCACAACCAGGAGATATCAGATTCCGGAGTATTTGCCCAGGAGAAAGGAATCAACCATGATGAGATCGTCAACATCATCAAAAGTCTCAACGGTTTTCGTCTCGTCGATGCTACGGTCAGTTTCCTTCTCTCCTTGATGTTGCAGCATTATTCTCTTATCGCGTTTTATTTTTTTAGAATTTTATCTCGTGTTGAAATTTATCAAATTCAGTGTGTGGCGTAGTTTGATGTAGTAACATAAGTTGACCTAGTAGTGTATGGTTTAACCTACCGTTTGAATTCAGCTGTTTAATCATTTAAACGAATTTGGAATTATGGTGAGGAATGCGGAGGTGCACGTCGAACATGAATGTGATTGAGTTGATGAGGATTGTGTTTTTCGGAAACTGTGCAGGATATCAAGAGGGAAAGATGGTTGCTCTCTGAGGAGGCGGAGCGATATGCTAAATATGGATCTGCTGAAGTACTACTTTTTGAAGCCGTGCCACCGGAGGGTACCACAAAAGCTAAGTTGCAGGTAGTTGAATGATTAACTCTTGGGATGTGTATTCATTTGCTCGAGAATAGCACACCTTATTATTTGATGCTATTTTTGCAGGAAATTTTGAAGTCGCGGTTGCCTGCGGATCTTGATGTATGCAACTAATACTCGTTTGGTTCATTTGGTTTTTGGATTAGTTCAGAACTTAAACCGACTTTATTTGTATGCTTGTCTGTTACTTTTTCTCCTTCACTATGGCGGTCAGGTGGTTTATTAATATATTTACGCAATATATATACCACTTCCTACTCAAAGTACCAGCTGAGAATGCAACAAAGTGGGAAACTAATATTTATATGTTTATATATGTGTTTGATAACGAATTGCTTGCTGTCAAATTATTGTTTATTTACTTATCTGGGAATTGTGGCGTTTGGTTTACACAAAGCTTCTCATCATACTGATGAGTTCAGCTACATTTTATGGAAAATGCTGGTTAATTATTCTTTTGGACACAGGACAATACTAAGTCCTTAATTTACGATAAAGGGTGGGCACAGGCCATGAAAAACAAATGGATAGGACTGGTAGATGCTCAAGTATCGAGGAAGGTAATGCTGATTGTGCCTTGATTTTAAATACTTAATACTTAATTGTAATATTTAGCTGTGTCTTGCCAGAGTTCTTGATCATTGAATTTATTATGTATATTTTTGCATATATTTTGTTGTTTGAGCATTTGATGTGTGATAATTCTGGATGTCCTTTAATGTGAATATTAAAATGTTGCTGCTTAGATAATTCCTATTTATACTTGTACAATAGGAGCTCTTATTATAATTGTTGAATGAAATGACACTCACAATTTGATTAGCATTTACTTCCCTCAATAATATATATATATATATATATGTATAAAATATAATTTGGATAATTAATAGTTCCATTTACTTTCCTTAATATTTACATTATCTTGATTGACCTAAAACACCCCAATTCCGTAACTTTGATATCTGATTTTCACATGTTTATTCATTGCATTTTTTAGGAAAATTCCTGAAAATAAATACAAAGATAAAACATTGCATTTATGCTGCACCATGCAGACCTTTTCTTACTTTAATGATTTGATATAGGTCGAACATGTTGAAGACAGAGTTAAGGACTTGCTCATACAGATTCAGCATGGAGAGGTGCGCAACTGATTTTAGCATGCACCATTTTTTGACATCTTCCTATCTTATTAGCAAAGCATACAGCTTTGTACCCTTAATTTCTTACTTGCATATTAATAGATCATCCAGTTAGACATTATTTAGATCCATTATCTATCTCCTCATCTCGGTCATTCTGCTCTTTCATGAAATTTGTTATCCAACAGAATATAGGTAACAACTGCCAAACATAGGACTGATGAGATATAATTGCTGTGGAGAGATGAGCTCCATAATGAATTGAGATATTTTTGATTGGTGCCTGTATTAATCACCAATCCTATGATATCAACTGATATGAACAAAAAATTGCAGGCTATTGGTGCAAAGGATATTGACGCTCTCAAGCGAAGACGGCTTATTAGTTCCCAGTAATAACCTTCTGTTGGTTTTTTGTTTCTTTTCCACTTTTTTATTGTTTTCTATATATTGTAATCTTTAGGTGTTCCTTAAGCTGTAGACCTCTAATATGTCTTTTCTATATTTGTCTCTATTTGTTTCATTACAAGGATATGGAAAGGCTATTCAGTGAAGAAAGGTCCTAATTATGCTCCAAAGAGGAAAAAGGTGGCTACTGATCTAACTCGTGAGAATCTACAGAGGTAATAAATTGCAGCTTCTTTTTGTTCTTTTTTCTTTTTTTGGCTTTTAAGATAAATATAGTGGCCAAATAAGTAAGTTGTTGCTTTTAGCAAGTTTTAGTGTAATATTACTTGATTCTAAATTTATCTTTTCTATGGTCATTATATATTAGAGCAACACGTGTTAGGGATGTGTGTGCAACTTTAGGAACCAGGGCATTTTTATGTGGACCAAACCCTGAGGATGGCTTCTACAATAATCTGGTTCAGATTGGAAAAGAGAATAAACCCTCTTAAATTTGAGGGTTGCAACTTTTATAGTAATTTTTATGGTTAGAATGGAAAATAACGTATCTGTGAGCTAGAACTTATTTTGGGATGACATTGGGTTACATGTATAATAGGTTTATTCAAAACATTTCTAAACTCACCTGTATCCTTACTTGTGTCTGCTACATGGATTGTCTTTTTATTTGTAGCATATTTTTCACATTATTTAAGTTGAAACAGCATTATTGTTTGTATTCTCTGGCTGAAATCTTTTTGTTTTTCTTTGAAGGGATGATTGGAAGGAGATTGAGTTTAAAGAGTACAACTTCCTTGCAAAAGGTCAACCAACTGAAGGTGGCTGCCTTCATCCGTTACTCAAGGTATGGTTATAGTACTTTCTATATAATTGTTGTAATTGACTTCCTGTAGTATTTATTTGCTCCTGATGTTGCTTCATAACTTGGAACTTCAAATTTTGGGACAGGAATAACATTATACTGGATCCCGTTTCTTCAAAAAGTTCTCTTACTAGTGGAATGGGATGTTTGTCAATACTGGTTTTAAGCTAAAATAATAACGACAAATAATGCAGTTCTCTCATTTCATAGAGAGAATATTATATTCCTGTCGATGAAAAACTTTTCTTTTGTCCTCTCTCTCCTCAAAAGTTCCACAGAGTCATGCAACTTAATCGATACCCACTGCTCCTGTACATATTGACTTTCTGATTGCATATGGTACTTTGGATTTTGACATGTTAAGTCTTCTCATCTGAAAAAAATGTTGAAAATATGTATTGGTTCTGTGGTAATGCCATATCTGATTATGTGGTCATCTATTGATGTTAAATTTGTGTAAATTCTGGTTCATTTTTTATTTGTGTTTTCACTTATTACAAATTTTGTTTTCATTTTCTTGCAGGCTAGGCGACAAATTCAGATGATATTTCTCCAAATGGGGTAAGGAAGGTCATCTTAATGTATTTTCCTTATGTGTTAGTAATTACTGATTCTTCATTCATGGCATGCAGATTTGAAGAGATGCCAACAAACAATTTTGTGGAAAGCAGGTATACAATCCTGTACATCTAATAATATTGCTGATGTCTTTGTTAACCTTGGTCCTAGCTTATCCATTTATTTCGGTAGATTATCATTAAGATACATATGACGGTTTGAGAACCGGAAGAGGTTCATCAGCTATTTTAGATCAGATAGTATTTGAAGCTGCTTTGATGGAACCGTGGTAGTTTCTATATTCTCAGTGTTATTTCAGCTTATCATCATTTAATCGTTATAATTTTAACTGATAAAGTGTATGGAGGCCTCACAAAACAAAATTATAGAGAATAATGTTGTGGGTTTGTAGTAAAAGGATTTAACATCTTTGTGAACCTAGAATAAGGGCCCTCCAACTTTTTTCATCGTATTCTTTGGTTTTTCTTCATTGCATGAACAATAAATTGAAGTTGCAAAGTCCATAACTGAAAGCACAGCTTCTATCAACACTAAAAGTTGTTCGGTTTTGCAGCTTCTGGAACTTTGACGCACTTTTCCAGCCACAACAACATCCAGCTCGTGATTCACACGATACGTTCTTTCTGAAAGGTTGTTGAAGTCTCATCTTAGATCTTTATTCTTGGTGTGTGCATTTCAGTTTTTCTTATCGTTGTTGATGCTTGCAGTGCCTTCAACCACAAATAGTCTGCCTGAAGATTATGTTGAACGAGTGCAAGGAGTTCATGAATCTGGGGGTTATGGGTCCCGGGGGTAGGCGATGCATAGAATAAATTCATAATTAGTTCAATCGCCGACCCTAATGCGAGTAACTTATTTCTTTTTGTGCTAGATATGGGTATGAATGGAAGAGAGATGAGGCAAACAAGAATCTTCTGAGGACTCACACAACAGCCGTTTCCTCCAGGATGCTGTATGCACTCGCTCAGGTTAGCTCTTCTTGGCTTTGCATCCTTGTTATCTTTCCACTAGGGGTTCACATACGTCATTAGATAAGGATGAATTGTTAGAAATTGTCCAAGTATGTCTATTGTTTACTTTTCTTGATTTTAATTAAGTGGATAAGTCAAGTCTTGAGTTTTTGTTAAATTTGAGTGACTAATTGAGTGTTATGTATCCAACTTAAGGAGGCGATATATGGAATTTTCTTCCCCCATTCCACCAAATTACAAATCCTCAAAGAAGCCCCACTGGGGCAGATGTGCATTTTTGTTTTTTGTTTTTTGCTCTCTACTAAATACATGAATTTTGGTTAAGTTTGGTTCATTCCAGGAACCTTATGCCTAATTTTTTGGTTCATTTATGACCTTTTCTCTATTAACAAAGTTGTTTTAATAACCTCAATAACCTGAGGGGTGAAAAATCTTTTTGAAACATTTATATTGCTGTCATGTGTAGAAATGTCTAGGTTGGATGCTGCAGTTATGATGTGGTAGGATACTTTTTCTTCATTAATTACTTTTTTTGCTTGAAGTTCAATTGTATTTTTGGCAGGGACCCTTCACTCCAAAACGATACTATTCTATAGATCGTGTTTTCAGAAATGAAGCTGTAGATCGAACTCATCTTGCAGAATTCCACCAAATAGAAGGTATATATCTATGTTTTAATTACATGTTTAAATGCTCTGATTTATTAATCATGTCGTGCATTTTTGTGCTGGCTGGTAGAAAAAATTGTATTGCAGCACTATGTAACCTCAATAGATTGTGTTTTGACATGCAAATAGTTTGATAGCTTAGTTGATGATGCACATTCTCAAAGTTGGAAGTTTTAATATTATTGTCCTTGTTAACTTAATTCTTTTAAGCTCCTCCATTTTTATTTCATTGGGAAGTTGGATCATCACAGTTCTTTTGTCAATAATCGGCATCTGGTTAGCACTGCATTTTCTATTATGTTCACTTCATAGTGTGCTGAGTTGTATTAGTGACATGTATATAACTAATGTTGAATTTTTGCTGCTGACAAATTGTATGTAAATCCTAATCCGCTTCTACAAAACTGACTTCCTGTGGTTGGTAGGCTTAATTTGTGATCGTGGGCTTACTCTTGGACACTTGATCGGAGTTCTTCATGACTTCTTCTCGAGGCTAGGTAAATATATTGGCTTTTAACTGGTTATTGATGATGATGTTCGTTTGCTCTAATTAAATCCATCTAAAATTAAGATGTGCCAAGGATACTAGACTTTCATTACGAAGTGTAATTCCATCTTTTCCATTTCAGGGATGTCTAAAATTAAGTTCAAGCCTGCCTACAATCCTTATACTGAACCCAGCATGGAAATCTTCAGGTGCTGATTAATAGGATTCCTCTGTCAAGGCTGTGGCCTTATCACTGGATGCAAGCTAATAAAATGTTTGTTCTGCCAGTTATCATGAAGGTTTGAAGAAATGGGTTGAAGTTGGCAACTCAGGCATGTTTAGACCAGAAATGTTGCTTCCGATGGGACTTCCAGAAGATGTCCAGGTGATAGCATGGGGTCTTTCACTTGAGAGGTAACCACTCTTTCATCTCCATCAGTTTTACTCTGGGAATATTAACTAACCTTTGTTCTTTTCATTTTGGCTTAGTAGTTCACCATTACGTTTTCTTACGGCTGCTATGATTTATTTAAATACCTACTCTTATTGCTTTGTTATTCTTATATTTCAACTTTCTTCATCAGGCCCACTATGATACTTTACGGGATTGATAACATCAGAGATCTCTTCGGCCACAAGGTACAATACTCTGCTTCACATGCCTTTATACCTTGTTTATTATTAAGGTAAAGGAAAGACTAGATAAATTAAATTAGGATGAGGTGTTGGGTTTGTCCTAAGTTTATATATCATCATAAGTTTACTTATATGATGAGATGAAGATCATGTCTTAGTCATGTCACACATTTGGCATCTCTGGTAAGAAAGATTAGAATGTTTTTTATTACTATAATAACCTTTCCATAATTGTTGGGTTATCAATTTTGAGGATATTTTGGTCAATTTGTGTTCAACTCATGTTACAAATCTAAGTGATTTTTTTTTATACAAATCAATCAAAGAACCCCAGTATGTGTTGGATCACGTGGGGTTAATTATATATATCGAATCTTATCAATGGGGTTTGAGTTCTTACATCCTTACTTGGTTGCATGATTTCGTGTTTGGGGTTTGCAGGTGGATCTTTCTCTCATTAAAAGAAACCCAATATGTCGCCTTGGACTTTAGCCGAACTAAACTGCCTTAGAGCTGGGACTGTTGGAGGGGCTATAGATTCGACTGATTTGAACATTTCTATTTCATTAACTGCAAATCTTTCTGTACTAGTCGCAAAATACTAGACGTCAATTTTGTATTTTGGATGGTTAACATATGTTTTCCAGATTAAATCTGATCAAAGTCGTGTTTATACGTAATTTATTGAAAACAATTTTAATCTACTTGAGTACTCTGTTTGTGTTACCATTGGGCATTGGTTATGGATTATTCCTTATGCAAGTTTCCTAATTTTTTCCTCGTGGTTCTTTGACGTTCATGTCCTTACTACGATGGCAAATGTTTTTAACATCCCGCTTTCGAACAGTTGGTGCCGTTTCTTAAATAAAAAACTGAACTAAAAATATGGCTTGACAAGAAAGTTACAAACATTAAGTGAACTTGAACTAATATTAAACTAAATTAAGAATAACGAACAAAAGTTAAAATTAAGAATGAGAAACCTATAGTACAAAAACTTAAATTGTTGTTTCGTGAATATGTTCAATTCGAATTAAATGTCATTTATAATAATATTATTATCATATTTTAATAATATTTATTGTACTCATAAATAAAGATTGACAATATAACCTCCCAAAAATATAAAAACATTAACTTAACTTAAACCAATATTAAGCATTAAAGCTAAACTAAGAACAAACAAAAATTAAAATTAAGAATAAGAATAAGAAAGCTATAGTATAAAAACTTCAGTTCTTGTTTGTTTCATTACAAACGAATGATAACATTGAGCAAGATAAAGATAAATGATATATTGACACTTGTACTTGTCCTATAGAAAATTAAAAAATATTAATTTAAAATGTGTTGAATAATCATTTATGTAGAAAGTTCAAAAAATAAAATAAAAAATCGAACATGATGGATATGGAACTACATGAATTGTAGCATGTAGGCTAGCCTTATAGAGTTATAAATATAATTCTAGGTTTATAATTTTTTTGTATGATTTTATTAAAAAAATCAAAATTATATAAAAAATTAGGAGCAAATATATTGTTAGAAAATAAAAATTGATAAATTATCCATCCATAGCATAATTATTGAACATTTTCATAAAAGTATAAATGATGTATCATGTATACAAATTACAATAAATGCATCATGTATGTGAATTACTATAATTTTCCTTCTTTTATTTAAATATACTAGTATGTCTCCCACGCGATACTCGGTACAATTTCATTTTATAATAATTGAAAAAATTAAAAGTAAAACTCGATCATACTTATATATGTATGTACAATACACTCATATATAAGTGTGTGAAATAAACGCATAAAAAGTTTAAATAGATTAAAAGCTAAACTTTATTTTTTCATAAATATAAACAATAATCATCATAATTATTTAAAGAAACAAATAACATAATATCATATTCGAATAAATAATAAGCATGCTATAAAAAAAATGGCGCAAAAAATAAATAAATTGATCACATATGGTTTGTAAATAGCTGTAAAATCAAAATTTGCACTGGAAAATTTATTATCTTTGCCTAATATACAAAAATATCCACAAAATTCAACAGGCATAATCGTGCAATGCAATATTTTTTTTATGCTATTGTGATTTGAACTGATCTATAATTTTTATATTTTGATTAATTATAAGTTAATATTTATATTATTTAAACATAAAATAGAAATGCTAAAAGGCCGAAAATGAAAATTTACACAAGAAAATGCTATGATTGAACATAGAGTTTATTTGGCCATAAATTTTTCCACTTGATTGATCACATGGAATATAAATTATATAATTTACATAACACGGTCATATTTAAGATAATTTAAATAGAATTAAAACTTTCACGTTTTAAAAAATTCTTAACAACTTATAAATATTAGTGCAATCAAATAATATATGATTCAAGAACATTTATAATTAAATTTGGAATAGATCTGAGTATTTATAAATGCAAATTTTATTGGAAATCGAACTTCTATAGCTCATTATGATAAATTTCATAAATCAAATTGTTAAACCATATGTACTTATCATTAATCAAAATAATTTAATAAAATAAAAAATTAAAACAATAAATTTTTTGAAAAATAATTAAATACAAATAAAATGTTAAATAGTATGTAGAAAGTAATTGAAATTTAACTAAAATATAATATTAATATATCATTTATATATAACATTATGCAATTAATATAGTCAATCAATATACATACGTTTATATATTTGTCCAACTAAATCCAAAAATAATGAAAACATCTCATTTCATCTTCATTTGTATGATGATAGATTAATTAAGAAAGCTGACCGTTTGTTAAAAATCTTAAATGTGCATATAAGTAAGAAAATGTTTTTATTAAAGATCTTAAATGTGAATAAAAGTTAGAAGATAAAAACATCTTAAATGCAAATAAAAATTAAAGTATAAAATATTTCAAAAAAGGCAAAATTATAGGGATAAATTCATAAATAAAAACTATAAATACTATTATGATTTATGGGACCCTCATTTAAATATTCATCAATCTACCTAACCACACAAATATTTATCTTTTCATTTTAACCATATATTTAAATTGAAAGTAATAATGAAACAAACATATTTATATTTTTCAAACCTATACCTAAATATTAAATCATTTATTATAAAAAAATCATTATATTTTTTTAAAAATTAATATACTTCATAAATTAAATTAAAAATATTACAAACAAAAATTGATGCTGAAAATAAAATCAACACACCCAAATTGCATCAAAAAAATAAATAAATAAAAGGAAACGAAGAAAGAGAAAAAAGAAAAAAGCAAAAAAAGGAACACACCCTTCTTCCCCACGCCCGCACTCAGACTGCCGTGGCCGTCGCTGTCGCCGTTGGCTTCGCCGTCCTCCAAGTATGAATCGACCATCGTCGTCCTAATAAAAATTTAGTGGACGTCTTCTTCTGTTTTTTTATTATTTTTGTGAGTTGATTTCGAGAGCATGTTCGCTGTAGTACAGTAGTAAGTTTAGTTGCTTCATAATCGATTTTCTTATGTTTCACTTATTTTGGTTTCTCCATCTGTTAAAATATGAAACCGAGTGTTGGCTTAAATGAATCCGAATGAGATCTGGGCCGTTTCACTGGACTGCATATAAATTGTGCTTTCTACAAACCGGCCCGCCTATCTTCACTGGGGCGGGTCGCAGGTTGCTCTCTTTCTCTCACTTTCTCACGCAGACGCAATCAGTCTTCTATTTCATCTCACTCGGAAGAATTTCTGTTGGATTAGAGTTATTCTAGGCGTGTGAACTGTCTCGATGTATGCTTTCTTCTTCCGTGCTTTCCCATAAGCTGTTTGATGAAATGTTTGAATCAGTTTTTTCAAGGACAATTACTACCCCTATTTACATTGAAGTTTCTCACGAATGGGCAATGGAGATTAATAGTATTTTCCTCATTTTTGTGATCTCTCTGGCAAATTTTTGAATTTCAGCACCATTGTTTTTAGGTTACCTGCATCGACCTGAATTTTAGCTTTAGTTTATGTCGTCGAACGCTTTGTATTTCGATTTCAGCTATCTACTATTCTAAACTGATAAATTGGCTTGATATTCAGAAATTCAGAATATTTGACATTGTTCATTATCTTATCTCACCTTTTATGTTTTCCCAAACCAGATTCTCTGTTGCTGCATATTAAGCAATGATCATGAATGCCGTTGCGTCTCTGTATAGAAGATTAAGTATCAGGGATCTGATTTCGAATACGCCCGTTTACAATTCTGCTACTGGTATGAACTTATCCAGCTTTTATGCAGCCACTGTGTTTCTTGAATAGGGTAGTTGCAATTTGACTTGGTCTATAATGTACATTATTTTGAAATTATAGATGTCTCTGGAGAGGGATTGAGTTTGGTGTTAAGGAGATGGGCTTCCAAGAAAACAGCAGGATCCACGAAAAATGGACGTGACTCGTTGCCTAAGAATCTTGGGGTCAAAAAATTTGGAGGAGAGGTGAGATTCTCAAGGGCAGAGATTTGATATCCAATGTTGCATATGAAAAACTTCATTCATAGCTGCTTTGCTTTCCTGATTATGAATTCTTCTTGTTAATGTGATGTTATATGGTGAATGCTGCAGAGAGTGATACCTGGAAATATAATTGTTCGTCAAAGGGGGACACGTTTCCATCCAGGGAATTACGTTGGCATGGGTAAAGATCACACTCTCTATGCCTTAAAGGAAGGATGTGTCAAGTTTGAGCGTAACAAGCTGACTGGACGCAAGTGGATTCATGTTGAGCCGAAGGAAGGCCATGAACTGCATCCAATCTATGCGAGTTCAGGAGATGCTGCTGCTAAGATGAAGACGACGGCAGCCTAAGGTTCTCATCACATGGTAATGCAAGCTTTGTCCTGGATTCCTGGTATATGGCATTGTCCCTCTATTAGGCTTCTTTTGGTGAAATAGGTTGCAAGACATTTTGAAAGCTAAAACAAGTTTTTGTTCTCTTTGCCCTTTTTTTCGGCTGAAATCAAATAATACAATATCTACAATCTTAAGATATGACTTTTTGTGATCTTTTATGCTATAATGTTTTAGTCTCGTATTTTATTTTGGTATATCTTATCACTATCATGCTACAAACAAGGTTAATGTTGGGCATATAAGAGGTCTAGGGCCGATATTTTTCAACATTTTGCTGGTAACTTTATTCTGTGCGTGTATAATGCGGCCATGATTTTTTTTTTTTAACATTCTAAGTTCTAACCTTCACTTTTCATAGTGGTTTCCATAATTATTTTATGCTCCAGGTAATTTTCAAATGAAATTTTCTATAAGCATAATGCCATTTTTGTACATCATTACAAGGATAATTTGTTTTTTTTTTTTAAAAAAAATCTACAAAATACATGTTGCTCTTGAACTCATTCAAACCAAAATATACAAAAAGAAATGAAGAATCCTATTCTAATGCTCTGAATGATTTGCCAATTCATCTGGTAATTCAGAAACAGGCATCATATCTGAGCAATCATCATTTTGAGGATCTGATGGTTCGTATATATCACCAGATTCAAATCTTCTCCGTCTCTCCACTGCCTCCTTGATTCTCACATCAAATTCTTCATCTGAACTTGCCAACATGTAACGTAGCTTAAAATTAACCCGATTTTCCACCATGATTTTGTGCCTGGGGATTATTCGCTCTTCAAGTGAATAACTGAAAAACCTGTTGTGCCCTCGAAGGAATCAGCAGTTGAAACTCGTCCTAAATGTTGATACCAGAGTGTGCCGTAGTAGTGTGGTTGTGGCAACATACATGTGTGAGTGTGTGTGTGTAAGAGAGAGAGAGAGAGAGGTTTACTACCTTGGAAACTCAATGAGATCCTTCAAAGGTCGTATCATCATCCTTCTCAAGTAACGGTACTTGGGCCGAAGGACGTCGATGTTGTAGCGGAGAAGCATGGGGAAATCTGAGATCATCTCCCCCAACACCGGTAGCCTTATGCCAAGAGATAAGTAGTATTTCACATTGATATCTAGTTTATTCACTATGCTGCTCCCTAAAATCTCCGGCCCTAAGGCTACTACCTTCCCAACGTCCCGTTGAGAAACCCCTGCCTTTGTCAAGAGAAAGATGACCTGCCACAACAAAAGGTGCTACTAAAGTTGACGTTTGAGGCTCAACGGAGAATGCAAGTATGTATGTTGATGTTAGTAGTTACAAGAACAAACCAAAACTGTCCTCTTACCAGTATCTACCCATTCATTCATGTAAAAGTAGAAGGCTACATACCACAGGTCGTATCTTCTTGTAGAGACTGTATGTCATCAGAGATGGAAATCTAGCAAGCATACTTCCAATGGCATCTTCCTGAACGCCTATATCCCGTAAAAATTGGACCTTAAAAGAATGAAATGAAATTAGTAGCATTAGCATTGAGTCTTCAGCAGCAATACCCAGAGCAACCATACTACAGAAGTTTAATGCACACTCATTATATAAATGTCGATAAGAGACCTGAAATACAGGACATAACACATCGGAATTCTTTAATGCCACAATTTCAATTTTTTTACCCTTTATACGTCTGGAACTTATAGCTCATGCATTACTAATGCAGTAAAGCTTATGCCAACATTGAATTTCACATTCAACTCCAAAATGTGACAGCAACAACAAAGGGCATACCTTTGGTGCAATGGTGTTCTCTAGATCAATACAAAATATGATTGGTTTCGTAGTGAGGATTCTTCTCATGCCATCTTTGGAAATCCCCAGGTAATAAAAATACTTAACGAGAGGCATCCATCTATCTTCAATGCTACATGCCATCAGTTGTGGTTTATGTGCTAATAATCTCCCCAAATCTTCATTACTGAGGCCAAATTCCTTCAGATATGCTACCTGTAGATAGAACGAATAAACTCAGTTTGTAAGTGAATACAATGAGATTCTTGAAAACCTTGCAGTGTTAACCTGACCCACTCACCACCATATTGATATTTAAACATCAAACCAAAACAAGAGTCGATACAGGGCATCACTGATAAATTTTCTTGCTATTGTATAAATAAGTACTGCAAGATTAGTAGCTAAAAAAATATTGCCCTGGTAATGCAAAAACTAAGTAGTTAGTACCTTCTGATTCATCTCCTCCATGGAGAAGTAACCGAGCACCTTTGGACAGTCGAAAAGCATAGTTCCAAAATCATTCTTATCCATACCCATATTCAAATAGAAATCAGCACGGGACCTGAGCTCGTCCATGCTAAATGCCAATACTTCAGGACACCTGCTAACTACATACCCCATCCAATCCCTCCTTACGCCATTGTCCTCCAAATACTCAACAATCTCATTGAATTCTTCTATGCTGCGTTCCAATACATTTCCACCAGCCCGTGTCAATGTGACTCCTATAAACCTCCCATTCACATGGATCGTCTTCAACCATTGTGCCAAACGTCTTATGCATTCAAGATTTCCTTTTGATGCACATATTAGCTTCCCAATTTGCGGGTATGAAAGTGAATTGTGTTTCAACCACCTACACGAAATTTGGAAATTTGAGATTCATAGAACACACAGTGTTATGAATTAATCACTTTTCTTGAACTCCCATCCACTATAAAACATCAATTCTGTGAAAGTGTTAAACTAGATAAACGTGGACTAAATCATTCAGCTAATTAATCATTATATATCAATTTCACAAAATCATTCCATCTGTATAGCCAACAAAAACAAAATATCATCCTTTTTAGTTTGTAAAAAATGAAAGTTAGTTGTTCAAGAGCATCTACCTTATAAGTGGCACAACTCCACATTCACGAATGAATATTTCTGCACGAACATTATACGAAGACCGCGAAAACTCAGGAAACTCCTTCATGGAAACCGCCTTAATCATGACATAATCGATAAATTCAGGTATTTTTGAGACCAAATTCTCACAATAAGTTATTCCAAATTTGCCCTTTTTCATAGACTCCTTGAAAATCTCGGCAGTGACTTTCCTCCTTATCTCGAGCGCCTTCACGAGCATTTCATCATCCACCTCGTCGGCATAATTATCAGCACCTCTGAAAACGCTCTGCACGAGCGGAAGAGAAGCGTTTGCGTAAATTGATCCTGGAAATTTAGGGGTCCTTTTACTAAGCAATGAAATCTCGAGTAATTTTTCTCTGTCTTGTTTAAGTAGCGGGAGATGTGTTTCTTGATTTTCTTCATTTGGGATTTGGGGCGAGAGGTGGCGGCGGAGGAGGGCGGCGGACTTAGCGTTGTGGGTTCGGAAAGTGTTGGTTACGCTGGTTGATGCGCCGTCGGTTTCTTGGTCTGGAATCGTGTCGTGGTGGCCGGAGGAGGAGATTGGGAAGATGAGGTGGCGCTTGGAAGTGGTAGGTGGTAGAAAAGAAGCGCAGCGGTCTTGGAGGTGGAGGACGGCGGCGAGGTGGTGGTGGTGCGGTTGGGATGCCAGCATTTTGCAGTGGATAGAGCGGGACTAACTGCTTAATTTCGTATTGGGTTACAAATATATTGCCTAAATAAATAGTAAATAAATATTATTGGGAAATATAGGGGTCAAAAATCAGAATGAAAAAGCGCCTAAAATTAATTGTTAATCCATAAAATTAATTGTTAATTTTAAATTAAAAGTAAAATAAAATAACAATCAAAATGAAACGAGGGAATATTACTAATATAGGAATTGGTTATACTATATAAATTCTAACCTTTCAATTTTTATTGATAGATGATTGAGATTAAATTTGTGGAAGGTGACATAATTGCAACATTAGAGGAGAAGCTATAAACATATGGATACTAATGTAATTTTATGCATATTAATATATTATGATATGGAAAGATGCAATTAATTATGAGAAGAGCAATCACAGTGGGAACTTGGATGTTTTGCAATTCCACCATTGATTGAGAACTGAATCCCAATTGACGATTAAGTTGGAACTTCGATGTTTTGCTATACCACCATCGATTTCATTTGTTTTTTTTAATTTAATTAGTTCCTTTTTGGTTTTGAATTAATAATATTTGGAGATTTTTTGTGCTTGTAAATTTTGAGTTCATTTATGTTTTCGAAATTGATAGCGACTGGAGATTTTTGTTGCCGGTGATGTTTGAGGCAGTTGTTTCACATGAATGTTTAGGTGCATACTTATTTGTTCTATAAATTGAAAGAAATCAATAATGAAAACTGCAGAGTAGAGAATTACGTAGTTGTCGATGATTGTTGGATTTTTTTATTGCTTGTGATTTTTAATTGTTGGATAAAAAGAAATTGTCCCTACCAGATTATTGTTTTTTCGTTGACAAAATTCGTAAAGTGAATTGCTGGTACCCTACGTGTAAGGACATGAACTCGTGTTAATTATTCATGTAGTATATTTTATTTTTGTTTTGAAATATACACGTCCAATTTAATTTTACACGGTATGTCCGAAAAATGACATTTTATTCGGTATTACATCATATTATTATTTCATATTAGTATGTAAGTAACTAATTGTCAATAAGATCTAAATAAGAATTATATAATATTTATGTTTTCGTGTCAAGTTGAAATATGAAACAATTACAGCTAAATTAATTTGATCAAGTATGTTTAAAACATCTTTTAATCAACAAACTGGTCCCATGGTCTAGTGGTTAGGACATTGGACTCTGAATCCAGTAACCCGAGTTCAAGTCTCGGTGGGACCTTCTTTATCGTTTTTTTTTTTTAATTTTGTTTTTTTTTTAGCATCTTTTATTTTTTTATTTTTTTGCCTTCACTTAAGTCACTGCAATCACTTCTTGATTTCAAAGTAAATTGCCAAAAAAAAAAAAAAAAGATATTTAGTGAGTTGCGGGCATGGGTGATCTGATCCGGTGCGGCAAAGTAGGGAAATTATATCCTACCCAACATGCATTACACACCTATCACACACATTTTAAGAATTAATTTTATTTGTAGTCCCACCGAACACACCCGAATCTGCAAATGGTCCCAAAATTTTCTTAAATGGTCCTTATAAGAATTTTGACATCAAATGTAGTCCCGTTCGATTAAAATTCTCAAATTTAGTCCCATTTTTTTAACGGAGCCGTCAAATGTAGACGGAAGCCCTCCACGTGAGTTGCACGTGATAGTAAATTTCATTTTTGGTCCCACTGGACACACCTTAATCCGCAAATGGTCCCAAAATCCACAAATGGTCCCAAAATCGATGAAATAATTAATTAATAAGAAAAATATTAATTATTAATGACATAATTAATGTTTTGTTGATCTTGCCTAAAAATGTCATAAAAAATTAATTACTTAATTTTGATCAAAATAATAATTTATCCTTAATTTAACTCAATTGACTAATACATGGTTAAATTGACAATATTAAAAGAAATAGATAAAATTCAAAAAATAAAATAAAAATACAAAGCTTTGTTTTGTTATGTTTTGTTTTATACTATTAGGCCTATTATTTATTTTCATTATAGATAATTACAAAACTAAAAAGACAATTTTACTAGATATTTTTTCTTAATTTCATTTTGTTAATAAATATATAAAATAAATAATAATTAATAAATATTAATTATTAATTACAAACAATAACTATTGGTGTTGTTAGTCAAAATAGTTTATAATTATTATTAATTAGATTACAATAAAAATAAAAACAATTAATTGTTAATGGCATAATTAATGTTTTGTTGATCTTGCATTTTTGCCTAAATATTGTTATAAAAATTTACTTAATTTTGATCGAAGCAATAATTTGGTCATAATTTTACTCAATTAACTAATATATGGTTAAATTGAAAATTTTAAAAGAAATGGGTAAAATTTGAATTTTTTTTTTTTTATGTTTTGTTTTGTTTTGTTTTGTTAAATTGATAATTTTAAAAGAAATGATCAAAACTTTGTTTTGTTTTGTTTTATATTTTTTTATACTATCAGGCCTATTATTTATGTTTATGTATGGTAATTACAAAACTAAAAATACAATTTTTACTAGACAAAATATTTAAGAAAAGGAAAATGATAAAAATTTGAATATCCTTGATAAAAATATTTTTAATTTGATCATCGAATAGGATAAATATGAAGATAATTAGCATTAAAAACCATTAGAGGTAAAACAAACCTATAGATCAATTAATACCATTAAGGCATTAACTATAAAATAAAATTATAAAAATAATTTTAAAATAAACATAAATATATGGGATGAAGATTATGACTTATCCTTCATATATTTTTCTTGATTTCATTTTATGTGTTGCTTATCTTAAACAACATGATTTAACATATAGACATTGAATAATGTAATTTATTAAACTTTAGTTATCGACCATTTTTGCATTTTAATTTATTTTTCCTCTATCCACTACTAGTCGGCATATAAATAAAACAAAACAATGTTGGGGATTCTATTGATTAAAGAAAACAATTACTATATAATTAGTAATTTGACAGAAATATGATTAAAAAAATTAAGAATTATACATTTAATTCTTTAATTTGGTCATGTGTCATCTATATATATCATATAAATTTTACAATAATCTTTTCCACAAACATATATAATTTACGGACAAAAAAATGCTACATTATAAGCACGAAACCCAAAATTTATGAGTGGATAAATATTTATTTAAATAATTTTATGAAAAAAAATATTTTAAAAAATATTTTTTTTAATGCCACAAAGACATACAAAATTTAAAATAAATTTGAAATTCATTTCACCAAAACGTAAATGTGATTAAAAGGTCTTAACCACACGTATTAAATGTCAAAAGGTAAAGAAAAGTGTCAAGTATGTTCACCCACACATTTTGTAGTTGGCAAATCCAAAAAATTGTTAGTTTTAACGTGTGGGACAAAAAATGAGCGTAAAATTAACGGTAAACGTGACGGAAAGACCAATTTTGATGACCCAGGACCATTTTCAAAAATATTGGAACTATTTGCGAATTCGATTGTGTCCTGTGGAACTACAAATGAAATTAATTCCACATTTTAATAATTCTTAATTACCTTTCATATAAAATTCTATCCTACCCAACATACATTACACACCTATCACACACATTTTAATAATTCTTAATTACCTTTCATATAAAATTTTGTTAATTTTTAAATTAAATGTTAGTGGTTGGGGTAATAGTGTAAAATTTCTCACAAAGTTGATTGCCAAAAAAAAAAGAAAAGAAAAATAAAAAAATGGATGGAATTACACTCACCATCTCGTTCCTTACATTTGTTCCCATCTGGTTTGCTTTCGTGTTTCTTCTTCATATTTTCTTTTACATACCCATTTTGTCTGTATAAGTTATGAAATAAACTTTCGTGTTTCTTCTTCATATTTTCTTTTACATACCCATTTTGTCTGTATAAGTTATGAAATAAACTATCACATTTAAATGAGATATAAACAATCACAATAATCTCGATTTTTAAATTGGATTTATGTAGTTCAAAAAAATGTAGTTGGTTTTTCTCTCCTTCCAACTTCTAGGAGCAATTTACAATTCACTAAAAGGACCAATAGAAACATGTAAATTACACAGAAAAAAAAAAAGGCTTCTGTCTACCCAGAACAAGCCTTCAAACAGACAAGGATATTAAAGAAACCACATACTAGTCGACCCCTGCTGTTTAAACCCTCCCTAGAGAGAGAGAGAGAGAGAGAGAGAGAGAGATGTCCTAAACCTGCAAACAATCGGTTGTCACTATTGTGCAACAAAATCATCATCCAATTTCAGGTCGATTTTTCACTGAACGATTAGAAACAACAAAAAATTGTGGCTTGCCACCCCCAGCACCCCAAGGCAGAGGAGAATGTACAGGGGAACCTAGCGGCAAGACATTCGAAGGCGGAGCGCGCCACATTATTGGCCAAAGAATCAACAACAATCACCTCCAATCTAATCCTCATTTACTCTCCTTACCTCCTCTTCATCCAAAGGTTCCGGGAATATTTCCTTGGAGTGTCGCCTAGCTGAAGACGAGTGCCCATTTCCATCACCATTTGGGCCGCTTCCTTGAGACCCTGTTGTCCCTGACTGCTTAAAACTGCTCGTACCTTCAACTTTCTGAGAGGCCGTGGCTGGTATGTTTGCGACATCTGAAGAGCTATGCCGCCAGCTTCCAAATAGAGCGGCGTTCCACGACCCTCTTGATGAAGTGGTTCTAAGCCGCTCGGAGCTGGCATTATCCTCCCTCACTACCTTGAGAGGATTTTCTAATGCTTTTAGAATGTACCGCATTAGGGGTCGCCTGGTGGGCTTGGGGTTCAGGCAAGACCGAGCCACAATCGCCATGGCCCACACTTCCTCTAGGAGATCCTCATCTATGATTAACGATGGATCCAGGATGTTTGTGACGAGTTCCTTGTCGTATATGCTGATGTAAGGTAACGTCATTTCCAGCCACTCCTTCATGGCAGCGTCCGTGGAAGAACTGATTCCCAGCTTACCAGTTACAAGCTCGAGCAGAACTTTTCCGAAACAGTATACATCATATGCACATATAGCGTTAGGCGTACCTGGCCATTATAACAGACAACATTCAGATAATGTAACAAAGAAACCATCAATTTGAAGTCGCTTTTGTGAGGATTTTATAAGCTTCCATAATTTATAAGATTTTTTTTGGAACTTATTAGATATTATTCTAAAACTAGGTTGTTAATATACTTGGATAATTGAACTTATAAGAGATATTCAAAGAAAAGGTTGGAATTATAATAACTAAAACATAATAAGTTTTCTAAAATAAGATCATCTAAAGAAAAAAAGAAAAAAAAAAGGATTCATTTTCTTTCAAAAAAAAGAATTTACAAGCTCAACAAAAACCCTCTTAATAAGACCTTATGAGTAAATAACACCTCTTTCAAAATTATTATCAAACACTTAAGAAAGCCTGAAACCTTATTAAATTATTAGTTAAAAAAGTTTATAAGCTCAACAAAAACCCTCTTAATATATCAACACATTTCATTTATTAAGGATCTTTGATTCTTTTCTTCTGCTATATGTTAAAGTGGACTGACATCCACTCAAAGAAAAAAAAAGTGGACTCTGAGACATCCTTTTCCATTTTAATCAGCAAGAAATATCTCTGCAAACAGAAGATGAGATCCGGATGGATCCTAACCTTACATGGCCCGCCAACACCAATTCCCCAGTTCTCCTCTACCCATGTTCTCCTTACACCCTTCCTATCTCTTTACTATATATATATATATATATATATATAGAGAGAGAGAGAGAGAGAGAGAGAGAGAGATCCTTTTCCCTCATTGTTGGTTAGAAACTCTCAAATTTAGTTGTCTACCATCTACATATGCTAAATGCGGTGATGACTACTTAATCCAATAGTAAGTCCTAATTAGATATGCTATGCAAAACCATAAGCACGTTAGCCTTTATTTTATTGTCTACCTGAACTGGAAAGTAGTTATTTTCTATGGTGAATTTATTTGCCAATATTTTTCTGGAGCAAGAACTAACTAAAAACACAGCAGCTAGGGCAGAAATCAGAGACCAAGAACCCATTTTTAAATGTATATATATTTTGCAGAATATATGTACTACAGAAGGACAAATGCACAAACTAATGCCAAAATAATTAAATAAATAACTAAAAAAACAGAAATTAGACATACCTGAAGCACTCGAATCCGATGTCCTGCACAAAAGGAATGAAAAGGTCAGTAAAGCAACGTGACAACAATATTCCATATACATCATTTTAAGTAGAAAATCCTAACTTCAGCTTATATTCTAAGATAGACATTTAAGACAATAATACTTGAAATAATATCGAAAAGGGTGAGAATGCATTTAATTTTCTACAGTATATAGGGTAAGTAAGTACTCACTGTGGCAAACGCAACAACCTCGTGATCCGGTTCTGATGAATTTCACCTTCTTGAGCGCAAACCTCACTCAAACTTCCTAACCGTACTTCAAATTTATCATCAAGAAGGATGCTACTGGCTTGAACATCCCTTCAAAAAATAAAAAATACAGAAAACCAAGATTATGATAATTTTGGGAAGAGATTATATAATGCAGAAGTTCAAAGAATCAGTGCTAGTGATTTCAATGAAGATTCATACTCATCAATTGTCAAGCAATGAACAATTTCACCAATCGAAGCCCTTTAGGCAGGTAATTAAATATAACAATCAGTAACTGGAATCTTTTGCTAAGAAACGGTAGTCTATTATTGAATGCACTCTCGAGTTCTTTTTCCACTTCTATCCATTTATCATTTATCCTGACAGTACCTCATGGTTAAAGTAATTTTCACACCAAAGCACAGAAAAAGCAGGCACCAATAATCATCAAGAAAACTAGAACAAATAAGAGAAAAGTTTGATAAAATTATAAACATTTTTAGTTAGATACATACATCCACCAAGGTGTGCATTTGTATCCAAGTTGTGAAAACTATAATCAGTAAGACAGCAGCATTAACTCTCTCACTTTCTCTCTCTCAACTTTCTAATTTTTTATGGCATTCAGGTTAATGCAAGTCCATTTAATAAAATAAACTAAAATAACGGTTACATAAATGAGTGCCATCTTAAACTGGATTCGAACAATCAAATACCAAAGATAAAATAAGATATTAAACAGCATCTACACTTGTTATAAATGCATGTGGTAAATCCTATGAAATTGTCAAAGCAGGCAGTTATTTGCGCGGGTTCATAAATTTCACAAGGCACCTTCTTAGTGACCTAAATATGATATGACAAGGTATCGACCATGTTCCTATCCCAAATATAGCTGACTGCTTCTTTGATTAACCCATCTACACTATTTCACTATTTCAACACGCCGAATCAAGCTGACATACAAAAAAGATATAAATATTCTGCTGCGCTGTATTTTTGGCAGATAGCTCAGTAACTCATTTTGAAAGGAATATAGATCCAAGGATGATTAAAAGTCAGTAAGGAAATGGACAAACATGAATGAGGTCTAAAGTACCTGTGAACAAGTGGCGGAATACATTCATGATGTAGGTAAGAAAGACCCTCTGCAGCTCCAATTGCAATTTTGAGTCTGGTTATCCAATCCAGTGACTGTAAACCGTCTTCTGAATCCGTTTTCTTGAACAAAGAACTAGACAGATCTCCATTTGGCATGTGTCTGTAAACAAGAAACTTCTCGTTCTCATTCTCCAAGAAATGCCCTAAGAGAGGTACCAATCTAGGGTGGGAGACTTTGCTGAAAAGGTCCAATTCTGACAGGTATGATTCCCTTTTAACAGATGAATCCAAATCAACCTTTTTTATTACTACAGGAATCCCACCTTCAAGTATTCCATGGAAAAGGTCGCCAGAATGGCCATGCTTAATTAATTTTGCATCATTGAATTCATCCGTGGCCTGGAGAATCTGCTGGTATGTAAATGCATCTCCAAGATTCGAAAAGTTCAGTGATGCGCCAGGGGGTGGAGGACTTCCACCTGCCGGAACTGGCCCCACACTAATACCTCTCTGGTTAGTTGTGCCTCTCTTGCGCTTGCAAATAATAAATAACACAATGGTAAATATTAGGAGTGCAATAAGTCCAACGGCTCCAAACACAGAAGCCAAAATGATAGTTTTGTGGTTCTTCTTGTCGGATTTTGGAGGAGGAGGAGGAGGTTGTGTAGCATTTGGCTCTCCAAAATTGTCAAATACCAAGTTTCTCTCAGCATAGAATGCGGCACATTCCATCCTGCTCCTCTGACTAGTCACATCACGGAGGCAATTTGTGCCAAGCGATGTGTTGCCACGTGCATAAATAGGAACCGGACCCTCAAAATAATTTCCTGACATGTCAATAAAACTGAACCTCCTAATTACAGGTGTAATATTTCCATAAAACGAATTATGTGAGATATTAGATATGGCACTACTAGTATTAACTCTTGAACTGGCATTGGTTGGCAGTGTACCAGTAAAGTTGTTCATAGACACGTCAAGGAATTGCAACGTGGGAATTGACCACAGCAGCTCTGGAAAATCACCAGTGAAACTATTACGACCCAAAACTAAAAACCGCAACTGAGTCGAAGGAGGAAACAAATTATCAGGCAACTGTCCTGAAAGCGAATTGTCTCCAACTATCAACCGCTGCAAGTTTCTCAAACCTCTCAAATTCAATGGCACAGACCCCGACAGAGTGTTGAATCCAAGATCAAGATCAACCAGACTAGAAAGATTACCAAGCTGTGCAGGTATTGAAGATGACAAAATATTCGCCGAAAGATTCAAGAACTGCAACCTCAACAATGTCCCAATTCCAAGAGGAATCTCCCCAGACAAGCGATTAGAAGACATGTCCAACACAGTAAGATTCTGAAGAGCACCAAAAGTCACTGGAATCAAACCCGTGAATGCATTCCTCGAAAGATCAAGAACAGAAAGGCCAGCCAACTGACCTAAACTCGAAGGAAGTGCACCAGCAAGACTGTTGCTAGACAAATACAGCTCAACTAAGCTACTCAAATTGCCAAGAGTGAATGGAATAGAACCATTGATTGAACAGAACCTAAGATCAAGCACTTTGAGTGAGGCAACCTGCAATCCGAGCCACTCAGGAATCGGCCCTGGGAGGGGGAAATTTGAGGCGTTGAATGATGACAAAAGGGTCAAATTCTGAAGGGCATCAACTGAAAATTGAGGGTTTTGACTTCCCCTCCTAGTTCTCCTGAACCCTGAAACATTAATTCCAGTAACACTGCCATTTGTGCATTGGATACCAACCCATGTAGTGCACGGGTCGGATTTTATCGGCCATTCTCGAGCCCTCAGCCCTAATGAAGATCTCAACTGAAGCAAAGCCAATCTATCTTGCCTAGAAACCAAGAATTGCTGCTCTATTGTGCAACCAAACAGCAAGAATAACAAAGTAGAACATATATAAACTACTCTGCTCCACCGATCCACCATTTCTGCTCAAACTTCATTGAACTTCACGAAAGATTCCACTCACATTCATGTGCATATACATACGAGCAATCATCGTTTGGAACTGTAAGAACCCAGAAATTGTTTGTACAGTATATGCATTTGCTCTAATCTTCGTGCGCATTCAAGATAGATAAATAAATAAATAAATAAAGAAGATTTGTCAGGGAGCTTACCTTTATGAATGATGAATAAAAGTGAATCCGAAGAAGTTCTGATGTGATTCTTTCTTCAAAGCTCTATTCTTTTTTTTTCTTGAAAAATAAAAGTATGTTCCTTTTACTTTCTCTCTCCTAATTTTCTTTCAGTTTGCTGCGGTCGACGACGGAGGAGAGAGAAAGGGGATTTTATAACAAAGTCAAAAATTTGGGTTTTAGGTGGGGAGAGAAGAAAATTGGGGAGAAATTTACTGAAATACAGAAATAGTCAGTAATAGTATTGGATACTAGAAGATCCACTCTCTCTCTCTCTCTCTCTCTTCTAATTGACACTGCTGCGCAGTAAAAGCTTTCCTTTTTTTCTTCTCTCTCTCTCTTCTGCTTTTTTTGGTTAAATAAAATTCTTAAGCTTAACTTTCATCGGCGGTCGCAGCAACACATCGGACGGGTCGGGTTTAACTAGTGTATGGATCACGGGTTTGGGTTTCAAGAGTGCCTCTCCGAAACGACGTCGGAGCGACCATCTGAAAGATGAGAGTATAGTATGACATTGACTGGTGTGAGTGATCGCCGGCAATTCCGCACAATGCAGCTACTCTTCTCCGTCTACGATTCATTGTACTTCCCGCTAAATGTAGTTGTACATGTGATTAGTACTTTACTAAGTCTCTTTAGATATTTCTTTCTTGTCTTTTTTTCTTTTTTGGGTAGCTGAAGTTGACAGGAGATTTATTTTTTTTGTTTTCGTCTAATGTGTATCAATTTTTGAGGCCTTTTTATTTTGATTTAATCAAAATTTTCAATTCACATTGAGTACAATACGAAACCCAAAATCAAACTAAAATAAGACAAATTTTAAAGTGTAATTACAACTATTTCATTTAGATATGTTAATTGTCAAAATTAAAATAAAAGGAGAGATCAAGGTATGGTAAATTTTTAAATTTGATTGTTCTATAGGAACACTCATATAATAACAATTCGTATATAAGAGATATAAATATAAATATCAGGTTTAAAATCCCTGTTCAATTTCCCCCAACTCAAGAATAAGATAAAAATATTAAGCCCGCTCATTTTTAGATTGACCATTTAATTAAGTTTTGAATTAATTATAGAATTGCTGGTTTTATTACTTTGAAAATACGCAAGATCAATACACTAAGCACAGAGACAGATTCAGAAATTTAGTTCTAAAATGCATTTTTTAAATTTAATAATACAACTATTTTATTTTTTATTTTTTAAAAACACCACACGAGTTAAATTTACACATGATATAATTCAATAGTTTTTTTCTGACCCAATAATTTTCATATGGCATCCTCACTATCTAAATTAACATATATTTTTTTATCGAGGTAGATTAACTATTTTACAATTACGTATTTTAATTTATTGATGTACATCATATGTATAGACAATCATATGTGATGGAAAATATCAATAATTTGCAATTAAATTTTATTTAAATTATACGATTTGAAATAGAGAATGATCATATAATCAACTTTGGAGTATGGTATTTCTAAAAATCTTAAACTTCAAATATTTGCCAGCTAAGTTTGGACTTGACTGATAGTGCAGTTATGAGAATAAGGTTAAAATCAATAGTTTTTTACCAACCGGAAAATGCATTAAAAAGGGGGGTGTGAAGCTGTAAATCAGGCAATCATACCTCGTAGTAATTATTACCTCTCATTATCACCAGTAACAATTTTACAACCGTTATATACGAATTATTGGGTGGAGATTTTATGACAAGACATTAATAACGTTAAATGTGCTTCATGTTTATATATGCGTACCTAATTACATCCAAGTAAAGGATTGCTTCAAGGGATCCATTCCTAATTGCGATTAATCATGAATGGAATTCCTAAAATATAATTCATATTTTTGTACGTCTTTTTTTATATTCTGTATTTTCTTTTTTTACGATGAAGAAACTCATGATAATTGCTAACTAGGGTGCAAACCACATAACACACACACACACACATACATACATAAACCACATTAAAAAACTTTCAAATATAAGGCGTGACAAGTGTATAATTCCCATTTATAGTAGGTAGCTGGAGAGCACCTCCTACTCGAAACAGATTTTTATAATTTTAGCCAGCGAAAGTTACCTTTCATATATAATAATATTCAATAAAAATACAGATTCAGAAATAGTAATTAATTTATTATTACATAATTAACTACTAGCTTATTGCAGTTGTGCAATTCTTTTATGCGTATTGATAGTTCTTTTATTTTGTTGGTGGGTAGAAGGTGAAAATGATGCGAGTGTGTAATAAGTTGAAAAATCATACGTAAATGTTTTTATTTTGTGTATTTCAATCTGGAATATGTGTATGTGTATGTTGAAAGTAATAACATATTTGACTTATAGCATATTTTTAAAAGAGAGAAATTCTTAAATAGCCATTATTATTTAGTAAATAACGTAAATAGTTATTTTTTAAAAATTAATGTTTCTAGCCATTATCATTAAAAAATATTTCACTATCCTTAGTTCTATATTTATTATTAAGAATTATTATTTGTTTATATATATATATATATATTCATATATCAATATTATTAGGAAAAAATTCTAATTTTCTCTTTCTCCTCTATGCAAACAATGTTCTCTCGTTTCTCTCATTTTTCAATATTTGTTTTATCAATTAAAACAAAACTATCATTGGCAAAGATCATCAATCTTTAATTTTTGAAGATTATCACGATTCTTCCTCTCTCTAATCTCCGTTTAAGAAATAAATTATATGATGCAATATCGAAAATTAGATATTCATTACGAATTTGAGATTTTTTTGAAGTTTTGTTAACATCGCGCAAGATGTTTTTTGCGTAATAAGGTACATGATATTTATGGATCTGTACTCTTTTTATCGATCTAGATATTTAAGTTTTTGAATTTTTCTTTGAAATTAGTAGAAAAGATTCGATGTTCTTTGGTACACGAATATATTTCTTTCAGTACACGAGTAATATTGAAGTTGATTCGTGCAGCAATTTATTTGTTAATCCGTGCGATATGTCATTTTTAACTGTTGTACGAGGGCACGAATTAGGAGACTCATGCACTCGTATATCTATGTATTTTTTAACTAGTGTACAAGTTCACGAATAGACATACTCATGCAGTCGTGTATTAGTTTAATGATCAACTGTTGTGTGTGTACACGAACAACTCCAATCATGTTTTCGTGTATGAGTTATTTTTGAACGGCCACATTGAACTAATCGTGTACTTGTGTATTAAACCATTATTGAACTAACGCACGAGAACATGACTTGGACTACTCGTGTCGTTACACTCTTGTACTCATGTATTCATTATAAGGATGAGGCTGTTTGAAATCATCGTCCGTGATTGTTCAGCGATGCGGGCATTTGAACCTTGGCAAAGATGACAATTGAATCTTATAATTTTTGTCTCGGCCAACAACAGTGACAGAAGACGGCAACAAAAAACCTGGCAGTTGTGACTTCTGAGACTTTAACGTAGAACTGCGGCGAAAGATAATTTTTTTTAGGGTGCAAAAGATGGATTCTAGAATCATTGTCCATGATTTTTTTTTTGTTGATATATTATGATATTTTTATTTTAGGAAATAATTAAGGTTAAAAATTACTTATATTATTACTAAGGGACTGTATTGATATATATTCTCATCATAGAAGGCTAAAAATATTTGATTTTTAAAAAGTGACTATTTATATTATTTACTAAGTAATAATGACTATTTTCTCATGTTAACACTTTTTAAGTGGGTTAATAATTAATTGAATATATGAAGTTATGAGGAACCAAAAATTGAAGAATTTACGGACCCAATAACATTTTCAAATATAAATCAACGGGTAATTAGAAACAAATTCGTGGCAGCGCACCTTTTAAGATATAAAATAGGAGAATTATCAATCTAAGGCCCAAAAGATGATTTATCTATCCATATAGATCCTCAAAGATGGATTCTATCGATTTAAGACTTGAAAAATATAAAACTATCAATTTAAGACTTGAAGATTTTAACGATGTTACATCTCCATTCAACCGAAGGTGACGTGATCATTAAATATTCACCTCATTTTGACATATTATTTTTACCCTAAATTAAATTAAACAAAAAAGGATTTTATCAATCTTGATTCTCTCCATCCCATGTCTCTCCGACGACACTGCATGATTTTTTTTTGTTTGATTTTTTTCATGAATCAAATCTTTTACGTCATTTGATAATGTAAATTGAGCTTATGTTTGCTACTCCATCGTTGAAAGGAACTTGGAGTGATTAGATTAATTATTGAGCATCAAATTAATTATATGGAAACTTAATTCATTAAAAAATTATGTTAATCTTCAAATATCATTGTTACTTTATTGGTATGCATTTCAAAAGTTGATAATCATTAGTAAATGGAAACAACAACATCCAAAATTTATTACCTATTTTTTTATTTGAGAGGAAAATCCATTATTCCATATTTTTTAATTCACAGGAATACTTAATTTGAATTGAAAGGAGATTGCTTTTTTGGTAGTTGACATAAAATTTTCAAATCTTCCAGGCCGATCGCACCCAAAATTCTGATGAGTTCTATCTTAAAAAATGATATGTCAAAATAATGTGGATATTTAACAGCCACATTACTTTTCGTTGGATGGAGATTTAACATCGTTAAATCTTCAAACCTTAAATTGACAGTTTTAGATCTTTCAAACCTTGAATCGATAGAATCTATTTTTCGAGATCTATATCGATAAATAAACTATGTTTCGGGCCTTAGATTGATAATTCTCCTATAAAATAATTGCACGATGCAAAATAAATCTATTTTTAATAGAATCTTAATAAATTTTAAAATCTTGAGGTCTTGATATTGGATCGAGTAGCTAGCTAGAATGTGAAATATATATCCGATTTTGATTCATTACTGATAAATTGGTATCCGTAAACAACTAAAGAAAACTCGTTGATTTAAATTGGAAAAAAGGACACAATTAATCGATAAATAAATGCAGTTGTTAAAAAAAGCTTTAATATCCATGTTATTGTGTTGATAATATGTTAAAAAGGGAAAATGTATGCGACTGGTTTGAACAATTTCAAGAATGATTAGATTTTATGGAAAGTTAGTAATAAAGAGGCCTCTCGTTCAAAATCCAAGCTGGAAATCAATTGGATATTGGAATCAATACTTATTTATCCAGATGCCAATTTCATAATCTCGGGACACTATATGTTGGCATATTATAGGCAAATTATCTTTATATGCAATACTATGTATAGAGTTTTGTTATCTTTTACGCTCTTGTGGGTACCACCTTTGTGGACATCACGTATTTACGTCACTAGTTTTTTTTTTAGTTTAATTTTATAATTATTATTTAGAATTTATTCCACCCAATTAGGTTTATCATTATTTTTAGAATTTAGTTTTCATATTTTTAGTTAATAATTGATTTTAGGGTTAATTATTCCATAACTATGGTATATAACATTTAAAAAAATTTAAGTATTAACAATAAATATTAATTATGATTAGTTATGTTATAATATATATTGTATTTTATAATAAAAATTAGTGAGGTGATCGCCACATATACATACACGCGTGGTGCTCATAAGAGTACGTAGGCTAATGTATTTGTGTGGGTGAGAACAAACCACATTAAGCAACTAATGTGAGGTGATCAGCTCGGCTAAAAAGACATAATCTACATGCTATGCATTTAATTTGACCACATGCACATTTAAATGTTTATATATATGTATATATATATATATAACTAATATAAGTATATAACAAGTATTTTAATTTCTATTTTTACTATTTTTATAAGGATGAAGAAATCATGGTGTTCGAACTCATAATTAATCTTTTATTAGTGATAAGATCATTGCTCCACCAATTATGTTACACCACCAAAAGCAAGTAGACAATAAGTTTAAACTGTAATATCATAAGAAAAATTTATAAATTTTAATTTGTTGGAATTGAATAAAGTTAGGAGTAATAAAATGGCTCCACTAAAGAAATGGATAAAAATCCAGTTAGTTTGGTAGATACAACGACGCATCGTGAGAGTTTTCGAAATAATTTACTATGAGAATTATTATCATAGAATAACTTTTTGGAGGAAAACAAGTGTTTGTTAGAATATAGTTTGCACGACTCACAACTAAATGAGAAATTTAATTAGTTAGGAGGTGGCCAGTGATATGCTTAACAACTCGTATCAAATTGGAGATATATTATTGTTCAACATGGATTTTAATTATATATTTGAAACAGTAGTACTGTGGAGTTGAATATAGTTTTAGCTAAACTTGATTCTTTTATACCTAGCTATCAGCTAAATCGACCTAGTTGAGTCTTGGATGTTGACGATTTTTAAAAACTCGGTGTTTATGAGTGTATTTTGAATAGGTCGATATTCTTTAATTTCTGATTACCCGACATAATTATTTATACATGTGTTTCAAAACCTAATTTCGACCTAAAAAATAGAGCATAACTGAAATTTACGATCTCTCAAGAAAATGTTATCTACCAATTAATTAAGTCACTAAATGGGAGAGAGTTGAGCGTCATATTAGTTGACTAAATAATACATACAATTACGTTCGAGATATGTGATATAACGAGTAACGACGACTTAATTATCTCATGTAGTTTGATAATGTTATGTTTTGGTGTTAAACTTCCATTTAATTAAAATAAACATAAAATTTATTTTCATCATATAAAATAACTTAAGAAACTAAGTATAGTAGGCAACACGTCTATGTCTGATTATTTACAACGTCATCGTGAAGAAAAAAGAAGATTGATATTTGTCAGTTCATTAATGACTACCATCTCTAGAATTGGGGAGAAGTTGGACATTTAAGCAATCCAAAGTTGTCTCCCTCTACGCTAGTAATTAAATTAAGGATAAATGGTTCTCTCTCTCTCTCTTTTTTTTCTTTTTTATAGCCAAGACAACAATGAATTTTAAATTTGAGATGTTTCATTTTTATACCGAAATCTCTACCATACGATCGTATTCTCGAAAAGACGCCCTCTCATATCTCAACAATTGCTGTAAAATAAAATTATTGTCTCGTCATAAAATACAGATCAATTATCCGATAAAATAATCATTCAGAAATTATATGTTCATCTTTTCCAACTATTAATATTAATATTGATATTAATATGGCTCGTGCGTCCTGCAATTGACAATAAATATTCGTATATATATAATTATTTTATTATTGTTGTACGCGTAATCTTTATAAATTGTAGTGCATTCTTAATCGAATATACTGCAATTGACATAAATATTAGTATATGTAATTATTAAATTAAAAAGGGTTAATTGCCTTAAAATAATCGAATATAAATGTTAGGATATTTTTGATTTTTCACACATTTTAAAAAATATATAGTTTTAATAACATGAACTTAGTAATTGTTTGTTTTTCAAATAATTTTCAAATTTGGGCACTCTAGTCCGGCCAAAATTGATCAAAATTAATGTATTTTAAGATAAAGACTTGTGTTAGACTGTCTAGTGGTTCATAATCCATTAGACAGGTTAAATAAGCCCAAACCTACCCTAAAAATCTGCCCCACTACTGTTTTTTTCGCCCAGGCGAGTGGGCTATGCACGCCCATGAGCCTAGGTACCTTTTTTTTTTTTCATTTTTTTCCCTTTTTAGTTTTTTTTTAATTTTTTTAAATCTTTATTTTGTACTGAGCGCAATGCATGAGCCCACACGTTAGTGTCGAGCGAATGCATTGCTTGATCAGATGCTGAATAAAAAAATTAAATCAATTCAATTTAATTTTAGAGTTCATTAATTCTATTTTAGAATATATTTATTTCAAAAAAATTAATTATCAAGCGCAGTGCACGAGCTCACATGTTAGCGTCAGACAAGTGCACTACGCGAGACGCCGAATAAAAAAATAATTAATTTAAAAAATAAGCTAATTCAATTTAATGTTGGGGTTCACTAATTCCATTTTAAGGTATATTTATTTTAAAAAAATGATAAAAAAAAAATTTCAATTAATTAAAAAAAAACATATATTTGTAATAAAAAAGAGAAGAAATTGAAAATTGAAAAAAAAAATGAAAAGAAAAAGAAAAGACGACCACTGAATAAAAAAAAGGAAAAAGAAGCGAGATCACTTTTCTAAATCAAATATGATCCATTTAACAAATTGAGATCCCTCTCATATTTTGTAATGGGTTTTACTTTGAAAAGTATCAATTTCCATGGTCAAATACTATGTGTGAGTCAACTCCACTATGTAATGTATTGTGGTTGGAAATTGGAATTGATTAGGGCATCTATCTTTCTATACTAAAATATTATCTTATATCACGCACCATCATCATTCATGACTCATCACCAATTTAATTTTTATCTTATTGAGCTCTCAATTATTATTATGGGATAAGAGTCACGTAGGTCTTTGAACTTTTTGGTGGGGATCTCACAGACCCTATATTTTTTTTGGCTCAATTGAGCCTTTGAATTTTTTTTTTCCGGGTCTATTGGGCTCCTCCGTCAAGCCCCTCTTAATGGAGCCGTTAGTTCGTATTAAAACTACGTCGTTTTATGTGTTATTCGAATAAAAAAAAATTCTAAATTTAATTTAAAAATTCACCCGCCCCACTTTAATATCTCCCGACCCGATACTAATTAAACCCGCCCCATTTATATTAATATATTTTTACTTGTAATTTTTATTTCTAATTAGGTTTCAAATTGGGAAAAAATGAAATGTGAAAATGATGCCCGAACCCCAAAATATGGAAATCCCAACTGAGGAATGAGGCAGATAGAGAGAGAAAGAAGGAGATGAGTGTTTGTAAAGGTGGTTTGGTCCTTTTTTCTTGCCCGTGATTTTCAAAATTGCAATAATAATTTCTCGTTTTCCACTCTCATCCATTGACCAATACTTATGCTTCTCTTTATTGGGATGTGTTCCTGGCTGGGATCGAACCCGCGACCTGGATCCATTTTTGAAGGCTGTGATGATGAGCGTCGAATGATCCGACCCGTATCTTGGCGAGGCAACATGAGATGTTTGCAGCCATGGCGGTGTCACCATCTCAGAGCTTTCAGATTCGGCGATTTGTGATTTCAATGAGGGGGAGGGAGGCTTGGGATTTCGTAAGGGTTTCCCCTCCCTCTTCAGTTCCCCCATGATTTGAAAAACAACCCTTAAGAAAGTGATAGATCTGTCGGATGGCAATGGCATATGCAACCGGGTCTATTTGCAGCCATGGCTGTGACTTCCTCTCTTTGCCTGCCTGAGAATTTCTTCATCTGAGTCTCCCAAATACAAGTCGCAGTTGAGAAAAGTGAGGGTTATTTCTAAATGGGGTGGGTTTAATTAGTATCGGGTCGAGAGATGTTAAAATGGAGCGGGTAAATTTTTAAATTGAATTTAGAATTTTTTTTTATTCGAATAACACATAAAACGACGTCGTTTTAATAAGAACTAATGACCCGTCAAGAAGGGCTTGACAGAGGGGCCTAATAGATAAAAAAAAAGTTCAAGGGCTCAATTGAGCAAAAAAAAGTACAAGGGCCTGCGAGGTCCCAAAAAAAGTCCAGGGGCCTACGTGACCCTTATCCATATTATTATTATTATTATTATTATTATTATTATTATTATTATTATTATTATTATTATTATTTTGAAATTTTAGGCTTCCATTTACAATTTCTTAATTTTTTGTAGCGAATATTTATCGCGCACAATATAATAATCCCCCATTAATCTTTTATGATTCCATGAGAATGGATGAACCTTAAAATCCGCAACCAAATGACATTTGATTTTATTAGTCATGTAACAATTACATATACTTTTATCATATTGGAGTTGTTGATATAAATTGTATATATGAAATGTATGGCATTATATTTCACAATTTGTTTTTTTATGCATTGGTATACTATATATTTAGTTTTTCTTTTCTTTTCGTACTGAATTATATATATATATATATATATATATATATATATATATATATATATATAATATTTCTGGGATCGTGTACCGGCACTCTGTCCAATCATGATTAGCCTTTCATTTGCTTGTTGGTAATTATTAATTAAAACTAGTAAAGATGAGTTTAGCTGATACAACTTCAGATTTACACATATATCATCATTATTTAATGATTAGAAATATAGTTTAAGTGGGCAGTACACGTGATTACGATCGGAGATCAATTATTATATTTATAAGGAGCTACAGTATCCCCTCAATCTTCTTTTTTAAAATCTTTTTATCCTTTATATTTTTTTGCTTCTCTTTCTACAAGCTACATAGACAAAGATCAATTATTGTTTCCACAAAATAAGGGGTAGCGTATATTACTTTTTATGAATTTGATCAATCAATCGATTATCGTATCATCATATTGTCTGTACGTGCGAATTTGGAAAAAATTATACATTAAGTGGATAATATATATATATATATATGTGTGTGTGTGTGTGTGTGTGTGGGTGTGTGTGTTTGTGTGTGTGTGTTTCGCCATTATCGTTCTCTAAGATAATAATAATAATAGCTAAAAACTGTTGGTTATATATTAATACTAGTTCGCTCATTCTTGAGAATTCACAATAATCATTTTATATCTTTTAAGATGATCAGAAAATTGTACTTGCTACTAGGATGCACTTGAGATGAATCTATTTGTGACGAACTTGATCCGAAAAGTTGTTGGCTTCGAATTTTTGGATTTCGACTGTTAGAAATACATATGCAATAATATTATTTTGCTATGAAGGGCACTTTTGTCTTTTTACATTGTATTAATTTTTCCTTTCCCCTTTTAGTTGTCACATTCTTGTATTAA
Source organism: Perilla frutescens (assembly GCA_026008535.1). NCBI lineage: Eukaryota > Viridiplantae > Streptophyta > Magnoliopsida > Lamiales > Lamiaceae > Perilla > Perilla frutescens. The sequence goes on along the minus strand of BRKX01000002.1, from coordinate 36,500,222 downwards.
CACTACATTTTTTGGATCTTCACTCTTGTAGTCCTATTGGATACTTTGCAATCTATTAAGTTATCCTTTTCTTCTTCAATGACTTCTTCTACCTTGAATTATTTCTTATTTTGACATGGTATCAAAGCAAGTTTATTTTCTTACTTTTGGGGTTACTGTTCATGATATAATTGGCGGACGAAATCTGTTGGTAATGTTCTCTAATCTTCTCAGGCTCTATTTTGATTGATTTACCCTGTTTCTCGGTCTCGATTGTTGGTGGTTCTGTTTGAATTTGGCGCCGTGTTTTCTGTTGGTGTTAGTTTTTGTTGGGTTTTCATTATGGCTACTGAAAGGGATGATTCGTTGCAATCTATTAGTGTGCGTTTGAATGGCAAAATTTATTTGTATTGGAATTATGTGATGAATATTTTTTTTTAGGGGAATGAAGATGTGGGGATATGTTAGTGGGACTCACCTCAAGCCGATTGAGATGAACGGCGAGAAATATGTTGAGCAGCTTGATACCTGGGAGGTTAATAATTCAAAGATCATCACTTGGATTAACAACTCTGTGGAGAATTCGATTGGCATGCAATTGGCTAAGTATGACACTTCAAAGGAAGTTTGGGATCATTTGGAACGCTTGTATACTCAGTCCAACTTTACCAAACAATATCAATTAGAGATGGACATTAGATCTCTTAATGAGAGAGAGTTGAGCATTCAAGAATTTTACTCTACCATGACAGATCTCTGATCAGTTAGCCCTTACTGAATCTGCAGAGCTGAGAGCCTTTCCCACTTATATTTCTCGACGTGAAGAGCAACGTCTTGTCCAGTTTCTGATGGCACTCCACGATGATTTTGAGGCATTGCGTGGGAACATCTTGCATCGCAACCCTCTTCCATCTGTTGATTCTTTGGTTAGTGAGCTTCTTGCTGAGGAAATTCAACACAAGTCAGGGTCTATGAAGGGCCTTTTTCCACCTCCAACTCAAAGTGTTTTGGCTACCCCTTCTCGACCACAAACTAAGCCTCAGAATAAAAATCCTAAGCCCACGACGTCGAATGAGTGTAACTTCTGCCACCAACCGGGTCATTGGAAAGCTTAATGCCCACAACTTTTGAACATATCAGCTTCTCGTCTGCCATCACATCCTCAGTCTCAAACTCACCCACGTCCGCCTAGGCAATCTTATTTGCCCAATACTGTTGTTGCTGTTCCTTCAGCAAATCAATCATCTTCTGGAGGCTCCTCGTCTTCTTCCCCTATGCCAGACACTCTTCTTGAGCAGTTCCAGAAGTTCTTCCACCAACAACCTTATGCTATGTCTACTGCCACAGGTTTGTCGACTCCAAGTTCCATAGGTACACCTTCTTCTGCTTGGCTTTTGGACTATGGAGCCTCTCACCACATGTTTCCTACTACTGAATCTTTTGTTTCAATTATGCCATCTAATTCTATATTTATCATGACTGCCGATGGCACTCCTATGCCATTATCAGGTGTTGGATTTGTTGTGTCCCCTCATGTTTCCCTTCCAAGTGTCTATCACATTTCTCAACTTGCATTGAATTTAGTGTCTATTGGTCAACTCTATGATTCTGGATATATTGTCACATTCTCTTCTTTTTCTTGTCATGTTCAGGATCCGCAATCCAAGAGACAGATTGGGACAGGCCGTAGGCAGGGAGGACTGTACATCATGGATGAACTTCAAGTACCTGAAGTTGCAGCGTCTAGTGTTGATGTGTCTGCTTTTCGTTTAACTCTATCTTCCTCTGACTTTTATTTATGGCACTCTCGTCTTGGTCATGTTTCCGCTTCTCGTTTGAATTTCTTAGTCTCTACTAGATCTTTAGGAAAACTAAACAGTCACGGTATTTCTAGTTGCAGTGGTTGTAAACTTGCCAAATTTTCAGCTTTACCTTTCAATAAAAACATGTATGTTTCTACTTCTCTCTGTGACTCGATTCACTCTGATGTTTGGGGACCTTCTCCTCTTGCCATAAAGGAAGGGTCTTGCTATTATGTTTTATTCATTGATGATCATACTCGTTATTGTTGGGTTTATCTCATGAAACATCGTTCTGAATTTTTGGGTATTTATAGTGCATTTCGTGCTCTTGGGAAAACTTAATTTTCTGCTGTTATCAAATGTTTTAGATGTGATTTGGGAGGGGAATATACCTCTAATAGTTTTTGTGAGATACTTGCCAAAGATGGCACCATCCAGTAGACCTCTTACACCGACACACCTGAACAAAATGGTGTCGCTGAAAGAAAACATAGACACATTGTGAAAACTGCTCGTTCTCTTCTCTTATCCGCCTCTATTCCTAATGAATTTTCGGGGGAGGCTGTCCTCACAGCTGTCTACTTAATCAACAGAATTCATTCTTCTTTTACTACTGGTATGTCTCATTTTGAAAAACTCTTTGGTTATGGTCCTGATTACACTTCTTTGTGAGTCTTCAGTTCTACCTGTTTCGTTCTTCGTCCACATGTCGAACGCAACAAATTTTCTTCTCGTTCTGCCTTATGTGTTTTCTTGGGTTATAAGGATGGACAAAAAGGGTATCGATGTTTTGACCCCGTTACTCATAAGCTCTATGTGTCTCGTCATGTTTTCTTCCTTGAACACATTTCCTTTTTCTCCATACCTTCTACTTCTCATAATGTGTCTCACACTGACCTCATCCACACTGACCCTTTTACCTGTGACACTAAAGCTGACATTGCAGGTATTGGCCATGATGTTCATGATGATCGTACAAATCCCCCTACTCCTGTCGCTCCTTCTCCACCCCCTGAGATTGTGGACCATGTTCCTCGTCATTCTACACATGTCTGTAAGTCTACTAAGTTGCCTAATTTTGTTTATTCCTCATATTCCCCTGCTTTCACCTCTTTCCTGTATTCCATTCACAAAATTTCTGAGCCCAGTTCTTACAAAGAAGCAACTCTTAACCCCTTGTGGCTGCAAGCTATGACTGATGAGCTTGATGCATTGTCTCATACTGATACTTGGGATTTGGTACCTCTTCCACGAGGTAAACATGCCATTGGGTCTCGATGGGTGTACAAGATCAAAAAAAAGATAGATGGATCTATTGAGAGATCAAAGCAAGGTTGGTTGCCAAAGGTTTTTCCCAACAATAAGGACTAGATTATGAGGAAACATTTGCTCCCGTCACTAAAATGACCACAGTTCGTACTCTCATTGATGTGGCTGCAATTCGACACTAGGATCTTTCTCAGATGAATGTTAAAAATGCTTTCTTACATGGGGATCTTATTGGTGAGGTCTACATGACTCCTCCCCCCGGAGTACCCTATCAGGTTGGACACGTTTGCCGCCTCAAAAAGTCTTTATACGGTCTCAAGCAAGCATCTCGTTCCCTTGGTTTAAAACCTTCTCCGTTGCTCTCATTTCTCTTGGTTTTTGTTCGAGTGACTGTGATCATGCCCTCTTTATCAAGACCTCAGACTTTGGTATCATTCTTCTCTTCTTGTATGTTGATGATATGATTATTACTAAGAGTGACACAGATGTGATTTCACTCTTGAAATCCAAATTAGCACCTCATTTTGAGATGAAGGATCTAGGTCCTTTACGCTATTTCCTCGGTATTGAGGTTTGCAGGTCTCTTAGGGGATATCTCATTTCCCAATCCAAGTACATCACTGATATTCTTGAGCGTGTTCGCCTCACTGATACTCGAACTGTTGATACTCCTATGGAAGCAAATGTTCGGTATTCTATCTCTGATGGCTCACCTTTGGAAGATCCTACGTTATATCGTACCATTGTTGGGAGCTTAGTATACCTCACTATCTCTCATCCTGATATTGCTTATGTCGTCCACATCGTCATTCAGTTTGTCTCGTCACCCACTATTGTTCATTGGTCTGCTGTTCTTCGTATCCTCCGCTATCTTCGAGGTATAATGTTTCAAAGCCTTCTGTATTCTTCTACCTCATCTCTTGAGCTTCGAGCGTTCTCTGATGCGAATTGGGCTAGCGACTCTGTTGATCACAAATCCACCACTGGCTTATGTGTTTTTCTTGGTGATTCCCTCATCTCTTGGAAAAGTAAAAAACAAAGGATTGTTTCTCGCTCTTCCACAGAAGCTGAATATCGTGCCATGGCTTCCACCACCACTGAGATTGTTTGGTTGCGTTGGTTGGTTGCTGACATGGGTGTCTCTATCCTTGATTCTACCCCGATGTATTGTGACAATAAAAGCGCCATCCAAATCGCTCACAACTCCGCCTTCCACGAGCGCACCAAGCATATCGAGATCGATTGTCATTTCACTCGCCACCACTTACACCAAGGAACTCTTACCTTACCATTCATTGCCTCTTCATCATAGATTGCCGACCTTTTCACCAAGTCTCTTCCGCTTCCGCGTTTTCGCACTTTGGTTGACAAACTCTCGATGCTCGTCGCAGCGACATTTTGAGTTTGAGGAAGAGAGTTAGAAATATATATGTAATAATATTGTTTTGCTATGAAGGGCACTTTTGTCTTTTTACATTGTATTAGATTTTCCTTTCCCCTTTTAGTTGTCACACTCTTGTATTAGGACTACACTTTTTGGATCTTCACTCATGTAGCCCTATTGGATACTTTACAATTTATCAAGTTATCCTTTTCTTCTTCAATGGCTTCTTCTATCTTGACCACTAACTCATTCCATCACTAAATCAGCCAATGGATTAAATTTTCTTTGTAAATGATCTAAACAAAATACCAATTTTTGCTTATCAGTTTTCTCTATTTAATGTATTGAAAATAATGAAAATTATATTCATTATATATATATATATATAATTAGGTTTAAGATGCGACGGAAGTTGAAAGTTTGAATCGTAGAGAAATTGAACTGATGGCGACGGATACTAAATTTACAACTTGAAACATCATTCTGAGAACTGTAGAGGAAAAATTATTAGCATCAAAGAAAGCCACCTGCTTAAACTAATTCATAAAAGGCATACGAAAAATGATTGTGGTTTCTTCAATTAATGGGAATGAATTCATCTGAACATATATTTACTTTATCAGATTTAAGCTAGCTAGGCTCAATGCGAGCTCTTGAATGAGAAATCAAATTAGAGGTTAATTTCTTGCCTGATTGCGTCGGTATTCAAACATAATTTTAAATTTCGGAAACAATATATATATATATATATATATAGAGATGGGATCATGTGAGAACCACACCCCCATGTGAGAATTGAGAACCAATCTCAGCCACAGATTGATATGATTTGGACGGTCAAGATCTGTTCCAAAATTAAAAAAAAAACGGTGGCATTATTGTAATATTTTAGACTTTTTAATGAAGCAAGGGTATTCTAGTAATTCAGGAATTATGTTATATTTGGAATGAATCTCTTCTCGTTCTGCAATTCGTTTCAATCACCAACATATCTCTCTCTCTCTCTCTACCCTCAAAGGATGTGTTGACCAGCTCCGAGAAATCGCCTTCGATCTTCAAGATGTTCTTGACAAATACTTGCTTCGATTCGGACGACGTCGTGGTACTAATGGATTCGGTCGTTTCCTCAACAAAGTTGGTGATTCAATCAAGAATCTGAAAGCTCGACGTCAGATTGCCTCTGAAATCAAAATTTTAAATTCCAGATTGGAAAAAGTTGTCAAAAGCCTACAGATATACAAAGATTTGCATTCTATTATAGATCATGGCTCGAGCTCTAAAGAGTATGTATATGATGGTCGAGGTGATGCTTTGTTCTTGGAGCAGGAGGATGTTGTAGGGATTAAGAAGCCAAAGAAACTTCTCCTTGAGTGGATTTCATCAATGGATAGTGGAGTTGATGTCATTTCAGTGGTGGGAATGGGCGGCTATAGAGAGAGGGAGATAATAATTAAATTCGTGAATTATTTTGCATAATGAATGCAGCATTTGCAATAACAAATGAGTATTATAAAAAACATTTTGTTAACATGTACTTTAGCACTACTGTGATCTATTTTAGCACTGTTGTAACCTATTTTAGCACTACTGTGAACTGTTTTAGCACTGCCATGTACTTTAGCACTACTGTGATCTATTTTAGCACTGTTGTAATCTATTTTAGCACTACTGTGAACTATTTTAGCACTTAATTTATACATTGTCTACGGTTAATGTATATACTTTGTCTATATATATAAGCTATAAAATATTGAATGTGTGTACTATGAACTGTTTTAGTGCACTGTCAAATTTCTGAAAATCGGAGGCCTTATCATTAGTAAACCATAAAAATAGTTAAAGAAACAAGTAGAGAAGGAAAATAGCATTTGAAAAATATGATTGCATGTTAAAGTTGAGTTTAATTTTATGCACTGTGGAGGATGACGGGTTTTAAGCGTGTGAAAGTTGAGTTTAATTTTATTTTGATAGTTTTGTAAATGTAAACTGTGCAGACGCGTTTAAAAGAGAATTTATTTAGTTTATTTTGGTTGTTTCATTGTGTGTGTGTATCCTGGAAAGGATAGTGAGAAATAGTATTTTGGATATTAAATTATTTTAATGATTGAAGGTTGGAGTTGAATTTTTAAAACGTGGAATCATGTGCATAGAAAGAATTATGGGTTTCATCTTGAAGTTGTGTTTGAATTAAAATAATTAAAATGCTTTTAAATAAGTGTACATGTGTGCACAGACAACACAGTGAATGAGAATACGGAGGTTGTAGAGAAAATTGTCTACGGTTAATGTATATACTTTGTCTATATACATAAGCTATAAAATATTGAATGTGTGTACTATGAACTGTTTTAGCACTGCCATGTACTTTAGCACTACTGTGATCTATTTTAGCACTGTTGTAATCTATTTTAGCACTACTGTGAACTGTTTTAGCACTGCCATGTACTTTAGCACTACTGTGATCTATTTTAGCACTACTGTGAACTATTTTAGCACTTAGTTTATACATTATCTACGGTTAATGTATATACTTTGTCTATATATATAAGCTATAAAATTTTGCATCTTAGTCTGCTATGTATGTGTGTATATATGCATATTTATGTATAAGTGCATTTTTTTATTTCATTTAAATAGCATATACATGCATTCATATTTGCATTAACATATATGTGCATGTAGATACACAATACATATAGAAAATTATAAACACATAAATGCATTAATATTGAAAACAAAGGAGAGAAAACAATGCATACAATTGGAATATTGCAAGTTAATTGAAAATCATAAAGATGTTATGCAAGAAGCTAGAGAGAGAGGGAGATGATAATTAAATTCGTGAATTATTTTGCATGATGAATGCAGCATTTGCAATAACAAATGAGTATTATAAAAAACATTTTGTTAACATGTACTTTAGCACTACTGTGATCTATTTTAGCACTATTGTAACCTATTTTAGCACTACTGTGAACTGGTTTAGCACTGCCATGTACTTTAGTACTACTGTGATCTATTTTAGCACTGTTGTAATCTACTTTAGCACTACTGTGAACTATTTTAGCACTTAGTTTATACATTATCTACGGTTAATGTATATACTTTGTCTATATATATAAGCTATAAAATATTAAATGTATATATATATATATAAATATTAAAATTTTGCATCTTAGTCTGCTATATATGTGTGTATATATGCATCAAAAACATGGTAGCGTTTCAGGAATGAATTGATGAAAAATCCTAGTCTAGTTCACATGACTATCTAATAAGCGCGATATCCACATCTTCTAAGCTACATAGTCTAATCCAAAATTTGATCCTATCTACTTTAAGACATTTATATAATGGCATTGCACAAATGATATTAGAACCCAGAGAGAAACATATAGAATTATGTTCGAATTCATCTTAGCAAGTTCAAACGAAGAGCATGACGAAAGTCTAGATAGTATACGAGGTAAAGGTAAATGCAACACAAATTAAGTGGTATAATCTACACGACTATTTGATAAACGTGTTATTTACATCTTCTAAGCTACATAGACTACAAGAGTAACAAGACATTTATATATATAATGACATTGCACAAAATGAAATAGAGCACAGAGAGAAACATATTTAACTCTTGTCCAAATTCATCTTAGCCAAAGCTCAAACGAAGAGCATGACGAAAATCTAGATAGTATATAAGCGATGAAAGGTTGGGGAAGCTGATTAGGCTGTTATTTTGAGTTTCTCACGATTAGCATGCGTTTTTATGCTTCATATTGTGTGTTTTTGGTTTTCTTTATATATGTAGATCTTATTAGCATCACAATATGAATTATTAGCATTGTGAATTTAGTTAACAAATTGAGTATCATAATATGTCTCGTTAATGGAGTATTTTTCACGATGGATGCAGCATTGTGATAATAAACGAGTATTATGAAAATCATTTTTGTTAACATGTTCTTTAGCACTACGTGAACTATTTTAGCACTTCTTGAATTTATTTTAGCACTTCTGTAATCTACTTTAGCACTTATGTGAATTATGTGAAGTTGATAAGCTGTTTTTTGCTGTGAAGTATTTAGCACTGCTGTGAACTATATTTAGCACTGTTGTTATCATTGCAAAATCTACTGTAACATTTTTATGCTTCTGTAATAAATCTTATGACAAAAAACCTCTCAGTTCAAATAAAGCATTGTACTTCATAGTTTGATAAAATATCCAGATTCAATTTAAGAAATCATTCAGCAAACTTTATATATGCATATGTTTGTGTGTGTGTGTGTACTTTAGTACTACTATGAAGTATTTTAGCACTATTGTAAACTAGTTTAGCACTGCTGTGAACTATTTTAGCAGTATTGTGAACTATTGTGAAAACTTTATCGCTGTCTGCCACAATGCTTAGGGCTTAGGGGCTGACCATGCAAGCTGTAGAATAAGTATAGGAACACCTTAGCAACGGTTTTGAGCTGTGTAAGGGTGTGATATAGGGATAAAATGCCCATACTTTGTTAGCTTGTTCACCACCACTAAAATTGCACCCTTCTTTGTAAGGGTGTGATATAGTCACATCATCCTTCAAGTGTGGGTAGTAGAAGAGCCTCTTTAACCTGCCATATGTCCCATAGATGCCTGAATGCCCTCCATAAGGGGAGTTGTGCATTTCTTAAAGTAGCAGTTGCTTGATATCAGAGTTTCATCCTTGTACTTCATAATTTGATAAAATATCCAGATTCAGTTAAGAAATCATTCAGCAAACTTTATATATGCATATGTTTGTGTGTGTGTGTGTACTTTAGCACTACTTTGAAGTATTTTAGCACTATTGTAAACTAGTTTAACATTTCTATGAACTATTTTAGCACTATTGTAACATAGTTTAGCATTGCTGTGAAATTGTTTTTACATGATCTTAGAATATGTTTTTTATGCATTAATGTGATTTCAGTTTGTGAATTAATAAAATATCCAGATTCAATTTAAGAAACCATTCAGCAAACTTTATATATGCATATGTTTGTGTGTGTGTGTACTTTAGCACTATTGTAAACTAGTTTAGCATTTCTGTGAATTATTTTAGCACTATTGTAACCTAGTTTAGCACTGCTGTGAAATTGTTTCTATATGATCTTAGAATATGTTTTTTATGCATTAATGTGATTTTAGTTTGTGAATTGATAAATGTGCAGATTGTGCTTCTTCCAATTTGGAGATTTCACCTGTTTTTTCTGAATTTTACACATCTGAATGTGAATCATCTTTGAAGCCTGCATTGGGCAAGACCTTCCCTACGTTAGATGATGGTATAATATTTTATAAGGTGTATGCCTCATCTTGTGGATTTGTGTACACCTAGTGAAGTTGAGGTGCATCCACTTGAATTCGTGAAAACTAAAGGCAGTGCGAGTCGTAAAAAATCAAAAGAAGAGCCGAGAGTTGAACGCGCAAAGAAACCTCGTAGAACCTGCAAGATGTGTGGGAAGAAAGCCAATCATGATTCTAGGAACTGTGGCAAGAAGAAGTAGATACATTATATTTTATTTTTTTATTAATGATAGTAATATTCTTTCTTTTAATTGTAAATAGGCATATCTGGTATTTCGTTTTTTGCATTGGTAATAAATGTTTTAATATTTCTAGTAGGTGTGTAACATCAGTGCTAAACAAGGAAACGTAAGTGCTAAAGTATAAATCTTCAGTGCTAAAATTAAAACTTTCAGTGCTAAAGTAGAATGTGAAATCTAGAGTTGAAATACTTGTGCTAAAAAAGAAATGGCAAGTGTTAAAAAATCATATGCAAGTGCTAAAACTGCTGAACTATTCCATTTAGTGGTTGCTCCCCCTCTAACTTTAGGGGGAGCATTACATTTATATTAACACTGCTAGAATGTCCAAAAATGCTATATATATATATATATGTATGGAAGAAAAACGAGTCTAAAATGACAAGTTATGATTACTATGTATTATTCAAATTGATCAAACTTTCAGTTATATTTTAATAAGTAGAGTAAGATGGTAGTCTGTCGTTAAATGGCAATGCTAAAAAAAGAACTGTAATTGCTAAAACACAAAATACCAGCTATTATGAGGTTATATGTCTAATTTTAATGATAAAATACATAGACTGCTGAAAACTCAAAACTGCTTTACTAGTGCTAAAGTATAAAACATCGGTGCTAAAATAAAAACTTTTAGTGCTAAAGTAGAATTCAAAATCTAGAATACACTTCTGATTTCTAAGACTCTTCCCTATGTTACGTCGTCCTCTGGGAAAATCATATATTACAGAGACATCAGAAGCTTCAATCCTTATCCTCCTTCCGTGTTGCAATTGTATTTCTCTCGACACTGGGTCGAAGTTTTCCAGAAGCCAGTAGTTTATCCTCTCTGGCAAACGGATGATATCAATGTGTAGGATGCTGCCAAATCCAAGTTTTTTAATAGCATCACGTTGTGCTGTATTAAGCATACTAACGGCTTCTGATAGATGTTCTGGGCTTGTTGTGACTTCTAAGTAGGGATATTTCTGAAATATATCTCTTCTTTTATTATCTTCATTTGTTGGGGCAATTTTAGCGCATTTTCTCCCTTGTTGGTCCTCTGCAGGTCTTTTTACACCTATAATTTTTTTATATAATGTTATTAAGTAGAAGAAAATAACAATGCTAAAAAACATAATTTAATGTTGAAGATAAAGGGATATGAACAATAGTGTGAAACATAAGTCTAAAATGAGAGATAACTGTGCTAAAATTTGTAAAATGACAGTGCTTCAAAATAAGTGGGAGTAGGGTCTGTGAGAAATGATATTTTTTGAATGCTAATGCTAAAACAGAAGTCATGCTAAGATAAAGGGAGATGAACAATAGTGTGAAACATAAGCCTAAAATGACAGTTTGTTGATGGATTTTTTGAAATGCTGATGGCATTTTTTTTCATGCTAATGCTAAAAATAAGTGGCATGCTAAAATAAGTCTCAAGAGTGCTAAAATAAGCCATGAGGGTGCTAAAATAAAACTTGTTGATGATACCAGACATGCTTAAAGATGATCCGGTGCAGTCATCCCATTCACCACCACTTGTTGCTGTGGTGAACAATGAGCTGTACTCATTCGAAGTTTTATCCAACCAGCTGAATGCTAAAATACGAGAGGACAATGCTAAAACACCAAACTAGTTTGCTAAAAAAAAGAAACAAAAGGTGAAACTCATAAATCAATAACAATGATAAAAAAATTGTAATGCTAAAAAAGAGTCATGTTAGTGTTAAAATATGAGGCAACAGTGCTAAAATAGGGAATTAGAATGCTAAAACCCTAAATTCAAAAATATACATGTAAATCACATATACATTTCCAACATTATTAACTTTAACATGTTTATACAAGTTTTCCGTCGTCAATAGAACAAAAATGAAACCAATAAATTATCATGCAATAAAAAGAACAGATTTTTGTAAAGATTATGTTTTGTATGTCTCCGGCGAAGTACTATTATGCTAAAAAAACACGAAAGAAATTACTAAATCATCATTATATATTGCGAAATGAATTTTTATAGCAAACAATAATATCCAACAGAATTTGAAAAAATAAAACTGAATGTTGTATTACCTTGAGAGTTCATGATTTTTGATCGGAAATTTAATCTTCAGGCGACTTGAACGGTTGAATTCGACGATTTTGCGGGTTTTTTTAGATTTCTTTGTCTGGATTCGCGTAAGGAAGCTCGAGCAGTTGTGGTTGGAAGAGAGCTTTTGTCTGCAAACATTTTCAAAATGTATATAGTTTCAAATTTCCGATTTTACCCTCTCTAAGTTTCAGGGGCAGTGAACTTCGAAAATATTACAATAATGCCACTGTTTTTTTTTAATTTGGAACAGATCTTGGCCGTCCAAATTAGAGCAATATGTGGCTGAGATTGGTTCTCGGTTCTCACCTAAGGTGTGGTTCTTTCTGGAACCCAACCCATATGTGGAAAGGATCAAATGAGAACCCTTCCCCTAGGTGGGAACTAGGAACCAATCTTAGCCCTTGTTGGACTCAATCTGGACGGTCCAGATTAAATCAGATTTAAGTGGATGGGCGGTGGCATTCCTGTAATTTTCAGCAACTTTATGGACGGAGGGGTAATATAGTAATTTAATAATTCTTCCTTTTTGTTCTGAGGCTAAAATGAGAATCGCATGAGGCTAAAATGAGAATCGCATGATGCTAAAATGATCGAAGTAGGATGCTAAAATTGATGTGACATTTTCCACTAGGGTTCACCGTTCCCAATTAGGGTTTATTACGTTCCGATTAGGGCTCTGATCCCAACTAGTAATTATGAGATTCCCATTAGGGTTCACTGTCCCCAAATAAGGTGTATTGCATTTCATTTCAATGAAATCATCGTTCCATTTTTGTTTATCAACACATGCTAAAATGAGAAATGCATGAGGCTAAAATGAGCGAAGTCGGATGCTAAAATTGAATTTGGGCAATTTCTGAGTTCAGTTCCGATTTTGCCCTTAATGAGATGCGCGAATTGAAGATTTTCGCGATAATTACAAAAATGCCACCTAAAATCTGGATGGATCTGGGGCGTCGATTTTGCAGGATGGACGGATGGGATCGGTTCCCTATTCTCACCTAGCGACCAGTTCTCACCAGATCTCATCCCTATATATATATATATATATATATATATATATATATATATATATATATATATTAATTAATTGATATTCTGATTAATTTCTATATTACATTTTTCAAGGAGTTCATGGTTTATTTTTATTGAGTTAGCTAACCTTTTCGTTTTAACCAATGGGCGTGTTGATATTAGCCTACTTTTTTTAGTTAATGGATTAAATTTTCATCATTATATGCAGATAAATTTCATTTTTATAATAATTTGAAAATCATACACATAATACATAGTACTTGATAACGAACTGATCAACCTAACCTTGTGAATTCAAATTTCAATATCTTAATAACTAATATAATCACTTTACCAACTAATCATAAATGTTCATTTTGTGATAATGACTGAACCAAAGTGATGAGTCTGTGGACATAAAAAGTATTATATGTTGCATCAAATATGTTTATCATATATATATATATGTATGCATATCATACAACTTTTCTGTTACTTAATTTGAAAAAAAAATATAGTTTTTCGTCAAAATAAATAAAATATAAAAATGGGTTGAAAGTGAACACAAAAATATTTAGTCACGTTTCTTGCATTAAAAATTTGAATAATTTTTGTCGTCGAATGTTTGTGGTCAAAACCTGATCAACTACATAATTGGTTTTCTTGCACCATTAGAGTTTGATATGAATAAGGTGGCAACCTCTATTGGCCTAAAACTATTTGACCAATCTCTATTTTTTTTGTGGGCTATTATTTTCCTTTATTGAGAAAATTTTGTGGGTTATTATTGACAACGCACCACCATTCTTCAAATTTGTGTATTAGTATTTATTATGGTTGCCAGAATATGTCTGACCTCTTCAACCACATCAATAGCAATTTTGTCTGAGGTCCACTAAAATATATTAAATTAATTATTTGATTTATATTTAAGTTAAATATTATAAAACTTTGTTTGATATGTTAAATAATGTCAGCGGGCTATTTCACGACGTAAACGAATTGAATGCTCTTACGCTCGCCCACAAATTGGTATTTTTATTTACTTTAATTGTAGGTAGCTGCAAAAATTAATAAAATATTAGTATTTATAAGTAATTTATAATTTGTGATCAATTTTGTATATTTTTTTAATCTTATTTTAATTGTTAATAGTAATTCAAGATTTTTTTTATATTTTTTAGATCGGCTTCTAATAAATTGATTTTTTCAACATATGATCTTATTATGTTTTGCTAGTGGAATTTAGATCAAAATTTTATCACACTGAAACAATACATTCAAATTCGATTTGATTATTCACGCGACCGGATACAGATGAACTTAAGCCAATAATATTCAGTGATTATCAATTGATACATTTTTGTCTGTGCAAGTCTACACGCTAATAATTAAATAGAATGCTCAAAACGCACATATTATTTTTTTTGGGGGGGCGGGGGATTGCAAATGTGTGACAAATAAGAAAAAGAGGAAGTTGGATGTTAAAGGCTCGTGCTTTTAGGTAATAGAATTTAAACCTAATATTAAAAAAATAAATTGTTTAGTATTCCCTCCATTTTATTATATTTAATTTTTTATACTTTTAATTGTCTTAAATTATTTGATGTTTTATATTTTTTCACATATTTTCTTCCAATTTTATTCCATATCAAAACACCATAAAATTTCCTACATTAACTTACTACCAAATATTCACTTAAAAAAATGTACCACCATATATTAAGAAAATATAACTTACTAGAATTTCATATAGGTGAAGAAAGAAAGAGTATATATATGTTTGACACATTTTTTTGCTTTTCAATTTTTTTAAATAAGACTAAAACATCAAATATTATATATAAAACGGGGGAGCATTATCCATCACTAAAATCATAAATAAAATAGTGGTTTTCTTGAAGTAGACTACAATCATACCAAATACATTTTTTAATTAGCTTGAGTACTTCTATACTTCCCACTCAAATACGTTATAAAAATTGATCCCACAATTAAGTTGATATTACCCACAATTTATTAATCACTCAAGAGTAGAAGTTGACATATTCCGAAAAATTAAAGAACAACAAAAATATCTTCTAACTTAGTCTGTAACTTAAAAAAAAAAACAATTCAATCTCAATAGTACAGTTGCGCGAATTCAATTAACTAATTATAATTCATAAAAAAACATTAGTCAAACAAATTAAAATAAATAAACTAATCAATGGGGTGACACTGGTTGATAATTGCCTAATAGTGAATTATCATGCCCAAGTTTCAAAATTCTGACATAATGATTGTGGCCAAAAAAATGAACTTAAATTTATTAGAGTTACATAAACTTCAACCATATATAATATAATTTAAAGCAATTTACAGGAGAATGAAATACAACCCGGAATTCACATAAGCTCTCTGTCATAATTTATAAACATAAGCATTACATTTTGTAAGAGAAAAATCAAACTGCAAAACCTATTTGGAATGATCCAGTTATGGAAGTGTATGAGTTCGCGACTGAAAATATAGAATTTTACGAATAACTTTTTAGGAGGATTATGTTTACAATTAGCGTGTTTTTAGTTTCTTATCAGAACATAAAAATAAAAAATAGAAATAGAGTCACACTTGTGTGAGACCGTCTAACAAATTTGTTACATTAGACGTATCTCTATTTATCTCATGAGGTGATCCCCTCTTTTTATTTATTTATTTTATTTTATCTTCTCCAGTAGTCCCCATTTCCGTCTCCCCCCCCCCCCCCCGCTCCCCCCCCCCATTTTTCTTTATTTTTGGCTTTTTTCCACTTCTTAATTTATTCAATTTTTTTTTACAAATATATATTTAATTTTTTAATTTTTATTTTTTTTATCCGATGTCTTGTGCAGTACACTCGTCTGATGATAACGCGTGGGGCTCGTGCACTCGCTTGATAATTTTATTTTATTTTAAATAAATATATACCCTAAAATGGAATTACTGAATCATAAAATTAAATTGTATTAATTTAATTTTTTTACCCGATGTCTCGCACAGTGCATTCGCACGACACTAATACGTGGGCTCGTGCATTATGCTCAATAATTAATTTTTTTAAAATAAATATATACCATAAAATGGAATTAGTGAACTATAAAATTAAATTGAATTCATTTAATATTTTTATCAACGTCTCGCGCAATACACAAGTCCACACATTAATGTGGGCTCGTACAATACACTCGATACAAAATAATATATATTTTTTAAAAAGCCTGAAAAGAAACAAAGAGAGAAACAAAAAGAAATGAAAGAAGAAAAAAGGTAAAAAAAAAGAAGAGAAAAGAGCAGAAAAAAGAAGGAAAAAAAAGAGGTGCGGGAGCCAAGGCGGAATGGGCGGATTTGAATTTTATTTGATCCGTCTAACGGATGAACTCATTCGACGGTCTCATACAAATTTTTGTCTAAAAAATAAGGGAAATTTACACTTTGATACCTACATTTTAGACACTTTTTAAAAAATAACCCACTTTATTACTATTAGCAAAACAGTACCAATTTTTTCAAAATATTTGCAAATCTGACCTCGATCAAATTTCTAGCCTAAAATATCTACGTGGCATGCCCAATAATTTTATTTTATTTTTAGTTCATTTGACATATAATATCTAGATAATATTTTTTTATTGGAGCAAAAAAGCCACACAAGAATTCCGGCGTACCACGTAGATATTTTAGGCTGTAAATTTGATCAAGGTCAGATTTGCAAAAAAATTGAAAAAATGAATACTGTTTTGTTAATAGTAATAAAGTGTGTCATTTTTGAAAAAATGTTCAAAATGTAGGTATCAAAGTGTAAATTTCTCAAAAAATAATGATTAAAAATATTGGGTTGTATTAAATTGTAGGCTAGAGTAGACTATATCATGTGCTCGTGAATTCAATTAATTATCATAAATGTTACTTTTTCAGGAAATTATCCCAAGTGTTGTTATTATTTTATACTTTTTTGTACAGAAATTATTATTATTACTACTATTATTATTTTATATTTAAGAAAATATGATGATATTTTGCTAAGACGTTTTCTTTTTCTTTTTGGTTAATTATATTGTGTTTGTCGGCCGACTGCAGGCCCAAAAGGCATCAATTTGGATTTTGCTCTATACAACATGATTGTTCTACCGGGCTAAAGTTTATGGACAAGGTCCAACAAATACGACAGTTTTTAATATGAAAAAAGTCGGATGTTTAAACTATATTTATTAATTGATTGTTAGTTAATACACCTAGGACTTGTTTGCTAGGTAGTATAAGGTTATATTAAATATCTATAATACCCTAATATCATATTTGCTAGTAATAATAAAGCCCATGATTAGGCAAGACCCGACATGTGTTAACCATTTATATGATATAATATATCACACCCTGCAGATAGGATATATAATATCATACATAATTATTAAAAATTATAGACTAAAATAACCTTGCAGATATTAATTAAAAATCTTATTATAGAATATTTACACAATGTATGGTAACTAATTAAAAAGTATTTTAGGAATTGAAATTTTATACAGAATCTAATACATCTAAACAAACTATATATTATTAATACATATATTTTAATACACCAAAATAATATGATATTGATATTTTATACAATATAACATATTTTATGTCAAACATGTTCAACCTTATACCATATTGTCTAACAAACGAGCCCCTATTATACCTAAATAACACGAGATAATTTCACATAGCTGTAGATTCGATATGAAGAAAAAAAAAATACTTAAGCCTATTATAGTATTATTTATGATTGTCTGCTACCAGATAGTTTACAGAGTTGTGGCTGTTATTATTTACATGATTGTTTTTTTCGTAGGTTGTATTGATCTCGTCGTCCTCAACATAATTGTGTGCACTCAGTATAATTAATATAGTTTTTCTATCATTCCACCCAGAATATATATCCTAAAATAAAATTATTTAACCATAAAATTAAATCATTGGATGCTCGCGCGGTGTATTTGGCCAGATGCTTTTAATTAACTTTTTCAAAATAAATATATACTATAAAATAAAAATAATGAATCATAAAATGAAAATGAATTAATCATTTTTTTTATCAGACAGTAATGCGCGAGCCCAACGCACTGTGCTCGATAATTAAAATTTTAAATTAAATATAAATTATAATTGAGATGAAATAAAAATAATTAGAAAAAAAAATGCACGCACACACGCACAATGAAAATAGCATTTAGATGGGTTTGCCATTTAACGGCTTCAAAAAGTAAGCGTCACCAACATCTCATCTAAAGATGTTGATTAAATTTTGGGTTAATTGTAAAATTTAACATAATGTTTTGTCTCATTTTGCAATTTTCGTATAACGTTTAAACATTTGTAATTAATATCATAACCTTTAAATTCTTTGCGATTGTAACATCCCCAGTATTAATTCGACGGATCTATCTTACGTGTCCGGCTATGAAACGACGTCGTTCAGAATATGATTGGGTTGTCAATAAACTACATCATTTTAGGGTAGATTTAACCCAAAAATCAATTTTCTACCCTAATCAAGCAACGTTGTCTAGCTCTTCATCCACAATCAGATTTCCAGTTTCAACGACTTCTTCAACAAGAAGAAGAAAAATGGAGATATCAGGGTCAAATTCTTCGACATTCTTCTCGAGTTCGACCGCTTCATCAAGAACAAGAAAAATACAGATGTGCAGTTCTTCGACATCCTTCTAGAGTTCAATTATATCAAAAATGTGTCGTCTTTTTGCACGAGCTGAACTATTTACCTCGATGATGTAACTTGGACAAATTGTACAGGATACGAGAACGCGCGGAAGACTTTTAAGATCAAACACGTCAACTATGGAAGGATTCAATCCTAATCTAATGACTCAAATAAACACATGAACTAAACTAAAAAGCTAATACTCGAAAATCACTATAGAAGATGAACTAGACCTAATTACGATACCTAGATGATGACACAAAAATAACACACAAATCCAAAGGTTAGGGGACCGTTTTGGACAATTAATATGGCTGGGAAAAAGATGTTATGGGCTGGAAATATGGTGAAGAAATGCTAGGGAAGATAGAATATGATAATGATTAGAATAACTTACGGAAAACGGTGTAGAATGTGAATACGGAGGAGAAATCGAACTCGAACTCTTGTTGAACAGCTCTCGATCGATCTTGGGGTGTTGAAGGATGATACGAACGTGGATGGAGGTGTAGGACGTCGATGGTGAAGGCTGGTCGATGAAGGAGTTGTGAATTACAACCCGATTAATCCCCGACGTATCTTGTACGATGAAAATGAATCTTCAAGTTATTCTTCATAGCGAATTCACCCTAATTCTTCGTGTGAATTAAAACGTTCCCTTAGAATAAGACTTGAAATTTCTAGTCTTCAAGAATGAGTATTTTCGACAGAAAACAATCAAAAGCTTTGAACGGTTGAGACACAAATTGAATGCAAAAGTAAATTTAATCAATAATGTCTAAAATATCAAAGTAACATGGTTCCCCTATTTATAGGGCTCATAATGCATGAAAATAATGGATAAAAAGCCTTAAAAATCTGATCCAAAAGGGATCTCTAACTATGATAGAAAAATACATAAACTAGAATTCTATTCAAGGTGGAAATTACCTTAAATACAATTCTAGTCAAACCTAAACAATAGGGAATGAAAATTACATGTAAAATTAAATAAAAACTGATCTAAACTATATTCTAAATTAATTATAATAAATACTATAGTCTAGATAAAATTCAACCCTTAATTAAATAAATTAAAGGCTGATTTCTTCACACTTGCACACGTCAACTTTGTATCCTCATCTTCAACTCTTCAAGTTATATTCTCCATGGTATGATCTTGATCTTCATTAGTTAATAAATTAACTAAAACATGGCTGCCATTTGCATTGTCTAATTCCTCGAACTTCTTGCGAATCAACACTTGGAAATATCCTTACAATTTCTTCGCTCGAAGTCGCGTCATTGGACCTTTGAATTGCAGCTCGGGTTCAAGACCTTCAATGCCTTGCATGGCTTCATCACTCGATGACAGATTCGAACCCATTCTGGAGATTCTACCGATGTCCAAGTAGGAAGGTTAGTTTTTTCTATTATGCCCAAAATTTTTTAGATTAAACTTTGATTATTTTTTTCTCGGATTGATTCTTGCTTGTCTCATTGAATTTTTTTGTTTAGTGGCTCAAATTAAATTAGGAATTGGTTAAGATTAATTTTCCAGTTTCATATTTTTTCTGCTCAATAAAAGTTTAGTTTCAATTTTATTATTTTTTTGGAGATTGGTGGATTGATCTTTAACAATTTTTTATTTTGTTTGACAGGTTAATGACTGCAATCAGCCTTCTACCAAAAATGTTGAAATGCAATTAAGAATTGATTTGGAGAAGAAAATTATCACCATAAAGATTTTCTACAATAGTGGAGATTCTGTCGATGGTGTCCACTGGCTTGTATGATGAAGTAGCTAGTTAATCTATGAAGATTGTCTTAGATTGTGAATATTTTGGATCACCCGAGTCTCAGGTTGAGATCATACTGGATTGAGTTGATCAATGATCATCTATCAATATCATAGAGTGATTTTGCTACTACATATGTCATTCTTTTGTTTGTTCTATATTTGATTGATTGTTTTATATACATTGATGTTAGAGTAGTCTGATGGCATTCACTTTTGATCATGTTGTGTTTTGTGATTTTTGTATATAAATGCTTCTTGTTGGATAGAGTTTCCCACTCAAAAAACAATAAGAAAAAGCTTAGAGTTGGATTCATGGGTGTATGTATATGGCTCATCTAGTTAATTCGTTGTTTGCTATTATATTTTTAAAATATGATTGTGTAATTTGATGACTTTATTTCTAGTTAAAGCTCTGATTTACTCCATGATGAAGAGTAGTGTGTGATCTTTTGATTTATGAGGTGATACAAGAAAATAAAGCAGCTGCATTGTAGCAAATAGAAAAAAAAATGCTAGATTCAGAAGAGGTGTTAGTTGTTACATTTTCTGACATATGTGGTGGGAATTGCTGATTAATTTGGACAACATGAATCTGCTCATTAAGCTGTAGATTTCCATTTGTGAATCAGCAGAGTGAAAATATGTGATTAAGGTCTGATAAAACTATAGTGAAGATTCAATTCATATTACTCAAGTGTCAGACCATTTTATTTTTACCACTCATATATGCATTGATATAAGATTGAATATTAATCTCGAAAGCTTATACAATTATACTCACTCCAAAAGGAAAATCAAAATTAAAGTTTGGTTAAAAAAAGACGGTGCCTAGTCTACATTATCAAATTATAACTACCAATGAGTTCAAGCAACCGCATCAGTCATAATACATCAATGAGTTCAAGCAACTGCATCAGTCATAATACATCAAACAAAGCTACCAATTCCGTCAAAACAAAAGTCAAGTGACAAACTTCAAAATACACCCAAAATGTCACTGCAAGGCATTCATAAACTAGTCATTAACCAAAATACAAACTTCTCCTAATTCTAGACCCGACTTTCTTGAGTGCATTCTCCTCTTCCTAAAGTAGATGTGTCTCTAACATCTCTACTTCTTTCCCCCACTACATCAGTTGCAGTAGTTGCAGCCTTACCACGTCCTCTTCCCCAGGCCTGTATGCCACCTCTTTTAGAATTCACATGGTGAACTTGAGTGTCACAAGACATCTGAAATTAAATAAAATATACATTAATGTTTGCATATTAACATAAATATAGAGGCATATTTAATCACATAGTGAACTTGCATCTTATATCTTGAAGCATGTCAATCAATGGTTTTTCCCTTGCTTTTACAACGAAACCATTAAAAGTTTCATTGATGTTATTATCCACCATATCGCATTTTGGAAACACAGATATATACGCCTTACAGAATATGGAAGGATCTCTTTCAATAAAATTCAGATAAGCCTATTTATTCTCCACCTTCATATCTTCTAATGCTTTCTTGTAAGCTGCAACATAAGTGCTTCTAGTTGCCCTCTAGAATAAATTCTTCAGTGTAGGTCCTTTGAATTGTTTCTTCCAATTGCAATATACATGTCTTGCACAATTTCTGTGCTCAGCATGTGGAGCCAACTCAATAAGAGCGTCAGTAAGCCCCTGCAAGTTAAGGAAGCAAATCAGTTCTACATGATAAGAAATAGTTAGCTATTTATTCTAAACAAATAAGAAAAAAAATCACAATTTATACCTTTTGTTGATCACTGATAAAAGTGTAGCTCAATCCATTTGTTATGCCCAACTCGTCTAAGAGTATTTTCAAAAACCATCTCCAACAATCTTGATTTTCAACTTCCACGATTGCCCATGCTATTGGATACATTTGGTTATTGCCATCCTTTGCAATAGCACGCAATAGAACTCCTCTCATAAGTGTCTTTAAGAAACAACCATCTAGTGAATCGAATTGGATTTCCATTCTTTATTGCATTTGTTCTAAGAGCACGTTTATACTGGAAGCCATCCTGAAATCTCATACCAGGAACTATCTTCAGTGATTTATGATCACATTTAGGATCATAAGTAACCTGTTATAGCTTAAATCTTCTAACAGCCCCATCTTCATCTTCACTAGATTCAGAGTTTATATTCCCATCAGATTCTTCATATTCTAACATAATTTCTCCATCAGCACCATGTGTGTCTATATGAACAATTTCATTACATTTATTTCCCTTCCCATCGTCAATAACTACTTTGAAATTCTTCATGTTTTGTCTCGTTTCAATGTATTCTTCATCATCTGACACCAATTCATCATCATCAAACCCATCTTCAGTATCACTACTTTCTGCAGGAATGTAATCATTATCTTCTGAACTTGACCCTTCATCATCATCATCAGCAAAATTTTCTCTCAAAGATAGTCCAGAGTAAATATCACCAACCTCAACAGCCTCCTTGGTAACCTCACCATGATCATTATGGATGTTAGTTTCCTTACTCGTCCTATTTCCATTGTCAATATAAATGTTAATGAATTTATCTCCATTCGCCATAAAGGAAATCATCTTCATCACTTCTCTATCATCATTCAGTTCTTTAAACTCACATATTTCTGGATCTTTAAAATACAAATTATCCCAAGAAGTGTATCCCAAATTCTCCACTTCTTCTACTAAATCAAAAAAACCAAACCTATCCATATCCAGTCCATGCTTGCTTTTCAACTCACCACCACTATATTCTTTATCACAACCCACATATATTATTCTGCCGCCATGATGAAAATAAATTGATAATTCACAACTGCATTTAAAAACCAATGAAAAGAATTTTTTTGTGATTTACAACTGCATCGAGTGTATAAAACACTTAGTTTCAGGACACTACACTAAGAATTAAATATATGGCAGAAGCTAGAAGCTAGTCATTTGTAAAAAAAAATTGATAAAATTTTCATTTTTAAGTGCAAAAAGACAAACTTTTTTCCACAATTATATGATAAATAAACTTGATTTTTTAATGCTGACAATCTAACTTCAATGTTTAATAGTAAAGAAACATAACAATAAGAAATATACCGACAACTAAAATGAAAAAGGGGTCTACCTGTTCGACATATTCAGAACCGCGATTCTTCAATGGGACCACTACTGCACAATCTTTTTTTTTAGAATAAGGGCCACCAACCCAAAAATTATTCAATTGGAACCATCACCATGCATACAAGTTTCAATTAAACCCATTACGAGCGAGGACAATGACGATTTTTGAGAAGGAAAAAAGTTCAGTAATATGCCCTAACCCATAATTGTGTTCTTCGATTTTGAGTTCTTCAATTTTTTAGAAGAGGAAGAGGAGAAATTTGTGTTGATCGAGTTTGAGAAGGGATTTTGTGTTCTTTGATTTTTCAAAAAATGAAAAGAAGATGAAATTCTGGTGTGCGACTGTGCGTCTTCGATCCCCCAATGAGAGATATATTAAAATCCCTAAATTCTAAAATCACATCATTTATTAATTGTACATGTGGCGTACACGTAGCTTGCTGACATGGAAAAAATAGAACACATAGGATGGGTCTTGCCGGAAAATTTAAATTGTGTTACAATTGCAAATTTTTTAAAAGTTATAATATTAATTGCAAATGTTTAAACGTTATGCGAAAATTGTAAAATGGGGCAAACGTTGTGTTAAATTTTGCAATTAACCCTTAAATTTTTACCTAAACATTTGACCATAATCAATATACCCACTAAACTAGTAAGCCCATGAAGATACTGAAAATTATCTTTTGACAAACGATAATGTGATCGTACTCGAGACTTGAAACGTTATCATTTATAATTATAAAATTAAAATTTGTGCTTACATGATAATTGATAAAGTAAATAAAATTGACATAGTAATAAAAAAAAATAACAACCACCGTTGATTGGGTTCGTTACGCTACGCCAATAATTCAATAATGAATTATTGGGCCATGGCCCATTAATTGGCATACCCTTATGTAAGAATATTTGATACTACCCATCGGGGCAGGATACACGGATGATGCATTTTATTTTATTTTTTAAATTTTTGTACAAAGTTTTAGAACAAAATTTTATTTTGGGAATATAAATAGCGACATTAGTAAATGTTAGTTCGTTATGATTTTTTTCACCTTCTGCTATGTAAATGAAATAAGTGTGTTTTTGACGCAGGCATAAGCTACAAATTCAACAAGAACTCAAGACAAACTTCAAGAATCTTATGAAACCCAAATTTTGCAATGAAAAATAAGGAAAATCCTTAGTTTGTTTTAATAAAAGTCTATTCTCAAGAAACAAAACAATAACAAATAGTTAAAGAGCAAAAGTATTATAGTATAAAGAATTCTACTCTAATTAGGAATCACAAAGATAAAAACAAATAAAGTAAAATAAATCTCTAAGATAAATCTTCATCCGCAACTCTGCTAAACTCACGCTCCAACTTTATCCACAAGAAGAAGATTGAAACGTGACAAGAAAATTAACACATTCTCCTCAGCACCATTCTCTCCATCTTGAAAAAGATTCACCCCCGAATCTTCATCATTCTCTTCAGCCAACCTATTTTCACCAATATAAGGCACACGATGCTTCATATTAAACACATCAGAGGTGCGCAAATGCAAAGATAGACATGAATGATAGGCATTTGGATTTATTTTCTCCACAGTCTCCACAGGACCAATTTTTCGAGAGACCAATTTGTCATACTCATGAGTCGGGTAACGATCACGAGTGAGCACAACCTAAACAAAATCACCTACCTCAAATTCGACATCATGATGATGGGTACCAACAAGTGCTTTATAACGTGCATTATAAGCCTCCAGATGAGCATAAGTAGTAGCATGGATATCTTGCTGTAACTCCCCAAAAATTATACTTATAATTTAAAGAAAACGTTACTAAACTTTATTAATTATTCTCATAAAATCGGGATCCTAATAATGTCATCGAAATAAATAAAGCATCAGAGTTTTAATCATAAAAGCGGAAAACATAAATAAACAAAAGGTAATAATGTCTCAAAATTTATTCTCGAATTTATTATTTAAAAAACTAAGCGACCACCGGCACCGCATCTTGCCCGTCACACATCGCCCGAGCCATTTTCTGAAAGGGGGTAAAAGATTGGGGTGAGTTCTTTTAAACTCAGTGGGGAAATGACCGTTATCCAAACTATAAATTTAAAAATAAATATGTGAAGCGATAAAAGTCTTTGGTTCATAAAGCAAAATCTGTGATCTGCATATTTGATTCAGCCCTTAGACTCAATACTTTATAGTCCCAAGGACTCCGTACTTATAGTCTCGAAGACTCGGTATTTTATAGTCCGGAAGACTCTGTATTTCACATAATACATCTATAAATATATAGAGAGGATAACATCATAATCTTCAACAAAACCCTACCTTAACCTTGACTTGTCAAATTAATTATGTCCACGCGCGCCGCCTAATATAAATAATAATAATCAATTAATAATACATAAATATCTTAATACATTACGAAAAGTTATTACAAGCATAAATCCACTTATTAAATTCTGAAAGGCATACAAATAATATATATATATATATATGTATATATATACACACGTATTGATTATAAGTGAGTGGGGAGAGTCATTATTGCACACATTTTTTTTATATATAACTATGATATAATGGTGAGAGTGCTTTTGTGCATGCAACGTATACACATATAAATATCACGTGGAGTGTAAGGCTTATGGTAGGACAACTTTTAGTCTTAGGGGACCCAGTTGCAGAGGAAAAGTACTACAGCATTTATAAGGCATCAACGTTTAAATGTTCAGAGGCAGTATATGCAACTTAGAAGGAAGAAGGAAAAAACTAGTTGTTCGAGACTTTCAGGATTTGCGAAGAACATAGAAATAATAAGAGGGGTACCTCAAGCCCGACGGAGAAGAGCAAAATCACCGGAAGCCTCACTACTGGAATATATATTTTTATGTTTTGGTGTGTTTCATCTCAAAGAATGATCCCCTATTTATACTACTGGTGTGTTTTGATTCTTTTCCAAATTCTGATTTGCATAAAGATAAAAAGTAGGTTTAGGGTTTGCTATGAAAGAGGAGGAAAGGAGGTGGGGGTTTCAACTTGTTCGACTGGGCTCAAATAAAAGAGAACCCCTTACTGGGCTTTGGGAGGATAAGAGGGAAAAATAATTTGACATGACCCAACATCCTAAAAATTTAAAATACATGCATATGATAGCTTTAATCATGATCATAAATGATATGCATAAAAAATATACGTTATTGCTCTAGGCGCGACTTATAGGATCGAAACATTTATTATCATGCTCAGGAAAATAATACGCGGATAAATAATTTTATTTTTTTTCGGGGTACTACATCCTCCCCCACTTAAAAGAATTTCGTGCTCGAAATTACTTACCTGTGTCGATGAAGTGTGGATATCTAGCCATAATATCCTCTTCTTTTTCCCATGTAGCCTCGTTCTTATCATGCCGACTCCACTGGATCTTCACTAGCGAGATTTCCTTATTTCTTAGCACATGCACTTTCTTATCGAAAATAGCTATTGGATACTCCTCGTAAGACAGATCCTTGCTAAGTCCTAGTTCTCCGTGATTCACGATGCCGGCTGGGTCGTGAATATATTTTCTAAGGGAAGAAACGTGAAAGACATCATGGATGGATGTTAAACTTGGAGGTAACGCCAGTCTGTATGCAAGCTTCCCAACTCTTTCCAGAATTTCAAACGGCCTGACATACCTAGGCCTCAATTTTCCTCTTTTCCCGATGCGAGCCACACCTTTCATTGGAGACAACTTCATAAACACTTTGTCCCCAACTTCAAAGTGGAAATCTCTCCTTTTGAGATCGGCTGGTGTGTCGTTTTTCACCAAAAATAATCCGACACGCAGTCGGTATGCCAAAACTACCAAGAATAGTAGCAAGCAAGATCGTCTCCCAAAGAACTGGTGAGAACTATTCGAATCTTCAGTTTGCAGTAACCAACTTTCTAGACGAATATCTTGATTATAATGTAAAAACCAAATGTAAAAGCAATTAAACAAATGTAGATTTCTTAACAGATTTAAAGGGTATTCCGGCTTCCAATTAACTCCACCCTAGCTTAATTATTCCGATCATCGATGCAAAGATAATTCCAATTAATGCATGCAAACCAGTTATAGCCACCGAAGACACTTACTGACGCAGCCTAATTTCCCCTTAGCTTCTCGATAACTAGGAAGACACTTCACTAATTATTTCCCTAATCGACTGACAACCGTAAGAGACACTCTATAGATTTAATGAGCCGACAGCTTTATGCACTAGAGAAACCCAATTCAAAACCAACAGACTCTGATACAGGACTGTCGAATTAAGACTGCTCTTCCCTCGATTCTGAAGAATCGTTGTACCACTAATTAAACCTAAACCACAATTACGGATGGCCGATTTAATTGGCTACTAATTAATCCCGATCTACTAAATATTTGCAACTACCTAGCAGAATCGAAACAATTAACAACTTTAAATGTAGAGAATCACAGATACATGCAATTAATTAAAGTAAAAAGAACATTTAGATCTCACAGAATAATTATACCAGGGATTCGTTAATCTTCACCGGAATAGAACGCGTTTAGCTTGAATTCATACTTGGAATTGCAATTCAGAAATTAATTGAAAAGAAGAAATATGAAAAGAAGAATGAAAAAATTGAAGAAGATCGTGTACTGCAGAGAGAGAAATCGTTTCTGGCGTCTTTTCTCTGTATCTGGTGATTTTTAATTATTGTACTGCAATGGATACTGATATATTAGAGTCCTACTCTATCTAGAAGTCTTTTATCAGAATCCTTAACTAATTAATTAATAAAAGAAATCTAATCCTAATCCAACTAGGAAAATAATAAAAATAAAGTCCAACAGTAATAAAAATAGCCCAAAAATCGTCCATGGCCCACAGCTGGTGGATATCCACTATTTCCAGCCCAAAAATCATCCATGGCCCACAGCTGGTGGATATCCACTATTTCCAGTCCAAATATTCGCCCAGTCCACCAGTCGGTATGCCCATACCGACTGCTTTCCAGACTCTTCAGCTTTCTTCAACCCAATTGTGTCCAAACCCTCCAAAACAATGTCAATACCTCCACTTCCATGTCAACCACCTGAAATCAACCACAAGACACAATTCTTCCATAAAACTTGACCAAGGGGTGAGTAACTACGCAAAAATACACCAAAAATGATTCGAAATATATACGAAATAACAACCTAATCAAACTCTCCCCACTTAGACAATGCTCGTCCTTGAGCAACACTAAATAAAAGAAAGACTCAAGAAAAACTCAAAGACGACACGACAATCATTGGCAACCTTCAATGGAAAACAATCAAAGTCAGAGACAAGATACCATCATCCACAGTCCACAAACCAATCTCTTGTTTCATAAAACTGTACACATGCTTTTCATTCAAGTCAAAAACATGCAAAACCAATCATGCCTCACCAATGTCACTCAAATTCTCTCAATAGAAGATATGGACAGAATATAATTCACACAAATCATAACTTGATGCTTTCAAACATAAATTTGCCCATATGTCAAAATCTCTACCATGCAAATGAGATCTATACACAAATCAAAAGGTCTTTTTGCACTGGTTGTAGCGGGGCTAGGGTGCATAGGTAGGATAAAAAGGATAAATGGCTCAAATAGTTGAAAACATGTAAGCATATCAACTGCATTCACCAAATTCGTCTCCAACTTCCCAAATAAATCAACAAAAACCAATTGAGTGTTGGCTTCCAATAATACAGGGCAACCAAATAAATGACAACAATTGAGCATAACCCTTTTTTTCATGCTCGTCCAATTCCTTATTTTTTTCTCTTTTTTTTTTCTTTTTTTTTACTTTTTTTGTTTTTTTTTCCTTGGAATAGAACAGAGACATATACAAATTCATTACTCTCCAACACCACTATCTTCAAGCAGACATTAAACTCATTTCAAACCCAAAAATACACTTACATGCTTTCAAGGGACAAGAGCAGGCCAAAAGGCTAAGGCTTAATTATTTAGTGGCTATTTATCATCAAGAATAAATGGATTAGGCACAACGGGCTCACTAATGGACAATTAAAGTCATGGATAATTTTTTTAAGCCAAAGTAATGGGTAATCCTAAATGCCTTAATCATTTTCATGCAAAGACACTCAAAAACGGCGTGATTATGGCAACTGGGCAAATCAGAAATCCAACATGCAAGTATGATACACTCAGCAAGAAAATAATCGAGCTTTCTCATATATAATGCTCATCAGGCTCAATTCTCACAATATAGTAAGCTTCAACAAATTTGATTAAATTCTGCACATTTCATCATTCAAGAATACATACAAGCATGTGCACATTTTAATCACAAAAGATAAACCATCCACTCAAGACCAATCCTATATCATGCTCTTTCTTATCATGCAATCCATCTCAAGTAAGCCAATGATTTGACACACTAAAAACCACATAAAACTCTTTTTTTTTTTAAAAGAAAAGGCAAAAACTAACTCTCCCACATGTGCAGAATTTAATCACAAAAGATAAACCATCCACTCAAGACCAATCCCATATCATGCTCTTTCTTATCATGCAATCCATCTCAAGTAAGCCAATGATTTGACACACTAAAAACCACATAAAACTCTTTTTTTTTTGAAAAGAAAAGGCAAAAACTAACTCTCCCCCCACACTTAGATACCATAGTGTCCTCACTGTACAAAGAGGAGTGCGACCCAAAAGAAAAATAGAAAAGCATAAAAGAAAATAACACAAATAAAAAAAAACTATATAAAGAGAAGAAAATGCAAACTGTGTGGTCACTAGGAGGAAGACATGGAGAGGTGGGCGACGACTTGTTCCACAGCCTCGAGGCAATCATAGAGATCATCTAGCCGGTTCATAATTCAATGAGTATAGCGCTTGAATAGGTTCTAGATCTCAGCAAGAATCGGGGCACTGCTTGAGGATATCTCTGCACTAAAAGGCCGTACTAGAACTTTTTTTTTTAACAATAATAAAAAAAAACAAAGAAAATAAATGCTCGGGTTGCCTCCCGAGAAGCGCCCTTATTTAACGTTTGAGGCTCAACGTGGGAAGGCACGATCAAGAGACAATCTCAGGGGTAGCAGATCTACCCCTATCGAAAGGAATCGTTTCCATCCCCGCACCTTTATGCTTCTTCAAAAGCTCGACCAACCTTGCTTCTTGCCTTTTGCAAAGATCATTATTGATGATTAAGGGCAACGTGCCTTGCTCTCCAAGAAATGCATATTTTAGATGCTCCAGAAGTACTTTCAGCTTCAGCACGGGAGCCTTCACATGAGATGGTAAAATCGGTTCTGAGTTGGTCGGTAAGGGCATACGGCCCGTCAGATTCCAAATTGGAAATTCACTGGTGGTATACAGCTGCATTATGATATCTCGAATATCCTCATCTTCTTCTGTTATTGCAGCGGTTTCAGTTAGCCCACTAAAAGGTACCTTCTCGAACAGCTCGAGGACCTCCTTTTCATCATCTTCTTTCTTATTTTGAGCCAACTTGGAAGAAAAAAATGTTGAAATAAGAGGTTGAGAATTAAAAACTTCGGGTTCCATACATACCTTAGGTGGAAGAGATTTGTCATGTTGTTTTGCCTCTGCAATGGATTCCTTCTTTTGCACTTCAACATGCCCTTCCGTCTCTATTTCTTTCTTCTTAGTCTCAAATTCGACTAACTTATTCTCACTTCTTAAAGTTACAGCACAAACATGCGCTCTTGGATTCATTTCAGTTTGAGATGAGAGTTTGCCCTGATTCGCTTGCATCTGGTGGATTTGAGTGGCAAGTTGGGTGATCTGTGTGCCCATACTCCCCAGAGCGGCTTGCGTCTCTTGCTGGAAGGCTTTCTGGCTCTGTGCCAAACTGTTCACGAGTGCATTGCTCTGCTCCAGACATTTCATAATTTCACTCATGCTCGGTGCAGCACGATCGGTATGGGCATACTGCCCACCCTGTGGCTGCCTCGGAGGCAAATCTCCCGGCATTTTCTGGTCTGGCTGCCTCCAGCTAAAATTAAAATGATCCATCCAACCCGGGTTATATGTGTTCGGGTACGGATCATAATTCTCCCATCTCAGAGCATCTTGTTGCGCATCAGCGGAACCATAACATGCTTGCTCGTTTGGAGAAACTTGCAAAGTAGGGCAAGCATCAGTAAAGTGGCCATTTTCCGAGCACACTCCACAACGGATGTTCTGTGTCTGTGCTAAAGCTAGACCTTGAACCAGAGAAGTCAAAGCATCGATCTTCTCATTGACACCGGAGCTGTCTGCTCGCTCAACTCCTTTTACAGGCCAGTATCTGTCATCATCCTCATCTCCATACTGCTGACCTCCAGAAACCATGTCGATAATGAGCTGCTTCGCCTCTGCTAGAGTCTTGTTGGTTAGAGATCCTCCACTAGCAGCATCAACAATTTTCCTGTCAAAGGTTGACATACCACGGTAAAAGTAGTTAGTGAGTAATTGATATTCAGAGAAACCGTGGTCTGGACATTTGCGGCACAACTGTTGGAATCTCTCCCAGTAATTGGCCAAGCTCTCATTCTGCTTCTGCTTAATGCTGTTGATCGCCATCCTTAAGTTTGCAGCTCTTAATTCAGGAAAGAACTTGCGTAGGAATTGTTCCTCCAACTCATTCCAAGTGGAAATAGAGCTCGATGGGAGATCAAACAACCAATCTCTAGCCTTGCCCTGCAAAGTATGAGAAAAAGTCAATAATCTCAAATTATCAGCAGAGAAGCCTTGAGGGCGTAGAGTAGAGCAAACTAAATCAAATTCGGCAAGGTGCTTGTGTGCACTCTCTCCAGGTAGATCGCCGAATTTGGGTAAAACTTGAATAAAGCCAGGCTTTATTTCAGAATTATTTGCAATCGGAGGTAGCACGATGCAAATGGGTCAATTATTTCTGTGGCGACCCAACTCTCTGATTGGCAGGTCAGGTCCAGCAACATTTGCGAGAGCTTGATTTCCATTATTGGCCATGTTTTCCTTGAACAATTGATCAAGATCAAATGTTCCCGAATCAAATGTGGAAGTCTCCTTAGACTCCCGGGCAGCTTTCCTCAACTTATGGTAGGTTCTCTCCGATTCTAGATTGAATTCTAGACTTCCTTTCTGTGAGGACCGAGTCATGCACTGGAAAAACAAAACAAAATAAAAAGAAATGGCAAACTGAAAATATTAGAATAATCACTTCTTAAAAACCGATCCCCGGCAACGGCGCCAAAATTTGGTGCGTCGTTTTTCACCAAAAATAATCCGACACGCAGTCGGTATGCCCAAACTACCCAGAATAGTAGCAAGCAAGATCGTCTCCCAAAGGACCGGTGAGAACTATTCGAATCTTCAGTTTGCAGTAACCAACTTTCTAGACGAATATCTTGATTATAATGTAAAAACCAAATGTAAAAGCAATTAAACAAATGTAGATTTCTTAACAGATTTAAAGGGTATTCCGGCTTCCAATTAACTCCACCCTAGCTTAATTATTCCGATCATCGATGCAAAGATAATTCCAATTAATGCATGTAAACCAGTTATAGCCACCGAAGACACTTACTGACGCAGCCTAATTTTCCCTTAGCTTCTCGATAACTAGGAAGACACTTCACTAATTATTTCCCTAATCGATTGACAACCGTAAGAGACACTCTATAGATTTAATGAGCCGACAGCTTTATGCACTAGAGAAACCCAATTCAAAACCAACAGACTCTGACACAGGACTGTCGAATTAAGACTGCTCTTCCCTCGATTCTGAAGAATCGTTGTACCACTAATTAAACCTAAACCACAATTACGGATGGCCGATTTAATTGGCTACTAATTAATCCCGATCTACTAAATATTTGCAACTACCTAGCAGAATCGAAACAATTAACAACTTTAAATGCAGAGAATCACAGATACATGCAATTAATTAAAGTAAAAAGAACATTTAGATCTCACAGAATAATTATACCAGGGATTCGTTAATCTTCACCGGAATAGAACGCGTTTAGCTTGAATTCATACTTGGAATTGCAATTCAGAAATTAATTGAAAAGAAGAAATATGAAAAGAAGAATGAAAAAATTGAAGAAGATCGTGTACTGCAGAGAGAGAAATCGTTTCTGGCGTCTTTTCTCTGTATCTGGCGATTTTTAATTATTGTACTGCAATGGATACTGATATATTAGAGTCCTACTCTATCTAGAAGTCTTTTATCCAAATCCTTAACTAATTAATTAATAAAAGAAATCTAATCCTAATCCAACTAGGAAAATAATAAAAATAAAGTCCAACAGTAATAAAAATAGCCCAAAAATCGTCCATGGCCCACAGCTGGTGGATATCCACTATTTTCAGCCCAAACATCGTCCATGGCCCACAGCTGGTGGATATCCACTATTTCCAGTCCAAATATTCGCCCAGTCCACCAGTCGGTATGCCCATACCGACTGCTTTCCAGACTCTTCAGCTTTCTTCAACCCAATTGTGTCCAAACCCTCCAAAACAATGCCAATACCTCCACTTCCATGTCAACCACCTGAAATCAACCACAAGACACAATTCTTCCATAAAACTTGACCAAGGGGTGAGTAACTACACAAAAATACACCAAAAATGACTCGAAATATATACGAAATAACAACCTAATCATCGGCATAAGACTTTTGTCGGTCCTGAGCTATTTTGATACGTTCTCGTATCTTGTTGATAGCCTCCACCGTCTTCTCGACTATCTCTGGGCCCAAAATTCTCTTTTCACCGACCTCATCCCAGTGCAAAGGTGATCGACACTTTCTTCCATACAAAGCTTCATATGGAGCCATCCCAATGGTTGCTTGATAGTTGTTATTGTATGCGAACTCCACCAATGGTAGATGCTTCTCCCAGTTCTCGCCAAAATCCATGACACATACTCGAAGCATGTCCTTCAGGATTTGAATGGTT
Organism: Perilla frutescens; assembly: GCA_026008535.1. NCBI lineage: Eukaryota > Viridiplantae > Streptophyta > Magnoliopsida > Lamiales > Lamiaceae > Perilla > Perilla frutescens. The sequence goes on along the minus strand of BRKX01000002.1, from coordinate 36,465,545 downwards.
CTCTCCGATTGACCGTCCGTTTGAGGATGATAGGTTGTGCTAAAGCTCAGTTTTGTCCCCATTGCTTCCTGCAAGCTCCTCCAAAAATTTGATGTGAATATTGTGTCTCGATCAGACACTATGGTCACTGGTACTCCATGCAACCTCACAATATCGTCAACATAAAGTTGAGCCAAACGATCCATGCTGAACGTCATCTTAATTGGAAGGAAATGAGCGGATTTGGTAAATCTATCCACGATTACCCAAATGGCATGATTTCCTTTGATCGCCTTTGGTAGTCCTACCAAAAAGTCCATAGAAATGTTCTCCCATTTACATTCTGGAATCTCAAGGGGGTGAAGCAGTCCGGTTGGTCTCTGGTGTTCGGCTTTCACTTGCTAGCAGGTCATACATCTTTCCACATAGTCGTCAATGGATCTCTTTATGTTTCTCCATCAAAAGTGTTTCTTCAGGTCCTGGTACATTTTTTTTCCTCCAGGATGGATAGAATAAGGCGTATTATGTGCCTCCTTCAATATCTCTTCCCTTATCCTACTATCCTTTGGTACACAAATTCTCCCTTCATAGACCAATGCCTCGTCGTCTGCGATTGCAAAATTCTGGATGTTACCTTTGACAACTCTTTCCTTGATCTTGCACAGGAACTTGTCATTCCCCTGAGCCTCCTTGATTTGGTCTCTTAGCAATGGATGTAGTGTCATGGTTGCCAAGATTGCTTCCGTGCTTTCTGTTGGTGAAACTACATCAATCTTCAAGTTTGAGAATTCTTGGATAAGTTGAGCCGTGGGTACTCCTTTCCTGCTCAGGGCATCTGCTACGACATTGGCTTTCCCCGGATGATAGTGAATGGTACAATCGTAATCCTTGACTAACTCCAGCCATCTCCTCTGTCTCATGTTCAACTCTTTCTGTGTGAAAAAGGTATTTCAAAATCTTGTGGTCCGAGTATATCTCACATTTTCCTCCATATAAATAATGTCGCCAGGTCTTCAAGGCATAGACTACCGCTGCTAACTTCAGGTCGTGAGTAGGGTAATTGAGCTCATGTATCTTTAATTGCCTTGAAGCATAGGCTACTACCTTTCCGTGCTGCATCAATACACACCCGAGTCCCTGCTTAGAAGCATCACAATAAATCACGAATCCTTCATGGCCTTCTGGAATAATTAACACCGGTGCCATTGTGAGTTTCTACTTTAACTTCTGGAAGCTTTCTTCACACTTTTCGCTCCATTCGAATTTAGCCCCATTTCTTGTTAATTGGGTCAATAGGCCTACTATCTTTGAAAAGCCTTCGATGAAACGACGGTAATATCCTGCAAGACCCAAAAAGCTCCTTATGTCGCTGGCATTCTTTGGTGTGTCCCAATTGGTCACAACTTCCACTTTTGCTGGATCCACCTCTATTCCTTGCGCTGTCACCACATGCCCAAGGAACACCACACGATCAAGCCAAAACTCACTTTTGCTAAATTTGGCATAAAGTCTCTCTCTCCGCAAGGTTTCCAGAATAATTCTCAGATGCTCCTCGTGCTGCTTCTTGTCTTTGGAGTACACCAGGATGTCATCAATGAATACGATGAAAAATTAGTCCAGGTACTGATGGAAAACCCTGTTCATGAGGTCCATGAACACTGTCGGTGCATTGGTGAGTCCGAAGGGCATTACGGTGAATTCGTAATGTCCGTATCTAGTTTGGAACACCGTCTTTGGTATATCTTCTTCCTTGACTTTTAGCTGATGGTATCCTGATCTCAAATCGATTTTTGAGAACACTCCCGCTCTTTTCAGTTGATCAAAAAAATCCTCGATCCTCGGCAATGGGTACTTATTCTTGATGGTGAGCTTGTTCAACTCATGGTAGTCGATACACATCCTCATGCTTCTATCCTTCTTTTTCACGAACAATACCGGTACACCCCATGGTGACATGCTAGGACGAATTATCTTTTATCTAGCAACTCGTGGATTTGGACCTTCAATTCTTCTAACTCATTCGGCGCCATCTGATAAGGTGCCTTGGAAACAGGCACTGCACCTGGAACTACGTCGATTGAAAATTCCATCTGTCGGTCTGGTGGCAATTCAACAATGTCCTCCAGAAACACATCAGGATATTCATTCACTATGGGAATATCCTCCAAGTTCCTTTTCCGATCCGCTGTGCTTGTCATGTTTATCAGAAAAGCTTGACAATTCTTTCCTCTCATGAACTTGACCGCCTTCATTGCCGAGATTATGTTGGGTGATTTGTTCATCTTTGATCCTTTGAAAGAGAATTGCTTCTCTCCCGGCTGCTGGAAGGTCACCTCTCAATCTCGGCATTTGATCACTGCATAGTTCTGGCTCAGCTAATCCATCCCTAGGATCATGTCGAAGTCATTCATCTCCAAGATGAAAAGATCAGCTTCCAAGGTCTGCTTTTCGATGACTATTTTGACTCCTTTAGCTGCTCGGTTTATCTTCATTGATTTTCCCGATGGGATGTTAATCCTTAGGGGCTCAACCTCCTTATCACATTTTATATTAGCTTTTTCATAGAACCTTTTTACCACAAAAGAATGTGATGCACCCGAATCAAAAGGTACTAAGGTAGTCTGGTTGAGTACGGATATTATACGTAACATCGTCTGCGGTCCTTCCTTGGCTTCATCCTGGTTCATGGCAAAGGCACGGGCGTTGCCTTTTCGGTTATTGTTGTTATTGTTGAAGTTCCGGTTCTGGGGACAATTCACTACCTTATGCCCCACTTTATGATAGCGGTAGCACCCTTCTTCTCCAAGCCTACACTTCCCAAAATGTCGTCGCTGGCAGGTTGTGCACAATGGTTTTTCAACCGTTGCACCAAGTTTGTTCTCTCCGTCGTTTCTGGGCTTCTTCTCTGATTAGAAACCCTTACCCTTATTCTGGTTGCCTCGATCATCCCAACGCCTCTTTCCTCCATTGTTGGGAGGTCTCGAAGCAACTTTGTCAAGGTTCAATCTGGTTGGCACTGCTCGAGCTCGCTGCACAATCTCAGAGAAGGTAGTGAGATTCAGAGCAAAGATATGAGCTCCAATCTCTGCATGCAGCCCATCTTCGAAACGCCATGCTTTCTTTTCATCGGTGTCTACCAGATGTGGAGCATATCGAGCCAGTTGGTTGAATTTTTACTCATACTCTAGGATGGTCATGTCGCCTTTCTCCAGATTTATCAATTCCTTCTCTTTTTGCTTGCGGAAGGCTTTTGGGAAATAGTTCCCCAAAACCAACTTCTTGAAAGCAGCCCAGGTCAGGTTTCTCTGTTGCTCTTCATTCATGCTGAGTGTTACAGCTTCCCACCAATGGCTGGCATCTTCCGTGAACTGAAAAGCGGCACAAGTGACTTTCTGTGCATCAGGGCAACCCAAGTAATTGAAGATCCTCTCTAGCTCCCGTATCCATTCCTCGGCAGCTAATGGTCCTCCAGTTTCTGTCAGCTTCAGAGGTCCTAACTGTCGGAATTGAGTTAGGATATTGCCTCCTTGGGGTTGGGGGTCTCCGTTGTTCTGCTAAGGCAAAACGTTTCTAAATGCGTCCACAAGATTTTGTGCGAACCCATCCATGTTGCCACCATTTTCATTTCCATTGTTAGGTCCATAGTTGTTTGACTCGGTCTCCTCACTTGAAGCCACTCTCACGTTTCTTTTTGGAGGCATCTTCCTATTGACGATATCGATAACATTAATTATTGTAAAAGAAATAAAACAAAATGACTATCTTATTACTTAAGAATCATTCAATACGAAATGGAAAGACAAAGTACAATACTCAAAGTACTGCAGAAAATAAATATCGGTCCCAAACCAAAACAATCTAAACAATTAATTAACTACTAAAATCACTCAAACACTACTGGCTCTTTTCACCCTCTTTGCAAAGTTTTCCCTCTCATATGGTTCTTGGCGGCCCACTCTGAACCCTCTCGGTATGCGACCATAGACCTCACCCTTCCAGTATTGCAGAGTTCGGTCAATAAATGCATCAAAATCTATGATGTGATGTACTGCCCGTCTTGTCTATATCACCATGGTAAGGTCATCTCTAGCCTCCGAGGCGAAAAACTCAATGACAGGAAAGGTGATCATTCTATGAACTTTCTTGACCGCCTCAGCTGGATTCACGGCGCACCCAACTTGCTCCATCTTTCTCCAAAGGTGTTGTATCTTTAGCAATTGCATCTCTGGGGCTGTGTCATCCCAAGTCAGACGGAAAAACTTGCCGATCAAGTGATCCTTGAGATCTTCTTCTCTACTAGCTAATACACGCCCTAGGGCTTGACCCCCCGTGCTCATCCTTGTAGTTTTCTTTGATCTCACCATCTATAACAAAACTTGAAGCTATAAAATAATACAACATACAACTCACATAATCATGCATCAATAATAACTTTACTTTTACCTCTTCTCGGGACGATGTGGCGGATGCGATAATGGTCAAAATCTTATTTCTTATATGTATAAATTTTATTTTGTATGCAGGAACGTGGCTCTCTGATACCAAACTGTAACTCCCCAAAAATTATACTCATAATTTAAAGAAAACGTTACTAAAATTTATTAATTATTCCCATAAAATCGGGATCCCAATAATGTCATCGAAATAAATAAAGCATCAGAGTTTTAATCATAAAAGCGAAAAACATAAATAAACAAAAGGTAATAATGTCTCAAAATTTATTCTTGAATTTATTATTTAAAAGACTAAGCGACCATCGCCACCGCATCTTGCCCGTCACACATCGCCCGAGCCATTTCTTAAAAGGGGGTAAAAGATTGGGGTGAGTTCTTTTAAACTCAGTGGGGAAATGACCGTTATCCAAACTATAAATTTAAAAGTAAATATGTGAAGCGATAAAAGTCTTTGGTTCATAAACCAAAATCTGTGATCTGCATATCTGATTCAGCCCTTAGGCTCGGTACTTTATAGTCCCAAGGACTCCGTACTTTATAGTCTCAAAGACTCAGTACTTATAGTCCGGAGGACTCTGTATTTCACATAATACATCTATAAATATATAGAGATGATAACATCATAATCTTCAACATAAATCCCACCTTAACCTTGACTTTTTAAATTAATTATGTCCATGCGCGCCGCTTAATATAAATAGTAATACTTAATTAATGATACATAAATAACTTAATGCATTACGAAAAGTTATTACAAGTATAAATCCACTTATTAAATTCTGAAAGACATATAAATAATATATATATATATATATGTGTGTGTGTGTGTGTGTGTGTATATATCACATATAAAAAACATACATATATTTATATATAGTGACGTGTGTGTGTTGTTCCAAAAAGAAATAAATGCACATATATATATATATATCAAGAATCATATACTTAATTATATATAAATATAGTGACGTGAATGTGTGTGTTAACACCAAAAAGTGTACATATATATATATATACACACACACGTATTGATTATAAGTGAGTGGGTGGGAGTCATTATTGCACACATTTTTTATATATATAACTATGATATAATGGTGAGAGTGCTTTTGTGCATGCAACGTATACACATATATCTATCACGTGGAGTGTAAGGCTTATGGTAGGACAACTTTTAGTCTTAGGGGACCCAGTTGCAGAGGAAAAGTACTACAACATTTATAAGGCATCAACGTTTAAATGTTCAGAGGCAGTATATGCAACTCAGAAGGAAGAAGGAAAAACTAGTTGTTCGAGACTTTCAGGATTTGCGAAGAACATAGAAAGAAGAAGAGGGGTACCTCAAGCCCGACGGAGAAAAGAAAAATCGCTGGAAGCCTCACTGCTGGAATATATATTTTTATGTTTTGGTGTGCTTCATCTCAAAGAAGGATCCCCTATTTATACTATGGCTTGGGAGCTGAATATGGGAGGGTTGTCATTTGGTTTGATTCTTTTCCAAATTCTGATTTGCATGAAGATAGAAAGTAGGTTTAGGGTTTGCTATGAAAGAGGAGAGAAGGAGGTGGGGGTTTCAACTTGTTCGATTGGGCTCAAATAAAAGAGAACCCCTTACTGGGCTTTGGGAGGATAAGAGGGAAAAATAATTTGACATGACCCAACATCCTAAAAATTAAAAATACATGCATATGATAGCTTTAATCATGATCATAAATGAGATGCATAAAAAATATACTTTATTGCTCTAGGCGCGACTTATAGGATCGAAACATTTATTATCATGCTCAGGAAAATAATATGCAGATAAATAATTTTTTTTTTCGGGGTACTACACTTGCCAAGCCGAAATAAAATCAGAAACATGATGATCGGCAACAGTGGGGGCAGCGGTAATAATAAATCAACTGGACTTCGAGGCATCACCGCATAAATGACCTGAAATGGAGAAAATCATGTACTTCGGTTTACAACAAAATTGTGGGAAAACTCCGCATGAGGCAACTTGTTATCCCAATCTTTGAGATGTTCCCATACCAAGCAACACAATAAATTGCCCAAAGAGCGATTAACAACCTCAATCTGGCCATCAGTTTGAGGATGGTAAACATTACCAAAATTTAAGTCGATGTTGGTCATTCGCCATAACGAACGCCAAAAATGGCTCAGGAACCGGGTGTCTCGATCTAATACAATGGAAGAGGGTAAACCATGCAATAAATATACTTCACAAAAAAATAAGACAACAACATGGACGATATCAAAAGTATGTTTACAAGGAATGGAGTGGACCATTTTAGAAAAGCGATCGACAACCACGAAAATAGAATCATGACAAAATTCCGTGCGAGACAAGCTAAGGACAAAATCCATACTAATAGCACTCCAAGATTGAGTTAGAATACAAAGAGGGTGATATAAACTGGCATTGATAGACGTTTCCCTCAAAACATGGCAAATATAACGACGACTCACAAAGCAAGAAACATCATGGTGAAGAGTAGGCTAAAAGAAGCAGCGGCGCAAGAGCTCTACTAAGAAATCACGGACAACATGGCCAATGCCAGACAATTCATAAATAAGGTGAAGACGGAAGCTACAGTCTGGGACACAAAGAGAAAGTCCCTTGAATAAGAAACCATCACGCAACACAAAGTCAGCAAAAGCGCCCTCCTGCAGGCTCGTCAAAATGAGACCAAAAATGGAATCATCCGCATATATTTCTTTGAAGGAATCAAACCTTGAAAGCACAACTCATAGCTCCATCAAGAGGCAAACACCCCGACTAAGGGCATTAGCAACTTGATTCGAAATATAACCTAATTGATGCTTGATAACAAAAATGAACTGCTGCAAATATGAAGCCCAATTTACATGGCGGACGGACAACGAATCTTGAGAAGCTAAATGTTTAAGAGCTTCATGGTCCGCGTAAAGAATGAACTCCTGATTATAAATAATGGTGCCAATGTCGCACTACTTGAATGGCAACATATAATTCAACATCATACGTGTTGTATTGAGTTTGAGCCACAATTAGTTTTTCACTAAAAAATGCTACTAGCTGCCATTTTTGACCAAGGAAATCTCCAATGCCTACCTTAGATGCATCACAACACAATTCAAAAGGTAGTGAGAAATCTGGGAGAACCAGAACTGGAGCTGAATTAAGCTTTTTTTGATAAGATGAAATGTCGAATCAACCGCCGGTGTCCACACAAAGGTTTTAGCTCGCATGCAGTCAGTGAAAGGTGCCATAATTGTGCTGAATCTTTCACAAAATCTACGCACCTCAGTAATATTTTTCGGTGTTGGCCAATCACAAATTGTAGTGATCTTGGTGTCATCGACTGCAATACCACTAACTAAGATTTAGTATCCTAAAAATAAAATATTAGGAATCATGAAAATACACTTATATGGGGCTGCAAAAAATTATTCCCGGCGGAGAAGTAATAAAACTGAACGTAGATGACCAACATGATCAGCTTCAGATTTACTAAAAATTAGGATGTTGTCAAAATAAATGACCACAAAATAACATTTGATTCATCACTCGCATAAATGTAATCGGAGCGTTGGACATCCCGAAAGAACAAGCTACTCAAAAAGGCCCTTACGGATTCAACGCAATTTTCCATTTGTTGCCAGAATGGATACAAATTTAATGATAACCATTGCGTAAATCAAGCTTGCTAAAAATAGTAGCACCGCTGAGTTGATCCAATAAATCATCTAGTCGCGGAATTGAAAAATGATAGTGCACTGTAATTTTATTACACAACTATCAACATACATATGCCACGTGCCTTCATTTTTTGGAATTAGTAATGCAGGGACATCGTAAGTACTCAAGCTCTCGCGAATGTGACCCCTCTGCAATAACTCTTCAACATGTCCACTGTTCAGCATGTTCAGCAGGACTCATTCGAATGATTTGGCAAAGAAACACCCAAGACCAAATCAATTTGGTGTTGGATTTCACGAAGCGGTGGCAAACCGTCAAGTAATTTTGTTGGGAATATGTCAACAAATTCAGTGAGAAGAGCCTCTAATGGTGCTCAAATCGACACTTCTAACTGCTGTAAAGAGGTCGATAGGATTACTTTGGTAACATGGAGATGAGGTTACCATGGGAAGATTTAGGGTTACCCGTCGTCAGGGTTAAGGAATCAGTCAAAATTTGTTGATATATCCAAATAATACGACAATTAATCCCGGATAACTCGGAATTGTTTTGTTGTGTCAATGAGGTTAGTTTGAAATCTTGCATATAAATATTGGAGAATGAAGGTAGAGAAGGGGCATCCGAGATCACAAGAACCTAAACAATAAATATCACAAAGTCTTTACAATCGTTCGTTATATCTATAATATTTTCCTCGAATAGAACATTATTACTTTATAAATCCTCGGAGTCCGAATCTGAACAATTATTAATTACAAATTTCATGATCTACAACTGCGAAAATGCTTGAGGCAATAGCAGTAGCACAAAAGGTTCATGGTCTGCGTCACGAATAAAATTGCAGTGAGATAATAAAAGAACCTAATGAGATGGCACCAAAGGAACACGTGGAAAACTCAACACAAGTGTGAGTTTAGTTCCATTAAGTAAAAGACTATGTGTTGGAACGGCCTTTATATATCACAAAATGATCAAATTGGCAAGGCCTTCCCAATAAAATATGGCATGTATCCATTGGAACTATGTCGCACCACATAGAATCAGAATATTTTCCTTGAATGGAAAAAGTGACAAGGAAGTTACCGCATTCTCTTCGGCACCATTCTTTTTACCAATATCGTGTGAAAAAATCACAATGTTGTCGTTTACATAATAGAAGACCTGAAAAAAATTGATACCAACATAATTAACATCTATTTAAAAAATAATCAATTTTTTTTTTCAAAAACTTTGTACAAAATTTTTCAAAAAATAAAATGCCCCATCCAAGCACGGGTGGCATTCCCTTATGTGTGTTGTTAATGCCCAACTTTTAATAAACCCGCTCAGAGTCGAACTTGATTACTATAATTTTCACTTCTAGAAAATTACTATAGTATTTTAGGGAGGTTCAACATTTAACTCATTTAGCCTGAATTTATTTTTATATTAGTTTTGAAAATAGTTATATGTAATATTTTGAAAGAATACTATAAATAACTTTTATGTATTTTGAATGCAATACTAGGTTATGTTTAAAAAGTATAAATTTTTTTAAAAAGTATATAATTTTAAACTTGAGTATTTTGTTGAATAGCTGCATGATCTTATTTTTGAATTTTAAGAATTTAACGAAATGTTTTTTTTTTGTTTGCTTTTTTACTTCAAAATAATGAATTCGGAACTATGCCAGAGTCGTTTAACTAACTCGTTTAGTGAGTAGCAAGTTAGAGCCAATGCTATCCCAATTAACATAGTATTTGCTATTTTCTCAATGTATTGCCTATAAAATTGTCTAGAAAAATGAAAGTGTGGCAAATGAGATCCGGAGATTAAGCGAAAACAAAATTAAATGTCTAATATCTGCAAATAGGGTGCACACGGGTTGGGTTGGCTGGGTTGAAGGTGTTTACGTATACCAATCCATTGACTACGGTTTAAAAAAATTATACACTAGTAATATATTTTTCATTGCACAACCCAACCCTACTACTCACAAGAATATTATGGTTGGGTTGGGTTGGGTTCATCGGGTTGAAAGTGAACAATTAATTCCAATATAAACTCATTAATTTATTGTAAACTATAGTGAGGGTTATCGATATCGACTCGTGGTAAAAAAGAAAGCGGCTAGAGTTTTGATTGTTTACGAATTAAGATAGTGGAATAAATGCATATCGATTGATCGGAACAATATCATAAATACAAAATTACATATAACTATATACATTATATATATATATAATTGAATAAAATGTAACGAGTTGATTCGGATTGGTTTGGGTCAACACTCTTGAACCCGCGAGTCAACCCATTAAAATTGGCCTACATAATATATGAGCCGAAACAACTTCGATTTATAATTATAACATATTATGCGGTCTAAATTCGATTTACATTGACCGCTTTGATCGGCCTAAACACATTTATGTACAGCCCTATGTGCAAATAAAAGTGTGGCAAATGAGTTCGTGAGAATGAGCAAAAACAAAATTGGAAACTAGTGATTGTCTAATTACTCCCACAATAAAAGTGTGGCAAATGAGATCACGAGAATTAGCGAAAACAAATTTGGTAAATATAATAGTGATAGACTAATTACCTCCCAATAAAAATCTGAAAATGAGATGATGAGAATTAACGAAAACAAATTTGGACAATAGTAATGGTCTAATTACCTCCAAATAAATGCGTTACAAATACTATTAACGATTTCATGATTGGGACCGTGGAGTACTTATTAATTTACAGCATATTTGAAATTCCTTAATATGTTTGCTCAAAAGGGAAAAAAAAAGAAAAGAAATTCATTAATATGTATTGTCACTGTAATATCTGGGATCAACGATCTATATATACTTGTAATTATATCGATTTTATCCCATGCTATTATAGAAAAAAAAAAACACTTTCTCTATCAAAGATAAGAATATATTTCTAAAAAATGACCATAGAAAAGTGCAAAAACCTCCAAAAATATTATTCTTAAGGAAGAATATCCAAAAAATATCCCTGAAAAAAGAAAGAACATAAAAAAATTTGAAAAATAAAATCAAGGCAAAAAAGGATAATAGAAAAGGTATAGAATATACATATTTAAATTGCAAGGTATTCTTGATATTGAGACTCGAGGACTAGGAATTATAGAATAATAGGAGTTTAAATTTTGTTCAGGGATTTTTTCATGTATACATATGCTCATAATATGATACATTATCTGGTTCAATTTACATTTAATTTTCTCGAAACTTAAATAATGACACTAAATGGATGCTGAACTTTTCTAGTTAGTTGCCAGAAGTTATATCATCCGATCGGATATTTCGTGAAGTTTATAAAGCTCTTTTTCCAAAAATTAAAAAATAAAATAAAAATATCTGTAGTTCTGTACATATTATAACCTTCAATGATTAGAGATATTTCCATTTCCATAATAATAATCGGATAGAGATAAATAAAATGAGATATTTTTGTACCGCCCATGCGCATCACGTGACAGCGGGCCCCGCATAAAAATATCTCACTAACTACCCTTCAAACCTTCCTGGTTAAGTAGATTATTCCAATTTTACCGCCTTTCTTTCATACAGAGAGAGATGCCGAAAGCAGAGTTTAACCACGGTTGGGTAACTAACCCTAGCGCACTGCGCACCCGGCTCACGTTAACCGCATTTCACCCTCCTCTAAAAACTTGGCCATCTCCGCCTATATATTGCCTCAATTCCCTACCGATCTTTCATCAATTCTCCACTTTCCTTCTCTGTTTTAGTTTTAATAGATTTTTCTGAATTTGTAAGAAATGGCCGCCGCTGATGTTGAATTCAGATGTTTCGTCGGTGGTTTGGCGTGGGCCACCACCGATCAATCGCTCGGCCAAGCATTCTCTCAGTATGGCGAAGTCGTCGAATCGAAGGTCTGTCTGTCGAGGAGATCGGATCACAATCGTTTCTCTCTCATCTGATCTGTTAGCGTTACTGTTACTATCACTGTTACTCTCTGCTACTGTTACTGTTTCTGTTACTAATTTGCTTCTGGAACGGTACGTTCTGTCTTCCTCTCTTTCATCGAAGGGTCGAAGATTGAATCATCGCTTTTCAGTTTGAATTGTGTCGAGATCTCTTGTGGATTTTGCTTGATCTGAGTTTTTTTCTTCGGATTTGATTTTTACGGTGCAGATTATCAACGATCGCGAGACTGGAAGGTCTAGGGGCTTCGGATTCGTAACGTTTAATAGCGAGCAGTCGATGCGAGATGCTATCGATGCGATGAACGGTCAGGATCTGGACGGTCGCAGCATCACCGTCAACGAGGCTCAGTCTCGCGGGGGTGGTGGCGGTGGCGGAGGGGGCGGGTTCCGTGGCCCTCGACGTGATGGAGGCGGAAACGGCGGTGGGTACGGTCGTCGTGAAGGTGGTTATGGAGGTAACGGCGGTGGATATGGAGGCAACGGTGGTGGTGGAGGATACGGTGGTGCTCGCCGTGAAGGTGGCTACGGTGGAAGCCGTAGCGGCGGTGGCGGTGGAGGTGGAGGTTACGGCGGCGAACGTAGTAGCTACGCCAGGAGTGGTGGTTCTTCTGAGGGAAACTGGAGGAATTAGTTATAGATTTTAGCTGGTCTCTTTAGTAATTACGCGATCAGTGTGGTTCACCTATGTTGTCATGGTTTCTCTATTATTACTTGTCTTATTTTTGATATTTGGGTACTGGTTTTCAATCAATGATCGAGTCAATGTTTACATTGTTTTGATGAATGGAGTAAATTTGAAGTTTTTACTGAATGTTATTTTTTCTTGTTAATTTTTACTCTCTTCTTTTAATCTCTCCCATTCGAATGCTAATCCTCTGCCAAATTTCATATTATTTCACCGGAAAAAAAAAATTGTGTTAAATAAATAATCTAAAAATCCTCTGCAATTTTGAGAAAAAAATACGATAAAAAAAAATTTCAATTATATTTGCTAAAAACACGGTGTCATTCTTATTTTTACAATTTCTGTATTATTTTTTAAATATAATTATTTTTTTAAAATAGTAGTTTGAGTGAATATTATAATTTTTAATTAATATAAAATATATTTATATGTGAAAAAATATGTAATATAGATAATTATCAAAATAGCTAAAAAGTAGTATATAATTAAATACGAAAATTTTTCAAATTATATAAAATATATTTATCAATAACAAAAATAAAAAAAAACTATTTTTCTTAGCAAGTATATTCACTTATTTTAAGAGAGTTTTTTTTTTTTTAATGTATTATACATAACAGAGTTTTTAGACTGTTTATTAAACACATGATTTTTTTAATTTTTTAAAAAAGCATAGAGGATTAATATGAAATTTGTCCATAATCCCCATCTCTGACTTAAAATAAAATTATAATCAGCTCCCAAATTAATCCTTTAAATTTTCAGTATCATTATTGAAATATTAGGTTATTTTAAGTGTAAATATATAAATATAGACAAAAGCAAGCATCCTAAAAGCAAATAATGATTGTGATGAAAAACAAGATATAAGATGGAGATGTTTGGTAATTTGAAGTGTAAATGTCTCAAATACTTTTATGAACACCCTTATCCTCACACCCCAATCATCGTGTATTATTAGATATTTAGTTTCTTTTGATAACAATTTTATTATAAGGATAGATGAACTGCTTGCTCTATAGTGGCACATTAGTTGACAATTTATGAACATTGAAATCTTATTTATCCATCCACAATGAAATAAATAATTCATTGTCTAATTCTAGAAAGTAAACTTCACAAATGAACCAAACATATCTTTAGCATATAAAGATTGGTCGGATTTTTTACTTTAGTACAATTCAAAGAATTGGTAAAAAAATGGATTTCTGGGGTCATTACAAGTTAAGTATTTTCCAATCAATGGATTTTACCTGGAGAGTAAATGACCAATGCGGTCCTTCAAGTCCACAGTTAATTAAGCTAAAAGATAAGTTAGAGATGATTCAAATCTAATTTATAAGAATCCATTACAAGAGATTAGTTCGAATTTTATTTTATTTATAAGATACTTATTTGATTTTTTTTAATACATTTTGATGTATTGTTACAACTGAGTACTTTGAGGTTTCAAAGAGTACAAAGTTTAAACGGAGACACATAGTGACACATGTATCTAAACACTGCAGTCTCAAAGTAGTGTTGCGTATCTCTTGGGATAGTAATGGATTATTTATCAGAAGTTGAGATTAAATCCCAAGTTATTACACCTAGAAATTCCTTAAACAAGATGGTAAAATAGTGTGAAAGAGTGGAGTTCTTTTAGAGAAAATTAGGTCGATAATGAGTTATATAATCTGTTTATGAATATGCCTTGAAAACTGTTTCATATATTCTGAAAGGAAATATATTTGTTTGTAGAATATTCTGTATAAACGAAAGATGAATTATATAGTTCTAAGAGATTGGAGGGTTGTTGTTTAACACAACTAACTATATCTCATAGGAAGGCTATGTAGTAAATTACAAGCCCACGAACAGTTTTGTTCTAAAGAAAATGAGAGGAAAATCGTGGTTTTTAGTACCAAGTGTACAAGAGATAGAACCACCAGTAATTGCACAAATGTGTCACAAAGAATACACAAGTATCTGAATTACTTATTTTAGTGGGAGTTTATTGTTCGTGAGAGAATCTTTGGATTTAAGTCTTGGGCGAATTGGAATATAATTCCTAGAACTAAAATAAGGTAATTAAGATAGTATTTTGACAAAATTAAATGTTTGGGAGCTTGCAGATATACCTAAAGGAATAAAATCATTAGATGCATGTGGATCAGTAGACAAAAAGAAGGATCAAACTGAAAAGTGAGAACTTTCAAACTGTTTTATCCAGATTCTTTTGTCTAAATCCTATCTTAAGTTTTATAAGATTGGAAGATATATGTCAAGACAACTTTCCCTAAATGAAAGTCTTGAGTAAAACATCTACAAAAAATTGAATTTTTAACCACACATATAAATGTGGCGAAAAATATGCTCATGTGTGAATGATGTTGTTTACCCACACATAATATAAATGTTAGCATGAGTCGCTATATTTCTGTAGAAAAAGAGTTTTACCCACACATATTGTATGTGTGGATGATTCATAGAGTATTACCTACACATATATATATGTCACTAAAACTATAAATTATGTGTGTCTAAACATGTTTGCCACATGAGCAATGATGACGTAGCACCCATGTGCAGTGATGATGTGGCGCCACATCATCCAACGTGGCACATGACACGTGGCATTTGACAATTTTTATGTGTGGGTATAAATTATAAATTATGTGTGGGCATTTTTTTTGTAATTAATAATATTAAAATTAATTATTGTTTGTAGATTTAAAATATGTTTTGTGTGAGTATTAATATTTTTATTTTAAAATTACATTATGAATATACATATATATATATATATATATATATATAGAAATTGTAGACTATGAAAACCATAAATAGAGAATTTATTATTTTATTCACAAGAAATTATTATTATGTTCTCAAATCAAACTATATTACACTGTACGTACATTGATCACATAGATAATAAAATTACACAACATAAAAGCCATATAAAGCCTGGTTCCATCTCTCGTCTCCTTAATTTATCTTCTCTCACAACAATTCACCATCTCAGTTTGGTCGGGAAATGCTGCAAAACGGAGAAACACATCACATGATTAATTGTCATTAGTTTGAGCAAATAAGATACAGGCTGAGTTTTGCTTAGCTATATTTGTATGTTAAAATTCTCCTTACTGACAGTGTAAACTGTATTTCTTGAAGTGATCACATACCATACCAATGCACGTCTCCTCAATAATATTCAAGGCCCGGACCAACAATAATTAAGATATGACTTCATTGATAAATTTCAAGATCAACATTAATGTTTAGCACAGATTACCTGTCAGCGCCAAGTATGAGCTTAGCACTCAATCTATTGAAGTCTGCTAATCCAACAATGGGAATATACTCCTTCACTCGAGATCTGCAAACCAGTCAGCCAAAATAGTTAATTCAATAAATCTTAATGTCCAAACACATCAGTAACAAGAAATTATTTATACGGTTATACCAGTCATTTACAAGTATCTGCTCTTCTCTTCTCGCAACATTTAAAACAAGAGGTTTTCCTTCCTGAAGTCCAGAAATAACAAATCAAACAAATCACTTCAGCCTATTTATAAGCTAACACACTAGACCCATTACATATGCAATCCTTTTTGACTTAAAACAAATTAAGAGCTATCTACATCAAACAAATCGCAAATCCTAGAGAATTCACCACAATATTATTAATTTTTTTTAAAAAAAATATTAAAAGGGCAACATAAAAACATTTTAACCCGGTGAATACAACTATGCAAAAGATATTGGGAAAGAAATTCTACCTTCACCGCAGGGAGACTTCCTGGTAGTAATGAGAAGAACCTTAGTCGGCATCCTCACTGGTCCCTTGACCCCGAGCCTTCTGTCCTTGGCACCACGTACCAGGTCAGCACACACTTTCTCTAGCCCCGGCTTCGTCGATTTCATTGCTGCGTACGCCTTTTTTTTCAGAGAATTGATCGCGGTGGCGGGAAATGGAGAAAACTATCGAGTGCTCCGAAATTCGGAGAAGATGATGGCGAAGATAAACTCTAACATCAAATAAGCAAAAATCCCTAAATTTTTGGGAGAGCTAGAAGAGGCGATGTTGCTTCAATTGTAGCCTCAAGGGAGCATCTCCGAAGTGCAGTGTGATTTGAAGGTTAAAAGTCTCCGGCGAGCACCCAAGCCTGCAGTTTCTTCATCTTCAATATGTGTGGAAGCGAAATTCTCAAAGACATCATCCGAGTTGACACTGTCCATGGTGGGATTCCTCTATGGGAGATCTGGCTCAGGTTGTGCCATTTTGACTGGAGAGAAAGTGGGAAAGGGGAGTTATGGATGAGAGATTGAGCGAGATGAGTTGAGGGAATGTGTTTCTTTTACTTTTTAGATAGAGAAATCAAATGTTTCGTGCATTTTGGATTTTGGAGTTCTTTTGATTTTTAGTTTAGCGCCTTATTTTCAATTTCTTTTATTCTGCGCGGGAAAACCAAAATTCTGAAAATAAAAACACCGCCAGTAGGCAGTAGCTATGAATGACATTTTTTTTTTATCTTTCGAAATGTCACCAAATAAATTAGTATTGAAAACTCATTAACATGAGGGGTGGAATACTAAAAATAACTATACATACAATAAAAAATATTATCGATGAAATATATAATAAATTGGTATAAAATTTAGGGCCCAAAATATATGTTAACTATAAGCGGAGACTCTGAATTGAAATATTAAAACTATCAGTTCAAAATAGAAATGATTGGAATATTAAACTATCAATCTAAAATCAATGTATTTCAATTTTTTTAATCTAATTAACTACTTTCTAATAAATTTAGTAGATCATGAAGGAATTGAGTTTTATTGAAAATCAGTATAAAAGTAGAAAATAATGGAAATACGTGATCTTTGGAGTTTTAGATTAATGATTTTAATTATTTTGATCCTAATTTATAATGATGCACTCATAGATAATCTATATTTTGGGTATTAAATCGACATATATATGTATATATTTGTATTAGAGTTAAATCACCATTTGTTTGTGAATTTTTGTGACTAAAACAGAAAAAAATATATATAAAAATTAAGGATGGCATATTTTTTTGGTTGGTGCCATGATTTAATTTATAGTCAGAAGGATTTTTAATTCATTCGTTTTTTTTATATATAATTTGAGTAAGAAAGAGGGTTGAGATTAGGATATGCACGCTTATAGTTGTAATCCTTTGCCCCAAAAGGGTGAGATTAAGTTGACTCGACCATGTGTTTATCATCTTTATTTATTTTATTTAATTTTTTTTAGCAATGGATTTTTTTAGAAATTATAATATTAAATGATCACTTACAAGTTGTGTAGTTTAACCAAATAATGTAACCCATTGATCGAATTGATTGGTTCATCCAGATAAGCCAATGTGATGATTAACATCTTCACTTAGATTTAGTTTAGATTTTTTTTTGTTTGACAGAAGAACATAAATTTAGTTTTATAAATTTAAAGTTCTAACTGGTTCTATCCAAAAAGAAAAAAGAAAAAGATAAAGATAAAGGAAAAGGAAACAGATTCCATCAAAATAGAGGAGAGGTGGAGCACAACACGTTACAAATAAAAATAATTAGAAAATTATCTATAAAAGAATTAATAAAATTCTCAAAGATATTGAGATTTACATAGTTATTAAATGTATAGATGTCATCAATATGTAATATGAATCAAACTGGACGAACATAAAAATTGAGGGAGACGTTTTTTTTATTGTCTTTAACCACACATATACAATTAGTAATTATGTTAGCTAATAATTTTTCAAATTTTCCACCTAAGCAAAAAAAAAAAAAAAAAAAACAAACAGATTTCACTCCACCGAAATATCACTATGATTTAAAAAAATATATATATAAATGTAATTAAAAGGTTTTTGCCACACTAAGTAAATGTCAATAAGTAAATAAATTTGTCTAGTTGATTTCTCTACACATTTTTTAATTATGTGTGGCTAAATAACCACACATTTTATGTGTGGCAAATTTATGTGTGGCTAAAAATTCAATTTCTTGTAGATGATCTACACAAAACAACCAATGTGATTTATTGAAAGATTCCAAAAGCATATAATTTACCAACTTAAGAGTTTTAATTGCAAACGTCCACCTACGTGGCTTACATTTATATTACTCGAGAGAGCTTATAAATTGATCAACATTCATCTTTTGATCAAGAAATCCATTTTATGGATTTGATCAATGTTTAGATAAAAAAAAGGTGTATAAGAAGTATGATAGAAGCGTTATGGAAATCTAAAGTACTAATACATATATATTATCTATATCATTGGGAACAATGAGAAAATACTATCACACCTAGGGGTATTGTTATCCAGATAGTCATATACAAATGATTTGGAAAAAGCTAGATATATCTTTAGGATCTAACGATCACAAGAAAAAGATATTATGCTTAACTCTGGTATTCTATGTATATTAAATATAATTTTTCATTTCGCATGTTATTTTGCAAACGAAAATAGACATATAATTTGTCGTTTGTCAAAGTAAACAAGTTTTAGTCTTACCTTGTTTGGGATACTTGTCTATAGTAAAACATATTTTATAGCACCTGAAAATGACTAAAGATTATTTGTGGGGTTTACCAGATAAACAGTTAGAATCTTGTGGGTTATACTAATTTTCCAAAGGACAAGAACAAATTGACCTCTAGTTCTATGTTTTTCTTAAGAGTTAGAGTTGTAACTGTAAAGGTTACATGCCTTAGTAACTTTCTGATGAGCTTAAGGGGTAGTGCCTAATTTGTGTAAAGTGTTTGGTACAATTTTTTGTACAAACACTTGTGCGGTTGCAAATTTGAAGGACAAAATTCATAAGTCAAGTAGGCATGTAGGAAGTACCGCATTATACGAGTTATCGTGTATATAGAGGTCTTTATAATTACCAAGATTGCATTAGTAGACTTCTTAATTATTTTCTTCATAAAATGAATGGATTGTATATCCATGTTATTTGGATTATGGAAGTAGTGGGGATGAATGCATGGTAAAACAAAGCAAAGCTTCAAGTATGATCGTCCAGTAAATTTCCTCATAGAATAAATGAATTGTAGGTTATATATTCATGTTATTCGAGCAGATGAGGAAATGGGAGTCGGATACTTGGAAAGCAACGCAAAACTTTAAGTATAAGTGGGAGATTGTTGGGATTGTATATTAAAAACATGTCTTTTATGTATATACTTATTCCTTAAATTATGATTTTGCATTTATTTTATATAATAAATAATGCAAATTGTCATATACTTAATATTGAAGATAATATGATGTGTGGAATGCACACAGAAGATCATATTATTGGTTCCTTATAAAATATGAGAATAGTTCAAAACCTAGATGGAATTACACGAACCATCTGCATAGTTGTTGAAACTACACACGGTGTGAGGTATTTATTCTGCAAATGTTCTAAAAAATGTTCTCGAACGTTGTTAGATAAAGTTTACTATATTGTGCTTGAACGTTGTGGTGAACTTTGAATTGAACAGCAAAAAGTAAAGCGCACACGAGATTGGTAATCATGTTCAATCAATTAATCTACGTTAGGAGACTTGTTAGGTTCATGAGAAACAATCCACCACTTCGATGTATCGTTCACTAGGGATCTTACATGCAGCTGACCCCTCGTTACTTAATACTCGTTCTACCCAAACACCTTCTTTCACTGGATTGAACTGTAAGCTCACCTCACAGCCTAGCTAGATTTCTACCCATCTAGTTCCCATAAAAAATCTCTTCCGATACTCCTTTTGACAGTGTATGAAAATGTTTTACTACACTCTGACTAGAATACTAATCTCTAGCATGGTTGTAGAAATCGGGTTAGGCGTAGGCGCCTAGGCGGCCCCTAGCCGTGCCGAAAACACCCAAATCGACCAAGAAATCAGACAATCGAGTCCTCGGCGCGTAGGCGGCCTCGGCGGCGATTAATCGTGCGATTAGGCGCCGAATAGTTAAACCTTTTTTTTTAATTTTTAGTTCAAAATATAACATTTTATACATCAACCTACATCCCATTTTTCAATCTACAACCAATGTGGGATGTAGTAAAAATGGGGAAAAGGTTGAAAAACTAATTTGAAGATTTCATTATGATAGCCCACTCTTTTATAGAACAACCCACATCCCAACTTTCAATTTAAAACCGATGTGGGATGTAGGAAATATTGAAAAAGCTTGAAAACCTAATTGGAGCTTTTACACAATTCCATACATCTCAATTATCATTATATAATCGATGTGGGATGTGAATTAATTGAAAAAATTAATTTATAAATACCAATATGTAATAAAAATTAATAATATATATGAAAATTAGAAAACCGCCTAGGCTTCGCCTAGATTCCGCCTAGGAGACCTAGGCGCTAGGCCCTCTCCCGTCGTCCGACTATCGCCTAGCGAGTTCTGCAACCTTGATCTCTAGCCTAACAATGACAACCGAAATCTATGTGGCTCTTAAACAATTTAGAGCTCTTGTGTAGATTGAATCTCTTCAGTGCATTCGATCGTGTCTAACAAGTTCTGATCTCAGGCTATTTGTAAGACAAGAGTATAGTCTTAACAAGAAAATCAGAAGTCTTAATCCTATGAGAAATCTATAAGGAAATTTCCTTATTTGGCTTCAAAACCGAGGACATGCCTTGTTAGAATTCTTCCATCTTTATATTTCTGCCTTATCTTCAATCACGTGCTCTTTAAGTTGAATAATGCATCTTTTAGAATGATCTTGAATCTCTTCTTAATTGGCAACTTCAAACGGCTTCAATGATCTTGGAAGAACAATCTAGACAAATGATGTTCATGTAAACGCTCACGAACGTTGCAATGAACATTGTTGATCTCTGAACCTTTACATCAGGTAGCACAATGGAATATCTTTGTATGTTCACAAACTGACTTTTAGCTATCAGTTAAGCTAGCTGGCAGTACTCAGTGTGTTGAATAATCTCAGTTGTCTCTTAATGTACAACCGTCTTCATCTTCAGCTTAATCCAATCTTCCCGCTTGAGCTATTTTCATCGAGATCAATATCACGTTCTTGTACATCTTTATGAACTTAATCCAGAGCAGCAACTGTACTTGGAAAACCTAAATATTTAGTGATGATTTTATGTCAAAAAGATCAATGTCAATTAATCACTATAGTAAGTGCAAACATGAGCATTTGATAAAAATGCTTAGTGCACATCATGGCACTAACAATCTCCCCCTTAGTGATATATCTCTGCTTAGTGTAAGGTATAACATTAACAGTTGTAGTATGATTTGGAGTTAGTCTATCTTGGCTATAGAATCATACTAATGCACTTTTGTAGTGTATTGAACAAGATCGTTGTGAGATAATTCTTATGGACTAACAGAACATGAGAATATAAATCTCAAATACTCGTAATTCTTAATCCTTATATAATAGTAGACATGTATAATTTAATGTACATTACTTTGACCTATCAATGAGTGAGATTCTAATTAAAGAATCAAGAAGATCGATAGATTAGGTAGAAAACTGTGTCTCGGTACGCCGAGTTGATAATGTCCCCTGAGGAGCTCAAAAAGAATTATCATGTTAAATCTTGCAAGTGGATTTTTAATCCGAGATGATAATAAAGGTTGAGTGTTACAACTTATAGATAAATAAATAATTAAATTGAGTTATCAGTATACTCGATTTAATTAATGAACATTCGATATCTTAAACATGGGGAATTAATTGAGTTGAATAATCCACATCCATAAATATCGAATTAGGGTGGTAGTGCAATATTAATTCTTTAGTGGATTGAATGAATATATTAATGGGCTTAAGCTATATTTGGGCTAGACATGAGAACTTAAGGCCTGTTGGAGGCCCAACCCTAATTTTTCTTCTAGATCCCTGTTATAGCCCTATATATATCTTATGAAGAAGAAGAAAAAACCCCATCCACTAAGCATAAATTTCAAAATTAATGCTCCTAAAAATAGGTAGAAATTTTCGAAAATATTGTGAGGGTTATTCATCTCCAAGCTTTGACAAGGTCTAGAGGATCGTCGCCAGGTCTAGAACCGATGATCATGGAGTGGATAACATGAAGAATGAAAGAATTGCAGATTTTATATCTACATCTTCTCAACCATGTCTCTCCGATTGCAAGGTAATCGATAATCTTATTTTTCCGCTGCGCATGAGATTTAGATTCGGTTTTAGCATGCAATAGGATGTACGATCTATTGATCAAAATATTTTTATTCAATGAGATGCATGTGGAAACTATTGAGACCGACTTGCATGGCTTTCGCTCTGAGGTTATTGAGATTCGTACAGTAATCCAAACCCTAACAGAAATCTCTAAACCCTAAAGTTCCTTATACTTTCGTCTGACAAAATATTATGATACTTTTTCTAAGCATGCCTTGACCCTTGCAAAATTACTAACTTAAATACTAAGTGGCTGCAGCTATGCAAGACCCGCAAACCCACTTACCATAAATAACTGAAAGAATTAACTTAACTAATTAATTAAGGAAATAACAACTTAAATAAAACACGATTCTAGCCACGCACATAGACCTGCAAACTGTCAGAGTTCTTTCACCAGAAGTGGTCAAACTGATTTTAGCTATTCCTTTCCCTATTAATCAAGGAGTAGACTAGCGTATTTGGAAACATAATAGAAATGGAATATACTCGGTAAAGTATGGGGTATGTGATTACATGCAACATGAGGGATCATCAGGAACATGTTTCGTTCTCAACGAATGGAATACAGCCAATCTGGAAGTAGATTCATCGATTGTAGGTCGTTCCAAAGATATATCTCATTTCATATGGCGATGTATGCGAGATGTTTTACCAGTTGCTTCTCAACTACAAAGGCAAAGCATTGACTATGACCCAGTTTGTCGGCGGTGTAGTGAGGAGGAAGAATCCATTGAGCATTGCTTAAGGATTGTCCTTGGAGTCAAGTCTTCTGGCAGGCCTCTTCTTTGTGTCTTATGTACTATAGACCAATCAGTTAAAGAAATGAGCTTAAGAGAGTGGATTGAGAAGATGGTGAGAATTGAGACTCAAATTTTCACAATTTATTTGCAATTCTCTTATGGGTTAATTGGAAAAAGAGGAACCTATTGCTCTTTCAAAGAACTCCTACTCAGCATAATGTGTGTTTTGATATAGCGTTGGGATTGATGCATGAATTTAAGGAAAGGCAGACCACTCATGTTCTGCATCAAAACTTGAGCTCGCAAGATGAATGACAGAAGCCCCTAGAGAAATTTTGGAAGGTTAACGTTGACGCGCAGGAGGGTTTTGTTGGTTTGGGAATGGTTATAAGAGAATCAAGAGAACGACCTATTGTGGCGCATGTCGATGTGGAAATAACGGAAGGCTTAGCGTGGCAGGAGGGACTTGTTCTCATAACTGAGGCGGACTGTCAAAAGATCAAGCAACACCTTTGCTCAGATGTGGAGGACCTTTCCTACTAATGTGCCGTGTGTCAGTCAGTTCGAAAGGAACAAATGATTTTTAGTTGGTCCCATAGAACGGCCAATGGGGTATCTCATTCCCCTGCTAAGTTGATAGTAATCCGTTTTTCTTCTCTTATACCAGTGATATTCAGGATAGTGTCTTGTCGGACTTTATGTCGGCTGAACGTTTTATGCAGTAATTTAAATTTATTTTCTTCTAAAAAAATGATATTGAGTTTGATCGAACGAATCAAGTTAATTAATTTATAGGGATATGGGAAATTGAGATCATATATTACTGAAGAATTTCTTATTAACTACCCAACATGAAATTGGGGAATAATATAGTAATTGATTATGGTCCTATATTAATATTATTGACCAAATCTAAATGGGGTTGAATAAGAATAGATAACAATCTAAAATAATCTTTTTTATAAAGATAAAATCTATTTTACCCAATTTAAGAAAAATATTTAAAACACATTCACTTTTAGTGATATCTTTAATGACTCATGTGATTTTGACCACTTTTCAGCATTTTCAGATATGTGTCGAAATTTTTTCAGAATGTGTGCTAAGCTTGATTGGGATTCCCGATCATGATCATGATACAATCGGAATTTTCGATTGTGATCGGGATTAATGATCGTGATATAATTTTCTGCATGATGAATATGATAAATTCGTTGGAACGCGTATCTTTGGTTGATTTTCAATATAAAAAATCTGAATATAAAGTTTATAGTATTTAAAATTCAAAAATTGAGTATATTTTTATTTGAAATTAGGTGAACTAAATAAACATGTATAAGAAAATCTATCAATTCACCCATCAAGTCACTTTCAAATGCTTTTTTAGACAAATACATTAAAATTAGATACATATATATATATATATTTGAATAGATTTCTTAAATTGGGTAAAAGATGTTTTTATTTTAGAAGAATGGGTAATTTTATAGCTTAAGTCAATAAGAATTCCCTTATATATTGTTGATTTTTTGGTTATGTGATGTATGTGGCGTACGTGGCAGCATTAGAATCCTATATCTAATATCTGTTATGAATTTTACAGTAGCCACATATAGGCTATCGTTCATATGAAACGAAAACAAACATCCACGACACCACTCCCATCCTTTATGGTAAAAGTTGCAGTTAATTATTCCTTTTTTTCCTCATGGGAAATGAAATGGGAAGAGTCCTATATATATATATATATATATATATATATATATATATATATATATATATATAGACGGGAAGAATCATATTCTTTCTTATTTTAATTTTGTCTCAACATTTTTTCTAGATTCAATCATTAATTCTCTCCCTCCAACTTGTAGAATGAAGTCAATTAATTGAAAGTAAAATAAAAATTGTTTTAGGTTTTTTTTTTTATAATTAATAACCAAAATACTCGAACTAGGTCCCGTCCCATGAAAAATACGTGTTATCATTGAATTTTTATGTGTGTACATGAATTTTGATTTTTGCAACTAAGTTATTAATTGGCAAAATAAAGTAAAAAAAAGTGCCGATGAGATCTTTAGTTCTTTTTTTTTCCTTTATCAAATTCTTGAGTCTTATTATCAAATATAATATTTTAATAATATTTATAATAAAAATTAAATTTATGACAGTATAATCTATCCTTATTAAAATTTATTACTAAGAATTAAAATTTTAAAAAATATATATCTTAGTTGTAGAATAATCAATTATATTAACTAAATAATAATTATAAATCCTATATAAATAATAATTATAAGATTAAACTAAACTGAAAAAATTGAAATTGAGAAAAAAATAAAAGAAAAACTAATAGCGTTAGTTATGAGATACCAAGTGGGATAGAAAAAGTGAACTAAAGGGCGATCATTTGAAAAAAAAAAAGTGAGAAAAGAAGAGCAAACAACAATCAATAAAACAACACGGACATGGATTTGTGTGTTTTTGTTTTTTTTTTTTAATTGAATGATATTTTTGTCAATTTACACAAAAAATTATTTAAAAATTTATATTTTCTGAAAAAAACTTATACTACATCAATGTAGATAAAAAGTAAAAAACCACAGCAATCACTATTTAAGCCCTTAAATTAAAACCGCATTTTGCCATGTAAGGAATTAAGTATGATGCATAACAATAATGATACTAAATAAGGTCGATCGCAAAAATTATTGGTGCGTTGTGCTGTGTATATATATAGCTGAACTACTCATCGTATAATATTTTCAAAGACAGTGATATTGATTATATAGTATCTTAAAGGGGATACTAGGTGGTGTAAGTGAGTCGAGCCTACTCGTGAGCTATTCGGGATCGACTCGGTGAAAGCTCGAAATTGACTCGAGGTTCGTCGAGTCGAGTTCGAGTTCGAGCTACTCGAGTAGTTACCGAGCTCGACAGACTTGCGAGCCTTATCGAGCTTTAGTGCAATTACAAATTTACCCTTAATAATTTAATTATTTACATATATATCATTAATAAATAATAATTAAATTATATTTATTTAAAATTAAATAAATATAATTTTTTATTTAATATTTACACATAATCGAGTCGAGTCGAGCTCAAACTTATCGAGTTTGCTATCGAGTCGAGCTCGAACTCGAAAATTAAAGCTCGATAGAGGTCGAGTCGAGTCGAGCTTCAAGTTTTTCTTATCGAGCTTGAGCTCGATAAAGTTATTACTCGACTCGGCTCGATTACAACCCTACTCCGAGATGGAATAATCCTCAATAATATTATTACACTTTTTGGGTGCATATATATATATATAGATTATAAAAAAAATGAAGGTCCCCTCAGATTCTCCCAACGCAAGTTGTAAGAATTTGGACCAGCCTACAAATTGCGAGCGCGACAGCAAGATTGAATATATTAACAGATGCATGCATGCATGCTTATAGCCATGTTTACAATGACAGTCTCCACAAATATCTAGACGTATGTAGTGAGATTGTATCAACAAATTTTTCTTAAAAGAGGTTCATTTTTCCACCTACAGATTCCTTGGCAATATGCAGCTGTAACTTTCATTTAATCATTGGCAGATCGAGCGCGATTAGCCTATGATTGGAGGCATATTGCAACTTGCCACAGTCCCTCTCAATATGATCTCTACATTTTCTTCACAAATTAGGGATAAAAAAAATCAGTTGCCTTTTGCTGTCGAAGTTTCCAAATATGTTTAAATGCTCTTTCGATCCTTTCTCATGCATGAATTGAGTTTTTACTGACAGTAACATTGTAGCTGCTTCTGCTTCTGCTTCTTCATTATATACATTGCTAATTAATTAGATATATATTGAACGTCATGATGTAATAATTAAAGATATACTTTTTATATATATTTGAGGCAAAGTAGTTAGGGTGTTAAAACTCATTGTAATGAGGTGATGTTTTGCGGATTCTCGAGCGAAGATTTCAGCAAGATTTGTTGGGGCATGCATGATCAAGTTGGTGGTAGCTATATAGCTAGAATCAAATTGCATCACACTTTCTTAAAATTCTGTTCTTGCATATATTAATATTATTGGTGACCTGCACTTTCGGGGTTCTCTCTCTCTCTCTCTCTCTCTCTCTCTCTCTCATCGAGAAATTTCATGAATGTGTAGAGAGTTACGTTGTTAGCTAGATTGTATCGATCAGTTATTGTTTCAGATTAGTTAAAATTCATGTGCTGCTATTAGATTTCTTGAATTAAGTTGCACATATGTTTTTGTGGTTTGCACATATTCTATGTAGGTAGATTGATATTCTCAAGAATTAATGACGGAGAGATTTGAATGCTTAATTAATAGTTGGAATAGTTAAAATTAATTAAGCGTAAATTAAACAAGATTTGGAGTGGTCATCACATTCACAATACAATAGCAAAGAACAAAACCTATGCCTATGTTGGTCCAGAGAGACCGAAAAAACCTTATCTTTCGCGTACCTTTTCCAATATTCCATGCCAAGAATTGAGAGAGAGAGAGAGAGAGAGAGAGAGTGAGAGAGAGAGAGATGGATTCTTTCTTGCATACAGTTGATTCAGTTGCACATATAATGCATCATGATATATATGGTCATGTCAGCAAGCTAGAATATCACAGTACATCATCTTTGGACCAATATAAAAGCAGAAACAGATTTACTATATAGCCTCTCAGCCTCACCTTTCCTCCCTCCATCTATTTATAATAACCAATTATTAATCCCATACCATAACATAACAAACAGTTTTCCACTTTTCCTTAATTTTATCATTTTTTCTCAACCTAAAATGATAGAAAATTATATATTTGTCTTTGGCTAATTAATCTTCTACATGGAAATGAAAAAATCTAGAGTACTGACCAATTAGTGAAGAAATTATTGCAGAATCAGAAATTGCTTTAGAATGCCGAAATTCGACCAAAATATACAGTACATATATAGTTATTAATATTGAGTAGAGGGCACTAAACTTGCTGTTAGTTCTAATTAAGCTTCATATATATATATATATACATATATTATGGTTTGGACCATATATAATTAAGTTCATAACTATATATATATATATATATATATATAAAGCATATAAGGTGGTAGAACATATGCCACGTAACAAAATTTTTGATCTTTTGGAAGATTTGAAAAAGAATTTCAGGCCCCTCCAAAGTGAAAGTGAAAGTGAATCAAACAAAATGAATGGCAGTCCAAACAGCAAGAAAATGAATCAATTTATTTTTCTGCATTAAATGAAGATTAATATTTGGTTTCCCTCTCAAAAAAAAAAGGGAAAATTTTGAAGCAGGGCTCCATACTGAACTATTTCAAGACAGACTAGAAAAGTAAGACAATCATTGTACTGAACTCAGCTCGACAGCTATAGATTTTTGAACAAAAAACAATACATCTTGTGATTTGTGAAGCTCATCAAGAAACAGAAATTAATGGAGAAAATGCATATATATAGTGCTCAATAATTTAATCAACTCGATCGATCAGCAATATTCTGAGAAAATATATTTTCATGCAAGTACAGTGTGGATTTTAGCAGCCCTTTTAAAAGGTGCTGTACTAGTTAGATGGTTTTAGCCCCACACTGTTTGGATAAGGCCACACGGTTTTTCCCCTCAGCTCGATCTTTAATTTCTTCATTTATCATGTTGTTGCTGTCTCACTCTCTCTATACCGTAAATTGCTTTTGTATCCTTGTTTCTGAGTAGATCTTTAATTTTATATATATATAAATATGTGCTTGTTGCTGAGGTATCTAACACGCTCAAAAAAGGAAAAAAAAAAAGAAGGAATTAGGTAGGCAAAAATGCAAGTAAAGAAACAAACCATGTGAATGATTACATACTGATCGATAAGAGCTGAATGATTCCACACTTCGTATAAAATTTGTTGAAATTTGAGTCACATGATGTAAGGAGACATACACACACACACGCGCATATATATATAAATTAATTGTGAACAAATTAAAAGTAGCTAGCTAGGGGAAAAAATTAAATATGATTAATTAAGTAAGTGAAAGTGGGATGAAAACATTCTCTTACATGCATGAGTGATGGTGATTGTTGAAGGTTGTAACAGTCTTTTGCCCTGGTTTATTTAACTTGTGGTTCTTAAGGAGACAAATCACTAAAATTCTTGAAGATTTTGCAAGTTTATAGGCCAACTGTCAAGACCCCACCCCCACCCAAACGGAGCTTATAAATAAGCAGCTAGCATTTCCCACTTCTTCCACACCATCATCTCAGTTCAATTCAGTCTAGCATTGTGTTTGGGCAGAGCAATTTCTTTCTCTGAAAACACATCTGTTGCAATCAATATTCACAGTTAAAAATAAAATAAAATAAAATAAAATAAAAATGGCATCAAGCTCAATGTCCGGAAGCAGCAGATGGTCTGCCCAGGAAAACAAGGCCTTCGAGAGGGCGTTGGCGGTGTATGACCAAGATACCCCTGACCGTTGGGCCAACGTTGCCCGGGCCATCGGGGGTCGAACACCGGAGGAGGTGAAGAGGCATTATGATATCCTTGTTGAGGATATCAAATACATTGAGAGTGGGAAAGTCCCCTTCCCAAACTACAGGACCACTGCTGGAGGTGCCACCATCAAGCGATGAGCTAACTAGCCAAATTAATTCAAAGGTAGTAGCAGTAGTAGTAGTATCCCACATGCATTTAATTACTTAATTTCTAGCTATATATATGTTTTCAAAATTATTATTAATTAATTATCTGTGTTTTGTCTCATCAATAAGTCAAACGTGGAATGATTTCTATCATTGGTAATGAATGAACTTGGTTGGTGATAGTGATCCTAAGTAATTAATTTTGGATCAAATAGTTAAGAAATTAAAACTAGTTTTCCATCAGTCATTCCTGCTCGTGGGCACAACGGCAGGTAGGCCTCCATGCATGGAAATATATATCGCTTCATCTATATATATATATATATATATATATCATAAATTTAATTTTACGTACAATATTATATTCTTGAATTTCCTTATATATACAACCGGTTAATTTGGGTGAGACTATACATTCTGAAAAATAGACAAGGCAGATTTATTCAACTCCACAAAAGGCCTTTCTTGAAAGGGGGGCCGGGGCCCCTTATTATACACGTAGTTTTCGTAGTACCCACTCAGTTATATTACCTAAAATCTTGGAATTGGATTCTTGTGGTTTTCAACTACTTAGAAATAATTTGTGCCATAAATGCTGCTTTTTCACGTGCTATATATTAATTTTATTCTATTTAGTATGTATTTAACAAAATAATGTCATGAGCACGTTCTGGTTTTAATTTTAATTAAGTTTTTGCATGAATATGTTTATTGCCATGCATGCAGATATATGCGTCGATTTATGTGTTTTTATATTTAACAATCATCATGTGCCTTTTGTTTATTGTAATTAGTGTGAGTGATGCATATTGTTTATTCCCATGCAGGAAGAAGAATCTAAATTAAAGACATTATTTAATAAAGAGATGCGAGATGCAACATATCTACCTGCTGAAGCAATTATATATATATATATATATATATATATATATATATTTATGCTATATTATTGTAATGCAGTAGTAGTTTGAGAATCATATAATTCTTCCTGACGTCGGACAGAATTTGTCCACATATAAATAAATACATGCATGTGACATGGCATGGTTTTCCAGGAATTAATCTATGCACTAATTATTTTTGGGAGGAAGAAGCAGTTGAATTCCCTTAGCTTCATAATTAAATCATAATTAGTGTTAAACCAATCAGCGTTTTTAATTATGTGTTTTTATTCTAGTATAATTGTATGTAGTGTCTTCCTCAACCGATTTATGAAATTAAATGAACCAAGAAAAATGAAGAAATCATGGAAGTTATATTAAATGACGACAGGTTCTTAATTGTACTAAAAGGAATTCTTGAAATAAAGAATATCGCATTATACTAGTAATATCATACACGTTTTTGAATCTCAATCTGGCCATCCCCGACTAAAATAAATAAATACTATATTCACTATTCCCTAACACAACACTCACACAATAACAATGTGCACATGAACAAATTAAATAATCTACAGTAATTAGTGCATATATTGTCTAATGTACTTAATTGGATATAACATAAAAAAAATTCCTAATTTAAAAGGTCCTAGCTAGTCATGAGAATCACCACCCCCCTAAAAGTAGTCAGATCTTCAAAAAAAAAAAAACCCCTTCAATTTTCTGTGGTGTTTTAATTTTTAATATATTATGTTAATTATGCATATATATTATATCCAACCAGGAAAAAAAAACATTGTTAAAACAACCAAAATAAAAGGTATCCGAAGCCAAGTGAAAGGCTCGAATTTTATTGTATTAACGTCCATCAATTTAATCACGTGTTCGGTGTTCGAACATTGGATTAAGATAAGTAATATTTTCATAGATGGTAAGGCACGTTGAGTGGCCTACTGGCCTTGGACAATTAACCTTCAAGCATTTTTTGTTTTTGTTTTTTTAAAACCGACAAGAAACAAGAAAAATAAAAGGTACAGTAAGTACGATGACCAGAAAAATTAGAAAATTCTCACCATATAAAAAAAATGGAAAAAATATTAAAGTGGCCAAAAGTAGATAAAAAAATATTTTTCTAGCAAATAATAATAATAAAATTAAAAATTAGAAAATTCCCACCATATAAAAAAATGGAAAAAATATTAAAGTGGCCAAAAATAGAAAAAAATATTTTTCTAGCAAGTAATAATAATAAAATTATATTTTTTCAGCCACACAAAGAATATTAGGTTTATATGCACCCGTTAACATGCTTCATGGGGGCATATACATTCAATATTTTTTATGTAGTTGAAAAGTATGACTCAAAAATATCCAGAATCACTAAAAGAAATTTACTTTTGACTAAAAAATATTTACTAGAAAAGTATTTTCCTATTTACTTTTGACTAAAAATATCCAGAATCACTAAAAGAAATTTGAGTATAAATGAAAAAAAAAAACAAACTCGTGATTCAAGAACCGAAAAATAATGGAGCCATTTTGCATTTTCCAATGTACCAAATTTACAAAAATAAAAACAATTTGGAAACGACGATTTGTCTGCATATAAATAATATTAAGAAAAACAGCCATGCAATATGAAAGATGTAGTAAAGGGTCTCGTGTTAATTTCCAATCAAGATTTTGTAACACGGCCAAAATTTGGAAAAAATCAGAATCCCCCTAAATTTCCAAATTTATTAAAGAAAAAAATGAGGACACACAGACTCATTAATTGAAATTTTTAGATAGACAACTCACGAAACCGTCGTTGTCCAGCATTATTAACGTAGATCCCCAAGAAAATTATGAATAGCAGATAGTAATAACCACAATAAAAACATCCGAGAATATATGAAAAAAATTCGAGAATAGAATCCATTTGACCATATAGCAAAATACATATGAAATTGGGGGCCGGGGGAGTTGAATCAGTACCAAAAACCATATAATCAGCTATTCAATGCACATGCCCTTCAAAGGGACCACATTTGCAAAGGATGGCTCTCTCGTTCAAGTTCTTGGAACCCCTGAAACACATATTACTCATCATGATAATGATTGCGATATCGAATAGCAATTAGCATGGACCTAAGCTGCAGCAATTTTATTCTTTCGAATGCTCCACACAAAAGCTATTTCAAATAGATTCCATCAATATTCAATACTACTCTCCCTCCCTAGATAAAACTGCAAGCCCCGTTGCATCGCATCAAATACTACTTTGTCCTGCATGTGCATTTACACTCGATTGTGTTTCCATCAACTGTAGGTGTAGCATCTATATATAGAGATATCATCTACAAAACAAGCTGAGCCTCAACAAGACCGATGAATTAGTCATGCTCGAGTTCTGGCTTTCTTGATAGCAGTTCTACTTAATTATCAACATCAAAATCACTAGGCATTGTAGAATAGATGACCACTCAGAACACTACTTTCTACAACTGGACCCATTGACGTTTCCATTCGGGCCTCCTTCGCATCCTGGAATCCCAGTGGAGAATAGGAAAAGAGGAATGAAGCCAAATTTAGAGCCAACATTTAGTGGTAAAGGGGAGAGTGGGGCAAGAAAAGGCGTTTCATGGAGATATTCACTAGATTAATCCTATATCCCAGGGCAAATTCACTGCCAGACATCTCAAATTATAAACTCTGCTCATTGATATTGATAAAAAAAAATAACCCACTAGGCAGAAAATAAAATGCAGTCCATGGTGGCCTAAGTGTCAACTTATGGAATTCTACAAGCATATCCGATACCAAATTGTTTCACAGCTCTTCCAAGACAAATATGCTGAAACTGAAAGTAAAAATGAAAAAACGTTGTCTCAAGTATGCAAATAAAACATCATGCATTAACTAATTTAAGCATCCAATAAAAATTTAAGAGATAATCTCAAATAAAGTAGGCAAGATAAGAAAAATGTCCCACACCCGATTATCTAAAATGATGTGTCCTCTCTTTAATTAGAACAACCTAGTTAATAGTCAGTATACCGTCCAAGCAAGTGAGATTCTAGACGGCATTATTCAGCCAGTTTTGTTTGAAGAGGGAGAGAACTTTCCACTTCCTTAGTCTCCATATTCCTTTCTGCAACAACTTTTGACATACTAAACATCTGAAAATTCATAAAGTACTACACATTAGAATCGGTGTACAATCATACCACAGCCATAAGGAAGTGCACATATTTTTCTTGTAAAGATTTGAAGCATACCTTCTTGATGGTTTTCTGAAAGCAAGTTTTGTGTTCATCCATAGAAGCATGAATGATTTCATTGATGTGATCCTTCACATCTTCAAGGAAGGTTGCTTCTTCATTCTTCTTCTTCCTACACGAAGACATGGCAGGGGTTGGAGCACCTGATGATGGCAGCTTATCATCCGATATCTTTTCAGTTGTCATTGTTGATTACCACTGGATTAGGGTTTGGGACCTTGTCAACAACATTGTCAAGTCGTGCAAACACGAATGCAAACTTAAGCAGGAACAAATGCCACAAATAGCATTCTATCTCTTCATTATAAAAAAAACCAAACATATTTTCTAGACTACTAAAATGAATAGATCAAAGCAAAATCATCAAGTACTCAACAACCACAACTAGCATAACCAAAAATAAAATTAATTTTGAATTATGCTCAAACGAGCACATATTAAAACACGATTCAGCTAAACATAACATTAAAATGATCAATGAGAATCTCTAAAAGCAAGCAAAAAATTACCTTTCTGTTCCATGATTATTATAATGAATGAGTTCCTTGAAAAGGAAGAACTCTATTTTCTTAATTATGTGCATAATACAACAAAAGGATACTATTTATGCTAAACTAAACCACGCATTACGAACAAATTCCCACTTAACTTCAACAAATTCAACTCTAAAACTAGAAAATCGGCAATGCATTAATGTTTTCGAGTTTATTCAATTCGATCACTGCTACAAAATTTGCCCAAAATGTTCGATATTAATCCAGCAAAGACACGAAAACTCTTAACTGCATTGTTAACTGAGAAATTCAACCTCACGGATGCATATCATACAAAAGAAAAGAACAAGAAAAAAACAGAGAGAGAGAGAGAGAGAAGAGAATTCGCCATCAAAATTCAATAGTGAAATAGGCTTACCACTTCGCAAATTGCCAAAACTGCGACGAGAACTCTTTCTTCAGCGTGATTGAATCCGAAATTAATTATAATCTGAGATTTATACTTAAATAACCTCGTCTGGCTTGGGCAACAAGTAGTGAACGGAAACACTTATTGGGTTGAAGTGTCTGATTGGGCTCTCTGGGGCCCACTAAAATACTGAAGCCCATTCATTGTTTTCGACTAAATGATTCAAAATTCACATACACTAATCACTAAACTAGTGCCTTTCGGATTTCTTGAAAAAAAAAAGAAGAAAACTAGCACAAGAAATCATCTATTATACTATTCGGGTGACATGTTCGTATCTCTTAAATTTATAATTTTATAATATTTTTTGTAAAACTAAAAATATTTAATTTACAATTTTAATTAGGGTTCATTCTTCCTAATTAAGATGTATGATTATTTTTAATATTTAATTGTTATTTTTAATTAATAATTCATTATCATACTTGATTTTTCATAATTAGAATTATAATTTTGTAATTTAATTTTTTAATAAATATTAATTATGATTCAACATGTTATAATAAATTTTTATTTTTACAAACATTGTTATAAAATAATAAATTCAATAATGTAATTCGGAGATGTCACACCATTACCATTAATGCAATAATATTAAACTAGTGGGGATGTGGGATGTACCAATCATATTGGGTAAGTCTTATACAGCCCAAATTATTTTTTACTAAGATTGAAGCTGAAAACTTGTTGGTCATGAATTCATCCGCTAACACGCCTACACTACATATGTGATATGTGAAGATTTGAAAAGAAACATGTGGTGATAATATAGGAAATGATATGAAAATAGAGAATATGGTGAGTTTGCTGCTTCATGCAAATAAAACATCCCTTCACCTTGACAGATTTCAAGCATTCATGATTCATCAACCCAACACGCTAAAATGCCTTCACCAATTTTAGCTAATGCCCATTTACCAAATGGAGGGGAAAAACCCCACCACCTCACTAATTTCTAAAGTAATACAAATTAAATACGTGGACACTTCATTTTTTAATCTTGTGATTACCAATTTTTTAAGGTTGTCAATGATGTTTTTAAGGTTATATTTGGGCAGTGGCAGCTGTTACAGTTGTATCTACTCGCTCCAAAGTCCAAACTTGTATTCCAGATCCATCTACCATATTGTACCATTTTTATACGTAAACCATTTCTTCCCATCATAAATACCGTACGTCTGGACAAATTTCCACGCACAAAAAAAACACACACTGATTTGAGTTACTATACTAGCTACTAGTTCGTAAAATAGATTAGCTAGATTAATATCAAGAATGGCGCAACCCAACTCCGCCTTACAGAGCGTGAATGTGAAGCTGGGCTACCATTATTTGATGACCCATTTCTTCACTCTCTGCCTAATCCCTTTGATTGCCTTCGCATTACTCCAATTTTCAGAGATGAAGTATCAAGATTTCCAGATTTTGTATCTTCATCTCAAACACAATCTCGTCAGCGTTTTGGTTTCCTGCGCCGCGGTCGTTTTCGGCTTGACCGCCTACTTCATGACCCGACCCAGATCCGTATATCTGGTCGACTACGCCTGCTACCGCCCGCCCGACAACCTCCGGGTCGAGTCCAGCAAGTTCATGAATCACTCGCGATTGATCGGCGATTTCGACGACTCGTCGCTCGAGTTCCAGCGCAAGATTCTAGAACGTTCCGGGCTGGGCGAGGAGACGTACCTGCCGGAGGCGATGCACCAGGTCCCGCCGCAGCCGTCGATGGCGGCGGCGCGTGAGGAGGCGGAGCAGGTGATGTTCGGCGCGTTGGATAATCTGTTCGGCGCGACGGGAGTTTCGGCCAAGGACATTGGAGTACTGGTGGTGAACTGCAGCCTCTTCAACCCGACTCCGTCTCTCTCCGCCATGATTGTTAACAGATATAAGCTGCGTGGAAATATTAAAAGCTTCAATTTGGGCGGAATGGGGTGCAGCGCCGGACTCATTGCCATTGATTTAGCTAAAGACATGCTCCAACTTCATCGGAATACGTACGCCCTCGTCGTCAGCACTGAAAACATCACCCAGAACTGGTCACCATCGCCTCCTCTAAAACCTCAATTATATATTAATTTATAATTTCAGCTTACATATATTAAATATTAATTATAATTAATTAGGTACTTCGGCAACAAAAAGTCAATGCTGATCCCGAACTGCCTCTTCCGCGTGGGCGCCGCCGCCGTGCTCCTCTCGAACCGGAGCTCCGACAAGAGGCGGTCGAAATACAAAATCCTCCACGTGGTGCGGACGCACAAAGGATCCGACGACACGGCATTTCGGTGCGTATACCAAGAGCAAGATGATCGGGGAAAGATAGGCGTTACGCTGTCGAAAGATCTAATGGCGATCGCCGGAAAGGCACTGAAAACGAACATCACGACGCTGGGGCCGCTGGTGTTGCCGGTGAGCGAGCAGCTCTTGTTTTTGGTGACGCTGGTTGGCCGGAAACTAGGAAACCGGAACATAAAGGCCTACATACCGGATTTCAAGCTGGCTTTCCAGCATTTCTGCATACACGCGGGGGGGAGAGCTGTGATTGAGGAGCTGGAGAAGAATCTGAGGCTGGAACCGGTTCACGTGGAGGCTTCCAGAATGACTCTGCACAGGTTCGGAAACACTTCTTCCAGTTCGATTTGGTACGAGCTGGCTTACATTGAGGCAAAGGGGAGGATGAGAAAGGGGCACCGGGTGTGGCAGATCGGATTCGGGAGTGGATTTAAGTGTAACAGCGCCGTCTGGGAAGCGCTCCGTAACGTCAAACCCGACCCTAATAACCCCTGGCTCGATTGCATTCACCGCTACCCGCTGCACTACTCAACACATTAATATTATATTATATATTATATTTCAAATCTTTTTTTTTTTTTTTACTATATATTTTCCAAATCAAACCAACCTCCCGAATTTCGAACCCGCCCTTATTAAAGTTCTTTCTTTTTTTCTTATAAAACAAAAGCTTCTTCATGTAAATTAAGTCGCGATATAGCAAGATATATGATGCGTAAAATTTTAATTTTAACGGTTTATTTATTTAATTTATTATTTGTTGTTACATCGTGATTTAAATATAATGCAGTTCATGATATCATATTTTTGTCCGTGTCATATCTCCTTATAAATTATAATCACGTCAGTAAATATATAATGAAAATTATAAATACAGTCCTCATTTTACTCTTCACATCCCACTATTTTATAAAATATAAAAATGATTATGCATGATAAGACTTTTTCATCCCTTAAAAGCATCTCCAATCGTATTTCTCTAATTTTAAGTATTTTATTATCACATTATCGCCGCATTAAAAATAAAATGCATACATAAATATATATAAAATAATATAATTAAAATAAAAAATAATAATATAAAATTGAGTGAGCAGACAACTTGCATGTGTGGGACTCATGCTTCCATCTTGAAACCAAACTCAAAAATTGGTGTGAAACTCACGCCCCTCCACCCAAACACAACCAACAGCCCTCCAACTAATATACCTAGAACACTTGTAACTTTCTTTCCTAAATATTTTTTTTTCACTTATACAGCTAAGATGATGGTATTGAGGAGATTCAAATTCGTGATCTTTGATTTCTAAACAATCATTACACCACTAAGCTATCCCCACCGGGACCCCCCCAACTTCCCAACTTCCCCATCATGTTTTTCTCCATTATAAAGAAAATTCTTCCATGGTTAGGAATATGATGAATAGGCACTCAACATATACTTATCATTGGAGATGCCATAAGCCCAAAAAAACCTAAAACTTTATCATAACCCCTGTGTTATAACCTTCATCCTTTCTAATATAATTAAAAAAATAGAGAACATACAAAATATCATAAAATTATAATTCCCTTTCATCCCTACTTTTTTATACTAATAAAAGCTAGAGAAATTATAGAAGAGAAAAAACAAAACTAAAAAAAAAAGTTAAGAGAACAACATAAATCATAACCCCTACAACTTCATAACTAAACAAAGAAATAGAAAGAATGAGACTCGATCATCATTTTGCGTCAATAATTTTCGGTTGGTATTTATTTGTAACTATAATTTTGGCTGATGATTCATATATAAACACCCACTTACTAACTTGCATATTTGTTTCCAGACGAAAGACTAAAAATAACATATTGGAGAGTTAGAAAGGGCATTTCTCTTATTCTTAAAAAAAGGCATTTCTCAGCCATTACATGTTATTATAAATGGTTTTAAGCGAGAGGACTCACATAAAGAATGTTCACATATGCGGTCATTGTTGTGGGACACGAAATTTTGTCAGGTTTTTTTTTTTTTCTGATTGTTCTTTTGCAGAAATAACCTTCAAGATTTGCTTAAAATTTTCTTCATGTTTCTTGATGCATGTCATTATTATGCGGTTATTATAATTGCAGTTGACTGGAAAATATTGCAGCCCTTGGGAAATCTTTCTTATTCAATTCATTTCAGTGTCTCAGACTCTCAGTTGTCTTATTTGGTCTGGTCTCCTAGAGCTATCTGTTTTTAGATCATTTATGCTAGATAATTCTATAATATATATCTTTAATTTTATATTCCATTGCTCAATATAAAACACTGTAAATAAATTTATGTTTGCCCAACAGAGTTGTGTGCTCGCCAATTCTGTGCAGTTTTTTATTATTTTAAGCTCGCGGGTTTATGTTCTAAGCTTTCTTGGGTTTTTGAAAAGCCATTGTTATTTTAGTTAATTATATTTTAAACTAATCGAACTTAACTAATTCATTAAAACCATCTCAAATAAAATAATTATTTATTTATTTTAGTTGGAAAATAAACTTCATATTTATTCGCCACATAAGAATAATGACTTAGATTAGTTCATTTCTCTCATTTTTCTATATTTTTCCCCCCTTTTTCTTTTGGATTTCGGTTTGTTCATTTTAGTATTAAATTATTATGACATTTTAGATCATGTCAGTAAAGGAGGTTCATTATGACACTTATTTCCTACTGTAGTATTAATGTTGAAGAAAAGTGTAGTAACATATATGCCAACCTTAATGTAGCGACATTATATTTATCATGACATATACTTAAAAATGTCATAAAATTAATGTAGTAGGCCAAATTTCAGTTGTTATTTGATTCAGTTGATTGAATTAAGTGATATTCACTTAGTCAAGTATTTCACTGACTGATATTCGGAACAACAATATAGTCTAAAAGTATCACATGAGATGCAAAAAAGTATCGACAAACAAATTAATTTATATTTTTTCACTTTAATTTTATAGAAGTGTCATCTTCTTCCGAGTGACTTGTTTATCTAATGATATTAGTAGGTATTTATTTGCAGAATAAAAAAATTAAAAAATAATAATTCTTCATAATGAATATCTAAAAAATGAAATTACGTGATAATATTCCAAAATAATAAAATCCCAACATAATAAATTCACATCAATGTCTTGTTCTAATACAACTCTAAAATTATCCCAAAATATATTAAAAAATGAAGAATCTTAATTCCAAGAAATACGAATGAAATTAAAAATGTGTTAGATAAATAAAGTATCATGTATTAAGTATAAAAGTATCACATATAATGTAGACAAGTATCAACCTGATATTTTTAATTTTTTTTACTTACACACCCGACCTCTGGTATTGAGGAGATTCAAACTCGTGACATTTGGTCTCCAAGCAACCTCACTCCACCACTAGCTTATGTCATCCCCACCAGGACAAGTATCAACCTGATATTCATCTAAAATAATTGAGGATTGGGAGTTTTGGAGTCAAGTTCATTTAATCGAGTTGAGTTTGTTACATTATTAGCATTTTTCTTTCCGCCTCATTGTGAGATTCATCAATTATGATAAGAGCAAGTGTATTATCTTCCAAATTATTCAGTTACTAGTTGATCCTCTTTACGGGGTTCAGCCATAAATCATTTTGCACACGTACTATGATCAAAGACAACAACATTAAAGTCAAGTCTCGAGCGTGTTCGAGCACCAAAAAAATTTTGACACTCAACTTGTGTTCGAGCACCAAAAAAATTTTGACACTCAACTTGTGTTCGTGGACAAATCGACACCATCCATCTTTGAAAAATATTTGAGCAACACCACACTTTCTACTCACACTCATCTCCCACATTCATTTACCGATTTCCAAGATTGACCTTTCTTCTGTCTTTCTCAACTTGTCCTTTAATTTTTTTCCATCCCCTTGGATGTTGCTATTGTAGGACATCATATACTTTCACTTCCATTTTCCACCCACTATATTGACCATTGATGATATAGATTTCAAAAACTCATCTTCAAAATCATGAAAACATCATCTCCTAAATTGTCCTCAATTCGAACCATTATATGCAAATTGTTCCTCAAATTAAAATTTCTAAAATTCACGCCCAAATTCCCCAAAATTTGAATATTGAAGTGTTAGAATACACAAAAGTAATTTTATAGCTAAAAAAATCTAAGAACTGAATTTCATGAGGGTGAAAAAATTCGAGAGCTACAACAAGAGTTTGAGTCATGGATTTTAACCATGTCTTCATCATCGCAGTGAAGATGGGATGTCCATGGTAGTGGCGATCTCTTGAGGACGGTGGCGATTCGTTTGCGTAGGGTAACGGTGGCGTCGTGTACTGCAGAAAATTCTAGAGCTACAACAAAAGAGTCTGAGTCATGGATTTTGATCTCATCTTCGTTGTCGCAGTGAAGATGCGATGTCCACGATGGTGACGATCTCTTCACTGTGTTTCGCCAAGGACAGTGGTGATCTATTCGCGTTGGGCAGCGACGACGTCACGTGCTGCAAATATCTTATTTTTCATTTTTTCTGATTTTTTGTTTTGTTTTTGGTTGATGACCTAATGAGTTGCGCTGGTTCTTAAGTGTTAATCGGCCTGATGGACCGGCTTGTCTGATGGGCCAGACCCATTAGTCTTATGCTCAGAAGACTAGCCCTAAGATTTTATGTTTTGGGGGTTAAAGATAAAAAAAATCCTATCATATTTATTTTTATATTTTATAAAATAATGGGAGTTTTGAAGAGTCAATGAGAGCTGTGTTTAGAATTTCCCAATATATAATATATAATATATAACCTAATTGTAAAATAAATAACATAATAACTAAATTACCTCTTTGATTTATTTTATCTTGTGTGTGTGTGTGTGTGTGTGTGTGTGTGTATAAAACATATATATTAGAATATATAATATTAGAATAACATAAAATAGAAAGTGTAAATGTATGGTAAAAAAATAGCATTAATTTTATTTCCCTTTCGAGAATATTATTTGTAGTTCATAATTCAGATAAGGTCACATGGGTAAGCACATGCATCTCATTAATATGATAATTTAAAAATATGATCTCTTATTAAATCGTAGAAGTCGTAATAGAGGAAACATAATCCAAAAAGAAAAAAGAAAAAAACAGAAAAATGGTTAAATGGCCGATTTTTACATACTTCATGAATTTGGATAAAATACTTTGTTATCAAATGATACAAATCGTGCTTCATCCACTATTTGCTACTATCAAATTTATGATTTTATTTCCAATCTATTCTTCAAATTCAATTTAGTGTGTGTTAGTTTAATTTTACAATTGCTATTTCTGATTAATTTTATGAATTTATAATTACTTTTTAGTATTTAATTTTTAATTAATAATTAATAATTATGGTTAATTGATTGAGGTCGATTATGTTATGATTAATTTTTATATTTATAATAATTATTATTAAAATTATAAATTTTATAATGGAATATATGATAAAACGCAAAAAAGTCAAAAAACAGAAATTTCATTCGGAGGGAGACAGAGAGCGCCAACTTGAAATTAGAAGACGTCCAAAGTTTTCCATCTGTGAACTTCTAGGTTGTAAATATGATTAATAATGCTAGTTTGTATTTATTTTCATTCTTGTTTGTTCGTTTGTTTGTTTTTTGTTTGTTTTCATATACATATTTTTTAATGGAAAATCTTAAGTTTGACTCAACTCGTTGTGGTCGTTCCTATAATAATTTCGTAATAATTGTACATGCATGTGTACTTGCATTCGAGAAAATTAATTTATTCTATAGAGAAATAATACAAAAACTGACAGTGAGATATGCCTATGGGTGTTTAATTTCTTGTGAAAAAGATTAATGTACGCTGAGTAATTAATTGCTTGTGCTTAACCTGTTTGATCAATGCAAGGTTGATTCAAAACTTTTGAAGATGAGATGAGGTCAATAAGGATGTTTTTAACATAATGATTCATATGAGTCTTCTTTTTCTTACAATTTGTGCATCTCCCTTTATTGCTGCAATTGTGCATGAATTTAATGCCAATTTATCTAAGTCCATTCATGATGCATCATCTGAGCATGCATTTTCTATTTTCGTGTGGGGTCATTAGATACCCTTTTCTCTATTTGTGATAAATGCATATTTGGGTCGTGAGCATATGGTGGCTCCTGTCCCGGTGTTTGATATGAATGAGGTTGCTGCCGAGTTGATTGGAGGCAGTCGTTGTGCGTGGCCATCATGCCGTACTGGCATCAGATTTAAGCGTGAAGTATTCGATACTCCATAAGATTGCAGTTCATAATTGGATCCTCAATACTCACAACTCTACTGTGGGGAAGCCTCTGGTGTTGTTGTTTTTTAAGGTTGGAGCTCAGGTGGAGTTCAACCTAGGCCAGCTCATCTTTGAGCATGTTGTGGCCCATGCAGAGTCTTTCCGGATTCAGCAATCGATTGGATTTCCTGGTATGATCGTTAGCTTGATCATGGATCAGCACAATATGGTGTGTGCAGAAGATGTATATGAGCCAAAGGCGCTGCCGCTCATAATCAGCCGGAAGCTATTTTCGTCCCAGCATGCCCAAGATATCCCTGCCAGAGATGTTGTCGGTGGCTCTGAAACTGTGCCACCTTCTGTTCCTCACAGATCTGCTCTTACTTTGTCTGTCACTTCTGTTTTCTTTGACAGACACATAAAATCTCTGGAGCGCGAAGTGCAGTTGCTGAAGAAGTCCATCAGGGCTTTTAAGACCCGAGAGCAGGAATTAGAGTCTCTCTTGGCTGATCTTCGGGCTCGGGCTCTTGGCCTTGCCTCGCCATTTGATGTTGTTGCTGCTGGACCTTCTGCTGATCAGCCTTCCACCACTGCTGCTGCTCATGCTGATGTTGCTGCTCCTGCTGATGATGATGCCTCCCCACATTAACAGCTTTTGCCGTTCAATTAAGGGGGAGTGAAGGTCAAGCCTGCTGCTGTTTGTTCGCTGTCTGCTGCTGATAAGAGCTTGTGTGCTCTTCTTATGTTTTTGCAAACTCTTGTT
Organism: Perilla frutescens; assembly: GCA_026008535.1. Taxonomy (NCBI): domain Eukaryota; kingdom Viridiplantae; phylum Streptophyta; class Magnoliopsida; order Lamiales; family Lamiaceae; genus Perilla; species Perilla frutescens. The sequence continues at coordinate 36,420,761 of BRKX01000002.1, read as the reverse complement.
GAACAACTTTTATTGGGGATGTTTGTTTACCCTATCTTTATTTTTGTTGGTCTGTACTTAATATTTGACCCACCTGACAATGTAGTCATGGCCGCGAAAACAATGTTCGTGATGTTTGAAGGCACTCCCAGATCAGACTCAGGGGGAGTGTGCTTGGAACTGTCCTAGAAAGTTTTTAAATATATCGCTTGCTTTGATATATTTTGATCTGCGAAGTTGATTCAAGTATTGTGCAGATTGCAATGATAATTATCGACCATAAACGCCAAAGGGGGAGATTGTTAGTGCCACCATTATGCACTAACTGTTTGTGTTATTTTGTTGGCGAGATATGTTCGATAATGTGTGCTTGGGTATGTCCCCAAAGCTATCCATTCCGTTGTGCGTGAAAAGAAGAATAGTTGGCAAACTGTTCTCTCTGATGTCCCAGACAGAACCAGGGACACATTTATATGGCAGTTTCCATAAATAGAAAATCTTGCGCGGATCCGTTCGTGGAAGGCAAGATATGTTCGATTGACTGCCTTGTGCAGTAGATACCGAGCTACAAATAACCCTCCTATCCAAGGAAAGTATCTACGCACATTTGGGAAGATCACAAACCATAATCTCCTTACCATATTGCCGGCGGTGAAGATCGACAACAATTGAGAAGTGAAGAATATAAGAAGGCTGATTATGTTCAACAATCGGTAGCCACTTACACTTGTTTAGATTCTCTTAAAAGATTATTTGAGAATCATTTCATTTGTGGTCTCTGTTTAGCTAGTTACTGTCCCACAATATGTTCTAGCAATTGAGTGTTTTGAGTGAAACACGTGAGAAGTTTATTAATCCATTTTGTACGCAATCTCGAGAGAGATTGTAAGTTGAAGTCGTGGGTAGCTAGAGGGAGTCTAGTGTCACGGTTGTAAGGGGATCTTACAGCTTTCAGCTAGCGAAAGAGTTCGTGGAGAAGAACGGGCGATATAAGGAGGGAGTCTTGTATGTGTAAGAACCCTAATACACTTCATGAAGGAGTAACAGTCGAATCTTCAAGTTTGGGAGAAATCCCCCCAGAGTAGGTTGATAATCGAACTGGGTTACCAATCTCGTGCGTACTTTACTGCCTTTTATTTTATGTTCTTACATCTGTCCCACACATATCATAGAACAACTGATAGCAGTATTGATTAAACACTTGTGAGCACGGATTATCCTTTTACATGTGTAACTTCATAGACAGTTGAATCAAAACTTTACTTTCAAGGTAAAAATGAACACGATACATAATGAAATAGCGTGAGAATATAAACAAGAGAACGCTTGTATATTTCTAGGAAAATAAATTAAAGATAAATAAACTAGAGCATGTTGATGAGTTTGGCAACAATATTATTTTCATTGATCGGTGACTATTAATTTCTTTTAGAGAAGGAAAAAAAAGGCTTGTGGCAATAGCAAGATCTATCGATTTCGTTGAAGTTTAATTATGAATTATAATCCTCGGGGTAGACTTGGGTGAGACCGTCTCATACATGAGACGGGTCAATACTCACATGCGGGGATCATTATTTATGGGTAAAGTATCATTAACTCACATGTGAGTATCATTATTTATACCCGCATGTGAGTATCATTATTTATGGGTGAAGTATCATTAACTCACATGTATCATTATTTATGGGTGAAGTATCATTATTTATAGGTGAAGTATCATTAACTCACATGTATTGATCCGTCTCATGTATGAGACCGTCTAATACAAGTTTTTGTCTAATCCTCACACATATATGAGTGAGTGAACGTGTTGGTTCTCAATTTCCCCAATCAACTCAAATAAAAAACACATACGCACACGTACAAACGATTGTGCTAGTGCTAGTTTGTTGCAAAGCAGATCCTCTGTGTCCAGTCCTATAATATTTGTTGTGTCATAACTATTTTTTTTTTAAAAAATTTAATATACCTTCATTGGAAATGGATGAACTATAAATAAAAAAATTAAATTAATTAAATTATAATAAATTAAAAATTAAAAAAAATATCTATCTTTTTTTAAAGTTGAAAGCTTGGCACATAAAACATCACATGAAATGTAAAAGATGATCTAGTGTGAGTTTGTTGGACTTATTCATTTGGCGATCCAATTGATTCGTTGAAACTTGAAACTCGACTCTAATTTTTTCATTGTATTATGTAATTAAATGATTATATAAAACTTAAATAATTATTTATAAATTCAGGGAGTTTGAAGTTCGAAAACTAATTATTAATTTGTTTATTTTTTGTAAAAAATGATTGACCAACCTGACCCGACCAAATATATATATATATATATATATATATATATATATAGGATTTGGTTCAAATGAGAACAGTACTTCATGTGAGAACGTGAGAACGAGCTTGTTTAGTGTAATTTTAGTGCTTTTCTTATTGTATTTTGATGCAATTTTTTAATTTTTTTTTAATGCTTTTCTTATTGTATTTTAATGCTAGATGATTTAGCACCAAAATAAAATAAGAAAAGCACTGAAATTACACTAAACAAGCCCGTTCTCACGTTCTCACATGAAGCACCGTTCTTATTATAACCAACCCCTATATATATATATATATATAAAGAACTTTGACCCGTTCATTCGGAACTGTAATTTTCTTCAATCTGACCGGATCGGCAGCTGATTTCTAATAAAACCAACGGTCGAATCCAAAATTAAAGATATTATTTGAAAGCATTATATAAAAGTGGTATTCTTTTTGACCTTTATATACTCCAATGATAAGTGAGTTGATACTAGCTTGCGCCTTATTAATAAAATTGACATAATATTGAGATGTTGACAATATTTTAAAGTTTAAATTAAATGCTAAATTTCAAACATATATCAGGCCTCTATAATAATAATCTTGCCACCGTTGCTAAACATCACATATATAATAATTAATCATAATAGTATACAATATATACGAAATAACACATTGATAAGGTAAATTAGAATTAGGTGTATTAATATTAATTAATAAAAGAAATGGAGAATCCAAACCGCCAGAACTAGTGATCCGGGCTCCAACACGATTACCCTATACTTGGCACAAAATCCTCTTTTTATCAACTTATCTTCAAAAGGAATCATAGATATATTCTTGGCCCATTTTTGTAAGTTAATAAATTAGAGAACATATCACCGTATATACATAAAATACAACACTCAGTGTGAGTATCTATCTAGTGTTATTTTTATTTAAGATAATGATACAAGTACACTCGGTGCTAAAAAAAAAAAAAAAGGTGCACGCACTAAGTGTGTAGGATAACTTTATTCTATATGTGTAATGTGTGTGCATGTATGTATGTACACAAAAACTTATGTGATATCATTAGACATACAATACTTATACTCGGAGTCACTTTGTATTTTACAAAATTGTATAGTCCGAATGAGTGGACAAAGTTGGAACATGAATTGGGATAGTAGAACCATAAACCATGTGATAGGTTAAGACTGGTAGTATCATTTTATACCGAAAACTGTCCGATGTATTCGGAATATATTCTATAATTGGGCCCAAAAATAGTTTGGACCAATTGGGAGTGGCATGGACCTCATTGGGGCAGGGATCCTAAAAAGTGGCAAAATCTAGGAACATTCATGCCATGGCCCAATAATGAGTGAAGGGCTTTTGTCTAAATCGAATCATGCAATAAAAAAATCTACACTTTCGACCTGGAAAAGCGACTTTATTTTGTGAATTTTTCGTCATCTCGAATTTTATTTTGGAAGATTTACCATTCCCGATTATCAGGAGGACCACTGTTTATGTTTCTCACCATTCACTCGTAAAGCCAATGCTACTTCCGCTTCCACTTTTATTTATTTCGTCTAATGAAAAATACAATATTCAATTATGTAATTTTATTTGTAACATATATATTTTGGACTATTTCATCATTTCTTCTATATTTACGTTCTATACCTATATTTCTTATTCTATTGCTAGCTAGCTATTAATTATTATATATGAATGTTTTACTTAAGTATCTATATGTAATGCTAGGTATTGAATGAAAGAGGAGAACAACATAGACATATAGAAATGATTATATATAATTACTTTTACTTTTTAGTTATAGTTAGTTTTTAACTGTTTAGTGATTAAGGTTGATTGTCCATGTAAATAGGACTTACAATTATTTATACTTCAAAATTAAGATAGAAGTGTTTATCTAAAATCATGAAATTATTAAGTTCGAGTGCAAATTAGAATGAATTAAGAAAAATGAACAAATAGTTTTTTTTTTGTCTGAAATGATGAATATTGATTAAAAAAATTTCAAAAATATTATTAACTCAATATTTCAACTACTCGTGTAAGTAATTACACCGAGAAATTGTTATTTCCAAAAATTTTAAAGACATTGATTAGTTTAATCCAAGTATTATGCAAATGAAGTTGAATGGGCCAGTGTTAAAATGGGAAAAGTATTCACACAATCAATTTTGGGTTGCGCCTTTTTCGAATTTCTGCTGCCTAGATACTAGGGTCAACGTCACACACCAAGACAAAAAGAGTACAATAATGATTAAACTGCTTTTCCCTATTATATTTTTAGGGCCATAATATAATACTTCTTGTACTCTATTAAAGTAAATTTGGTTTTTTTTTCGCATATTGTAAAAATTTATGTTAAATAGTTCATCCGTCCCATAATATTTGATGTTTTATCATTTTACACAAAAATTAAGAACTAAAAAAAATTTAATGCATATACCCTATTTTTTCTCTTATCTATTAGTCATAATTTAATATAATGGATTTTATAATCTTTTCATAGGGATAAAATTAGTATACACTGTATGAAATAATCTATAAAACATCGAACAATTTGAGACAAAATTTTAAAAAAAATTAAAATACCAAATATTATGAAACGAAGGGAATGTCAGAATAGAAATAACTCATTCGACTAGGAATGATTTAGAGCTTTTTTAAAGATAGTTTATAAACTCGAGCTTTATTTCAAATATATTAAAAACTCACGTACGTTTAGAAACTTGAGATTGAGAGGCTCCCGTTTGCTATGAGGTAGTAGCAGCAGTTAATGACAAATTGCAATGTAACCCTACATTATGAATGTAGCCAGACATGCTAGGTTACTTTTTTGGGTAAGATCGATTAAACTCAAATTAACATAACAGACGGAGTCTATATATTTAGAAATATAGATGTTTGTGGCCCTTAATATTCACATGAGATCATCTATCGATCTCACTATATGATGGTGTATTATTATTTATCTTTTATTTTATTTCATTTAGTGTTTCAATTTTAATTGCTTATATTTTAGTTTAATTTTATCATTATTAATTAGAGTTGATTATTATATAATTATTTTTTAGTTTTAAATTATATAATATTGATTTATTGGAATTAATATTCTTAGCAATACTACAGAAATTGTAGACCATAAATGTAGGACAAATGATATCATACTCCGTCATTACTATCCCTATAGGCGTATAGCAAATGTGATTTTTTGAAAAATCCAATTCTGAATTATCAGAAGATAAATGCACACACGTCAGCACAAACACATATTCAACGCAGAAGAAGCACACGTGTCAGAAATCAACTGGCTAATTGATTTGGATTTGTCATCAGGTGTGATTGCCAGCTATTACTCTGTTTGAAGTGTAGTGTTGTTTTCGCTATGGAAGAAGAAATAACTCCAATAAATCCGAAACTCCAATTCCAATGATCTGATCCCCGAATCAAACTCATAAACTCCACATCATGTTTATTTTATTTTTACTAATTTTATTGTCCAATTGATTTTGTTTGGCTTCTTACATACACACACAATTGACAAGAAGAAATGTTGTTTGTCTGGAAAGAGGTGATGATGAAACCGGGCAATCTGAGAAGAGTAAGTCTGGCACGTAAAAGATTCGAAAGATTTCGTTTCTATCAGCAAAAAATACAAGATGCCTTGTCTTTATTCATTATTATTACCCACGGTCAAAACCATCACTCCATTTCCATTCCTTATAATACCCTTAATTATTTACTGCACAGTCAAAATATGGCTCATTTCATTTTCCTGTGCCAATTTATATCTCGTTTAAATGTCTAAATTACTTACGTACACTGCACTGTTTTAATTTAGATCACTCTTCTAGGCTTCCAAGATTGTATCTTTTAAATTATCTTTAAATCAATCTAATCTATATGTATATATATATATACTCCTATAAGGTATGCATGATGATGAATTAGATGATGTTTATGCATTATCGTCGTTTATGTGATCATTTCTATATATAAATCATAAATTATGCAGGCTATTGTTTCGATTTCAATTAGCTAGTCTAAAATCAGAAGTGGGGGCTCGAATTGCCATTGATGATTAGAACATTGTAATTTATATATGTATGATAACTAAAGAGTTAATTAATGATGGGTTTTGTTTGCCTCGACAGATTAAATTAAATTTACCGTCAAATTATATATATATATCAACCGTACAAATTGATCTGCAGTCCCATGAAATATAGATATATCCTAGGCCTATTAATGATCAGGTACATATATACAAGTAGCTAGGCTAGCATATATGCATATGAGCACCAATTAATATATGAATAGAGAATAAAAATAATGAAAAGAATATATATATATATATATATATATAATAAAAGTTAGTTGAAAATGTTAATAGACAGAAAATTGAGCAAGTTGGTGTTAATTGGGAAAATGATGATATTGATTCGGCTGAGAAGGGCTACCGTGTGGCTCCAGTTGAAACGAGTCATTGATGACTACAACTTTACCCAATTGCAGATTGGGACCCCACACCCAGCCCTCCCTATGCGCCTATGCCTATTATAAATAAGAAGCTTGCATGCAAGTTTTAGTACCATCGATCTCACATTTCACAGCCTTCCTAGCTACAATATATTTTTCAAGGCTGTGATTTGTGATATTTTCAGAAATATGGCGTCGAGTTCTCTCAGGTCTGGTTCGTGGACTCCGCAAGAGAACAAGCTGTTCGAGAGGGCGCTGGCCCGGTTCGACACTGAAACCCCGGACCGGTGGCAGAACGTCGCTCGTGCCGTCGGCGGCGGAAAGTCGGCCGAGGAGGTCAAGCGCCACTACGAGATTCTCATTGAGGATCTCCGCCGTATTGAATCTGGCTACGTTCCCATTCCTAAATACAAGAAAACCTCTGTTGAAGAAGAGAAAAGGTACTACTATACTCAGTATTACAAATTTACATTTTACAATGTCAGATCTCATTTTTCTTTTATTCCTTTTTCCACCAAAATTAATTTACGCCCTTTATTTTGGTGCCTGATCTTTTGGGATTTGTGGAATCTTATTTCTTAATTTCCATGCGGTGCATGCAACGGTATAACAGATTTTATTTAACACTCCACTATATATATATTCTTCTTAATTTTCGTTTTTCCTTTCTACCTGAAATCGCGATATATATAGTTTAATAAATCTTGTATTTTGTTTACGGATTTGTGTCCAATGCGAACTGAACTCAATTTATGAATGTGACGTGTGTACGTGTTTGTAGGGACTCAAATTTTAATTTACTGTCCAAATTCATTGCATATTCTCTACCTCTAGTCCTTTTTTGCTTTTACTTTATTTCATTGCCTTCAGAAAGTAGTTTAGCGTCGTATCTTGTACTATATATATTATATAATTTATTTATTTTAACAATATATGTTAATTATGTTTATGCGCATGTTCAATTGAGATGTATCATTTAAATATTGCAAGTGATAAATGTGAGTAACGAATATTTATTTTTATTGTTTGACAGGCTTCTCAACATTCTTAAGATGTAAGGGAGCACGTGACTCATTATCAGCTTTTGCCAGGAATTAAGAGAGAATGTATGATGAATAACGCATAAATCGCGTTTTTCTTCTTTTTTTTTTTTGTTTTAAGTATTTTAATTTGGAAGCAATTATCCTTTTTAATTGTATAATTTGCACGCATCTCTAATAATATAGTACTATTTTACTTATGGTGGATGCGCTTTGTTTCATCTTTTTATTTAATTAAAAATACTAAAAAGTGTACGAATTCTTGATAAATCATTACTACTACAAATAATAGTTTATAAAAAAGTTACTACGAAACGCTATAAATAAATGACAACATTATGTGTCTTGTGTCGCAACACGTATAGTTGGGATTGATGAAGCGGCGCTCAACTACAACTCTCCTAAATCCTAATAAACGACAGATGATAATCCACATTAAAACGCACATTAACTTATATATGTCTGTATAGAAAACACAAACTCATAATAGGTTTAACATTCGAATTCAAATAACACTTTATTGTTCGAGATATCTTGTGTGCATTCACAGACAACAACTCAACAAGTGTGGTCGGTTTTTTATTTTTTTTTCTTTGTGGTCATTTCATTTGGGCATGCATTTCTCAAAAATGTATTAAATAAATAAAAATATATTGAAATATTTGAGCAGAGATAGGTAGGGTAGGTAGCTAGGATCTATGCATCTATTGGTCTTTTGCCATGCATTTTTTTTCGTACTTATTTCGTTGAACGTACATCAATAAATGGACGCATGATAATTATAGGGAATATAATTATCCTGATATTTAATGGGCGGGCTATTTTTCCTTTTAGCACTTCCATTAATCGATTTGGCGTAAGCATTTACAAATGTAGTTCAGGTGAACAATACATATATTGGCGAGAAAAAAACATCGATGCTGGTGGAATTATTACTTTTTTTTATGACGAGGGTAACTCGCCCTTTTATAATAACAGGCAAACCACACAAGTGGAATTATTACTTTTTTTTATGACGAGGGTAACTCGCCCTTTTATAATAACATGCAAACCACACAAGAGACGTAAATCATATTTGAAAAACCAACCCCCGTCACATTTAGTAGTGTTGGTGGTGGATCGAACTTGAGATATTTGATCTCAAGATAACACCACTCCATCACTAAGTCATACCTCGGGACGGAATTATTATTTTGTAATAGTGATGTCAAATTAAGTCGTGAAGCTGCTACCAAAAATCAGTTTGGGCTAATCCGAATAAAACATCGGGTTTCCCACGGGATCATGCATGAACATCATTTGGGCTCAGTTCAGCCTGAATCCATTGGTCCAATGCAATAAATTCAGTTGGGTCGGCCCGAAATATTCAGACCTATTAACATTATAATCCACTCTGTTTGAAAAATTAGTTTAGACCAGTTTAGACCTTTTCAAAATCAATTCAATAAAAATACATATACAATACTAAAATCTCATTGTAATTTTGGTCTATTTTATAAGTTGGTCTAGATTTTAGACTGTTTCATCAAGTCTAATAAGACATAATCATTATCTATGATGCGTTAGTTAATTATTATTCACTTATTTTGTTTAAACGTCATTTTGAACAAGTATAAAATTTTCGTTTAGACATCATTAATTAACTTTTGACAAAATTTCAATTAATTGTACAATCATTATAATTGACAACTTTTTGAGTAGTGTGTGCGCGCGCACAGGGACGGATCCAAGAGGGGTCGGGGGGCACTTGCCCCCTCCCAGATTTTTTTTATGTACGTATAACGTATATGTGTATATATAGCGAGGGTGTTGCAGGTTTGGATGGAGACGGCAGCCGTATGTCTGTATGGTTGAGGTGAAGATGGAGAAGGGTTTTCCACAGAGAGAGAGAAGGGTTGGAGGAAAAAGTCAAAAGTTGCTAAGTCCCATACATTTAAATATAACAAATAAATCTATCTTACCCATTTTTGTTTTGGAATTAATGCATTTTTGTGAAATGTTATAAAAGAAACGTTTCTTTGGTTTTTTTAAGGATAGACTTGCGTTATTAAGTATTAAAATTTTTTCATTATTAGCGTGAAAAAATGTAATATTTTATTTTTATTTAGTATTTAAAAATTACTTAATTTCTTGTTTGTCAAAAGTATTTTTTTTCAATTTCAATAGTATTTTTATATTATTGTTAATGATTATTTGCTCAATAATTGTGTTAGGTGTTAGTTATCTTATCATTTGGGGTCGTTTATTAAATATTAAATTATGAATTTTATTGATTACAATGAAAGTGAAAAATTAGGAATTTTCAATTTAAATTATGATTTATGAATGCTACATATTATTAAAATATGTTAAAATGTAAGATTTGGTAAATGTTAAATTATATTATATAAAAATTTAAAAAAATGGAGTTGTGTCATCAATTTAAAAAAAAATAACATTTTTATAGTGTGTTAGACGTACATTGTAGAACTAAAATTATGCAATTAATTTCGTCTGGATCTGGGCTCCGTCGATCTACAAAATAAAGATAAAATCGTGAGGCCGAAGGACCGTCGGGGGTTGACAATCGAACGGACTCCGACGTTCAAGTCAGAATCGGATTAATAAAGAAAACGGACGAATTGAAGAAAGAGATTAAATTAAGTGAAGTTATTGAGTTGAAGAGGGTAATGCAATCTAGTTCTAGTATGCTTCTGCCGTTTTTCGTATATCCCTTACCTAGGCTTCATTTAACGATATATATAGAGAGCTTTCAACTCCTTTCCGATATTTTGGGGATAACATTTATCCCTTTTAGGGTTTTTGAAAGAGTTTTCCTCTTATTTGTAACGGGCTTTGACCTGGTCATCCAGTTTAAATTCTGCCTGACCTTAACATCTGCCCTCGACCCCTTGACTTCAGCTATAGAGCCTTCGACCTCTCGACCTCGGATGAATATGGGCCTGGGTTCTGGGCCTTGATAAATAAGAGGCCTCTACAGTAGAGTTCAAAAGTTGAGGTTGGATGTGGGTGTTCGCCCCCCCGGTTGTGATCATCAAGTCCTTTATAAGAAGCTTTCAACCGACTTTCCCCATTTTCAGGGTTAGTTTTATTGAGACCAGGTCCAGCCTTATCCGTTTCAAAGGTTTTGACTGGGTCTAACATATCTTCAACGAATACTTTGACCTGGTCTCTTTCAAAAGTCTGCTCAATTGTGGACTCTTCCTTTAGACTTCTGGCCTTCGAGGATTAAGGTATCGACCTCAAGGCATGACCTTGAGACACTTGATCGTGAGGCATCAACTTTATTTGGTTCTTTAGACTTTCAAAAATGGGCGTGGGCCTAGCTTTTGGGCCTATGCAGAAATATGACCTATACAGTTAGCTTCTCATTACTTGATTCTTGTATTTTAAGGATCGGGTAATGAATTTTGGAGTTTAATCGTTATTTTGATTTAACTCTACGTTCTGAATTCTCGTTTGGTTTTAGACTAATGCCAGAAGAAGAGTCCTTAGAGGGATCCCAGGTTTGAAAAATCCCATTTCGTGGGCTTTTGGCCCTTAAAGTAGGTCCGAGGAAGCTCAGGATTTTATCAAAGTAGACCTTGTGAAGCTCCAGACCTGAAGGCAGGTCCTGGGGGAGCTTGAGAGGTCGTGAGAGCGGACCTCGTGGAGCTCCAGACCTGAAAGCAGGTCCTAGGGGAGCTTGAGAGGTCGTGAGAGCAGACCTCGTGGAGCTCCAGACCTGAAGGCAGGTCCCGGGAGAGCTTGAGAGGTTGTGAGAGCAGACCTGGTGGAGCTCCAGACCTGAAGGCAGGTCCTGGGGGAGCTTGAGAGGTTGTGAGAGCGGACCTCATGGAGCTCCAGACCTGAAGGCAGGTCTTGGGGGAGCTTAAGAGGTCGTGAGAGCAGACCTCGTAGAGCTCCAGACCTGAAGGCAGGCCCTGGGGGGCTTAAGAGGTCATGAGAGCAGACCTCATATGATGTCAAGGCTTCAAAACGGACCTAAAAAGACTTTGAGGCCGCGAGAACAGGCCTGAAATGATGTCAAGGTCTTGAAAGCGGACCTAAAAAGACTTTGAGGCCGTGAGAGCAGGCCTGAAATGATATCAGGTCTTGAAAGCGGACCTAAAAAGACTTTGAGGCCGTGAGAGTAGGCCTCGCGGAGCTCCAGACCTTAAGGCGGGTCCTAGGGGAGCTTTAGAGGTCGTGAGAGTGGACTTCGTGGAGCTCCAGACCTAAAGACAGGTTTATGGGGAGCTTCTGAGGTCGTGAGAGCGGACCTCGTGGAGCTCCAGACCTGAAGGCAGGTCTTGGGGGAGCTCGAGGCTTTGAGAGCAAGCCTCGGAAGGAGCTCTAGACTCAAAGGTGAGTCCGAAAGAGCTCGAGGCTTTGAGTGCAAGCCTCTCAGGGAGCTCCAGACTCGAAGGTAAGTCCGGGAGAGCTCGAGGCTCTGAGTGCAAGCCTCTTATTTTGAACCTAGTACTTCAATATGCGAGCTAAATAAGTTGAAGCTTTGGCGGCCATTGTAAAGGCTTTGAAGAAATCTGCAAGCATTTATATCAATAATGGTAGAACCAAGTAGACATTAATACAAAATATATCGTAAATATATAACCATCACACGCCTGACTGCAAGAAGACTCCCGAAATGGTTTCGGATTAATTTTTCCAAATCTTAAAAAGGTAATTTAAACCCATCAGAAGTTCTACAATAGCTGCCTCAGTCTCCAATTAGTTTGCAAAGTAAAGAGTCTGGACAAGATGCACATTCAACCACAGACCAGTCTCTGCCTTTCAAAGTTCAGCTCAGATTGCTATCTTACCATGTTATGAGCAAGTGGAGACAACAAGTTCAATATCGTCGTGAATGCTAAGCTCCACTGAGCTGCAAAAGTAGCATCATAGAAACATGAAGCTGGAGTTCTTGAAAATGTCTTCAGCTTTGCCCTCAGAGAGTTTTTGATAGTTGCAGACAACAAATTGCAGAGATCGTCTCTAGTATCGAGGCTAATTAAGTGAGGTGACGAAGCTAACTTTTCAATCATAATGATGACACTTGCATAATGCAGGGCAAATACAGCATGGCCAAGAGTAGATACAGAAGCATTCAACAGACGCCATTTGAAATTAAAGAGAGACAATTTAGTGGAGATTATGCCACCATATATAGCTGGAAGTTCTTTGATATTTTTCACTTCAATGATTGTATGCAACAAGTCTACAACATAAATTATAATGCAACAAGTTTTTTGATAGATTTTAGACATTCATTCGCAGAGATAGAGACCTCACTTTTCACAAGAAAATGATACTAGAACAGTGAAGGACACATTAACATGAACATAGTAGAGTAGATAACATGCTAACAACTTGGATTTACAGGTGGATCATTTGGAACAAGTCAGCAGGCTACAAGATTATGAGCATAAATCTCTCAAGATCAATACAATTCACTACACATGCTTCAACACATTATATAGTAGGTTATAATATTTTCAACATTAATGTCACTCAAGTAGGGGATGCAAAATAACTCAAGTTTCAATTCAGAACATAAACCAAGTTAGTTCATTTTAGTGCAATAGCCTATTGTTTTAACATATCAACACAAACTCCAGAATGCGAGATGGCCCTTCCAGGGCAGTGATTTCATGTATGGATCAGCTCCAACATGCTTGTACACGATATAGTAAAGCAGGTAGCATGCAAGATATAAGCACATAAGGGTAGTTTGGGGACAAGGGCAGAATTCCTTGTGTGCAAGGAGATTAATACACAACTAGAGTCATGAATTAACATGCAACTGATTACATATTCTTACATAAATTCAATTAATAGTAGACATTATACTATGGAAAGCAGGGCAAGGTATAGGGTAATCTTTAGTCTTCCAAGAGCAATATGGACTTTCCAGATTCCATGTACTGTTAGGGTAATCTGTTTTTTCCAAGTTGAGACAGTCTCTTGACATAAATATGCATTTTGAACCTTTTGGAAGGTAAGCATCATCTTTCGTTCGGCCAACAATGTCCATAGGTTCCATTTTTACCGATTGAGAGAATAAAAGTCGGCGAATCTGCATGATGGCAATGAGATATAAATTAAAAGTGGTATTTATCGAAGTGCTATCAACCGATTGAGAGATGTGACATATGTTGCCTGTGTCAGAGGCAGTGGCTCATGGCCGATTTGAGAAAGAGAGAGGAGAGGGGGTCCCGTAACCCTATATCTGTGAAATCAGTCACCAGATTGAAGGATTTTGAAAGAAAATCACCGCCGATGAAGTGAGGATGAGTCGCGAGCCCTAGCTGGTTGAGAGTTTTTTATCTTTGAGAGAGGAGCGGGTTCTGATCAGAATCCCCTTCAAATAAACATGTCATCAATCATCGTTGCTAGCCTCCAGAGAGTAAATCATTGCCTTATAGTATCGATCGGAGCCCCACGGTAGGCGCCAAATTGTAGAACCAAAATTCTGCAATTAATTTCGTCTGGATCCGGGCTCCGTCAATCTACAAAATAAAGACAAAATTATGAGGCCAAAGGACCGTCGGGGGGTTGACGATCGAATGGACTCCGACACTCAAGTCAGAATCGGATTAATAAAGAAAATGGATGAATTGAAGAAAACGATTAAATTAAGTAAAGTTATTGAGTTGAAGAGGGTAATGCAATCTAGTTCTAGTATGCTTCTGCTGTTTTTCGTATATCCTTTGCCTAGGCTTCATTTAACGATATATATAGAGAGCTTTCAACTCCTTTTCGATATTTTGGGGATAACATTTATCCCTTTTAGGGTTTTTGAAAGAGTCTTCCTTTTACTTGTAACGGGCTTTGACCTGGTCATCCAGTTTGAATTCTGCCTGACCTTGACTTCTGCCCTCGGCCCCTTGACTTCGGCTATAGAGCCTTCGACCTCTCGACCTATTGACCTCTCGACCTCGGACGGATATGGGCCTGGGTTCTGGGCCTTGATAAATAAGAGGTCTCTACAGTAGAGGTCAAAAGTTGAGGTTGGATGTGGGTGTTCGCCCCCCCTAGTTGTGATCATCAAGTCCTTTATAAGAAGCTTTCAACCGACTTCCCCCATTTTCGGGGTTAGTTTTATTGAGACCAGGTCCAGCCTTATCCGTTTCAAAGGTTTTGACTGGGTCTAACATATCTTCAATGAATACTTTGACCTGGTCTCTTTCAAGAGTCTGCTCAATTGTGGACTCTTCCTTTAGATTTTTGGCCTTCGAGGATTAAGGTATCGACCTCAAGAGGTGGACTTTGAGGCATGGACCTCGAGACACTTGATCGTGAGGCGTCAACTTTATTTGGTTTTTTAGACTTTCAAAAATGGGCATGAGCCTAGCTTTTGGGCCTATGCAGAAATATGACCTGTACGTACATCAACATTGTTTCACGTAAACACGTAGACTTAAATAAAATAGTTGACAATCACATACTTTCTTTAGTGCGCAAACTCTAAAGCACAAAAGAAGGGTCGTTCAGTTAAAAATGTCGCCCCCAGAAAAAATATTCTGAATCCGCCACCGTGTGTGTGTGTGTGAGAGAGAGAGAGAGAGACAACATGAATTTGAGATTGGGTCTGGGCCTGGTGAAATTTAATTTGAATACGGATTTGGATTGACATGAAACGGGCCTCGTTAGAGAAAAGAGATTCATATCTAGCCCACTTCTTACATATCATCGGCTGTAAATTTTCGAAAAGTTTTCACAGAACAAGTTCAAGAAATGTTAATTATTATCATGAATGAAAATGAGCAACAGTAAATTAAATTAAGCAAGTTATGATTTCTCTACCTTTCTTTAAGTCAATATCGAAATTCCATGTCTTGTTTTGAATATCTCGGATTTTGTGGGTTAAAAAGATATCATTATTCAGGGCCGGCCCAAACATTTTGGAGGCCCATGGGCAAAAACAAAAAAGGGGGCCCTTTATTTTTTTCCCAACGAGCATCTTCAACCTTCTTCAATTTTTCCAACGAGCATCTTGAAGCTTCTTCAAAAAGTTGTTGCGTGCTCCTAAATCTCAAAAAACAATCAACCCCTACATGCAAAAAAAAGGTCAAATAATCATTGAAATAGTTTAGTTCTTCTAGCATTTTGAGAAGCAAAATCATCAATTACATCATCAAAATCAATTTTTTCCACCATCTCACTCTCAATGCTCAAAATAGCTAAACCATTTAATCTTTCTTGAGACATGGTTGACCGTAAATATGTTTTGATTAACTTTAATTTTGAAAAACTTATTTCTGCTGATGCTACTGTAACCGGAATAGTCAATAAAATTATATATGCAATGGAAACATTAGGAAAGCAACCCAAGGTTTTAACATACTCAAGAACATCCATGGCTGAATTTAATGATGCTGGTAAACAATTTTGTAGCACTTGCAACTCAGAAAACAAATCATTAGCATCAACATCAAATTTATCATTATATTTCAAGGCGTCCTGAAGTTTAAAACAACAAGTGTGCAAAGTATGCTCATCCAACAAAGACAACTTCTTATGATAAAACAGAAAACCGAAAATATCTTCAAAAACTTGCATTTGTTCAAATCTGCTCCTTAATGATGTAATAGAAATATCAACCACAACAAGGAAATAGTTTATCCTAAAAGACTCCTCAGTAGATAGTGAAACATCTTCATGAAAATTTTCATCAAACTGTTTCTTCATACGACTTATACGTTTTTGAGGAAAAATAGGATCTATTTCCATTTTAGATACAAGTTCTTTAGCAGATGTCATGGCTGAATCAAAACCTTCCTCCCTATATTTTTCAAAATATGCAATCAATCCTTTCAAAATGATTAGAGGAGCATCAATTTGCATATCATCAGACTGCAATTTTTTGCTAATCAAATTAATCTTTTTCAAAACATTATGCCAAATAGTCATGCCAAGCAAAAATTCAAAGTTCTCAAGATCACTAGTTGCTAAAATCTCAGCTTCACGTTTAGTTTTTAGATCATCACTAACTCTTGACAGTTCAAGTAAAGCATTTCTTATCTCATTTGGTTGGGTTATTATAGCTTCAATGCTATTGACATGACTTTCCCATCTTGTTGCTGACAATGACTTTAAAGTTAATTTGTTAACATGATCCTTTAAAAATTTCCATCTTTTTGTAGAGCCAACAAAAAAGGTATAAAGATGTTGTATAGTAGCAAAGAATGAGACAACTCTAACATAAGAATTTGCCATATCACATACTATCAAATTAAGAGAATGACAAGCACATGGCATATAGAATGCTCTTGGATTAATTTCAAGAAATCTCTTTTGCACACCTTGATGTTTTCCTTTCATATTGGAACCATTGTCATAACCTTGTCCCCTCACATCATCAATATCAAGTTCAAGAGATTTTAAAGCAGATTTTAAAGTATTAAAAAGAGCTAATCCTGATGTAGCATCCACTTTTAAAAACTCAATGTAATATTCCTCAATTTTTATTGGAGAACTTGACATATCAACACATCGAATTAATAAAGTCATTTGCTCATCATGGCTTGAGTCTGGAGTACAATCAAGAATCACTGAATAATATTTGGCCTCTTTTATTTTTCCAAGTATAACACTTTTAACTTTAGAGGCAAGCTTTGAAATCAACTCATTTTGGATCTTATGACTAAGGTAATGATGGTGGATTTCCTTGGTTTTAATACGTCTAAAATGTTCCTGCATTACCAAGTCAAATTTTGCAATTAATTCAAGTATGCCCAAAAAATTACCATTTTTATCTTGATAAATCTTTTCATTATTTCCACGAAAAGCCAAATTATGTTTAGCAAGACATTGTACAACAGAGATAATTCTAACCAATACCATTTTCAAATGCTCTTTCTCTTTCTTAATTTGCATTTGCAACTCACTGTCGATTGTTTCATTTTTTTTCAGTCTAATATGCAAATCATTCCAAGTTTTCATATTGTTCATGTGATCAATACTGTTCTCATGCTTTTTTAGTCTTTCACTTAAACGCTTCCAATCGTCCACACCTTCATTTGCAAATGAAGTAATGTTTTGAACTGATTTGAACAATTTGCAACAAAAATAGTACACTTTGTTAGCATCTTTTGAGTATACTAACTATTTTCTATCTTGTTTTTCACCATTTGGTAATTTTCTTATATAATAAGAGCATGAAAATTATCTAAGAAACTGATCCTCAGGAAATATGTAATCATAGTCTCTTAAAGGACCTTTCTCTACCAAGATATCTCTAGTTTTATTATCAATGCTGTCCCAATTTTTTGGATCAAATATATTGAAAGAATTATTCTCATCCAAAGTCTCATGCTTACTTAAATCATCATGCTCACTCAAATAATCATGCTCACTCAAATTATCATTCAATGTCTCATGCTCATTCAGAATATCATCAAGTTCATTAACATTCAAGTCATTAAGCTCATTCAAAATATCATTCTCACTCAAATCATCATTCTCATTCAAGCCATCAAGCTGATTCAAAACATCATTATCATTCCCAACTATATCAACTTCTGAGACCGAAGAACTAGTTTTAAAAAATTTATCAAGTGCTCCTCTTTGAGATTTAATCACCTCTTCACTTCTTTTTCGTTTATTTCTCTTTTGACTTCCAGATGGATATTTTCTACTAGGCCCCATATTTGACTATTTGCACATCACAATGAAACTGAAATATGAAAAGTATGAAGCAATAAAACCTGATTTCGACAAAATTCCAAGTTGATTTCCTCCAAATTCCTATCTCTTAGTTAGTTAGTCTCAACTCTCAATCCAGTGCTCACTTCAGGTATATTGCTGCACATCAAGAAGACAAGAATGGAGTTGGGAAATTGAGATTAAAATTAGAGATGCCCAGATAGAATTAGAGATTAGAGAAGAGATGAGAAAATATACTGACCGTTGGCGTTGCTATTGCGAGCGATTAGGGTAGATTGAATTAAAGATAAATTAGGCCTCATATTTGATTTTACCGTTGCTGCATTGAGATTTTGGCTATTAAGTAATTCTTTTTTTACTAAAGGGTATTATTAAAAAAAAATAAAATTTGGGGCCCCTCAAATTTGGGGGCCCATGGGCAATGCCCACCCCAAACAAGTGAGAGGGCCGGCCCTGTCATTATTTAGATATGATCACAAATGCATGGATACAATAAAATGGTGAAAAAATCATATAACATAATAACATAGAGTCGGATGACTTCAGATTTATATTCTCACTTGTTGATATAGGAATTTAATTAAGTGGCGAAAAGCTTAAAGTTGAAACATGTGAACTCAACTAATTCATATAATATTGTAAAATATATTTTCATTAATTTTGTAGTTGCTGCCAAAGCTATTTTGGCATGTGAAACTAAAGCTATGAGGATATTTATATATGGTACACATTTTTTTTTGAATGAAATTTATACATGGTACATAAAACCCATTTTTTCTCCAAACAAAATCATATTTAATAAAGATAAAAACTTGTATGAGATCATTTAACGAGTCTCTTGTTGGGATCGGATACGTAAACGCAGCGGGAATTTTTTTTTTTAAAACGTGAAATGACAATTATTTCACAACACACGTATCATCGGATTCACGTTAATAAGATGATCTTATCAAAATATATTTAACTATGCATACCTTTTCGCAATCCGATTAAAGAAGGGTATGTAGCAATCAATTGCTCGTCTACTCGTAGAGATTCAAATGTATCTCCTCTATTAGGTTCACACGATTGGAGTGCACTCGTGTATCTCGGTATCACTAGTAACCAATATACCAACTACATGGATTTTTGTGTAAAATAGAAATAGAAGAGAAGAAGAACAAGAGAGAGTGAAGAACAATTCTTCTTTTTTTTTTCTTCAAAAACTAAACGGCCATATTAACCAAATAGGCAGGCCACATTTTTTTTATCTCACTCTCTCTCTTCTAATAAAGTCTCTTCAAAATCCATGATTTGGGATTCATAATCCCACATTTAATTCTATTAAATAGAATTAATATTTTACACATAATAAATTAATGTCATTTAATTTATATTAAACTAATCCAATTAATTTAATCAACCATATTTTGAATTAGACTTTTAATCATATTAACTACAATTAAACATTTTAATTGATTATTTGATTTAACTAATTAAATCAAAATAATCTCAATTAATTAACAACATTAATTAATTGGATTCAACAATTGAATCAATTCAACCGATACAATTCCAATCTATTTGTGTAACCCTCTTTGGTTCACATCTAGCACTAGTAGTAGGCTTGTAATATTTACAACTTAACAAATAAAATATTATTCTATTAATTTATCCAATAAATTAATATACTCGAAATTACCTCTTTAATTTCGAGAACCTACAAATCATGGGAACATCTAGCAAGTAGCATGATCACCTAGCACTAGGTGAAATAGTGAGTAAACCTATTTAATTACAAATCATTATACACGTACGATCCTTCTATTATCTAATCTTCCGATTGGATCTTGAGTTATGGAATAATACGAAAAACTCAATTAATCCAATATTTACATTTTCATTTCCATTCAATAAATTCATTAATGAATCAATATTCATCACACCTTGGCCAAGGTCTTTCGAATCATGAATCATGAAAATTAATTGGAAGATTCTCTCAACAATCGAGTAATAGATCCTTTATTGACCACTCCATTAATCTCCATATTAATTAATATAACATCCAACATAATCTCGTTATGATTGTCATACAATCAGAGACTATATCAAAATGAGATATAATTAATACAAGATTACTATGGTGTCTCAAGTCAAAGGACTAACTGTGTACTATTGTAATTTAGAAATTCATATGTTTGATAAATTCCATTTAAGAATTTCTAATAGGTTTGTTCAGTGAGCTTGTTCTCTAACAAGCACCCACGTATATACATTTACGTCACCACACTAATGTCAATGGAATTTAACATTCTCATCTTATGAGTGTGTATCATACGTGCGAGTTAAACTGTTCAATATCCCATCTTAATCAGTTATATAACTCGGAACTAATTTAAGATCTAAGTACAAGAAACATATTCCATAATCATCATTAAATGCATGACCATATTTCGTGACTTATTGAGATCTAGGGATTTTATCACATGCATGTATAATTAACACATAAGATAAATAAAATGTCTCGATGCAATATAATCCATTAAGAATTTATTTACAATAAATAATAAAAAAGAGTATAAATAACCAATCTAATTGGTGCGACGGGTGCTACTCTTTCATCTCTTGCGTTAGACAAGTTAAATAGGACACAAACTCGACCAAAAAAACTCATCAAAACTTGCAAAAATAGTGAGGTTTATTCGTCTTCCCACACACGTATCACTATGTATAAAGTAAAGTACTGTATCACTAATTATATATTGAAATATCACTTAATATGAATTGAAGTATCATCAACTATGAAGTATTTTCACCATTATTGTGTACAATTACACTGCTTCTGGATTTACAACGATCTAAAGAGTACAAGAAACAGAAACGAAGTAGAAACAAATACAAGAAACTGAATTGAAATTAAATTTAAACGAGTGCTCACAGTTTGGCATGTTGTCTCTCAATGATGAAACGACTTTCGTCCTTCCCGCAGTAGCACCACAATTCTGACAAAGCTCCGACGAACCAGATAATGTCAGGACTGGGAACAGACACGAATGAAGAACAATACTACTAAGATATGATTGTGAATGAATTAGCTTTTGCATGCTGGAATGTCCTATTTATAGGCATTATTCCACCCTAGGGGATAGCTAGGGTTTGAGGCATTCAATTCTAGGTGGTGTAACCTCCATGGGTTATAACTTTGCCATCAATCCCTTCAGGAGTTACAACCTCCAGCTCTTGCAAATCCCAACAGGTGTCCTGGTGTCCCTACGGATTCCCACACGTGTCCAAGGGCAGCTGCAGACACTTGACTCCCTCAGGAGTTACATTGGTTACACTCCAGCTCACTAACTCCACCAGCCCAGGTGGGAGTTACAAATCCCGTGGCTAGACGTGAACCATCAAGTGCACATGCGGATCGATACTCTGACTCGCCATTTCATTGCCGACCTGCTCCACGATCCGTCCGTTTCTCAACCGTAAAACCGTAACGGCTAGGCCCCGAAAACCCATGAGCCCACGTACACTCAAAGTCCAATTGTCAAGATCCAAGTCCGAAGACAGGCACGGGCGGGCGCATGCGGGCTCATGGCCCTCATTCTTGTGCACTTTAGATATTACACTTAAGTGTTAATACACTTAAATACACTTCTTAACTAGGTTAAGAAATCAATGTGTGATCATTAAGTATGCCTTAAGCACATTTTCCCACACATCATAAATTCTCAATCGTGTGATCGATTTCAACAAGTAATTTATCACTCACCGAAAATCGGATTTGAGAAATAAAAATACTATGATTATCTACTACAAATATAGAACAATCGTACACTATTTGATTCCTCCAAAATTAAATAACTTGGTCACCAATCGGATAAAATGAGTCGCGGCTCAATTTATTACATTCAATTTTCCCACAATCCCCCACATGGGAGAATTATCAATCCATGGCCCGAAAGATAAGGCAACTATCGATCTAGGACTCGAAAAATCAAAACTATCGATCCAGGACCTGAAAGATTTAAAATTATTAATTCAGAACCTTAATACTTAACAATGTTAAAAAACATCAACGGAAGCTGACGTGACAGTGTAGTGACCACATCATTTAGACAAATCCTTTATGAACATATTAAATAAAAAGATAATCTAATCTAATATTATCAAAATCTAAATAAAAAAAATTATTATAATCTAATATATTTAAAATTTATCTTCACTTAGCCCTCGTTTGTGCATCGACACAATCTCTCTCTCTCTCTCTCTCTCTCTCTCTGGATAAAGCCCATCAGCTAATGTCTCGCTCTAATTAGAGGTTTGGATGAAGATTCCCAATAGCTATAGACGACTTCAGCCGTGATTCAGAGTTGTCAAATTTGTTAGGAAACATGGAAGTCTTCCATTTGTTTGATGAAATGCTTCAAGGGAAGTAACATCTTAATTAGTCTCTATTTCATCAATATAGTTGTATTTAGAAGCATTGTACTTCTTGGAGATTTCGATGAGCCTCCCATTTTATGGCTTGTGATTGAGGAACAAGCTCAGATTTTGTGAGTGAATTCAGAACAGATATATCTCTTGGTCCTAATCTCATAATACTCTCCATAGCAATTCCATTAAAAGACACGCCAGTTTGTTTCTGCCACACCTGCAATCAAGGGAAGAATTTTAATGACTTATGATAATAGAGTGTGTGTTTTGCATGAGAAAGAGATAGAGAGACGATGGAGGAAAAACAAGGTGAGAGAAAAAGAGAGACGATCGAAAAAGAATAATATTCTTATAATATTAGATTAGATTAGAAAGAGAGACACGATGTAAACAATTAGATTTTGATAATATTAGATTAGTATATTTTTTATTTAATATATTCATAAATGATGTGTCTAGATGACGTCGTCACTAAACTGCCATATTTGTTTTCGTTGGATGATATTTTTTAACATCGTTAATATTTGAGGTCCTGAATCGATAGTTTTAAATTTTTCGGGTCCTGGATCGATAGTTTAGATCTTTCGGTCTTGGATCGATAGTTAACATATGTTTAATGATTCTTCAGACATCTCGTATCATTATGTATGGAGTAAAATATCACTAATTATGTTTTGAAGTATCACTTAATATGAATTGAAGTATCATCAAGTATGCAATTGATTTTTTTTTTGCTATTTTTTTTTAGATCATGACAAATATACTTTCATTAGAATCTCTACCAAGTCTTGTCCTTTAAAAGATTTTTTTTAAACAAAAAAATCATGAGCTATTAGTTTTCTTTGAAATAAAAAAATCGATAAACAACTAATAATATATAAGTGTTATTACATACGAAGTGAAATTTCACCAGCAAAAAAGCGAAGTATATTACACATGAAGTGCATGACATCCACATTTTCTTTTTCTTTTTTGATTTTTGATTTGTTCATTTTTCTTATTTTTTCAGTTTTTTTAAATTTCATTTTTTATCAAGCGCAATGCATGAGCCCACACATTAGAGCCGGACAAATACATTGAAGAGATGTCAGATAAACAAATAAATTAATTCAATTTAATTTTATGCTTCACTATTTCCATTTTAAGGTATATATTTATTTTTACAAAAATTAAATTAATTAAATATATACTTGTTAAAAAATGAAGAAATTAAAAAATAAAAAAAATCTAAAAAGAAAAGGAAAATAGGGAAGGAGAGGAGAAGGGTACCACTAAAAAAGAAAAATAAAAAAAAGGAGAGGGGACTCTCTCATTGGTGAAATAGAAATCTGTTATACGATGTCACACAAGTGTGCCTCTTTAAAAATAGTCGAAAAACCTCCCCCATTATGGTAAAATTAATTTAAAAAAATATCATTTTGGAAAAATAGAATCATACTTGCCACGAAAAAGAGTGGGTTCTTTTAATACCATTTTGCTACACAAAAAGATAATTTTAAGATCTTTATCATATTATTTAGAAATTATAGTATTTGGTCAAAGTATTACTTTTTTGCTACTGTGATATTTTTCTAAAATTTGTATTATTTTTTAAAATATTTATTTATTTAAATATGAAAATGGTAAAATGAAAAATATATGTTAAAATTAATGTTATTGAATTATTATGATATTTAAGAAGAGTCAATAGTACATTTAGTTTAATTATCACCCTAGAGATAATTTTTTTTAACTATTTATTATATAAGGGAAACTTTTTAATTTTTTGAAAAAATAAAAGACAGTAACCCTAAAATATACAAGAGTCCTAGTCTCATAAAGCAAAAATAAAAATAGATAAATGAATCTCTTTTTTGCCCTTTTCTGAATGGAGCCCCACTTTCTTTGGAGAGACCAACTGCCAAGTAGAGGTGTCAAAACGGGCTGGCGGGCCTGGCCGGGCCGCGGGCTTAAAAAGCCCGCCTGTTGGCAGAGCGGGGCGGGTAAGCCCGCCAAGGTGGCGGTCCTGAAAAAATGAGGCCCTACCCGCACCCGCCTAAGCCCGCGGGTTGGCGGGCCGGCCCGCGGGCTTTTTTTTTTTTTTTAATTTAAAGTCAGATGCTTTGAAATTTAAGTTTGAATCATTCTCATTTGTAACATATAATCGATATAAACAAAAAAAAAAGAAAAGAAAAGAAAATAATATTCAACAAAATTAAATTTACAATTAAGAAAATGAATTTATCGGTGTTCTGCAATACAACCCCCTCAACCACATAAGAAAACAGGTGAAACAATTAAAATAGAAAGCTTAATTATATGTTTTTAATTAATCTCATTAATGAATTTATATATGTATCTCCAGATGGCATAGCAACTGCCGCAAACGACAACGTATGTGAATTGAAGAAGTTCCACAAATATTGATGAATGCAATTAATGCTGATCACTGAAACTGAACACGATCGATCGATTATTAATCTTCAAATTAATTAAGGTCGTCATAATTAGTAATTACACTTTTATTTTTTGTCAATCACCAACGGTTAGTCCTCAAATGGTATTTTCAGCTTTATATATTACACACAGATCATAAACTTTCAACTACAGTGGGCTTATGCATGCAAATTATATATAATGCTTAATTACGCCTCTTATTAATAAAATTTAATTTGTGTAATTTGTGCAAATTATATATATTGTTTTCAACTTTTCATGCTATAAAATGACTATTGTATTTTAAATCATTTCTCCCATTCTTTCTCGGCCCACACAAAGTAAATAAACAAGGCCCACTAGCCACTTCCCTTTAAATTAGTTGTCAAACTTTTTAAAAAAAAATTAGTGGGCTACCCGCCAAAGCCCGCCCCGCCGCGGACTTACTCGCTTAGGCCCGCCAGTTAAACGGGCCTCAAAATTGAAGCACTACCCACCTAAAAAAATGGCGGGACGGACTGACCCGGCCGGCCGAGTCCATTTTGACAGCTCTACTACCAAGTGCCAACATATAAAGCAGAATGTTTTTAATTAAAAAAATTGATGTACTTTAAAATAAATACAAATGGTGATTTGTATGGTTAGAATTTGCACGAATGATCTATAATAATAGACTATTTAAAACGTCAAAATGTGTAAGGTATCTCGTTAATTGAACCAATTACGTTTGATAAAAATTAAAAACTAATAATGTGATTTTTACACAGACGGTCCACAGAAATGTGGGTAGGATATAGTGACATAGTGTACATAAATATACAATAATATTAGGTGAGTCATGTTTCTCTGTAATGGGCCTACTGAAACAACTAAAGAGGCCGAATTGTCGACTTCCAGCTGGAAAGAGAGGTACGGCCCATTTCAAGTTTATCCATAGATTCTACTCTTACTATTTTATGTTTACCAACTTTATTTCAATTTTTAAGAGTCATCTCTTATAACTTAGTATATCATTTTCGATATATTTTATATATGGATTAATTATTTAATTATAATATCATATATATTTCTTATGAAATGTGAGATTAAATGAAAAATTCAAGTTATTGTTCAAATAAATAAAACCAAAAAAATAAAATAAAAAAAAATTCAAAATCTTGTCCAGGAATGCTACTAAAGTTGCTCCAATAATTTATGATGTTCTCAAAATATTAAATTGTTTGATATGACATCTAACTAGCTATTGTGATATAATGATTTTGTAATAATTTAGTATTCTAGAACTTTCATTCTATACAATTTTGTACTCCCTCCGTCCCGATTATATAGTCCTTTTTACTATTTTAAGGTGTCCCATTTATATAGTCTCATTACAATAAATATGATTAACTTTCATAGTAATGTACAAATAAACCCATATTGAATCTTGAAAATTAAAAAAAAAAAACAACTTAAAAGTTGAAAGTCATAAATATTCAATGAGAGTGTTATTGGAAATTTAACTTTAATATCTTGTTTTCATAAATATTTTTAATCTACGTGCGAGGAGAAATGAGACTATATAATTAGGACGGAGGGATAGGACGGAGGGAATATTTGATAGCGTGTGTGGATGAATTTATTTTAATACACAGAAATTAAGGAATTGTAATAGTTAATTAGATGAATTTTATATTTCGGATTGATTTTTATTTTTAAAATAATTACAACGCGTTTCAATAAAATAACGCTACAGTCATTTGTAAAATGATTAAAAACATTATTAAATAACTGATAAGATCGTCATAAAGTTGGGTTAAGATTTTTCAAACAACTAATTAAGATCTCATTCGCTTACGGATTTCAAAATACTTATTTCAATTCTAACTTAATTAGATTAATGTTCTATTATCTTGCTTCAAACAATTATACTCCTTCCATTTCTGAGTAAGTGTCATTCTAACATTTTAATTTTGTTTCAAAATAAATGTCATTTTACAAATTTGAGACAGAAAATTCACAATTTTCACCCATTTGCCCTCATTTAATGCATTTAAATATCTATATTTAACTCATTTATTGTATTCACACAACGGTGTATTTGATAATTTAATTAATTTATTAATTTGTATTTATTCATCCAAAATGACATTTATATAGAAATAGAGGGAGTATTTATTTTATTGAGCGCTTTTTGCCCTACATTATGCCCTAATACTTATTAGGATTTATGCACTACTTTTATTTATTTAAAGATTTTAGAATATTACCTGATCAAATATTTTCAATAATTCGCTAACTCACCGCTAAGTCCATTATTGTTATATTGACACACACACACACACTACATTTCTCAGAAGTGAAGATTATTCTATTATTTGTGTTTGCATTTCCTCTTTTGTCCCGTCAGCAAATACAATTACAATAATGTGAACATAGAAGAGAAAATGATAAGAAAATAAAATGAAATGTTGAAATTTTCACATAAATCGATCAGCAGCAAGAGATGCTACGCCAGCAGGCCGAGATGTTCGAACTGATGCGGGCGCAGTTTAGGGACCCTCTCCATCTTCTTCGTGATTCTACATTTTATATGTATTTTGTACTGTTGTACTGCTATTTTATTAGATTTTATGTATTTTATTGGAGATTTATATATTTTATTGGAGATTTATGTTTATTTTTGTAAAAATATACAAACAAATCAAAATTACAAAAAAACCCGAAATTTCAAAAAGAAAAAAAGAAAAAAAATTAATTACGACGGACACCAGCCGTCATCAGTTATTCCGGTCAACGAGACTATTTAACGACGACACACGTCCGTTGTTAATCCGTCGTTAACTCACGGTCGACTGATGATGTCATAAAGATTATCGACGGACCGTGCTGTTGTTAATTACGTCGTCGAATCCACAACTGCAGATGACACGGCTGTTAACGACGGACACAGTCCGTCGTTAAGTGCTAACGAAGCGATTTTCCGTCGTTAGATTTTAATGCCGACTAACAACTTACCGACGATCGAATTTCGTCGTTAGTCCGTCGGTACACAGTACTAACGACGGAAAATCGGCTGATAATGACGGAAAATTCCGTCGCTAATCAGCGATTTTTTGTAGTGATAACCGTCATCGACAACATCTTCGGAAAATGAAAAGTTTTTAGAAAACAAACCATGGAAGATATTAGCAACCATGGAACCTTCAACCACATAAATCGGCATATCAGGATCAACAAATGGAGCATAGACTGACTCTAGATACCAATTGATGGAGGCGGAAGCTATAACTCGAACAAAAACACATAAATACAATTCAAGAACTCAAACTTGTAGTGAATAAAAAGAGTAATCTCCAAAACTTATCAAAATTCATCCACCTACAATATTAAACATAATCACCTATTTCTATACTATTAAAACCCTAAAAATAAGACTCCTACATTAATTAAACAATCTAGATAAAAAGTAATTAATTAAAACATATAAATACGTAATTAATCTGTAAAAATCAATAAAATATTAATAAATAAATAAATATATTTATCTTCATCAGTAATCCTCCCCTTCCAAGAAGATTTTGTGAGAGTGAGTTATGCTTATTATCCATTTCTATTATAATATAAGAGTCAGATCTAGTTTTAATGTTGAGTACCCTCAATATCGTTGTGATTCTGGTATAGACGTTCCACGCTATAGCCCTCCCCTTACAAGCCAATTATTAAATATATGGTAGGGATCATAAGCCCTTTTTTATGAAATGGGATTACCTGTTGCATCTCTTTAACATTTTTTAAAAAATTAAATTTTAATTTATTATGATTTATTTTAATTTAAATTCTCTATTTAGAGTTCATCATTCCCCTAAATATTAAAAAAAATAAAAATAAAAATTTAGTTATGAAACACCAAATTTAATACAAATGGCAACAGTAGATCTGCTATGCTTTTTTATGTGTTACTCTTGAAATAAATGCACAAAATTGATCATCATTGAAATATTTATTCATCTTAAAATAGGGAAGTCACGTGTCAAACTATATGTCACGCCATCCGTCAATTGGTATTCATACTCAAATTCAAACATTGATAAAATTATAATTGAACTACTACTGTATTTATAAGTTTGGATTCGAATATAAATATTGTCCGATCAATCTTGACCAATCAAATAATCTAACATCTAAATTTTTCAGCCACAATAAATTCAACAAATCCAATTTTGTATTTTAAACAATTGAAATAAATTAAAATTGTAAGTAATTAATGAATTATAATTTAGGGCCAAAGAAGATAAAACATTACTCCCTTTGTTTCTGTATAAATGTCATTATAACACTTTAATTTTATTTCATAAAGAGTATTGTTTTATAAAATCGAGGTAAAAATTCACATTTTTCTTATATTTATCTTTATTTAACGAATTTAAATATGTCTATTTAATTCATTTAATGTGTATAAAGTAATATGAGTCGTGTATTTATATTTGTGCATTTATTCAGAATAACACTTATTTAGAAACGGACAAATACCCCCTCCGTCCTAATAGCAAGGTCCACTTGCTATTGGGTACGAAGATTAAGGAGAAATGAATTAGTTGGTTAAGTAGTGGGTAAGTAGGTGTGGTCCATTTCTTTAAGAAGTATTATAATAAAAAGTAAGTGGAGTTCACTTTGATGTTGACATTAATTATTTTCATATTTAATAGGTGACTTTGCTATTGAAACGTCCAAATAAGATAAGATGGACTTTGTTGTTGGGACGGATGGAGTAGTACTTAATAGGAGGGAAGTATATTTTATTGCGGAATTTACAATTATTGATAAGGACGCAGCATTTATGAGTGGAATAAAAAAAGGTATAGCAATTAAAAGCATGCAATCTGTTGAATCTTGGAAATTGGCAAATCAAATTAAGTTGAACTCCAACACTGAAACCCATGATTCAATACTTCTGCTTTCTATTTTTAACACTCAACTGTCTCGGTTTCATTACTTTTAATGATGACGTGTTCATTTATTTTCATTTTTTATATTATAGGTGACAAGATAGGAAACTTCAGCAGCTACTCGAAAATGTATTTTAAGTAATTTTTATTTTAAATAAATGTTCACAAATTACACGGCCATATGCCCATATCAATCTTGATTTCAGATCCTCTAAGTCATTTTCTGTTACATTCCTTACGTCAAATCTATTCATTTTTTTAATTCTTAATTGTTTTATTTATTTCAATTTATCGTGATTTGATTTAATTTTAAAGTTTTTTTTATTTATGTTTCAGCATTTCTCAATAAAGGTGTATTAAAAAAAAACCAGTTGTGGTTTATAGAATGTAATATGAAATGTCATATAGAATCTAATTTGATCCATCTTGTATAAATTGTGTACACAATTTTCAAAATTAATGATCAAGAGTTCGTGAAATCAGTTATATGTCATACACACACTTTACATAGTTTTTTAAGTTTGATGTGCTAACGATATAAGTTGTGTGCGTGTTCCTATTAAAAAATGTAATCTATATCTATATATATTATAACACACTTTTGCAACTCACTTTTTCCCGCCCATATGCAAGGGTATTTTAAACAATTAATAATACAATAATTTAATAAGTTATTTAATTTAATGTTACACGCAAATTTCTACTAATAATGTTTTTATAATTAATGAAAATTATGTGCTACTATAATTAACGTGTGTTTATTCATGCATACGTTTGTCCGAATTACATGGTAGAAATATTAATTTTTAATTAATACAATAATTAGTCATATAATTATTCCAAATAAATTCCATTATATTCTATATAACTAATTAGAGCATTATCGTATAATTATGTTGATTACGTCTATACAAAATCTATATATATATATATATATATATATATTATAATAGAGTTCTGACATATGATTTTTCTCTCCCATTTACAAAATGATATTTTAGTCAATTGATAATATATTAGATTTATGCGCATAGTTTAATTATATGATAAAGCCGCCTATTTTTCAATAATATGAATGCATTTCTAAAATTAAAAATGATAATGACAAGGAATTGAATTACGTTTAATTATTAGTGTGATTGACTACTAATCATATTATGTATACAATTATAGAATTAATATAATCGACTATTGAATCAATCAATTTATATAATTATGAAATTAATTTAATTTTATGATCTGGCTCTGCATTTGTAGTTTTTGCCTTTAAGTATCTGAAATTATTTGGGTAATTAAATCTAATTGGTTTATCATCTATCAATATCATCTTCCAATAATGTGTAAATATAGAATTAATTATATTATATTATATAAAAATTAGCATCAGATAAAATAATATCCTAATTATTTCATATATTGTATAGATAGTTATTTGTTGAACAGATATATATTCTCTCTTGAATATTTGTATATTATAATTATATCAATATCACATTATAATTAATCAATAAATTATTTAATAATTTCAATCAACCTTCCCAATGCACTATTAAATTACGACTCCAATTAATCAACTTTCCACAAAGGAGCCAAAATCACCCTCTAAAAAAATTATAATGCCCGAACTTTTTTAGGGGCAATGCCCAACCTTTTTATGTGATTATGTCGACCTTAATTCATCAAAAGGTAAGTTTGATTTTAATATTTTTACAACATAAATTAACCGCTACAATTGAGGTTGTCTAGCTAATACTTTGATCATAGATATAGATTGATTTTTTGATTACGTTAACTATGCTATTGATATTAATTATAACACATTAATTAATTATATTAATCATAATATAATGTAGCCTTTGAGATGAATGTGTCTCATACTTATAAATTACAGGTTGTGGTGTCCCTCATGAGATCTAAACATACACAATCTCTTTTGAAATAATTACATGTGATAGCTGTGTATTTTACACAACTTTCGGATATGAATTGATACTCTTTATTATATGAAGTTGTGTATTTTATATAATTTTAGTGCTTATACTGTGATCAGTTGTATTTTTTATGTGTTTGCTAGTTTTGCAGCAATTGTTGTGATTTAACTTCGTATTTGAAGCAAAATGAGCAAATATGGTCGAGAGGAGTTGAGGAGGTGTCTAATTGGGCTCTTAGGCTTAATTAGATACTAATTTGGAGTAAATGGACTGGATGAAATGATTGAAGCCCGAAGAAATCCGAAGCCCAGTGAAAGAAGAGACCAGATCGACCCGGAAAGTGTCGGTCGATCGGTCCCAGTGTAAATTGCAAAGGGGTGGGTCGACCCGACCTAAGTCACCTAAGTCGACCCTGTGCAAAAATGGTCCTCTGGGTCGACCAACTGAGCTCGGTCGACCCAAACGAGCGGGTTCGAGGGACTTGATTTTTCCACTCCAACTCAGGATTTTTGACTTAAATATAAAAGCCTCACTTGATACATACGAGAGAAAGAATAAGACATCTTCGAGATACAGCAAAAAAGAGGGGACGAGAATAATAATAATAATAATGATGATGATGATGATGATGATGATGATGATGATGATGATGAGAAGAAGAAGAAGAAGAAGAAGAAGAAGACGCACTAGACCTCGATTGAAGTCGACAAGGTTGATAGAGACGGAGTGTCGTTGCGGTCTTTGTGTCGTTGCGGTGAAGACAAGACTACTAGATTACTCTACGTTTTTTAGTTTTTCTATCTTTGTTGTCATGAACACTATTACTCTAGCTTCTTTCGTTTATTTTATCATGTCTAGCTAAATTTCTAGCTATGTTTTAGGGTTTTGAATATTATGGATTTTAATATATGACTCGATTGCTTTTCTTCCTGCTATCTCTCGGTATTTGATTTTTATGATTTATTTTTATATCTTGTATGGATGCGTGATCACCATTTATGCATGCTAGTCGTTAATCTGAAGCATTGACCAGAGAATGACTAATGATATAAAGATAGAAATCATTTTATGTGTGCTTGGAATGACCGACCAAGTGAACAAGTATTGCATATGCTTGAATAGATCTTCGTGTGCTAGATTAGGAGTAATGACATGTGTGAAGAAATGACCGCAGTAAAGCATGTGCTCATTATATCTATGTTATTATTTATGCCTTAAAAACCAGCATGATAACAACCTAGTGACCCCCCACCATTGATAGATTAAAGACAAGATGTTAGGTTGAAAGAGTCAATGATTATGTTAAATGAAATAATAAATCCAGTATCCCTAAAACATAGGTTTTTCCATTAATTGTTTATTTGCATATTTTCGATTATTTGCATTTTATTTTATGCTATTTATTTTTGCTCTCTTTTTATATGATTATTTGTGTCTAGATATTAAGTGAGTACTTGTGTAAAAATCAGTTAATACAGTCTCTGTGGGATACGATACTCTTGCTCACCTAGATATTACAATAGCCCCTTACACTTGCGGTACATGTTATTTGTTAATAAATAGCATGTCAACAGGTATAATTTTTTTATTATATTATTATGTTCCATTTTTTTTACTATTATTTGTATATTCGTGTGATTTTTCATTTCACCGATTTAACTTATGATGATGTCTTTCGTAGGTTTTATAACTGATAATAAAACAAATATTATATGGGCTCCATTTTTCAATTTGGTGGAAGAAGTCGCTCCTTCCTTCCATCAAAATATGTGAGATTTCACAAGAAAAACTTATAAGACATGCATCAATAGAAGAAATTTTGGATCTGAATTAATACGAAGAATGGAGAAAGAGCTAAGAGATTCATCAGTTATATATTGGGGAAGGAGAAAGAAGATCTCACAAGATTGTAATGTTATATTGTTAGAATATATAATTCATAGTTTTTTTTCTTAAATTTGATCATCATAATATTTCATTCATCAATTTTACAAAACTAATTAAATGTAATATATAAATTTCAATCATTTTGAATCACATTATGAAATTCTCTGTAAATGACTGAATTATAAGTTATTAATTTTGAACATATATTCATGCAAAATTGTAACATATATATTTTATAGTTCGTTGTAACTCATTTTCTAATTTTATTTAATTATATATGATTTCTTATTTCATACAAAAAATGTAAAATATATGTGAAAAAATTACAGTTATTATATAACTAATGGATATTTTATTATTTTATCACATTTTGCATCAGTATAATGTAATGATTTTCAGTGAAATATTAATACGTCCACATCAATATTAAAGTGAACCAATTGTATACAATGCATAAATATGAACCACATATGTAAATATTTTAGTGTATCCCATTCTTTTTAATTTCAATATATATATATATATATTATTTCATTATTTATCAAATGCACATACGTATTTCAATTTTAACTGATGTTATCGAAATATTTGAACGAAATTATTTTTTTGGCTCATGGAATACAAGAAAATTATGTACATATTGGTAAAACAAATTAAAAAGTTAAAAAAAACTCATTCGCATTACATTATTTCATAATTCAAATTTGCACTATTGTACAATTTATTAGTTATTATTTAGAATTAATTAATAAAAACATATTTATGATAGGCATGATGTCACGTAAATTTATTTTATTTATAGAAACTTCTTTTACCTTTTAGTTTTATTTTTTTTACTTTTTTCTATATTATAAATTATAATAAATATTGCATATAAAAAATTTGATTTATTTGATAAATTTATCATTGTTCAGCTTCAAATATTTGTGAACAAAATAAGTTTTTCTTTTATTGAATAATTTTTTAGTTACAATAATTTTTTTAAATTTATGATAAAGGTTATTACTGGTCATTTATTGTAAAAAAATGATAAAAACAAATTGTATTAACAAAAAACTTGATAGAATAAATGTTAATTAGCTGGATTAATTAAGAATGATTGGTATTAGTTATTAAGGATTAGGTTTGCTGGTAAACTTTAGTTGCGTGATTGTAAATTATATTAAATGAATGGTTTAATTCTTAATTTTATTAATTTACTTTTAATTTATTTCATCTGTTTGAGATTTTTCATCTTTCTTTTTTGATATTTTGATGATATACTATATTCTTCATTTTGAACTTTGAGAAGTAAATAAAAGAAGTGACAACTGTTACTGTTACTATATCGTGTATATATGTTTATGACAATTAAAAAAAAATGTTTTTCTAGATTTATTTAGGTTATTATAATTTTTGTAATTTAAAGATATAATAAATATATAATTATCAACAAATTTATATATTAAACGTACATAAATAGGAATACAATGAATTTTGTAATTAAACTAACACAGATTTTAGGATACTCATACCAAGAAATCTTTAACAATGTTAATATATTATTATCACAGTATTATTCATATTTATTACATCATGAAAATAACAAATTAAAAATATTGTATATCATCTATATCTCTATTATTGTATATTGTTCGAATTATTGGTTACATGCTTATGATCTTATAAAAGTCGAAATATTCCGTACATCGCACGAGAGAAATACTATTTAATTATAAGTCAATGTTTAGATTTTAAGGTAAAACCAAAAATACCCTTAGCTTATAAAGTAAAAATAAGGAATGCATTTTGGTTTGCTTAATTCGACCTTCAAATACAACAAGAAAGTCAAACACATTCAAGCAAGTTGACTACATTAATTCATCGACCCTTTTTTTGAGCGAAAATCATCGACCTATATTGTGTTGCATATATCTTGCCAAAGTGAGGATATATGGTACCACTACATTATTTCAATTACACAAAAACTCTTATACATCTTATGTATGGGCCGGCCCATCAGACGGATCGACCCGCCCCACTCCGATCCGGCCCCACGACCCAGCATATAAATAGATTCCGTGAGCCAGTTTTCTCATTTTCCCCATTTTCCCCCATTGCAATTAGAACCCTAACCCTGCTCTTCCGATCCTTCACCTTCCGCCCTAACCTTAGATGGTTGCACCGCTGATCGGATTCTCTCGCCCCCGACATCTCTCTCTCTCGCTCCCGACATCTCTCTCGCTCTCGTGGTCTCTCGATGTCTTCCGCCTGAACTTGTAGATTCGGTGTGAAAACCATAGAGTCGTAGTTGGTCTGTCGCAATTTCTCCGACGAAGCGAGGGGATCTTTCATCCACAAGCCTGAGGTCACCGATCACGCTCTCAGCATTTCAAGGTTAGGTTATCAATTTTATGGTTATATTTCAATATGTGTTTTATTTTTTCCCATTCTGTTCGATTGTTAACTGATATTTAGGTAACTTGATATGTGTATTTGTTTAGGTATTTTTAATGTTTCATTTGATTAATAATTGTTTATTTTGGAGATTCTGATAGTGTCTCATTGCAAATGAGTTTATCTTCTTTTTATGATTTTCTTATTTTTTGTCTGCTTAGCTTCATATACTTGTTTAAAATATATGGACACTTGTATATGATTTGTTGATTGAGTGAGCCATAAAATTATTGTCATCTTTTTAGGATTATATTATGCTATATGGAGTGCCTAATGTAGTATCTAGGGCATAAAACTTGTACTACTTGAATCTGATGTGATTTTTATGTGATTTTTTTTATTTCTATATATTTTTTAGTTAGATGTATGCTATGGATTATATTGAATCTGAATATGTCTTTATTGTATTTGATTGTTCAGATATGTTACATATCTATTTAAATGTGAGTAGTATGAATTTTTAGTTGTTTGCTATTTTTAATTGAAAAGAAGTATCTGTTTTTATTATGTTAAGTATCAGTAAAGAAGTATCTGTTTTTAGTTGATAATGAGTATCAATTGATGTAGAAACAGGTATCAGATTATGCAGTGATATGTTTATATGCCTTAATGGTTTAGTTATTTTTCATATTTTAGTCTTTGTCTTGTTTTTGGTTTTTGTATTAATTGAAGTTTCAGTTATAACCATTTTTGTGTTTGATTGGAAATTTATACGAGTGATGTTAAGTATTTTGTTATAAATAATTTTTATTTCAATGTTTTGAAATTATAAATGAGTTTTTCCGTATGTGTTCTATTGAGTTGTATGGTTAGAAATATAGTGAATGTCAATATGCCTTTATATGTATCAGTTCAATTAAAAATAAGTATCAAATTGATGTTCAGTTTTGTATTTGATTTGTTTTTATGTGGTTTTTTTTTTTTTGTTTTTGTTTGTATCAACTACCCATATATGTTAATTTGACTAGGTAATTTGAAATTTTATACAAGTAGTATGAATAATAATTTAAGTAGTATTCAACATGCTTATGAGTACCTTTTGAGGTAGAAACAACTATGACATTTTGTTTTAATGTTTGCATATTATGTGCTGGTTCAAATTGTATGTTTATGTGTTTAGGGTTCAGTCTAGATTGTTTTGCATCTGTCTTAGTTTGAATTGTGTACATTTGTATATGGAGTATCAATGTTAATAATGATTAGTACCAGATGTAATACTTGTGAGTATCTGAATTTTAGGACAGATTTGGTTTTGTGTTTTTATGTGTATTTTGACTTGTGTGTATTGAGTATCACATTGGAAACTGAGTTGTACCATATGATGTGTAGATTTAACTGCTTAATTTAAAATTTTATATAATTATTATGAATTATCATGTTAAGTATCATTGACAATGCTTATTAGTACCAATTAAATTAGAAATAGGTATCAAATTTTTCATAATTTTTGTCAGTTATATGTTTTGTTAGATGACATGTTTATGTCTTTAGAATTCAGTCTAGCCTGTTTTGCCTCTTTCATTGTTTTAGTGTGTGCATATGTGTATGGAGTATCAATTTTCATGTTGATTAGTAACAAATGAGATGCTTATAAGTATTAGAGTTAGGTCAAAATTTGTTTTATGTTTGTATGTGTGTGCATTTTCACTTGTGCTTATTGAGTATCACATTGAAAACTGACTGTTACTATTTGATATGATTGTATGTATCAAATTTGAAGTACTGTGTTGCATAGTATGTTGCTTTTATGTGTGCATGTGTGAGTTCAGTATTAATTGGCACGCTGGTTAATACTAGTTTGATATGTTTTTGTAAGTGTGAAAATTCAGTTGTTTAGTTACTATTATTGGTTTATATGTCTATATTTTATTTTTGTGTGGTGTAATATCACTCTGTATGCTAACTAGTACCATTTGATATGCATAATAGTATCAAAATATTAGTTGTGTTGTGTTATGAAATATGTTTTATGTTTGTATGTGATTTTTTGTGTTTGATTGTTTGTATTTTTTTTTCTCTTTGGAGATCTTTATTTTTTAAATGACTATTTATTTTCATATATATTACAGTATATATGTAATATATATTTATGTAATATATATTTTTTCTTAGTTTGTGGGTTTTAATATGTTGTTTCATTGATTTATATATCAGGTTTTCTCAATAAAGAAGAAGATGACCAAGAAGCAGAAAGAGTCCAAGGGTGTCAATGTCATCCTAAAGATGTTTGATGAGGCCACTTCTCGTGCTGCATCAAAGAATGTTGAGATGTTGTGACTTGGTTGAGAATTGTGTATTTATATTTGGATAGTTGAGATGTTGTGACTTGATGTTTGGATATTTGATACACTTGAACAACTGTTTCTGTGTTTTCATTTGGTGATTGTGGATTTGTTATATGTTGTGATTTAGTTATGTTTTAAACATGAACTTGTTTGTATTTGGAGATGATTATACTTGCTAAATTATGTGCTTGGTTTATGTGTGGTTTTTGCAATGTTGAATGGATTGGGATTATTGAATTGGAATTAAAGGAATGGTGGTTAGTATCATTGTATTTTAAATTTTGTATCATTTAAGATGTTATTTGTGGAATAAATTTTGTATAAAGTAGACACTGTATTACTGAACAACGGTGACTGCTTCAAAATTAGCTTGAATTATGTCAATTGAATAAAGT
Source organism: Perilla frutescens (assembly GCA_026008535.1). NCBI lineage: Eukaryota > Viridiplantae > Streptophyta > Magnoliopsida > Lamiales > Lamiaceae > Perilla > Perilla frutescens. The sequence continues at coordinate 36,381,592 of BRKX01000002.1, read as the reverse complement.
CCGTAACCTACATTTAAGGAAAAATAGATTTGTTTTCAGAAATAATGTTAGTATCATTTGTTAAGTTATAAAGTATCACATGTTCAAAAAAAAACATTAGGTTGTGTAAAAGTATCATTTATCAGACCTAAAGATATCAATTGAGATATAAAAATGTATCATTTAAGAAACAAATATAATTTCAGTTTAAGAATCATAAGAATGTGTCATGTTTCATCCAATGAGTAGATGTTTATTTTCATATTGGAAAAACTTAAAGAAAAATAAATAAATTTCATAAATGATGAAATTACATCATAATAGTATTCCAAAATCATAATTTTCCAAAATAATAAATTGTCATCACCATTTTGGTCCAAATACAACTCTTAAAACATCCCAAAATAAAGTTAAAAAATGAGGAATAACCGCGTCTTTCTCCAGAAAAAGTGTGAGATGGCTGATGAGAGTGATGCATCCGATAAGCCATTTTCCCACTGGAATGTAGAGTTGGGCACCACCTTTGTCAACAAAGGACTTAAGATAGAAAATAGCATTCTAAAATGCTAAAAAGTGAGGCCTAGGGACCAGAGGCCAACCAGACTTGCATTCCCCATCATACTCAACAGCATTGCTCAACATGAGTAGCAGAAGCAACAATCCCTACGAGAAATGAGACACAATAAAACAGTTAAATAGAATTGTATAAACACTATACTTAACCGTGATGCGTATAAAACACTACAAAAGAAAATAGCTAAGCCACTTGTTGCTTCAAATTTGCATAACCAACTATTATATTCCATCTTTCCAATAGAAACTCATTAGATAATGTAATGCATTTGGCGTTGTGATTGTAATTTTCTGAAAAATGAAGAATTATTTTAACCAGAAACGGCACAATACATGATGTGGCCTTTTAACATTCAACATATAAAAAATAAAATATAACTAAGAGCTGAGCTCATAGATCATAACTAGACTAATTCATCACCTCCATCACGACACACCTCAATAGTCGATAATACCAAATGAGGGATATCAGGAAGACTACATTTCTCTTTCCCCTTCTCTGTATTCAATTTCAACACCCTAGCATCCCAGGAAACAATCGAGCAGACATAAAAAAGCATACGAATATCACATGGAGACAACGACCCACTAATTTTGCAATCATCATCAAACACCTCAAATTGCAGATCAACTGGAAGTCCAGCCTTCGAGCACACCACAGAAAATACTCGAAATAAATTATTTAACAATGCTGAAGCAACAGTCTTGCTGTGTAACCTCTCAAGAACTCTATCCAATTCACTCCATTTTTATCAGCCATAAAAAAACAAGTCAACTATTGTAGAACCCAGATGACTAAACAATAATGGCAACTCCTTCAACACCACACCATGATCAGATTCCACATTAACAGAAGTCAAATCGAAACATTTTTGAGAAAAATATTAAAAAAAAATGTTAAATGGCGTAAATAACACTATGCATATTAGATAAGAAACTAACTGATAAGCTTTGCATAGGAAGACCGAAGAAGAAAATCATAATTACAAAATCAAGGATAAGGGCAGAGTTGGTTTGGCGACGAGAGATATGTCGGTGATTTTGGCAGTGGCGATTGCAGGGAGCGGTGGAGAATCAGCCGCAAAGTGGAGTTCTATTGATCAGGTAGTCGAAGTTGGGCGGACACTAGTGTCCAACTGACCAAATTTTTAAATTTCGCACAAAAATTCCCAAATTTGAATGATGCAAATTGAATTTAAAAAATTAATTTCACAATTGAAATCTACACAATTGAATAGATTAGATTGAATTCTCGAAACTCATCTTGAAATTTTCGAGTTGGAGAAAAGGAAACAAAATCAAATTTCTTTAACGTTGAAGATGATGTCGCTGTCGTAAGCTTCTGGTACGGTGGTCGTGAGCTTCCGGTGTGGCGGTGATGGTGGCGGCGTACGCGAGAGGTCGGCTCTTCTCTCTCGTCTTGGCCTCAGCCGCGGGTTCTCCTCTCTCTCTCTCTCTCTCTCGCGTTTCTGAATTTTTCCTTTTTCTGTTTTTTTTCAATTTGGGCTCAACTAATTGGAACTGGGCTGATCCGGGTAATGGGCCGACCTGTCTGATGGGTCGGCCCATCAGTCTCCTGCACAGGAGAGGCCCCCTTTCAATTATCGGAACAATAGTAAACGTACTATTCCTAATACAGACATCTTTTAAGATTGAACAAGTGAACAACCTTCTTCGCGTACAAATTATACTTAATATCTCGATTTTTTATAAATTACCACTTATAACAATAATATTCCCAATATTTTATTTTTATCACAATTTTATCTTTCGTAAATTTTTCCGATAGTCTAACAAAGTATGCTAAAATGAACGAACACCACAGATGGTATTATGAGAAAATTTACATGTTTTACAAATATTTTTTCATATTGTTATTAATATTTTTCTTTGCTCTTGTGATTATATTTTCATGTTATAATGAGTACTTTGTAATGATATTATGAATATTATTTTATATTATTGTGAATAAAATATTTTTTATTAGATAAACATATGAAATATGGATCTTGAATGAAAGAGTATGAGAATATCTTTAATTTGATATATAATTTGCGTAAATTTGATTAAAACGAGCAAGTTTCAATTGTTTAAAGTTTTTACGTTATTTGTGTAAATATGATGATATCATCTTGTTAATTTATGAGTATCATGCTAAAACATCATGACACAATGTTGATATGAGTTAATGATTATGCTAAAATGTCACATAAATCATGCTAATATGCGAGTAGTTTCATGCTAAAACAACATTAATGCAATTATATGAGATATAGTTGGTCATGCTAAAATGCTATATAAGTCATGCTAAAATATTATATATACCATGCTAATATAAATCTGGGATGCTCTATATGAAAAATATGTCTGAAAATTGATTTTTATATTTTTCATCTATTTTTTTTTCCAAATAAACATACGCAATATGGATTTTAAATGAAAGAGTACGAAAAGAGATTTAATTTGATATATGATTTGTGTAAATCCGATTAAAAACAAACAAATTATGATGGTTCAAAGTTTCTACAATATTTGTATAAATATGTTGACACCAACATCAAATTTTGACAGAAAAAAATAACCCATCACTTTTGAAGTTCAACGTATTTACCAATATGCCACCGCTTTTTTAAAAAGTTCAATATATTTACAAGTTTGCCACCATATTTTTGTATTGAATCTGGACCATTGAGATCAAAATTTGTGTGGTTTGGATGAGTTCTTAGTTCCCACATAGGAAAGGGTTCTCACTAGATCCACCCCCTATATATATACATATGAATGAATCAAATATGATCTTTTTTCTAGTTCCCGACCATATGTCCGCCATCCAATTTAATGATCTAATAATTGAGATTTAATGGAAAAGAATCAAAGATGATGGTAATTTTGTAAATAATATGGTAAAAAAATGAAGGAAGGAGTGTTATTTTCATCTAAACCTTTAAAATTGATGATGTCAGTAATTTTAAAAAAAAATCTTAAAACTTTAAATGATCATAACTTGCTCATTTTTAATTCAATGCACGTAAAAAATATATCAAATTAATTAAAGCTGTCTTTGTGATCTTTAATTTAAGATGTTGAAAGACTATGTTTAGGTAAAAAAATATGGACGAAAAATACAAAAGATAAATTTTTACGCTTACCCAGATTGTAAATGCTTTTATTGGTTTATAATAATGCTTCGTCAGCATTATAATAACGTATGTTACCGAAACATTTGTCATATGCTAACATAATGTATTCACTGTGCTAACGAATAATTATTATCTTGCTAGCGTAGCCCATATTTATTATGGTTTATTTCATCTCAATTATGATTTATTCTATCTAATTATAATTAATAATTTTTTTTAATTTAACTTTCCTTTTTTAGCTAGTTCCTAATTCATTATTAGAGTTTATCCCATCTAATTATGATTTATAATATATGTTGGCAGAATATTGTCATATGCTAACATAGTATATTCACAATGCTGACGAAGCATAATTAGAATACTAACTTAGTACATATATATTATTGATATGATTTGTTTTGACTCAATTAGGGTTTATCACATCCAATCAAGATTTATTTCTTCCAATTAAGGTTTTTCCATTCAATTAGAGTTTATTAAATCAAATTAGGTTTATAATTATTTTTTAGAATATATTTTTCGCTAACAATATTAGAAAATTTTAATTAACATCACGATATCACTTCATTAGAATGATGATAATACTTGATTAGCATGACGACCTGTTTTCAAATACTCCGTGATTTTTATAAGAATTGTCAAATTATGTTAATGCCCCCATCCGAAATTTTTTCAAATATTACAGAATTAACATCGCCCTTTTAATCAAATCTGAACCTTTAATTTTTAAGGATTGTGCGGTGTGAGATGTAGTCCTAGTTCCCATGCTAGGATTGATTTTCACCTAACCCCTCCCCATCTATATCTATATGTGTGTGTGTGTGTGTGTGTGTTTTCAATTTTTCACACAATGAGATAGATAGTTGTTGGAAAAACAATTAATTATTTTTTAGATTTGTCCTTCAATATTAATATTAATTATATTAAACAATGAGGAACTTTTTTGTGAAAGAATTAAAAGAATGCCAATACATATATTGAAACAAGTCGATATATTTCAGAAAATCCAAAAAAGAAAAAAAAAGTATCTTTAATTGGGTAAAGTTAGAGGGAGTTTATATTTGATAAAAGCTTGAATGTAATTATTACTTTAAAAATATAGTAATACCTCGTACAAAATAAATACAATATTATTATTATTGTCATATACATACACGCACGTACAATCTTATTACTATCCTCATGTATACAATCTTTCCTTTGCAGATATGTGTGTGGTGTCAAATTGTAAATATGTATATAGGTGCAAATCTAAAGTAGATTTTTTGTTGGATGTGACCAAAATGGTTGAATTAATTAGTAAGATTTTGGAACATTGGATCTGCTGCTAACCCACTATATTTGACTGCCCCCCTATCACATTCCATAACTTTATCCTTTATTATTTCCTGCCTTCATTTCATCCCTAGAAGATAAGATAAGACATCATAAATAATTACATGCACACGCTATTCGCTATATATATATATATATATATATATATATATATATAGTATTTATCAGATTTGCATAGAATTTTGTAGTTTTTGTTATTACATAATTTAATATCACTCTGCTAGCGGCAGATAGAAACACTCTGAAACAAAACCTGTCAGCACATTTGCTATTGAATACACACACACAAAATGGCTTTTCCCAAACAGCAAGAGCTCACTATCGTCTGATTATTATTTATTACTAATTAATTTCTCATTAAATCCCCATCAAGATGTAATCATTAGTTGTTAATTATACAAGTAAAATTTCCATCTCAAATAAGGAATGATATATAATAATTGTCTTCAATGATATAATCTTTGTGAAAAAGACTTAGCATTCCTGTGGGGTGGTTGCAAATGTATAATTAACTTTATATTACGCACACACTATAATTTATAAACAGTAGTACTGGACTCCATGCATGATATATTTGAAGGTTGGGAAATGATATAGCACTGTTGATTGGTTCATTGTACTTGGCTTTAGGTCAATAAAAGCATGAAGACGGGAATAATTTGAGTAAATGAAAAAAGAAAACTTGATACAAAAAATTGAAATAAAATAAATAAATAAATAAAAGTAGTGGCATAGGGATATACTAATTAATTAGTTTTCGATGGAAAGCGATAGAAGAACTGAGATAGAGACAGGTCCCATTTGCCATTTGGGTTTTGGCTACCTTAGGCTCATCTATGATTCTATGCCAATGGTTTAATTTCCACCCCCACCCCACCCCACCCCACCCCACAACCCAATATAAAATTCACACACCCACATAACTAGTTATTAAAGAGCTAGTAAACAGTCATTCCCAATAAGATAATATCTGTTTTAGGTCATCATATCAATCTCCATAAACCATTAATTTCAACTTTAATTTCATTAATAATTTTAGAATAACTCCAGCTACAGAGAAATTTTCTTGCTCTACATATACGTCCACTAATTATTAATTAACCACTCTTGGCACATTATATGTGACAAAAACCTCCTACCGTTTAGTGTGTGTGTGTTGAGAGAGAGAGAGAGAGAGAGAGAGAGAGAGAGAGAGAGAGAGAGTTGACAAGTGAGCTAGCGGCCCTTTCTTTCAAGCGAGATTCTTGTAATGTCTGCATCAATATTATGCAAGATTAAGCCGTGCATGATATATCAAGTTATCAACTATATATCACATATATATGTGAGTTGTGTCAAGTCACTTGCAAAGCTAACTGATGAATGACCTAAGCTACAAGGCATGTCACAACACACACACACATTAGTTATCAGTCCCTATATATTATTAACTCGCATTTTCAAAATAAAAAATTATGTTGATCATCATGAGGCCTCATCAACTTGAAAAAAACTATTCCCAAATTGACATATGTTTAGGAAATATCATCAACCTATAATTGTCCTTGACTCAAAACCCTAATCATCTTTGATAGTGATTTTTATAACTAATTAGTTCAAATTGCGGCGACAATAACATACTTATTTGTATACCTAGCTAGCTATCCGTATTATTATAATTGTTAAATCAGCGTCATTTTCATAATCTAGATATTATCCGTAGACTGTAGCTTTTGTCAGTTAAGATTTCATTAACCACGAAATTCAACTTCTAGATTTACAAAGATGTCTTAACTTTTTCCCTTCTCGTATATGTATTAAATTATTAGAACAAATTACAATATAATATGAGACCTGCCAGATAGCAACATGGAGAAATATGATTAAGGGCGTCATCATCATTGTTAAGAAAAAGGTGAATGAGAAATATAATTTAATAAAAAAGAAATTTATGCGAAAAGGATATGAAATCTATATTGGATTATGGTTGTCTAGTGACAACGATTTTGTAGAAAATCTATGCACAGTGTGGTCCAGACAGTCAAATTGTGCTATCTAAATTGTTGTGGTATTGCCTAGCTAGGGCTTACACCGCTTGCTTCCCTACCTCTAGCAGTTCCTAACACAAGCTACTCAAGTAGCAGAAAATGAAAATACAAGAGTTTACAAGAAGAAACAACTGAAGAAGCTTAACCTAGGGTTTCTTCAAGCAGTAGCAGCGACAGCCTCAGAGAGGAAAGGTCAAGCGAACCTTCAAGGTTCTTCACAGGCTCTAAACCCTTCAGATCTGCAGAGAAGACAAAGAGACAAGTGAGATAACACAGCAGATAAGTTAATGAAAGTGACAAGAAAAGACAGAGAGCAATCAGGTGTGGGAAAAGGTGCCCAAGGCAAGGCGGTTCAGATTTTCCCACTGGGATCGGCAGTAGCCCTCTCCGGCGACCGGAGAACAGTCTAGGGAAGGGGAAGAGGAAGCGTGAAGGAGGTGGAGGGTTTCCTCCTTTCTCTCTCTCAGCACACTCCTCCCAAACACTCAGCGGCCAAACAGGAGCCGATTGGCAGAACTCCGGCCAGAGAAACCGTGGCAGCGAGGTGAGAAGATCCAGAAAGAGAGAGAGAGAATCTGAGATAAAATTGTGAGATCGAGAGTATCGAGAGTGAGAGAGATGAGTGATATTATAGATGCTTCTAGAGCATAGGGAAGTGACAACAGCCTTAATGTTGTTTAATTAAGTAGATGGAACGACACTTAGGGTTAAGGGTTTGGGGCTGGACCGGGTAGATAGGATATTTTGTATTGGGCCAGAAATAGGACAAATGGGCCAATCCCAACATAAATGTTACCGTTTTTTTAGCAACTTAATTTAACTAGGTATTTTTGCTCCAAAAATAAAAATATATATTTTTAAAAACTAATAGTTTCCTACGCAGTTGTGTATTAATGAAATATACCAAGAAAATGTAATTTACGAAGAAACTAATCTTTCTATTTTTGGAAATCATATTGTACACATGACATGCTACTACAAGAGTTTTCATGTATAAACATCGAATTTAATATTTTCTTCACTAACTTGGGAAGGAACATTATTACGATCCATATTCTTATTGGAAAGCAAAACTTATACTCCATTCGTTTTGTTTTGATTGTTGTTTTAATTTATTTTTATATAGAATTAACAATTAATTTTATGAACTAATATACACATCTTTCATATATGACATAAAATCTTATTTACTTATATTTTCCTAAAAAAACAACATTCTCTCCCTCTCTCTCTCTCTCTCTCTCTCTCTATATATATATATATATATATATATATATATATATAGGGTTTGAGATATGGTTAAAATTGGGAGAGAGCGATAGAAAGAGGAGGAGAGTGAAAATATATAAAACAACAAATATTTTGACATAATAAAAAAGTTAAAACAAAGATCAAAATGAAACAGAAGGAGTATATTGTAATTCACATTTGTTTTAATATTTTCATTACACTTTCTTTTTTCATAGTTGCACTAGGGCATACTAGGGCTTTCAATAGATTCATAGTGCAACACGTCAAAAGCTAAAAATAAATTTTGTAAAACTAATGCATAAAGTTATGATATGGCTGCCTACAAATTATGAAGGTAAAATCCTAGCGATAATTAATTAATAAAATGTAGATTTTACGAAGTATATATAAAGTCTTGACGTTTTATGAATAAAGTTTAGTTTTGTGTTATAAATATATAAAAAATGGTATCTATAGCAGGTCAATGGAAAAGTTTCTGTTAATTAATGTAGGATATTTCCACATCCTTGGGGAAGTGGAATTGAAGTAATAATAAATTTGACCGAGTAAAACATTAAATACTGGAACTGGGCACATTTCGTCAAAAAAGAAAAGAAAAAATAAAAGTATAGTCAGTTTGACACTTTTGTTTGGTTTTCATTTGATATATTTATTAGCAGATATAGTAATCGATCTCAAGTATCAAAATCCTGATATAGGGCCTCCCCCCACAGTGAGTGTGGCCCCTCAGACACTCCCACGTGGCTAGTCACGTCTACGTGGGCCCACCCACCATGGCTTCTGCTTGTGGTTACATTCCATGCCTCTCTGCCCCCACCAATCTCTCTCATTTATTTATTCCGGCTGGTTATGTCAGCCGGCGGTCGTTATCAGACTTTCCGGCGGCTTTTCCTCAATTATGCGTATGCCCAGCCCCACCCTCTAGTCTCTACCAAAAAAAAGAATAACATCCAATATTTTTAAATGTTTTTTTCTTCAACTAAAATTTATGATCAAATTATCCCTTTTCTAACTACTTTTCTCCCTCCTCACACTCGCACATATAAAACCAAAGCCCACAGCCACCTTTTTTCCCTCACAAAACACACAAGAAAATACGCCTTCACACAATTTCCACTGTGTGCGCTGCGTGATTCCTGGATGAAATAACTGAAACTCGCATATATATATAGATTTATCTCACTTCTCTCTCATCACAAAAACAGGAAGAGAGATCTTGAAAACTTACTTGCTAATGAACACGGGTTTACCGGAGATGTTGCATTGTCTCAACTCCAAGTCAGAAAACTCTGAAATGACCGTGCTCGAGCGGCAGCGTTCACGCCTCAAATGGCAGCAAGAACAGCTAAGCCAGCAACCACCCCTAACTTATTTCAATGGAAACCAGCAAATGAGCCTTTTGGGCTTAAACAGCGATCAAGGTCTGTGTGAGCTCCTAGTTAACGGGGCTATGAAGCCCGACCCCGGTATCGAAAACGGCTGGAACGATGATTTCCGGAGGTTTTTGAATTATGGGAATAATTCAGAGTTTGAAATCAGCTGTGCTCTGCCTAGGACGGCTAGCTGCCCCCCAAATGTGGCGGCGATTATAGAAAAGGAGGCTGCTTTGATCAGCTCGGCTGCCGGAAAAGAGAGCTGCAAGAAGAGGAAAGCTGATAAAACTCACAACATTAAGGTATTGAAATATGTTGAGACTTCATTCATACACTAGTGTTCCTCTGTTTATTTTATGAATTTCAGAAGCATGAGATTTTTATTTATTTATTATATTCAGGTAGCTGCAGAAGAGAAATTCGAGGAGAAAAGGATGAAGGGATGTGCAGCAGAGGAATCTAAGATGACAGAGCAAAATAGCAGCAGCAGCACCACCACCACCACCGTTAGCACTTCAACTAACAAGAGTAACAAAGGGCCACCTGCCAATGCAAAGCAAAGCTCCAAGGTCGCCGAAGCCCCCAAGACAGATTATATCCATGTTCGAGCTCGTCGTGGCCAAGCAACTGACAGCCATAGCTTGGCTGAAAGAGTAAGGCTATAATAACTTAAGTGTTTTGTTTTTTTTGTTAAAACCTGTGTTTTCATGTGCATTTTTTCTGATGGAGGAATTTTATGGTTGCAGGTAAGGCGGGAAAAAATAAGTGAGAGAATGAAATACCTGCAAGATTTGGTTCCAGGGTGCAATAAGGTAACAGGGAAAGCTGGAATGCTGGACGAGATCATCAACTACGTCCAATCTCTGCAAAGACAAGTAGAGGTAGATAAAAAAACACCCATATCAGTTATTGCAATTATCATAATAGCAAACTTAACAGATCCATTTATATGGCAGTTTTTGTCTATGAAACTAGCTGCAATCAACCCAAGACTGGATTTTGACATCGACAACTATCTAGTTAAAGAGGTAATAATAGGATGATACACAAACGAATGTCTGTCAAATATACTCTACTCTGCTTATGATGTCTTGCCCACAGATTTTTCCATCATCCGGCATGGTTAATCATTGCCATAATCAGTTCAATACATCGGCTCAAGGAGCTTCAGGGTCAGGTCTAGAAATGGTTGTAGATCCTATGGAAGCCACGCTAAGGAGAACCATAAGCGCTCCTGTATCTATCCCACAAACATTTCTTGATTCATCCACTTTGAATGTGAGTTCTTCACCTAATTTTTTTTACTTAAAGTGTTGAAACATACATAACATCCATAGACACATACAGCAAATTCAGCCCATAACATGGGAGGATGAACTGCAAAATCTCTACAGTATGGAGTACCATCAAGGAAGATCAACATCATTTATTTCTCAGTCGATTGCAGGTACACAAACATGTCTTTCAAACTATGCTTCGTGTTTCTGATGACTTGCACAAAATTAAGCATATCGGATATTGCTGCACTCAATTAGAGACCACTGAACCCCACAACATTTAAAGAACATCATAGCTAACTAAAGTTATGTGGTCCTAAACAGTATTAGGTATCTTTCCTTTTTTTCTGTCTTCCACCGAAAATGAACTGATGATCCAATCTACTTTTTTTTATGCCAATAATTCCCGAACAAGGTGCTACAGTGACACACATCTAGTTCAGGCAGGAGTCTTGAATTGGCAAATTATTGCCATCCAATTCCACCATATATATTAATTTATGGATCTGACTACATAAACTTCACTTTTGCAGGTTTCCTTGAGGCAAACCATGTAAAGCTGGAGATGTGAAGCGACGCGTCAAATGTCCTTGAATTGAACAAAGTCCAATTCAAAGTGTTGCTGATCCTGATATTTTTCCCCTTCAGAAGCTACCAGTCATGTATATTTCATCTACGTGTATATTTAGTGATAAATATTAGCAACGATTATGATTAGTAAATATAATGAAAAATAGCACATTTTTATTTTTATTTTCCCTATTGATGTCAGTCTTCTGCATATAACACTTTTTTATACAATCTACATTTTAAGAATCAGTGTAACATCAACAAACATGAACTGTAAAATAATAATACAAAAGGGTCACATTCACCAACTTGATCAAGTTGTAGTGTATGAATTAAACCTGAAAGCAATCTTAAGAATTCTACAAAAAAATAGGAAGACAAGCACAAACCGGTAAAACATAGTGTTCCTGTTGCGAGAGAAGAACGAGACATCCCATTTATCAGACCCTCATAATTAGAAAATGAAAGGCAATTTCTCTTTGATTCCGCTCAGCTGTCCCATTTTTCTTTTGTTGTGGGGACTGGCCATCAATGAGCTGCAAAGGTTCAATAGTCGTTGGGGATAAGGGAAAATTTATATGAAAGTCTTTTAGCACTCAAACGCAGAATTAAGGCCATTACAAGAAATCACTACAAATCCGTAGTGCATATAATGTGTTGGGAAAACATTAGTCAGTATCTAACAACTAATCTTTACCCTTGTGCTACTTCCATCCATGATTGTTTCAACAATTATCAAATGTTCTTTCTGCAAGAACATGACAAAATGCTACGCTATCCAATACTGCTTAAATGAGAAATATATATATATATATATATATATAATATTTCATGTGACGACACCTTCGAGTCCCGGATCAAATTAAACTGATATATCCCTTATGTTAGTGAGATGAAGCAATCAGATATGAGGCATGCTATCATGAATCCCATGACTGACTCTGAGCAAATGATATACTTGATTGACCACTATGCATAATAGTTGCAGTCTTTTTAGCATCATAACACAATGATTAATTTCAAGAAAGAATAGCTGAAAAGAAATCAGTCAAGTCTGACAGCAATCAGGCCTATCAAAGCATCTTGTAAGTTCTATCTCCATTCCACATTGAAATTTGTGAAGGCTAGCATTATGAAAAACAGAAAAAAAAATTCAACAGGAAATATGCATTACAAATATCTATAACAGTAGGGTTCAGTCATTAGCGTAGTTTAATCACTAATTCGTACTAAAAATATTCCCTTTTCTCTTATCTATTATTCCTTCTTCTTCTTTTGTGAGCATGCCAAGCATACAATAAATGGAGATCGGTGAGAAGACAACCTGTATCATGCGGATTGCAGAGTTAATTCTCAACTTTGGGACCTCAAAAGGACACCAAATATCACCTTCATTTTCAAGCCATGTGGAAAAAGGCAAAGGCTGGACCTGGCTTCATATATCATCAAAATCTCTTTGATTCTCTTTGCCCCAATGGATGGTGAAAGAGAGAGAATTTTTCCTGCTCCAGAACTTCATCAAGAAACAAAATTCAAAGGATAATGAAACGAAAGCGAATTCCGCCTACTCACTTTCTTGGGCCCATTCACCTCAACAAAAACTCCTTTCTCAATATTGACACGTTACTATAGTATAAGTTATAAGCCAGTAAGATTCTAATGGCTGTGGGAATTCAGTATAGCCCAGCAATGGGTTAGTGTATTCATTAGTTGTGTGCCTTTTACTAGAGGAAAATCTGAAAGAACTCCCACCAAAAGTCCAAAATCATCCACTCTTGTCTTGATCTACCCAAATGTTTGAAGGGAACACACTGCGCATCATTCTATTCTAAGTTCCCTTTGTTCAGATAGATTAACAGAAATTATGAGACCACTGTTCTCATTTCTGAGATCAAATTCTCAAAATATAAGTTGCATATTCCCAGAGGCCGTTGGGTAAAAAATACCAATTTGCTCAAAACAATAGATGTGTGGTGGTGTGAAAAGGCAAAGCAAAATATGTATCAGCACAGATATCAAATGGATGAATTGTCTCTTAGAGTTGAGAGGTGAAATTTCTATAATCTACTATAAATTTGTACAACTCCATCGAACCCGAGATTGAACTAAGAGGGTTAACAAAATATGCCCACATTGAGTATTCAAGTGCATAAACAATGCAACCAAACCAATAACAGAAACCATCATCTTTCTTGTACGATAAAATAGTTACAGGCAAACTAATACATGATCATACAGCAGGAAAATATATTACAGACATCAAATTAACCAAGTAATTATAATCTTATATCGAAGCTCTCATCCAGTAGAAAGAAACCCTGTCTTCACTAGAGAGAGTCACCACCGCATACATTCTTCTGATGATTCTTAAGTTGTTCATCCTGTGTACAGCCCATCACAGCACAGATGTTTCCCCTGCTTCTAATAATAAATAACATAAATACTTTTAGGACTCTGTGCAAATTATTTTATAAATTTGATAGATCAGAGTACGGTTACAAGCATACCTTTACCAGGAACGATAATAATGGGCGCTGTTTTGCAATTGTGGAAGCAATATTCACTTACACTACCCTGTATTACACTGCCGAATATAAGAGAAGATAATCAGAAGAGAACATGTGTATGAGCATGCATGTATGACACAACATGCCATGTTGATATATTATCAAGCAAGGGCATTGAAGATAGCAATGTAAGAGACCTTTGAATCAAGCTTCTGCCCCTGGTGCCCATCACTACAGCAGCAGGCTTCAACCTCTCTGCTTCCTTGCATATTGCTTTTCCTGCATCTCCCTCCACAATCCTAGCCTTTGTCCTTACCTATTTCCGTATAAATATTTAGATGTTTGGTTTATAAAGTAAGAAAACAAAATAAACGGAATTCTCCATTTCTTATGTATTATTTCAATTTTTTTGGAAGTGGCCTTTAAAATGTAACCCGTTCAAGTGCAATAAGTAAAAAAAATCAACTTTTATTCACAATAATAACATATTTAATCTCACCTTTAGAGAGGCAAATAAATCAGAGAAGTTAAATATGCTACATTACATACTTATATATTTATTCAAATTCCCAGCAAAAGAGAGCAAAATAGAGAAATAGGCCACAGAATACTTGTCATCCAAGGCGACCTAGTCTTTTGAGTTTAAGTAACATCATTAAGGTATTGCATTACTATTTTAATGTACAGGAATTTGATAAACAATCAACAGAAGTCGAGCTAAAAAAAACCTCGATACTCTTGTAAATGTAATGCATTTTATAATCTTTCCCCCATACTTATCAAGCTCAAGGTAAGATACAAAATTCAGCAATTAAATTGCTCGGACTTCATGCTTTCAGGTGACTATCAAATTAATCACTCTATTTCTATTCCAAATAAGCATCATCTGGATTAAAACTGTCACCCGATTAAAGAGAAAAACACAACACTACTTACTAAAACGTATCCTTAAAAAAGAACAACAGAGAGAACCAAATCGCGAGAACGTACCATAGCAACCTCAAACGCCTCGACCGCAAGCTTCTCCATGAGAACTTGAGTCATGTCATACACAATCTGGTTCTTCAAACCTTGAAGCAACAATCAAAACAAACTTTAAGATCTCAAAAAAAAAAAAAAAACGGAGCGAAATTGATAGTTTGAATTGTATACTAGAGATGGCGAAGACGAGGTGGACGGTGTCAGCGAGGCGGCAGAGATGCGTGATGGCCCAATCGAAAGCGTGCTTGCTGTTAGGGCCATGATCCACTGCGATCATTATGTCGCGCCCCCTTCTTCTCTCTCCGGTTTCTCTGTCCAGCTCGGGCGAAGGTACAACCGGTAGCAGCGACGGCAACACCACTTCTCTCCAGTTATACTCTTCCTCCTCCATTAACGTCTCCATTTCTCCACTTGCTCGGTTTTCAAAATCAGTTAATAGATCGAAAATTTTGGCAAAATATCAGAAAAAGTAAAAGTGTAGATTATGTATGATTAAACCGCGTATCACGAGTTTGGGATTTGGAGGTTGAATTTTATGCGGTACGGCGGCCGCCGTTGAAAGTGGCATGTACAAATTGTGAATACTTTTCTGCAGGGGCCGCACTGAGGGGCGTGCTTGAGGTGCGCGCACAGGCTCATGAAATATAGGAGCATCAAAATTTTTATATATATGTATATATATATATATAGTATTATTAATATAGTTTTAATTTTTATTAAAAAAATTCAAAATCTCACGAAATATAGGGACACAAAAAAATTTATACATATATATAGTATTATTAATGTAATTTCAATTTTTAATAGAAAAAATTATGTATATTAAGTCTAGCATAAATTTAAAACTTTAACCCATTAGTTTTAGCAAAAAAAATAATAATAAAAAATTAGTCAATTAATGATAAGCCCATTGTTTATTACTTTTAGGGTATTAACAAATATTAACTACTCCCTCCGTCCCAATTATATAGTCTCATTTCTCCTCGCACGTAGATTAAAAATATTTATGAAAACAAGATATTAAAGCTAAATTTCCAATAACACCCTCATTGAATATTTATGACTTTCAACTTTTAAGTTTTTTTTTTTTTAATTTCCAAGATTCAATAAGGGTTTATTTGTACATTACTATAAAAATTAATCATATTTATAGTAATGAGACTATATAAATGGGACACCTCAAAATAGTAAAAAGGACTATATAATCGGGACGGAGGGAGTAATATTTTTTTAAGTCTCTCATTCAATACAGCCGCCAAAATCACATTAATAGACTCTCCAGCTTTTACTTTTCCAAACGACTCTCCAACTATTCAATAAAGAAATATTTCACTCTGCACATCAAAGACTCTTCAATTTTCACTCTTCATTCTATACACAACTGCTCGATCTAGTGCTCAACCGCGTTAAAAAATTGTTTGTTCTTAACTTCTTCCTTGATTCTCTTTCAATCTCCAGAAAGTAATTCCAAGGTACGTAATTTTAATTTCAAGGTAATACATTATTTTCATTATTGATTACTTTACAAATTACAAATTTACAATATATTATATTTGTTGCATAATCTGATTTTTCTTTTACTTTCAATATTTTTGGCGTTAGGTTTTTGGATTGGGATTGAATTGAGATACTTTTTTGTGCTTCCATTCGTCAATCAGGTTATATCTTTCTGGTTCTTGGCCATTTAATTGCAAAAATTGATAATTTGGTTTGGTATTTTCATTTATTTGCCTCAAAAATATGTTACCAAGAAAACAATTATCTGGATATGAAAAAAGAAAAAAAAGAAAAAATGATGATGAGTTGACTAAATCTCAAAAAGGTGCCTTTGATAAATTTATTGTTAAAAAAGCAAATACTAAAGATGATGTTAATGGCACACCTATGGAAAATATAGTTCATGAAAATCGGTCAAATATAGAAGAAAAAAAAGGATTAAATGAAAATGAAAACAATGAAATTGATGATTGTGAATTATATAATGAAAATGGTAGAAATGAAGTAATTGATGGTGAAATCAACGAAAATATTGATAATTTGAACTGCCAGAAGTATGATTCTTCTAATATGTATGATCCAAGAACATGGGATATGCTTGATATAAAATCTAGAGGTTTGTTAGCGGAGCGAGGTCCTATAAGAGATAAATCATTCAAATGTGGTCCTAAAGATAATATGTCAAGATTCTTTTCTTCAAAATATTATACTCGTAATTTGGCAAATGGTGAGAAATGTGATAGACCATGGCTAGTGTATGCGAAAGAGCTTGATAGAGTTTTTTGTTTCTGTTGTAAGTTATTCAAAAAGGGGTCATTTAGAGATAGTCGGCTAGTAAATGAAGGTTTTAATGATTGGGCACATCTTAGTACGAGGCTTAAAGAACATGAAATTAGTAATGATCATATTAATAATATGAGTATTTGGATTGATTTGCGTGCAAGATTGGAGACAAATACAACAATTGATAAGGATCTTGAGGAACAGATTAAAAAAGAGAAGCATTATTGGAAGGAAATACTTCAAAGAATAATTTATGTGGTGCAGTATCTCGCTAAAAGAAATTTGGCATTTCGTGGAACTAATGAGAGGCCTTTCGACAACAATAATGGGAATTTTATGGAATTAATTGAAATGATAGCAAAATGGGATCCTGTGATGAAAGAGCATATGCAACGTATTGAAAGTAATGAGATTCGATATCATTATCTAGGACATAAAATTCAAAATGAGCTGATTATTACTTTGGGTGATGAAATTAAAGGTACAATTATTAAGAAACTCAAAGAGGTAAAATATTTTTCTGTGATACTTGATTGTACTCCTGATATAAGTCACCAAGAACAAATGTCTTTGATAATAAGATGTGTTGATGTTTTTGATAATCCAATTAGAATACAAGAATACTTTGTAAAATTTTTGCAAGTTGATGATACAACAGGACAAGGACTCTTAGATGAATTACAAAATGCTTTAGTAGATCTTGATCTTGATATTAATAATGTAAGAGGTCAGGGATACGATAATGGGTCTAACATGAAGGGTAAACACCAAGGTCTCCAAAAAAAATACTCAACATAAATCCTAGAGCATTTTATACACCGTGTGGAAGTCACAGTCTTAATTTGACTCTTTATGATATAGCAAATTCTTGTTTAAAAGCAAAAGATTTTTTTGGTGCAATACAAGGTATTTATAATTTATTTTCTAATTCTACAAAGAGATGGAAAATTTTAAAAGAAAATGTTAAAATAAATGTTAAGCCTTTATCTGCTACGCGTTGGGAAAGTCATATTGATGCTATGAAAGCAATTAGATTCCAAGCTCCTGAATTAAGAGAAGTTTTACTTGAACTTGCTGAAAATGAAAATGATAATGATGTGAGGTGTCGTGCAAACTCTTTAGAAACTCTTTATGTTGGAAATTTTGAGTTTTTAGTTGCTATGATAATATGGTATGAGATATTGTTTGCTGTTAATTTAGTTAGTAAGAACTTACAATCAGATGATATGCTAATTGATATTGCTATTAAGGAAGTTAAAGGATTAATTGCATTTTTTGAAAATTATAGAGAAATTGGGTTTCTTAATGCGATAAATATAGCTAAAGAAATTGCTGATGAAATGAAAATTGATCCTGTATTTCAAATAAAACGTGTGATTCGTAGGAAGAAACATTTTGATGAAAATGAAAGGATGGAGGATAAACAAACACCTGAAGATAATTTTAGAATTAATTATTTCCTCTATATAGTAGATCAAGCAATAGGATCACTAAAAAAAAGATTTGATCAATTCACTTTATATGAAAAGAATTTTGGATTTTTATTTTTTTCTGATAAATTGAATTCGATGGATGATGCTACTTTAAAAGCAAGTTGTGAAAATCTTGAGATTATTCTAAAGCACGGAGAACATAGTGATCTTGATGGTCAAGAGTTGTTTCAAGAACTAAACGTATTGCGATATCTTTTACCAAAACAAAAAAGCACAACTCTAGATATATTAACTTACTTAAAGAGGTTAAATAGTTGTCCTAATGCATATATTGCTTATAGAATTTTATTAACTATACCTGTTACGGTTGCATCTGCTGAAAGAAGTTTTTCAAAATTGAAAATATTAAAATCTTATTTACGGTCCACCATGTCACAAGAAAGATTGAATGGGCTTGCTTTGATATCCATTGAGCACGAATTGCTAGAAAATATTGATTATGAAAAATTTATAAGTGAGTTTGCTTCAAAAAATGCTAGAAGAAGTATTTTTAAATGATATTGTTTGAATAACTTTGTTTACTTTGTTTCAGGGTTGTTAAAAGATGATAGTGACTCAACGATGATTTTGAAGTTTACAAAAATTGAGCATATTGAACATATTTCAAGCACTTTTTTTTATCTATCATATGTATTAGAACTTTATAGCCAAAATGATTGTGTTATTTATTATGTAGTAATTTTATATTTCAACAATTAGGGGCACCATTTTTAATTTCGAATAGGGCACTTCAAATCTCAGGGCCGGCCTTGCTTTTCTGGTCTCTGTATGTTAACGTAATTTAAATCGTATTCGAATTGGAGAGTTATACAGGAGGCGCTGCGTCTCTAGAATTTTCTTCCCTATTTGAATTTGCAAGGACGGTTCATGTTGACTGTATATAATACAGGTAATAACTAACACGGCTGCTTCATCTACAGATTCACTCACATAATTGTGCTTCTTTAAGTTGTAACAATTACTATCTACTATAATTTAGTTTTAAACCCCCCCCCCCCCCCCAAATATATATATATATATATATATATATATATATATATTAGTATTTATAGCCATCAACTAACAGCCCTAGAAGATCTATTGGGGAAAAAAATATATTTCTATACAAATTCAGTTCTATTCATAAACATTAGAAAAATTAGAAAATGATGAAAAAACTCCTACAAATTTAAAAAACCCGAGTTCGGTTTTCCATCGAGCTCTACAAATTTTATCAACCCCTCTCTGTCTCTTCTACTTCACCAAATAATGATGCTACCATGTAGCATTTGAAATGTGGGATCTGTGGCCTATGCCATTTTTTTCCTCATTACTATTTCATCTGTTTTTTTTTTCTCTCTAAATTTTCGGTTGCCGAATTGAAGCCATTTATTTTTATTTTCTCTTTTCTTTCTTTTTCTTTTCAAATTCTAAGGACTTCGTGAAAACCTCAATCTAATTTCAGAATTTTTGGTAATTAACAAATATTTTTTAAATTAAAAGCTCTTTAAAATAAAATATTTCAAAATACTTTTACAAAAATTTAGGTACATACCATCGTAAGTAGGGATGGTACTACAGTACCCGTCCCCATATCCCGGTAGGTATAAATTTTTATGTCCGTCCCCATATCCTTTGTGTACTTAACTACCCGTACCCGTTACCCGTATTTTAACTATTTCTTTTATGCCATCCCCAAGAAATATTTTATAGCATTTAATAGATTTTAAAACATTTTTATAAATTACAATAAAAAAATCGTAGTTAAATCTATATATATAGCGTGTATTCTTTAAATATATGTAAAATATATTGAATGCAAAATATAATTTATATAAATTATAGAGTAAAATAACTATTTATTTTAAAAAGAGATAAAAAAAAGACTAAATTGCGTTTATAGATTCTCACTTTTTTATTATAGATAATTTCTATATAATATAATTATACATATATAATAAATAAATAAATATTTTTTTAATGTACATATATTAATGAATATCTTCTTAAGCATAGTAAGCATAAAATTAATAATATCATTTCTAATAAATTTAATGATATTTTACTATAATCATTCAAACATATTTATATTATATTTTTTTATCATATACGTTTTTTAAAATATATGTCATATTTTATATAAAGTATAATCTTTATAAGTATTTATTCATCAAGTTTACAATATATGTGTATATATATATATAAGAATAAATAATATAAGTTACAAATTAATATTTTAAGTAGCCCAAATTTTATTCTTGTTCAATTATCATTTATTTCTAATAAAGGTCACATTTTAAAAACAATATACATATATAAACATACAAATTTCTTTATCACGAACTATTTATTAAATATTTAATTTAGTAATTATTATGTGTATTAAATAATTCAAAATTATGATTAAATAATTTATAATTTTAAATATATTTATTGAAACTAAATCATAATTTAATTAAAATATAATACAAGGACCCAACATGAAAATTCAATATTTCATAAAAAAACTACAAACATAACAATGCCATGAAATTTTTTTTTAAAAAAAATATCATATCACAATACAATAATAATAATAAAAATAATATATGGGTATGGGACAGGTTGGGTACTAAAGTACCCGTACCCGAACCCATACCCATCAAAATTTGTGGATAATTACTCGTACTAGTGCCCATACTCATTAAGTGGGTAATTTTTATGAGTACCCATAAGGTGCGTTGCTCATTGCCATCTCTAGTAGTAAGTATTTCTGTTTCAGATAAAATAAACAAGAGAGACAATTTTATAAATAACAATTGACGTGTTTTGAAAATTAATAAATTAATTAAATTTGTTGAAAAATATTATCATATTAAATTAAATAAATTTACTAATATCCTAATTTAATTATATAATAAAACTCGTAGGTTATTTTTTTCATAGGTTAAAGATTTTAAAAAAAAGTTACTGATATACTGCATCAATCTATTAGTATTCATGGTCAAATAATCAATTTATCGTCAACGTACTTGCACTAGAAAAACATACATACCATATTACAAAATAAAAATAACTTTTTTTGCCGGGGGGGGGGGGGGACTTTAAAATTAATCGTTTTGACATTACTTTCACATGATATCCATTTAATTAACATTGTATATATGACATTCTTCTCACAAAAAATAATACTGTATAAAATTATATCAACATCATCACTTTTTTTTCTTTTTTTCTTTTTTGACAATGCATCACATATCAATATAAGTTAGTAGGATTCCATTCTAAAAAAAAGTTAGTAGGATTTTAATGCAAATAGGCAATAAAATCACTCCATATCCACACTGTATAAAAGAGAATCAGAATAGATGGAGAGAGAGAGAGAGAGAATACTAGTGATAAAGAGAATCAATAAAAAGCTCTTACTTTTTTGGTTAACTGGAGTACTACTTTTTTATTTAAATTAAATCATACTTATTAAATTAAAATACCACGAAACTCAATCAATAAATAAGCTAGATAAACTATATGTATTCCCTTTCGATGATATTCAAATTATACAATACTAAATATATAGGAGCTTTAATAATAATTCGAAATAGATTGTGAAAATATTTTGTCGGGACACTCTTGAGTAAAAAGGCACCAAAAAGTAGAGACGATATAAAGAATTATGTTCCCCAATTCAAACACTCTGTGTTAATGTATATAATTGTGCGGATCTCAGAAATGTATTAGGAATGTTTGAATAACAATTTAATACGTTGAATAATGACAGTAACCGGGCAATAATTTGTAACTAAAAATTTCATACAACCCTTATGTGAATAATAAATTTTCGTAAGTAAGAAAATAAATAACTTAAAAAATAGTTAAACCTTACAGTGAAAACAGAGAATAAAATTGAAGCAAACCCGATAACCACTCATGGCTTTAATTATCTATTATAAATATATTCAGAAAAGGTATTATTTTTTATAATTCTAACTAAAATTAAATTATTTTGAGATCTTCAGCAAATGGTTTTCATCAAATAAAAAAGATAAACATCAATTCATCGTAAAAAACATAACCACGACTTCAATCAGATTAAAAATGAATCTAACACTTGACTAATAAAAAAAAATTAATCCTGAAACTTTTACAGAAGATTCGTCTCAGCTGTTAAAAAATTTCGTCCATAACTACGGGTTAAAAAAAAAACTCAAAAACAACAATAGAAGGAAAAATTAAAAGATAAAAATGCGACGAAGGAGAAGGCGCTCAGACAGTAAGAATGGATTGATAAACTTTCCTCAGTTATAATCAGATTAACGAGATTTTATCAGATAATCATCATCGCGCCCTCTTCTTTCACGAATTTTTGTGTGATTTCGTGCGTGTTTTTGCTCATGGCTGAGTGTGTGCGTGGACTGTAAAGAAAACAAATTCTCCAAAACTAGATTTGAATAAGGAATGGAGGCGTATTGCTTTTCTGAGCTAGGGTTTTAAGAAACAGAGAATTTCTCTCGTCAATATATATAGATGAAATTAGGGGTGGTTTTGTCAATTGGGACATTTTTCTATAGAGTTGAACTCTTAATCTGGGCCTTTCGGAAAAAGGATTTCTCGTTTAATTCAGGAGCCTGACTGCTTCGTGGAGGCCCAATATCTTTATTAGCTCCGACAAACGGTAAATTAAAATATGACTTCGTCTCTTGTGCATTAGGTGCATGAGCCTGCCCATCAGACTAGCTCATACCTAATTAAATATGGGCACTCTACTGTGCATAAAGTGTATGGATTTGGATCCATCAAACTGGTCCATGCCTAATAAGGCCTAATGATCCAAAAAAAAAATTCCATTGCATGTGGACCCCACCCGTGTGGGCCACACGCAGTGCATGGGGTACACATGTCAGAAATTAAATTTTTTATTTTTTTCAATTTTTTATTATTTTTCATTTTTTTTATTTTTTTCGATTTTTTTATTTTTCCGTTTTTTGTCCCCCCAAAATTATATACCCTAAAATACAATTAGTGAACCCTAAAAATTGAAATGAATTAATTTATTTTTTTTAAATAAATATAAATATATATCCTAAAATTGATTTAATGGACCCTAAAATTAAAATAAATGGTTTTTTTTTTAATTCGGCGACTCGCGCAATGCATTCACCCGACGCTAACGCGTGGGTTCGTGCATTTCACTTGATAATTGTAATTTTTCAAAATAAATATAAATGGTAATTGAAAAAAATATAATTTTGAAATAAATATACATCCTAAATGAAAATAGTGAATCATAAAATAAACGTGAACGAATTTAATAAACCTAAAAAAATATGAACCCTAAAAAATACAACAAAAACCCCTAAAAAATACTAAAAAAATCCTAAAAATCATGAACCCTAAAAAAATCTAACCCCCCCCCCCACCCAAACTTTAAACATTAGTTGGAATGAAAAAAAAAATCACAATTTGAACTACATAAACTCATATAAGATAAGTAGCAGACTAATTACTTTTTAATAATACAAATGATATATTTTGAACTTTAAATGAAATTTTTTAGTGTAAAGATTAATACTTATTTTTACCAATTTATTTTTTGGCGGGTCAATGTCGGTCAACGCGGGCAACTCCGACCCGTCTAATCGATGTATGAGCCTTATTGGTTTGGAGTAATGTATAGGAGTTTCAGTGAATTAAATATAATAATCAATAGGAAAAATAACAGTCAACAGGCCCAGGCCCACGCGCCAATTATATATATATATATATATATATATATATATATATATTCTATTTTTTTCCGTCAAAATTGTATTTTCTAAAATTAAAATAAATTAATTTAATTTGTTTGAAATAAATATAAATATATACCCTAAAATTGATTTAATGAACCATAAAATTAAAGTGAATGAATTAATTTTTTTTGAAATCCGGCGACTGGCACAATGCACTCGCCCAATGCTAACGCGTGTGCTCGTGTATTGCGCTCGATAATTAATTTAATTTTTTCGAAACAAATATAATGGTAATTGAAAATAAAAATAAAAAAACTAATTTTGAAATAAATATATACCCTAAAATGGAATTAGTGAATCCTAAAATAAAAGTGAATGAATTTATTTTATTTTTTGAAATAAATATAACCCTAGTTGAAATTAATAAACCTAAAAAAATATGAACCCAAAAACACAACATAAATCCCTAAAACTTAAAAGATACTATTAAAAAAAAATCCTAAACAAATCATGAACCCTAAAAAATCATAAATTCTAAAAAAATATAAACTGCTAAGCTCTAAACATTAGTTGTGATGGAAAAAATCGTAATTTCAACTACATAAACTCATATAAGATAAGTAGATTGGTTACTTTTTAATGATATAAGTGATACTTTTTGAATTTTGAGTGATACTTTTTAGTGTTAGGATTGACACTGCTTTTTGGCAGATTTTTTTTTTTTGCAAGCCAATGTCGATCAACACGTTGAACCCGACCCGTCTGATGGATATATAGGCCTTATTGGGCCGGGGGTGATGTATAGGAGACTTGGCCTTAAAATATTCCCAATATTATTCTCTATTTAAAATGAAAATCATGTTTATTTCTGCATTGTCAATTAATTTAACATGTCTTAAATAACATCCTAGAAATATACCTAACTACTAGACAATTGTAAACGAACCGAATCGAGCTGAATACCCTGATGTTCAAGCTCAGTTTGTTAAGGCGTATTCGGACTCAAGCTGGACTCGATAAATATTTGTCATTCTCGAATTTGGCTCGAGTTCGATTCGTGAAAATTAGAAAATTTACTAATCAAGCTCGAGTTCGAATGCTCGAAAAAATAGCACTTTCAATTTACATGTTTGAGCTCGAGTTCAAAAAAAGCTTATTTAATTTACATCTTCGAAATATTTGTAACATTCATAAACATGTTCGATTAAGCTCGAGTTTGAACACGTTCACGAGCTGGTCGAGTACTACTCTATTTGAGATAGATTTGAGGCTCGATCTTGACTCGTTTAGAAAATAAACAAGTATTGAACGAGCTTTTTTCAAGTCGAGTCTGAATAGCTTGCAAGCGGCTCTATTCATTTACAATCCCATATAGAAGTGTAGAACTATTTTTATTAGCTATGAAATATTAGACTTTCTGTAAAACACTAAAACTAGTGGGGTAATTGTGGGTAAATTTTAAGGCGGTGGGATGCAATGCATCCCCTCCTCCAGCAGTTGACAAGTGTCCTGGAGTCCACATTTTTTGGTTATCTACTGTCTTTTTTTTCCTCCAAAAACAAATGTTTCGGTCAAAAATTTCGTTCGGCCGAAAAAATCTATTACGTCACTTTAATTAATATATTATAACATTTTGACTGTCTATTGTAATATTCAATTACCTATTATGACAATTCAAAATCAAAATTACTTTATCCGTCTGTTGATAAAAATTAAAAATAACAAAGTTGGTTGGAAATAGCAGGGAATTAGCGTTCCTCCACCTTAGAATTTACCGCAATTGTGGCATATTTAACTATGACGTTTTTGCATAGTAGGGCGATATGACAGTGCATTATATTTTGCTAGTAATTATTTGGCGCTCGACTTTACATTGTCAAAGTAGTTTTCACTCAATTTGTCAGAAGAATTTGTTACGTCTTATATTCTTTCAAATGATTATGATGATTTGAGATCTCTGATTAAAAATAAATAAATCATGCAATGATAATCAGTACATCTATAATTATTAGACATAAAGAAAAAGAACCCAACTACCTTAAATTTGAATCCTCTTGCATTTTATATCATTCATGTCACATTGGATTTAATCAGCGGAGAGTGATGACATTTTTAATGAACATACATCGACGCATATTCAAGGTATAAATCGAGAAGAGAATTAAAATAATAATAATAAAAAAAAAACTAATATATGGTAGAAGATGCAATTATATATTAAGCGTGATAGGAGGTGAACAAGTGAAGGCGAGTTTGAAAAGTATTTTTTTGACGTACTAACAAAATCATCATCACATTTGGAATTCTAAACATACTATTTAGTGAAAATACTGCCAAACCACAACTTTCTACTATGAACAGGATTCTTAAAATTCAATCTAAATGTAATACGATATTTGTTTGTTTGAAAATAAACCTAGAATATATACACATCAGACGCTCTTAAGCAAAATCATACTCCAAGTCATATGCAGGGAAAATAGTAAATTAAATAAAATTTATACCTTTTTCTTAACGATAAAGCTCAAGATGATGGTTGGCTTTATGTAGCTCTCATGCTCATATTTGTATTACATTTTACACGTATCCAATTTTCACTTCTCTCTTTTCTTATATTCATACACTTTTTCTACCAGAATATTGCTTGTAAGCTTAGGTTTGCAATCTCTACCAAATCAGCAAAGCCACCTTCTTCCTTAACAAACTGATGGCTTGCTTATGCCAACCATAACCTTTCACTACTTGTATAAAATGTCGAATACAAGTCTTCTACACACAGTAAAACAAATAACAAACAAGCTTCATCATCAAACAATGAAGGGAGGGAGCATTTTTCTCCAGACTCTTCGTCTGTTTCTCGTGTGGCTCGTCTGTATCTCTGCTCCAGCCAGAGCTGCCGTCAAGACATACCAATTTGACGTTAGAAGCAATACACACATATATCATTTCTTGACACGCACATTGCGCTTATTAGTGAAGAAAAAAATAAAATAAAAAATCATTTTCTTCGAATTTTCAATTTTCAGGTTCAAGTGAAGAATGTGAGCAGGCTGTGCCACGAGAAGGCAATAGTCACGGTGAACGGAATGTATCCAGGGCCGACGGTGTATGTTAGAGAAGGCGATCGTGTTCTCATCAACGTGACAAACCACGCGCAGTACAACATGTCCATCCACTGGTAACAAGAAAACAGTGGATGATTGATTTCTGGTTCAACAAAATAGTTAGATTTGTTTTTGGTGTATTTTTGGCAGGCACGGACTGAAGCAATACCGCAACGGGTGGGCAGACGGGCCAGCTTATGTAACGCAATGCCCTGTTCAGACAGGGCAAATCTACACATACGATATGAATGTAACAGGACAGAGGGGGACATTGTGGTGGCATGCACACATCTTTTGGCTGAGAGCCACCGTCTACGGCGCCATTGTCATTCTTCCCAAGCAAGGGACTCCTTATCCCTTCCCGCAGCCTCATTTCGAACACAATCTAATCTTAGGTTACATTCATTCAAGAAACTAATTAGTTACAACAACAGCAGCAGCTACTTTGATGAGGTTTTTTTATCATTTTTTTTGGGTTGTGTAGGTGAATGGTGGAACGATGATGTTGAAGAGGTTGTGAAGCAAGGCAACAACCTAGGATTACCTCCCAAAACATCTGATGCACACACAATCAATGGGAAACCAGGGCCACTTTTCCCATGTTCCGAAAAATGTAAGGCTACCTAGCTTAATTTTACACCACAATTAATTAATAATTACTTGTTATTATCTGAATGAATCCGAGTTGTTTTTTTGGTGATGGACAGATACTTACGCCATAGAGGTAGAGCAGGGGAAAACATACCTTCTGAGAATCATCAATGCTGCACTCAACGACGAGCTTTTCTTCGCGATTGCCGGACACAACATGACTGTAGTGGAGATCGATGCTGTCTACACGAAGCCCTTCTTAACCAACGCAATCTTGATAGCTCCCGGGCAGACGACCAACGTCCTCGTACGAGCAAACGGAGCTCCGGGGAGGTATTTCATGGCTGCAAGGCCTTTCATGGACGCCCCCATTGCTGTGGATAACAGAACCGCCACAGCCATACTCCAATACAAAGGAATCCCAAATACTATCATTCCAACTCTTCCTCAGTTACCTGCTGAAAACGACAGCAGTTTTGCACTATCTTACAATGACAGGCTAAGAAGCCTAAACTCCCCACTCTTCCCAGCCAACGTGCCACTCAAAGTGGATCGCCATCTCTTCTACACGATAGGCCTTGGAGTGGACCCCTGCCCGACTTGCCTGAACGGGACAAGACTCGTTGCATCCTTGAACAACATCACTTTCGTGATGCCTCAAGTTGCTCTGCTGCAAGCTCATTACTTGAACCTTAAGAATGTGTTTACAGCTGACTTCCCCGATCGCCCTCCCACGCCTTTTAACTACACGGGCGCCCCACTGACGGCCAATCTTCAGACGACGTTAGGCAAGAGGCCGCGGCTGAGCAAGGTGGCGTTCAATTCAACGGTGGAGCTAGTGCTGCAGGATACCAACCTTCTGTCTGTTGAATCGCACCCTTTCCATCTGCACGGCTACAATTTCTTCGTGGTAGGAAGTGGAGTGGGGAACTTCGATCCGAACAAGGATCCTGCAGGATTTAACCTTGTTGATCCTCCTGAGAGGAACACGGTTGGTGTTCCCACAGGTGGTTGGACTGCCATAAGATTCAGAGCTGATAATCCAGGTCTGTGTATATATAATATTCAACTTCAACTTGCAAAATTGAAGTTGATTTTTGATGAAGTTTTGTTTTGTAGGAGTGTGGTTTATGCACTGTCACTTGGAGCTTCACACAGGATGGGGATTGAAGACGGCGTTCGTGGTGGAAGATGGACCTGATCCAGATCATTCACACCTGCCACCACCTAAGGATCTCCCACCTTGTTGATTCACATAAATGCTACACAAAAATTGTTTTCTATCATTAAATTGTTGTGTTCTTGTAAAAATTTCGTGCCAAAAAAAAAAAGTGTAAGGATTAAAGAGCAATGTGCTGAAGATATACTGTAAGGTTTACTTGTTTTCAGAGTGTAATTTAAAACACAACATGATTAATTCATGTTGATTAATTGGGGTTTAATTTGTTCTTTATATAATTCGAATTCCCAAGTACGTCCTTTGACCATTGCTTATAATTAAGTTGTAATGAAGTTAGGAACAATATTACGGTGCCTTTTGGAGATCAATGGAAGTAAGACTAGAAGACAACAAACGGGGCGAATTAGCGAGACCTTGTAGAGTTCTTTAGGCATAATTTATATTTTATTTCATATTCTAAGATCGATCACTTTATCTATACATAAATTTAGACAAAATTGTATTATAGACAACGGTTCTGCTATAAACCGTTGTCTATTACACGATTTAATAATTATATTTTAAACAACCTTTTTATATAATAGACAACGGTTTTGAGTTAATAGACAACGGTTCTGAGTTAATAGACAACAGTTTTGGATTAATAGACAACAGTAGTGACATTTATTGTTGTAAATTTTTTATTTTTTATTTTCCCATTTTACATGATGGTTTAGATTATATCAGTTGTATTTTAACAAATTTTTGGAATCTTATTTATTTTTATTTTTTACTTGGAAATTAAAGATTTGCAATATTTTTATTTTATTTTTTTATGCATAGGCGGAAGATTTGTATAGTACTCTACATTTGTCGCATAAAAAAATAGATTTCATTTATGTTGCGCTATAATAATAATAATAATAATAATAATAATAATAATAATAATAATAATAATAATAATTTATTTTTCTATTTCAATTCATCATTTAAAATAATTAAATAATTATATTTTTTATACTTATCATATATTCAAAGAAATCAAATGTTCTTTAATCTTGGACAATTATACATTATTTTTTTTATAAAATCATATCGTTTAAAATATTTCAATTCGATTTTTTTCTAACATGAATTTTCATTTAGTTCCTACAATTTTATTTTATTTTTGTTTATCGTAACTACACAAATCGGTCTTCTTATCTAATTAATTAATACATTTGCATGTCATTTTATTAATTTTAAAAATTAAGCACGACATATAAAATTCCAAAATAAATATAATATTATAAATTTAAAAAAATCATAATTATTTATGCATCAGGAGAAATACTAGTATTATATACTATTACAACGGTTCTCCGGTGCATAAGGTGCACATCAGATGGCCAACACGTTGATCCGCATAAAAAAAACTGTCAAAATCAGTATCAACCGTATTACTAAAAAGTATCACTCAAAATTACAAAAGTATCACATGTATCCTTAAAAAGTATCAGTATGCTAGTTATCTTATACGTGTGCATTACGCGAGTCACCGGATTTCAAAAAAAAAAAAATTAATTCACTTTTTTGTAGGGTTCACTAATTTCATTTTAATGTATATTTATTTCAAGATTAGATTTTTAATTTTCAATTACCATTTATATTTATTTCGAAAAATTAAATTAATTATCAAGTGCAATGCATGAGCCCACGCATTAGCGTCGGGCAAGGGCATTGCTTGGGTCATCGAATTTTAAAAAAATTTAAATTAATTCACTTTAATTTTAGGGTTCACTATTTCCATTTTATGGTATAATATTTATTTCAAAATTAGGTTTTTTATTATCAATTAGTGGTTATATTTATTTCGAAAAAATTAATTGTTGAGCGCAATGCACTAGTTCATGCGTTAGCGTCGGGAAAGCGCATTGCGCAAGTCGCCATATTTCAAAAAAATTAATTAATTCATTTTAATTTTAGGGTTCGCTAATTTTATTTTAGAAAATATAATTTTGGGGGAAAAAATCAAAACAAATAATAAAATATATATATATATATATATATATCTGTGTGTGTGTGTGTGTGTATGCGCGCATACAGGAGCCCGAGAAGGTTGACTGTTTTTTAATCTTTTTTGAATTGGGTCTGGGATGATCTGATGGTCTAGGCACATACACTTTGATGCACAAGGGACCAACTCATAATATTATTATTACTATTTTTTTAAAATTTTATCTTGGTCTATTTACAGATTTAAATGCGGAGAAGAAAGATTGTTTTAGTTTTGATAAAAACTTGTATGAGACCGTTTAGCGGGTCTCTTATGTTAAACGGGTCAAATAGGACTAAAACCTATCCAAACCGCCCAAACCTGCAAAAACAGTCAGGTCCACGCATCATTCCACACGCATATCACTATGTATAAGGTAAAGTATCATTATGTATGAAGTAAAGTATCACTAGTTATATGTCGAAACAATGAACATCAATTAGTTGATCGAAACAATAGACTTGATGTTGAATAGATTGCTCTGAATCTCGAAGTAAATGTAGGACTCAAGCTTTGGATCTTCTCACTCAATATGGTGATATTTTCTCTGCTTGGGTACATTCTTCAAGTGTGAAATCCGATCCTTAAAGACTTCTCTAATTGGCATCGATTTAATCTTTTTTTAATTAGGTCTGGGTCGATTTGATGGTCTAGGCCCATACACTTGATGCACAAGGGACCAACTCATAATATTATTATTACTATTTTTTTTTATTTTATCTTGGTCTATTTACAGATTTTAATGCGGAGAAGGAGGATTGATTTAGTTTTGACAAAAACTTGTATGAGACCGTCTAACGAGTCTCTTACGTTAGACAGATCAAATAGGACTAAAACCCATCCAAACCGCCCAAACCCGCAAAAACTGTCAGGTCCACACATCATTCCACACGCATATCACTATGTATAAGGTAAAGTATCACTAGTTATATGTCGAAACAATGAACATCAATTGGTTGATCGAAACAATAGACTTGATGTTGAATAGATTGCTCTGAATCTCGAAGTAAATATAGAACTCAAGCTTTGGATCTTCTCACTCAATATGGTGATATTTTCTCTGCTTGGGTACCTTCTTCAAGTGTGAAATCCGATCCTTAAAGACTTCTCTAATTGGCATCGATTTCTTCCCATGTTCTCTCATGGATCGTGGGTTGATATTAACTGCCACAAATTGTACGTCTACCTGGAAATAACCGTCCCTTAACGCAGCTGTAAAGTCCATCCACGTTCTCCTTCTCTGCACTCAACTGCTCCAACATCCCACTACTGAAATGGGTTAGTTAAGAGAAGAAGAGAAGAGATAATATGATCTTTAAAATGTAGGAACTGCTTTGACTATTTTAAAGCTAAACTCAATTACTAACTTAATCGTCTATATCCACTTAATTTAAATTCAAATTTATTGGATATAATCGATTAAGATAGATAAATAAATCAGATTAATTTATACGGAATTATTCCTACATTCTATGAAAGGATACAATTACTATGTTTAATGTTACAGTCAATGTTACAAGAATGCTGTTACACACCAAATATAACATTGAGTCAATTGTTATCAACAATGTTGAACACAGTCAATGTAACACAATTCCTAACATTTATATTTTATAATATATATTGTATATATTCCATATTTTTATTGATTATTTATTACCTTAGAACTACATTTTTTTAAAATTTGTGTGAAAATAAAAATCAAAATTAGTGTATTTTATTGATTATTTATTACCTTAAAACTACATTTTTTTAATTTGTGTGAAAATTACAAAAATTCAAAATTAGTGCATTTTAATACAATGAAGCGTACTCCCTCCGTTTCACAATAAATGCTATTCTAGCACTTTTTAAATTTTATTTCACAAAAAAGTCATTCTACACAATCGAGGTAAACATTTCACATTTTTTCATATTTGCTCTCATTTAATGTATTTAAACAAACATATTTAATTCATTTAATGAATTCAAATAAAAATATATAAGATAATTTAATTTTCTAATTAATAACCTTATTAATATGTAAGCATTCATTCGGAAACATACTTGTTTAGAACGAGGAGTATAATTTATCTTTATATTTTTGTAAAGATCATACAACTACATACTTGTGAAGAAAAGGACCTCCGACTTATAACAGTTTATTTGTAAATTTATAGTCAATTGTTTCCTGCACTCCCAACGACGGCGGCGCCGCCAATACAATGGCGGAAAGCAAGAGCAAAATACTGATTATCGGAGTGACAGGTAACCTCGGATTCGAACTCGCGAAGGCTAGCCTAAACGCATCGCATCCAACATTCGGACTTGTCCGAGATTCCGCATTTTCCGATCCGACCAAACTCCAGAAAATTCAATTCCTCACCGATTCTGGCCTCAAGATTATTAAAGCATGTCCGAAAATACGCTTTTCCCCCCTTCAATTATTGTTATTCTAGCTTGTGATTTCTCATTTATTCTGTTTGTAATTTCTTAGGGCTCGTTGCACGATGAAGAGAGCTTCTTACTTCAAGCCCTAAAGCAAGTTGACGTCGTCATCTGCGCCGTCGCATCTAAGCAAGTTCATGATCAGAAGCCTCTGATTTTGGCCATCAAACGCGCCGGTTGCATCAAGGTCGTGTTTTTTTTTTATTAATGCAATTTTACAGTTTGACGAGTGCACAAAAATTCACGAAGATATGAATTATTTAATTAAATTTCTTCGCGATACGGTTGTAGTTAAAAAATCGTAGTTGTATAATGAGTATGGAAATGGAGATGATCCATCATTTGCTTTCGGTTAACTTTCCTTGAGTAGATCCAATATCAGAAGAATCAATCGATAAGATGGAATTTTTTCTTTTCTTTGAGCGACTGGTGGTTTGCTCATATAGTGATTGCAGCTCAGAATAATTGTTCAGTGTTATGTGTTCTTGCAGTAAGAATGTAAGGAATCAATAATCATGTAGTCGACATTGATTTACGGCATTGAATTCAACACTGCTCTCTTTGTTTTAATGTTGAGCAGAGGTTCTTTCCATCAGAATTTGGAGCAGATCCTGACAAAACTCAAGTTTCCCATTTGGATCACAATTTCTATTCGAGGAAATCTGAGATCAGGCGTCTTGTTGAATCCGAAGGCATTCCTCACACTTACATTTGTTGCAACTTATACACGAGCTGCATGCTTCCATCACTGGTTCAGCCTGGTCTTCAAACCCCACCGCGAGACAAAGTCAGCATCTTTGGAGATGGAAATGTTAGAGGTTTGATACTCAACTTGACTGGTTTCACTTTCAAGAAAGTCTGAATACAAATAGTTGGTTTCTTGCAGGTGTCTTTGTGAAGGAATGCGATGTTGCTGCCTTCACGATAAACACAGTGGATGATCCACGCACGCTGAATAAAATCCTATATTTGAGACCACCTGGGAATACTCTTTCCATGAATGAACTAGTTACTATTTGGGAGAAAAAAATTGGGAAAAATCTTGAGAGAAATTATATATCGGATGAAGAGCTTCTGAAAAGAATTGAAGGTGCGTTGATTGAAGAGTAAAAATCATATTATTTTGAGTTTTTTCATTCTTTTTTCTGATTGTGTGTCACCTATATGATACATACATCATATTAAGATTATGAAACTATTTCAGAAACTCCATATCCAGAGAAGATGCAGATGGTTTTCATATACTCGGTGTTTGTGAAGGGAGATCATACCTACTACAACATAAACTCATCAGACGGTGTGGAGGGAACTCAACTGTATCCGCGTATTAAGTACACCACAGTAAGCGAGTTCTTAGACACGCTGTTGTAACTTGTAAGGTTGCATTCACTGACTTTGATCTGAGGAATGTGTTTTTCCTCTTGATTTCATGTGCCATGTGTTTGCTGTAATCTAATTCTGTGAGTTTTGATTCATCAATTATAAATTTCGTGGATAATGTGGTTTACATACAGAGAGTTTTATTGCAGCCAATTTAGATGAAAATGAAGAAAATATGCTACTGCAAAACTTGATAAAGGTTTATACAGAATGGCAAGCATTTTTCGTGAAGACTACTGGTGTTCTCTTTGGCCATTGGTTGCAAACAATTCATACAAATAAAATAATAAAAAAAGGCACAATGGACAAGTATCATGCAAACCGCCTACTATGAATTTGGTCTAAATTGACGACTATGAACTTGTGTCTTGTGAGACGGCTAGTTCATATACAAAATATGTATAATTTGTCGCAAATGGTGAATAATTTCACTAATCTTTGAAAAAAAAAAAGCTGAACTGGACTTTTATTATACTTTCACTAATCATTTATAAGTGTCATTAAGGTTTAAGGATTATACAATTTCCAATTGTATTTTTCTTTTCAAAATAAAATATTTTTGAATTAATTGTATTATGAACTTGTACACAATTAGCACTATCTAAAATGACTATATTATTATTATTGCTAGTTTTGCACCCGTGCGATGCACGGTAATAATTGAATTTATTCAAAATAAATAAATATAACACATATTATAAATTTATATGAATAAATGAACTAAAAAACTATAGAATATTATAAATTTTGAAATGGTTATATACATACAACATTTGTAGCAATCAAACTATAACACTATCTTAGTTATATGAATAAATTCACTAAAAAGATATAGAATGTTATTAATTTTAAAATGATTCTCTACATACAATATTTGTAGTAATTGAACTATAATATTGTATTTCATAAATTAAGATTTTATTGGTGGTACTAACTGAATGATCATTTAAATTTAATGTGTCATATATAATAAATAGTCAATTTATATATATAAAAAAAACTAAACTTATTATAAAAAATAATATGAGTGTTGAATTTATTATAAAACTTCACACACACACACAATATAGTGAAAGAACTATTTTATTATATATATATATATATATATATATATATATATATATATATATACTTAAAATCAATAATTGAGCATGTCAAAGAAATCTAATAAAGTAGAAGTAATGAAAATCTATATAAATTTACATTTAAGCAATTAAAATTTTCTAAAATATTAATCACAATAATTTTGAAACCATACACACATAGAGAGAGAGTGTTTTCGTATGATATATATAAATAGATAAAAAATCTAAATTTATTTTGCATATACATAAATCATGCTTATTATCCTAATATGAATTTCATACCAAGTAAACATTGCCACAAAATATAAATCTCGAACCAAGTAAACATTGTCATTTCATCTCAAACATATCGTGCTTACCGAAATTGTATCTCCATATAAATGAGACATATATATCACATTTCCTTCTAAAAATAACAACTTTACTAATAATTTAATTATTAATATCAAACCATAAAATTAAGTGAAATTCCAACAAACAAAAACCATTTTAGATATATTATTGAAATAAAAAGGCCTAAAAAGAGAAGCCTGTGTACACTACAGATGCAGCCACAAATCTAACTCAAAATAACCCATAAAAAATCGAATGGTCCACTCAAAAAAAATCCAGCAAAAACATAAAGAAAAAAAATTTACAAACAAACATAAAAGACCGAGAAAGAAAATCTACAATTTGCATTCAATTTTTTTTAAAGAAAAAGACAGCGAATACCAATTTGACTTTTCCAACCACTCCTTCCAATTTCTCGAACATTTTCTTTTGCCATCACGAACGAAGCCCTATTCGAATGTGAACACTTCATCCTTGGTAGAATCATCGTCATTGCTACAACATGTTAATCTCAACCAAAAGAATTTTAGTGTGTTCTTACTCTGTGAAAGACTCTACTGGAGGCGGAGAGTGAAACTATTGACAATGGAGAACCTCGCGGAATATAGGTTGTGATGACAGAAGACCGTAGGAGCCATGCTCCTCCCGTCGGTGATATAACATCCTCATTGCAACACAACAGCAAAAATAAAATCAGTCGATGATATGAGTTGAAAAGGGAAACAAAATTACAGTATTGTTTTCTTGAATTTTTGTTCGCCGGAGTTTTTGCTAGGGCATGAGCAGATCAGTCTGGCGTCGTCATCAACAGACAACAATTGGCAGCCATTATACTACGTGCAGAGCCCATTGCACGACTCGCATGTAGGGAAGAAGACGATGACAACGTTCCACTCGACGTCGGTGCTGGGCAGCCACACAGGAGGGTCGCCGTCGCCGTTGCACTCCTCTGTGGGCCATCACTCACGGAGTCCTCCACTAGTCGCTTCTCCGGCTCCCTTAATCCTGAATCGAGAAAGGTCTCTCCAAACGACGTTAGATCTGGGGCAGGATGGGCGGAGTGTGATGTGATTGAAGAACAAGGCCTTCTAAAACATGAGGAGCGGTGTGGGATGCTATTTTCTTGCTTTCCTTGTGGGGTTTCTCGTGCTCCTTCCATTTTCTCTTCTTCTTTCCCGTTTCACTTCCCAATTTGCGAGATGAATTTTTATTTATATTTGGACATAAGAAAACTAACGGATGAATAACTGTTGTATTCATGGCATGAAAATCGCTCACCATTGTGATGTGCAGATAACTGCAAAAAAAGTGATGTGCATAGTTATAAGTTATAACTGTAAGTTTGAAAATACAAAATTTGGCGCAAAATTTGAATTAGCAGAAACTGTGTTTTTATATATATATATATATATAGATTATTATTATTATTATTATTACTATTATTATTATTACGCAAAATCTCCTGTGCATAAGGTGCATGGGTCGGCCCATGAGACGGACCCGACCCGCACCGACCCGCCCCACGACCCGGCATATAAGTACAATCTCTGCCTCATTTCTCTCATTCCACACCCCCTTTCTCCCTACTGCAAACCCTAGCCGACTCATCTCCTCTACGATTCTTCACCCCCGCCTCATCTTCACCCGTCTCTCTAACGCTAGTCGTTGGTTCGCGTCTCTCTCTTCCGGCATCTCTCTCTCCCGGCGTTCACTGGTTTGTGTCTCTTGCTCGCGGTGTCTCTCTCTCGCAGAGTTAGATGTTTTGTCTCTGTCGCTGCATCTCTCTCTCCCGAAGATCGGTGGTTTGTGTCTTCTACTTTCAGCGTCTCTCTCTCTCGGCGAAATATGTAAGTTCAGAACAACCTATTTAGTATTTTTCATTGATGCATATCAGATTCGGTAGTGTGATTTTGTGCTTGTTAAATTGTACAATAAGGTGTTTCATCAAAATGGTATGTGATTGAGATCTTACTCTGCGTTTATCTTTCCCACCGACACCTCTGCTTTTCTCCGTCCTCCTATTTTTCCCCATGATTTTTCTCCATTTTTTCCATCATTATTGTTGAAAAGCCTAAAATTGCATTTCGAAGCAGATGTTGTATTTATCTTGTTGGAAGTATTGATTTCTTTAATATGTTTTGAAGAATTTTACTGTGATAATAGTAAATTTCTCGATTTCATTTTTCATGATTTGATTTATTATCAGTGAAAAGCCTAAAATTGATCATGATTTGATTTATTTTCATGATTTCATGATTTCTCGATTTCGTTTTTCGTATGGAGTATCAATTTTGATGCTGATTACTATCAAATCATATGCTTACAAGTATCAGAGTTAGGTCAGATTTTATTTTATGTTTTATGTATGTGCAATTTTTATTTTTATTTTTTGTATGGAATATCAATTTTGATGCTGATTAGTACCAAATCATATGCTTACAAGTATCAGAGTTAGATCAGATTTTGTTTTATATTTTATGTGTGTGCAATTTTCATTTTTTTTGTATGGAGTATCAATTTTGATGGTGATTAGTACCAAATCATATGCTTACAAGTATCAGAGTTTGTATTCCTCTAAATGATTTCCTAACTTCATTTTGTTGGTTTTGCAGTCTGTTGGTCGAAGGAAGCTTCGAGCCCTGTACTGTGCTCGTATTGCCCTTGCTGGAACAAATGATTTAAGATTCGAAGTGTATAAGATGGTGCTTGCATTCATGAACAGGAAGAAGAAGTGAGTGAGAAGTTTGCATATATTTGTTGGATATTTGTGGTGTTACGCTGGATATTTGATGAAAACTTATAAATATTTTGATGTGATGCTTTGGATTTGTTAGATGTGTTGGATTTGGTGGTTTGGGTTTGTTTACATGAAGTTGGTTAATGTTGGAGATTGGTTGAAATACTGTTCTTGTTTTATTTTTGTGGGATGTATGTTGGTGAATGAATGTTTTTGGATTATTTATTTTGATTGAATGTAATGGTGGTTTTGTATGTAGTATACAAGTTGATTTTGAATTTTGTCGTTTTAATAACTAGCATAACCTGTATTAAACAAGATCTATATTTATTCACACATACAATCGTAGTACCAATTGTTAATATATATAGTATCAAATGTTCAATAAAAAAGTAACTGTTGATTCTATGTTAATGTGTAATTTGATATACACATATTGATTTTAAGGAAAGTCAAATTTGTTTTCAGAAATGATATTAGTATCATTCGTATATTTATAAAGCATCACATTTTAAAAAAAGTAACATTACATTCTGAAGAGTATCATTTATTCAGCGTAAAGGTATCAATTGTAAAACAAAAACGTATCATTTTTAGAAACAGATGTAATATCAGTTTAAGGAGGATCTTAAAATCACAGACAGAGAAAGAGGATCTTGCATATTTCTTACTTCACAATATATCAAGTTTAAAGGACTCCCCTATATTTATTCACACATACAATCGCAGTACCGATTGTTAATCTATATAGTATCAAATCTTCAATAAAAAAGTAACTGTTGATTCAATGTTAAGTTGTAATTTGATATACGTTTATTGATTTTAAGGAAAGTCAAATATGTTTTCAGAAATGATATTAGTATCATTCGTCTATTTATAAAGCATCACATTTTTAAAAAAAGTAACATTACATCCTGAAGAGTATCATTTATTCAGCGTAAAGATATCAATTGTAAAATAAAAACGTATCATTTTTAGAAACAGATGCAATATCAGTTTAAGGAGTATCTTAAAATCACAGACAGAGAAAAAGGGTCTTGCATCTTTTCTGCTTCACAATATATCAAGTTTAAAGGACTCTCTTTTCAGCTCATACATATAGAATGTGCAAAACAAAGCATGGTAGAATCAATCACCTAACACCATTGCAACCTAACTACACAGGGAATGCAAATAAGGACAAAACACAAATAAATGCAACTGTTACTAGCTAATGCATCCATTGCAGCTTTAGTTTCTACTACAAGTGGAGAAGTGTCTTTTCTTCTTAAACTTTACAAGAGTAATCAATATTTTTTATTCAAATTGAACTCTTAAAACATCCCAAGATAAATTTAAAAAAATGAGCAATCTTCAATCGAATAATCTGCAAAATATATTTAAGAAGTGAGTCAGTTAGATAGAACAGGTACCATTTAATAAGCATGAAAGTATCAATCGTGCTGAAGACAGGTACCGACCTGATATCGATCTAGAACAAATGAGGATTGGGAGTCTTGGAGCCAAACTCACTCAACTGATTTAAGCTTCCTTCAGCATTGCTCTTCTTCTTCTAAAAATAAAACCTAATCTCCCGGAGATGGATGCAGAAGCCCAATCTCAAGAAAAATATTTGGTAGCCCTCATTATGCAGGTCTTAGAATAGTGCAGATGATGTAGCAGCTGCAAGTGCAATGAGCAACATGAGGAGAGTGAGAGGGGAGGGAGCACCCAAGCTAGATGGTGTCGAGGCTGGAGATAGTTCATTACTTCTAATGCTGGGAGTAGAAGGTTCAACAACTGAGCTCGGAGATACAGCCAATGGAGATTAAGTTGTTGCACAACAATATATATTTATTACCACACTTGTTACTTTTATTTATCCAAATCAACAACACAAACTATCATATCAGAAATTTCTGCTATATTTCAACTCATAATCATCAACAAAACCACCCCTAAATCTCCAATAATGTGACACGACATACAAATAATCACAATAATTTAGCAAAAAACTTCAATGTCACACAGTTCCCCCTATTATTTCTACCAGATTTCAACTCATATCTATCAACAAAACCACCACTAAATCTCCAACAAAAATTCCCCCAAATATATCAATTAGGGTAAAAACAGAAATAACAATTCATCAATCTTAACCGTAGAAACGAACATAAATCACAACAATATAATAATTGTTAGAATATTCAATTGTTAAAATACACAAAATTAATTTCACAACTACAATCCACACAATTGAATAGATTTGATTGAATTCTAGAAACCCACCTTCAAATTATCGAGCTGCAGAAAAAAGGAAAGAAAATTAAATTTCTTCAAACGTTGAAGATGATGTCGCCGTCGTGAGCTTCCGGCGCGGTGGTGATGGTGGCGGCGTTCACAAGAGGTCGCCTCCTCTCTCAAGCCTTCGCCTCAGCTGCGCGTTCTCTACTCTGTCTCTCTCTTTCCGCGTTTCTCATCTTTTCTGCTTTTTTTTTTTAGATATGGGCTTAATTAACTGAAATGGGCTGGATCCGAGTTGATGGGCCGACCCGTCTCATGGGCCAGCCCATGCACCTTATGCACAGGAGACCAGCCCTTATTATTATTATTATTATTATTATTATTATTATTATTATTATTATTATTATTATTATTATTATTATGTGTGTGGGTGTCCCAAGAAAATGTTAAAATAAAAAGTTTTTCCACTTCCAAAATTGGAAATCCAGGTCTGTACTGATTTTTTTTTAAAAAAATCTCAATTTAAATCCATATGCATTGGTTTCCCACTGGAACCTAAACGCCAACCAACGCATATTATTACAATATTAACAAGATTCTCAGCCAACGTGTACGGCCGACAAATATCATTTCAGCAAACACTTCCCTTATCACATCACAACCGATATTCAATAACAATCTTCTCTTCACTGTCGGTCACCGGAGATTCCTTCAGAATGGCCGGAAAGAGTAAGATTCTGATAATCGGAGGAACTGGATACATCGGAAAATTCATCGTTGAAGCCAGCGCCGCCGCTGGCCACCCCACTTTCGTTTTAGTCAGAGAGTCCACTCTCTCCAACCCGCAAAAACCCCACCTCATCCAAAGCTTCAGAAATTCCGGCGTCAATTTCATACATGTGAGCCCCATTTTCAATAATTATCGGCAAATTTAATGACTTGTAAATTTGTTTATTTAATTAATTAGAACGGTGTAGGGAGATATGTATGATGACGCGAGCTTGGTGAAAGCGATAAAACAAGTTGATGTTGTGATATCAGCCGTTGGATACGCTCAGTTGAATGATCAGGACAGAATTTTAGCTGCTATTAAGGAGGCTGGCAATGTTAAGGTAAACTTACTTGAGTTCTGCAATATTTTATTTTATGGTTAGGGTTCTCTTAAATCTGCAATATGTATTGATTGATGTTGGAGCAGATTCATATATTTTTGTCAGAAATAAGTAGTTTCTCATGGTGTTTGATGATGCTCCTGGCCAGCGATTCTTTCCTTCTGAATTTGGAAATGATGTTGACCGTGTCCATGCTGTTGAGCCAGCAACATCAGTATTCCAACACAAAGCTCAGTTCCGTCGTCTTGTAGAGGCTGCAGGAGTCCCTTACACCTATGTTTCGTGCAATTTCTTTGCTGGCGTATTCATTAGAACACTGGCTCAGTTAGACGCCACACATCCCCCAAGGGACAAAGTTGTTATCTTAGGAGATGGAAACACGAAAGGTATGTATATGTGAAGCCTGTGTCTCTCTCGTTTATTCATTATATGTCTCACCCTTCCTTATGGATAGGGAGGATTCAGGTCATCATCTCTTGTAGCTTCCCAGAGTATGAAAAAGGACTCCAATCATTGCCCTCTAAAACAGAATGAGTGATGTCCTAGTTCTTGGTCTCCATTGGAAATGAGCAACTTGTGTTTCCTTTAATTTGTTGTTTCAGCTGTGTATAATAAGGAAGAAGATATTGCCACTTACACGATCAAAGCCGTGGATGATCCAAAAACATCAAATAAGATCCTCTACGTTAGACCTCCCGCCAACACTATTTCCATGAATGATCTAACAACATTGTGGGAGAACAAGATTGGCAAAAAACTCGAACGGGTATACGTTCCAGAGGAGCAAGTTCTTAGAGACATTCAAGGTGAGATAAGACTCTGTATCTCTAGTTAGGTTTTCAGATGAATTTAGCCTTTATAGATGTTTGATTGTTCTAAACTTGAACCATGCGTGTTACAGAAGCGTCACCCCCTTTAAATGGGAGACTGGGCATCTGCCACTCTGTTTTTGTGAAGGGAGATCATACAAACTTCGAGATTGAGCCCTCGTTCGGAGTCGAGGCGTCGGAGCGATATCCGGATGTTAAGTATGCTACAGTCGATGAGATGCTGGACCAATATGTTTGAATGAAGTATTTGAATGATGATCAGCAAACAATTATATATTTTAATATTTTATAAAAGCTAGCTGCATAAGATATGTCTATGTGTTGATTTGCGTTTGCTTCTCTACCGTTGTTGCTCATATAAATTGAAAGAAACGAACGACCAGACTGAAAATACTATGAGTTATGCAGTCATATTGAATGAAAACAAGTTGATTCCAATGTAACTGGACAAATATATCAAGAATTTTTTCATCTTTCCACTTTCTCACAATCTGATGATGGAATCACAAACCCCAACTGAAGTGTTACAACATAATTAATTACAAGTTAAGCATAAGTCAGTAATCAGTATAAGCTATACTATATAGTAGTAGTTATAAGACCCTCCTAATATATACTTAAATAATGAATGTTATATATATATATATATATTATCATCACTCACCTTTTTTTCCAAATCAAAGGAAATATATTTGTACTTGATCAT
This sequence comes from Perilla frutescens, assembly GCA_026008535.1. Taxonomy (NCBI): domain Eukaryota; kingdom Viridiplantae; phylum Streptophyta; class Magnoliopsida; order Lamiales; family Lamiaceae; genus Perilla; species Perilla frutescens. Next base: position 36,337,397 of record BRKX01000002.1, on the reverse strand, counting down.
GTGCATGATTTGAATCACAATTGCTCTGTTAACATGACCGACCAAGTAACAGAACAGTACAGGCCAAAATACCGGGACATCAAACATTGGAAAGAAGGTGATGAGAAAAGCTAGAGAAAGCCTTTGTGATGACTGATGGCACACCTGCAACTACAAAAACAAAAAACTATACAAGGAACAACAATAATAATGAATTATTGATCAACACTCAAGACCTATAAATTAATTGAATATATATATATATATATATATATATATATCAGTCTCAAGTTTGACCAGAATTTGAGCTCAGAGGCTTGAACTCATCAGAACATTTTGTAGGCAGCTGCGTAGGTTCGTATTCATCTTACGACTTTACATATAATTATTTGATATTCTACTCGTATTATAAATGTAAGGTATAGGAAACTTGTCAGCATAGTTGATAATTTGTCATTAAAATGTTTTTTTTTCTTTCTTGCAAAACCAACAACAAAAAGTATCAAGATGACATCGGAACTCATGATAATCGGGCTTCTTCCGACGGCTCTATGATAAAGAATATAAAGAGCCAACAAGCACGTCACCAATAGGAAAGATAAGGAGCCGAATAAAAAAAAAAACCATCTGCGTTTATCCACTTCGTGCGCATTTGCGAATTCTTGCACAGAGCAAAAATCAATTGTACTTTGATATTGAGGAGTCGTAGCTATACGCTGATGTTTTCGATGAGATTCTTGAGCAATATAATATGTTTGAAATAATTTAAACACGTTTGCTCATATTCACCACGGAAGGAACTACTTCAATGATCACCAAACAATGGTTTTATAAGATATATGCATATTCAAAGAACTGAATCATCCAATGAGCAATCCATCAAGCATCAAGGTCTTGCAAATGCTATACATGATCACCATACATTCCACGATGTCAAAATGAGCAAACCAATTAGACAGCCAGTTAATAACCTAGTACAGGTTGCATTGCATGCATGATGCATTGTATATCGGTATGTACGATCAATAAATTCTACACATTACGGTTGTAGGCATATTCAGTTGCCAGATCAATACCCAACAAGAAGAAATGTCACACCACATCATAAGTCATAACCTAACTAGTAATTTTCCTGTGGTATGTTAAACAAATTTGAAGCTTTACTTGTTTCCCTGCATCATTAACAGTTTGCTGCCATAATCAAACAACGGCACGCAACTGAACTATATTCTAGTAACCCCGTATTTTAAGTGCGTGTCAACATTCCAATGTAACTACAAAACACAAGTAAATCAATAAACTTTTCCATCTTCTTTCCACTTCCTCCCAATCTCAGCTGCCTCAATATCCTAATCAAATCATAATCAACCTCAATTTCAGTCTCGGGGGCTACTGGCATTTGAAGCAGGTTTTTTCCCTCCATATTTCTGTTGCAAAGGAAGAACCATCACTATAAGCAATACTTGGTAAAAGGAACATTAATGATAATAAAGTTAAGAGACAAACAGGAGAGTCGCCTCAACTACACCTCACTGATATACGCAGATCATTCCTAATACTGCAATAATGTTATATAAGACATTATACAATTTGCTCAAGCTCACCTGTTTTCCCAAATTAAAGGGAATATATTTGTACTTCATCATGTGCATGATTTGACGCTTCATTGTTAGGAAAAGAAGAACAAGCCAGTAACATAATAGTATAGGCCAAAATACTGGGACATCGAACATGGAAAAGAAGGTCATCAGAAAAGCTATACAGAAAGCCTTTGTGATGGCATACCTGGAACCACAAAAACAAAACATTGATCAATATCAACATCGAAACTTGGACTTCACTAATGTGCATATTCACAATAAATTGATATTGTTTGTGCCAGCAGGACTATCTAACACAAGTAGAAATTTACAGTGTCAGTATTACCATATAGCAAGAAAAACTAAAGAAACATCAGGAAACATAAATGTCTACTTGCAAAACCATCATAAAAAGGTTGCATGAATGCCCATCTCGTGCCCTTAGATATACTAAGCACTATGATGCCACCTCAAAGTAAAGCCATTCTGAAAAGAAAACAAGAACCTAAAACAAAAGCCATGCTAGAGAAAATAAGACAATAACAATGAAATTCCTCAACTAACTTGAGCTAGGTTGGTATCAGTAGCTGATAAAACTTTTTAATGCATGATACAAAATCAGAGCAAGTTATTCTCCCATAGTCATAAAGAAGAACAACTTTTACCCATGTCTTGCATCTTCCAACAACTACACAGAACCGAGGATGATAAAGATCACCGGGAAACAGTCCAACCAAGAAACTGGTCCCAGAACCTCGCATACTTTTTTTGCATGCTTTTTATTTAAGTTGGAAAAATTTGCACCTAGTCAGAGAGAATTTATTATTAGCTATCTTTCACTGTCCATCACCATCCAGAAAAGAAACTCCACTGAGTAACTAATATAAAACCACAAAAGATACATGTCAAAAGTGCAGCAGGCATCACAGCTTCAGAAAGGTTAAGAAATTAATCTCATAATCCCCAAACAAGAAAAGTCACAAGACAAGCACAATCACCAGAATTTGAACTCAGGGAGACGACGAATGAAAGGCTTGAACTCATCAGAACCCTTTGTAGGCAGGGTAGGTCCATCAGTCTGTTCCATCTCCGGGTCAACAAGAGGTGACAAAAACCCAATGAGCAAATTGAGAAGGTAGATCCCCAAACCATAGGTAACTATGTAGAATCCTTGAACATAATAAACCCGCAGAGCATAAAGCAGCACCATAGAGAACGTCCCAATCCATCGATAAAGAGCATGTGGAGTAGATTTATCTAGATAAAACTGGAAAAGTTTTGACAACTCATGCTTCCGTTGATCCAGTGCTGCAGCTGCTGCCGAGGTTCCATCACCTCCGACCCCCTCCATGAAAAAATAATTTCAAACCCCTAAAAGTCCATCGCAATGTTCAATCAGGAGAACTAGCTAAAACATGACAAGAATTTAATATGTGAAAACAAAATTCAAACATGTTGTTTATTGACACGGATTATTGGGGAATCCATTAAGAATCGAGCAGGAAAACTTAATGTAAACAAGAGTAACCATGGATAACAAACAAACTCCTTCCCACAAAAAGATACAAAATCCAAGCACAACCCTAACCGGAAGCAAAATGATGGTGGAATGCACCAGAATTTGTCGGTGGCATGGAACATTCTTTACCTCAAATTGAATCCTTCCTGCTTCTGATTGCCCAATCAAATACTCAAAAGAACACGACGAACTAACACAATCCGAATCGCATGATTTCAATTTGAGTTGCTATTTACACTTATTTTCCTGGCGATGGTAGCTATAGCAGCTAATCCAATGACTAAACACAAATTAAATCCCGTGTGCTCGATAAAAAGCACAAATTAAACCAAATTTACGACTGAAATTAGAAGAAGCCGAAATACAGAAAAGAAACCAAACTTTCCGGCAGATCTAAGAACAAACGATTCATGCTCGCAAAAACCAGAAACCTAAAACTATTCCGTATCGTAGGGACATGAAACAATACATCATACATTTGTAGCAAATATTCCATATTTTGATCGACGGGTAAATTAGGGTTATACCTTCCGCGAGTAAACAGCAGTGAAAGAGAAATCAAATCTTGGGAGATTTTCGGAGGTGGAAAATTTGGGATTTGGATCTGTTTGGAAATAGGGGATTCCGATTGCACCGATTCGTACGCGAAAAAACAAACACGACTGCGATAACAAACGACGACTTCACCCTTTTTATGGGAATATCCTTTCATGCCTTGGGCATTTTCGTCATTTTATAATTCTCCCATTTAAATTAAATATTTCAAATTAATGTGCTCGTTCATAATAGTTTATGAGCTCACGAGTCTATTTCTCATATTAATATTAAAATAATTATAACTCTAAATTTAAAATTTACAATCATAGACTTTGAGTTAGGAGGAACCCTTGATGCATAAAGATATAACGGATTTAGGCATTTTGATTGTCCAAGGCACATAGGCACATAAAATTTGTGCCCACGTCTAGTAAGGATCAATTTTAAGATTTACAATTCATTATTTATACAAAATTATAATTAATATGTATTATATATTGAGTGCGATTTTTACCATTTTTTAAATCTCATCAGTTAGATCTATCAACTCTGAGCTTGGTAGTATATATAGTATAATATATCCAAACTCGTACTTATCAGTAGTATTATTTTCTTCAATTTTATCAATTTAAGTTAATTCTACGATTATTTTTTTCAAATTTATTTGTTTGTTCACTATTCGTTGATTAGAATTGGGGTGGATAACGGTGGATTTTAATACAAACCAGTATTTCTCGCACAAATGGTTATTATTTTTTAGAACTGAAATATTATGATTATTTTTAAATTATATATGTTATGTTCAGTTTTTAAAAATTAATAAAATGATATGAACATATCTTAATTAATTAGATAAAAAGATCAATTTTGTGTGATTACAACAAATAAAAAAAAGAACTAAATAAAAAAATACATGTTAGAAAGATCAAATTGAAATGTTTCAAACAACACAATTTTATAGATAGCAATGTATAATTGTCCACAATTAAAGAACATTTGATTTCTTTGAATATATGATGACATATGTAAAAAATATAATTATTTAGTTATTTTAAATGATGAAATTGAAATAGAAAAATTAGAAATTATTCTAAATTATGTTATGCTTACATGTTGTTATTGTGCAACACAAATGAAAACTATTTTTTAAGCGACAAATGTAGAGTACTACAAATCATCCACCTTTATATAAAAAGTAAAATAAAAATGTTACAAATCTCAAATTTCAAAGTAAAAAAATAATAAATAAGATTATAAAAATTTGTTAAAATGCAATTGTTGTAAACTAAACCGTCATGAAAATGTAAAAAGAAAGAAAATTTACAACAATAAATATTAGGAGAATTATCAATTCAGGACCTAAAAGATGGGTAATATCACGCCCCAATTTTCATAAAATAAAATAATAACAATAATAAAGAAGGGACGTTACTTTTATTAAAATATAAAATATTCAACTTTAATATAGTGGAAGCTAAATAATAAAAGCTCTTTAATAGACCATCATCACATATCACCACGCACATTGCCCGAGTAAATCATTAACCTGAAAAATATAATAGCTTTACAACAATAAATATTAGGATAATTATCAATTCAGGACCTGAAAGATAGGTAATATCACACCCCAATTTTCATAAAATAAAATAATAACAATAATAAAGAAGGGACATTACTTTTATTAAAATATAAAATATTCAACTTTAATATAACAGAAGCTAAATAATAAAAGCTCTTTAATAGACCATCATGAATCATCACATGTCACCACACACATCGCCCGATTAAATCATTAACCTGAAAAATATAATAGCTTTGGGGTGAGTGCTATTAACTCAGGGATATCCTTGCATTTATCTAAATTATAAGAAATAAACATTTAACACAAGTCATAATATCGCTCAACATAACACCAAACCCGAAGCTAAGGATCATAACATAACATCAAACCCGTAGGTAAAGATCGTTCCATAACATCAAATCCGTAGGTAAGAATCATAACATAACATCAAATCCGTAAGTTAGGATCATTTAGCATGTAAGAATCATAACATAACATCAAACCTGTAGGTTAGGATCATTTAGCATGTAAACTCGCCTGTATAATAAATATAACATATAATAAGGATAAATAAACTTTTAATTTCACGTTGGATTCTCCACGTTAACTTGAAACTTGACGTTGAAAAAAAATAATAGATCATTAGTTAGATCCATACGCCATCTATTAATATAAATAATTAATTAATAATAAATTATAATATTATATAAAATAAATAAATGAAGAGAAAATAAAATGCATGGGTTTGTTTTCCCCCAACCAACTCTCTTGGTCCATTCCAAAAATAAACACAAGCCCAATAACTTTAAAATTAATCTAATTTATCCCATTAATTAAAACAAAAATTAACTAACAACTCTCTCTCTCTCTCCTAGTTTTCTTCACACCACTCTCGGTCACTTCACAAAGAATAAAAAAATAATACTCTCTCTCTCTCTCTCTCTCTCTCTCTCTCTCTCATCCCCTTTATTTCCTTCTCTCTCCTCATCTCCAATCCTCAGCACCCTCTCCTCTCGCACCCAACCCCTGGCCATCAACTATAAAAGAGAAACACTCCCCCCCAACTCTCGCTCTCTGCACTTTACAAACCCGAAATCAAAATCAATTCTCCTTCCATCTCTCTTTCTTAGAAACACTCGCAAATATCATCTTTCTTCCTTCTTATTCTCACCATCTCAGCATTACCACCATAATCTTGTTAAACCAACATAATAATCATAAGATGAGCTATTGATGAAGATGAAAAGAAATATATTAAGCACCAAAGAATGACAAAATCAAAGTTCTTACAAGCAATGGATAAAAAGTGAGTATGGAGGTTCACACAATCAAACCTACATAAAAGCCTTCATTAGGACAAAAGGAAAAAGACAAGAATATCATTAGACTATACGCTAAATAACAAAGAGACCATAAATACTTCTAACACTGTCCCTCAAACTTGAGGTGTCGCAGCAACAAGCATCTAAAGTTTGTCAACCAAGAAGCGAAAACGTGGAAGCTGAAGAGATTTAGTGAACAAGTCAGCGATCTGTGACGACGAGGCAACGAACGGGAGTGTGAGGGTGCCAAATTGGAGGTGATCCCAAGTGAAGTGGTAATCAATTTCAATATGCTTGGTTCGTCTGTGAAAAACGGAGTTGTGGGCAATTTGGATAACACTTTTATTATCACAGTACATAAGAGTGGGCTCATGAAGGAAAACCCCCATATCAGCTAGTAACCGACGAAGCCAAACAATCTCAGTGGTAGTGAAAGCCATGCCCCTAAATTCAACCTCAGTGGAGGAGTATGAAACAACCTGTTGTTTCTTACTCTTCCACGATATGAGAGAATCTCCAAGAAACACACAAATACCAGTGGTAGACTTTCGATCAACTAGATCACTGGCCCAATCCGTATCAGAGAAAGCTCGCAGTACGAGAGAAAAAATAGAATAAAATAGTAAACTCTAAAACGTAGTACCTTAGAGATACCGCAGAATGTGAAGAATGGTAGCCCAATGGGTGGTGGTGGTGGGAGATGAGACGAACTGACTGACAATATGAACAACATAAGCAATATCCGGATGAGAGATAGTAAGATAAACCAAACTACTAACAATAGTTTGATATAATGTTGGATCTTCCAAGGGAACGCCATCAGATGGTGAAAGACGGACATTGGCTTCCATAGAAGTGTCAATGGTACGTACGACTGTTAGTGAAGCGAGCATGATCAAGGATGTCACTGACATATTTAGATTGGGAAAGAAGTATCCCATAGGAGACCAACAAATCTCAATACCTAGAAAGTAGCGGAGATGACCCAAATCTTTTATCTCAAAACGAGAGGCTAAATCTGATTTTAAAAGAGAAATCTCATATATATCACTGCTGGTAATAATCATGTCATCAACATACAAAGAGAGAAAAATAATGCCAGAAAATGAATCCTTAACAAAGAAAGCACAATCGTTGTCGCTGGAACGAAAACCAAGAAAAAGTAGAGCATCTGAGAATGTGTTATACCAGGAACGGAAAGCTTATTTTAGCCGATATAATGATTTTAAGCTTACAAACATGTCCAAAGTTGTGAGGGACACTGGGTGGGGAGTCATGTAAACCTCATCAATAAGATCTCCATGTAAGAAGGTATTCTTAACATCCATCTGGGTGATAGGCCATTAGCGGACAGAAACAACATCAACAAGGGTGCGAATGGTGGTCATCTTGGCAACCAGAGAAAAAGTTTCCTCATAATCCAAACCATACTGCCGTGAAAAATCTTTGGCCATCAATCTTACTTTGTATTGTTCCATTGATCCATCGAATTTGGTCTTGATCTTGTAAACCCAATGAGAGCCAATAACATATTTACCCTATGGAAGAGGTACCAAATCCCAAGTCTTATTCTTGGATAAGAAGAGTAAGCAAAGTCAGGGAGATAAGTAGACTTATAAATACGGTCAAAACGATGAGGAGGAGGAGGGTCATCAGCCTAAGGAAACATAGAAGGATTAGGTAAGGTAAGATGAACTGTAGCACCATCAAGTGGATTATAATCAATACCTACAGGGTTAAAGTCAACATTGCTGCTAAAAGGGTCAGTGGGGATGATGTCAGACCGAGACACAATAGGAGAGTTGGAAGAAATAGAGAAGAAAGGAATATGCTCGAGAAAATGAACATGCCGAAAAACATATAACCTGTGACTGACGGGGTCAAAATAACGATACCCTTTTTTACCATCTCCATAACCTAAGAAAATGCATGAAGCTGCGCGAGAGAATAGTTTGTTACATTCAACATGAGGTCGAAAAACATAGCAAGCACTCCAAAAACACGTAAAGAACTATAATCAGGAGCACAACCAAGAAGACTCTCAAAGGGAGATATACCCGCAGTAATCATAGACGGAATTCTATTTATCAAGTAAATTGCAGTGAGAGCAACTTCACCCCAAAACTCACTAGAAACGGAGATAAAAGAAGAGAATGAACAGCCTCTATGATATGTCAATGTTTATGTTCAGAATTGTCAGTACAAGATGTTTGGTAGATGGTGCCATTAGTAGCAAGTTTCTCATGAAAACTGTTGGAAGTATATTCCCCACCCAAATCATATCTAAAACATTTGATAACTTGTGAAAATTGAGTTTTCACAAGAGCACAAAGGCAACATAAATACTTAGGAAATCAGAATGATGATTCATCACATAAAACCAATAGTAGCGAGTATGATCATCAATAAAAGAGACATAATATCTTGAGCCTTCCTTAGTAGCAATAGGGAAAGAACCCTAAACATCAGAGTGAATTAAATCAAAAAAAGATTTGGTGATAGTGTTACTTTTAGAGAAAGGTAAGGTAGAGAATTTTGCCAGCTTACAACCATTACAACTAAAAATGTCATGACCCTTAACCTTTCCTAAAGATCCAGTAGAAACAAGATAATTCAAATGAGAGGATGATACATGACCAAGGCGAGAATGCCACAAATAGAAGTTAGATGAATGACTCAAATGAAAACTAGACAAATCCACACTAGAAGCAGCAATATCAGGAACCTGAAGATCATCCATGATGTACAATCCTCCCTACCTATGACCTATACCAATTCACTTCTTGGAATGAAGATCATGTACATGACATCAGTAGAGGAGAAAGTGACAATACATCTAGAATCACAAAGTTGACCAACAGAAATTAAGTTCAATGCTAGTTTAGGAATGTGGTAGACACGGGGAAGAGAAAACATGAGACGAGACAACAGAACTGTTAATGCCTTTGTGACATCAATCAGTGAAGTTGGAATTAATGGTGTCATGACACTATATTTATTAATCAAGAGCTCTACATTGCTCTTGTTATACGTGGTTGATTGTCATTTCATCTTTATGGCAATTCATAAATCACTTCTGTATTTGGTTTTTCCAAGTACATTTCCACTGTTCTGGACAGTGTTCATAATAATATACATGAACGTGATCTGAACTTCTTGAAGACAGTTCAAGCAAGGAGTTTGGATTGAGCTGAAGATGAAGACGATTATGCATCGTGCCACAACTGAGATTGTTCAACACACTGAGTACTACCAGCTAGCTTGAGTGATAGCCAAAAGTCAGTTTGTAAACATACAAGACATTCTGCTGTGCTACCTGATGTGAAGATTCAGAGATCAACAATGTTCATTGCAACGTTCGTGGACATTTGCATGAACATTTTTTGTCCAGATTGTTCTTCCAAGATCGTTGAAGCTATTCGAAGTTGCCAACCAAAAGGAGATTCAAGATCATTCTAGAAGGTGTACGGGTAGAAAGGGTAACGAGTGACAGAAGGTTAGCGTCATGCAAAATCCTAACTAAACGTGACACCGGAGTAGTGAATTATTTCTCACGGACTTGACAAGTCCCCCTAACGTAGATCAATTGATTGAGCAGGATTACCAAATCTCTGCGTGCTTTACTTTCTGCAAATAACATAACGTTCACAATAACGTTCTTAAACTTTATTGTGAACATCTCTATAACGTTCAGTAACTTTTCTGTGAACGTTGTGTAGACATATACTTCTCACACATGTGTGCACTTTCAAGAATCAACACCTGCTAATGGCATAGGAGTACCATCAACAGTCATAACAGAAACATAATTAGAAAGAGTGAGAGAAACAAATGAGTCAGCAGTGGAAGACATATGGTGAGATGCCTCCGAGTCCAAGAGCTAATCTGAAGAAGATATACCTGTGGAAATTAGAGTGGACAAACATGCAGCAGCGGACATGGCATGAGGCTATTGGTTGATGAGTTTCTGAAGCTGTTCAAGAAGTGTCTCGGTAGAAGTGGTACTTGAAAAAGAAGCTGCAGCAGCTGTGTTGGGAGGCCTAGGATTTCGTGGATGGAAACTTGAAGAAGGATGTCGAGAACTTGAAGAAGTGTCTTTGTTGGCCAATAGGGGACATTGAGCTTTTCTAATGCCTTGGTTGGTGACAAAAGTTGCATTCATTAGGCATTGAATTCGGTCGATTCTGATTTATGCTCTAATGTGTATTCTGAAAATGCTGATTCAGATTCTGTGTGGGGCAAGAATGAGCGACCAAAACAGATTGGTTTGGTGATGGAAGGCTCATTTTCATTGTTCCAGACTTGAGCCTAAGCTCTTCAACAATGAGTTCACTGACAACCGCGTCAATAGTAGGCTTAGGACTACGATGTAGGATAATACCACGTAGTGTTTCAAAGTCATCACGAAGGGCTATTAAAAATTGAACGAGGTGTTGCTCTTCATACCTAGCAATGTAAGAAGAAAAAGCTCTAAGCTCTGCTGATTCTGTCATAGCCAACTAATCCCAAAAATTTGTCATAGCAGAATAGAAATCTTAGATACTCATATCCTTCTGTTGGAGAGTGTAAATGTCCATTTTCACTTGATACTGCTTTGTAAAGTTGGACTATGTATACAGCCTCTCCAGATGATCCCAAACTTGTTTAGCAGTATTATACTTAGCCAGTTGCATACCAATGGAGTTATCGACTGAGTTATTAATCCAAGTAATAATCTTGGAGTTATTAACCTGCCAGACCTCCATTTGTTCTTCATACTTGTCATTATCAGCCTCAACATGCTTTAATTTCATTCCATACACATATTCCCACATCTTCTTTCCCATCAAAAAATTCTTCATAACATAACTCCAATAAGCATAATTCTTTCCATCCAAACGAGCACTGATGAACTGCAATGAGTCGTCTCTCTTGGTAGCCATAGCGGAGATAAAAAAAGCAAGAGAACAAACAAAAAATCCCACAACCCAAGACAAAACCACCAAAAGCTTAACAAGTAGACATCTAATGAACTAAACCACACATGAACATTGCGAAAAATCTAGAAGAGCAAACAAGAGAGAGAAACACTGAAAATAGTCGAGTTGTCGAAGAATCTCAACAGCATCGTGAACAGTAACTCAAAACATTCACGAGATCGTGTATTGATCCTTAAACCCGATCTGATACCATGTTAAACCAACATGATAATCATAAGATGAACTGTTGATGAAGATGAAAAGAATTCTATTAAGCACCAAATAATGGCAAAACCAAAGTTCTTACAAGAAATGGATGAAAAATGAGTATGGAGGCTCACACAATCAAACCTGCATAAAACCTTCATTAGAGTAAAAGGGAAAAAGACAAGAATATCTTTAGACTATAAGCTAAATAACAAAGAAACCATAAATATTTCTAACAAATATGCCTTCATCGTGGCTCAACTCCGCCATTGCCGACTACCCCATCACACACCCATCTGCTTTGACACTGCTTTCACCCCCTGCTTCCAATGAAATGCTAATATAAACATAAAAAATATACATATATACCTTAGAGAAGAAACTAATGTACTCGAAAAGTTTAGAAAATGATGCTTTGGAAATGATTGGTATTTAGAGTGAAACAATGGAGCTCCTTTTATAGTACAAAAGTTGAAGCTGAAAGGGTTTGATTTAAATGTCATGGAATAAATTTTGAGAAAGTGGAGAATCACCAATTTTAATCCGCAGATGTTTCACATCTTGGATTGAAGAAACGATTGCTCATCTGATCTTGTCTCATGAAAAAGACAACCAATATGAGTAGAGCTATCAAAACGGGCTTGACCTGTCAGGCCATCCCATCTCCGCCAAGAAAAAGAATGGGCTGGGTTGCAGTTTTATAGGCCCGCTGAAGTGGCAGGCTCATATGGGTTAGCTTAAACGGGTTGCAGGCTTAGCGGATTTGGGCCGGGTCAGGATGGGCTAGCTCGCAGCCCGCCTCAATCTTTTTTATTATTACACTTAATAGTTATATAAATAAGAGAAGTAAATTTGCCCCCTAACCCTAGTTCCACTCCTAGACCTCTCTATAGTGCCAATCGCTTATTGAACTCATATTCCCCAAATTCCAATTCACAAAGTATCAATTACAAATCTCTTTCTCCGAAAATGACGAACTCAAGAACCCGTGTCTTATTTTTTTGTCATTTTACTTTCTTATTTTCTCTCTTCTTTTCTTTGATTTTTTTTGTCTTATCAAAGATTCTAACTTTACGGAGGTGGCAAGAGGGAAATAGGTTTAGGAAATTATAATTAATTTAGAAATTTAATTTGGATTAGTAATTTATAACTAAAATGTTGCAGAGATTCTGTAGAAAAAGTAAAAAAGTGAAAATAGCACTTCAATTGTTTTTTTAAATACAGGCCCATGGGCCGGCCCATAAACCCGTGGCCTGCTGTGGAGATGGGTCGGTTTAGATGTTTCTAGGCCCGCTGTTTTGGCGGGCCGGCCCGCCCCGCCAAATGGTGGGCTTTTGAGACGGATGAGCCGGCCGATCCCGTTAGCCCATTTTGACAGCTCTAAATATGAGCTATAAATATTAGGCTAGAAAATATTCATTGTGGGCTCACTTTAGTAAACCAAATGTGGGTTCTAAATCTTTGGGCTAAGAATATGACACAACATATAAGGTTTTATTTTATTCTTCAATTATTTGGAACCCAATAAGAATGATAATAATAACAACAACAATAATTTAGGCACGACTTATAGGAACTTGACAAAATAATATAACATGCATTACAAAAATTAATTTTGAAACAAAAATTGTAGCAATTTTTTTAAAATAAAAATTTAGGTCGCTACAGGTAATATATCGATTTAGGACCTAAACGATGAAAACTCTCAATCGATGACCCAAAAGATGAAAATTCTCAATCTAGGACCTCAAAAACCATGAATTTTAATTTCTTTTTATTTTTTAATTAATTTTAATAATTTCTTTATTATATTTAATAGATCATTAGTTTAGGAATTTTCATTGAAAATTAATATAAAATTAATCTAAAAATAAAAGGAAATTAAAATTCGTGATTTTTGAGGTTCTGGATTGAGAGTTTTCATCTTTCAGGTCCTAGATTAAGAGTTTTCATCTTTCAGGTCCTGAATTGATAGATTACTCATCTTTCAGATCCAGAATCGACAATTCTCCTAAATATTATTATTATTATTGTCTATTAACTCAAAATTGTTGTTTATTATACAAAAATTATTGTTTAAAATATAATTGTTAAATTGTGTGATAGACAACGACTTATACCAGAATCATTGTCTATCACATAATTTTTCCTTAATATATGTATAGATTATTCGAGGGTAAATTACATTTTGATACCTATATTTGGACACTTTTTCAAAAATAATCCACTTTTTAAAATAATTAAAAAATTAAATGATTTTTACTCCAAAAAAATTAGTTGAGAGCTCCGTCTGTTGGCTAATAAATGTTAGGGTGTTGTTCACTTTGTGTATTTACGTACAATTTTGCGGATACAATGTTAAATATTATTAAACTAATAAACCTATAATATGTATAGCTTGATGTATTAAAAAGACATAGATGAATCATAATCCCCGTGTCGATGGTTTAATTTTGGAGTGGATAAGTTTGAGGTCAAAGATCTTCAACCAAAAATAAAAGTTATCTATTCATTTGAAACCAATAAATATAAATATTATATATAGTTAAATAATGGGTAAAAAATTATACTTTGACTGATCTTATATTTTGGGCATTTTTTAAAAAATGACCCATTTTTTTAAAATTAATAAAACAATACTCACTTTTTCAAAAATATTGCAAATCTAACTCAGATTATATTTATTTCCCCAACCACGTGAAAAGTCCCTCCAATCAAGAAATATTAAAATACAATCAATTACGGACGATTTTCGAGTTGTAAAATTGATTAAATGTTATATTTGTAATTTTTTTTGAAAAAGTAGGTACTGTTTTATTAATTTTGAAAAAGTGAGTCATTTTTCAAGAAATGCCAAAAATATAGGTATCAATCAAAGTATAATTTACTCATTATTGAACTATATCTAATATTTAGATTTATTGGTTTCAAATGAATAGATAACTTTTATTTTTGGATGACGGTCTTTGACCTCAAACTTATCCACTATATCTAATATTTAGATTTATTAATTTCAAATGATAGATAACTTTTATTTTTGGATGATGAACTTTGACCTCAAATTTATCAACTCCACTATTAAACCATCAACGAAGGAATTATAATTCATCTATATCTTTTTAATACATCAAGCTATACATGTTATAGATTTATTAGTTTAATCATATTTAATATTGTATCCGCAAAATTGTACGTAAATACTCAGAAAATTTTATGCTCCCCCCCGGGCACTACCCGGGTCCGTTGCGGTGCCGACACATGGCCTGGGGGGGAAACTACGTGTAATTAAAATAAATCATCAAATTGTGGAGAAATACGGTGCCTTTAGCTATTAGGACACGTTCCCTCTATCATTGGGTACACAACAATCGAGAATAACATTTTACCTTACCAATGCACAGCCTTGTCATGAACAGTTTTTGTTCACATTATTTTCATTTTTTTGTCATTTTGAGTTCCATTAGTAAAACTCGGATCTGAATTTTAATTTAAGATATGGTAATCTGAATGGTATATATGAACAATTGACTTGTTTGTGTTAATGAAATTTTGAGGGAATAAGAAGAAATGTGGAAAAAAAGCTGTGTACCATATAATTTCTCCCGAAATTCACTGAAGTACGTAAATTTGACTATTGGTACTTATATCGGCACTGTTGATTTCTTGTTCAATAAGCTGTATTTGTTGTCAGCAAAAATACTATTGTTGTTACCATTATTTTTGAAAGGTGAAAATGACATCGGCAACTCAAAATAGAAGTTTGGATGTGTGATCATTAAATAATTTTGATTAATTTCACCTTAAAAAATGAAATAATTTGTGTGTGTTAATTCGTTTCAATGTTAGCGGAAAATTTTAAACTTCCAAGAATGCGACTTAATGTCACTACTCTAAACAGTAATTAATTTTACGCATCGAGATATGTGTCGGCAACGTTAATATATCTAATTTGGGAGAATTTTCTACATCGGGAAACCCTTATTAGGGTTTCTCTATTATTGTTATTTGCAAAATTGACATCGGCAGAGTAGATTAGTTGTAAAAATCGAGGTTTTAAAAATTAAGTATGAGTTCCAATTTAGGGCGTGCGGAATTCAAATAAAAAATAATTTTCCAAAAACAGAGTCACTCTTAAAGTGCATCGACAACCGCGCGCGGGTAAATTTCCTCAAAACGAAAATTTTGCTGGCAAACGGACGCCATTTTTTTTTTCAAAAATCTTCGCCGGAGGGGTTACAACTGCCGACCGGTATTTGGGGTGTCTTCGAATAGTCGTGTCGCTTGCGAAAGAAGGAGGTATGTGTTTATAATCGGATGTCCTCTCTTTTTGACAACATTCGATCGTTTCATGAATTTTTTTTAAACCTGCTAAGATTGTCACTGCAGCTCGTCTTCATTATTTGAAAATCAAGTGTTGGATTATGTCGGCTCGTCGTGGAAGGCGAGCGCCGGAGGCGGAGGCACCATCGTCGTATGAAGGAAGGGCACGCACAAGAAAAACTATAAAGGATAAGTCTCTATTTTCGATTTTAAAGCTTGTCTATGTAATTTCTATGGTATGTGTTCTAAGGTGGCCTATTTTCATCTAATTTAGTTTGGTTTTACAATTTTCATCGTTTGCGTACGGTTAGGGTTTTTCTTAGAAACACGTTTGTGGGTGAACTTGAAGTTGGTACTCGTTAACTTATGCTCTGTTTCTGAACTTGCATTGTTTTGCCTTCGACTTGATTTTGGCTTAAAGGCTCTGCCTTTGGTGCAAGGGCTAGATGTTTATACATATTTGAAAGTGGTATGCAAATTCTTTGAATGCGTAGTAGCAATTCTTTGTTCAATGGCTTCACATTGTTGTGCTTCATTCAATTAGATGAATTGTGTCTGTTGTCCATAGAAAAATATGGGGTTCATTGTTCACATGTTATTAATTTGCCTCTTCCGTCAATATGCCAGAGTACACGTACATTCATTGTCTAGTTGAAAGTGAATGTTATTAGTCGTTTTTCCGGTCTCAGACTGGTGTGAAGCAATGGGAAGGGGGTGGGAAAACCCTCTTTTAACAAGCAGCGTGAATGTGCAGGTGCCCAAATATCCATGTGTGGGAATTTCGGTGAAGTCATAAGTCAAGTGCGTGGCCGGCTCAATCGGGCTAATGTTGATGCATTTTGGGGGACATGCTTCGGCCATCTCATAGATATGCCCGACATTCAAGCGCAAGGGCAACTCTTTTACTTTCTGCTGAATCACCTGGAGCCGGAGTCTGAGGTCTGAAATTGGTTATGTTTTTCGATCAACGGACGCGGGTTAAATTAGGGCCTCAGGAATTCTATTGCTTGAGCAGGCTACGATTCAACGAAGCGGGTGAACCGCCGGCGTCGTCGGACATGCATAGAGACATTTTCTTGAGCAAGCCTTTCATGAAAGCTCATGACATTGACAAAGCATTCAAAACTTATAGCGACTTGCATCGTGGTTCCGACAGCTTGGTTTTGAAATTGGCCATGCTGCATATCGTCTTCGGTCTACTTTTGAACATAGATCAATGGTCGAAATCGATTGAGCTCGAGTATCTGCACCTCATCAATGACTACGAAACATTCAACAATTTTCATTGGGGGAAGGTTGCTTATTAATTCCTGGTTAAATGGATGCATACAGCCCGATCGAACATCGCCTGCTTAAAGAACTCCTCATCGAGGCCTTCTATGGACATTTGTGGATTCTCTTTCGTCCTGCAGATCTTTGCCTTTCAGGTGATGCCAAGGCTAGCATCCCACTACACACACAGACTTCTAGAGACGTTGCTCCCTCAATTAATACACTGGACCGCCAATCAGTTCTTTAAAGCGTCTGCTCTAGCGCCGTTCTTCAATTCAAAAGTGCCAGATTCGACGGTAAAGTTCTTACTTACTTGGTCCTCAAGGGCGTAGTAGGCACTCGAATTCATGCAATGTATTGATCAGTCTGAGGCTCTTTCTTAACAGGTGCCCTTTGTGTTGAGAAGTGCTGAGATTGTGAGATTTGAAAATGTGGGTTTGACCCATGACGAGTCGTCCCCACCACCAATGGCGTGATGTTTTAGTCTTATTGACAAGGACGACATCACTGAGAATGAGCCTGGCGTGGAGGTTGTAGGATCGCGGATGGCTCGGGCGCTGGAGGTGCGCCGATCACCAAGGAAACACGTCGGCAGCGTGAGTTCTTCGATGTCCAAGTCGCGACCGACATCGAGGATGCCTGAGCCATCTAAGAAGAAATCAACAGCTGATGATGGAGCACCGATGACCTTAGCGGCCATCTCTCGAATGATAGTTGTAAGCAATTTATGGTATAATTGATTTGATAAACCCGCGCTTGCTTATTTGCTCATGAAGCTTTCATCGACTTGTCGACAGGATTCGAATACGTTGGTGATGGTAAGGATGGACAATTTAGATAGGGCCATCAAGCGCATGGAGTAGAAGGTCGATGCACTCTACGAAGGCCAAAAACATTGACATGAGGAAGACTACCACCACGATGGCAATGACTATACAAATGCTCCGGATCAATTGCGTCTGAGATCGGAGAACCATGCTGCGGCAACCACCATCACGGGGTAGGGTACGGACAATAGATAAGAACTGACAGAGGATAATAGAGGGTATGACATGGAAGAGGGGGACGCGGGTGTCTAGACCAATATGCCCGATGCCGACATGGATGGCAATGTTGCCGACAAGCATGACGATACTGCCGACATGTTATCAGGGCCTGCTGACAAGGTAATGGCCACTACATTCACAGGACATGAGGTAGACGGGAGAAATGAAATAGCAGATTATGCAGAAAAGGAGGAAAGGGAAGTCGGGGATGGAGTAGAGACGCAGCCCTCCGATACCGACAAACATATCATTATTGTTGATATACATGGCCAGGTCGCCGATAAGAGGACAAGCTCTGCCGATAAGCTAGTTGCTGCAGATGGCACGGGTGTGATAGACATGTCAAAACTAGTGGAGCTGGTTGCATAAGGATGTAAGGACATCGATTAGGTTGAGGAGGAGTTCGTGGAGGAGGCTGTCAACGAGGATGTTGATGAGGATGTCTTGCATGCAGTAGATGCCTATGTGGACGATGATGTTAGTGACCTTGAGGCTGTGTTCGAGGATGTTAACATCATCTTCCTCAGCAAAGAAGAGATAGGTATTCGTCGCACATGTTTTCTTATTGCTTTGCTACCTGAATGGAATAATGTGGAGCCATGTGTTTTAGATAAGGGAGAAGCTCTGCCGATGACCAAGAAGCTGCCTGTTAAGAGGAAGCTTTTCATCCCCGAAACAAGACTTTCTGTGAGGGAACAACCGCCATACAAGAAGACGAAGCCATCTCGTGCGAGGACGAAGTCGAAGAAACACTGAGAGCCGCAAATATTGGCAATAATGTCCGGTAAATACATCGTAGCCAGGGAGTATGATTGGAAAGTGGTGAAGCCTTTCCACGAGTGGCACGAGAAAGGTCTCACAAAACAGCCGTGAGTTCTCTCTGACTAAACATTTGATTAAATATTAGTTATTTTATATGCATCTCGCCTGACACAAGTCATCTGTTCCCCAGCCCTCTGAGGATATCGTTGCCCGTGGAATGCAAGGGACAATGTGATGCCCCTTGGTTCAAGGGGTTGTGGACAGTGAGGGGATGGCTCGATAATGATGTGAGTGACCTTAAATTTAAGAATCCCATCCCAATCAATTGACACCGTTTGAAACACTACTGAGGGTTACGGGTTCTTTTGGCTTTCATTATCTTATTCCTTGTTAATATTCTTTGCAGCAATGCGACGTCCTGCTGAATTTGTTGATTATATACTCAAAAGAATTCCTCGATTACTTTAAGAAAGATTGGGCTCTTATTGAGTCACTTGGCTGGGTAAATACACACTGACTATACCTGTGTATTTATTAGATAACTTCCAATTGCTTATTCAACATCGACCATTATTCAATGCAACAAACATTGGTGTTAGAGAGCATGGATGAGGTTCGTGATTCTCCCTTATGTCGATGACAATTATCCTCAGCAAAGCGGGAAGCCATGGTGGTCAGTTGAAGTGGTTTATAGGATCGGTCATGTCTCCCGCGACCATTGGGTCCTGTACATGCTGCATATCGTCTTCGGTCTACTTTTGAACATAGATCAATGGTCGAAATCGATTGAGCTCGAGTATCTGCACCTCATCAATGACTACGAAACTTTCAACAATTTTCATTGGGGGTAGGTTGCTTATCAATTCCTGGTTAAATGGACGCATACAGCCCGATCGAACATCGCCTTCTTGAAGAACTCCTCATCGAGGCCTTCTACGGACATTTGTGGATTCTCTTTCGTCCTGCAGATCTTTGCCTTTGAGGTGATGCCAAGGCTAGCATCCCACTACACACACAGACTTCCAGAGATATTGCTCCATCGATTAATACACTGGACCACCGATCAGTTCTTTAAAGCGTCTGCTCTAGCGCCGTTCTTCAATTCAAAAGTGCCAGATTCGACGGTAAAGTTCTTACTTACTTGGTCCTCAAGGGTGTAGTAGGCACTCGAATTCATGCAATGTATTGATCAGTCTGAGGCTCTTTCTTAACAGGTGCCCTTTGTGTTGAGAAGTGCAGACATTGTGAGATTGGAAAACGTGGGTTTGACCCATGACGAGTCGTCCCCACCACTAATGGCGTGATGTTTTAGTCTTATTGACAAGGACGACATCACTGAGAATGAGCCTGGTGTGGAGGTTGTAGGATCGCGGACGGCTCGGGCGCTGGAGGTGCGCCGATCACCAAGGAAACACGTCGGCAGCGTGAGTTCTTCGAGGTCCAAGTCGCGGCCGACATCGAGAATGCCTGAGCCATCTAAGAAAAAATCAACAGCTGATGATGGAGCACCGATGACCTTAGCGGCCATCTCCCGAATGATAGTTGTAAGTAATTTATGGTATAATTGATTTGATAAACCCGCGGTTGCTTATTTGCTCATGAAGCTTTCATCGACTTGTCGACAGGATTCGAATACGTTGGTGATGGTGAGGATGGAAAATTTAGATAGGGCCATCAAGTGCATGGAGTAGAAGGTCGATGCACTTTACAAAGGCCAAAAACATTGACATGAGGAAGACTACCACCACGATGGCAATAACTATACAAATGCTCCGGATCAATTGTGTTCGAGATCGGAGAACCATGCTGCGGCAACCACCATGACGGGGTAGGGTGCGGACAATAGATAAGAATTGGCAGAGGATAATAGAGGGTATGACAGGGAAGAGGGGGACACGAGTGTCGAGACCAATATGCCCGATGCCAACATGGATGGCAATGTTGTCGACAAGCATGACGATACTGCCGACATGTTATCAGGGCCTGCTGACAAGGTAATGGCCACTACATTCACAGGACATGAGGCAGACAAGAGAAAGGAAATAGCAGATGATGCAGAAAAGGAGGACAAGGAAGTCGGGGATGGAGTAGAGACGCAGCCCTCCGATACCGACAAACATATCATTGTTGTTGATATACATGGCCAGGTCGCTGATAAGAGGACAAGGTCTGCCGACAAGCTAGTTGCTGCAGATGGCACGGGTGTGATAGACATGTCAAAACTAGTGGAGCTGGTTGCATAAGGATGTAAGGACATCGATTAGGTTGAGGAGGAGTTTTTGGAAGAGGCTGTCGATGAAGATGTTGATGAGGATGTCTTGCGTGCAGTAGATGCCTATGTGGACGATGATGTTAGTGACCTTGAGGCTGTGTTCGAGGATGTTAACATCATCTTCCTCAGCAAAGAAGAGATAGGTATTCGTCGCACATGTTTTCTTATTGCTTTGCTACCTGAATGGAATAATGTGGAGCCATGTGTTTTAGATAAGGGAGAAGCTCTGCCGATGACCAAGAAGCTGCCTGTTAAGAGGAAGCTTTTCATCCCCGAAACAAGACTTTCTGTGAGGGAACAACCGCCATACAAGAAGACGAAGCCATCTCGTGCGAGGACGAAGTCGAAGAAACACTGAGAGCCGCAAATATTGGCAATAATGTCCGGTAAATACATCGTAGCCAGGGAGTATGATTGGAAAGTGGTGAAGCCTTTCCACGAGTGGCACGAGAAAGGTCTCACAAAACAGCCGTGAGTTCTCTCTGACTAAACATTTGATTAAATATTAGTTATTTTATATGCATCTCGCCTGACACAAGTCATCTGTTCCCCAGCCCTCCGAGGATATCGTTACCCGTGGAATGCAAGGGACAATGTGATGCCCCTTGGTTCAAGGGGTTGTGGACAGTGAGGGGATGGCTCGATAATGATGTGAGTGACCTTAAATTAAGAATCCCATCCCAATCAATTGACACCGTTTGAAACACTACTGAGGGTTACGGGTTCTTTTGGCTTTCATTATCTTATTCCTTGTTAATATTCTTTGCAGCAATGCGACGTCCTGCTGAATTTGTTGATTATATACTCAAAAGAAGTCCTCGATTACTTTAAGAAAGATTGGGCTCTTATTGAGTCACTTGGCTGGGTAAATACACACTGACTATACCTGTGTATTTATTAGATAGCTTTCAATTGCTTATTCAACATCGACCATTATTCAATGCAACAAACATTGGTGTTAGAGAGCATGGATGAGGTTCATGATTCTCCCTTATGTCGATGACAATTATCCTCAGCAGGGCGGGAAGCCATGGTGGTCTGTTGAAGTGGTTTATAGGATCGGTCATGTCTCCCGCGACCATTGGGTCCTGTACATGCTACACTTTGTCCAACAGGCAATTGTTGTGTTCGATCCGATATCAAAACATTGCAAAGATTGGTCCGACATCAAGGACGCCTTTCAGCATGTGCAGTGGAATGTGACATTGCTTTGTTAATACGGTGGTGTCTGCATGAACAGGCCCCTTGCCGGTCCTCCGAGAGAAGTGTGGAAGCTGATGCAGTTTGAACACCCTCCGCAGCAAATAGGGAACTTGGACTGTGGCGTTTTCTGCTTGAAGATATTGGAGTGCATGCTGACGGGTCAGATGTTCGATGATATTGTGCCAGAGAAAGGGCTGTTCTATAGAAAGGCATTTTGCGCCGAACTCTTCACCTGTAGCCATCATATTTGGATATTTGTTAGATTTCTGTATATGTATTTATGTAGCTGTTGGTCCAGCCAAACAAATATGTCTAGTTGGGTTGCAAATATTTAGGGGGTAAATATTAATAGGGTTAAATATTTTGCGGGTGCATATGTCAATATTAGAACTGCCGATATATTAGGATTTGGAAACAATGACTATTCACCTTAGGGTGTTTTTGTATGTGTTTTGGTTAGGTGTGTCAAAATGTGCCAATGCCAGATATGTTGTATTTTGTCATAACTTGAAATATTAAGTTGTGATGTATCTTGCAATCGCAGTTCACACATAAATAAAAACTAGGCATTCACACGGCATAATTAAATACAAAACTGACGACAACATTCACATAAATTACTCTAGCAACGACGCCATTTGCAGTTAAATTCTAGAGAGACCATAGAAAGAAGAAGATGTTCAAACTATAGTTAATTCCATCGTTTCAATCAGTGTCGCTCTCGCTTGACTAAAAGAGGTAGTAGTCATCGTCCCTCACGATAAAAGACTCACCGGTCTCAAATAAGTTCATCAGGGATTGGTAGTGTGGCTCGCCGTTGCTTCGA
This sequence comes from Perilla frutescens, assembly GCA_026008535.1. NCBI lineage: Eukaryota > Viridiplantae > Streptophyta > Magnoliopsida > Lamiales > Lamiaceae > Perilla > Perilla frutescens. Next base: position 36,314,033 of record BRKX01000002.1, on the reverse strand, counting down.
TAGACCATCGTCAACGGATTCATCTGCGCAGATAAACAAAAGATTTGTTTGGTTCGTTAACCAATCTAAGTTTGGGTATGTGCAACATGTGTAATGATAAGTATGACACCTCTTCAAAATGTGTCCATGTGTCGTCCGGAGCATAGAACTTGTTGTTCTAGTGATTCCATTGAAACTCGACCGAAGTGTAGTCCCACAATAGCTTCAAAGTCTCGTAGTGTGTCGCTAGCATGTCGACATGCGCTTTATACCACTCGACACTGTAGTCCTTCAAGAATTCCTCATTGATGATTGACCGAACGTTGGAAATGGCCGTGTTGTTGTCCTCATACCCGACCACCCACACTCCATCTTCCTTCTGCTCAAGTAGCTCATTCACGACACGGGATTCAAGCCGCTCCGTCCAATGAGAGTCGTAGAAAAATGCTTCTTGAGGTGGCGCCATTTTGGGTTGTATTTGAGTAGGGATTATGCGTTTGTTGGGAGCGAATATGAGAAGGGAGTTTGTGGGTGCATTTGAGAATGGAGTTTTAGCTTTAATAGGGAACTTGCCGACATAAGATCTAACATATGGACAAATAATTGTACAAATGGAATATATTCCCTGCAAACCAAAGTTAGCTTTGGAAATAGGTGTGCATGCATCTTTACCGACAAAATTATAGTCAAGATAAGCAACAGTCGCACGACTTCCATATCAATGCACGAAGCCCGAGATTGGGAAAATTGTCTAATATTATAACCAAGTTTAAAGTAAATGGATTCAAGATCACAGAAATAGATGTTTTAATACAACACAACAATCAAATAAGTCTTAGGCACATCGACAATCGCATACTAATATACATCAACATTCATTAGAGGATACATGTTTTACTCGTCGTCGTCGGAGTCAATTGGTAGCGGCCCGACGTCATCCTTGTGCTTGTCGTCACTTATAACATCGGGGTGACCCTCAAGATCGAACATCATCTTGAAAAAGTTCCAGCAACTTTCTCCCTCATTCATGTAGACAAGTGCGTCCGGGCGCATCTGTATGTGGGACGATAAGTTTAGATAATCCAAATGTGATCTTGTCTATACACGAGAAACAGTTAACTAAATAAATACCTCGGTAATCCACTGCCACTCGGCCATGTCGAGATCTATCCACTTACTCTAGGGGTTCATCCGTGTTGGCCCTGCAAATTTTAGTAACCAACCAAATAGTTCGTACATGTCCCTCCAATGCTCAAGTCGTGTCTGAAGTTGCCCCATTGTTATTTCACGCTCACATTGCTGGTGTATCTCTCGCTGCAGATACAGAGACAAGTCTGGTGAGTCACGAGGTCAGTTGGGATCCAAAAGCCTTTGTGCGCAAAGAAATATAGCTCACCCATGCAGAACGACTCCATGGTTCTGCTCCATGGCTCAATGTTGTAAAATACATCATCTTGTGCAAGCGGCATGGGTAAAGCCATTTGTAGTTCTTTAGGTGTACTATGTTGGTGTTTTAGGGCTTCAATGGCGAGTGAATTTATAGAAAAATGCAGATAGTGACTAACACATACTAAGGTAACAAGACAAACGATTAAGACAAACTCGTAACACGATAAAAATAACAAAAGGATCATGGAAGATCACATGCATGATATAGTCATCAAAAGAACACGTGTCAGTGGTACAGTGCAAAATGTGTAGATAATAGATAAGTCTTCATACATAAAATTAAAGAAAATCAAAAGGGCACACACGCACTAGAACACCCTTATATGTCGGCAGCCTCGTCGATAGTGTTGTCGGCATCCACATCGGCAATGCTATTCAGAGCAAACGCACCCTCATCCATATCGTCTGCATCAATTTCATCAACACCTGGGCCAGCTGCGGACAAAGCGGGGTTTGATCCACTCGAAGGATCATCCACCTCAAACAACTCCTTCAAGATTGCCCAGAATTCCTTCCCCTCGTTCTTGTACACCAATGCCGCGGGGTGTACCTTAAAAAAAACTTTATAGTTCATGTAATATAATCTCGACGTATGTACATGCAAGGTGAATATACCTGCTTAACCCTTTTCCACATGCTATCGGGTAAGTCGACAAAGTTGGTGACTTCATCGTAACAGTGAGGATTTCCAAAGTCCAGCAGCTATGAAAACATCTCATATCTCTCGGCCCACTGAGCCACCTTAAGCTCGAATTCTTCATTGGAAAGTGCAATCTCCAATTGTTGTTCAACAAGTCTGCGGACATCGTGAATGACACGAAGATTACCCGCATCCTCCTCCGGGATCCAATTTCCACTCAAACACTGATGCTCCAGCTCGAGCAGGGTAACCTGCTCAGCATACCTGGTCCATGGCTCTACAAAGAAAACATCATCTTATGATATCTCTTTTGGTGCCATTTGCAGTCGTGGCTATCTGAGATGAAATTAGTGTTAGGAGAGTTATGACCATAAATAGAAGGTATATTTAAACTGTTAATAACTGATGCATAGGGTAACGTACATGTCAAACAGTTGATTTTCTAAAATTGTAGCACATGCCACCTTTGTGAAGTGTCTAAATCAGAATCCAATCCGGCCGAAAATCTCCATTGGATGCATCGGCAGGCAGGTGACTTTGTCAAACGCTACATGTTGCATGTATCGTCAGGACCTGATTTGGCAGATAAAGATAATACAGAATCACGTGAAAGTAGTCTTACCTCGACGATTCATGAGCTGGAGGGCACTGCCGATATGGAATTGCTCAATGTTAGTGGAGCCTACACCCACCAAGATCTGTTGGGCCCAGCCCTAGCTTGGCTTGTCGACTGTCCAGTTAGTGGCTTGAGCAAGGACAAATTCATAAAATTCTCATCATCCACTTAAATAACAGGGACAGGAAAAATAATATGAACGGCGTTAGGCGTGATTTATAGCTAAAACACATACTTGAAATAGTAAAGACACATGTAGCGGCTCGTCCAGATTAACATCACTAGAGTACTGAGTCAAACTTGCATCTTCATCCTAAATGCATGGTTTAAGGGAGTGTAGTTAATAATTTAATCTAAATTGGTAGCCGGATATGGAGGAAGTGTGAAGAAACCATAATTCAAATGGCGTCGTAGGGACGTAATCATATGACGTCGGCCACCTTGACACAGAGTCAGTCTCGTCCCCCTCATTAGATCGCTCGGTATTTGTATCATTCTGAACAGAAGGCTCGACATCTGCAAAAGCGACAACGGCACTTATAACTATCGAATGACAATCTTGGCATGAAACTAACCATACTCGGGCAATCTTCTGGTACCCGACCACTTTGGAACAGAGGGTGGGGGATTAGGATTCAATTTCTTTCGCTTTCAGTGTGAAGTAATTGGTGTCTTGCCCCGACGTTTGGTGAGGGAAAGATCCCAAATATTGGCCCGATTAGCTCTCGCACCTGATAGATCCCTGGCCTTTTGTCTTTTATGTGGTCTGCCCTTGTTAACCATCGCATGCACGTCACTCTTCAAAGTACGAATTCGATCTAAACATGTTTTCCTGCCTTGTTAGTGGTTTTTAACATCGTGCGCCACCTCAAGAGTGATCCTCATCACATAGTTCACAAAGGCCATTTCATCAACAGCCTCATTACCATCTGCAATGGAATAGTCTCCAATATCGTTTAAATGTCGCTGCCTCGCAGATTTGCACCATCGACTCATGATGTAGCATATCGGCAGCCTAGTCACATTCATGTGAATATAAATTATAAATATGTGCCAACATAGAACTCCTTCAGTCTCATACATATGGCAGCTGCAGAGGGCCTGTTTCAATTCACTATTGTATTGGACAACTCAAATCCTCGACATGAGGGATTGCGAGGCGATCTTAAACTGCAAATCAACACTGCCGACATCGTTGGCTGGTTTCTCAATTATTACCGCACTCATGGCAAGGGCAAATTGCGACTCGAATGCCTTATACACGTTCTTTGTGTACACTTGTGCTGCTTGAGCCAGCAATAGGTTATTGTTCATGAATTATCCCAGTGTACCGATGTTCAGAGCATCATCAACACTCTCTTTTGTATGCCAATCATGCAGGACCTGCTCGTACTTATCAACAAATTCAGTCAAAGTGGAACTCACTGAGCACAGGTCCTTCAATACCTTGTTCGTAACCTCACTACGCGAGGTCGCAAGAAGACCCGCGCTGAAAGAGTTGTTCGTGAACACCGACGCCAACCTCTTCTTCAACCTGTACATATTGGAGAACCAACTATGATCATCGAGGGCATAGTTAGTGATCATGGAACCCTAACACTCCTCAAACTCATCCTCCGTCTCCACCCCACGCATGTAGTGATACCACTGCCGCTTGAATTCACTGTTGTCGTTTAATTTTCCAAAATGAGAGGGGGCATTTCGGCTGATATGCCACTGACAAAGCCGATGACTCGCTGATTTGAAAGGTATCAATCCTATTCATCACCGCTTGACTTTGATCGGAGAAGATCACTTGTGGCTTCTTCCCATGCATGGACTCTAAAAATGTGGCAAACAGCCATTCAAAGGAAGCCGTTGTCTCGTTCGACAAGAAGCTTAAACCTAGCATCACATTTCTCCTATGATGGTTGATGCAGACAAAGGGTGCACATACCAGGCCATACTGATTTGTCTTGTACGTGGTGTCGACCGATAACACATCTCCAAAGCACTCGTAATCAATAAGAGCACGAGAGTCTCGAAAAAAAAAATCATCAAACGACCCTCATCATCTAGCTACATGTTCCAATAAAAGAAGGGCTCAATGTTCGATTTCTTGGCAAATAAATTCACCAGAGCATTAGCATCCACATTTCCCACTCTTGTTGACTGCCTAACCCAATTCAAGTGATTATAGGCATCCCTCTTCGTGAAACTGACATTTGCGACCCTCCGACTTTATTCTCCATAAACCGACATATCCGACTAACTCCGATACCCGCATATTTAAGTGCCTCAACAAGTGACCATTTTGCATGGCACAATTGCCAAGCGGAACGTAACAGATAGGCTTGATGCGTGCCGAGAATTTCGTGATTATGCTCATTCACAAATTTATGAACGGTCCATTGCAAATTCTTCTCCCTCCCAATCCGTAATTTCGCTTTACAGTTGCTCCTAGTTATTTGTTTTCTATATGATGCTACTCTCCCTTTTGATCATTTGTCATCAGGCCGACCTTCACACGAGCATTCAAATTCTTTCCATCGAAGTTCATTCGTCCCAAAGAAATAGTATTTGTCACCCTTCCTCACACTAAACCCCCGGCACCTGTCGTACTCACAATATGATAAATATGCTTGCTCTACACTATCCACAACATTTTCCAATTTCTAAATGATTCTCTAATTCTATTAACATTGTAGAAAGCAAACATCCTGCTTCTGCCTCACTACCAGCCCCTTCTCCATCTTTTCTGTCCTGAGTGCTACCCTCGGAAGATGCCTCATTCTCGATCTAAACATTCAAGTCAATATTCATCTTCACCATAAATCTATAGATAATTATTGTAATCAGCAAAGATAATCAAGACATATTATAATTGTACCTTATCTACAGAAACAGTCCAATTAGTAGCAACTGAAAAAAGTTAACATTCTCGAGAGTTCCACACCAACATATAAATTAATAACTGAAATCATGCATGCAACTTTGGCCATAAAACCCACACAATTTCCCATTCAACATACTCGCTTCGTTAACTAGGGCGCCTCAAAATAAAATGAAAAAATCTTTGGAAAACCTGAAATTCAAACCGTCTAACTAACCTACAAGCTTCGGGATCAAAACAGGGGGGCGTCGAAATCCAAAATGAATTCACAAAATCAATCATCCTAAATCAATACCACAATGTGGGTGCCCATACACTATAACCGACACATTGAAACATTGACAGTTAAAACCCGTAAGAAAAACACTTCAATTGAAAGCATAAATATAACCCTAACAATTAATCAATAAAAAACCCCCTACAGTAAGGGAACCCAAACAAATGAAATTTTGCATACCTCAAGGCTACCCAATTCTCGGAATCGCTCCGACGAGGCAAGACGAATGCAAAATCGTGGACCCTCGCACAAGACGCTGTAAAATCAGTTTTCAGAATTTGGGGAAATGGCGCATTGGAGAAGAGAATAGAATTAAAATATTAACCAAATTCAAAATGTCCGCCAAATTTCACAAATCCGCCAATATCCCACAATCACTGTTCACTCATCGGAAACCGTAAATAGCCAAACTTAGCCTCAGGATTTTTTCAAAAAATTCTGAAACCTTGTCGACGCGTACGGAAATTTCCTGTACTACGTTTCCGTACCGGCGCCTACGTACAAAGTTCGCCGGAAAACTTTCAGGTGTCGACATCAACCCTTATACCGATATTGCCGATACTAGCCCGGGTCCCACACGCTACTGTTCACCGTTGAAGTGTCCTAATAGCTAAGTCACCTCTTTTCCTATGAAATACGGTCATATACGCCTCAAAATTAAAGTTAAAGTATTTCTAAAAAACAGGCCACGTGTTGGCATCCCAACGGAGCCCGGGGGGTAGCGTATAATTTAGCCTAACGTTTAGCTAGCTAGCCTACGAACGAAGCTCTCAACTAATTTTGTTGGAGTAAAAATCATTTCACTTTTTAATTATTTTGGTGCCAATACTCATTTGGACCAAATGAGAAAGGAAATATCATATGGTAGCGATCGAGAATTTACACTTAACCAGTTATTACTCTATCGATCTCCTTCATATATGTTTATTTTTTCTTTTTTGAATGTTTATATTTAACTCATTTATTATTATTATTATTATTATTATTATTATTATTATTATTATTATTATTATTATTATTATTATTATTATTATAGCGCATCACAAATGAAAATTTATTTTTAGGCGACAAATGTAGAGTACGAAATCATCCACCTATGCATAAAAAAAATAAAAAATATTATAAATCTCTAATTTCCAAGTAAAAATAATAATAAATAAGATTGTAAATATTTGTTAAAATACAACGATTATAATCTAAACCGTCGTGAAAAATACAAAAATAAAAGAAGAAGAAAATTTACAACAATAAATGTCACTATTGTTGTCTATTAACTTAGAATGTTGTTTATTATATAATTTTTTTTTAAATAAAATTGTTAAATCGTGTGATAGACAACGATTTATATCATAATCATTGTCTATCACACGATTTTGCCTTAATATATGTATAGATATCTTATTTAATACAAATGAAATCCTCTATCTCACGTTTTCTAGCTCACTAAGTGTCCCATTTTGATTTTTATTATGATTTTCATCCATTTTTTCTTCAATTTCAATTTGTTTTAGTTTAGTTTAGTTTAGTTTAGTTTTATAATTATTATTTATGGTTCATTCCACCCAATTATGACTTATATTTATTTTTATTTATTTTTTAGTTAAAATAATTGATTAATATGGTTGATTATTCCAAAATATAGGTATATAATTTTTTAAAATTTCAATTTTTAGCAATGAATGATAATTATGATTGGTTATGTTAGAATAAAATTTGTTTTTGTAATAAATATTTTTAAAATATTAAATTTGATAGTGGAATACAATAGTGAGACATACAATATGGATTAGAGGATTTTATCCCTATTTATTATGTTTACATTACGCATTGCATCATTATCAAAGAAATTAATATGGGAGTTTACTTCTTTAATTGTCATTTTCTGTAGTGCCCCGTAAAAATTTAATTATCTATTTGCGTATTATTCTTTTCTAATTTATTATTTGGAGCATAATAATAAATGTGTCGATCCTATAAGTCGCGCCTAGAGCCAAGTAATGTATATTTTATGCATCTCATTTATGATCATTTTAATAGAAATGATTAAAGCTATTATATGCATGCATTTTAATTTTTTTAGATGTTGGGCCACGGTCAAATTATTTTTCCCTTTTATCTTACCAAGCCCAATAAGGGGTTCTTTTTTTATTTGAGCCTAGTTGAACAAATCGAAACATCCGCCTCCTTCATTCCTCTTTCATAGAAAACCCTAAACCTACTTTCTTTCTTCATGCAAATCAGAATTTGAAAAAGATCAAACCAAATATCAACCCTCCCATATTTAGCCCTCAAGCCATAGTATAAATAGGGGATCCTTCTTTGAGATGAAACACAGCAAAACATAAAATATATATTCCAACAATGTTGTTTCCGGCGATTTTGCTCTTCTCCATCGAGTTTGAGGTACCCCTCTTCTTCTTCATTTTATTTTCTTCGCAAGTCGTTAGAACCATGAATAATTAGCCCCTTCTATGTTACACTGTCTTAAAACGATAAACATTTCTACCTTATATTTCCCCTCAACCAATAAAGGCTGTTGTACTTGTCTGCCACAGTAAAATGAAAGTTGTTTGACTGTGAGCCACGTTTCCACATCCATGTGCATAGATGTGTATATGTTTTTACACTTGTATATATATATATATAAATGTAAATGAATATATATATATATATATATATATATGTGTACACGCCTTTTATAGAACACACACACACACGTGAACCTTACATATATATATATATATATATATATATATATATATATGTTGCATGAACAGATCACTCACACATATATATCATATAGTTATATATATGTGTGTGTGTGTGTGTGTGTGTGCAATCATGACTCACCCACCCACTCACATATAATATATAAATATCCCTAAGTATATGTATATATATGTACACTTTTGTGATAACACTCACACATACTCACGTAATATATATATGTATATAATGTTTTGACTCACACACACATTTATGAATATACATATATATACACACACATATATCAGTTTCTATGTGTATATATACACACACGAAGACATGTTTATATGTTACTTATTTTTGTGTACGAAAATTTATTCATGTTATACTGTTCAGATAAAAGTACATGTTTATTTATTAAAGTTATTGCATCCTAATATTCTAGGATATCATATTAATTAAATTATTAATATGCTAGGCGGCGCGCGTGGATTTAAATAATTCATTTTTTGCAAGTCAAGGTTAAGGTGGGGATTATATGTATTGAAATGTTTACGGTTATCTCATCAATGTTTTTGTACAAGATATGTCAATTTACAATATAAAGTCTTCTAAACTATAAAGTACCGAGTCTTCGAGACTATAAAGTACGGAGTCCTTTGGACTATAAAGTACCAAGCCTAAGGGCTGAATCAGAAGTACATATTACAGAATTTGGTTTACGAACCAAAGAATTTTATCTCTTCACATATTTACTTGTTAAAATTTATACTTGGATAATGTAATTTTCCCCACTGAGTTAAAGAAACTTACCCCAATCTTTTACCCCTTTCAGGAAATGGCTCGGACGATGTGTGACGGATAAGATGCGATGGCGGTGGTCGTCTAGTCTAATAATTAATTCAAGAATAAATTTTGAGACATTGTTATTTTTCCATGTTTCCCGCTCTTACATTTAAAAACTCTGATGTTGTATTTATTATGATAAATTTATTGGGATCCCGATTTAATAGGATTAATTAATAAATAAAGTATGGTTAACGTTTCTTTAAATTTATGAGTTTAAATTTTTGGGGCGTTACAGTTTGGTATCAGAGAATGTCTACTTTCCTGCATACTTTAAAAAAAAATTGCAAGTATTTAAGTAAGTAATGACCATCATCGCATCTGCCACATCGCTCCGAGAAGAGGTAAAAGTAAAAGCTCTGTTTTTCTTCTCAAGTTTTATGCAAGCATGACTATGTGAAACTTATGTTTATGAGAAAATTTTTATTTAGTCCTCAAAATCTACCCTAAGGATTTTGTTGCTAGATGGTTAGAAGCAGGTTGACTACTAGGGCATGCAGAAGGGTTTCAGTTAGTACGCGGGTCGAGTCTTGTGCAGAGAGGTTATGGCATGATTTTATGCAGTGCCACAAGATTAGAGAAGTAAGAGTATAGAGGCATTTAGTAAAGCTTTTAACAATGTGGAAGATAATGAAACATAAAGGATGTGAGTTCAAGCCAGTTAAAGCTGCTCAAAAGGTGGTGAAGATTATACCAGCAACTCTCAAACCCATAGTAGAAGATCTATACGAAAAGCTCCTTGATTATTCTCCAGGAATAGGAGAAACATTAGATTTTGTGGAGTTCATATGCAACATTCTAGCAGAATGGGGTCGAAACTAGTAGCAGTTTGAGTTAGAGCATCTCTATGATTTATTTATTATTAGTTTTCATTGTTTCTAAGTATTAAGTATTCGATAAACCAAAGACGGATCAATAAACGCGTCTATTTATTTATTTTCTAATGTTTATTTACCAATATGCTTGTCAATAGAAAAATGCCGCCAAGGAGAAATACGAGAGTTGTCACAGAAGATGAAGAAACCGAGTAAGTTTTCAATCGCGGACCAAACAATGAAAATGGCAACAACAACGACAACATGAATGGGTTTGCACAAAACCTCGCGAATGTCCTTAGAGGCATACTAACCCAACATAATAATGCAAATCCACAGAATGAATGAGGCAACATCTTAACCCAATTCTGATAGTTGGGACCTCCAAGGCTGACAGGGACTGGAGGACCATTGGCTACTGAGGAGTGGATCCGGGAGCTAGAGAGAATCTTCAACTACCTGGATTGCACGGATGCACAGAAGGTCACATGTGCCATTTTTCAGTTCGCGGATGATGCAAGCCACTGATGGGAGGCCGTGACACTCAGCATGAGTAAGGAGCAACAAAGGAACCTGACATGGATAGCTTTCAAGAAGTTGGTTTTGGGGAATTATTTCCCAAAAGCCTTCCGCAAGCAAAAGAAGAAGGAACTGATGAACCTGGAGCAAGGCGACATGACCATCTTGGAGTACGAGCAGAAATTCAACCAGCTAGCTCGATATGCACCGCACTTGGTGGACATAGATGAAAAGAAGGCTTGGCGATACGAAAATGGGCTGCGTACGGAGATTGGAGCACATATATCTGCTCTAAATCTCACCACCTTCTCCGAGATTGTACAGAGAGCTCGAGCAGCGTCTACTCGCCTGAACTTAGACAAGCTTGATTCAAGATCTCCCAACATCGGTGGGAAAAGGTGATGGGATGATCAAGATGGAGAGCGAAATTCCCAGCCTGAAAAGAAGACGAACGTTACCGAAGGAGAGACGCCCGAAGCGACATCACGATACCTGCAATGTCAGAAATGTCATAAATACCATCCGGGAGAGTGCAAGTTGGGAACGCGAGCTTGCTTCAAATGCCACAAGGAAGGACACACGGCTTGGGAATGTCCGTTGAATCAAAATAGAAACACCGAAAGAGGAGACACTAGAGGAGGTGGAAATGCAGAATGGAGAGAAAATTCTCGAGCTTTTGCGATGAATGGAGAGGAGTAGAGAAAGGGAGATGGCATCACATTAGGATTGATCTACGAAGTGCATGTCCGTAACAAGTTGTTAAAGACCTGTAATGAAGTGCAAGAAGATTCAAGACACAGGATAAAGAACGTTCGAAATCTTGGATAGGAGCGGCGTAATCAACGTATCAGGATGGCCGAATCACAACTACAACCTTTGACGCTTGTTTTGATTTTGATGAATATTTTTTTCATTGTTCGAATAACTTAGTTGACCTAGAACCTAGCAAGATAATGATTGATTATAGAATTTTTTTAAATAAGAGTACATAGCAATGCTCACGTTTTATGAATTAGGAAGATCTTGGAACTTAGAATTTGTAGAAATTGGGTAGGGCACCAACGAGGTTACGCAGGATAGATGACAGATTTTGGGTATAGATATCTTAGAGTATGAAGATCGGGTAAGTAATTTCGAGGACGAAATTTTATTAAATAGGGGAGGATGTAGTGCCCCGTAAAAATTTAATTATCTATCTACGTATTATTCTTTTCTAATTTATTATTTGGAGCATGATAATAAATGTGTCGATCCTATAAGTCGCGCCTAGAGCCAAGTAATGTATATTTTATGCATCTCATTTATGATCATTTTAATAGAAATGATTAAAGCTATTATATGCATGGATTTTAATTTTTTTGGATGTTGGGCCATGGTTAAATTATTTTTCCCTTTTATCTTACCAAGCCCAGTAAGGGGTTCTTTTTTTATTTGAGCCCAATTGAACAAATCGAAACATCCACCTCCTTCATTCCTCTTTCATAGAAAACCCTAAACCTACTTTCTATCTTCATGCAAATCAGAATTTGAAAAAGATCAAACCAAATATCAACCCTCCCATATTTAGCCCTCAAGCTATAGTATAAATAGGGGATCCTTCTTTGAGATGAAACACAGCAAAACATAAAATATATATTCCAACAATCTTGTTTCCGGCGATTTTGCTCTTCTCCATCAGGTTTGAGGTACCCCTCTTCTTCTTCATTTTATTTTCTTCGCAAGTCGTGAGAACCATGAATAGTTAGCCCCTTCTGTGTTATACTGTCTTAAAACGATAAACATTTCTACCTTATATTTCCCCTCAACCAATAAAGGCTGTTGTACTTGTCTGCCAAAGTAAAATGAAAGTTGTTTGACTGTGAGCCACGTTTCCACATCCATGTGCATAGATGTGTATATGTTTTTACACTTGTAAGAATTTGTTGCCAAAAACACTGAAATTGGACACAAAATCGTAATGTCAAACTCAATGTCAAAGATAGTTGACACAACTTTTTTAACACAAATATGCTGGAAATAAAAAACACAACAACACATGAAATAATTTTAAATCATACACAACATGTATGTGATTGCCACATGGTGAAATTAAGCCAAAATAACTGTTAATTTGATGATGTTAGACGCTGAGGCTCTTGACACATCAAATAAAATACACGAATTCTATTCTAGTTTACAACCAAAGTGAATTGAAAAATACAAATTAACCTACCGTTAATTTGTAGACAAACTAGCAATGATTTCACAACCTTGCTATCTATCCTAACTTGTACAACCTACTCTCGTGAATTGATTGTACAACAATAAACATTAAGAGAGAAGAAGGAACGAAGAACGAAATATATACTAAGTTTGTGACTCAAGCTCTTGAATCTTCTCACACAGTGGAAAGATGGCTTGTGCTTGAATAATTCTTCAAGTGTCGAACATATCCCTTATATGCTTCTTCACTTGAATCCTACAAGGCTCACGTCTTCTCTTTCTTGAACATGGGTTGACGATAACCGCTCCTCGCCATGACTTTAACGTGTTTGGGAGAAACCGCTTCCAAGGCGTGGTTGAAAGCTTCATCCACGTTCATCCTATTTTTCTGAATTTCCAGCAAATATAATTTCTGAAAAAGAAAAATGATTAAATAGAGAAAACCGCTAAACCTAAAAAATAGGAGATAGAGTTTTGACTTCGTCAAACTCTATTTTAAATAATATATCTAATATGTATATATCCATTTATTTGAAATATTTATTTCGTGGATATGCACATATATTCTAAGATATATAAAACTAATTTATTAATTAAAATAATGAATAAAACTAGGAAAGGATAAGATTAGTTACAGGCATTGTCACAGGGAGGCTGTCTGACATCAAGTGCAAAATTGAATGTTAATGTCATACAACATTCAACAGATATGTATATGTTTTCACACTTGTATATATATATATAAATGTAAATAAATATATATATATATATATATATATATATATATGTACACGCCTTTTATGGAACACACACACATGTAAACCTTACATATATATATATATATATATATATATGTATGTTGCATGAACAGATCACTCACACACATATATAATATGTGTGCAATCATGACTCACCCACTCACTCACATATAATATATAAATATCCTTGAGTATATGTATATATATGTACACTTTTGTGATAAGACTCACACACACTCACGTAATATATATATGTATATAATGTTTTGACTCACATACACATTTATAAATATATATATATATATATACATATATCAGTTTCTATGTATATATATATATACGAAGACATGTTTATATGTTATTTATTTTTGTGTACGAAAATTTATTCATGTTATATTGTTCAAATAAAAGTACATGTTTATTTTATTAAAGCTATTACATCCTAATATTCTAGGATATCATATTAATTAAATTATTAATATGCTAGGCGGTGCGCGTGGATTTAAATAATTCATTTTTTGCAAGTCAAGGTTAAGGTGGGGATTATATATATTGAAATGTTTACGGTTATCTCATCTATATTTTTGTACAAGATATGTGAATTTACAGTATAAAGTCTTCTAGACTATAAAGTACCGAGTCTTTGAGACTATAAAGTACGGAGTCCTTTGGACTATAAAGTACCGAGCCTAAGGGCTGAATCAGAAGTACATATTATAGAATTTGGTTTACGAACCAAAGAATTTTATCTCTTCACATATTTACTTGTTAAAATTTATAGTTGGATAATGTAATTTTTCCCCACTGAGTTAAAGGAATTCACCCTAATCTTTTATCCATTTCAGGAAATGACTCGGGTGATGTGTGACGGACAATATGCGATGGCGGTGGTCGTCTAGTCTAATAATTAATTCAAGAATAAATTTTGAGACATTGTTATTTTTTCATGTTTCCTGCTCTTATATTTAAAAACTCTGATGTTGCATTTATTATGATGACTATTAGGGTCCCGATTTTATGGGATTAATTAATAAATAAAGTATGGTCAATGTTTCTTTAAATTTATGAGTTTAAATTTTTTGAGGCGTTATATTTTCAATAATTTTATTAATCATATTAAAAAATTCAATCACCCTACATGAATTAGACCAAGGAAGGATAAAACAAAATGATTATAACATGGATATTTATGGAATGCTATTGTCCTCTCTTTTCACTTTTCAGAAGAGATACAAATGGAGGGGCTGAGATTTGAGAATGAATAGAGGAAATATATATATATATATATATATATATATATATATATATATGATGTATATCAAATGAGCACCAAGTATTTATGTGAAAACTAGGAACTAATCCTAGCCATTAGATATATCAAAATGAATGGCCTAGATTGAGATGAGTTTTTAATTATATTTTGTGAATCCAAACGATTTTTTTATTAATAAAGGGTAAGATAGATATTTTCAATTCAATCTCATAATAAAAGGATTTTCCATATCAATATTTATTTTTATTTCCTTTTTTTGCTCACCCACTACTATCTTTATTATGGGATATATTAATTTATTAATTAAAAGATTAACGATATTACGACTCTTAAAATTATCAATATTTTTTCGTATGTTTTTTTGTAATTAAGATAATTACCATTTTAATATTTGATAGATTTGTTTGATTTCATATGAGTTTTTTCATTTGGTTTTATTAATTACATGATTAAAGATGATGAAGATTTTTTAATTTTTGTGTTTTTATTTTTAGTATGTGTTAGAATTTGTTGCCTGAAACAATGTGAATTACGGAAGTAAATTGCAAAGTTAAATGTAATGTTGAAGCTAGTGTTACCACATTGCCTTCAACATGCAGCGGAAATGTAAACAGAACTTTGCACAAAATAAGTTTTAAATCACACTTCTTACGGTGTGTGATTGCGTCAAGGCGAAATTCACTATCACAAGTGAAACACAAAAACAATGCTGATGTTGTCTCGATTCACTCCCTTGACAACACTGCATAAAACATACAGAGGATTATCCTAGTTTCACTTACTCGAATAAGCACTCAAAACAAACCTATCTAAACACATAGATAGATTACAATCAGTCACTCTAAATCCTAGATTTCTCAAAGTTGACTATCTAACCTACATACACAACTGGAATGAAAGTCTCCAGCTGATTGGGACGCTAGGCAGATGTCGAGGAAGATGTCTTGGATTTCAGAGATGACACTAGATGCAAGATTCAGAGCTTCTCACAAACCACGGTGATAACGTACTTGCATAAATGATTTTAAGGTCTAAGGAGACCTTAAATACTTCCTCCATCTTGTACTGGCAGTTACTTCATGATCTTAGATGACTTGGACTTGAATCAACCGCCTTCCACTACCTATTGCTGAAGTGGACTTGAGAAAACCGTCTTCTGCATTGCATGGCACACGTTCTTCAACATCGTGCAATAGTAGCGGTTACTCCAGTGACCTACGATCTCCTGCAACAGTTAGTGTCCAAGAATGAGTGGGAACATCACGTCTTCATGAAATCCAGAACAGATTTTAAATAAGTCAAAATCAAATATTATCCACATTTTAAATCAAAATAAAATATCTAATAAATCCCTAAAAATGTGGAAAATCAAATGTGATAAATATCACAATATATTCAGATTAATTTAAAATAAATTAATTCAAAATACTAGAAAAGGATAAGGTTAGAGTTCCGAGTGTTATACTCGATGTGACGAGAATGACGGACAACATTAGATACGACATTGATTGCGATGTTATCAGTGAAGTGATAACATCATCTTGAACACGTCATACTCAACAATCTCCCCCTTAAGCTTATCCTTTCTGCACAAAACAAACCTCAATATATACACAATTAGAGACGCAGCGGAATATGAAAACAAAAATATTGGAGTTAAAAAACTCCCCCTTAAGGTCTGCTCACTCTTAAGTTATTATTTGGTACATAATATACAAAATTAGTGGGTATAATCCCCTATACATGATATACAAGGTTAGTGGGTATTTACCCCTGTACAGAATATAAATAGGTGGGTAATTATCCCCTATACAGAAGTATACAACACGTTGGGTATTTATCCCTGTACAAATAAATAGGTGGGTAATTATCCCCTATACAGAAAAATAATGTTGAGAACATTCTCAACATAGCGAACAACACATATCTTAAAACATGCGAAAACAATCTCAATGTTAAGATCATTCCCAACATAAAACATCGCATACTATAAGTTATGTGAAAAATAAAATATCAATGTTGAAAGCATTCTAACCATTAAAACAGCACACATTAACATATGCGAACAGAATATATATAGCAAAATCATCAACTCATACTGATGATTAAAACATAAATATCTAAGGATATCCAACCATGGATACCCAACAAAAAAAATAAATATGTGTCTAGCACATCAAAAAACAACAAGGATGTAAACACATCCAAAATAAAATTGTGTCCAGCACAATACATAACCATAAAATTAAATTATTTTTGACAAAGAAAATTCATATTTTCTTCTTCCCCTTAGCCTTGGCCACGGACTTTCCAGTCTTCTCCCCTTCAGCACCATCATCGCCAGCAACATCTACTCTCCCTTTTTGTGTAGAAAGAGTTCCCCGAAGTGCTTGACGAAACTCAACCAATGCATTGGTGAGCACTGTGCTTTGATGAATCAATGAATCCATCTGAGATAAGTAAGAATTTAACACCTGCACAGAAATTGTCGTCAAGTGCGAGGAACCACTTGCTATATCACTTCCTGAAATAGGAGGAGAGAGTGCACAATCTGCAGCCACATCCTGCCCAACATCCCTTGATGCAGCTGTTGAACTTCGACCGAAGGTATAAGGAAGATCAATTACACGATCTTCATTCCCTTTGGGCTTGATGATAAAGATAGTTACAGTTTCAGTAACTATCTTCTTCTTATTTGGCTTCACACCTTGGTCAACTAGGAGGGCATAGATGAGACAGAGAAATGGTAAAATGCTGGCAGTGTTTGTCTTTGCAGCCGATTTCAACATGCAATCAAAAATGTATTCTCCGAGATTGAAGGAAATTTTTGTGCCAAGTTTAAAGAGCAAGATGGCTTGATCAACAGTGAGGACTGAAGTGGAAATTACACACAATCAATTTGTGTAAAACAGAGTAGAAAAATGTGAGCTTAGAAGTGGAAATTTTGGTAGTCCACTTAGTTACTAGACCACCAGTAACAGTCCCAACAACATCATCAATTAAGTCTAGGCTAACAACATCAGAATCATTACCCAGATCCAAGAATTTGTTGATCAGCATAGGGTTAAAAACATAGATTTTATTGTGCATATAAACCTCTCCAAATTTTCTCTTAGACTTATCACCCATCTCAGGAGACACATTCGCATAAAACTCAGCAATAACATCAGGTTCAAAAGAAGACAATTTAGTAACAGATTTCCAGAGACCCCTTTCTTTCAAGAAAATATCTACTTCATACTTCTTAAAACTAAGCACATCAATTTGTTTTTCGACTCGCATGGGGCGAAGAATGATATTTTTATGAAGATTTTTATCATGCTGAGAATAGAATGTCTTACTGAATGCAGAGGAGACATCATATGGGGAACCTGGGGGATATACGGGTTCAGAGTCAACAGAATCAGCATCATCTTTGACATCGGCTGAATGAGTGGGAGATGGAGATACTATCTCCTTGGCTCTGTCGGAGGAGACCATTTCTTGTAAGGAGGTGGGAGAGAGTTCTTTCTTCTTAGGGCCTGATATGGTGCCCTTTTTCCCTTTTTCTTTCAAAGTTTGTCCTGAAGTCGCAGGCTTGGCAAGAACATTGTCCTCTGGTATAGTAGAAAGAGGCTCCTCTTGTTGTTCACCCTCAACTTCCACATCACCAACAGTTTTGTCTGGAGAATTTTCAGGGGGATTCTCTTCATCCTCGGACTTATCTTTCAAAGACCTTGATCGTTTTTCTTCCAATTTCAGAGTTCTTCTTGCCTTTTTGCTCGAACCCTCACCGGCCTCTTCCTTGACAGACCCTTATTGGCCATGAAGTCATTTTGACTTGCGAGTAGGGCCACTCTTTTTTTTCCTGGCAAGAGCTTGAGTGTAGAGCTCCAGATCTGGGTCGATAGGGTTTTCTTCTGCAGCAGGACTTATGTGTTGGAGATGAGTGGGGTTTAGCACTAGTATGGAGTCAGGAAATTCGACTTCTACCATGGTGGTGTCTGCATGTTTCGTTGGATGAGATGAGGGTTTGTCGGACTCTTATTTAGGTCCTTCTGGAGTGAGTTCGACCGTTGCAGTAACTGCGGGAGTGGATGTGGCGGAGGGTGTGATAGCTGATGTTCCAGTAGGACCAGAGACAGAAGATGGAGTGTCCATAGTCTTCTCAAACATTTGTTTCATCATTTCAAACATGGCAGAGATATCCTTGGGTTCCGCCATTGATATTCTGAAAAACAACTTGAAGAAGTGAGAAACCAAGAGTGGGAGACGAAGAGGCTGAGAGAGAGAGAGAGAGTGAGAGTAATAAAAAAGTTTTCAAAAATGGGTTGATATATCTCTTCACCCTCAAAAATCGGAACAGACCCCTGTCACATCACCCACTTTTTCTATTTTCCTTATCGAGAAAAATATTTAAATAAAACAGAATTAGTGGATAGGGATACACCATATCAAAACGTGTATTTATCACTAAAATTCAAAAAGTGAATCTTTATGGGTCCCAGAATAGTTTCTGTTTTCCCTTTTTTTGTGTATATAAAAGAATAAAAAGACGGAATCCATATGCATAACAAATATAATTCTAAGCATATATTTTCTGAAGAATATGGTTTCTCTGTAATCTTGCACAAAACATTAGCTACAACATTTACAAACAATGAATGAAATAAACCTAAAATTTTTATAGTTTACCTTTTTAAGGTCAAGGGTATTTCATTCATAAACACAGATACATAATTTCAAATAGCTGATTGTTTTAAATTACAAGCAAATAAACCATAATTTCATTAAGTAAACATTGGACTTTACTTAAAAGAAAACTAAAAGAACAAGATAAACAACTGATGTTGATGAAAATAAACTCACATTGAGTTCAACATCAGTAAACATAAATATCTAATTAAATAGAGCACATTCCAAGAGACTTTCTCAAGGCAGAAAATCTCTCGAAATCAAGGGGCTTGGTAAAAATATCCGCTGTTTGGTTCTCAGTGGATATGTACTTGATGTTTATGATCTCCTTTTCCACCAAGTCTCTGATAAAGTGATGGCGAATGTCGATGTGCTTAGTGCATAAATGTTGAATAGGATTCTTAGATGTTTCAATAGCACTGGCATTATCACATAGTGAGGTAAGTGATGAGCTTGTCATGCCATAGTCCTTCATCATTTGGTTTAACCAGACCAACTGAGCACAACAACTTGCAGCTGCAACGTATTCAGATTCAGCTGTTGACAAAGAGATGCAATTTTATTTCTTGCTTGACCAAGAAACCATATTGCTCCCCAAAAAGAAGCAACCACCACTTGTGCTCTTCCTATCATCAACATTGCCTGCCCAGTTTGAATCACTGTATCCAATAAGGCTGGTGTTTGTATCTTTACAATACCTGATTCCAAAGTTGGCTGTACCAGCAACATATCGAATTATTCTTTTGACAACTTTAAAGTGAGACTCCTTGGGGTTGAGCTTGGTATCTAGCACATACTCCAACACTGAACATGATGTCAGTGCTAGCAGTTAAGTAGAGCAAGCTTCCAATCATTCCTCTATACATTGTTGGGTCGACATTGACTCCAATATCCTCTTTGCTTAGTTTTTCAGAGGATCCCATTGGTGTCTTCATGGGCTTTACAGCTTCAAGTCCGAAGTGCTTGATCAGATTTTTGGCATACTTGCTTTGGGATATAAAAATCCCATCTTTATCTTGCTTGATTTGGAGACCAAGAAAGTAGGCCAATTCACCGACCATGCTCATCTCAAATGTGCTGCACATTGCATCAACAAACTCACTGAGGAGATTAGAACAAGTGGATCCAAACACAATATCATCAACATAGATTTGTGCAACAGTGATGTGTTTGTGAATCCTTTTGATAAACAATGTTTTATCAAGCACTCCTCTTGAAAAGCCAAAGTCAATTAAAAACTCCGTAAGGCGAGCATACCAAGCTCTATGAGCTTGTTTAAGCCCATACAAAGCCTTGTGTAGTTTCAGCACATGGTTTGGTTTTTCATGACATTCAAAGCCTTTTGGTTGTTCAACATAGGCTTCCTCATTCAAAATGCCATTCAGAAACACGCGTTTGACATCCATTTGATGCAATGTAAATCCAATGTGGCAAGCAATGGCAAGTAGGAGACTGATAAACTCTATTCTAGCAACATGAGCGAATGTTTCATCATAGTCTATTCCTTCTACTTGTGTATAACCTTGTGCCACTAGCCTGATTTTGTTTCTAACTACATTCCCAGACCCATCAGTCTTGTTCTTAAAAATCCATTTAGTTCTAATTACATTTTTATTTTCAGGCCTTGGAACCAACTCCCACACATTATTTCGAACAAACTGAATCAGCTCATCATGCATTGCTTCTACCTAGAATTCATCTTTTAATGCTTCTTTGACATTTTTAGGTTCAACACTGGATAAAAAGCATGAAATGGACACAAGGTTAATAACTGATGACATGCAAACCTGTTTGACCAATTCAGCAACATCGGCTGAGCTCTTTATTCTGGTTTTGACTCCTTGAGATCCATCACCGATGATTTGGGAATTTGGGTGATCTCTTTTGATTCTCCTCGGAGGATCACGTCTTTGTTCATACTGAGCAAGTGGAAGTTGTTCATTATCGCTTTTAGATGGGGAGTCTGAATCTGGTGTCTGGGGTGATGTTGATTCATTCACTAACGGAGAAGAAACATTGGTTTTGACATCACGACTTTTCATAGGACTTTTGTCAGTGTTACTAGACTCCTTGTTGGAAACATCTGGTTCATGTAAGATAAATGTGATAAAGCCATGCAAGGCATTGAAGGCCTTGAACCCAAGCTGCAATTCAAAGGTCCAATGACGCGACTTCGAGCGAAGAAATTACAAGGTTATTTCCAAGTGATGATTCGCAAGAAGTTTGAGGAATTAGAAGATGCAAAGTGCAGCCATACTTTAGTTAATTTATTAACTAATGAAGATCAAGATCATACCATGGAGAATATAACTTGAAGAGTTGAAGAAGAGAGCAAGAAGAAGTACATTTGTGCATGGAGCTGTTTTCGCCCTTGATTTAATTTAATTAAAGGGTTGATTTTTATCTAGACTATGGTATTTATTTAATTACTTTAGACTATAGTTTAGATTAGTTTTTAATTAATTAATAATTGTAATTTTCGTTCATAATATCATAGGTTTGACTAGAATTGTATTTAAGGCAATTTCCTACCTTGAATAGAATTATAGTTTAGGTATTTTTCTAGTATAGTTAGAGATCCTTTTTGGATCAGATTTTAGGCCTTTTTTCTACCTTATTTTCGTGCATATTAAGCCCTATAAATAGGGGAATCATGTTACTTTGATATTTTAGACATTATTGATTAAAATTGCTTTTGCATTCAATTTGTGTCTCAACCGTTCAAAGCTTTTGATTGTTTTCTGTCGAAAATACTCATTCTTGAAGCCTAGCAACTTTGAGTCTTACATCAAGGGAACGTTCTAATTCATACGAGGAATTAAGGTGAACTCGCTACCGAGGAGTAACTTTGAGATTCATTTTCGTCGTACAAGATACGCCGGGGATTAATCGGGTTGCAAATCACAACACCTTCATCGCCCAGCCACCATCTTCAACATCAACCATAAGCCATCCACGTCCGTTTCAAGTCCAGCCACGTTCGTGTTCAAGTTCGTGATCACCTCATTCAATCCGTAAGTCCGTTACAACTCTATCATACCCTATCTACTCTAACCCTTCTAATCCTAATCATCATCATCGAAATTCCATCATCATTACCCATATCATAGCCGTCCAAAAAAAACAGCCCTCATTTTATTGGATTTGTGTTATTTTGTGTGTCATTGTCTAGGTATTTTAGTTGAGTCTTAGTCGTCTAGATAATCGAGTATAGATCCCTTACTTCACCGACGTAGTTTCTTTCCTTTGCTTCCGCGTCTTTTGTGTCTCGTTGGTCATTGAGTCCCGGGTCACATCAAAATGACACATCATCTTCTTCAGTTCTTGTTGCCAGACCTGCAAGATCATCAAACACAACATTGACAGATTCTTGTACGGCCTTAGTTCTTAGATTAAGAACCCGATATGCTCTGCTGTTTTGAGCATATCCCAAGAACAGTCCTTTGTCACTTTTGGAATCAAACTTTCCAAGGTGATCTCTGTCATTCATGATGTAACAGACACATCCAAACACATGAAAATATTTGAGATTTGGCGTTCTCTCTCTTAAAAGTTCATACGGAGTCTCCTTTCTTCCTGGTCGAAGATAGACTCTGTTTCTGATGTAACACGTTGTGTTAACAGCTTCAGCACACAGCTTCTTTGAAAGTCCTTTAGCCTGTAACATTACACATGACATTTTCTGCAGAGTTTGATTCTTTCTTTCCACTACTCCGTTTTGTTGTGGAGTTTTGGGCGCTGAATACTCATGGAGTATTCCTTTCCTTTCACAAAAATCATTGAATGCAGCATTCTCAAATTCTCTTCCATGATCTGTTCTTACACATGCAATGTTGGTGTCAAATTGCAGACACATTGTGTGGCAGAATCTTTTAAAGACCTTGAAGGTTTCAGATTTTTCCTGCAGAAATTCAACCCAAGTATACCTTGAGAAATCATCAACAATGACAAGGATAAAACTCTTACCACTCATACTTTGTGTATCGACTAGTCCCATGATGTCCATGTGTAAGAGTTGAAAACATCTTGTTATTTTACAACCACCCAGGCTTTTGTGAGGTATTCTGGTTTGTTTTCCCTTTTGGCAAGCACCACACACAACATCGTGATCAACATTCAGCTTTGGTAGGCCACGGACAGCATCAGACACAATTAGCTTTTTCAAATTTACCATGCTTACATGATTGAGTTTTTGATGAATCAATTTTGTTTCATCATTTACAGTCATGTTGCAGGTTTCATCTTTGCCAGCATGGTAGCAATTGTCAGATGCACGGCTCCCAAACATTATGCATTTGTCGTGTTTGTCAAACACTTCACAAGTATTTTTGGCAAACTTGACATGCATACCATCGTCACAAAGCTGACTAATACTGATCAAATTGGTCGTCAATCCTTCAATATGTGGGACATTCTGAAGCTTAGGAAAATTTTTGACATTTAATGTACCTTTTCCAACAATGTTTCCTTGAGCTCTTCCTCCGTAACTGACTTTGCCTTTGTTTGTAGTGGTATATTCTTCAAGAAATTCTTTACTGTCTGTCATGTGTCGAGAACATCCACTGTCGAAGTACCATGTTCCAGTAATGTTGGCCTTCAGTGATGTGTACACAACATTGCATGTAACCTTCATCTTTTTGGACTTCTTCAGATCCTTGTTCCTATATGTGATCCCTGATATTGTTCTTCCAGTTGCAACATCATCGTGAAACTTGAAGCAATGTGGTTTGATATGTTCAGGCTCCTGACAGTAATGGCACACATATTTCCGCACCTTTGAACCCTTGCATTGCTTCTGATCATCATCTTCAACATTGTTCCTTGTAGTCGTGCTTGAGTTGTTACCTTTCACAAACCGAACAACATTGTTGTTTGAGAAAGACATGGAGGATTTATTAGAGAATCCCAATCCAGCTCTATCTGTCTATCCCAATGTTAAGGCTTCATTTAGGACATTAGTTCCTTGATTCCACTTCTGAAATGTTCTTGAGGTGTCCTCCACTTCCTTCTTTAGTTTGCTGATTTCAGCATCACTCCTGTTAAGTCTAATTTCCAGACTTACAACCTTTCCTCTTAGAAACTGGTTTTCTTCCACGAGAAATCTCAGCTCTTTTGATTGAGTTGTCCACTGAGTGCAGACTTCATTCACAACATTGTTGAGTTCTTGAAGTGAGGAAGTAGGTTGTTCTTCATGTGGATCATGTTCTCTGATTTCAGAAGCCTGATTGAATTCATTCAGAAGAGTCATTTCATACCAATTTGTCGTATTGGGTGAAATCTCAGTAGCTTCTGCTTCAACATCTAGAAGAAATTCATCTTCAACTTCACATTTTTCAATGTCAAATTCATCAAGTTCATTAATATCATTCAGAGCATCAATAATCTGATCATCATCTTCCATGACATTGATGAACAACACTCTCTGATCTGAATCATGTTCAGCATCAGAATCATCACTAAGAACAACATTAAAATTATTTCATTGTCTTCTTCGTGCTGTTGGACATTCGTTTGAATAATGTCCATACCCAGAGCATGCTCTACATTGAACTGAATCAATGTCTTTCCTAGTGTCAGCAACTTCCTTCTTGACATTTGACCTTCCAGAATTTGATGTTGATGAGGATGGAGAGTCAAACAGCCATCGAGGTTTGATATTTGGGGGGGACTTTTCTTCATGGAACGAACCAGTGAGTTAAACTTCTTTGTCAGGAGTGCAACACTTAGATTCTCTTCCTCATTGATTTCCTGAAGACCGTCAACATCATCATGAACATCAGATGACACCGTTGTTGTCTGGAGAGAAATTCCCCTTGAAGTTGAGTTTGCTTTCTGATTTTGCAGGTTCATCTCAAATGTTAGCAAGATACTGACTGCTTCACTCATACTCATGGTTCCTACATCATGTGCTTCTTCAATCGCAGAAATTTTCATATTGAATCTTTCTAGGAGAGTTCAAAGCAACTTGCTAACCATGTTCTCATTAGAGATTGGATTCCCAAGAGCGGTAGATTGATTTGAGATCTCACATAATTTTTCAGCAAAAATGAAATAGTTTCATCTTCGAACATGCGCAAATTTTCAAATTTTGATGTGAGCAACCTCAGTTTGGTCTTCCTAACACTGGCAAACCCTTCACAATGTTCCTGAAGAATGGTCCATGCTTGATATGCAGTAACACAATTGCAAATCATTTTGAAGCATGGAACATCGACTAAAACAAAATCGCATTCAGAGCGCGAGCATTAAAATTTGAGATTATTCTCTCATCATTTGTCCATTGAGATTCTGGAGTTAACACAAAATCTCCATTCGGACCTTCCATCCTAGGAGGGCTCCATTCTTCAATCACTGCTATCCATGCTCTTTCATCGATAGATTTGATGTAAATCTTCATTCGAGATTTCCACATGACATAGTTACCACCATTGCTATCTAGAGTAGGAGGACGACATTGATTAATCTGAATATCCATGAATATCCATCACAGATTTCAAGCAACACCGGATCGAGTACTTAGTGTGTCAAGTACCGGCTTTTGATACCACTTGTTAGAATTTATTGCCTGAAACAATGTGAATTACGGAAGTAAATTGCAAAGTTAAATGTAATGTTGAAGCTAGTGTTACCACATTGCCTTCAATATGCAGCGGAAATGTAAACAGAACTTTGCACAAAATAAGTTTTAAATCACACTCCTTACGGTGTGTAATTGCCTCAAGGCGAAATTCACTATCACAAGTGAAACACAAAAACAATGCCGATGTTGTCTTGGTTCACTCCCTTGACAACACTGCATAAAACATACAGAGGATTATCCTAGCTTCACTCACTCAAATAATCACTCAAAACAAACCTATCTAAACGCATAGCTAGATTACAATCAGTCAATCTAAAGCCTAGACTTCTCAAAGTTGACTATCTAACCTACACACACAACTGGAATGAAAGTCTTCAGCTGATTGGGACGCTAGGCAGATGTCGAGGAAGATGTCTTGGATTTCACAGATGACACTAGATACAAGATTCAGAGCTTCTCACAAACCACGGTGATAACCTGCTTGCATAAATGATTTTAAGGTCTAAGGAGACCTTAAATACTTCATCCATCTTGTACTGGCAGTTACTTCACGATCCTAGATGACTTGGACTTGAATCAACCGTCTTCCACTACCCATTGCTGAAGTGGACTTGAGAAAACCGTCTTCTGCATTGCGTGGCACACGTTCTTCAACATCGTGCAATAGTAGCGGTTACTCCAGTGACCCAGGATCTCCTGCAACAGTTAGTGTCCAAGAAGGAGTGGGAACATCACGTCCCCATGAAATCCAGAACAGATTTTAAATAAGTTAAAATCAAATATTATCCACATTTTAAATCAAAATAAAATATCTAATAAATCCCTAAAAATGTGGAAAATAAAATGTGATAAATATCACAATATATTCAGATTAATTTAAAATAAATTAATTCAAAATACTAGGAAAGGATAAGGTTAGAGTTCCGAGTGTTATACTCGATGTGACGAGAATGACGGACAACATTAGATACGACATTGATTGCGATGTTATCAGTGAAGTGATAACATCATCTGGAACACGTCATACTCAACAGTATGTTTTTTTTTCTGTATTATTGTTCTTTAATTTTACTCTGCCCCCACTACACACATTAATCACAATAACATGTCATCAAAATTTCATTTATATCGGGTTTTTTTTAATTTTTTAAATGTGTGTGTTTTACTTACAAATTTTTGATAATTAGGTAGTAGTCACTTTGGTGCTTACTTCGTGTTTTGTTATTGCTTGTTTCATAAAAATTTATTGCTTTCAATAATTAGTTCATTTTTAGTTATATTATGCCCATTTATTCAACACATCATTTTTTATGTGATTATGTACATGAAGATAGCAACAACTCAAGTGATTGTGTAATTGAATTTTCACATAGAATGATAATATATTATATTTTATAATACAATCTTTCTTTCACGTCAAGTGAAGATTATGTATCAACAGAGTCTGCGAAAAAGAAATTATTTGAGTGATTTTACTATTCAACTGGGCCAAAAAAAAATATTCATGAAGCCACAATTTCAAGTGAAAACCAAAGTAGGTATTAGTCGTCTGAAATCAAGAAATGAAAAAGGTCATAAAATAAAGTTAGAAACCATTGTGAATGTGTAGTAAATGCCAAAAGTGAGTGGTAGTCAGCTTTCCACAATGCTAGGAATTGTACCAATACACAATGTGGGGATATATTTTAAATAATTAATGGTTTAGTTGAAAGCTTTGATTTATGTATTAGTAAGCTATTATTTATTCATAATTTCCCAATAAAATTTCTGACCCACATATGAGTTGAAATAATATAATTGATCTTTCATAGTGTTGTAATTACCACGTTGCAGCTTATTGTGACACATATTGTTGCTTATTTCGAATTTAATAGATTGCTCTTGAATTTTAATTGGTTTACATCTATGGTGATTAATTATTATGAAGTCGGGTTATAATGAACAAGCCAATGATAATGTGCATATTTAGAATGTTGTCACAATGTTCGATTCAATTGTTGTTAGACTGTAGAATCACTTTTTTAAACTTTATATTAAAGTGTTTTGTAGTGAAGTTTCACATGACAACTAGCGATTCAAGTGTAGTATACAAGCACTGAACACTCTTTTATTTTGTGATTATTAATATGCAGGTAGCAACAACTCAAGTGATTGTGATATTGAGGCATCACCTGGCATGACAAAATATTACACTCCGCAATGCGATCAATCTTTCAAGCCATATGTGGGTCAGAAATTTTATTCTTTAGATGGTGCTATCCAATTTATCGTATCATATGCTTTGAGAGTTTATTATCATTTTTATAAACTTTGCACTATATTTTTTAAAAACTTCCACATGACAATTTGCATTGAAAATATAGTGTGTAAACACTAATGTTGTTATAGATAAGCAATATTATGTTCGTTTCAACATACATTTTGTTTTGTGATTATCAATGCGCATGTAGAAATAACGTACTCAAGTGCTTTGACATGTGGTTTCAACATCCGTCTAGGTACAACAAAGATGTTCCGCGATGGCAAATGCATTAAGTTGAAATATGTTTATTGCAATAAAGAGAGGATGAATAGAATTGTCATTGCCCCCAAGAAAATCTATTAAGCAACAAAATATTTCTCACTTTCGCACCATCACACATCTTATTAAATTTATAAATCTATACAAATCAATCAATAAATTAATTTACAATAAGCAACAAATGTGTAGTATTCAACTAGTAAACTCAATGCACCTTTTTTTTTAGCAATTTACATTAATCAAGCAACATTTAAATAAATAATAAGCATCAAATATATTATAATCAACCAGAGCAAAAAAAATGAACATTAGCCATAATTTTTAATAAGTTTATATTTTTGAACAGTTCACAATACGAAATAAGATATGAATAATTTCTTACAATGCTTTAAAAATAATTATAATAACCTGTGTTTCTAAAATTGAGACAAACTATAAATGACCATCTAACTATAACCAATGTATGTTTTTATTTTTAGGGTAATATGCATAAATCAAACAATAAATTTATATATATTAAGCATCAAATGTACTGTAATCACGAAGTAAGAAAACCTATAAACGAGAAAATAATTTATTTTTGATGTGGTGACATATTTTTAACGAGTTTATATTTCTGACTTATTAAGCTATTATTTGCGCTTAATTTTGCATTAATATGAATATTATCTTACCAATAATATCAAAACATAAGTTACCAAACTAGAAATACTAAATACAAAATAACTAAGATCGTTCATGTTAAACATCTTAAACCTTCAAAAATAATCATACTAAGCTATAAACAAAACCAGAATAAGCTATGTTTCTGAAATTCAAATAACAATCAATCAACGAGCAACCAAATATAAATAAACCAAGGAATGAAGTAGCACTAAAAACAATACCAAATTTTGTTAGTATGGATATTTTCTAACCAACAATATCAAAACATAAGATATCAAGCTATAAATATCAAACTACAAAATAACTAAAGCCATTCATGTTAAGCATTATAAACAATCAACATTGCTTTCTCCACCAATTATGTAAGAACCAACTTTGCCCCATGAATGTCTCCATGTATCGCATTACTTATATACCACAATCACTTGAATTCGATGCATCACGTCATGCCATCTTCAATCCCTCCATGCAAAATTTATTTAGACCTACAGATTTCACCTTTAGACCATTTTTTCCAAGTGTGCAATAAATATTTTTTCTTACATAACAAAATAAAAAAATAACTTTAAAAATAAATATGCAAGCTATACAATAAAATAACTATAAATACTGAAATCTATCTAACACAATAAGATTAATGGAACATAAGATTTGATTTTTTTTATTAGCAAACAAAAAAATCAATAAAATAAGATATGAATTTCTGATTATGAAGCTAAAAATATAGTCATAATAAGCTATGAATCGATGCAATACAATCAAGAAGCTTAAAAAATAATGCATGTATGACTTTCTTCTTAGCAACCTTAAAAATTTGTTAGAATAAGCTATGAATCCACATGATATAAATAACAAGCTAAAAAAATAAGATATCAATTCCTGCTTAGAAAGTTAAAAAAAATATTCATAATAAGCAGATTGAATGAGATACGGAAATTATAAATGTATTAAATAAAATACGAAGCATACCAATCAAACACCAAACTAATCCATAAAAAATATTTTCTCCTCATGCCAATTAATGTCCAACATAATTAAACACAATATAAATAAGCTATGAAACCATAATCAAACAAGAAATGAATTCCTCATATTAAGTCATCCAAAAAAATCATTTTACCTCATTAGCATTGTATTTCCCTTAATCAAGCACAAAATTGCAATCATTTAAGCACAAATTTCAATCTCACAAATCATCCTCTTTTATACAAAATATTTATATACCATTGTTCAATCATCATCAACATAAATAAGTTTGAAGCATTAATATAACATAGTCTAAGCAATAAATGAATCAATATTAAGCAATACAAATAACACATATTAACAAATTCATGAAATATAATAACACACAAATCCATGCCCAAAATTTCAAACGCCATACCAAAGCAACAACATTATACCATTAAGTTATTACTCATATTATTTCAAGCAACAAAATGGACATACCGATCACCCATGTTCAAAATACAAACAAGAAAAACAATATTACAGATTTAAGAATTTTACCTTGCTTAATTCTCACCATTCTCGACAATATTATTTATGATATTGTAGGATGTTCGACCCCCGTTGGAACTTGATCATCGTTGCTAAGAAGGAATGGGGCTGGGCTCGCGTTGGAAGTCGCAACGATTGTGGATGATTTCACTCGACACAGCGGCTGTCGGAGTGCTTCATCATTATCGGTCGTCGATGTGGTCAGAGTAGGGCTGGATGTTGCAGCAACTTGGACGGTGGTGGAAGGCTTTGATA
The DNA here is from genome assembly GCA_026008535.1 of Perilla frutescens. Taxonomy (NCBI): domain Eukaryota; kingdom Viridiplantae; phylum Streptophyta; class Magnoliopsida; order Lamiales; family Lamiaceae; genus Perilla; species Perilla frutescens. The sequence continues at coordinate 36,282,885 of BRKX01000002.1, read as the reverse complement.
GCGGTTGTTTTTCCTTCTCTGGAATCACAATCATTCTTACTCAAGCTATAGTGTCAATCTATGATTTTTGCTTGTCTTCAAAATTGAATGAAAGGATTCCACGATTTAGTTCAATAAATTCCATAGATTATAGATATGTATCTTGCTATAATTTTAATTGCATATTTCCATATTAAAATATGCATATAATTACAACAATACCCCCGTATTCCTAATTTACCTCAACTATTAATTTATTACCTTTTCCACATATTTAATCTCCACCATTGATATATACAAATTAGATGGCTATGATTAGTTCCTAGTTTAGACCTAAAGCTTAGTTCTCATTATAGTGCACCCATATATATATATATATATGGTATGGTTAAATGAAAGCTCCTCTCCATGTATAAATTAGGAACTATTTATAAACACTTATCTCATTAATATGAATGGTCTAGATTGAATCTATAATTTAGGGGTCTAGTTGCAAAATTTCCATCCCTTCAAATTCTATAAAATTTAATAGGGTAAAAGGTGTACAATAAATTACTCCCAATAGTTGTCATTCCTTAAATATATGAGTAATTATATTATGGAATTCCAATTGATATGGAAAATCAAGGAAAAATAATAATAATCTATCCATACATTCATTCACGCCATTTTAACCAGAATCTCATCTTGAGTGGAAGCAAAACGAAATTGAGTGGTTACAAGATAGAAGTCGGCGACTTTGCACCATTCGAAAACGGTGGGTTAAGCATTGCAAAATGGAATTTGCACTATTTAGCAGCGGCACACGGCGCTTGAGCGAAGAAAATTAACACAACAAGATTGATTTTTTATAAATGGTTGGTATATGCTTTTCAAGAAGTCTTATAGGTATCACAATGGTATTTATATAGGTTGAGTTTTGTTTATCATTTTGTGTCACCACGAAGAAGTAAAAGATAGACAGAGATTTAGATTTGTGTTGTTCATTTGAGTTTATCTGTGACGTTGTTGGAGGATTTTATGTATTTATAATTTTGTAACGATTCGGTGTTTGAACTAAGATTTATTTGATTTTAGCATATGGTTACCTTCATGTTAGTAAACATACAAATTTGATTATTTTATTTATCATTTTGTATCATCGCGAAGAATTAAATGTTATAGGTTTTTAGATTTGTGGTGTTGATTCAAGCTTCTCAAATATGTTATTCGAGGGTTTGTATGTATTTTGTGGATCGATTTTTGTGTTTGAACTAAGATATATATATGATTTTAGCATTTGTTAAATTTCATGGTAGCAAACATAAGAACCATGATGATTTCATATATTTTGATGGGTCGTGAATATTAGTTATTTTTTATTTGTAAAAAAACTTAAAGTAGTGTGCGGGGGAAATATGCATAATAATTATACAGAAATTAGCAAACATAACTACTAAAAATATTGGATTAAGTTTGGTGAAAACAAGAAAGTGTATGTGTGGGGGAAAAATAATAAACAATTCTATATGAAATAGCAATTATTTTTTATATTATTAGCAACATTTTGTTAACCAGATTAGCATTTCATTATAAGAATACTAGCAATTTTTTACATTAATATTAATCAACAATGAAGTAAGGTAATTACACAACTGACGATTCAATCAACAATGAAGTATGGGAACACGGACCACATCTTACACCATACAAACATAAAAAATTAAAGGTCTAGATTTACTTAAAAAAAGTGGCGGCAGTTCTGTAATATTTGATAAGTTTTTTTGCACGTGGGCATTAATGTAATTAAATAATTCTAATAAAAAACGCAAAGTATTTAATAGTAGAATCATTATAGTAACGAAACATTATTATCATGCTGATGAGTGCTTGAATTGCACTCATTTGGACTCAATTGCATGCGCTTTTGAGTACTTTTGTTCTATATTTATGTTTATATGTTTGATAATTCGGTTTATTTCATAGTTTATCTTTAATGTTGTTTAAAGTGGCCAATACAGGTTGTTTTTGGGTTAGTATGTACAAAACAAAGTTAAAATGGGATTTCGATCATCAAAGGCCGCACAAGACTTGAAAAGTTGAAGAAAACCAAGTATCGAGCTCAGACATGGCCAGGGGGCGTGACCGTAGGTCGCATTGCAGAGCACCAAACAGAGGCGTGAAAACCTTCAGCCCGAGCGCGACCCGCTGGCGCGACTGGCCTTGGGCCGCATTGCAGGTGCCTTCGGGCGCGGGCTCCGGGCGCGGTCGTAAGGCAGGCCCCGCCCCAGGGCCTCTTCAATGCGGGCTCCGAGCACGGCCAGCACGGCCCGCGTTTCAGCACTTCATAGACCTATTTTTGTGTGTTCCAAACTCGACCTCCAGGCGCGACCCAGACGAGGTCGCGGTCGGGACTGACGAATCCATTTTTGACTTTTGGCACTCCATTATTGGCCCTCTATATGATATAACATTTGGGGAGCTTAAACCATCCATCTCCCACACGAAAATCTCTCAAGAGAACACTCTCCATTTTGGGATGTTTTTGAAGATCAAGAACATCAAGAGGAGGAGGAAGATTCAACCATCCATTTGAAGATTCAAGCCAAGAGATTGAAGGAGTTTGTTCTACATTGGGTTTTATCTTCTCCTTCACTCTTTTACTTTTGTATTGAGAATGGGTTTTGGATTCTCTTCTTGTATTCTTGATCTTGTTGTAAATATGGTAGGCTAGAGCCCTTAGGGCTCTAAGATGTGGTGAAATAATGTGACTCTTATTCTTGATGAAGGTTAAATATATGTGCATGCTTTGTCAAGGTTTTAATCCATACTTGGTCTTGAATGATGTTGTTCGAATGGCCTCCTTACTAGCATCACATGTATGATTCACCTGCATCTTGCCCATCCCGTGAACATAAGCATATATGGATTGAATTCATGTACTTGTACTCTTTGTTGAAGTTGAGTATGTGGAAGGAATGGTGACCCCTTTGAGCCTTTGGTAGGTGCGACTTTGGAATGTGTTAGAGATAGCCATCCTTGTCGCATTCACAATTTAGGAGATATTCGAGAGATGCTCCTTCTATATTCATGGTCTTCTTACCTATGAACTTGGCATGATTGTGTGTTTAATCCTTGTTGTTGAATCAAGGGGAGTATTGTGAATCCGTATCCTAGAGTCGTGCTTAATTCTACTTTTAAATCTCTCTTTTGTTGATTGTTTTTCTTGTTTGCTATTTAGATAATTAATTTTGTTAAGTTGATGTTTGTTACTCTAGTTCTTGATTTGGTTTTGTGAATGAAACCAACCCCTCACTTAAGCCTCGTCTAGATAATCCTTGCATCTAATATTGTGGTACTTGCATTGTCTTATTTGGTTCCTCATTCCCTGTGGATCGACCTCGTTTCATCATGTCTACAATTATATGCTTGTATACTTGTAAGCATAACACGAGTTTATAAATATTGAAACATCATTGTGGAGAACTAAAATCGCCATATCAAGTTTTTTGCGCCGTTGCCGGGGACTACGGAATTAATTTGATAAATGCAATATTGTGATAACGATTGAGTGGATTACTTTAGACATGTTTACTTGTTTTATTTTAAAGAGTTGTTCTTGATTTATTTGTCCTTTTTATAGGAAGTGTATGCACACTCGTTCTCAAGGAGAACCACCTATTTCATTAGACTTAGAGATTGAAGCAACGGTTCATCACAACAACGCACGTAGACGGAAGAGAATGGCGGATCTACCTCCACCAGTTCAAGACCCGATGATTGCCCAAATGCAAAGACAATTGGAGGTGATGCAAGAGCAATTAAGAGCCCAAGATGAGGCTTATAATAGAAATGTGGAGGCACCAATCCGGAACCTTTTCCAACCCGTCGTTGATCAAGGGGTGGCCAATGGACCACCCATTCAAGCCAACAACTTCGAGTTTAAGACCTCGCTCATACTAATGATCCAACAAAATCAATTCTGAGGGACACCAATGGAGGATCCACATGAGCATATCCGTAAATTTCTCAATGTTAGTGGGACAATGAAGATAAATGGAGTCCCGGATGATGCAATTCGCATCCGAATCTTTCCATTCTCATTGATCGACAAGGCGGAAACATGGTGGCTGGGCCATGCTCAAGGAATATTTCAAAATTGGGATCAATTAGTGACAAAGTTTCTACACAAGTTTTTCCCACCCGGAAAAACCCTCAAATTGAAAGGAGATATCACCGTGTTCAAATAATGGGATGAAGAAAGCTTATATGAGGTGTGGGAGCGCTTTAGGGAGATGCTAAGAAAGTGCCCCGGACATGGTTTTGGAACCGATCATCAAGTGTGTATCTTCTATGGTGGAAGCAAAGACGAAGTGAGAACGCTCATGGACGCGGCCGCAGGAGGATCACTCTTAGCAAGAAGACCGGAAGAAGCCTTTAGGATAATTGAAGAAATGGCTTCGAATTCATTTCAGTGGCCGGCGGCAAGAGAAGGCGTCCAAATTCTAAAGAAAGTAGCTTCTACTTCAAGTTCGGATGCACTTGGGCTTTTGGCGGCTCAAATGGCGACATTAAATTCAAAAATTGAAGCATTTACAAATCCAAAGGCCGAGTCCTCTCAAACTCAATGTGAGGAGGTAAACTATGTGAACCAATAAGGAGGCTTCTCAAATCAACCAAGGCAATTCAATCCGGGGTACAAGCCCCAATACAGAGGCCAATATGGTGGAAATCAAGGTTTCCAAAATAGAGCTCAACACCCGAACTTCTCCTATGGTAACCCGAATAATTCTATCCAACCACTTCCGGGCTTCTCGGTCACAAATAGTGTAATTGATGAAGAGAAGAAGCCCAAGATGGATGAACTCCTAATAGCGTTTATGGGGAAGACGAAGAACTACATAAAAGACCCTCAAACACGTTTTGGGAAGTTGGAAAATACCGTCGGAGCAATTGGCAACCAAGTTAACACTTTGGAGAAGCAAATGGGACAATTTGCAACTATCTTGGGAAGCCAACATCAACAAGGCAAGTTCCCAAGCAACACCACCGTGAATCCGAAAGATCAATGCAAGACAATTACCTTGAGAAGTGGAACCGCTTATGATGGCCCCGAAATGCCGGATGATGAGAAAAGCAAGGAAAAGGTTGATGAGCAACCAAGTGAGAAAAATAAGGGAGAGGGACCGAGTCAAGAGGACTTGAGTCCCAAACTAAAGAAAAATGATGCCCTTAAAAAAAGGGAAAGAAAAAGAAGAACCAACAAAGGTGATGCCGAAAGAATACAAAGTGCCCATACCTTACCCACAAAGACTCCAAAAGGTGAAGAGTGACGAGCAATTCTCTCGGTTCCTCGACATCTTTAGAAAAGTACAAATCAACATCCCTCTCGTTGAAGCACTTCAACAAATGCCAAATTATGCGAAATTCTTGAAGGATGCAATTTCAAAAAAGATGAGATTGGGGAAGTATGAAACGGTTAACTTGACCGAGAATTGTAGTGCTTTACTACAAAGGAAGTTGCCCGCAAAGATGAAAGATCCGGAAAGCTTCAACATCTCGGTTACCATTGGACAAAATCAGATTGGGAAGGCTTTGTGTGATCTTGGGGCGAGTATCAATTTGATGCCCCTCTCGTTCTTTAAAAAATTGAAGATGGGAGAGATCAAGCCTAACACCATTTGTCTCCAAATGGCCAACCGCTCTTTGACATATCCAAAGGGTATGGTGGAAGATGTGCTAGTGAAGGTCAACAGATTCATCTTCCCGGTAGACTTTGTGGTTCTTGATATGGAGGAAGACAAGAAAATTCCCCTCATCTTAGGGCGACCGTTCTTGTATACGGGTAAGGCCTTGATAGATGTGGAGTAGGGAGAACTTACCTTGAGAGTGAATGAAGAGAAAATCACATTTTCCCTTCAAAAAGTGATGCAACATCCGGAAGAAGAGGCAAGAAATATCGAGGAGTGCAAGGTGCTCCAAATGGTAGATGAATGTGTAAAGGAGGAAAAGTTGAGGAGCCCAAAAGATCCTCTTGAGATTTGCATTTCTAACTCTATATTTAATTCTTTACCTAATGATGATGTTGGTCTGTGTGATTCCGTTTCTATGATGAATTCATTTCAGGAATCATACTTGAGGAAGCTAAAGCTCTTGCCATTGAGAGACGAGAACCAAACATCAAAGGAAAAGGAGGAGTTGAAGGCAAAGGAGGAAGTGAAATTGAAGCCCCTACCTACACATTTGAGGTATGCTTACCTTGATGAAGCCAAGCAAAAACCGGTAATCATCTCTTCTCCCTTGTCCGATGAACAATGTGATAAATTGTTATGGGTGTTGAGGAAATATCAAAGCACTATAGGATGGTCAATTTTCGACCTTAAAGGCATTAATTCTTCTATTTGCATGCATAAAATTTTGCTTGAGGAAGATTATAAACCTAAGGTGCAAAACCAAATGAGACTCAACCTTATTATGCAAGAAGTTGTTAGGAAAGAGGTCTTAAAGTTACTTGATGCCGGTATCATATTTGCTATTTCGGATAGTGAGTGGGTGAGTCCTACTCAAGTAGTTGCTAAAAAGGGGGGGATGACTATTGTTGAAAATAATAATAAAGAAACAATTGCTACAAGAGTAGTGACGGGGTGGAGAATGTGTATAGATTATAGGGCTTTGAATGCATATACTGAGAAAGATCATTTTCCATTGCCTTTCATTGATCAAATGCTAGATAGGTTGGCGGGTCATGAATTCTATTACTTTCTTGATGGTTACTCGGGATACAATCAAATCATGATTGCTCCCGAGGACCAAGAGAAGACCTCTTTTACTTGTCCGTATGGAATTTCTGCTTATAGATGGATGTCGTTTGGGTTGTGTAATACACCTGCCAACTTTCAAAGGTGTATGATGTCCATTTTTCATGGATTGATTGAGAATATAATGGAGGTGTTCATGGATGATTTTTTTCGTTTTTGGTGATTCTTTCGATATATGCCTTGATAATCTAACACAAGTCTTGCAGAGGTGTGAAGACACCAATCTTGTGCTCAATTGGAAAAAATGCCACTTTATGGTAAGAGATGGCATTGTTCTTGGACACAAGGTGTCGGGTGAAGGTCTAGAGGTGGACCGAGCCAAAATTGTGGCCATTGAAAAACTACCCCCTCCAACAAATGAAAAGGGAGTTAGAAGCTTCTTGGGACACGTCGGGTTCTATAGGCGTTTTATAAAAGATTTTTCTAAAGTCTCTAAAGCCCTTTGTCATTTACTTGAAAAAGCCGTTGAATTTGACTTTGATGTTAATTGTTTGCAGGCTTTTGAAACGTTGAAGAAGGCCCTAATCACGGCACCCATGCTTATCACACCCGATTGGAGTGAGCCTTTTGAAGTGATGTGTGATGCAAGCGAGATAGCGGTTGGAGCCACTCTTGGCCAAAAGAAGGACAAACTCTTCCAAGTCATCTACTATGGGAGTAGAACTTTGGATCCCGCTCAAGTCAACTACACCACCACAGAGAGGGAACTCTTGGCGGTCCTCTACGCATTCGAAAAGTTTAGGCCCTATCTCATTGGGGCCTGAACAATTGTGCACACCGACCACACCGCTTTGAGGCTTCTTTTTGCCAAAAAGGATGCAAAGCCAAGGCTTATCCGATGGATCCTTCTACTCCAAGAATTCGATGTGGAGATCAAAGATAGAAAAGGATGTGAGAACGTGGTGGCAGATCACTTGTCCCGGTTAGAGCACGTGAAAGGAGAAGAGACCACATGGCCAATCAATGAGAGTTTTCCCGACGAGAGGATCATGTCGGCTTCAACAAAAGTTTCGTGGTTTGCGGATATTGTCAACTACCTAGTTGCCAAAGTGAAACCCGTAGAGATGGATAGCTATCAAAGGAAAAAGTTCTTCCATGATCTCAAATTATACATATGGGAGGAGCCCTATCTTTCTAGAAGATGTGCCGATTCCATCCTTAGAATATGTGTGCCGGAGGAAGAATGGATCGAGATAATGAAGGCATGTCATGATTCCCCTTGCGGAGGCCATTTTGCTTTCAATAGAACCACTAGGAAGATTCTACAAAGCGGATTCTATTGGCCCTCCATTTTTAGAAACTGTGAAGAATTTGTGAAGGCATGTGAGAGATGCCAAAAGATGGGCTCAATTTCAAAAAGGGATGAGATGCCTATGAGTGACATTGTTGAAGTGGAGTTGTTCGATGTATGGGGGATTGACTTTATGGGACCATTTGTGGTTTCCGAGGGAAATCTCTACATTCTCCTAGCGGTGGATTACCTCTCCCGGTGGATCGAAGCAATTCCAACTAAGACTAATGATTCAAAAATTGTGCAAAAATTCCTACAAAGGAATATATTGACAAGATTTGGGGCTCCAAGAGCTTTGATCAGTGATGGAGGCACCCACTTTTGCAATAAGTGGATGACAAGTCTCCTAGCACGACATGGAGTAAAACACAAGGTGACGACTCCCTACCATCCACAAGCCAATGGACAAGCCAAGCTTGTAAACAGAGTGGTGAAACAAGTCCTCCAAAAAGTGGTGAAGACGAACGGGAAAGATTGGGCAAGCCACCTCGATGAAGCATTGTGGGCCTATCGAACGGCCTACAAGACTCCGTTGGGCATGTCTCCCTATCAAATGGTATTCGGGAAGTCTTGTCATCTTCCGATTGAGCTCACTCACAAGGCATATTGGGCCACCAAGAAGCTCAATCTCGACTTTGAGATGTCGGGAAAGGAAAGAATTTTCCATTTGAACGAAATTGATGAATTTAGGCTTGAGGCCTTTGAAAATTCTTCCATCTACAAGATGAGGACCAAACTCTATCATGACAAGTTCCTAAGGAAGAAAGAACTTGCACCCGGAGATGCCATTTTGCTTTTTAATTCAAGATTTAAATTGTTTCCCGGAAAACTCAAAACAAAGTGGAGAGGTCCTTACTTGATTTCAAGAGTTTTTGAAAGTGGTGCTGTGGAATTGCAAGCCAAGGACGGAAATCGATTTGTTGTCAATGGACAACGTGTGAAGAAGTTCTACAAGCCGGAGGAGCAAGCCGGAGTATTTGCCCTCCATCTCAAAGACATTTGAAGAACATATCTCGTCGAGCTTACGACGTTAAATTAAGCACTAGTTGGAAGGCAACCCAATCCTTTTTAATTTTATTGGTTTATTTTTCTTGTTTTTGCTTTAATTTTAAGTTTTATTGCCTAGATAAGTTTCTTTTGTAGTTGATTGATTCCTTAAATGAGGAATTAATCTTAAATATGGTGTTTGTGTGTCTTATATGAGTGCAATTGTTGCAGGAATGGAAAACTAGAAGAAATGAGGGAATGAGTGTCAAAAGGAGAAGAGAAACAAAGAAGTGAACAAATAAAGGCTTGAAGCGCGGGCACCGGGCGCGGCTAACACAGAGGCCGCGCCCTAGAGCCCTTCCCACGCAGTGCCCAGGCGCGACCACAACCCGCATTGCAGAGAGCTTTAGAGAGCCAAAGTCCTTCAGCTCGAGCGCGACCCCGAGGTGCAACCCAGCACGGGCCGCGTTGTAGAGCACGGCGCATGTGGCCTCCAGACGCGGGCAGGGTAGGCCGCGCCCCACACACTGACGGGTTTTAAACCCATTTACACTCATTTCACTCTCATTTTTTCACTCACACACACTCTCACTCACTCTCACACACGATTTTCGACCTCTTCCTCAAGAAACCAAGGTAAATCTCTCAACTTTCTCCTAGATTTCTCCAACATTATACTCTTAGCATGATTTTACAGTTTGAATGGTTCATATGCAAGTAAATTTGGAGAAAAATCATAATTTGTGCCCTAGGAATGAGATGAACGAATTTGGTGTGAATCTTCCTTAAATTTTGCTTTCATTAGATTGAATGTACAATATCTTGCATGGGTATGATATGGGTGTTGGAATTTTGTGGAAATTTTGGTGAAATTTGATGGGATTCTTCATGAACTTGGGGCAACAATGGTGAAATTTGAATTTTTCATGTTATTTGGTTATTTATATCTCCATTGTTACTTAAATGAGGGTAAATGCTCATGATGCTTGCACTTAGATTATTAGAATGAACTACATTGTACTCATTTGAGGAAAATTTTCCATTGTGGTGAAGAAGTAGTTGTATTGTGTTTCTATCTAGTCTAAGCTTGCCAATGCATTGTGAGTTGAAAGAATTGGTTGAATTTTGATGTATTAGGCTTGGGTTCGTGTTAAAATCGTTGGAATGAGGCATAGAAGCTCGATTTTGACAAATAATTTGTATGCTATGATTTGAAAATAGAACATTTGTTATCTTGTTTGGTATTTTTTCTACATTCTTGCACAATGAGCCTATGTCATCTCCTAATTAGTTTGAAACTTGAGTTTAAATGTCCAAATTGGGGGAATTTGAATGTTCAAGAATTGGTGCAAGAATGTTGGTTTTAAATGGTATTTACATGCTTTATTCAACCTTAATGTGAAGTTTAGCATTCAATGATATGATTCTTTGGGAAAAACATGAATTTGATACCTTTTGGAGCATAAAGAAAAAGAGAGATTTAATATAGTATACATGTGATGTATAATTGCTTTGGATATTGTCATATTAATCTTAGTCCTCTTTATGCTTAAAAATCTTATTCAAAGAATCATCAAATTGTTGAATGCATAATACAAAAATGTGAGCATTGCTCTTTAATGTTGAATACGACCTCCCATGTTTTGATTTTGTCATCTTTGAAATGAGGATCCTTTATTTGACAATTTGAAAATTACTTGCATTTGTGGTTGGAAATTCGTGATAATGCTAAGAAATGGGAATTTGTTGTGATGAATGAATGAAAAGGGGGGGAGTTCTTTGTTGTTGATATTATTACATTAATTTGAGCCCCCTTTGTCTAGATCTTTACTTATGATTGAATTGGGTTGTTAAAATCATTAGAAAACAAGTATTGTTGTTCATTGATAATGTTGAAGAATTTTGTTATTTGGTCATATGCTTTTGATTTTGTCATATTTATTTGAGGACCATTTACCAATTTCGCAACCAACTTCTTCTTGTGTTGATCATGTTTGGTTTTGGGACACATGTACATTTTGCCTTTGTTTTTGATATTGTCAAACAATGGAAAGGATATTTGTGCCAAGTCAAATTTGTGTTCATTTTGAATATTGATGTTGGTACTTTGAAAAATGGAGCATGTTTATCATTTGGTAGGAGGCATGAACTTTGATTCACCAAAGTTAGTTAACGGGTTATAATTTCTTCAAACAGTTGTAAATGGGTTGACCTATTTAAACACCCTCAACCCAGCCAACTCAACCCGTGTACACCCCTAACCTCAATCATGGTTCACTCGACGCTACATCCAGTCACATTGCATACCGCGGCTGGATGTTTGCCACGTGGATGTAATATTTTTTTAACAAAAATGGTCGATATCAGTGTTTGTTGGTTACCCAATAGTTACACAATATTATATTTCAATATAATGATTAAATTTGCCCAAAAGTCAAAAGTGACTGAGATTTTCCGCGTTTCGAGGGAAGTATTAGATATCGGCGTTCTTTATCGGCTTTCCAAAATTTCGGCCGATACATGAGTTTTGTAAATCGGCGGAAATTTGTATACTGATATTGCCATTCCTTAATCCGTTTATGATATCAGCCGAATTTTATAGTGTGATTTATGACACTTTGGAGTCCCCAGAACGCTTCAACTACTCTCACAGAGAGGGTGTGTAAATTTCGAAAATCGAGGAGCCTGCAATAAAATATAATAAAATGAAGGGAGCAGTCTTTTTGTTTCATTTTATTATTATTGGGTTGCTACTAGTCGAAGCAGAAGCAGAGAAGCGGCGAAACGGAGCAAATAAGTTAATCGCGCCGGCGAGTCGCGATGGTGGTGGAATCGGCGTCAACCTCAGCATTGTTCGTGTGTAAGACTTCTCATTTTACGTTGTATCTATTTCTACCCCTTTATTTTACATAGAAGAAGAATCTTGTTTGTAGTTTTGTGACGTAAAAAATTGAGTTCTAACACACATATTCGACCCGGTCGTTTGTGTTTGAAGTAGGGATCTATTTTGGTTTGAAGGTTGCGGTTGAAGGAACCGCATAACTGCGGTTAAGGATATGGCGGAGCAGGGGAGGATGAGGGGTGGCGGACAAAACTATATCTCTCTCCTAGATTTTAAGTTTCATCTTGTGTATTTTCGTAAAGGTAGATGGGTTAGGGTTTGGTTAGATTTATTTTCGGTGAATTGTGAGCCTTCTCACCTCCATTGTCATCACATGACAGAGACAGATTTAGGTCCACAACCATATCAGAAATAATTACATCTTCAACAACAGTGATACCCAAGTCATGAATACACAAGGAAAATAGTTCACCGTCGCATTTCTAAATTAACACCGTACGGTCCATACCGCAACAAAAATCACCTCAACATTCACAATTCAATCAATACTGCTACGAGTGCCTCATCAAAAATCATCTCAAAATTCAAATTTATAGACCACGACTGCGACAGCCTCCTCAACTAAAATCCTATCAAAATTCACAATTCAATGAGGCCCGCGACTACCGATTGAATAATAACCAGCTGAAAACTCACCATTCAATAACTACTACAATCGGATCGACAAAATACACAAATAAATTCAACAAACAAAGATACGAATTCATACATGCATCCCCAAACTAACCAAAAATTTTAAAGCTATTCACCAAGACATACCTTCTTCTTCACCAAATTTTACGTACGACAAACAGCGCTATTACTCTCTTCCTAGCTTATGGCGCACAGAGCAAATGCAAACTTCGATGACTGCCGATTTTCATTACCCCTATTACTGAGTTCGAGCCCCGCCTCAACATGGAGAACATAGAATAACAAGCAAACTTGCAATTAACAGGTCATTTCCTTTTATTATAACACACAACACAAACCCTTAAGAGAAAAAAAGGCCTGCCAAATCAAAAATTCAGCGTCTTGTCACTAAAATCACTTACGCCGATTAAGGGATTTGAATTGTCACTGGAATCAGCTAATTGTATCAAACGCCCATCAACAATACTTCAGACCAGAAGCAATAGGCCGAGCTATTCCATTTGGCCGATATTTTTACGATCAATGGCCGATGCTTGACCAAATTAACCCTTCAACAGTGTAAATTAACCATGGTGGAATAAAAAATAAAAAATAAAAAAAAAAGAGGAATTCAATATCCACGTGTAGGCCATCGACCAGCGGTACGCACTGCAACCGGCAGTAGTATCGAATATAGCCTCAATCATTACTAGATCATCCCACCATACAAGAAACATCTTTAAATATTAATTAATTATGTAATCAGAGGCTCGGCTACGTACGTTTTCAGCCATTGAGCGAGCCTGGCGCGCCGTTCGATTTCCCATCGGCTGTAGATTTTATGCGAGTAGGAAGGATGTATGCAAAACAAAAGATATTTTCATAATTTAGATATTTATGTCGATCCCTTCGAAAGGGACAATTTATTCTGCCCACTCACCTCCATTTTTTTTTTCTTTCCCTTATCCTATTTCATTACTCAGTACATGAACTCTTAATGTTACTTTCCTTTTTTTTTTTTTTTTTGTAAGCCAGATTCATTTAAATGATTTCTAATGATTTTTAGGATTTTTTGTTTTCATATTTCTTATTCACTCACCTGAAGTTAGTTTTAAATTTATATTTTTTATTTTTTTGGTGAAAACTAGATTTCTAAATTATGAAATAATGTTCATATAATCTAAGACATACGATGCAATATATGGTGGTGGAATTTTCCCATCACAAAAGAAAACAAACAGAGCCTTTGGCTGAAAAATGAGCCATCGTAATAAAATTTGATCCAAGAAATTGTCTGACAAATACCAAATTGTGGATAACAACAAGAAAACACATAACGGGACTGTGTCTTTGATTTATAGCAAATAATAAAAATGAGTTGTATTTTTTTTTTGTAAATAATTGTAACGATTGGATTTATATAAGTCATGGGTAGGGATGTCAATCGGGCTAATCTGTTTCGCTTTCGATCATATTCGGTTCGAACTTATTCGATTAAAAATTTTTTCCAGCTCAAAATATTCGGCCCTTATCCTAACCCTTCGGTTTTTGGGCTAGCCCGTCGGGCCAACATATTTATGATTTTTTTCCACGTGTATAAATTATATCTTGATGATTCTGCTTTATAATCATTATCTCTTATTCTTAAAATAAATTAATACGTGAAAAATAAGATAAAATGAAAAGAACATAACAAATACAAAATTTAATTAAGATCAAACTGTATCAAATGAAAGAAAACAAAAATAAATGACATGAAAATGACAATAATGTTCAATCATAATTTGTTCTTCCAAAAATAATCATTCTAAAATACACCACAAATCTATTTATAGCTTAATCTTCCATCTAATTTGAAGTACAATCTTCTTCTACTTTAACAATATTTGAAGCCCTTTCAACTTCATGTTTGATTCCATCTTCAAAATATTTATCATTTATTAAAAGAAATAATAATATTATAAATTAAATAAATTAAAACATGATAAATTATAAGAACTAGTTAGTCTAAAGAAATATAGGTATAGATGTCAATCGGACCAACCCGTTCGGTTTCGGGCCAACTCGTTTCGATTTCGGGCCTATTTGGTTCGGGCCAAATCGGTTAAAAAAAATTTCGGACCCGAAATTCATGGCCCTAACCCACCTTTTTTATCTATTTTTTCGCGCCGGCCCATCGATTTCGGGCTAAATTGACATCTCTACTCGTGAGTGAAAATAAAATTAAAAATTATGTCATGTGATTTTTTGGTAATGAAAAATATATTTGAGGATAGTTTTGAATTTTGAGTATCTTTTTAATAATTTGGGTATTCAAACATCATTTCAAATAAGATGAGATAAAATTATAATTTCAATAATAGTATAGGATATTAAAATATACTTACCCTAATTATTATTCATATGTATAAATAATATACGTCCGTTTTCGTGGGGATGATCTAGTGGTAAAGTGAGGTGGTTTAGAGATTAAAGATCATGAGTTTGAATCTCCTCAATATTACAGGTCGGATGTGTGAGTAAAAAAATAAATAGAAATCCCTAATTCATTAAGGTATTATTCTTATTGAGCATTGATTTTTAGCCAGATTCTGGCTAGCCAGAATCTTTTATTATTTTTAATAATTAATTAATTTAATTAATAAAACACTAATTATTCAATAAATTAATATTGATGCCCTCCATAATAATTAGGGCAACTCTATATGCGCTTCAATTCAGAAGAAATCGAAGATGAAAAAAAATAAAAAAGTGAAGAAAAGAAAGAAGATGAAGATTTTAATAATTAATTACAAATCACTAATTTCATGATAAAAGAAATATAATAAAAACATAACATTTAATAATTAACATAATTAATTTATTAATAATACAGTTTATTAATCATCAAAAAATAAGATTCAGACTGGCTAGCATTATTCTTATTTCTTATTTTAATTAGGAGAGAGAGTAAAATACTTAAATTAAAGTAGGGTGGGGCCCAGATTCGGTCCAGTTGGCGACGGTTGTCGGTTAGCAAAATGGAAAGTTTACGAAATTAATAAAAAAAGTGCTAGACAGGTGGGCCCCGCCGAGCTACCCGGCTCCAATTAAGCGTTACACCAATACCAAAATAACGAATCCACACACACTCCGACTCGGCTCTAAATATAAAATCTCCTCTCACTCCCTCTCTCACTCTCTCTCCCCCCCTCTCTCTGACTGAGACCACACAACTTGAATTCGCGAGGGCTCCTGTGTGTTTCTCTTTTGATCTTATCGAACAATTGTGCTGATTTTCGATCTATCCGTGTTCTTTGTTTGCGCTTAGCTTTGAATTCAGTTCGAGGATTCAATTCAGCGTAAGAGGTGAGGTGAGTTGAATCTATATGTAGATTAAATTCTGAACTTCATGTGTTGCTTACATCTATATTTGGTTTGGAACATATGTTGCATAACTGTTAGTTTGTAGTTTAGCTCTTCTTGTTTTGCATGTTTAGTGCTGATCTGTATTTTTTCCATTTCGTTCCGGTGCTTTTTTGCTTGGATTTACTTGTCTAGTTGTCAGTATTGTGTTTGTGTTCTGGTTTAATCGGCTAAAGATATTTTCCGATATTTTCCTTGCTTAGTCCACACCTTTGGTTAACTAGGATGTTGAATTTTTTAAGGTGAAACGGAGTTTTCAATATCCACACCGCAGTTGTTGAGTTTTTTTCTCTTGAAAGGAAAAACTTCACATTTCCATGGTTATCTTTGCTGATACACTTTTTTTTTAATTTTATTTGCTAGGTTCAAGTTGCTTAGTCTCATTCTTAAGGTAGATTCATTGTTTAGTCCAAGTCATCATGTTGAATGGAGGAGTTGTGCAACTAGTTAATGATACTAATGAGAAGAGCAAACAAGCTCTACAACCATACCAATCTCTTTGGCTGTCTCATTGGAAGCGAACGGGCTCTGATGCAGCAGGAGAAACTAGTAGTTCCAATGCTTTTCGAAACGAGGAACTTGACTATGTTAGTCATAAAGATGGTCTAACAAAGGGATTGGAGGCTTCTTTGAGGTCTGCCAGTAGAACATTTGAAATTGGTGACGATGCCATCAAAGTAGGTTCAAAAAGCTTGGGGAATGATAGAATGCTCGGTTCTCTGTTCAAGAACGATCAAGATGCTGATGGCATGCAGGCATTAAGCCCTGATTTAGCTCAAAGCCTTAAAGGCTGGAGAGTTGTTGACCATAGAAGTGGGATTCAGCTTGCTTCCTTAGTCCCCTGCACTGTAGTTGCTAATGGAATTCCTTCAAGAGGATGCAATTCTGTCGGAGTAGATGTTTCAGATAATCCTCCCAAGTGGATGGGAACTCGTACTGCCATGGAGGATAGCTTGTTTGGGTTAACTCCTTTGCAGGAAAGTCTTGTAGAGTCATCATCTCATATTTTGCCACACAAGTCCAACAAAGGAAAAGCTGCAGAAGGGGATGCTTATATGAGAATGGTGGAGCATGAACGATGTTATGGGCGCAGGCAAACTGATTTACTTTGTGAAAGAAAAGTGGGATCAGCCTCGCAATCAGAAAACTCCTGGGATGAATGTTTGAGGGAGAGTGTTTCATGTGACCATTGCTTGTCAATGATCAATCGTGGCTGGTTTCTGAAGATGCACAAGTGTTCAGGTATCAAACTGCTTCCAAGTGAGTCCAATTCTTCAGAGGAATATGAAAGAAAGAAATCTCATAATGATTGTTACTCTCAACTGAAGTTGCAGAATTGTATTCATGGTGTGGGAACAATGAGAATCTTCAGTCCCGTGGATGTTTCAGAAGGAACACCTGCAGGTTTTCCCAGGTTTTTTCAGACGAATAATGATTTGTTAATCACGAAAAAGACTGATGTCAATGTGTTTAAAGAAAATGCTACATTTAGAAGTAAAAGAGTTATTACTAAAATTAATAGAAATATGTCTGAAGTGAAGGATTGCATAAGCGATATGAAGGCTTCTAAGGTTACTATAATGAATGAATTATCAAATGAGATAGACACCATGGAGATGGACTCTTTTAAGGAGAAGAAATCCAAGAAGAACCTGCATTCTGGTATGTATTAGTTGTGCATGGTGGATTTCATCGTTTCTTATCTATCTGATGGCAAATGCATTTTAAACCTTTCGACTTTTTCCATAATTGAATAGATTTTGTTGTCAAAACCATGTCCTTTCTTAATTTTGTTTCCCTCTCTCTCCTGCAGCTTCAAATTCGACTGCATCAACCAAGGTACACTCTTCACAATTCTTATTCTAAATCTAGCCTTCACTGGTATATTGATTCCTTTAGTCACCTGTTTATGATATATTTAGATACGGGTATGAGGTGTTCACCTTTTTTCTTTACACCAATGTAATGCTCTCGAGAATCTCTGCAACATTTGCATAAAATAGCATGCTTGTTGCACACATAATAGTTCATACACTCCTCATTTACATTATGCAAGAAAAAAATTGAATTATGATTTCAGAGGGTGTGCTCCACCCCGTCGATCTGCATAATATAGAGATGTGGAGTACTATAGTGTTCTTGTAAAAGAAATCCAAACTACTAAAAAATAAAACTTTCTGTTTTGTTGTTGACATGTTGTAGGCATTCAATATGAAGTCAAATGAAGGTGTTCCCTCTAGAAAAGTCGGGCATGGACGGCTGAATAACAAGCTACCTGATATCAACTTGGAGCTTCCTGCCTTAACCGGTGCAGCTAGTTTGCCACGGAACACATACCCAAGCTCCTCAAAGACTCTCAGTGTGGAGAGTGACAAGCTAATTGAGAATGTTAAGCAGCAGCCTAAACTTAAGTACAATTTCAGCTTAGATGAGTTGATGAATGCAGATGCTGGCAACAGATGGGTTAAGCGCCTGAAGCTGAGCTCTTCAAACTCTTCTGTTGAAGGGACAAAGAGCTCAAATTTTGATTCAAGCTCGTCTCATATAAGAAAGAGCGAGCTTTTCAATGGAATTCCTATAAGTAACATACCAAGATCAAAACCAAATCTAAGGAAGCACCATGATGAAGGATCACTTGTGTTGAACTTATCAAAGAAAGATGAGGACCATCTTATAGAGGACCCGAAGGACAAGGGAAAGGCATTGCTGTTGTCACATGCTTGGATACAAAGATGGATGCATACGGGACCAAGAAAAACGGAGAAGAACTCTGAAATGGAAGTTATTTGTGAGGCAGAGAGTTCAGAAGTCCATAAGGAGCAGTTTCCGAGCATTGCAGCTATGGCACTGATGGGGAAGGTTTTAACTTGTTCTGAACAGTGTGAGCTCCAGAAGAAGGGATCTTTCACTGTTTGGAACACAAAGACTCTTTGATTGCTTTCTGCTACAGATGTGTTTACGTTTTACTTCTCTGGTGTAGGCATCTCGGTCTCAGCATTGCTGGCCTTGCTTTTTTCATTTTTTTTCTTACTAATTAAAAATAGCGCCGCTGAGTTTTTTATTTCTTGATGTTTTGCAGATGCCTCATAATATATGACTATATTACTTTATATTTGACATCAAATTGCTTCAGAAATTCTAATGCCGCACATAGGGAGGAATGAAAGTTTCAATAGTTTGCAACATGCTAATAACTTACAGAGACCTATGAGGACTTAGAGACGGTGGATCCTTGCATTCCTCTCTCTCTCTCTCTCTCTCTCTCTCTCTCTCTCTCTCTCTCTCTCTCTCTCTCTCTCTGCTGTGTTTCGGAAATCTTATCTGGTAATTATAGTGGATTATCCACGGCCATGATCTCAATTGAAACTTTGAGATGTTATGATTTTTACATGCACTGGTGCCGCTGTTCTCAATAAGAAAACTTATAACAGTAAAATATGGTTATTCATTGATACTATTGCAACAGTAGTTTAACTTACACTCACGATCTTTCCTACTACAGTAAAACAAGAAAATAAGAGGCATTATTTTTTAGGAGTAGAAACGATATATTCCTTTTTACACGAGCAAGAGAGAAGTTCCCTGCACAACAACGGACGGGTTTCCCGTGGTGCCTCAGCTGATAGTGCCTCAAATCCCAGCATATGTCAGCTCGAAGGATCAACTGCAGTAACATCTATATGATCGTTCCATCATTTATCGTTGCCTTCTCAACTACTATAGTGATCCCCGAACGAATGTAGAATCCTTCCTCCGATCTATCAGCTTCTTCGACACCCTGTAAAGGGAACCGATGGTTTTAGGACAAAGGTTATACACGATAAGAGAGCAACAGGCCAATGCTTAGTTGAACTTACATCTTTGTTCTTGATGATAACGTCTTTCCCAATTCTTGCATTCTTGTCGATGATGCAGTTGCTACAAGATAAATGTTTTGAGTTAGAATCTCATTTTCCTAAATGTCAAGCATATACAAACTCCTAGACTAGGACTCACCTGATTTTCGTATTTCTACCAATTCCCATTGGAACTTTCCCTTGAGCTAGGAGTGAGGCGATCTCCGATTCAGTTTGGTAATAATCAGCCCCCATCATCAAAGTATCCTATTGCCATTTACCAACAACAAATATGGTAAAAATTCTGCAATTATAAAGGCAGTTTTCGAAGCAATACAGACACTGGAAGCATGTTGTGCTCACCTTAAGTTCAACCCCCGAGTCTAAACGTGAGCGCTCACCGACTATCGAATGTTCGACAACACATTCTCGCAGGAAGCATCCATGTGAGATTATCGCATCTTTAATCTGGAGACAATTAAAACCCATCGAAATGTCAATATTAGAGGGTATCTGTTTCTCAAAACTGACATTTTAGAGGGTATCTGTTTCTCAAAACAGCATCATGTATAGCTGCCTACTAACCTTGCAATTGTCGATTTTTGTTGGTGGCAAGAAACGAGGCGATGTGTAGAAAGGAGTCTTTGGATCATAAAACTCGAACTTTGGAAACTGTAAACAGGAGAAACAGGAGAGTCATTGTCAAGAAAACCTCATACAAGAAACAAAGAAGACTTGAGATCAGGATATTTGAAATTCTACTTAATCACGGTACAAGAATCAAAGACGAATGGTCCGACCTCATCTGTGAGAGCTAAATTAGCATCATAAAATGATTTTATCGTTCCAATATCCTCCCAGTAGTCTCTGAATATATAGGCCTGCAAAAAAGATACTGTCTGAACAACCTCCAAGAAGGCAAAGGGAAAGATTGTTCCTTTTAACATCAAAGGTATAGGCATATAGCCCCAACCTGCACATTGTGTTCCTTCACTGAAGAGGGTATGATCTCAGATCCAAAGTCATTTGATGTTGGGTATCTCCAGCGAAGAAGCTTCAATAAAACGTCGGTCTTAAATGCATAAACTCCCATAGAAGCAATATATGGAGATTTTACAGCTTCCTCTGGGGACAATCCTATGATAGAGGTGTCTACTTGCTGCAGTAAATTAAAATAGAACATAATTTAGAAGAAAACAAAAGAATTTAGAACGAATGCAAGACAATAGTACAAGACATTTTTCTGGCTGTTATGGATGTTCGTTTATGTAGATTTCACAGTCCAGGGTTCTGAGACAAAACACTCCATTTCACATGGTAAAAGAGTTCCGGATACAGATAATCATACCATTGCCATCCTATCTGCCTCTTTCGGCTTTTCAGAAAAGAGGATTATACGACCTCTGCTGTCAATCTTCACCAGTCCATATTCTGACGCTCGGCTGAAAAGGTCCAAATTGCAATTGATATTAAGATCAGTCGATGACATATAGAAAAGATGGGGGACACCATGTAACACTTTGACCTTTTCCCTCTATCTTGAGGTTTCTTAAACTACAACTAGCAAGCAGATAACACTTAAGGACTCGAACATCAAACTGCAACAAGTCAGTCAGACTAACCTGTCGCAAACTGGTGCGCACGAAAGTGTGATGTCAGCATTTCGATCAATGTGGTTCTGTTTAAGAAGCACGAGTTAGACCCTGAGGACAATGGACATCACAGCAACACTTCCTATGAAATGATTGATATACCTGAACAAAGTCCATGTAGTCCATCCTATAAAGATGATCCCCTGATAGAATCAATATGTTATCAATATCTTTTGCCTTGGCATCCTGCATAAACCAGTTCAAAGCTCAAGGTCGAGAGTACTAATTCCAAATTCAAGAATTGAGATAAAAAGTTATATGAGTTGGTATTAAGTAGATTTCATGAATGAAGGCACACCTCAAATACCCATGTAAATTGCCTAACCGCATCTGCCGTGCCCTGGAACCATTGGTTTCCTGTTTCCCCTGCTGTCTGAGTTGCAGCCAAAACCTATGAGGGCACATTTTTCAAGTGAGTCTCCCAAAATGGTGGAGTAAAAGAGTAATGAAGAACTAATTCCATTCTTCGAGGACTTTCTATGAGGATCTACATAGTCTTCACAACTTGTATTTTTCCGTAGATAGTGTAAATCTACTTCCACAGTTCACAATATATTTGTGCTATTCCATAGATATTGCCGTTGCACATAATAACATGTTTAATATGCATTATAGCAATCAAGTTCCAGTTCACAATATAGCATGAGCATGCAGGTCTTAACCTCAACAAAACCATCCCCAAAGCTAACACCATTTCCAGTATAAGTGCGACAGATGTGCCGATTTAGAGAAGCTGAATTGAACTGGGTCAGCACAAAGATCTTGTTAATGCCACTGTTGATGCAGTTGCTCATCGGAATGTCAATCAGCCTATAGCATCCTCCCACTGGAACCTGCGCATTATATTTTCACAAGAACATGAAATCCATGAAGTAAGACTTAATTAACAAAAATCTATATCAAGTTCATCAAATTTGAGCATAGATGTTGGATTTCGAGATGAAAGGCAAAAGAAAATAACTCCTCCAGAAAATTGATGAGCTCGCACAGACTTTCCTTTATCAGATATATTATCAGTCAAAGTGAAGCAAACTATGCATTTACAACTGTTTGGCTAACACTCCTAATTCAACCTGTATATCACTTGCCTAAATCCAGAACACATGTAACACCTATTATTAATCCAGTTCGTTGAATTCAATAATTTCACGGAATTTCGAGGCAATCACATATTGCAGGTTGTTAGCATTTAAGACACATATGTAAGGTTCAACAAACTTCTGTGCATATTACCAAATCAAATACCCCGGGCCCAGATAGTTAAATCTGCTGGATATTATATAAAACAACAGGGTCCACTATAATTCCTTTTCACTAGTTTCAGAAGAAAGTAGAAAACTAAACTTAATATGTGATAAAGAAAACATTTTTCTAGAGGAGTAATTCACTAAGTAATGGGATATTTTATCTTACAGCTGGGGTGGCAGCTCTGCTTGTAAGCGGGAAAAGTTGCTTCCCAGCACCTCCTCCCAGAATGATCGCAGCCACATTTTTCGGATTCGCCCTTCGTCTCTCGAATAGGGGAGTTGGTATCATCTGATTAAATTCATCCAACAATACATACTCAGACATGTTCTAAATTCATTAAGATTCTAGCAACAACACAACATGGAATACAAAGTTGACAAACAAATACTAAATCAACCGAAGATGAAGAGAGAAGAACATAGGACTAGAAACGGAAATGCTAACCAGTGTTTCATTGATGTTTTCTCTGGTGAGAACAGAATAAGCAACGCCAGGTTTGATCTTCCTTCCCCTTTTCTCAAGATTCAATTTTTTCCCAAATTGATAAGCCCTAGCACAATTATTTGAACTCCCTTTAATCTTCTCTCCCCAAAACCCATTCTCTTCACCACAAAACGCACTTTTGCTCACATTGGACAAATGGGATGTCGATTTCAATGTAGCACAGCAAGCATCCATTGCAGTATTCTGACTGATCTAACCAATTCCAAAAATCAGCAATCTACTCAGATAATGATGACAATTTCAGTATTACAATTTAAAATAGCAATTAATCAGAGGTTTAAACATAAGTGTAACAATACAGTAAAGTACAGAATGAAGAAAATGTAATCTAAGTAACCAAGTAAAGTATAGATCACACAAAGACGGCCATATATTTTATGAATAAAAATTGAAAAAACAAAAGGCAGTCTGACAGTTGGTAGCCCGAATCGACGTTAATCAAACAAATAAAAATATTATTTTTTCCATCTGAAGAAAAGTACTGAAAAATTGTACCTTGTAAGAGCTCAAGATCTTATGCGACTAGATCATCCAGAATTATAGGAAAAATTCCTAGTACCCACGAATCAAGAATCTTGAAAAGGAGAGGGAAAGAAAGGAATGAAAATAAGAACTTGAAGATCTATTCCACAACAGTTGGTGATCGATATATAGCTCACAAGAAATCTATAGAATGCATGAGAAGTCTATCAAAGTAGGGGTGGTATGGGTGGGTGGGTGGGATGGGTGAAAGGTGGTAGCTTTATTGGCCTGTGAGCTTTCACGAGAAATCTTGCAATTTATATTTGTCAAATGTGCAGCACTTCTATATATAGATAGAGAAGATTTATGGAAAGGAAAAAAAATCAGGTAGTGCAAGGTGAAGATCTTGTTTATCTCACACACACTAACAAGCTCAAGTGTGTGTAAAAAGCAAGCAGCCATTGTAGTGTCAGTGTGTAAGGTTTTTGGGATTTTTGCCATCGTCCACGTTTCTAGGCCATCTACGTTTAGACAAGAGAGGGCCAAACACATGTCCCTTTCGCCTCTACTTGCACCCAATTTTGGTGTTATGTGTATATCTTTATTTGATCCCAAAAATATTATGAAAAAATAAAAATCCGATTGATTTTATATAAGTGGCTGTAATTATGTTTTTTTTTTTTTAAGATCTATTTCAATCAAAGGGTCACTAGGGCATCTTTGTCGAGCAGTTGTGCGGCACATATGCATTCTACACCATTAGACCAATTGGTGATTGGATGATGATCATTTCACTATTCTTGATGTCGTTGTTGATCAAGATTGTGGATGTATGTATGTACAAAGTTGTCCATGTATGTACACGATGTCAAAGATAGAATCGAACAATTTGTATGGATTTTCGTCATGTGGATTATTAATTATAAAGAAATTATAGAACGCCGATTTTGAATATATTTTGCGATATATGAAATTGAATTATGAGATTCTTCATTTTTTTAAGAATAAGAAGTTTTTAGCAAATTGGTTTCAAGAATCTTACATATTAATGTAACGTCCAATGATTTTCATACATATAATATTCACACGCGAAAATAAAAAAGTTAAAATTAATATGGTGAATTCTAATCATGTGACTGATTATGCCATTATTGGCGAGAATAATAATGGGATAACAAAAGGCTTAGTGGTCATTTATTAAACCATGATTGAATTTATTACTACCAAAATTGTTTAATACTCCATACCAATTTGCCACCCCTATCACTGGATAGGAAAACCCTACAAATTCTTGAATATTATTGTGAGTGTTCTCAATCATAACAAACATGAAATTGTCGATTGTTATGTGTATATTTACTTATACTATAGCAATAGTCAGTATTTACTATTTTACAAGCTCGATTGATTTTAACACACACTTTTCTTTCTAAATAAGTGACATTTTAGATATATACATACATGTTAATAAAGTAATTAAAATTACTTTATACACATGTGAACATATTTAATGAATTAAATAAGAATATTTGAATGCATTAAATGAGGACAAATGTGAGAAAATGTGAATTTTTCACCTCAATTGTATAGAATAACACTCTTCATGAAACAAAATTAAAATATCAAAATAACACTTATTCAAAAACGAAAGGAATATATGTTAGCGTTTATCGAAGTACTGCCACAAATAAACTCCGGTTAAAATTGCATTTTGCATTTATATAAGTAATCTCCTTTTAATATACACATAGTTAAATACATTTATGTTATATATTTTATTAGCCCGTCTAACAAAGTGTGCAAGGTGAGCTTTCGCACAAGGTCTCACAATTTTTAGGGCCTCTATTTTTTTTTACTTCTATTTAATATACCTTATATTTTTTTTAATAAATTAAATTCTCTCAGCTATCTCCCATTTACGTTAATACTTGATACAAATATCTCGATTTTCAAGTTTCAACTTCCAACACATACATTATTTCCTCTTCAATTTTGCAACTTTCCATCTTCTTTCATTATTATTATTCTAATTACCATTAGATTTTTCTCTATGAAGAGAGCTTATCATCTTTTTCATGAAATACTCATATCAAATTCCGATATTCCTTCACAAATCACGCTTCCGAGTTTGTTGTCACTACAATTCTACAATTACAAAGTTTTTCTTTCATTCCCCAATTTCCCCAAAGGCCAAATCCCCAGTGAGTATTTTTTTTAAACCCTATTCTTAATTTTTTCCGATTTTTCTGTTTGAATATTCAGAAATATGAATTTAATTATCTGCTTGAGCGAATTGATGAAGAATTCTATTATCTACTTGAATGAATTCTTTCATTTCTTTATTCTGATTCTGAATTTTTTCTACTTGAATGATAATATAAGACCCCTTGATATTTTGAAGTTTTTGAAAGATTTAGATTGTTTTTCTAATACAATTGTCGTATATAGAAATTTATTGATTATTCATATGACTATTACATTTGCAGAAAGAAGCTTTTCAAAATTGAAGTTGTTGAAGCCATATCTATGTTCGACGATGTCACAAGAAAGACTTAATAATTGGCGATGATAACCATAGAAAATGATATTTTGGAAAAGATTGAATATGAAGATTTGATTGATGAATTTGCTTCAAAGAGTGCTAGAAGAATATCACTTTTTATGTAAAATCGTAGAAGATTCATATTTGTTTAAGGTTGTGTTGAGAATATTATCAACATTATAAATACAATATTTTGAATTTTTAGTCTTTCCAACAATATTACTATAATTATAAAAATTATAACATTTTTTTTAAATTTAAGGGCCTAATTTTTATTATTTGTACAAGGTCTACACAATGATTGAGATGCCCTCTATATATACATTACCATATATTTTAAATTATTAATTTAATTGTTAGAAATATATATGTAATATTGTTTTGCTATTAAGGGCACTATTATCCTTTTACATTGTCTAGGTTTTTCTTTCCCTTTTTAGTTGTCTCATGCTTGTATTGGGATTTTACTTTTGCCTCCACACCTTGTAAGCTTATTGAACACATTGGTTTTCTTTCTTATATTCCTTCTTTCTCATCTATAATGAATTGTTGTATGGATCTCGTGTTGGTTTAACATTAATGATATCGCAAGCATATTATATCGTGTGTGTGTGTGTGTGTGAATATATTGTAATTTCTTTATATTAATCAAATTACCAAACAGGGTCTAATCTATTAATTCAAAGCAGATGTAATTTATGCCCATGTGTAATTACATATTGAATATGCAGAAAAATGATTTGATTATACTCGTACGTAACAACATAAGAAACATTACAATAGATAAATTGAATTTATTATAGCCATTGAAGTTTTTCCAGAGCAGGAATGTCCTTGGGACAGCCCACGTTACTCCAATCGTTGCAAGTTACTAGATGACTTCTAGCCTTTGTCTTTTTAGTATTTTTTCTAAAAATATTATCATAATAATTATAATACTGATAAAATCAAACACCCCAACATCAAAGTTTGGAAAAGAGAGAATACCGAATTTAATATATATATATATATATATATATTGTTTGATCTTCAATCAAATCTCGTGAATAATTACATTTATGTATTTGTAGGTACGTAGTCTTGATAAAACGATTTTTGGATAATTATGCAGGCAACACCATGACATCCATTACAATTCAACTTATAGGAATGTATAATTAATTATTCAGTTTGTTTGTTTTTTTTTTTTTTAATTATTATTATTATTATTATTATTATTATTATTATTATTATTATTATTATTATTATTATTATTATTATTATGATGATGATGATGATGATGATAGAACCCTTCTTGCTTCATGAACTCTGGATTGGTGGTGGAGGGACAATTATACTAGCCCAAAGGACAATTATGACATTATTATGATCTTGTACTGAAACTGCGGTTATCATATATATAAAACTACTTCATTGCAAATATTGTAACCATTTTGCTTGGATATCAACACAATTATTCTCCCAATATTAATGTGTAATAATTAATTGATCAATTGATTGGCCATGTTCCCACACTCACTCCAAAACAGATCCTCTGTTGTATTTTGTGTTACATTTAGTGTTGCATAACTAAGTTTTTTAATATACCCTAATTGAGAATGGATGAACCCTAAATAGAAAATTTAAATTAAAAAATAAAAAATATATTTTTTTTTGAAAAAATATTGAAGAATTGTAATAGGGAATGCAACAACATTTGCAACAAGTGATCTCATTTCCACTCACTCGTGCATATAAATATAATGATGTCACATCCGTTACCGTTCAACATATATATATGACGCCAATTGAAAGAAAATTCATCCTCTTGCTATAAATAAAAACTTAAATAAGAAATCATGTTTGTATATAAGAGAAAAATACAATTCTATGGCAAGAAGAGATAAAAACTTGTGCAGGAAAATTAGGAGAGATGTACAAAAAAGAAAGATAATTCTCTTAATCTTATATTATATTGGTATATGTGCAAGGAAAAATAAAATACAATCTTGCATAATGAATCCGGGAGATTTTGAAGATTAAATTGAAGCCGTACGTATAGGTTATTCTTAATGAATATATATGTGAAATTTA
Source organism: Perilla frutescens (assembly GCA_026008535.1). NCBI lineage: Eukaryota > Viridiplantae > Streptophyta > Magnoliopsida > Lamiales > Lamiaceae > Perilla > Perilla frutescens. The sequence goes on along the minus strand of BRKX01000002.1, from coordinate 36,254,595 downwards.
TAGAAATATGTGATTGTACTAAAATAAATCACATTTTAATGTCTTGCTCCTATATAAGGAATTGTGCAACTGGCAAACACTAGAAAATGACGTTAACGCTCATGCTTATTTTAAATTAGGAAATGATTGATACAAGTAGCCACTGGGACTTAGTTGATGCAATTAATTGCACTTAGATCCCCAGTCCCAATTTGCAATTTGTGTGTATTAATCGTGTATCAAATTTTAAAATTATTTTTTTTTCTTCAATTTTAATTTCTTTTGATTTAGTATAATTTTACATTATTACTTAGAATTTATTCCACCCAATTAGAGTTTATAATTATTTTTTAATATTTAATCTTCACTTTTTAGTTAATATAATTTATTTTTAAGTTGATTATTCCAAACTTTGGCGTATATAATTTTTTAAAATTTCAACTTTTAGTCATAAATATTAATTATTATTAGTTCTAATGTAATAAATTTTATTTTTATAAAAAATATTAATAATAATATATCATTTTAATGTTGACACGCGATTGACACATAAAATGAGGACTTGAGGATCTCTACCCAGTTAATTGTTACCTGACTTGTTTCATTGCACTTGATTTGTGAGCTAACTATAGAGATATTTTTCAAGGCCATCAAATGCTTTAAAACTTTATTTTATATACACATCAATTATTTTATTCCAAAATATACAATTATACAAATCAAATTTTGTTCAAGTTGTTTTAGATATATGCGTATGTGTGTGTGTGTATACACACACACACAGTTATCAACGTGTTATTCGAATAAAATAATCTTATATATTTTTAATTTGACGATTTCTTATATGCATGGAGGATGAGAAGAAAATAACTAATTAATATATTGATTGAATTGATCGAGTAAAAAGAGAGGATTTCACAATCGATTTAGTACCACACACACACACACACTCTCTCTCCTATATAAAAGAAATTCTTGGTTAAATTTCCACATGCATTTGTATAAGGCCGAATTCATTATATTATTAATATTAATTTCTACATGAAGCAAACTTTGGAATAAATGTTTCTTACCGCAAATATATCATAAATCCTCCCGTAAAATAAAATTACTAGCACCCACTCATACAGAAATATTTATTTACAGAACAAAATATATAATATGTGATTATTTAATGGAAATATTGAAACAATATGAAGAGATAAAGATAATGAAAGTGATGGAGAGGGAGAGCGTAAATAAAAACAATTGAAAGAGAAGATCCCAATAAATTTGTCGTTCATTTCAAAGCAAGAAATTTCCTGTCCGCACAAGTGTCGCCATTTCATTTCTTAGAAATATAGGATTTAATTTATTCCATTAAGATGGTTTACACATTGAATATATATATATATATATATATATATATCTTCTTCTTTTCTATTTTCTTTTTTTCTTTTTTAGTTGGAGAAGTTACACATGAACTTTCATTGTTCAAGAATTCTCGAAGGAACATTATATATATTGTGATTATTTTAGTCGTAGTTTATTTTATTATCTGAAATTAAGCTGGGATTTTTAATTAATAATATATAGAAGAGCCATAACTCTTTTTTATAAATAACAAAGGGCAATGTGCTTAATTATGGATTGAAACTACGTACCTTTTTCTTAATTATTGTAGTGCACTAATACTAAACATGAGTGGTTTTGTGTGATTTTAAGAGGATTATAACGTAACAAATATGAAGGGACATGTCGATTCAAGAGATGCGAAGGAACAGCACTAAATGTCATTAGGAAAATAGACGGTGTGAAATTAATGAAATGACGCTACGTACTTCATTTTATAACTCCTAAGTCCTAACATAATATATTAATTAATATTGGTTTGTAATAGTTGGCACAACATATATAACTCACATCTATCCCTACTATTCCCTATTTGTCTGCACAAGTGATATTGAATGCCCTAAGTCAGGGACTAATTATTTCTGTTATTACTAATCTATATCTATCTATCTATACTCCCTCCGTTTCTATTTAAGTGTCATTTTGAATGAATGCACACAGATTAATAAATTAATTAAATTACCTAATACACCCTTAGGTGAATACATTAAATGCGTTAAATATAAATGTATGAATGCATTAAATGAGGGTAAATATGTGAAAAATGATAATTTTATGTCTCGAATTTGTAGAATGACACTTTTTTTGAAATAAAATTAAAATGCTAGAATGACAATTATATAGAAACGGAGGGAGTATATATTAAGGCAAAATCGTGTAATAGACAACGGTTCTGGTATAAACCGTTGTCTATTAAACATTTTGTCTTAGACAACAGTTCTGAATTAATAGACAACAGTATTGACATTTATTGTTGTAAATTTTCTTTCTTTCTTTCTTTTTTTTTTTTTTTTGCATTTTCCACAATGGTTTAGATTACAACCATTGTATTTTAAGAAATTCTTACAATCTTATTTATTATTTTTTTACTTGAAAATTTGATATTTGTAATATTTTTTATTTTATTTTTTTATGCATAGATGGATGATTTGTAGTGTTCTACATTTGTCGCCTAAAAAAATAACTTTCATTTGTATTACACTATAATAATAATAATAATAATAATAATAATAATAATTTTTTATTTTTTCTATTTCAATTTCAACATTTAAAATAATTAAATAATTAAAGAAGCTAAATGTTCTCTAATCGTGAAATTTTGGTAAAAGAAGGCATTAAACGGAGAGCCAGATAAATTAAACTGAAGGAGGCGTTTCGGGAGACAGCTTTGGGGGTCGTTGAGCCATATGGTCTGTGCGGCGTAATCTATGCCCTGCACTGTGAAACTGCCGGAGTTCGGGAGTTCAATAAGTGTTTGATTAAATGCGTCACAGAGTAAGTCGAACCCCGGGAAGCCGCAGGAGGTTGGCTGGAGGCTCTGGAGGTGAAATGGGAAGCGGATTATGGGTTCAGAACCCAGGCAGGAGTAGCTGTAACAGATTTCTGCGGCTGAATTCAAGAATAACCAGGTGAAGAAAAGAGAGCGAACTGGCTGCCTAGTGTTCATCGGCGGTTTTTGAGATTCTAGAGAGAGAAACAGAGATTAATGAACAAGTATACGTATATTCATTCAGGTGAGTGAGATAAATGCTTGATGGCACTGGCACTTAAATTGGACTGACTTTTTGGAGATTATCTTGGATTGAAATATATGTTAAATGAAAATATTTATATATAGTTACACTTTTTTTTTCGAAAAAATAATGGTTGATAAATCAAGAGATGAAGTTCGCATCATTCAGAACTCAAAAGTAGAGTCGCACATACCGTCCGTCAAGTATTAGTATTTATCAACAAGTACCACCCCTAAAATATTATGTCTTTATGTTCAAAAATATTATTTATATTAAAACATATTACTGAATCTTTTATAAAATTTAAATCTGTTTGACAATCAATGAGAAGTCTTTACAGGTCACAGTAAATATCACAGTATTGTCTTCTTGTTAAATTAATATTTAGAGGCAAAACACGTAACCAAGTTATTTAGATTATTATTCTAGAGAAATTGGTCTTTGACTTAGTGCGGTTTGTTTTAATACAAAAGCATTAGGCAGTGGCTCCATTAAATTAGAGGAAGACTATGGACTAAAATTTCCAAGTGTTGCCCGCTGCCCACTCAATGCATTTCACATTATAATTTTTGTTAGTGAAGTTGCCCCATATCCTTGTGGCCCATTTGTTGATTTGTCCTAGATCATGTTATCCGCCACCCCCCACCCAAAAGGCAGCCCTCTTCAAATCTCTCACACACTTCTCAACATTCTACTCTTCTCTCAAACCCTAAAATCAAGCAACTGTGCTTCAGAGCTTTATGCTCATATACTCTCTCATTCATCCCACTTCATCTAGATTCCCTGTGAATCTTCGTGTGAGCATTCAGGGATTGAGAGACGTGCAACTCTCTTCCTCGCCTCTCTCAAACCTTAAAATCAAATAACTGTGCTTGAGAGCTCTGTGCTTCGATGCTTTCTCGTCCATCCTAGTTCATCTAGATTCCTTGTGAATCTTCATGTGAGTATTCTGGGATTAAGAGGTGGGTAGTCGTGGGTTTGAGTCCGAAATAAAGGGAAAAGCCGTGATATCCACTATTGTGTCTTGAGTGTGTTAGGTCACTATCAGAGGTCTTTGTCATGGACTTGAAGGAAAATGGTGGAGGAATGGCAGAATCTGAGATTAAACTGGTGGAATTGGATGTGGAGATGGATGAAATTGATAAATATGCAATCTTTTGTGAGTTAGGGTTCATCGCTGGGTTTAATCGAGAGGACTCGGATCCGGGTTGTTAGGCGTGGGTCATTACTAATGGGTCGGAGAGCTATTCTGGACTGGCGGAAGATTTGGGCTAAAGGACTTGGTTTTGAAGTGGATAACAATTTTTGTTCTTCCTTCTAAAAAAAAAATCTATCATGGCATGGCATCATCTACATCAATAAACCAAGCACATTGAACATCAGATTCAGATATGACGAGAATACCGCAGGCACAAAAATAACCCCAAATTAGTTGAAATTCCCCAATTTCTATTCATTCTTATTTCAAAGGGTACAAAACCGGAAACAAAATAACGACAGATTATCAAAACAAGGGCAACTCAGAAATCGGAGCACCGACCGTTCTTCTCCCAATCGCCGTACCGAGTCGGTTCCAGGCCGCGGGGGCCGCCAATCTCACCAGTATTTTTATTCACGAACTCATTGCCGCCTTCAATTTCTCCATCTTTAGAGTCAAGTTTCCTCTCATCCACGATTTGGTTGTGGATTTCGTCCTTATCGTTGGAAGTCCGCGACTCCTTCATTTCTGGTTTCTGATTTTGCAGGAGGCGCGACGTCGTGCCGATGAATCTGCGACTTGCCGTCTTGGAGAATTCAGATCTAGAGATCGCCGATGAGAGTAGCTGGAATAGTTTGCTGGCCATTTATTGATATCTTGGATTTTTAGTTTCCTTGAGGCGATGCTGGAACGACGAAACTCTATTAACAGAAAATTTGGTAGCTGTACGGTGATGAAAACGACGACGTGTTGGACTCAGGAAGAAACACGCTTGACATTTCCAAGTAAAACCTGGCCCAATAAAAGGAGCCCAATTTCTTTAAAACTAATTTATCGACCAAAAAACATATTATCGCCTACCGGTTATGTTTATGAAAATGAAGTTTGGTAATCCAAATCCGAATGAACATGAAAAGGGAATTAGTATGACATTACCCAGATGCTATTATTAGTTAAGCATTAAACAAACAGTATGTACAAATCTAGAGGAGCATATTCTGGCAGCAGTGAACTGTTAAAATCTAAACATGCCATGAACGGGAATGGCTGAGAGGCATGAACTGTTAAAATCTAAATTTTTTAAAATAAATTAGAGAATCATTAGTTATTTGGTAAATCATTAGTTATTTGTTAACTGTAATATTGAATACACAAGTTTCAATCTAAACCGTCATGAAATGGCTGAGAGGCATGAACTGTTGTTTTAAGGCCACCTGACTATCAGCTACAAAACCCATCATAAATAAAGAGAAGCATATGATATAACTGAAAAGCAGCACAGCAGTTGTAAAAAATCCAACAGCAGGGAAGTTCTTATAACATCTGTAAAACGAGATGGTGGAGGGATAGGTAACGACAGAAAAGCAACAGGGACAAATATTAGAAGGTGAGAGGTCAAAATGGTGAAATCAAAAGCATGAACAAAATGGTTATCAGTTGCCAAACCCAAAGAATATAACTGCACAAGGATCTGATCAGGTTGAAAACAAAAGGAAGCAAACTGAACGCAGAACATAAAAAAGAAAGATGCACCAAAAACAACTTTTCCCCAAACTATCTCTTTTTCATTAGTTTAATCTCCATTCATAGAGCATATAAATTATTGAATCCTGAGCATGATGAAAATATTATCATGTAAGAATTTGTCTCAGGAATACATTATAAAGGTACCTACACGTAGGATTAAAAATGGAGAAAAAAAATTATAACACTTTTAGAAACAAGGAAGAGATCCACCAAATATTAAAAACACCACATGCTCGATCACAGCATGTGAAGCTTCAGGATAAATTCTTATAATAATTTGACAACCATGTTATTTTGATGTTTTACATATATACTGTATAACAGCCTCAGCCTGCTATTTAGATAAAATATAGCTTAAGAAAATATAGCTTAAGAAAAAGGTACCCAAGGTAGCATAAATAAGTAGATGCAGAACAATCACTCCAACATTTATATGATGAGAAACACTAATAACCTTAAAACCAAGGCATGAACCGCAATTTTGTGTGTGTTTGTGTGTATGAGAGAGAGAGAGAGAGAGAGAGAGATTTTACAAGGTACTTGAATTGTTATGGCAGGTTCACAATATCTAACCCTAGGTACAGGCTGCAGGTTTATCAAAAAGAACTATCATATATAAAATATTGAACAATCCTGAAACTCAAGAATAGGAATAAGGCAGTAAAGGCAAATAAAGGAAATCGAGTCAAAATACTACGTATACAACTGTAACACAGAAGTCATAAAAGATGAGAAAGAGGGAAACTTTATTTAATGGGTCCATTTATTGTAGATTACTATCTTCAGATTATATATTATGTAAAAAGTTTAATAAATCTAACAAAAGCGATGTAAACCCTCAAATTAATACGATTGCTCACAAAGCATTGGGAACATTAGACTATCACAAATTCACAAGTACAAAATTATGTGATGTCACCCATGTCCGATGATTATCCCCTGGGAAGGCTTCATGTATATTTTCTTTAAGGTACAAATTAGGGACAATGGGCAAGCTCATGCAGCTCAAGGCCTAGAAAACTCAGCTATTTGGTTGGTCTACAAGATGGTATTTTAGTTATTTCGTATCTACACTGGATCACATGGGTTTTAAGTTCATACCATCTGGTGTAAAGGTAACGTATCTACTTTTCAAAATTTCAGACGTAGACTTTCTAAATCCTAGCACATTTCCCCACGGTTCAAACACAAATAATACTCCTTTTCATCCAAATTATACTCTTTTTCCATCTTTTCTCCACACAGTTGTGATATCAACCCAAGAAAAGAAACTAATCTTCTAAATCGGAAACCCTAGAACTATCAAAACTCTGGTAAATAAACCAAGTAAAATAAATGAAAAAAGAACAGAATGATAAAAATTATAACTAAAAGCAAAAAAAATAAAAAATAAAAAATCAAACACAGCATAGCACCTACATTCAGTAATAATGCCAAAGGCTAAAAAAATATAAAGCATAAAGAATAAATGGAAACAGAAACCATTAATATTCTGCATACAGCACTAAACCACATCAAGCAAGACGACAACTTTAAAAGAAAACAGAAAGCCTTAATTCTAAACTGAATTCCCACGACCCAAAACTATAAAACCGAAACCCTAGTTCACAATCCCAAAAAGAAAATAGAAACAACGAAAACCCTAAATTACCAAATCCACAACCAATTACACTTCCAAACACAAAGAACCCAATCTCAATTCAACACAAAACAACAAAAACACAAAAACGCACAAATAGGAGGGCATACCTTACACAGAATTTGGGGGTTTTTTCACAGAGTACCTAGAGCGATCGCCCGCGAATAAACCCCCCCGTGAAATACAAATTCCGGAACAAATTAGGCTCTGCTTAGTGACGTGGAAATGGGGGAAACGAAAAATTGTGGAAGAAATTCGAGCAGCTTAAAAAGCTCGTTAATGGAGGGAAAATTGGGGAGGGGACCGTGTGTTGGGAGAATACTTGCGAGGGGTATTCAATTGGCTTCCTCGGTCTATGCCACACGTGGCACCATATTAGTGGCTGCTGTAGTGCGCCAAAAAAAATTTCCTTTTCTTTTTTCCTTTTTTAAGGGGAGTTCGTAAGTTGGAATATTTAATATTTTGCTTCACCCAGTGTACAAATGAAAAAATAAATTAATAATCGAATGATGTGGCGATTTTATGTGGAAATTAAATTAAATTCATCTGATATACAGTAACATTTCTTTTGAGCAAATTTGATATAGTTTTTTAGTGACATATCTAAAGTTTAAGATGTATTTTAAGTTTTTCTTATCATTTACTTATAAGTGTGATAAATTTTGTCCCATATTTTTGTAGAATATACAAATCACCACATTGATAGCGTATAAATCTCATTTGAAATCGTCTATTGCATATTTGGTGTTCTGTTCTCTATTGCACACTTGATTTTTTTTTTTCAATTTTTTCTTTGATTTCATTTTACTATACTTTAGTTTAATTTTACACTTATTATTAATGGTTCATCTTGTCCAATTAGAGTTTAATATAATTTTTTAATATTTAATTTTTCAAATAACCAATTAATAACTAAAAATTGAAAATTAAATAATAAAAAATTACTATGCATTCCAATTGGGTATGATTAATCATAAATAATAATTGTAAAGTTAAACTATAACATAAGAAATTGAAATCGTCCCAAAAATTAAAAAGAAAAACTAAAAAAAAAAAATTGTGCAATAGAGAATGCAATACTAAATGTGCAGTACAGGGTTCAGTTGGTATATATTTAATGTAAATTTTAAATCTTCCGTATCTAATTTATTCAAATAACCCGCGACCTAAAAAGTGAACCAGACATTCTTTCTTTTTTTTGTATTTTGTAAAGGAGCACTTCCACGTTATTTGCAACATATAAGTAACTTACTTTTTTTTCAAAGACTTCACTTTTTTTTTTAAAATAAATAAATTTGAACTTTATCGGTTTATATAGGTTAATTGTACGTCAATTATAGACCTAAGAATATGAAAATGATATTGAATACACTTAAATAGCAACATTCAATGCATGTGCGTATAATTATCCTCGTTGCGCATCGACTGTTTATGATGAAGATCGGTGTTCATAAAATATCGGTGCTTTACTAAGGGTAAATAATTTTTTTTTAAATATTGTTTCTAGCCATAATAAATTGGTTAATTAATATCTTCACTGACAAAAAAAAAATGATCAATATCTTGTAGAATATTTCTTGCTTATTTTTCATTGACTTGGAAGTTAGAACATTGTTTACTTGTTGGTGTGCGACTTCTGATATCTCAAATAATTTGAGATTATTATTTTTTACCGATTTATTTAGAAATAAAATAAATCAAAGTAAATGAATTAGTAGGTGGGTATTTGTTAGGTAACACCATATAGCCTTTTAAATCTTTTTTATTTTGAGAGTTTAATTTTTTTGTTCAAACATTTTAGTTTTTTGAGGAATTTGTTCAAACATTCTTAAGTAAAAGTAATATACGTAAAATTAGAGCATCAATAATTAGGTATATTATACAGCCACCAAAGTATCAACAAACACGTTTACAAGTACTCTTAGTTTTTCATTATTTAGAATAATTATTTATTACTTGATTTTAATTTTATATATGCTGGCTCTGAAAAACTTTTGTGCAAGGGGGTGAGCCCAAATGTGCGAAGAAATACCCAAATAAATATAAGTATTTTGTAGCCAACTAGAGTAGGTTAATATCTAATGCACAAGCATATAATGACGACGATTTTACTGCATTTCTGTGAAGCCCTTCATGCCAGGGAAGCACTTTGTTTTAGATGCTTTTAGATCTTTGGTTGGAGTGGTTTTGATGGATTGCTTGCAACTTGTCTTTGTAAATTTTCTTTGTTATTCTTATTGACTTACGATGCATTCGTTGCTCTTGATCTAAAGCATGCATAGAATCCAAATTAATTATAGCCTTAGACTGAAGTTGTTGATTGACATCCGTCTCTTGCATGTTCAATTTGATATGTAAGGTATTACTGGTGATTATGCCAACTTATGATATGTTGTAATCTTTTGGTTGATTATTTGGGTGATTTGCAAATCATTAAATGCTGAGATAATCATCTTTTAAAAAATTAAAGAGTTGCCACATATAAAAAATACGCCATTACTTGTAATTTCATTCTATAATTTTTTTAGGTACACGGTTCAAATCTTATCTCTTCAACAATTGTTTGATGTCTCCACATTTTGCAGGTGTGACAATAATTTGGAGTCTATGTAATGGGTGCCCCTAAACAGAAGTGGACATCAGAAGAAGAAGCTGCTGGCATTCAAAAATATGGAATAGGAAAATGGAGTACCATACTTAAAGATCCAGACTTGAGCACAGTCTTAATTGCTAGATCTCTATCTTCTCACTTTGCATTTGCACGAATTAATATCTTTCAGAGGATAAAAATTATACTGATATAGCCTTAATATATTAATTACTTTGTTCATACCTCTTCTGGTTCTAGGACAAATGGAGAAATTTGAATTGCATGGCAAATGGTCTTGGGGTTCAAGTAAAAGCAATCAGCTTACTGCCAAGCAAGATGAAGATACTACAGCTTGTAGCATGGTGGTTGATAAGGATACGGAAGTTCTTGGTGTAACAACATCCAATGAAACATCCCAGGATACAAGTTCCAAGAAAAATATATCAAATTTAGCACTTTTAAGTTTTTAGGAACTCAGCCTATCAATTAAAAAAGATTCTTATCAATTATTGAATTTGCCTTGCCATATTTCTTAAGCATCACCACTGTTCTAATCATAAGGCAAAATGACATTCCTTCAATAATTTATTTTATGATTTCCGACGGAGGTGCTTGTAAGTTGAATTTGCAACTTCCCTGTTTTTTCTATCCTAAGTATGTGTTGGGGAGAAAGGGATATGCTTTGTTTCTCCATTATGCTTGAGCTATGTTGACACATTTTGTGGTTCATTACTTAATTTAGTTATGATAGCAAACTCCATAAATTGTGTTGCACCTTCTAAATGCGTTAAACTCGTATTATATTATGTTCCTAAAGGTCATATGAATCTGTTGTAGATGCTCTTTAACAAGTCGATTGAGGGTCTGGCTGTGAATGCAGGCTAGATGATGTTATTATGGAGGCTATAACAAAGTTGAAGGAACCTCGAGGATCTAGTCGCCTTGCAATTACAGAATACATAGAGGTACTTCTTACTGTCTTTTGATGTATATGGTTTAAGATCAAATTAACTTCAAAAATCAATCTAGTGTCCAATAATGTCTTGTTACTTGCTAGAGTTTTGAAGGTACAAATTTTACTTTTTGAATGTTTATTCATGTAACATGTTCTGCAAGAAATTTTGGCTTCTCCCACACATTTCTGTTCGTAATTCGCATATGAACGATTTATACACATGTGGTAGACATGAAATGGGTACACAAGTCCAATTAATAATAGACAACAGTTCTGGTGTAACGCGTTGTCTATTATACATTTTGTCTTAGACAACAGTTTTGTAAATCGTTATCTATTATACATTTTGCCTTAGACACAGTTTATAATTAATAGACAACAGTATTAACATTTATTGTTGTAAATTTTCTTTTTTTTTATTATTATTATTATTATTTTCATTTTCCACGATAGTTTATATTACAGCTGTTGTATTTTAACAAATTTTTACAATTTTATTTATTATTATTTTTATTTGAAATTTGAGATTTGTAGAATTTTAAATTTTATTTTTTTTATGCATAGATGGATGATTTGTATTACTCTACATTTGTCGCCTAAAAATAACTTTAATTTATATTGCACTATAATAATAATAATAATAATAATAATTTGTTATTTTTTCTATTTCAATTTCATCATTTAAAATAATTAAATAATTAAATTTTTTATGCATGTCATATATTCAAAGAAACCAAATATTCTATAATCCTGGACAATTATATATTGTTATTTATAAAGTCGTTACATTTGAAATATTTCAATTCTATTTTTCTATAATCTAAAAAATTAATAATTATTTGTGCATCGCACAGGAGAAATAGTAATCTAAATTTAACAAAGCTGTGCAAATTAATTTGCAGTTAAAAAGTGTCGGATCAATACCGAATTATCAAATTTTAAAAATTTCACACCGTAAAATATACGGAGCAGTAATATTCGAAAACTTAATTTTTAAGTAAACATGCCTATTCAACTAAAAAAGAAAAGTAATTAAACATACCTATTTACCTGTAAGAAATTAAGAATTTTTTTTTCTTTTTTTATCTGTCAAGGTTTTGCTCTTATAATTATTAGGCGGCCTACATACATTGAAGAGGTTGAATAGTCATCCAAATGCATACATTGTTTATACAATTTTATTGATCATATATATTACAGTTGCATCTACAAAGTTGCTATTTATTTATCTATTTATTAAAATTTTACTTACGATCGACCATGTCACAAGAAAAATTAAATAGGCTTGCTTTGATATCCAACGAACAAGAGTTGCTAGAAAATATTGATTTGAAAAATTTATAAATGAGTTTGCTTCAAAAAATGACTTGAGAAGTATCTTTAAATAAAAATTTTGTAGTTTACGTTTTGTACATGATATTATTTAAAGTATTTCTGTTGTTTCAAGTTTGTTCAAATATCAATGAACACGCATGAGTCACGTGATTTTAAAGTTTTCAAGAATGCAATCTTTTATGATTTGAACATAGCAAACAAATATTTTTAGGTGCATTTTAAAGGGTAAATTACACGTTGATACCTACATTTTGGATAGTTTTTTAAAAGTAATGATACATTTTTTCAAAATTAACAAAAAAATACTTACTTTTTCAAAAATAAATAAATTCATATATAATATTTAACCAATTTTACGGCCATGAAATCGCATGTAATTGATCTATTTTTAATATTCGTATTTCCTCAGTCACGTGGAAAAAATTCATCCAATCAAATATTAAATTAAAATCAATTACATATGATTTTTGGGCCGTAAAATTGATTAAATATTATATTTGCAAAAAAAAATGAAAATGTAGATAAGATTTTGTTTATTTTGAAAGAGTGCGTCATTTATGAAAAAGTACTCAAAATGTAAGTATCAAATTGTAATTTTTCTCATTTTATATGCATTTTTAAATTTAAATTTTAATTAATTAGGAGCACCATTTTTAGTGCTCGCACGGGGCCTTCAAAATCTCAGGGCCGGCCCTGATTAGGCCGCAAAGCTAGAATCACAAATTTTTTTATTATTTTTTTAGATCTATAATATGATGATTATTTTTTAGTTTTATATGTTGTGTTCAATTTTTAAAAATTAATAAAATGATATACACATGCGTTAGTTAATTAGACAAGAAGATCAATTTTGTATAGTTACAATAAACTAAAAAGAATATTAAATTTTAGGAACTAAATGAAAATTCATGTTAGAAAGATCGAATTTGAATATTTCTAACATCACGATTTTATAAATAACAATGCATAATTGTCCATGATTATAGAACATTTAGCTTCTTTGAATATATGACATGTATAAAAAATATAATTATTTAATTATTTTAAATGTTGAAATTGAAATAGAAAAAATAAAAAATTATTATTATTATTATTATTATTATTATTATTATTATTATAGTGTAATACAAATGAAAGTTATTTTTTTAGGCGACAAATGTAGAACACTACAAATCATCCATCTATGCATAAAAAAATAAAATAAAAAATATTACAAATATCAAATTTTCAAGTAAAAAAATAATAAATAAGATTGTAAGAATTTCTTAAAATACAATGGTTGTAATCTAAACCATCGTGGAAAATGCAAAAAAAAAGAAAGAAAGAAAGAAAATTTACAACAATAAATGTCAATACTGTTGTCTATTAATTCAGAACTGTTGTCTAAGACAAAATGTTTAATAAACAACGGTTTATATCAGAACCGTTGTCTATTACATGATTTTGCCTTAATATATATATAGACATAGATTATTTGTGCATTGCACAGGAGAAATACTAGTTTATATAATTTCGGTTTCGATTTTAAGATGAAGAAAAATATTAAAATGATGTCCATTTGAGATAAGCCTAGATCAGATATAAACTTAGGTAAAGGCTTGAGTCTCTTGGATTATTAGACCTATTTTCCATGTATGCCATAAAATAACTCAAAAAATATACGGGTTGCAACCATTTTCCGGGAAATACATTAACGTAGATATGTATTGTGAATAATATTTATCAAATAAATAAATAAAAGGACAGTCATATAAATAGACATTACACAGTTCTAACTTCTAACCAAAAATAGCATTAGTGTAGAAGCAATTATTGGATGGGCTTCCACTTAAATGGCAGAAATTGTTAGAAATTTATACAAAACTGTAACGTTATGCAATCAATGACATAGGCACACACTATTTCACGTGAGCCTGTTACTATAACTTTACGACTACAGGCCCACTTTCAATATTTTAGCTAATTTTAATGTGTAATATATTTCACCAAGTGTAATACTGTAGCTGGTTGAAATATAATTGAATAAAAATTAGCTATAATCACGTCATAATTTTGATTTGCATGGCTCGATCAGTGGAATTTCAAATGTATAATTTTTACGAAATCCTCTTTACCGCAAAAATAAAAATAAAAATAAAAAGTGTAGAATCAGCTCAAAATCAATTGGGCTTATTTGTGAGATTATGAGATCAATTAATAAGCCAACTATATTCTATAGCAGATCAAATACTGCTGATTGAAGGCGTAATACTCGCTAAAGGTATTAAATGATATCTACACAAACATCTATATATTAATAATATTAAAATCAAAATTATTATTGGGATCCTAACTTTTTGCAAGGACTCTTATATAGTAAGCACCTCTTTGCTATTGTTGGCCGAGGTAGCATGCCAAAATTGTCACCTGAATTGTGGAGCCAGCCCTGTATAATAATCAGAAAATAAATGCTACGCGATTTTTAGAAATCTCATGGTTATAATTAAATTATTATTATTATTACAACCTACATAATAATAATAATAATAATAATAATAATAATAATAATAATAATAATAATAATAATAATAATAATAATAATAATAATAATAATAATAATAATAATAATAATACTTCAACGAGCTTGTTCATGTTTCGTAGATTACATTCCCGACCATACGTCATGTATTACCTTTATTAAAATATTAATATCAGATAAAAAATATAAAAAATCATATCCTTTGATATGATATGAACGAGATGCACTGCTAGAAAAAAAAAATGATACGTACATTTTTAGGTCAAAATTAAATATTATGATTTTTTTTTCGTGATGAATTCTTTAGAAGAAAAAAAAAAGGTGCAAGAAACGATGAGTAGTTGTATCCGCCAACCTAAGCTCATTAACTCCCCCTCCTAAATATCTATTAAATCTCGAGCTTTCCAAATCCGTCACAGTCAACAATTCCCAATTTCCAAATCTCGGAGAGAAACAAAAAACTCCAATCTCCTATGGCCGGAATATTCTCCTCCGTCCGACGAATCTACCTCACCGTCTACAACTGGACAGTCTTCTTCGGCTGGTTGCAGGTGTTCTACATCACCGTCACGACTCTCCAACAATCCGGCCACCAATCCGTGTACGCCGCCGTGGAGAAGCCGCTCATCCTCGCGCAGTCGGCCGCGCTGCTCGAAATCCTCCACAGCCTCGTCGGAATCGTAAGATCTCCGGTGACCGCCACTCTTCCGCAGGTGGCCTCTCGATTGTACGTGACTTGGGGAATCCTGTACAGCTTCCCCGAAATCCGAACGCATTTCTTCGTGGCGTCGTTGATGATTAGCTGGTCGATTACCGAGATAATTAGGTACTCGTTTTTCGGATTCAAAGAGGCGGCGGGATTCGCGCCGTCGTGGCTGCTTTGGCTGAGGTACAGCACGTTTTTGATATTGTACCCAACGGGAATCACGAGCGAAGTAGGGCTGATCTACAATGCGCTGCCGTATTTGAAGGAAACGGGGAAATACAGCATCAGGATGCCGAATGCGTTGAATTTCTCGTTTGATTACTACTATAGTGCGCTGTTAGTTCTCGCCTTCTATGTTCCTGGTAGTCCTCATCTCTACGGATATATGTTGGGCCAGAGGAAAAAAGCCCTCTCCAAACCTAAATCTGCGTGATCCATGGATTTCAGATTTTCAACTCCTATTTCCTCATCAAATTTGTTGTCATCTCTGTCTCTCTAGTATTTGATTTAGCCTCTGCTTTGTAATCATTCAGGATTCCTTCTTTTCTAGTGTTTTTTACTTGAATGAAATGGAGTTCAGCTTCACATCTTGTCTTTGCTGCTGCTACTTTTTGGTAACCTTGACAATAAATGCTACATTCGACATTTGATTATTGATAAATATAGGTTCAATTGAAGTAGGCATGCTTGTTATTCAAGATACCTACAACCTTTATAAAAAAAGGATACCTATTCATTTTTAGCTTCATAGGCGGTTCTCGTTTAGTTTATTTTGCCACAAACCCACTCACCAAATAAGTTGGGACACCTAAATACAGAAAATTCAGGTGATTTCTACAAGCACAGATTGCACCGATGGCCTAATCAGAGACTGGACTAGATCAAATCATGACTTGTTCTATTGCATTATCGTAGTCCTTTTTTCATCCTTTATAAAATTCGTGCTTTTGCGGATGCTTTTAAGGATTATAAAAATAATTTAAAAAAAAAGAAGAGAAATTCTACATGCAAATAAAACATGAATGAAAAATCTGTGTGCAGGACAAGATAAATACATTTCTCCTACAATTAATCCTTCAACAAAATTAAAAATAAAAAAAAATCAAATAAAAACGACAAGCGAAAGAATTTCTAGTCATTCCTAAGGTATCCGTCAATCAAATTTAACATAATTACGTAAGAGCAATCATGAACAATGTAGAATTGCTAAAAAAATATTAGCATGAGTTGTACGTAGTTAAAATGCAGAATTAGCATAAAAGTAGAAGATTTATGAATTGCAAGAGCCGGCCAGAGCAATTACGAATGAAGAGATAAGTTAAAATGAATGAAGAGTTAAAAACAGAGATGAGGAGAAAATCCAAAACACAAATAAGCAGAATATTGATAACTGATGAAAAAAAAAAATTGAAGTGAACACCGCATGTTTAAAATTCTCCAGAGGCAAAATTAAAACAAAAAAGAAACACAGTTGTAATTAGACAAAACCCATTTGAAGATATAGTAAAAGGTAACACACTTAGGTGTTAGTGGCCCTAGTGTAAATCTGCTGGCTTGAATGAGCTGACACCATTCTGATCAAGCCTCTAGCCATGAGGTCCCTAATTGCTTTCCTCGCCAATGATCCATTGATCTGCACATAGAATAATAATCCAACTCTAATCAACAACCTTTAAAAATCCACTTGGAACAATCACTTCAGTAATGAATCAAAACTCAGGTTCTAGGAAATGTCATGTAGAAAACAAATATTTATCCTCAAGAGAAATAACTTTTAACAAATTGCATGCTGAACCAAATGAAACTTCAAAGGGTGCCCAATATTTAGAACCAACATAAAAAGCCACTAATTAATGGGGGAGCAAAATCCTATGACTTAAAATTCAATTACAGATCAATCATGCATATTCTACATTATACAATAGGAAAATGAAATTATCCAAACAATATAGATTTGAGTAGCAATGAAGTAGACTACAGAGTATTGAGCTAAAAAACCCAGTGCAACATCATGTCTAAGCATTTGCAAGATGCTAACACAGTAATTGATAGATTATATTACGGATAAACATATTTCATGAAACACACATTAATTAAAAACAAACAATTAAGGCTAAATGTCTAAATCAAATTAAATGAAAGCACAAACAAAATGCAAATAAGAGGAACGAGAACAAATCATCTAAGATATTTAACAGAATGTTAACCATAGATCTCGTAAAACAGAAATTCAACTACCTACCCAGAATATAACAGAAACCCACATATTTTACAAGCAAACAATTTATCAGTAAAAAACACAATAGAAAATAAATTAATTACCCTGAGACGATCGGAGAGAACTGAAGGAGTGATGAGCTTGTACTTGGGTGCCTCGGTCAGCAACTTGTCGTAGGTCGCCTTATCGAACATCACCTGGTTGTTCACCTTCTCCTTTTGCTTTCCCTTGCTCCACTTCTGCAATCCAATAATTCGCATTTTCCACAGTATATTATTAACAAATTTAGATTCCGAATCCACAGAAAATTCAGCCGATAAAACAAAAAATAAAAAAGAACAGAAAATATAAGGTGCAGTCGACGACCTTCTTCTTCTGCTTGCCGCCACCGGATTTTGCCGGCTTGGACGACGGTGGAGGAGCCTTATCCTTCTTCGGCGCCTGCAAAAAAGAGAGGGGGAAATCAAGCATAAGTAACGAAAATTGGATTTTAGAGTGTGCGCGAGAGAGTAATGGATAATCAGAGGGCAGCCCACCATCGGAATGAGAGAGTACGGCGGTGGTAGAGGACGGCGGGAGTTCAAGGGCAGAGAGCGTTGCAACGAAGAGGAGGCTACTTGAAAATGTCCATCCTAGTTAGGGTTTTTATGTGGTTTACACCTCCACGACGTCGTATGTTGGGTTGGGCCGCTGTGTTGGGTTTATGTCATGGATGCAACCCATGTGATAAGCCCATGCATAAGGCATGCAAGAAAGCATAATTTGAATTATTATCACTTTCATATAATATTTTTTGAGGGGCACTTTGATATAATTCTGAATGTAATTAATATTACTATAAATAATAGTAGGACTTGCACTAGTAATAATATATCTATCTATATATTATCTAAAAGTAAGATAGTTATCGGAAATAGAAATAACAATTTTTCCCGCCCAAATCACTATTCCTAATTGAACAGCTAATATTTTCTCTTAATATATAAATTAAGTCTGTATAATTTAGTGATAGATATTAGGATAGATAACTTTCATTATATATATATATACATAGACACCATATCTATTTATACTAATTGAGAAGCTAATATATTTTCTCTTAATATATAGATTACGTACATATAATATTAGTGATAGATATTAGGATAGATAAATTTCATTATATATATACATAGACACCATATCTATTTATATTATGAATTAATATATGAATATTAATATTAGGGATGAACAACTCTCAGCTGTGAAATATTAATATTAATATTAGGAATTTGTGTATATATTTATATTATATATAAATATGATTATATACACACACACACCATATCTATCTATATTAGGAATTAATATATGAAATATTAAATGAGAATGGTATTTAAGACCTAATATTGGGTTGAGGATATATAAATCACATATAATGAACCTAATCTAATTAAATATTCCCCTTAAAAATTCTACTGATAATACACGCACTTCATGAAATGAATTTTTTTAATTCATTTATAAAATATGCAATATCTCAATGTGAATGTTGTATAATCATCTCCACATTAATAAGATATTCCCTGTAATATTATCTAATGATATCTATTAATCTACTAATGATATGTATAATGTATAATATAATATATATGAATATATATCCTCATTAATTTTCACACGTTAAAGATATATTATCACATATATTTTTGAGATTTGTGTGCATATATAAACCACATATAACGGAACAAATCCAATTCATCAAAAAATTCAATTCATATCATATATATTTTTCTTCGTACGATTTTATAAATAGATCGATCCGTATACTACGCATACAAATCAAATGCTCTATTCCATTTTACAAGATTTTAATTCATTCCAAATCATAACTTCGTGTCTCTGTATGCTACGCATACAAATCAAACACTCTATTGCATTTTGCAATAAATTAATTCATTCCAAATCATAACTTCGTGTCTCCATTTTTCAGTTTAGTTGAGAGGGTTAATGAAACCGGCCATTCCATATATGAATTAATATTGAAACTTAGGTTGTTCGTGTGTACGAACAATCACCATATGGAAGATCGCATGCTAAACCAACTCTCGAGATAATTCTCCATGATCGTGTCGGTGACGATATACACGGTACCATGAGGAAGTCAGATCTCGAGCGGTTTAATATCGAATTTGTGGAAGGCGGTTTATACGCTTTTCAATTTTTCGATATATAAGATAATATGATGAAATATAGAACAACCCAACATTTGTTCAAATTCATTTCTTTTTCCTATACGAAAGTTATCCCCATCGTGGATGAAGGTTTTCCACACTACATGTTCCAATTTTGAGATTTCACATCTTTACAAGAATTAGTCCATTTGATGAGGGTTTACTTTTTGGTATTAACTACACTTAATATTAAAATTTCAGTTTATATTGTTTATATTTTTTTGTTTTACTAATATATATAATTTTTTATTATAACATACATTATTGGAAAAGTTGAAAAGCACTATGAACCCCGAGAAATACAAAGTAACGGACGTCCTACAAATTCATGATTTATATTGAAGATGTAAATTATACTTTAATTCATGATTTATATTTTACACTATGCATGAGTTTTGTTTCAGTACGATAATTGAAGTAATATTTTTTTTATTGTGATCATATTTTAATAAAATTTTAAATGTGTACCCCACTCTCCGTGCATCGCACGGATTCAATACTAATTAATAATAAAAGTAATAAGGTTGTATCGTCTTCCTATAAAACACCTAAAGCGAAAGATATCCCAGTATAAAATGGAGAGTTCTCAATATTCAAATTACACTACTATACCCACTCCTAACTCCTAAGGCCCTAACTCAATTAAAGAATAATAATAAGGTTCTATTATAAGGGGAAAAAAGAGTAATGAACATAGATTTCTACGTAAAGAAATACTACTTCCTCTTGATTTAGAAAATACATATATAAATAATATAATCCAAACACTTATATTCAACTTGTGCTTTAAATTTTGTCCGATTATTTGTGGAAGACTACCCAGTAAGTGGGCCGAAAGCCACAATCATTGAACACGACCCGATTAGGCATATTAAAGTCAGATGATATATGTAGTTGTTTTTATTTATTTATTTATTTATTTTTGGGGTGGGTCTATTTTCTTTGTATCGTAAATTTGATTCAGTGAATGAGACACATCTCTTAGCTTAAAAATAAGTAAAGACAATTACTTCTCAAAAATTCTTTTTTTTTTTTTAATCAACTACCTTTTAGTAAAAAATAATATTGTTCAAGAAAAAAGTAATTAACTTTTGACTAGTAATTCACACTTCATCATATGCAAAATGCAAATTTATTTAGATAATATTCCCAACTGACCCGTACGTGACGTGACGCAATTCTTGTGGTTGTTGTTAGTAACGAGTGGCATGTAGCATGGCGACATATTGAAATAAAATATCACATAATAATCAACGTATGAAAATATGTAAATTAATATACATGAATTGATAGTGTGTATACATGTTACACTTGTTCGAGCAAACTGAATATTAATAAGCAACACGCTTATTCACAAACAGGCCTAGTAATTTGTAAACTATTAATCTGCATGGAAATTGGTTAGCCTAACAAATCTGCACATTGCTTTCCCAATATATATGTAACATTAAAGAAAAAAAAACTAATTAACGTTACATCTCACCGAATATAATATCTACGCCGATATACCCTGACCAAATCAAAGCAGACAGTGCATGCATATTTCATATATTCACAACTTATCAGAATAATATACAGTAATTAATTAATCTAAGTTATATGCCTATGGTTAGTGATTCTCTAGACATAGAAAAGATGCTTGACACTATTAATTATGACTAAAAAGTCTGGATGAAAAAAATAAAATAAAATAAAAAAGAGGACGCATCGATCATATCATCAAAAGTGGAATCCGACTCAAAATTAAGTTGTTCCACCGTGTTCTACCGTGTGAATCTTACAACAATAGCATGTCACACTATCTAAATATTAGTTCGGATTTTCGAATGTTTCAGAAATATTCGGAAAATATATTTTAATAAACACGCAGTCGGAGAAGTCAATTAATTAAACCAACAAGGATGTCTGAATCCTTATCTCTTCTTTAATGCGCTTTTAGAAGTTGCTTTAGGATCTTAAAAGCGTCATTAACTTTGCATTGGCAGGTGCAATTATTTTGTTGGGGAGGGAATATAATAACTCCCATATAGTGCCGGAATAACTGAAAATGCTGAAGTGTTGTGGGTTACAAAAAAAGGTTATGCATTTTGTTTGTGGAAAAAAAATTATTATATAAAATATATGCCTTTAATTTTCCACTATATGAATTGTTAGATTATAATTATTTTATATTTTTAATTATTATATATAACAAACTAAATGAAATAAATATTTTATATATTTTTTTTTCTTTTCAACTATGTGAATATTGTAAAATCCGAATATCGATCATATAACTGATATATTAAATATGTAATAAATATTAAACCTCAGCATGAAAATTATATAGATTTTCGATTTTCAATTATTACGTATGTGTGCTGTGTCCGTATGTAATTACGTAAATATTGACGAAAACTACTAATCAAACTCGATTTATCAATCTATAAAAACCATATATTCACCACTATAAATGGTACATTAAGACTGTAATTTATTGGAATTATTTTAATTGCAATATAAATAAAGACAATTATCTATGATTTGTGTGATTTAGACTTGAGAGTTGAAGTCCTTTAGGAAAAGGCATGTCTCCCACTTAAGGCACTATTAATTGGATAATTTAAACAAAGTGAAGACATGGAGCCCAGAGATCTGTGGCTCACTGAATTTTTTTGTTCAATTGGCTTGTAAAAAATGGGCCCCGATCCGTCACTTTAATTAATCTATAAATTGCATTTCTTAATCGTATTTATCGAGAGAGAGAGAGAGAGAGAGAGAGAATCCACATCACACCGTGCATGTTTATCTATGACCATATTTTTGTTCTAATTAAATAAATTATCAAAAAGAAGTTTTAAAATTTAAACAAAAACTGCACTAGTGTGCATGCCTGATTTACAAGTTAGGATTAATGAAATCGAATTACATACTGTATATAACCCCGCTACAATTAAATGTTTGAGCAAGATCAATTAAGATTAAATAATGTTTTTTTTTTTTCTCAAAATGAATGTAATTAAAAATGAAGAAAATGACCAACTCTTCTGGCATACATGTGTGAAATGAAATAAATGACTTGTTGAGCTGTTCTTCGGCTTTTGAGTATTTGTCTAATTATTTATAAGTGAGAACTAATAAGTGAATCATTAAATTAACTATATATACTGCGATATTTTAATTTCAAAGTATTTTAACGCCCAACACGAGACATTCACTATAATATCCATAAAAATGTATGTGAGATGAATGAGAAGAATTAATACTTGTATTTACAAATAACCCCCCCCCCCCCCCCCCCACCCCCACCTACACACACATATATAGTATACTTGATACATAAAATAAAGAATAAAAGTGGCGGATGCTTGAAGCGGATATATAATCGCAAGTTGCAAAGACATGCACTATGGTTAATGATCCCCACCGCGTCACTGATATATAAATACATGGACACAAACTGCTCCAAATTTTATAAATAACCCACTTGGAACACTCTAAGCTTGAGGTTAAAGTTTTCAAATTTATCACTTTATAAACTGTTACACTTGATTTTTTTTTTAAGTATGATTTACAATTTTCTTTGTGTTTGTGTCACTCCTTGTTTTTCAAGTCTAATTTATCTTCTTATGTTTCCAAATGTGATTTACCTTATCCTGTATGTATTTTGTAGTTTTTATACTATTATATAGATTTGGGTTTTTTATACTATTATATAGATTTGGGTTTAATCCGCAGAGGAAAAAAAAACCGGAAGTATAGTACCTCAATATATAACAAGTCCTCTCTCTCTCTCTCTCTCTCTCTCTCTCTCCTTTGGATGTCGAGAGTAACCTGTAGCCGCTATCGTCCCTGTGTAATAGTCTGCAAACTTACACATGGGAGGTAAACTACACTTGGCAAGCTAGGTGTGACAGGTCCACACCTAGTGGTGTTGGTGGTGGGTCGAACTTGAGACCTTTAACCTCAGGAAGCACCCCTCCACCACTAGATCATCCCCAAGAAGACAAGTCATCTCTCTTTGATTGATAGGAGCTAGAGATGGAGATTGCCAGCTGTATATTATCGGGCCATCGCGCTGCTATATTAGGACATATCTATATGACAATATTAAATTTAGAAGAAAGGGCTTTCATAATTATTTTCTATTTGTTATTTTTTCCATTTATGAATAAAATGTTCAGAAAATATGAAATACCATTAGTCTCTCTCTCTCTCTCTCAAAAGTTCAAATGCATGATGATATATATAATATAATATTCCATCTGTCTCATTCATATTGTTTGTTTTCTTCTTTTAAATGTCCCGATATATAGGCTAATTTCTATATATATTCATTTTAATTTTTAATATATATCCCCATTTATTATGTTTATTTATAATAAGTATTAATTCATTGTCAAATAAATAAATATAGACATATATATTATGAAATTTACTTATTTAATTAGTGAAAAATTCACTCATTATATATGAACGGATGGAGAGAGTAGTAAATGGCGTAAGTCATTAGCGGATCAATATTATGGCCTTCTAGGAAGAAGTAGTTAATAATTGGTTTCTATTTAACTAGATAAGTTAAGGGTCTAGTTTTTGTGGATGAATTTGGATAGAAGAATGTATATATATTGTCCTTATTTACCAAAAATGAGGGAATCTATGAAGGTCCCAACAATAAAAAAGAGTGGTGCTAAATACCAAAATTGCAAAGCTTTTGGATCGGAGGGCCATCTTGAAAATAATTTTGAATTGCATGCCACGTACGAAAATCATTCACCCATTGCCCATCAGCATATTCTCCATGCTAATTTGCATTACATTTCATGTACAAATATAATTTCTTTCTAAAAAAATTAATTTCTTTAATATACTATAATTTGGGAAGAATGAACCCTAAATACAAATTTTAAATTTAATAAAAAAATAATGAATTGAAAAAAAAAACTTTGACACAAGGGATGTACCAGAAAGTGTCATGCGGGATCTGAAATCTTGCCCATCCTATCAAATTTTTTGTTGCATTTCATGTTTCATCCTCGATTTATTGCATAACTAACTTTTTTTATTTTGATATGCTCTGATTGTGCATAATGAATTCTAAATAAAATTTTTAAATTAAATTAAATCACAATAAATTAAAATATAAAAAAAATTGAAAAAAAATTAATTTTGCTAGCTACAGAGGATGTAACATGAAATGCACCGGAGTATCCCAAGTGTGATTAATGATTGGTGCAGAGTTAGAAAGGAGGAAAGCAAATGCTACGAGGCAATTTCTTAGTTAGTAAGCAAGAACAAACTGACCCTACAATAATAACCAAAAGAAGGTTTAAAAAAAAAAACAAACAAAAACAAAAAACAAAAAAAAAGGTCATGGAACTACATTAAATATAATAAAGTCATAGACTCCCACTTCTCCAAGTCTCCAAAATGCTTTATTTTTTCCCACCATTTCAAATTGTAATATAAATAGGATAACAAATAAATAAATAAATAAATAAGAGGAGCACTTCGACTATTCTACAAGATTTAATTATCTTTTTTTTATTATTTGGTCCATTTAGCCTTTTCGACTTTCTAAAATGGCTTACATTATCTCTTCTATAGATAGAAAAGTTAACACCATTAACAAACATACACTAACATATATTTTTCTCTTACACTAAGATTTTCACATATTTTTACATACAATTTTACAATTAACTAAAATTGCTACAAATTAATAAATTATGGTTGATAATTAATAAAATAATAAAAACCCATAAATTTATTAATAAAATAATTAACACATAATAACAATACAAGATGAAAAATGCAATGTTTATGACACACACACATATATATATCAAGATACTTTATAAAATTATTTTGAATTTTGAAATTCGATGATTCAATGATGAATTCTACAATAGAGATCGAGTCTTCGTTTATAATGATTTAATATTTTGAAAAGAGAGCAAGATTTATGAATTTCAAATTTGCTTCGATTCTCATCTTCAAAAGTCATTATATAGTAATACTAATTGATTTGTGGGTTTATTTTACTATTGAAAATGGAATCGAACACTTGATTGTAAATTTGATTATTTAATTCATGTTGTCTTATATATAGGGTGTGCGAATGATTGATTGATTTGGTGCAAAACCGAGCTAAACTAACAAAACCAAATAAAAAATTTCTTAAAAAAATTCAAACCAAACCAACCAAAATAATATAGATAACTGAACTAAACCAAACCGTAATTCTTTGGTTAGTTTAGTTTGGTTTGCAGTTTAACCGAATTTTTAGTGATTATTTTTTTTTTTTCCGAAATAATTATATCTAAAAGAAAATAACATGCACTCAATAGATAATAAACCATATATTAAATAAGTAAATATTTTAAAAAATTTATAACTAGAAAATTGAAACTAAATATTAGAATTACTAATATTATTTAGGTATAAATACTTTTTAAATTTATTAATTTAGATATAATTAATATTAGAATTATAAATCATAAATTATAAATATACTGTATATATATACACATATATATTGGTTGGGTTGGTTTAAACCAAAATATTTTTTACTTAAATCGAAACTGAACCAAACTATATTTTGGTTTTAATATTCAAAATCAAACCAAAATTAAAGAAAAAATGACCAAACCAACCTAACTAAATAGCTCGATTTGGTTCGGTTTTTTATTTGGATTTAATTTTGCACACCCCTACTTATATCCAAAAATCACTTATACAATTTCAATATTTTTTATACTTCACTTTTGTAAAAATTATTTATTTGTATTTATAAATAATTTATATTATTCAAACCAAAATGCATAAAATGATCTACGTGCATCGCACGAGAGAAATACTAGTTAGTAATTATATTAAGGTGCCAAATGAGGAGGGAAACTTAAAATGTTACTATTCAAAATTTTGTAAGCACGCACCAAATTAAAGTTGAAAAGATGGAAAAATATGAAATAAATACATTAATTCAGGATTGAATTAATTAATCTTTATAAATGATTAAACATCAACAAATAAACAAAGTAAAGAATACAATATTAATAGGGGCACACTCCTGTGAGACGGTCTAACGGATCCTCTTACATTAGAAGAATATTATTTGACCCATCAAAGTGGTCCCTCTCCTTTTTCCTTTTCTTTTTGATTTTTTTAATAATCTCCCTCTTCCTTTTTTTTTTAAATTTTTAATTTCTTTTTTTTTTCTTTCTAGCGTTCTCTCTCTCTCTCTCTCTCTCTCTCTCTCTCTCTCTCTCTCTCTCTCTCTCTCTCTCTCTCTCTCTCTCTCTCTCTCTCTCTCTCTCTCTCTCTCTCTTTCTTCTGGCTGGCGTCTTCTTCCTTTTTTCTTTCAGAAACGTGGCTTTTCTTTCTTTTTTTTCTTCTTTGGTAGTTTTTTCCTTCTTGTTTTGCAGTTTTTTTTCTTTCTTCTTTATTTTGTGTTTTTTTATAATGATTTTGTTAATGTTATTTCATCCATAATTAATAATACTTCACATCACAATTAATGATACTTCACCAGATAAAAGTTATATTTTCATTAAAATGAAAATTACAGATAATTAAGCATTAATTATTAAATTAACAACAAAGAAGTATCATTAATTATGAATTAAGTATCACTCGTAATAAAAAATGAAGAATCACTAATATACTGAGTAGTTACTACTCACTATCATGTTCAATTTTTTAATTGCAACATTTTCTTTTATATAGCTAATGATTCAATTTTTGAATTGCAATATGTTTGAACCGATACTTTTCTTTCTAATTAGTGATACTTTCTTCTGCAATTAGTGATACTTTTCTTCAATTAGTGATACTTTTCTTGTAATTAGTGATACTTTCTTCTGCAATTAGTGATAATTTTCTTCTAATTAGTGATACTTTCTTCTGCAGTTAGTGATACTTTTCTTCTAATTAGTGATATTTTCTTCTACAATTAGTGATACTTTTCTTCAATTAGTGATACTTTTCTTCAATTAGTGAGACTTTCTTCTATAATTGGTGATACTTTTTTCCATAATAGTGAGATTCCACTTCACAGGTAATGATACTTTAACCCATAAATATATTTTTTTAAAAATAAATATATACCCTAAAATTGAATTAGTGAGCACTAAAATTGAATTGAATTAATTTAAAAAAAAGGAAGAAAGAAACTGAAAAAAAGAAGAAGAAGAAGAAGAAGAAGAAGAAGAAGAAATAGAAATTACAAAAATTGGGCCGTGAGAAATAAAGAAGAAAAATGAAAAAAAAATAAAAAGCAAAAAGAGCCCAACAGCGCAGGCCCCAAAAAAAAAGGAAAAAAACTGCTTTGTCGAAAAAAGAAAAAAAAAATTGTACAGTCGCGTGAGCTACACGCGCCGCGTGGGGCGCGGGTCTGGCGGGTTTTGACCCGTCTAACATAAGGAGATCCGTTGGACGGTCTCATACAAGTTTTTGTCATATTAATATTGATCTTTATAAATGATGTCAACTAATTAACTAAGTACAATCTTTTTGCTACCAATGTAAATCGGGTAAGTTATATTCCTCCATATAAAATTAAAATTAATAAAAAAATAATAATTATATACACCAATTCCTCAACAAAACCAAAAAACATCATCACATATTCCCCAAAATGAAATTCACAGTCATTGTAAAATTGTTTATTCTATTATGAGGAGGTCTCCTATGCACTAGACTGATGGGTCGGTCCATCAGACCGACCCGATCCGACCCGGATCCGGCCCAAATTAAAAAAAAATAAATTTCGGCAAGCGCGTACATCACACGCGCGGCGCGTGTGTGCACGCGTCTGACCTTTTTTTTTATTTTTTTTTGATTTTTTACTGTTTTTTCGGTGTTTTTTTTCTGATTTTTTTTATTTTTCAGGTTTTTTTTGTGTTTCCCTACCAAATTGTACACCCTAAAATACAATTAGTGAACCATAAAAATTGAAATTACTTCATTAAATTTTTTAAAATACATGTAAATTTAATTATATCCTAAAATTGATTTAATGGACCCCAAATTAAAGTGAATGATTTTTTTTAAAATTTGGCGACTCGCGCAATGCACTCGCCCGACGCTAACGCGTGGGCTCGTGCATCACACTCGACAATGAATTTAATTTTTCGAAATAAATATAAATAATGATTGGGAAAAAATATAAACCCTAAAAAACACAAATTGAACCCCTAAAAGCCTCATAAAAAACACAAAATGAACCCCAAAAAACCCCTTAAAAAACACAAAATGAACCCTTAAAAACACCCCAAAAAACCCCCTAAAACATAAAATGAACTCCTAAAAACACCTCAAAAAACCCCCTAAAAAAACAAAATGAACCCCTAATAACCCTCTAAAAAGCAGAAAAATGAACCCCTAAAAATAGCCCTAAAAACACAAAATGAACCCCAAACTCATAAAAATTAAATAGGAGAACAGTTACTATTTAATGATACAATTGGTACTTTTTGCCCTTGAAATAGTAAGTTTTAGTGTAGAGATTGGTACTCCAGTTATCAGTTTTTTTTTAGGGGTCGGAGCGGGCCGGGTCAGGGTTGACCCGCGATTCGGCCCGTCTGAAATGCCTGATGGGCTCCTTTTTTTTGTTATGAAGACTAATAGGATTTTTGGCGTTCTATTATTAGTATAATATTTGTATCTAAACATCATCATATCTTTTTTTTCCCCCAACTCACTACCAATGAAAGACACTTGTAATTAAATACTTCATGTTTTCTTGTTGAAACATCATAGGAGCAAATTAATCTAAATTTTATTGTCAAATTTTTCTAATTAATTTCATAGTTATAAATAGTGATTAGTGGACAATACTAAGAACAGAAAAATTTCAATATCTCAAAAATCAAAACTAAAACCAATAAATCGGGCAAAATAGAATGATATCAATTAATATTTCTGATCATAAACATTTACTATGCACGATCAAAAAATAGAATTGATCATACTCAACTTTAGCTTTCCACATCAAAAAATGAAGAAAAATTAAAGAACTCTTGATACAATCTAAAGTTTACATAGTTTAATTAAAACTGAAAATATATATGTAGTTGCAAACAGGGATCGCTAGTGAAGGTGATGACGAATATTTATTTTTATTTTCACAAACAATCAAAAAAAATTTCTTGCGGTTATATAACAAATATATTTGTATATATATATATATATACTATCATAATTACAAATATATTTGTATATATATATATATATACTATCATAATTTTGGGGTGGAATTGGGTCATAATTGCAACGGCTAATTGGACGTTGGGATTGCTTTAAAGTTTCCAAATATACTATCATAATTTAGCGCCATTAGGGAAGATTAATTAGTTGATTTGAAGATGTTAATTGAGTGTTATTAATCAATGATTTTCAACACAATTATAATATAATTTATTAAAATTATATCACAGATTTATATATTGACTGAACTCCACTAGAAAATAAAATATTGTATTACTACTCAAATAAGTACTCCCTCCGTCCCAATAGCAAGGTCCCCTTGCTATTGGGCATGGAGATTAAGGAGAAGTAGATAATGGGTAAAATTAGTGGGTAAAGTAAGTGGGGTCCACTTCATTAAAGAGTGGATAGAGTAAGTGGGTATTGAAAATGGGTAAAGTAAGTGGGGCCCACTCTTTAATTATTTCTATATTGGGTAGGGGACCTTAATAGCTATTAGGACGTTCAAATAAGGCAAGAGGGACATTGCTATCGGGACGAAGGGAGTGTGAATTACTTGTGTTTTTTTTAGTAGACAAATCATCTATACTATTTTTTTCAATTCCTTGATATTATTTGAAATAATTAGACCGTGCAATAGTAATATAATTTGTGCTCATATTTATTGAAAATCCATCTTGGAGGAAATTAATATTGTTTTAATTTTTCTGAAATGTTTTTATTTTTTATTTTTTTTGGTGTAATTAGATAATTACAATTATAATAAATTGTAATTACATTTATATTTTTCTCGTAATTTGATTATTCATTAGACATTTAATTTAGTGATGATTGATTAAAGTTATCTTATATGTATTTTGACACATGATTTTTTAATATATCCAATTATATGTATATATATATATATATTATATAATATTAGATTTCATAATTGTTTTCAAGATTTTAGTTATTTTTTGATAAAAATTATAAATATGACATAATATATATTATAAATATATATTGATCGATGTTTATTATATTGTGTTTTATATAAAGATATGATATTTATAATGAAATTAATATATATTTAGTGGAGTTACTAATTTTGGCAAGTGTGTTTAGGTGGGAAAAAATATAATTTGCTATTTATAGGACCATTGTATTTATATATATATATATAAAGATAAAGATTTGTTGTTGGTTTTTTTAAATTAAAATTCACTTTACATTTAGTTTCTTAAATAAAACTATCGCGTACAATGAAATTCTAGCATAAATGGCTCACATATTGAAAATTGAATTGTTACTAGGATCATATAGCTTAGTGGTGTATTCATAGAATCCAGTGTTAAGTAAAATTTGTTGTTGAATTAATTATTTTTTGTATAAATGTCAGAATTGACTGTGTTATACAAAATTATATAGAGTTTGCAATTTAGAAAATAAGAATTAGAAATGGGGCAAACATAAATATAGATAAAAGTAAATAAAGATTGGGAAAAAAGGGCAAGATTTAAAACATAGTAGTTTTATAGGTAATTTGAGTGATAAATGACTACTATACCCTTAAGTTAGTTTCTTTACTATTCATTCTAATATGCCACTTTCATAATCAAATGGAAATAGTCCATTACAACCATATCAGGCCCATCATGCTTCCGTAAATCAAATACATAATACTATATACCAGATACATACCTTTTTGACCGGAATACTGCCGGGTATTTTCGTCGGGATTTTATGGCCTCGTCAACCACACGATCGCAACCTATGATTTCCAGCGACGAACTCCTTCAGCAATACACAACGCAACCCACGTTCGTTTCCTACACGGGGTGTATAGCAATTTTCTGGTATATAGTATGTATATATATATGATGAACACAAGAGATGAGCAAAAGCCTGGATTTTATTTAGGAATATTAATACATTTATTATAAATAAGTAAATCTCCTTTTGGGAGGAGACAGACTTGTTTAGCTACACATGGTAGCTAGAATTCTCACCACGCTCATAAACTAAGAACACTCAAAATATTATAACTATTACAATTTTGGAGAAAGATAGGAAAATGTTCGATGCCTTATGCTTCCTTCAGTTTCTCGTTTTATAGAAGGGGAATCCTTCTATTTCACCAACTCCATTATTTAGCTCCGCAATTCACGTGAGTGGCCTTTTCTGCCAACACTTCCTTTTGAATTAGTGGTCGGGCCCGGTTCCCTTTATCCTCAAGTGAAAGTGGTTGTGGGTGGAGGTACCCACAATTAATGGCACCATGTGCCTCTTGTGTTGGACCACTCAGCCTTTGTCGTTTGGTGCTAGTGGCCTCTTCTTTTGGGTCACATGATCTGTAATCACATGTCTCCACCTTTCCTTGTCGGGAAACTACTTTTTTGGTGGGGCTCTTGGTATCCTTGCTTTCGGCATGGGATGCTTATCCTCCCCAGCTCGCTTTCTTTCCATCCTTGGACAGAACCCTTTTCCGAACTCTGGCTCCTTCTGGTTCTGGCAATCCGAGCATACTCGATTATCCCATTGCCCAAAATGAGCCATGTTGCAGTACTTGCGATGGGTTTCTTTGCCCATAGCAAGCTTGTTCTCCCATATCAAGGACCTTTTCTTCTCGAACAGATCCTCAGCAAATCTCGTTGTTCTCCATGTCATGGTATTTAACAGGAATGACCCATTCGCAGAATTGTGGAAAAACTTGAATGGGAACTTGACTTTGTCCATCTCAGTGAGACAGACCCATAATCCCCATGCTTGCTTAGTCGATATTTGATCTTCTGTAATGGAGGCGATTAGTGGGATTTCTTCAGATGAGGTTCTGATATCACCCCATTTCCTGGAATCTGGCCTTTGAAGCCTTATGTAGTGAAAGGCCTCATGATTCCCTTTTCCTATTGGTTCCGGAGCAGCACTGATGAAGTATAGCTCAAGAACATCTCCTCGGCTAAGCAAATCATTGTTAGCCCAGGACTCTTGCACAGCTTCCTATATCCACTTTGGTAGACACTTGATTTCTGGGAAGCCTAGTGACATGGTCTGAACTGAAGCTAATGCCCCAAAATCATACCATTGCTTGACTTCGTGTGGATTGGTTCCTGGTAACATCTACACCCTTAGGTACTTTCCAGAGATATCAACCTTTATTTTAGACGGATTGATTCCCTGTCTAGTATAGAGCTTCTCCCAGTTAGCTTGATAAACCTGCCAAGATGAAGCTTCAGACTTGTTAGTATTAATCTTAGCGGTATCTGTCATGGGTCTAAGATTAATCTCTCCCTCTTTAACCCCAAAGGTGCTGGGTTGACTTGATGGTTCAGAGTGTGATCCCTGACCCTCAATTTTCTCTTGGGCCTGTGTTTCTTTAGAAATCACCGGCTTAGAGCTCGTGTTAGGGGTATTTGAATCCCCTACTTCCGTTTTACAGGTCAGTACTGCTAACTCTCCTTTCATCAATGGTAAGTTGATGGCCCGGAGGAGGGGTTCATGCATAGCTGACCAGAGTTGCCCCTGAGTCTTTACACACGCTCGTATTCTCTCGTTGACCTTGTTCTGGTCTGCTTGTTGCATTCTTCCTTCTTGTTCAGCATGAAGAACTAGCTCGTTCCATTCATGCTGAAGCAACTCCATGTTTTCAGTGAAGTGCCTCTGCGCAATCATGATGGCACCGACCTCAATCGCTTCCATCTCTTGTTAGGAAATCTGCAAGAATATTTTCATGAGATTTTATCACAATAATGTCAAATAAGTAATATTGACATTCAGCTTGCTATCTTATTAGTCTAGCTTTCTCAGGTTTAGATTCAATTTTATTTTTCAAGAAAGCTTTAACTTGTGTGTTATCAACTTTTAGAGTAAACTTCTTTGCTAAGAGAAACAGATGCCATTTTTTAAATGCCTTCCGAACTGCAAAGAACTCATTTTCATTGATATGCCATCGAATGGCCTCGCTATCCGAAAAGAGACCACTGCAATATCTACAGGGCTCCTCTCCGTTGGGTGTGATCTTTGTAAGCACGGCTGCCCACCAATGATCACTTGCATCTGTATAGAGGATCGATTCATCCTCATCTTGTGGTATAGCCAGTTTTAGGAGATTTTTGCATATCTCCTTTAGCTTCCCGATTCCTTGTTGATGTTCGTTTGTCCATACAAATGGGGTATCATTCTTTAGAAGGTTACTGAACACCTTCCTGTGTTTTGCAAGATTTTTTTATAAAGATTCCTGCAAAATTAACAACTCCCAGAAAACTCTGCAGTTGCTTCTTTTCTTTAAGGACATCAGGGAACTTCTGCACCTTTTCTACAATATGATTTTGCAGAATGATTCCTGATTCATCCACCTCGATTCCCAGAAATTCCATCTTCCGGGTAGCTATTACTGCCTTCTTTTCTGACAGCACAAGGCCCTCTTTATGACGAACATCTGCAAAGATCTCTAGATGTTTGAGATGTTCTTCTATACTCTTTGATGCGATTAGAATGTCATCAATATAGACAAACATAAAAGAGAAATAATCTTTAAAAAGATTATCCATCTTCCTCTGAAATATTTGGGGTGCGTTAGCTAACCCCATCCGCATTGCATTCCAAACATAATACCCTTGTGGTGTTGAAAAGGCCGTAAACCTTTTGCTTTCTTCTTCCATGCGAATCTGGTAGAAACCTGACTTGCAATCAAAATTAGAGAATATCCTAGCATTCCGTATGCAGTTAATAAGATGTTCTCTACTTGGGATAAAATATTCATCAAACTCAAGAATGTCATTAATCCCTTTGTAATTAATGACTAGCCTTGGTTTACCTCTTTTAATCTCACCATGATTCCTTACTAAGAATCCGGGGCTGCTGTATGGCGAATTCCCTGGTTCAATCAGCTTGAGATCAAGGTGTTCTTTGATGATTGCTCGCATATCCTTTTGATCTTTAATGTTCATCAGGATAGGCTTGTATCTAACGAACTCAAACTCTGTTCCAGCCTTAACCTTCAAGGTTGTTTTGAGTTGGTTCTTTCCCCACCAAGCCAGCGGATTTTCATTATAGTTTCTAGCTATTTTCCGCTTGACATCTTCGAGGGATATCTTTGCTTCTTCCTTAATATCTTGATGTGATATTAAAGAAGCCTTGAGGATTTGGATCTCTTGTTCTTCAAGATCCTTTTCCCTACGAAAACTCAGAACTACTTCTCCGAATTTTCTTTTGTCCTGCATTTTTGGGTGTCGAAGATGTCATTCATTATGTCCTTCATCACCACGCTTGCTGTGAAATTGTAGTGGCATTTGTCGATTGAATTCCCCTTTTAGCCGCTGGACAATGATCTTATGATCACAGATCATCGTAAAGATCAGTCTCCGGTTGGTATTGTCCTGCGTATACTTTCTGAACATTTGTAGGAAATTGTTTCCTAACAAGATGTCTGCCCCTGTATCATGAAAATAGATTGGTGGAGTTTTCACCTTATACCATGGTGTATCTCCTGCTCCTCCAATCAAAATTTCCGACTGCTTCACTCCTTTAGATAGGAGCAAGACTCTTTTTGAGAAATCTCTTCCTGCAATTGGATTTAAATCTTCTTCCAATTCTTCTGGGAAGATTCCTCTTTCTGCAGTACAAATTCCTGCTCCTAAGTCGATATAGGCTGCAAAGTATTCAACCTTATATTTCTCGTATAACATCCCTACTGAGATGTATATGAAGAATGGGCTGGTCATATAATCACCAGTTGTTTTCCATTAAAGGTGATCATCATCCCATCTTCCTTCAGCTCCCATGGCTTGAACCTTTCTAAGAAGTCAAGTCCTAAGATTAGGACTCCTGATTCTCTTCCGGCTCTTCCTCGTACTTCCATTATCATAGCCTCTATATCGAGAGTTCCCTTATAGTGGCCGACTTCTGGTTGTTGTAAACAGTACAGGATGTCGCAAGGAAAATTATTTTCCCATCTTGTACTGTCAAACCTTGTGTCGATCTCTCTCCAACCTTCTGGGCATTTAATTTTTATTTTAACTTGCCTTGGTCGCCTGAGATCTCCTTGGAAGCTTCCTCTTGAGGACTGAGTCCATGGCTCTGTCACAATCCTATCTCCTTGGAATGACAGTCTTTTGCCTTCCAACTTGAGACTCTCATTGTATTTCAATAATGGTTTGTCTCCTACTCGAATATTTATCTCTCTTGGTAGCGGCATTTCTGATCTGTCTGGATGGATTGCTTGTGCCACCTTCGAGAATACATCCGGTATCTCGATGAACTGCTTTCCCAGAAATAAATCCGTGTGGTGTGAATTGGAAAGCGCATAAGACACCTGATATGTTAAAGAAAACGGTCGATTTCCCTCGTAGCTGATATCCTTTCTTTTGAAGTCTTGGTACAGCGTCAGGGCTCGACTGAAATCTCTATCTTTCAGATTATAGGATATTTTTGGATAGATTACCCCTATAATCTGCTTGGCACAGAGATTTCCTGATATAGTTCCTAACAAGGAATCTCTGTGATTTTTGATACGCTTATCGCATATTGCAATATCAATGGGCGTATCAACACCTGCGGGTAGTGCGGATTTTAGCACTATCTGGACAGCTCTGATGTGGATCGAGGATATGGTATCCCTTATCTCTGGCTTCATTCTTCCCAACTCTTCTTGAACGTCACTGTATGGAATCAGTTGTAACTCAACTTGATTCCCTGTAAGCTCTATAGGAAGCGACATCTCTCTTCTGGTAATCTTATAGATTACATTGTGCTTCCTGCTTTTCAGACTAAAATTGCGAAGCAATTGATCAATATGTCCGGCTGAAAAGCCTTGATATCTTTGGATATTAAGGCTCTTGTTCATGATTTTGTCAATCATGCTTTGTGAGATAGTGGTTTGACTGGAATATCCAGTTTCGTCCACTTGCTCTTGATGAAAAACCTCAGCTCCAGTCTGATTCAGAGTCTGATCTCTCATCAATACTTTCATTGCTAAATACTTCTTCTTCTTCGTATATACTCTCATCTGAGGGTATATCCTCGAATTGGTAGACTTGTACCAAGTCTTGGTAGTAAACCGCTTCCTCGATGTCTGGTGCACCTTCGAAGCTTTTGACTCCTCTTTTTTCTGGACAATCTATCAAAATATGTCCTCTTGCACCGCAAGTCCAGCAGTTGCAATCTTTAAAACTTTCATTTGCCCTCGTATGGGCTCTTCTGAAAGTTTTCCTCGCGGGAGTTCGACTTGATGAACTTTGTGATGTCCTGTCTCTGGAAGGACCCCTTCTTTGTCCAGATTTGTAAAATCTGGCTTTTTGCCTGGTCCATCTGCTCCTTGGTTTCCAGCTCCTTTTCCTTGAGAATTCTTCTTTGGCATAAGGATGAACTCGGTGTTGCTTGTTCTTCCGTGGCCTTTGAGATTCTCCCCCAATGATGGTCGACAGATCATTGGCTGTGCAGTCAAGAGGGGAATATTTATTCATCCTCTTTAATCTCTTGTAATTCTTTTGTAGAATGGCCTGTCCGCACCATTCAGCTAGCTTTTGTTTGACAAAAGACATTCTCCTCCCAACATTGTTAGGATCTCGTGGAATGTATTCTTTAATGAACATTTCCTTCCAGGGACTCGGGAACTTCGTGAAGAAGATCTCTACACAGACCCTTTCATCCACATCTGAATTCCATTGGTAGATGTGGTATAACTTGAAGAATTGGTCAATTGACTCCTTCTCCATGTTGTTCAGTCTCAGGTTTAAAATAGCCTGAGAATAATTCTTCCTCTTTTCGGAATCTGCACTTCTAAAATTGTTTGCTCCCAAAAAGGTGAGCTTAAACCAGAAAGCCATTCTATCCACGATCTCCGTGTATGAGGCTGGCTCCAAGGTTTCTTCTTTGACTACTGGTGCGACTTTTGACCATAACGTTTTGGCTACACCCAACAAACTCATCTCTAGCAGCTTGATGAATCCCTCATTTTCTAGATTCAACGTTCCTGCTGCTATTCTCATCGATGATGACCAATCATCAATAATCATATCGATGTCCTTGAAGTCAATATCATCGATATTGAGCATGAGTCCATACGGATGTATGGGATCAAGGCTTGTTTTCCCGAGAGGCGTATCTCGAAACTTAGGGATCTGTTTCCTCACCCTAGTTCCTGTAAGATTGTTCATATTGGGCCTCTCTCTCCTGTGTTGATCTCCAACATGAAAGTCCTCGTGGGCTCTCATGAGAACGTCTTGTGCTGGGCCTCCTTCCTGTTGCTGTTGGGCTGGTGGCACTTGCGGTACTTGTTGCTCCGGGGGTACCTGATGCTATCCTCGGGGAATTAAAGCCCCATCTCCTGTATTCATTTTCAGATCTACCATCTTCATATTGGCAAATGACTCTGCCAATTCTTGTAGATCTTCCAATCCTATCCTTTCGGAGGACGTCATTCTTTGATTTGTCTTAACAATTGGCAAATCCTTTCGTCCTTCGATTTCTTGGGTTCTTCTTTGGCCTTTGGTGTGAAATTCACTTTGCCAAAGTTGATGGGTTTCCTTTTACTAGAACATGTCTGATTTAATTCTAGTGTCTGGATCTTCTTTTGAAGTTCTAACAAGATGGTTAGAATTTCATCTTGTTTTATAGAAATTCGCCTTACTTCTTGTGGTACTCCATACGTGTGATTTCTGTAATTTTGTACCGTCTTCTGGATCTCTCGTAAATCCTCCGAGATTTTAGATGTGTCTGCCATGATCTCTTTAAATCTGGGAGTTATCTCGTAGTTTCTTTGTTCCATCAACCGTGGTTTTGGTGTGCCCTTTGTTGATGGTTCATTAAGTCGCATTGTAGCAGATTGTTCACCATTAACAAGTTCATTTGAGCTTGTCTTTGGGAAATACACTGCTTTATTTTCTCCAGATTTGACTCCGATAGGAATTTCTCTTCGTATTGGGCTTTCCAGTAGGTTAGCCTCTCCTAGTGACTTTCCTCCAGTTACTTCAAAATTTGAAGGTACCTTCTGAAATAAAAACATCTCGAACAATTGTTCGGATCCATATTTTCTTGGTGTCTCCTCCGTTAGGATATTACTTTTAATAATAAATATATTATTATTCCTAAATAAAATTACCTAGGCTCTGATACCATTTTCATGTAAAGTGGCAGAATAGAATTAAAGCAAAGAAATAACAAAGAAATACCATCCAAACACCAATTAAGACACTTTATCCAGTGCCTTTATAGCAAAATGGATCAAGGTTAAAAAGTCAATTTTATACAAATTGTCTATTTTCCCCCTATGCACTAAAACTTGTCTCTTTTTCCCTTTTTCACAATAGTTTTGTCTATTTTTATATAATAACACATTAGAAATCTATTTTCATGAGGATTTAATTTGAAATTAGTCATTCAACATCCGATCCATAAAATTGCTTATGCAACACATCAGGGCCGCCTTAAATATTTACGGGCCCATGTGCTAATTATAAAATTTGGGGTCCTATGTCTGGAAAAAATCATTTAATTTTAATGTTAGTAATAAATTTTTAAATATTAGCATATTATAATTATATTTTGACACAAAAAAATTCAAAATACTTTATTGATAACATCCAAATATAGCCTCAAACTAATATAAAGAAAGACAGAGTTGTTTGCCTTTTTAAAACGGAGAGAAATAGATGGATTATATATATATATATATTTAAATATATACACGGACTTATAAAAATAAAAAATGGGCCCCTACAAATGGAGAGGCCCTGTGCAGGTGCTCACTTTGAGCACCCTCATAGACGGCCCTGCAACATATTCTCAATAATTATTTCTTAATTTTTATATATACTTTCTCTATTAACAATAAAATTATTAATTTTAAATAAATTAAATATGTGCTTGCACGTGAGAAATACTAGTTGCGGATAACATGAACTAGGCAGCGATAAATTACCTCACACACTCACATTTGTTTGTGTACGTGTTAAATTAATTAATTTAAGAGAATTGTATTTCGAATTTCAAAAGGTTAATTAACTATAGCAAATATAATATTATCGCGATGATAATTAATCTAAGCAAATTTTATATATACGATCACATGAATCATGATAGCAGCCGTAAGTGTATATTCAAACAACTATTTCAAAGATTTTAATTTTTAGTCATGTGGCATGTAAATTTGGAAGAATAATTAACGATAGATAATTTCAACAGTGACTTTAAGATTATATATACACACACCTAAACAAATATTTTTCATATATATTGTGGAAAATTAAGATGATTGAGACGGTTCTTATTTCTTGGTGCACTTTTTCGTTTCGTTCACTATTAAATTTATCATTTTAATAATATTTATTATAAAATAAAAATGAATTATAATGTAAATAATCATAATCAATATTTATAAAAAAAAAGAATTAAAAATTTTTAATTTTGAAATAATCAATCATAATGATGAATTATTAATTGAAAACTGAAAGTTAAATACTAAAAAATAATTATAAATTCTAATTGGGTGTGATGAACTTTAAAAAATAATCGTAAAGTTAAACTAAATCACAAAAAAAAAAACTGAATAAAAAAATATAAGAAAACTTCATAATTTGAAAGTGCAAAAATGCGGAATGTAATAGAGGGTGCAGTAGGAGTTAATTATTTTGTAGCGTGTTCACAAAAAGTTAGCATATAATTATGGTAATGCCATACGACGCACATATCCAAATAACAGAGTTTGAGAGAATATGCGCTAGCTGCATAATCACCAGCTGGAGAGCGATTTCTACTTCCAGCTCAACTGCATATATATTGCTCTATATCTAACTAACAAATTAAAGTGCACTCCCACCCTCAAATCTCAATAATATATATATATATATATGTGTGTGTGTGTGTTTCTTTTTTTTTACTAATGTATATATATATATATATACACACACATACATACATTAAATTAATTAACACATACATATACTGTACTGATAATATTTATTTGATAGAATTGAAGATGGTGTACCCACCACCTCACTGCTCCACTCCACTCCACTCCACATTTCAAAAAGAAGAAGAAAAAAAAATTAAAACAACTAGAAAAAAGAGATTTTTAAAACCACCACAACTAGTAAAGTGGGAATTTAAAAAACAAGGAGAATCTATTTTTTTTTTCAGTCTCTATATATACCACTTACTTCCACTCTTGCACTTCCATTCCAAAAGCCAAACCAAAAATATAGCCAATATTTATCACTACCCAATTCCACACTCCTCAACACTAATACATATATATTCTTCACCATATATATATATATACACATTGTTGCCCATCCAATCCATTTATTTCCATATACACTATGTTCATCGTAATTCACTTCTGCTATTCGTTCAAATTGATGTCTCAATCCAGTTTCTCACACCACTCCTCTTTCCAACTACAAGTGAGAAAACACATCTAGAGAGAGAGAGGGAAGAAGAAGAAGAAGAAACACTCAAGTCTTGCAACATCAAACCTTATCCAAACAACTCCCAGCAAGAAAAGAAATGGATTCATTCAAATTTCACGACGTACGAGTTGAGAAAGCGAACGCCACAGCAAAATACCGCAAGATTCAGAAAATCACGAGCTTGTTTCGATTCATGGAGCTCTTAGTTTTCTTGATCGTTCTCTCCAGATTTTCCACTCAGTTCGCTTCGTCTCTCAAGCTTTCCAGCGACTATTTCCAGGGCATCTCCATCGTCGCCCTGATCAGCCCTCGATCCGTTTTCGTCGTGGGAAACGTGATCGTGATCGCCTTGTTCTTGATATCGGGGCAGTTTTCCGACAAGAAGAGCGAGAGAAGCACTGATTTCTACGACGAGTACGTCGAGAAATGTCGGAACAATCAGCAAACATGGAGCAAACTAGAGGCGAAAAGAGCATCAGATGCTTGTGAGGGGAAGGTCATGATAAGCAGGACCCACTCCGTGAATCTCGAGAAGCTGCGGGGGGAGGATCGCCGCCGCGACCTGAGGCGGAGCGTCAGCGACAAGTGCAGGAATAGTGGTGAGAGTGGGAGGAAGGCGGAGGACCAGATGAGCAGCGAAGAGTTCCGCCAAACGGTGGAGGCGTTTATCGCCCGCCAGCAGAGGTTTTTGAGGGAAGAAGAGGACTTTTCACCTGTCGTTTCATTTCAACCTTGAACATATATATATGTATATATATGCCAACTCTTTTTTCCTTTTCTAGATTTTCTTACACTTTTTTTTTTGAGGTCCTGGTAATACATAGTAGTTAAGGAATGATAGATGAAAGGAAAAAAAAACTGTATCATTCATGCACTACGTATTAAATATGTATATATCGGAACTTTGAACTTTAGCTTTTCTTTCATTATACATATTGTGTCTATACTATAATTTAATTACTAGCGACGTACCCTCCCAATTCCCATATATATTCAATCTCAACACTAGTGTACATGTACAAATACAATACACAGTAAAAATATCACATTTATGTATGCATATTGAAGAACATAAAGTGCAGAAATTGGTAATCCAGTCATCTCTTAGTTTTCAGAATTCAGATAATTAAGGTAAAAAGTTGATTTTAATACCTCATAACCTTCAGCAGTAACTACCTTAACAAATTAAAGCAAGGAAACATCAAGCTTGGCCTTGTCGGGCCATCAGATATATATATATATATATATATCGTATATTTTTGTAAAATTTGTACTAATTAATGAAATATAAAATATATAAAATTTGTATGCTAGCTTGAGGCTAGGAGACTGCCCATGCAAAATTTTGTAATTATCTGAGCCAAAGTTTAATTTGCAGAAATTCAGTGGTCGGATCGGAACAGCTAGCTAGTCATCTCAGCAGGAATAGTAATTACATATATATATATATATATATATAAAGCAATAAAATCCCAGAGGATTTTATTTCCTGGATAATTACAAAAGGAAGATAAAAGGAATTCTATTCTAATTCTTGGGTAATAAGCATATATTCTTCTTGATGTCACGTTGCCAGAAGTAATCCAGTTAGACGTAAATATTTCTTATTAATTTAATTTCAATCAGTACACGAATATATGCTTTGAGTCATACTGTCCACCTAATCCAT
The DNA here is from genome assembly GCA_026008535.1 of Perilla frutescens. Lineage (NCBI taxonomy): Eukaryota > Viridiplantae > Streptophyta > Magnoliopsida > Lamiales > Lamiaceae > Perilla > Perilla frutescens. Next base: position 36,211,351 of record BRKX01000002.1, on the reverse strand, counting down.
CAGGAGATTAATTTGAAGGTGTAAAATAATTCCATTATGTACTTATTCTCTATCTTATTCAAATTTCAAATTTTATCCAGTAGGTATGTTCTATATCTATATCTATATATTATATATAATGTCTTGTTTAATTATTAACGGACGAAATAAAATAAATTAACACATAGATGATTTGAAATTTCGAATTACTTAATTATATATATATATATATATATATATATATGTACATCCTTTTTGAAAAGTTAAACAAGAAAAGGGACTCGAACGATCTTTTGTCTAATATTTGTCTTCCGATCCACTTGATAGTTCATATCGATGTGCTTATCCTTTTCAGTTAAATATACCTAAATTAATTTGCTTAAGAAGTTTTCAATGAACTGAAAATTACAACAGGTTGGCTTATGCTATACATGTCTAATCCAACTATCTACTGATACCCTAAACGCGCGCGGCTTATATAATCCCTCCATCCCATAATTGTAATCACTTAATTTTTTTTTATCCGTTCTAAAATTATAGTTCACTTTCATTATATATATGCATTAAATTTTTCATTTTTCTCAATATATCCCTATTTAATGTTCTTTGGAATCAAAATTCATTCTCTTTTGAATCGATAAATAAGGGTATAGTAAAAAAAAATTATTTAATTAAAGGTGATTGTACAGTGTAATGTAATGTAATAAAATGATCATTCATATGTTCAATATTCCCAAAAAATCCATATTCCCAAAGGAAGGAGAATAGCTATTCCGCCCAACCCCATGTGTTTAGCTATTCTCGTTGACCCAAAAAATTAAAATATGATATATTTATACATAATCATGTCTTATAATATTACTTTATCATAATTAGAAAAATAAATAAAAAATCAGATTAAATAATTTATTATTATTTAGTAATTATCTTTACATTATTTATTTATTTTCAAAAAATAATTTAAATTATATTTTAATATCAGAGTTTGATAATTTTTATACTTTTGTTGAAGAAAAATGAAAGTGGTGCCAAAATGTGTAACATAAAAATATATTACAATATAAAATAAAATAATTATATATTTGACATAATTAATATAATCAAATGAAAAATTAAAATGATAAACTATTTTTCTATGAAGAAAAATATTTTTGGTAAGTTATACAAATTATTATATATTGATTAATTAAGTACTTTAGAATAAAAAATAAATAAATTATAATTTTTTAAAAAAAATTAGAAAAAAAACACATACTAAGAAAGAAAAATGATGTTTAGAAAAATAAAAAAGAGTATTTCTAAATATACCACTAAAATTTTATTTTACACTACTATTAATTTTAATTTAAAAATAAATAAGTAAAATTTACGTAAATATCATTTTAAATTAAAACGAACTTTTATTTAAAAATTAATTACAAAATATTCAAAATAAATTAAAAAGGAAAAGAAAAAAGAAAGCAAAACTACCATCACCAACCCACGAAATGGGATCATCTGTTACAAATCCTGTTGCATTCACTGTTGCAACTCTTCAATATTTTTTTCAAAAAAATTATTATTTTTTATTTTTTAATTTATTATGATTTATTTTAATTTAAATTTTCTATTTAGAGTTCATCCATCCCCAATTAGGGTATATTAAAAAAAAAAAACTAATTATGCAACACCAAATGTAACACAGAATGCAACAGAGGATCTGTTCTGCCAACCCACCATCTTTTTCCTCAACCTAGTTTCTCTCTCCCCCTTTCCTTCCAAAGTGTAACCTCGCCGCTAATACAGATAAATTATGATTCCAGATCTCATTGCAATTCACAAATAAATTAACAGAAACAAATAAGAGAATATCTCACCATTTTCTACATTAAATTTCGCAGCTTGAAATATAGATTTTCGAAAATAATTTTTAAAAAACTGAGCCTTGATTCATAAATAGATCTTCGAAAGCAAACGCCCATGTTCTTCCGCATATATTCATAATGATCGGCAAGGGGGAGAAAATTGAATTAAAGATCATATTCAAAAAATTCAATTCTATTCATTGTTGGAGAAATGGATGAGTTTTCGCTTGATGGAAGTCGAGCCCACAGGGGGTTGTCAACAGTTGTCGTTGTCATGCATGGATGCCACCTATGAGCTTTGGCCGTAACGAGAAGAAGTAGTTTGAGGAAGACGGTCTTCTTCTCTCCATCTTTTTCAAAAGATAATTTAAATTAATTTTTAAAATTGAAAGGTAAAACTGAGAAATAGTGTGGTATGTAGAGTAAAAAATAAAAATAAAAATTTAAGATAGTGGTGTATTTAGTAAAGGTGTATTTTGAAAATTTAGTAGTGCAAATTGTTAGTTTTGTATATCGAAAGAACATGTCTTTGTATACTTTTCTGATGATATGATGATATAGATTGAATCTTATTGCAGCCACTGTTTGCATTTACATTATTATATAACTATTTATGCATATTCAATATACTTACACTGTAGATGATATGGTGTTGGTAAACACACAGTAAGATCATATCATCGGATTCTTGTATTGTATTAAAAGGCTCACGACTTAGATGGTCCTAAATACACCATCGGTACACCGTAAAATAATCTGATAATTAGTTTGTCTTAACTGATTGATTATTCTAATGCACTTGTTAAGTGTATTGAGGAGGATCACAATAGGATACTGGTCTCTACTCTGACACTATAAGTTAGAGAACAAAGATCCACAGAGTTCGGGTTTTTAACTTATATTTATTGGCGAACATATGTATGCTTTATTTATTGCTTTGATTTATCCATGAGTGAAATTCTCTTATAGAATCAATAAACTCGATATCTTGGGTAATGAGATTTGCATACATGATGTGTCGTGCAATTATATAAGCACCATGTCCTGGTTCGCCAGGTTGATGATGTTCTCTTGAGGAAACACAAGTTCATGTTGAAACCCTGCAGGTGGAATTTATTCCGTACATGATAAATCTTGTGTGGTACTACTCAAGGTTTTAGATATTAATTAATTATAACTGTCAGAGGCTTACATAATTAATTAATGAACATTAGATCTTAAACGGGGGAATGGCTGAACTAAAGGAGAAAGCATATTCACAAATGTGTATTAAATTGGTAGGTCAGTATTACTTCTTTAGTGGAATAAAAGTAATACTTAATTTATTTAATAATATCCTAAGTTTATTGGATATTAAGAATTAAATAAATTAATTGGCCAATTTAATATTCTTCTGGGTCCTTGTTGTAACCCAATATGACTTTAATGGATTGAAGATAGAAAAGAAGATTGAGGCCCAAACCCAGTAGGGTTGAGACACTTTAATCGAAAATATACACACACATATTAGCCCCTCAGTTATCTCTTTATCTCCACTGATTCCATAATTATCTAGTAGATTTCTGTCCACCCTGAATCTAGATATAGTTCGGGAATACAGCAGAAATCGAGGAGTCAAATTGCTGAGCAGGGGGGCGCCGATCATTGTACTCTCAACAGTAAAATTAGACCTTTAATCTTGTCCTCAACCCGACGTTCAATTGTAATTCGTTTTTCGATTATCTATGTTTCCGTTTTCAGTAGAATCGAAAAACCGATTTGCATGTTTAATTGAACTTGGTTAATTAAAACATATGTGTTGCATAAAATATGAATACATGATATTAGGATTAAAGAACAACCAAATAGATCATGTGGTGGTTTAATTCGAAAAAACTCCAACACAAATATCAACGCCCATAAAAAAATTAAGGCACGTGTTGATTTATTAGCCACTACGTAAACTCTATTCAACTATAAGAAAATTTAAAAGTACATAACATGTTCATTATATAAGATAAAAAAATGATCTTTTATCCGTGGACATACCAATCATTTTTTGGGACAGAGAAAAAATACTATTTAACCACTTCATTTATAGTAACAATAATACTTTTATAGAATTAAAAATCCAAAACTAAATTTGCTAAGTAAACCCAATAATAATAATAATAATAATAATAATAATAATAATAATAATAATAATAATAATAATAATAATAATAATAATAATAATAATAATAGCCAAAACATATAAATAAATAATCCAAAAAAAATAAAATAAAACATAAGCCTCTTAAGTAGACTACAAATTTTCTGTTACATTTTTTCTTGTTTCACTGTCAAATTTATGATTTTAATGATATTCAGTATAAAATAAATATTAATTATAACATAAAGAATTATAATCAACATTTATCAACAAAAAAAATGAATTAAAAAATTATCAAACATAATTTTGAAAAAATCATTAATTGAAATTTAAATTGAAAAATTAAATATTAAAAAATAATTATAAATCCTAATTGGGAGGGGTGAACCCTAAGAAACAATCAGAAAATTAAATTAAATTAAATTACGTACAAAATAATAAAATTGATATTAAAAATATAAGAAAAACTCATAATTTGAACGTGTAATATAAGGTGTAACATAGAGAGTAAGTGTAATATGATGTTACAAATTTCATGTGCTAAAAATAAAAATGAAAACTAGAAAAAAGAAAAAAGAAAAACCAAACCAAAAATAAATAAAATGCGTGCATGTATTCCGTATTCGCAATAAAATGAAGCAAGCCGGGAAAATGCAATACACCACATATCCATAAAGTCCTCATCTCGTTGAATGTAACTTTCTTTTTGGTTCTCAACTTGTAATTTTTTTAAGAATATTATAGAAATTATAACGGGTAAATTACCTTAAAATGCATAAACTTTGGGCCCTTTTTATTTTTTCACACGTTTTTAAAAATGTAGTTTTAATAACATAAATTTAGCTCTTATTTGATTTTTCACATGATTTTCAAATTCCGACCAATTGAATCTGACAAGGCAGCTGGAGATGCCACGTGTACATCTACGTGGATACTAAATTGCCTTAAAATACACAAACTTTGGACTGATTTTATTTTTCACATGAATTACAAAATATCAATTTTATATTTTTTTTGCTTTTTGTGTAATACAGAAAATTCATCAATTAATACTATAGAATTGTTGTAGTAGACATTGTGAAATATTTTTGAATTTTTCTTAGTGCATGCAATAAATTGATCACGTAGAAACTGCATATTAAATTTTCATATATGTTTAATAACATCTTTCGATATAATTTTATATGTTAGATAATCTCAAATAATTTTATAATTGAAAATTTTCATTTATATTAATTGTTGAAAAAATTCTTAATTCATCTATTTTATTATTGTTTAAACCTATTAATAATATAAATATGTAACGACTCCAATTTTTCAAACATCATAGTGATAAATATACACACCATACATACCTTAAAGTCATAGTGTGATTTTTATGCATATGAAATGAATTACATAAGATAAAAAAGATCACAACTGTCAAATGATGTTGATTAAAATTTATATCTTGTTCGATAATTAATTTTGAAAAATATAACGTGAAGTATTGAAAAAAAAATCTAAAATAGGTCTTTTTTAATTGATGTGAAAAATCAAAATCAACTCAAACTTCGTGTATTTTAAGGCACGTTGATGTCCACGTAGACGTGCACGTGGCAGTCTCCGGCTGTGATGAGTGGTGTTTTTGCACAATAATTTGAGGTTTAAATGAAGTGATTTGCAGAGTGTTGTATGTGTTTTAACCCAAATTGAGCGTTTAACCTCCCATTTTGGAAGTTTTGTTTGTTGTTTGAGTTCTACAGGTAATGGAGGATAAATTAATGCAAATTTGAGGGATTTAAGACCATATAAAGATAGAGAATCGAATAAGGAGCACGCTGCAAGTTGAATCAGGTCAATCGGCCAAGAAACGAACGAGAACGAAGCAAAACCGTGGAAGCTGCCAGAGAAGCTCGCCGAACGCGACCTGTAAGCGCGAGCACAGGGGGGTCGCACCTCAGGCCTTCTGCAAAGCGACCCCTAAGCGTGACCCAATTGCCCGAGTTTCAGCCTCTTCAGAGACGTGTTTTCCTTTGTTCTACACACGACCTCCGGGCGCGAGCGCATGGCAGGTCGTGCCCCAGGGCCTCTGCAACACGACCTCTGGGCGCGACCAATCTGCCCGCTTTTCAGCCACTTCAGAGAAGTGTTTTCCTTTGTTTCGAATACGGTCTCCAGGCGCAACTCTGACGAGGTCGCGTTCGGGACTGACGAATCCGCTTTTTGACTTTTGTCATTCAATTATTGGTCCACTTCTTTATATATCTATTGGGGATTTCAAAGATCGCCCCAACACTCCTCCCACTCGATTTCACTCTAGAAGCACATCACATTTGGGGATTTTTGGAAGCACAAGAAGATCAAGAAGAGGAGGAAGAAACAACCATCCATCTTGAAGATTCAAGCCAAAGGATTGAAGAAGGGGGTTCTACATTGGGTTTTATCTTATCTTTCATTCTCTACTCTTGTTTTTGGAATGGGTTTTGTTGCTTTTCTCTTTGTTCTTGATATTGTTGTAAATATGGTAGGCTAGAGCCTTTAGGGCTCTAGGATGTGGAGAAACAATGTGAATCTTGTTCTTGACTAGGGTTATATTTATGGTTATGCTTTGTCAAGGTTTTAATCCATGCTAGTTCTTGAATGATGTTGTTTGAAGTGGCATTCATTTAACACCAAATGTATGAATCACTTGCATCTTGCCCATCCCGTGATCATAAGCATGTATGGATTGAATCCATGTATTTGTACTCTTAGTTGAATGTTGAATATGTGGAAGGAAATGTGACCCCTTTGAGCCTTTGGTAGGTGTGACCTTGAAATGTATTAGTGATAGTCATCATTGTCACATTCGCAATTTAAGAGATATTCGAGAGATGCTCTTACTATATTCGTGGTCTTCCTATCGTTGAACGAAACATGATTATTGAGAATACCCTTGTTGTATGTTCAAGAGGAACATTGTGTATCCATGTCCTAGAGTCTTGCCTTAACTTGTTATCTTAAACCATTTCCTTTTAGATCTCGATTTCTTGCATTTCATTTAAGTATTGGTTTTGTTGTTTGGTGTTTGTTATTTAAGTTCTTGTTTTGGTATTGATGATAATTAACCCCCACTTAAGCATCATCTAGATAATCATTGCATCTAATATTGTGGTACTTGCATTGTCTTATTTGGTTCCTCATTCCCTGTGGATCGACCTCGTTTCATCCTGTCTACAATTATATACTTGTATACTTGTAAGCATGACACGAGTTTATAAATATTGAAACAATTTTAAAGGAGATAAATTCTCTATCAGGCTACCACTTCAGATTCAACAAGCCGGAATTTAAAAATCATGTGAAAAACCAAACAAGGGCTAAGTTCATGTTATTAAAACTACATTTTTTAAAACATGTGAAAAACCAAAAACACCCCAAAGTTTATGTATTTTGAGGCAATTTAACCAAATTATAACTATATCATGTTTAACTTTTTTTTTTATCAAAACTGTTAAAATCTAAAGAACTCAAGGTGTTTGTATAAATGCTCAAGAGAAAATAGAGTAAACTGAAAGTGTTTGTGTAAATGCAGCATGAGAGATAATCTGGAGAATTTTCGATTGTATTTCATTGAATGTAAACTGATTACAAACTACAACTATATACAGATATTTATTGAACAATAAAGGTCTGACTATCTAACTAACTAACTCCTTGAATCAAGGAACCGCTGCCATGTGGATTTAATCATAACCGCTGCTAACTGCCATACCATGCAAGTCCATGCACTTTATAAATATCTTAACACACCTCTTCAGAAACCAAATGTTATTGTTTGAGATTTAACCGATCAGGCAAGGATTGAAATATTGATTCAGATAGTGCTTTAGTGAATAAATCGGCTATTTGATCAACGGATGGTACATGACCCACTTCCACAACTTTTTCTTGCACCTTATCTCTCACAAAGTGGACATCGACTTCAATGTGCATCGTACGTGTATGGAAGACTGGATTAGAAGCAAGGGAAATTGCACTACTATTATCACACTAAATTCTTACTGGATTGGCAACTGAAAACCCTAGCTCTTTACAAATAGCTTGTAACCAAATAACATCGGCAGTAACATTCACAAGTGAGCGGTACTCTGATTCAGCACTGCTTCTTGAGACTACTTGTTATTTTTTAGAACTCGATGTGAGTAAGTTGTTTCCTAGGAAAACACAATGCCCCCAGTAGAGTGACGATCATCAACACAGCTAGCCGAGTCGGCATCTGAAAATGCTTCAATCTTGGCAGACGAAGATGGGCTGAAATATAAAGAGAAGTGAGATGTACCTTTCAGATAGCGAAGAAGGGTCTTGCAGGCTGCCCAATGCGTATCTAAAGGTTGTTGAAGAAACTGACTAAGCTTATTGACTAAAAAAGCAATATCAGGTCGAGTTAATGTTAGGTACTGTAAAGCACCCACGGTGCTTCTATAAAGAGTAGGATAAGCAAAGAGAGACCTTTCCTGTTTAGATAACTTGATAGCAGGTATCATGGGAATAGAACTTGGCTTGCTGTCTGTGAGATTTGTGCGATCTAACAACTCATCAATATACTTGCCTTGAGACAGTTCAAAAACACCAAGGTTATGAGATACTTCAATTCCTAGAAAATAGTGGACATTTCCCAAATCTTTCAGTGCAAACTTCCCATGAAGATCTTGTATCACTGATTGAATTTCTGCAGCACTATCTCCAGTGACTAAAATATCATCAACATAAATCAAGATTAGCACAACATTAGTAGCAGAAACTCTGAAGAATAATGAAAAATCAGATTGTGATCGAATAAAGCCAACTGTGTTGAGATATGACTTTAAGGTGTTGTACCAGGCCCTTGGTGCCTGTTTAAGACCATATATAGCTTTATAAAGCTTACAGACATACTGAGGGAACCTTTTATCTTCAAAACCACTTGGTTGAGTCAAATAGATTGTTTCTTCAAGCTCTCCATTAAGAAAAGCATTGTTGATGTTAATCTGTCTCACACACCAACCCTTCATAGCAGCCATAGCAAACACTAATCTGATTGTGGAGAATTTAACCACAGGGCTAAATGTTTTAAGAAAATCCACTCCAGCAAACTGGTCAAACCCCCTAGCAACCAGCCTTGCCTTGAGTTTATCAAGAGTTTCATCAGATTTAGTTTTTACTTTGAACACCCATTTGTTTGAAATCAACTTGTGATCAGGAGAGGAAGGAACAAGGACCCATGTTTGTTTCTCTTGAAGTGCAGAGAATTCAGCTTGCATTGCAACAAACCAAGCTGGATCTGCAAGAGCTTGTTTAACTGTAGAGGGTTCAGTAGGCAGCTGAACCTCTGTAAGCCACACTTTGGGTCTGAAAATACCATTCTTGGATCTAGTAACCATATGATGAGGTACTGGATTGGTTTGTGCAGAAGAGGGTGAAGGAGAAGGTGGAGAGGATGAGAGGGACTGAGAAGAAGAATGAATAGAAGAAGGAGAGAAGAAAGAATAAGACACAAAATCTACAGGCATAGGATTAGTATCGGTAGAAGAAAAACTAGGAATAAGAACATAGGTAGGTGTGTGTGAGGCAGGGGAAGAGATCTGAAGAGAAGAAGGAGATAAGAAAGAGTAAGGAAACTCATTTTCATGAAATGCTACAAAATAAGAGATGTTCAATCTTCCTGAGGAGCTGAGACATTTATAACATTTATGTGAAGAACTGTACCCTAAGAATAAGCATTTTGAAGATTTGAATTGCAGTTTGTTTGTATTATAAGGAGTGAGAAAGGGATAACAAGCACAACCAAATGTATGTAAGAAGGAATAATCTGGAGCAACGTTGTATAGGATTTGAAAAAAAGAGAGATTATGAGTAATACTAGAATGTAATCGATTGATGAGGTAGACTGCAGCAGAGAAGGCATCCCACCAAAACTGAAGAGGAAGAGTAGCTTGTGCAAGAAGAGTAAGCCCAGTTTGAAAAATATGCTGATGTTTCCTCTCAGCTCAACCATTTTGAGCATGAATATAAGAGCAAGGATGTTGAAACTGAATACTTAGATTGGCAAGATAAGAAGTTAAACTTCTAAACTCCCCTCCCTAATCAGTTTGAAGACATTTGATAGTAACAAAAAACTGTACTTTCACCATAGTAATGAATCTTTTAACAACTTCAACAGGTTCTGATTTACAAGTGAGAGGAAAAATCCATGTAAATGGACTGAAATCATCAATGAAATGGATATAGAATTTGTATCATGTGATACTAGTGGTTGCTGCAGGTCTCCACAAGTCAGAATGTATTAGTTGAAAATGTGCAGTGGTTTTGAGAGGTTGAGTAGTATGAGGTGTTTGATGAAGTTTACCTAATTTACAAGCTTTACAGAAGAGAGTAGATGAATCTTTATATTTGATATTAAGAGAAGTACAAAGTTATTTCAGTACAGAAGAGTATGGATGACCTAGCCTTCTATGTCATTCATTAAGATCAGTTGTACAGGACACAAAACATAGAGATGAACTACCAGACTTATTTACTGAATTAGAAGCTATATAGGAAAATGATGTCTGGTGAGAGTCTGCAGAGGACAGGCTTCTATTCCGAGCTAGGATTTAGGACATGGTTGATAGATCCAGATGGTACATGCCCTTGATGAGATCCCCCTTCATCAGCACATGCTGTGTTTTGAGGTCCTTAACACATCAAAAAGTAGGATGCAATTCAACAAAGACATTGTTGTCAGAAGTAAATTTAGACATGCTGATGAGGTTTTTAGTGATACCAAGAACATATAATATATTGTGTAGAACAAGAGGTTTATGAGAATCAGAGGAAAGATAACTCGAATCACCAACATTAGCAATAGGAAGGACATTACCATTGCCTACTTGGAGCAGCTTAGATCCAGAATAAGGCGAGCTCAACTGCAGATTGGAGAGATCATGTGTGATGTGAGCAGTTGCTTCACTGTCTGCATACCACTGTGAGTCCATTTGCTGAGCATAAAAGGCCTCTTCCTGAGCAACATCATACAAGTAGTCAGTATAATAGGCTTAAGGAGTAGGTACACCAGTGAAATGCACATCAACACGTTTAAAACATTTTAATGCAACATGTCCATTCATCCCACAAAGTTGACACACAACTTTGGTGTCTCTAGAGAAACCATGACCCCCTCTGCCCCTAAAAGGAGTACCTCTTCCTGAGTTAAAGTCAGGAAAGCCATGACCACGACCAAAAGTACCATCAATAGAGCCACGACTACCAGAGAATTGGGCAAGATGAGCACTAGGGATTATGACAGACTGTTGGCTTTGAAGTCTAGCCTCATGAGCTTGTAATGCATATTGCACCTTCGACAAAGTAAGAGAATCAACTCTGTTGGTAAGATTCACCACCATTGCATCATACTCTGAACCAAATCCTCCCAAAATATGCATTATCAAATCATCATCATCCACAGGCTTTCCAACAGCAGCCAAACTATCCGCAAAGCCTCTCATTTTAAGAAAGTACTCATCGATGGAGAGATCTCCCTTTTTGGTGGTCTGTAGTTGAAGCTTCAACTGCATGATTTGAGCCTTGGACTGCGACTGGAACAAGACTTGCAAAGTCCACCATAGATCGTGAGATGTAACATAGCGGGTGCCCAATCATTACCTCTGAAACGGAACCGATCAACCAGCTTAGTAAAAACTGATCTCGGCATCGCCAAGTGTGGAATTCTGGATTAGTGATGTTTTCATGGGAAGAAAAAGATAGGAATTGCAGTGGAGGAACGGAGTAATCGGAAATCAAATCCTTGAAGCTATGAGCGCGGATCAAAGCTAAAACTTGAAACTGCTAAAAAGCGTAATTATTTCGATCCAATTTGAAATTGGTGATAGGAAGAAAAGAAGATGAAGGATTCTGAGTGAAAGCCATGAAAAAATAGAAGATTATCAACTGAAATCACAAAAGAAATCGCGATAGAAATGCGAAGAACTCAAGAGGAGAATCCCTGACTCGATGATACCATGTTAAAATCTAAAGAACTCAAGGTGTTTGTATAAATGCTCAAGAGAAAATAGAGTAAACTGAAAGTGTTTGTGTAAATGCATGAGAGAGAATCTGGAGAATTTTCGATTGTATTTTATTGAATGTAAACTGATTACAAACTACAACTATATACAGATATTTGTAGAACAATGAAGGTCTAACTATCTAATTAACTCCTTGAATGAAGGAACCGCTGCCACGTGGATTTGATCATAATCACTGCTAACTGCCATGCCATGCAAGTCCATGCACTTTATAAATATCTTAACAACCACATAAATTCAAATTAATAAATATAAATTTGTTGTTTTATATATGGCAATCCTTGAGCAGTTGGGAATTTCAAAACTAAATCACGCATATAGTAAGACAAAAATGTTGTTACGGGAAGAATTCATGAGAAAAATAATAAAAAGATTACCTAAGGTTTGGAAACATCGTCATTTTTCTATACACATTACATCGTTTTCAACGTTTGCTAGAAACATTAATTTATGAGCGAAAGTATAAAAATAAAAAGCTTGGAAATTCTTGATTTAGTTGTGCAACATAAATTTTCGTGTATTTGAATAAATAACGCGAAAAGTGTACAAGTATATTTCTTCTTTGAATTTAAGTGCAATTACGGTATAATATCTGTCTTGATCCTCTGATTCTTCTCTTCAAAACTTGATCTTCACACGGTCCTTTAAATCTTCTCTTTAAAACTTGATCTTCAAATGGTTCTTGAAATCTTCAGAGTGAGTTTGCCTCTTCAATCTTCTTGGACTTGTTGTTTGAATTTGATGACGTTATCCGGAGGGCCGACAACCTTGATTCCGGATTGAACGCTGGATTTGAGATGACTCTGGCGAAGAACGCATTGCTTCTACGAAGAACGTCTTGAATCTTGCTGGAACACCTTGACTTTCTATGAACAATCTGATAATACTTTAGCGATTTCCCACCTTTAATGGAGTAAAGAAGGTTAAGTAATGAATAAATCAATCTGATATCTGGTTTATGTGCATTATCCCTAGAATCCCCTGATTCCATTATTTGTTTAGTATTCATGTTGTTATTTGCATTCGTTTATGTTTTTGCTCTGGTTACATTTTATAATTCTCTTTCTTTGAATTTAGAGTCTAGATATTGAACTTATACCTGTGTCTTGGTCTAGTAGTTTATTCGAATCTCAGTCCTTGTGGGATACGATACTCTTGTTCACCTAAATATTACAAACGCATAGTGCACTTGCAGTACAATTATTTATTAATAAATAGCGTGTCAGTCCCAGCCTGAATCATAATAAAAAATAGGCCCAAAATTAAAATTTTGCCTAACCAAAATTCCTGGGTCGGAATAAACAAGCCCATAAGAACCAACAAATGCAAAGAATGCTCATATTTAATACTTAATCTGTATTTTGCAAGTTTTATTCAAATCATGCGTCATTTTCCCACTTTTATATACTAATATACTTTGTACATATGTACAAAGTTTACAAACTAGACATAAGACACAAACGTGTAATGTCCGAGAGGATCGATACCAAGATTTGTCCAATTATATTTGTGTGTGATTTGTGTCATAATCTCAGATTAGGGATATAATTGTGCAGATGAGCATCATTAATAGCATTGTGAATATGATGGTGGATACCATTCTACGTGAACAAGTCCAGGGTACTGTTACAATCTTTCACGAGAAGTTCGATTACATAATACATAATTAACATAATAATTAAAATACTAAGTAGCACATGTTAACTACAACATTAATATTAATTAATAACTCTTCCTAGGGCCGACTTCCAGATCTGAGATTTGGGGTGTGTTTAATGACGACAATGGGGAAAACGTCTTCTATTGGGCCGACTCCGATCGACGCCCTACGGTGAAACAGGTGGGGTGGCGATCCCATCATCACCAAGCATCATTGCCTTGTTTGAATCCATTGAGCACCCATGCCCAATCAGCTACCTTAGCCCTTCCACAAAAGAAGATTGTTTTCAGATCTCCATATAATGGGTTCCCGTGTTTCCTACATCGCCGTTTCCATGCATCCTCCTGAGATCCCAACAATATTATATATAGAACGAGCAACGTGTCATAATCGGCAGTTGTTTGTTCAAATGAGTGAAATGAAACAAAAATTAATAGATATATATTCATATTTGTTTATGCATACTACTTTACTCCCACCAAGGTATTCTTTACTTATCATGACTCTGCTCGATCTTTCATCGTATCTAACGCCGAGTTTTCCCAAATATGATCTGTATCAATGTATGCTTTACATGCCATGTCATCTTTTGGTTAACAGTTTGTTAGAGTTAGTATTAAGTTACAGAACAGTTAGTTGGAGCTCTTAACAAACTCACGTGTGCTTGATTATCAAGCAAACTTATGTATAAATATATGCTTATTCATGAAATGAAATCAGTTTTTCCCTCATTTTCTGTTATCTTCAATATGGTATCACGAGCGCAGGTTAGCTCCAACTAATTGAGAAAATTTTCTGCAAAATTCTCTGCAATTTTCTTCGTTACTCCAACAGATCTAGCATGGAGTCTTCCAACTCTTCGTTCTCCCTACCAACTCTTCATCCATTGAGTCTGAAACTAGATAAATCAAACTACAATTTTTGGAAAGCTCAAGTCATTGCTACGGTTCGAGCTTATGGATTCGATGAAATCCTTTTCAACTCCAGTTCACCGGATCAATTTCTCCCTACATCTGGTGGTGAATCTTCATCTCCTCCCAATCCAGAGTATCTAGTGTGGTTACGGAGAGATCAATTTCTCTTCAGCTGGTTATTATCATCGATTTCTTCATCGATGATCGGATACATCGGTCGGTGTACCAATTCTAATGATCTTTGGCGAGCATTTGAGACTCTATTTCAATCTCAGTCCAAGGCGCGTGCTATGCATCTTCGATTTCAGCTCCAGACAATTAAGAAAGGCGATACAACAATTGATGAATATATTCTGAAAATGCGTTGTCTCGCTGATGAATTGTTCAACATAGGTCAGGAAATCTCTGAATCTGACCTTATTCTCTTTGTTCTCGGAGGTCTAGGACCTGAATTTGAGGCCGTCAGTATTCATCTTACCTCAAAATCTGAAAATCTCACCCTACATGATGTGCAATTCGCCCTTCAGACACATGAAATTCGTTTGCAAACACAATATAATCACTCTGCACCTTTTAATCCTAGTGCAAATGTTGCTTATATGAATAATCAATCTGGAAATCGTGGAAGAGGAAGAAATAATTACCACGGCAAAGGAAATCGTGGTCGAGGTGGGGGACACTTTTCTGGAAATAATAATCAGAGCAATCGACCTGCTTGTCAATTGTGTGGGAAACCAGGTCATGTTGCCTATAAATGTTACAAGAGGTTTGATGTCAGCTTCCCCGGTCCTGAGGCTTCGAATGTTCCACTTCACGCTAACACAGTCTCTTCAAATTCTGTAGCTTCTTCCTCAAATGTTCAGGGTCAAAATTCTGGTTCGCTTGCGCCCCCAGCATATGGCTCAAGCCCTACGCCTCATACTGCTTTCTCTGCCAGCAACTCCTCTCATGGAGCTTCCTCTGATTGGTATCTCGATAGTGGCGCCACTTCTCATGTTACAGCAGATTTTGGAAAAATGCAGATTCAATCACCTTACACTGGTTCTGACTCTCTCACAGTGGGTAATGGCTCTCAACTTCCTATTACACACGTTGGCTACTCTTCAGTCTCTAGTACTTCCACTTCTACACCCTTGCTGCTAAATGAGATATTATTAGTTCCAAATATTTCCAAAAGTCTTCTCAGCATATCCAAATTCACAGCTGACAATGATGTATATTTGGAATTTCATGCCTCTTGTTTTTTTGTTAAGGACAAAACTACTCACAAAATCCTGCTGGAGGGTTCTCTTAAGGATGGACTTTATCACCTAGAGACTGGTTCTTCAAGTGCAGCTCCTGCCTTTCCCACTAACAACGGTATCAACACTTGTTTTCTAGTAAATAAAGTTGATATTCATGCTTGGCATAGGAGACTTGGGCATCCATGTAATAACACTTTGCTTAGTGTTCTCAGATCTTTAAACATTTCAGCCTCACATGTTAAAGATCAGAAATTCTGTGATGCATGTGCTGTAGGAAAAATTCATCAACTACATTTTCCTTCTGTTGAAGTCAAAACCTCCAAACCTTTTCAATTAGTACATACAGATTTATGGGGACCAAGTTCCACTCCTTCAACTGATGGTTTTAAGTACTATATGCATTTTATTGATGACTATAGCCGATTCACATGGATATTTCCTTTACATGTTAAATCTGAAGCCTATAATATTTTCAAACGGTTCAATAGCTTTGTTGAACGACAGTTTAATTGTAAAATTCAAGCATTGCAATCTGATTGGGGAGGTGAATATCGCCCTTTGAAACCTTTTCTTGATGAGTTGGGAATTCAGTTTAGACATCCGTGTCCTCATACCCACCAACAACATGGGAGAGCGGAAAGAAAGCATCGTCATATAGTTGAGCTCGGGCTTACTCTTGTAGCCACCGCTTCTCTTCCTTATGAGTTTTGGTGGGATGCTTTCACCACAGCTGTGTACTTAATCAATCGACTCCCCACTCCATCTCTCAACCTTCAATCTCCTTTTCAATTGTTATTTCACATGCCACCAGACTACAAATTCCTAAAAACCTTTGGCTGCACATGTTTTCCTTTTCTCAGACCCTACAACACTTCCAAACTTCAATTCAGGTCTTCCAAATGTGTCTTCATTGGTTATAGTGCATCTCATAAAGGTTACAGATGCCTTCATCCTTCAGGTCGAATTTACATTTCTAAAACCGTTCTCTTCAATGAAGACGAGTTTCCTTACTCCAGTCTTTTCTCTACCTCTACTCAGTCTGTCCCTCCTTCAGTTGATCCTTCACCGATGACACACTCATCTTTCACCTTCTCTATTCCGCTAGAACCTCCTTTATCTCAAACCTCTGCCCATCATCACTCTGCATCTCCAGATTCTAATTCACCTGACTCTTCTTCCAACTCACCTCCTCAAAACACTCATCATATGCTCACCAATCAACCTTTAAACCATCATTCATCTCCAGATGGATCAGTGGCATCACACTCTACTGCTTCATCTCATTCTCATAGAAGTTCTTCTGACTCCCCTCCTCAAAACACTCATCATATGCTTACCAGGGCAAAATGCGGAATTCATAAACCAAAAGCTTACACAGCTCTTACTGATCCTACATTCGAGCCTTCCACTGCTAGAGATGCTATCTCTCATCCTCTTTGGTTTCAAGCCATGAAAGATGAACATGATGCTTTACTCAGAAATAATACTTGGGAGCTTGTTCCTTATTCATCTGACATGAATCTTATTCAATGTAAATGGATTTTCAAAATTAAAAGGTGTGCAGATGGTTCCATTGATCGCTATAAAGCCCGTCTTGTTGCTAAAGGTTTTCAGCAACGTGCGGGTGTTGATTTTGGGGAAACTTTTAGTCCGGTTGTCAAACCTGTTTCAGTTCGCCTACTTTTCTCCATTGCTGTCACGCAAAACTGGTCAGTTCAGCACATAGACATCAACAATGCCTTCTTGAATGGTTATTTGGATCAACCGGTCTTTATGAGGCAACCTGAAGGTTTTCTCAGTTCAGAGTTTCCTCATCATGTCTGCAAGCTCAAGAGGTCCTTATACGGTCTAAAGCAGGCCCCTAGAGCTTGGTATGATAGACTAAAACATTATCTATTGAGTAGTGGTTTCAAGTTCTCCATTTCAGACCACTCCTTCTTTCATGCTCGGGTCAATGGAAAACTTCTCTTATTACTGGTATATGTAGATGACATTCTGATCACTGGTGAAGACTCAAATATGGTAACTGCTCTTATAGAAAAACTTGGAAAGGAATTTGCTCTCAAAACATTAGGGGAAGTGAGCTATTTTTTGGGTATTCAAGTCACTAGAGTGGCAGACAAGATTGTATTGACTCAAACCAAGTATATTCAAGAGTTGCTTATGAAAACAAATCTTGTGGATAGTAAGCCTCTTTCTTCACCATATGATTCTGGTCAGAAACTGTTTAAGGATGATGGTCCTTCTTTCTCTAATCCTACTCTTTATCGTAGTATTATTGGAGGACTGCAGTACCTTACACTTACCAGACCTGACATCTCTTTCATGGTAAACAAGTTGAGTCAATTTCTTCAACAACCCACAGATCTTCATTGGAAAGCATGTAAGCGATTGCTGCGCTATCTAAAAGGCAGCTGCAAACTTAGCTTAGTCTTTCGATCAGCACCCAGCTTATCATTAGCTGCCTTTTCTGATGCTGACTGGGCTAGCAGTTACGATGATCGAAAATCCACAGGAGGTTATTGTGTTTTCATGGGGCCGAATCTTCTTTCTTGGAGTTCTAGGAAACAACGAGTTGTCTCTCGAAGCAGTTCTGAGTCTGAGTACCGTGCTTTAGCCGATGCCGCAGTTGAGATTGTTTGGATAAAATCTCTACTTCAAGAAATTGGTTATCGACTCATAAATCAGCCAGTTATTTGGTGTGATAACCAAAGTGCTGCAGCTATTGCTTCCAACCCAGTTCTTCACTCAAGAACCAAACACATAGAGATAGACACTCATTTTGTCCGAGAAAAAGTATTGCAGAAAGAATTGGACGTGCGATACGTGTCAACAGCAGATCAGGCAGCTGACATCTTTACAAAACCTCTATCAATTTCTCGTTTTCAATTTCTATGTAAAAAGTTTCCTTTAGATATTCCTCCATGAAAAGATATTAGGAAATGAAAGTCAGGGTTGTATCAATGTATGCTTTACATGCCATGCCATCTTTTGGTTAACAGTTTGTTAGAGTTAGTATTAAGTTACAGAACAGTTAGTTGGAGCTCTTAACAAACTCACGTGTGCTTGATTATCAAGCAAACTTATGTATAAATATATGCTTATTCATGAAATGAAATCAGTTTTTCCCTCATTTTCTGTTATCTTCAATAATCTGAAGTTGATGTATCGAGCCTTCAGTGACAAAATTTTGATTACCACATCTAAAACTACACACGTTGTGAGTTATGTGTTCTGCAAACGTTCACAATAATGTACTTGAACATTGTTAGATAAAGTTCACTATAATGTGCATGAACGTTATAATGAACTTAATGTAAATTGCAGAAAGTAAAGCACACAAAGAGTTTGGTAACCCTGTTCGATCAACTGATCTACGTCAGGGGGACTTGTCAGGTCCATGAGAAACAATCCACTACTCCAATGTATCGTTTACTATGAATCTTACATGCAGCTGACCTCCCGTCACTCAATACATGTTCTACCCATACACCCTCTTTCACTGGATTGAACTATGAGATACTCTCACAGCCTAGATTTCAACCTATCTATGGATATGAATTCCATTTTAGTAACTTATGAAGGTTAGTCTCTATCGTTAATAATATTTCTTAATTAACTATGGATAATGTTGGTACTTAATTACTACAAAATTCAACATGTTTGTAGGAAAATATACATATAATATATATATATATATATATGTTGGTATTTATTTAAAAATAACAAAATTTC
The DNA here is from genome assembly GCA_026008535.1 of Perilla frutescens. NCBI lineage: Eukaryota > Viridiplantae > Streptophyta > Magnoliopsida > Lamiales > Lamiaceae > Perilla > Perilla frutescens. The sequence continues at coordinate 36,191,778 of BRKX01000002.1, read as the reverse complement.
CTCAACAAATTAAATGATAGTTTCACTAATCAAAATTTTAAAATAATTTTCTTCGATCAAAATTGTTATGATTAAATATGCATAATGCGCATGCCAATTTTAAAGGTAAGATCATACTACATTAATTAGAAGAGCTCTTCACAAAGGCAAATATTTTGTCCTCAATGGCCCTTCAACCGCATGATGACCAATAGAACTTACATTTAATTAATTAATATAGAATTACAAGCAACAAAAAAAAATTGTATATCGTCTATTTCCTAATCTACAATTACACGCAACAATATAAATTACATTTAAGTTAATGGACAATTACACGCGACAACTGAAAAACAAAAAAAAACTTAGAATCTCTATCTATCGTCACTACTATTTCTTCTACTTTTAATATCTTCTCTTCAACTGTGTAGGTTTCAATTCCCCTACAAAGTTCATATTCGATTTTATATTTTTCCGTTTACAAAATCAATATTTATACATAAATATAAATTCAAGAACAATAATATGAATGATTCACATTCAATCACACTTATCATAAATATATAACATCTACTGAATAAACATAGAATCCCATATTTTTAATGCAATTATAATCCATAATATCTCTATTTCAAATTTACTGATTGCAACTTAATTTAAGTTAGATTAAGAAAATCAAGATTGAACTCAAACACCCAAACTTAATTTAATAATATATAAATATGATTATATATTTAAACAAAATAAAAAAATTACATAAAATAAAAACGACCAAATAAAATAAAAACATAAATCATAAATAAATGAAAACTGGTAACCAAATTAAAAAATAACTAGAATATTATTAATAAGTGTTGCTTGATTATAATATTAAGTGATATGGAGATGGGACCCATTAATTCATGTTTTTATGATAGAATAATAGTTGATTAAGATTAATTAAATAAGTGTAAGTGGACCAACCCCAATTATGTTCTATCTCCTTCTCCCCACTCTTCTTCCTCGCGGCTCGCCCAATCATCAATGGAGCCCAAAGTTGCAAACAACTACTTTGATTTTTATTTTTATTCCGTCCCTCCATCTCATTCTTATGCTGTTTAATTCAGTCGCCTTTTAGAAATTCCACAACAACTGAAAGATTTCGTGGGCTGAGGCAAAAATATCGTCCACCATCGCTAACTATTTTCCGACGAATTTTCGGTGAGCCCCGCACTCGCCTCCCACTACTTCCGTCCCTCCGGCCATATATGATATGATCGAATAATTTTATAGATACATATAGTATATGAGAAGCACTTGTGCGCACTAAGTGCATCATCAGGCGTATTGATCGGGTCAACGTATTGACCGGTCAACGCCGAAAACCGCACGTTGACCCGGTCGACTCAAAAAAAAACTTTCAAAATCAGTATCAACCATAGCATCAAAAAGTAAGTATCACATGTATCCTAAAAAAGTATCGGCTAAAATAAAAAAAATCGTCAAAATCAGTATCAACCATAACACTAAAAAGTATTACTCAAAATTCAAAAAGTATCATCTGTATCATAAAAAAATATCACATATTTTACCATTTTTCTTTTTTACGGATTGATCGAATCAACGTGCGTTAACCCGGTTAAATGCGTTGATCGTCTAATATAAACTTATATACATCTAGTGCATGCAAGTTTTTGCCATAGTATATATATCCTAAACTGCAGTACCCTTTGACAATAGGTCATACCACGATGACAGGAACTCTGCAGCCCTACACACCAGGAGTTGATAAAAGTAACGGCACCTTCACTAACGGTAGTTACACGAACTCCCGAATTGGAATGAGAAACTTGGACCGAAACTCAACCGGTTTAGAGACTTTTTGTCCATAACTTTACACATGGCGCAATCACAAGGCATGAGCGCAACGGGATTGGTTGTTGGGTCGAATTTGGCCGTTTTCTAATCCGGTTCAACTAGTAAAACAAAACTGCTAGTCTAGCTGACAATGAAAATTTTACCTGCTACAAAAATCTAACGCTTTAAACGCTTTTCTCCACCAATTCCACCCGGAAAATTATATGCTACCCCCCGGTATTACCCGGGGGTGTCCCATGCCGACGCGTGGACATTGTTTTTAATTTCCTTTTCCCTTTATTTTTTGTAGCCCGAAAATCCAAAATACGGTGTATTTTTGCAGATATACAGTCAACAGCTATTGAGGCACTTTTCGCACTAATGACTGGATAGGTAAATGGGCCCCATCATGTACGTCGGCACAACATCATAGCACATCGGCAGAAGGAATGCTTTCTGATTCCGGCGTCCCCGTCGGATCTTTTTCACGTCGGCAAGTCATACAGGATATAGAGCGCAATGAGTTCATCCAGATGCCCATATTTTCAGAATTTCGGAGATTGTTTGTTCTATTAATAGGATTTTCTGGAGATTTAAAGAGAAAACCCTAATTTTTTTGGATACCCTCTAATCATTGGCCACGTGCAGGTTTCCCGCGACGTGTCGAGCGAGATTACTACTGATTTATTTATTTTATAGGACATAATACATTTTATATTTAGTTTTAACATATGGTATTAAGATACTATTAAGCTAAAATAAGGATTATGAAATCGCGGGTACCGCTAAGCTCCAATTTAAAAAACCCAAAAAAGAAAGTGACGGTTCATTTCCTTCTCATCGATCTCTCTCTCTCTCCCTCTCCATACCTCACTCATCCTTTTCTGCCGGAGCTCTACCATTTCATCATGAACGGTTGTTGACGGTTGACGTTTTGTAGGGTCGCGACTGCCACAATCTTATCTATAAGTTTTTTTTTCGGTTTGAAGCGGTGAGTTTCTGTAATATATACTAGGCTTTGGTTCCATTAACATCTTTTGAAAAAAATACACTTGCATTTTTTGCTTTTTCTTTAAATTTCTTGTGTAACAGAGAGAAGAAGTGGTAACGTAATGTCGTCGGGCCGCCGATCAGTTAGCACGCTGCAAAGCGGTGGGAAAGGCAAATTGAAGGAGAAGGGAAAAAGGACGCTTCCTGACTTGGACGGTGAGTCTTTTTACTTCCATTTTAAAGTCTAGTGAATTTGTAGTTATTTGATATTGTTTGAGTGAAATTTTAACTGTTAAGGGGTTATTGCCCAGTCTCTGAAAGTTATGGTATTTTATCTTACTTTGATTTAACTGGAATGACGTTTTTATCATGAAGTGGGTAGACTATCATTTCTGAAGCTTCTGTTGTTTTATTCTTTGATAAGTCTCTCTTTCATACTTTGTTTGTTAGGCAGATTTAATTTTCTGTGGAAAGTATTGATTTGAGTTCATCATACTGAAAGACTTTTGCATGCATTGTGAGGCGTATTCAATAGTATTCTGAAAGTGTTGATTTTATTTGAGCATAGTTTATTTGTTCATAGATTCAATATTATTCTGAAATTGAAGTACCCTTATTTGCGCCTATTTTTTTCATACTTTGTAAGGCAGATTCAATACTCATACATGGGAGAGAATTGACTTTCATTTAAACATATGGTATTGGGGCATACTTTGTAAGGTTGTTTCTGAATGAAAGAATTGAGTTCCATGTGATCATTTTTCTCTATCATACTGTCTAACTAATATGGAATATTCTATGCAAATATGCCACTTTATTTGATCATATTTTTGTCAGTCATTCCATTGCAGATAGTGGAATTTGCATTGTTGTACCCCCAATGTGATATTGTCGATTGTGTGGAAAGAAATTGTTTGATATGTTCCTATTTTTCCACTGATTAGTTTATAGTTTCTGTATTCTGTTCGAAGAATTATTTTTTAGTCCCCAATGTTATGTTGCAGTTGTAGGTGGTCGCCTTAGTGCCCGAGGTCAGCTGCATAATGTGATGAAAGATGTGCGTAATCGTCTGAGCTCGAAGAATCTCGATGCTTTCAGGCGGACGTGTTTTGGTCACCTGCTGGATGTGAAGCCAATTCAGCCTCAAATGCAATTGATTTTCTTAATGCTGAAGCATCTAGATCAGGCATCTGAGTGTAGGGGTGTAATGGCCTTCCATATTAATGATAGGATCGTCGAATTAGGGCCACAAGAGTTCTTCTGCATCTCAGGGTTGAATTTCAAAGAAACTGTGAGACTGCCCACTTCATCGATGATGCATTGAGATGTTTTCCAAGGAGAGCGAAAGTTGAAAGCTATGAGGATTGACAAAGCTTTTGAGAACTATAGCGAAAAACATAAGGGCAATGGGAGTCTAGTTTTAAAATTGGCCCTGCTGCACGTTGTCTATGGCCTGCTTTTGAACCGAGACCAAAATTGGAAGTCGATAGAACTTGATTACATGCATCTTGTGGATGATATAGATGTTTTCAACCAATATCCACGGGGGAGGGTGGCCTATAGACCGACTGACCCCAGGATCAGACAGGCTTGCAAGTGATGTCTGTGGTTTCTATTTGACTCTACAGATTTTTACATTCGAGGTTATGCCCCTCATTGCAAGGCACTGCGCTAGTTTGGTTGATATAGTGGCCTTTCCTCGGATCCAACGGTGGACAACTGACTTATATTTCAAATATACTCATCTGCTAAGTTTTTTTCAGAGTGAAGATGTCGAAAGCGTGGTAATTGAGGAGACATTTGTTGTAGAAATCTAAATTTTACTATGCTTATAATTGTCTGCTAATGTCTCCATTGTTTGTGACAGATGCACTTTGAATTCTCTCTTAAAGAAATAACTCGATTGCGAGCAACTAGTCTATCGGACATTGAGTCATTGCATAGGCGCCAACCAATTATTCGGCAGTCTACTGAAGAAAGAACTCGATTGCGATCAATTGGTCTATCGGATATTGAGTCATTGCATAGGCGCCAACTAATTATTCGGCAGCTGGTGGATGAGGATGATGAGGAGACTGACGATCTATTGAAACCAGATGGTGCATATAAGGTGTATGAAGTGGGAAAGCGAAAGGAGGGTGAGACTTCTGCAGCAAGAAGGTCTCGGAAAGAGAATGCTTCTAGATTGGGGAAGCTGTTGAGATCTGTCGCGGGGGCTTCATCTTCCAGAGTGCCAGAAGACTCAAATGGTGAATCCAATTCTGTTGAGAAGATTGGGAAAGTTATATTGGTTAGTATGATAGTTTTCTTTAACCCAATTTTGTTTGCCTAGTTAACACAAGCCTATTCACTGTGAGGTTGAATGTCAGGAAATGAATACGAGGATACAGACAGACTCCATATGTATACAGAACATGTCAGAGATGATGATGGTAATGTCTCCCCACTTTTGAAATGCATGCATACCTTCATTCATCATTTTTTGATGTAATAGAGCTGATTTGAGGGTGTTTGATTGTTCATAACAGGGAATGAACGTCTTGCTACAGTCCGCATTAGACCGGATTGCTGCTGTAGAGAAAAGTGTTGTTGAGATGAGAATGAGCTTTGAGGGTGTTGGTTCTGTGCAAGAGGAAGGTGCAGAATGGCTGAACAACGATCTCCCCCCCTGAGGTCGCAGAAAAATGTACTGCCGGACCCAACTCTGACCCTAATTTGGAAGGGTTTGATGGTGAAAAGGGTAGTGACCATGGTGGTGCTGATTACCAAAAACGTGGACATAGTGAAGAGGTGGATGCCGTTGACAAAGTGAAGGAAAAGGAGGACCTGGAGGGAGCTGGGTCTATTGGGAGGCCGGGTGGAGACGGTGGACATACTGATCCATTGAAGGTGATTTCAAAGAAGGACTGTGAGGGTGCTGCATTCGTGGAGAGGACAGTTCTGCCAACTGCTGATGAGATTAAGAGCTTGTGGGAGAATATAGACCAGGTCTTGCAGGGAGATTGGTTCCAACGTTTAAGGAAAGAGCATGAAGCTAGAGGTGCACCAGAGGTGCCAATAGAGATGAATGAGCCAAGTTTAAAACAAGAGCATCAAGTTGGAGGATCCCCGGTGGCGGCAGTAGACATGAATGAGCCTCATTCACCGGAGTATGAAATCTCCGATGTAGCAGCTTATGAGCCAGACAACTCTCCTGAGAATGAGCTGAAAAGGTGTCTGCTAAGAAGAGGTTGTTTGATCAAGTGGAAAGATGTGCAGAACCATATTATGGAGCTATCTGTGTTGAGCCACTCCCGAAAAAACTGAAGACTAGGGGGAAGAAATGTACGCAAACCAACTTCATGAAGCTGAAGTCATTAAGGTGGGACATATTTGAGCCACACAGGGACTACGAGTGGGTTGTTGAGAAGCCGTTCCATGAGTAGCTCACTAAAGGCCGTAAGGAAAACCCGTATGTCTGCTGAAGTATTTTCGTTGCTCATTTTTAAGTAAATAATATGCAATTTGGCTTGTATAATGACTGTGTTTCTGCCGCAGGGACCGAGTGAAGCATCCGTGACGTGGGTTGTTAATCTGCATATAGCTAAAGGTTGGCTTGGTGATGAGGTATGTTTAAACTCTTATCCACGAGTGCCAGAAGATATTTGTCTACCTTTACAATTCATTACATCAGCTTTTGTGTCAAATGCAGCACTGTGGCGTGTTGTTGAATTTGTTGATCATATATTCACTCCAACTCCGAGAACAGTTTAAGATAAATTGGACGCTGATTGAGTCTATTGGAATAGTAAGTCCATATGAATAGCCACTGCACAACAGCTATTATAGTCCAGAAAATCATATACTTCTGTAAGCCAATTGATTGTCGAATGATATTTGCAGCAAATATTGGTGCTTGACAGCATGGATCAGGTGCCAGAGAGGATCATGCCATTTGTTGAGGACGAGTACCCCCATCAGGGTGGCAAAGCCTGGTATGAGGTGGACCACGTTTTTGGAATTGGTCATATAAAGGAAAATCACTGGGTGCTCTATAGGATAGACCTTAATGAGCAGAGGGTTGTCATATTTGATTCAATGTCTACGGGCCAAACTAACTGGGATAATGCGAAGGCAGTGTTCGTCCCTCTTTGCAGGAACGTGCCCTTGCTCGTTAAGGCTCTGGATGTGTACAGGGACAAGCTGCCAAAGCCAAGATTGAAGAAGATGTGGGATCTAGTGAGATACGAGCACCCTCCACAACAGACCAACCTTTCTGATTGCGGTGTAATGTGCATCAAATTCTTGGAATGCCTCCTAACAGGTAAACCTTTCTCTGCGATAGATCCCGGGATGTGTTCAAGGTACAGGAAATCATATTGTATTGAGTTGTTTGCAAAAAGCCAAGCTGTTGTAGATGAATAGACAAAGTTGCATAAGTAGTAGTTCTGAACAAATGGTTTTGTGTATTGTTTTGTTAGTCATGATGTATGGATTCATAGTGGAGGGGTAGGAAAATGTGATATTTAATAGATCAGAGTGTGATGGCCAAATGATAGCCCCTAGAGGTTTTTGTTCTGAGGAGAGGATCATTTGGTTAATGCAAACAACTATTATGTAGTGTGCCTCATAATTTAGAACTACAGTTGCAGTGTCTTTGGTTGCTGTTGATTAGCTAGGTTACACAATCATAGCACAGTCATGCATGAGATTCATGGGCCTCCAATATTTGTTGGATTTTTTTTACCATTGATAATGTATGTTAATCATGGTGGTTCATTGTTTTCTAACATGCTTTTCGGAGCCTGCAAATTTAATAGACTTATGCCGATGAGCTGCATGCCATATTTGAATGTTCATTAACTGGTGAAAGGATTAAATGGGCCTGAAATGAAATATTGGAGCATGAAAATTAATTTCTCAGTTGTGGCTTGGTGATGGGCCTGTTATATTTCCTGTATGAAAGGGCCTCTCTTTTTACTTTACTTGTGAGTTTAATGGGCCTAGCTACTAGTAGTTGCTTTGCATAGGAGAGGATTAATTTTTTATTATAACTCCGGAATAGAAACATACTTGGACGAACACGTGAAAACACATAGAACAGTGGCAGAAGAAAAATACAATCAAGCCACGAAAATCCTAGAGCCCTTCAACCATCCCAATGCCTCATTCTCCATAAAGCCGCATATCTTAGATTGAATCAGAATCTGAACTGTCCATCTTATCCTCTGAATACCTATGCCTTAAAGGTGCCGGCAGTTCATCCGATTCAAGATCTGGTCCCTCTACGAAAAACAATTTGAACAAGTCATACCAATGAGGCTCGCCTTCCTCCTCATAAACAAGGGCTAGTGGGTTCATCTGCAACTCACACAAAAAAGAGATTAGTAACTATGAAGCGATGTCTTTCTTTACACAAATCCTCCATAATTCTTCATTTGACTTACGATGGCTAGATTGAACCATGCATCTAGGTAGATAGGGAAGAACTTATTTGTCTTTGTGTCGTGCTTCACATCATAGGGCTGTCTAATCTAGGGCTGGGGAAAAATATCGTCATACCGTTATACCGTACTTACCGTACCGGAAAAAATACCGGAATACCGGACTTTAAGGTATACCGGTATTTTCGGTAAGGTATGATACCGTACCGAGAGTTTTCGGTAAGGTAACGATATAGAATTTTAAAAACCGAGATATACCGGTGTATACAGATACTGACGGTATACCGAATTTTTAAGGTATATACCGTTACTTCGGCATATACCGTTGCACCGATATATATCGTAGGTGCGGTATATACCGTTAGTTCTACATAGACATTTAGTTCGGCATACCGTTGTAATGGTATATACCGTTATACCGATATATACCGCACCAACGGTATATACCGTTACAACGGTATATGTCGAACTAACGGTATATACCGCTATATTTGTGATATTTTATAAATATATGTATATGTGAATTATAAATACTTTATATATAATACTTAGTAAATATGATATATATGTAAATATCTAACACTTATAATTAATCTTATGTTAGACTTAATGCATAGTAATGATAATTTAATGTGTTCTTAATTAATACTTAGTAAATAATTCTTACAATTTCTAAGTAAAAGATTTCAAATTTGTAATATTTAGCAAGTTTACAATATTTTTATACAGTTTATATTAATCATAAAAACATGATTGATATATAATACTAGTAAATATGTTATACATTTATAAATATCTAGTAAATTTACAATATTATCACTTATAATTAATCTTATGTTATGCTTAATGTATAGTAATGATAAGTGTGTTCTTAGTCAATATATACGCAGTAAATAATTCTTACAATTTCTAAGTAAAAGATTTCAAATATGTAATATTTAGTAAGTTTATAATATTTTATATAATTTATATTAATTATAAAAACATGATTGATATATAATACTAGTAAATATGTTATACATTTATAAATATCTAGTAAATTTACAATATTAACACTTTTTGGGAAATATTCTAGACTCGGTTTATTTTTATTTCTTGTATTTGTTGGGATATCACTTGTTTTTATTTAATTGTTGTATTGGAGTGTTAAATTTGAATTATTATATCTATTTTGTTTTATTGGACTTTAATTATCGTGACATGAAGATATTTATTTTTATTTTATTGAATTTTGATCATATTAGGAGTATTTCATATATTTTGAGTAAATATATGAGATATATGATATATCTTAGGATGGTATGATAAGGTATACTGATGTCGGTAAGGTATACCGATATTAGTAAGGTATACCGAACTAAAGGTACGACAAAGGTATGTCATTTGTTTCATACCGAACTTAAGGTATACCGTTGGAAGGTATACCGAACCTTAAGGTAAGGTAACGGTATAGATTTTCTCCATACCGTACTAGTAAGGTAAGGTAAAGGTATGGTGAAAAAAAGGTATACCTTACCGTGCCACCCCTAGTCTAATCAGCCAACCATGGGTTTCGTAACGTTCTTGTAGCGCTTGCACCTTGGATCGGTAGAATTCCGACGTGTAACTTACATTGAACATTTCATTAACGACGCTTGCCGCATTATCCAGTGCTTCTTCGTTTGCGTTGTTCCCTACAACCCACTTGCCGGAATCCTTCTGCTTCAATAGCTCATCGATGAAGCTTTTCTCAATGCGGGGTGTCCAATGCTCGTCGTAGAAATAATCTTCTTGGGACATAGGAGACATAGTTGATGTTTTTGCAAGAAAATGGTGCTTCAAATAAATGTAATATATCCATCTCATTTATATAGTACATATAATACTGAGGCAGCTAAAGTGGAAGGCTGTAATTTGTGTTGGGACTACTATAGCCTTCTTGTGAGGTTCGTGACATATAAAACAAGCATTGGATAAAGCTGCCTACTAGCAGAGAATATATCCCCACATATTTTTTTCAAATAAGCCACGGTCTTCATACAGTACGATTGATTAGATGCGTCGTTCACGGACGCTACATTGATTCATGGAAAAAATCAAATACTTGGGATTACATATAACTATCCATTAACACAACTGTAATGGTAGATTATCGTCTCTAATCATCATCTGAAACGGCTGCTGGAGGGCCATCCGTTTGGGAGTCTTCGTCGGGTTCGTCATTGCTCGGTGGGGTCTCAAACATGGCTTTAAGCAAATGCCATCCCTCCTCGCCAGCTTCCTTATACACGAGGATGTCAGGGCGTACCTGTGAGGGAAGATCACGTCACTTATAGCAGGATGAAGGTCATTAAAGCATGTAAAGCGTAATCGTTGAAGAGAAGATCAAACCTGTGCAACATGTGCCCATTCTTGTTCAGAAAGATGAACAGTCATGTCGTGCATGCAGAAGGTGTCAACTCCGGCGAAACGGATCAGCCAAGACATCATTTCATACCTCCGATGCCAAGTCTCAACCCTTCCTTCAAATAGTTCAAGTGGAATGTCGATCGCCTTCTCAGTTTGCAGTTCCGCTTTAATGATTTATAGACACCGGAGATTGCGTTCGTCCTCACCCTGCACCCATTTCTTAATGAAGACTAAGAAATGGATGTGGGATAGACAAAATAGATCCACCTCTCGTGACCACGGCGGTTGATAGAACTGAAAATGTTGAGTGTTATTATTCCCAGGTGCTGCCATTTTTCGTGAGACTATTAAAGCTTTGAGGATATTATGCGCCTATTTTTAGATGAGAAAAGTATTTAGCCTTCTTGTGGGCCTAACACTTAAACAAACCTATTTATAGAAGAGAAAAGTATTTTCAAATAAATCACTTGTCTCAGTTTTCATTGTACCAATTCATGAATGTTGGTGTTGGAAATCTAAATTGCCTCTAAATTGTGTAGCAATTTTCAGCTAAAAATGCAGGTGGATCAATGTTTTTATATTTAAAACATCTTCAATACATCAACTTAAAGACAGGACGATATTAGGTACCACGAAGGTCAAACTACACAAGCATAAGCAAGGCCCCTAAGGAAACCCAACATACATCTCACAAATGACGAACAATATTACAAACAAACAGCATGACACAACATAATAGCAACTTAAGGTAGCACACACGAAAGTACAACACACCAACTTATTAACCCTAGGTAGGGCATATACGCCATCAGGGCTATTGGTATTATGGTGCCATGATGGAAGCAACATGAAGTCCAGATTATAGCCATCATCTTCATCTTCACTGTCAGGGACAACATCATTTTCTCCTTTACCGTCATCATCACCATTCATCTCCAGGTCATCGGAGAGAGGTGGTGTAGTATCGGTGATTTCATCATCATCATCAATTACTTCTTCCACCTCGAATAACAACTTCAGAATCCACCAGTTTTCCTCTCCTTCGTCCTTGTAGGCTAGAACCTTGGGCCATATCTACGAGAACAACTCTACTTTAGTTATCGATTAAATAGTTATAAAATCTAAGATGTCCATAGAGCGGAACTATAAACGTGCTTACCCGCTCAATGACTTTCCATTCATCATCTTCAGCTCTCACAACATTCCTCATGGAGTCGTAGCGCATGGGATTAATTCGATCGAGCAACCACTGAAACATTTCATACCTGTGGCGCCACTTCTCCAACTTAGTCTCACACTCTGCAACGGTGAACGTCATTCTTAGCCGATTTTGGACAATTTGACGAACACGATGAAGCATTCGTAGGTTGTCTTCATCTTTTCCTGGTATCCAGTTCCCATGTCAATGCTCCTCTTGAAGCTCGTGTAAGACAATAGACTCAACATAACGACTCCAAGGCTCGACGTAGAACACATCAACCTGTTTCCTAGAAAGCGGAGCCATTTCTCTTCCGAAAATCTCCACGAAAAATTTGGGACTTGCTAGGTTATATGTCTCTCTTTCTCTCTCTCTCTCTCTCTATATATATATATATATATATAGTGGATAAGTAATATGAGCTTCATGCAGAAAATGATAAAATGTAGATTGAATTTCCGGACAATAGAAAAGTGGAGTTCTGAAATGTCACAATCATGTACAAAAGAGAAAAAAAAATGAGCCTGGCTAGGGTTTCATTTAAGCAGAATAAGAATCCAAAGCATACAGTAGGTTACACCCACACTTTGGAGCCCGCATTCTCCCCGACCTGCGACTATAATGGAAACAAATGTAAGGTTAGAGTCTTAAAGATGTACAAGCTCATAACATTTTCACATACAAAGTGATTGCTTTGCATAAGATAACTGACGTGCAGTTCGCAACAAATATCGTTGATCTACTGCAAACATTTCATGGTTATGCTCCTTAATAAATTTTTGTATTTTCCAAGGTCCATCCCACTCCCTAATCATACGTATGTCTGCATTAAAACCAGTGCGGATAAGCTGCTTTTTATAAGCAGGTAATCTCAGTTTTGATCGTTCCTCGTTAGATCTACCTTCAAATGAACAATCATACTCTTTCATACGCAGCAAATTACTGCCAGAGAAATAAGATTAATCGCCCTTCCTAACACTAAACCCACAACACCTACCATACTCACAATAAAGTAAGTATACTTGCTCTGGACTCTCCACAATATTTCCAACTTCAAACCGTTTCTCTAATTCCAAAGATATGGAATCATCGCCACAACTTAATTCATCATCAGATTCATGGAATTCATCTCTATCTGCGTTCTGATTAGGATTATCCTCATCGGAAACATCAGTCTCAATTGCAATATTCAGATCAATATTCATTTCAAAATATATAACCTACAACAATAATACCATGAAATGAAAATTTCAAGTAATCAAATACCAATTACACAGATAGCGAGTAAAAACGAAATCTAAAACTAGGCCAAAAAAACTAATCACATAAACTCCGGGATAGAACAACTCATACATGTAACTATACCAAAAAAGGTACAACCTAAAAAAGACACCGTTTCTGGATGACTTGCAACGCACAACCCGGTAAATCTCAAGCACATGTGGAGGAGGGTTAAACAAAGAAATTGGGTAAATACCAAACCAAAACTGAGTAATCTTCGAAAATTAAATAAAGATGGAACATACCTCAATCAGGTCGCCGGCTTAATTAACAAAAATGGGGAGTAATCACAAATATGCTTCGTCGCTAACGTCTTCAGAAATTACAAAAAAATTATCAGATAACAGATAACAAAGATCGAAGATTAAATGAATACAGAGAGTTAAAGTGGGCTCGCCAATGTGATGTTCTTCAAATAATTTCTCCATCAACACTGTGAATACCCTTGCCGCCAATGTGATTTTTCTTCAAAAAAATTCTTCATCAAATGTGTGGTGCTTTGCCTTCGAAATTTCATAAAAAAAAAATTATCAAATATATTTAAACCCCATATCCCTCTTGCCGCCAATTTTCAAAAAATTTACTGGGGTTTTCTCCTTAAATCTCCAGAAAATCATCTTAATAGAACAAACAATCTCCGAAAATTATGAAAATATGGGGATCTAGACGAACTCATTGCGCTCTATATCCTGGATGACTTGCCGACGTGAAAAAGATCCGACGGGACACCGGAATCGAAAAGCATTCCATCTGCCGACGTACTACGATGTTGTGCCGACGTATATGGTGGGGCCCATTCACCTATCCAGTCATTAGTGCGAAAAGTGCCTCAATAGCTGTTGACCGTATATCTGCAAAAATACACCGTATTTTGAATTTTCGGAAACTGTCCACGCGTCGGCAGGGACACCCGGATAATTCCCGAGGTAGCATATAATTTGCCAATTCCACCCCGAAAACAACTCCTAAAAGTCCCTTTCACTATTCTCAAATCACAAGTCAAGGTCTTCGAGTCAACGCAAATTTAATTTAATTTTTTTTACGAAAAGTAACGAACGAAGTGACCAGGAAAAAAGCAGGCCACAATAGTCAAAACAATCGCCTCCCAAGTCTCGTTACCATTTTTTTCTACTATATGTATCAACATCTTCACTCCCATTGGTTGCACACAACCTGTTTGGTAAAAGGTCGCTATATCATACCAAGAACAATCCCCTGATTTTCTCCATTATTTCCGGTCAGATATGAGTTCCATTTATTCAAATATTGAATTCCCTTCCACGAAAGTCGTGATCTCCACGGCGGCCTCGGTGGCGGCGACCGCCGTGTTAGTCCGATCATTCGCCAAAGATTTCATCCCCGATGAGCTCAGGCAATACATCTCCACCAAAATCCATCACTTCCTGTCTACATTCTCAAATGAATCAACCTTTCTCATCGATGAGTATGATGGCTTCAACAAAAACCTTCTTTTCTACGCGGCGGAGCTCTACGTCGGAACGATCGTCAACCCCTCCACCAGAACATTCCGGGCCACACTCCCCGAAAAGGAGAAAAAAATCCACGTCTCCATAGGAGGGCATGATGAAATCGACGATAAATTTGGTGGGATTCAGATGAAATGGAGACTGATCACCAAAGAAGTTAAACCTCGATATGTTAACAATTTGGATGACTACCGTTCCACTATGATATCTGAAGTGAGATACCTGCAGCTAACCTTTCACAAGAAGCACCACAACAAGGTTGTCTCTGAATATTTGCCGTATGTTCTGGAAAGATCGGAAGCCGTGAAAGAAGGGAAGAAGACCCTCAAATTGTACACTCTCAAGAACGATGGTGTCCACGGGCCACGGATTAATCCATGGCAGTCTGTGAAGCTCGATCATCCCGCCAAATTCGAAACGTTGGCCATGGACGATGAGATCAAGAACACGATCGTTGCTGATCTGGACATGTTCTTGAAGAGGAAAGAGTTTTATAGGAAAGTCGGGAAGGCGTGGAAACGAGGGTATTTGTTGTTTGGCCCTCCGGGGACTGGAAAATCGAGCTTGATTGCAGCCATGGCTAATTATCTCAATTTTGATGTTTATGACTTGGAGCTGACTGATATTAGGAACAATTCTGAGCTGAGGAAACTGCTGATTACAACTGCGAATAGATCGATACTTGTTGTGGAAGATATTGATGCATCCATTGATCTGTCTCAGAGGAAAAAAAAGGAAGCTGCAAAGCCACCACATCCATCAATGTATCCATATCATCAGCAAGGACCTAAGGTAAGTCTATTTTAAACCATATATATAACTAGCTAATTGCATACTACTTTAGGAAAAAATGAAATTGAAAAGACCTAAACTGAACTAAACTTGGCAATGTTCTCTGTTTCAGGTCACCTTATCAGGATTGCTTAACTTCATAGACGGGCTGTGGTCGAGCATTGGAGACGAACGGATCATAATTTTCACTACCAACCACAAAGAGAAGCTCGACCCTGCATTGCTGAGGCCGGGGCGTATGGATGTGCACATTAACATGTCGTATTGCACCCCGTGTGGCTTCAGATTGCTTGCAAGCAATTATCTTGGGATGACAGAGCACCCGCTCGTGTTGAAGGCCGAGGAAATTATAGGTTCGAGCAAGGTGACTCCTGCTGAAATAGGCGAGCAGCTGTTGAAGAGCGAGGATCCTGATCATGCCCTCCGGGGACTGATCAAGTTCCTCGAGCTCAAAAAGGAGGAACATATCGAGGGATGTAGAGAAGAAACCTCGGAAGAGATTGAAGATGTAGAAGAAACAGAAGATGGGATTACCAAGTTAAAGATGACTAAGAGCCTTGATGGGCTTCGAGGATTGATCGACGTTGCTAAAGCATCATCGCCTGCAGAGATGAATGGCAGGATCATTAACAAGGTCGAGGCTGGTAATGCCTTGAAAATCTTGATTGGATTTCTCGAGCAAGAGATTGGAAATGGCGACGCCAATGATTCTGATTCGAATTTAGGGTCTTCCACAGCAACTGCGCAAGCAAATGGGATTAAGATTGAGTGAAATATGTTGTTGCATTTTGTCTCAAGGAGTATGAACAAGTGAAGCTACCTTATTCCTCATGTAGTGTATTGCTTCAATATATATAGTGTATTGCTTCACCAGATGTGCGCATACCACTGATTTTCTGCCTATATATATATATAAATTTATGCAGTTGATCTTCATCAAATTTATCCCTTTTATTTTATTTTTATTTTTTTTCCATTTCGATGTGCTATGGTTCCGCTTTGAATGATTCAAAGCTCACAAACTACCTTAGTCGAGTCACTACTTTGTATCACAGAAGAATGTTGAGATATACAAAAATAAAAAAATAATAATCAATAAGTTAAACAATAGAATTTAAACCCGTATAAGCGTATTTATATATATTTAATTTGTACTAATTTTTGTGGCATTGGTTGTGATTTTAAAATTAATAGAAAGGTAATAGCCTTCATATTCGTATTAATCTCTCGTCCTATCTTCTATATCAGTTACTTATTTTTAAATAAATCTATATAATAATATTTCCCAGCCTAATTTACAAGATTAAACCAAAAAACAGTCTAATTGATCACCTGAAAAACATGTAATATTCCAAAATAATAATAATAATAATAATAATAATAATAATTTGGCGTGATTGTCTCCTAAATTTCCCCAAGAAAATATAAAAGGCTTCAGTGGCTCAGGAAAAAGGACCAAATAAATTTATATGTTTAATTTATGCTATTTTTAATATCTTATATTATTTTGAAAGCCAGTAAAATTAGAGTTTGTTATACTAGCGGTAAGGGGACCAGTTGTACTTGTGTGTGCTTTGTACTTATCCGAATGAAACAAGGACGGACAAAAATATCTCAAACTTCTTTCCCAATTTCTCTCATATTATATTTTGGTTGAAATTTTCAACTATTCAAAGTTGGGATAACAATTTTTTCCTAGTCAAATTTCATAATCATTCTTTTTAATTTAAAAAGTATTGTAAAAATCTTATATGTTCTTATTAACATTGAAAATGAATCGCACTTTCTATTTTGTCTATGTATGCCTACGTGGCAGATTTTTTTTTTTAAAAAAAGAAAAAAATGGTAGTTTAAAATTGTTTCTCCAGTGCATATTAACATTGGTAATTGAGATGTAGTTGCTTGTATTAAAATTTTTTCAATACACATTTAAAAAAAAAAAACGTACGCACGCCATATTGAACGAAGGAAATTTTCAGTCGATCGAGTTTTTGCTTGCAATTTTGTTGGAGAAACAATAGCATATCCCCAAGAAATTTAAAATGAGTTTTTTTTCTCATCGTCAAGCTGTTCGAATTTATTGGGTTTAATGTCCTTTTAAAATTTTAAGCAATTTATCCGTAATTTATGTTTATGCCTTCTTACTCAACAATACGTGTAAAGTAGTGTTACAGCTGTTTTCACCCATAAAATCCATCAAATGACCAAAACACCAACTCTCCTAAAATGTTATATTAATTCTGGCCCGCTATTGATGATCTCCAATACTTCTTTAATTACACTCATACTGTCTTTCCAATATAAATTAATCACGTAAGTGATTTTCTGTAAAGTCTCTTTTCTCCAAACTCAAGAACGTAATTTTTTAAACAATAAATAAAAAATTATCAATGAATAATGAAAAAATAAATATGAGAAAATATAAATACAATTAGATAACTATAATTGACAAACTAAATAAATAAAATAAGATAGCAAAAAAAAACCGTGAGAATAATTCTCACAGTTCACTGATTCATGACAATATATACTCACGTGAGCTTAAATATATATATTCACGACATTCGATTTGTGAAAAAAGGATAGTTACGAAGACATTTTCGTGAAAAGATATGGTCCCGAGAAGATCTTTTCGTGATAAAATATTTTCACGAAAATATTCAATCGTGACAATAATTTTCCGAAAACTCATTTCTTGAGTATATATTGTCACGAAATCTTGTTCTCATGAAAATATTATCACGAATGCTTCTAGAAATTGACAGCCCAGACAATAAATTCGACAATTCAGACGATAAATACCACAATCGAAACAATAGATTCCACAACTTTCCAACATTAAAATATATTCCAACGTGGTAATTCACATAACTCCACAATACAAATGCCCTAAATTTGATTGACATATATTATAATAAAAACATCTAAAATATTCAAAATAACAAAAAAAATGAATTTAATATTCTAACTTGTTGATAATCAGCAGCCCATCACTCGAGATTTTCCATGGCTCAATATCTTCGTCCTCGTGAGGGAGGTTTCGACGTCGACGGGATTTTTTTAGATAGAGCATATCTTTCTCGTGAGCTTAATTTGTCAAGACAATAATTGGTTGCTTTCGTAAGTATGCTGCCTCGTGAGAATATATATTTTTTTTTTACCAAGCTTCGTGAGAATTTTCAATTCTTTGTGAGTTTGCTGTTGTTTTCGTGAAAAAAATAGCAAAAGGGATCGGCATGAGTTTTGTTATTTTCAAATTTAGGTTTTATGTTAAAATTAAATTTGAAATAAAAGAGTAAAAAAGAATATGTTGACTGGCCCTCCATTTAGTAAGGGTATTTGAAAGATTGAAAAAAAACTTGAATAAAAAAGAATGAGTTACAGAAGTGAACTAAAAAAGAATTTGTTATCACAATTTTGAATAAACAAAGCTATTTACACCATATTCTCTCCTATTTCTTTTCACATATTATATTTCCCCAATTTCTGGTTCATATTTTACATCAATATTACAAAAAATAGGAAAATGCACGAAATCACTTAACAAAATCTCATTTTTTTTGGAAATGAAGATAAAAAAAAAAACTAATAGTATTATTCGTTATTATCCACTTTACCAAGCATCCATGCGTTTTAATTTTAATGAGAAAGGTCACGCTGCATTTTTTCCCGCCAGAAAAAGGTGGAAAGTCATCAAAAGAATGGAAGGAGTCAAAAAGTTGTTTCAATAGTGAAAACAAAAATTATAAGAAAAGAATTGTTAAAGTCCATTTTAAACAGGGTGAAATGTAGAGAGAGAGAGAGAGAGAGAGGAAACATTTAAGAACTAAAAACAAAATAAGGAAAAAATTTGGATTCCAAGCATGAAATGAGGAAAAATTGGAAACTAGAAATGGAGTCGGCTGAAATCTACACATTTTAATAGGATTGAAATTTCATGTTATACTCTTTGTGTTGCACTCTGTGTTACACTTTTAAATTATGAGTTTTTCTTGTATTTTTTTTTCTTCAATTATATTTTTTTATGATTGTTTTTAGGGTTCACCCCATCCAATTAGGATTTATAATTATTTTTAAATATTTAACTTTCAATTTCTAATTAATAATTCATTATTATGGTTTATTTTTTAAAATTTATGTTGTATAATTTTTTAATTCTTTTTTGTTGATAAATGTTGACTATAATTATTTGTTATAATTAATTTTTATTTTATAATAAATATTATTAAAATTATAAATTTAATATGAAATACGAAGTGAAACACAAGAAAATGTAAAAAAAAAATTCAATCGACTTTAATAAGCCTGCCTAATATTGTGTGGCAACTCTATGCAATATTTCTAGTCAATGTCATGCCCGAAAACCACTCCACAACAAAGCATATATTTGAAATTTGACCGTGAATTGAACATGTTAAAGGCAGTTTTACCTTTTACTATTTTGTGTAAATATATGTATGGATTATAGCTACAATTTTAGCAACTTTTAAAGGAGAATTATTAATCAAGAACTTCGAAGATAAGTAATCTATCGATTCAGGACTCAAAAGATAAAAACTTTCAATCCAAGACTCAAAAGATGAAAATTATCAATTCATGACCTCAAAAATCACGAATTTTGATTTCTTTTTATTTTTTAATTAATTTTAAAAACTTCTTTATTAGATTTAATAGATTTAATATATAATTAATTAAAAAATAAAAATAAATCAAAATTCGTGATTTTTGAGATCCTAAATTGAGAGTTTTCATCTTTTGATCCTGGATTGAGAGTTTTCATCTTTCAGGTCCTAAATTGATAGATTATCCATCTTTCAGGTCGTGAATCGACAATTCTCCAATTTTAAAAAGTTCTTATGTCTAGGCGGGATCGGACATATAATTCGGATTTTTTTTTTTTTGGCCATTTGTCCTTTTTATTATTATAAAAATTATTTATTTTTGTAATTTATAACACGAAAATGTGATGTTTAATTAGTGTACTTGGAACGTTTCCGTATGTGGTTGGGATGGGGCTGTCGTGTTGTCAGTTCAATGCAATTTGAAAATGCAGTACGTCCTCTCTCTCTCTCTCTCTCTCTCTCTCTCTCTCTCTCTCTCTGCGCTGCAGGTGCAGGTGCAGGACGATACGATTTCACATCTGTTTGATATAGTTTCAGAAAGATCATCATATCAACAGCCTAATATCATTTTCCAACAATTCCCCATACATGATATATCATAACCTTTGAGTTTCATCGACTCTATTCTCTTCCAGATCCATCCAAACATGAGTTCCATTCTCCCTTGGACCAAAGTCGTGATCTCCACGGCTGCCTCGGTGGCGGCGACCGCCGTGGTAGTCCGGTCGGTGACCAGAGATTTCATCCCCAACGAGCTAAGGCAGTATCTCCGTACCAAATTCCATCACTTTCTCACTACATTCTCCACCGAGATCAACCTAGTCATCGACGAGTTCGATGGCCTCAAGAAAAACCAGCTCTTCTACGCGGCCGAGTTGTACGTGGGGAAGATCTTCAGCCCCTCCACCAAGACTTATCGCGCTTCTCTCCCCGAAAAAGAGAAGAAAATCCAAGTCTCCTTGGGTGGGAATGAACAAATCATCGATAAATTCTGCGGGATTCACCTCAAATGGAGACTGGTGGTCACCGAGAAATCCTCACGGCGTTCCGTTCGGTACCCGGATGATTACGGCTCCACCTCCACCACGTCTGTAGTCAGATTCTTGGAGCTAACCTTCCACAAGAAGCACAAAAACAAGGTTATCGATGAGTACTTGCCGTATGTTCTGGAAAGATGGGAATCCCTGAAAGAAGAAAAAAAGACACTGAAACTGCACACGCTAAGAAGTGAAAGGATGCATGGGATAATGCTGAATCCGTGGGAGGCTGCGAATCTTGATCATCCGGCGACATTCGAGACGCTGGCGATGGATGTTGAGATGAAGAAGATGATCATCGATGATCTTGATAGGTTCTTGCAGAGGAGAGATCTTTACAGGAAAGTGGGGAAGGCGTGGAAGAGAGGGTATTTGCTGTATGGACCTCCGGGGACTGGGAAGTCGAGCTTGATCGCAGCCATGGCTAATTATCTCAACTTTGATGTTTATGACTTGGAGCTGACTGACATTAGGGCCAACTCTGACCTCAGGAGATTGCTCATTGCCACTGCAAATAGATCCATACTTGTTGTGGAAGACATTGATGCATCCATTGATCTCTCTGAGAGGAAAAATAAGGAAGCTCCTCCGCCATCATCCCGCTCCGGCTCCATGATGCATCCATACCTTCAGCAAGGACCTCCTAAGGCTAGCTAATTTCAACCAACTATCATAGTTCATAATTCATAATTCATAATTAATTAACTAAAACTTGGTGTGTGCAGGTTACCTTATCAGGGCTGCTTAATTTCATAGACGGGTTGTGGTCGAGCTGTGGAGACGAACGCATCATAATTTTCACAACCAACCACAAAGAGAAGCTGGACCCTGCATTGCTGAGGCCAGGGCGTATGGATATGCACATCCATATGTCCTATTGCACCCCCTGTGGCTTCAGATTGCTGGCTACAAACTATCTTGGAATGACGGAGGAGCACCGCCTCCTATTGGAGGCCGAGGAACTCATTGCCACCACCAATGTCACTCCTGCACAAGTAGGCGAGCACCTGCTCAAGAGCGATGATCCTCAGCTTGCTCTCTGCGGCTTCATCAACTTCCTCCAGCTCAACAAGGACAGACCGACACCTGCAGATGATCATCACAAGATTGATGGCCTCAAAGAATTGATCGAGATAGCTAAAGAATTGCCTGCACACAAGTGTCAGGAGATTCTTAACAAGGATGAGGTTGCTAATGCCTTGAAAATCTTGATTGGATTCTTTCAAATGGAGATTGGAACTGCTTCTGGAAACACCAACGCTTCTGATTCAAGTTTAACGACTAGTCTGTGAAATTTGTTGTGTTATGATGTCATTTAGATGTTCCTAAATTAATGAATGTGATTCATGTGAATTAACATGATGTTTTCATATATGCTTTTGTTGGATATCATTCAATCATTCGTGCTCTGCCTTTTCCTGAGGAATTTCAGCTGTAGAGTATGAAACTATAATCAGGGCTTATGCATTGTGTGTGTTATAATTTATCCTTTATCATTTAAAAAAAATGAATTGCCAATTTTAAATATTTACAAGAACGAGATCAAACCAGGTGAAGATCATGATTGAGTGGCAAATTGAAACTGCACTTGGCCTCAAACTTGACTTTTCACAAATTAAAACACTTCAAAATCCCTCTAAAAAGTACTTGGCACTTCATAGTCTGCTATGCAAAAACTAAAATGAATCCAAATATACAACAGGTTTTGATCATTATATACAATATTCAGGAATTTAGGTGATCATTATATATTCCAAACTTCATTCAAATCAATAGGGTAAAGCCTATTAAAATCTAAGCCCAATACATAAGCAAGAAAATAGAGCTAGCCCATTTTGCTTTACTTATTTCAAATAGGCTCAATTCGCATATGGTTATTTTTATACATGAACAAAACCGCTTGACTTACGTATTTGTTGCCCATAAGAACAATATATATAATATTAAACCACAAATTATGTTACTCCACTCCGAATAAAATTGTCACGGGTTAGTTAGATGATACGTGGCATCTTCATAATATATATATATAAAATCCATGACATCATTTAGCGTTAATTACAATTTAATTCACACGTTAAGGTTTTAACAAAAATGACCTAACGTCTTAATAATTACAATTTAATTTTCAATTTTTGGATATTTTAATACAAATAACCCCAACGTTTAATAATAATGATAATTTAATTTCTAACGTTTGATATTTTAGGTGAAAATTCTATTTCGGTCAATTTCAATCATATTTACTCTCAAATGAGCAATATAACATATATAACGGACTGATATTTTTATTGAAAAAATGATTAAAATGGTTTTTTTACCTAAAATATTAGAACATTTATGTTAAAATGTTCAAACGTTGGAAATTAAATTGTTATTATTAAATGTTGGGGTTAATTATTTCTGTTAAAATATCCGAACGTTGAGAATTACATTATAATTATTAAAACGTTACTCCCTCCAGTCTTTAATATTTGATGTTTTAGGGTTTTCATTTTTTTTTTATTCACTTGATGTTTTAGATTATTAATGTTGTTTTCTCTCTCATTTCATTAATTCATTCATGCATGATTGTTTGAATTTCTCATTCTCCTCCTCTTCCAAACACATTCTAAAAAATATTAAATTCAATTTTACAATAAACAATCATACTCAAAAGTCAATTTTGCAATATACTTTCTAGGAGTGAGTATTTTCTAAATGAAAAGTAGAATTTTTAGGAGTCATTAATATTTTCTTAATTCTAGTGCAAAAGTGTAAAACATTAAATATTAGAGACCGGAGGGAGTAAGTTATTTTTGTTAAAATCTTCAAACGTTGATAATTAAATTTTAATTAGCCCTAAATGATATCATGATTTTTTATAGTATTATTATTCAAAATTAAATACAATCGATCATTGATCAAAGAGTAAATATTAATTTGATGTTGACCAGTTTTTATAGCTAAATATATTAACAAAGTCAATTAATTATTTATTTTATTTGAGTTATTTGACACATTATAGAATTTGACAATTTAATTGATGTTTTAATTTTTCTCCTTAAAATGACAAAATATATATGTTTCTTAAGCGGAATATTTTGTATCTTTAAACTAAAGAAATAATTTTGTTATTATCTGTGATAATTTATATAATAGAGTTTAATTATACCAAAACTATTGAAATAAATATAATATATTATATTTACAAAAAAATTATTTATAAATAATTTTATATAGATTTATCATATTACTTTTTTACCCTTAAATTAAGTGTAGATCATTGATATAATATACAAATCATATTTTTGTAAGAAATCATCCACATTTTTTATGTACGTATAGATGTGGGTCCTTTTTTGTTCTCCTAAAATTAGACAATTTTTAAAAATGCTAAATAAATTTTAGCACTAGTAATTTGTTAGTATTTTTTATTTTCAAAATTTTAATTTATTTTATAAGTATTATTCATCTATAATATAAAGAGGTTTAAATAATTTAAAAAACCACGGGTTTGATATGTAGAAACTGAAACGCAAAAACTTCCCTGCAGCGAATGCAAATAATACTATTTCAGACGGGTCGGATCCGGATTTTATCCGACCCGATGTATATAAAAAAAAATCACTCATTTCTTCATTTTCATTGACTCCTAACCCTAATTTCACTCTGAAGCGCAGCCGTTCTCAATTTTCCTCCCGATCGGAAACCCTAGCCTGAACAGAAGATCTGGCCTCTTCATTGTAATGGAGTTTTCCGGCACTGATATCCTCTAGTTGCAAGCGAAGAGGCACCGTCATTCATTCAATCGATTTTTCGGACAACCGTGAACCCGGGTGTGAAGCGAAGATCTGACGCTATGACTTCGATCGAGTTCTCTGGTGTTTTTCTTGAATACGATTTCATTCCATGTTAGTTTCTTCACCTTTTTAGGTTTTTTAATCTCGTTTTTAGTTTACAATTTTTTGTAATTTCTTTTAAGCAACTGATATTCCCTTTAAAGATGTGTTGCTTTTGTTTATTTGATTTTCGATGCAGTGGTTTTTTCCCTCTCGTATATTTTTCTCTACTGTTTGTTTGATATATACACATTACGTGTGTGAATGTTCTCAGATTTCTTATTGAGATATCATATGTTTCTGAATGTGGTGAGATCTTATATATCGTTACAATTTATTGTTGCTTCAAACTCGATTTGTGGAGTGATTGGTATATAATTGATATACATGCTTGTTATTTGCTGTTGCGGTTTTCTTTGTATGTGTTATTGCACAATTTTGAGTGAGTTTATTATAATCAAACCATAACACATATTTTGTATCAGTTTTTACACTATTAAGTATCATTCTATTCACATATATGTAGCAGTTGAGTGTGTATTTGTCTTATACAGATACAGTCGGTGGACTGAGTTTTGTAAACTGAAAAATGATGTCTGAATTATTTGAATATAACTTATTTTCATCTCTGTTAGTTGTTGTTGTGTTTTCTCTGAATGTTTTGCTTTGTTAGAGATTAGTATCAGTTTTCACACCATTAAGTATCATGCTAGTCACATATAAGTATCACTTGAGTATGTATCTGTTTTGTACTTATACAATCAGTGGAATTAATTTTGTAAGGTGAAAAGTGATGTCTGGATTAATTGAATAAACTTTATTTTCATCTCTGTTAGTTGTTGTTTTGTTTTCTCTGAATGTTTTGATTTGTTAGAGATTAGTATCGGTTTTTACCCATTTAAGTATCATGCTAGTCGCATATAAGTATCACATGAGCATGTATCTGTTTTGTACACATACAATCAGTGGAATGAGTTTTGTAACTTGAAAAGTGATGTCTGGATTAATTGAATAAACCTTATTTTCATCTCTGTTAGCTGTTGTTGTGTTTTCTCTGAATGTTTTGCTTTGTTAGAGATTAGTATCAGTTTTCACACCATTAAGTATCATGCTAGTCACATATAAGTATCACTTGAGTATGTATCTGTTTTGTACTTATACAATCAGTGGAATTAATTTTGTAAGGTGAAAAGTGATGTCTGGATTAATTGAATAAACCTTATTTTCATCTCTGTTAGTTGTTGTTTTGTTTTCTCTGAATGTTTTGATTTGTTAGAGATTAGTATCGGTTTTTACCCATTTAAGTATCATGCTAGTCGCATATAAGTATCACATGAGCATGTATCTGTTTTGTACACATACAATCAGTGGAATGAGTTTTGTAACTTGAAAAGTGATGTCTGGATTAATTGAATAAACCTTATTTTCATCTCTGTTAGCTGTTGTTGTGTTTTCTCTGAATGTTTTGCTTTGTTAGAGATTAGTATCAGTTTTCACACCATTAAGTATCATGCTATTCACATATAAGTATCACATGATTATGTAACTGTCTTATGCACATACAATCTGTTGACTCATTTTTTTTGTAACTTCATATCTGATGTTTGTTGTTTATGTTTCGGGTTTCTAATGTTATCATTTGGTTGTATTTCAGATTTTCACAATGAAGAGAAAGCTGAAGAAGAAGGAAATTGATTCCAACACACGGGTTGCTGATGATAATGCTGCAAATGAAGCAACGCATATGTTCAAGAAAGCTGTGAAAGGCAAAGCAAAAATCAGGTATATACGATGAAGTTTGCTAACGTGTTTGAATTTGTTACGTGTTGTGTTTTGATTTTATTTTCCTGTTATATGTTCATTTCAATTTTTTATTTTCTATTTTAGTTCTGCGGAAGTGAGTAAATCAAAGAAGCGGAAAAAGTTTGGCAATGCCTCCCCATCAGACTCTGGAGATGGCAGTCGTGCTAAGAAGAAGTCTGTGAAGAAAGTTTTGTATACATCAAGTATCATTTAACATGTTATTTGGATACATTGCAAGTTTAATAAATACTGAGTGTCTATGAATATTCATAGCTAAATATGCTGCAAATGTAGCTGTAAATTAGTTGCTTCATCATTATTCGTAACTTGAATTTTAAAAAATTAAATATTTTTTAGACATAATAATAGTATCATGTATGAAGTATAATAGTATTCGATGAGATAAAAAAAACAGTACCATCATGCAGATTGAAACAAGTGTACTGAAGATATTAGCAATCTTTGATTTAATGAATAAAAAAATGATTTGTCATAAATGAAAGTTTAATAAATGAAATTAGATGATAAAATCTCAAAGTAACAAAAATCTAATTAGTGATTTTCCAATATAACTGTAAGATAAAAAAATACCATGCTTTGGGCTTGAGTTACAATTTTTTTTTTTGTCTTGGGCTTGAGTTACATATATTTTTTTTTTGTCTTGGGCTTCAGTTAGTGATATTTTTTTTATTAAGGCTGGTCCGAATTGAAGTGGGCTGAGTCCGAATTAAAGTAGGTCGGCCCGTCTGAAATGGTGTTATTTGCAGCAGATGCATGGAAGTCCATCTCTTCTCTATAACATCCCATATTCCCATATGCCAAACTTTTTTTTATTATATTTTTATAAATAATATATTCTAATTTATTTTAATTTTAATTTTTTATTTATGGTTCATCCTTCTCCAATTAGGATATATTAAAAAAAAAATTAAAAAAAAAATTAAATATGACATAGAGGATGTAACATGGGAGGCGAGATATATATATATATATATATATGAGATCTGATCCGTTCCAAACCAACAAGAGGAGTAAATTGATAATAATGAAATAAAGCCAAAATTGAGGAAACAAAAAAGTATGAGGGCTAAAATTAATTAAGGTAGATTTGACCCTAATTTAGCCTGAAGCCTTGATCTACTAATTCTCCACAACAATTTAAAAATATCCATAACCTACTACAACTAGGAAACCTAATACGTACTGATCAAGTACTCAACCAAGACTATTTTAAGCCATGCATGCATGCTTCAATTCTCCCTCCCTCCCTCCCTCTTATTTTTACACACATGCACGCAAGCACATATATATATATATATATATAATTAAATTCTGCAGTTTTTGATATATAAGTTGAGATATTATTGCAAATTTGGCATGGATAGCCACCAATCATATATTCTTCTAATTATTTGCTCCATATTAGAGAGTGTTATTGTTATTTGTGTTATTTTGGCAAGCCTCAAAATGTATTATTTACCGGAGACGACCGTTATTGACGCGATTCGAAGTTGTGTCGACGCGCTGCGGCGGAAGGTCATGGACAGGAGGTGGCGCATGACGGCCCTCGCCGGAATGGTTTACGACACCAAAGAGGGATCGATGGAGGAAGTAGGCGGCGGCTGCGCCATCTGCCTCAGCGAATACGCCGACGGCGAACGCCGCGCAACCATCGCCACCTGCAACCACCGCTTTCACGCTCTTTGTATCGAGACCTGGATCAAGGAGAAGTACTATACTTGCCCACTTTGCAGACATGATCTTGTCTGATCCATGTAGATTTTATAATATAATTACTTTTATTAATTAGCTTAATTAAGCAAGATGCTTGTTTATGATTAATTCATTCTTTTCTCGATCGATCAAATTCTTAATTAGAAATTACTAATGCGAAATCATCCAGATTAATTTATATATAGAATGTGACCAATTTTCCAATCAAGTTTGTGTTTGGGCTGTTCCATAACATGGGCCATCATTAATTAACATATACTAGTGAAAACTTTATTAATGAAAAAGATTATATAAATGACATGTATATTAAAAAATATTGAGCGCAGAGAGAAATCAAACTTCTCATTCATCTACTTGAACAAATTAAGTTGTCTCGTATTGGTACTCGTTGAATAAAAATCTAATTAGTGATTTTCCAATATAACTGTAAGATAAAAAAATAACATGCTTTGGGCTTGAGTTATAAATTTTTTTTTGTCTTGGGCTTGAGTTACGGATTTTATTTTTGTCTTAGGCTTCAGTTAGTGATTTTTTTTTTATTAAGGCTGGTCCGAATTGAAGTGAGCCGGCCCGTCTGAAATAGTGTTATTTGCAGCAGATGCATGGAAGTCCATCTCAAACTGAAAATATATGAACTATGTTGTTTTTTGGTTCTTAATTATAATACACAACTCATTTAGTAACTTAATATTTATTGTTAACATTATTATTTTTTACAAAAATAAAAAATAAAAATGGGGATGTTAAATAACACAAAAACTTAAAAATTTAATTGTCAACTTTTAAATTTCGTGTTAAATTCAGTCATGATTTTTAAGGCAATTAACCCTATTTTAGTTTATTTTATTGTTTCATGGGAAATAACCCGATTTAATTGGGATAAAATCCTCTAGTCCACTTTTCATGTTCCACTATTATGTCCCGCTATAAAATTTAACATTTTAAAATTATTTATTACAAAAATAAATTTTATTATAGTATTACAAATCATAATCAACATTTATTGCTAAAAAAATACGATTTTTAAAAATTATATACCCTACTTTTGGAATAATCAACCATACTAATCAATTATATTAACTAAAAAACAAGAAATAAAGATTAAAAAATAAATATAAATCCTAATTGGGTGGAATGAACCCTAAATAATAATTATAAAATTAAACTAAGCCATAACAAATTGAAATTGAAGAAAAAAAATTGATGAAAATCGAATAAAAATCAATATGGGACTCCAAATAAGATAGAGAAAAGTGGGATGGAGAATTTCATTTGGATTTAATTAGATCCCTTACGTACTGGGTTGCTTGCTCAGTAGAAGTGGAAATTAAAGCACTCTCAAAACTCCAACATGGCTCCCACTTCCTACAATCTCTCTCTCTCTCTCTCTCTCTCTCTCTCACACACACACACGCACGTGCAATACTTGACGGGTCTTGTGTAGGGAAGAAGACTCAGTGAAAGAGAAGAAGTAAGAACGTTTATTTTTGTAGAAATTCAATATGTATGCATAATCTGTAAATCGTGAGCACAAGATATTCCTGGAGAGTAAAGTACTATTTCAGTTTTCATCTAAAATCTAAAAACAATACATTTGCTCTCTTATTTATATGATGGAGCTTAGCCCACATTTGTCTCACAGAGAAAGCACAATCATAAGTACAACCTAGTCAGGTAATCTACGGCACTTATTTAATATCCTTGTAACACTAGTGATCGACCAAGATAGATGTGATGTAGGATTGATGACTTGGCGGTGTACGCGGGGGTAGTTGTAGTCCTGCATGGGTTGCTGGCTAAGCTCCTAAGCTGCATGATCACGAACATATCTGTTATGCAGAAGAAAATGAACATGCAAATGCCATGCATGCAAACTTCAACAATTTTCAAGTAATTTATTGCATCGTACTCGTACGTGCATAAACAGACTCATATAATTTGTATCTTCATATTTTCATGTTAGATTGTGTGGTGTGTGTTGTGCTGTTAAAAAAGAATGGGAGTGAAGGGAAAAATCGGGAGCCATTGATTTTTGTAGTATGCAAAGCCACAAATTTTCGAGAGTAATTCGGTTAGAGACTCCTCCTGCCTTTCTCTCTCCACCCCCTCTCGCTCCTAAATAATTTATTCCTTCATTTTCTCTCTCCATCTTTTTTCTGTGTCTCCATTTCCATCTCCCACTTTTTCTCTCTTTCTCGCCCTCATTAATTAGAACAAAAAAAAATAGCTCTTTCGATTCGGTAATGATCCTTTTTTATTATCGTTATTTTCTTTTTGTCGGTTTGTTTAATCTTTTGTATTAATCATTGACCACCTTGCTGGGAGTGTAGGATGTTTCTTGAATTTGTAGATATATATTAGTTTTGATCGAAATTCAACAGGCTATTCGTGTCGATTAATATGATTATGCATTTAGAATATTAATTGGCTTAGATTATGTTGTTAATTCAAGCAGTACATGTATGTATGCATGTATATATATATATATCTATATATTATGTCAATTAACATGATTATGCAAAGGATTATGGATTTGTTGGATTAGATCATGTTGTGAATATTGATAGTATTGTGCAATGTTTTATTGAGCAGAAGAATTGTGTTTGTTTTCACAAAATAATACCACTCGACTCTGTAAAAGGCCTAATTAAACAATATATATATATATATATATATATATATATATATATATATAATCTGCGGCAGATTGTACATTTTGCTGTCTAGCTAACTGGATCAAACTCCGGAACTGCAGTCAAGATGTCAGGAAATTTGGAACACCAATCCAATCCGAGTACGTTTTGCTACTGAATTCTTGATGGAATTTTTCATGGTATATATATATATAATGATGGAGAAGTTTGTTTGCAGGCGTGGAGAAAATTGATGTGGATAATCAAGATGATGAGAGGAAGACTAGGATTGGGTCTCTGAAGAAGGCTGCAATCAGTGCCTCAAACAAGTTCAGGGATTCGATTTCTAGAAGGAGCAGGCGAAGCAGCAGAGTGATGTCAGTTGTGTTTGAGGACGAGCATGATGCTGAAGAAGTGCAGGCGGTGGATGGATTTCGTCAGGCACTTATTCTAGAAGAATTACTCCCTGCAAAGCATGATGACTTCCATATGCTACTAAGGTTTTTGAAGGCCAGGAAATTTGATATTGAGAAATCAAAGCAAATGTGGTCAGACATGATTCAGTGGAGGAAGGACTTTGGTTCAGACACCATTATGGAGGATTTTGAATTCAATGAGAAAGAGGAGGTCGTAAAATACTATCCACAAGGGCATCATGGTGTGGACAAGGAGGGGAGGCCCGTTTACATCGAAAGGCTCGGTATGGTTGATTCTACCAAGCTCATGCAGGTCACTTCCATGGAACGCTATCTAAAATACCATGTCCAGGAGTTCGAGAGGACCTTCATTGACAAGTTTCCAGCCTGCACCATTTCTGCCAAAAAGCATATTGACCAAAGCACAACTATTTTGGATGTCCAAGGAGTAGTATGTATACATACTATCTATCTATACTTCAGAATACATTTACATTCAATCATCACTCATCACCCTTTCTTTCTTTCTTTCTTTCTTTCAGGGCCTCAAAAGTTTCACCAAATCTGCTAGGGAACTTGTTCAGAGTCTTCAGAAGATTGATGGCGATAACTACCCTGAGGTACTTATTCGCGCTTCCTTTCTTCTACGTTTCTTTTGCTCTACTTGTTTCTACCTCCCAAAAATATCTCATTGTATGATTCAGCTACCTACCCCCCCCCCCTTTTCTTTCTTTTTTCTTAGACCTTATTCCAAATGTATATTATCAACGCTGGATCTGGCTTTAGGCTCTTGTGGAACACTGTCAAGTCATTTCTTGACCCGAAGACTACTGCCAAGATCCATGTAAGCAAATATTTAGCTTGCTTTCATCCTATTATTCATATTTTTTTTTTTTTAAATTAAGTTGGTATGTTTCTTTACCAGGTTCTGGGTAACAAATACCAGAGCAAGCTGCTTGAGGTCATTGATGCAAGGTAGACATTTACCACGAATAGTATTACTATTAGAGTAACCTAGTATACTACACCTCTTCTATGAAGAGCTTTATTGTTTTGATCTTGTCTCAGTGAGCTACCGGAGTTCTTGGGTGGTTCGTGCACCTGCGCTGACTCAGGTGGTTGTATGGTCTCTGATAAGGGCCCTTGGAATGACCCTGAAATAATGAAGGTTTTTCTTCTTTCTCATTCAAGCACCTTTACTTGACTTAAAAAAGAGTTAAGATTCTGAGAAATTTCATTTTAAAAGATGGTTCGGAATGGCGAACACAAATGCTCAAACAGAGGCGCCTCTTCATCTGTGGATGAGAAGACAATTTCAGAAGATGAGAATGCTAACAAGTCCAAGGTACCAGGTTTTCTTAAACTTCTTTATCAGCATCACCCTTTATTCTGCACTAGTTCTATTACTAATTTACTATACTGTACATGATTATTTACTTAAAACTTATGATACTGACATGTGCAATGTGAAGAAAAACATGTCTTTCAACATGAGGAGCGATTCTCCAAGATCTACGACTTCCACTGAACATATTCCACAGCTAGAGCTACAGGTCCCTCCTGTTCCTGAAGTAAGTTGCAAAAATGTATTTCATTTCATTACTTGAAACTTGGATAACTAAGAAGCCATCAATGGTGTTATCTTAACCTCAACTAATCATTAAATTTTATTTTTTTTTACTCTCACTCGAAATAACTAATCTCACCGCACTTCAACTGGCTCTATAGCCATCGTTTAAGGTAACTGAACCGGGATCAGCTCCGGGGCCTCATCCCACTCCACAAGAGCCCGAACAATACGTTCATATGGTTGAGAAGTCCATTGCAGCCTGGCCAAAAGCAAATAAACCTGACAATCTCATGCTTGTTAAAGGTACATTGTATTTTGAGTTTGCAAATGAATGAATGATTGTCTGAATTCATCTTGCTACGTACATCCGCAGAATTCTTCCCGGGCATCAACTCTTGTAAGAATGCAGACGGCTTCAGCAACCAAATCTTCACCGGAGTACTGACCTTTGTGATGGGTGTGGTTACTATGGTTCGTATGACACGAAACATGCCAAAGTCACTCACAGATTCCAACCTCTATTCTAATTCTATGCGCGGTGTTGATGACATGATTAAAACTCGGCCACCTGTCTACGAGTCTCCAGAAGCTGCAGTCTCCAGAGCTGATTACTTGATCATGATGAAGCGCATGAATGAACTGGAGGAGAAGTTTAGTATAGTCTGCCACAAGCCCCCAACTATGGCACCTGAAAAAGAGGAGATGCTAAATAATGCATTGACTCGTATTGATGCATTGGAGCAAGAGATTCAAGAAGCCAAAAAGGTAGCCTTTTTTTTAACTTCCAAACTATTGAAATTCATCCCTCCTCTTTTTTACTTGATCGCGTCTCTATACAGGCTCTCGAGCAATCTCTCTCACAACAAGAGGAGCTCCTCGCCTACATCGAGAAGAAGAAGAAGAAAAAGAAGTTCTTCGCATTCTAACTCCACAAACTACGTACAACGATTGATTGTCAATATAATTGAAGATATGGCACCAGCTGATCCGCAACCAGGTGTTTGCTGTTTTTTTAGCTATTTCTTTTTTGTAATTTTTTTTTTTTTAGTTTTTATATTGTAAACAATATTAGTCGTCGGCCGGCGAGCACTTGTGTTTGTCCTTGGCTGGCAAGCAGTTTCTTGGCTGCAGTTCAAACTTGTCAAATTTCGTGCCATTTGTTTCTCTCCCGTTTCTTGTCTAGTTTTAGACATTTTAACTTGGAAAACTTTAAAAAATACCAACTTTCTAAATTTATTCAAGATGATAATAATTACAGATTTAGAATCAATTGACAAGCACTCGAAAAATCGAGACGCATGGCAGGATTTTCAAATTAAATTTCCATTTATAAATAAATGCTGTGTTCACATAATAGGGTTTCAAACATCACTCAACGGGGATCTCTTCAACATATATTCAAAAGCACACTAGCAAAGTTCCAGATAGTGTATATGCATATAAATATATCATATGTTTGGTATAATAATCACACAAAAGGTATGTGTCGTCGAGGAAATTTACATCTTCAATCACAACTCAAAAGCATGAAGGTTGGGTGGTGAGCCTCGATTTAGCCCAAGATATCCTCAGCTATCAAATCTCCAAAATGATTCCATCTTACCAGCAAAACTTCTTCTTCTGGACAAAGAAAGAGAGGCATGTTAGAACCGAATCATTGTCTATCTGTTAATTCAGGACAACAATACGTAGACTTAACTTACCCGGAATTTGGCATCTTCTTGACTGTCTATATAAGCAAGCAGTTCTTCTTGTTTCATCAAAGCCTCGTACAGAGCCTGCTCGAGGGGGGGGGGGGGGAGAAGATAGGGAATTTTTTAGTTCTCATCTCTTGGATAAGCCACAAACATAAGATAATCATATCAAGACTCGATCTCCTAGGCTGACACTGAAGTTAGACTCTGTACTGACTGATGGTAACTAGATAAGGAAGATAAGAAGGTACGGCGTTTCATAAGCCACTCTAAGGTGTCAGTTGTCACATGAAGTTGTGTAGCATTTTCATGACCTTTTTTAATAAACTAGGATTAAGTTAAACCGGTTAAGTCCTTCTCACTATTAAGATTTTTGTACCAACTCAAGAAGGAAATAAAAACCTCATAAAAATGGAGTAAAAACGTAAAATACCTTTTTGGTTGCAATTAACTCTGCTTCTAGGGCATCCACGCGGTAAACAGCAGCATTCAGCAGTTCTTCTTTTTCATATGGCATCTCAGATGGCTTTGCTTGAAGAGTAGTGACCTTCTCTTCAAGCTCACCCAATCTCTTAATAACAGATGACAAGAGTTCTGCCTCTGTAAATGATGGCGTTGGGGATGGAGGCCTAAACTCCTCCTTTGGCATTGTGTCGAAAGAAAATTCCTGAATAGTTTGCTCGTGCTGTGATGAAGTATCTGGAAGTTTCTTGGTAACACGTGACGATATTGAACGGAAGAACATGAAAAGTGTCATGAAGAAAGTCATAAGAGTTGCCAGAATACGAGCACGAACGCCTTCTGGTGCCTTTTGAGAATTAGGAGGTGGAAGCACCTCTGCAATGAGTCATAGACAACAATTAGAATCTCTACATTAGACTGTTTTGTGTAAGAGTATGGTCAGAAAGTCTATACACTGCTTCTAAATGAATTGCAACAAACCTTTAGAGACATAAAGCTTTTGAGGGGACTTCTTCCATCCAGAATCAACGGCCTTGTCAACCATGGGGACATACTCATCATAACCGGAGAACTGACCAGCATAGCCAGCTGTTCCAATAGCCTTAGCCTGACGGACAAATTTATGTCACCAGTAATGATTAGGAGGAATATTAGAATGATGAGTATAGGGTTTTTTAATGATAAGGTCTTTTAACATTTCTCGAGACATTCTTGTTGCCGTACACATGAGATAATCCATCCAGTTTTAGAATATTAGACATGTTATCAAGAAGCGACACATCT
Organism: Perilla frutescens; assembly: GCA_026008535.1. NCBI lineage: Eukaryota > Viridiplantae > Streptophyta > Magnoliopsida > Lamiales > Lamiaceae > Perilla > Perilla frutescens. Next base: position 36,155,829 of record BRKX01000002.1, on the reverse strand, counting down.
TCCTGAGATTCTTGATAAAGTTAGCACCAAACTGATCATAAATTTACATATATAAACCTAAAATGCCATAGATACATAGGAGAAAAATCAAAAGAAATTTGTTCCATTTATTTAAAGCAAATTATTTGGATTTGTTTACTTGTAAAATGTTTAGATGGTAGAGTTGGCAGGGGATGCTTTTATGATTGGAGACCTACATAGTTGAAAAGCTAATGATAACGATATAAATTTGATCAGGGTGTGTTAGAATTAGAAATTTCCAAAGCATACAACTAACATAATATTAGAGAGTTCTCGAATTGTGTTTCCTTTCCCTTTTTCTCTTTGCGACTGTCAAAAGGCAAATTTGAATAGGAAGTTAAGTTAACCATACCTCCTCACGAACTGGAGTCAAACGAAGGTGTGAGTAGCTCCTAGTGGCTTTTGGTGAAGCAATATCTTCAGCTTCAGATCCAGACTCTGCCGTCGAAGTATCACTTCCTTTTAACTGCTAACAAAACAAAGGAACACAAGATATCTCAGCTCAAATCAAATATCTTGAAAACAATATACGTCCAAAAAGTACAAAAGAAGAGCAGCCGTACCATGGGGTAATGAGGCTTCGCATATACTACCTTGCCATCACTATTGATGATTTTAACAACCTGCCTAGCACGTCGTGCTTCACCATTAAGCACCATCTGCACCATAAAATCCCACAGTCAACTATCTTAATCAAACAACATTAAGTTACACCAATTAAGTAGTCATGGGAAAGTGAGAACCTTCAAAATATCTGGATTCTTCCATGGCCCTTTATCAGAGCGAAGGCAACCTCCTTGATCTGCACAGCTACATGTTCCTCCCAAGAAATCTGGCAATTGACTGCAGAGACCGAAAAATATGAGAAGATTCATGTCAAGGAATATCAATGTTAGGGACAACCAGGACGAAAAACATGATATCCACTCCTTTCACCTGGCATCAATGATTTCAAGCAACTTGTGCTGGTATTTATTTCCAAGAACCTGAGCCAAATACCAGAAACAGGGGGAACCTTAAGTAAAAACAAGTCTCTAGACAAAGTATAATTAAGATTTTATATGAAAAGAAGCAAGAACTACATGAATCTTTGTGGCAGTCCTGGGATCTATAAAATTCTTTACAGTATTCCACAGCAGCCTAAAACCAGGACCAGCATTGATGATAAACATTTGATGGAGTGTCTGCAATTAAGAGAGACATAAATTACTACATAAAACCACATTAAGTATCATAAATTAAGCAAGCCAAGAATTCAGGGGGTTACTTCAGGATAATTGTCGCCATCAATCTTCTGGAGTCGCGTAATGAGGTCACGTGCACTCTTGGTAAAGTTTTTCAAACCCTGAGAAACAGTAACAGGATAGTAACAAATCCCGTCAAATAGACAAAGGACAACTGACTCAGAAGTCATGATAAATGAAGCAGCAGAAGTGCCTTAACTTACCACACCCTGAACATCCAAAATTGTTGTGCTTGAGTCAATGTGCCGTTTGGCAGCAATGGTGCAAGCTGGAAACTTAATGGTAAAGCTTTTCTCAAATTCTTTCACGTGGTATTTTATGTAACGGTCCATGGTGGTAACTTGCATAAGTTTGTTTGGATCAACTTTCCCTAGCCTCTCAATGTATATAGGCCTTCCCTCTTTGTCTACTCCATGATACCCATGGGGATAATACTTCAACACTTCATTTACCTCTTGGAAATCAAAATCCTGATGAGAATAAGATGGCAGACAGATTACCCACAAAGCTATGAAGCACAGCAAGTAAAAAAATGAAAAAAAAAAAAAAAGCTGGTGAAGTTGCATGCAGAAATTATGATAGATTATGGTTCTAGTTACCTCCCCAATAGTGTCAGTGCCAAATTCTCTCCTCCACTGTATCATGTCAGCCCACATGAGCTTGGACTTTTCAATATCGAACTTCCTTGCTTTCAAAAACCTATATGTACAATTTTCAAAATTAATACAGAAAAACTGAGGAGTTGCCAAATCATGAAAGAAGTAACATTTATAGAAATAAGAAAAATTAGAACTTCCATCAAAACAACCTACAGATTGAAAAAACTCTAAGAAAAGATCAAACAGTCCCAGCATGAATCTCAAGAACAATACCAGACACATTGTGTGAAAGATAATCATGTCACCTTTATTACTAGTTGCTAATAAAAAATCACAGAAAAGTATGACAGAGTACAAGTGCATACTTATTCCAAGAAAACAAAGACAGTTCTTAAACCTCCTCACTAACAGGCAATTTCATATTTCAATTGATAAGTTCAATTTTAACAAAAAACAGAAACAGAAAAAAAAATTACCTCAGCATCATGTGGTAATCATCAAACTTCTCTGGTAGCAACTCCTCCAATATCAAGGCTTGTCTAAATGCCTCAACAGCTTGAAGTTCCTCAGCATCCCGGATATCTTCAATTGAGACAGAACTGACTCTGCCATCACTCTTTCTTCTGCTGCTCTTCTTCTTGAGAGAATGCTTAAACTTAGTAGATGCATTGAGTGCTTTCTTTTTTAATGAACCGATTCTCGTCCTCCTTTCATCCTCAGAATTTTCAAAATCAGACTTTCTTTCTCTTCTCTCATCATTACCAGATGAACCCTCAAAGCCTGTTCAACCAAAAGCAACAAGAAGCACATGTGAGGAGAACATCTAGAAACTAGAAAATGACACAACAACTCATGTTGCGTTGAGCTTTCCCGATGTAATTAGTACACTCCTAAAGGAAAGGCCAGCACTGGAAACCTCAACAGCAGGAACTTTAAAATTTAGTGCACTTTTATGCATTTAACACAGGTCATGAAATAATCACCTCAATTAAGCCAGCTTTTTTTTCCCACCAATAGGAACTCCAGTCAGAAGATAAAAAAAAGTACAAATCAACCCAAGTACCACCAAAAGCTAATTGAATCTCCTTGAACTTCATTTTATAACAAAACATTCAAAAATAAATAGACACCGACTTTTCCAAACAGCAAGAAGAAAGGAAAAGTGACAAATAATTTCTTTTTGGAAGAATTTGTCGAGCAACATGAACCAAAGTAAGATTTCAAGAACCAGGGCCTATACTACGACATTTTGAGGTTTCTGAAGTGATACTTTCAAGAAAACCTAACAACTCCTCAATAAGTTAGACAATTTATTCTATGAATGCCACAGAATAATGTCATTCATATCTACTGAGAACCGTTTACATCTTCTCAAAGGCAATAATGTTATTTGCAAAACCGGATCAACACCAAGAATTTCCTTTACCACCCAAAAAGTTGCAGTCACAAGGTCATACAGCTCAATAAATTTCACATTCTTTTCAAGGCAAGCCCTAAAATATCAAAATCCCACAAACTTCACAACTAACAAATCGTATGTGCAGTATTTTTAAAAAAAAACACAAACACAAACAAACAAACACACTCACACAGCTTGAACTGCAGCTGGACTAGCTCAAATAGCTCGAGAAATTATAAAACTCACATCCATCAAAAAAACAAAATCCCATAACAATCACAAACAATAATTCGTAAATGCAGATGAAAAACATCAAAGAGATTAAACAAAATTTCACTTACAAGGCCTAGCAAATCGATCCAAGGGTCCTGACATCGTCAATTTCGATCAGCGCGGCCAATTCTTGAAGATTAACGCATCAATTGATCAATCAATCAATTATTCCAACTCTTTGTGCACTGGAAACCTAAAACATTTCGTGTCAAAAAATAAAACATTAATACAGTAAAGTAAAGAAATATTTAGTTTGAAAAAAAAACTCAAATTTCGTTGCAGATCGAGAATTCAAGACTGAGAAGCTCGATTAGAGCAACACACAACCTCAAAAAGTAACGGCCATAAAATTCTAACGGTCACAAATGCACAAAAAATCCGCAGCAGTAAGAGTAGTAAAATTAGACTACTCAGAAAATAGAGGCAAGGATGGATACAAACGCGTATATTGATTAAATTAAATTACAGAAAATAATACGCGTGAGTATCGCCGGATAATTGAGCGACGGCGATTTTAGAGAGAGAAAAGCGGAAGAGGGGGGGGGGGGGAGAAAGATCAACGCCGAAGGCTACTAGTATTTAGGAACCTGTGGGACCCGGTACACGTGGCGGGTGGAGCGGGGTGGTGGGGGGAGGGTAGGGATGGATAGGGGAATTTGCCGCCGGTAGTTGGAGCAAGACGCCAAAAGAGTTATTCAACAGTGATTAAGTCATCATTATTCGGTGCCGTGATTTCTGTACAGTACTGTGCGGTTACACTTTGATGCTGGAGATTAAACGGCACATGAAGAGCACGTGATGTTTTTTTGTTGAGGGGTGTCGGTCGGGCCTTCTAATTGTTTTTACCGTCTCTTTTTGTTCCTTTTTTTTTCCAAATTGATATTCGCTCCATTTTACAATAAATGTTATTTTAATTCTTTAATTTTATTTTATAAAAAATATCATTCTACACAGTTGAGCTAAAAATTTCACATTTTATTCATATTTATTCTCATTTAATGCATTTAAACAATCATATTTAATTCATTTAATGTATTCACATAAGGGTGTTTAAAGTAATTTGATTATCTAACTAATGTCTTTATTAATATGTCTGTATTCATTCATAACGACACTTATTCAGAAACGGACGAAATATGATATTTTAATATTTCATCCTGGAGGGAGAGATTCGAATATACTTTGTCCCCTAAAATATATATACATATTATCATATATTCAATCTATTTGGTATCTTTTGTATCTAATATTATTTTTTTCCCGTGTTCAATTTCGTCCAAGACAATTATATGGTTTGATAACGTATTTCTTTAATATCACCCGTGAAGATTCATATCTCATTTTACAACTTTACAATAGAATGTCATCAAAGCATATAAATATTTTTTATAATAAATTCAAAAAATTATTACCACGTTTATGTTGTGTGTTATATATAATTCAATTACTTAAAACTCGTATCAAGGAAAATGATTTTATATGAGCTTAGCTAAATCTTTAAATTTGGCAATACGTCATAAAATGCTCTTTGCGGAAGTTATTATATTTCAAATCAAATTTAATTGACCTTGATAGCCGAAATATCTAATAGATTTTATGTGAACTTTATATTTTAGTCGATTATATTCAATCAGTCAATTTTAATCTCAGCCGAATTTTCAAAAACTATCGATTTAGACATCATTTCACCCATTGGTTACAAATTAGGTCAATTTTACAATTTGGTAAATACTGTGTGATATGGTACGATTTATTAAATATATAGTATATAGATGAAGTCCAATCAAAATGAGTGATTCCTCATTGATTAAAAGTAAATTGGAAATTTGATCCACTTAACCCTGACTGATTTAAGCATGTAAAAGTTGCTGCTATTCAAATATTTATATAATCATGATTTTTTTAAAAAAATCCTCATATAATCATCTAGAATAAATCTGCCCATATTTCACTTTCAATAGTTTTTTGAAGGCACTTGCAATACATAGTTAAGCTTTGTCCCTTCTTGAAGTGCAATTAAAGTAAAATAATCTTAATCACGTCTTAATGTCTAACACTAAAGCAAAAGTTATGTTATTGAAATTACAATTATATTATTTCATTATCAACTTTTCTATTTTGACTCCTTCCCTAACCAGGAAAAAAAAAATGTTCTCTTAATTCAATGCATTTGTAACCTGTAATATTTTATTTTAGAAATAAATAATATGACATAGAATATTACAATATAATACGAACTAAATGCGATGCTAAGGAGTACTCACTTATTCGACTCTCTGCATGTTTTCATTATGCAACACATATTACACGAATATTAAAATAACTATTTTAAATGTGAAACTTGTGTTCCAGAACTTTCAATTACTAAATTGTTGTGATTGTAGACTAGATAAGATCCTCAAATCCAATTTTAATATCTCATTCTTATGTTTTAATATCGAATTAATTATTTTAACCATGTTTGTTATAAAAATCATTATTATAATATAATTAATTATAATTAATATTTATAGATAAAAAAATTAAAATTTAAAATTACATGTCCTTATTGTGGAATAATCAATTATTAATCTATATAATAATATATAATAATAACACCGCATCCGGAAAAAGAAAAAGTTGATTTTCCCGCCCATTTTCACCTTCAGAAAACGGAATTGTAATCTTATATTATTTTTATGTAAAATTATGGATATTTATATATTGCAAATCTTTCATTATATTTTTTTCATGAATAATATGCACCTAACTAATATATGTAAATACTTGGCTAATTAATAGCACACAATGAATTGAACAATTATTTTTCTATAATTATATGGATCACGTTATGTTTAAGGTAAATTTTTAGCAAAATCGTGATTCTATTTCAATATATCATAATTAAAAATATAGGTCCATTTATATTTTACGTACATCTATAATTTCAGCCATTTATTATATATATATGTGTGCGCGCGTGCGCGTGTGCACAACCGTTAATTATATGTTTAATTATATATTAATAAATTGTATAATAATATGATTACATGACTACATCCGCATAATTTTCAAAAAATAATAATATATTATTACCTTAAATATATATGTTAATCATATCTATTAATCATATACTTATATTATATATATGAATTCTATGTTGATTACATAATAATTATAGATAAATATGTAGTAATTAGGAAATTCAATAAATTCCAATAATATAATATTCGATTCTTAATAGCAGTCAAACACATATAAGATAGGTACGAATTTCTTTTTGAATATGTTTAAACATTTGGCTTATGTTTTTTTCTTTTGAATTTGTGTTCTTATTGTTTGGTCTTTGAATTTTTAGGAGGTTTTCTTTGTTAATATTGTTAAGAAAATTGAATATAAGATCATTCACGCTCTACAATTTTCTTTCATTATATTTGATGGACAGAAAAATAATATCCACATCAGTAATACAAAGAAGAAAGATTTGTAGAGTTGTTATAGTTTTGTATTTAATTTTAAGATTTTTACGCGGATGTCATTTCCATTGTTGTTATTTTTTAATATTTTTTTTTTGTTTAGAGTGGATTTTCTCATTGAATTTAAGGTATGCTCGAAATAAGGATGCACAATACAGTGTGATGCATGTATATACAAGAGAAACAATAGTGTGTTAAAGTAAAATTGAAGATAAACTTGAAGATGAAAGTTTTGGATGAGAAAAGATCAAGTCTGAAACCCAATAAATTTCCTTTCGATTTTATGATTTAAAAATGATCGAGGTTTTCGTTATTTTAGACTATGCTTAATTAGTTATATTTTTTTAACAATCACAAGGGCCTGAGAATTATTGGTATTGTATTATGATTAGGTAATTTTACAATGGTTAATAAACTATTAATTTTAATTTATTTTATTCATTTAATATTGTTTCACCTTTCTATTTTTTTAAATTTGATGAATATGCTCAAATATTGATTTTGGACTTTCAGTAAATAAATAATATAATAAGTATAAATTTTTGTGTTGTTAAAAATGCATGAGACATTTAAATGGACAATTTCATTATTCCATATGACCATTGTTAATATTATAAATTCCAAAAAGTGACCAAATAATATTTTTTTTAAAATTATTTGTATGTTTGACACATATAACTATAAATATTTTTAAATATACTAATATTTTTTCCCAATGAAAAATATTTTTAAATAAGAAAATGTAATTCGTATAGATGACTCAAGATAACATTGTTCTTCTTTTCTAAAGAAAAAAAAAAACTAAATTCCGTTTATAACATTTTTAATAGTATTCTTTTTTAGTATAGATCATTTCTATGTAAGTGGAAAATTAGCAATATATATATATATATATGTGTGTGTGTGTGTGTGACAAAGTTAATTCAAATATTCTTATATTATTATTATTATTATTATTATTATTATTATTATTATTATTATTATTATTATTTTGTTGTATATTTTTTGAAACAGATATATGCATATTTATAAGCATTTATTTATTCTATGTTTGATCAAGTTACCAATATAGGAATAAATCATATAAGTTACTATTCAAATCTTATTAATGATCAATTTATATGTTTACTATATATACAGATGATAAAAATTGATATGTTTCTTTAAAAAATGTATATTAATCGTACAAATTTATTTATCACGAAGTAGATTTATTTAACATTCAATGTAATAGTAAAGAATTACGAAAATAAGATTCAATATATAAATTTTAAATTAAAAAATATTAATTAAAATTAAATCATAGTTCAATTAAAATATAATACAAAAAGCATTCGTGAAAATAAAAAATTACATAAAAAGCTACAAGCATAGTAATACTATGAGATCTTCGAAAAATACATCAATATAATCTATAAAATGTATAATAAGAACTCTGTATCCGCAAATAGAAATTGTGTTTTCCCATCCAAATGAATTTTTTGGATTTAAAAATAATAATATTAATTAATCAATGTCGATATTAACTATTTATCAGTTGAAAATAATTGTTAGCAAATTAATGTCATATTTTATAGATAAACCAAACAAGCATGACAAATCCCACACAGACGTACATATCAATCTATTATATTTACCTTAATATGTACAAATAAAGGTTATGAAACTTTTAATTAGTATTAGTATTCGATTAATCACGGTCAAAATATAATCTTACTATACTTAATTCATTGAACTAAATATTATCAAATTGAATCAATAAACGAACCCAAATCAACTCAAATATGGTGAGATCGATATACATAAATATTATAAAAAATTAAAAATCATGAATATTAATTTTTAAAATAAAAACAACTAAATATATATCCAATAATTATGTACTCTATTCTTCTCATTCATATAGGTTAACTAGATTTTTCACTATGATTAAGAAAATTATTGGAAAAGACAATTAAACAAATAAATTTTCTAACATGCCCATATTTACTTCTTTGACAATGAATTAACACTCAATATAAATATATTAAATAAAGGTATATATTAGTAAATAAACTAAATATATATATAAATTAACCTATATATTGATTGAGACATCAAAAAAAAAAAACAAAAAAAAACATATATGAACGAGACGAAGAGAATAAAATTAAATTCATTATTTGGTTGATTATTTCAGAATTAAAATTTATATTTTTTTAATTCAACCAAATTTATGCATTAAATGATAAAGTATACTGATTTAAGATATTCAAATTTACATACAAAATTTTAAAAGAAAGATTTCAAAATCAACATAGATCTTTAATTTTTTTATAAAATAAATAAAAAAACTAAAAATAGAATAATAACTTATATTTTTTAGTTGGGAAAGGAGGGGACGATATGTTTTGAATCTAATACATCTCCCTTCTACAGAGGGACTTACACTGTTTAGGTGGTGCCGAAGAGACCAATTAAAATTTATATATAAGATATGCAATATTTTATTTAAATATTTTGATTATATTTATTTCATATTTATAATTTCTAATACAACAATAATGAATTTACATATTTTATCTCACGAAAAGAATGGCTTGAATTGGCCTGAACGGGTTAGGCGGTATATCTCAAAAAAAAAAAAACCTTGGACCTAAGGTGACCCAGTCTGACCCGCTTCCAAAATAGCAGTTTGAATTTCTTTCGGGATCCCCAACCCATTTTTTTCGCAATTGGCCCGACAAGTTTGATCAAGTGGCATGTATTACCACTCCTACTCACTATAATGCACCAATGCATCGCACGGGCGAAATGCTAATTATAAAAATACTCCCTTCATCCTATAATTGTAATTTCTTATTCATTTTTTGACCTTCCCAAAATTATAGTCCACTTTTCTATAGTTGATACGTGTTAAATTTTTATTTTTCATATATATCCATATTTAACATTATTTGAAATTAACAATCATTTTATTTTGAATCATAAATAACGGTATAGTTGGAAAATTTTATATAATTTTATGATTTCAAGTACATTAAATACATTATCTTAATTTGTGTAAAAAATGAAATAAGACTATAATTATAGGACAGAGAGAGTAATAAGTAAAAAATAATTATAAACTCTAATTAAGGAATAAATCATATTTAATAATTGTAAAATTAAATTAAACTATAAAAAAACAAAATAGAAGAAAAAATATAATAAAAAAGTTAATTAATTTAAAATGGAATAAAAAAAATTGAATTAGACGATCTTGACTAATCATGAACCCGTAAAACCGTAGTACTAAACTTCGACTACGAATATCGAGAAAAAGAAAAGAGAGAGAATAAACTTTTTTATAGACACAAAATGACAAAATTATCCCGGGAAAAGGATGCTGCAACCTGCAATGCGAAGTTAGTTGTGATAATCATTGATGGTGGGGAGAACGTCGTAAATTGACTAGTCAAAAATTGTTTATTTTATTTTATTTATGGGCTCATAATTCGTGGGCCCACAAAATTGGGCCTCAAATTGCAAAAGTTCTGTCCTAAGAATATCTCAAATGACAATAAGTTGACCGTTCTTTATCATATCTTTGACGTTTTGCATATGTGGTTACTAGTAAGTGAGTCAAGTTCGTAGGCTCTTTGAAATCGATTAAAAAAAAAAATCGGTTCGAAATTAATCAAAATACTTCTTCTGATATATATATATATATATATATTTTTTTTAAGCAAATTCGCTTATAAATTTGTCACAATCAATATTTTATAGCAAATTAATGGTGTTCATGAATATCAAAGCAAGTTCATTTAATCTTTGATGTGACATGGTCAAATATAAATAAGATTTCAGTATCTTCAATTTTGAAAAACTTATTTTATACGGAACATATATGATTAATAAAATTTTATAAGCAATCCATACATTAGGACAATTATTTAGCCTCTTTAAGTAAGTTAATATATCTAGACCGATATTTTATTACTTTAGTAAAAGATACTGTAATGCGTTTAAAATAACCCTTGACTATCAAGATCACTGAACTCTCCGTGCTTTAAAATATTATCAATTTTTCACAACTTTATTCTAAAGTAGCATTATCTAGTATATTCATTTTATTAGAAGAACAAAAAAATCCAAAGTTCTTTTAATATTAAGTGAATTGATCAATTTTTTTAGTAATCCAATTACATGATCTACTATATAAATAAAATAATTGATTCTGAAAGAGTTTGAATTCAATTGGAGAGTTAAAGAAAACATACTCTTAATTCAATTGGAGGTTAAAAAAGACATACTATTAATTAATACCCTAAAAGTCCAAAATAATGTATGACTTTTCAATTAATGGGATACAGCTATTTTAATTTTTATGAACATAATAGGTTAAACTTAATTGGATTAATTTTTTTTTTAAGTTGTGGTTAAAGTTTTAAAATTATACTAGACTTAATATACATAATTTTTTTTATTGAAAATCAAAACTAAATTAATAATACCTTATGTATATATAAAATTTTGGTGCCCCTAAATTCGGGAGGCTTTGTGAGGTGCATCTCGAGCACGCCCTCAAGACCATCCCTCCTAATATGTTTAAATGAAGTGCATATAATATAAACACCATGTTCTAATTGGATTTTTATGGTATTTTATTTTTATTATTATTTGTTTTGCATGCACGAGTGTTCAAGAATAATTTCATAATTGAATGGACATGGGTTTGAATATTCAAATCCCATCAAATATTTTAGGTCGAGCTAACATGCCCATCCCACAATACACTAATATTTTAGGCATCAATTCATTTAAACATACGTGACCCACTGTGCAATTCCACTATTTTGACTTCATGTAATATATACATTTGTCAAATAAGCGTTGAAAATTCGCTAGTAGTTGATTTTTTTTTTAAATTATAAATGCTCTATTAAATTCAACAATTTTTTTTTTTATTCGGACACCCGACATGTAGTATTGAGGAGATTCGAACCCTTGATCTTTGATTTCTAAATAATTTCACTCCACTACTAGGTCATCCCAACAGGACAAATTTAACCACAGATTGACTTAACTTAATTTAAGGTTTCTAAAAATTTATACTCAAATTCCCTTAAAAAATACATACTCAAGTAGGTAACACCCAACAGGACCCCATAACATTTTATTTTATTGATAAATACCTCGTAACATTCACTTTCCCTATATAACTATTTTTGTTCGTGGATTTTACTTCACAACACACTAGCTAGATTAATATCATAACATGTCAATTAGTCAATACTTTTATCAGAACGTCGATACTCCATTGTTAAATAAATTATTAACTATAGCATGAGGTAAAACACACAAATATCATTAACACTAGAATCACGACCGTCTTAAAAGAAACACACAAACACCATTAACACAGCAGTAAGTAAGGGAAAATCGGGACCAACGTAATTAACATCTCTTTAGTATTATCACATGTGTCATCAATTTTTTTGCTTTTGAAAAAATATTTTTTAAATGAGTATTTTGGGTGATTTTTAAAAAATAAGGGCACCCCTGTGCGCGGCATCCACTCTTCCAAAGAAAGACTACTATGGCCCAAAGAATTTTTTGAAGATTTAAAGATGCATCATAAGCCCAAAAAGATTATATATCAATTCCTATTTCTATTAAATAAATATGGGCTGCGCCTCATTGATATCATCTCCACTCTTCTTGTTTTTATTCGTTCACCTCCACTGGTTTAAATTTTGAATCCTTTTTTTTTTTTTTTTCTTTTTAATTCTTTTATTGTTGACAACAATAAAATCGACAAATTTATTATGTAAAGAAAAATGGTAGATTAGATGGGGCCACACTTTGCCTATCTTAGTACCTTAATTTGATAAAAAAAAAAAATATTCCGTAATTAAGTTTATTAAATAAATTACCCACTAACGAGTTCCACCGAGCGATAACTGGACTACATGCATTGTACTAGAACCTACGTAACAAAACAAATATATAAGATTAGACAACATGCAATATGATGAACTTTTGTCTTATCTCGATATTAATGGTCAAGCAGCAATCACGCGACAATCTTTATCTTTGTTTTATTTGGAAGAAGGATAATTTATTTTAAAAACGTTGAATAAGCGGATATTATTTTATTTAAAGGGTTATTTGAATTAAATTTCACAACCTTTACGCCATTTTACAATTCCAACATGAATTTATAATTGTTTCAAATAAATCATTACCTTTAATATTTTTTGCTGTCTTTTTTTTTCTTCGCCGATTCAATACTCAATCAAATTCAAATTCAAACATCCTTATTTAACCCATTTAATGTAATTACATAAAAATATATAAGACAAGTTGATTACTTTATTAATATGTATGCATTTATTCAAAATGATACTTATACAGAAATGGAGGGGTAGACTTTACTCCCTCCATTTCACAACAAGTATCATTCTAACACTTTAATTTTATTTCACAAAAAATGTTATTCTACATAATCGAGGTAAAAATTTCACACTTTTCTCATATTTGCCCTTATTTAATGCATTCAAACAATCATATTTAATTCATTTAATGTATTCACATAAAAGTGTATAAGGTAATTAATTTGGTTATCTAATTAATATTTTTATTAATATTTGTACATTCATCCAGAATGACATTTATTCAGAAACGGAGGAAGTATTGTTTTTATGTATATAGTTTGATTCAATCCGCTGATTCATTAAGTACGTATTTTATAACTAAACTAGTGTTTCTCATGTGCGATGCACAAAAAATTATTCTTTTTTTAGATCTGTAATATTATGGTTATTTTTAAATTATATATGTTGTGTTCAATTTTTAAAAATTAATAAAAAGATACGCACATGATTAATTAAGAAGATTAATTTTATGTAGTTACGACAAACAAAAAGAAAATTAAATTTTAGGAATTAAATGAAAATTCATGTTAGAAAGATTGAAGTGAAATATTTCAAAGGACACGATTTTATAAATAGTAATGTATAATTGTCCATTATTAAAGAACATGTGGTTCCGGTGGGGATGACATAGTGGTGGAGTGAGGTTGCTAGGAGATCAAAGGTCACGGGTTCTTATCACCTCAATACCATAGGTCGGGTGTGTGGATGAAAAAAAAAAAGAACATTTGATTTATTTGAATATATGACATGTATAAAAGTATATAATTATTTAATTATTATAAATGATGAAATTGAAATAGAAAAAATAATAAATTATTGTAAATTCTGTTATATTTGTATGTCGTTGTTAATATTGTTGTTGTTGTTGTTGTTCTTCTTCTTCTTCTTATTATTATTATTATTATTATTATTATTATTATTATTATTATTATTATTATTATTATTATACTGCAATACAAATGAAAACTATTTTTTTAGACGAGAAATGTAGAGTACTACAAATCCTCTGCACCTAGGTATAACCAATAAAATAAAAAATGTTACAAATATGAAATTTTCAAGTAAAAATATAAAAAATAAGATTGCAAAAATTTGTTAAAATACAACAATTGTAATCTGAACTGTCGTGGAAAATGAAAAAAAGAAAAAAAATACAACAATAAATGTCACTACTATTGTGTATTAACTCAAAACTATTTTGTATTATATAAAAATTGTTGTTTAAATATATTTGTTAAATTGTGTGATAGACAACGGTTTATACTAGAACTATTGTCTATCATACGATTTTGCTTTAATATATGTATAGATAGATAGATAGATAGATAGATAGATAGATAGATTGTGTCATAACTTATGAAATTATTTAGGGTTAATTGCCTTAAAATACACAAACTTTGGGGTGTTTTTTTGTTTTTCACACGTTTTAAAAAAACGTAGTTTTAATAACATGAACTTAACATTTGTTTGGTTTTTCACATAATTTTCAAATTCGGATACTCTAATCCGATCAAAATCGATCAAAAATTCGTGTACTTTAAGATAATTTGGTGCCCACATAGATATATACGTGGAAATCTCTGACAATCAAGTCAATTCTATTAACTGAAATTTGAAAATCATGTGAAAAATCAAACAAGTGTTTAGTTCATGCTATTAATACTATATTTTTTAAAAGGTGTGAAAAATCAAAAACACGATAAAGTTAATGTATTTTAAGGTAATTTACCCAATTATTTATACAATTGTGATAATTAATTAGAAAAATAGCAGTTCTCTTACTTTTTAGGGGAAGAATAATAGTTTGTTAGCCATTTCCTTAAATTGCTGCAAATTTCTTCTCCAAAGGAGATGGCAAATGGAGCGCTCTTTTGAGGGAGTGGAGAATATACCGCCCTCTTTGGCGGCATTTTTTTTCTTTTTATTTTATATTTTGTTTTTTTGTTTTATTTTGTATTTTGTGTATGCTATTTGTATTGTAATTTAAATAATGTGTTGTAATTAATATTAAAATTTATTATATATGATAAATTTAATTAAATATAAATATTGATACATAAAATTAAATTAGATAAAAATTAGACCAATAATAAAAAATACCAAAATAAATAAAATTACACCAATAATAAAACTACATAAAAATTTTAACTAGATAAAAGTACATGAAATAAAAACACAAAAATACACATAAAATAAAATAAAAAGAAACAAATATTTTAGTTTTCCTAATATTTTCAAAAAAAATATTTTAATAATTATTATGAAAATTTGAATTTAAATATAGATATCCATTAAATGAAATTTAATAAATCATTATATGTTATCGATTATAAAATAATAACTGTAAATGAAATAAAAGGAATATTCTGGAATATTTTCTTTTAGTGTAGAATTATAGTGCAAACTGTTGGAGATGAAATTGAAAATCTACTGCATTTTAATGATAGCGATGTTGTATTATAGTACAAACTGTTGGAAATGACCCTATGCCGAAGTAGACTGGACGTTGTTAATTACTGAAGTAAACCAATAATTTATTGAGAAGCAAATTGATCACGCCGCTACCATCAAATCACTAATCAATAATCATGCTCAAATTGAATACGTACATAATTAGCGTGATAATTAAACGAACCAAATATATCTTCACCGCAATCATTTTTCTTTTATTCAATGATGATTATCCACATAGCTCCTATTACATTAGCCTTTATTGATTATTTATTTTCTTTTATTTTTCTTCTTCCCTTTACAAATTTGACGAGTAGTCGAGATATGTTATTTCTTATTATTGTATTCTCTATTTACAAAATTGCTTCACTACTCGCTAGTATTTACCACTTATGTACGTAGTGGCCATTTGATATTTACACATAACACAATTAATAAAATTAAAATTTTATAGATGCTATATGTATGTATGCAATGGCGGCTCTAAGGGCATGTGAGAAATGCGCCACAGAGGAGCCTTAAAAATTTAAGGCATCATTTTTATAAATTTTTAGTACCGATTAGTTTATAAAAAAAAATAGTCTTTTAGTTTATAAAAATTAATTCAAGCATTCTAAAAAACAATATAAGAGAGACCAACTCAATATTTGGCATAATATTTTATAAATAATACTAGACCTACCCCAATCAATATCAGTGAAAATCTTGAGAATATTCTAAAACATGAAGAGCTTAGCGATTTTGATGGTCAAGAGGTGTTTCAAGAATTAAAAACTGGTATCTTTTACCAAAGAATATAAAGCTTTAGATATATTAGCTTACTTGAAGAGGCTGAATAGTTGTCCCAATGCATACATTGTTTATAGAATTTTATTGATCATACATGTTACAGTTGCATCTGCAAAGTTGCTATTTATTTATTTATTAAAATCTTACTTGCAATTGACCATGTCACAAGAAAGATTAAACAGGCTTGCTTTGATATCCATTGAATAAGAGTTCCTAGAAAATATTGATTTTGAAAAATTGAACAAGTGTAATTTATCCTATTTTATTTATATTTTTAAATTTTAATTTTAATAAATTAAAAGCACCATTTTTACTCGCACATGACCTTCAAAATCTCAGAGCCGGCCATGCATGTACGTATGTATGTATATTGTCAAATAACTTTCCTAAATGAAAACAGAGCAGAAAATATATTTTTATCGATTATAGCAGTAACCATTTATCCATGTCTATCATATCATGTTTGATTCAGTCAGTTCGATAATTTCAATTGCAATTGACGTCTTAACTAAGATAATTACTCATTACAGTCTAAAAATCATTGAGGTGATATCTACAATCCCTGTTACGTGTTAATTGATGGGCACACATGGCCCCAAATTTAACAACCCCAAATATTAATTATTTTACAAATTTTATTTAATTTACAATTTTACCATCACAATCACAACTTAAAAACCTTAACTAAAAAAAAACAAATCCTCCAATGTATAGCCCCCACCCAGATTATGATAAATAGAAAGGGATAAAAAACCTTCTTTTGGTTTATTGGTTGACTATGTGATTCCTATTTACTTTATTTTATGAAGAATTAAATTTAACAAATTAAGCTTGTATAAAATAAAAAAGTACGTTTAACACTTGCTGCATAAAACGTACGTATTGATAAATGCTAATGCAGTTGGTTTTTGAATTGTTGTACATGTGTTTGAAGAAGTCATGAGATCCTGACGAAAAAAATGATAAAAGATGGATATCATAATGATGATCAAATTGAACAATTGTTCCTTAAGATAAATGCAGAAGCCACATTTTTTTGTAATTAAAATGGCTCGTCTAGAATTCTAAGGCGCCTCTAATGCTAAACACACACACACACACACACACACACACACACACACACACACACATATATATATATATTTGGTACAATTTCAACATTAATTTTTTTGGCAACTTCAACTCTCTGCATTAAATATTACACTAAATAAAAATATTCTCGAAAAGATTCTATTTTGTCTTATAATTGAAATATGATTAATGATTTCTAATTTTTTTTAAATGATAATCATTCAAAATTAATAACTATTAGTTGTATAGTTTTTAAAAATTATATTTAATATTAAAAAATTAAATACTATTAAAAATTATAACATATAATATACTTGGAATAATAAAAGTACTTTAAATTAACATTAAAGTATTACAATTAGTGAAAAATATTATGAGACTACAACACTTATGAAAATACATATATTTTGGCATCAATGCTCAGAAGTAGTATACATGGGTTTGATAATTCTTCAAATAATTTCGATCAATATTATATTATCTTAGAAGATCTAGAAATGGTTTGTAATCAATGTATCTTTTCAAATAGTTTTATGTTATTTGTAGTGTGTTGTTAAGTTAATTTGTAATAATTTGTGATGTGACTTCATTCTATCCATTATGTTTAATTAATTATGTTTTTATCGAGATTATTTATTTATTTATTGAGATGATTTATAATTTATAATTTAAATTAAATGAATAGATATCTTATAAACTAAATTAAATTTATTGGATAATCAATTTAAAATAATAAAATAGTTCATTAAATGATACAGGGTCCTCAACACCAATTTGGGGTAGGATTTATGATAGGATTAACATGAAATCATGCCCAAATTGGTGTTTTAATTTGTCCAACATTGAAGATGACCTGATATTGGTTTAAACTTCAAATTAACAATTCATAATTAATTCATCAAAAGTAGAGAACTTAAAAGTAAATCTAGGAACACATGTTTTCTAGATGAATCAAAGACATTTTTTCCATATTGCTTTTTGCATACCTAGACAATGTCTCGACCTTAGTTTCACTATCAATATTCTTTGAACTTCACAAATCAAAGCTCAATTAATGCCTTCAAAGAATGATGTCGAGTTTTACCTTGAAATTGTAATTCATGATTTATTGTTGCACTCTCCAAACAAGATCATGGAAAATAAAAAAATATGAATTCTGAACCACAATCAACCAAAGAAAAAAAAGATTGATATCTTTCTATTTATGGTGATCGAGAGTGGGTGGGTTACGTTGGGGACTTGGGGGGCTATGCACCTTTTTCCCCTTTTAGGGCTTCTTCAATAGACCGAGGCCGTCTCGGTAAACTGTAAAAGTAGCGTGAAATTTGAGATTTGTCTTTCTTCAAGAGTTGATGCCCGACTCGTTAAATGTAGGGGTGTGAACAGTACCTCGGCCAAATAACCGAGGTACTGTTCCTCTCGGCAACTCAATTTTTTTTCTTTCTTTCTTTCATTAGATAATTGTGGTAATATATTTGGTTGATTTTTTATATTTTGTATTAGATTTCTTTCAATTATTTTAAAACACAAAATACATAATTAATAAAAATAGAATTACATAAACATTTAACAATACAAAACCACAAATATATTATAATAAATAATACAAAGCCACAAATATATTACAATAAACAATACAAATACATAATTAATAAAAAATAATGAGCAATAATATTAATATATATATATATATATATATAATCACATTCAATTAAATAATTCGATAATAAAAATTAAATCAATAGTAAAGAGTATAAAAAAGGAATATTCCATTGTAGAGTGATGTTGTTAGAAATGAAAATTGAAAATCTGTAACTTTAACTGTACAGTAGTGTATAGTTAATTGTATTCTGGTGAAAACTGTTGGAGATGACCTATTAGAGTTTTAAAATTGTGGCTATAGCCTATAAGGCTCACAATGATCTATTATAATAATATCTATAATTTAATTAATTTAGGGCCTATAAAAAGTAATTTAGGACTGTGTTTAGAATCACTGTTGTTTCTCGTCATGTATATTTAAATTATATGAAAAAATAGTTTTAAATTATATTTTTATCTTATATAATAAAAGAAGTGATTTTTGCTAAGACCCTATATGTATATATAAATGTTTGTTTGTTTGTTTACTTAACATGTACTAATAAAATATAATTGACCACCAACTTACGGCATGTGTATAATTATGAGTCATATGCTGTATTGCTGTCCTTTTAAATGCAGTAAATTATATATATCGATAATTTCAGAATAAAAATCAATTTTATTTATTTATTTATTTTGTGACAGAAAATCAACTAGCTAGCTAGGTTGTAAAAAGTCGAACAAATTAAACGATTGCCATTTTGTAAATTTCCTATGTAAAGAACTACTGTAGGGCAGTTTCAAAATTTGGTTGGCATGACATTAGTGGTTTCTAGATGTAAAATCGTCAATTACCTTGTATTGATTTTTTTAGTACATCATCCTCAATTATTTAGAGGATTTGAACCAAGAAAATGGCTCCAAACGAGACAGATATAATTTTATTGGACAAGATAGAAAATTGACGTAACAAAGCAAATGATGAATTTTGAACGTTTGATAGCCGCACACATGTTTATTTTATATTTGGCAAAAACGAATATATAATAGTACGTGAAAGTGATAGCATATGATATACTCTATTTCAAAAAATAAGTTTTAATTTTATAATTATAAAATAATAATATTATATAGGCCTAATAATAGCCAAACAAAAACAAACCTTGTAAGCGTTAAGGATTTTAGCCCATGCTTTTAAAATTGTCATTTTAACCATATTTTTGTCAATTGAGTCAAATCATGGCCAAATTATTGTTTTGGTAAAAAATTAAGTTAGTTTTGGTAACTATATTTAGACATGATCATCAAAACATGAAATCATGGCATTAATAATTAGAGTAGTGATTTTCAGTCCAGAATCTTTTATTATTTTTAATAATTAATTAATTTAATTAATAAAACACTAATTATTCAATAAATTTACATTGATGCCGTCCATAATAATTAGGGCTAATCCTCCAATTAATTTCCGCTTCTAATGTCTGCTAAAAAAAATCCGCTTCTAATGTCTGCTCAAAAATAAATCCGCTTTTAATGAATATTACCGATCAAATATTTCCTAAAAAATCAGCAATATTATTTGGGACAATTACAATCACTAATTTCATGACAGAAGGGCAATATAGTAAAAACATAACATTTAATAATTAACATAATTAATCTATTAATAATACAATTTATTAATTATTAAAAATCATATTCTGGCTAGCCAGAATCTGGCTGGCTAGCATTATTGTAATAATTAATACTTCCTCCATTTCAATTATATAGTCTCTTTTCTCTAATAAGATATATATAAAAGAAAGAAAGAAAAAAATGATCAAACTTAAAAATCTCGAAAATCACATGATGATAATTTTGGGGACCGGAGCCTTATCAAAATCTATATGAATAATCCGAAAAGAAAAAAACCATACAGGAAAAAGAGTACTCCTTTAGGAGAAACGAAAATAACTAGAACCAGAAATATCTCTAACAATAGCACTATCAATACAAGAAATAAAATGAAACTAAACACCAGAATGTGTACTATAGGAGATGCCATAATATCCGCAATTTGATTTCCTTCACGATAAACATGTGAGACTCGAAACTGAATAGAATCAATAAAAGAATGAACTCGTCTACATCTTGATTTCAAAAGCCAAGGCACCTGAAGGCCCTGTCAAGAGAAAAGAATAACAACATAACTAGAGTCTACCTCAAACCAAATAAAAGCACGAGACAAACGCTCTGCCATTCCATAGCCAAAATAGCACCCAAAAAATCTGCGAGAAAATCAAAACCAATATTGTCCTCAGAATGAAAGCAACAAAGAACAGAGCCATTAACACGTCTGAAGACCCTTCCTAAAGAGATTCGACCTAGAGCACCTATTGAAGAGTTGTCTGTGTTTATTTTTGATCCAACCATGGGGAGGAAGATTCCTATAAACATTAATAATACACGGAGGAAGGGCAGCTCGAGAAGTCACTGCCAACCTTCGCAGCACCATAAGATCCGAAATAGTAATGTATATAGTCTCTTTTCTAGTTTCATGTAGATTAAAAGAACTATGAAAACAAGATATTGAAGCTAAACATCTAATAGTATTCTTATTTAATATTTATGACTTTCAAAAATTCAAGTAGCTAGTTTTTTTAATTTATAAGACTTAACAAAAGTGCATTTGTACATTACTATGAAAATTAATATTGTTTATAATAATGAGACTATATAATTGAGACACCCAAAAATAATAATAGAGAATATATAATTAGGACAAAGTGAGTAATATTAGTATTCTTCTTCTAGTGTTATTAATAATATTATATTATTTTGACTAATATAATAATTAACATGACAATGGGAGACCATGTGTGTGCACTGATTAATTTTTTTTTTTAGTTGAGAGAAGAAGAAATGGATTTCGATTTGGAGATCGTCTCCCTTTTACACACACATACATACATATATAGGGGAATATTAGAATGTGAACATTGGGTTTATGTGTAAATTATGGATGAATCATATTCCTTAATTTATTAAGATCAATGGTCATTATTAGTTCGGAGGGAATTAAGAAAAATATTATTATTTTCATTGTAGATGCACTTAAGATCAAATATATCAAATCACTATTTTTATTTTCTATGAACATCTTCAATGTGAAAAAACATTAAGAAATAACAAATTAAATATTTTGAAATATAAAAATAGTATAACAATATATTATGTCATTTTTTCTCTCAAAATTAAATTACAAGCATCGTAGATGTGAAACAACATTACGAAATAACAACTTAAGCATTCTAAAATGTAAAAATAATATAAATAAAATAACTATAAAAGTGCAATTAAAATAAAATTGATCATGACCATCCATTTAACAAATCTAATTAATGGATATGATTTATGCGCAGATCACACGCTAGACTATTGTTCACAAATGATTCCCTATCTATATAATAAAATGGGGTTCCCAACGAAGCTTTTCCCCTCAAAAACAACAAATCATATGCATGATACTTTTTTTTAATGAATATATTAAATACATTAAATAAAATAATCAAGTGAATTATTTGATAAAATATCATAATCGGTAGCATATTCTATTATACGTACTTTATACGTAGATATAATATGTAGGATGCACTATTATAGTTTCTTAAATTGAATTTTTTTTATGTTTCAATATATATTTATTACCATTATTTTGACTATATTTATTTTAAATACAATATAATTATCAATTTCTTAAGAGTTAAATCTTACAAATATAAATAAATATACAACCCCAAATTAACCTTTAAAACGAAACATAAGTTATTGTTATAATCTTTCTTCACATGTTTTTCATAAGTTTTTAGTCATGGTCAATTGCACGTAGTTGTTTCATAAGTCACAAGTCATGCTCGTTTGAAAAGTTTTTATTTGTAAAGATAATGATAGTGCAATAAATGTTGTATAAAAGCAAGTGTTGCACAATTTATAATATAATATTTTGATTGTAGCAGTTTATTAATTATTTGAAATATATTATAATATAATATAAGATGTACATATATACATATGTTTGTGTGTATAATCAATCAATTATTTCTTTTATTGATTGCCAACTTAACTCTTTTTAGATTCAGAATAATAATTATTTTATATAAAAAATGGTTAATTGCTAATAAATACATGAACTTTGACATAATCTTGCAACTTTTTGCAAATAGACACAATTTGCAATAATATGAAAATCAAACATAATATTGCATACCAATTTTTATTGTATTAATGAAATTCAAAGTATAATTATGATATATATATATCTATATAATATTGCAATATTTCACACTCCCTCCGATCCTGAATAAGTATCATTCTGGATGAATGTATACATATTAATAAAGATATTAATTAGATAATCAAATTAACTTATACACTCTTATGTGAATACATTAAATGAATTAATATGGTTGTAATATTAATTCAATTAATGTATTAATGAAATTCAAAGTATAATTATGCTATATATATCTATATAATATTGCAATATTTCACACTCCCTCCGATCCTGAATAAGTATCATTCTGGATGAATGTATACATATTAATAAATATATTAATTAGATAATCAAATTAACTTATACACTCTTATGTGAATACATTAAATGAATTAATATGGTTGTTTGAATGCATTAAATGAGGGCAAATATGAAATTTTTACCTCGATTGTGTAGAATGACATTTTTTGTGAATTAAAATTAAAGTGCTAGAATAACACTTATTGTGAAACGGAAGGGGTATTATATATCATTTTTCATTTGTTGCAAAATAAATTTGGGGCTGTCTATTTTGCAAAAAAAAAAAATGTGAGATTGTGTTTTAATAATAACTTAATTTCAAAGTTCGTATCTAAATTGCAAATTATGTCAAATTTTATGTATTTAATCGTAAACAAGCAAAAATATTAATAATAATAACTGAACAAATAAAAAAGGGTACAAACTTATTAAGTAAAATATTAATTATTTATAAAATACGAAGATGTGATATTTATTACATAAGTTTGATATGATGAATAAATATGTGAATTGTATAAGTGGAAATCTAGTAATGCAACCTCCATTTTCCTGCCCATTCCAATATATTACTATGATCATTTAACAAACTATTTAATTATAGGGCAAAGGTTCGTTTTGATCCTATAACTATTTGTGTAGGAACACTTTGATCTCTATTTATTTTTTTGGTTCAAAATGATCCTATAACTATTTTAAAGGTTTAATTTGGTCCCTATTTTGATCCTCCAACAATTTTCACATACTTTTCTAACATAATTAGATTATTTCACATATTAACACACACTTTTTACACACATATGGATTGAACACAAAATTTCCACCATTTTTACAAAGAATTCTCATATGGATTGAACATAAAATTTTCTCTATTTTTACAAAGAATCCTACACTATTTTATGTTTATATAGAAAATTTCTTAATTATTTTATTTAACACAACACAAATAATTATTTTTGTATGTTTTTAGTTGTTTTTTTATTTTATCATATAATAATGATCATATTACTCAGATAATTTCATTTATTTCATATAAAAATGTGTGTTAGTGTATGAAATAATCTAAGTATCTAAATATTATTAATAAATGAAATCATAAAAATATGATAAAATAAAAAAACATACAAAAAATAAAAAAACAACTAAAAACATACAAAAATAATTATTTACGTTATGCTAAATAAAATAATTAAGATTTTTCTATACAAACATAAAATAGTGGAGGATTCTTTGTGAAAATGGAGAAAATTTCATGTTCAATCCATATGAGGATTCTTTGTGAAAATGTTAGAAATTTCGTGCTCAATCCATATGTGTGTAAAAAGTGTGTGTTAATGTGTAAAATAATCTAATTGTGTGAGAAAAGTGTGTGTTAAAATAGTTGGAGGATCAAAATGGGGACCAAATTAAACCTTTAAAATAGTTATAGGATCATTTTAAACCAAAAAAATAAATAGGGATCAAAGCGCTCCTACACAAATAGTTATAGGATCAAAATGAACCTTTGTCCTTAATTATATTATTGTGTTAAAAGTTAAAACCCACCGTTAAGCATGCTCAACAAAAAATCAGTCCATAGTTCCATCTTCAAATTGGTTATTGCATTCAAAATTCAAAGATGTAAACTGTATATATATATATATCGCTCTTTGCCTATGCAAAACTCCCAAACTTAAAATACTCCATCATCATTCGTCTGCGGTTTCTCTCAGCTCTTCATAGGTAAGCAATTTCTTCTTAATTACTAGCCAAGAGAGTTTCATCATTAGAATTAGCAAAGATAGATGATTTGGTAATTTGCATGGTTGATGATCAATTTTCGAATGGAGGCTCAAAAGACACCTTATTATTAAAAATTTGAGCAATTAATACTAAATATTAAATTACTATAAAAAACAGAGAAGTTATTAGTTTAGCTAAAAAAGTACTAAATTAATGTAATTTGATTTCCATCTACTGGGCACTAGTTAATATATTCATCATTGATTGGCATGTCTCATAGAAGAGTTATTCTATATAAAAAATAATAATATTTTTCAAACTCCAATTTTACAACTATATATAATTATAAGTTGTATATAAAAAGTAAATAAATAACAAATTATCACATTGTATTCAAATTATTATTTATTATGCACGTAATTTGATAATTAATGACGAAGAGTAGGACTTGTGTCCACCTTGTGCACAAAAGTCTTATTTTAGAACGGCGCCGGGCCGTGGGCGTTATGCACCGAACCTCTTTTTTTTTTCTTTTTTTTTTTTTTTTTTTTTTCTTGAACTGATTTTTCTCATTTTTTATGATTTTCTTTTTTATTTCTTACCCCAAAATATATATACCTTAAATGAAAAATGGATTATTATAATTTTTTTATCCGGCGACTCGCACAGTGCACTCACCCAATGCTAACGGTAACACGTGAGCTCGTGCACAATGCTCGATAATTAATTTATTGAAATAAATATGAGCCTAAAATGGAGTTATTGAACCCTGAAATTAAATTGAATTAATTATTTTTTTTGATCCAGCTACTTGCGCAGTGCACTCGTTCGACGCTAATGCGTAGCCTCGTGCTCTGCACTTGATAATTAAATTTATTGAAATAAATATACATCATAATTTAGATTAATAAACCTTAAAAAACTTAAACACTAAAAAATCCAAAATAAATCCCTAAAAAATCTAAAAAATCAAAATACTAAAAAAATCCCTAAAGAAAAACTCTCTACAGGAATATCATCGGGACGAGAGAAAAATATTGCTATAGGGAGGCTTTTGTTAAATAGAGATTTACATATAAAAATTATAATTGTTTAAAAATGAATATACATTATATGCCATTAGAAAATGTGTCACTTCATATTCTAAAAACACGTGAATTTAAAAGATAAATAAGATTTGTGAATTTTTTTCCTTACAAATTTTAAAACAAAAATCATGAATTTTTAAAAATTAAATGTATGTACATCATTCTGTACATTGTGTACAGGGGCGTAGCTACATAGGGCCCAGAGGGGGCACTGGGCCCCCTTGGAATTTTAAAATAATAATAATATAGTAGTAATATTTAATATAGTAATAAAAAATTCAAAAACTTACTCTTCAGATGGTCTGTTAAAGACACTACAGAAAATTCACGTTTTACCGACGGACATAATTCGGGTCGTCATTTAGCGACGGAGTACCGACGGAACATGTCCGTCGGCATTTAACGACGGACTTATGACGTAAATAATGTCGTTATATGTAACGACAGACTGATTCCGTCGTTACATTTACAGAATTTTATTTTTTATTGATTTTTCAATATTAACGACGGATTATATCCGTCGTTATATTTTTTCAAAATATATATTTTTTTAATTTTAATATTTAACGACGGACATGGCCGTCGTTAAATTTTCAGATTTTTATTATTTATTTATTTGTTAATATTAACGACGGACTATGTCCGTCCTTATAATTTTTAAATAATTTCTTTTAATTTTAATATTTAACGACGGACTGAGTCCATCGTTAAGTTTTTAGATTTTTATTTTTTATTTAATTTTTAATATTAACGACGGACGGGGTTCGTCGTTAAGTGTTCAGATTTTGTTTTGATTTAATTTTTAATATTAACGAGTTAATTTTGCAGATTTTTTTTATTTAATTTTTAATATTAATGACGGACGGAGTCCGTCGTTAAGGCCGTCGTTAATAATCGATTAATTAGATTGAATCTGAACGCGGGATGTTCATTTCAATTCACAGCCCTAATTCTAATCGACCCCAATCCCCCCCCGACCCATCGGCGATGGTGACGGCGAACGGCGAACGTTGAAGGCGGCGACGAGCGGCGACGAGTAGCAGCGGCGGACCCTCTCCCTCTCCCTCTATCCGTATACATATATATATATATATATATATATACCCTCTCCCTCTCCCTCAACTCAACGGCGGCGAGGCGCGGGCGGTGGCGAGCAGCGAGCAGGTACCTCTCTCTCTCTCTCGATTTCTGTATATATATATACACTGTAATTTCATATATATTTCATATATACTGTATATATATATATATATTTCATATATATTTCAAATTTGTGTGTGTATGTGTATGTATATATATGTATATATATATATATTTCAACTTTGTGTGTGTGTGTGTGTGTGATTTTTGGTGTTTTGATTGATGGTTAATTGCTAATTGTTAGTTTAGGTTAGATTAGGTTTTTTTGATAATTAATTTGGATTAATTATGTGTTTATTTAGGTTAGGTTAGATTAGGTGTTTATATTTTAAATTGTACTAATTATGTGGTAGATTTGTTTAAGTTAGTGTTTCATTTTGTGTGTGTTAGTGTATATGTGTGTGTGTGTGTGTGTGTGTGTGTGTGTGTGTAAGTTGATTATTTTTTTTTTCTTGTAATTATGTTGTAGTTAGAAGAACTATAGTAAGGTTAAACATCAAATTGAGGAATTTATCAAGTAGATTCATATATATTACAAAGGTATGTAATGATTTTATGATTTTAATATGCATGTTAAATATATTAATGTTGTCAATTTATTTTGTCAATTTATGCTAAGTATGTTATTTAGGCTAAGTATGTATTTTTACGCAATTAGCATGCTAAGTATGTTTTTTATAAAATTACATGTCATTTAATTATGTTAAATTTATTTGGCAAATTTAGGCTAATTAAGTTTGTTAAGATGGACAATTAGCATGCTAAGTATGTTTTTATGCAATTATATGTCATTTAATTATGTTAAATTTATTTGGTAAATTTAGGCTAATTAAGTTTGTTATTTACGTAATTAGCATGCTAAGTATATTTTTTATGCAATTATATGCCATTTAGTTATGTTAAATTTATTTGGTAAATTTAGGCTAATTAAGTTTGTTATTTAGGCAATTATCATGCTAAGTATTTTATTTATGCATCTAGATGCCAATTAATTATGTTAAATTTATTTGGGCAATTTAGGCTAAGTATATTATGTGTGGATTTATTATTTATTATGTGAATGAGGGCCCCTGGATCCCTCTTTATTGAATTGTTGGTTTTTGTTTGGGATGAGGGCCCCTGGATCCCTCTTTATTGAATTGTTGGTTTCTGTTTGGGATGAGGGCCCCTGGATCCCTTATTATTGAATTGTTGGTTTATGTTGGTATTGTTGTTTTGAATCGATTAGAAGAACATAGATCAATTAACGTAGAGTCGAGAACTTGAGATTAGGAAATTCACATAGGTGCTGCCGAATTTTTTTAAAAAATTAGCGCTATTTTTTAATGAATTATTTTTATATTTCATTGAACGATAATCAGTGCGTATTTTACGATCAAAACTTTTAGAAATTGGCCTTCTACAATGAGTCTAGATCGTCATTGCCCGATGTTGATGCGTAGGGTTGGCGTCATTGTTGGCTTGAGGATGGGTATGTTGAATTAGATAGTTTTGGATATTTTTTTACAGATTATTATTTTAATAACTGTAATATTCTAATATATTTATTATTTTTTACATTTAGAAGCCAATTGATGCCGAGTTATCACGTCTCAGCCACCATCACATCGAGCTTCAAGAGATTTTTGCACCCGGGTGCCTACACCTGGAAGATGGTGCCCCCTAAGAGGAGGCAGACATATAGGGAGGAGTTCCGGGTATCTTATTATTATATACATATATTTTAAAATGTTATATAAGTTTAATATTTTCATACGTTCTCAATATCTTGCAGAAGGAGTGGTTTTGGGATCCCACTTTAGAGGATGCGATTTGGACAGCATGGGAGCTCAGGGCTCCTCAGAGATACAGGGACATGGTCCATACCTTCAAGAAGGATAGGACCAAGGGCTGCCCTCCATTCATGCCAGTTGAGATGTGAGAGGGCTTCAAGGCGCACTGGGACAGTGATGCCTTCAAGAAGAAGTCAGCGATCGCATCGAGGAATCGTCTGACTGAGCCCGATGGTCCTGGCACAGGCATTGTGAAGCATCGAGGAGGCTCTCGGAGTGCAGTTGCGCATACTGCAGCTTTGGTATGCAATTAAATTAATATTTCTTTATTTATTTTTTAATATGTTTGTGCTAACATCTCTATCCAATAGGCTAAGGAGAAGGGCGTGCAGCCCAATGACGTGGCGTGGGAGACATTCAGGAGACTGCACGACAATGCCGATGGATCCCACACAGATGGAAAGTCTGCCCGTATAGCTGTAACTTAATTTATCGATATTTATAAATTTATTAATAACATAGAAATTAAATATTTAATAATTCTTTTTCGATTTTGTGAATAGGCTGATGTATTGGCTCGGGTTGAGGAGTTGAGCCAGCCGACTCCTGGCACAGATGAGGCGCCACCACCCGTGGACATGAGCGTCGTATACGTGGACTCTACCCTCCGACACTCGAAGAAGAATCGAGTGTTGGGCTCGGCAGTCGATCTAGGAGTTATTCAGCTCCTAGCGTCTCATCTGCAGCTCCTCCACAGCCCGACACTCAGGCTGCCATCAGGGCTCTCCAGGAGAAGATGTATGCCCAGCAGGCGGCTCTCCAGGAGAAGATGGACGCACAGGCAGCGCTTCTCCAAGCCCAGCAGGAGAAGATCGATCAACAGCAGGAGATGCTGCGCCAGCAAGCCGAGATGTATAGGCTGATGCGGGCGCAGTTTAGGGGCCCTCCTCCATCTTCATCTTGACACTATTATTATTTTTATTTTATACACTCTTTATTATATTATATTACATTTTATGTAATTTATTGGAGATTTTATATATATTATTCAACGTTTTATTACAATTTTTCCATAATTTATTTACAAACAATAATCTAAATTACAAAAAACAAATTAAATAAACGTAAACAGAAATAAACAAAAAAAAAATTAACGCCGGACGTTGTCCGTCATTATATTTTTTGATTTTTATTTTTTATTTATTTTTAATTATTAACGACGGACAGTGTCCGTCGTTACATTAATCCGTTTTTTAATTTTTATTTATTTTTAATTATTAACGACGGACCGAGTCCGTCGTTAAATATTATTTTTTATTTATTTTTAAATATTAACGACGGACATAGTCCGTCGTAAAAAGTAACGACTGTAGACGACACCAGAGTTAACGACGGATATGATCCGTCGTTATGGCCGTCGTTAAAGCTAATGACGGCAGTTATCCGTCGTTAAATTGGATTGCCGACTAACGAAATAACGACGATGAATTTCCGTCGTTATCTGGAAATAACGACGGAAAATCTTGGTTTACCGACGGAAATTTCCGTCGCTAAATCGATGAATTCTTGTAGTGAGAGTTCAGCTAGGGGCACAAGAAGATGGTCTGTTGTTTCTTGTTAATTCATCAGAATGTTGTATTATATTGTTTTCCTAGTTTACTTGAATGATCAGATACTACATAGATTTTTCTGGGATTTACTACTCATATATTTGGTATGAAAGTAAAGTTAGAAGAGACGTTTTTTTTATTTCTCGTCTTATTCTCTAGTTGTACGGTTACAATTCCATCGGGTAATCAATGTGATGAATTTTAATTGGGAAAAATTTAAAATGACTGGTCTGGGAATTAGGTTTGTAAGAATTGATTTATTGTTGTCGATGTAATTTTTTAAGACGTTGCTGTCCGTGTTTAGCTTTTTAGAATATGAAAAATAGAAGAGAAATGTTATGAGGTTGCCGTGTTTAGCTTTTTATTTTCAGATGTAATTTTAAGAATATTAGACTTGTATTAGTTTTATTTTGTATCGTTTTATTTATGAAATTTTTACATTATGAATTTGGGCCCCCCTAAGCAATATTCCTGGCTCCGCTACTGATTGTGTATCAATATTACATTTAGAAGATTCATTACTATTTATTTAGAAAATGTAAAAAAATGTATGTATCACATACAATTTTAGATAAGTATTCTATATCATTTTAAATTTAATGTAACATAATTAAATAATTCTAGATATTTTATATATATATATATATATATTTAAATAAATTTGAAATTTAATGTAACTTTATTACTTTGTGGATGTAAATTTTTTAAGGATGGTCCTAAAAGAACATTGGAATATTACAATGTAGAGTTTATTCTTATTTATAATTGACCCCGAGTTGTGACCATAATTTTTTTTATTATAAGGAGGTTATTCTTATGTAAAGTATTCTTACAAAGATGTTTTACTGTAAAAACTTATATAAGACAACTAGCAGATATGTTATTTTTTAAGAACATATGTGATACATTTAAAATTTTGAATGATATTTTTTAATGTTATGATTGATGGTGATTTTGATGATTTTTTTTTGTGGGATGACTTGTGTTGACTCGGGAATGAAGTGAATTGACCCGTGAATTTTGACTCGTCCTTTTAAAGTAAATTTATATGCACTACTTAGTTTATGCGAATGTTTGTTACTCTAAAAAGGTGAAAAGTGGAGTTTGTTTTAATGACAAATGTAGCATACCACCACCCCACTATAACATAGCATGTCCTTAAGGCAGATGGAATCTTCATGTTTGTGAAATTACGTATGAGGGATGATTAAGACAATTAGGCCATGGGCTCCTTGCCATGCGCCCTGCCCAACATGATTACTTTTGTAGCCCACCTTAGATTTTGTTTTCACGACGTCGTTTAATCGCCTATCACCATTGATCTCGACTACAATCTCGAAAATGATGGTCCACGATTAATGATTTAATTAGCTGACCTAGTTCATCAACGGATCAAATCTCTTATGGCCATTCATATTGTTCTACGTGTGCCATAACTAAATTTTATTTTATTTTAAAAAAATTAATATATCCTAATTGGAGATACATAAACACTAAATAAAAAAAACTCATAATAAATTAAACATTAAAATAATTATATATAGATATATAAAGTAAAAATTTGACATAGAAAATATATCAGGTGATCTGGTTTGGTTCATCGATTACACAAAAATATTAGGGATATTTTTAGGAATAGAGACGCGGGATATATATTTTAAACCAACCAAATATTATATACTTAAAAAATGAAATTCCACTGTTGTATAATTTTAGGAATCATAAGTCCATTAGGACAAAACACGAGAAATAGTTGCTAGCTTAGCTAAAATATGTGTAACATGATTAGCACTTCTAAATATAGGTGAAAAATTCATTATTAAATTTTGTCGCACTATGTCTTCTAGTCCTCATCTATAATAATCTCGTCACCATCTTCAAGAGATCATGTATCAGCTGAATCGTAAGCAAAAAGTTTGAAATACCTACGTCAAAATATTAAATCACACTAAAGATCTGCATGACCTACACCTAACACTCTATTTATATATCTATCAATATAATATATGATTTTGTTCATTTTGATTACTTTTTATTCTTTTCAATTAATATTGAATTTCTTCACGTTTTGGGTAGTTTTTTTTAAACATCTAGATTTACTCGTATGTATTTCTGATACGAACTTATGTATTTAACAAGTACCCATTTCAATAAATGTTTACAACCTGCTTCATATTTATTATACTAGAGTATCTACGGCGCGATGCATGTATGAAATATAAATAATTTTATTTGTTAGAAATTATAATCATAAAAAATTTATAAAATTATTATACATAAAATTATAATTATTGTGCATTGAAATTTTCGTATTATTCATTTTTTGGGGTAATTCATTATAACATACATTTGTCATTAATGGTCATTGAGATTAAGCTCAACAAAAAAGGAGGTACAACAAAAATGATGATTTAAACATAATTTTAATATTTAAATTTGGT
The DNA here is from genome assembly GCA_026008535.1 of Perilla frutescens. Lineage (NCBI taxonomy): Eukaryota > Viridiplantae > Streptophyta > Magnoliopsida > Lamiales > Lamiaceae > Perilla > Perilla frutescens. The sequence continues at coordinate 36,122,223 of BRKX01000002.1, read as the reverse complement.
TGTAATTATGAAGAAAATGCATATATAGGTTGCTACACTGTAATTTTCAAGACGGCCATGTGAAGTTTTTGAAAAAATGATTTATAATTAATAATAAAATACCACATAGTGGATTGTAATTAATAATAAAAAAATAATTTCCAAAATTAGAAATGAGTTCAGAATGAAAAACTATTTTTTAGAACGATTTTGTTAAAGATTAATGGATGTAGGTTCTCGTGACTGTAAAATTACAAATTTGCCCCACATACCTCATGCCTAAAATTTAACTCACTTTTATACGAATGACGATAGTCAGATTCTGATGTAGTGTAGCCCACCAGGCCACCACCTGGGTCTAATTTTTCACCGAATTAATCACAGTGATTTGGCTGATACTCTCTCTCTCTCTCTCTCGTTTTTTTCATGGACAAAAAGATGAATCGATATCATGAATTTAAGAAAAGAAAAATGAGACTAAAAAAAATATTCAATATACGTCATATATATATATGTATATATATTAACGAAGCGGTCTTATACTCATATATTTGGAATATGCATATGATGGAAATGGTGAAATAATTAATAAAATATTAATTATTTAAGATAGAATATACGCATCTCCTTCTATTGCTGATACTGTGTAGTTGGGCGTGTTCTCACTCTAATTCCATTGCAGAATTAAAAATATGCATATGTCCACACCCTTGACAAAATTCTTGGCTCTAAAATGATTTTTCCTCTTATACATATAGATGAAAATATTATTATAAAATAGAGGATTTCATAGTCGATACATCCATTTTAATTTATGAAAAGGAAATATTAGATAAAATATATAAGACATTTGATGAGATAAAATGTTATCAGAATAGAATATTCGTGTTGTTTTAATTTGTGTGGGATACTGATTTAATTTTATAACCTCGGCAACAAGTTGCCTACCAGCTGTATTTGCACGGTCCCCATCTCTCCTTACCCCACACAACAACCACTTTTCCTAGCTCCCAACTAAATTCCAAACTTCTTTCTTTTCTTTTTTTAATTTTTTTTTTCCTTACAACTCCACTTTTTTCACTTGTTTGATATTTTTTCACCACCTTTTTTCCTCTATAAAATAACACCCAATCCTACACTATCACTTCCCCCTTCTCCTCCTCCCCTCTTCCAAATTTGCTGGCTAGGGTTTGGAGAATTAAATCTCCGGTTTTTCTTTCTTCCTCCTTTTTCATGTATTGTTGTTGAGTGGGGTTATTACAAAGAGGTCTTGATGTTAAGGTTATTGTTGTTGATTTTTGAGATTCATGTCTGCAATAATAATTCTGAGTGAACTCTTTCTCTCCGGGTTTATGATAAACTCCACCTACAGGCGCAGGACCCATTTAGTTCAATCTTTCTCCGTTGTTTTTCTCTACTGGTTTTACTATATTTCATGATTGTTATTTATCAATCTTGCTTCCATTTAATTAAGTAGTAATTTCTAAATAAAATCAATCAATCCGAAATAGCTATATATATATATAAATATACTCGTACACTTGGCATTTATTAATTTGGTATGGATTATTCTTCGAGCGGTATATCATCAAATTCATGGGGGCTTCAGAACTCGGCATCCGAGGAAGATCTGCTGCAGGTGATGGATTTAAGAAAGAGAAAGAGAATGATCTCCAACCGCGAGTCGGCTCGCCGGAGCCGCCTCAGGAAGCAGAAGCATATGGAGGAGCTGGCGGCGCAAGTGGCTCAGCTCCGCCGCCAGAATCATCAGATTCTCACCAGCCTCCGCTCCACCACGCAGCACCACGTCACCGTCGAGTCCGAGAACTCGATTCTCAGGGCTCAGGCGGCGGAGCTCACCTACCGCCTCCACTCGTTGGTCGAGATGATCGGCTGCGGAAATGACGCCGGCTTCCCGCCGGATGATGGGCTCGTTGGCGGCTCTTGGAATTGCTTGAGCCAGCCGATCGTTACGATGGCGGCGGCTTTCCCGGCTGATTCGGGCCTCCTTTATTGATATTCCAAGACTTTTTGCGTGGATTATTATTGGGGGCGGAAATTAGTGATTTATTATTAATTAATGTAGTAGGGATATAATTACTAGCTGGAGATTAATTAAATAAAATATGGTGTTAATTAGTCAATTAGGCTTCGTGTCATTCAGGCTTATGTGGTATTAATCTATAGGTTTAAGGCTTTTCGAGGACTTTTGTACTTGTAAAATGCTCCCTAAATTGTAATCATATTTCTTTTTTAGTATCTATTCGGGAACTGATTAATTATTATATATCAGAATTGGTATTTTAATTTCATTAAATTACAGTACTCCATCTACGTATTGTCCAGTCTAAATTATTTTTAGTTAATTTTCTTATTATAATTTGAGTTATTATATAATATAATACGGTAGATGCTAGATACTGTCAAATATTCAAAATGACAAGTTATAAATTAAACAAATTTAACTTTTGCAATATCTTTTTTAACTCTGTAAATCGACCTTAATAATATTTCAACTTATCATGTTGTTTATGCTATGATGTATACAGTTACACTTCAAAAATTAGGCAAATATCAATACAATAACTTAATTAATGCAAGGGGAATTTCTGTGTATAGGGTTAAGGGTCAGATAGTTCATCGATTTTTGTCAGGTTCACATTATTCTTTTGATTATTTGGGCCGGACACACCTATGGTAAAAAGTAATTAAATGCATAATTATTCACAATCGTCTCATTTTTAATGTTCTTTCTCAGTGATACGAATAAATAGGAAGTACGAACAGTTGCTTTCGCCCCCCCCCCAAAGAAAATTTTCTGGATTCACCACTGCTCAGATTACCCATCTCAAACTATTTGGACCACATAGTCTCTTCATCTATTAAAAATGGTCCTGATTGACTATTTTATTCACAATGTTAGATATTCCGTTAATTTTTAGTGAGTTGTGGTTCATTCTTCCGCCAGATTTATAGGAGATTATCATATTATGATTTATGATTAAAGATTGAACAAAACTTATTGTCATAATTTATTATATATTATATGTTATGCACAAATATTTGTTATATATTATGCATCATATATATATATATATTGTATTATATTACATGCTACTATATACTTTAATTTTTTTATTTTCAATGTGGTCGTATAAATTGTGATATGTTTTTCTTTTTACCTAAACTCGTACTTATAATGTATCATTTATAAACTTTAAATTTGTTAGATTAATTTATAAAATGAAAATGATTTATATGATTAATTGTACATATTATATATGGTAATAAATTAAACCATATGTCAAAATTTAGAAGACTATTGTGTTATGATAAAAGATATAACTAAACTTATTATAAGTGTAGAATGTTTATAAATTAGTATTAGTGTAACTGCGATTTATAACTTAAAAAATTTATAACTCGCTACAACACGTAATTTTTTTACTTTATAATTCTTTTGTTTTCTATATTAGTTTTATAAACTTTAAGTGAATAATTATTTTCTAAGTTCTAATTATTTAAATCTCAAGTTTATCTTTACAATCCATTGTCTAACATTTATAATCTAAAAATTTTAAGACTTATCTAAACAAATTATATATAATGTTGTTATGTAATATATTATTTATATAATTTTATATTTAATTTACAAGTTTTACCAAACATAATTAAACTAAAGAACAAAAAAATAAAAATAAGTTACAAACGTCAAAATTTTCTAAAATATTTAAAAAGCATTAAAATATTCCAGCGGGAAAATCCCACTGGAATGGTTAAAATCTCGTTGGAACTTGAAAAAAAAAATTATCATTCCAGCGAGATATGACCGCTGGAATCAGAAAAAAAAATAGTATCTTTCTGGCCGGATATTACCGCTGGAATCATAATAAATTTTTTCTTATCATCATTCCAGCGGTATACCAAGAGAATTTTCCCGCTGGATTCAGAAGAAATTAGAAGATTTCTTTTTTATAATTCTAGCGGAATATTACCGCTGGAATCAACCAAAATATCTGATGAAATTTCCATCGGACATAAATTCTGCTGGAATACCCGATGGTAAATTCCAACAAGCATAGATCTCGCTGGAATAGGTGATGGAAAATTCCAGCGAGGATTTCTCCTTTGAATGCCCGCTGGAATCCGAAAAAATTCCAATGGTAATCGTACTCGCTGGAAATTTTCTGCTGGAATTTAGTGTTTTTCTTGTAGTGAATGTGGCTTAAATAGTTGGAGATTGGGCAATCTGAACCTCTGACAATAGTAAAAAAAGCTACGTGACCCTTAACTATTTTTCTAAGACACACACACACATATATATAAGCGTGTGAATTATTTGTACTCTGTAATGATTGAAAATATAAAAGAAAGCGTACGGATTCAAAATTTAATTACGAAACATAATTTACTAAATAAATGAAAATGACTATTTTTATATATTACCACTTTAATTAGTTACTCCCATTTTGAATTACTGATGTCAACGTATGAGTTTTTACTGCTTCTATTTTTTTTTAAATTACTCCCCTGTTTTAATTATATAGTCCCTATATATTTTTTGGGTGTCCCAATTGTATAGTCTTATTATTATAATTAATATTATTTTTCACAGTAATGTATAAATACACTTTTGTTAGATTTTGAAAAATAAAAACTAACCACTTATTTTTATGAAAGTTATAAATCTTAAATATGAGTAATCTTGAAAGTTATCGTTTATATCTTGTTTTAATAAATATTTTTAATTTACGCGTGAGTAGAAAATGAGCTATATAATTGGACGGACGGAGTATATTGAGACTGTCTTAGTTAGAAAATTTAACCTTAACGTGAAACCTTTCTTGTCAACATATGATATATAGTATTTTGAGGGGGATAATCAAATGAATTTATTATTTTAAATATTAACATACAGTCCAAGTACGATCGAGACATGAGAATTAGGAAAATTACATGTGATTAAACCGATCTTGCGCAGGCCGTAGTCAGAATAATTTATTACGGACATTATTATTAATTTACTTATATGTATCCCCGTAATCGTTTAATTATTTTTTATTAGAAAGTTATTAATAAAGTTTAATTTAATTTGTTTCGGAGGTTGCGAAATCTGCAGGGTACAAGTCGCACGTGCAGGGACAAACACTTTTTGTACAATGACAAAAGGATGCTCGACCAGTCCAATGATAATTAATTAATTACTGAAACTCACAAATCTCACATTGATCTCTGCGATTTTTGTTAATTTTTTAAATAAAAGACAATCAAATTTCACTCGTGCCATCTGACTCTGAGCTTCACCGGGGAATCTGGGAGATATATATATATATATATACTGTGTAAATGCTGAGTCACTGCAGTTTTATTTTCCAAATGTATGTTGAATTAATTAGCAATACGACTACTCCAAGTTGAAGTCGCAAGAGTTCAATAATTGAATGAATCAACAAGAAAAGACACTTGAAAGGAAAAGACCAAAATATGAAAAGATTTAAAAGATAAAGAAGGTAATTCGCCTTTACATGAAATTATGTATTTTCATGCTTTTACTGATATTTTTTTTCTCCAGTAAATAGAACTCCTGCCACATCTCTAGTGGGGCACAAAAAGTAAAAGGATGTTTAAATAGTAGTGTGGTAATATTAATATTACTAGTTGATTTAAGAAATACAGTAAACATGAGATATCAAAAATTGACAACCACTAATTAAGCAGTTGAAAACATCGCGGATCTTCTGACGACATGATTGTAATTTCACTGTAAGGGCTAATTAATTAATGCTGAAAGAATATTTACGTTTATGATCATATTTGTAATTTCGATACGATATTAGAAATATTACAATTACGCTATCAAATTTTAATTTATACAATTTTTTTTGGTGGTGAGAAGTAACGTCATTTCAGTAATAAAATGATGTTATTCCAGCGGGATACGCGTCGTCCAATTTTATTTATTTATTTGGAAATATTCTAATAATTCCTATAAATAAATTTAAATGCCGTGTCAGTGTGTAATTATAAGATTTTAAAAGTCATAATAAAAGGTAATAATGAAAGTATCGATAGCATAAAACTATAAATCAGAAAAAGGTTAGAAAATGGTTTAATTACCTTTTCCTTTTGGAAAAAGAGCCAGGAAGCATGGAAGAAATGGGGCTGCAACTTAGTTGTCTTAGAGAAAAACATGCATGCACTTATATTTCTCGATCCAGATTCTAATATGATCAGCAGCAGTAGGGTTTTAATTAAGAAATAAAAAAAAAATTCGACAGATATGCTTGGGCTTGGCTACCCCACTTGTACAATTGTATCTCATAATATATATTAATTTTATGTGATAAAGCAAAGAAGCAATATTCGTGAGAAGAGTAGACAAAGGCTGACATGTTTTAGGCAGTCACATTAATATATCTAGTGCTGCAAAATCAAACAATTGTATGGGAACCCATGTGTAACTTGCCTTTTCCCTAACCTTTGCCTCAGTACTATGTAAGGGAGTCAAGTCTTACCTAGTCACCTGTAACAAGCAAGGCAACTATTTTTGCGAAATTACCAAAATGCCCCTCGCACGTGTCAGATGCGTATGGTGCCTGTCCCCACCGTCAAATATTATACTATGATGTGTACTTAATAATTACCTACCGTAATTTTTTTAAAACAACACATTACCTAGGATTTTTCAGAAACTATAAATGTATGTGTCCGTATCAAAAGTCAAAATTTAGACTTAGATCCATCCAGGTTCGGAAGTAGCTCCATGCGAGCGATTCGGAGTATCTTGTTCGAACATTAAAAATGGTACCACTATTTGTTGAATGAAAATGATTGCATAATAAAAGTTCCAAATGAAATTCTCTATCCCATTTTGATTTTTATTCGATTTTCATCAATTTCAATTTGTTATGGCTTAGTTTAATTTTATAATTATTATTTAGGGTTCATTCCACTCAATTAGGGTTTATATTTATTTTTTTAATATTTATTTCTTGTTTTTAGTTAATATAATTGCTTAATATGGTTGATTATTCCAAAAGTATGATGTATAATTTTTTAAAATTTTAATTTTTAACAATAAATATTGCTTAAATGATTTGTAATACTATAATAAAATTTATTTTTGTAATAAATATTTTGAAAATATTAAATTTCATAGCGGTACATAAAAAATGGACTAGAGGGTTTTATCCCTAATAAAAGTAGCACAATCACATTTGAAGTCCTCTTCCCCACAATATTAATTAAATTTCTAATACACATATCATAGATAAAAAAAATAACATCTCAAAACTATCTTTAATGTTCAAATATAATTATGAAAAATGTTCAATATGCTCAAATTCTTGAAGATTTCAAAATCATCCAACTGATCATGAGTTCACTATCATCTTTGAACAATCCTAAAACAAAATAAACAAATTTAGTTTAAACAGTATCATTTAAAAATACTTCTTCTAACATTTTTTTTGAAACAAACTCGCTTATAAATTTTTCATATTCAATATTTTCTAGCAAATCATGTTCAATGGATATCATAGCAAGTCCAATCATTCTTGTGACATGATCGACTACAAATAAAATTTAAATATCTTTAATTCTGAAAACTTCTTTCTGTATATACAATTATAAATGATCCAATTGCTTGATGTACTAAGGAAATAATTGATTATGAAAGAGGGCGAATTCAATTGAAGAGTCTAAAAAAAACGTATTCTTAATTCAATTGAAGGTCTTTAAAAGGACGTACATACTCTTAATTAATACCCTAAAAGTCCAAAATAATGTAGGGCTTATCAGTTAAGTGGCTAAAACTATGTTTTTTTTATAAAAATAATAGGTTAAAGTTAATTGAACTATATGCAAATTTTTAAGTAATAAGCTAAAATTATATCAGACTTAATTTTCTTTTTTTTTTTTATTAAAAATTGAAACTAAATCAATATTCATACATGTATATATAATTTTTTGTGCCCCTGTGATTGGAAGAGCCCTTGCGGCGCACCTCAAGTACGTCCTGGACACCGCCCCTGGATTCATGCATGGTTAAAGCATTAATTAATAATTTTATTAAAGCAACAACAAACTCCATGAATTATTCATGTAGCAAAAAATCAGCTAGCTATATAGCCGGCCGACTAACTTCTTCATCAAGCACGCACAACAAACAGTGATATATATATCATAGTCATTTTGAATCTAAACTTAGTAAAAAAAAAAGAAACTTAACTATCAAGAGAGGGGTCACTATTGGAGACGAAGACAAGAAAGAAAGCTAAAAAAGAAAAAGAAAAAGAAAGTCAATATATGTATCGCATGAAATTAAAATGGCACGGGACGTACAACTTATTTCTACTACTAGAAATGATCCAGCTAAGGCAAGATGGCGTGACAATTAATGTTAGGACAATAAGCAGAAAATAATTTGGTTGTAAGCCTGAAATTGCAAAAATGTGGTGTTGGAAAGATGATGTAAAAGTTGGGAATGGCGAAATAAAGATGAAGATTGAGAATTGGGATTTCCTAAAGAGTAAAAAAGTGATTGTAGCTGTTGATAAAGGAAAACACAAGGGGTATGACATTTACTATACACTCGTTTAGTACAAAGGAGATTTCATTTCCCATAAAGTAATATTAATTGCATATGGTTGTGACTTTGGTGAATTATATATATATATATATATATATATATATATATATATATATATATACACTATATATCCAGTGAAAACATAAGAAACTTAGACTGAGTGAAAACATGTTCAATCTCCTTTTTGTGTACTAATGTTTGTGTATCTTAAAAAAAGCAATTATATCATATCAAAGAGACTGAGACAAATTAAAGTGGGGTTACTCTTAATTATCAGCGTATATATATGAGTTTGTTCTTCTTATTAATATTTTTAAACTTTAGTTTCGTCCGATTGACTTTTTTGTGAACTGGATATAATATATATATATATATATATATATATATATATATAATTCACCAAAGTCACAACCATATGCAATTAATATTAATGTGGTCTCGGGAAGTTCAAAAAGAAAGAAAAAAGAAAGACAAGAGGCCATTATGAAATCCCTAGCCAGACCATGGATAGGTACGTAAAATCCACTACGATTCCTATTGTCGAAGTGCCTATTGCACTCGTAGTTGAAGAACCTATCGAATCTATAATTGAAGTTGAAAGAGATGATTTGAGGAATAATATTCATTTAATTGATAGTCAAGAAGTTAACGAAATTGATGAGGAAATTATGAATGATGCCGAAAAAATTATTGATAATTTAGATATTTGTGGTAAAAAAATTGGAGGATTTGTTTGATCCGGGAAATTGGGAGGATAATTTGTCCCAAAGAAAGATTGACTTGTTGGTAGAGAAAGGTCCGATAAGAGTTATGGAAGATGTGTATCCTGTTAATGACAACGGTAGAAGCTTCAATGTTAAACACTTTAATCGTTATCTGCCAAATGGAGAAAAGCTTGATCGGTCTTGGCTTGTATACCCTCGAAACAAGAATAAAGTGTTTTGCTTCAATACCAACTATAAGTATATAGTAAGATATTTGTGTTAGATAGACATATAATTGCTAGGGCCTCATAAATCATGGAGACGGCCCTGCGTTCTAGCTAGGTTAGATGTGAACCACGTATATATTGAGAATTATAGAACTTCCTTTTCTTGTCCGTGACAAAATAAAGGCCTAAACTATTGCATTTTAAGCTATACACATACAGAGTTAATTATTCGGAAAAAAATGAAGTCCAAGCCTCATGGAATCTACGCCATCATCACTACGGAGTAGCCAAATTCCATTACCATAAAATAAAAAATAAAAAGTCGTCGATCGTAAAAGAGTATTTTAGCGCACATTAATAATAATTGTATGAAAATACGAATTAAGTTGCGAGTATAATAATACCGGCCACAAACAAAGTTTGATTACCCAAAAACAATTCCATTATGAAGGCCTTTCGGTTTATGCTATTCTCATGCACCTTAGACTTTCAGCATTTCAAACCTATTAAATATTGACAGCTATATATATATATATATATATCTGTATGTATATGTGTGTGTGTGTATGTATCATATTCTACAACTATATTTTGTTATTATACATTAAAAGGGAATAATAGAGACAGCGAATGAAAATGGCGTGTGATATGCTCTTTCTTTGTACTATATATATATATATATATATAGAGAGAGAGAGAGAGAGAGATATGAAAAGGTACGTAATGCAATGAAGCATGGAGTTTGTTAACAAGATAGGGTACGTAGCATATGGCCAGCCAATACTTTCCATGAACGCGGTTGGAGACCGTCTCTTTAATTTCTTCGTTTTTTGCTACTTAATATTTCACTTTACTCAGATAACAGAGAGCATATATACACACATACACAGATGTTCTATATATCCTCGGCGTCTGCTCGTGGATATGTTTTGATTTGAGTGAACTTCACTTTAATTTTATGCAATATACAAACTCTCTCTCTCTCTCTCTCTCTCTCTCTCTATATATATATATATATATATATATATATATATAGAATTGGAAGGTGTATTTGAAGTCGTTATATTTCATTCATGAGTAGTTCTACAGCTTTTTTTTACCTAATTTCCTCTTGGGGGTCGTAGTGGAAAGGGTCGGGACCAAATGCTCCCTCAAATAAACTCAAAAAGACATTGCAAAACATGATTGTGAAAACAAAATAAATGGAGCCGATGGTCGAATTAAATGAACACGTACGGATCGAGGTGAAATTTTAATTTGATACCATACACTAATCACATCAGATTTCATATATGTTACGTTACACACCCAAATTATGAGTTTTTCTTTACAATTTTTAATCAGGGTTAATTCTACTCCATTACGGCATATATATAATTAATTTTTTATTATTTAATTTTCAATTTTTAATTATTAATTAATTATTATGGTTGATTATTTTATAATCACATATATTCACTAATTTTTTAATTCAATTTTTTTGTTGATTATTGTTGACTACATGTGAATTATATGTATTTTTATATATAATAGCTATAGCTATCATTAAATTATAAATTTGATAATGAAATACAAAAAGTGTAAAATGAAATTCAACACGCGGTAATCATATATTAATTTGATCCGTTTGAAAATATACTGAATGTATATTTTTATCAGACATGCAATCTCTTGAGCTTTATTTTCAAGTACAATTAGGCAAGAAAACAAAAAACATGCAGTTTGTAGTTGTACAAGAACGATTTCAGCTTAATTTGCGAGCACGATTTTTGTGATAGAGAAAAAGAAAAGGTTGGAATTAAGCATATAACACGCAAAGCCACAACTCAAATATAATTCTCGATCACCACGGATATATGGCCATCTACTAAAATGTTTCACATATACATATGTGTGTGTGTGTGTGTGAAAGGGGCGAGAATCAGGTTCTGTTTCATCTAAGCCACAAACATTCATTCCAAATCCCAAATTCCAATGATCACTAGCTAGTAAGGAATAATTAAACTGTACATTCCCCTCTGCATGATATATATATATATATGTGTGTGTGTGTGTGTGTGCAGAAATCAGAATGAGCACACACACAGAGACACATTAACATTTAACATTGCTTGTGCGTCATATATAAATATTGAGATTTTTCGTATATATAATTTCTAGGTTTATAAAATTAATTTATTTTGCTCATTCATCAAGATCATCGTATTCTAATGCATGCAGTTGTGCTTCAGTGCTTGATGCGTGCTTAATTCGATATGCGAACTGTAATTTGCTTTCTAATAGTAAAGAAAGTAATTGTATATATAATTGTCATGTTTTATGATTGTTTATTGTGATTGATGATTACAAATCTTAGCCAAACAGCACATCTTCGTACATTTTACAAAATAATCTTATTTAGTCTCAACAAACATAAATATTGTTGAAAAAGGACCAACCTGCATTACACTACTAACAAGTAACAACTAATCTCACTTAGGTAGCTCTAGCTACATGTAAAAAATTATTCATATTTTCAAATTAACGAATCTTCATTGATATGAATATTTTGTTGTACGTAGGCCCACGATAAACGCTTTATTTGTCGCGTGATTTTAGACCAAAAAAGCTAGAGAATTGATCTCTCTCTCTCTCTCTCTCTCTCTCTCTCTCTCTCTCTCTCTCTCTCTCTCTCTCTCAGTTAGCATCAAACAATTGCTGATTTGCAAGTTGCTTCACGCTTCTTCCCCGAAATACATCTCTGGCCAAACAGTAATATTTTCTTTTGACGTTGCACCTCCTGAAATATTAAATACGTACATATATATAGTAGGCGGATTATTCTATGGATTTGCACTCGACATACTGCCTGTATTACTAATTGTACATATATTTCACTATGTCTAGCATTTACGAAACTAACTTCGAATTAACCCCTCGAGAGAAATCTGGACCGTTGACTCAATTCCAACAATTTCTTCATCCACTTTCAAGCAGCTAGCGAACCTTAAAAGGACATTATAATGCCCCAATTTCGAAAAATCCGAGACACTAACATAAGATTAAAACAAATTTCATAATTTCCCAAAAGTTACATATTTAAAGAAAATATTTATACCACAAATTGCCTTATAATTAAAAGCAATCAATCACAATTCAAGAAGACTTTCCAAACAACCAATCACAAATATATTTCTCAAATGACTAGTCTACGTTGAAAGTCTAATATTTGAACGAGTCCAAAATAACGACGGAGCATGTACGATTTTAATATTTTTAAATATTTAAAACATTCAGCGGAACTATAATACCATAAAATATTGACCAAAGTCAACATTCAAATTTCAAAATATAATTTTTAGCATAGTAAAAAACTTAAAGAACTCATATGTCCACGCCAATTGCCTGCATCATCTCGTACCTGAAAATATTTTAGAAAATGTGAGTTGAGTGCCAGAAAACACTCAGTGGGCTTATCGTGTTCATTCAAATAATACATGTAAAGATTTGTCATATCAAATCCAATAATCTAGTATTTATAATCATGTAAATGCGCTTAAAACATTTATTCAGAAGCCGATAAATCAATATTCATTCAAATGCCCATGCACTTAAGCATAATTATTCAAAAGCGAACAATTCATTTTTCATTCTCATATCAATGCAATTAAGAATATTAATTCAAAAACCTATGTGTTAGTCTTGTATACCGGAAGACTTGTCTTTGTGTACATTCTACAATGTTTTTGTAGCGACCCGAATTTTTTTTAAATAAAAATGCTACTCTCTGACCTATGCATGTTATATTATTTTTGGTTACGTCCTATAAGTCGCGCATATATCAATATTTTTTTAACTATATCATTATTATTGTTATACTTATAATAATCATCATTAATGTTATTATATGATTTTATTAGTATTATTATTTGTTAAATACTATTTTATTTTATTCTAAAAGCTTAAACTATATGTTTTATTTATGTAGCTCTATATATATATATATATTTTTTACTTGAGCCCAAATGATTATTTATTTTTTGAGCCCAATATCAAAGTTGAGCCCAAAATTTGTATTTCTTTTAGCCCAAGATGTTGCCCAACAATCTGTCTTCTTCTCCCACATATAAATCTTTCTTCTTCCCTTATGAATCTACAGATTTCAGGACATAAGATTTTTATTTTGGAACATTCTCGATTTGAAACGGCTGGCTTGAGCCTTTCCATCATCTCCAATTCAATTCTCCACTATCTCATTCAATCCTACCATTCAATACCAACCTTTCATCTGCGGATCTATCACTATAATATCACTATAAAAGGGGACAAAATAATTCATTCTAAACATACCAAAAATACAATCCATTTTCTAAAGCATCTTCAAAAGCAATAGCATTTTTCTGAGGGTGGAAAGGTGGTGCAACCGGCGGCGACGGCGGTGGCTGTGTCTCAGCGGTGTCGGCAGCGGGTGCAGGGGTGAGAGAGGGAGAAAGGGGAGAATATATTGGCTGCAGTGTTCTCTGAGTTGTTGTTGGGGTCTGCTGTAAAGAAACATGAATTTATTTTCTTGAAATTTTACTGGGTTTCTGGGCGTGAGTCAGCCGAGAGAGAAAAAGAGTGTGATTTGGGGAGAGTTGGTCTTCTCTTGTTGGGGGGCTGTTGCCGATACTTAATGGGGTGATAGAATAGGTTTGTTAATAATTGTTTATTTAGTTAAATGGGCCAAGTTAGGGTTTTTTTGGTTAAATGGGCCACGCAAAGCTAGTTTAATTTTAATCAAGTGGGTGGTTAATTTGTTGGGCCAAGAGTAGTGTAGAGTGTAGAAGGGTGCTTAAATCATGCATTTTCATTTTATTATTATTCTATTATTCTAAATTATTTTTATAATTTAGTATTTATTATTAATTAATTAATTATATTATTAGGCGGCGCGAGGACTAACTAACCCATACTATTTTTTTCAAAGTCAAGTTCAAGTCAAGGTAAGGGATCCGATGTGACGCACATGCCATTTATCCTTATTATGCTTTTATGCAGGTTCACAATTATTAACCTACGGGTTACAATTATTATTATTGGTTGACGAGCTGTATATGTCCCGATATATTATTAGCCGCGTAACCATCATCGGTCAAGTGTTTGTTAAGTTCGAAATCTAAGTTCGATATATTAATATTTTCCTTTTTTTTTTTTATTTTGTTATTTTACTTTACAGTATTTACATTAAGAAGTACGGAGACCACAACAACTCTTAAAACTTTAAAATAGTGACATTTGAAGATAGAGTTCATAGCTCCTCGTGGGATCGACCCTTACTCTCGTTGCTAGCTACGTCTGCAGTGGATATAAGGATAAGTCTCTCTTGAGATTTATTCTGACCGCGAAACAACTACACGTCATTAAACCCTAGCTTTCTAGGGTTGATTATGACTCAACTTTGATGTTCTTTTGATTCATGATGTTGATCACCTATGATTTGGTTATGTTTTTTATTTATTCGTGAGCTTGATTGTGCATTGTTTAATTGGTCACTAGATGATGCAATTGATTGTGATAATTCATAAATCGAGAGAGTCATTTTGTCACTAGATTAATAATAGATAACTCAATAGTCAATATCACATGAGATAGTTGTAATTACTGGATAGAATAAAGAACCCTTTTGTGCATTTAGGTGTAGCATGACAAAATCTTAATGGAGACGTTAGATTGTGTTATGTAATCAACAACTTATACACTTCGAGATACGGTTTAAGATAATAGAATGGTTATTCTAGCATAATTCAAATCCCAACATAGTTGTTCAATAAAATGATTGAGAGAATGAAAGAGTTGATGATTAATCACTCCTAGATAGCATTTCTTTATCTTGTGGCAGTCGTTAGTTTCTCCATCTTTGCCTATCTTGTGGATTGAATTTAATATATTTCATTTTGCAATTATTAATTTAGAATCAATGCATCCTTAAGTTCCATCGTCCAGCTAATATTTAGGAATTAGAGTTTTGATATTTAGTAACTATTCATTTAAATCTACGTGGATACGATTTTGTTCACCACTAAATTATATTACTCACTGTACACTTGCAATAGGTAAAACAAAAACCGAATAAGATTTTGGCGCCGTTGCTATAAATTTATTTGTTTAATTGCTATTATTAGAATTCAATTTATTTTATTAATTTAGACATTTTTTTTGTTACAATTGGCATATTTCATATTAAGTGTCTGATTACTAATCTTTTCTATTTTCGTGTAGGGTGTGTATGCGCACATGATCAAGAGGTGAATCTTTGGATAACTTTGATCCGGAGATTGAAGCAACCCTTAGAAGGAATCAAGAGGAATGGAGAAGAAGAATGACTACTGCAAATAACAATAATGCAAACCTCATTCAACAACTCCAACAACAGTTGGAGGAAATGCGGAGAAGAGTAGATTGTGTTATGTAATCAACAACTTATACACTTCGTGAGAAGGTTTAAAATAATAAAGTGATTGTTCTAGCATAATTCAAATCCCAACAAAGGTGTTCGATAAAATGATTGAGAGAATTAATAAGTTGATGATTAATCAATCCTAGATAGCATTCATTTATGTTGTGTGAGTCGTTAGTTTCTCCATCTTTGTCTATCTTGTGGATTGAATTTAATATATTTTATTTTACAATTATTAGTTTAGAATCAATGCATCATTAACTCCCATCGTCTGGATACTATTTAGGAATTAGAGTTTTGATATTTAGTAATTATTTATTTAAATATCTGTAGATACGAACTTGTTCATTACTAAACTATACTCATTGTACACTTGCAGTAGGTAAAATAAAATCGAACACTGGGCTATTTATAAGAACAAAGTATATCCTAAACAAGGTAATCAGAAAGTCTTAAACTAAATTAAACTCTAAAACAAAACATTCCTAGTTTGATTCAGACTATCATATATTAGAAGTCTTCCTTGAATAGAACTCGCATTTTTCCTTGAATAAGGCATCTTCTACTCTGAAACGTCTATCTTCAATAAAAAACTTCAACTCTTTAAAATCAGCATGACACGTCTCTAGGAAATTTTCTAGACACCCATGCACATGATCATATTCACAACATGATCAAGTACATTCTTCGATCTTCAATCAAATTGGCAGTGGAATGTTCATATCATCATGTCCAGAACATGGTCTTCAAAACTTGAAAAATCAAAACATTTGTGCTCTTGATTTAACATAAGGATCATGACAATCTAAAAACACTTAGTGCTATATGATGACACTAACACGATGAATGTTACAATTAGCTTTTAGGTGAATAGTTTCACTAGTTTAATTGAATGTATTTATTTCTTGTGTAAGAGAGGTAGTTGATCATAGCCTTAGTTAATTAATTATAGCATTATTGATATGGATTGTAGCTTAGGTTAAGAATTAATCGTAACTTAGATTTTAAAAAAATTAATCGTCCATGTTTATAATAATCATATCTTTTATTAATTAACCGTGACCTTAGTTAATTAATCGTAGCATTGTTTATAATTAATCATAGCATTGTTCAAAGTGCCATTTAAAAAATCCTACAATTGATTTGAATATTTTGAATCAAATTGATTAAATTCCTAATTGCAGGACTTTTAAAATACTCAAATCAAATTAATTTGAATATTTTGAATCAAATTGATTAAACTCCTAATTGCAGGACTTTTAAAATACTCAAATCAATTTGATGAATCGTTTTTATTTTGAAGAACTATCTAATTAACCAATCGTAGCAAATTAAATGGTCAACTATTTAAATTTTAGAAAACCAATCGTAGCATATTTAACTAATAGCCATACGATTATACTTAATATCCGTAACAATGATTTATTGCCCAGATCGATCCATAAAAACGATACCTCTCGTGGCCTCTACCGTCTATAGCTTGTCGAATCATAGGGAGGATGTTGATGAAGTGCATTAGCATCTGGTAAGAATATGTCTCCCCATAGAAAGGAATTCCTACCTATCAACATCTTCCACGAGAGTCCATACCCATAGATTTATCAACCAGTTTGGATCCAAGCATAAAATCATCCGGTATACGAACAATATGTCCACAACCTTCACATAATCCAGAGCGTCTCTGGCCATCCTCATCTGTGTGAACATATCCTCCATCTCACGGAGGATCGTGCACTTCCCTTGAAATAATCAATAGTAGACCGCTCTCGACGGAACAATGTGTGAGCCATTCAGATTGAATGTAGAGTCACCGAATCGTAACCTTGACACCAGGTTATAATCACTCGGACCAAAATACAGCATGAATCGATGAATCTGAAATCATGCCTCTCATCCAACCACTGCACAATCCGGCACACGCATCTCACGACTCATCACCGCACGAATAACCTTCTTCTGGACGTCACCACCCCTGTAATCCAGAAAATATCTGAAGCATCCGGATCTAAACAACTTCACGACATCATCACCATCTATCGCATGTAATGTGGCTCTAATCTGCTCAACTACCTCCGGCCTAGCATAGACTGTGACCACCGACCTCAGATGTTGTAACGGTTGTCTAAGCCAATCAATCTAACAACTTTTGCACAATTGCAATTAAAATAAATACTTTTAATAAGTAAATATAAATATCATACGATTAATATTTAATATTTCATATAAATTGCAAAATATAAATAAATTACAAAATTGAATAATTGTGACACAAATGACCTACGATTAATATTTAATATTAATCGTAGCTCTATAATTGTAGCCTAGCCATTAAAATTAATCGGAGCTCTTTATTAATTTTAATCATCTCATATTTTATATTATATAGGCTACGATTATGATTTAAAGGTCTACGATTAATATTTTATGATCAACAATTAAAATTAAAAGAGTACGATTAATATTTTATGAGCTACGATTAATTTTCTAAGTTCTACGATAAATTATTAAATTTCTACGATTAATTCATGAAGTGCTATGATTAATATAAAAAGTGTTATGATTAATATAAAAAGTGCTATGATTAATTTAAATAGTGCTAAGATTACAATCAAAAGTGCTACGATTAATTCATGAAGTGCTATGATTAATTTAAATAGTGTTACAATTAATATAAAAATTGCTATTGTTAATTTAAATAATGCTACAATTAATATAAAAAGTGCTACAATTAATTCATGAAATGCTACGATTAATATAAGAAATGCAATAATTAATTTAAAAATTACTACGATTAAATTAAAAAGTGCTACGATTAAAAGTACCTAGATATTCCCCCCCCCCCCCCCCCCTCTTTTCTTTTCAATAGTTTTAAATGCCTGACAAGTGACTGCAATTTTTTCTTTTTCTAAAACGATAAAAGTGTTGAATCGCACCACCTTGCCTCTCCAAATCTATGGAAATCGTTGAAGTGAAAACTTAGCTCGTGACATGAGGTTGTTATTTGATTCTTTAACTTTTATTTTTATTTTATTTTAATCTAATATATACTCCAATCCAATTTCTTTTGTGTAAAGTACAAGGTTGAAAGTTTGAATCCACTAAATTCATTCTTCATTTTAAAAAGAAATATCTATTCCAAAATTTTGCTTTTATGAAATATATAATATGTTGGAGAATGTCTTACAAAAGATAAACAATTTGTGACGTGTCAATATCTAGTTAGAACTTTTCGCGTCTAAAATATAATCTTGTAATTAAAATATCATCTTTTGATGCATTAATCTCCAAGCAAATGTATTTATTTATATTTACTATTTTAGATGATTGGACAATTGTACAGAGGGTATATGATCCAGAATTGATTATAATTTCAAAATCATGAAAATTTAAAAATGGTTACAAATCAAACCAAAAAGATTTAATAAGACATTTCTTCAGGAGGGGGGCATTGAATTTCAGTAAATTTGAGAATCTTTCGCTTTGGCAGCAAGAATTACGGCTTCCAAAAAGCCTAAATAAATAAATCATTCAGTCCGGACAAGGAAATCGCGAAAATAAAAATATTGTTTAGATTTATAAAATAAAATAAAATAAAGTTGGTTGTTGATACTTGATAGTTGTTGCGCGGGCAAGTTATAAATAAGCAATGATCTCAACGGTCAGTCATCAGGTACAAGAAAAACAGCAGTCTAGATCGTCAATAGGAAAGAAAAATCAGATCTTGATTATCCAAGCCCAAAAAATTTATTTCAAGAATCAGATTTTGAAGCATAAATTCTACCGATTTAATCGATCTCGTGAGGGTTCTTTCTCTATTTATGTTGTTTTCTTATCGTAAATCTTGCGCTGCCATTGATGCCCTGTTTCAAAATTTCTGAATGTATGTGTAGTTGAGTAATCATTTATCTGTGTTGTAGTTGATTTTTTATTTTTTATTTTTGGTTTGTGGGGTTTCGTCTCTTTTTCCTTTTTTTCTTTTTTCAAGATACAAATTCTCGAAAGGGACATAAAGTCTCCCCCCCCTCTCTGTGTGTGTGTGTGTGTGTGTGTGGCTTTAAATTAGCCGTGGATTGCTGAAAAAGGATACTCAGCGCGTAGGTTCTTGATAGATGATATATGGTGTAGTTTTCGTTTTCTGGCTTAAACAATTGAGATTTTTTTTATGATTTTTTTAGTTGATGGAGAACGTGGCCGTGGACAAAGAGTATTATGAAACGTTGGGGGTTGGAGTGGATGCCTCTGAGGCAGAGATCAACAAGGCTTACTACAAAAAGGTATCCCTGCAATAATATATTGTTATGTACATTCATCCATATATATTGTCGTGTTAGACCAATGTGATTGGCACTCCCTTTTTATATAATTTTGAGGTTTTTGTTGTATTGCTTTAGTCCAGAAGTTACTTGTATATTTTAGAGACTGTGACAGTTGTATAACTCATGCCTGTTATAGATTAAAGATTTTGATGGCTTATTTAGTTACTGAAAAGTTACTGGATTCAATGTTCAGCTCCACCATTTCTCACTTAAATTTTACCATTTCAAGATTCGATTCATTGGCTAATTCAGAGGCATATGCACAATAGAGCGGCCACATAAAAATGGTAGACGAAGGCTTATACTTCGTTACTTAGTTATTTCCAACATATTTGCTATCAGAATGTTTCTTTTTAATGGTTAATGTGGTGCAACGATGAGAATCATCGGCACCTTCTTAGTCTGAGTTTGCACATTTTCACATTCCAAACATCCTAATGTATGCATGCAATAAATTGCATCTTTCAGTACTTGTTGCTTCTGAGTTTTGACCTTTTAATGGCCAGAAAGACCTCATTCTTGTTTAATGTCACTAGAAGTTTATAGGGTTTTCTTATCTTCTTCGGTCCTAATGTACTACTAACTGTGCTTATTACTATGCAGAGTGTCTGATATTTTTAGTGTGACCCATATCTTTTTTATATAACATTGTTATTTGACTAACTTGAGATAGAGAAGTTCTCTATAACCATATTGAAATGTTCGGTGCTTGTTTCTATTCTTCTTTACTTTTATTCTTAGGCAAGAGATGTCCATCCTGATAAAGAACATGGAGATCCAGAAGCTGCTGCTCTAGATTTCCATGTAAGCTATGTAGCCATTAAGTATATTTACTTGTGGAGTCCTGAATATTAGATAAAAGTTTTTGACATAATAGGAAATCAAACAAAAATTGGCTTTGTTCCAAACCTACCTATATAAGCGCTGCCGAAGTGAAGAAACATTTGATCATAGGCACTGGAAGCTAATTTGGATATCAACACCACTTTCTTTGTCTTCCCTAAACTGCTATCAGTTCAAAAGGATAAAAAGAAAATGAATCACATAGCAACTTGTTTCTGATTTGTTATTTTTTCAACAAAATCATATTCACAAGCGTTTATAATTTTCTCGGTTGTCCTTTCTATTCTCATTTTGTTGCCTTATCATATGTTTTATTGTTATGCCTCCTCTAAATAGGCACTGGGAGAGGCCTATCAGGTACTAAGCAACCCTGAGCAACGTGAAGCATACGATAGATGTGGGAAAGATGGAGTGATGAAGTAAGTCTCGTCCTTATGTTGTCATCAATACATCCGTTAGTTATCTTTCTGAACATCCAATCCCAACTTGTCAAGTTAACGTGTGACAGGGATAATGTAGTACATTGTTGTGATCTCGGAATGCATCATGTTCACTACATTTGAAAAAAACATTTGAAAAAATACATAGAATAGAATGAACACACCAGAAATATAGTTAAAACATTTATGAACCCAGGAAACAATTGGATCAGAAATATGCAGGGCATCTTTGCAATTGTGGATATATTATTCAAGCATTTTATTACCTATTAATCATCATCCAAGTTGTTACATATATATTTCACTGTAATGCTCCTTACAGTAATACGGTCTATCTTGAAATTTCACGTCTTGCTCTTGCTGCAGCTCTTCCTTTGCTGTTGTAACTGACCAGAAGGAAATTAATCACTTTTAATTTGTATCTTATTTTAGGGACTCAATGGTTGATCCTACTGTTCTGTTTGGAATGATGTTTGGAAATGAGATCTTTGAAAATTATGTTGGGCAGCTTAGATTGCTTTCTTCACCACCTCCTGAATTTGATCCAGACGTTCCCCCTGAAGTTCAAAAACCCAAACTTGAGAAGATAATGAAGGTTTTAGTTGGTTCATTTTCATAAATTTGTGAAATGCTTTTTGTGTGGATGCTTAGCTGAGCGCCTGAGCCTTTTCATCTCTTTACGTGAAGACAATGCAAGAGGAAAGGGAAGAGAAACTCACAAAGATTCTGATACATCGTCTTGAGCCATACATTAAAGGTCAAAGAGATGATTTTATGGAATCTGCAAAATTAGAGTCCAAACATCTTTGTCAAGCTGGTATGTCCTTTTTAATCTATGATCTTTTTTTATTCATTTCTGAAATATAATATGATGAAATTGCAGAATTGGAATCATCTTTTAGTGTATGTACACCCTTTGCCATATTTTACAGCTTCTCGAATGATAAAATTATCAGGCCTGTTTAGCTATTTACATTTTTCCCGGCGTGTACCTGTTGTCTGTGTTATGCAAAGATACTGATTCCAGTCTTAAATTATTCACATCCTTTAGCTGCAGACTCGAAAATTATGTTATTTACAGATAGTCAAATGGAAGTTTACAATCATTTAATATTGTTTTCCAGCTTTCGGCAAGGCTCTGTTGCATACTATTGGATACATTTACAGAAGGCAAGCAGCAAGAGAAATCGGAAAGGGGAAGCGCTACATGAAGGTCCCGTTTCTAGCAGAATGGGTGCGGGATAAAAGACATACAAGAAATACACAGTCTGCAGCAGCTCAAGGTGCCAATGTATATCCAGCTTTAAAGTTTTACATTCTGTTCATTCAATATTTTATTATGAATCTAGCCTTGTTCCATATGTTCATGTCAGCTGCTATCGCCTACATCCATCTACGGGAGGAATGGAAGAAATGTAATGAAGAACAGGTTAAGAATAAGAACACGATTAAAACAGCTGAAAATATCAAAGATGCGATTTTTGTTTCTTTCTGGCAAATGAACGTGGTAGATATCGAGACAACCTTATCCCATGTATGCCAAGCGGTAAGTTCATAAATCATATTGGCTCATCGTACATTTAGATCTAGCAGACTCATTCTGGGTAGGTTCCACAAGCTTATGCTCGTTGTAAGAAATTATCTTGCAAGTTCCAACTCAGTTTGAGCCATTTGCATTTTGGATTATTTTCATGTCGTGACTTTTATGGTTTACACATCAGGTACTCAGAGATCAGGGTGCCTCCAAGGATATTCTCAAGCAACGTGCCTATGGGTTGAAAACACTCGGTAAAATTTTCCAAGTAAGTTCACTAGTTTAATTATCCGGTCTCCTTCCTAGTCTATACTATAGTTTATCTAAGATGAGTTTCTTCTTCCTCGAACGAAAATCCTTTATATATATATCAAAACTAGATGTCAATGATTATTACCATTAATTTTTCAGGAGGAGGTGCTTTTCTCTGGTATATAGTGTACAAAGGCAAGATATATTTGACAATTAAAGCTGCTGGTCCAAATAAGTTTTACTGCACAACTGCTGTTACATCAGTTCGATAAAAGTTTTTTTTTACTGGGGTTGCTTTAAGCAGATGCCAGTGTATTAAGGGTCATGTTATATCGATGTGAAAGTAATTTGAATCTCCCTAGCTACTACTATATAGATAGAAAAAAGTAGCACGCCCTAGCATAGAATTTACTACAATTTCTTGGGCAGGATCTTGACATTTTTACTCTACTTTTTTTGTAAGTATATATAGTTTTGTTCCTCGGAAATGCAATGCAACTTTATCTCTCTTTATTCACACGAAAGATTACAATCTATAGTCTAATTCAATATGGTGGAATACATACGTTCATATATAATGTAAAATTTATATTTTGTTGGGCCCTAAATCAAGTGACTATGTTGTCTCACAGAAATACTAGTTATATGTGGTTTCTTTTAGTATCATTTTGAACACATCTATTTTTAATTCAAAAATGTGATAAATGAAATCAAGTCCCAACTGTTTGGTTTTATAATTTGAAAAGAGTACACGTGTTTAATTCTTGGGTTAAAATCAGACCATCCCCTTAATAGGTCAACCTTATTTCCGGATTGATCTTGATCCTATTAGGGATCGCTAGGTGGGCAAAATTGTACTTTCGCCCCTTTATTTTAAATGATATATCCAAAGTAAAAAAGCAATATAAAATGCTACTAGGGCTCTATTTCACTTTACTCCTTGGTGTTTCAATAATTTGTGCACTAACTTAAAATGTCTCAAATTGTTTATTTTACCGACCAGTCTTCAATTTGAATGAAGATCATGTTATCTTTCACGTCTAATGTATTGTAGAAAATCAATTGTTAATAGGAATGACCACATAATATCTCATATTTACATAGGTTGGCTTTAAATTTGCTATCGGCTAGAATTCTTTGTAATAAAGTACAAACATAGGTTACTTTATATGCTATTTAATAAGCATTTAATCATATCATTTCTATTTGTTAGAAAATAAAGTTAGTTATCAAAGGAAAAGTTAGGGAACTCAACCAATAATTGTAAATATTTTAAATTAAAGATAATGGAAAGTTTACCAGGTCTTGTGTGGGTTTACTTGGTTTGAGGGGAGGTGTCCTAACTTCCTAACACCACTTTTATTTTTTTCAAAAAGGAAAAGGAAAGAAGTGACTAATAAATAAACAAAATGTATTGATTAATTAATTAAAAGGAGTGATAGTGCTTTCAATCTTTATTATCCACGATTGTCTTTTCGAGTGGCATTTGGTGGATTGTCTTTGTCGTTTTGGATGATTAGTGAAACCCACTACTCTTCTAATCTTCTTCAAAAGCCATTTTTAGCCCTACCTAATTTGTCCACAAACCACTCAAAATGACACTTTCACCCCTCTTAGTCTTATATGTGTATATATATTTATGTTATATTTTTTCGCTCCAAATGTTGTTTTTGTTTTTTTAAATTCATATTAAGGTGTTTCATATTACGTACACTGCTAGCAAAATATACGCATGTCTGTGACTGTGCATGTGGTGTTCTATGCCGCAAAAAATGAAAAAGGAAAAATTATAGCCATTTGGAATATAAAGGTTTCCTTCGAAAAATATATATTTAGCTCGTAAATATATAACTGGTTTCTTTCTAAAGTTAAAAATAAAATAAAATATAAAGGAAGAAAAAAATCTTATAATGGTGCTTGTACACTCACGAGCCCATATTAAATCTTATGATATGATGGTTAGGCTTGAATTCATTTACAAAGTTACAGCTACTAACACAATGCATGCATAATTATTGAATGGCACATTAATTCTATTTTATGATTAATTAATTAATTCACACCGTAGCTATATTAATTAGCAGGTTAGTTTGAATATGTATTGTGCTGACTCCTGAGTCCTGATTGTATATTAATTAATGAACCCATGCAACAATTAGATTATAAATTGCGCTTGGATCAGAAACATAATACACACACACACATATCTCCACAGTATGTAGAATAATACTGTTATTGAATGTCGTAATTATTTTCCTCAAAAAAAAAAATGTCGTAATTATGATCCCTACAAATATAATGGAAACAATATTTATCATATTATGTACTTTTTTTTATATCAATTCAAACAAAGGGAAACTAATTAGAAGTAAATTTTTAAATAGCCATTTTGATTTAGTGAAAAATGTTTCCAGCCACTATTTTAAAAAAAACATGTTTCTAGCTATTTAGCTAAAATAACCCTTTGTCGTGTACCCTAATCGTGCAACAATGTAAAATCTAAATGGTGCACGAATTGACTTAGTCGTGTAATTCCATTCGTGTAGTAGTGTAAATTTGAATTATTGCACGACTACATTCAGTCATGTACTCTCAATTCGTGCAATAGTATATATAAATTTATATTGTTGCATAAATGGACTTATTCGTGCACCCCACTCGTGTAACAATATTAATTTTACTGCTACACGATCATATTTCATTCGTACATCCCAATAATGCACTCTAGTCGTGTAGCTCACAATTTTATGAAGGATAATTAAGTATTTTCAGTGAAAAAATAGCTATAAATAATCTTTTTTAAAAAAGTGAATAAAACATAATTTACTAAATGAAAATGACTATTTTTATATATTAACACAATTAATTAAGGATATAATTTATAAAACGGCACCAAATAAAGGGAATTAATTCTGCGCCTCTTAGAAATTTCTATATTAATAAAATTGCTCCCAAGAATAATTAATCTATATATAACCTTTCATCCATGCATGCATAAAGGTAAATTAAATCCCAGCAGTTTAGATATGCATTGTTGATTGCTCAAACACCAACAAACCTGCATATAAACTTACTTTAACCAAAAAAAAAAAAAAACGAATAAATTATCTACAAATAGTGTACTTGAAAATTTAGCCGTGTTCCAAAAATACTTCATTTCGTCACATATTTTGAGAGGCAATTTGCATGACATAATTTGATGATAATTAATCAGGGGTCCAGTTCACATCCCTTTTTAGACTTTAATTCTCATATTCGATCTACTTTCGTTGGTTGCATTATTTTATTTTAAATCTTTTTAAAGGATTCAATTCTCCTCTTGACGTTGTATTTGTCACAACGTTTACCACTACCTAATCCTCAAATCAAAATACCCGCACATCCTTATAATTGGATCTAGATAATTGTACTTCAAATCTAATTAAGGACCCAATTATAGCACAACGAGTAATTAAAAAAAAGTTGAAATACTTATTTATATAGTATTAATATTTTAAATTAAAGACGAATGTTGCACTTGAATCGAGTATACTTTCGTACACGTAGTCCAACCATTATACTGTGTTTGGATTAAATTATTTATCATCCACTGACTGCCTAGACTTAATTTAATTTTTATTTTTTGAGGAAAACTGCCTAGACTTAATTAGTGCCCCAACAACAATAAAATGCTGTCCCTCAACTTTATGGGTTTTTTTAATTTTTTTCTAATTTTTAATCTCAAAGGCTTAAGGATCGGCTTCTTTATTTAGATTAGAACAGAGTTCCAGTTTATCCCTAAACATTTGTTTTTAGAATAAGAATAAATTTACTGTTGTGGAAGAATATAAAATTAAGGAGTGCACTATTTCTATTGGTTTGCTTTTATATTGAGCAGCCAAAAAAGTTGAGAACCCTCTCTTCTGCACACACAGAAAAAGAAACAAAAAAGTTTGTTGATGAAGAAGAAGAACAAAATGAGCTTCATTCTTTTCAAGAAGATCACCCTTCTTTTCCTCATCATTTCTGCAGCTCTTTTTCCTACTTCTTTTGCAGGTAATTGATATATGTTAATTTGTGTTTGATGATTAAACCCTTTTTAATTTATTCCTATTTCTACATTTGGTTGTGTTCTATAACTTAAACGGAGCTACCATGCATGGACTGCAGCTATATATGTGGCAATCTTCGCGTTCTGATTTAATGTTGCATCTCCTATTCTACTTTAGAAATTACGCGGATAAATATACATATATACTGTATTGGGGTAGATTATATTTCTTATGTGTTTTAATGTTGATAACATGACATAGAACTATGATTTTGTGTCAGTTATTTGTAGTTCGAGATGAAATTGGATTTTTTTTTTGTTTTAACCTAGATGGTATTTGCTCAAAAACCACATGCAGGCCGAGTTCGAGTGCGTAAACCAGTGATGTCAAAAGCAGTGACCGCAACTTATGAGGTAATAAACTCTGCAAAATCTTAAATATATACGTTTTGGTAATAACAAAATAAATTTGCTTTACCTGTACGAGTCTTATGGATTAATTATGATGTTTGGAATTTTGTGAAGTAATTTCCTCAAATCTTGAAACCGACAAATCCGCTTGTGTAGGGCAGTAGACAAATTAAGTGACGACTAAAACTCACCTTAAATAAAAATCTCTAATCTATTGATGAAACGTTAACAAGGAACTTTTGAAATTGGTAGATATATATTATAGAATCCTAGTTAGGACCAATAGGTAGGAGTATATATCATTCATTATGTTTTCGTTTATCACTCTCTTCTGACCTTCATCGTCGGCTTACAGTCAAAATTACTTATCATATTCCATTATATATATATATATATATTGATAAGGTCATCATGTTCACTAATATAATGAAATGTCATTTTGCAATAAAAAAATTCTTAATTATTTTATCGTTCGTGAAGTGGTCATATAGATCATCATGCAAAACATATCATGATATATAGTAAATTAAATTACTATACGCGCATGAGAAACCGAAAAAGGCTATCCAATTTCATGTACGAATAAATTGAATTATGTGGGATTTGGCATTTGGGAAGACGCATGTGCTTGATTGTTCGGGAAATATAGGCATATGGCACCAATATATAAATCCATTTTTCTTCCATTTATTCCAAAGTAAAAAAAAAAAAAACATTTTGATCCTGATGTATATAACATATATGAATATAAATATATATATATATATAAGTGATGTTATAATTTATATTTAAATTGAATGATTTTGAGAAAAAAATTGGGCAGGAACCAGAATCGTGGGAAGCATTACGGCACGATGAAGAGAGTGAGATCCACGATAGGCTTCTTAAAGTGAAAACAAATGATTATGGAAAATATGATCCTGCGCCTGCACTCGTTAAGCCACCTTTCAAACTCATTCCCAATTAATCAAACTCATCTCATCATCAGCATCATCATATAATATAATATTAGTAATATATATATATATATATATATATATGGTACCTATGAATCATAATTAAATAATATGTGTGATAAGATAAAATATAGTACCTTTTCTGTTGTAAATCTATATGTATGCATATGTTTATATGATGAATGTTGAGTTGTTTTGTATGTCGAGCTTTTCAAGCCACAAAATATATGTAGGATGCTACAGTATATGTGAAATATTATGAGCCTCGTTTTTATGCATTTATATGAGCATGTCTTCTTATTGTTGTTTATATATATGTTCATTTTCATAATTAATCGGGATGGTTAACACTTAAATTTGATGATGTGTTTTGATCCTATAATTCATAATTTTGCCTATTGATCAATTCAGATCGACGTCTATCGTTATAAATCAGTTACTTTGCATTTTATAATTTAGTGCATATTAGATGTATATTCTTAATTAACATCATTATAAGTGACATATATATACATATATAGTATTATTATACAATATCATCCCATGTGGACGTGTTGATAATTACTTTATATGAGAGTGGGGTGTAATAATACAATGAAATACGAGATAAAATATCAACAAAAAATTGAACTAGTCTCAACCCCCAACCAAAAACAAGAGGAGAAAAGATTCACCGTTGCATTCAATCCTTGTCAAAAAAAAAAGGAGCGCGGGGGCTTTAGCATCAAAATAATTAAAAAACCTACAAACTAAAAGAGATTTAAAAAATATTCATAATATGTAATGTACTAGAAATGCAGATCAATTTTATTTCAACGATTATAATGAGCGCCTCCCACTGTGACAAAATTAAAGAAAATTCATTAAAGTACAAGGAAAAAGGAACAAAAAAGACAAAATTATCCCCTTGGAGATGACCTAGTGGTGGAGTAGTGTTTCTTGAGCCAAAATGTCTCAAATTCGACCCATCACCAACACCACTAGGTGTGAGCCTGTCAAGTATGGTTTACATCTCTTATGTAGGTTTGCAGGCTATTATACAGGGGCAGGATTTATCCAGTGCGTACCACGGTAGCGGCTGTGGGTTACCCTCGACATAAAAAAAAAAGACAAAAAATTACTATATCAAACAATGTAACAGGTCGTAGACTGTTATTCAGGTTTGGCCAGCCCCAAATGAGACCTGACACATCAGCCAAGAATTCTTTTTTTAAAAAAAAAAAAAACTCCTTTTATTTCATCTCAATTATGATTTATTAATCTCAATTAAGGTTTATATTTAATTCAAAAATATTAATTATCGAGTGTAGTGCATGAGCGTGTGACTTAGCGTTGGGTGCAAGCCAACGAATCAAAAATTTAAGTTAATTCACTTTAATTTTAGGATTCACTAATTTCATTTTAGGGTATATATATTTTTCAAAAAAAAAATTGCGAATATAGTGCATGAGTCTGCACGTTATCGCTGGATGAGAGTGCACCGTACTGCACGAATCGCCGGCTATTCAATTTTAGGATTCCATATATAATTATACGTCGGGTTATATATTTTTGGAGAAAACTGAAAAAAATAAACAAAAAACAATGTGCGACGTCGTGCGACCCTCTCACTAGAGACTTACTCAACCAAAAATTCTAATATAAAGGAAACATTGTTGAGTTTTTCAATCATTTTGCTTTGATAAAAAAGGGCAAGCAAAGCCAAAAGCCTGTTTCGTGTTATATGTATAATTATTCTCAAACTTAAAAGGAAAAAAGATTAGCAGTTTGATTTAGACTTTTAGGCCTCGTTTGTCGCCAATAAATCTGGTATTAGAAAGTAATTTGATTCATTATTTTTAAATTTATGTGTTTGGTTCAATTTTTTAAAATTTTTGAAAGTAATCAGAATTCTCAAATCAATAAAACTAATACAATTTTTTTGGATTCTGAATACCTACTCTATTCTGATTACTTGATTCTAGGAATCTTGTGTTAGACCATTTTATCATTTGATTTTTCATTCATTATATTTATTATTTATATAAATTATTATTAAAATTGTATTTATAATTTTTTAATAAAAAAAATAAAAATTTTGAAAATATATTTTAATCTTAATTTTTTTGTGTATTATTATTAATATTTTTTATTATCAAGTTTTGAATTTTAACAAATAAAAAATGAAAATTTGAAAAACAAAAATCCTACTAAAATTTGATTATCATATATTTTTTTTAATTGGTGGTAGAGAAATGATAAACTCAAGCAAATAACCAACTCAACTTCTTAGAATCAACAACAAAATTCGACATTACTAGCAATTTATTTTTGAATGATGTCGAGCAATAATAATAATAATAATAATTACTTTTGTAAATTAATGCAATTATTTTTTTCATAGGCAAGGGTTTGCGTATGTTTGTATTATACAATATATATATATATATATATATATATATAATTTATCTTTATTTTTTTTAATTATTAATTTATTTATTTTTTAATTGGGGGAGGAGAACGATTATCGAACTCATACATTATAAGTCTACAATATTATTAAATTATCTTAATAAATCTACTTAAATAATTTGATTAAAAATACAAAAATAAGAATTCTGATAATTTCTTTATCATGTTCCAAACACATGATAAATAATATGTATCATTCATATATTTTCCTCATAATTACATTCTTATAAATCATATTCTCAGACAACTTTTACTCTCCTACCAACCAAACGAGCCATTAAAGTGTGTTTGGTTGAGCTTATAAGTTCTACAAAATAAATTATTTTATTCTAGAGTTTAATTATAAGGTCTTTCAAAGTACTTTACTATATATGTATATGTGTGTTTCTATTCACACCACAATTTTTCTTTACACACCACAAAAAAATTAGTACAAAAATAATAATTTTTTAGATTACTATAATATTTTTTTTTACTTCCACACACCACAAAATAAATAATATAATAAATGTAAAAAAAAAAAATACATCGTCTTCGCCATGCCATTGCCTCCCCGTCCCCTTCCCTAAATAAAATGCAAATTTCCAGCGATCATCATCATCATTTTCTTCCCCCCCCCCTCAGTTTCAACCCCTCTATAAGCTCTCAAATACTTTTAAATTTATCAAAATTGGAAAACCACTATCGCCAAATATTGATCTTCAGAAACCTTTATCGCTAAAAATTTCTCCTTAAGAGTACCTCTATCGCTGGACATGGGGTTCGAAAAATTAAGTTCGAACCCCTTCACATTTATTCGATTATTTCCGAATGATAAGAAAATTTATTTCCGAACGATGATTCGAAAATTTAATTCCAAACATCTGTGAATAGGTTTGAAAACTTTTTTTTTTATTCCTCAATGTGCAGTTTGAAAATTAGTTTTCGAACCTATTTATGTAGGTTTTGAAACCATTTTTCGAACCCTTAATTTGTTGTTCCAAACAAAATTATGGGAGGGAGAAATAAGGGAAGGTGACGACGATCGAGGAAGAAAGAGAAGGGGTGTTGGAGATGGAAAAGGAAAAAAGAGGGTGGAGAAGGGGCGATTATGGTTCTGGTATTTTTGGAGAAAAGGGGTGGCGGCGGGAGGCTGTGGTCTGCGGAGGAGTAAGGAGGAGGGGTTCTACTTTCTAGTTTCTCTCTCCTCTTTTTTTTTAGGGGTATTATCAGATTTTAGCCCGATCTTTCAAGTAATTCATAAAAATGTCCTGAACTTTTATAAATATCAATTTAATACCTGACCTTTTGAATTTATAACAAATCTAACCTGGAATTAATTTTCGAGCTTTTAATCCCCAACGTATATATTTTTACATATGGTCTGGAGTAAAATATAATTTTATTTGATCAATTGGCGTGACACAAGTATTTTCCATGTCAATAAAAAAATTCGAAAAAATGATATACGATGGCAACTAAAAGCTCAAAAATTAATTTCAGGCTAGATTTGTTGTATATTCAAAAGGTCAGGTATTAAATTGATATTTAGCTCAAAAATTAATTTCAGGCTAGATTTGTTATATATTCAAAAGGTCATGTATTAAATTGATATTTATAAAAGTTCAGGATATTTTTGTGAATTACTTGAAAGGTTGGACTAAAATCTGATAATACCCCTTTTTTATTATAATAACTATAAGATTAAAGTTTTATTTTTAAGTTGAAAGGTCAAAAGTAGTCTCTTGATGTAATGTGTAAAGAAAAATTAAAAATAAAATAAAATTTTTATGGTGTGTAAATAAAATATTGTAATGTGAATAGAGAAACACCGCATATATATTTAGAAAGGTTATTGTATCATAAAACATCATGTTAGGACTTGGGACCTTAATTATAAGCTAACTCAAATGAGACTCCAACTTTTTAATGCACACACACACAAGGAAACTTCTCATTTTTTGTCATAGTAATTTCAAATTTACCACTAGTCAATTACTAATTAATAAATAATAATAATTTGGGTTTGTGTGGTTGGTTATAACTTATAAGTAGTGTGTTTAGTAACATTAAAAATAAATAAACAAGTTATAAGCCTAATGATCCAAATACTCTATTTAACTAAACTTTAAAATGAGATCTAACATTTAATAGCTTTAGAAAGAACTTATTAAAGAATGAAACATTATCTCCTTAAAATAAGATTAACCGAACATCCTAAGTATTAGGGAACTTATTTCAACTACGTAGGGCTCGTTTGCTAGGTTGTATGGTATAAGGTTGGATGTGTTTGATATGTGATGTGCTTCATGTATAAGATATCAATATCATGTTTGTTTTGGTGTATTAAAATATATGTATTAATAATATATTGTTTGCTTAGATGTATTATATTCTCTATAAAATTTCAATTCCTAAAATATCCTTTAATTAGTTACCATATATTGTGTGAATATTCTATAATAACATTTTTAATTAATATCTGCAAGGTTATTTTAGTCTACAATTTTTAATAATTCTATATGGTATTAAATATCCCACCAGCAGGGTGTGATATGTTATACCAT
This sequence comes from Perilla frutescens, assembly GCA_026008535.1. Classification (NCBI taxonomy): domain Eukaryota; kingdom Viridiplantae; phylum Streptophyta; class Magnoliopsida; order Lamiales; family Lamiaceae; genus Perilla; species Perilla frutescens. The sequence goes on along the minus strand of BRKX01000002.1, from coordinate 36,088,529 downwards.
ATAAATGGTTAACACATACCGGGCCCTTGCATAATCATGGGCTTCAATATTGCTAGCAAACAAAATATAAGGGTGTCATAGGTATTTATCCCACCCTTATACTACCTAGCAAACAAGCCCGTAAAGTATGGCATATTAAAGGTTTTTCTTATAAGCTATAAAAATTAAGATCAATTCCAAATTTACTAATATTACCTTTTTCCATGTATGCATATTAAAGGGAAAAAAAGATGCTATAGCCTCTCTATATACACAACTGATCAAAAAAATCATACTTTTAATTTTTAGGAAGTCTTGTGTGCGATAATTTTAAGGGTCAAAATCCATAAGATGGTCAGGATTCGGATCCAAACACAATTAAACACCATTAAAATTATAAACGTGTCATGATTGAATATGATTTTGAATCCAAATTTTCACATGTCTTACTGATTTTGTTATGCAAGACTATTTTACACAAATTTTATCTTTAATTTTATGTGTGAATATTTAGCATTTGAAGTCATGAACTGAAGGTGTTAAACCTATGAGGACAAAAGGAGGGGTGGTTCAATTTGCGGCATATACAAAATTACAAAACTATTATCGGAGTATCGGGCTCATAATATAATAGTTAACACAAACTAATAAAATAAGATACGAAATCAAAATATAACAAGAAAAAAAAAGATTTCTTATGCTTGAAGACTTCCCTCAAATTCAGGTTCTTTCATCTTCATTTCATTATTTCCAGCTTTAATATTCAACCTAATTAGTAAAGCCAGTGCTTTTTTTTCTTTTTTCCATTAAAAAAGTCAGTGCTTTTTTCTTACACAACATCCTTCCCTTTTTCATCCCTCTCATCAACAATCAAAATATTTGAAATGAATTTCAGAGAAATATTTCAAATGATCTCCTTCCAATTCCATCACATGCATGAATTTTGGTGTGCCTTTTTCCCTTTGATTAGTTCCTTTATTTTCCCCTTTTCAGGCAGTTTTCCTATAATGATGCCTCAACAAGTCGGGCCGAAAATTCCAAGAATACGGGCCACAAATGCAATATGGGGCCAATTAAAAAAGCCCTGTTTTTTGGACCATGGAATCAGTTCCGCGAATTCACAACTCCTTCCTGTCCTTGTTTTTCATTATTTTTTTCACTATGTAATAATATATGAATATTGATAGCGATTGTTCCTCGGGAATATATATATATATATATATATATATATATTAGTATTTATCTACAAATATTTATTCTTAAAATAAAAATACATATGTACTCCCTATATCATTTCACCTAGGCTCTACTAAAAAAAACCAATTTGGATAAGGGAGAGGCTTGTGTTTATGGGAATTGCTGAAATTTGTGGCAATTCAATTCTATTTTTGGTAAAAAGAAACCTATTCTCTTTTCTTTTCTTTTTTTTTTCAAGATTTTGATGTTATACCTAAATCTTAATTTGAAGTCTTGTTTTACCAATATACAGTAAAGGAGATTATCATTACTCCATATACGATGCTTCGTTTTGTGTAGTACACATTTAGGATACTTTATTCCAAACTAATTATTTTAAATTCCTTCGTTAAATAATCAATACTTTTATGTATAAATTAAAACAAAACACAAGATAAAATACTAATTTATAATAGAGCCAGATTCCCAAACTATAAAATAGAAGAAATTATTCTTGTTTACTTTATCACAAAAGAAAGGAAGGAAGAAGTCGGAGTTCGTGTAGTGCTTTTTTTTTAAAAAAAAAATGTGTGTAAGTGAACATATATTCACTTATAATTATCTTAATGTTTCGGGTTTAGATTTTGATTAAATTAATAAAACACACACATAAATATATTATATATTGCATTTTCTGTCATATAACAAGCAATGTGTAACAAATTGTGGAGTCCCGGTGAGGATCGCCGAGCAATGGAATGCGGTTGTTCGGAGACCAAAAATCACGGATTTGAATCTCCTCAATACCATCAGATTGGATTGGGTGTGTAAGTAAAAAAAAACTAACAAATTGTCAAAAGTTGGGAAACAAATCCTGATACCGCGTGAATCCATTTATATATGGATATTTTCAAATGTTGACCATAGATTTCATTATTTCAAAATGAATGCAATTTTTCTATTTCATTTGATTAACTATTTTATATATAATTAGAAGTACAATCACTTAATCAAATTCCTATGTACGAAGTTGGACCGATTTATTACACAAGATTTTGCTTGATGTTCGAATTAAAGCCATTGAAGCAGGCATCAATTTCCACGTTCAACTTAAATATTTGCTATAAATTAAAGTTAAATTTTGATAATAAAAAGGGGGGGGGGTTGCGTTTATAATTGAAAAAAAAAAACACACACACATCACTTTTTCTTTTTTCTTTTTTCAAAAACTAATTTCCATTACATTGTTGAGGTAATGTAAATACCACACCTGTAAACAATAGTAAATGTTTTATAAAATTATATGAGTACCTGAATATGTATGTTTGTATCATGTATTCATGTATGATTTGGAATCAAGATTAATATTGTCAAGCTCGAGGAAAAAAAAACTTGAAGTTCAAGCTCCATTATGTCTTAAGCTTTTCAGTCGAGCTTCAATTAGTAATGTAAACTCAATGAACTCAAATTTGATAATAAATTTTATCATCTGTTTTTGGGCTGTTGTATATAAATAATATTTACCAAAATATATTTTTGAGTAGCATCTTTCATCTGTTGTTCCCTTGTCCAAAAAATAAAAAAATTTAGTATATGTGTGTATATACATTTATGGGAAATATTAGTAATATACAAACTCGCTAATAATAAAAATACGAACGCTACCACATTGACGCCGTTCTAAATGGAACATCTAACAACCGCGCCGTTAGCCTGTCTGGAACGAAGACCACGGCACCCAGCGCCAACTAACGCCGTCAAACAAATGCCCGTCTCTTCCTTGCCTTCCTGAAAATAATAGCACTGTTGTTGAAGAGGTAGAATCAGAGACCTTTTTCTCTCTCTACTTTCCACGTATTTCTCTTACTATACATGCTGCCATTTATATATTACTGACTTTCAACATACTCTGAATACAGTCTCTCTCTCTCTCTCCCCCCCTTTTTTGTTCTAGGGTTCGTGAGTGGTGAAAGGGCACCGTTCGATCACGTAAGTTTGTTTATTTTATCCGGATTAATTATATGTATCTCTGTGGATTTTTTTTTTATATCTGTAGTTTTCGTCGTGATAATTATGTTAATCGGAGGTGAAAATTAAAAGTTTCTGGATTGGAAATGGTAAATATAATGCCTAAATATTTTGAATTGGATTTCAGTTGTTTTTGGGAAAGAGTTTCGGATCTCTATTGACCTCTGCAGTCTTGGACTCTTCGTGTTTGTAGGGTTTTTGCGAGTCTTCTCCAAAAATAGCTCTTAAAACTCGAGCATCATTTTCACACACACACACACACATGTATATTCTTATAAAGGTTAAATGTTCGATTTATTGTGGATTCTGTTATATGTTTATGTAATTTGTCTGAAAATAGCTGCTTCCTGTTTTCGGAGGTGTGAAATTAGCAGGAGTGAATTATTTAATAGGAAAGTGTATTCTGATACTCGTCTAGTTGATTGTTTGATTCAGTTGTTGATTGATAAGTTTATTTGGCTGATGTTATTTGCTTTTGGCTCTAAAATTGTTTAATAACAGCCAAGTGCAGTTGTGAGAATCTAAAGTGGGAAAGGCATTTTGTACAGTGCTTCTACTTTTATTCTTGAATTCTATGATCATCACATTTTCAATAGTGAGTTTCATACTATGCGAGTTGTAAACTGATTTGTTCTGTTTCAATGATCTGGTGAAAATGGTGATTGATGCAGTTCATCTACATCTGGTTACCTAAAGCTAGTTGAGATGTTCATGTTTGAATTATGGTTCTAAGGTCCAGTATTTAGATTAGCGCTTTATGAATGTTTTCTAGTCAGTTGATGGATAGTTGATTTTTCTTAACTTTATTATTGCAGGCAAGTTGTATTCTGTTGATGCCATTCAAACATCTATTCTGTGATAATCGATGTAAAAGGCATTGTTTGTAGTTATCACCTTTGTTACCTTTGTGAGAAAGAATGGGGGCTGCTTGTTGTGTTGCTGCTAAGGATAGGACTATCACGGATGGATCACCTGTTGAATCTTTGCAAAGGCATGCCCGCTATTCCCCAACCTGGAGCTTTCGATGGGATAATCGTGGGCGGGTAGCAGGGGAAGAGACACATGCAAATTGGTTACATGGTGGAGGTTGTGCTAATGATAGAATGGAAGTCAAATCTGGTACTACTGTTGAAACTGTGTTTGCTTCTGAGGAGGGTAGTCCGATAGATAGTTTCCGATCAGTTACGTGGCAAAAATCTCCAGTATCTGAAGGAAATGGTGGATTTTCAAGACTTCCGTCATCTGGTAAATCACTATATGCAAGTTCCTGTCTTTTTACTATAACATTTAAAGATGTGAAGTGGTGGTGATTGAGATAAATTTCTTCAATTCTTTTTTACTGAAATCAGTCTGCCCAATCACATACTATATCTCCTGTCCAGGTTATGTACTGTATTGTGAAAGACAAGACATGTATCTGCAAATCTTTAGGTAAAATAAGAATTATTTATGGTGCAACATGGTCAGTTTTCAGGCAATGGTAGTACCAACCAGGTAATTCTTCACTAAACAGAGTTTTCTAGTTTGTAAGAAAAATGGGATGTTTCATAGGGGAAAATGAGTGCCGAAGGCTGAATGAGGAAGATCGAGGGATCGTTACTTTTATAATAACATATTTGAAAATTAAATGAACGCAAAGGTGCTTATATTTGTTGTCTAAGTAGACGTTGTGGGTCTATCTTGGCATTGCAGTTGAACTTTTGTTCAAGGTGCAAATTGCAATGAGATTGGAACTCTACCCAAACAAGAATGTTATTCGCCGCTTATAAGTATCACAATGGACACTTCATTTTGCTAAATTAAGAGTTCAGATACAGTGCATGCAGTAATGCATAATGAGGTCCTTCATACTGGTGTGATTAGCATTACTAGTGCCATCGTACTCAATACAGATTAGGAAAGTTATTACTCCAATTAGTGGAAGATGATGATGGAAGATGAAAGATGCTTATGGCTTCATATAGGTACAGGGATTGATGATAGAGATTTGATTTTGCTACAGTATTTCGCTTTTGTATTTCATAATCATTTGGATATTGTCTGTGCATTAGTTTATAGGTATGCTGAAATGTTAAGACTGGTCTGTTATGTGAAACTGTTTTATAATTGCTGAAAGATGGGACTAGTTGTTTCATTGGGACCCAAACAAGTAACGTTTGCAATGTACACAAACATGAAACATTTTAAGGTCTGTGGGAGGTGTCTCAGATCAGGTTGGGAATTTGAAGTTCTTGGAAACTGTTGGGAGGAAGTACATTGTTTGTCTCCTTGCGTACTGAGCTCCGTTGTGCCTTAGTCTTGTTAATTAATTATTGCAATTGTAATGTGTGGTCCTGGTTTGCAATAATTTCAAACTTAAGAATCTTAAGTTGTGTTTATGTACACCTATGAGGGTTTAAACTGTACATTACTGTGTCTGATTTTCACAATCCCAAGTTGTTTTCTTACTGATCAAAGCATTTATGTTTCCAAAAGTAGGCAAGATGGCAGGAGTGCACAGGACATATCAACTTACTTTACCCTACTATATTTTCTGGATTAAAATAAATTCATTATGACACATGTTGATTCTGTTCTAGAAATGATGAATAAAAGATATGTTCCTTTTGTTAGCTGACACATTATTTTCAAACGCTTTATATTTTCAAACACTTACACATTTATTTATTCTTTTGCAGATCAAGTTATGTCACAGACTGTTGTAGAGGTACGTGGACAGTATAGAAAGTTCACATTTGATTTCCTTGGGTCCATATGAACATGTGAATATGTAGTGTGGAACTCCTCTGAAGCTAAAGATAGTTTTCCTTTGTTTTTTTCATTGTACAATGTTCAGGTGAAGGAGTCAACAGACTCGTTATCTGTATCATACCCATCACCGGTAAAACTCTCCCCTTCAGTCCCTTCTGTTTCATCTATGTCCGCATCTCCTCTATCATCCCAGAGCCACCTGCCTCCTCCAACCTCAACTCCTTCAAGATGGCATCATCGATCTCCAGGACATCGGTTATTACGCCAAGTATCTGATAGCAGAATTCCAGAGTACAAGTCGCCCACATTCTCGATATCTGAAGAGCCATCTTTGTTTTTACCCCCTGCTTGGGGCAATGAATCATCTAGGGGGTCTAATGGTGGTTCTTCAGACAGCTGGTCCATGCCTGCCTTCTCTGATGTCATGACTACTCGTAGAGAGAGGTGGTCTTTTGATAGTGAAACATCGGGCTTCAGCCGAGACAAAATTACCAGATCAAGTGGCCATGATTCAGGATCTTTCAGTTCTGATCTCCAAACTTGTGGTATTTGTACGAAGCTCTTGACTCAGAGATCCTCCTGGGGATGGAACAGTCAAAAAATAATCTCCACCAATGAACTTTCAGTGGTTTCTGTTTTAAATTGTGGACATGTTTACCATGCTGAATGCTTGGAGTCTATGACTCCTGAAATCAACAAGTATGACCCAGCTTGCCCAGTTTGTACTTTTGGTGAGAAACGGGCTGTGAAGATGTCCGAGAAGGCCTTGAAAGCCGAACTGGATTCAAAAGCAAGAAAACGTTCTAGGAAACGTGTTGTTGACAGTGATCTCAGCAGTGATATTATGTTTGATCGTCATAAAAGTGGCGGACTTGATGGAAGGGGTCCGAAGATGAGCTCAAGTTCTAGCATGAAGAGCTCAGCAGGAAAGCCTTTTTTGAAACGGCATTTCTCATTTGGCTCAAAAACAAGTAGATCAATGCCAGAAAATCAATCTACACCGAGGAAGAGCTTTTTCTGGACAAGATCTAGCAAAGGATGAGGTTCACCATGGATTTGAATGTAAGTCCCAGTTTTCATCTCGCACGGAAAACATGTTACGTTTCTACATTGTAAACTGCATATAATATTCATTTTTCATCTCTCATATGTCTGCTTGGTTACATTGCAATGTTGGTGTCTATTTATGACAATTACATAAACATGTATGTATTCTGCATCTGTTATGATATGTGTTCTGAGATGCTGCACTTTTGTCCACAGCCAATCTTCCATCGGACACCATAAATTGGACAGTGACTGCGAAAATATCGGGATCAAAAGTGATTGGCATCTTCATCAAGAAAGGCAAACATAGGATAGCTACTGCAGACAGTGTAAAGAAGGTCGTTAATACTAAGTGAAGTTCCAATTTATCTTGATATAGAAAAGGGAAATTGGTAGGAAAAGAATTACAAGGTCGTGTGCTTTTTCTTCATATAATTTTAATTTTTTTTTCCCCCTTCCTGTTATGCCTTGGGATCCTCTATTTGTATGCCCGTTCAGATCCGATTTGTGGTTTTATAGATGTTATGTTACACCTAATGTCTTAACAACAGCTTCACTATTCACCGTTCGTTTGTGATTTTATGGATATCGACACTGAATACTATCTGTACCCGGTGCTGCTTCAACTCTTAACAGTTATCAATTTACACATTTCGAGGGATTGGTTGGAGCCTCAACAACTTCTGTCAATATTATACTCTATTCTTTAGTGACGATTTTTGTAGTTTAGTCATATTTTTCACGGAGTTTAATTTTCAATCCCTTTCGAGAAAAGATATAAAATTATGGGCCTTACTGGTCCATGCTTAAAGATCCAGGGCCTCATTGTGTTTTACATATAAAATTTCCCGATCACAGCTCACACCGCTCTCAACTTTTAGAATATTCATGTGCCGTAATTATGTGATGATAGAATAGTAGAAAATGTAATACCTCTAAAATTCTTAACACCGTTATAAAATAGTTTTCACAACGTTTTCCTCGAAAAAAAGAAAAATAAGATAGTCCTAAACTTTAACGGTATGTATTTCTACGCCGTAGTCGTGTAATATTTAATATCGATCCTCAGACTCATCACCAAAAGCAGACATTTCTTAGCGAGCGTGTACATATATCGACAACAAATAAAAAGATAATGATTAGTATATGTGAAATATAGCACCTAATATTCTATCTACAATAACAAGAACGGCTAGTTAAAATCTCACGTGTCCCTAGTTCACTTACGTGGCAGCTCCGCAATTCATGCAAATCCGCAGCCAACACGCACACGTGTGAAGACCTCATCAACATGCAGAAAATGCTTTTTTCTGCAACTGCCTTCACCTCTCTCGATATAAACGAACCCTCAAATCCTCTGTCTCCAACTTGAGGCCACTTCACATCCAAATCCTAAATTTCGAAGAGAGAGAGAGAGAGAGAGAGAGAGAGAGAGAGTGATTCTCTGAAAAATAATCCTAAAATTATAGTATTGAAGAGGTGTCAAAGATTTTATCGCTCATTAATTTGGTTAAAGTTTAATGGCGGATATACGCGACGAGCTCGGGAACCCGATCCAGCTGGCGGACCAGTACGGAAAGCCGGTTCAGCTGACCGATGAGTACGGGAACCCCATGCACATCAAGGGTGTCGCCACCACGCATGCGGCAACGGGCGAACCGCTGCATGTGCAGGAAGCGGTTCGTGATGAGGCGGACCAGTTGGGGAAAGCCGTTCCGGTATACGAAGACCCCGTCCCCGTGCAAACCACCGACACCACGCACACGGCGGTGCCTGTGCGGGAGCCTGAGCATCATCCGCTGCAAGAGCAACTTCGTGGATCCGGCAGCTCCAGCTCTAGCTCGGTGAGTTCATATTTATATATATGTGTGTATTGTGTATTTGTGTATATATATAATGTGGATGGGTGCAGTCGGAGGACGATGGGCAAGGGGGGAGAAGGAAGAAGAAAGGGCTGAAAGAGAAAATAAAGGCGACGTTTGGGGGAGGGAAGCATAAAGAAAAAGATGCAACCACGACCACAACCACGACCACAGACGATAGCAAGATGTCTACCACCACTGAGCATGAGAAGAAAGGTATTATGGACAAGATTAAGGAGAAGCTCCCCGGCCACCACCATAATCACTAGCTACCTACCTACCTACCTGCAGCACTCTTCATGCCCATATATATAAATCACTAATAAATTCCATATGACCTATCGTCATCCACTATATATATACATATTTTGATTTTCTGCTTAGTAGATTAGTACTGTACGTGTGCTCGATCGATCATCATATCACATAGCTAGTTTCATTTGCTACTACTGTCGCTTAATTAATTATGCTAGCTTTTGTTTGCTTTCTTGGGTTGTGGTTACTACCGTGTAATTACAAACATTAAAAGACCAAATTAAATAATTCTGCTCTTTTGTTATTAGTTAATTATTACTTCATTTCATTTCATCTCATTTTTTTGTTGTTACTTTGACGCTATGCCCACTCTCTCACATACATTCCGTAGCCAGATGAGATTTGTGCCATTTTGTAGTACATCCCCCCAGTCCTAAATGATTTTTTATAAGTGTTAATAGAGTCAAATAACTATTATTATTTAGTAAATAATGTAAATAGTCACTTTTTAAAATAAAGAATAAAAAAATTTAATATCTAGATTAGTAAAAAGATTACATATACATAAAAATCACATAAAAATCATATCTTATTGATGCAAAAAATAGCACATATATCTTATTGACGCAAAAAATAGCACATATGATGTCAGAACTTCCAAAAATCGCCTAACTTGCATTAGATCCTTAATTTTTGAGTTAATCGCCTAACTTGCATTAGATCCTTAATTTTTGAGTTTGCATATCGCTGAAACGATGATTACAGAGATGAACAATCGTGATAATCTCCAAAAATCATAATTTTTGATCTTCGTTAATGGTAGTTTTTTTTTCAAATGATAAAACAACGATTGAAAAGGAGAGAGACGAGTGGGGAGAGAACGACGATTATAGATTGAAGAGAGAAAATCAGATATTTTTTTTCTCAAATCTTATTAATATATGAATATATATATATATATATTATAATTCTTAATATTAAATATGAAACTATATGAAACTAAAGGTATTGTAGTATTTTTTTTTTCATAATGACTAGAAACATTATTTTTTTAAAAAGTGGCTATTTACATGATTTACTAAGTAAAAATAACTATTTAAAAATTTTGCTCTTTTTATAATATACCCCAGTAACCAGTTGGGTCTCGATTAAAATTTAATATGTATATTTTTAAATAGTCATTTTTACTATATTTTTAGTCACTATTTAAAAAAATATATATGTTTTTAGTTATTTAGATAAAATAATCATCTGTCATGCATTCTAATCGTGCAGTTAATAATGTAAAATTATAATATTATGAATACGTTTAGTCATGTAGTAGTGTAAACTTGAATTATTTTGTACGATTACGTTCAATTGTGTACCAATAATTCGCGCAATAATATATAAATTTATAATGTTGTATGAGTAGACTTAGTCGTGCATTCTTCTCGTATAATAATATTAATTTATACAATTACACAATCATATCTTATTTGTGCACTCAAATAATGCAATTTAGTCATGTATTTTATAATTTTAATTTTAATGAAGGGTAATTAAGTATTTTCAATGAAAAATTGCTATAAATAATTTTTTTAAAATGATTAAAATATAATTTATTAAATCAAAATAGTTATTTTTATATATTATCACAAAACTTAAACTTCAATTTAAATATTAATAAATTGAAATACAAAAAGTTAAAAAGAAAAAGAAGAAGGCGTGAAACAAGGATGTGACAAATAATTACGTGGATTTTCTAGTATAAGGTGTTTAACAAATAATCACATGGATTTTCTAGTCTAAATGTGTGTGCCAATTATGTTCCAAACATAAAAGTTAGTTTTTTTCATTTTTTAAAATTTTAATTTCTCTTAGTTTATTTTTTTTCATTTTTTTTAATTTTAATTTTTTTTGTTTAGTATAATTTATATTATTATTTAGGATTTATAATTATTTTTAATATTTAATTTTCATTTTTTTAGTTAATGTAATTAATTTTTAGGATTGATTATTTCAAATTTAAGATATGCTATGATTTTTTAAAATTTCAATTTTTACTAATAAATATTAATTAGGATTAGTTATAATATAATAAATTTTATTTTTATGAAAAATATAATTAAAACTACGTAATTTTGATATTGGCACATGGACGAGACACGTAATTGTAAACTAGAGGATCTTATCTGTGATTGATGGTAGTGTGTGTGTGCTCCTTTTTCTTTCTTGTTTTTTTTTGGGAGAACCAACCGATGGTAGTGTTACATGGGCATATTAATGTTTCCTCCGGATCCACGTCGACCATGGGTATTATTGCATATCTTTGTTTAAGCACTACTATATAAATACAGCAACTATTAGTTTGAATTATTGAATTTTAATTAATTTGTTTGCTGACTTACGTAATCGATCGAGATCATCTATATATAGTAATATATATCGTTACACTCAAATTATAAACGAATAAGTAGTGGAACCAGGAATGGGGCCACACCACAAAATGCATTAGCAGAAGTTGTCATTTGATGTTAGAAAGCATGCATCAATATTCCAAAGTTTAATTTGTGATGAAATCAATTTAAAAGTGGAAATGGTTGTAATTAACCACTATGCATGTCAATTCACAACACAAGGGATTCGATAATTACCATTTTTAAATACATTACCTAATCTTTCCAACGCGTGGGGAACTCAAATTAGAGGTTAACTGGTAAAGGAGAATGGAAATGGGGGGAAAATAAAATAAAATATTTAGTAGGGATGGGTGACAATATGTGGGGTTAGTCATACGAAGTTGATAAGTCGCTTTAGATATACAACAAAATCTCTATATAACAATACTCTATATAAGAATAACCTCTTTATAGTAATAAAAATTTGTGGTCCCAACTCGGGACCAGTTATAAATAAGAATAACTTCTACATTGTAATATTCCGGTATTTTTTTAGAACCATCCTTAAAAAATTTACCTCCATATAGTAATAAAGTTACATTAAATTTCATATATATTTGAATATCTATATAGAATGTCTAGAACTATTTTAACTGCATATGTTACATTAAACTTAAGATTGTATGAAATACTCATCTAAAGTTATTTGTGACAGTGCTTTAATTTTTTTTTGTTAATGTCACATCCTTTAACTTGAACGTTTGAAGTAATTAGTCAACACTATCACTTTCTTGTGAATCTAAAATATTTTCAGCTTGTCCAACATGTTTGAAACTTGTTGACACAATATTTTTTCCATTTATACACTACCATTCTCTGGATTATCACTATGTGCATCTTGCGCGATTCCTATATAATGTATTCTTTAGTTAGATCATATGAATGAATTTTATATACCTTTTAAATTCACGTTTTTAAATATGAAGGGACATTTCCAAGTGTTCTATAATATATATTAACTTTTTTAAAATATAATTTTTATACGTAAACTCTATATAAGAATAACCTCCATATAGTAATATTTTTCTCTGGTCCCAACGATATTACTGTATAGAGGTTTTACTGTATATACCACCAAATGAAGATATGTAAATTAATGATAAATATTCAAGTAAATTGTAATAATGTGTAAATATGTAATTGACTTTGAATATTTACAATAGCTTTTATGATATACTTTCACTGTAATTAGGTCTCTTAATTACTGAATCGAAGATTAAGATCTTATAAGGGAATTAATGTGCCTTGCCTCTTGAGATGAGTTTGAGTTAATAACCGATGACCATTGAAGAAATAATTGATTTCTAAATTTCATGTGTAGTATAACAAACCTGTCATTGATTTCTGACAACAAAATAGAAAAAGGGTGATTCTATGTCTTTCATTTTTCTCTTTATAACCTCCCAAATTTAATAAAATATAAATATAATTTAAATGATCTATTATATCCTTATAACCCCTCCTTTTCAATTTGTAGGATCTCGTGTTTCTACAAATCCTCATCTCATAAAAAACCTAAAATTCCCCAACTCCAAAAATAAATTTATAAAAATCCCAAAATTCTTGAACAATCTGGCAAAGAAATTTTCAGAGGAGGCCATTTCTTTTCATGCAAATTATTATAATATTATTAAATGAATCTGGCCATATGGGCTGCTCTCTCTCGAGCCACAATTATTTAATTTTTCTAAACAAGAAAATGATGAAGAATGAACAATGTCGGTTGCAAGATGTTAAATGCATTGAAAATCCACCAGATTTCAACATAAATTAATGGTTTATTGTGGAAATTGAAAAATGAAAAGAACCAATTCATTTAACGCTAATTATTTATAATGAAAAAGGAGAAAACATAAGAAGGTTCATTATACGGTAAATTTGGGTTGGGCAAATATTTCAGGTATGTTTAAAGATGAAGACGATATCTCTAAAAAGTTAAGAAAAGAAAAGGAAATATAGTGTAAACTGAAAAGATAGAATTTTAAAGTGATATTTTATTTAATTTAGATTTTAGAGGCTATAATGAGAGGGAAAAAAAAGGAAGGGAGAGGCTCTGTATAAAATCTACACTTGATCTTTTATTAGGATTTATATTGGGGGTTATAGAGGTAAAATAGTATATTAAATAATATTTTTCTTTTTTTTAAAGGGGTTGTAGTGAGAAAAAATGAGATTGTGTATAGAATTGCCCAAAAACAATGGCTGGTCTCCTGTACATAAAGTTGATGGGTCTGGTCCATCAGACGGGCCGGCCCATTAGACTCATCAGGAGCTAGCCCAAGCTAGCAGCTCACCCCAATAAAAAAAATCAAAAAAAGAGGAAAAATGAGGAAATAAGCGCAGCTTCCAGCTCCCGATTCTCCGCATATCGCGATTCATCACCAATCAACGTCGTCCAAGGTGAATCCGCTGCCACCGTCAACGGCGAAACACAATCAAAACACCACCACTACCGTCGACATCACGGCGATGAAGAACATGAGATCAAAATCAACAAATCCATTTTTTTTTGCAGCCACTCTCGGATTTTGAAGGTAGGTTTCGAAATTCAAGCTAAGCTTTTTGGTTATGTAGATTTGAGTTCTAAGATTAGTTTTGTGTATTCCAACACTCACTCGTTAAATTTTTGGGGAACTTTTGTTCGAATTTCAACAATTTTAGTTAGTCGTACACATTGCTTATCATGGTTGAAATTGAGGAGAATTTGGAAGATAATACATGTACGAGTACAATACGAAGATAAAATTTTCAAATACAATCTTAAAAGTTAATCAATTGTTGATACTTTATAATATTATCATTGATACTTTAATGTACATTACGTGATACTTTAAGTTTGTCTAGATCTCTGATTGGTGTTCAAAGATTAGTTTTTAATGATTTTGAGGATGAGTTTCTGAATTCTATATTATCAATCGCCAATATAGTGGATGCAAAACTGGAAGTAAAGGTATATGATGTCCAGAACCATGATGCTCGGATTGCTCAAAGAGATGATTCATTTCAATGCTTGGAGGCATAAGATGGCTAGGAACTACTACACTACACTTTTGATAGCCCAAGCTAATGAATAAACAAGAAAGATTGTGGAAGATGGATTTAAGTGCATATTTTTTAGGGTGTTGAGGCAGTAACAACTACGCATAATTTAATCAAGGACACGGACGTCTCCATATCATCCATAAGCGTACTTGATCCTGCAAAACCAACAGTCAAGGGAAGGGGAAAAAAATTAAGGGACAACTTAAGAAAGACAAAAAAAAGGAGGCAATAGTGCAACAAACTCAATTCAGTTGAATAAGTTTGGCTCCAAAACTCTTAACTCTCGTTTGTTTTAGATGGATATCATGTTGATACATATCTTCAATATAAGTGATACTTTTATGCTTATGAATATTCTTCATTTTTTAAATATATTTTGGGATACTTTAAGAGTTGTATTGGAACAAAATATTGATGGGAATTGATTATGTTGAAATTTTATGATTTTGGAATACTATTATATATGATGTAATTTCATTTCTTAGACATTCATTTATGAAATTTATTTTAATTTAGTTTTTCATTTTTTCAGTATAGAAATAAACATCTACTCATTGTGGAGAATATGACACTTCAATGACATTAAAGCAACTGAAAATGCATTTGTTTCTTATACGATGCGTTTTTGCATATCATTTGATACTTCTAAGTCGAATAAATGATATTTTTTTAGACACAGGTGTTACTTTTTTTTTTTTAACATGTAATAATTTATACCTTAACAAATGATACTAACATTATTTTCTGAAAACAAAAATCCATTTTTCTTTAAATGCAGGTTATGGATGTTCTTGAATGAACATAATTATAGCTAATTTTGAATCAATGAGTGTTGTTCAATAATAAAGACATTGATTATTTGATAAGAAATTTATTCCACAAAATCATATCTGAAATGATACAAAATTTAAAATTCAATTATACAAACGATCATTTCATTCATTATTATCAATTACCTCAATCAATTCATTATTACAAAAACGACATAAAAACCATAAAATTTGTCCCATAAAATCATCTCCAAGACAAAAAGTTCATGTTTAAATAGAATAATGACATATTAAAAACCCAACATATAATTCACCATACACCACAAGAAAACACACCAATAGTTCATCAACTTTATCAAATATCCAAAAGAAATCAAAACATTCGAAATATTCAAATATAAATTCGCAATCTCAATCATTTCTTCCTTCTATTCATGAATCCAAGGACGCACTTGTGGACTTCAAATCTCAAGTTATTTGCGTTTGCAAGAGCAATACGAGTACAATATAGTGCTCCTAGCTTCTTTTGACCATAAGGTTGCAAAATGAGAAACAAAGTTACAAATCAGTTAGGAAAAATAAGAAAAATAAAACTGAAAGGAAAAATAAAAATAAAAACAATTCAAATATTTTCTAAGTCGGGGCATGAATAAGCCTTCTCATCAAATCTCTGTATGTGACTCATCATATATACACCGCAATTATGCCCACCAGATTGCTTATTACATCCAAACTCCACATTCACCAACTAATACGACTTTAACTCTGATGCTTTTGGATGTCGAATCTCATTAAGGTAAACAACAAATTCATCACGCTATGTAAGAAAAAAATATACATAACTCATAACACAAGTAAAGATATTAAAACATAATACTTCAATCTACACATATAATGTTCAATCAAATACTGAAATAAACATATCCAAACAATTAATGAAAACAAAAAAAATACAAATAAAATATGAAAAATGACTGAATCCTAAAGACATAAACATACCAAGTAAAAATATATGAGAGGCAAAAACTTTGAACAATGTCAAATCTCATCAAGGTAAATAACAAATTCATAACGCTATGTAAGGAAAAATACATATAAGTCATAAATCAAGTAAAGATATTAAAGCATAATACTTCAAATTACTCATATAATGTTCAATCAAACACTGAAATGAACATAGTCAAATTTCATCGACGTAAATAACAAATTCATCACACTATGCAATGAAAAATACACATAAGTCTTCACAAGTAAAGATATTAAAACACAATACTTCAAATTACTCATATAATGTTCAATCAAACATTGAAATGAACATATCTGGACAGTTAATGAAAACAAAACAAAAAATAAAAATAAAAAAGAACGCAAACAAAATATGAAAAATGACTGAATCCTAAAGACATAAATATACCATGTAAAAATATATAAGAGGCAAAAACTATGAACAATGTGATACATGTTTCTACTTCAAGTGGTACTCATAAGCATGCTAACTGATACTTAACATAATAATTCACATTATTTGTATAAACTTTTAAATCAAGCACTCAAATGAACATCTTTGAACAGTTATTGAAAACTATAAAATACAATAAACGACATAAAAACAAATCACATGCAAAATCAACTACAATCTGATACTTATTTTCAATTCCATTGGTATACATAAAGAGATATTCCTATTCAATATATTTCCTAGCATATATTTGACTAAAACACGATAAAAACATCATTTATGATTTCAAAAATCAAAATAAAAAATCATTCTAAACAAATTACTTAACACTACTCAAATAATTTTCAATCAAATACTTCAATGAACATATATGAACATTCAATAAATACAAAAAATAAAAAAGAACTCAAACAAAATATGAAAATCACTGAATCCTAAAGACATAAACATATCACTTTATATATATATATATATATATATATATATATAAGATGCAAAAGCTATCAACAATGTGATACATGTTTCTACTTTCAAGTGGTACTCATAAGCATGTTAACTGATACTTAACAGAATAATTCATATTACTCATATAACTAAAATTAAAATAAATAATAATTCATATTACTCATATCTAACATATATTTAACATTTATAAACAGTGAAAGAAAACAGAAAAAACAAAAAACGACACCAGATACAAAATCAGTTGCGATTTGATACTTATTTTCAATTCTAGTGGTATACATAAAGAGATATTCATATTCAACAATCTATTACGAATAACAGATCAACAATCTATAATAACAAGCATGACTGCTAACATTTCTGCACCCGAGTGATGGACTTACACTGAGATCTTTCAGCGAAGAGACCTCTGCCACAAATGATGACTGTAACAAATTAGTCAGTCGATGATTAGCCACAGGTGTTGAAGGCATATCACCAAGTACAGGAAAAAAACAAAAAACATAAATAAAATGAAATGAAAAAAAAACGACAAAACCTTATCAACTAATTTCTTACAGAATTCGAACACGATTTCAAAAAGAAATAAGAAAATCAGGTATTATCTAACTGAATAGACTAGAATCCGACGGATCGAGAGACGAAGAGAGATGGATCGAGAGAAGGTTGAATATCTAGCATCGAAGCGATGAATCAGTGTCGTAATGGCCGATGAAATCAGAAAAACCAAAAATAGATCGAGAGAGAGAAAGACAGGTGGCTGGAGGTTAGAGTCTACAAAAATCATATCGGTCTTAAAGGAGCATGAATGAAAGCTTGAATCGAAGATGAAATGTTGAATCGGCAAGGTCAGCGCGGATTGAATCGGAAAAGAAGAGAGATCGAGAGAGAAGGGGGCGGCTAGGGTTTGGTTCCAGAATGAAGAAGGGGAAAAATGGTGAGATGGGTCAACAAAAACATTTATACACCGGGTTGCGGGTTGGCGTTGCCCATGCATAAGGTGTATGGGAGAATTTGCGAAAAAAAACAAAAAGTGTATGTATGTACATTTATACACCGGGTTGCGGGTTGGCGTTGCCCATGCATAAGGTGTATGGGAGAATTTGCGAAAAAAAACAAAAAGTGTATGTATGTATGTATGTATGTAGTAGTAGTAGTAGTAGTAGTAGTAGTAGTAGTAGTAGTAGTAGTAGTAGTAGTAGTAGTAGTAGTAGTAGTAGTAGTAGTAGTAGTAGTAGTCGTAGTCGTAGTAGTGGTGGTGGTGGTAGTGGTAGTGGTAGTGGTGGTAGTAGTGGTGGTAGTAGTAGTGGTGGTAGTGGTGGTGGTAGTGGTAGTGGTGGTAGTAGTGGTGGTAGTAGTAGTGGTGGTAGTGGTGGTGGTGGTGGTGGTGGTAGTGGTGGTGGTAGTGGTCGTAGTAGTGGTCGTAGTAGTGGTAGTGGTGGTAGTGGTGGTAGTGGTGGTAGTGGTGGTGGTGGTGGTGGTCGTAGTAGTAGTAGTAGTAGTAGTAGTAGTAGTAGTAGTAGTAGTAGTAGTAGTAGTAGTAGTAGTCGTAGTAGTAGTAGTAGTAGTAGTAGTAGTAGTAGTAGTAGTAGTAGTAGTAGTAGTAGTGGTGGTAGTAGTAGTATATAGCACCAAAATCTTATAGCTAATTAGAGCTGAGATATATTTATAAATTCATATTTTTAGGGTTTGTTTGCTAGGTAGTATGAGGGTGTAATAGATACCTATAACACTCTAATACTATGTTTGCTAGCAATATTAAAGTTCATGATTATGCAATGGCCCAACATATGTTAACCATTTATATGGTATAACATACCACCCCCTGCAGGTGGGATATATAATATCATACATAATTATTAAAAATTGCAGACTAAAATAACATTGCATATATTAATTAAAAATCTAATTATAGAATATTTACCCAATATATGATTATATGGTAACTAATTAAATGATATTTTAGGAATTGATTTTTTTTTTATAGAGAATCGAATACATCTAAGTAAACATTATATTATTAATACATATATTTTAATACATCAAAACAAACATGATTTCTTATATGGTAAAACACATCACACGTCAAACATATTCAACCTTATACCATAGTGTCTAGCAAATGAGCCGTAATGTATTATTTTTTGTAAAGTATATTTAATATATTATAATGTAATAAATATTTTGTAACGGGTGATCTTGTGGATAATTTTTATCGTTTAAAAAATGGAATACACAAATTTACACTAATTAATAATATTTAAGTGTTTCTCGTTGCAAGATTCAAAATCCTAATATTGTGTGTGTGTGTGTGTGTGAAGCATGAGAAAAAAAAGATGCAAATAAAAACAGTTAATTTATACATATATTAAGGCAAAATCATAGGGATAAAATTATCATTAAAAAAAGTCAGTTAAAAATTTATTTAAATTAATATTTTTGCTGAAAATTTGCTTAAGTTCAATATTGGTAAAGTGGTTTAGTGTTGAGAAAAAAAAAATTGGTTGGACCAAGATCAAATCCTGTCTCGCACACATTATTTTGATTTTTTTCATTTTCAATATTTTCCTTTCCATTACTTTTATTTATGTATCAAAATTCCTTGGATTTTTTTTTTCTTTTATTTCAATCTCTTTTCAATTTTTTGTTTTATCACTTAATAATTTTTAGGTATATGATCATACTCACCATTTACCCCTTCCAATTTTTTCTTTTATCACTTATTATTTTTAGGCACATGATCAAGATCACTATTTTTTTGATAATTAGCGTGGCTTCTTTTTCAATTTTTTGATTTCGAATTTTTTTTTATTTTTCATTTTCAATTTTTTTCTTTTATTTCTACCCCTTTCTGATTTTTTCTTTTATCACTTAATATTTTTTAAGTACATGATTAAGCCCACTATTTATTTTGATAATTAACATTAATTATTTATTTATTTTTTACTTTTTTCTTTCAAATTTTTCTTTTTTCCCTTTTTCGTTCTTTTCTTTTATTTCTACCATTTTTCAAATTTTTATTACTTAACATTTTTTAGGCACGTAATCAAGCTTGCCATTTATTTTGATGATTAACATTAATTCTTTTTTTCTTCCTTTAGATTTTTTCTTTTTTATTGCTTTTTCGCTTTTTTCTTTTATTTTTCTTTTTTATATTTTCTTTTATTTCAACCTCTTTCTATTTTCTTTTGTAACTTAATATTTTTTAGGTGCATGATCAATGCCACTATCTATTTTGATAAGTAACATTAATTCTATTTATTCAATATTGTAACTTTTTTATTTTTTAATTTAATTTCTTTTTAATATTTATATATGGTCAAGTACTCAAGTCTACCATTTATTTTATTGATTAACATTAATTCTACTTATTTAATATTGTAATCATTTGTTATTTAATATTTTAGTTGGATGTATACTTATGTATTCATTTTCTGAACTTTTATATATACATATGTGCGTGTGTACGCGAGCGCGTGTGTGTGTGTTTTGACACTATCAATTTTATATTAAAATATTTAAAAAATTATTCACGCCAAGTGATTACATTTTCTTGTGAAAATAAAATAATTGATTTGTATCTATAAATAAAATGAAAATTTATCAAATTATTTCTTATAATATTCTTCAATTTTTCATGGTTCGCACTGCTCTTCAGTGCTTTAAAAGTCTCTACCTTGTGTGCATATGTTGAGGGAGTATAAATGAATGTATTGATGATTCACACCAACTTTAGTGGAGATGAATGTTGAAGATGTTATATCTGGAAGAAAGGGGGATATACTCACAAATTTCCTCTCAAATTTAGCGTTTTCATTTTATATTAAAATTGTTGAAATTTGTTATATATTTAACACGTATTAGACATTCTTTTTTCGTAATGTAATCTTTTGCCAATCCCACTATTAAAAATAGTTGCGCAAGTTAAATATTTTAATACAAACAATTATATAATATTTTATTATATTTTTAGGAGAACTGTTGTGTCAAAATTGTTATGTCAAAATTTAAAGAAAAACACATAAGCTATAAAACAATGATTGAAGCACCCAAAACAAAATATCAATTTTATATATTACTTAACAAAATAATTGATTATGATTGAGAAATCTGAAAGTCTCTAACCAATCATATAATACTTGTGTAATCACATATAAATATTTTAAATATATTTGAGGCCCACAATATTTTCTAATTAAATTATAGTGTAACTGTAACACCCTAAATTCTATAATTTAAAATGTTACTCTTTCTATTCTTTAAAGCGGAAGGTTATTAACAAAATAGCAGTTCGAATAATAATAATAATAATAATAATAATAATAATTTTTTTATGATTAATCTTGCTAGAAATTCTAAGAAGAAAATAGAACCATATATTTCAGAAATATATGTACTTAGATCAAAATATCTGCATTTCATAAACTCCAAGTACATTTCAAAAAGTAACTCATAAGTTCAAAAATATTAAATTCAAACTTGGAACATTGGTAAAACCATAATATTCAACCACTACATTAAGTTAGTTCAAAAACCACTAAACATGTACAGAATACCAAGTTCAAAATAGTTTACTTCAAACAACAAGTACAAAAGTTCTAGTCAAGTAACCAAAATGTTTAGAGAAGATTCACCCCCATTCCTTCACGCCGCTCCAAAATCATTGACCTGAAAACATTTAAAAATGTGGGGTGAGCACTCTTAAAACGTACTCAGTGGTGGGGACTATGGACATTTCTTTCTATTTTATCCAACTAAAATAAATCGCAGGAATCATGGATTTATGGTACTCTTCTTCTGATTCTAGAATACATCTTGAACTATGCATAGGACATATTTTGGTGCGTACAAAACGCTTCTATGCGTATAAAACGTTATTCTGAGCGTACGAAACGCTATCCACATTCCATCCACGATAATTCAAGTTGGATTAAAAATATTTCTGCCTCAAACATCATATATTATATACTTTTATTTTGAATATAATAATTTCACCCACCTGAGAATAATGAGCACGTAAAATTGAGCAGATGATCACAAAATGGAAGAGGGTCCTAATTGCGCCACACCTAGTCAATTTAAAATAAAATGAATAATCACTTCAATAATATTTTCTATTTAGTCTTAACTAAATAAACTCATAAATATGACTAAAACACAATTGATAAAATTCTTGCTCAAAATATTAATATGGAAAATTAGGTTGATACCTAATTAAGTAGTAATTCTGGACTACAAAATTTTGAAAATTACCCAACAATGATATAATTAGACAACTTCTCTATTTAATATATAGTGAGTCATATTGATGTATTAAAAAAATGGCTATAAGTACAAAAATGTAAATTTTATATACATATATATTAAAGTAGATGTTTCTGAAATGGGTATAGAATTAATATAATTCAAACTTCACATGACAAAGGCCAAATATTTAAAAATCCGTGCATACAACTAACTTTAGAAATTAGAATATGCATAATAAGAATTCAGATTTATTTTTTAAAAAAATAGTTTCATAAATTGAGTCTAAAATATTTGAATCACTAAATCTCCCTGATAACAACTTATGAAATTTTATTTTATCTATAAATATTAATCGTTGGCTCTTGATAAGTAAAGTGTGAATGATAAAAGTGTTACCTACAATGAATGCCAAATCTTTGAAATCACAAACTAAATGTCCTCTTTATATTGAGAAGCTACTCAATAGGTTTTCACAAGTGCTGGAAATTGTGTTATATGAAAATAAAATATGCTTGTGAAAGATCAAGTGATTATATACGTGTAATGTGTTGAAAGTTTAATATATAAATATTGCTAAAAAAATCTATTTTTATATTAAGGAATGAAGATGAGCATGATTAAATGAAAGACACGTGTGATCATACAAAATATACGTGTATAGCTAATAAAGGATAATCATCCTTATTCTATTTATTTATTTTTTTATAATTCATTAATCACCCAAACTCTTTTAAAAAAAAATACACCATGTCTATATAGATAAGACCAAAAGTATTTTTAAAGTTTGAAATTAAACTTCTAAAATTCAACTATTAATCTCAAATAATTCTAGTAGTGGGGGCGCAATTTTAGACTATCTCATTTCCAATTAATTATATCGAGCATTACCAAATAAATTAAATCTTCAATTTAAAGCAATTAAATAATTGAAATAATTTAAATCACGTAGAGGTGGGATATTACAATCCTACCCACTTAAAAAAATTTCGTCCTTGAAATTTATCTTACCAGGTTGTCCTAAGGATGGGTATTTAGCTAGGATCTCCTTTTCACGTTCCCAAGTGGCCTCTTCTTTCCCGTGCCTACTCCATTGTATTCTAATTAGCGAGACTTGTCGATTCCTCAACTCGTGAGTCTTCCTATCGAGAATAGCGACAGGTTCCTCTTCATAGGTCAAGTTTTTGTTGAGTTGTATCTCCTCGTAGTTGATGGTGTGACTTGGCTCATGCAAATACTTCCTTAGTATAGAAACCGAATTCTCTGTTTTGCAAGAGTTGTGTACAAAGTTGTGTATAAAGTTGAGACAACTTTGCATACGCAGCGGAAATTTAAAACAGAAACAATGGATTGAAATTTTCACGAGATTATATTTCTATAATCTCGCGAAGTGCCTTAGGGCGAAATCTTCACTATATAAAATATGTGAATTACAAAAACACTACCAGATAAACTCTCACTAAATATTAAGACACTTTATCTCTTCCTTCACAGAAGGTTGGGACTAAAGTTGTCTTAACTATATCTAGTAGAAACGGATAAATACGAGAACTCAAAACTTTACAATATCTGAAAAGCTCTACTAAAAACCCGTATCTAACACTAACTATCTGAACCCTATATATACACAGCTCGTTGCTTGATCCCTACTCAAAGCAACCGATCCACTAAGCCTTGATCTCCATGAACTGCATTCCTATATTTCCGGCGCAACTTCCGGAACAACCGTGGCTTCAGCAGATCGATGGACTTGGTCAAAACCCATATGCTCCTATTTTCTCTCAACAGAATTTAACCTGCAAGAAAGACAAAAACTACCAAATACACAATTTAAACAAATATCCCTAAATCTATGATACACTACAAAACGGTATCAACAATCTCCCCCTTTTTTGGCTTTCTTCCCAAAACCAAACAAAATCCAAAAGTTACAATTACTCCCCCTGAAGCAACACAATCAAACCACAACAATCATGAAAAATTTAGAGAAATGTTAGCTAAACAGTTACTCCCCCTGTCACCAAGACTGTAATAAAAACAGAATCTACACAATATCATCACAACGCATAAAACAACCATAACCATAATATATTCACAGCAAATGCATACATATCTGCATGCAATCAAAAATATATAAGAGTTAGGCAGAAAATAAAAGTTGTTAGAAAGTTGTGCAGAAAATAAAATAGTTGTTTCTTTGTTTCCTCCAATCAACAAAATACTGCAACACACTGCAGTCTTCTTCTTCTTCATGCTTCTCCCCCTCACTTCTCATCTTCATCTTCCTCAGCACTTGGTCCGTGGCAGCGACGGCTAAGGCCTTCTTCCCCTTTTTGGGAAGAAAGAAGTTTTTGAAACACCCTTCGCTATCCTTAAAGAATAGCAATCTACGAGGAGAAGAAGGTTATTTGCTCCTGCAACACAAAGATGGGTAGAGAACACATTAACTCGACCGATGGATCCTCTTCCGTTGAGGCATCAATCCACGGGAGATCTCTGTGCCTCTTCTCACTCAAGAAGGCAGGTTATACAGTTTGGAGAGGGAGCTTGGATGTAAGGACATCTTTTTTCTTTGGCTTCAACCCTTGCTCAATGAGCATACTAAAGATGAGAGAGGGTACGATCAACTTCTTGGTAGACTTCGCCACAACAACTTCAGCAACAACATTAAAAATGTGAGTGCCTAAGTTGAACTTCTCTTCCTTGAAGACTTTGTAGAGTAGGCACACATGCTCAAATGGCACAACTGTTGTATTGGATTTAGGAATCCAATTTGACACAGAAATCTTGTGCAAAGTTGCAAAAAGAGAAGTGAGGACCGAAGCTATACGATTAGGCCTTTTGTTCATTGTCCACACATCTGCATGGCCACCCGTAAGGACATTTTCCATCTCAACCTCTAGCTCCTCATCAATCTCATCATCAGACTCAATAACATTTGGAGCAGCTAAAAATTTGTTAATGCGAGAGGGAGTGAAAGAGAAAATCTTCCCACGGACATAAACTTTTCCAAACATCTTGGATGAGGGGTTAGCAAAATCAACAGAGAGATTGGTATAAAACTGCTTCACAATCTCAGCAACATAGGGTTTCACATAGGTAACACTTCTAAAAACTTTCCTTTTATGCAGAAAATCAACCAAATTATATTGTGCAAAATCCTTCAAATCAACTGCCCTATCATTAATGAACTCCCTTTTCCTAAAACTATCCCAATTCTTCTTAGCAGCATCATTGTAAAAACATTCATTCAAAGCTTTATTTACCTCAAGCTCAGAGTCAGAATTGGTGTAGGTTTCGGTCGGAGAAGCTTCTCGTTTTGACCTTTTTGACTGACTTGCCCTTCGACTTCAACGGTGACGAGGAAGGCAATTTCCTCTTCCCTTTCCAAGAGACAGCAACCTCTTCTTCAAGCTCTTCGTCCTTATTGGCTTCTGAGAGTTGGTGAGAGGACGATTTCTCAGCAGAGTCGTCGGAGGAAGCACCCGATTGATTCTCACTCTCGGCATCACTGTCAATGTGGATTGGTTCCTCGGGAGCTTGAGAGGAACGACTTGTTCGAGAGATACGCTTGGAACGATGAGCGGGAGGATTCCTAGGTGTTTTGGAGGGTTTCTTCATCGAAGGAGAAGGGGTCGGAGATGGGGTGACCTCCGGCTGTGGCTTCGCCTCGGCAGGGGAGAATGGAACAGCAATAGGACTACCGCCTTGTTAAGCGGCATCCTCAGATGGATGGACTGGGTCCTCTTGGTCTTCGGCAAGAATTGGAGTGTCGAGATCCGGAAAATCAAAAGATGGCATCACAATGCCACTGGGAGCTATAATAATCGTCTGCTCAGAAGAGAGAGTAGAGGGCTGCATTGGAGACGGTGCCGGCAAGGAGATGGGTTTGGATTGAACCTCCGAGCTCCCAATTTCAGGAGAAATCTCCATATGGGCATTTCCTCACGACAGCGAGAGGAAAACAGTTGGCCGGAGGAGAGGCGTAGTGTCCGGTGACAAGAGCCGAAAAAAAGGTTTGGCACGATAGATCGTGGAGGATTTAGAATTTGCTGCGGCGGGAAGGTAGAGAGTTGACGAAGGTAAGCTGAGGCTTCAAGATTGCTAAGCAGCTCTTGAATCTTCTTCATTTTCTCAGAGTCCATGGCGGAAATGATGAAAATGAACGGTTTGAAGGAGATGGAGGGTTTTTGGAATGAAACGAATGAAATGAAAGAATCTGAGAGAAAACGACCCTTATAAAATATGGAAGAATATAACAATATCTGGTAGATACCCGCTTCCAAATAAATAGGAATCAATAAATTAAAGATATAGTCAAAATGAGTATTAAAGATAGAGTAAGATACATTTCCAGATACATTCAACTGACTTTCAAAATTTTCGGTTTTTTTTAAGTTAACAACTATTGTCACCAAAATTTTATTTATCAGAAAACTTTTGATACATCATAGAAAACTTATTAAGAAGAGAAGCAGATGATGATTAGATGAATAACCAAAAGAATCTCATAAAAATCATTTATCTAAGATCTTTGATCTAGTTATATGATTTTATAAGAACAATCATGGTTTGACCTTAAAATAGGCTTTTTCATCCTCGAATCTGTTCAACTTCACAGTTAACGATGATATGCCAAAAGTTGTGACAACAGTTGGGTCAACTGTAATTTTCATATTGAACACAAACCAAGAGATTTTCTCAGAATTGAGAATCTTTCATAGCATAAAGCTTTTGTAAATAAATCAGCCAGTTGATTGTCTGTACTAATATACTCTAACTTTAATAATTTCTTTTCAACTAAATCTCTAATAAAATGATACCTTAAATGAATGTGCTTGGATTTGGAGTGGTGGACAGGGTTCTTTGCAAGGTTGATGGCACTTGTGTTGTCACAGAGCATTATCAAGGAATGGCTTTCTAGGCCATAATCATCCAACATCGACTTCAGCCATATCAATTGAGTTGAACAGCTCCCGGCAGCCACATATTCAGACTCGGCTGTGGACAATGAGATACAATTTTGCTTTTTGCTGCGCCAAGAGATGAGGTTGTTTCCTAAGTAACAACATCATCCACTTGAACTCCATCTATCATCAATTTCTCCAGCCCAATCAGCATCACGAAAGATCCTTTTTACAGCTTTCAGGTGCTCCTCCACATAGGCTTGGGCTTGATATGTTCAACTTTGGAATTCCAAGAACAGCATTGAACCTTTGGAGATTATTCATGTTGCGGAAATTTTTGTGGCCCAATTTTTGATGCCAAAGCTGCACCTCATGTACTTGCACACTTAAACAGCTGTTTCTGTTAGTTTCATAGATATTATTGGAAGATCTTACCCCTGAAATTACTTGTTTGCCATGGCTGTCTATCATAGTACAACTTTCTTTATCAAAGACGACGCTGAAGTTGTCATCACAGAGTTGACTAATGATAATGAGATTTGCAGTCAGCCCTTCAACATGTGATACATTGGCCAGCTTTGGAAGTCCAGGACTGTCCAAGGTTCCTCGTCCAACAATCTTGCCATTTGACCCTCCCCCAAAAGTTACTTCATTTCCATTGATTCTTTGATAGTTTGATAGATAACATCTGGAGCCTGTCATGTGACGTGAGCATCTACTATCAAAGTACCATGTGGTCGAGTTATTATCTGTCGATGCAGTGAAGACCACTTGGCAGGTAACTGTTGACGTAACTTTGGGTCTCCATACCAGTTTCTTGGACTTGTCACCTTTGTTTGAGAGGATAGGATTTGATGCTTGGTTCTTCAGATGCATCTCCTTATGGTGTTCTTGCAAAAACTTATGACAGAAGGGCTTAATGTGTCCAGGAAGAAAACAGAAGTGACAAATGTACCTCCTACGTTTTTTCTTTGCTGACGAAGTTGTGGGAACTTCCTTGGCTTTCACAAATGGTTTGCCATGAGTAGACAAAATCTGAGTGAAGACTGGTCTTGCACTCGAATCATACCCAAGGCCATGTGAAGTTATCTGAGTTTGAGACAGAACTTCATCTAGTTTTGAGGTTCCCGTGTTGAGTCTTTTAAAAGTTTCATCAGCATGATTGAGTTTAATTCGCATGTTGTCCAACTCAGCATCCTTCTTTGTCAGCATGACTTCCAGCTTTTGTAGTGAGGCCTTTTGCACAGAAACTTCCTCAGTTAGTGAATCCACCACTTTACACTGTTTGGACCATTTGACGTACAGTTCCTTGTAAAGTTCCTGCATCTTTATCAGTAACTCCAGAGTTTCCTTTTCCGTGACTTCTTCCTCATTTTCTGTAGTGGACACAATAGTGTTGAAATAGAAAAGAGTGTTATAGTAGGACTCATCATACCTATCTAAAGTTATCTCAACTTCGGTGTAGTTTGACTTGTCCTCTTCAACACATACTGCAGTTAGGGCTGCGTGCTCATTTAGTGCATCATCTGGGATCTCCTCTACATAAATCCCTGAAGTGTCTAGCTCACTGTCACTAAGAGATAGGAAATTAACTTGTTTCCCAAGTTTTCAAAAAGTGTTCGGACACTCGTTTGCAAAGTGCCCATAGCCTTTGCACTCATAACATTGAACAGTGGAGAAGTCTTTCACTTCCTTTGGTCTGAAATGATCTGATGCAGCACGATTTATGATCTTTGGTTCTTTTCCAGGTGTGTTCAATCTTTCATAGAGAACCAAGGATCCGGAAGAATCATTGTGAGGCTTGCGTTGTTCACCACCCCCTTTTGTTGTTTCCCTTTGCTAGCTTGAATGAGAGTGTTAAGTCTTCTGGTAAGAAGAGTATAATCGGGATTCTTTTCATTGATTACTTCAAGATCTTCATCCTCTTCTTCGTCATAGGCTGAAGTTGATTTTGAAGTTGTCCCGACAGTCAATGCAATTCCCTTCTTCTTATGTCCACCTTTTTCATTTAGTTCCATCTCGATTGTCTTCAGATCATTCATCAGTTTGGTGAAATCCAGAGCTCCAGTAGTTGTAGCAGTATCAATTGGAACCACTTTCATGTCAAAACGAGAAGTTAGAGTCCTTAAGGTTTTTGAAACTAATCTCTTATTCGTAATTGGATCACCCAAATCATTGCACTCATTGGCAATCTCCAGTAATTTGTTGCAGTAGTCTCCTACAGACTCATCATCCTCCATCTTCATGTTTTCAAACTTTGTGGTAAGAATCCGATGCCTTGATTCTTTAATTCCAACATCACCTTCGCAATGCTGCTGGAGTATATCCCAAGCTTCCTTAGCTGTCTCACAATTCCTTATAAGTTTGAACATCTGAATGTCTAGTGAGGATTGAATCGCGTTGAGCGCCTTGTCATTAAAGGTGACTTCTTCATTTTGCTCTCTGCTCCATTCTGACTGTGGTGTACGGCATGTATCTCTTTCAGCATCCACGGTCTTGGGGTGTGTCCATCCTTTTTGAACCGCATTCCAAGCTCTTGCATCAATCGACTTGATGCATGATCTCATCCGAACTTTCCAAAAGGAATAGTTCATGCCATCTAGAACGGGAGGTTTGTTGAACAGCGGGTTCGTGCAATCCATTGTGCTTACGAAAACAGGATCACCACTTAGTGTATCAAGTGTCTGCTCTCGATACCAATTATAGAAACCAAATTCTCAGTTTTGCAAGAGTTGTGTACAAAGTTATGTATAAAGTTGAGACAACTTTGCATACGCAGCGGAAATTTAAAATAGAAACAATGGATTGGAATTTTCACGAGATTATATTTCTATAATCTCGCGAAGTGCCTTAGGGCGAAATCTTCACTATATAAAATATGTGAATTACAAAAACACTACCAGATAAACTCTCACTAAATATTAAGATACTTTATCTCTTCCTTCACAGAAGGTTGGGACTAAAGTTGTCTTAACTATATCTAGTAGAAAAGGATAAATACGAGAACTCAAAACTTTACAATATCTGAAAAGCTCTACTAAAAACCCGTATCTAACACTAACTATCTGAACCCTATATATACACAGCTCGTTGCTTGATCCCTACTCAAAGCAACCGATCCACTAAGCCTTGATCTCCATGAACTGCATTCCTATATTTCCGGCGCAACTTCCGGAACAACCGTGGCTTCAGCAGATCGATGGACTTGGTCAAAACCCATATGCTTCTATTTTCTCTCAATAGAATTTAACCTGCAAGAAAGACAAAAACTACCAAATACACAATTTAAACAAATATCCCTAAATCTATGATACACTACAAAACGGTATCAACACTTAGCATAGAAACATGAAAGACATCGTATACCAATGACAATCCGGGTGGTAGAGCTAGACGATAAGCCACGTCACCAATTCGTTCTAAAATTTCAAAAGGTCTCAATTTTCCTTTCTTCCCAAACCTCAACACCCCTTTCATAGGATTAAAAAACACTTTGTCACCTACCTCAAAATGCAAATCTTTTCTTCTTTTGTTGGCATATGATCTTTGTCGATCTTGAGCTACTTTAAGTTTATCTCGAATCTTCTCCACTATCTCCACCGTTCTTTCGATAATTTCAGGACCTAATATCTTTCTCTCTCCAACTTCATCTCAATATGCCGGTGATCGATATTTTCATCCGTATAGCGCTTCATATGGAGAAATTCCAATGCTAGAGTGGAAGCTATTGTTATAAGAAAATTCCACCAATGGTAAATGTGCCTCCCAGCTACCTCCTAAATCCATGACGCAAGTCCGCAACATATCTTTCAATGTTCGTATAGTTCTTTCTGATTGGCCATCTGTCTGATGATGATATGCAGTTGAAAACTTTAGCTTCGTGCCCAATGCTGCATGTAAGCTTGTCCAAAATCTCGATGTGAAACGGGGATCTCGATCTGATATTATGGACACTGGAACTCAGTGTAATCGAACTATTTTTCGAATGTATAGCTGAGCGAGTTGATCCATGGTGAACGTTATTCGTACGGGCAAAAAGTGAGCTGATTTTGTCAGTCGATCAACTATAACCCAAATCGTATCATGATTCTTCACGGTCTTGGGAAGTCTGACCACAAAATCCATTGTAATATGCTCCCACTTCCATTCTGGTATTTTCAGAGGATTCAACAATCCTGACGGTCTTTGATGCTCCGTTTTTACTTATTGACAGGCCAAACATCGTGCAACGTAATCAGCAATCGATTTCTTCATGCCATACCACCAAAAAATTCTTTTTAAGTCTTGATACATTTTAGTACTTCCAGGATGTGCTGTGTAAGGTGTTCGATGTGCCTCATCTAAAATTTCTCTCATTATCTTGTTGTTCGGCACACAAATTCTGCCCTTAAAGAGTAGAACCCCATCTGATGATATCGTGAATCCCTTAGAATCGTCCGACACTTCTCTTGCTCGCATCTTTTCTAGAAAATCATCTTCTTTTTGTGTCACTCTAATTCTATCTCGTAGCGTCGGTTGCACTACTAATGCTCCGATTATAGCATTAGCTTCTTCTGGTGTGGACACAACCTCGAGACTCAACTTCTCAAAATCCTTAATCAACTCTTCTTGCTGCGTGATTCCCTTAGTAGGATTCACTTTCTTTCGACTAAGTGCATCAGCCACAATGTTGGCTTTTCCAGAGTGATACATGATCGTACAGTCATAGTCTTTAACTAATTCCAGCCACCTTCTTTGCCTCATATTCAATTCCTTCTGAGTGAAGAAATATTTAAGACTTTTATGATCCGTATAAATCTCACACTTACCTCCATAGAGATAATGTCTCCAAATCTTCAATGCATGCACAACAGCAGCCAACTCTAGATCATGAGTGGGATAATTCAACTCATGAGGCTTCAATTGTCTAGAAGCATAAGCAACTACCTTTCCCTGTTGCATCAAGACGCATCCCAGCCCTTGTTTTGATGCATCACTGTAAATCAGAAATCCCTTAGATCCATCAGGGATGGTCAATACTGGGGCTGTTATTAGTCTTCGTTTCAGCTCCTGAAAACTCTTCTCACATTTTTCTGTCCATTCAAATGGTACCCCTTTTCGTGTCAGCTATGTGAGTGGTCCGGCTATCTTGGAAAATCCTTCAATAAACCTCTGGTAATATCCAGCCATTCCCAGAAAACTTCTCACTTCTCCCACATTTGTTGGTGGACTCCAATTGTTGACAGCTTCTACTTTCGTTGGATCAACCTCAATACCTTCAGCAGTCACTACATGCCCAATGAATGTTATACAATCTAACCAAAACTCACACCTTTTGAACTTAGCATACAATTTCTCTTTTCTTAAAGTTTCCAGCACAACTCTCAGGTGTGTTGCGTGTTGCTCCTTATCTTTTGAATAAATCAGGATGTCATCAATGAACACAGTGACGAATTGATCTAAATATGGATGAAATACCCGATTCATTAGATCCATGAACACTCCTGGTGCATTAGACAATCCAAAAGGCATCACCATAAACTCATAATGACCATATCTTGTCCTGAAGGCCGTCTTAGGAATATCATCTTCCTTCACCTTCAACTGGTGGTATCCTGATCTCAGATCTATCTTTGAGAACACACTAGCCCCTCGAAGTTGATCAAATAAATCATCAATTCTCGGTGAAGGGTACTTATTCTTTATTGTAAGACGATTTAGATCCCGATAATCTATGCACATTCTCATACTACCATCTTTTTTCTTCACAAATAGAACTGGCGCTCCCCATGGCGAAACACTTGGCCGAATATACCCTTTGTCAAGTAGCTCTTGAAGTTGGACCTTCAACTCTTGTAACTCTGATGGCGCCATTCGATATGGTGCCTTAGACATTGGTGCTTCTCCTGGCATTAAGTCAATTGTGAACTCCACTTGTCGATTTGGCGGTAATCCGGGTATCTCTTCAGGAAATACATCTATAAAATCTCTAACTATTGGTACATCATCAAGTGTCAGTTCAGTTGGCATAGTCCCAATAATATTTACCAAGAGTCCTTGGCACCCACATTTCTTCAACATCTTCATAGCTTTCATTGTTGATATGATTCTTGGTCTTCCAACTAACTTAGCTCCATAGAAGATAAACTTTTCCTCGTCTAGTTTTTAAAATACTGCTTCTCGTTCACGACAACATATAGTCGCAAAACTTCTGCTTAACCAGTCCATTCCCAAGATTAAATCAAATTCTTGCATCTTGAGAACACGTAAATCAGCTACAAGCTCTTTCACCCCAAAATCCAATCTAACATCTTTAGCAAGCATATCGGTTTTCAATATCTCTCCAGCAGGGATTCTAACATTAAGGGCTAAGTTTTCTATTTCTAAACTTAGTACTAACTTAGCACAAAGCTCAGTTGAAATAAAAGAGTGTGAAGCACCAAAATCAAACAGAGCTAAAGTAGGCATTCCAAGAATTGATATCATACCTGACATCGTACCCCTATTCTCCCCAGCTTCTTGTTGTGTGAAGGCAAAAAGTCGTGCATTACCACCTTTCTTTGGCTCTCTACGTCGCTTCTTGGGACAATTTGTTGAGATATGTCCTGGCTCATGACAGGTATAAGAAACTCCTGTGTGTGGCTTCTTGTATTCTGGACATGGAGGAACTCCTGTAGGTGCTCTATTTGCGGGACGTACTTCAATTCTCTCCTTCTTTATAGGAAAATTCTCATTTCCCTTATTATGATTATCCCATTTTCTTTTACCATGAGGATCTGCATTTCTTAGAAGAGCTTTATCTACTTCTAGTCCGGTAGCTACTTCATGAGCTTGTTTAACAGCTTGCCCGTAGTCAACGATCCTCTGTGCCGTAAGAATTCCACATATCTCTGGTCGAAGACCTCTCATGAACCAGTCAGCTTTTTGATCTTCAACATCCAGTAGACGTGCTGCGTAATGTGAGAGCTGATTAAACCTTTGATCGTACTCTGTCACAGACATATTTCCTTGCTTCAATTCTAAAAATTCAGTTTGCTTCTGCATACGAAAAGCACGAGAAAAGAAAAGTACTTGTCCATAACGATCTCTTTAAGCCTATCCCAAGTCAAGCCTTGACGTTCTTCTTCGGTCATGCCAATTTTGTACGACTTCCACCAGTGGCCAGCATCCTCAGTGAATTGAAAGGCTGCACATGAGACCTTGTGTGTATCATCGCACTCTATGTGTTCAAAGATCCATTCAAGCTCCATTATCCATTCTTCGAGAACAAGTGGTCCACTTCTACCATTGAATCTAGGTGGAGTGTAGCGATGAAATTGCTCGATCACCTGATTAGTCGTTGGTGGAATAGGTCCATTAGGTGTTGCATTTTGGTTCACTGTAGCATGTGTTTGTTGTTGTACGAATCCCTGTTGTGTTCTAATCAATTCTGGCATAAAGTTGCCACCGCCTGCATTTGGTGGTTGATTGGCCTCGGGATTCCGTGATGGATTACGATTGAGAGGCGGTCGTCCACGTCTCATACTTCTGTAATACGCATAGGTAAACGGAGAAGAACATACTACTAAGTTCAAGCCAAATGATAAGTATCTGAATGTTTTGAATCTAAATAGGGAAACCATCTATTGAAAAATATTTATATGTTCACTCTATCGAGGACTAAAATAATCTCTTTCTCATTCATCAAATGCATTTAAACATAATAAAACTTTTCTGCATAAATTACTTCTCAACATTTCTCATCATTCACATATTATCCAAAATTTTCTTAATGTTCACCACATTAGACAACTTTGCAAAATAAATAAATTAAGCAAAGTACCTTGGAGCAGGAGCATGTGGTAGAAATGGGTGGCGTATCATAAAATCAAACAATTTAATTCTTTTGAACACATTTGAGTCTACAGGAAGGTAAAATCGCGATCTGATACCACTAAATGTAACACCCTAAATTCTATAATTTAAAATGTTAATCTTTCTATTCTTTAAAGCGAATAGCAGTTCGAATAATAATAATAATTTTTTATAATCTTGCTAGAAATTCTAAGAAGAAAATAAAACCATATATTTCAGAAATATATGTACTTATATCAAAATATCTGCATTTCATAAACTCCAAGTACATTTCAAAAAGTAACTCATAAGTTCAAAAATATTAAATTCAAACTTGGAACATTGGTAAAACCATAATATTCAACCACTACATTAAGTTAATTCAAAAACCACTAAACATGTACAGAATACCAAGTTCAAAATAGTTTACTTCAAACAACAAGTACAAAAGTTCTAGTCAAGTAACCAAAATGTTTAGAGAAGATTCACCCGCATTCCTTCACGCCGCTCCAAAATCATTGACCTGAAAACATTTAAAAATGTGGGGTGAGCACTCTTAAAACGTACTCAGTGGTGGGGACTATGGACATTTCTTTCTATTTTATCCAACTAAAATAAATCACAGGAATCATGGATTTAGGGTACTCTTCTTCTGATTCTAGAATACATCTTGAACTATGCATAAGAAATATTCTGGTGCGTACAAAACGCTTCTATGCGTATAAAACGTTATTCTGTGCGTACGAAACGCTATCCACATTCCATCCACGATAATTCAAGTTGGATTAAAAACATTTCTGTCTCAAACATCATATATCATATATTTTTATTTTGAATATAATAATTTCACCCACCTGAGAATAATGAGCACGTAAAATTGAGCAGATGATCACAAAATGGAAGAGGGTCCTAATTGCGCCACACCTAGTCAATTTAAAATAAAATGAATAATCACTTCAATAATATTTTCTATTTAGTCTTAACTAAATAAACTCATAAATATGACTAAAACACAATTGATAAAATTCTTGCTCAAAATATTAATATGGAAAATTAGATTGATACCTAATTAAGTAGTAATTCTGGACTACAAAATTTTGAAAATCACCCAACAATGATATAATTAGACAACTTCTCTATTTAATATATAGTGAGTCATATTGATGTATTAAAAAAATGGTTATAAGTACAAAAACGTAAATTTTATATACATATATATTAAAGTAGATGTTTCAGAATTGGGTATAGAATTAATACAATTCAAACTTCACATGACAAAGGCCAAATATTTAAAAATCCGTGCATACAACTAACTTTAGAAATTAGAATATGCATAATAAGAATTCGGATTTATTTTTAAAAAAAATAGTTTCATAAATTGAGTCTAAAATATTTGAATCACTAAATCTCCCCGATAACAACTTATGGAATTTTATTTTATCTATAAATATTAATCGTTGGCTCTTGATAAGTAAATTGTGAATGATAAAAGTGTTACCTACAATAAATGCGAAATCCTTGAAATCACAAGCTAAATGTCCTCTTCATATTGAGAAGCTACTCAATAGGTTTTCACAAGTGCTGGAAATTGTGTTATGTGAAAATAAAATGTGTTTGTGAAAGATCAAGTGATTATATATGTGTAATGTGTTGAAAGTTTAATATTTAAATATTGCTAAAAAAATCTATTTTTATATTAAGGAATGAAGATGAGCATGATTAAATGAAAGACGTGTGATCATACAAATTATACGTGTATAGCTGTTAAGGGAGAATCATCCTTGTTCTATTTATTTATTTTTTTATAATTCATTAATCACCCAAACTCTTTTAAAAAAAATACACCATGTCTAAATAGATAAGACCAAAAGTATTTTTTAAGGTTTGAAATTAAACTTCTAAAATTCAACTATTAATCTCAAATAATTCTAGTAGTGGGGGCGCAATTTTAGACTATCTCATTTCCAATTAATTATATCGAGTATTACCAAATAAATTAAATCTTCAATTTAAAGCAATTAAATAATTGAAATAATTTAAATCACGTAGAGGTGGGATATTACAGTAACCACGTCAAAATTTAAAATATTAATTCATAAATATTTAAATCCGTACAACGTAGGGGAAAAATACTAGTTTTAGTATAAAGTAAGAAAGGGTCAAAAACAATCCCAAATATTTTATTGGTGTGTGGAGTTTGCACCGTTTATTTAATTTGAGGATTGATTAGATAGATTAACTTGACAATATATAAAAATTAATATTTGAAGGATTACATGATTTAATAAATTTAAAATTATTCAATCAATTAAAATACGTGTTAGATTAATAAGCTATAATATTTTTTATGAATTTGAAGAATAATGAGAATTTATTTGCAAGAAATTGTTACTATTTATTATTGGTGCGTGGTGTACACAAAAGTAATATTTGATGAAAAACGAGGATTTTTTACAAAATTTATAATAACATAAAGATTTGTTAGACTATTTTCCCAAACTTTATTAAGTTGCTTGTTACTCCCTCCGTCCCGATTATATAGTTTATTTTCTACTCGTACGTATATTAAAAATATTTATGAAAACAAAAACCAAAAGTTGAACTTTCAACTTTACCCTTAATTAATAAAAATTAATAAAACTTATATTTTAGCTCAACTTTAATGTTTTTTTAAACAAACAAAATATATTGTTAATGATATAAATCATAACTAACAATATCTAAAAGGCTAAAAGATTTTAGACTATTGAAACTCAAAAACAACTTCTCCAATAATCACACGGTCACTTACATCCTATCAAATTTTTATGAAATTCAATTTTAAATTTTTATAAACTATGCGCCAAAATTTCATTCTTTTTCTTGAAAAAAAAAACTATGCGCCAAAAATCATACGTGCATGGAAGACGAACGAAAAAGGTTTTTTTAAAATATTTTTATTTTCATGAAGTGCAAATACAATGAATATCAATAGAATTGATCAAATTCAATTTACATGCAAATTAAGTTAGTCAATTTTAATTAATGTTTGTCTTTTTTTAAAAAAAAAATAACACTTAAGATTTACAACTTTAAAAAATTTAAATGTTTCATTTTTAAATTTTCAAAACTTAACAAGGGTATAATTGTACATTTCTATTAAAAATAATATTACTTAAAATAACGAGACTATATAATTGGACACTTCAAAATAGAAATGAGGACTATATAACGCAAAACACATAAAAGTACCCATTCTTATCACCAAAAAATCTCTTTTACCCGCTATAAGGAAAGCATTCAATAAATACCCAATTTTTCTCTTATAGCCCTATTTTTTCATTTTCCAATGTGAAAGGATATGGACCCATATGTGTAAGAAGTGTGGAAGGCTTTTTGCAGGTTTTCAAGGGAGTTAGAAGCATTTAATTTCAAAAGTAATATCCCAGCAACCCAACACACGTGCATTAAAGTCGATCGTGATTCTCTAAAATCACGATCCAATCGTTAACCAATCGTGTTTTATATATCGGGTTTCCTGATTTAATTACGATCGTGTTCTATTTTTTTCACATTCTATATATATCGGATTTCACTGAATACGATAGTGATGTTATCGAGATAAAATCCACAGTCATGTACCGATCAGCATCGGACTTCGATCGTTATCCCGATCAATCTAGTATTATCGGGATTGATCGTGAATTGATCATGACACAATCATGATATATACTTTCTCGGTAATCTTTGCACCGATCAGGATTGATCGTGACACAATCGGGATATATACTTTCACGGTAATCTTTACACCGATCGGGATGGATCATGACACAATCAGGATATATACTTTCATGGTAATCTTTGCACTGATCGGGATTGATCGTGACTTGATTGTGACACAATCGGGATATATACTTTCACGGTAATCTTTGCACCGATCGGGATTACATCGGGCATCGATCGTTATCCCGAATATTATTAGATATCGGGATTTGATCATGAAATGATCGTGATATACATAAAATATGTCGGTGCAGTATCGGAATTCGAGCTGTGTGCATTAGGGTTTACATTTGAGTCTATAAATATCGATATCGAAAAAAGAGGTCTTCTAAGAGCCCTCCATAGCAAAAAAAAACATACGTTCATTCAAAGAAAAAGTAATGGCTTTACCAGCGCCTATCTGACAAGATTTGACTTTCTACACGGCACCTTGGACTCGAGAAATCGACCATGCGTGTCTCGATCAATTTCTCTACTATTACTGCATCGGGAAAAGATGGGTTCCCGGCGATGACCAACGGAACCTTAACTATCTTTCTCATATTAAAGTGATGATCCGTAACCGTTTTGGAGTAGATATACCGTTGTCAGAATTTGTCAGCCACATTGATCATTGGCGTCATAGGTACCAGATGTTCTCTTGGTTAATCAAGTATGTAGGGGAAGAGCGTCTTGATTTGTATACCAAACTCATCAATGTCGATGTTTCCCAGTGGACTGAAATTGCACAGGTTATTCGGTGATTTTTTTTATTATGAGCATTATTCCCAAACTAATTTTTTTTAATATTCTTCAGTACCGGAACGAAGTATTGGTTTACATGAATCAAGCGGAGGATGAATGAGAATTTCTGAAAAGACTCTTTGATGTAGACAATCAAGAAGTCTTGGACAATGATGTGGGTGAGGAAGATACCGGACCACCAGCGGTTGATTCTGATAGAGATGATGAGTAGAGTAGCTAGGGTTTAATTAGATTTTTAATTATGGTTTGTTCTATTTTATTTTCCAAGTTTTTAGATGTTTAATTATTTATTTAAGTATGAAATTTCTGAAATTATTGTATTATGTTCGTAATGTTATGGAGTCAATTATAATTTATTAAATGCTCTTAACTTATTTTATTTTATTGTGTGATTGTGTTCATATTTGAGCAGGAATTTTAAATCATTAAATAATTATGAGTTGTTGAACAAATGTACGAAAATAAGAAAAATTGATATATCACGATCGGTGTAAATTCAGAATTTACGATAAGGATACAATCATGAGAAATCACGATTCGTTGGATATATTCTATCGGGATTCAAACTGTGTATTAGGATTTCTTCTGCACGCGACATGACTCATGAATAGTACTGTTGAATGACATTTTTGTCCGTTTTTCTTTAAGTTCACATGTACAATATATTAGAGGTAGGTGGTAGAGGTAGGTGGGATGTAAGACCTCTCAATTCACGTGAAAGTGGTCTTCTTATTTTGTATTTATAAACAGTGTCGCCCAATTGCATTTAAAAGATGAGAGAGAGAATGACAACACTGTTGGATTGTTTTATAGAGTGTAATATTGTTTTATAGGAGTTGGATTGTTTTGTGCACGCTGGACTACAACATTTCCACGATAAAGAGGTATGTGCGTTGTTTGATTTTAGAAAATTTGATTTTTTATCGGGATTATATTTGGTTCCATCGTGTTAGATCGTGAAATGATCGGGATAAGACCGGCTTTCTTATCGGGATGTGATCGTGATCCGATCGTGATGGTGATCGGGATCTCGATCATGATTCTAATTTCCAGCATCTACAACATTTGAGTTAAGATATTTTCATCGTTTTTGTTAATAGTTTATTTTTATTTTTAAGTGCAGATGGCTTGGCAAAGTATAATTATAAGATATGGTGGGCAATGGATTAATTCAGAATATGTAGGTGGTGATGAACATCTTGCACACATTCCAGCTCAATCAATGTCGTTGGCATCGTTAATCCAGATAATCAATTACATCATGTCCGCAAATTCTTTGGGTGTAAACTACCTTTTATATTATTTATCGCGTACTCGCACTAGTAGAATGTTGAAGTCTCTCCTAAGTACTGATCAAGATCTTCATGGGTTGTGTGATCGAGAAGGGGAGCCAACGGTATACGTTGTTCACACCACATAGAATGATGCCACGATAATTTGCCAGCAAGAACCATATGTACCATCATTTGATTACTCCGGTACTTTCTCTGTCGTTCCCCTTAAGACACAACAATCGATGTTCAATGCTTCATTCGTAGATATTGAGCGGTTCGTGTCATCGGACTGGTTTAGAGATCCTTATTCTTGTGGTAGTGGAAATCTACCCACTGATGGCATAAATAATGATCCAACAAGCTCATATCTTTACAGGGATGAGGGTCAAGATAATGATGAAGCCGATACTGAAGATAAAATTAGAGATAGAGATGTTGAGCACGAAAAGGGTACTGATAGAGATGCTGAAGACGAAAATAGAGATAGAGATGGAGATGCTGAAGGCGAAAATAGAGATGGGGATGGGGATGAAGATGAAGATAAAGATGAAGATGAAGATTATACAGAGAATGATGCTGATGAGGATGATGAATACGAGGAAGAAGAAGAAGAAGAAGATAGCGTTTTGGGTCATGATACCTTTGCACATTCCACATTTGCAGAGTTTATTTCATGGATACATAGAGAGGGTGGTGTGAACAAATTATTATTCATGTTACGCTCTAACACTCCTATGCCAATATCTGAAGAAGATACAATCCCAACTGAAGATATGAATAATTGGTTAATACCAATGATTCCTCTTGATGTATCTGATTCTCTTGTGGTTACTGATTTGGAGAGGATAAGAGATGGAAAAATATCTTTGGAAGCTACGTTCTGGGATAAAGATATTTTGTCGATCGCTGTCGGATTGTGGAGTATTGAGCAACGTATTAAATACAAGGTGTCTCGTTCTAATGCAGATCGTTTGGTCATCGTATGTAAGCATGACGATTGTTGTCCTTTTGAGGTGTGTGCAGCCCGTAGAGGTGATTTTTGGATTGTCCATAAGTTTATAGCCCAACATACGTGTCATCTCGACCTAGGTCGTGTCGCACCGAGAAACGTCCATGCAAAGGTGATTGCTGCTTATTTTGCAAAAAAAATGCATACTCTCGGAACGATCATGAAACCAAAAGAAATGAGGGCGGAAATGCAGCAAGAGTTTGGTGTTAGAATAAGTTATAGTGTTTCACTGTGAGCACGAAATGCTACGATCGAGATTATTTATGATGGATAAAAAGATTCATTTAATATGCTTCCTAGCTATTTGTACTTGCTACGGGAGAGCAATCCCGGAACAGTGACTGATTTAGAGCTTGGTCCTAACGGGAAATTCCAATATTTGTTTGTTGCTCTCGGAGCTTGTATTGCATCGTATGCTATGTTTCTTAGACTGGCGATTGTTGTGGATGGTACCCATCTAAAGGAGAATAGCAAGGGCATCTTATTCGTATCAGTGACTAGAGATGGCAACGAGCAGTGCTTCCTGTTGGCGATTGGTGTTGGCCCCATAGAAAATGGTCGTTCATGGACTTTGTTGGCGATTGGTGTTGGCCCCATAGAAAATGACCGTCCATGGACTTGGTTTCTAAGGCATGTAAGGTATGCCTTCGGATGCAATCCAAAAACGTTGATTGTCTCAGATCAACACATCAGCATATATAATGCTATCAATGAAGTTTTCCGAGACACAGCCCACAGCTTTTGCTACTTCCATATGTTGAGGAGGCTCACGCATTAGGGTACTGGTGTCACAAAAATGTTCCACAAAGCAGCATATGCTTACCAAGGTTCTGTATACAATAAAGCAATGGAAAGTATTAGAAAAAGTAGCCCGGATGGAGCTTACCGTAAGCTGCTTAATGATGGACCTGAGAGGTGGGCTCGTTCAAAATGCCCTGTTCGGCGCTACAGTTTCCTAACGTCAAATGCAGCTGAAAGCTTCAATGCAAGATTACTATTTGCTAGACGTCTTCCCATATGTTCATTAATAGAGGCTATCAGACATGTTATTGAACAATGGTTCGCTCTAGGCGAGCACGTGCAAATGCCCATGAGAATGTATTGACTGAAGAGACCGTAAGTAAGCTCATAGTTGAAGTGGAGAAATCTCATTCATATAGCGTTGTGTCCACCTCAAGCTCTACATTCAAAGTGAATGATGGGAAAAGAACATTCCTCGTTGATCTTCGTCAGAGGTCATGCCAATGTCGGATGTTTGAGTTGGATTTGATGCC
Source organism: Perilla frutescens (assembly GCA_026008535.1). Classification (NCBI taxonomy): domain Eukaryota; kingdom Viridiplantae; phylum Streptophyta; class Magnoliopsida; order Lamiales; family Lamiaceae; genus Perilla; species Perilla frutescens. The sequence continues at coordinate 36,045,228 of BRKX01000002.1, read as the reverse complement.
ATGTGCGCATGCAGTTGCTGCCATTACGTACGTATTTATTTATTTCTTTAATTTATTATTAATCTATCTTGCAACATTAATCGATTTTTGATTATTCTATTCATAGGAAAAATGGTGAATCCATACATGATTACATCTATTCATACTACAAGACGGATGATTGGCGAGAGACATATGCAGGTTCAGTCAATCCTCTCCCTCATCGAGATAAGTTGGTGGTGCCGCAACACATTGCAGACATGAAAGTGTTACCAATTCATGGGAATCAGCAAGCTGGTCATCCAATTATAGGAAGGCGGCATCCATCTGGGATAGAGGCATCTAGTAGTAGATGTCGTGGTCCAAAGAAGTGTAGCATATGTCGTGAACCCGGACACAGTAAACGGTCTTGCCCGATGAGAGGAAGCTAGATAAATATCTTTTTATGTGCTAGATGTTCATTGAATTCAATTGAAAATATTATCGATATTTCTATCATTACATCGTGATCGTGATATAGGAATCTTGTGACTAGTAGGTGAGGAATTCACTTTTTCAAATTAATTGAAGAGATCTTAATGAGTCCAAAATGCACCAGTCCAAATTCGAATCTAGCAAAGACACTTGGGAAATCTAAAAAGCTTCCTATGTCTTTTCAAAAGAAAAGGTAAACAAGTCATTAGTTAAATAATAATAAAGTACAAATAGGTTTGTACTTAAAACATAAAGAGGTCATTGTCTCTGCATAACAATATTAATAATAATAAAAAGAGAAAATAGAGTTGCCATGTTATGAAAATAAAATTAAGGTTGAAATAGAGGAATGAGTTTCGGGTGGCACATATCATATATCATTTTAGCCATGTATTCACGATATCGCGTGACACCACCCTCCCTGTTTCCCCAACTTATAGCAGGCATACCACTTAGCAGGCGCTCCATATACATGCATGCAAAGGGGCCACAACTGTTATTATCCATCTGGTGGAACTGCTCCGAAGGATCTGCAAAATCAAGCTTAAGGTTTCGAGCAAAGCCCTTACGACGCTGCATACCAAATATGTTTATTTCCCAATACTCGCAGGTAGTAAGGAGCCGATCCAACAAGCGAGTCAGTGGCATCATTTGGATCTTTCCAAATTCATGAGTCGAGTCATCCAAATTGTATGCCAAGGAGTCGTATAGCACAAACCGCCACTCACTCAAACTAATTCCCACTGTGACCCAATGCGCATTGATGAGGCATACTGTGATAATCTAATTTAAAGAAAAAAAAATGTTAAAAAAATTCGCTATGTTTATTTTTTTTAATTAACAAAGATGTTAAATAATAAATAAATCATATCTGACCTGTGTTGCATTCCACCAAGCTCTTGATTCATCATCTCCCGCCAGTATGATCTCTCACTTTAATCCAGATAGAGGTTCCCAATCTCCAACATTGTATTTCAAGGTAGATGGATTAAAAATGTTATTCCATTCCTCCGCCAAGACAATCTGTGATATACAACCAAAATAAACACAGAGACATCAGCATAATCGATTATATTATTATTAAAGAATTGTATTATTAAGAATATGATAATAATTAACTTACAAAGAAATTCGGGCTAACTAATCGTGTATTGTCGGCGGTGACCATCGGGAGTATGTGTTGGCCGGTCAACAATTTACGGTTCAACACTGTCGTATAGATTTCAATCTCCTGAAAATTGAAAATATTAATTAAGTTATTGATCGGGTTTCAATCGGGATCATTACATTGATCTCTATCGGGATCACATCCGGGATCAAGATCGCGATCGGGATCGTTATATTGATCTCTATCAGGATCACGTCCGGGATCACGATCGGGAGCGGGATTGGGATTACGATCTCGATCAAGATATCATTAGGTTTTGATCGATATACGATCACGATCGAGCGGGGTCTGTTTTATTTCAAGATCGGGATCCCGATCAAAAATATGATCATGAAAATTATTTGGATTTAGAACAAATTGGAAAAAACTTACCTCTTGTCGCATGTCCGTGTTATAATCTTCAATCCTTTGGAAAAACGATATCTTTAGTAGCATCCCAGTTTGAAAATTAACTCCTATTCTTGGTCCCAGTTTTCGGAACTCAATATAGGCAGTTTTTAATCTCAAACTAAGAATGGGCAGTGCCTGACTAAGAAAAGGCGAAGACAAGTGCGCCGAAGTCTTCTTCATCCTCTAAGGCCATTTTTCGGGTACATCTGGTGCGTTTGGCTCCGCATACAGATCAACTTGATCAACCTCCTCATCCACACCTATTTCACGAGTGGATAAGGCTACATCTTTCCTTAAAAAATCCTCCACTTGTAGAGAACCCCGATCACGGGGCCTCTGTCGAGGCTTCGTCCGATTGTCAAGCTGTAGAGATCTTCTCGGAGTATCCTTCACCAGATAAGGTGTATGAGTGTTGTCATCATCTACATGCAAAGATCTCCTAGCCATCTCAGGGTGATGACTAACATGACTGTCATCATCATGTCTACATGATGATGGTCGAATAGGTGATCTGTGGTGAGGGCTGTGATGGAAGGTTGATCGTCTAGAACCACACTTAAGTGATTGAATAAACTCCTTCAAGTCTGGTAGCAGTGCATCTTTCACATCGGAAATCAGATCATTCTTCAAGTAACGAATGATATCGGGCATCAACGCCTCCTTAATTGATGCAATAAGAGAACTACGACGTCTATCGGAATCATCACTGCTTGAAGAGCCCGATCGTGTCTGACGCGGTCTCTTATGTTTACCCCGCTTCTGATCAGGATCATGACGTGGGGCAACCGGATTGAAAGGGGTATGGAATGAAGCCCCCATTAGTTCAGCACAATGAATGTTATACCAATAAGGACGCTCTTGTTCAACATCCTCTACAGTCAACATCTCATAACACCCAATCTGCACATTTTTTAATATTGAATGAGTTGGATCATATCTTTATCATCTATTAATATCATTCATCATTACGTTTAGATTTAGTAAAAATAAAAAAATATATATATATACCTCTTGATTAAGCAATACATGGAAATTAGTTGCTCTTGCCCTCACAAAAAACCATCTCAAACATCGAGGCAACATATTCGGCTTGTCCTTTCTAGCAATAGGTGTCCCAAATTCTGGGATGGCCTTATATGCCCAAATCTGGAAAGGGGTATGGAATTACCATTATATTCTTTTTTAAACGTAAATATAATCATGAATTTATTAAAAAAATAATGAATTTTAAAAAAAATTAGTCAATAATATACCTGAAGAGCCCACACTGGACCATAGAAATGTTACTTCTTCCCACATCCCTTCCTTGTCTTCGGTAATATTGAAATGTAGTATAGCAATGATGTGTAGGTGCATGCACCCCACGGAAAGTTGTTCCACGCATCCAAATCCTCTACCAAAGCCCAAGCAAAGCTCTCAACCTTTCTCAATACATCAAATCCTAACTTGAAACAATGCAATGCTAAAATATTTGCCAGTTTTAAGAAATCATTTTCGTCAGCACCATTTACATGTCCTTCTTTGAAGATATCAAACAAGTCCTTTATAGCAATTGGTCTGCCTCCACAGAATCTTCCAAACACACCAACTTCGGACAAGTCGTACTCTAAATTTGTATCAAATGTGGAAGGCCTAAACTCTAATCCGGTGACAAGGACATATTCTGGAAAGGAGAACCTAATATGATTACCACCAATACGAAACCATACCTCATGTTGCAGTTTACCAGGAATGCTGATCTCACGAGCCATCAATGCGTGCAATGCTTTGCAACAGTTGGTACCTTCTCTCCATCTCATAAAATTTGAACCTATCGAGCAACGGGTCCTGACTGATTCTGAGTAACGTCTTTCGTATTGTCATCCATATACTAGGCTTGTAGTAAAGATTGATGTTGGACTCCTTCCTCTACACTCCGAACCTTTTCCACTCCCATGATGGCTGCAAAATATATTTAAAATATAATGTACATTATATGTTTTTTTCTATCGTTATTTTCGATCGGTAATCACATCGTGAACTCAATGGTTATCATATCGGGATCTAGATTAAAAATCACAAATAATGCACAAATTAAAATCATCAAATCAAATCAAACTTAAATAAATTTAAACATTTGGAATTGAGACTTAAATATAAAACATTGAATATTGAGTGTAAACAATATAAAATATATATATTTGGATAAAATGCAAACTTGATCGGAATCCCGGTCGTGATTTTGGATCGGGATCCCGATCGTGATTTGGGATCGGGATCCCGGTCGTGATTTTGGATCGGGATCCCAGTCGTGATTTTGGTATGGGATTCTCAAATGAGAAAGATAAAAAAATAGATAATTCAAAATTAACATAAATACCTGGTCAGGTTCTAGATGCGGGATTCCTAGATGCTCGGAAAATTGCGAGCCATAGGCATGGTAAGGTTCTAGATGTGGAATTCCTTGATGCTCAGAAAATTGCGGCACATCGGCATGGTCAGGTTCTTGATGTGGGATTCCTACATGCTCGAAAATTGCGGGCCATAGGCATGGCTGTGTGGAGACCTGGTTATTCCCTCAAGCTCAACATCCTTTCAAGGTGCATCTCTATGTCGAGACCCTTGACTACCCTCAATCTATCGAGACCCCCGACTTCCCTCCACCTGTAGAGACCTTCTAGGGGGTCTCTTTCTCAATGAGAGTTGTGACTGCCTTCTACATGCACAGACCTTCAAGAGAGCTGAGAGCATTCCTCCTGATCATGCATAGGTGGTGGACCCTCATTACTTCTTGATCATTGTGAACGTGATCGGTTCGAACCATGCCAAAGGGATTTAATGTACTCTTTCAAGTCTGGCAGCAACGCATCCTTAATGGCAGGGACAAACTCGCGTTTCATCGCGACAAATATATCGGAAAGCAAGGCCTCTTTGAGCTTGGACACTAGACTTTGGTGATAATCACGCCTACTCCGATGGTGATCACTTCTGCCACTCGAAGAGGATGATCTAGTCTCTCGAGTGCGCTTTCCCTTTTCCCGCCTCGATTGTTTGGTATCCTCACGCTCATGCTCTTTAGACTCGTGCTCAGACTCAAGCTCAGGCGCACGCTGAAGAGCTTGCTTTTTGCTCTTTCGAGATTCGGAGCGTGGACGTGAAGGTCCCTCGCCCGTCAAAGATTTCTTCAGGTTAAATGGGGTAGGGAATCTAACACTAAGGGGGTTTGAGCCTTGAGTGCTAATCCAATAATCACGTTCATCTTCATCCTCCTCCAACGCCAACGTTTCCTGACACTCGTGCTGCAATCCATTTAAATTTGTGTGACGGCCATAATCAATTTAAAAGAATAAAATGATAACTCTTTAATCATGTTTACCTCCTCATCTAGAAAACCATGAAAATCATCGATCTTTGGCGTACACATGAGCCACCATGCCAGTCGAGGCAATGCATTCGGATTAATCTTCACAGCAACATTCCTCGCTAGATCCGGTATGGCCTCAAACGCCCAAACCTGTAATAATAATGATGATGCAGTTAAGTGTACTGAGAAATTTAGAACCTAAATAAACATAAATATAACAAAATGAGAGCTATATATACCTGTAAAGCCCACACGGGGCCGTAAAAATGATAACTCTTTTTCAGCTTGCTCCTTGTCGAAGGCAACAGTGAGACGTAGTGCCTTAGTTCTGTGTAGGTATAGGACCCCCAAGGAAATCTGTTCCACTCAACCAGATTATATCCACTAACACCCAGGCAAAGGACTCCACGGGCTAATATATTAGCGACCTTCAGATAGTCGTCATGATTGGCATCCACAACTCCATCCTTGAACCTCTTCAACAAATCTATGATCCTTGGCTTCTCGTTTCCAGGACAAAATCATGTGAATACCCCAATTTCACTCGTGTCATATTCCACATTTGGATCAAAATTTGACGACCCGTACTTTAATCCCGTTACTAGAGCATACTCGGGATATGAAAAATGAATATTGTTTCCACCAATATTAAACCACATCTCATGGTTCGGAGCACCAGCCAACCTGAGCTCATGAGTCATTAATGCATGGAGTGCTCGTCCGCTGGTCCGTGAATCCTTCCAACTCAAAAATTGCCCAAAACACCCCAACTGAAACCTATCCCGTAGATTGACTCCACCGATTTTCGACAATCGTGCTCTTATTTCCTGTACATATTTAGCCTTGTAGTAAAGGGTAATCGTCCTATAGAGGGACTGTAGCTCTACCATCACCCAATCATAACCAAGCTGCATAAAAAAAATCAGAATTTATTTCAAAATGTTTGCCTATATCCCGAAGATTTTTAATCGCGATCGGTATACGATCGCGATACAATAATTACCCTAACGGAAATTATTCACGCATTCACGATCGGAATTATTACATCGATAATGCACTCCATCGGGATTCATCGATTTTTCCACTAATTAGCATGAACAATGAGTAATTAAAAAAAACACAACATTGATGTATCCTCTATCCAGATAATCGATAATAATTCACTGTTGTCCGCATTCACGTTCAATAAACCAAAAATTCAGAAATAACATAAAAAATAATATTCTATAGTTTATGATCGGAATACAATCGTGAACACATCGAGATTTAGACATATCGTGATTCTAGCGTTAATCTGTCACAATTTAGAGCTATCGGGATTCATCAAACTTTCAACGTATTAGTAATTAAACTAATTAGGCCTATCGGGATTCTATCTAATTAGCAGAATTATTCTCTATACAATTAAACAAAAATTCAATCAACAATTACACAAAATTTCACATCCTAACTATCGGCATTCATAGAAAATTCAAATTTACTTCTTCTACAGAGGAAATAAATGGTCAAAAATCAGATCGGTATCGAGTAATAACCTCTTCACTGTCGTGGGACTCTTCACTACTGTGGGACGCCATTGTTGGGCTGGTGAAGCTAAACCACCGATCGTTATCCCGACGAGAATTGAAACCCGATAGAAACTAATAAAATGTTATTACGATCATTCTTTGTTGAGAACTCGTAATTTTTTTTTTCTTTAATGTAATAGATTTAGGGATTTAGATGGATATGTTTGAGTGAAGGAGTTGGTGGGAGAGTAATAGATGAATAATTAATTAGATTTAGACATTTTTATGAGAGATATAAAAATAAAATAGTAGAGATAATGGGTCAAAACACGTCGTACGTGGTCTTGGAAGTTGAAAAGGTACCTTCTAGATTCCCACGCTATGACGTCCCAAAATTTCATAAAATAAATATCTCATTTATTTAATAAAAGAATTTAATACAGCGGAAGCAATAAAATAATATTTATTTAATCTTGACCATCACCCGAGCTCCCTTAGCCTGAAAAATAAATAGCTTTGGGGTGAGTGCTATTAACTCAATGGGGTTCCTGCATTTATCCAGATTATACACAATATAAACAATAAATACATAGCATACAGTATCATTTTCCTGCAGCCCGTAGGCCGAACATGCAACACGTAGGTTGAGTAACTTTTCCTGCATCCCGTAGGCCGAACATATAATTTCCACATATAAACTGCATAAAATGCATAATAAGGATAAACGAATATTTTGCTCATATATTCTCCGAGAGAATATCCCACATTTACTTGAACTTGAAATTATTAAATTTATCCACGCTGAATTCCCCCACATTTACTTAACTTTAAAACTTGATTGAAAATGAACTTTAGTTAGATCCGACGCCATCGCCTTGAAAAATGTTTGAAAGCTTAGTAAAATGCTTTAAAGCTTTATGGTGTGATGAAATCAATGAAATGACTCATGTATTTATACTAAAGCTTTGGTGTGCGAAAAATGGAAACATCGCAATTGTAGGGGATTGATTTGAATCAAATTCCAAATTATATGAAATGGGTTGATGATTGATGATTGAAAATTGATATGATTTTATGAATATCAATAACTTGCTTAAACAAATATATTCTTCGGGTCGTTACACACGTTATCTCCCGCTCGCACGTAAAGAAAATCGTGAAATATCTATTTCAATAGATATTCATGCAGTGTGAATCCCGATGAAAAACTCGAATTAAATCATGATCGAATCACGGTCGAATATAGAAAACCCAGCTGTATTTTAGGTATAAATAAATCACTAACAAATAAATTACGATCGGTTATCGGTCGAAATTACGATAGGATTTCACGAATCCTGATAGATAAAATCCGATGCAATACCGATCATTTAACGATCGAAATTACAAAAGGATTCCACGAATCCCGATAGATAAAACCCGATGCAACACCGATCGTTTAATGATCAAAATTGCGATAGGATTCCATGAATCCCGATAGATAAAACCCGATGAAACCCCGACCAGTTAACGATCAAATTACGATAGGATTTCATGAATCCCGATAGATAAACCCCGATGCAATCTTGATCGGTTACCGATCAAATTACGATAGAAAAACAGGAAACCCGATATATAAAACCGGATCATGATTTTATAGAATCACGATCGACTTTAATGCACGTGTGCAGGGTTGTTAGAATACTACTTTCGAAATTAAATGCTTCTAACTCCTTTGACAACCTGCAAAAAGTCTTTCATACTTCTTACATGTATGGGGTCCATGTCCTTTCACATTGGAAAATGAAAAAACAGAGTTATAAGAGTAAAATTGAATATTTATTGAATGTTTTTCTTATAGCGGGTAAATAAGGTTTTTTAGTGATAAGAATGAGTATTTTAATTCTCAACTCACTATATAATGGAGACTGGAGAGAGAAATGAAGAGTATATAATCAGACAGGAGGAGGGAGTAATTTTTATGGTAAATAAAGAAGGCTAGCTTCTGTTTCTGGTTACATCAGCAGATAAAGCCCCACTGATCCAACGGTGGAGAACACGTCTGCTCTCCACTCCTTCCCCACTTGTTTTCTCTTCCACCGTACCCCCTCCCCTCTACTAACAGCTTTACATCACACAGCCGTCGTTGCGTGAAAAACTTCTCTCACTTTTCCCGCCCATAAAATCCATCAATGCAGATGCAATCTCTCCAGGTGCTCTCCCATTCTCACTCCAACTTTCTCTCTCTAAACCGCTGTCGTATACCCCCTCTTTCCTCGCCGCCCGCATTTCCTCAATCTCTCTCCTCCGATCGAAATTGTCCGAGTTCAGCCCTAAATCTCGGTTCAGTTCGACTGAATTCAATTAAAATGAATTCTGCTCGTTATTCTCTCTCCAATGGTCATGGCGGTAGCAGTCAAGCCATTGCCCTGGGATTGGACGATTGCGACCTCGACCGCTTCACCGACGTCGGCAACCAGCTAGCAGACGCCGCCGGTGATGTCATCCGCCGCTATTTCCGCAAGAGCTTCGACATTCTCGATAAAGAGGATTTAAGTACGTTTTATCTCTTTCCTATTTAATTTTCTGTGTTAGAATGATAATCGGTTGTGTTCTTCAGTAGTCTAGATTTTTTTTTTTAAGTTATTAAGCTGTAATTAGGTCCTGTGACGATTGCTGATCAGGCGGCGGAGGAGTCGATGGTGAAAATTATACAGGAGAATCTTCCTTCCCATGCAATGTGAGTGCTATTTTTGTTATTATTTTCCCCTGCTGTTTCTGCATCGAGGAAATCGTTCCATATTCGTCAGAACATCTAAGAGAACTGTTTGTCTAGTTTATAGGCAACGATTTGATTTTATGTTTTTCTTAAATTGAAGCTAATGAAGTGAACTTTATTGTATTCTTAGTTTTATGTTTCTCAATTTTAAACCAGTGATATACTGATATTTTTTGCAAAATTGTGGATGGAATGCATAAATTACACAAATACACGAGTAAGCATCTTCTTTCTTTCTTTCTTTCTTTCTTTCTTTCTTTCCTTCTTTCCTTTTAATCCAAGTGTTCTGATCGTATTTTGCTAATTGTATCCTTCCTGTAGAAAAAGAAAAATGGTGCACGGCATCTATATTATATATTTGGACGTACGTGCGCACACACAACACATGCACATGTATACTTTAATTGTGATAGAGTTGAAGTCTTATTTCTTCAGCTAAGGATCCTTGGAAAGAAAAGTAGGAGAAGATGCTTCACATTTTCATTAATTTCTTTTAGCTTGTTTACTTTGATGTCCATAAAAAAACAACGGATTGTCAATTTCAGTTTTGGAGAGGAGAATGGATGGAAATGCAAAGAAGATTTTGCAGACTTTGTTTGGGTATTGGATCCTATAGATGGCACAAAAAGTTTCATCACTGGTATATATTACACAATCCTTGCTGCTCTCTGATAAGTATGAAGCTTCTCTGCCTAGCGGAGTAATCGTTTTAATACTACTATTACAGGCAAACCCTTGTTTGGAACTCTAATTGCTTTACTCCACAAGGGTAAACCGGTAAGAATTCCAGGTATCTATTCCGTTCAGGAAGGCTATGAACAGAATTATGTTCTGCTTCTTTGGCTTTCCTTATTTTGCTTTCTAAATTCATGAAACTGTTCTACTTCTCGAAATGCTTAAGCAGATTCTTGGCATTATTGATCAACCTATCTTGAAAGAAAGATGGATTGGAATGGCTGGGAGGAGAACTACTTTGAATGGACAGGAAATCTCATCACGCAATTGTGCGCAACTGTCAAAAGCCTACATGTATGTTCACTGTATTTCAGAGAAATGTCTTAATCCTGTACAAATCTTCAAAAATGAGTTGTAAAATGTAACTGTAGAAATTTTCAGCCGTAGCTGTGTGTCCGTAATATATCTCATGCTTTTTCTTTCTCCTTTTTATTTTCCCCTCATTTATTTGGTTAGTGATAGGTGGTTGGGCCCTGTTTCAGGTATACAACTAGCCCTCATTTATTTAGTGGGGATGCAGAAGTGGCATTCGCTCGGGTTAGAAGTAAGGTATGTCCAGTTCTAGTTGGTACAGTTTTAACATATGTCTAGTCTTGCTATGCTTTGGGATGTATTTTACTAAAGAAATATGTTGCTTGTGTTCGTTGTACACCAACGATGTAGCACTACTGGTGTATAGGATTGCCACTTCTTTTAGCCTATAATTTTTTAGTCCTATTTCATTATGACAGACCAATTTGATCTTCCTTCTTGGTCATGAAAGAGATATACAGGGTTGTCTTATTCTGATATTCCATTTGTTTGGCTACACAGGTCAAAGTGCCGCTATATGGGTGTGATTGTTATGCCTATGCCCTGCTGGCCTCAGGTTTTGTGGACCTCGTGATTGAGTCAGGCCTCAAGGTTGAACTGTCAATTGTGATGCATTATAACCTTTCTTTAATCGTGCATTTCTTTTGGCACTCAAACTATATTGCAGTAGTATTCAGTCAATTTGATATTTGGAGGATCTTTTGCTTTAGTCCTTCATCTATTCTCTTAAATGCTTGTAGATCTAGATCAACGATAGCATTCAATTGCAAAGATGTGATCTTGTGACTGATTGGGTGAATCATTAAACTGATATCACCTTTTTGCCTTGCGAAAGTTTTCATGCTTATTATATATTACTAACTCTCTTTATTCAACCTTTTTCCAGCCATACGATTTCCTTTCTCTCATACCTGTGATTGAAGGTGCGGGTGGAGTTATAACAGATTGGAAAGGGCATCAACTTTATTGGGAGGCTTCGTCTAAAGCACATGCTCCTAGTATGACATTTCTGTGGTTTACACTACAGCTAATTCCCAACGACAGATGCTAAAGAAATTTTGACATTTTTTTTAACAGGCTTTAATGTAGTGGCGGCAGGGGATAAAAGGGTTCACCAAGAAGCTCTAGAGACGTTGCAATGGCACTAGCGCTAGCTGCAAATATCACCTTCAACGGGAAAGCCTTAGGTTAGTCTACCGCTTATCCCAGCTATGAGTTACTTTTGGATTCCCATACCGCACAATAACCGTGACTCCACTGAGGAAATAATATCTGTGCTGTGTGCATCATGGATTCTGTGAAAGGTCAAAATCAAGTTGAGTATTGCTGCAGTTATTTTATGTAATGACAGTGATATCCCTTTATTTATCAACCCTTTACCAGTTTACCATTGTGCTACTTTCCAACTTTCAAAGGTGAAAAATACCATTACTTGAGATAACTGCCTATGTAAGTATTTTCAGATATGCTACACCCATTTAAATTTGGGTTTTCGATTTGGAGGGTCTAGTCTGTGGGCCGCTAGTTTTATTTTTTAATTTTCTTTATTTGTATTTTTACCATCTCTCTTTGTAATTATAATCTATTAACTAAATGCCCCTTCACAGTCACAGAAAGAAAAGGAAAACTAAATATTGTATGCACAGTTAAATGTTTCGTCATTTGAACATAAAAAAAAAAAAAAATGTCATGGGCGGTTAGTATTTGAACTTTACCACGGGTAGATGGTCTTTCAAGAAAAATACTTATCAAAGATGGAGCCAGAGCAAACTTTCTTTGAATGGAGGAACCAAGTGTATGTCGGTAAGAAAAGTGCAACTATGAAAAGGGAATGAACAAGTGTCTTATCAAAGCAAGCTGATCATTCCTTGCCGAAATCAGCACTGTAGTGAGCACTTGATTCGAGCTTCTTCGCTTCATTGAGTTTCCTTACAGCCTGCAAACATTTTCAAGCACGACAAAGTCGAACAATAAAGCATGGATTCAATTTTTGCGATAAAATTGAACTGACATCTATCTTTAAAGAGGTAGGAAATATACCTTCATAAAATCTTCATGAATCACGTAATCACGCTCTGCCCGAATTGCCGACATTCCAGCTTCAGTACAGATATTACGAAGGTCCGCCCCATTAAATCCCTAAACGACGCAACATGTCAGTCGACACAAACACAACAGATCAACATTTCTGATGGAGGTGTTAAAAGTGCTACTAAGTATGTTAGTGTTTACCTCAGCCAATTTAACAACAGCCTCATAATCAATTTCACCATGTTTGGCTATCCCAGAAGCATGGATTTTCAAAATTTCCATTCTTGATTGTTCATTCGGCAGCGGTATTTCTATTTTCCTGTCTAAACGACCAGGACGAAGAAGTGCTGGGTCCAGGACATCAGGTCTGTTAGTCGCCATAATCATTTTAACCTGCAGTAAAAATTCGAATCAAGTCAAAATCTACTCGGGCTAGTATGCCACAAGACTACAGAATGATGCTAGTATCCTAGTAAAAATTTCCGTAGTTAACAATGATATGAAATAAAGACCTTCCCAAGCTGATCAAATCCATCAAGTTGGTTTAGCAACTCCATAAGTGTCCTCTGGATTTCACGGTCAGCACTTGTTCCCTCGCTGAAACGACGTCCACCAATGGCATCAATCTCATCCATAAATATGATGCAGGGCTTCATAGAAAGAGATGGTCTTTATTAATGTCAATCCAATCTTATATATCCAAATCTTCCATACAGTCGGAAGAAGAAGAAGAAGAAAAAATGCATTTAATGCTTACTTGGTGATCACGAGCATAACCAAACATTTCCCTAATCAATCTTGCACTCTCACCAATGTACTTATCAATAATAGCACTTGAAACCACCTGCAGTTGATAGTTATCAACCACCGCACTTCATATGAAGACTGTATGAGAGGTGTTGGTAGCTTCCTACCTTTAAGAAATTGGCATCAATATTACTAGCAATTGCTCTGGCCAACAATGTTTTGCCAGTTCCAGGAGGCCCATAAAGAAGCACACCCTAAGAAATGTACACATGTTACTGCTAAAAACCAAAAGAGGGGTGAATGGCTATTAAGATATCAGCTCGTCTCTTTCAATAGTTGTTACCTTGGGAGGCTTAATGCCAACTCTGATAAAGAGTTCGGGGTTCATCAGAGGTAGTTCTATAGATTCCCTCAATTCTCGGATTTGATCTGACAGCCCACCAACAGCAGAATAACTAACATTCCCAGGATCTTCATGAAGCATATTATAAACAACAGGATCTACCTGCAGTGTACAAGCAAGACTAATGCATTGGTAAAAACTAAATCAATAATGCAAGCCATATCCACCTGAACCCAAGTATCAGTTGATGATCAAATGATCCAATTAATCAAAAGCATTAATGTTGAAGACATCTGCATACCTCACGAGGGAGAGCTCGCATGATTGTCAGTGTAGTCATGTCAAGCACTACTCTGGTGCCTGCTGTAAGTTTGTCTTTGTCCACTTTATTGCGGCATCCAACCACATATCTTGGGCCACTACTGGCTTTAACTATCACTAATATAGAGAAAGAATAATGTATTACAGAATAGACAAAATAGTGAAGAACGTGGAGGATCCTGATAGATCATGATACACAACCTAGCTACTGATAACATGGGTCACAACAAGCGAACTTCGTGTCTGTAGATTGCAGAATTTATCCACACCTTCAGCTGATAATTCTATTTTGATGTGATTTTCAATGCAAATGTTCTAGGACCATGAAAAGGAGAAAAGGCACACAAAAAAGGGGTTACTAAGGACCTACCGTGGTAACATTGGGTATTTTGAAACACAGAAGACAGGAAAATAGAAGCCTTAACAAGCATAACAGGAACCAGAAGAAAAGGTAACAATAGCATAGATGGCTTACAGCGTTCATTGTCTAGGGGCCTCAGAACTTCGCCTATTATCTGTCCGACACTCTGAAGTGACTTCAGATCATCCTCTGTTTTAGCATATTCCTTTTTTGTAGCCCTTAGATTATCTCTTGCTGCAAAAATCACAAATTGCCACTTAATGATATGACAGAGCATGAAACATTCCAAGAAAGAAGCACAATAATTAAATATGATAAAGTAAGAGTTACTACTTAAAAAACAATATAGTTAAATATATCATCAGACAGAGCATGGACCATATCCTTCAAACCAAAATGCAGCAGAAATAACTAAAATCAACAGACAGAGAATTAAAGCACATCAACCACCCATGCCCTACCCCACCAACAAAAGAAACACGAAAGAAAAGTTAAATGCTATCATATGCGAGTATGCAACAGCTGCCTCAAGAAAAACATATCTCACATCATTAGCTAATTTGCATATATCATTCCTGGACATCCAGTGCTCCAACCCAAACAACCTATATTATAAAATGAACTAACACTGTGAATGAAATCGTTACAGAAATTGTTAAATAATGATTGCTAGAGATGTATAGTAATTAGGATTGAACCATAACTTTACTTCAAACTCCAATCCAATCAATCAATTCAAGTGCAATGCTGAATAAATTGAACGAACAGCCCTATTTAGTTAGTTTAACTTGCAAAATCCTAGTGCAGCTGAGTGCAATTATATTGTCAAATACGAACGAGAAATTCCCCCACCAGTTATCTTAAGAAACATCTAGTCAACACGTTCGAACAGTATTATGACTGAACTGTAACCATACTTCAAACTCCAATGCAATTCCACAATTCTAGTAAAATTCCGGATAAATTAAGCAAACAACCAAAAAAAGTGTGTAGGTTTTATGTGTATTGTACAGGTTTTCTGATTTCCAGTAGTACTAGGATTGTAGGTTTTTTGACGTTTATCTTTTTCGTGTTCAAGGGGTAACTTATCTGTGTAAATATGGGTTCCTTACCCTAGAATAATACACTGAAATACTTTTTACCTAAAACTACAATGTGAGAATGCAGAATACAACGTAAACTAACAATGGCCAGATTAGGCTATAGCACCACAACACGATGGCATCGAACTGATCAAATGCAGAAAACTAGGGTTAGAAGAATTCAATTACCAGATCGAACTCGGCCCTCGAGCTCCTTGTGACTCAGCAGCTTTTTCCGATACTCAGCGAGAGCCGCCTTACGGCGAGCAGCCTCCTCGTTCTCGCCGGCGCCGCTCATTGCCGTTCTGTGTGTTTTTCTGATTTGCTACAAAAAAATGTGATTGATTTTTGGATTTGTACGAAGAGATGCGTTTGAACTTGCTAGCGAAGCAAGAGACAATTTAATAGTCTAGTACTTGGGCCTTGTTATGCTTGGCCCATTTTGCTGCCGGGAAAATAACTATTTTTCGATTAATAAGTAATCAGAGTGTTCAGACACACAGTACAAAACTAGTAACTAAAATGAGTAAATTTTAGAGGTTATTTCAGGGGGGGGGGGGGGGGGGGGAACGGTTGAGGCCACCTTACAATTTTATAGACAATTTGCAAACTCCCTGTATCTTAATTTAGGATTGTTTAAAATAAAATTACCGAACAAAACTTGTCCATCAATAGTCGAACATCTTACAAGTACTTTCAGAAAGTTTAAAGACAGTCAAAACATCACATCTATGTGCTATATGGTCGACCAATATTGTATTTCTTTGCATAGAATCATGTATTTGTAAGATTTTAAAAATCCTAAAAATGTACTTCTAATTATTAAACCGACTCGCATCTAAGATCTATTTTCATCTTTGGGTGAATTTCTGTAGAAAAAGTGTAGATGGTTAACGCAGCAACACTGCAAATAATCACAGAAGCATGCACTACCCTGATTTCCAAGTTACCTCGTACCCAAAATGTAAAGTGAAAAGTTACAATTGTTAGCATCAAACCTAATTTAGAGACTTACGAATACATCATAGGAAAAGGGCAAAATCAGTTGCACATTCACAGTAGATTCATCGAAGCTCCTGTCAAAAATTGAAGGTGCCTAAAAACAAAAGTCTATGTAAGTTACGAGCCACCAAAAGAATCACCGTTCTCTTTGTAATCTACCAGGTTAGGGCGAGAGGTGCTCGTCGAAATCAAACAAACTAAAAATGACTTGCTACGGTTCTTCTTTCTTCGTGCTATTTGTAGAATCACCATCTTCAAGCATGACTACGTCATCGTTGCCATCAATCTCCTCTGCCTTTCTCTTAATTTTCGGTTCCTTAGCAGCAGATGAAGCATCTGAACTAGCAGCACCATCACCAGCAACGTCGGACAGCTTTCTCTTCTTCCCAGTTAGAGTTGGAATGATTTGCAACTCGTCATCATCTTCTTCAGTTGCGACAGAAGCAGCTTGAGATGCACCAGAGGTGCTCGCACCATTGTCAGCAGATGCTTTGCCATTCTTTTCTACAGCCGGAGCTTGTGTCCAGCCAGAAAGAACAATTCCATCAGGTTCCTTCTCATCATCGAAGTCTTCCCTGCAAAATATGATGTATGAATAGGACTTGGACGACTAACCTATTTCAGACGGATCAAAATATAATATATCCAAGCAAAATACATGTAATTATGTGGGAGCAGGTATTCACCTAGGTTCAGATAACAAAAGGCATACAATGGGAAGGACTGGAAGAATAATAAGTACAAAAAATGCAATAATGAAAATTGCATTTTTGTACTTCACCATTTTAATATAAACCATAGGACATAATTGGATAATTTTATCAATCCACCTTTATTATCCATCAAAGTAAATAAGTCCCTGGGCCACTAGAAAAATATAATCGCTCATGTTTTTTAAATGACAAAATTCAACTAAAGACACCATAAAAGACTGATTAAGAAGACACAGAAACATATAGAGGATCAAATTGAAGCAACCAGAAATGACAAAAACATGAAACAAACCTGTGCTTGATATTAATGCTACATTTAAGCTCTTGTTGAAGATCCTCAACAGTAAGAATCGTTCCACCCCGAACTGGAGAAGGAAGCTCAGACAGCACCTAAGCGAAGATGTGCAAACCGTCACTAAAAAAATGACTTAAAGAAATAATATAACAGATGATAAGGGAAGATAAATCAACCTTTTCAAGATTTGCTGCATAGATGGCAACCTCATCCTCATCAAGATCATCACCAACCTCATAAAGAAGTGAGGAATCTTGCATGATTAGGGGTGAGTTCATGCCAAGTTTTGCTTTCACAATCTTGTCAACAACATCCCTCAGCTTCGAGCGATGTGTATTAATCTCAAGCGTCAAAGGTGTCTAATTAGAGACATGTATCATATCATTAGAAATAAATTCATCCAATTCCATGAAATGCTGTCTATTCAGTAAAAACAAAGCTCAAATTCCAAACAGGATGAGCGAAGGGTTAAGTTCAAGGGAAAACAAGAATAGTCAACAAACCTCGGAGCAAACATAGCATGATTTATTTGGCTCAAATGGCTCGACTGGCATAAGTAGCATCTTTTTTGAAGGATGCTCAAGACAATAGGTCATCCTACACAGGAAATAGCCAAGTAGAATGCAAAATTAAATGGAACATTAATATACACTGAAGTCATATTTTCTAATTACTCAAACAAAAAGATGTAGGTATATCACTTACCAATCATCTTGCAAAAGTTAATAGAAAATAAATGTCTACACAAAATCAAATTTACCATAGAAGATCAGAAATACAGTATTTTTCATTAAATGATCTAGTCTACTAAACATGAGTCAAATAAAACTCAAAAATTTTAAATGAAAATAGTTGATTGGACGCCATGGAAGTCAAAAGGGGAAAAAAAGAGATTAATGCTATCAGATATTTATATACCTTCAATATGGTGCAAAGATAAGAAGCCATTATCTATTGAGGAACAAAAAAATATATACCACATTCCAGTTATTGTAAAATAATCTCACCTGTATTCTCAAAAAAAAAAAATCTCACCTGTGACCTGTTATACATTTTCTTTCAACATTGTAAAAGATTAATTGTATTATAACCCAATGAAAAGATTAAGAAAATATGCCACAGCTGATCGAAAAACTATCCAGTGCAGACTTGATGTGTGATGTGTCTAAGCAAAAGAACCTAAGGAATAACAAATATGCCACTTTGCATCAGATTTGTGATTTGATAATCTGGATATTTCAGCTATTTTTTCTCCTTAACTTGAAGTATGATATTCTTTGTATTCTAGGAACTTCCTTGATCACAAATCATGCCAAGGACCATATAAGGGTGCCTCAGGCCAGGATAATATACACCAGTTAGCATACCTGCTGAGTCTAACTAAACTTCCTTTTTCTATGAACACCCACCACCATCACAAAAAAAGGCCCAAAATAAATAACTGAAGAAAGTAGAGCAACATATGAGTTAAATGAGCAGGCAATTGCCAGAGCAAATGTGGTAGAAATATGACCTACCTATAGTTTCTAACATCATTCTTCAGCACTTTAATAGCTTCAATCACAATCAATCCAGCAATGACGGCATTTGTTGTGGCAACAGCATGTACAATATTCCCAGCAATACCTTTGGTTTCAAAAAGGCTATGCAAAGGGATGCCAAATGAAGAAGCTCTGATATTTGCTGCAGCAGTAACAAATTCTACTGCCAGCTGATCATCTTTGTCAAAACTCAAGTTACCAATCTCCTGAGATAAAATAAATAGATATTAGGCACAAACAAGGAATCACATGAACAAGAATACTGGATTTTCAGAATTTGTATCAGACCTTTTCTCGTTTCGATAAAAATAACTTTAAAGCCTCGAGTAATACTGCAGAGTTCTCCTTTAAGCTCCAAAGATCCTGCAGATTTTTCAGACCTAGAGATGCCATTGCAGAAACTGATGACAAATCTCCAGCTGCTGAAGCTCTACCTTGATTTCCATTCTGGTGGACAGGCTCAATTGGAATAACATCTTTGCTATAAATAGGCCTTGGCCTGCTACGGTTTTTCCATGTATCTTCATTTGACAAAGCTAATTCGATGTTATAACCAAAAACATGATCAAATATCTTCCTTCCATATTGTTCAATATCTTCATCATTTTTGTGTTCAAATACATCCTCGACTTGCTCAGATGAGCTTGAAGCATCACTAGAACGGACGTTCAAATCATTTTCCTGATTTTTGGGTCCAAATAATTTTGCAAAAAGCAGGTCCTTCGCCCATACTACGCAGTGAACAAACTGAAAAAACACATAGTAACAATCAAGTAAGAAGATCATGAATCCAGGAATTTAGAAACACTAAGAGAGAAGAATTATTTTTCAAACAATGTCATCTATTGTTATAATCAATTTGGGCTCACTCAGTTGATCCAACAAGCAAAGTGGTCAAAAAATTCAGAAAATATCTATGATCCTAATGAGTTGATATATTAAGACACTGAAGAGCAAGAGTCCCTGTAGTCATTTTTATCCTCATGCAGAATAATTATGAATATGATACCAAAGTTCATGTAGGTTTGTGATACAATAACCCCTGTAATTAATATACAAATGCATGACATTTCTTTCGAAAAATAGAAGTTCCTCAAACTAGAGAAAACTATGCAGTATAGAGGTCGCTGTACCTTTGAAGGAGTACTTGTAATAGTACAAACAGGGTAAGTTTTCGGAGCTGGCTTAGGCTGACATTCATAGCACTCTGTTCTACCCTTAACGTGAACAGTAACCTGCCTCCAACAATTCAAAAATAGGGAATGTTTATGGAAAAATGACAGCAAATAATAGATGTGATAATTCATCAGAAATGCAAAAAACCATTAGTAGTAAAATGGATTAGCAGACTAATCCACGAAATATAAGCACGAAATAAACTAAGTTTTATCTCATCAAGCAGAGAGAAGTAAAGCACATTTCAGCCCAAACAAACAAAAAATGCGCAACTGAATGATGGAGAACAAATGCAAGAAGAGTTATAGCACAAATTAGATATAAATGCATATAATGATCTTCTTACGAGAAAACACCACCTGTCCCAGAAAACCAGTGGTCCCACTTTCAACCAATGGCACACCAGCTGCCAAGCAAAGGCGGTTGACATGTCGTCTGGCATCTAAATTATCAAGCCCATTCAAAACCACATTGAACCTCTTAAAGAAATCAACATTGAAATCGGAATCTTTCACATTTGCATGGTATGGCATAATGTTGATGTGGGGCCTAAATTTCAATACTGCATCACGAGCAACCTGTATCAACATTTATCCATATTATATCAGGAAATCATAGCACAACAGCAGCCAGCATTAAGGAGGTTGAATTCTCTACTCACTTTGGCTTTCGACTGCCCAACATGTGATTGTCGAAATAAGAACTGTCTATTTAGGTTGCTGACTTCAATCGTATCCATGTCAATCTGACCAAGGCAAGCAATATTGGAATCATTACATCATTCTACACACAATCATGCATTAAATGATCATATACTTGAGTATCATGCAAATCTACCCTGTAACTATAGCTTATCTTCTCGGAAAAAAAATCGACTACAGAAAAATAATTTTTTGGATGCCACATGCACAAAAATAATAGTACATATATGAAAATTTCATTCTTCTTCTATAGACACTAAAATAAACAAATAAGTTCTAATTCTCTTTCCTGACCCTGCAGCACCCTGAATCAGACAGACGCCTGAGTACAAGTGCCACATCCTTAGTTTACTGAGGCATTTTTTCAAAAGGCAATTATGCTATCAAACATCAGGTAACAATAAAGTGAAGCACCAGACAAAATTCACACACACCGTAAAAATAAATCAATTCAATTTTAAACTAATTTATTTTCAACTCAAATATCCATGCCCCACCTCCCCTCTCCAAAAGCACCCTATATTTTTAAAAAATTACTCTTGTGAAAAAAAAGTCCGGAATGCCCCTGCATCAACCGAGGCTCACGGTAAACTAAGCCACACACGGGTTTCCCGGGTTCCGATAAGTAATAATCTGCATAAGCAATACCTCCAACCAAATAAGCAATTCCTTAAACCCTAGTCGGAAAACCCTAAAATTCCACGACCAGCAAGTAACTCGAAATCACCCGAAACTATACTTCAATAAAAAGGAAAATAATATTAGAAATTCTACTCACGATATGGATATCTCTGAACCCTGATAGCGCGAGGGTTTTCAGTAGTTCGCACCCGATACCGCCGGCGCCCACCATTAGCACTTTCGCGCCCTAACCACATTCAATAAAATCAATATTCTGTTCAAATTTAAGTTAATAACTGCTTAAGAGCAAAATTAAGTAAGAACTACCTTAATTGCGGTTAACTGTTGCTCCGAAGCCATTGTTGAACACATAAACGATATTATTTCAGCAATTGCAGATTGTAGCGACAAAATTACGCCAAATTATTGCACCCAAAACAAACAAAAAATAGAGGACAAAAACCGTCTATGAGGGAACCGTGAGCGTTTGGGGGAAGTGAAGCAGCGAGAGAATCTGTGAGGAAATTTTGGGTAAAATTCTCAAAGAAAGGGCGCGAAAAGAAAAATAATTTACTCTAACAGTCTAACTCCATTTATGGTAGACGAACAGCCTGTTTGGCTGCGGGATGGAGATTTTATTTTCCTAATAATATTTTTTTCGTCTTTGCAATTTGTTTTGACTTTTCCAATTATTGTGGGGATTTTTATACACTTTTGCTTACTTGGAGTCTTGGACTGGGAATCTGGGAGCCAAAGGGTCGTGTGAACTGTGAGATGGTGCAATATTTGGGAATTTTGATCCATCATGTTTCATTCATAATTCACATTGTATACTAAATGCTATTTGTCTTTTGCAATGCATGAATTTTAATTTTACTAATTGTATAATTATATATCGAAATGAAATAATTTAATTGTTCAAATATAGAATAAAAATGATCAATTAAGATTATATATATTTATTTAGGAAATCGTTAAATAGTCATTATTACTTAGTAAATAATGTAAATGGTCATTTTTTAAAAAGGTCATATTTATAGTCATTATCATTAAAAAACTATGATAATACCCTTTTTCAAATTTATTATATATACATATATACACATATATATATAGGGGTGGGATCTGGTGGGAGCCCTTCCCCAGGTGGGAACAAGGAACCCATCCCATCCACCCATTTATAGATTTGGAATTGTAAATATATGGAACTTTTTAAAAAAGGCGGTGGCATATTGGTAAATAAATTGAACTTCAAAAGTGGAGGTTAATTTCTTTCCGTCAAAACATGATGATGATGTCATCATATTTGTACAAATACTGCAGAAACTTTAATCAATCATAACTTGCTCATTTTTAATCGGATTTACGCAAATCATATATCAAATTAAAGCCCTTTTCATACTCTTTCATTTAAGATCCATATTGCATATGTTTATTTGAAAAAAAGATGAAAAATACAAAAATCAATTTTCAGGCATATTTTTCATACAAAACAGCCCCAGATTTATATTAGCACGGCTTATATAATATTTTAGCACGATCTATATAACATTTTAGCATGAAACTACTCGCATAATAGCATGATATATATAGGACATTTGAGCATAATCCGTAACTTATATCAGCATTTTGTTCATGACTTGCTCGTTTTAATTAAATTTATGCAAATTATATATCAAAATAAAGATATTCTCATTAGATTGGGGTGAACTCATTTGGAGGCATGTTATTAAAATTCTCATTTTAGCATTTTGTGTAATACATTTTAGCATGTTGTGTAATACATTTTAGCGGGTAATATTATGAATATTTTTCTAACAATTTTATATAAACACCTACACTTATACAGATACTATAAAACGAAAAACAAGAGTTGATGATAAAGAAGAAAAAGAATGAGCAAGTGAAGCAACGAAAGAGATGACTGACAACTAAGAAAGAAAATGAGAGAATATTTCCCTAAACGAGATAAAGTTTATGAGAACAAAATATGTGCTACAATTCTAAGTACAGAGAGTAACATACAAAGTGAAAGGAACAAAGTTGAGGAAAACCTACACTACAGGCTCTTATGTGAAGATGGTCCAATTAATGTTGAAGCATTTGTTATGTCGAAATGATTTATACTGTTAATAAAATTTCTACAAGTACTATTAATTTCAAGACATATTTCTTATGAATATTAATTTATGTTGATAAATATTAGTTCAAGTTGAAGAATATTAGTTTAAGGTGATGAATGAATATTAGTTTCAGACATTTATTATTAATATTTGGAAATGTCATTATTAGCGTTAATTTTTTCTTTATACGAGCATGATATTGTGTTTTTATTAGCATCATATAGTATTTCATTTTAGCATCATGCAATATTTCATTTTAGCATCATACTTTCGTGATTTTAGCACGATGTTCTATACCCTAATAGGAACACAATAAACCCTAATCGAACTGGGTACACTTAATTTAACCACATTCTCACTTCATTTTAACTTGATGTTATAAATAATAAACCATAATGCGATGTAATAAACTCTAATGAAAATGTCATACATCCTAATGGGAATGTGACAAAAAAATTAGCATGCTACTTCCCTCATTTCAGCTGATACTTAATTACCTCATTTTAGCATGATCTACTAAACAACAATGGAGGATCTAGAAAATCGTAATGCGAATATAATAAACCCTACTTGGGAATAATGAACCCTAATGGGAATGTTATAAACCCTAATTGAGAATAATGAACCCTAATTGGGAATGTCATAAACCCTAATTGGGAATAATGAACCCTAATGGTAACGGGACATCAAATTTAGCCTTATTCTGCCCTCATTTTAACCTGATACATCCCCCATTTTAGCAAGATACTATAAACAATAACGGGTTATGCAATAAACCCTAATCGAGAACAATGAACCCTAATGCGAATGTAATAAATCCTAATTGAGAACAATGAACCCTAATGAGAATGTGACATCAAGTTTAGCATGCTACATCCCTCATTTTAGCCTGATAATTTTCTAATTTTAACATGATTTGATAAACAATAGTGGGGGATGCAATAAACCATAATGGGAACATGTTTAGCCTCATACTTCTTTGATTTTAGCATCATATTCTAAACAATAATTGAGATTGACAAACCTTAATATTAATGTAATAACCACAAAGGGAATGTCATAATTTTTTTGGAAAAAATCATATATTCTTGAAATAAAATAAAATAAAATAAGTCCTAAAAATGAATATTTTATATTTTTCTTCATATTTCTTCGGATAAACAAAGCCATGTGAGATCTTGAATGAAATAGTATGAAAAAATTATAATTTGATATATTATATGAAAAAAATATTGCGTTTATGAATTTTTAGTATTAAATTACTCTCATATTAGCATAGTGTATAAGAGATTTTAGCATGACGTTACATATCAGTATTACGTTTATATGTGGATGAAGTTATTATTGTTTAATTGAAACTTTTAATTTATTGTGAAATTTATCCAACATGTAACTTACACCAGCAACATTTATCACATATCAGAAATAAATTTGAATGATATTATAAATATCAGCATAAGTCATGTGATTTTAGCATGGACTATGAACCAGTCTAGCATGATGTATATATCATTTTAGCACGAACTATAATAATAACAGAATCATTGACGAAAAAATGAAAATAAATACATGAATCAGAATTGGACGAGATAATTAAAAAAGATAAATACATGAATCAACAACATTATATGAAAAAAGATGAAACAAGGTAAAAATTTAATTGGGATAATTTAGAAAAAAATAACATTTAATCCAAAAAGAATAATAACGTTTACAAACAAATCAAGAAATCCTAAAAATTTAAAATGTGCATGTGAATGTAAAAAAAAAAAAAAAGCAAGAATTCAAAATTGTGTCTGAACCGACAACATCAATTTTGAATTTTTGCATAAAAAAATCCTCTTAACCACATATATATTTATAGTTATAATATTTTATTATTTTAATAAATTCTTAAATTATCATAATGTTTCAATTTGTATTTAGTAAATGGTTACAAAACAAATAGAGAGGGGAGAGGAAATAGATGGAAAATAGAGAGAGAAAGAGTGGGAAGAGAGAGAGAAAAGTGCACAAAGAAAAAAAAATTATGAATGTTGAAGAGTGGAGAAAATCATGTTTCAAAACATAAGAATTATTGAATTACCATAATACCCTCTTTTACTTAAAGCTGTAAATAATTACAAGTATGCCACTTTGCATTTGACCAAACTTTGACTAAATTGTAGCCATTAAGATCTAAGTAATGAAAGGTTTAGATGAGTTCCTAGTTCTCACATGGGGGAATGGTTCTCATTTAATCCCTTCCCTATAGGGGTGGGTTAAAATGAGAACCATACCCCCATGTAGGAACTAAGAACCATTTACATCCAAGATCTCAACCAATTTAATGGACCAGATTGATTTTAGATTTTAAGGACCAAACTGCAAAATAGTATTTTTTTTAATAAAAATTCATGCTTCATAAGGGTATTATTGACAAACTGAAAATCCCCATAATATCACATCCCACATATTTAGGCATAATTGTGGGATGAATTTTACAAATAATATAGAATCTGATAGTTTCGTTCAATAGTAGGGTACATTAATAGTAAATTTTGGGTTATTGAAAAGAGAAGGAAAACCTACAAAAATCACGTCCAGCCGCCGCCTCCACCCACCGCCCTCCTCATCGCCGCCTCCAACCTCTCCCGTCCACGTCGCCACATCCGCCCTCCTCCACGTCGACGAATGCCTCACCTCCACCATCCTCTACGTCACCGCCTCCGCAATCCGCCCTCAACCACGTCGACGAACGTTCCGCCGCCGCCGCCAGCCTCTACATACAGGTTTTGCACTGCTTTTAGTTGTAACCTTTAAGTGTAGTTTTTAGGAAAATAAATATATATTTATTTTGCATTTAGGTCCAGGTTCCGACATTTGGTTCTGAAACCATAGAATACAGTGTGTGCCAGCATCCATTGAGAGAAAATTCAGTTTTTTTCTTGCAATCCATTTGTGAAATTATGCACCACTTTGCATAGTGCAAAAATATTGTAAATGAAATTATATCCTATTGTTCTTACAACATTATTTTGTTATCATCATGGCAAATAATGATTGATAGATTGAGTTTCGAAACCTAAATATCTTCCCTCAAATTTTATGGAGATTGTGTTTTCTTAAATCATTTTATTTAATGGTTTTCATTTGATTTGGTTTGGTTTGATACATTTAGCAAATCAGTCATATATTATTAGCAAGGCAGTAATATATGTTTAGTAGATAAGCTTGGTATGATGTGCTTTTATGGGTATTTGTTTTTTGATATTTATAGCAAATTGGGTTGTTGATAGCAGTTTTAAATTTTGTTAATAGCAAATTTGTATGTGATTATTAGCAAGTTAGTAATCATTTGGACACAAAATATATTCGGCGGTTCTTTCCATGGCCTTTTCAAATTGCAGCTGTAAGTTCATTCGAATGTGAATATTTGTATGGTTTATACAATTACCCAATTGTATGGAATATATTTTTGTTTTATTGCTGGGTTTTGTTAATAGCAAATTAATCTTAAATATATAGCAGACTTAAAATTGTTTATAGCATATTATTAAGATATGATTATCATTTTTTATAGGTTTGAGTTTTTTATTATTCGATCTATTCATTGGTTTCGATTTTATCTGATATGATTATGTATTTAGCACGTTATATACATACAATTAGCGAATTAGTTAAATGTTAATAGCAAAGTATTAAGAAATATTTTTTTTAATGGGTTTTTTTGTTTATAGCAAATTACCTACTATATTTAGCAAATTTATAGTTTGTTTTTAGCAAATGAGTTACAGGGGATTAAAAAAGGTTATGGGTATTGGGTTTTGCTTAATTGTTGTATGTATTGGTTTTTAATTAATATGATTTGGTGTATTTAGCAAATTTGTAACATATTATTAATGATCTTTATTTGTGTTGATTTTATTTGGCTTGAGGTATTAAGTAAATTAATAAGATATGTTTTCAAATGAGTTACAGGTGATTAAAAAAAATTTATGGGTATTTGGCTTGTGTTTATTGCAAATTGATATTGTATATATAGAAAATTGAATTCCTACTATTTAAAAATAATGCTATAATCACATCTATAAAAGAGATTTTCACAAAAAAATTTACCGATTTTCACATAAAAAATATTACCGATTTGCTATTGACACATCTATAATTTGCTAATTACATATACAAAATTTGCAAACATATATTCATGCGAGTTTAAGTTTTTTTTTTTCTTAATAACTTGAAAACTTCCACAACCAAATACGAAAAACATCTACCTTTTATAATAAATATGAAATAATCATCATCTGTGAATATATCAGTATCATGTATAGCACATTGAACCTATTTAAAAAAATGACCATATTATCGTAAAAAAAAATATTACCGATCTTTACATAAAAAAATATTACCGATTTGTTATTAATACATCTATAATTTGCTAATTATATATACAAAATTTGCACACATACATTCATGCGATTTTAAGTATTTTTTTCTTAATAACTTGAAAACTTCCACAACCAAATACGAAAAACATCTACCTTTTATAATAAATATGAAATAATCATCATCTGTGAATATATCAGTATCATGTATAGCACATTGAACCTATTTAAAAAAATGACCATATTATCGTAAAAAAAAATATTACCGATCTTCACATAAAAAAATATTACCGATTTGCTATTAATACATCTATAATTTGCTAATTATATATACAAAATTTGCACACATACATTCATGCGATTTTAAGTATTTTTTTCTTAATAACTTGAAAACTTCTACAACCAAATACGAAAAACATCTAGCTTCTATAATAAATATGAAATGACCATCATCTGCGAACATATCAGTATCATGAAAAGCACATTAAATCCATTTTAAAAAAAAAAACCATATTATTGTATAAAAAACATATCGATTTTCACATAAAAAATATTACCGATTTGCTATTAACACATCTATAATTTGCTAATTACATATACACAATTTGCACACATACATTCATGCGATTTTAAGTATTTTTTTTCTTAATAACTTGAAAACTTCTACAACCAAATACGAAAAGCATCTACCTTCTATAATAAATATAAAATGACCATCATCTGTAAATATATATATATATATATATATATATATTTCATATAAAAATATTACCGATTTGCTATTAATACATCTATAATTTGTTAATAACATATACAAAATTTGCTAAAAGTTGTATGTACGATTCCCGAACAGAATCAGCCCAGATTAGAAAACTAATGTGTGGGTATGTTCTTCAATAAAAACAGTCACGATGTAACCATATTCTGCAACATATTTTAGAACCAAATGAGCCATACAATTCACTCTTCTTGAAACTCTACATCTCTTAATCTTCTTCTCCTTCCTATCATCATTGTTCACTTCATCTGGAAGTGAATTTTTTTGCCCTTCACGATTACATACCACGTACTTCCAAATAAGAACACCATCAATCTTTTTTTTCGATCCAAGACGAATATCGAAACTACTTGCTTCACCATAAACCCGATAAAAGGTAATTGCTTCTTCGAGATTTTTAAATTGCTGACCAACAAATGGCTTCAAAGATTGATTACATTCTGGTATGTAGCTTCCACAAGGACCCAAAACTGAATCAACATTAATTCCTGCTATATAAAATAATGCTATAAGCACGTATAATATATGATATACACGTGTATATAATATGCTATAAAAAATTTCATACTTTAAAAGTAATCATGCATACGCTATTTTGTTCTCAAAACGAAATTGTGTACAATCAATGCACAATATGCCCATATCATATAAGGGTCAAACCAAAAAACAACATGAACCCATTCAATAAAATGGAAGATGAATTTGCTAATTCAAACTAAAAAAATGTCCACCTTATCGTCAAATCATAAATTAAACTCACAAATAAAAATATGATTGACATGCTATTAACACATATATAATTTGCTAATAAACATATGCATACGCTGCTAAAATACATTATTCTTTTGCTCATACACATTCTTGCGATTTTAACTATTTTTTTCTTAAGAACTTGAAACCTTCCACAACCAAATACAAAAAATCATCTATCTTCTATAATAAATATGATATGATTATTATATGTGAATATCTCAATATCATGTAAAACACATCGAAACAAATATCCACCTTATCGTAAATTTTTTTTTAACTTACAAATAAAAGTATGACTGAGTTGCTATTAACACATATATAATGTGCTAATAATGTATGAAAAATTTGCTAAAATTCGGCCATACAATACCCTAACAGATTTCGCCCAGAACTCTACACCTACAAAGAAATATTAATGGAGAACATAATACATGTATCTTCCATAATATATATGATAACTGGCGTGATGGTAATATACGATTGAATAAGAACTAGTGAAATATACGAAAGAATAAGAACTTGTGAAAACTGACTCCTCCAGATGAACAGACAGCTAATGAAATCCGATAAAGTTGACACCGACGAACAGACAGATGATGAAAACTAATCTGGAACGGCTTCTTCGATTGTAAGAGTCGTACCTTTGAAGATGTTGAACATGTGTGTGATGAATTAAAATATGAAACAACGATAGATACAACTCTGTAAAAAATTATCAGAGATAACCGCTCAAAATAAAAAAAAAACCGTTCCAATCTAAAATCCCACTATATATGGAACATATATATTTACTGCAGATTTTTATTGTGCATTACAATGACATATATACCCTTAACTTAATATAACTATTAACATATTGCATTTTTGACCCCATTTTTCCAAGATTAATCTCAGCCTTACAAAATAAATGATCCAACACTCCAGATTAGTTCCTAGCTCCTACACAGGTGCTTGGTTCTCATTTGATCTTTATACTATATATATATATATACAGTATATACTATTATGAAAAATATCTGATTTTCTCTCTTGTCCCTCTGCCAAACGTCGTTCTCCCTTCCTCTCATTTTTCAATTTATGTTTTATCAATTGACACAAAACTATAATTGGCAAAGATCATCAAACTATGATTTTTGAAGATTATTACTATTTTTCCTCTCTCTAATTCCTATTTCAGCAATAAAATATCTGATGTAATATCGAAAATTAGAGATTCATTGCGAATTTGGATTTTTCTTTTAAGTTTTGTGGATATCACGCATGTTGTTTTCTGCGGCAATAAGATATATGATACGAATTTGTACTCTTTTTATCGATCTAATTATTTAAGTTTTTTGAATATTTCTTTAGAAGGTGGAAAAAAAATTGAATGTTCTTTGGTGTACGAATCGATTTCTTTTGGTACACGAGTATTGGAGTTGATTCGTGTGTCTATGCATTTTTTTACTAGTGCACGAGTACAATTAATATGCATACTCATGCAGTCGTGCATCAGTTTAATAATCTTGCACGATTACACAAATGACTCTAATCGTGTTTTTGTACATGAGTTATTTTTTAATAGTCACATTGAACTAATCGTGTACTCATATATTAAATCATTATTAAACCAATGCATGAGGACACGACTTGGACTACTCGTGTTGTTGCACTCGTATACTCGTATATTCATTATGAGAATGAGGTTGATCAAAATCATCGTCCATAATTGTTTAGCGATGAGGGCGTTTGAAACTTGGTAGAGATGATAGTTGAATTTTGTAGTTTTCGTCTCCCGCGACAACAATGACAGAAGATGACAACAAAAAATCTGACAGTTGTGACTTCTGAAACTTTGACGTAAAACGGCAGCGAAAGATATATTTTGTTTTTTTAAGAGTGCAAAAAATAGATTCTGAAATCATCGTCTATGATTTTTTTTGTTAATATATTAAGGTGTTTTTATTTTAAGAAATAATTAATGTTGAAAATTATTTATATTATTACTGAGAATATTGATGTATATATCATCTTAAAGGTTAGAAACATTATTTTTTTTAAAAGGTTAATATTTACATTATTTAATACGTAATAATAATTATTTTCCCATATTAACATTGGCAAAAACTTATATCAGACTTTGGAAACCAAAATCCATGAAATCAGACCTATCAGACGGGGCGGGTCACGTGGGTCAATCCTGACCCGACCCAACCCGCCCGCCCCACAAAAAAAATCCGTCAGAAATAGTATCATTCTTAACACTAAAAAGTATCATTTCGAAGTACGAAAAGTATTGGGCTTGCAACTTGTCATATACGAGTTTCTTTAATTCGATTTATGATTTATTTCATCTTAATTAATGTTCAGAGCTCAGGGATTTCGGGTTTAGACTACCCCCATTCACAATCTCCACCAACCCAATCTATCAATAAAATAATCATTTCTCTCTCCTCCACCTACACAATCAACTCAACAATCTAAAATCACAATCTTTCAACTTTATCAACAATCCTCTCCAATCCAAAAATAAATATTTTATTTGATTCTTTATTAATATCTATTAATAATAATTTTTTTTTATCATATTTTAAAGTTATTAAATTATTTTATATTTTAAATAATTAATAATAATAATAGTAATAATAATAATAATAATAATATATTCCTCATATACTTAAATTAAACAATAAACTCAATTATAATGCGAAGATTACAATAGATGAAATACAAATATTAAAAAGACAAACGAAAGACATTACAATCCAAGAATGTGTAAACTACATATTTAATTAATAGTGCCAAATTTTCGCCATATATGCTCAATTAAATCATTTTTAAGCGCCACATGAGCATCTCTATTGCGAAGTTGTGCCCTATTAGTCACATACGAGGACAAACTCGCAATGCGTTCTGTTGAGTATTGAAAAGGTTGAGAGTCATCTTGTTGCGCACCATCCATGAAAAATTCTGTTGGATCATAATAGTTTTGATATGTGTCTCGTTCATCCTCTACTATCATACTGTGCATGATTATACAAGCCATCATAATTCTTCCCATCAAATTTTTATCCCAAACAAGACAAGGATGTCGAATAAATGCAAAACGAGCTTGTAGAACTCCAAATGCTCGTTCAACATCTTTTCTGGCAGCCTCTTGTTGTTGTGCGAACAACTTGTGCTTTTGAATTGATGGAGAAGGAATTGACTTGACAAATGCAGCCCATGAAGGATAAATACCATCAGTGAGATAATATGCTCTATCATAATTTCGACCATTCACAACAAAATTAGCCTCTGGAGCACGACCTTCCAGAACATCACTAAAAACTGGAGATCGATGGAGTACATTAATATCATTGCAGGTACCTGGTGTTCCAAAGAAAGCATGTCATATCCACAGGTCATATGATGCAACAGCTTCCAAAATTATTGTTGGTCTTCCGCTTCTCTCTGCATATTGTCTAGCCCATGCAGTCGGACAATTTTTCCATTCCCAATGCATGCAGTCTATACTACCAATCATGCTTGGAAACCCACGTTGTTCCCCAACATGAAGTAGTCTAGCTAAATCATGTGCATTCGGCCTTCTGAGATAGATGTCTCCAAAGCAAGATATGATGCCATCTACGAATTTTTGAAGAGAATCTCTTGTCACAGATTCACTTATTCGCAAATATTCATCAACGACATCGGATGATGTTCCATATGCCAACACTCTTATGGCTGCAGTACATTTTTGCAATGATGAAAGACCTTGTCTACCTGTGGCATCAGGTCTTTGTTGAAAGTATTCGTCATTGGCAGTAACAGCCTCCACTATACGTAGAAATACCGTTTTCTGCATTCGAAATCTACGTCGAAAGAGCCGAGGAGAATATATCGACCTTTCCACAAAGTAATAGTTCATCAAGCGCTCTTCACCAATCTCACGTGCTCTGTTACAGTATCTTCTCCTTGATCTAGGAGTGTGATCTTCAACATACATAGTATGGTCTGTTAGAACCACCTCCTCGATGATACGATCAATGTGACAATTTTGTTGGGAAACTCGTTCTTCCCGAGCATCAAGATCGGTAAAGCTGAAAGCTCTATCACTCGAATTTGAATTTGGTGATGAATTTTCACTGTGAGACATTTTCTGAAGTGGATAACAAAATATGTAAAGTATAGTGGATATTGTGAAATAATTCAAAGTGGTGAATATATAGAAAAGAATTCCACTTTGCACATGCATGTGGAATTAAAAGTAGTGAAATAATGCATGAGTGGAATCCAAAGTAGTGAATGCATGTGATGAGTGGGGAAAAACTAGTGAATAGTACCAACAAAGATCCAAGCATGGATTTCATGTCTCGATCTTTTGGAGACAAACATATATTATTACATACATCATGGCACAAAATCCAATACTTATCTACTCTATGGTCTATTCAAGAGAATAGTACCAAAATCATGGCATAAAATTCAATACTTATCTACTATATACCAAAATACACTCTTACCAAAATACACTCCTACCAAAATACCAACTTGTGCAGTCTATTCAAGAGAATAGTACCAAAAATACTTATCTACTCTATAAATCTTGAAACGATATAAATTCAGAATATCAATTTGTGTTATATAATTTGTCATCTTAATTCAGAAATTCAGAATGACAACTTGTGCAGAAATTCATAATTTACGATTATTAATTGATGCCACATAAATTTGTCATCTTATTAATAGATTGAAATTTAAACATACAAATGATAATAATTAAATAACATGAAAATAAACTACAATCAATCTCCAAAAATAATTGCCAACAGTCGGCATTTCAATTCTTCATCTGCTGGAGTTAAATGTTCTTTGGCCAACAATGTATTCAACATCATTTCTTTTGATTTTAATGACTTTCTTTCTAGTTTTCGATTCTCCAAATCGAGTCTCGCAGTTCCCAATTTGTTCATTACTTCAACTTCACTCTCTTTAG
This sequence comes from Perilla frutescens, assembly GCA_026008535.1. Taxonomy (NCBI): domain Eukaryota; kingdom Viridiplantae; phylum Streptophyta; class Magnoliopsida; order Lamiales; family Lamiaceae; genus Perilla; species Perilla frutescens. Next base: position 36,010,649 of record BRKX01000002.1, on the reverse strand, counting down.
TTAGCCTCAATGCACGAATCTCTTCAGCAACTTCATTAGTAGATGTAGATTCCGATGCCTTACCATTTCCTTTTTTCTTTGCCTTATCTCTACCTGTAGGACGGGGAATCTCTGAGCGGCCACTACTTGGAGTTTCTATAGCTTCTGGAATTTGTGAGCTACTATAATATTCTCCATCCTCACTAGTTCTTGATTTTTTTGAGCTGCCCCCACTCTCTTCATTACCTTGATCATCTTCAGGACGAAAACGTGTCGCATCATGATGTAGATTTAATGCCCACTTTTCATGTTTAACCATGACTTCATTAGATACAACTAAATCTTGAAATTTGCAACTGCCTTCTTCATAAATGGCATGAGCTTCTTTGTCAATGTCTGTTTGGCTCATTTCACTTCGTTTCCTACGATGTGCTTCTTTGCAAGCGCCGACCCACTTCAGCGTGTTCGTATTTAGTCGTTGCCAATGACCTTTTATTGAATCTTTATTTCTATCACCGAGTTGTTGTTCTGGATTTTCTGCTCGATATTGATGGAAAATTTTGTGCACATTTCCCCATATAGAGGCACTCTTTTGATTTTTTCCATGAACCTCGTCTTCACTAACGAAACACCATGCTTGCATTAGAGCAACATCTTCTTTCACAGATCAAATATTTTTTTGTGTCTTTCGATTTGTGGATGGCTGTTGCACATCTTGAAATAAATTACGGGAGATATTTTGTGATGGTTGGACTTCTTCAGAAATTGGATTTTGGTTGAGATTCGGAGAAAAATGTGAGTTTTGATAATATTGATAATTTTGGGAGTTTGGAATTTGGGAATTTGAAAAATAATTTGGATCATTTGGATCCATAATTTCAAATGAGAGAAAATGAGTGAGAATAGATGGTTTTTCAATATGATTCAAAATATGTAAAAAATGAGTTCATTTTATAGACAAAAAAAATGAATTATGATATAATTTTTATATTTTTTTAATACATTATTATCTAAAATAATAATAATATAAAATTTTATCCAAAAAAATATGATAGACTAATCAGATTTGGACGTGTGGCAAAACTATTCAAATGTAACGAGGGATGATCGAAGGTTGGTTGACCAACCGATCTCACAATCGATCGGCAACACTTCAACAATTTGTGAATTTTTTATTACTTTTTTTTTGTCTTTATTCCATGATTGATTGGACTGGATTGTTGATGTGAATGGTCTTAGGGTTTGTTCTTTATTAAGTTTTTTTAGGGTTTTTTTGGGGGTTAAGGTTTAGTATTTTTTTTGGGTGTTTTTAAGGGGTTTATTTTGTGTTTTTTAGGGTTTTTTTTTGTGTTTTTAGGGGTTTATTTTGTATTTTTTAAGGTTTTTTTGAGGGTATTTTTAGGGGTTTAGGGTTTATTATATGTTTTTAGGGGTTTTTTTGGAGTGTTTTTAAGGGTTTATTTTGTGTTTTTTAGGGGTTTTTTTTGGAGTGTTTTTAAGGGTTTATTTTGTTTTTTTAGGATTTTTTTAGGGGGTTTATTTTGTGTTTTTAAAGGTTTATTAATTCCATTTTAGGATATAAATTCATATTGATTTCAAATAAATTAAATCAATTCATTTGAATTTTATGATTCCCTAACTTTATTTTAGGATATAAAATTTTGGTAAGAAAATAAAAGAAAAAAACTGAAAATTAGCCCCAAAAAAATTATTGACTGGAGCGTGACGCACACACGCCACTCATGAGTCGTGCGAGTGGGCGCGTATGCACAAGTTGCATAAGAGAGTGCCCCATTAACATTATATTTATATTATACTGGAATTGAGTGTAATAATAGCAAATTTTATAATAATATACAAATTGACATATAAAGTGCGGGCATAATTTTACATACCTATATATAGATAATATTTTAATGTTTTTATATAATATACACCTATTATTTATTTAATTGAAAATATATATAATCAAAGTCCATATGATTATGTATAAAATCAAAGTCGCAATACATCCCATAAATAAAGAGGTGAACGACGACACAGAACGAAAAAGCAGCCCAAATTTGTTTTCATGGAAACCCAACAATCACTCCACCCCAAACATCCATTGAGGTTATTTCGCTAGAAAATGATTTTTTGTAATCAAAATTTGATGACTTTTTTTAATTATATTTTTACCCTCGCAATTTTGTATTGATATATGAAATTGCACACTCCGTATAAAGTATTTGCTCTATAAACTTTTACAGTAATATTCTTGAACGTTGATAATAAAGTTCGCAATAAAATACATGAACGTTATTATGAACTTAACAGTAAATGCAGAATGTAAAGCAAACAATAAATTGGTAACCATGTTCGGTCAATCGATCTACTGAATCAAACTGCGTTAGGGGAACTTGTCAAGTCCGTGAAAAATAATTCACTACTCCGACGTAACATTTACTTGGGATATATATTACACGCAGATGACCTCCTGTCACTTGCTACCCTTTCTACCCATACAACCTCTTTCATTGAATTGAATCGTGAGATTCTCTCACAATCTAAACTCTTCCTATATAGTTCCCACAAGTATTGTCTCCCGAAAAACCTTTTGATAGTGTATGAAAAGTGTTTCACTGCACAATGACTAAAACACTAATCTCTAGTCTAAACTTGACAATTGAAACTAACGTGGTTCAAAACAGTTAGAACTCTTGAAATATTCAGTATAGTTTTCCTCTATGTAGTCTTATCTAACAGGTCTGATTCCAAACTATTTATATAATAGAAACATAGCCTTAAGCTCTTAACATGGAAATCAGAAGTCCTAATCCAACTAGAAATCTGATAAGAAAACTTTTCTTATTGAAAAACTAAAACTGATGACTTGACATGTTAGAACTCTTCCATCTTCTAGAACGATTTTGAATTTCTTCTAAGTTGGCAAATTTCGAACATCTTCAATGATCTTAGAAGAATAATTGGACAAAAGATGTTTATGCAGGCGTTTACAAACTTTGTAATGAACATTGTTGATCTTGAACCTTCACATCAAGTAACACAGCAGATTGTCTTTTATGTTCATAAACTGACTTCAGACTATCACTTAAACTAGCTGGTAGTACTCAGTGTGTCGAACAATATTAGTTGTGTCTTGATGCACACCAGTCTTTATCTTCAGCTCAATCCGATCATCATAATTGAGCTGTCTTCATGAATTTCAGATCACGTTTTTGTATATTTTTGAGATATCGTTCATGTGTTTTGCCAATAATAAATTCCACAACATCTCCTTGAAAAAAAAAACAATGTCGAGTGGAATTGTAATGCACCAACCTAAGGCCAACTCCAAAGGCACGCTTCCTTAGGGCTGACAGAGAGCTTTTTTTTAAGGGGTGAATAGTACCCCTTTATATGTAAAGGGGTATTATTAACTCCATCTACCCTTTTTCATTCTATTTTTATATATTTTATAAAAAATTGTATTAACTTTATTCTTTAATTTTTTATTAATCTAACAATGTGAATTGTGTTATTTTTAGGTCTAATATTATGTTTAATTTCATTTAATAAATAAAAAATATTATGTAATCATAAAAAAAAATAAAAACTTAAATTACAAGAAATAACATAAAATATACTACATTAAATTAAAATCACCACAATAATACATAAAAATAACAAAAAATAGATTACATTAAAATAAAACTACAATAATATTATAATAATAAGAAAAATACAACTCAACATGTACAATACAATATTTTTCTAGTACGATTCAAAATCGCTTCCAGATCCTCCAATATTTGAACCGTTTTCAAATCCTCCTCCAATATTTGAAAAATAACCACCAAACATGTCGAAAGTATTATTTGTCATTGGTGGTTGATGGAGTTGTTTTTGTCATTTTGCAATAATTCAAGCTTGCTCTTTTTTAAAGGAATCGCGATTAGCGAGTTCATAAATTGTGTCTGTATCTATCATAAACATTGAGTTATCTACTTCCCATTTTTTTATTGAATTACTTTCTCTTTGGGCTTCAACTTTTTCTTTTTGAATCTGCATATCACGGTCTCTTATTGCAGCAGAACTCTCAAATAATTCTCGAATTTTGTTATTATCTTCTCTTATTGATTTTAAAACTCCATACACACATTCATCTTTTTTCCTCATCAATTTTTATTTTTTCACACCATCTGGACAATGTGATGCACCACTACCACTCTCATCACTTAAATTGAGAGAAAACGAAGACAACCCATTAGGTGATGCAATTGGTAGAATTGGGTTATCTACACTTCAATTTTGATTTTTTCCTCTTCGCATTGTTGGTGTTGTCAAAAACTATGATGATTATTTTGCGCAACGAAGGGATGTGACTGGAGAATTTGGTTGTCTATACTTCAAAAAATAACAACTGCATTTCGGATATTGGCATATGCGATGCTAGCAGATACGGTTGATGAATACATCAATATTGGTGAGTCCACTACAATTGAATATGTTTAAAAAATTTATCGTGTATTTTCACATCAATATTTAAGATCTCACAATGCTAATGATGTTGCAAGATTACTTTATATTGGTAAAAAACATAGATTTTCAGGAATATTAAGTAGTCTAGATTGCATGCATTGGAGGTGGAAAAATTATCCAACTAGGTGGGCATGACAATATTCGGGTCTCAATGGAGATCTGACTATCATTCTTGAAATTGTGGCTGATTATAATCTTTGGATATGACATGCGTATTTTGGTATGTCGGGATCTAATGATGATATTAATGTGTGGAAAGATCTCATCTTTTCAGTGACCTCGCCGTGGGTATCGCTCCGCCAGCACATTATGTCATTCAAGGAAAATAGTATAATATGTGTTATTATTTAGCTGATGGAATATATCTAAAATGGTCCACACTTGTGCAGACTATTCATGATCCACGTACTGCAAAAAAGAAGTATATTGCAATGAAATAAAAATTGTGCATGAAAAATGTGGAGCGTGCATTTGGGGTTCTTCAAAGCCTATTTGCAATTGTGGCAAATCCAATACGGTTTTAGAGGAAAAATGATTTGGAAGATATAATGTCTGCGTGCATAATTATGCACAATATGATAGTTGATGATGAACGAAATCTTAATGCTCCAATTGAAGCGGTAAGAGGAGTGGCGCAACTCCAAATGTTGAAATGGTGAACAATGAAACTGTTGAGTTCCAATAATTTCTTGCACGATATATAAAAATTAAAGATAAAGAAGCTTACTTGACACTTCATAATGCATTGATTGATCATTTATGGGATGAATTTTCGAAATCTAAGAGTTAATTATTATTAAAATGTAATTTATGTTTTTGTTAATGTTAGTTCATTTTTATAATGTAATTGTTCTTCTATATTAGTAAATGTTGGGTTTATGTTCAAATGAAATATAGTTTTGTAAATTAATTTAAATTGAATTATTTATTATTATTATTATTATTAAATATTAAACATAAATATATTTAAAAAAATATATGCTACACAATAATTTTATAAAAAAAATATTAGAAAGCATAAAAATGGAATATTCCATTGTAAAGGAAACTGTGAAGTTGATAGTTGGAGATGTTTTTGCTCCAACTCTACATTTTCTTTTAGAATAGAGGTAGGAGGAAAAAATGGTTGAAGATTTGGTCAGTGTATATGAAATCACAATTTAATTTATTACAAAATGATGCATGATAAATGGTCTAGACTCTAGAGTATTTCATGTGCTTATTAAGGACACATCTTAAGTTGTTAGAATAGTTTTATTATTGTCAACAAAGGGTATTTAAAATATATATATATATATATTACAGTATGATATAAAATTGTTGTAAAGGGAAAAAAGTATAATTGTGAATTGGGAAAATAGTATTTTTGGTAGTTTATATTTGACTTCTTATCTATTTTAGGCCATCTCCAAAGGAGACGACATATCAATAAAATGGCGTTGATCTCAACTCCAAAGGCCACGACATTGTATACTGCATTTTAGGGAGAAGAGAGAGGGGCGGTATATTTACCGTCCATCTCTCCATCAACGGCAAAAATATATTTTTTTTTCATTTTCTTTTTATGTTATTTTTTGTTTAGTATTTTGTGCATGTTATTTGTTATTTATTTTGTATTTTAAATAATGTGTTGTAATTAATATTAAAATTTGTTATATGTGATAAATTTAATCAAGTACAAATTTTGAAACATAAAATTAAATTAGAAACAAATTAGACCAACAATAAAAAATGCTAAAATAGATAAAAGTACATGAAGTAAAAAAACATAAAAATACGCATAAAATAAAATAAAAAGATACAAATATTTTCCTAATAATCCGAAAGGCCACTTCCGCTCCTCCAAGATCTGGAAAATTTCCAAATATTAATGAATCATATTTCTATCTATCTATCTATATATTAAAGCAAAATCATACAAGCAAAATTATCATAAAAAAATTAGTGAAACTGTTGTAAATATATCTAATAGATATATATAGTATGAGTGTTGACCACACTAACTCTAAAACCCTAGCCCGTACTATTATATATAGAGACATTTGGTCCTCATATTAAATACACACAATTCATATTCTCTTTCGTCTATCTTGTTTACAACAGAAACATTCATTTAAAATAATATTTTTATTGAAAAACATTTAAAATCTTAATTTGGTCAATCAGTTGCAAGGCAGACCCAAGACGCTTGGGATCAAACCATGTCAAGCTTTTTTTTTTTTTTTTTTTTTTTTTCACTTTTCCGGATTCTCTCTCCCTCGCCCTTTCTTTTTCCTTTTTATTTCATTTTTGCAGTTTTGGGTTTTTCATTTTTCCCTTTTTGGTTTTTTTCTTTTCTTTTATTTTTCCTTTTCATTTTTTCTCTTCTTGTTCCTTTTTTTTCCTTTTTATTTTCCTTTTCAGTTTTTTCTTTTAATTCTACCCCTTTTAATTTTTTCCTTTTATTACCAAATATTTTATAGGTGCATGATTATTTTTTATACTTTTGGAATCTATAGTCCTATATTAAAACATTGCAAAAATTATCTACTTTAAATGATTACACTTCATCATGGAAATTATTTTCCTTTGAATCATAGTTGTTTTGCATCAATAAATAAAATTTTCCTGAAAACACTTTAAATTATTCATTAAAATATTATTCAAATTAGTCATTTATCATAATTTACAATTTTCTTTTGTACTATAAAGCTCTCCCTTCCATGTGTATATGTTGAGAAGGTTGAGATGAATGAATTGGTGATTCACACTAATCTTAGTAGAGACAGATCAATCATAAAGATGTTGTATCTGGAATAAAGGTGGACACACTCATACATTTCCTCTCAAAATTTGAATTTTCAATTTATTTTAAAATTATTGAAATTTATTATTTAACATGTAATATAATTTATTTTATGTGATGTATTTTTTGGCCAAGCCCAATATTAATTTTTTTATGTAATTATAGTAATTAGGTGATAAAAATAGTTGTCTGGAGTTAAATATTTTAATACCGACAATTACATAATTTTTTATTTTTATAGAAGAACAGTTAGGTGAATTAATAACTAAGAACGTGGAACAAATAAACGTTTTGTTAAAATTTAAATAAAATTTCTATAAAATTTTAAAAAATTTGATTGTTTCACCAAAAAAATAATAGCAATTTTATACATTATTTTAAAAAAAGTTGATTATGATTGTTTGGTCAACCAATACAACATATATATAAAATACTATAACAAAAAATTATATTGGACGTAATTAGTTTTCACTGCTCAAGTTATGTATTTTGTGCTCAGTTAATACTATATTATACCAATTATCATGATTACTAATTTTTTTATCTTTTAGTTTAACTAATATTGTGATATTTGGTGAATTAATAACTAAGAACGTGGAACAAATAAACGTTTTGTTAAAATTTAAATAAAATTTCTATAAAATTTTAAAAAATTTGATTGTTTCACCAAAAAAAAAAAAAGCAATTTTATACATTATTTTAAAAAAAGTTGATTATGATTGTTTGGTCAACCAATACAACATATATATAAAATACTATAACAAAAAATTATATTGGACGTAATTAGTTTTCACTGCTCAAGTTATGTATTTTGTTCAGTTAATACTATATTATACCAATTATCATGATTACTAATTTTTTTATCTTTTAGTTTAACTAATATTGTGATATTTGGTGAATTAATAACTAAGAACGTGGAACAAATAAACGTTTTGTTAAAATTTAAATAAAATTTCTATAAAATTTTAAAAAATTTGATTGTTTCACCAAAAAAAAAAAGCAATTTTATACATTATTTTAAAAAAAGTTGATTATGATTGTTTGGTCAACCAATACAACATATATATAAAATACTATAACAAAAAATTATATTGGACGTAATTAGTTTTCACTGCTCAAGTTATGTATTTTGTTCAGTTAATACTATATTATACCAATTATCATGATTACTAATTTTTTTATCTTTTAGTTTAACTAATATTGTGATATTTGGTAAAGCTGTAAATATAAATATATATTTTTTAAATGTTAAATGTAATTATTGGGACCACTAAAGAAGGTCTCTAATCAACTATATAATATTGATATTATGACATAAAAATATTTTGAGTATATTTGAAAATCATAATATTTTATTCATTCAATTATAATGTGGACACGTTCAAAATTTAAAACATTAATTTATAAATATTTAAATTCGTACAATGCACCATACAATGTACGGGGAAAATACTAATTTTATATTAATTCAAATTTATTTGTTTTAAGAAAATACTTTAATAATTATTATGACATGTTGAATTTAAGTATAGATATCAATTAATGAAATTTCATAAATCATTATATGTTATCAATTATGAAATAATAATTGTAAATAAAATAAAGGGAATATTATCTTTTGGTGTAGAATTATAGTACAAATTGTTAGAGATGAAATTGAGAATGTTGCATTTTCGTGACAGTGATACTGTAGTATAGTGTAGACGGTTGGAGATGGCCTTAGTACTTTACATATTGTTTCAGCCAAAATGGTACCCTAACAATATTTATTTTTATCATTTTGGTCCCAAATTACATGCGATAGCAACTTTATGGGCTATTTTGGTCATTTTTACAATTTTTTAAAGTTGAAGGACAAATATTGAAATTAAATAATATAATTTTAATTTTTAAAAAATATACATTTTTAATTTTTAATTTTAAAAATTAAAATTATAATATTTAAAATTTTCAATTTTGGTTCCTTAACTTTAAAAAATTATATAAATAACTCAAATGACTTATAAACATGCTATAATGCTATATATAAGTAACTGAGTTTAAAATAATTAAAATAAATATAAAATGAAAGAATACGTGGGATACTAAAATAAATAAGAGATCAAACACCGGAAACAAAAATGTCATTTTCTCATTTCGAATTCAACAAATGCGCGGTGTAAAAAAATTGTTGTCGCACTAATGGATGAGATCCTCTATTCTACATTTCAATCGAATTTATAAGTTTAATAATAGATATTATAAAAATAAAATTTAATTATAACATAATCGATCTAATAACATTTATCGACAAAATATTGAAATTTTAAAAATTATAAATCATATTTTTAAAATAATCAATGATAATAATTATTTCTTTGAAAATTAAATATTAAAAAATAATTATAAATCCTAATTAGGTGAATGAACCTTAAAAAATAATTATAAATTAAAATATAATAAATTAAAATTAATAAAAAATAAAAGAAAAATTTATAAATTTTCATCATAAAACATTGAGTTGAAATATCAAAATTGGAATGGAGGATCCGTGCGTGGCATTAGTTGATGAATAAAAAAAAAACCCAAAGAAGTGGAAACGTTCTCTCTCTCTCTCTCTCTCTCTCTCTTTAATATTTTAGCTTTTTGCTCACTCGTCAGTAGTTCCTGTAAGCTTAACATTCTGTTATTTTTTTTTCCTGTAAATCAATAGGCCAGAGAAAACAATTCCTCTAATTTTTTATATACCAATTTGAATCAATGTAAGTTTTGGTTCTGCAATTCCTTCACTTTATCATCGTGTAATTGTAGGTTAAACAGAATTTCAAACCCGCTGTTTTGGTTTTAATTTCGTTTGGTTTTGTTGAAATTTTGGGGGTTTGGATGACTGTTTTATATTCTGCTAATTAGCGCTGTACAATTGAGATATCGGCATGCATTCGGTATATTTTTCTTTTGAGACACATGCATTTGTTATTTTTGTGTTGAAATATAGTTGACATTTTCTGTTCGTATATATATATTTTTGGTGTATTTAGTCTGACGATGGATGCTGCTACTGAAAGAAATTATCTCAATCCGTTTCTGAAAAGATTTCCGGGCGGTAAGATTTCGGTTGCTCTTATTGTTGATTTTTTTTCCGTACAAGCACACACACATACATGTTTTATGTGCGGCTGTTTATGTGGTTTTAATTAAGAGAACCGTTTATTCTTGTTCATTCTTCTTTCAAGAAGAGAAAAAAATGTTGGCTAACATTTCTTTTTCCCTTTTTTGTATTTACGCTAATATTGAATCTCTGAAGTTTTTTTTTTAGTTATTGAGTGCTCAATGCTAATTTATTAGCCAGATGCACCGAAGCATCTGTTAAGTTGGGTCTTTATTAGCAATTCTCACCGACCAAATGTTTGTGTAATATTAGAAGAACGTATTCGGCAGTCCAGCGGATGATGCTGTGCCTGTGATTGCTTGTTTCTGTTTACTCCACAAAGAGGCTTTGCCGTAAAATGGGTGCATTGATCTTCATGACCTTTAGATGGTTAGACTGTTAAGAGACCTGAGAAAACTACATGAATTGATGCAATTTACATTTACTGGTGCATTTGTTTGTTCTGTTTTGTTAGTGCAATTGTAATTGTCAAAATGTGAGATAGCCTGTATAGGAACTCCGTTCTCAGCAGTTGTTTCGAATAATTTCATCTACATTGTCAACTTAATTGATATATGTATGGGCATTAGCCATTAGTGCATACACACAACCTTTACAGCTAAGATTCTGCACTAACCAGTAAATCAAGGGACACTGCCTTCTTTCTGTTAGTTAAGACTTAAGAAATTGTGAGTCTTGAATCATGAATTTCACATGTTTCCTGAAGTTATGGACATTGGTTAATTTGAAAACTCGCCTAATTACACTGCCTACTATATATCTGAGAACAATTATACCTGAACAGTGGTTTCATTTTCCCAATTAAATTATAACTATTTGAAATTTTGTTGATTTTGATGGCTTTGTTGCTAGATTTGGGCTCCAAAAGGCGCAAAAGGATAAAAGCAGACGAAGGAAATAATTATAGTAATGTTGGCTTTCCTGGTTCTTGGAGGTTTGGATTTGAGCAAAAAAGAGACCGCACCTATACACAAGGTCTGAATGATTTGGATCCCTGCACCATAACTGATTTGCTGAACCATTTAGATTCTGGGAAGTTTGGAAGTGTGACTCAGGAAATAGAGGAGCTTATCAAGCGGAGGAGGCATTTGTTAGACTCCTTCTATGCACTAAATCCTGAACTTCCATCAGCACGCCCTGATGTGCAAGATGCAGTGGCATCAAAGTCTATGGAACTAGCTGCTCCTGATGTCATTGACCTCGATGATGATAAGGACGGAGCATTGGAAAGGTTTGTTCCAGAAGCACAGCTTTCCCATCATGCTGCACCAGTGGTCATAATTGATTCAGATGATGATAATGATTCTAGAAGTGGTTATATGGAAGTGGATTTAAAGCCACCCTCCTTTAATCTTCTCATGAAGGATAAGCCTTCTGGAAATCTTCTATTGAACGATAAACCTTCTGGAAATCTTCTCATGAAGGATTTTGTGGTAATGATCTTCTTGATATACCTATATTTGAAGCCCTATCAACTTACTTACCTATAACGGCGTGTATCTTTTGAACTTAGTAATTTTTATTCAATGGAATTATTATTCAAGGGGAATGATTTACTTTGAACTTGTATGCAACTCCCACGTGACATATGATCTATATGTTCACAGATAACTTTTATCATTGGGTTGGGGTGGACAACAATATGTATTTGTTATGAAGTGTTCCATACTAATTCCATGCTGACAGGATTTGAATATCCATGCTTGTATATGTAGCTGGTTATGGCTTGATCTTCTTGCCATTTCAACTGATAGTGCCATTACATTATGCAGGACTGGAATCTTGGTCGAAGCAAAAGTCCTCGAGAAGCAGATGTCCATATTACTGTTGAAGCAGAAACTGGATTCACAAAAGATAAAGGAGTATATGTGGGTACTGATGACATAGAGGAAAGTGGTGAATTGTCTGATACCAACTCTGATGGTCTGGGCGATATTTGGAACCAGATGACAGTTGCTCTAGAGTGTTCAAAGGTATTTTCTTACTATTCATTTTTTTTAATTCCAGGCAATCTTGTGGATGTTATATGTGGCCAATCTTCTGAACTTCGGCCCATATAAAAGATTTTCCAGTAAGCATGTCATTTGTTGTTGCAATTGATAATCTGCTCAATTTGGCCATTGTTGATGAAAATGTGAAATTTTTTACTTCTCATAGTAAAATATTTCCAGGACATGTTGGAGTTTTTTCTTTAGAAGAATTATCAGTGATTGTTTTATTATTGTTAACACTTCATTAAGTGAGAGAGTGGTGAAAAATAGGATACACTAAGGAAATAGTTTACTATTGAGGCTCTGTGGATATTGGATGTGGTACAGGACAATGCACCCATTATAAAACACGTTTGGCCTAAGATAAATGGCAGAATCTGTTGAGAGATAAGTATAACAAACACACCCACCCAAGATTGGCCTTTTTTGATCTTTGATATCTGGTTTTGTCATGTTGGTATTTCTTGGAGAACATCAAGCCACCTCCTTAAATCCTAAAATGAGGGCTGTGATTATATCTTCACATACAGGACATGTTATATACAAAATTAATGAAAAATAATTTACTGAAGCCCCAGGAGCGGTAATGAATGCTAACTCCTCAGGTTAAGTAAAATAACAAAACCACTAAAAAGTTAGCAATAAACTATTTGAAAGTTGACCTTTTAGCAAAAAAATCTATACTTGAAGGATAAGGACTATTTCCCAACTGGTGGTCAGATTCACATAGTAATATAGATTAACAAGGATCAAGCGAGCCTGGGAGACGTGAGTTCAAGGAATAGTTAATGGACATCATGAAGGGTGTTTAATCTCATGCTTGTTGCTTGCTGTTCTTGAGTTTACCAAGAATGCTCTATCCTATACCTTATGATATGTTAAGATTTCTCCTCCCAATCTGTCAAAGGTCATTGATGATCTTCTCATCTTTCATTCTCGTATTCGTTGCGAGTATAATATGTCTTCTGCAAGAACTGCATATAATATGTTTATCTTACACATACTAATTTCCAGTCCAAAATGCATTGTCCGGACTTCCTCAATAATTATGGGTGCACTTAGTGAAATATCATAACATGGAAAATGCTGGATAATCAAGGAATTACCTCATGCGTTTGTGATTTAAAATCTGTACGTACAGAAACCTTTTCTACTTTTCATTCACAGACTCATAAAAATTCTCTAGGCCAGCTGTATCTTTGTTTCTATAATTTGTATTTATGTACTTAGCATTACTAGTATATATAAATACTAATTTTTTGTGCCTAAAGTTTTAAACACCAGTCAGAGACGTGCGTTTAACAACTCTTTCTTTGAGATGTGGCAGGATGCTTCTCAAGAAGCTCTGCATGATGAATATGATGCTGGAGATCAAGAAGACTGTGAGCATTCTTTTATTCTGAAAGATGACATTGGCGATGTATGCCGGATTTGTGGGGTTATCAAGAGAGGAATTGAAACCATCATTGAATATAATTTCTCAAAGGTATGACTCTCACTTCTCTATGCTATGAATTATGCTGTATTATGGAGCTTGATTTTTCTGGTAATATATTATTATATTTATTTAACTTGTTCCTGGAAGTTAGGTGCTTAACCTTGTTTAGAACTCGATAGAAGATTTATTTAACCTGAAATACTATTTCACAACAGTTTTATTGATGATTATATAATATTATTGTCTCACATCATAATATTTTATCTCTTGGTTGGACGGGGGGAGGATGCGTGAGTTAAAAGGGGTATGATTATGGAGAAAAAGGAAAGAGGAAAGGTGAAAAAAGGGTTTGGTTTATTTGAGAAATGAGATATTCAGAAAATGTTGGGTGTTTTTGGTGCAATAATGTTGCACATGCCAACGTGAAGTTTAATCTGTTTACCCAATGATTATCTTTTACAGATGGCTTGTTCCTTGTATTGGAGAAGGGCATTATATTTGCAAAGCATATTTCCCTTCATTCTAAAGCTTGCATTGAATCTCTTTTTGTGAAATCACCCTTTTCTTTTTATTATCAAAATTGTATGTTTGACTTGTGAATGAATGAGTGTTTGTTTATACTAGTAGAATCTTCTGGCAAAGACTACATGATGTTGAGAACTGCTTTGCCTGCTCTATTCTCAATACAGAACACAAGGACTACAAGAACTTACAGGTATGAAGGACGAACTACCAGAGAGCTAGATCAAAATGAAGTTTCCCTTGATGGATTCAAATTATCAGATGGTGATTTTGCTGCTGCTGAAATTAATCCACATCCACGCCACAGAAAGGAGATGAAACCCCATCAAACTGAGGGGTTTAATTTTCTTCTAAGCAACCTAGTGACAGATAATCCTGGAGGTTGTATACTGGCGCATGCTCCCGGTTCTGGTAAGACATTCATGATTATCAGTTTCCTTCAGAGTTTTATGGCGAAATACCCAGCTGCAAGACCTCTGGTTGTGCTGCCAAGGGGCATCTTGTCAATATGGAAAAAAGAATTCATCAGATGGCAAGTTGAGGACATACCTTTGTATGACTTCTACTCAGTTAAAGCTGACAGCCGTTCACAGCAGCTTGAAGTTCTGAAAGCATGGGTGAAAGAAAGGAGCATACTGTTTTTAGGATATAAACAGTTTTCTTCTATAATCTGTGACACTGACAATGGGCAAGTTGCTGTTGCATGCCAAAATTATTTGCTGAAAGTTCCCACAATTCTCATTTTAGATGAAGGCCATACTCCTCGGAACCAAGACACTGATGTTTTGACTTCCCTGGAGAGGATCGAAACTGCAAGAAAGGTGGTTCTCTCTGGGACACTCTATCAGAACCATGTGAAAGAAGTTTTCAACATTTTAAATCTTGTACGACCAAAGTTTCTGAAGATGGAGACTTCTAAAACTATAAGGAGGCGTATCTTGAGCAGGGCAGAGATATCCAGCAGAAGAAATTTGATGAAACATGGCAGAGACAATGAATTCTATGAGCTAATAGAGCATACCCTGATAAAAGATGAAAACCATAACCGGAAGGTGACTGTGATACAAGATTTGAGGGAAATGACAAGAAAAGTCTTGCATTATTACAAGGGGGATAATTTAGATGAACTTCCGGGGCTTGTAGATTTTTCGGTCTTTCTCCAGCTTAGCCCCAAACAGAAAGCCGACGTTAAAGAGTTGACAAAAACATTGGCCAGGAAGTTCTCAATCAGTGCGCAAGGAAGTGCTATTTATGTGCACCCAAAGTTGAAGTTTCTTGCCAAGAATTCTGGTGTAAAAGATAGAGTGGATGAGGAGAAAATTGATGCTATCTTGGAGACATTAAATGTGAAAGAAGGTGCGAAGCTTAACTTCTATCTGAATCTTCTCCAGCTCTGTGAATCAAGTGGTGAGAAGGTGCTAGTTTTTAGCCAATATCTCCTACCCCTCAAATTTTTGGAGAGAATAACGGCTAAGGTCAAGGGTTATAGCATTGGCAAGGAGATGTTCATGATCACAGGTGATTCAGATGCTGAGACACGAGAGTCTTCTATGGAGAAATTTAACTATTCATCTGAAGCGCGGGTGTTCTTTGGTTCAATCAAAGCATGTGGGGAGGGGATATCTCTTGTGGGGGCCTCACGCGTCATTATACTGGACGTTCATTTAAATCCATCTGTAACTCGCCAAGCAATAGGACGAGCATTTAGACCTGGCCAGCTGAAGAAGGTGTACACGTACAGATTGATTGCTTCTGGCTCACCCGAAGAGGAGGATCATGCTACCTGCTTCAAGAAGGAGTCCATTGCTAAATTGTGGTTTGAATGGGATGAGGGTAGTGGTCCCCAAAATTTTGACATGGAGACTGTTGATATTAGCAATTCTGGAGACAATTTTTTGGAAACTTCACGACTGAAGGAAGACGTGGTTGCTCTCTTTAAACGGTAAGTGAATCTTTCCTTCTTCCGATGGATTTTTTTTGGATCTACCCTTTGACTGTTTCCTTGTGTTTGTGGTTATTTTCAGGTAATGTTGAGAAAATACTGAGATCTAATTTTGTCATGGTTTTTAAGCATTATGAATATGAGACCGGTCTGATTGATCTCATACAGTTAGTAAAATATGGCCGTGAAACTGTTAAGAAGTTCAGTGGAGCACTGTAAATATTCTTCTAAATGAAAGCATCATTGTGGTTATGGCTTTTCTAATCTCAAGTTTATTGTCACAAAAGGTTGGTTCTGTTAATTCCAACAGGTATCCCATTTGAGTTGGATTTTCATTTATGCAGTCTAGCTTTACTTTTTAACATTTGGTAGGATGATTTCTCACTAAATTCTGTTATGTGATAATTCAATTTCTCGTTCCATCTCTATATATTTCCTCAGTTAGATTTACTAATCATTTGTGCTTGAAAAACTTAAAAACCAGAACTTAATTTTCACAATATTCATCAAATGAGGATGAGGAAGCTTTGCCGACATATAGATTGTTGTTTAATTTAACCTCTTAACAATTTTTTTAAATGGAATAAAGAATGAGTAAAATTCTGAGATCAATTCAAATTTCTGCTAAGAATTAAAAACAGCAAATAAAAGCAGAGATCAGATATATTCTACATTCTTAACTGATAAAGTTCTGCTATTACATGTCAATTCTGTACTCGCGTTACAACCTTAATCTTTTATCGTGGGATGCAACAGTTACCTTATTGCTTGATACAACAAAATCATCGTATTCTGGTTTCTACATCAGACCAAACACGTAATTCTTTACAAATAAACCGTTTCAACCAATCTTTTCCTACAATGGATTCACAAAATGGGAGAAAAAAAACTAGATCTGCTTGCCTCGTGCTCTTAGGGTGCAAGGGCATCCAAAGCATGAACAATCCGTCGGCAGCATTGCCCGCAGAGTCACGTAAACGACGGGAGCAGGGATGAGACAAGCCGGTGTTGCCGGTTTCCTGCATCCATGCACTCAAAATCTGTAGCCTCATTCCCCATAGCAGAAGCTGTTGTGTTATATACATCAGTTTCTCTGAGTGGAAGAAAAGCATTGTGAGAGGTATCAGGCATGGCCATGCCACCACCCTCACACTGCTGCAACCCTAAAGTGAGTGATACTCCACCAATGTTTCCAAATCTTTCCAGCTCTGATAAATGGTAGCCAGCAGCAGCTGCTGCCATGAATCTCTCACTCCCACAGTTCGACTCTGCCACTGCATCTTGAAATAGACTGGCTTGCTTGTGTCCCTCCGTCGTTTTCCCTGCTCCATACTCACTATGGAAGATGGAATTGGCATCCGATCCCATCATATCCATATCGTTCAAATCATCAGCTTTTGGCTCCATGGGCTGCTGCCCTGTGGAAGTTGTGCCACGCTGCTGCAGCTCTTCTGCCTTGTCTTCAGAGGCTTTTACACCGGGCTTCATGGCTCGTGGGTTCGTTTCAGATGAAGAATTTGAGTCCATATCAGCATCGCCCGTTTCCTCTTTGTACATTTCTTCTACCATTGGCTTCCAGAGACGAACTCGTGCATTGATGAACCAGTTTGAGACCTAAACCAGCCACACAGATTCATAAACATTAACAACATTGCAGAAGCAAAAGTTTTGTGCATGAGATGCCCAGTTAGTTCACGTTTCTTATGATAGTGTCTTTTGCAAGAGTAATAGAAATAACATCGTAATAACTAAAAAGTGACAGAAACTCGTGTCTCCACAGCATATAACTCAACACCCAATGTACTATAGAAGCATCATTTCCTTAATTTTTCCACAATTCTCTCCTAAAAAAAACAGCCTGTTTCACAGCTATACGCCACAATAATCCTCGTCTCCAATGATAAAAAAAAATCCTAACATTTATTTTATCATCAAAGATATCACAAAAAGACTACTAAGCTATCTAGAATGCTTTCATTTTCACCTGACTTCTTGTTAATCCAGTCTGCCTAGCCAACATGATTTTCTCTGAATCTTTCGGGTAGCTGCAGCACAAAATGAGTACAATCAGCAGACAAATCACAGAAGAAGAAAAAAAGGCGAACACAAAAATATGTTTCTACAACTTACGGATGGAGAAAGTGTTCGAAAAGCCAAGCTCGTAAGATTGAAACAGAGGACTCAGGAAGCCCCCTCTGCGGCCTCCATGCATGCTGCTGCATCATGCCAAGCTGCTGTAGGGCTCTCTGCTGCCTTAGTTGCTGATCCACGTAGCGGAGTCGGGATATCCCAACCCCTCTATCATTAGAAGAAGTATCTTCTTCTCCTAGACTTCTTCGTACTGCTTGAATCTGCCCGTTTATAGCATCACGCAAGCAGCGAAAGTGACGAGAAATGGTTTGAAGTGCAAGAGCTGTGTATGGTTTAGATGCTCCAGATCCTGCTATTACATCAAAGGAAGAAACAACAATCTGCATCTGATGGTAATACTGTCTGTATCTTCTGTCAACCTAGTAACAAAATTTTTGAAGTGAGAAACCAATGTGATAAGAAAATAAAATAAAACAACCTTAAACAAATACAACATAGGATCAAAAAACACATTTGTTTCTCACCTCATCCAACATTGATAGAAGCTTTGTCAGTTTATTTTGCAGCTCCTGCTTCTCAGCAACTGAGACCTCAATCACCTTAGGCGTGGCAGAAGACGAGGCAGCTGCAGGGTCCGAACCTCCGTCCTTCAACTCACCTTCAACTTCTTTTCTCAACTCTTTTTTGGCATTTTGCTCCTTGATGGCTTTCTTGACATTCACAACTTCATCCAACAGTTCTTGAGCTGCTTTTAGAAACTTCGAATTAGGAACAGTTCTTGCAATACTCGGCATACCATACGACTCACTAGCTCCATCCACATTGCTGCCTGGGACACCAGTAGGAAAGCTATCTTCATTTTCAAAAGACATGTTCCTCCCCCTATCTTCACCATGCATCAATGCATTAGACCCCAAAATCGAAGAGAAATCACCACTCTCATTCTGGTATGGGATTGAAGGCATGTGCAACGGAACATGTGTGCTTAGACTGAGTGATAGTCCCTGGCCCTGCAAGTTTGGAGCACCTTGAAGAACACATGAACTCCCCCCTGCTTGATGCATCATCAGCATCTCGTTTCTCCCGTCTTTCCACGTATTTAACTGGTTCTCTAACACTCGTGAGCCTCCAAAGTTTAGTAGAACTTCTTGAGATGAAGTGTTTGAATCTGAAGTAACTGGTGGAACATCCATACAGCTGCTGTGACTGTGTGAATTGCCGGCTATTGCATCAGAAAACGGCTCTGAAGAAGATGGGAAATTCATATACATAATTGTGTTTCCTGGAAGAATTGGTGTTGCTGAATGAGAACTTGAAACAGGATCCTTTAAGTAGAGCATTGTTGCATCATCTCTTTGATTGTTTGAGAGAGGAAAATAGGTTCCCATGTATTCTTTGCTAGGCCCTCCTTGTGGATTTGAGTTGAAAGTTACAATCTCTCTCTGCCTTAAGTTTAGCTAGAGAGAGAAATCAAAGAAACCTGGAAATTCCCAGCAAAAATTCATCAACATTTTAACATAAGTGTGCCGTGTTCTTAGTTTTCAACTTTTTACATGCACACATTTGTAGATTGTAGTTTCTATTTGCCACTGTAATCGAGCTTCTAATATTGTATAATTTAAATTGTTTTCATAAAATTAGGCACACATTAGCACTCGTAAAACGGAAGCTCTTAATATAGACAATTCATCAAAATTATTTTTGCTAAACAAATACAGACGGATGAACAGATTGTATTAACGTTGTTTAGGAAACGATCAAGAAAGGCAAAATAAAAATAAAAATTCATCAAATTAGTTAGAACCAAGTTGCTTGCTTTTCTCTCAAGAAAACAAGAAATTATTAATCCAAAACAAGGATTACAAAAGCCCAATCCTAAAACTAAACATCGATGACAAAACCCGGAAAACAGAAAGAGAAATTTGACATCAATTCAACAGAAGAATGAAAAAATTGACCAACAAAAGTGGAAGGAAGCACAAAACAGACAAAAAAAATTAAAATTAATATTAAAAATTGCAGCAATTCAACAAAGATAGCAATCTATAATCACATCATTGTACCGGCATCATCCAATACAATCAACATGAGAGAGAGTAAGACAACAGAATTCCCTGTTTTCTCCTTAACAGCAGCTAAAAAGCCTGTAATAACATAAACAAATAAGTAAAACTAATCATACAAACCTGGAATTCAGCATAAGTTGTGTGGCTCGTGGGGAACAGCAGCTCTCCGATCCGCTTAAAAAACTCTTTCTTCAGTGCAAACATACAGATCCCAAGACACCAACACTATCATCCCCTCCCCTCCTCTTCTCTCTCTCTCTCTCTCTCTCTCTCTCTCTCTCTCTCTCTCTCTCTCTCTCTTTCTTAAACAGGCACACTAAAAAGAATCAAGACCAGAAAAGAAAGGAGATACAAGCAAGAACAATAAAAACCCAGTGGGGAAAAAAAAAAAAAGAAACCTTTTGATTTTCTCTTGTCTAGTATATAGTAGAGTTGCAAAAATTTCAAAGTTGAAAGTACAAGAACATTATCACTCCTTTAAATCTTTCCTTTCACCTTTATGATAACTATTCTTGCATAAGTTCGTTCATCATGTACTCTTTTTATCTATTCCCACGTGAGACTTACACACACTAAAAAAACAGAAAAAGAAAAAGAAAAAGAAAAAAAATGAGTCTTTTTCTCGTTTCTACTTTCTCTCTGTATCTAGCATGTAAAAAAGGGTGCTCTCTTTTACTATTAAGAAACCCCACATAATAAAAATGAAATATTTTATCCCTTAATATATGCATAAACATCCCTTTCTCCAACCTCTGTCTGCTAGGCTTGTTTATAGAAATTATAAATAATATTGAAGAATACAGCAAGCTATCTTTCTTAGCTGTTGCTGTTGTTTGTTGTTATTATTTGTTGCTTGACTTGGTTAATTCTTTGTTGCTGTTGATGGTGTTTGGTTATGGAGTGCCAATCTCTAACCACCAGTTGGTGGACCTAAAGCTTCCCTTAACCCTCTCTCTCTCTCTCTCTCTCTCTCTTCAAAGTTTCATCTTAAGTTAAGCATGGATGGAAGGTCTGCGATATCCACCATATAATGCTTTATTTATTCTTGGGCTTGGATTATTTTAGTGGTTTGGATGGAATATTTTAATGGTTAGGAAAATCTTTATTGTTTTGGATTTTTTTACATTGTACCAATAGGGTGCCCATGTCACTAATTTTTTGTCTCGTTGTGGCACCTAATTTTTGGGCTTATTATTTTCTCTGGGGACCTTTTTGTTTCTTATATTTGTATATTTGCCCCTACAAGTTTGCTAAAGATTTCCCCTCATTTGACCCCATGTACAAACATATAAGAGAATCATTATTGTTTCTTCTCTTTCTATTTTTATTTTTATAATTTGATTTCTTTAGAATTCATTTAAAAAAATATAGGTTCTGATTGAATATCAACTATTTTTTGTCGATGCGCATTACATCTTCGATAATAATACCATACTATACATGTAATTATACTTAAAAAAACATTTAAAATAGGAGATTCAAATCGAAATTAATGACCACCAACTTTTTCTTAATGAAGGTAGGCATGTACCAAAAGAGTGGATATGCCTGCCAACTTTCTTTGCCTTGCTCGTTCTAAGCACTAAAATCGTCCAATTTGATAGCCCTTTTTTCTTTTGGAAGTTTGTTGATAGTTGGATTGCGAGAGCATCTTTTTAGTGTGGAAAGCATATTTTTGGTAATAAAAAATCCTTTTCAGAATATATTTCATTTTTCAATTTATGCATAATTAGTTTGTCTTTCTCTAATTCATGCAATATTATATTTTTTATTTGTGATTTTGTTATTTTTTCCAACAAATAATTTTTTTAATGGTTTCAGTTAGTAAGGAAATATTTCTTATCTATTTAACAAATCCTCTTTACATGATATTTCAAAAGAAAATGCATTATAATATCTTCTGATTGATTCAGAATTATGTACTATGTTCCGATATCCCAACCAGAAAATACAATATATAGAAATGGGATTTAATAAACCCCTTGTCCAAATAAAATAAATATACTCCATTTTTATTAAATTTAATGTTATATCTTACACAATAATATATTCAAATGAGCATTTAATCTCACCAACTCTCTACACCACAAAGTCCAAACCATACATAACCAATTGATCAGCTTCAATAAGATATATGAGGAAAGGAAGGCTATGAATAGTTATAAATTATGTACTCGATCTTAATTAATTGGCCACGGTGTACAACAAACTTGATTCTTAATTTCTTACTATTCATGGTCCATACACTTTTAATATTGGGGGAATTGATGAAAAAGGGCATATAAGCAATGAAGAAAAAGAGAGGGGCTAAAAAGCAAAAAACAATATTCAAAGGCTGTGAAATTAGACAGAGTAGTCCGGAAAGCAGCAAGTGATATGCAGAGAGATATCAGAAAGAATTACTGTTGTCTGAGAGAAAGCATGGGGATTCGGAAAAGGGCAGAATCTAAGGTTGCAAAAAGGAGAGAAATCATTGGCTGTAGCATGGGAGCTGACTTAATGCATATGCATGCGATTATTATTATTTATTATATCTACTTTTCTCATATGCTAAATGTGAAATACCACTCTATAATTCATCAAAATCTCTTCTGATAAATTCCATATATCATATCCGTGTTTAAAACATTGCATAAAATTTCCTTTTATTTCAAATGGAGTGGCATTAACAGTACTGTAGATATTTTTTTTTAAATATAATTCTTTTAACGCGTACGTGCAACAATTTTTTATCACGAGTAAATTCCATGTATTTTACTTAATTACTTGTGATAAAAGTTAAGAAAAATAAAGAAGAACGCAAAAAATTAGTTAAGTTGTTTGATTAATAGAGAGAGATCTTACATCAGTATTCTATTTTCTATTTATTTTTTGTTCAATGGAGAAATCAATTTTGTTTGTATTGATTTGAAAGCGTGACTAGACAACTAGCAGTATCTTCATTCTAATTTAATGTGCATGAGGCTTATTTGACGTTTATTATTGAAGCTCCAAAACAATATTTTGTTGTAAATGAAAAGCAAGTCTTTTATTTTTTCCTTGTCCCACATCGATTGTGGGATGGTGTTTGGAGGCTCTTTTATTAGCTTTTCCTTCACATGAGTTCAATTGGCTTGAGAGAAGGTTTTTATGGTGAGCGTGTGATGGCGAAGCCCCCATGCGCGCCATCTGCTCGGCCCGGCTCGGCCCTCGTGCGCGTGGGGGTGATTGAGTTGTGGGTTTGGGCTTTCTTTTTGCATCTACTTTGTTTGTTTTTTCTCTTTTGCCCTAATTTCTTTTTGACTGATTCCTCTAGCCGTTTTTTGGAGATAGATGCACGTTGTGAACGTGGCTTTGAGGGAGTCATCATTTACCCTCTATTTATTTGCCTTCAGTTTTCAGAAACGGATAGAAAAAGATATTCATGTTTCTTCTTCCTCTGAAATTTTTTGGTCGTCTTTTCTGAGCAAGTGTTCGAGCATACTCCAATTCGGGTTTCGTGAGTGTCCGCGAAACTTGAATGCTGTGTTAACCTTGGGAACGATTCCGCGTGAAGGCTGTTCACCTCGGGCTGCCGGAAATTCATTTTTAAGGCAGTGGTATTCATCACCACGTCACAGTGAATTTTAATTCTTTGTTCCCAATCTCTGTTCCAGATTTCCGGCAACAATTTAAAAACGAATTTAATGGCGTCTTCCTCTCGTGTTCTGCCGGACCTATCAAAACTGGAACCCTTGGACGGTTCAAACTATAAGCGGTGGTCTCAGAAGCTTCTCATTTTCTTCGAACAACTAGAAGTCGACTACGTGCTTTTCACCGACTCTCCAGACCAGGCTGACTCTGCCGTTGCCGACTCCGTCGTCATTGCAGTCGCAAATGGCGATGCTCCTGCCGCTGCGAAGGATGCGATCGATGCCTCCACTACTGCAGATACTGCTGCTGAGTCTGCAGCCAAATCAAGGATCGATGCCGTCTGTAAGAAATTTGATAAAGACAACAAGACTGTTCGTGGTCATCTCCTCAACCATATGACGAACAGCCTTTTCGACCTTTTTGTCAACGTCAAATCTGCCAGACAAATTTGGGAATCGCTGGAAAAGAAGTATGGTGGCGACGATGCAGGCAAGAGAAAATACGTCGTCGGAAAGTGGCTGCAGTTCAGGATGGTTGACGATAAGCCAATCATGGATCAACTTCATGAGTATGAAAACTTAACTGCAGCGGTGCTGAACGAGGGAATGAAGATGTGTGATATCCTGCAGGCCAATGTTTTGCTCGAGAAGTTTCCACCCTCATGGACCGACTACAGAAACATGTTGAAACACAAGAAGCGAGATTTGACGCTGCAGGAACTCATTAGCCACATGCGGACTGAGGAGGCAAACCGGATGAAGGATAAATCGCTATCTTTGTCTTCTAACTCTTTAAATGCTAATCTTGTCGAATCTGATGCAGGAAAAGGCAAAGGTTGTTTTGTCCCAAAAAGAGATAAACCAGATTGGAAGAAAAAGGGTCTGTTCGCCGACAAAAAGATCACTAAGAAGCCGCTGACTAAGCTCACGTGCTGGGTGTGTGGAAATCCTGGCCACAAGGCCTACCAATGTCCAAAACGCCAGGGACAGCCGCAAAAATCTAATCAAGCCCATTTGACTGAATCTGATGAAATTATCGCTGCTGTTGTAGTTGAGGCGAACTTGGTGGAGAACAAAACCGATTGGGTGTTGGACACTGGAGCCTCGAGACACTTCTGCAGTAACAAGGGACTATTTCACGACTTTGAGGAAACTGGAGAAGGCGAATGCGTCTACATGAGCAACTCCAGTGTCGCTGGAGTCCTCGGTAAAGGAAAAATTATGCTTAAATTGACTTCTGGGAAAACTCTGAGCTTGAGCAATGCTTTGTATGTTCCTTCCATGCGTAGGAATTTAGTGTCTGGTGCTCTGTTGAATAAGGCGGGTCTTAAAATAGTGCTAGAAGCTAATAGAGCTGTGTTGACTAAAAATGGAGAATTTGTAGGAAAAGGGTATCTGAATGAGGGTCTGTTTGTACTCAATGTTGATTCTGCTGTCATTAATGAGAATGCTTCTACTTCTGCTTATTTGGTTGAGTTTTATGATGTATGGCATGCAAGACTTGGACATGTTAATGCTGCGTCTATTAAAAGACTAAGAAAACTGGACTTAATCCCGGCTTTGAACATGCATAATCTGTCTAAGTGCCAAATTTGTGTAGAGGCTAAATATGCTAAAAAATCGTTTAAATCAGTCGAACATAGAAAGTCTGATCTCTTAGAACTGATTCACACGGATCTAGCAGACTTTAGAAGCACTGTCAGTAAAGGAGGAAAAATGTACTATATTTCTTTTGTTGATGACTTTTCTAGATATACTAGAATATACCTTCTGAGAACTAAAGATGAAGCTGCTGACATATTTATGAAATATAAAGTGGAAGTAGAAAATCAGCTTAACAAGAAAATAAAAAGGTTAAGATCTGATAGAGGTGGTGAATATAGCACGTTATTTCTTAAGGATTTCTGTGAACAAAATGGCATAATTCATGAATTCACTGCTCCTTATTCCCCCCAACAAAACGGAATAGCAGAAAGGAAAAATAGGACCCTAAAGGACATGATGAATGCTATGTTGATTAGTTCTGGGTTGCCTAATAACATGTGGGGGGATGCTGTACTTTCGGCATGCTATATTTTGAACCGGGTTCCTCATAAAAAGCTAGATAAAACTCCCTATGAACTGTGGAAAGGATTTGCTCCTAATTTGAAATATCTGAAAGTGTGGGGGTGTCTAGCTAAAGTTCGTCTGCCTGATCCTAAGATTTCAAACATTGGATGCAAGACATATGATTGTGTGTTTATTGGCTATGCAAGTAATTCTGCTGTATATAGATTTATGTCTTTGAATGATTATTCTATTTCTGAATCTCGTGATGTGGAATTCTTTGAGCATGTGTTTCCTCTTAAATCTCGTGATTCTGTCTCTGGTTCTACTATTGATGATTTTGTTGATGTTCCTAGTACCTCTGTCAATGTGACTAGTGATCATGTTGAACCTAGAAGGAGTAAAAGGCAAAGAACTGAATCCTCTTTTGGCCCTGATTTTATTACTGCTTTTTTGGTAAATAATCCTGATATGATTGATGATTATGTTGTGTCTGCATTTCTTATCAATAAAGATCCTGTCTCATATAGTGAAGCTATGACTAGTATAGATGCCACTTTTTGGAAAGAAGCTATTCATAGTGAACTGGAATCAATAATTAATAATCATACCTGGGAGTTGGTTGATTTGCCTGAAAACTGTAAACCTATTAGAACTAAGTGGATTTTTAGGAAGAAGCTAAAACCAGATGGTTCAATTGATAGGTTTAAAGCTAGATTAGTGGTAGTGGGGTATTCTCAAAAAAAAGATGTTGACTTCTTTGACACATATTCTCCTGTTGCTAGAATTTCCACTATTCGTGCTCTAGTTGCTCTAGCTGCCATTCATAACTTGATAATTCATCAAATGGATGTTAAAACAACTTTCTTGAATGGTGATCTAAATGAAGAGATTTATATTGAACAACCTGAAGGCTGTGTGGTAGCTGGTCTAGAAGGCAAAGTGTGTAAGTTGAGAAAATCTTTATATGGACTTAAGCAAGCTCCAATTCAGTGGTATGAAAAATTTCACAGTACTATTATTGCAAATGGTTTTGAGGTTAATGGTTCTGACTCTTGTTTATATTCTAAGATGCACGATTCTGGTTGTGTGATTGTGTGTTTATATGTTGATGACATGCTTATTTTTAGTACTGGTCTTGATGTGATTTTGGAAACCAAGTCCTTTCTATCTTCCGCATTTGATATGAAAGATATGGGTGAGGCTGATCTTATACTTGGTATCAAACTGGAAAAAACTGAGCATGGCTTTATGATGAGTCAATCACATTATGTGGAAAAGGTGTTAACTCGCTTTAACTGTGATACTTTGACTGCTGTTAAAACACCTTATGATAGTAGCATGCATCTAAAAAAGAATTTGAATGAACCCGTGTCTCAAACTGAATATGCTAAGATCATAGGTAGCGTGATGTACCTTATGAACTGCACTTGACCTGATATTGCATATGCTGTGAGTCGTTTAAGTCGATATATACACAATCCTAGTAATGAACACTGGACTGCACTTTATCGTTTATTAAAATATCTGAAAGGCACTTCTGATTGGTGTTTGCAATTTGAAAGATTTCCTGCTGTTCTAGAAGGTTATTGTAATGCAAACTGGGTGTCTGATAATGATGAAGTGAGTTCCACCAGTGGTTTTGTTTTTACTTTGGGTGGTGGTGCTATTTCTTGGAAATCTGCTAAGCAGTCGTGTATTGCCAACTCCACTATGGAATCTGAATTCATTGCTCTTGAGTTAGCAAGTCGTGAAGCTGACTGGTTGAGGAGCTTGTTGGCTGATATACCTCTTGCGAGGGATTCAGCTGCTCCCATTTCTTTACATTGTGATTCGCAGGCCGCCATTGGAGTTGCCAAGAATAGCGTCTACAATGGCAAACGGAGGCATATCCGGTTGAGGCATGCTGGTGTGAAGCAGCTGTTGAAAAGTGGAGTGATTTCTTTAGATTTCATAAGGTCCGAAAGAAATCTAGCCGATCCTCTCACCAAAGGTCTCAATGGAAATCAAGTGTTGGATTCTTCCAAGGGAATGGGCGTAAGGCCTCGTCAGTAAGGTAACTTTTAGTGGATACCTTTCTAAGGTCAAACGAAGCTGTAAAGTTTATCTTATCTGATTTATTGATTGCATGTGAGACACTGTTGATCTTTATGTAATGTTTCAATCCATAGTCCATTTTTGGGTGGTCCTGTTGAGACGGACTTGATGGATTTACATTTGTTAATGTTGTGCCATAGCCCTTTGTGGGTGGTCCTAAGTAGTGGACTTGATGGTATTGTACTAAAGTATATGATGTTTGACAGTTTGAGGTTGAGCTATTGGCTCTTAATGATTCAACACATTCGTGCTTTCGAGACGCACTATTGTTGTATTCTTGTGCTTTTGAGACGCACAATCTGGAATCACCTAAGTGAGTATGGAGAACTGGCCGTCTCCTATGCAGGACTCTGTCTTGCTGGTATACTCATGAGAATCCAAGGTTATGATGGCCATTGTTTGATATCGCGGAGTTCACTCGATTTAAGGATTTGTGCAATGATCTAAGGGATTGCACTTGAATCTTTTAAAGTTCAAGTGTTTAAACACACTTTTTTGGATTCAAGTGTAGTCCATTAGTTCGAATAAGTTTCAATTCAAAATCGAAAGATTATTGTCACTTATGCATTTATCCTTCATTTGCTCAGAGACGTTCTTTTAAGTCCGTTGCTTTCCATTTGTGGGGGATTGTTGAAAATGAAAAGCAAGTCTTTTATTTTTTTCTTGTCCCACATCGATTGTGGGATGGTGTTTGGAGGCCCTTTTATTAGCTTTTCCTTCACATGAGTTCAATTGGCTTGAGAAAAGGCTTTTATGGTGAGCGTGTGATGGCGAAGCCCCCGCGCGCGCCGTCCGTCCGTCCCGGCCCGGTCGGGTCTGGTCGTCGCGCGCGTGGGGGTGATCGAGTTGTGGGTTTGGGCCTTCTTTTTGCATCTACTTTGTTTGTTTTTTCTCTTTTGCCCTAATTTCTTTTTGACTGATTCCTCTAGCCGTTTTTTGGAGATAGATGCACGTTGTGAACGTGGCTTTGAGGGAGTCATCATTTACCCTCTATTTATTTGCCTTCAGTTTTCAGAAACGGATAGAAAAAGATATTCATGTTTCTTCTTCCTCTGAAATTTTTTGGTCGTCTTTTCTGAGCAAGTGTTCGAGCATACTCCAATTCGGGTTTCGTGAGTGTCCGCGAAACTTGAATGCTGTGTTAACCTTGGGAACGATTCCGCGTGAAGGCTGTTCACCTCGGGCTGCCGGAAATTCATTTTTAAGGCAGTGGTATTCATCACCACGTCACAGTGAATTTTAATTCTTTGTTCCCAATCTCTGTTCCAGATTTCCGGCAACATATTTTACATGTGAATATGTGACGATGGAGTACTATAAATGTTTGGTTGCGAAGTAAGTTCGATTGTATAAAGCAAATTATATGCTTTTTGTTAGTCGAAACAAGATGGTGAAGAAGTAGCAATATTCAATAGGCTACCACGTAATTACCATTATTATTACCAATACCCAAGACATGAATTCGAACTTTTACAATTTTATTAAAAAAATCATTTTAAAATTATTAAGTTTGCATCTTAATTGATGTCGGGTCCAAAAGTCACTCATCTATTAAATATATATGCTAATGTTAAAAGATGAGTCACATATCACATATCATTCTAAAGTAAAAAAATCTTGACTTTAAAAAATTTACTGTTGTGTGTACTTTTCTAATGTATTTTTTTTATATATCTAGTATTATATACATTGAAACTCAAAAATTAAACGAGTATATACACGAATAACTTGGCAAACTAACCAGTCAAATATTATTTGATTAAATCTGATTCAATAAAAATTATTTCGAGCTCCACTCTTTTCTATCAATAATTATGACTAGATTCGCATACAAACTCTCGTTTTGTGGTCTATAAATCTTATACGTGGCATATTAGGACATTTCAAGGTTTTTTGGATGCAGTTAATGCATTCATGAATAGAGCTAGATTAAATCTAAAGCAAGTCATTACAAAACGGCAATGACAAAACGGCTGGACGCTTTATTCTAATTTGGTATTTCATCCTATATTAATATATTCAATGAATAATATTTATATCATATGTATTTAAAAAATTAAAAAATTATTCACTAAAAAAAATTAAATGCACATAATGTAGATCCAATAATTGAAATTGAAATACAATAAAACACGAAATTTGAATAGCATACACATGCATGTATAAATTGATGACCATAGAGACTAAAAGATCAATTTGTCCTCGAAATTATTGTAATAATTTTTGTTAGGACTTTGATTTTGAGCTAGCTAAATTCGGAGCAGATCCTCTGTTACCAGCGGCGGATGTAAGGGAGACTTGCCCCCCTCCAACCCAACCTTTAGTATGCATAAATATATATTTTTTAAAATTTTATAATTATGTTGAGTTTGATGTTTATATATATATATGTGTGTGTGTGTGTGTGTGATTTTTCAAAAATTAGTAGGGTGCCTCTTCTTCATCTTTTCGTGTATTTATTGCTAATGAATCAGTTGTGAAAAAAACATCAGATACAAGTAGAACTATATTAAATTGTTTGTACAAATTTATTCTTTCGAATTATTATTGTTAGGCATAGCCAATTTAATTGAGATTAATAAATTATAAGTTCATAAAATATCATTTCAAATCTATTTTCTTCTAGTAATTATTTTGAATTGTTTATTTTAATAAACAACAACAATCTTTTCGATTTAATATTGGAAAAACGGGAGGAAAGTCGAATCAAAATGACATTATTTCACTAGAGAAAATATATAAAAAAAAACTAGAAATGTCGTAATTTCATTAACATGATTATATAAAGGAATTTAAAGCTATAAATTTAGCAATCATTTAAAGATTCTTCACTATTATTTCTTAGTTGCGCGAGCAAACGGGAAGCTCAAAGTGTTACCGTTCCGCTCACTTTAAGAAAAATTTCTGGATCAGCCACTATCTGTTACTAATCCTATAACATTTGGTGTTTCATAACTAATTTTTAATTTTCTTTAATATACTCTAAATGGGGATGGATGAACACTAAATAAAACATTTAAACTAAATTAAATAATAATAAATTATATATATATATATATATATATTAAAGTAAAGGTTTGGAACAGAAAGTGTAATAGGTGATCTTGAGCAAGCTAAATCCACCACACAAAAATAGAGTCATCAATATGTTTGATTCCTTGGCATGTAGAATAACATTCCCGTGTGTGTGTATGTGTGTGTGTGTGTTTATCAAATGAGAACCAAGTCTTGGTGTGAGAACTAGGAACTGATCTCCACCATCTATGCACAAAAAATATATGGTCCAGATCAAAAGCAACACTGGCATTTTTATAATTTAAGGATTATTTTAATGAGGCTATGGTAGTTTTGTAATTTAGCAAATCTAATTAAAATACTATGATTTTTTTCTTTCTCTCGTTCTATATCTCTACTCTTCAGCTTCTTTTCCCCCGTTTCTTTGATTTTAACATGTTGTAGACAAATTCAGGAAGAAAAAAAAAAGAAAGGAAAAATACCACCTAGATCGAATTCAAATTGAAGATTACCTAGACCGAATTCAAAGTAATATTTGTTCGTATTCCTTCACGGTTTGTTCTCTCTCTCTCTCTCTCTCTCTCTCTCTCTCTCTCTCTCTCTTGTGGGTTTGCTCTATCTTTTTCGATCTTTTGTCACTTTTTGTGTTTGTCTTCTTCTTCTTCTTCTTCTATTTATTATTATTAGCGGTTCAGAATTTGTGTTATATGCATTTGATTAAGTTGACCTTTTCAAGTTTCATAATTAACAGATGTGTTCATTTCATTGTAATGTTGCTGGCGTATGTGAGTGTCTAAATCATATTATTAGAGGTTCAGAATTTTGTATTTTTTGTCTATTGATTTTCTGCAAATTGTGTTTTTGCATTACTATACACATGTGTTATTTGTCAGAATTTGTTAGTTTTACAGTACGTCTCATTAACATTACAAAATGAATTATTAGCATAATAAAAACAGTATGTCAGCATTATAAAAATAGTTCGTTATCAGAGTGTTGACATGATGGATGATTTATTAGAATTAACATGACTAGTTTTAGTACTATCAAATAAGATACTAGCATTACTATAATTAGTAATTTGTCGGAATTTGTTAGCATTAGAATACGTCTTATTAGCATTACAAAAGTTCTTATTAACATTACAAAATAAATTATTAGCATTATAAAAACAACATGTCACCATTATAAAAATAGTTTGTTATTAGATAATTGACATGATGAGCAATTTATTAGCATTACTATGATTAGTTTTAGCATTATATATCAAAGAATATACTAGCATTATTATGATTAGTTTTAGCATTATCATTATTTTTATATTTTAATTTTTTTATTATTTAATCTATAGATTCTGTTGGCACCATTGTAGAGATTTCTCCTGAGTTGTCTAATATTATACACCTGATTGCAAGGTATCTTTGAAGCAACATCCACAGGGAGATGAGCATTTCAGAAGCAAACCTCTACTTCGAATCATGTTCTAAAAACACATCAATCGGTGTTGAAGACCTATACATGGAAGATGATGATGAATGAAACAATTATTACATGTATCAAATTTCTAACTTTTTGAACAATTGTCACTTTTTTTTATAATTATCGTAATACTTTCAATTGACATTATTATTTCAATAGCTTGTCATTAAAATATTGATATATGTCAAAAATCTATGTTTTTGTTAAAAGTGAATGCTACAAGGTGCTCTACTTTAGCAGTATATAAATGATATGATATGATAATACTATCATTTAAAAATTCAACCGCTAAAATTTGCGTATGTCAATGTTAAACATAATTTCATCTCTGTTGTTACTTTCACCTTATGTGTCACATTTTTCTAATGCTAACATTAACAAGAGCAATGGTAATGCTAACACTATCGAAGATAATGCTAATACAATAAATTCTAACAATGTTATTCATGGTTGTTTTATAATATTCCTGGTAAGTTTTTCTGATGATGCTAACATTAGTTATGATAATGTAAAAATGAGCAATGATAAAACTAACACTACCGAATGATAATGCTAATACAATAAAATTATAATAGCATTGTTCATGGTTGATTTACAATTTTCATGACAAGTTTTTCGGCTAATACTAACACTAGCCATGATAATGCTAAAATGAGCTACGATAATGTTAAAACTGGTGAATAATAATGCTAATAATACAAAATGCATGTACAACTATATCAGACAATTCAAATATCGTTGTTCATGGACTAGGTTTTATATATTCCTAGAAGTTTTCTGATGCTAACAAAACAAAACGAAACTACTAATTCATCATGAAAGAATGCTAAAGAAGTCTCATAACGTTAGCATCATCAATGTTAATGTTAGCATTATTAATGCTTATATCGGCATCGTCAATGTCCTTGTTAGCATATGATTCTAGCTCTATTAGCATGCGTCCAGAAAATTCATTTTTTTTTTATTTTGACCTTAATATTGACAAAATTACAAAAATACCACTGTATTTTTATTATGTTTCTTTTATTTACAACTATGTCACCGTCTTTTTTGACCAAATCTAGACCATTTAATCTTAAAATTGAAGGATGTGGATTGGTTCTTAGTTCTTACACCGGGTTGATTCTCTCTAGACCCACTCCCTAAATATATATATATATATATATATATATATATATATATATGGGATGGGTTAGGTGAAAATCAATCCTAGCGTGGGAACTAGGACCACATTTCACATCACACAATCTTTAAAAATCAAAGGCCCAGATTTGATTAAAAGGGTGGTGGCAATTCTGTAATATTTGAAAAGTTTTCGAGTGGGGCATGAACGTGATTTGACAATTCTTATAAAAATCGCGGAGTATTTGATAACAGGTCGCCATGCTAATGAAATATTATCATCATGCTAACGAAGTAATATCGTGATGCTAATTAAAATTTCTAATATTGTTAGCGAAAAATATATTCTAAAAATAATTATAAACCTAATTTGATTTAATAAACCCCAATTGAATGGGAAAAATCCTAATTGGATGAAATAAACATTGATTGGATGTGATAAACCCTAAATGAGTCAAAATAAATCATATCAATAATATATATGTACTACGTTAACATTCTAATTTTGCTCTGTCAGCATTGTGAATGCACTATATAAGCATATGACAATACTCTGCGAACATACATTATAAATCATAATTAGATGGAATAAAATATAATAATCAATTAGGACCTAAAAAAGAAATTAAATTAAATCCAAAAAAGTAATTATTAATCATGATTAGATGTAATAAATCATAATTGAGATGAAATAAATCATAATTGAGATTGAATAAACCATAATAAATATGTGGTACACTAGCATTATGATAATTCTTCATTAGCACAGTAAATATATTATGTTAACATATGACAAATGCTTTGTTAGCATACGTTCTCATAATGCTGACGAAGTATTATTATAAACTAATGAAAATATTTACAACCTGGGTATGCGTAATAATTTATCTTTTGTATTTTTCGTCCATATTTTTCATCTAAACATAGCCTT
This sequence comes from Perilla frutescens, assembly GCA_026008535.1. Classification (NCBI taxonomy): domain Eukaryota; kingdom Viridiplantae; phylum Streptophyta; class Magnoliopsida; order Lamiales; family Lamiaceae; genus Perilla; species Perilla frutescens. The sequence goes on along the minus strand of BRKX01000002.1, from coordinate 35,975,865 downwards.
TCGACATCTTAAATGAAAGAGTACAAAGATAGCTTCAATTTGATATATTTTTATGTGCATTTGATTAAAAACGAGCAATTTATAATAGTTTAAAGTTTTTAAGATTTATTTTAAAAATTGCTGACATTATCAATTTTAAAGGTTTGGACGAAAACAATTCACATTCCTTTATTATTTGCCCTATTATTTACGAAATTACCACCATCTTTTCTATTAAATCTCAATCATTAAATTATTAAATTGGATGATAAATATGTGGTTCTAGTTTCCACACTAGGAAAAAGATCTTATTTGATCCATTCCCTAAATATATATTAAGATTTATAAAATCATATATGCGACATCCACTATTTGATGAATTTACTACTTACTATCAACTTATATTAATTAATCATTTCCTAGTTTCGGTGGGGATGACCTGGTGGTGGAGTAAAATTGTTTGGAGACCAAATATCACGAGTTCAAATCTCTTCAATACCACATGTCGGGTATGTGAGTTAAAAACAAAAAAACAAAAAAATATTAATCATCTCCTAACAATGAAAAAATAAACAACATTATTGTACATGTATTTTTATATGCTAATTACGTAATGATATCTTAATTATTATATTGTCGGTGTATTTCAATATTCTCTCAAGTTTAGTTTTAATGCCACCAATCATGATTAATGATTTAAAAATTACTAATTTTAACTTAGCGAGGGCTTATGTCATGGTAATTGGGTCAATAACCAAATTCAATTTAAATAAGGGTGATTCTATTCAGAACCCTACTTTTCTCTATACAACCTCTCCAAAATTAATTTAAATATATATAAATATAATTTTTAGACATTTTTTTTTAATCTTTATAACCCCAACTACTTAATAATAACAATAAAATAAAATACTAACCCCATTGTATAACCCCTCATATGTACTTAAAGCTCTACCAAAATTAATACAATCACAATATATACTTCAAAAATTGGAACAAACTAGAATAGAACCCCTATGAAGATTACAACAATTGGACCTTTTAGTATTCACATTTGTGTTGATCATTAAAAAAAAATGTTTCGCCCTTTCAGATACTGCTAAATATTCGATTGTAGATGATGATGATGATTTAGCTGCGAATATACCAATGAGGCTCCATTTTTTTAAAGTGAAAATCTGAATTTGAGAAAACATGCGGCTTCCGGCAACTACTACTCAAAAATCACAGCCCTCTTCAGAATATTTTTTTTTTCTTTTTTCTTTTAGTGCAGAAGATAAATTTGTTGATATTCCCATTTAAATTAGAACAATGAGTTGAGATACTATAACATAATGGCCTATGACCATTCTCTCAAATTATTGAGAGATATATGGGTGTACAAAGATTAAATCACTTTAATTATTCTATCTTATTAATATGTCTTTATCATGAACTTATAATTTAATAACATTAATTAATTAAGGAATTATAATTTCAATTTTTTATCCTCCAACTAAAAAGGACAAAGGTCTTGTTATCAAGTTTGTTACATGATATGTGTCAAAAAAGAAAAAGAAAAAAAAATGTTACATGATAATCTTAATGGTGTAATTAATATTCAATGTGGGGGTTGTATTGTAGTTTCAATGTTTTGATAGAGTTTAATTAGTGGGGTTGTACATTGGAGTTATAAATAGTGGGGGTTGTATTTTAATTTTTCCATAAATTTTAAGTATATAATGGGGGGTTATATAATAGTGGAGTTGTACATTGGAGGTTATATTTTATTTTATTATTGTTTTTAATAATTGAGGGTTATAAGGATAAAAATGTCTAAAATAATTATATTTATATTTTAATTAATTTTGAGAGTTATAAAAAGAAAAATAGGATTGCGAATAGAATTACCCTTTAAATAATTCATATGGCATGTTAATTAGGATCTTGGATAATAAACGGGCTAGTTCACGGGTTGACCCATCCCGACCTGCCCAACAAAAAAAATTCCCCTAAAAAATATCATTCATAATACTACAAAATATTATTTATAATCTAAAAGTATAGCATTACTACTTGATTTATATGATTTTATGTCATCTCAATTAAAATTTATTAATCATTCATCTACAATTTATTAATTTCAATTAGTATTAATTTCATTCAAGTAGACCGACTCGAGTATCAGTTACACGGTTATGCAACTAGCCACGCTACTGAATGCATAGTTCTTAAACATTCAAATTTCGTCTTTTTAATGGTCTCATTTAATAAGTTGATTTGAATGTTTGAGGATTATAATAGGGGACCTTTTAACAAGCACAATACTGTATGTAAGGATTTTATTTGATTTATAAATTTAGAAAAAAATACTAATATTTATATATGCGCTAGCTTGTCCATTATAAATATCCATTTTTAGAAATAAAAACTTCAGATCTAGCCACTTGTGAAAGATAAAACTCAGTCTTTAGACGTGATTTAATTCATATATATTTTTTGTAGCACCCATCCCAATAAAATAAATGAAAAATATTGAATAACACAAAAATAAGTGTGAGTTGTTTATATTAAAAAAATCAGTATTAACTATTATAAAAACATGCCCCTTGCATGTTTCATTTGATCCCGCATAATAGTTATCCCACTCGAAGTACAAATATCAACACAGCACAACACGAGCTGGTGGTGAACAATCTCAAACAAAACATTTTCCCTCAAAATAATTTTATGCATACAACTCTCAACAACACTATGGGCACGTTTGGTTAATGCGGAATCTGGGCCGAAAGTAATCTGATTCATTTTTTTAAATTACGATATTTGGTTTAATTTTAAAGTAAGTGAGAAAGTAAAAAGAATCATGATTACAAAGAAAATAATGCAATATTATAGGATTCTTATTTCCTATTTAATGTAGGTATTCTTTTTCCTCATTCTTAGGAATTTAAATCATATACATATAGTTCTCTAAAAAAATCATATAAATATAGGTGATGAGTGGTGTTTTTGCACAACATTTTGAGATTTAAATGAAGTAATTTGAAAATTTAAATGTCTGCTTTAACTCAATTTGAGTTTTTAACCTCCCGGTTTGGAAGTTTTATTTCTTATTTGAGTTTCACAGGAAATGGAGAATGAATCAATGCATTTTTGAGTGATCCAATGCTATGAGAAGATGTGAAATTGAATAAGGAACGTGCTACAAGTTGAATCGTCTCAATCGGACAAGAAATGATGGAGAACGGAGCAAAACTGTGAAATATGTCGATGTAGAACCGGAGGCGCGAGTGATCTGCTCCGAAATTGGGGCATGTTTTTCTTTGTTCTGAACGCGACTGGGGCGCAATCGAGCCCGTGTCGCGACTCCAGCCCAGATTTTTAGATCTGCGCTTCTTCTTCTTCTTCTTCTTCTTCTTCTTCTTCTTCTTCTCTGTCCATTTTTACACACACACACACATATCCATTTCCACCATTCCACACCCAAAAACTCCTCTACATCAAAAATCATCTTTTTCCACTCCTTTCAATCCCTAACCACCCATCAAACCCACATCCTAACTCGGGTGAATAAGAAGTTAGAGCTTGAAGACGGAGCAAAGATGAGACGAGGTGAAGCAAGAGAGGAGTGAGACCCAATTTCTGGGTTGTATCAAGTTTCTTTTCTTGTTTTTATCTTTATTTTCTTTTAGATGATTTAGCCCTTGCATTGTATGATGTTAGACTATATTATTTTGTATTGTTAGATTGAGATTATTTGGGTATTTATGCATTTCTATTTCTATTGATTGTTTACAACCCTATTTCATTTCTTGTACTTATGTCGTGTATGTGTTGATTAATTGATTACTAATTTACACGATTTTATCTATTGGTTCATAATTCGAGAGATGAGTCTCAATCAAGGTTGCAGAACTCGCTAGGCGCTAGTCGGGCGGCGGGAGGGGACCTAGCGCCTAGGTCGCCTAGGCGGGGCCTAGGCGGAATCTAGGCGGAGCCTAGGCGGTTTTCTAATTTTCATATATATTATTAATTTTTATTACATATTGGTATTTATAAATTAATTTTTTCAATTAATTCACATCCCACATTGATTATATAATGATAATTGAGATGTATGCTATTGTATAAAAGCTCCAATTAGGTTTTCAAGCTTTTTCAATATTTCCTACATCCCATATCGATTTTAGATTGAAAGTTGGGATGTTGGTTATTCTATAAAAGAGTGGACTATCATAATGAAATCTTCAAATTAGTTTTTCAACCTTTTTCCCATTTTTACTACATCCCACATTGGTTGTAGATTGAAAAATGAGATATAGGTTGATGTATAAAAGGTTATATTTTGAACTAAATTTTTTTTTAAAAAAAAGTTTAACTAATTGGCGCCTAATCGCCCGATTAATCGCTGCCAAGGCCGCCTAGGCGCCGAGGACTCGGTTGTTTGATTTCTTGGCCGATTTGGCTGTTTTCGGCACGGCTAGGGGCCGCCTAGCCCGATTTCTACAACCATGGTCTCAATAGACGAACCCTAGGCACGAGACACCTATGTCTATAAATTCGAGAGAATTGAGGCTTAGTGCGAGGCTTAAAATCTTAAGAGATTTTGGTAAGTACATGTGTAGGATTCGATCAGAGACGGTGAACCTAGTGTGTACCCTACAAACTTGAGCGTCTCGAGAGAGAGCTTATGATGCATTAAAGATTGCCTTAATGAAATTTGATACCATAAATAGACATTCAATAGGATCATTAGTGTTAAGTACCTGAAGAAATCAATCACAAAAGTACCTCTACCTTCATGTTCGTTCTCCATTTATTTTTCCGTTTATTTATTACTTTCATTAATTAGTTTAGATTAGTTAGTTTCTCTTTTTATTCATCGTCTAGATAATAATTGAGATTCGATGTCATAGTATGCACAATTAATTCTAGTTAGTCTCTGTGGATACGACACTTGCTCACCACTGTCTACACAACCCCGTTCTCTTGCGGGAGTACTAAATTTTGGCTGATCAATAGGAAAATATATGGCTTATAAAAGAAAAGTGATTCTCATTGTTCAATATTTTTGAAAAAAAAAATATCTTTTCGAATATTTGAAAAAAATTACTATCAACTTTGTAGGTGTAAATTTGCCGGTATAAGTCAATATTTTGAAAAAAAATATTTTTAATATTTTTGAGAAATTCATTAACAACATTGTCGATGTAAATTTCGATGATAATTTAAATAAAATAACATGTGAATTTCACCTTTTCAATTAATCGCGTACCTTTTTCATGACATTGAATTCGTTTCCACTTTTCTCCATTGAAAATACTATCCATTGGTTGTGATTGTGTAGGCATATGCGTCATAAATGATATATTTTTAATCATGGAGATAATTATTATATTTTGTGTCTCTCGATCTATTATATAATGAATGTATGTTGTGGTTGAGTATACATATATGTGCTTGTATCTAGAGGTATTATACTTATTTATATGTGATGAGTGGATCTATAGTGTTTAAGTTTGTATGTTTGGTACATTGTCCATATATATTTTAGAATCCTGAGAATTTATCTATTATTCTCCAAACACATGATAATAAATATATTGGTATTCATTTTCCTTAGAATAACATTCCGAGAAATCATATTCCTTGACAACTTTACTTTCCATCCAACCAAATGAGTCATACATGTCATGCATGTTTATGCTCGTGCGAGGAAATTTTGATTTTGGTCCCATAGGACATGGCCTAGTTCGATTTTGGTCCCAACCCTATCACATTTGGTCCTATTTCAGAAATTGTTATTAAATCTGGTCCCATAGGACTTGGATTATTAATTTTGGTCCCACAATTTAGATGGAAAAAATAAATGGGGTAACGGCCGCTAATTTTGGGATCAAAATCGATAATTTGGGACCAAAAGTGATATTTTCAGCGAAATATAAATCCTAAAATGTAATCAGCTATGAACGATTTTTGAGCCGAAAAATTGATCAAATGTTAGATTTGTAGATAGGGGGTACTTTTTATTATTATTTTTTAATTGGGTTATTTAAAAAAATACTACAATAAAAACGTGATTTAACAACGGATTATAAACTACAATAAAAACGCGATTTAACAACGGATTATAATTCTTTTTAAAATACAGACACATTAACAATGGATTAAGATTGAGATATTTAATGACAGATTTTTTTGTCTCAACTTAACAAAGAACACACGTCGTATTTTAATTTTAATTTTTTAATTTTTTATGTTAATGATACAATAACGACATATTTTTTATAATATTCATCATTATTATTATTATTATTATTATTATTATAATATATTATTTTGCAATTAATAATTAATTACAAATATAATTTTTTTTAAATTTTTTATTTATTTTACATGATAATTTTTAATTTTTTTAATGTTATTAATTTTTTAATTACTATATAATTACGAATTTGAAATCAATCTTTTTAATATTATTGATTTTTTTTATTTATTTTACATTTTACAATTTATTTTATTTTTAATGTTTTAATAATATATATTATTTTTAATATTATTACTTTTTTAATTACTAATTAATTATGAATTTGAAATTAACTTGTTTAATATTATTAATGTTTTATTTATTTTGCATTTTTAATATTATATATATTTTTTATTTTTCAATTACTAATTAATTATGAGTATAAATTTTTATTAGTTTTACTTTACGATTTTTAAAATTTTATAATACTTTATATATAATTTTATTATTTTATATTATTTTTAATATTTTGGACTTGACTTGGCTCGCTTCCATCGCTAAAATGTGATTTTTTTGTAGTGAAAGTTCAAAATGTAGGTATGAAAATATAATTTTTTTCAAATTTTTTATTTATTTTACATGATAATTTTTAATTTTTTTTAATGTTATTAATTTTTTAATTACTATATAACGAATTTGAAACCAATCTTTTTAATAATATATATTTTTTAATTACTAATTAATTACGAATATAATTTTTTTAATATTTTTATTTATTTTACTTTATGATTTTTAAATTTTTTAATATTATTAATTTTTTAATTACTAATTAATTATGAATTTGAAATTAATTTGTTTAATATTATTAATGTTTTATTTATTTTACATTTTTAATATTATATATATTTTTTATTATGAAAGTATAATTTTTTCCTAGATTTTTTACTTTACATTTTACAATAATTTAATTATGAAATAATCAACCATAATCAGGTTAATTTTCTAGCAAATTAGTTTAGATGCATTGGTGCGTATATATATTCAGATGCAAATTTTTGGGAAAATTGGAACCAAATGAGGTTAATTTTCTAGCAAATTAGTTCAATTTTGCCTCCAATTGAAATGAAATTGAAATTTTCTGCCATTTTTATGTTTGGGACCAAAATCGATAAAAAACTGGGACCAAAATCGATAAAAAATTGGGACCAAAATCGATAAAAAAATTGGGACCAAAATCGATAATTTTTTTAACGGTAAACGTTACGGTGGGATCAAAAGTGATAATTAATTCGATTTGGGACCAAAAGTGATAGATATGGGACCAAAATCGGACTAACGCATGTCCTATGAGATCAAAATCGAAATTTTCTCATGCTCGTGCTTATGTACAAGATGTCCAATGTAACATAATACAAAACCATAAATATATTACATCGCACAATTATCAAATAATGAATTATAACCACACAATAACAAATAACACACACACACACACATATAGTTAAATAATAATAGGTTCAGTTGCGGATAAATTTCTACTTACCTTGAGTCCAAAACTTACATCACAACGTGAACAATTCATGGACAGACATTTCACGAAGATGACTAGCCAAGGAAGCTTGTGTAAAATGAACTATTATCACACATAAAAAACAAATGGAATCACCAATCCCACTTTCTTTATCCACTTGTTGTCCCATTTTTATTTTTATTAGATTTTCATCCATCATTTTTCTTCAATTTCAATTTATTTTGGTTTAGTTTAATTTTATGATTATTATTGGGTTTATTCCACCCAATTAGGATTTATATGTATTTTTAATAATTATTTTATATTTTTTTAGTTAATATAATTGATTAATAGGGTCGATTATTCCAAAATTAGGATATATATATATATATATATATATTAAATTTCAATTTTTAGCAATGAATTTTAGTTATGATTGGTTATACTATAATAAATTTATTTTTATAATACATATTTTTAAAATATTAAATTTGATAATGAAACACAATAATAAAATAGAGAATGTGGACTGGAGAATTTTATCCGCAACAAAAGAAGGGGTGAAATTGCATACCTTCACCAAATTAATTTCATCTACATCTTTCAATTCAATTGTGTAAATGTGATACGTATATATTTATACACACTTTTATTTGCAATTGGATACACTGATATATATATATATATGTTGGTTATAATGGGTACTAGGTATTCCCGTAAGAACTAAAAACCATGCTTATTTAATATGATTTTGTAGCTTATCTTGTTGTATTTTAGTGCTAGTGTCACTACCACTAAAATACAACAAGATAAGCTATAATTTTTTTTTAAAAAAATAGCACTAAAATACAATAAAATAAGCTATAAAATTTCACTAAATAAGCATGGTTTATAGTTCTCACGTGAATACCTAGTTCTTATTTGAACCAAATCCTATATATATATATATATATATATATATATATATATATATAGGATTTGGTTCAAATGAAAATGCATGTTTGGGTGAGAAATATGAACTATTTACAGCCATTAGATCTATTAAATTTAATGGTGCATATTTAGATTGAGATTTAATATTTCTTTTTTAATTATAACTTTTTTTTAATTAGATATGGATATCATAGTGGTTTGATAATTCAATCCCACAATAATAGGTCTTATTTCGTTATTTCTACAATGTGATTTTATATTTTATTATGTAGAATTTTTTTATCTGTTTTATCTTTTTTACGGTTTTTATCGGAGTTATTCATTTTTCGGTTTCATTCACCACAATTTTTACATCCACCAATATTGCTTATTTTTTTTTTAATCTTTTATGATTCATTTACTATATATTTTTGTTATTTTTTGTATTTTTTTATTATGCTACAAATAATGAATTATTTTTTGTGTTCGAAATTAATTAATTCATTATTCTTATTTGTTGATTGTTACGAATCATTTAGAAATCATCATCATATATTATTTATTTTAAAATAAAAAGTTACACATTGTGTAATGAAATAGTATTTGAGAAGCAATAAAATGTCAAAATAGAAGCAATCGACTATTTATGGTTTAAAAAAAATCCCTAATCCATAAGGGCGGTAAATGAATTTAGCAATAATTTAGTGTTTTGCAAGCAATGTATTGATTCTAGGGGTGCACAAAAATGGGTGTGGGCCAACCAACCCGGCCAACCCAAACCGAAATTAGGCCATATGACCCGTTATAATAATAAACTGAAATTATTTCGGTTTGTGTATTTGTAGGCTGACCTTAATGGGTCGGCTCACGGGTTTCAAAGTCTCGACCCAAACTAACCCAAACCAACTGTTAGTTTTTATTTATTTATTTATTTATGTTTTTATTATATGTTAAATCTAAAATGTATATAATTATGTATTTTAAATCTTAAATGTATATAATTATGATCTCATTTCGAATGATATGCATTTATTCAACTATTTAATTTCAAACACTCAAACTCTAAATATATAACTTCAAAATTTCACTCTTCTTCTCCACGTAAGATAGTCTATCAACTTTCTTCCCCGTCAAAGGTCGGCATCGGCAACTTTCACTATAGTGTACAACAAACCAATGAGCATATATTTGAGTTAATTGTTCTATAATTGCTTTAGAACTCCGTAATCTTTTTAATCTTACATTGAATAGTTAAATAATCTTCTTAAATTTATATGCACGGTCTTTCAGATAAAAAAATTCAGTTTGGATAGAATTTTCCAAGAGAACTTAATAAGAAGACTGAAACAATGTTTAAAAATCTAATTTAATTTTTTTCACAAACCAATGAACCCAACCCAACCCTTATATCCTTGTGAAAAATAGGATTGGGTTGTGCAATTAAAAAATATTAACGGTCTATGATTTTTTCAAACCGTAATTCATGGGTTGGCCTATTTAAAGACTTTCAACCTAGCCAACCCAACCCGTGTGCACCCCTAATTGATTCTACATAAACAAGATTAGATATCCATCATTATAATTTTTTTTAAAATTTTATGGGTAAGCGATGATTTTCTTATAAATAAGTAACACACAACACTTAACAAAGCATCAATTGTCATCATATATACCATTTTTAAAAAATCGAATTGTTATGCATCTCGCAATGAAATGGTATTTGAGAAGCAATAAAATGTTACAAAACAAGCAATGAATTATTACTGGTTGAAATTTAAGAAATTATAATATTATAATCTTTGAAATGGTACATAATAGTAAATAGAATTGTTAATAACATGCATTGCAACATTATATAAAATGCAATCAAATTTCTTATTTTCGATCAATGCATACCTTGAGTTTTTGAATGTTCATACTAACAATGAGGAATTTGTTGGTTATGATATTAAATTTTGTAGCTTAGAATCAATGTTTAAATTTGGCGCTATGTTGGTTTCATAACTTAGACGGTGATCTGCAGTGGTTCAACAATGGTTGACGACTATGAGATAGAAAGAGAGAGGGCGTGAGAGAGAGAGAAAAAAAAAGATATGGATATTTGTTTGGATATTTCCATATCATTATAGATATAAAATTACATTAATGTTATTTTATTTATAATTTATCTATTAAATTGATATTATGGCATCTTTTTTAATTTTAATCTCAACCATTCATCCATACAAATTGAAAGATTAGGATTTATTCCCGATTCTCACACAGATAGTAGTCCCCGTTATAACATATATCCATATCCATATATATATATGTGTGTGTGTGTGTGTATTCCCTAAGCTCACCCATGTGTAAACAAGCTAATAGGAGTTTATGCATGGTTGACATCTAAGTTGAGCACCCTAATCTTATCCCTCTTTTTGTTTCTTCTTCTTCTTTTTCTTCTTCATCATCATTATTATTGTAATAATACTTCACGGTATAGCTAGAAAAATAATTAACAATTCACCTCCCATATTTCTTTAATACAAATCCATTCATATTAAGGGAGCATATAATAAATAAAAATATTTATACGTATATACACGAACATATATATACAAGCTAATATACATCATTTACTGATAACAAATAAATGCTCGGGTATCACATTTTTTCAATAAAATAGTAACTGTACAATGTACGAATAAGATAAAGGAAAATAAAATTTAGTGTAAGTTTACATGACACTTTTATTTTATGATGAAGATACATAAATCTCAGGAACTCAATATTCATAAATCATAATGATACAAAACTTGGCAAGGGCGGGAAGGACCACCACCCTACGCCTCTTAGCCTCCTATGTATCTTTGCAGGAGGGACCTATATATAATATGTGTGTCTCTAACATTAATGTGCTTCTTTTGTCTTGTTTCATAATATATAGTGTCACTTTAAGGAAATAAAAAAACCCATAAAAAAAAATTGTACTATTAGATTACAAATAACCTTACTTTTTTTTTAATCAAAATACAAACAGGCCCATTATTAAATAATTCAATTTATAGTTTTGACAAAGTTGTATTCTTTTTATATACTATATGTTTTTCATCCAATATCATGATGTCTCTGTCTTTTTTTTTTCTATTTTTCTCTACCATTCTTCCATGATTCCATCTCATATTCTAGTCACCTACAACGTGAAATTTATTAGATCGATGGATTTTTAATGCAAAATTTGAGCCTTATATTAGAGCTTTTTATTTATTTATTTTGCAGCTTAAATGGAAGCCTCATTTTATGCAAATTATTTTTGTCCCTTTTTATAATTACCCTCTTTTTTTTTTGCCCAGAACCTCCAAAAATTCAGGCCATGCTTAACTTATGAAGAAAAAAATATTTATACAAATGATTGAAAAGTGTATATATATATATACATATATAGATCTTCTATACCACTTTTTTGGTGTATTATTTATTTTTTTTACACTAAAATTAAAATTTGAAGTGTTTTTTCTTAAATTTTTTCTTTGATTTTTTTAAGTTTTATTAATATTGTTAATATTCCATCATAGTTAGCGTTTTCCTTTTTTTTTGTTAGGTTTTAACAATTGGCAATTTTTAGTTGATAGTTAAAGGTCACTAGAGTTGACTAGTTAGAACAATACATACCTTAAAACCTTTTAAACATTTTCATGTAAAAAAAATGTCTTGATTAAAATAGACCTATTTGAAAAAAAAAGTAAAAAAAAAAAAACATAATAATATTTGTAACACTCTTGACTCATTAACAAACATATTAATATGTATGCATGGTAAATATTATCTTCTAATAAATAATTTACATACACGCTTACATCATAAAATAGTTAATTGTTATATGGCTCAGTAAAAATTGTTTTTTAATTTCAATATCCCAAAAGCACAGCGTCACACGCATTATTCTTTCAAGTTTAAAACGTTGATGAATGCTAAACTTCTGATATTCTATTAATAATTATATATAATGATAAAGCGGTAATTCTTATATTTACCATGATGTAAGCTGTGACGTGGATAGGGCCCTCCACGACCAGAGTGGTGGGCCCCCACCGTGGCTGACGATGCACACCATAGTCTAAGAGTAGTGTGTGTGTGTGTGTGTGTGTGTGTGTGTATATATATATATATATTTTAAAAAGTTTATAGTTGAAGCAGAAAATTAACTGTAAAATAGAAAATATCTTTCCTAGTTTCTTGTTAGACTGTGATTTGAGGGTTTGGATCTTTGTAATAGACTTGTTTTCATAACATCGGAAATTGTTGTGAGAAATTAATTTTCTTAAGATCTCTCTCCTTGTAGGAAAGAAGTGCGGGAAATTTCTCAAGGAAAAACAAGGTTAAATTGCACATTTTATCAAGAAATTTTTTAAGACTTAGAAACATGTATATACATTCCGAAAGTGCACATATATGTATATGCGTATATGTACATATACATATACATATATACACTGTTTCTTCTACACGTACAACGCATTTCATAAAGAATTGTTATTGTGAATGTCACATGTAGTGAGCTTCAATCTCAACATTCACAATAGTAAGATGTTTAGAGGAGTATTTAATTTGAACGTACGGGATAACATTCATGTACGTGTGTGTGTGAAGGAGAATATGCCAAGCTCGTTACCCAAAATTACATTAGTGTGGGAAGAACTAATCCAAAAAGGCCCAAATATATTTTGCGAGATAATAAGGCCCATTACTCTTGGGCCTCATAGGATTATGTACTCTCCTATAAATACCCAATGAAATTAATTATGAAGGTGGTGAATTCTCTTGGAATTTACGGATAATTAGTTCTCACTCTTGGAATTCTCTATTTTACTAGAGTGACTCTCTCTCTCTCTCTCTCTCTCTCTCTCTCTCTCTCTCTCTCTCTCTCTCTCTCTCTATATATATATATATATATATATATATATATATATAGACACACACATGTATGTATGTACACGTGGGGTACATATTTTAATTGTTTAATTAATCAGAATTCACGCAGGAGTTATTTTCTGAATCAAAACCGACTTTGACCGTCCATAGCCAGCTCTAATTTTTTTCCACCTCATTCATTTGCAATGGCATTAAAGCTGATTTTGATTTTTAAACTAGAAAAAAAGGCAACCATTACAAGCACCCTTAAGAGATGGAGGAGTTTGAATCTTCGTACGAAGTACTTTGCAATAAATATTCACTAATTTCTTTTACTAAGAGGGGTTTTCGACCAAATTTATATTAAGTTCCATGAAGCTGCTCACATGCTTCTTAATCTTGTACTCCGATCCCCTCATTTATGTTTAAGTGTCATTTTGGATGAATGCACACGAATTAATAAACTAATTAACTTACCTAATATACTCTTGTGTGAATATATTAAATAAATTAAGCATATACTCCTTCCGTCTCGTTTTAATTGTTGTTTTAGGAGTTTTATTTGTGTTAAAATGTTTGTTGTTTTAGATATTTTCATACAATTTCTCTCAAGTTTAACCCTAAAAATATATGGAGAGAGAAAGTTTTGCTAACTTTTTAGGAATATATATGAGAATAAGATTTTATTTGATATAAAAATAAGGGATATATTAGTCCAAAAAATTAATTGTTAATTCTATAATAAAATCTTAAAACAACAAACATTATGAAACAAATGGAGTATGTTTGAATGCATTAAATGAAGGCAAATGTAAGAATAATGTGAATTTTCTATCTCAAATTAATAGAATGACACTTTTTGTGAAATAAAATTAAATTCTCAGAATGATACTTATTTAAAAACGGAGAGAGTATAATTTTTCAGGAGACATATATTTTTCCTTTTAATATAGTTCTAGAATAGATGTTACATATTCCGGAACATAGTACCACCTATACAACTAAAAAAAAAAAAGTCTCTCCACCCTTCTTGAATTAGATTTTTTCAATGGAAGAAAATTAAAAATAACCAGTATCCTTAATTACATTTGGATAAGACAAATTAAATAAACGTGATGCAAATTAACCAGAAGGTACTGCTACTACGTCCATACTTACATCTATTAAAATATGTTAACTATAGTCTATAGCTATTAATTATCTCACTTATATATACAATACACTTTATAGCCTCCATCATTTTTTTTGAACCATAAAAACTTGTGTAAGATCTTTTTACAAGTTAAAAATTGTAAAACGAGTAATATTCAAATTCAAAAATCATATTTAATGACACAACCGTGATTATGTTGATATTGAATTGTGTTTAGATCTGAATTTTGTCTCGTAAGACACTCTCACATAAAACTCTCGCTTTTTCCAACTTTACCTCATAGAAATTTATAAATCACATAATATAAATTCAATCATCTTAGATCATACAATATTCTAGGATAACAACATTGCACTAGATTGTCAAAGATTATAGGAATACATTGATCCATTGAGATTGAAAATCGTGATGCGGAATATCTCTATGAACAATCTCTAGACCCGAACATGAACATGAGATTGATATTATGACCTTCCTCGACTAAATCTCCTTATTCCTTCTATATGACCTTTGTTTTTCTTCTAGATGGGGAAAAGTAAAAAAATGCATTCGATTTAGTGTATTGAGGATCATAACCAAGGGGGGCTATATATACTATTTAGTTATGGCACCCATAAAACCCTAATTAGAACAGTATTTGGTATCTACTCATTAATTCTATATCAATTACGCAACCCGTGGACTATAATTGCATAAATATAATTAAGTCTATTTAATTAAGTCCATAAATATTTAAATAGCAAATATAATTGCATAAAAATATGTTACACATATTTAGATTATTTAGGAAATAAAAAATTTCCTAACAATCTCCCACTTGGGTTACAGATCGAGAGTAATTATATCAAATAGTTCTATAGTTGTGCAAAATGCTATTTATTTTCAGACTACGCCATAACAATCATATACTAGCAATGGAACTACCGCGGCATTCACCACATTATAACTCATGATTAAACCCCGATAATCACCATACTAATATACTCAATGACATAGATCAAATATGGTGAATAGCATGAAAATTACATGTAATGATCTTAATCATATCTATTTCCAACTGGTCCAACTTTAGTCCTTAATGAGGTCAATTTATCAATGTAATGCAAAACATCACAAATGGAAAAATTAAGTGAATTCAAAATAAAAATCAAAACCATCAAATGTATTCTGCAGAAAATAATCCAGAAACTGAAGTATCACATAAAACATAAACTCCCACTAAACTAAGGCATTATCAAAAATAACACCCATATTAGCAGTATGCTCATAAAAGATTTTAGGTGGTAATGCCTTAGTTAGTGGATCTGCTAGCATACTATCTGTTCCTATGTGTGCTATAGAAACCTGACCATTCTGAACTCTTCTCCTTAACAACAAGAAACTTAATTTCAATGAACTTCGACTTTGTGACACTTCTATTGTTGTTGGAGTAAAGCACGACTGAATTATTGTAACAATAAATCCTCAATGGCATTTTTATGTTGTCCACCACACGTAGCCCAGTGACAAAATTTCGTAGCCATATCGCATGATTGGATGTCTCAAAACAAGCAATAAACTACGCAACCACGGTGGAAGAAGCTACAAGAGTATGTTTTACAGACTTCCATGAAATAGCTCATCTAGCCAATGTGAACACATATCCCGATGTGGAGCGCTTGCTATCTTGACATCCCGTAAAATCCAAATCAGAGTACCCAATGATCTCCAAATTCTTTGATATCTGATAAGTGAGCATGTAATCTACTGTTCTCTTTAAATAACGCATCACTGTTTGGCTGCTCTCCAATGTTGCTCTCCAAGATTGCTGAAATACCTACACAATACTTCCACTATAAATGCTATGTCAAGGCGAGTACAAACTTGAGCATATATTAGACTTCTCACTGCCGCCGCATAAGAAATCTTTTGCATTTCTTTCATCTCAAAATCATTATTGGGGCTTGTCTCCCTTAGCAACATGGGTATCTAGTGGCTTACAATCTTTCATGCCGAATCTTCCCAAAACCATATTGATATAGCTCTTTTGTGATAATCCCATAATACCTTGAGAACGATCTCTTAGTATTTGGATCCCTAATATAAAAAAGGCATCACCTAGATCTTTCATCTCGAATTTCTCCATTAGAAATCTCCCGGTTTCATGCAGTAAGCCTATATCGTTACAAGCAAGAAGAATATCATCGACATATAATACCAAGAAGATGTATTTACTCCCACTGAACTTGCAGTATACATAGTCATCAACAAAATTGACCTCAAAGCCATAAAAGGTGATAACTTGATGAAATTTGTGATACCATTGACGGGATGCATACTTGAGACCGTAGATGGATTTTTTTAATTTACAAACCATAGACTTTATGTCTCCAGACACAAAGTTTTATGATTGCACCACATAAATCATTTCATCAATGTCTCAATTGAGAATCTTAACATCCATGTGATGTAGCTCTAAATCAAAATGAGCCACAAGTGCCATAATAGTCCTAAAAGAGTCTTTTGAAGAAACTGGAAAGAAAGTCAATGCCTTCTCTTTAAGTGAAGCCTTTAGCAACTAAACGAGCCTTATATCTTTTGACATTGCCTTTCGAGTCCCTTTTAGTTTTAAATATCCATTTACAACCAATAGTTTTCATATTTTTAGGCAATTTGACAATATCCCAAACGTCACTGTCATTCATTATCTTCATCTCATCCTGCATGACATCAATCTACTTTTGAGAGTTAGAACTGCTTAAGGCTTGTCTAAAGGTGACTGGGTTATCCTCGGTCAAACCAACGCCATACTCATGTTCTTGGAGATATACTTCATATTCATCAGAAATATCATTTCTCCTCTCTCTGGTAGATCTCCTTAATGACAGCTTTTGAGGTTGTTGAAGAATCTCAATGTTGTCTTGATTTGGAATAATATTTTTGACACAAGTCTCAACATTATTCTCTAATATTGGAGTTGTTTCTTAAACAATAATATGTATATGAACCAAATCATTGTCAGAAACTTTATCAAAGAGAACATTCCTTATGACATCTTCCCTCTCAAACTTAATATCCTTAAGAAATTTGGTATTTCTCATCTCAAAAAAGGTTCTTGATGTGGGATTGTAAAACTTATAAACCCCCAGAGTTTTCATAGTAACCAACAAAATAATAACTAATTGTTCTTGAGTCTAATTTTCCTTTATGCGGCCTATAAGGTCGCGCCTCAGCAGGACAACCCCAAATGCGTAAATGTCTAATGCTAGGTTTCCTGTCCATCCAATGTTCGTATGGGGTTTTGGCAACTGTTTTACTTGGTACTCGATTGAGAATATATACTGCGACCTTTAATGCTTCTCCCCAAAGTGACTCAGGCAAGGATGAATGACAAATGATACTCCTTACCATATCCTCAAGAGTCCGATTTCGTTATTCTGTAACACCATTCATGCTAGGTTTTCTTGGCATTGTGTATTGCGGAACAATTCCACATTCTTTGAGGAAAAGTGCAAAGGGTCCTGGACATTGTTCTCCTGATCCATCATATCATCCATAGTATTCACCTTCACTGTCCAATTTAATAGCCTTAATTTTCTTTCCAAGTTGAAGTTCAACTTCAGCTTTGAAAGATTTGAAAACGTTCAAGGATTGAGACTTCTCATGAATTAAATATAGATAACCGAATCTAGAATAATCATCTATGAATGTAATAAAAAATATTTACCCATTCCAAGATGCCGTATGGAATGGACTACATATATCAGTGTGAATCTGTTCTAAGATATCCTTAGCTCTTTTGGCTTCTAATTTCCTCATGTTTGTTCGTTTCCCTTTGAGGCACTCAACACAGACTTGGAAATTTGCTAGATCTAAGGGATCAAGGATTCCATCAGACACAAGCCTCTGTATTCTTTGTTTAGAAATGTGTCCTAAGCGCTTGTGCCATGAAATAGCAGAATCCCCATTAAATTTTCTCTTTGTACCTTTTGAACAAATTTGCATTATAATGTTATATGAACTCACAACATCAAGCATATAAAGATTATCATGCAAAGAGCCATCACCAATAAGATTTAAATTTTGAAAGAGATTAACTTAATTATTTCCAAAAGACTAGGAAAATCCCAGTTTATCCAAAATGGAAATAGAAATCAAATTCTATCTAAAAGACGGTACAACTAATGTCTCAAAAAAATCCAAATACAAACCACTCTTTAAATGTAATCTAGATATTCCTATAGCTTCTACTGCAACTTCATTGTCATCGCCCACAAGGATGAATCTTTCAACATCACTTGGCGATCGGCTCCACAAGCAACCCTGTAAAGACACACTTATGTGAATAGTAGCACCAGAATCTACCAAGTATCTTTAGGTACAAAAGTCAAATTAACCTCAGAACAAACTAAAGTTAGAAGTCTACACTTCTTTGAATGCTAAGGGGCGTACTTGAGGCAATCTTTCTTAAAGTGTCCTGCCTTCTTACAGAAGTGACATTTATCATTAGGGAGTTTCTATTTGCACTCCCATATTTACTCTTTGCACCATAGTTTCTCCATGCACCACATTTTTTACTCTTTGTACCCCCAAAATTGACTATAATGCCCTTACATATAAAATATGTTTTTAACTTAAAAAAACATAAATCTAAAAATTAAAAGCATAAAACCAGTTTTTAAAAAAAAACATAAAATCTAAAAATTAAAAAACTCAAGGCCGGTGAAAGTCGACTTTCACCGTGAAGAGAGTTCGAAATCGAGCCAAAGAAAATTGTTCGACATTGTATTTCAAGGCCGGTGACTTCCAAGCTAGTTTCATGGATCGATTTGGTGAGTTTCATGTTCTTTTTTGGTTACTTAATACATTATATTTCATAAGATTTTAAATTGTTGGGTTTTTGTTTAAATTAAGTTTTGCAATAGTTTAAGATGTTAGGATAGGTTATTAGGATGCTTAGATGATAGTTTGGGTTGAATGTGGTGAAAAAATGGAGGTTTGTATCGAGTTGATGACTAGGTTTGTATCGAGTTGTTCGAACTGTATATTGTGATTTTTCTGTTAATGTTCGAACTGTGAAAGCCGAACAGAAAGGGTGAGTTCGGCTTTTAAAAGCTGAACCTATACTTAGCCAATTTCAAGCCTCCAGCATGTTCGGCTTCTTGAAACCGAACATACAATATGTGTTCGGCTTTTAAAAGCCGAACTCACCCTTTCTGTTCGGCTTTCATAGTTCAAACATTGGGAACTTAAAATTTTTCTAAGTATAGGTTCGGCTTCTATAGTTCGAGCTCTATTGTGCAGTTCGTTTTTTACAGTTCGAACCCATCATCTGACTTGTGTTTTTTTGTGCAGCAGCTCACTATGATAGGAAGAGACCAACGGCATCTGCAAGGCGGTAATCAGCACTGGAGCGGTGGCAAGCAGAAGCCGAAGAACAAGCCCGAGCCCAAGCTGAAGAATAAGCACGAGCCTAAGCCGAAGAAGAGATGAGGCATGAGCATTATGAAGAGTTTTGGGGTAATGAGGGTGATAAGGGGGATGCAAATAATGAGGAGAATGATGATGAGATCCTGAGAGGTCCATTCCCCGGTGGCCCTACAGATACATCAGTGCTGCGCAGCTTTAAAACACACGTTGCAGTTGCAATTTGGAGGGGTGAAGAAAGAGAAGTCCTAAAATGCCACTCTCTAACTGCAAAATTACTGAAGTGGCCATTCGCAGGCGAGTCAAGGACATGGAAGAGTTTGGTGAAGAAGTCCAATCTCTTGAGGCTTAGACACTTAACCTATAGAGCACCTAATAGGAATCTCATCTCGGCATTTGTGGAGCGCTGGCAGCCCGAGACCAACTCATTTCACCTTCCATTTGGTGAGATGACTATTATACTGGATGATGTGTATTGTTTAACTGGTCTTAGTATGGAGGGTAGACCAGTTGAGTTTTCTGGGGAGGATATTGTTGGGGGGCAACACATAGTACGATATCTGCTTGGAGTCTCGGCTGATGAGGCTATTCAGGAAGTGAGTGATCGGGGCAGCTACATCAAATTAAAGTGGCTGCACATTTGGTTCAGTGTGTTAGCTTCCAGTGGTGATGATTTTCAGGTAGTTTGCGCGGTGAGGACGTACTTGGTATATATTCTAGGTTGTAAACTATTCACGGATAAGACAGGCGATCGGATCACATGCCATTATCTCCGATTGTTTGAGGACCCTGAGGAATTTGAGGGTTATGCGTGGGGGTAGATGCATTGGCTTTTCTATACAGACAGTTGAGAGTGGGCTTTCGGGTTGGGTGTAGACAGATGGCTGGTTTCCTGACACTCTTAGAGGTAAATGACAAATTTATTGTTCTTATTTTCATTTTTTATTCATTAAATATGTTTTTTCTTAATGTATTGTTAATTCACACAGGCATGGATTTATGATCACTTTTCGACACTTGGCCGACCATAACCAAATACCGACTACCGCGCTGGACAACCATATGCTATGAGATGGGCTCAACAGGCGCATGGTGCAGTACCTGAGGATGCGGTGAGGGCTTATAGGGTGCAGCTGGATACATTAAGACCAGAGGATGTAAGTTCCTTCTATTTGTATATGATGTAATTTTGTTTCAATCATAAGTTCTAATTTTAGTTTGAATATTAGGTTGTGTGAGATCCGTATATGAGGCTGGGAGATAGTGGTGAGCGACCCGAGGTGACCTTCTACGACGTATGGGGCATGTTTGCATCCTTTTACGAGCAGTGGGAGAGTCATATGTTGTCAAAAGAACGCTGATGACAAGTTGCATATCCAGCTTGGGCGTGCTCCCCCCCCCGATTACCTCCAGTGGTATCACTCCATATCGCATCCTCGAGTTCAGCCTGAGGCTGCAGCTCCCGTTGTAGACCCACAGCTTTCATCTTAAGACGGGATTCAGTCAGCTATTGGATATCTTGATCCAGTGCTGACTCGGTGGAGAGATCATGACCAGGATTTATCATTGCCGTATGTGATGTCTCAAGTTGAAGAAGCTTTGGAGGCATTGCATTTACGTACAGGGCATGAGTATGGCGATAGACACGCTGATAGGAGACATGAGCAGGGTGAGAGACACTCTGATAGGGGACAGGAGAAGGGCGAGTCTTCTGCGAGACGAAGACGTAGACGACAATAGTGTTTATCTGTTATATATTGTATTTGATGTGGTTTGTATTGGAGTTGTATTAGACATGGTGATTATTATATATTTTGTATTGGACATGTGATTGTATTAGATATGATCATTATCTATTTTGTATTGGACATGTAATGATTATTATCTATTTTGTATTGTATTTGATGTAGTTTGTATTGGGGACTCGTTTTTATGTTTTATTTTGTATTACCATTTGTTATAAATTCAAATGTCGAACATGTTTGTGATATGAGGTTTTGTACATGAATGTGTTTAATTCGAACATGATTACAAGTTTGGCAATTTTTTAGGTTCGATATCCTAAATTCGAATATGTTAAATCTGTTCGAACGGTGTAGTTCAAACAAGTCCTACTTGTTCAAACTACGTTTTTCGAACAAAATTGAAATGTTTGAACTATATAGTTCAAACAAATCCTACTTATTCGAAATACGTTGTTCGAACAAAATTGAAATGTTCGAACTATATAGTTCGAACAAGCATAATTGCCTTGTCAATTTCATGTACAACCTGCAGCCGATTAGAACCAATTAAAATTCTATTACTAAATGCTAGTACATTTCAAAGTTCTATTAGATTACACAGTTCTAATACATAACAAAGTTGAAGTACATTACACAGTTCTAGCACATAAATTAATGACGAGTGACATATTCTTCCCATCCAGCTGCGCAATCCATGCGAAAGTCCTTCCATTGGACGGATATGGGTGGAAAAGGGTGCTTCGGGTTCATGAAAACCTACAAAAAAAAATTACATTACAATTATAATGGGTATAGTAAAATATAAGCAATGTAACCATGAACTAGTTAAAACAAGGACCTGAATGAAGTGATTGACGCGTTTCCCTTCTCCAATCTTAACCGCTGCCATGCAAATACATTTCAGGTCCACTGAAACAGCTGATGATAAAGGCAAGAATGTAGTGGGATAGTGACCACCCAACGTCACAAGAACAACATTGTACACCGTAGCCACTACATGGCCTAAATCAGGCAAAACAAACTAATGTCTTGTGTGAGCTGTCAATTCATGACAGTTAAGTATATTCGGCACTTTCTCCCTCGTCCACGCTCAAGGAAACACTTGTCCCATATTTCTGGATTGGTGTGGATCTCATAGAAAAGATCAGTATGGACACGTGACCAAGCCTCTTGATCCCCAAGCACCAAACCAGCAATCACACGAAATCCGTAATGACCATCTGCGGTGACATCATCAGTCCTCGCCACATAGCCTTTGAATGTTGCTGGTTTCTGATCAATGTATCCAATCCCCAAATGATGCGATGCTTTAGGACGAATGACCTTTTGTTTCTATGGCCTCGTAGTGAACAACACTTGTGACAGCGATGTATCAACCTCAAACGAGTCCGGACTTGCGAACAACTGTCATTAAACGAGTCAGTGTACTCAAAGGCACTCTTCTCATGCTTCATGGATGTATCAGCCTTAGTTTTTGTGACTTTCGGTCTTCCATGAGTTTTAGTTTGCACGTCTGGTTCAACCATGAAAGTGGTAGACGGGGTAACAATCTCCCTAAATCTCTTCAGCATGAGCAACCTGACAGACTCATCCACTTCTGCAAACATGTTGTTTGCACAAGTCCAAGTTTCAGACCAATGATTATCAATGTCAGAAGCCATATCAACCTTCGCTCCTGTAGGTTCCATATCCAATTTTCTCCAGAACTTATCCACAACTTCTAAAGAAAATGATGTGGATGATCGAACATGCTGATCGATCTCATGTGCACAAGGAAGACTACACTTCATTCTCAACACACAACCACATAGTAATGGGTCCACTGCATCTTCCTCGATACTCTTCATTTCCTCATAAATCTTATCTAATGCAGCAATAGAAATTGTACCTCGAAGGAATTGAAATATTGGAGACCTGTAGCGATGTTGAACCACATTAACACTTTTTTCAAACGATGCCTTTATTGCATTGAAAGAAGTCTCTAGTAGATCATGTATCTTCTCCCAACATCCTTCAAGATTGTCTGTACTTGTTCCAAGAAGCCTTTTCAACTTTGCATGGGCACCTTCAGCCCTACAATTTATCAATACAGTATAAAATAGTTAGATATAGAGCAATTCGAATACATAAAGTTGAACAAAATCAATTTGTCCAAAACTTTAGAATAAGAAATATAGAAACATACCTGCATGTTGTGGTATTATCAAAGTGCATGACACGATTTGTCCAACAGCTGACAAATCTTTTTTTGTAAAGCACAATCCAATTGTTGATGGCATAATCCACAACAGTGGGATTGGTGGCATAGTCTTCTTGAAACCTTCGAAGCATTTCACCATACCGTGCTTTAGTTTCAGCAAACACTACCAGATTCCATGCACTCAAGAATGATTCCCATTGATCTTTAGTACGAAACTTCTTCTTGCAATTGGCAGTGATGTTCTTATTTATATGCCATCGACATAAAAAATGCCGGATGGTGGGAAACATCACCTCTATGGCATTCATCAACGCTCGTTCATGATCTGTCACAATCACACTAGGTAATGTGCTCTGGTCCATTAGTCCTTTAAGAACAGTGAGCGCCCAAATGTAGTTATCTTCCTTCTCAGCCTCCAGATAAGCACATGCAACAGAGAATGTCATACTTGTTGAGGTAACACCGACTATTTCAAACAAAGGTAATCTGTACCTGTTCGTCTTGTACGTACAGTCCATCAATAACACTTCAGAAAAAGCTCTAAGAAGCTTCACGCTTATCGGGTGCGCGTAGAATATATCCTTCACGGTGTCAGTCTGTGGACACCGCCTCGTATACGGGTAATATCCATGTTCCTCCAGTTTACCCAACAGATACTGCATTTGGGATCGATCAGCATGCTCGACATACTTGTTTCTACTACGCACATAATAAATTGTCTTTATTGTGGACTTGTTGTTGGGAAAGCTTCTCTGTATTGCGGCCAATATTTGCTTCAGCTGAGTATGTGAACTCGACAAGCTAGCCACCAACTTCTCCTTATCTGATGTCAGACGATCTGCGTATGCATGCCCTTCCAAATATTGTGCTTATGGATGATTGTGAACACCACAAACAACTTCTAACATCCATTGATTACACTCTGGGAGGTATTGCCCCTTCAAACGAAACGGACATCCAATTTTCTTCGACCCAGTCTCCCTTGAGCTCGTTCTGGAATTCTTTCTTTCTTTCTCTTCATCCGAAACCTCATCATCATCTAAATTTTATTGTATGTAATCACGTTCTGTTGGAGGCTTCTTCTTAATCACACAGGGATACCCACCTCGTTCACATGACAATACCAATCGAGGATTCATAGTATCACTCCCAGCATCTGAGCGTCGCACAATAACGATAATACCAACTGGAATAGCTCTCTGACGAACCCAACTGATCAAACTCTCACGAGAATCAAACAATTCCATAGTGTGGAATATGTCCATAAAATCAGGACCAACTCTGTATTGATTGGGCCCATAACACTGCTCTTAGTTTGATCCTATTCAAAATTAAATCAACATTAGTTGCCGCTGGAGAACACATGTTCGAAAATAAAAATTCGATCTAAATGCTCAAGTTCGAACTTTAAAATTCGAACAACCATATCTAGTTTGAAAACATTAGTTCGAACATGTACTTCTTCAAAAAAAAATTAAAGTATGGTTCGACTTTCACAGTTCGAACATTGTCTTCAAGTTCGATCTTCATTTTCTGAACTTATTAAAGAATGTTCAAACTGTAAAATCCGAACAAAACGCGAAAACAGGTCTACAAAAACTGTGAAAACTCAAAATTCAATCGGTACAAACTAAACAAAATGACTTACATTGCTTTGTTCATCTTCATTTTCATTCTACATTGTCTCTCTTTTCAATTTTGCCACAACAATTGCACAACTACAAACTAGGTTATTGAGTACAAATTGTGTTCAATAATGTAACTTTCTTTTTGGGGTTCATATCTGATAATTTTCTATTTTCACAGATTTATTCATATATTTTATATTGTTTAAATTTTTATTTTTTTTAAATTTTATTTTGGGGTGCATTGAGTAAAAAAATGGTACAAGGAAGTAACTAAAAGGTAATTTAGTCAATTCGTAATTATTTTATTTTTGTCTTTTTATTTTAGTGGTGCAAAGAGTAAATATGGGGGTGCAAACAGAAACTCCCTTATCATTATTAGGATCTTTCTTTTACTTTTTTTTGCTTAGGAACAGTTACCGCAGTACCCTTAGTTCTCTTTCTTTTCTTTTTGTGAGAGGTGAATGCCAAGTGAGCACTTTTAATCTTATATCTATGTTGCATCTCTTCTTCTTGCACACAAAGAGATATAAGCTCATTAAGGGACTATTTGTCCTTTTGAGTATTATAACTCACTTTGAATTGCCCAAAATGCATAGGAAGATAGATCAAAAGTAAGTGCACGAGCAAGTCATCAGACAACTCAACTTTAGTGTCTTTAGTTTTGATACGAGATTAGACATCTCCATAGTGTACTCCCTTATGTTCCCTTTACCGGTGTACCGCATGGAGACAAGTTTAGCCAAAAGACTGCTCGTCTCCGATTTTCATTCTTGGCAAAGTACTGTTCAACAGCCTCAAGGAATGCTTTGACATTCTCACTCTCAGCAATAGAGCCCCGAAACACTTCCGGATAGAGGTGCGCGCACGGTTTCGGTTCCGGTTTGTAACCGGCGGTTACACGGTTCCGGATGGCCGGAACCGGAACCGCACCGTGCTCCCACGGGTTCCGATTACGGTTTTGTAACCGGAACCGCCAGTTTGGAGCAATGGTGATTTGTGCCGGTTTCCGACGGTTACCCGGTTAACCGCCGGTTTCCGGTTTTGTGTGTGTGTGTGTGTTTTTTTTTATATATTTCGAACTCGAACGGACGATTGAACGAACTACTAAGTACTAAATTGACAAAATTACTAATTTACAAGTTAAAAACTAAAAAGTATGACAAAACACAAGTTTATTTGAATTTTGATATTATTATGTAACTTTATAATTTATATCTTACAATTTACAAGTTACAACTTACAAGAATATTGAGAAATGAGAATACAATTTAATTTATCAAATTACAAATTGTAAATTAATCAAACTATGAAAATATGAAATTGCAATTTACAAATTTACAAATTATAAGTTACAAATTGTAAATTAATCAAACTATGAAAATATGAAATTACAATTTACAAATTTACAAATTACAAGTTACAAATTGTAAATTAATCAAACTATGAAAATATGAAATTACAAATTATAAATTTACAAATTACAAGTTACAAGCTTACAATTTAACACTAAAATACTAAATTACAATTTACAAATTAGAATTAACATTTAACAATTTGAGCTAATTTAGATTTTAGGAATTAGGGGGGAGAAAAAGAAATAATTGAAATTTGGGCTTGCACTTCATATGAAGCTGCCTACATATCCCTTACCTTGGAATCAAAGCCCTCGTAGTTCATTTTACCTTTTTTCCTTGGCGAGTCTAGAATTCGAAGTCGTCGTCCCAATCATCCCCGGTTTGGCTCCCTTCTTCGGCTTCACTCTCTGAGCCAACTTCAATGAGCGGGCTATCCATCAAGTCATCCCAATGGTTCTCTTGCTCTCTTAGGTCGGCTTTGGAATCATCCTTCAACATCATTTGAGCTTCGAGGTGATCAGGTGTCAAATTTGATCTCCGTTCGTCCAACATGTAACCGGATTCACTAAAAGCTTGCTCGACCGCAACCGTTGATGCCAGAACTCCAAAAATCTCCCTTTCCATAATTGCAAGCAAATGATACCGCTCTTGATTTCGGGACCACCACTTGAGAACATCAAAATTGTTGGGACCTGCATTTTCATCATCGGGGGGCACAATATGGTCTTGCAAATATATTTCTAATTCATTTTGACTACGCCTAACACTTTCTCTACTTTGGAAAAATTTTTGGAATTCCTGTAAAGCACTACCACGTGAAGATGAAGTATTTAATCCTAACGAAAAAGCACTGCTAGAACTTGAAGAACGACTTGTTTGACGAGTTATACTATGACCATATTTTATCTCATATTCTCTATAAAGTGAATGTATAGACTCATAAATATATTTTTTTATTTCTTCAGCAGGTGGCACATATATATTCATACCTCTGCCGTCGGGATCGTCGGATCCTGTAAAACTCATAGTAGATAAAAATCTATAATACATATCAATCATCTCATTAGTACCACTGAGTTTAAAAGTAGGATACAATATTTTTGCAACAAAAAAAAATATTAGGCACATGATCAAAATATTTAAGCCATTTTTTTTACCATGGCTAGAATCATCTCTTGCAAATCGGGCTTATAACTATAAGAATTAAATTTCACAGCAATTAAACAATAATGATACATAAATTTACAGACAACAGGGTAATACACACCGGATAAATCTTTTGTTGTATATTGGAAAACATGTAAAAGCTCCATTAGTTCAATACAATCATCCCAATACGAAGATAATAAAATAAATGATTCAATATGCGTTGCAAAAAAAGAACATAATAATTCACGATATTCTAAAGTTGCAGAAAGCATTTCATAAGTAGAGTTCAACCTATTAGACACGTCTAAGTTAAAAAAATTTAGCATGCACACCATTTTCCCTACAGAATTTTTCCCACCTACGTCTAACTCTAACTCTGCCATGAATATAATCAACAGCATCACGAATAGGTTGAATTGAGTTATTTAATATTCTAAGGCCATCTTGAATACATAAATTTAAAATATGCGCAATACACCGAGTATGAAAATATTTATCATGCAAGGTTGGATTACATGCTTGAATTAATTCTCTAATACTAGCCGTATTAGCACTCGCATTATCAAACCAATAGAAAAAAATTTATCAAGCATTTTAAATTGATTGCCAATTTTAATAATAGCCTTAGCAATATTAGCAGCACTATGTTGACAGCCAAATCTATGAAAAGCAATTAAATGTTTATTCAAATTTCATGAATAATCAATCCAATGCAATGTAACAGTAATATAATGACGATGGATAAATTTATCAGACCAAATATCAGAACAAATAGCTACCATATAAGGAATTTTACTAACAACACTTTTCAATTTCGACTTATATCTTATATGCAATCTTTCAAGGGTCCTAGTCATGGTCATTCTAGGT
Source organism: Perilla frutescens (assembly GCA_026008535.1). Lineage (NCBI taxonomy): Eukaryota > Viridiplantae > Streptophyta > Magnoliopsida > Lamiales > Lamiaceae > Perilla > Perilla frutescens. Next base: position 35,946,842 of record BRKX01000002.1, on the reverse strand, counting down.
ATTCTTTGAGCACCAGGATTATAAGCAACTTTCATACGACGTTCAAAATTCATGCTATCGGCAAATTGAAGTGCTAAAGATTCTTCACAAATAAAATAACACATTTGTTCCCTAGCAACTAGAAGGTCAAACCTAAAGAGTTGAGATGAGTACGGCGTACCTTCACCTTGGCTTTCGACATTTTAACTGCTTACTGGTTGGAAGTTGAGTTGCGATTGAGCTTGAGCACGCCCAAGTTTGACTTGATGATTGTTGGTGATGTGTGACCAGTACGTCTCATAGCCTTCTCCGGTGCGAAATTTGTATTGCTTCGGACAATAGTTGCAATACAAATCAAACACACCCTGTTCATTCTTTCTTGCCACCTTTCGGAAATGAATAGTGAAGAGAGCGGATTTCAGTGCCGTATTTCTTGTTAGAACGGGAACCTCCGCCTCCTCCGTGTCGAGATTGATGAATGGATTTCTACTGAAAGCACGAGATTCTTGAGATCGTTGTAATTCTTCAAACTGGATCCATCTTGCCACTTCTTCGTCAACTTCCATTTGAGTAGTAGGATTGTTGTAAAAACCGCCACCACTTGGATCGTTGTAGAAACCACCACCACTTGGATCGTTGTAGAAACTGCTATCTGCTCCGCCATAAGGATTCATATATTCTTCAGGTTGTTATTGTTGAAATTGAGGCGATGTCGTATCAGCATCATTAGAAATATGTACTCCAGAATGAGTATGACGACGACGTGGAGTTTCGGAACTATCAGCAATAGCTTTGTCTTTACCCTTATCGGCTCGACTACCTCGGCTAGACATGATGATTAGGGATGATAGAAAATGAAGAAATCGAGATATGAGAGTTGAGAGAGTTGAGACTTGAGAACTTGAGATTGAGGATTGAGAGAGTAACTTCGTAAGATTGTAACTTGTAAGAAAACTTGAATAAGAAAATGATATTGCTAGAATAGAGAGAATTAGAGCATAGAGAAAGAGATTGAGAGTTTGATGTGAGTGAAAATGGTGGAGAAGATGGAGTATTTATAGGTGAAAATTGGGGAGTGGGGGGAAAATTTTAAAATTTGAATTTGAAATTTTTTGAAAACCAACGGCCGGAACCGCCGGTTTGCGCTCCAAAACCAGCGGTTCCACGTCATCGATCCTCCTCTGTGCATTCCTAGCCATTGATCGAGATCACGCGGATCGTGATCTCGGCCGTTAAAAAAAATAAAAATAAAAAATATATACAAAAACCGGCGGTTTGTGCAAAACCGCCACCCCAAACCGGAACCGAACCTTCATTTTACGGTTGACGATTACGGTTTACAAACCGTAACCGTCTGTACCAATCGGAACCGGCGGCAAACCGTGTAACCGGCGGTTACAAACCACCGATCCGGTTACTTTTGGGCGCCACTAGTTCCAGAATGGAACGCTTCATGATCATCAAGCATATTCAGTTTGATCGATCCCACTTCTCAATTTTAACCTCTTTCGGGTCATCCGTAGTGGGAGTGGGTCGATCAGATCGGAGAGCCAGATCCAAATTCATACAACAAAGAACAAATTTCTACAGTTTCTTTCCGAACCTTAGAATTCACCCCACTTAGCATTGTGATGTTATTAATTTGAGTAGAGACATTTATTGCTGTGGCAATAGAAACTAAAACAAAGAACAATTACAAACATAATCACATAACAAACATGTCAAAAATAAATCAAACATGAATAAGTAAAATAAATTGGGGACCTATCTCAAGACACCTAGTACAACATTAATCTTCATCTATGGACAAATAATTAATTGAAGTGGTAATCTTGGTGTAATGATCAATTATTGGTAATAGGTTCTGTCAAACAAAAGTCTATCTATGAGACTAATATTCACATGAAAAAACCGTATAATTATCACATACTTATCATCACACGTGTGTTATTATTTGGCCAAGCTGTGTCTTTCTAGGGGGCGAGCGCAGAACGCATAAATGACCAGACACCATCTATATAATTCCAATAAAGTTGATCTCCACAAAGGTTACTATGGCAACATTATGCTTTGATTAATTATATTGAATATTACTAGACCAATTAAGCAAAATATAACAATTTAAATATATTTAAAAAAATATTTATTTAATTTTAGCTCAACTGTATGACATTAACATACCTTCCCAATTCAACCTTTATTTTAATAGAATAACTATTAAAATATAATATGAAAAGGAAGTTGCCAATATAAGAACAAAATAAAAGCAACAACTTATATAATTCAAAAATCTGCACCATCTTTTAATAAATTCCTAAGCATAGCAGATTCAAATAACATAGCCGACATATACGTTGAGCCTTACAATACTGGCGAACAGTTAATAATATATCAACTTCATTAATTAAAAGAAAAAAATCTCTATTCTGATTTCACGGTAATTTTCAGAATAAGCCAAATTTATCAAGTAAATTAACACAAAGTCTATTCAAGATCACCATAACTCGTGATAATCAGATCTGACGGTAATCAAGACCTCAAAACAAATGCATCACAGAGGTGATCATAAATTGATCCAAAAAACCCATGTCAATCATAATTAGCAATTTTCTTAATTGATGTCAAGCTAAACATTATAAGAAAATTCAATTCTAATCATAATTAACCATATAAAAATAGTATGGTGAACGTGATGATGGACATAATACCAAAATTCAATTTCATATATCTCAACAATCTAGCAGTTGATGACTGTTCTGTTACCACTTGTAGGAATTTATAAATCACATAATATAAATTCAATTATCTTAGATCATACAATATTCTAGGATAATAACATCGCACTAGATTGTCAAAAGATTATAGGAATACCTGGATCCATTAAGATTGAAAATCTTGATGCGGAATATCTCTATGAACAATCTCTAGACCCGAACACGAACATGGGATTAGTATTATGATCTTCCTCAACTAAATCTCCTTATTCCTTCTATGAGACTTTCGTTTTTCTTCTAAATGGGGAGAAGTACAAAATGCGTTCGATTTAGTGTATTGAGGACCATAACCAAGTGAGCTATATATACTATTTAATTAGGGCATCCATAAAACCCTAATTAGAACAATATTTAATATCTACTCATTAATTTCATATCAATTAAACAGTCCATGAACTATTATCTTATTAAGACCATTTAATTGAGTGCACAAATATTTAAATAGTAAATATAATTATATAAAAATATGTTATCCGTATTTAGATTATTTAAGAAATAAAAAATTTCTTAGCATATCTTACTCCCAGATTAAATATGCTCTCTCTTCCCCTCCTCTCCCCGCGTGTGTGTGTGAAATGCATGTGGTTATTATCCTTCAATAATTTTTCTGGCTCGAAGATGAATTGTCCTTGTCATAGAGGAAATAAGACTTCATATTTAATTTACTTGCTTCAAAAGTGAAAGTACTGTTGGTTAGAGGAAATCTTGCACATATAGTTTGCTCATATGATTTTGTTTTTCTTATTTAATCTCATATCAAAAGTTACACAATGAAAAACCTATATGTTGAGTTTAATATATCTAAATCAATCTCATTGAGAAGTTGACTTTGTCAATGGACCCTTCCTTATGATTTAAGTTTTCTTAGATTCTTTTTATGAAACTAGAACTAGCTAGCGGGGCGCCTAGTCCTAATGCATATTCATATCTTTTATATAATAATTTATTTTGGTTTTAAATTAAATTCCATTTTCACAGTCATTAATTTTTTATGTATATTTGTTTCACATATACGAGGCTTCTTAACTTTCATCGATATATATATATATATATAGGGAATGGATCAAATATAAACCATTCCCTAGTGTGTAAACTGTATCACCACACATTCATTAAAAATCGGCGCTCCAGATTTAATCAAACATGCGGTGGCATTTTTGTTATTTTCGCAACTTTTTTCAGTCTATAGGGGTATTTTCGTCTGTTTGTTGAAAAAAAACTGATGTCATGCTGACTCAGCATCTAAAAAAATTCTTAAAAACTTCGAACGATCATAACTTGCTCGTTTTTCATTGGATTAACGCAAATAATATATCAAATTAAAGGTCTTTTAATCCTCTTTCATTTAAGATCAGTGAAGCATATGTTTATTTGGAAAAATATGGATGAAAAATACAAAAGTTTAATTTTTCACGCGTATTCAAGCTCAGAATACTTCGTTAGCATACGACATATGTTTCGTTAGCATATGACAATTTAAGCTCAGAATACTTCGTTAGCATACGACATATGTTTCGTTAGCATATGACAATTTAAGCTCAGAATACTTCGTTAGCATACGACATATGTTTTGTTAGCATATGGAAAATGTTTCGTCAGCATCAGTTATATTGCGATAAAGATTTATTTAATCGTAATTAGGCATGCTTCGTTAGCATATAAAAAATGTTTCATTAGCATATGACAAATGCTTCGTTAGCATATGCCAAATATTTCATTAACATCGACTATATTACTGTTAATATTTATTACATTTCAATTAATATATGCCTCACTGACATCAATTATATTGTTATAAATGTTTATTCAATCTCAATTAAGATGTGTTTCATTAGCATATAACAAATAATTCATTAGTATCAATTATATTCACAATGAACAATACATTAATGCATTAAGAGATTTTTTATATGAGAATGTTAATGCACTACTAACGTTAGTATTGATATATGCAAACTAAAATATTATAATAATGCTAATGTAGTATAATTATATCTGATAATAGAATCATACATGTTTAATGTTACATGTGTATTATTAATGTATAACATCCATCTTAATTAAGTATGATTCGTTAGCATATGACAGATGATTCGCTAGCATCATGATTAGTTATATTGCTATCACATCATTTTAGAGTTTAACAATTTAATTTTATTGAATTTTATCATTTGTTGTTGTTAGCACTGTCGTATGCTAACAGAAGTATTATGTAATGCTAAAGAAATGTTATATGCAATGCTAACAAAAGCAATAATGTTGTGGATTGAAGCCAAATAATGCAATTAACAACCTTCAATCAAACAAATATAACTTTGTCCACGATTCATATTTTTTTGAAATTATTTTTTGTTGAAAATTAGACTTGGCTAGCTTTCCAACCATATAAAAGTCGTCATTTAATAATTTTCTAACAAAATCAGTTTTGTGTTTAAAATTAGAAGTTGTGTATCAAATAATTCTATTTCGTTAGCATATGATTATGTATTCGTCATCATATGATTGTGTTTTTTAAGAATGTTGTACCCCATTATATATCTCTATTTTATTTGATAAAAAAAGTCAAAATTATGCTTTTGTTCTCTATTTTGAAGGGAAATACATTTTTTAATTCTATTTACGTGGAAGTTTTTTATTAGTACAATATCAATATCATGGTGTTTTTCCGCTAAAAGTATTTTTGGCCCCTCGACGTTCATTTTTTTTTGGGTTACGAGTCCATTTATTTTGCTTTTGTTTTATTAAGCAACCGAGTTCTATATTACTCCTTACATTTTTTACACTTCTCTTAATATAATTAAAAAATATTTTAAAATTTGACACTCATTTTGTTTACCCCTTTTCGATTTCTATTGTATCAAACCTTCTAAATATATTTTATTTTAGTTATTAAAACTTGGCGGATAATAGGAGTACAAATTTTAGTTTCCCACACAAATATGTAGCTTAGTCTAATATAATACACTGTCAAATTGTTTAAGGTTATGTAATTGAAGAAACAACATATATATTTATTTTTTCCAAACAAGATCACCACGCCGAACTACATGCACCACACTAGTTGTTAAACAAGTTTAGAAATTTAATATGAAGTGCTAAACAAAATTAAGGTATTAAACTATTAATTGATTAATCTTGAATAAATTTAGTGAGAGAACTATCCAGAAACATTGCACCTATATCACAGTATAAACAATTCTGGATATAGAGGAATCAATAAGAAAATTGTCATTTTTTTCTGGAAAAACACGTAAGAAAATTACGCAGAATGCCTTATTTTTAATAATAATAATAATAATAATAATAATAATAATAATAATAATAATAATAAATAATCTCCTCAATACCACAGGTCGGGCATGTGAGTAAAAAAAAAATAATAATAATAAATGCTTTTGACATTTTTATAGAATAAAATAGAGAAAACTCGGTGAGAGTATCCTTCAAAAATTAAAACAAACTAGAGTATCTCCCGTGCGATACACGAATGAGAGATATGTATAATTTTATTTGTTAGAAATTTATAATTATGAAAAAATAGCAAAATTATCATAACAGAACAATATTAATTTACAACTATTGTGAATTATATAAATTTTAACACTTGTTATAATGGTCGTTGAGATTAAGTCAAAGAAAGGGGAAAAATTATTATTATATCTAATTTTGAAATTCAAATTAGACTCGAATTACGAAAAAAAATGTATAAATTGCTACACTATGTAATATTACGTTTTGTTTTCAAAGCATAGATGTGAAACTTTTTACAAAGTAATTCACAATTAATAATAAAATATTATCTAGTGGAATTACATTAATAATAAAAAATTAGTTTCCATAATTAGCACTGAGTTTTGACTAGAAAACTATTTTTAGCAACAATTTTATTATTAAATAGATAAAGATAACGTTATGGATGCATATATCCTCAATTATCAACCGTAAAAATTTATTTGTATCTAAAAGAAATGCTTTAGACATTTATTTGATCATAAGAAAAAAAGAATATTAGGAGTGTATTTGAATATTTATGCCTACCATATATAATATAAAAATATATAAAATTTAATTCTCATCATACATACATATATATATATATATATTATATAATTTAAGAACCTAATAAAATAAATACAATTCTACGCCAAAAAAGAAAAAGTAACATCAAAGTGGCAAAAAGTCAACTCACGAAGACTTTGTCATTGTCCTGTCATGACTCATGACACACGTTGCGATACAGAATATATATATATATATATATATATATATATATATATTTCGTATGGACTTAAATTTCCTTCCCAAAAGTAACCCTCAATCTCCTACAAATCTCATGTATAACCCCACATAATCATCGATAAAAACCATGCGAACCGATCCTCACCGTTATCAAAATTTGAACACAACTCTGGGCCCGTGCTCGGTGACACACTGGAGTATTACCGTGTTATTTTTCTTTTTCATGTAAATTAACATTAAAAATTTAAAATCGGTCGTAAAAAAATATAAAATTAAAATTAAAATCGCCACGTAAAAAAAAAAAAAAAAAAAAAAAATCACCCGTCGGAGTTTCTCTCTCTACATTTTCCCCTACATGCACAGCACAGAGCACACTCATCTAGTCATCTCTCCCTAGCTCTCTCCCCTCCGCAGCTCCTCCTCCGCCGTGCAGCACATGGCTAGACCTAATCTCGGCCGTCGTACTCTCGATTTCTACACCGTAAAGCACATCGGTAAAACCATCCGCCGTGAGTCTTCGCGAACTCATCAATTTCTTCATGCGCGTTTGAATTTTGCGTAGAGCTAGGTAATTATTCGTTGCTGTTCCTGTTGACATATTCCGTCGATTGTTTTTCGGTCCAGCGGGAGACTGCGTTTTGATGAGGCCGTCTAACTCATCGACGCCGTCGTACGTGGCGCGCGTGGAACAGATCGAGGCGGACGGCCGCGGCGGCAACGTGAGGGTGCAGGTACGGTGGTATTACCGGCCGGAGGAGTCGATCGGCGGCCGGCGTCAGTTCCACGGCTCGAAGGAGGTATTTTTGTCTGATCATTTTGATACACAGAGAGCTGATACGATAGAGGGGAAGTGTACGGTGCATAGCTTCAAGAGCTACACTAAGCTCGACGCCGTTGGGAACGACGACTTTTTCTGTCGTTTCGAGTACAATTCATCTACCGGTTCCTTCAATCCTGATAGAGTCGCCGTGTAGGTTTAATATCTTCTTCTAGTGTATAACTGCTCTGCCTTTTTTTGGGTTCAAATGGTTGAATTTAGTGTAGTGGAAGATGAGTTGATGTTAAAGTTGAGAGTTTCTAGGTTTTCGAAGGCGACCAAGGGTAAAACATAAATGTTTTCTGCTTATATTTTCAGTTTTTCTTGTTTTGGATAATTGAGTTTCCTTGCTTTGTTGGCAAGATTTAAAACGGACTTGTGAACTGTATAAACGAGACTTGATAAGTTCAAAGACTTTGAAATGAAGGAGGGAATTTAACTTTGAATGCTACATAATAGACATAGAATTTCATGAGGACTAGATGTAGATGATGAAATTAGCTTAGTTAAATACTCCATTTTGTGTTCCCTCAGCTGAATTGGAAACTAGAACGCTGTAAATGCCTCCACATTTCTGAAGACAGAGAGAGGATTATGCTGTTGGCTTATATATTTATTATTTATCTTTGTTTTAGCATGGTGAGTTCTGTATTTATACAAGTCATTGCTTCTAAGTGTCTTTTCTAGTATCCGGAATTGGTCATTTTCACGTCCATGTGCTGAAAATTGCAACCTTGGTTCTCTAGAACGGAATCAGTAGTTATTGATCCATTTTCTTGAATAAGTTTTTATTCCTTGCTTGTTTGAGTTTGGCAGGTACTGTAAATGTGAGATGCCCTATAATCCTGATGACCTTATGATTCAATGTGATGGATGCAGTGACTGGTGAGTTTATAAGATCCATAATCATTTTTCAGTTGATTTGAATGCGTGAAGGTATTATGCAAGTGCTGTGTTTTAGTTAATAGGATTATTGTTTGGACTACAGGATTAGATGTGGCACTGAGACTTATACTTGTCATCTCCTGATTCAGGTTTCATCCAACTTGTATGGACATGAGCCCGGAGGAAGCGGAAAGACTAGATCATTTCTACTGTCTTATTTGTTCCCCTGAAGATGCGAAGAAATCAAACAATTCTCGTGTTTCTACGAGAGGCATTGATGTCAAGGTATTCAATTTGACATTCTCAACAATTCCTTGTATTTTGTTGTGTTCTGTAAATTTTGGATTACTGGCATAATATCATTAATTTGCATGCAAAAGCAGTCAAGCACTAGTATTAGACTATTAGTTGTGCACAATCTGCAAATGTTAGATTGACGTTTCAAATTTTCAATCTGTTATGTGGATCTTTCAGGTGGATACAAAACGCCGTCGCAGGTGATACCTAGGAGAAATGAATCTATACACCGATTTACAATGCAAGCAAACACTATGAGAGAATTGAACTAGACTGGGAAATTGTGTACCCATTTTCGTATTTCTCAAGGGCCTGACACATGCTACCCACCTGGGTAGATTGGCGAGTATTTGGAGAAATGGTAGTAGCATTTCACCCCTTCCAAATTCCAACCACTCGCAAATGCCTACCCGTTTGGGTCTCATGTAGCTTGGATTTAGTTATTAGTGCAGAGCATGTGTAGTTATTTCTATATTTTCCATTGCTTTAATGTTCTAATTTTCAAGATTCCAACCTTTTGAGCTTAAAGATGAAATAGAGATGGCATGCCGTTTGGGCACTAACTTTCTTATTTTAATGAAGCAAAATTTCGGGCATATAATATATAATGTCCTATTTTTTGAGATAAAACAGGAAAAAAAATTCCGTTGCCGGGACTTCAACCCGGGTCTCTCGGGTGAGAGCCGAGTATCCTAACCAACTAGACTACAACGGAATCTGACAATCATGTAATGTAAATTATATAAATACAAATATAACAAACAGCCGAATTTCCACATTTTTTTTTCAAATAACCACAAATATTGTTTGCATCGATAGAAACTATCAAAATAACATCGTGAATATTACGCAATAAAACTTATTTTCAATCCGGAAGTGTGAATATCATAAAATGTTAGATAGCAGCTTAGGTGGGGAGGTATGAGAAATTTTTGATGCGATGTATGGTCCACATGAATAATGGAGGAATGACCTACTATTTGTCCGAATAAATTTCACTTTTAGTCCTATTAAAATATGGTCAAAATAATTTTAGTCCTAATTGTTATTTTTCTAGTCCCAAGATAATTTTCTCGATATTTTTGATCACAAGTGATATGCATTCGATGTTTTTGGTTCCAAAATTAACTGAACACTTTACGACCATTAAATTTTAGGACTAAAAATGTCAAAATATATATCATTTGGGACCAAATTAATTTTGGAACATTAAAACTTACGGTTGGAACAAAAATATTTTTTATTTTTTTATTTTTTTCTTTAATTTCAATTTCTTGTAATTATTTTAATTTATACATATTATTTAGAATTTATCCTACCTAATTAATGATTCATTATAAATTTTTATTATTTATTTTTCACACAATCAATTAATTTTTTCAAAATATACCGAATATAATATTTAAAAATAAAATTAAGGGGAATTTTAGTAGAGTAGTTAAATTAATTTTTCAAATCATCAATTAATAATTAAAAACTAATATTAAATGTTAAAAAAATATAACAAATCATAATTTGGTAGGATGAACGTTAATATAACAACAGAAAAACTAAACTAAAGCACAAAAACTTGAAGTTGAAGAAAAAATTAAAAAAAAATATTATAGCGAAATAGATAAATGCTTTAGACGTTTCATCCAACTAAAAATATTGGGATAGAAGATCTGTGAAAAAATAAAAACTCCCCACAATTTATGTATTTTAAGGCAATTAACATTTATTATCATCAAACTCAAATAATTTAATTCAAATTGTACACATTTTATTATTATTATCAAACAAATTATTTTAGTCATCATTACTAAAATACCCATGCATCAGTCTTTATTTTTAAATATTTTATTTGGTATATTTTGAAAAATTAAAAATAATGAAAACAACAAAAAATTAATTGATTATTTGAAAATTAAATGCTAAAAAATAATAATAAATTGTAATTGGATAGAATGAACCCTAAATAATAAGTATAAAATTAAACTAAAACATAAGAAATTGAATTCGAAGAAAAAAAATGAAAAATAAACTAAAAAAAATGAAATGTACATTTTTTGTCTCGTTCCTAACATTTTTAGTCCCAAATAATATATTTCGACAGTTTTGACCCCAAAATTTAAAGCCGATAAGTATCCGGTTAGTATTGGAACCGAAAATGTCGAAACATATTATGTGGGATCGAAAATGTGGGGAAAAATTTTCTTGGGACTAAAAAAATAACAATTGAGACTAAAAGTGATTTGATCATGTTCTAATGAGACCATAAATGAAATTACCTATTTGCCCATACGACATACAATATGTGTTCGTGTTTACAATGGATCAATGAATGCTACGTACATTATATTGTATTTCACCATTTAACATCTATAAAAAAAAACCTACAAATACATCCTAACTCACCCACATATTTATTTTCGATCAGCGTTCAAACAAATCGGTCTACAATCTATATTCTACAGTCTGTTCCCCTACAAACTTTAGGTTTAGTGTACAGCAACATGCTTCAGTCAGGAGGCTGCCTCGTCGCGCATCGGACTCCTCTTTGGCAGCTATAAAGAACAGAAATCACTGTTTTTAGTGTCTTCTCTCTCTTCCATACAGCATCCATCTACAACAGATACATCCATGAATCACTGCTTTTAGTGCGTCTTCTCTCTCTTCCATACGATGACAGTGCCGCCAAAATCAGAAGAAGCCAATAAGTTCTCTCCGTGGTTCCAAGCAATGCCTATTACTGGGTAGGCATGACCCTACAGTTATAATTAAACAATGTTATGAAAATAGTTGATGACATCGAATGAAAAAAGAAAAAGAAAAAAGGAAACGATAAATTATGGAATTCGGTCGGAGATAAACCTGCAGTTTGTTCACACAAGCATGCTTTGGCCGTGTTAAGTCGTAGAAGTAAACATTTGTGTCCTCACTCCCAGCAACTGAATTTAGAGTAAGAGAAAAGAGATCAACCTCAGAAGTGTGACAAATTTCAATGCAATGAATGAAAATGGAATGCATACCTATGTATTCTCCTTTCTCAAGGGAAAGCAAAGGGCAAAAAGAGGCCCGAATGCTATGCAAACGCGGCGTCAATTTGAGAGCACAACGAATAGTCAAATAGCCTTGTACCTCCAGAGAAACACTACAGTACCAAAGGACATCCGTCAATTCGAACATTCTAAAATTATATACACAATCTCTTGACACAAATATTTGTTAAAGATGACCTGAAGAAAGACAAACTTCCATCTTGAGAAAAAGTGAGCAACACTGGACCCCGTGCGAGCAAAGAAAAGGTTCTGTACTGGACGGTAGTGATTGGAGATGGGTGCTTGGATTTACTTCGATGACGGTGAGTACGGGAGAGGGCCCCAGTACGTGAGTCCATAGTAACTGTGTATAGACATCCCTGCCCAGACAGTTAATGAAAATATGTCTTAGAAAATGAGTTTTAAGGCTTATCCGACCTGCTAGGTCCTCCATGCCAAGTACATACCTGAGCGTCACCACAGAAGATAAGCTGACCGGTGTGGTCATGGTCCATAGCTGTCACCTCACTGTAGAAAGTCGATTTATTGATTGTTCTACCTGTGCTAAAATTGAAGACCTAAAATGCAAGTTATATAAGAAAGAGAGGAAGACATAAGCAATCGTAACAAGAATATGTTATATTTGTGCAAGAAAAAACTACCGAGGCAATGCCAATTTAATTTGCAGTGACGAAAGGACTGACTTTTCGGAATTTGCAATCCCACAGAGGAGACGAGGAACAACCACAAAAAGATGTACGCAACAGATTTAACAATAATCTTTTATCATTGTACCCTTTTAAGGAAACGTAACGACTTTTATAAGAGAAGACCCCCTCTGATTTGGGCAACTAAAACAGTATATTGCATAACGAAGAAAAAGACTAACAAATATGACATCAACAAGTGAATCAAGCAAAGGAGTAACTTTTCAAAGGTAAAATAATATTTAATGTAATTGGTGAAAGTGGTGAAACTTTTTTACCAAAATCTCTTTATTTGCGTTGCCAACTGAAAGAAAATTGTTGTTTACCTGCAACAGTGAAGTACAAGAAATAAAAAATTTATTCTATTAATTCAGCTAAATTCTTAAGATTGAAAAAAGTGGCATGACCAAAAGATGACTCACAGGATGAAAGCGAATACAGAGTTGCGAAGAGACTCCATAAATCACTCTTATGCAAAGCCCTTTTGAGATGTCCCATACTCGCACTGTCTTATCAATTGAGGCAGATGCAATGTATTGGTTGTTTGCTGAGAAGTCAAAATCTGGAAAGAAGATAATTTAATTCTCACTGATGGCAAATTACTTGATCAGCTCAAACTACAAACCTTCCCATAATTGCTATAGCAAAGATATTGAATTGGACATATCTCACTCTAACTGATGCAGTCAAACAAGTATTCCACAGCAAAGAAATAACAATCAGCAATAGAAAAGATTACAAAGTCAGTACCAGTTAATCCAACCTGTGACATCTTTAGTATGTCCAGTTAACTGCTGTAGTACTGATGGTGGCATGGAGACAGTACACACAGTCAAGCTTCCATCCGCTGCCCCATAAGCAAGAAGATCTGAACTCATGTGACCAAACTTTATGACGGTAACTGCCAAAAAAAGTTATAGATAAGCTTCCTATGATGACAGATTCAGTATCACTTGCATGGGAACTTAAACTTGTGGCTCAATAGAATCTGATTGTAGGAATTACCCATGGCCTGGGCTTGGTCAAAGATGCAGTGCATCCCTACAAAGGAATATGCAGGTTCAACCTTTTTACGCGGGTGCTCAGGATCACTTGCATTGGAACTTAAGCTTGTGCTGCGGCTTAGTCTTCTAGAACTTCGGAAATCCTATTACAAGATAAAGAAAATAATATATTGTTATGATGTTCAAATTGAAAGAAGTGTGTTCTTGTGCCTGGCTTCTGATAAGAAACTTCACTTATTCTGTTTCAATTGATTTACCACCAGTTATCAACTTATCATCTGTATCTTTACTGATGAGTTGAACTATACAAAAACAATCTAGATGAAGCTTCAAACACCAACATTACAGAGCATTTCAAAGTGTCCAATTTTTAAGTGCCCAATTCTAAATGAAGAAAAACCTCAGATGCAATACTTATATTAATTTGATTTAATGAGGCTGGCAAAAAACTAAAATAAAATAAGAAAGTTCCCAAAACAGTCATCTCAAGATACAGGTATCACCCTAAATATAGACAAATTCATATGCACATTCTGATGATGGTCTGAAAATTAGCATGCATATATTTACGTATTAATATATTAATGCAAGGCCAGAGAAAATGAACCACCAATCTTGTTTTCATAGTTCTCCAAGTCAAGCAAGAAAGAAACATTAGAAATATTAATAAAATAATCATTATACAAGGCCATACCTTCCATAGTCCAACAAAGAATAGACCATTTAAAAGACTCTAATTACTATTCTTGCATATAGTTTGTTATAAGGAAATAATTGCCCACAACTTAGTTCTCCTTCTGTAAATCTCAACACCTTTTTTGGCTTTACCATCAACAGCATGGTGCCCACTTATACTCATTGAACCTACTAATATTATCGAGTATATTGTCGTGAATGGAATACGAGTGAAAGATTGATAGAGGAAGGCACATACCCTGCTCGTACTCCAGCTGTCTGCATCGTAAAATGGGAAGAGTGGACTTGGAGATTGTACCCATCGTCCACTGATGCATCAACCAGTAAATTAACCTGATGTGAGAATCGTATGGAAGAAAACTTAAACAATAAACTTGCATCACAAAGATACATTAGATGTAATCAAGTAATACTTGTAAGAAAATTGTTCTACGCTAGCCATCATTCATCAATATCAGAACAAGAATTAGCAACCTGTGTCCGGGAGTGCTCGCCTGACTTGGCGTCTGTGTATTCTCCCAATTTCTAGGCCTATTAATGTAATTACGGTATGCTACATAACCTCTTCCATTACATTTCCAGCCCTACAACACTTAAGCAGAGGATTTGATCAGGGATAAAATCATGATATGAACTTAGTGACTATATTGCTGCATAACTTATTTGAGAAGTACAAAACTTTACTTGTTGAAATGTTCGCCTACCAGATAAAATGTACAACATAATCATAAAAAAATATGAGCCAACAGGTAGAGAAACAAACAATAAGGTTTTCAGACAGGTACTAAGTCCAAACATTCAACTCACCAGTTAGAGTGCAGGATATAAGAATTCACTTCAAAAGTAGTATTTACAAAAACACGAGGTACAAAGCTACAGTAAGGATACAATTAAACAGAATCAGAGAACTTTAAACAGCTTTGTTAACCTCTTCCTTTGTTCTTTACGGATTGTTTGATCCAGCCATAGACCTAATCAGTAAAGAATTTTTCATGAATTTACTGCGTAAGGTATTACATAAACTCACATTGCATCATGTATAGTTGCATTGATAGTGAAATCTGCATCCTAAACTAAGATTTTTGATCACAATCTCGAAAGCAGCTGTTTCAACTTGATTTTTACTCGAAACTTATGGCATGCAATGATTATTAGATGGAAATGCAGCGCTGATTTAATCGTAGAGTTGATTCATCTAGTAAACTTAGGACAAGATTTTTTTTTTCCGGTGACAACGCTTCATACGCGATCTCTTCCATAAATCAAGTAAGATACCTAATTCCCAAATATGGCATAAATTTACAATATGCAGTTGCAAATCGAGATGCATATATATCAAAAGACATCGGAATATACCTTGCGATTAAGCTGGCCGGCCTGCGCCTTCCGGTGAAGGAGGAGGCGGCGCATTCCGATGTAATTTGGATCGGAATCCGGCGGCGAAGGCTGAAGCAAACAACTCAAAAAATCCGGATCCAAATCCACATCTTCTTTTCTCTTTCCATCATTTTCCGATTTCGTATTCTCTTCTCCCGTTGAGATGCTGCTGGCCGTCGGATCGTCCATTGCGAATTGAACTCAAATTCAACTCGTCCTCATCAACTTACTGTTTGGCTTACTACGAAATGCAGAGTGAAGAAGAAAATTTAATGGTTGGTTTTAGATCAGAGCTCTGATCTCTTCGGTGGAGGAGGAGTTAGAAGATAGCTGCAAAATTGTTTCGCGGAATTTGACTTGAGATTTGAGAGTAACAAAGTTTAATTTACGGGCTATATTTGTTTGAGATTTTGATGGATTTTAGGCCACGTTTGGTTGACACAGAATCTGACTTGGGAAAGTAATCTGATTCTCTATTTTAATATTACTGTGTTCGGTTCATTTTTTATGTAATATGGAAAGTAATCACATTCCTCCAAATAAGGAAAATTATGCAACTTTCCTGGATTCTGAATACCTACTCCAAGTAGGTATTCTTTTTCCTTGTTTTGGGGAATCTGGTGTTAAATGATTTCATTGTTCGATTTCTTCATTTATTATTATTTATTTTTTTTTAAATTATTATTATGTTTTAAAATTGAAAAAATAAGATTTATTATTATCTTTTTTTATTATTAATACTAAGTTTGGATTAAAAAATTTCAATAAAAAATGTGTAAAATAAAAAAAATAAAAAAATAGAAAATTTTATAAATGAAAAAAAGAAATTCAAAAATGTGATACTTTTTTTATTGAAGAAATTACGACCAAAATTCGACCATTTTATCAATTATTTTTTTGGCATTTCTATCAAAATTACAATAATATCATTTTTCAGACAACATTACGGACTAAACGATAACCATACCATTGTCAATATAGATAATTTTGATTTCCAATTGAATAAAAAAATATTTATATATATAATTTTGATTTTCAATTCAATAAATAATATTTTGATCACCAATACAATATTTACCTTAATTGATTATTTTTTAGAGATATCATTTTATTTAAATTGAAATAATATGTTGCATTCAATATCTATAGTACTAATGCAAATTGAAGAATTATACATTATATGGTTCGTAATTTAAAATTATAAATATTGGTAGTATGAAATAAGATATAGTATATATTTTAAATATTTAATTATCTATTCTTGTTTAAATCTAATTCAATAATAAACAGAGAATCATTGCAATTTTCTTGTTGTGTTCCAAACACAGAATAAAGAATCTGTTAGTAATCATTTTCCTTATAATCACATTCCCAGAAATCATATTCCCAAAAAACTTTACTTTCCTGCCAACCAAACGAGCCCTTAATGGATTTTTAAACTTCAGGTGTATTCAATTCAGACTTTTAAAAGTCTTTTAAAATCCGGAGGTATTTAATCCAGACTTTTAAAAGTCTTTTAAAATCTGGAAGCATTTCACGTTAAAAAATGTGAAGGATGAAATTCGACACTTGGACACGAGAGTTTGATGGATTTAAATAATCCGCACCCGGTGCAGGATAGCGGCCGCTGGAATCCGAACTCGGCACCCCAGCAACCGCTGGATGCCTGCGGTCGCTGGAGTAGCATATAGGTTTTCTCGGCTAGCCTCCCAGCGGCAGCTGGATTCCAGCGGTCGCTGGGTTCTCTCGACTCGACTTCCCAGCGACCGCTCAATTCAAGCGGTCGCTGTGTTCAATTTTTTTTCGGGTCCACCGATTGTTGTGTTCCATCGAGCGCTGGTAAGAAGGATTTGAAATCCATTGAAATCATTCAAAATCGATCCGAAATCCATGCACGAAATCCGCCAGACTCTGCGTGGAGTTGGGAGACTCCATGTGGAGTCTATGGATTTTATAAATCCATAGACATTTAAAAGTCTATCAAAATCCCAAACGAATACACCCCCTTAGTTTTAATGTTTTTAATTAGACTAGTAAGCGGCCGTGCATTGCACGGTGGAAGTAAACTGGTATGTGAGCCGTGCGTTGCACGGTGACAGCTAATTGTTATTTCACGGGTGCATTGCACAAAAAATAAAAGTAGTCTAAATTAATATTATATTCTATTTTTATGTATTTTAAGATAGATTAGTTACATAGTTCTTAACATTTTAAACTAATATTAATTCATTATTAATTATATACACTTTATAAGTATATATTATGAAAAATTTAAGTAAATATTTAAAAAAAATTAATGTATGAAGTTTACAAATTCTAAAAAACTTCTCTATACACAACATTTATAGTGATATTCGTATCATTATCATCAAGTAAGATCTTCAATCCATCACGACTTGTAACCCTTGAAACAGCAACGTACAATTGGCCATGAGTGAAAACTGGTTTCTGCAATAATAAACCAACGTGAGAGAGTGATTATCCTTGGCTCTTATTTATTATCATTGCGTATGAGGGCATGAGAGGAAATTGTCTTCTCTGAAACTTAAATGGCAATCTTAGGTCAGCAGGCGTAAGAGACATTCGTGGAATTAGTACCATTTGATGTGCATTTTGCCCGGTGAGAAATCTTGCTTCGACAACATGTTTGCCAAGCCTTGTGATCATCAATCGAGTCCCATTACATAAACCATTTGCATGATCTATGTTTCTCAACAACATAACAGGAGTACCGATTTTCAAAAATAATTCATGATTCAGAACCCCTGAGCATTTGATACTGTTTAAGAATTCCGGAGTATGAACTTCTTGTAGCAAACCCATAATGTTATCCGAGTTGCATGTCGAGTCAGAACTTAAATACAATCTGCCCTCACCTTTGTTCAAAGAAAGCATGTATTGATTTACAGATTCAACCGCATTTAAAGTTGGAGCAAGTATTGCTCGTTCTTGTAGATAAGTTGTATTTGTAATATCAGTACCATATGATGGAAAAGTACTATGAATAATGGATGAAATTGGATCTCCTGACCATTTCAATACAATGTCATCCGAGATGTCAATATTCACATGTCCATCATTTGGGCCACCGATTGTACCGTCTCCAATACTGGCAATCCAATTTGCAAATTGTTCAACCTCATCAGCTACATCATTAAGACTCAAATTTGACAGTCTCAAATTTTTTGTTAATCTCAAGACCTGACAATCTTTCCATAGATAAGAATAATTTATTGTGGCATGAACAATATTCTGTCTGCTTCCTTTTGGGATAACCGGCAAGATTTGTCGAAAATCTCCTCCAAAAATAATTGTTTTTCCTCCAAAAATTCTACGTGCACTTGATGAATCAGAAACACGCATTATATCTCGAAGTGTCCGATCCAAAGCTTCAAAGCAGTACTTGTGCATCATAGGTGCCTCATCCCAAATTATAAGTTTGCATCTAACAATCAATTTTGCTAGTGGACTTCCTTGGCTAAAGTTGCAGGTGGAATCCTCATTTGGATTTAATGGTATCTTAAATCGTGAATGCGTTGTTCGTCCACCTGGTAATAATATAGAAGCAATACCACTTGATGCAACATTTAACACAATTTCTCCTTTTGATCTCAATGTTGCTGATAATGTCTTCCATATGAAAGTCTTTCCAGTACGTCCATATCCATACAGGAAAAACATATCCCCTGATTCTGATGATATAGCATCCAAAATAATTTGATACACATTGTGTTGTTCATCTGTAAGTTTGCTAACAAACACTTTGTGATCATTTTCTAATATGGTCCTATCATATCTCATTTCATCATTTATCAATCTATTTTCGTCAGATTGAAAAAAGTCAGAACTTGGATATGACATACCTTCAAATTCTCGTAAAGTCCTTCCAAAACTCTTGATCAACTTTTCAATTTCCATCCGACAATAACTTTGAATTTGTTCATCGATCAAGTGCAATTCTGTATATTTATAAAAATATTTAACAATGTAAATTAAAATAATATGGAAAAATTAAACAAATATTAAATAATTAAATTTGTAACTACCTGGATGTTGTAGTATTGATCGTTGCTTATATAATATATCATCAGATAAATATATCCAACAATTATTCCACACGACTTCTGGACGTCCCATTGAATCAGATGCTAACAATGTAACAAATAACTTTCTCAGAGATTCAGCAGATGACCAATAGCTTGCTTCAACGATCCCATCAATAAATTCTTTATCATCGTCCAACAATCCCAAAGCATAACATATATCTCTGAATGAAGCATACTGCACACCATTAATTTTTCTGATGTCTTCATAACACGTAGGACCCCGCACTACATTAAGCAAACATCTCAAATAATGCATTTCCCCACTGCCCGGAGGAACTAAGAAAATTCTTCCAATTGAGATTTTTTTTTCCTCGGTACCCATTCTTTTTTAGCTTTTTTCCAAACAAACTTTGTTGGAAATTGAACATAAGTAAGTTTTCCGCGCTTCCGGATACTTCTTATTTGCTTCAAACCAAGCTAAAAACATACTTTCATGAATAATTGGTCTATTTAGGACATTTTTAATTGAATCAGAATCTTGAAAGAAAACTGCCTGTTCATTTTCAAGATGAAACTCAATCTCTCAACGGGAGGATATTTGTATTGAATTTGAAATCCAAATATTCTCCATGCAGCCTCGCAGGGGGAAATATATCTGCAATCATAATACATACATATTTCATCAACATTTTTTCCACTTTCATCATCTTGAGTGCTCTGATAAAATATTGCGGTAACACGATCGTGACCTTTGTTCACATATTTGTATAAATATTTTATGGATCTTGACTGGTTGCACCATTCCACATTTATATGGGCAACATACTTTATCAGAAGGAATCAATTGCGAGGAACCACGTATATATTATCCATCAGCATTCCATTCTTCAAAATTGTTCTTCCATTGTCTTTGCGTCTATATATTAGATATCCATCTTCATCTGTGGTTGTTGTCTCAGTAATATTTTTTGGAAAATATTTACTACAACGACCATTTCTCATGCATGGTTATCAGAAGGAATCAATTGCGAGGAACCACGTATATATTATCCATCAACATTCCATTCTTCAAAATTGTTCTTCCATTGTCTTTGCGTCTATATATTGGATATCCATCTTCATCTGTGGTTGTTGTCTCAGTAATATTTTTTGGAAAATATTTACTGCAACGACCATTTCTCATGCATGGTGAATTTTTTCCACATGGACCATGAATCATAAAATCCTGTACAGCTGTGTAATATTTTAGATCCAGCTCTTTATCAGGTATTTCAGCTGATATAATTTGGTCAATCACTTCTGATCCTCGATTCTGATCCTTTTTCGATATGAAAAGCAAGATATGCACATGTGGAAGGCCCCTCTTTTGAAATTCAACAGTGTATACCACTATAATTTAAGATAAATAATATTTTAATAAATTAAAGTAAAACTTTGATAGAATAATTTTTAAAAAATTAACACGTACCTGCTTTAACATTTCCAAAGATATTATTTTGACGCAGATCCTGAATCAAATTATCCAGCTTCATTTTGAAAACTTGAAAAATAATATCGGAACGATCTTCAAGTTTCAATCATTTTTCCTGCACATATCTTACAATTTCTGGCCATCTTGGATTGCATGTAAATGTGATGAATAAATTTGGATATCCAGCCCACTGACAAATAGCCATAGCATCTTGATAATTTTGAATCATGTATCGAGCTCCTCCAGTGAATGTGGAAGGCAAGATAACTCGTCTTCCTTGAGTTGCGAGATTTCTTTCACCTTTTGTTAGAGCCTCTTCTAAACCTCTGTACATATGACATCTCAATGATTGTTGATGTGCATGTATGTATAAAAGTCTAGCAGATTCAATCATTGTGTATGCATCAACAACAAATTGTTGAAATAATCTCCTCGAGCTTAGAATAGTTTTTGCATTACAATCTCTTTCATGCAACCGATAGGCAAAATATCCTCTGATGCTGACCATATTTCGAGCATAACTTGATGAAGAATTCAAATCTGAAAAAGATATATCTTCTCTATAACCGTCTTCACCATATGGAAACAGAAGAGGATATTGTAAACCCAAATAGGTTGTATTTAACTCATTAATGCGTTTCAATTCTCGAGTTTGAGTTTTCAATATTATGTCTCTATCTTCGAAAGACTGATCGAAATCTCCAACAACTAACGCAACCACTTCAGACACAGTTGGAAGATTATACGTTCGAGCATCGCCTCCACGTCTACCAATAAGTTTCAACTTAACATCAGATTGTCGAAGATCAACAATGTTGTGCTTTGCCATCCTAAATGACTTCACAAGGACATTATGTTCATCTAACATGCTTTTAAGTTCATAAACAATCTCTGCATGAAATGTATTTATGCCTTTTTTGTTCCTACATAAACATAAAATATAAAATCAAATTAAAAAAACGTACATAACATTTACAGTTATGTTTTAAAAAATGTAATAATAAATATAAATTACCTCACAGATATTATTCTATTTGCAACTTCATTTTCAGTATCATAAATATATAACTGAGCGAACTTTGGTATAGAACCTTGAGGTTGCAGTAGACTTCCAATCATATGATAATTCTGACCGTGCAGTCGGAATGTCGGTGGAGAATTATAATTATTTAAACTCAAATCTATCTTGCCTCCCATTGATGTAAAAGAGAATATACTATTGTATGAACGAATATTATCAAGAAAATGTTTACTCTTATGATCATTTTTGTAGAGCAAAGTTTCCAAAACTTTAGGAGGCCTTTGAATAGATGGCAATTTAATTTTTTCTCAGATACAACATGATGAGTATTTCGTAGTGCGTGCTTTTGATTTTTTTCCCAACCTTCATCATACCAAAATCGTGCTCCACAAAATTCACAAATAAAAACTGATAATATTAGGTATGTAAACTAATATAAAAAACATGGTAATAATATTTCTCAAAAAAAAAAATATACAGTATTGAATTGCAAATTTACCGATCCGAAATATAATAAATTCACCAATAGAAGTGTGATTCCCAATATTTTTTTTGCATTGTTATAAATACTATAAAAATAACTAATTAAGTATAAATTAACTATTAAATAAAAATACTAATTAGAATTGCACATAATTATTAACTTACTAGTACAATATTGCTGCGGATTACGATCATACTGTTCATCTAATGTGCCAAAAAAATTAGTAACATCAAATTCATATAATCATTATTATAATTTGATCTTTAATTTTTAATTATCATATATTGCATTTAGTACATGTATCAGACATTTGTGTAACATGTATATCAATTAATTGATCATCCTCCGGTGATTCATTCATTGTTAAATCAACAATCTGTTCACGTTTACTTGTTCCTTCACCTTTATTTGATTAATTTAAGAATGATTTTAGGTATGTAAACTAATATAAAAAAAATATGGTAATAATATTTCTGCAAAAAAATAAAATACAGTATTGAATTGCAAACTTACCAATCCAAAATATATTAAATTTACCAATAGAAGTGTGATTCCCAATATTTTTTTTTTGCATTGCTATAAATACTATAAAAATAACTAATTAAGTATAAATTAACTATTAAATAAAAATACTAATTAAAATTGCACATAATTATTAACTTACCAATACAATATTGCTGCGGATTACGATCATACTGTTCACCTAATTTGCCAAAAAAATTATTAACATCATATTCATATAATCATTATTATAGTTTGATCTTTAATTTTTAATTAACATATACTGCTTTTATTACCTGTATCAGACATTTGTGTAACGTGTATATCAATTAATTCGTCAACATCCAGTGATTCATTAATTGTTAAATTAACAATCTGGTCATATTTACTTGTTCCTTCACCTGTATTTCAATAATTTAAGAATGATTTTAAGTATCTAAAATAACATGAAAAAAGATAGTAACAATATTTATTTAAACATAAAATAATAAAGTATTGAATTGCAAACTTACCAATCCAAAATATACTAAATTTACCAATAGAAGTGTTATTCCCAAATTTTTTTTAGTTGCTATAAATATTAAAGAAATAAAAAATTAAATATAAATAAATTATTAAATAAAAAAAATTAAAATTGGACATAATTATTAACTTACTAATACAATATTGCTGCCAATTACGATCATACTGTTCACCTAATGAGGCAAAAAAATTATTAACATCAGATTCATATAATTATTATCATAATTTGATCTTTAATTTTAAATTAGCATATACTGCATTTAGTACCTATATCAGACATTTGTGTAACATGTATATCAATTAATTGGTCAGCATCCAGTGATTCATTAATTATTAAATCAACAATCTGTTGAGGTTTACTTGTTCCTTCACCTGTATTTGAATAATTTAAGAATGATTTTAGGTATCTAAACTAATATGAAAAAAATCTAGTAATAATATTTTTTCAAACAAAAAATATAAAGTATTGAATTGCAAACTTACCAATTCGATTTAGAGAATCACTAAAATCAGTTTCTTTCAAGACTGGTTAAATAACACATTAATTTTTGGATCAATATGAATGATTTAAAAATTATTAGAAATATAAATCTGATTTATAATATCATAATATATTATTTCAAAATGTAATACAAAAAAGAATATCTGTATTAGAAATCTGTTCAACATGTATGTCAATTAATCTTGTATTCTGTAGTAGTTCATCCGTTATTGAATAACCTGTAATTAAAAAATGTAGTATAATTAAATAATGTAATATTTCATTATCTGCAAATATTAAACATTTAATTATCTAATATATACTTCTCTAAATAATCTAACGGCAAATGTTAACTAAAATAATAAAACAATATCTAAACTATGTAGTATTTAATTACATTTAATTAGCAGATTTTTTAGTTGGGCCATTATTATTTTTAACATTGAGGAACACTCATATTTAGCCCACAAAATAATTTCTTCAAATTGAATCAGTTGGCCCGGCCTAAACATAATATTCTGTATTAATTTATAACATATAGTGTAATATTTATATATATACATGAATGAGTTTAGGGTTTGAGCTCATTCAGCTCAAACCCATCTTCCGCCTCCATCCATTCTTCTGCTTCCGCCGCCTTCCCCTCACTCCAATTCTTCCGATCTTCTCGCCGTCTGTTTAAAAAATATCCATCATCACTCTATCTTCAGCTGCCTTCCACTTCAGTCTCTCTCTCTATAGTGATATTTTCTCCGGCATGTCCCATTTAGGGTTTGACTCTTCAGCTTCCGCCGCCAAAGTCCTCAATATCTCCCTTCCGCCGCCTTCTCCCTCAGACTCTCTCTCTTCCGATATCATCTCCGGCCATTCTTAGTCACCGTAAATGACCGGATCTTTCACTCTTAGGTCTAGATTTGTCTCTCACTGCAGAAATCTGTGTATTTTTTCAACTATGTGAGGTGGCAGATCCTAAAATCCGTGCGATATAAGTTTTTATATTTTTATCCAGATCTAAACAGATCCACTGTGTATCTGTCATGTTTATGTATTTTTAAATATGTTTTTCTGATGTTTGATTTTTTTTTTTGTGTTAGGGGTTTATATGAAGTTTCCCGAGCCGTAATTGTTCTCTTCCGCCGCATTTCCCTGTCACTCCTTCTCTTCCGCCCTTATCTGCGCCCTGTATGAAGAGTTTAGTTGGCAGATCTCCGAGTTTCCCATGAACCCAAACAAAAGATGAGTTTTTGTCTTTCGATCTATGTCTATATCACTGCTTAACAGACACACACATATCCTATATGTAAGATTACAGATCTATGAATATATATTTATTATTTTACTCATTTTCGTTGTATATTTTGAATTCCCTTATTTTTGATGATTTTTAAAATTTTATTTTGCAGATACGGTGTAGAGTTTAGTAGATCGTGAGTTTGAATATAAGCTGACTCAGTGCCATTGACATCGCTTGTCATCAGCTAAAAAAAACGTAAGTTCCAGATCTAAGCAGATCCACTGTGTATCTGTAGTTTTTATGTGTTTTTTAAATATTTTTTCTAATTTGTAATTTTTTTTTGTGTTAAGGGGTTTTAATGAAATTGTCGGAGCCCTAACTGTTCTCTGCCACCGCATACCCCCATCACTCCCTCTCTGCTGGTCTTATCTCCGCCCTGTATGAAGAGTTGACGAGACAGATCCCACAAGGTTCCCGTGAAGCTAAAAAAATGCTAAGTTCCTCAATTTGTAACTCTGTTTATATTATTAACTAACACACACACACACACACACATCTCGTGCATGTAAGAATTCAGATCTAAGAATATATACAGTATGTATCATATTTATTTGCTGTTTTAAACTCTAGTACTCGGTAGAACTACTTAAAAAATGTGTTTGTCATTTGCACTGACCTTTTTTTATAAAATTATTTATGATGTTTTTTTTTATTTGTATATTACAGATATGGTGTACAGAAGGTGAGATTCATGGTGAGCAAAGAGGTTTACTTTCAGTATTTTGCTCATTTTTTTTAACACAATAACATACATAAACATCTACTGAAAGGAACACTTTATTACATAATATTAACTTTGCATTCAACTGAAATTGCAGATCAACAACGCTCGTTTTTTTCTGTATCTAAGGAGATGCTTCAATTGCAGATGTGATACACCTGAATAAATTATAAACTGCAGCTACTAAAGGTATAAATATTTCCAATTTTAAAAGCATTGTCTATGTTTTTTTTTTTTCTGTCTTCATCAACATGCCAAAAAATTATAATATGTTTCAATTGCATGAGAACATAGATGTATCATATTCATACCTGGTAATGATTCTGACATGCGAATTCGTTTAATTTGATCATCTGTTTCATGGCTAAATGGAAGGTCTCTCTCTGTGTTTTTCATTTTGGCTGTGATTAAAAATTTCTATAATTGTGAAATTTGAAGTTTTGAAATTGAGTGTATTTTTAAATTAAAAAAGAAGTGGCAGTTTTAAAATCTTTTCCACTGCCCACTAACATGTATCATTTTTCTATATTTTAGTTAATTTAATAAAAAAAATTATTAAATTATTTATTAATTTTTTTTTCAATGGTCATTTCATAGATCTGTGTATGTTTTATGGCTGGTTTACTTAATAATAATTTTTGCGTAAATTGTTAAGGTTCTTGTTTTATTAATTTTTTATGGTGTTAATATTTTTTTAACTGTTGCTCTATTTAAAGTATTAAATTAATTTATTATTTATTTATTATATGTGTATATATGTGTTTTAAAAATTATGATAATATTAATTTACTGTTCTTGTTCTTAAAAACCTGTTAATGTTATTTAATTTAATTTACTGTTCCTGTTATTTTTTTTATATGCTTGAATGTTTCATAATTTATATGTATGCTTGAATGTTATAGGTGAAAATCTGTTATATATATGCTTTATTATTTTTATATGTATGATTGAATGCTTGTATGCTCTGCTATGTGCTTTCGTCTCTCAAATCTGTGTGATCTGTGACTGTTCTTTTTGAGAACGGTCCCTGTGAAATCTCTTGGTAAGAGATTTTGGTCTGAGTCATAGTGTTTAATCCGATTGGGCCTTGGACTTTGTGTGACCCTTTGCGCTCCCGTTCAAATGAGTGATTGTGAACTGGACAATCCACTTACTCCTAAAGGGTTCTTGAACGGTTAATAATCTGTGATCCAGATCTTTCGCAGTTCTTGAGTTAATATTTAATTGTTTTTGAATCTGTTCTTGCATCATTACTTGAATCTAATCTTTTTTTTTAATTGGTCATGTATTATATTAAAGTCTGCCATATTTAAATTGCATGGAACTTTTTAAATTATAGTTATTCTGTAGTTAAATTTAATTCGACTTCTTTGTTAATTGTGGTTTATTTAAGACTCTTTTATGTTATATGTATGCTTAATTCGAATTATGGTTTATTTTGTTCATATATATATTGTCTGGCATATTTATTTTGTTCATATATATACTGTATGGCATATTTATTTTGTTCATATATATATTGTCTGGCATATTTTTGATGCAGTCAATCTCCTATTTATTTTTATTGCTTGCTGTAATCATGTTGCATGAAGTGATCAAACTTGTATATTAGTTAATTATGTTCTGAATTTAGTTTTTAAATAATGTTTGTAAAATATGGTTTAATTAATTCGAATTGTCTGTAAATTATGGTTTATGTTAAATATTTTTTTAGTTATATTAAATTTGCAATCTAACATTAAATAAACCACACCAAAATCAAAGTAAGTATTGAACATAAAGTGAAACATGAAAAAATTATGTAAAACATCCCAAAATGTCTGAAAATGTCAATGTAAAAACTGAAAGTGTCTTTATAAAGAGCATATAAATTAATCCAATCCCCTAGATCTGATCTCATTCTAAAACCTCTGCATTCTTTTTCCTTCTATCACTGCTTTTCTTTCTTCACCAATCTTTTGTTCCTCTTTTGAGTAGTTGCTGAAAACTCATCAATCAATTTTCTCTTCACATGATGATCATCCATAAGGTTTACCGCATTACTTGTATTAGTGTTCAACTTTCTTGGTGTCAGTAATGCATCACTTATGAAATTAACTTGAAAAAATTTAAAAAAGAACACGAATGAGCAAAAAATCTGATCTGCATAAACATAGTATAAACATAAAATGTCATTCTTATGTGGAAAATAATATACCTGATCTGCATTTTCATCAATTTGCTCTTTCCCTTTCTTTGATTTTGATGATGTTCCCTACAAAATGAATTGAATCTTAAGTAATGATTTTATATTCTGTAAATATATTTTTTTTATTAGTAAAAAATGCACCTGATTTTCTGAACCTGCACTCAATATAATGTCCTCACATGCAACCTTAACAACATTAAACGGTCCCTTATAATTATTGACCTGCTCAGGCAGGACAATTATATTAAAGAAACCTTTCTTATTTGATATGCCTTCAATTTCAACTGGAAGTACATCAAGTATTACATCATACAAAAAAACAGTAAATTAATTTCTGTTTCTAGAAATTTATATAGTTTTGAAAATCTGTTTGACATACCTCTGCTAATTTTTGTCCAATTAATTCAATGCATTGCATATCCCACATAAGAAATGTTGTTGCAGTACCGTCACTCACTTCCACAGTCAATTTGTATCTATATTTTATATAAAAAAATAATGATTTAATTTTTTAATGTTAAAATTAAATTAAATACTGAAAGTATATATTAATCAATAACCTTGTTTTTCCAAATACGTCAAATGATTGGCATTTTTGGCAAAAGAATTTGAGTTCATCATGTGGATCTAGTTCCTTCCGACATACTTTGCATGCAAGGTATGAAATCCCAACAATATCTTCAATGTAGTTCACAGTGGCAAATACTGTGAACTCCCCCACTCCGAATTTCATCAAAAATATGTTAAATTATTGGAATATTAAATTATTTATTTTGAAGGGAAAAAAAATTATAATTACAGTGAAGTTTACCTGCCCATCTTCTAATATTTGCTGAATTATTTTGCTCATAACATCACAACCTTTTGATTCAACAACTGATTTGGAAGATGATGAACCAACCTGTATTTAAATAATTATTATTTTATAATTATTATTTAATTTATTTTTTTTTAAATTCGATTTAACATACCATATCTTCAATAATTTCTGATCCATTTATTGAAATGGATTCTTCCTCCTGTATAAAAACCGATTTGTCATTAGTTACATAAAGATATTCATTTTAAAAAATGTAGTGTATGTGTTTTTTTTTTCTTTAATACCTCAGTAGGAATATTTTCTCCACAAATTTTTTGATAATTTCTCTGTCAGTAGAAATTCTTGCTACACTCAAAGATCCAGTGTAGTTTTTTGTCTGTCCAGATTGAACAAAAACATTGAATACAGCTAATTGTTCAAGGTCTGGTGGAATTCCCTCAACATATCGACTCTATAAAAAAACTGAATTAACATTTAAACATTGTTTAATTTTAGGAATTAAAAAAAAAATTACCACACTTAATTCTACAGTTGTCTTTCCTAGAAGTGCTATGCTTTTCTTATCCCAATTTAGAAAGGTCGTGGTTCCAATGTCATCAACAACCCTCACAGTGAGCTTGTACCTATAATTTTAAATTTTTAAAAATTATAATTTTTCTGAAAAATGTCAAATCTAACTTAAATATAAGTTACCTTAGCTTTCCTGCAATGTCAAATGTCTAACATTTTTCACAGAAAAACTGATTCTCACTTGGTTTAATTTTCTTCTGACAGCGTTTGCAAGCCAAGTAGGACCAATCTCCAATGGTCTCTACACAGAGTATGGTTGCAAATATCCAGAAATTGCCAGTGTAATTAAAAAAAAATTAGTTGAATATATTTAAAATATATATATTTTTTAATGCTATTCTAAATATTTAAAATACATGTCCCTCTGTCACAATTTGTGATATAGTTTTCAGTTCAAAATCACCATCTCTAATTTCATCATTTAATGTCCTTGATGATGATGATATGAGAGTAGAGATACTGGTTGATCTCACTTTCCCATTAGTCATATACCTCCAAATAAATATATAATAAACAAATGTTAATAAAATTATGTATTTTGAAAAAATTAATAAAAATAACAACAAAACCAAATATCTAATATGTTCTGATTGCTATAACAAAATTAATCAGAGTAAAAACAACAACGAAATCTGCCAACTCTGAAACAGAACAACGAACTGTAATATAATAAATAAAATACTTAAAGTGAAATCTGCCAACTCTGAAACATTCTGATTCAGCACAATCTTTATAACATTAAATAAAGATGAAACTCGTACATCACCTATTGTAATATTAAATTAATCAGAACCACACCTATAATTCAAAATTACAGGAAAAAAGAAAAAATCTTACCCCTATATATGTTAGGTCTGCACAACTGAATAATAACTGCCGCTGGTGCTTCAGGTCGAGTTTTCAGAAAATGTATCATCTCTTCTGCATATTTTTCCCAAAGTGTGGCTATAATCATGTTTCCATTACAAAAATTAAGAAAAAAAATTAGTGAATACATAATTAGAAAACTTTAAGATCGTTAATAAATCTACTATTAAACATTAAAAATATGTTGTTTAAATTAAAATGCTCTTTCTCCAAATCTTCCAACACTAGATCCATCAATTTCGTCAGCTTCCCATTTATCTCTCTTGTAAGGGGTCTATAGTGTGAGACAATTGTTCCTATTACATCTGCCCAAAAAAAATATATAATTAAAAATTTCATAAATGCATAGGAAATGTTACATATTTTTTTCATATGTATGCAAATATCTTACCAAACATTGTTGCATCTCCTATGTTCTCCATATTTGCAATATCGTTGAAAGTCTTTATCTCATATAATTGCTGCGGAAATTCTTCGTGGAAAACTTCAAAGATTCGTGTGTGTTTGAAGACGATAATCTTATAAAAACTCGCGGTTGTCTTGTACTTCATCACATTTATTCCAATAACAAAATCCATTACAGCATAAACATTGCCTTCAATAAGGCGATGTTTAAACTTCTTGACATTTGCTTTCGGAATTGTCACATGCATTTGTTCACCCTACAAAAAAAAAAGTTAACTCTTATAAGTTTGGATTTGTTAAAGGGGAAAAAATCAGAAATTTCATAAATTGAATGTACCTCTCTATCATGGAAAATGAATTCCAGGCTAAATGAGTTTGTGTTCTCGTAGCAACGAATCAACCGCAATTCTATACCAAACGTACTTATTCCGGGCTTTAACATTTGTACTGCTCCAAAAATCGAAGCCATTTTTCTTGAAATATTCTGACAGCAGATTGAAAAAATTCAAAGAAAGTTATTCTGCTTTGAGAGGAAATGAAAAGGAGAAGCGTGTGTGTGTGAATTATGAATTCTGAAACCTGTTAATATTATTATTTATGTTTCAGTTTTCGAAGTAGTGGCAAGTGGAGTAGCAATTGTAGTTAGTGGGGGGTTTGTATAGCTTATTTTCTGTATTTTTTTTATATATTATACATTGATTTTTTTTGGATATATTAGTATAAATTGCCTAATTATAATTCAGATATATATATATATATATAGGGGATGGTTCTGGTGTAAACCATCCCTAGTATGTAAACTGTAAACCAATCTCACACTACACATCCTTCAAAATTCAATGGTCCAGATTTGGTCAAAGGGGCGGTGACATTATTGTAAATAAAAGGAACTTAAAAAAACGCGGTAGCATTTTGGTAATTTTCGCTTTAATGTCAATTTTTTTAAAGAAAGCGGACTTCCAGGACGCATGCTAACGGAGACACAAGAATATGCTGGCGAACATATAAACATATGCTAACAAAGCAGTATCACTGCATGCACAGCACGTAACTTCAAATGCAAACTTGATTTTGTTATGAAGTAATTAAATGACGGGTTTTATATGGTTAGAAAGCTAGTCAAGCCTATTTTTCAACAAAAAAACAATTTCAAAAAAATATTAATCGTGGACAAAGTTGTGGTTTTTTGATTGAAGGTTGTTATTTGCATTATTTGGCTTCAATCCACTACATTATTGTTTCATTAGCATTATGTAATACATTCCTTGAGCATTACATAATGTTTCAGTTAGCATACGATATTGCTAGTAGAAGTAAATGATTAAATACAATAATGTTGAAGGAATGTATTACATAATGCTAACAATATGATTTAATAATCCTAACGTTATAAGGCTATTGTCATATGCATTATATAATTCTACTGTTAGCATTATCATATGCTAACAGTAGCATATAACAATGCTAACAATAGCATTAACATTCATTTTATGTTAGCAAATATTTTAGTATTCAATATTATTAACATTCATTTATATTATCATCACTTATGAAATAATTAAATGACAAGTTTAATATGGTTAGAAAGCTACTTAAGCCTACTTTTCAACAAAAAAAATCAAAAAAATATTTATTGTGGACAAACTTATGGTTGTTTTATGAAAGTTGTAAGTTGCATTATTTGGCTTCAATCCACTACATTATTGTTTCATTAGCATTGGATAATACATTCATTCAACAGTACATAATCCTTCCATTAGCATACGATAGTGCTGATATAAGTAAATGATGAAATGCAATAAAATTAAATTATTGAATCCTAAAATTGATGTAATAAACCCTTATAGCAATATAATGTTTTCGTTAGCATATAACAATGCTAACAATATCATTTAACAATGTTAATGTAATAATAATACTGTCATAAGCATTACATAATTCTACTGTTAGCATTATCATGTGCTAATAATAGCATCTAATAATGCTAACAATAGTATTAACATTCATTTGTACTAATAAATCTTTTAATATTTCCTATTATTAATATTTATTTATATTATCATCATATATAGTATGAAAGACACACGATTCTATTAGCATTATTATAATGTTTTCATTAGCATATGACAATGATAATGTTAGCAATATATTTGCATTCTCATATAAAAAATATCTTAATGCATTAATGTATTGTTTGTTATCAATATATTGTCTTTCGTTGGCAATATGCTATTATTTCATTAACATTATAGTAATAAGATATTAGCATTGGATAACCAATGCTAAAATGACTTAATGCATTAATGTATATTGTTTTCTGTCAATATACTGTTGTTCATTAGCGATATGCTATTATTTCATTAGCATTATTAGAAAATAATATTAGCATTGAATAATATTGTCAGATATAATAGATTTTTAACGTAATTCAAACAATATGCTAATGAAAATTAATATTTGCTCATGCTACATTAAAGATACAAAAGTACCGGAAACACCAAAAATAAAAAAGGACTATAACAAAAACTAAATATACAAGGAAATTTAACCGATTTAAAGCGTAGATTCTTTCATCTGAAGAAAAAATAATGGATGCCTCATAAATCTTTCAATGGTTTCATAGAAGATTTCACATCTTGATATATCTATTTTAGTCTCCAAACCATGAGACCTTGAGTTGGCACCTGTCATCAAAATATTACAATATCAACATTTAAAAGTATTTTAGTTAGCATACATCAGTATATTCATTAGCCCGAATATTAACATATACAACAAAACACAATGCTAACAGAAAAAATATA
The DNA here is from genome assembly GCA_026008535.1 of Perilla frutescens. Lineage (NCBI taxonomy): Eukaryota > Viridiplantae > Streptophyta > Magnoliopsida > Lamiales > Lamiaceae > Perilla > Perilla frutescens. The sequence continues at coordinate 35,912,852 of BRKX01000002.1, read as the reverse complement.
ATGATGCTAACAGATAAAATTTGTCATGCTAACATCATACTACATGAACAAAAATACCAAAAACATGTATACTAATTCTTCAACTAGCAACACTTTAAATCTGAAAATATAAACCATCAACAAAAATATCTTCTTTGAATAAAGAACACAGACACGACAAAAAAGCTCAAAAAAAATTTTAGATGATTTCCAAATCTCATAAAAAATATATGTTGAATTCATTAAATCTACAAAAAGTGAAATACTAAAACAACGATGGTATATCCAGATATGGATCAGAAAAAAATTGATTGTGATTGCCTAAGATGATCTAAAAATAAAAAACACAGCTCCAGACGAATTTCAATCACCGGTGTTTTTCTAAACCATGAGACCTTGAGTTGGTACCTTCAAAATAGGAATATTAAGCATCTTACTTAGCATGCATGATTATATTCATTAACACGAATATTAACATATACAACAAAAATACAATGCTAACGGAAAAATATAATGATGCTAACAGATAAACTGTATCATGCTAACATCATACTACGCGACCAACAATTAATTAACTTTAAATCTGAAAATATAAACCATCATCAAAAATATCTTCTCTGAATAAAGAACAAAGACACGGCAAAAAAAGCTCAAAAAAAATTTTAGATGATTTCCAAATCTTATAAAAATACATGTTGAATTCATCAAATCTACAAAAAATGAAATACTAAAACAACGGTGGTATATGCAGATATGGATCAGAAAAAAAAAATTGATCATGATTATCTCAGATGATCTAAAAATAAAAAATACAGCTTTAGATGAAATTCAATCACCGATGTTTTTTCAAACCATGAGACCTTGAGTTGGTACCTTCAAAATATTACAACGTGAATATTTAAAAGCATCTTACTTAGCATACATGATTATATTCGTTAGCACGAATATTAACATATACAATAAAAGTACAATGCTAGCGAGAAAATATAATGATGCTAACAGATAAACTGTATCAGACTAACATCATACTACGCGAACAAAAATACCAAAAAATTATATATTAATTCTTCAACCAGCAATAAATTAACTTCAAATCTGAAACAAAAACCATCATCAAAAACATCTTCTCTAAATAAAAAACACATACACGACAAAAAAAGCTCAATTTTTTTTCAGATGACTTCCAAATCTTATAAAAATACACATGTTGATCATCAAATCTACAAAAAATGAAATTCTAAAACAACGATGGTATATGCAAATATGGATTGGAAAAAAAATTGATCTTGAATTCTTTATTGCCTGAGATTATCTAAAAATAAAAAACACAGCTCCAGATGAATTTCAATCACTGACGTTTTTCCTTTTTTTCAGATCTTCATCGCTGTTACTATTGTTGAATTTTCTCATGTAGGTGGAAGGTGTTGCGATGTCGATAGTGGAGAGAGAGAGAGATGATACATAGGAATTCGTACTTCTATTAGATTGAAGAGATGAAGATAGTGGTGACGGTGGCGACGGTGATGGTGGCGGTAGGGAGAGAGAGAAAGAGAGAATCGTGAAAGAGACAACAATAGTGGCGGTGGAGGCGACAACGATGATGGAGAGAGAGAGAGAATATGCCTCCATCAAATTATGAAGGGAATGGATGTGAAGGAGAGAAAGCAAACCCTAATCATATTTTACCAAGTTATATAAATAACCTTTCCACCATAAAATAAGTTAAATATTACAAAAATGCCACCTTAAATTGGATTTAATCTAGACCATTGATTTTTAATGGATGGATGATGGGAGATGAGTTTACAGTTTACACACCAGAAAATGATTTACATTTGATCCATTCCATATATATATATATATATAGGGAATGGATCAAATGTAAACCATTCCCTGATGCGTAAACTGTAAACCAATCTATCACCACACATTCAATAAAAATTGGCGCTCCAGATTTAATCAAACATGCAGTGACATTTTTGTTATTTTCGCTACTTTTTTCAGCCTATGGGGGTATTTTCGTCTGTTTGTTGAAAAAAAGCTGATGTCATGCTGAGTCAGCATCTAAAAAAATTCTTAAAAACTTCGAACAATCATAACTTGCTCGTTTTTCATCAGATTAACGTAAATAATATATCAAATTAAATGTCTTTTAATCCTCTTTCATTTAAGATCAGTGAAGCATATGTTTATTTGGAAAAATATGGACAAAAAATTCATTTTTCACGCGTATTCAAGCTCAGAATACTTCGTTAGCATACGGCATATGTTTCGTTAGCATATAACAATTTAAGCTCAGAATACTTCATTAGCATACGACATATGTTTCGTTAGCATATGGCAAATGTTTCGTCAGCATCAGTTATATTGCGATAAAGATTTATTTAATCGTAATTAGGCATGCTTCGTTAGCATATAAAAAATGTTTCATTAGCATATGACAAATGCTTCATTAGCATATGCCAAATATTTCATTAGCATCGATTATATTACTGTAAATATTTATTACATTTCAATTAATATATGCCTCACTGACATCAATTATATTGTTATAAATGTTTATTCAATCTCAATTAGGATGTGTTTCATTAGCATATAACAAATAATTCATTAGTATCAATTATATTCACAATGAACAATACATTAATGTATTAAGAGATTTTTTATATGAGAATGTTAATGCACTACTAACGTTAGCATTGACATATGCAAACTAAAATATTATAATAATGCTAATGTAGTATAATTATATCTAATAATAGAATCATACGTGTTTAATGTTGCATGTGTATTATTAATGTATAACATCCATCTTAATTAGGCATGATTCGTTAGCATATGACAGATGATTCGCTAGCATCATGATTAGTTATATTGCTATCACATCAATTTTAGATTTTAACAATTTAATTTTATTGAATTTTATCATTTGTTGTTGTTAGCACTGTCGTATGCTAACAAAAGTATTATGTAATGCTAAAGAAATGTCATACGCAATGCTAACAAAAGCAATAATGTTGTGGATTGAAGCTAAATAATGCAACTAACAACCTTCAATCAAACAAATATAACTTTGTCCACGATTCATATTTTTTTGAAATTATTTTTTGTTGAAAATTAGGCTTGGCCAGCTTTCCAACCATATAAAAGTCGTCATTTAATAATTTCCTAACAAAATCAGTTTTGTGTTTAAAGTTAGGAGTTGTGCATGAAATAATTCTACTTCGTTAGCATATGATTATGTATTCGTCAGCATATGATTGTGTCTCCGTTAGCCCGCGTCTGGAAGTCCGATTTTTTCGTTTTCTTTTTAATTTTAACCTAAACGCAAAACTTACCAAAATGCCACCGCGTTTTTTGAAGTTTCCTTTATTTACAGAAATGTCACCGCCCCTTTGACCAAATCTTGACCATTGGATTTTGATGGATGTGTGGTTGGAGATTGGTTTACAGTTTACACACCAGGGATGGTTTACACCAGAACCATCCCATACATACACACACACACATGCAAAACACACGTCTCCCACTTTCGGATATATATATGACAAAATGCGGATATATATAAACATGCAAAACACACGTTCTCTCCCAATTTAAAAAGTAGTTGATTTTTTAAAAATATTTATATAATATTTTAATTGAATAATAAAGAAAAATTTAATGACCTTAGAATTCAAATTTTATTACAAAATTAACATCAATTAATCGACAAAATCAATTTCAATTAGATTTTTTCTAGATTTTTAACATATATTTTACACACATTACAAGTACTCTATCAAAAATTCCGAATAAGGAATAATAATTCACAGTTAATATAAGACTTAATTATATTTGATGCCCATTCCCTAAATATATATATATATATATATATATATATATATATTTAACACCCCAATATTTACAACTTATTACAATTATATTCCAATCATAGTTAATAACAATTCTACCACAATATTTTATTTTTTCTCCATAATTATATCTGTCATATTTTTCAACAACTAAAAAGTGAGTGAGCCGTCGAAATAGACATGAAAAATAAAATAAATAAAAATTACAATAAGTAAAAAACCACACCGTCGTTTTGGCTTATAAATATGTCGATATTTTTATTAAATTTTCACTCATATTCTTTCTTAAATCGTTTTTAAGTCTGTATTTTATTCGAACCTTAGAGCATCTCCAACAATTTTCATGAGAATACAGTTAACTCTAGATTACTGTAAAGTTAAAGTTACATATTTTCAATTTTTGATCTTCAATAGCATCACTCTACGATGAAATATTCCTTTTTTATACTATTTACTATTGATTTAATTTTTGTTATCGAATTATTTAATTGAATATGATTATATATATATAAATATATTAATATTCTTGCTCATTAGTTATTAGCTAAAATAATTGTGTTGTATTTTTAATATTTTACTCTTATTGTATTATGTTTGGATTTTTATTAATTATGTATTTGTAGTGTTTATTGTAATATATTTGTGGCTTTGTATTATTATTGAAATGTTTACGTATTTCTATTTTTATTATTATGTATTTTGTCTTTAATTATATATTTAAATTAATGTAATATTATATACTTGATCAATGTATAAAATAATTTTAAAACAATTGAAAGAAATTTAATAGAAAAAAAAAATCAACCAAATAAATTACATGGCATCTAATGAAAAAGAAAAAGAAATGAAATGCCGAGAGGGAGCAATACCTCGGTTATTTAACCGAGGTATTGTTCACGCTCTTGAAATTCCCGAGCCGGAGATCTTACTGTTGGAGGAAAGAAATCAACTAATTAACGCCGCATTCCAGCTTTACCAAGCCGCAAAACAACTCTTGGAGTTGCTCTTAGAGTTTGAAGGGAAATTCTACTCTAGTGGTTGGATAGTACCACAACCACTAATACATCATTTAAAAAATAATAAAATAATATTAAAAAATAATAAAAAAAATATTAAAATATATTAGTGGTTGGGATACTAGGATAAAATTTTCCGAGTTTGAACCTGCTTTCTCCCTGTTTAATAATATGTGTCACTTATGATGTCCTATGTAAATAAAAGATCCAGTTAATGGTTTGAAATTTCATCTTTCCCTTTCTTCTCTTACCCTACGCCCTATATAGTGGTGAAGATGAGATGCGTGTTTGGTTTAAGTGTTTAACACATCATCTAATCACTTTTTTGTGTCTAACAAGTTTTGATTGGGCTGAGGGTTTGTTGCTTGTGTTGGTTGAATATTTGCTTCAGGGGCACGACTGTTGGCAAATTGGGTGCACCTCTTCGTGATTTAAGAGAGAAGAATAATTAGAGAAGATGGTGAATGAAAAATTTTGAGGGAGCAATTCGACGTAAGCTAAAAGGAAGTCAAAACAATGTCATTTTGATATGTCAAATTTTTATTTGTTTTCATGTCGGATTATGACAGTTCAGCTATCAGTCGCTGAAAATTTTATTAAATGATTGAAATGTGGAGAAAATAAAATATTAAGGGGGTAAAAATAAATTATTATTAAATATAAATTGTGATATAATTATGATAAATTACAAATATTGGGGGTATTAACTATAATTAAACTTTGATATAATAAACATACAAATTTTGGTTTAGGCTATTATATATACGTATGAGTGAAGTTGAGCAGCATTCGTGAAAAATTAAAGATATCATTACAAAGCGATTCTAACCAAAAATTTCTATTAGCTTGGAATAAAGTGGAAGACATCACTTCAAAACTTAATAATGGTTTTATGAAAATTAACACTATAGATTAAATAGTTGGATAATTAATAATTTAATATAGAATCTAGCCGAATAAGATAATATAACAACATAACAACGTAATAACAACAATAATTTGAAGATCAAAATAATTATAGTTTGAAATAAATTAAAGATCAAAACAATATATATTAACAAGAATAAAGGAAACTCGAGACCAGAGATCATAGTTTACTTAAACCAAATTCGTCTCATATGAACGTTTGGTTCTCAGGATACAACAGATTGACCAGAACTTTATCCGGTGAACTGAACACCATGCTCGAACTTGATCAAAGAGAGCTAGAACTCAAGAAACTCGAACTCGAACTAGAGAGAACAATAAACTAGAGAGAAAAGAGAAGAGAATGCTCTTGGTGTTTACAAATGAGGATTGAGTGTCCTTTTTATATGCTCTAAAGGAACCTTCTCAAATGTTACAATCATTAAACCAACATAGTATAACTCCCAAAACTCGAAGGTTGTCATTAGTTACAAATCGGATTCACTTCAATTTTCATTATATTTTTTAAATATATTCCAACAATCTCCCACACGAAAAAAATTAACAAAGATTTGATCAAGATGAAGATCATGATCGTTTCACAATGGGATCCCAACCACATTCCGATCGTCTCACGTTTTTTTTTTGAAATCATGGTTGTTCATTTCCGGTGATTTGTCATGAATCATTATATAATGACATGTATTCAATCTCACTTAAGCATGTGAACTTTTAATGCAATGAGATAAAAATTGTGAACAAGTAAAAAGAACACTAAAGACCATTTCAATAAATTAAAATTTAGACCCCTTACCCTACAGTGCGTCAACAATCGACGAAGCCATTTCAATAAATTAAAATTTAGACCATTTCAATTTAATACATAGATAAACTCAATCCTAAAACATTGAAAAATAATAATTTAACTCTCTATATTAATCTACCCATCATGTTCAGAATCAACCTTTGATCGGCTGATATCTGCCTCTCTGCATCATTGTCCAAAACTTACTGTTTACCAACATCAAACAATACTTTGAGAAAATCACAAGCTTCCTCACCTTGTTTCACGTAAACAAGTGCTTCAGGCCAATGCTGAAAAATACGAAATCAGTCAATAAAAAGTATTTAATTTGGCAACTAGTACAAAATTATATGTTGGTAATTCAAAATGAATTCGACTCATAACCAGCGCGATTTCAGTCAATCGGGCAACATCCACACTGGCCCGTTTGGTGTATAAGTTGAGATGCCCTACCCCTACAAAATTGATTAACCTAGAGAATATTTCATACCTATGACACCAATGGTCAACACAACTCACAAACCCTTCAATAGGTATATCAAGTCTGCGACGCAATCGGATTAGCTGTTTAATAGGTGGCAGAGAGTTGAGATTTTGTTAATCTTGACCGGGGACCTACCACTTCCGGAAGTGAGGGAAGTGAAGATGATCAAAACAAATAAACTCGATTTCACGAGTCCAAGGTGCAGTGTTGAAGATTGCATCTTGTGAGATAGACGTTGGTAAAGCTGTCTCTTCTTTCTCTCTCTCTCTCTCTTTTTTTTTTTTATGGTGTGCGTTCGTAATGTAGTGTAGAAGGCTGCATCTTTTTTCCGATATTTATAGACATAAAATACAAACCCTAATTCACAGATCGAATCTCGATAAATGATTTTCGATCGAATCCTGATCACATTTATATTAGTTTCTTTTTACTATTGCTAATAGATAAAATAAAAATGACTCCCGATCGTATTTAGATCAAAATATTTGAGTTCACGGTAATTTTATTTGAGAATCTCGATTGAAATTTAAATTGGTGTCTTTTTCCCGTGATTTGTCAGTCTTACCCACTTTTCTTTAATCATGTGGACTTTAATGCAATGAGATAAAAAAAAACGCCACTTTCATAGTAAATACATATTTTTATGTGTAATTCAAGTACATTTGTGTAAAATGTCTACATGTAATCACTTTTTGAGGACATTTTAGATAAAATGAATATTTTTTGAATGATTTTCTTATGTTGGGTAAAGGAATTTTTGTTATAGAGAAATGAATAGTTTTAAACATTTACACAATGTTGATACATTTACACAGTAAGAATTTTTACTTGATAATTCTTTTTCCACTCTAAAAAATGGCATACCCATTTTATTACTCCCTCCATCCCATTTATATAGTCCATTTTACTATTTTGAGGTGTCCCAATTATATAGTCTCATAACTATAAATAGTACTAATTTTCATAGTAATAAACAAATAAATCCTTGGTATGTATTGAAAATTAAAATTTAACCACTTAAATTCTTAAAAGTCATAAATTTTAAATAAGGGTAATAATGAAAGTTAAGTTTTAATGTCTTGTTTTCATAAATATTTTTAATTTACGTGCGAGGATAAAGTGGACTATATAAATGAGACGGGGGGAGTAGCACGTGTATAATGGTCTGTGTAAATGTGGAATAGAATTTGCCGTTCCGCTATAATTCCCAAGTAGGAAGAATTATCTTCTTTGGGTTGAAAATATATTTAATCAAATTCAATACCTTATTTTTTGAGAAAATAACTTGACTATTATTGATAAAAACATATTCAAAAAGAATTTATGAAATTAAAACAAAAATTGAAATATAAGTAAACAAAAGCACACACTACACATTAGAGTTGGTGTTCTCTCATTTAAATGTAGAAACATCCCATTAATAGTTCTCTCACCAAAGTCCAAGGAGATGGATGTTAAAGAATTCCCCTTGGCTATCTCAATATCTGAATATCAAGCAGCAGTGGTAGAATCATGGATGGGATGCCAGAATCTGTTGAAAAACCACATGGAATCAGCTTCTACGGCGTATCCATCTTGATTTCGATGCCAGCTGTAATAAGCGTGGGTTCTGTTCTTGATACTGAAGGTTGCATGCCCGAAGCTCGCCTCCCGGAAAGCAGAGTACTTAGGCTGTGGCTCTGTCATGCTGTAAAGTGTAAACAGAAACCCACTAAGATTACTCGATCTGTTTCTATCTCAAACATTACGGGAATAGAAGATGTAAACCAATTTAGAATAGAGAATCTCATTTACTTGTTGGCGAGGCCTTCAACATTTCCTCCGTCTCCGATGGTTATATATACAGGAGCGGACGGGTTACTCACCGGCGAGCAAAGTCCGTTGACAATATTGTAAGCGATGTTAGACACGCGCTCCTGCAATGCAATACCAAAATCTCATAATTAAATGCTTGTCTTCAGCTTTTGGTCCAAGATATCAAATTAAATATTAGCACAAACCAAGAAGCAAGTTGAGACTGAGAGTGGCAACAATAGCACATACCGAGCGCTCATATGCGTGAACATGCCCTGCAAAAACGACGTCGACTTTGTATTCGACAAACCATGGCTCGTACACGACTCTCATGGTTTCTCCTTCCATATAGTGATAGTTGTAGCTATTATACCACGGAGAATGCATCAGAACAATCAGCCACGGCGTTTCGGATCTATTCACTTTCGGTAGCTCCTCATACAGCCACCAATACTGAGGACTGTATTTGCCTTTAGAGAGAGAGAGAGAGAGAGAGAGAGAGAGAGAGAGAGTTAGTTGATGTTACACATCAAGAAGATCAAGGTATCAAGACTGAACGAGGAGCAATCAAGAAATGTTAAACTCTTACTGTACGCCGAATACGAAGACAGAACAATGATGTATGCCGAAGCCCTCTTGACAGAATACCAAAAGGGAGCAGTGCTATTCGATGCTTTATAAGGGACGTGATAACGGTGAGAGTAAGGCTTGAACGGCGTCGTTTCTCCCTGCAACGCATGTTATCACATTTTATAATTTTCTAAGACTATGTAGTCCTAGAAACACATAATTAAGCAAATTATTATATCGGAGAATTTAGACTTACAATTTTTCGATCATAACTGAGTTCGTGATTTCCGGCAGTCCAAATCCAAGGTTGATAAGCCACGCTTCTTTCGACGAATCTTCCCCACGTATCCCATCTCGTATTGTCTTCTAAGGGATAGCGGTCAGCATAAGATAGATCACCAACATACAACAACGTTTGCCCCTTGTTCGGATTTTTCTCGTAATGTGTAAGCGTTGTGTTAGAGTCAAATGTCTGACCAAGATCACCTACAACAAACAAACACGATCACAGATAGTACAAGATTCAACCTCACATAATTTGGTTGAACTAAACAAAAATGCAGTACTGCAGAGTGGTAGCAATTACTAGCAAGCCCAAAAGGCAAAAATTGTAAGTAAAAATTGAAGTACCTATTAGGCCAAATGTATACGGTACATCGGGGCCCACTTCTGGTGGTGTAGTGAACCAGAACGTTCTCGTCGTGTTCCCTACTCCAACCTCGTAGTAGTACTTGGTGTCGTACTGCATGTGACGTGGGATCACTATTTATGATTTAGTTTCTTGCAATTTTAGGTAAAAATAATGGTATTGAAGTTGAAAATTATACCTCCAATTTATTAATTGTGCAATGGTGGATGTAACCAGATGTATAATTGCAGAATTTGTACTTGGTCTTGATGCCATTTGCCTTGTACTTGTAGCTGCTGTTCTCCGCCCAATATAGAACTATGTTTGAACCTGGCTCGTCTACAGTTACCCATGATACAATCACTGCTTTTCCTACAAGATCTCCTTGAGTTATATGTACCTGATTCCAAACAAAAATAAATTAACCAAACCCCAGAAAACGGAGTGCAATTTCAGAGTGCTAAGCTGTTTATAAGAAACGGGGAAAAAAACACAAATAAAAATATATTTAATAACTACAAGATATTTTCAAATAGAAAAAAGAAGACAGGAACAATCAATCATTTAGGTAGTGTTTGCGTGTGCATTTTCACAATCAATTACTGTTTTAAAAAATCTGGAAAAAAAAAAGAGAAAAAGAGAAGGCAAAACGGAGATACAAGTATAAGTAATTAAGTATTTAGCAGGTGTAGTAAAAGGCACTTCAAAAATTCAATTATTATAAAACCAGTTGACCTGCTGCGGCGCATTATAGCCGGGAGGCACCTTGAACACATCACTATCAAGAGGCATATCACCGCTCTTCTCACGGCTTCTCACGAAGCTACTGGTGATCCCTCCATTGCACGGAACCACAGCAGCTAAAACCGTAGCAACTATAACTGCCAGCACCGAAGTTTTTTTATACGGACACATTCCTTCCCCTCTCTCTCTCTCTCTCTCTCTCTCTCTCAGCGGCGAATATGATCGGCAGTTCAAGATGTTTTATGGGAATATTCAGTGATCAATACGAATACGACGACTTTTAAGAGTCAAACTGATTGATTTGATCGACGGCTGAGGATTAGCGTCCAGATTTCATACATATCAAGTTGCGATCCAATCATGTGTATCGGTCGTTTGTAAATTTTGACTGCCATGTGTAGAAAAAAAAATGTTTGGATTTAAGGATGTTTTTTAATTCTAAACGGCAATTATTTAGATGCTAGAATCGAATCCAGCGTTAATACCGACGATCTTAGTTTGACAACCAACACCAAAAAAAAAAAAGATAAATAAATAAATCAAATTGAAATAATCTCTGTTAACGTGACATGAGACACAACCAAATTGAATAATCGCTTGTGATGCTTTAATGCTCAAGTTTTATTGTTTTTTTTTGCAATAGCATTTATGCTCGATTTAACTAAGAGATAAAATGACTAAAAATAATAAAAAAGTTTTATAAGAGTATTATGATAAAATGATATCGTAAATCATGAGTGATTATCTAAAAATGAATCTCTCTTTTTTTGGGTGGTGAAGAATGAAGATGTGAAAATTTACTCCATTATTTAAAGGTGTATTTTGGGTAACTACAAAGAAGACGATGTGCACTAGGTAAAACAAATCAAATAGATTTTATGAAAATTAAATATAAACAAAATTATAGAATTTTATTAATTAAATAAAAAACTTAAGATATATAATTATATTTAAATTGGTATCAGAGCTAGGTTAAATTAGAGCTTTACATAACCTAGATCAACACCAATTTGAAATACAATAATAGACCATAAGACAACTTGCAACACTAAACAATAGTATATAAAAATCGCCCTAGGTTTATATGCAAAAAGGATGTGGGATATCTAACACATTGTATAGTGAAGTATACTTTCATTTCTTCCAAACTCACTCTCCAAAACAAAGAGCTTCACATGCTTCAAATTCAGAATTGTGATGATAAAAGTAGGATTGTAACTTAACGTTTCAAACTGAAAATAATCAAAGCCCACTTCGCATATTACAGTTGGTGTTGTTCCCTCATCTAGCTATGGAAAATCTTGTTCAAATTACACATCCAAATCATAGTTCTCCGAGCGAAACGGCAAGAGATATCAAAGAATTCCCATTAACGTCAATAAATCTCATTAGAAACTGCACATATGAGAGAGAGAGAGAGAGAGATTAAGCAGCAGTGGTAGAATCATCAATGGGATGCCAGAATCTGTTGAAAAACCACATGGAATCAGCTTCTACGGCGTATCCATCTTGATTTCGATGCCAGCTGTAATAAGCGTGGGTTCTGTTCTTGATACTGAAGGTTGCATGCCCGAAGCTCGCCTCCCGAAAAGCAGAGTACTTAGGCTGTGGCTCTGTCAAGCTGTAAACAGAAACAAGGCGACATTACCCAACTCTTGGAGAATAAAAGATGTAATTCAGTTTGAAATAGAGAGAATCACGGTGAGGCCTTACTTGTTGGCGAGGCCTTCAATATTTCCTCCGTCGCCGATGGTTATATATACCGGAGCAGACTGGTCACTCACCGGAGAGCAAAGTCCATTGATAATGTTGTAAGCGATGTTAGACACGCGCTCCTGTAAATGCAATGCAAATACTTGTCAATTAAGAAACCAAATAATCAAAAAGGGATGTCTTGAGGTTGGTTACTTATAATGTCGAAGAGATTAAAATTATATCTGCGTTGGGCATATCGTATAAAACAAAGAAGCACATACCGAGCGTTCATACGCGTGAACATGGCCAGCTAAAACAACATCGACTTTGTATTTGACAAACCATGGCTCATACATGACTCTCATTGTTTCCCCTTCCATGTAGTGATAGCTGTTGCTATTGTACCAAGGAGAATGCATCAGAACAATCAGCCACGGCGTTTCGGATCTATTTACTTTCGGTAGCTCATTATTAAGCCACTCATACTGGGGGGTGTATTTGCCTTTACACAGAGAAAAGGAAAAGGAAAGAGAAAGATGATCTTGTCAAACATGAAGTAACATATTTCAATTTGTATCTAAATTAGAACCAAGGGCAATCAAGAATCATTAATTAAGGCAGGGCAATACAATTAATTATATACCATAGGCTGAATACGAAGATAACACAATGATGTATGCCGATGCCCTCTTGATAGAATACCACAAGGGAGCAGTGCTGTTTGATGCTTTATAAGGGACGTGATAACGGTGAGAGTAAGGCTTGAACGGCTTCGTTTCACCCTGCAAAACAAGTACGCATGCAACGGCATAAGCAAACATAAAAGTAGTGGAACAAATTCAATGTAGTGATAACAAAACAGGGGAAAAGTTGTACTATCATAACAATGCCTAGTAGTAGAGAAGATTACAATTTCAGGAACAAAGTCGATTTCATGATTTCCGGCAGTCCAAATCCAAGATTGATAAGCCACGCTTCTTTCGACGAATCTCGCCCACGTATCCCATCTCACGTTGTCATGAAAGGGATAGTTGTCAGCATAAGAAAGATCACCAACGTACAACACGGCTTGCCCCTTGTTCGGATTTTGCTCGTAATGTGTGAGTGTTGCGTTGGAATCATATGTCTGCCCAAGATCCCCTAATCATTGCAAGATTCAACCTCAGCAGTTTCGAATCAAAACTGGCTTATAATATATATCCACTCCACATAATTTGGTCACATGGTAGCAAGTCCATAAGTATATATAAGTACCTATGAGGCCGAATGTATATGGTGCATCGGGGCCCACTTCTGGCGGCGTTGTGAACCAGAATGTCCTCCTCGTATTCCCACCTTCAACCTCGTAGTAGTATTTGGTGTCGTACTGCACAGCAGCAAAAGTGAAGAATGCATCTCGAGACGAGATCACTAATGTACTATTATTTTGTGTTTCTTGTAATTTTAGGAAAAAATGATGGTGGTATTGAAGTTGAAAATTCTACCTCCAGTTTCTTGATTGTGCAATGGTGGATGTAGCCAGATGTATAATTGTAGAATTTGTACTTGGTCTTGCTACCCTTTGCCTTATATTTGTGACTGCTGTTCTCCGCCCAATATACAACTGTGTTTGAACCGGGCTCGTCTGCGGTTACCCACGATACAATCACTGCTTTTCCTACAAGATCTCCTTGAGTTATATGTACCTGAAACCGAACATAAACCAGATTAAGTCGCGAGAGCCCAGAAAACAGACTAAAAAAATTAGAATATTAAGTTGCTAATAAATACTCCACAATTTATATATTTTCATATTGCGTGTGCATTTCACAATCAATTACTATTTCTAAAAACCCGGAAAAGGGAGAAAAGGAAAAGACCAAACCAAATATACTAATTTTGCAGCTATGTAAAAAAAGCACTGAAAATTAAATTAATGAATTATAAACAGACCTGTTGCGGCGCATTATAGCCGGGAGGCACCTTGAACACATCACTATCAAGAGGCATATCGCCACTCTTCTCAGGGCTCCTCACGAAACTACTCGTGATCCCTCCATTGCACAGAACCGCAGCATGCAAAACCGCAGCTGCTAAAACCGCCAGCACCACCGTTTTTCCAGACGGACCCATTCTCTCTCTCACATACACTCTCTCTCACATCCACGAATGCGAATAAATACGAGTCTTGGAGGGGAATATAATGCTGGATCCGCGGGGAATATTATCGGGAATTCAACGGATTATATGGGAATGGGAATATTCAGGGATTAATTCGGATACGATGGGTTTTAGAGTCAACTGATTGTTAGATTTCTACGCTGATTGATTTGATCAACGGCCGAGGATTACCGTCTTGGTTTCATGCATCTCGAGTTGCGGACCAATGTGTGTATTGGTCGCTTTTAAATGTATGAACGCCATTTGTGGAAAAAATATGGTGCAGATTTGTGAAGCAATTTACTTATGGTTATGGAGGTGTGGTGGCGTTGACATTTTGAGGGGCCGATTGGACAAAAATGTCTCTCTCTCTTTTATCTTTAGATTTCGGTGTAATTAATGATGCAAGGGGGGGAAATCAAGGACGTTTGTATTCTAACCTGCAATTATTTAGGATGAATGCCAAAATAATAGTCTGTAATGAGCCTTAATTAATGGTCATTTTGAATAATTCCGTGGGGTACTCAAATGAGTTATCGAAATTTTTAGGATTTTTATTTGGGCTCTATACCGTTGGAAAAGCTGAAGAAGAATTTTGCTTTTTTTTGGGGTCGTGTACTCGTGTGCTGTCACCTTGGTTTTTTTTTCTTTAGTTATTTTGAAAAAAATAATTGGGGAAATTGGATAAGATTTGTTATAGACTCGGAGTCTATAACAATATGAACTCAAATTGAATTAATAATATATATATATATATATATATATATATATATATATATATTATCATTGATGCGGCAAGAAACACGGCCAATTGAAGTTAGATATTCCTTTCAAAAGAAGTTGGATATTCTCGTGATGCTTTAATGCTCAAGTTGACTAGGGGAAACATAAAAAAAAAATGCTTTATAAAGTATTATGGTGACTGATGAGATTATATGATAAATCATGAGCAATTCGCATCTATATTTATAACTATATAATAGATGAGTAGATCTGATAATTAAACAAAGTATTTCATAGGTATGTAGAAATTCGTACATTAATAATGACGCTTAATTGCTCACACTAACTAAATCAATTTACCTTTACAGTTTTACCTTACCAAAATTAAGTGGTTCGAAATTAAATAATATTTTTTATTTATCAATGTTGTTATGTAACAAACGCTCGTGCATATGAGCATCGCCTACTTAATTAGCACGTCAATCCTCAATGTTATTCTCTATCTCATTTTTCCTGCCAAATCTTTTTCTTTTTTCAATTTATTATGATTTAATTTAATTTAATTTTTTTATTTAAGACTAATTATAATATACGAAATGTAATATGGGAGAACAGGGATCTGATCCGTTTAAGTAGGCATGCTCGAATTTACCCCATTAACGTATGACTGTATGAGCGTTGGAATTATATTAGTGGGTGTCTATTACATTGTCGTCGAAAATGACAGAAGCATGGCCCTAACTCAATGCCGCAAAATTGGAAAAGTTTCAGACGCCACTTAAATTTGCTATCGTGATGCAATCTTCTGCACTTTTACTATTCGTGTTTGAGATTTATTTGCCTTTTAAGTGTTTTCTTTTTTTTTATATATATATATAAAAAGAGAGATAAAAGCCACTTTAAACTATGGGTCTTACCTTTTCAGTTTCAATTTTATTCATAGCCACATACATATATATTAATTATTTTATAATTTGTTTTCATTATTCCATTTATTTCATATTAGTTTTGTTTTTTATATACACTAGCACATCGCACGGGCGATGTATGGATGAGATACACGTGCTAAACATTTTATTAGAATATAATCACCCTTAAAATTATTTATTCAATCAGAAGAATTAATATTCAAGCTATATGTTCAATAAATATGAAAAGAATTAATATTGAAGCTATATGTACAAAAAATGTGAATCGAACAGGATGTTTCGCTCAAAAATTGAATCACAATCATTTTTTAAGTAAGATCACTCATGACACAACGATCCTTACATCCTAACTATTTAACAATGAAAACCACATACATAACACACTGCCAACAGTTATATATTCGAAAGATAATATGCATTAAAATAATTTTTTTACCACAAGGTTTACAACTTGGTAATATTTATAACCTTGTAATGGTGAGAAATTGTTAAATCCCAAACCCCGCCCCCTACAAATTTTATTTTCATTCAAAAATATTTTTCATAATCTAAATTTATCAAAATTTATTTGTCATTCAGAGTAAATTACGGTTTCAATCATTTACCACAATTTTTATATTTTGTGAATATGATAATATTTTCACTAATAGACATAATTTTTGAAGTATTGATCCTAAAGATAAGTTTAATTATATCGTTTATTGTCAATTTTTATTTTTCAATTCATTATTTAGATTATAGTGATATGTTTTATATTTAACTCAAACATCTGGCATATCTTTCAAAATTCACAGTCCACGTGCTCAACATAAATTAAGATTTTCCATTATTTGCATGAGCGATATACAATTTGATTTTTTTTATGTAATAATAATAAGAATAAGAATAATAAATTGGAAGTTTAAGTTAAATTGTAATTTAAAAGAATCGTATTGACGAATAAAAAAATCAAACTTTAAATTATATAAAAAAAGTGTGAATGCAAAACTCAAATTATATGTCACAATTGGTGACAGAGAATCATAAATCGTACAGCAATAACAAAAATTCTAAATTGTATACTAATGTCAAAAATTCTAAATTGTATTTAAAAAAATAAAACATAATTTATAATTTTGAGTACTAACCGTGTTCATTCATATAAAATATAAAAGAATTTCATTTCAAAATAAGTAACAATCTGCGACATAAATTTAGGAGGTGATTGGTATAGTGGAAAGAAATAGAATAGGATGATCATTCATATACTTATTCTCATTCCGACGATTGTTATGATTTAAATAATTAAATCGGAAATCACCATTCTCGAAAGAATCCATAATCCCAAAGGAAGGGGAATAGTTATTTCACCCACCTCCAATGGGTTTAGCTATTCTTATTGGCCAAAAAAATAAATAAATAATATATGATACATTTATACATAATAATGTCTTATAAGATTATTTTATCATATTTAGATAAATAAATCAAAAACAGACTAATTAATTTATTATTATTATTTTCATAATTATTTTTATATTATTTATTTATTTTCAAAAAATAATTTAAAAATATATGTTAAAATCAAATTTTGATAGCTTTTATAATTATGTTGAAGAAAAATGAAAATGATGCCAAAATAAATACAACATAAAATATATTATAATACAATATAAAATAATTATGTATTTGATATAATTTAATATATTCAAACGAAAAATTGAAATAATAAATTCTATGAAGTAAAAATATTTTTATTAAATTATACAGCTTATTTTATATTGATTAATTAAATACTTTAGAACAAAAGTTTTCAATAAAATAAGCAAATTATACTTTGCTAAAAAAATTAGAAAAAATTTAAATATTAAAAAAGAATAAATGACGTTTAGAAATATAAAAAATAGATGAAGGCATGTGTAGATATTTATTAGCTACTACATGCACTTTATTCAATTATAAGAAAAATTTAAAAGTACATAAAATATTCATTATATAAGATAAAAAAAATTGACATTTCATTTCGCTCTTCGTTCCGTAGACATACCAATCATAAGAATTATCATTCCATTTAGACTATCATTCAATTCGATTTAATTATACCGATCACCTCCTAACTGTCTTTACCCCTAGACATAATTTTGGATCCAACTTCTCATTGCCCAATTGTCATCTTCTTTGACCTCAATATTCAAAAACTATACCAACAACAAAATGTATAATTTTCATGCATCATCGATATTCTTGGTAGAAAAATAAACTAATTATACAACATTTGTAAAAGACAAATGGACAACATGTTTGAGCACATATATAAAACTCGATGTGAGAACTGGTATGGGAGAAATGCAATGAACGCAGAGCTTAAACACGTAAAATCTTGCAGGTACACATGCATCAAACTTCTTCAACTTTATTTTATATTATATGATTTACTTAGTTTTTGATGCTTTTCATATTAAGATTTTCTAATACCTAATTAATAATATAAATTGAGAAGTCCAAAAACACAAATGAAACAAAATAATCGAAGCATGCACACAACTAATTAATATAACCTATTTTTTCTCCTTTCTTTTTCTTCTTTTCTTTGAGAGTAGTACAACAATATCAATGCAATCATTCTAGACTCGCTCGTGTAAGTGAGTGAGTTTGTCCCGATAATACAACCAATTGTGCGTTTTTAATACTATATCAAAGTATGAAAACATTTCACCTAATTTAAATTGGAATTTTGTTTAGGAATTGGGACATCAATCCATACACAAAGTGTAGTGATAAAGGAAAAAAAAAAAGGAAATTTGGAATTAATCTTTTCTCGAAATTGTCACAAATTTGGCCATTTCAAAATAAATTAAAAAACTGAAATTTGTTGTACATGGAAAGCTTTAATTTTGTTAGAGAATTCTAGCTTCTTTACATAAATTGAGAATTGTTATTCTTTTAGAGCAGGACAATTTCAATGTTAGAAAATGTGCAAGTCTTGTATCTTGAAAAAGTAAATTAAATTAATCTAAATGCACCAATGAAAATATTATTTCTTTTAGAAAAGCACAAAGAGTTAGAAGATAACGAACCCACTTAGTGATAATTGCCTTCCAATTGAACCTCCATAACAATATCATAGTTATTTGTAAAGTGCAATGAAATATGCCTGGAATCACCATAGAATTTGCTAGTTGGAATCACAAAATATAAAACCCAATAATCATAATTTAATTCAAAATATGTTAAAAATTATTCAGAAAGATTTTCAAATAGAAATCAGTAAATGTACATAGCATATCACACACAATAGACAATAATGAAGGACAACAAACCTTGGTGAAGACATTCAAATGAGAAGTTTTCGTATTCATCCAAATAAGGATAGTCGACCACTCCGATATTCTGTGACTTTCTCAAAGCACTCTTTGTCTACCAATAGATAGAAATATAGAATCATGAGTTCAATAGTACATATATCACATACACTAAAACAGGTTTTAAAAAGGAAGTCAACCTTTTAAACAACAACGATAATATTTTTATCGAATTGAATGAAGAGTTTTTTAGAGAGAGAGAGAGAGATGATAGAAAAAGAGACAAATTTGTGATTGGGGACATACTAGAATGCATAGGCGATTAATGAAAATTTTAATAGTTGATTAACTGAGAAAAATCGGAATTTGTTCGATATATAGATCTTGATTATTGGTGCAATCGTATATTCTTAACATATTTGATAAAAAATATAATCATTGTAAATTAACTGTTGTAGTTAGAATAGTTTTTTTCATATATAATCATGATTAATTTACGTAATCTGTGTACTAATATATAACACCGATAATCATGGAATATATATATATATATATATACCTATATAAATAGGAAATATTGGTATCATATACATAGGCCAAATTAATGTAATTTTATAAAATTAATTTTTAATTATTTTTAGTTATTTTAAATATATACGTATAATGATATGCCCATTTTCATGTTTATTAGATTATATTTACCATATATGGATTATGTTATTTTATACCTTACATAAATGACAGATTTTTTATAGGAATAAATATAGTTAATTATTTTATAATTAACTAAATATCTAATATAAATATTAATTAATTAATAAATATTACACTTCTAGTTACAGAAATGATATTTAGATGGGAAAATCAATATTAATTTTTTATTTACGGATGCAGAGTCGTTATTATAAATTATATAGATATAGATTAGTCTAATAAATATATAGTTCAAGAAGATGTCCTCTTTCTATTTCAGTAAATTTTACATTAACACCCACAAATATAAAATCAACATAATTTAATACATATCAAGTTAATTGATTGATATTTGATATAATCAAGGGGGATTGGGGTTTCCGTTCAATCTCAAGTCGCCGTTCCCAACTCCGAAAAAAGAAAGGTTTTTTTTTACTATTTAAGGTAAGATTACGAATGGGAAAATCTTCCTTTCATAAATATAGTCATAACTCGTCTGAATTCTTTTTCCCAATATAATAAAACGAATGGGAAACGTCAAAGAGCACTGCTATTGGACCACACTCTTCCTTTTATTTCCATTGTGGGCCAAATTGAAATGTCAATCCACAGCCTCTATTAGTGAAATATTGGGACCAATTTATCGAATACCAAAATCCAGCAAATCATTTTGTATTGAATTTCTTTTGATCTGTCTATGTTCACTTTTTTCAGTCAACTTTCTAGCCCTTTTTTTAGCAGAGAGTAGACGAGCAATCCACGTGAAATTATAGACTAATTTGCACTCGTGTTTTTGTATTTCTCCAAATCTTTAACGAGGGAAGGCATTTTAAAGTTTTGTTTGGCTAATTAGAGATTATGACGAATAATTTTCGAACCGTGAATTTATTTGTTATCAATGTTCATTTTTTAGTGTCCTTGAGGTTGCTAGTTAGTGGAATGAACGATTTTATAACCGAAAACAAAATAAATTACTCCAAAATATACATCAATAAACAGCTGCCCCTCTTATCTTATATATATAATAAAAAAAAAAGTGTTTCAGTACTCTTTCCGTCAACTTTCAAGCAATTTGAAGCGCAGATTGAAAAGCTAGATGCCTGCTGGCCGCACAACCCACATCAGATTCTAAAGTAATTTGCATTCATGCATTTCTCCAAATCATTCAATTTGGAATAAATTTTTGTGTAATGTGAGGTTCTAATGAAAAACTGTGAAAATGATCCAACCAATCACTAGGTCTTCATAATTCTAATCCGAGCCTTTGGTCGATAAGACTCATCGTACTTTTTCTGTATAAATTTTGTATAAAAAAATTAATTATCACATTTGGGATTAGGATTGTAAGTAAACAGAGCTGCTCGTGAGCTATTCTGAGATGGAAAAAAGCTCGGGCAACTCACGAATATGCTCGAGCTTAATCGAACTGTTTGGCATTTATCCGGAGTTTGAGTCCTTTAGTATTCATTTGAGGAATCACATGGACCATTAGCTCACACTTTAGATGATGATTTGCAGTTTAATATTCCCCCCGTTTCACAATAAGTGTCATTCTCACATTTTAATTTTGTTTCACAAAAATTGTCATTCTACGCAATCGAGGTAAAAATTTCATATTTTCTCATATTTGCCCTCATTTAAAGCATTTAAACAACCATATTTAACTCATTTAATGTATTTACATAAGGGTGGATAAGATAATTTGATTATCTAATTAATATCTTTATTAATATATGTGCATTCATTCAAAATGATACCTATTCAGAAACGGAGGGAGTACATGATAAAAGAAAATATATAATAAACCAAAATATTTTATCAATATTAATATAATAAATAACAAAGCTTGACTTTAATTTAATTGATGTCCAAACTAAAAGATCTGTTGAGTATCGGAACCACCATCTCCAAGCGTTCTTCTGTATTTACCGAACGATTCAGCCATGAAGAGTGGATTCGTATGGCTCAGAATCTTTTACACTTTACAGAGCCTCCACGGTTGTAGATCAACACAGATCGAGCATGAACAAGGGAGGATCTCACAAGTGAACCGGTCACAGACACAGAGCCTCCTCAGGTCAAACCTTAACACCACTGTCTATCTCACACAGCCACAGTAATTCCACCAAAACGGTGAAATTACCCTCACACAGAGAAGAAGAAGTAATGGAGAAGGAGAGAAGAAGAATCACACAGAAGATCGAAGGAAAGCACTCAGCTAACCAAGATCACTCACAGTTCACTCTCTCTCTCTAAGAACTCTCTAGACGCAAAGCAAGTGAAATAACAACTGAATGATGAATAGTAACCATTGTTTAATATTAATAGGGCGACTAATGATAGATTAGGGAATCAAGGGTCTTGGGTCGAGCTGCTTCAGTTAATCTATTAGGCTGGCTCATGGCTATTGGGCCATACTTAAGTAATGGGCCTATTTCTCAAACAATCTCGACCTTGGGCCCATTCAAGTAAACTGCAACAGGAGGTAACACAGTAGAGATCATCACTGCCATACATCCCACCTACAGAATCACACAGCATAACTATAGGTGAGATAATTCCAAATACAAAGTCTGAATCAAATCACAAAGATCTTAGGGAATAACCAGGTAATCACCAAGGGACAAACTGAGGAAAACAACTAGACTGCAGCCTTTTGAGAATAAAATCAACACATAAAATCAATCCTAAAGGCTTAAAAGAGATAACAGCTAAAGCTTAACCTGGGTCAAAATTTAAAATCTTCATGCAAGTAGCATGTTTTTCAAGAGGTAAAGATTTTGTACCCATATCAGCAGGGTTAACTTCAGAATGAATCTTTTCAAGTAAAACATTTTTACTTTCAACAACTTCCCTAATAAAATAGAACCTAACATCTATATGATAGTTCTATCATGAAAAACAGGATTGTTACACAATTGAATGGCAGACTGACTATCTAAAAATACCACAACATTCTTTTTAAGAAAACCAATTTAAGATAAAACTCCTTTCAACCACAAGGCTTCCTTGAAGGCTTCATTAATAGCAACATACTCTGCCTCAGTAGTTGAAAGTACAACAATATGTTGCAGATGGGATTTTCAGCTTATGCATGACCCACACAAAGTGAAAACATATGAGGTAGTAGACCTTCTATTATCCCTGTCATTAGCATAATTGGAATCTACATAACCACACAATTGAACACCCTTGACACACTTAGAAAAATTTAACCCTACATGCAAAAATGACTTAAGGTATCTTAACAGCCACTTCAAGGCTTCCCAGTGAGTAACACGAAGGTTTGACATATACCTGTTCAAGCAACTCACAGAATAGGAAATATCAGGTCTAGTGCTTACCACAAGATACATAACAGAGCCAATTGCATTGCAATAGGGTACCTTTTTTATGTCATTCATCTTAGAGATAGTCTTAGGAGACTGTTCTTTGCTTAACACAAAGTGAGCAGCTAAAGGCACATTCACAGCTTTAGCATTAGACATAAAGAATTTACTCAAAATCTTTTCAACATATGAAGACTGATTTAACACAAGAGTATCATTCTTTTTGTCCCTTATTATATTCATGCCAAGTATTTTCTTAGCATCACCCAAGTCTTTCATTTCAAAGTTTTAACTTAGACAATTTTGAACATACTTCAAAGACTTTAGACAATGACTGAATAATAACATATCATCTACATAGATTAGAAGGAACATGAGAACAGTAGAGGTTTCATTAAAGTACAGACAATGATCAAATTTACTTATGTTGAACTTCAAAGACCTCATACACTTGTCAAATTTTAAATTCCACTGCCTAGGGGACTATTTTAAACCATACAAAGATTTTCTCAGTAAACACACATGATCAGATTTATCACAGTCAACAAAGCCCTCAAGTTGATGCATGTATATGGGGACATCAAGATCACCATCTAAGAAAACAGTAGTCACATCCATTTATTTTAATTCTCAATTAAATTGAGCAATTAAAGTCAGCATGATTCTAATAGTAGTGAACTTGACCACAGGAGCAAAAACTTCAGTATAATCTACCCCCTCCTTTTGAGTAAAACCTTTAGCAACTAATCTGGCCTTAAATCTGACATTGTTAAACTCACTTTTGATTTTAAACAACCATTTGCAAGCAACAACAAAGGCATGAGTAGGTTTAGGAACCAACTCCCATCTTTTATTAACATGCAATGATTTCATCTCAGTTTGCATATCAATTAACCACTTATTAGCATCTTTAGACTTAAGAGCTTCTTTAAAAGTTTTAGGTTCATTGCTATCTAGAGACTCAAACACATTAAAAGCCAAATCGAGCAAATTACAATCAGCATCAGCATATCTCACAGGCTTATTAATGGTTCTTCTTACACTGTCTCTAGTCAATAGATAATCATTTAAGTTTTCAGGCTCACTATTGTGATTATCATGCTCATCAGATTCAACTTCAGTGTCAGATTCATACTCAGTTTCATGTTCAGATTCATGCTCAGAGTTATTATCATTATCATGATGCACAAAATCATGCTGAACAGGGGCAGAAACACTTAGAGGTTCCACCTCAAAAGGAACAATGAGGACAAGATCATTTATAGTAGTAGCAGGTTGAGTTTCAGACAGACAAAGGAAACATGTTTCATTAAACACAACATCTCCACTCACAGTAGTTTTAAACCTAGGCATATCTTTAACCCATAGCCTATAACCTTTTACTCCCTCAGGGTACCCTAAGAAGACACATTTCTTAGATCTTGGTTCTAGCTTATCAGTTTTAACATGCATATAAATAGCACAACCGAAACCCTTAGATTAGATAGATCAATAAGCTTTCCAGTAAACACATTTTCAGGGCACTTACCCTTAAGGGGAACAGAAGGTAACCTATTGATCAAATAAGTGGCAGTATACACTGCCTCACCCCAGAACTTTTTAGACATACCAGAGAGGGCACACATGATCCTCACCCTATCTAAAATAGTCTTATTCATCCTTTCAGCAACCCTATTTTTTTGGGGGTTGTAAAGAACAGTTTTGTGTCTTTTAATTCCAGATTTAACACATAAATCATCCACTTGAGCATTACAAAATTCCAAGCCATTATCAGTTCTAAGGGTCTTTATTTTCTTGCCAGTTAGGTTTTCAATCTGAGGTTTTCATGTTTTGAACTTATCAATCACTTCAGATGTATTCTTCATTAAGAACACCCAAACTTTCCTAGAATAATCATCAATTACAGACAAGAAAAACTTGTTTCCACCATGTGTGAGAACAGTAGCAGGACCCCAAACATCAGCATGCAAGTACTCAAGGATTTCAGTGCATTTAGTAAAGTTAGGAGATGCATTAATAGGAAACTGAACTTTATTTTGTTTACCTAAAATGCAAGCATCACAGAAGGGCATGCTAGTAATCACATCAGACCCAAACATACCATCTTTCTTCAAGATTTTCATACCTCTATTACTCATATGACCAAGCCTATTATGCAATAACACAGTTTTATTATTTTGCAAAGCATTCACAGAGCATTCATCAAGACGGCTCCGATGAGTATAGCGTTCGAACATCTCCTGAATCTCAGCAAGGGTCGGGACAGAGCTGGAGGAGGAACCTGCACTAGAAGGCTGCATAAGATTTTTTTTTGAACAATAATAAAAAAAAAAACACATAAATGCTCGGGTTGCCTCCCGAGAAGCGCCCTTATTTAACGTACGAGGCTCGATGTGGGAATGTACGATCAAGAGACAATTTTGGGGATAGCAGATCTACCCCTGTCGAAAGTAGTCATCTCCATCCCCACACCTTTATGCTTCTTCAAAAGCTCAACCAACCTTACTTCTTGCCCTTTACAAAGATCATTACTGATGATTAAGGGCAACGTGTTTTGTCCTCCCAGAAAAGCATATTTCAAATGCTCAGAAAGGACCTTCAACTCCAGTACGGGGGCCTTCACATGAGATGGTAAAATCGGCTCTGAGTTGGTCAGTAAGGACATACGGCCCATCATATTCCGAGTTGGAAATTCACTGGTGGTGTACAGCCGCATGATGACATCTCGAATCTCCTCGTCTTCATCTGTTATCATAGCAGTTTCAGTCAGTCCATTGAAAAGTACATGTTCCAACTTATCTTCCCTGAAATGATTCTCAACAAAATCATCAACTAACGGGTCAACAATATTAATCACATACAAAGCTTCAGGGTCTTCAGCATGATTCATAGCTTCAAAAATATTAAATGTAACAATATCACCATCAAATTCAAAGCTAAGCATGCCTTTATCAACATCAATCTTTGTTTGCAGTTTTCATGAATGATCTTACTAAAAGGATCAAAGATCTATGTGCAGAGAAGGAATCATCCATGTCAACTATGTAAAAATCCACAGGAAAAATCAAATCATTAACCTTAACAAGAACATCTTCAACCACACCTTGAGGATATGCATTAGACCTATTGGCTAACTGAATGATAACACGAGTTTCTTTCAGAGGTCCTAATTGCAATTCCTTATACATAAATAAAGGCATAACATTTATGGATGCACCTAAATCTAGCATGACTCTTTCAACTTGCTTACTGCCAATAATGCAATGAATAGTAAATATATCAGGATCCCTACATTTTCGTGGTAACTTTCTTTGAATGACAGCAGAAACATTTTCACCCACTTTAATTCTCGCATCTTTCCCATATCTCACCTTTTTAGCACACAATTCTTTCAAGAATTTTGCGTACCTGGGAACTTGCTTAATAGCATCAATCAAGGGCAAGTTGATTTTTACCTTCTTGAACAGTTCGAGGATCTCTTTCTCATCATCCTCTTTCTTGTTTCGAACCAACCTGGAAGGAAAAGTTGCTGCAACTAGAGGGTTAGAAACTTTTGATTCAGCACTTACTTGAGAGGGAAGAGACATAGCAGGTTGTTCCTTCCTTTCACTAGATTCTTTTTCCGGCCCTTCAGTATGCCCTTCCGGCTCCTTTTCTTTCTTCTTAGCCTCCAACTCAGCTAACTCCTCCGCACTTCTCAAAGTGACAGCGCTAACGTTCACTTTTGGATTCTACTCTGTTTGAGAGGGAATTCTACCTTGATTCCCTTATAGTTTGTTTATCTGAGTAGCAAGTTGGGTGATCTATGTACCCATACTCCTCAAAGCGGCCTGCGTTTCTTACTGGAAGGCCTTTTGACTCTGTGCCAGACTATTCACGAGTGCATTGCTCTGCTCCAAACACTTCATAATTTCACTCATGCTTGGTTCAGATCTGTCAGTTTGGGCATTACTGACCACCCTGTGGCTGCTTCTGAGGCAAAACTCCTGGCATCTTCTGATCCGGCTGCTTCCAACTAAAATTAGGATGGTCCCTTCAGTCTGGGTTATAGGTGTACGAGTACGGATCATAATTCCTCCATCTAAGGGCATCTTGATGTGCATCTCCAGATCCGTAGCATGCTTGTTCAGTTAACGGATCTTGCAAAGTTGGGCAAGCATTAGTAAAGTGGCCATTTTCTGAGCAAACTCCACAACGAACGTTTTGCGTTTGTGCCACAGCTAAACCTCGAACCAGAGAAGTCAGAACATCAATCTTTTCGTTGATACTGGAGCTGTCTGCTCACTTAACAGATCGATATCGGTCATCGTCCTCATCCTCATACTGTTGACCTCTAGAAACCATGTCGATGATGAGTTGTTTCGCCTCTGCTAGAGTCTTGTTAGTCAGTGATCCTTCGCTAGTAGTATCCACTATTTTCCTATCAAAAGTTGACATACCACGATAAAAATAGTTAGTGAGCAACTGATATTCAGAGAAATCGTGGTCTGGACATTTGCGGCACAACTGTTGGAATCTCTCCCAGTAGTCGGCCAAGCTCTCATTCTACTTCTACTTAATGCTACTGATCGCTATCCTTAAGTTTGCAGCTCTTAATTCTGGGAAGAACTTGCGCAAGAATTGTTCTTCCAACTCATTCCAGGTGGTAATCGAGCCAGATAGGAGATCAAATAGCCAATCTCTAGCCCTGCCTTGCAAAGTATGAGAAAAAGTTAGTATCTTCAAATTATTGGTAGAAAAACCTTGAGAGCGAAGAGTAGAGCAGACTAGATCAAATTCGGCTAAGTGCTTGTGTGCACTTTCTCCAGGCAGATCGGCGAACTTAGGCAAGACCTGGATGAAAGCAGGTGGTATCTCAAAATTGTTTGCAATCATAGGCAGCATGATGCAAATGGGTCGATTGTTTCTATGGCAACCCAACTCCTCGATTGGAGGTTCAGGATCAGGTACATTTTGGAGGGTTCGATTCCCGTCGTTGGCCATCTCTTCCTTAAACAAATGATAAAGATCAAATGTTCCCAGATCAGATGTGGAAGCTCCTTTAGATTCTCTTGCAAACTTCCTCGATCGTCGTAAAGTCCTCTCCGGTTCTGGATTAAATTCTAGACTCCCTTTTTATGAGGATCGAGTCATGCACTGGAAAAACAAAACAAAATAAAAAGATATTTCCAATTAATGCATGCAAACCAGTTATAGCCACCGAAGACACTTCTGACGCGGCCTAATTTCTCCTTAGTTTCTCGATAATTAGGAAGACACTTCAATTATTTCCCTAATTGACTGACAACCGTAAGAGACACTCTATAGGTTTAATGAGTTGATAGCATTAAGAACTAGAGAAACCCGATTCAAAACCAACAAACTCTGACACAGGACCATTGAATTGAGACTGTTCTTCCCTCAATTCTGAAGAATTATTGTACCCCTAATTAAACTTAAACTATAATTACGGATGACCGATTTAATTGGCTACTAATTAATTCTAATCTACTAAATATTCACGACTATCTAGCAGAGACGAAACAACAACTTTAAACATCGATAATCACAGATACATACAATTAATTAAAACAAAAGGAACAATTAGATCTCACAGAATAATTATGTCAGGGCTACGTTAATCTTTACCAGAATAGAGCGCGCTTAGCTCGAGTTTATAATTGGATTCGTACTTCAGAAATTAAATGAGAAGAAGAACGATGAAAAGAATGAAATTGAATAGTGAAAATTCTGCAGAGAAAAAAAATCATTCCTCCAATGTTTCTGGCGTCTGGAATAAACTGTACTGCAATGGATAGAGTCCTACTCTATCTAGAAGTCTTTTTATACCAATCCTTAATTAATTAATTAAAAAGAAATCCAATTCTAATCCAACTAGGAAAATAATAAAAATAGAGTCCAACAGTAATAAAAGAGGCCAGTATTTTTGTCCATGGCCCACAACTGGTGCAGATCCACTATCTCCTCCCCAAATACTCGCATAATCCATCAGTCAGTATACTCATATCGACTGCTTTCCAGACTCTCCAACTTTTCATCAATCAAATTGCGTCCAAACCCTCCAAAACAATGCCAATATCTCCACTTCCATGTCAACCACCTGAAATTAACCACAAGACATAATTCTTCCACAAAACTTGACCAAGGGGTGAGTAACACTGCAAAAACATACCAAAAATGACCTAAAATATATATATGAAATAATAACCTAATCATAGATTACAAATTAAATAATAATATGTCTATTAATTATCTAGCATGCAACTCCTAATGGCTCATAGGGTTCTTTGCTCTCTAAACTAACCGCAACTCTGTCGAGTGATATTGATTAATCAGTTACTTAATCCAGATCACGTGTTAAAACTCCTCTCTCAATTTATGAATTAACAAATCAGATTGCATCATTTAGTGATCAGGTAAATAATACACAGATAAACAAGAAAATAAACAAAACACAACCAAGTCATAGACATAAAAACTAAATAGATTAAATAAATTTTATTATTAAATCAAAAACAACCCAGAATACTAAGGTTTTAGCTATCCATAATAAAATAAATAACTAAAATCATCCACAAAGTAAAGAATGACATGAAAAGATTAAAGTAAATAAAATTTGGAAGTCTAATTCTGCCTCTAATCTTGACAAATCTTGAATTCTTTGGTCTTGTTCTCCACGTCTGTTTTTCTCTGTTGTTTTTATCTGGTGGCGACTTTAGGGTATGATCATTTATATTGAAATTTCGCCCAAAATCCTTATTTATACTTAGTAAGAAAAAGCCCAAAACCAGCTCAAAATCGGACAAGCCCAGACGACCCGCGACCTCACTCGCGCTCAGGTTGCGGGTCCAAGTGGCATGACATGGCAAGATATCCGCGACCTCTTTCAATACTCGTGACTGTGCTTGCGTGTTTCTTCTTCAGACCCCATTCTTTGTCGCGAACTCATAGTGGTTGATCCCTTGCCGAACCATGACTCCACCCACGATTATGCTCGCAACTCATCTTCTATGACATTTCTGTCTCGTTTATGACTCAATTTCTTCAACGCATGACCCCGGGACATCATCAATTATCTCTTGGCCAAAATACAGCAAAAACTCAGGACAAATCCTACAAATATCACAACGCATATCAAACTCCAAGAATGAATAAAATTCGAATAAATTGAGATGAAAGCACGAGTAACTCATATAAAGTGCACACTTAAATAGCACGAAAACTAGTTAAAAAATCCAGTTTATCAAAAGTATATTACGTTATACATGATTGATTGGCTTTAGCCCCTCATATTTTTTTATGTTTTATATTTTTACATCATATCACCAGATTCTAGTGCTCATGAAATTTGTTACTAATCTAAATTTGGGTATTTTATTAATATTTCTTTTCTATTGATTGAATAATTTCATCAACATTTTCAGATTTGATATATTTTTCAATTCCCGAAGTTGCCTATACACTACTAGAAAAATGATCTTTACTGACACTTGAAAATGTCATAAGTTATATGTTATTGTTATACATTACCTATGCTGACATGTCATAGAAGTGCAGTATGTTCCAATGTAATGATAGGTTAAGTGCATGGAAAGATGTTCTCTTACGACATTTTAATACGCCATAATATACATATTATAATTACATTTAAAGGTGCCTCCATAAACATTCTAATCCTGCAGAGAGTTTTTCATTAATTATATTTTCATTGCACTTTCACTTCCTCGTGCCTCTTTTCTGAAATATTTGTTTTTTATTTTCATTATTTATTCTTTTACATTTTATATAATTTCAGTTTATACTTAACAATTTACTAGCATCCAAAATCCGAAATGCAAAAGTGAAAAAGAAATCTATACGAAATGTCTTTATTAAAGTAATAATATAAATTAAGAAACATAATTACATTCCAATGATAAATAATTCCCGTTTTCATCAGAAATTAAAGTATTCAACATTGGAACATACTTCTCCAAACTCAAAAGCAAATATAAATGTTATCCTAAGAGTTGTAAATTTCATATATTAATAGTAGCTAATCTTGATAATCTGCATTACTTTGTAGTAGCAACTTGAGCCTCAAAACCTCAAATGTAGAGAAATTATCAATAGGACTACCTGTATATATAATATGAATTTGTGTAAGAATCATATCCAAATTGTATTGAACAAATATAAACTAACTTGAAAGAAAAAAATGCATTACCAACTTGCAAGGCCAAACGTAACATTCATTTCTGCAGGTGGATCTATATGAAAGATTTATCAATCATAATGCTTGGTAACTTCCGAGTATAATGAAATTTGAAGTAGAAGATTCAAACTCACTCAACAAATGCAACCCGATATCATGAAAACCAGAATGTTGCATAAAAAGTATATGATATATTTGACCTAGGCAGCATACTTGAACAAAAAGACAAGCCCACTCACCTTTCGCAGATTCTTATTCCTACTTATTAAACTGAACTACTACACCACTGTGCAAATCGTCATTTGTATTTGCTCGATATAACGAATACCTATCAGCCACGATTCGATTTAAATTGAACTACACAACCACTGAGTTTAGGGAATAAACCAACAAATTATTTAGAACAACTAAATAGAAGAGCAAATTCCACACCAAGATCAATACAACGATCTTTACACAACACGAAGTAGCTAAAATCTCTAAAGAACGAAATGAAAAAATTGAGCTAAGGATAAGAAATTTCCATGAGTTGGATTTAAAGAAAACAAACATGAGCTCAACAACTCAGTTCACATAATTCAATAAACAAAAATCAATGTACATGTACTACTTTCAGTAACTTTGTGATGATGTGTGTATTCAAAATCACATCATGTAAACAAACCAAGTAAGGATAATAAAAGTGATAGTTACCTCTCTTTGATGCAATACCATAAACTCGTTTTCAAAGAGTGGAAATGTGATATTATCAGTACAAAATAAAAGTCTACATCAAAAAATTGATAACTATGCTATCACATTGTTTTATTGTTAACCTAAAGTTCAGGAATGAAAAGAGACTTGAAGTTCATTAGCCTCCTACAAATGAAAAAGAGGTAGTGGTGATAGTAAAGTTACAACCTCACACTAACCATGGAATGGAAAAAAAAATGTAGGTGTCATTTCATCAATTTAGTTAATAAAATAAATACAAAACATGTTGGCTACAGAAGAGGCGGAGTAAAATCAACCCAAAACACTACTGTAATAGTAAAAAAATGTTTATTCTTGTAATATAATTGTATGATTTGAAGTATCAGAAATCTGCTCATTTATATATGTTGGTTGAAATCAATACAGCCTCATGATTAAAAAATATATATATTTTATTGAAAAAATGTACATCAGATTCAGTTGGACTGCAATTGCATCTACATACCTTCAGACTTAAAAAGCAACTATAAAGGCAGATCTCGCAGGTAGTATGGTCTTTTTCTCATTGCATCATCTCTAGACACCCTCGGTTATTATAAACTACAAAAATAGAAAACACAAAGATTAATTCACCATTCACAAACAAAATATAACATTTTGGCAGTTGCAAGCATTCTTAGTCTCTGCAAAAGCTAATATGATGATTAGTGTAAGACTAGCAAAAAAAAAAAACAGGAAAAAAAACAAAAAAGTTGATTAGTGTAAGACGAGCAAAGCACCAAGCATCATGCTATATCTATGGTAGAGTTGGAACTAATCTACCTATATACCTATTTCAACATTACTGATTTAAAGTCCTCAAATTACTTACACAATGAACGATTAGTCTGAGTAATTTATTGATTACAAAAAAAACCTTAAGATTCTTATCAAGAAGGTGTGCACTTGCAAAAGAGATAATATATATAAAATAAGTTAACTTTTTTATCCTACACCTCTACTAATCCACTTTTTAGTAAATTTAGAATATAGAAGGTGTCTAATGTCCAAATGATTCTAGGTTTCTCTAGATACATATCAATATATTTCAAAAACCAAATCGCAGAAATAAAAAAATTCACAACAAATATCTCAATATAACATAAAAGAATATAATCTAACCAAGAAAAAAAATAGAAAATTCAAACCCGAAGAAGCTCACGATGGCCCGAGTGTAGGAAAACCCCACAATAGAACTCTCTCGTCAACAGTAAATTAGGAAAACAAATTGTGAGAAATCTAGCAAATTATGTCGAGTTACCTGAAATTCAATAGGATACAGTCGAGGGAAAGCACGCCGGTGTCAGATTCAAGCAGAAATAACAAGCGAACACGACACATTTCGCGACGGGAACAAGAAACAGTCTCGGAAGCGGGGTACTATAGCACGCGAATATCATCTATTCAAAAATCACCAAATACATCAGATGGCTAATAAGGTGGGTAGATGGAAATACATACATACAAAAAAAAAACAGAATCAAAGAGGAAAAATAATGAATCGCCTCTTTCTGCAAAATATTAAAGTTTCAGAACCGTTTCTTTTTGTTTAATAAGGAACTTCTCTTTTTTTTATGTATAAATATTGACTTATAGGGAGGGAATTTTTTTTTGGCAAAATAGTGAGTCGAAAAATTGGCAGTATAATCTTAATGTTATCATGACACTGGTATATGGTGTCATGTGTAAAGGCATTTATTTAAAAGTGTCGTAATATTATTTTCGTAGGTGTAGTAATACGGAGCCAACAACATGATGTCATAAATGAAGGGCTATAAACATTTTCTTGAAAGTGTCATAAAGTTAGTATAGTATCAAGTCTTTTTTCTAGTAGTGATAGTTGGAATTTTGAAGACTATATATATATATATATATATTGATATATTGATATTTACCTTGAAATTATTTTTATTAATTAAAAAGAACATGCATGTAATCTACTACAATGTTATTTAATTTCTCTCATTCCCTGATCATGAAATTAATCTATTTTTTTAATTGATTAGTGAGAATTTACAATACAAAATCAATTAATCATCAGTTGGTGTGCTTTTTTTAACCTCCATAAACATCCTACATTAAATTTTAAATTCAAATCAATGATACAAAGAATTGGCGAGGAAAAAATCTAACTATCACTGTGTCAAAGTTCAATGTCAAAGTCTTAGTTTTAGAGAAGCTCAAATTTGTTCTCAAGATGTCGTAGAATGCCTAATACGCCAGAAAATAAAATCAAGAAAATTCAATATGATATATATGTATATACATAGTAACTTATGATTGATTATTATTTCCGTGATGTCAATCATATAGCGTCTGCTACATGGTCATGGACTTCATTATTATATTATCTTATTATTGATTTTTTTTATATAGAACTTCATTATATTTCCTCCAACTTTTAGTAAAATGATTTAGAATATAGTACCATGTATAGGGCAAGAAATTAGACTATTGTCATCATTGTCTCAATTCAAACTCGGGGGGATGATTATCCTTTTTGAGAAGATAATTCTTAAAGAATTATCGTATTCAATGATAATGCATTCCATATTTATCTCAATATTTTTTGTATAGATATTGTGCACTCGCAGCAACATAAGTTCGATAATTAACTATATTATAACTTTTAAACACGTCTCTGCTTCAATTATAACAACAAAGTATATGTAAATTTTAGTCAAAATCTCAGTATAGAACTGCGTTTTCAAGTTGTGTCTGAAGTAAATATTTACTTCTTGAAAATATACAAAATTTCATTTTTAAAGGGGAGATCCAATGACTTAAACATATGGGGTCATTGAAGTTAGATTTTATACTTATAAGGTTCAAGATTATGAAAACATCTCAAATTATATCAATTTACCAGCAGCAAACAAGATTAAATGGTGATACCCAAATTGTACCGGTACACGTTGAAAGCATGTTCATTAGTTTTATGATATAATTTGAGTCTATTCATGCATGATTTGACTCTTGGCTAAGGATCTTTGAAGAAAAAAAAAAGAAACTGGAATATATGTCCAAAATTCCGTATAAATATGAGACAAATTACTCAAGGCAAATGCCTAGCCCACACTTGAATTCGAAATCCATTAAGAATGATCGATAGCATTGATTATATGTGGAACGGGTTATTTTTTACAAAGCCAAAAGTGAAATTCTTATACATGGTAATATTGTTCTTCTTGGATGTTCAATAATTATTTAACTTATACTGCAAGTGTACATTGAGATTAATTGTAAAGCGTTGAATAAGGTTGTATCCACAAGGACTTAATATTTAAACTACTAATTATCTAAATTAACTTCCTAAGTTATCTAGACTACCTAACATAGTTGAATTTAATTAGTAGATGAATAAAATAATTAAAGTAAATAAATGCCGCCACAGAAATAAACACAGATAAATCAAACATTGAATAAAATACGTATTCTATGATTGAATAATCAATAACTAATTGATTGATTAATTCTTATACCTATGTTGAGACTTAAATTGTGCTAGAGCAACCACTTGATTATCCTAAACCTCCTCTCGACGTGACAAATTAAATAATAATGTGTCCATTCATTATCTAACATGCAACTCCAAATGGCTCATAAGGTTCTTTGCTCTCTAAATTAATCGCAACTCTGTCGAGTGATATTGATTAACTAGTTACTAATTCCAGATCATGTATTAAAACCCATCTCTCAATTTATGAATTAACACATCATATTATATTATTTAGTGATCATGTAAACAATACAGATAAACACGAGAATAAACAAAACACAACCCAGTCATAGGCATAAAAATAAAATAGATTAAATAAACTATATAGTCAAATCATAAACAACCCTAGAATACTAGAGTTTTAGCTATCCATAATAAAATAAATAACTAAAATTATCCACAAAGAAAACATTAATATGAAAATGTTGAAGTAAATAAAATCGGGAAGTCTAATTCTGCTTCTAATCTTGATAAATATTGAATTCTTTAGTCTCGTTCTTCGTGTTCTTTTTCTCTGCTGGCAATTTTTGAGTATGATGAATTGTGTGTAATTTTCGCCCAAAAACCCTATTTATATTTAGAAAAAGCCCAAAGCCTACTCAAAATCAGACAGGCCCAGACGACCCGGGACCTCACTTGCGACCCAGTCACTCACAACTCAGGTCGCGAGTCCACGTGTCACTGACATGGCACAATATTCATGGGCGCACTCATAATTCACGACCGAGGTTGCGACCTTTCTTACTTCGCACCCCCTCGCAGTAGCAAGCTCACAGTGTAACGACCCGGCTACTGGACTGACGGCTGTCCCCACAAATCAACACGAGTCTTTCCAGCGTGCATTCTCCTCACTCACACGCTCCTGAGAAACTTCCCAGGGGGTCACCCATCCCACTATCGCTCCAGGTCAAGCACGCTTAACTTTGGAGTTCTGGTGGAACGAGCGCCAAAAAAGAAAACGCACCTTATGGTATGAGTAGCACCAATCAAATCCTTTAAGCTCTCCTCGACTATACAGTCTCATTCCTGTATAGCCTCAAAATCCCTCTCTTTTGGGTGGATTCAGTTCATTCATGTGCCCCTTCACTCGGAAGTCTTATAGGAGCCGCTCTTTGTCCGTGCCTTGCACCGACGCTAATCAAATCCTTTAAGCTCTCCTCGACTATACAGTCTCATTCCTGTATAGCCTCAAAATCCCTCTCTTTTGGGTGGATTCAGTTCATTCATGTGCCCCTTCACTCGGAAGTCTTATAGCTCTCCTCGACTATACAGTCTCATTCCTGTATAGCCTCAAAATCCCTCTCTTTTGGGTGGATTCAGTTCATTCATGTGCCCCTTCACTCGGAAGTCTTATAGGAGCCGCTCTTTGTCCGTGCCTTGCACCGACGATCACTCCATACTTCAGCCCCGGACGTCACATGCCCACCAGGTTCCGCTTGGTTCATCCTCGAACCACACCTCGGTCCCCACAAACCAACACTAGTCTTTTCATAAACCAACACGAGTCTTTCCAGCGTGCATTGTCTTCACTCACATGCTCCTGAGAAACTTCCCAGGGGGTCACCCATCCTACTATCGCTCCAGGTCAAGCACGCTTAACTTTGGAGTTCTGGTGGAACGAGCGCCAAAAAAGAAAACGCACCTTATGGTATGAGTAGCACCAATCAAATCATTTAAGCTCTCATCGACTATACAGTTTCATTCCTGTATAACCTCAGAATCCCTCTCTTTTGGGTGGATTCAGTTCATTCATGTGCCCCTTCACTCGGAAGTCTTATAGGAGCCGCTCTTTGTCCGTGCCTTGCACCGGCGATCACTCCATACTTCGGCCCCTAGCGTTAACAACTTTGTAGCGCCCCAGTCCCAAAAGACCGTAGAAATAGACGCCACGGGGGTTGGAATTAAGAAGTAGGAAAGAAATGAGGTAATTTAAGTAACGAAACCTCAACAGAAGATTCAAAATAACCAAACATGCTTTATAATAAATTATACTTATCCATAATACCAAGATCAGAGCTCTTAGTATTTAGCAAAATAATATCATAAGTGCAGAAGTTCAATACTTAATAGAATACTAAGGAGTAGCATAAGTGCGGAAGCTTAATTCACAACATAATATTTAACAAAATGAGATAATGGGAAATAGGTAAATAACAAAAGCCCATCTCTCAGTCTCGTCACCTCCACGCTCCAGCCTACTGACTTGAAAATGTTTGAAAAGATTTGGGCTGAGTACTAATGCACTCAGTGGGCAAGTTTTCACAATTTGAGTTATGCAAATCATTTTTCAAAAGTAATCTATTTGTATCCATGCAGGTAGTGAAGCTTAGGAGGTTTTAAAGTTGAAAGCAACCTAAGATCACCAAAATATTTTATCGTGAAGTGCTTAAGAGTATAACCAGTCACTACGTGCAACACGTACTACATCACCAACACATAAAGTTGAGTATGGCCAAAGTATACCCAATGAGTGTAACCAATAAGTGTTTCATTTTAGTCTCACCGACAAGGAATAGGGTATGACGATTAATACATGCCTACTGTAGCTACTCACATTGACACAACGCTGGTTTATGAGACTCCGACAACATATAGTAGCACGTAAAATATTTAACACAGATAGTCACATATGCAATTTTAATAAAGCAGAGCTTAATAACTTGAAAGATACAATTTGCAAAGATAGTATAGCCCACCTGGATAGCTATAATAGCTGAAGCTTTAACGATTCTTCTAAGAGTCCCCTAAGTCCGATGTTCCGGATGTTGTCCTACACATAAAGACTAAGACTTAGAAGCTTATTGAGTTCATTAACCTATTCTATAATGTAAATACGAGTATAAGGGTATAAAGGCAAGTCTAAAGAATAAGGTCATGAAAAGACAATGCTTGGAGATTAAACGAGTAATCCTAACTTTAAGAAGCTATACCCGAGTACTATCGAGAAAATATATTCTAATCACGTAGATTAAAATCATATGATTAAATGAATGGTTTAAAAGATGATAATATCCCAATAAAGCAAAGTATTACTTATCATATATTTAATTTTAAATTGAATTCTAAAATTAAACAAAATAGAAAAAGAAATAAATTAAATAAATAAATACATAAATAAAATTGTAGTCAAAAGGATTTGAACTCATGCTTTACTACAAAATAATGAGACTTTAACTACTATACCAAATGATTTTATATAACATAAAACAAACCATTTCACAAAACAAGAATTAATTAAAACTGTACAAGAGGTTTCGAACCCTAGACCCCCTTAATCACAATTAGAACTCTAACCACTAGGCTAAGACTCATTTTTTAAATTTATAATCCATCATTAATAATTTATATAGTCCAGAAAGGTTTTATGATAAAAAGATAAAAAAAAGGTATAAATATTAAAGAAGAACTCTAACCACTAATTTATAATCCATCATTAATAATTTATATAGTCCAGAAAGGTTTTATGATAAAAAGATAAAAAAAAGGTATAAATATTAACTTAATGAGAATCGAACCACAGACTTCTCAAACAATAATCTGGACTCTAACCACTTAACTAAACACCATTTTTGAAATTAATTAGGTGGCATTAATTATATAAGATCCAAAATAATCTTAGATAAAAATGATTAAAACTAAATTAAGACTACATTAATAAGATTTGAACCCTTGACCTTGCAGTTAACAAATTTGAACATATCCATTAAGCCAAATACAAATTTCCAAATTTAACACGTGATTTTAATTAATTATAGTTAAAACATAAGATTTTAATTGCAATCAAATAGATCTAAAAATGCATGTAAGGGGTTTTGAACTTTAAACCTCTCTAACATAAACATTAATCCCCAACCATTAAACTAAAACTAATTTTCGAAATTAGTTCTATGATTTTAATTAAATATAGTCATAAAATACATCCATTAATTAAAATACAAGAGAAGAAAGTAAAGAGAAAAAAAAGAAAAAGAAAAGAAAATAAAAGAAAAACTCGCGCACACACACAAACCCACGCCACAAACACACATATCAATTTACACACTCACGTGACACACCCACGGTATTAACATACATACATATTTTCATTCCCTTTTTTTTCCCTTTTCTTTTTTATTTCAACAATCCACCATTTAACCTTTAATTAAAGTATTCAATAGCACCAAGAACACTATAAATAAAATTAAGAAAATATTTTAAAAGAATAATTCAAAACAGCCCGGAAATCACACAATATACATACTAAAATCGAAAACGAAGTCAAAAATAAAGAAGAAAATGAAGTATTGAGAGGTTAGGGTTTAACCTATTTTTAGATCCGAAAATCGGAAGCCTAAACCTCAAAATCTCATAAAATAAATTGAAGAAAAAGAAAGAGAAGAAGAAGGGGAGTCCGAAAATGTAATTGCATGTTAAAAATTTTCCCGGAAAATTTTTCCGGCGGTGGTTTCGGCGGAGGAGGGGGAGAGGCGAGAGGGAGAGAGAAGAGGAGGAAAGGGGGCTGACCTATTTTGGATCCCCAACAAATGAACTAAAAATGAAAAAAAAGGGGTATTTATACCACACCCTAAAATAAATCCTAAATCTAATTAAATCAAGAATTAATTCATAACTTGGTCAAATGAAGCCCATCTAAGGTGAAATCAAGTTCTATGGTTTCATATCGACGAGCACTATCGTCTAATGTATTTATTCATCTCATTCCGATAACTATAGGTCTCAAAAAAAATAAAACAAAACGTGAATGGGCTAAAAAGCCCATAAATAGGGCCTCAACATTAAAAGCTTAAACTTAGGTATTTTGGGCTAAATGCAAAATAAATAAAATAGAATAGTGTTTGGGCCCAATCTAACTATTATATTAATATTTCTAATTAAATTTAGTTAATAAAAATTAGGGGTGTTACACACAGAGACTGTCCTTTGTTGATCTGCGACTCCACTCGTGAATCTGGTCGCAAGTTTCCTTCTGCGATGTTTCCAACCCTTTCTCGACTTGATTTCTTCAACACACGATCCTAGGACATCACCGAGTACTCTTTTCACAGATACAATAAAACTCGGGACAAACTCTACAAAAATCACAACACATACCAAACTTCAAGAACGAGTGAAATCTAATTAAACTGGGATTAAAACATAAGTAAATCAAATAAAATGTATAATTAAATAGCACGAAAACTAGTGCAAAATTTCAACTTATCATTAGCTAATATTTTTTTATGTAATGATATTTGAAGCACTTGCTCAAATTGATTTTATATGATTGATATATACATTTGTGGTTATGCATGAAATAGTATTTTATTCCATTA
This sequence comes from Perilla frutescens, assembly GCA_026008535.1. NCBI lineage: Eukaryota > Viridiplantae > Streptophyta > Magnoliopsida > Lamiales > Lamiaceae > Perilla > Perilla frutescens. Next base: position 35,871,546 of record BRKX01000002.1, on the reverse strand, counting down.
TTTTTGTATAATTGTGAAATTTTTCAATTTCAATAGATAGTCAAAATTATCTTGATTGTCTTGATATAAACTATTGGTATTGCACTTCAATTTGTTACATCCAATCTTAAGAAAATATTTTAGAATATAACATAACTTAGAGGGCAAGACAAAGTCATCTTTCATCATCACCATCTAAAGGAAAATGAATATGTTAACATTTAATTCAAATTTTTACAATCATTATATTACCAATTTTTTTTTTCAGGGAGGAGACTTATGATTTAAATAGGTCTCCCTGACCTGAAAGTTGTTGTTGAAACTATATGATAATACTTATCATGAGGTTTGAAGTGATAACTTATGAATCATAACTCAAATCAAGTCAATTTGCCAACAACAAATTATGTGGGCAAACTAGACTTAATGATGATGACGATAATTACTTAAGAGCTAAAGCTCAATAATTATGTTGATTTTAATAAAATATTATATGATTCTTTTATTTTGAGTACATTTTTCTATGTATTTTTCATATATTTGTTAAATATTTTATTTAAATTTATATTTTTACTCCAGTTGAGATTCAGATGTTTTCAAGATTATATTATATCATCATTTAATCAAATGATTTATATGTTGGCATGTTGCGATACTTTAAAATTTAAAAACCCAAATATTTTAAATTTAACATGAGGTTTGGGTAACCCCTTTACATGCAGTATGTAATGACCAAAGACACATTTCCTATCTGTGAATTATTTTTTTTATCACCACCAAAATGTATATATATTAGCTCAAAGAAACTTCCTAGTGTATTGACACGCGGTTGTTTCGTGATCAAAATATATTTATACTCTCCTGTGCCCACAGAGAGCGTAGCTAGCTGTGAGTAAGGGTCTATCCCACAGAAAGCTGATGTAATCTTACTTTCAGTCACCAATTTATAAGGGGGTTTGGTCTCGTGGTCACAACAACTGTAAACTAAATCTGCAGAAAGTAAACAAACGAAATATCAAATAATAAAGATTCGGGATTAAACTAGATTCTAATTTAACTCACACTCACTCCATCATGGGCACACCGATTTTTCTGTATGATTGAATCACCCAGTTATGTAGATCGAATTCCTCACTGTATCTGTTCATTCATTATTTCGGTTTAGATTTAAAAGTGGTTCATCATCGATTAAATCCCTAACCTACCACCCAGTTCCCAGTTCCCCTAAGAGATGTAAATGACAGAGAGCATTGTGCCTCTAGACGAACCCAAGTCTATTGTGTTTATTAATTTCTCGTATGCCCACAACAACCCACTAAGTTCTCAGCTATTATCGAACTAACACATAGTCACGATTCATTAATCCTTTTAGCTTTAGAATGCCCATTACAACTAAAGAGTGATCAGCCACATTAGTCATATTAAACACGTTCTTTTCTAGCATATGAACAAAATTTGATAGAAACTCATTCATACAGTAATATGCCCACACGGCCTTACGAGTTTTAAATGTGTCTTAAATCTTCATCTTTGTTTAAATCCGGAATATAAATCTAGCTCCTCATAATATAAGGAACTATAATTGCATAAAATTAAGACATGGTAAATAAAAGAAACTTACTAGAATTGAATTAAAACTTGTTCAACACCAACGCCGAACATTAAACAGATTCTTACTTCCTACGGGCATATGGCTCGAGATTGTCTTGCTACCGAAACAGAGTTAAAACTAAAGTAAGTGCAAAAATATTGTGCAGAATGTATAAAGGTGGGTCGGTATGGTATACCGAAAATTTCACATCGTACCATATATCATACCGAAATTTCGATATCGAAAAATTTCATACCGTTCTCGTACTGAAACTTTCGGTATACCAAATTTTCGATATATGCCGTAAGAGATACTGATATCGTACCAATATTTTCGATATACCGTACTCTACCGATATTATACAGTATGCAGAACATACCGAACTTCCAAGGTATATCAAAAATATCAAAATTTTAAGGTATACCGAAAATACCGAATTTTACATTATTTTTTTTAAACTTTTAGTGCTTAATATTGGAGAAGAATATAAGGTTGTTATTTATTATGTATACTTTTAAATTGTTCATTTTCAATTCATAACTCATGTATTTTTTATTATATATATTTTCTAAGCTTTTATGTTAAACTTACTGAATATTTTATTTTCTTATTTAGTAATTTTTTATTATTTCTCTTATAACTCACTTTACTCATAAGTCGTAATTGTAATAATGTTAGTTTATTATCTTTTATTAGTCATGTTCAACTTCAATATCTAAACATCAAAGTGTTATTATCATAATTTACGTATATTCTAGTTTCTTGTTATTATTTTATTATTTTTTAACTTCTAGTGCTTAATATTAGAGAAGAATATAAGGTTGCTATTTATTATGTATAGTTTTAAAATTTTCATTTTCAATTCATAACTCGTCTATTTTTTTATTATATATATTTTCTAAGCTTTTATGTTAAACTTACTGAATATTATATTTTTTTTAGAATTTAAGGAACTCTAAAATATTTTTTATCATCTTATTTAGTAATTTTCTTTTATTTCTCTTATAACTTTTTTTTTTAACTTTTAGTGTTTAATATTGGAGAGGAGTATTAGGTGTTTAATAATAAAAGTAACAAGATTACTATTTTTTAGTTATTGTATATAACTTTCAAATATCAATTGTTCATTTTATTATGTAATAGTTTAAATTATACCTGATTTATGTAATATATTAATCAAATTGTAAATATATGTTGCAATGTTGTAGATCATCATAATTTAAATATAATCATTTGAATAATTTTTTTTATTGATATTTAATTATCACTTATTATATTTTGTAGTCATCTGTACTCAAATGAAATTGGTGTACTACAATAATCATGAGTTGTAAAAAAAAATCATCGGTATGGTACAATATACCATTTATACCGAAATAACGATATATACCGATGTACCGACATACCGCTATATACTGAACCATTAGTATATACTGAAAATTTGGTATACTTAATACTAATATATATAAAAAATATCGGTATCAAATCAATTCGTACGATAAGTGTGGTATTTTGATATTATGATATTTTTCCCCACCCCTAAGAATGTATATCGTACGAAGTGTGTCTTTTCCAATGATCTAACTAGTATTTAAAGGAGTACAAGGATCACATAAGATCCCCCAAAATCAGGATCTTCAACTATCTGTCGGATCTCTTGTGCCTCGCTTCAACTTGTCTGGATAAGCCTTATCGCCTAGTTTGTTGGATTAATCCTGAAATTTAAGGAATTTCAACTTATCTTCACATGTTGATCTCTTCAGCAGTCTCCATCTGTTCCAACATCCTTCAAACTCGATCAGATTATCCAGCCTTATCTTCTCCCAACAGAATCTTGATTTTTCTGCATGTGCCCTCTTCACTGCCTCTTCTGAATCTGCTCGAGTACTGTGGGCACGACATCTTATGCTCAGCTCGATCCTTATCTGATATGGTTACACCACCACTCTCTGTTCAGATCTTACTAATGAAGTTCCCATATGCACATTTCATCTATTTAAGTAAATTTGAAGGCTAGAATGCCTCTTTCGCCAGCTTTGACTTCTGTCATGCCTCTTTCATCCATTTCAATAATATATTTGATCTGGTTCTTTTCCAACACAAAAGACACCAAAAAAGACATTTAGAGAGACTAAAATGCCCAGAAAAACACTAAATAAATGGACTTGTCATGTATATCTTCATCAAGTTTGATATGTCTAGAACCAATAATTGGAGATCAAGTTATCAATTGATACGTTAATTTCATAATTATTTCCCGACATTAGGAGGAGATATGAATGAAAAATGCTGTGAAATTCTTGTTGAATTAAATATTCAGTTTCATGTACTATACAAGATGAACTGGAAATTCAACAAGTCATTAACTGTCAAATATTGATTATAAATGAGTGATCAAATCTCATATATATGTTATAAATGCATTATTAATAGTGAAAGTACTACATATATTATACTCATTAGCTGATAAACCTCAATGCCAGAAGCGAAAAGAGCATTATAAACTTGAAATATAAAACCGTAGAAAACAAAAGCAAACAAGAGAAATTTATCACTTCTAGAACCTCCTGAAGATGATTGTCCTAAAGATGAAAATCTCAGTGCTTTTACACGTGCACCAAAATAATCATAATATTGAGATTGCGAAACTACCAGATCAAATATATTATGGGAAATGTCAAAGATTTGATTATATTAATATTGTATTTACTATGTATTTCGTAAATATTGGAGAATCTTATAAATATTATAGTTGTTGACAACCCATTTACCTCGACAATTGTTTTTATAATTTTAATTAGGATCCAGAACCTAATACAAAGCAAATTGACAAGTAGAAGCATCCTTATTGGTAAATGAAAAGTAGCAATTGAGGCAAATTAAGTTCAACTCCCAAAATAAATATTGTCCTAGTAGGACATAAATTTACATTTCTATGAAAGAGAAATGCAAATAAAAAGGTGGTGAGACAAAAAAAAGAGTTTGCAACTTAGGTTTTAAGTAGAAACTCAATTCAAATAAATCATATTCTCCCAATAAAAATATTGTTATGTTCTGCTACATAATATATTTGACAGTAACTTTTTTTATATTATATATAAAACTAGTTTATGTTGTGGTCTTATATTTATATAAGTCATTAAACGTTTATATAATTTATTTTGAAAATCTTTGTTAGATTTAATTTTTTTGATATCCGATTGCAACATCAACTGTGAGAATGTTAGCTCATGCTTAAAGACGGAGTTTGATGTTAAAGACTTGGATCATCAAGTATTGCCTCGACTTGTAGATCAAGTATCTCCTGTCGGGGATATACACCAGTCAATCTATATAAAAAAGATTTTGAAGAAATTATATGTGAACAAATATCACGTAGCTCACCAATGATTGTCCAACCACTTGAAGTGTTTAGAACAAATTTTAGATAAAAATATGAAAATGAGGATGCTTTTGAACCAGAAGTTTATTACTTTGATGTCAGTAAAATGTTATCTTGCAAGATTTACTTGGCTATGTATTACATATATAAATAAATTGCTAGCAAGATTAAATATTTTCTCTAATAAGGAGACATTTAAATGATATCAAGCATATCCTCTATTATCTTCAAATTATAGAGATTTTGTTTATTTTATGAAATAAACTATGATATCACATTAGTGGGTTATTATCTATTGGCTATGTGTCCGATCCTTATATTAACATATCTCAAACTTATTATATTTTTGGTGTGGTTGTATTAATTTTCTCAAATTTCCCAAAGATCATCACATTATATATTTCGATAGAATGTATAAAACTAAAATAATTCATACAGCACATTCGTAAATTGTGTGGTATTGCAACGAGTGATATATCTCATTGTCTATCTTATGGACAATGTAGGTTGTGTTGCACAAATAGTTTGTGGGTGTGTTAATAGTAAGATAATGTAGCATATTATATAAAATCTTTTACCTATATAAGCTCTATAAGAGTTGTGAAATTATTATATACATTATTACAGTTCACTCAAGCAATACAATTTTATTTATGAAATTATTTTTTGTAACTAATTTAGTGAAATATGTCTACATTAATTATTGAAATATGTAGACCTAAAAGATTGTTGTTTTCAGGGGGAGCGACAACTAAAATAATCTTAAAGATTAGGCCCTAAAGGTCGGACTTTGAAGGGCTACATTATGCCCTGAAGGTTAAATGATTTTTTCCCAAGAGGTTTTCTTAGTTAAGATTTTTAATTAGATGACTCTTCACATGTTAACTTTTGATATTCCATCGTAGTAATTATATATTGTAATGACAGAGTAATACGATTATGAATGAATGAGAATAAATTTCTCGCTTTCAACTTTTTGCCTCTTATTTTTTCTATCTTGATTTTACAATTACAAAACATCGATCAAAGTGTGGTGGAATGCATATTTACAACAACTTTAAGTAATTTATCGATTTTTTTTTGAACGTCAACCACTCAACCCTATTATATATTATACTCTTTTAATTTTATCCCTTATGATAACCCACATACCAATAGAAGCAAATGAAATTATGTAAGTCGGGTAAGGTTCGATATAGTGATAGAGATCGACGTTATCTCTTTAACAAGTTTTTCTCAATAAAATAATGATCCAACACGTTTTCAATTATAAATTTAACTAAGATAAGGTGTATGAGTAAAAAAAAATCAATAAACAAATAAGTGAGAAAAATCAGTTTTAATTTGATAAAAAATTGCGAAGATTGGATCTCGAACGACGACACTCAAGTGGTAAAGCAAATAAAATTGAAAAATATAGGTAACTGTAGTTCCCAACAAAATGACAAAAAATAATAAATATATGTACTTGTAGTGTTAGGAAAACCATTTTTTTTTTGTAATACATCAGGGATCGTTTGTTTGACAGTATGGTATAAGGTTGGATATGTTTGATATGGGATGTGTTATACCGTATAAAATATCAATATCATGTTTGTTTTGGTGTATTAAAATATATGTATTAATAATATATAGTTTGCTTAGATGTATTAGATTCTATATAAAATTTTAATTCCTAAAATATCCTTTAATTAGTTACCATACATTGTGTAAATATTCTATAATAAGATTTTTAATTAATATCTGCAATGTTATTTTAGTCTGTAATTTTTAATAATTATGTATGGTATTATATATCCCATTTACAAGGTGTAATATGTTATACCATATAAATGGTTAAGACATGTCGGGCCCTTTCATAGTCATGACTTTATTATTGCTAGCAAACATAATATTAGGGTGTTATAGATATCTAATATAACCTTATACTCCCTAGCAAATAAGCCCTCCCCTCAACAAAGTATAATTTTGGAGTAGCTGCAGCAGCAGCAGTAGTAGTAAGAGCAGTAGTAGCAGTAGTAAGAGCAGTAGTAGCAGTAGTAGAGTAGTAGTAGTAGTAGTAGTAGTAGTAGTAGTAGGAGGAGGAGGAGGAGGAGGAGGAGGAGGAGCAGCAGCAGCAGTAGTAGGGAGCAGCAGCAGTAGGAGCAGCAGCAGCAGCAACAGCAACAGTAGCAGTAGCAGTAGCAGCAGTAGAAGTAGTAGTAGCAGCAGTAGTAGTAGCAGCAGCAGCAACAGTAGTAGGAGCAACAGCAGCAGCAGTAGTAGTAGTAGTATCAGTAGTAGTAGTAGTAGTAGTAGTAGTAGTAGTAGTAGTAGTAGTAGTAGTAGTAGTAATAATAATAATAATAATAATAATAATTGATTATTTATTTAAATCAAAATATATAAATAGTGATATACGATGCATTACACGTATATAAATAATGATATATGATGGATTACACATAATGAGTACCCAAAATCATTGTTTGTTTTAATTTAATTACAAAATGAATTAAATCAGAGATTTATAGATTGATTGCAAATCATTCGATTCTCACATTTTTCTCAATTAATAAAGTTGATTTTTCAATCCGAATTAGACATATTGTAAAAGGTTTATAATTGATTCACGTGACTTTTTTTATTAAAAGTATTGTAAATCCATATATATTATTTTCTATACTAAAATCAATATACCGTGCATATATTATAGATTATAGGGATAAGGGCCAAATTGGCCATTGAACTTATTTAGGGGGTTCAATTGGGTCACTACAACTTTTTTGGGCTCAATTGAGCCACCACCATGTTAAAATTAGCTCAATTAGGCCACCGTGTGACGGAGCCCGTTAGGGTTCCGTTAAGTGGACCAAAAACGACGTCGTTTTGATCATTTTTTACCCGACCCAATACTAACCCATACCCCGACCCACTCTCAATCCAAAATCCGACCCATCCCTAACCCCTAACCCGATCCAATGCCAAATCCCCCAAATTTCCTTCAAAATTCAAAAGAAAATCTCTCAACTCCACCCCAAAATCATGGTACAAACACAAAATCGATCTTGCAATCTCTATTTCATAAATCATGACATTTAAAAAATCCATTTGAATGATCTCACTGATTAGTGTTAGAACATCGGGCCACTGCAGAAAAACATTGAAATTTTAGGGAGTGAGATCAGTTTTGCAGCTCATGTAATAATCAGACTGTATGTTTTAATTTCTTGTGCGGTTTCCATTTCTTGAAAGAGACAAGCAAATTGCAATTGATCAGTGTGTGTGTGTGTGTGTGCGCATTAAGGGTCAAAAACTCATCGTGAGAGAGAGAGAGAGGAAGAGAGGGGGAGAGAGAATTTGGCTCTTGGGTGTTTCTGAGAACTGTACGGATTCATCCCCGGTGGTGGTCCGCCACCCATGAAATGGCCGCCGTTCATCGCCGGCATCCCTGCCATCATTGGAAAACCCTCCATCTGCCCCATCATATCTACATTCCTGCCGCCTCCACCACCTCCACAGCCACATTCCTGCCGCCACCGCCATATTGTCTGATTTTCTCTCCTTCCCACTGGCCTTCCTCAATAGCCCCTTCATAAACATATCAATCCCCCCACCTCCTTTCTTCTCCTTTCCGTCTTTACTGCCCTTGGGAGGTGATTTGTGATGAGGAGCATCAAAATCCCCTTCATCGAATTTGTGAATTTGAGGAATTTGGGGAATCAGTGAATTTAGGGGGATTTGGGGAAGTGGATCGGGTTAGGGGTGGGTCGGGTTAGAGGTTAGTATTGGGTCGGGTAAAAAAATGATCAAAACGACGTCGTTTTTGCTTCACTTAACAGAGTCCTAACGGGCTCCGTCACGCGGTAACCCAATTAAGCCAATTTTAACACGGCGGTGGCCCAATTGAGCCCAAAAAAGTTGTAGTGACCCAATTGAGCCCCCCAAATAAGTTCAGTGGTCAATTTGGCCCTTATCCCTAGATTATAATATATGTTAATTTGTTTCCATGAAATTAGCAGAGCAACATAACTATATATTAACTTATTTCAATTTGTTACTCATTTTAAAAATTTACCAGTAATCGACTAACCGTATGAATAATAATTATATAGCCTCTACGTTATTAATATTGTAGTTTTAAAATAAAATAAAAAAATTTCGCCCATATGATAGGAATGAAATAGTTAATTGGTTAATTTATAATAATTATATTAATAGTCAATTATCATTAATGAATCCACAACTAATAAGTCAATTAGTTTGTATTTCTAGGATTGTGATGAAAATCAATAATTAATAGCTTCCAATTCATCGTCCCAATTTAATTAAAAAAATTATGGCCCCAAATCCAATTCAACTTCCAGATTTTTCTTATAATATATCACATAAAAATACATCTACAACAAAAATTCATGGACAAGTATATGAATGTGATGCTCAATGATTAAGCTCTCCTGTCTTTTGCTCTTGCATCAATATTGATCTTGAAGATTTGGTTCACGAATGTTCTTTATTGTCTGTCATCGGTTCTCTCTTGCTCGACCTATTTCATTTTTACCAATGAGCATCAACCAGCTTGATTTTGATTTGAAGATTCAGAAAACCTAACGAAAAAATAAAGAGCTCTTGGTATGCCATGTTGGTGGCTGATTTTTTTTTTCAATATATTTATCAAGTCTATAATATTATACTAGCTTTTACAATCATGTGATGCACGAAGATAATTTTATAATTATATTTGTTAAGTAACATATTGTAAAGATTTCTACATTTATTATTAATTAACAATATTTTTACTTTAATTTAATGACAAAAAATATGCGAGATCGTCTTACGGGTCGAAATTCGTATGATCCATTATTGTAAAGGTTTCTTGGATGTACTTACAATGTAAAAATAAAATAGTGTGACTTTATAGTTTAAGATATTTTTATTTTGACAAATATATGTTTGCCAAAGAAGAAAAATGGAGAGGAATTTGTAGAAGGAGAATAATTGATAGATTTATAAACATGAAGAGAATTGCGAAAATAAATCTAGACAATACCTATTTTTATGTGTGTGTGTGTGTGAGAGAGAGAGAGAGAGAGAGAGAGAGAGAGAGAGAGAGAGAGCACTACAACACTGAAACACTTGACTAAGTTATTATTATGTTTTTTTAATCATTAGGTAGGCTGAATTTTTATTATTTTTAACAGTGTCTATCATTAGGTAGGCTGAATTTTTATTTTTATTTTTAATAGTGTCTATATTTCGTCATTTACACTCGTGCCTCTATAATTATATATAGTTTAAGTTATGCCATATATATTTTTCAAATTCTTTTTAGTCACTTATCTCAAGTCTTATTTATTAGAATCAAAATTAAATGTATGATGATTTTATACTCTTTATATGAGTTACAATATTTAACAAATAGTGCAAAAAGTTTAGGACATTTTCTTATATGTTGAAGTTGTGATTATACTATGAATCAATCATCTATATGCATATCTCTTATCAATTATTGCGTTCAATCTAATATCAATATCAATATAGGTTGAAAAGTGTGAGAAACCTACATATCAAATTAAATTAAAATGAGTCTTGTGTGAGATCACCTTATGGAACAAAATTCATGAGACATGTTAAAATTCGGATTTAAAATACCATCAAACATTAAAAAAATAACAAATGTGATATTGAATATAAATTTGGATACGGATCTTACGAATTTGGACCTGTAAGACGGTCTCACACATTTTTTGCCATTAAATTAAAATAAAATATTATTAATTAATAACGAATATAGAAATCTTTGCAATATACAACTTAGGGCATCTCCAGTGCTAGGTAGCATTTTTAGGTACAAATAACTGCCACATCAAAAGTTATCAAATTTTACTAAACTGCTACCCAAACCTCTCAATGCATTTGGTACAATTGTTACTTATATCATTCATTTTATTTACTTATTATTAATTTATTAAAGATTTTTATTATATGTATTTATTAATTTAACTTGATAATATTTTTTAGTAAATTACAACAATAATTAAAATAGAAATAAGTGAATTGCAACAAAAAAAAAATCAATGAACAACTCTATCATTTCATTTCAATCGAAAAAATAGTGGAAAAATGGAAATGAAAAAAGAAAATAAAAAATAAGAGAAAAAGATTAAAGAAATATAATGAAAAAACCAATTATTTAGCCGTCGAAAAGCATGAAAAAAAGAACAGAAAAAAGAAAAGAAAAAGATTGGAAAAAAAAAGATGAGAGAGAAAATGAAGAAGAAAATAAGAGAAATGGGTGCGTAGTTTGTTGCAGGCGTGGGCCCTAGGTTAGAAGCTTCACACACTCGCGTCTGTTATGCAATTGCATTTAACAACCAATCCGTGTTGAGTGTGTTGGTCACTTTCATGCCCAAAAGTGGCGCTTTCCCTCCATAATTTTAATTGTTACCTTGTAGCAATTTTGCTACCGGATAACATTTCAATTAATGTTACCAAAATCTCCCAAATGCAAATGTTACTTGTACAGTGGGTACAATTTAAATTACACATCAGATTTGTACCTTGTATTGGAGGTGCCCTTAAAGATTATAATTATAAAATTATCTTCGTGCATCGCAGGAGGGTAAAAGCTAGTTCATATATATAGCCTCCACCAGTTTCAACTACTCCTCAACAAATTGCTGCTTTTAAGCAACTTATTCGTGTATTTACTTTACCAATTTCATTCTAGAAAATAAAATGGTCCAACCATTTAAATATATTTCACTGCAGCGAAACAATTATACCTACGGTATTCTGTTGCATAATTTCAACAAGAGAATCGTAACGGAAAATTAATGAAATAATTAACACCGTGATTTTAGTATACTATTTTTTATTTATCATTGACGATTGTGAATACATTGACATATAAAACTTCACTCAATCAAATTTTTGGTATGATTTCATTAATTCAATTTTAATATATTTTGTATTATTTTATTATAATCGATGTTGACCACATACATAATATAACCCAAACAATATAATAAAATACGAAAGTATACTTACTCATCTTCATGCCTCTTCGATTATATTCCAAATCAATCCTCAATGATTTATATCCCAAATTTTGCTCTATTTTGATAATTGACAACATATATAATATAATACTATATTACAAAACATTATATAGTATACTAGGAGTCGGTTACAGTTTTTTTTTGTAAAAACCAAAATATATCCTTCATTATAGAAGAACTTAGAACTGCCCAAGCCCAATCCCCATTACCAACGAAAGAAGCAAACCACTACCAATCATATTCCACCACGTGTCTTATCCTCATTGGTTCTTGTACTCGCGTTTCCACTCGTCGAGCTCTTTTTGCACTTTATAAATATCTTGCACGCATTAGGGAATAACGTAAGAGTCCTATAATTTTGCCATGGCTTCACGCTTTCTCCCCCTTTTTCTCTCCTCACTCCTCATCGCGACGTCGTTTCGGTGCTCCGTCGCCGATGCCTCCCTCGATGGTGGCGCCTTCGGGAGCGACGATCCTTTGATCCGGCAAGTGGTGGACCACGACGAAGTCTCCGGCGATAACGAGTTGCTGAGCGCTGACCACCACTTCACTATATTTAAGAGGAAATTCGGCAAGTCGTACGCCTCGCAGGAGGAGCACGATCACAGATTTTCGGTGTTCAAGGCTAACCTCCGCCGTGCGAGTCGGCACCAGAAGCTCGATCCTTCCGCCGTCCACGGCGTCACGCAGTTCTCCGATCTCACGCCGCATGAGTTCCGAAACAGATTCCTCGGAATCAACAGGCGGCTCCGCCTCCCATCCGACGCTCACAAGGCTCCGATTTTGCCCACGAATGACTTGCCTACGGACTTCGATTGGAGATATCACGGTGCTGTTGCGCCGGTGAAGAATCAGGTGTGTACTAAATTAGGTTTTCGTTCGCAGTTTTTTTTTTATTTGATTTGACTTTTGTGCGAGTATAGCCGAGCTTGATTATAGCTTTATGTCTAGACTAGATAGGATATAAATATACTCTGCTATGCGATTTATAGAATGAAGATTATTCGGTGCTGTTATTGGACAATGTCAAGGGTTCTTCTAAAGTTTGTTTACTTCCTCTCTATTTTGTGAAAGTAGAATAAAACTAGGTCATTCTCCCTTGTGGCATTCAATTTTAATTCTTGGATGCATGGTTGTTAGGGTTCTTGTGGATCATGCTGGTCGTTTAGCACAACAGGAGCATTGGAGGGTGCCAACTACCTCGCAACCGGGAAGCTTGTGAGTCTCAGCGAGCAACAGCTTGTCGATTGTGATCATGAGGTTTGGGTCTTTAAGGGTTTTGTTTTCTCTCTTTTTGGTTGCTCTGTTACTGCTATTTAGTTGCGTTTGGTATGTCTGGTTCGATTATCTGTTTGTTGAAGTCACTGACACTAGTTTGATAAAACTAGTGGACTGCACGTTGTATTTCATGCAATAATTGAATGTTGAAGGTCTGGAAATATTAGTTTAGCTGATCAGGCAAAATTCATGCAAAGCTTTCATCATTTTTGTTCATTTCCTTATGACTGATCTGATATGGGCGCCGGCCTATGAGTATTTGTTTGTTTCATTTGGCAAGTAATCTATTGGTAGAAGTAATGATTTTATTACTAACTTCATACTAATGCTTTGTTTCTAATGCATAAATTTAAGTAAGTTCTTTCTTTTGAAGAATTTGAGGCAATACCATGATATGACGTTATCTGCAGTGCGATCCAGAAGAGAAAGATTCATGTGACTCGGGGTGCAATGGTGGATTGATGAATAGTGCTTTTGAATACACACTTAAATCCGGTGGACTCATGCGAGAAGAGGATTATCCATACACGGGAACTGACCGTGGAGCTTGCAAATTTGACAAGAGCAAAGTCGCCGCGAAGGTTCCAACTTTAGTGTAGTATCCCTTGATGAAGATCAAATTGCTGCGAATCTGGTCAAAAATGGTCCTCTCGCTGGTATCTGCTCTCAGCCCTTGCATCTAAATACTGTCTGTCATCTTGAAATTAGGTAGGCAAATGTTCTCTGACAGTGGTTTCATTTTCTTGGATGCAGTTGCTATCAATGCAGTTTTCATGCAGACATACGTTGGAGGAGTATCGTGCCCATATATCTGCTCAAAGCGATTGGATCATGGTGTGCTGCTGGTTGGTTACGGTGAAGCTGGCTATGCTCCCATCCGGTTGAAGGATAAACCATACTGGATTATCAAGAACTCTTGGGGAGAAAGTTGGGGAGAGAATGGATTCTACAAAATTTGTCGGGGACGCAATATTTGCGGAGTGGATTCGATGGTTTCAACTGTTGCAGCTGTTAGCAGCGGCTCAGTAGGGATATGAATTACTCTCACCCCATCCATGTACATAAACAAAGTGCTTCATTTGCATCTGTTTACCATTCCACCAACTTTTTTTCTTTTTTCTCTCTCTCTTTTTTTTTTTTTTTTAATTTATAAGAGCAATCTCGTTTATGCACAACCTATTGCATTCACTTCTGTATTTTGCTTCTCTAGAATTGTTCTCAAACAGATATTATAATGGGCCAGTAATTGCTGAAACTAAATCGGTGCCTCCAGTTCCTTTTATGCTTTAAAAAACTAAGCACCGCCTTTCTCTGTATTCTTGCTAGTTTTCCCAGACAAAGTCGGAAGGCTCAATCTACTTGCATGTAATGTCAGATTACATTTACGAAGAAAGAGAAACTTAAGAGAGAGAGAGTGGCTTAAAAACCTATAAAAATTTGGAGAGAAGTGAGAACAGAGGAAGTAGGGCCCTCAAAACACTTGCATTTCAAGACTCGAGCTTCGTCCGTGCCACAATTACTCTATGGTTGATGTTAAGTTACATCACAATTCCTGTAACTAAAGCGAAATTGCAGACCGAGACAAGTAGCGCGTAAAATTAGATGTGTTATTATTACTAACACAATTCACTCTATATAGTTGATCTTACATCACAACTAAGGGGGGATTTTAATGGACTTTTAAAATCTGGGGTATTCAATTGAGACTTTTAAAAGTTCTTTAAAATCCGGATGTATTCAATCCGGACTTTTAAAAGTCCTTTAAAATCCAGAGGTATTCAATTCAGATTTTTAAAAGTCTTTTAAAATCCGGAGGTATTCAAAAATCTATGAACTTTAAAAAGTCATTGACTTCGTTGGATTTCAACTCGATTTCACGTTAAAAATGTAAAGGATGAAATCCGACCCCTAGACACGAGAGTTTGATGGATTTGAAAAACCCCGCGCCCGGTGCAGGATAGCGGCCGCTGGAATCCGAACTCGAGCAGCCCAGTGACCGCTGGAGTAGTCATGTTCGGATTCCAGCGGCCGCTGAGCCTAGCGGTTGTTGGAAGTAAGTCGGTTTACTTCCAGCGGACGCTGCGGCCCAGCGACCGTTGGGCTTAGTCGGTCTCACCCCTTTAAATACCCCATGCAGCGATATTTTTTTATCATAATTCATCAAATTGGCGGCTGCAATTTGCTCAAGGGTGATCAACTAAAGTCCAGTATATTCTTCTGACAGAGGTACTCTCTACACTCCAATTTTGATTTTTTTACACGTGTAATAATTATTGATAGTATTTGGCTTTGAATTTTTAAGTTTATTGCATGAAGAAACAAAATTTTGTACGTTTTTCTTAAATTACTGTTTGCCGTTGTTTTTATTACACTTTTATTTATAATAGATGCGATTTGGGTATATTTTTGAAGTTTTTAAATGAAGCACCAACAATAAATATATATATTTTTTTATATTACGATGATTAATTATTTGTACACAATAATATATTAGTATTATTATGGGAGACTCACAACAAGATTCGAAAAGGAAGACATCCTATGAATCATGAACTAAGGAACAGAGCGATGTTCTGTTAGAACTTATGGTTGATGTTGCGCGTCGGGGATGGCGTGATAATAGTGGTATCTTTAGCAAAACCACTGTGGAAGAAAGAATACTTCCTATGCTTAATGAGAAACTTCGTTGTACTAAGACCTATAGCAATTACCAAGCCGACTGAAATGGTATAAACATCGTTAGACTTCTTATTCAAACCTTTTGAGATTTAGCTCTCGTTTTGGATATGACCACATTACGAAAAAGTTCACGGCTTCAGATGAAGTATGAGATGCGTACTGTAAGGTACTATCCGATTGCAATAATATTATCGATTACTTTTTTTAACTAATAAAGTGATTTAATAAGTTTGTTATTTATTTGATTATAGGCCCACGCAACAGATGCAAACTTACGCTATGTGGACTGTTCTGATTATGAGGACTTGTTAATTATTGTGGGCAATGGTGTTGCCGTAGGAAAAAAAACTCAATTGGATTGGGTAGTGCTACTGATGCAAACACATTAGGAGATGTTGAAAACAGAGATGCGCGCATAGAATATTTGACTTTTAATGTTGAAAATGAGGTATTTGTCGCACTAACCCAAGACGAGCTACCATCATTTGGTTCCACACCTCCTTCTGGGTTGCCTGAAGTGCCTGAGGGCTCCACTCAAAGAAGAAATCTACCCAAAAGAAGTAGAACTCAATATGAAGCAACTTCGGGCTCCACTGATAATATCATGGAAGAGATTAAACACTTGTGAGGGAGTTCATAATCTCTTACTGAAAAGAGATAGCATACTGGAGAAAAGAGAAAAAGAAAGATCCTATACGACTTGGGATGCAATTAAAGAGATCCCAAATTTAAATGAAGACACTCGGCTCAAGGCATTTGACTTGCTTGACACCAAGTCAAAAAAAGATAATTTTTGAAGATGACCGTTGATGAACGAGCTAATTGGATAGCTTACAAAATTAGGAATTAGGGATCATTAGAAATTACGAATTATGTTTTTTTATTATTATTTTATTTATTTGAATTTATGAATTATATATTTTGATTATTATTTTATTTATTTGTTGATTTTTTTTAGTTGTATGAATTTGAATGTATTTCTTATTTTACATATTTGTAGTATTGTCGTTAATTAAGAATCCGTTCATATTTTTTAAATGAAGCATGGAAAATCATGAAATATTGGAAGAAGAAATAGAAGCAAAAGAAATGGAAGAAGACATTGATGAGGAAGAGGAGATGGAACTTTACGAAAATGTTAGGCTCTTGCTCATGACAATTAAAGCAGTGATAATCTTATTAGGAAAAATTGCTATGATGCGTCGGTGTATTGAACGTTCTTTGCAGTGACGATCAATTAGTAGAACTGGATTTCACTTTATTAATAATATGATTGAAGGAGATCCACAAAGCTTTCGACAGCTGTATAGGATGTATCCTGACGCGTTTTTGAAGTTATGCTCTATCATTAAAGAGAAAACGCATCTAGAAGATACAAGATACGTATGTGTTGAAGAAATGGTGGCAACATTCTTGATCATTGTTGGGCACAACGACAGATATTGTAATGTTAGTCAGAGATTCCATCGTTCCCATTTCACAACTAGTCAAAATTTCAACAAAATCCTAAAGGCATTGAATATCATAGCACCGGACATGATGGTTTAAGACGTCTACATAGATCCCTGCTAAAATTAAGGAAAGCATAAGATTTATGCCTTTTTTTAAGGTATGTATCTTTTATTACGTAAAGAATCTGAAATGTTGTAGTTTTCTTCTCTCACACATTCATTTTATTTTAGGATTGCATCGGGGCTATAAATGGAACTCATATCCCGGCAACGGTAACAGGCCATGAAGTAAGCAGTTTCCGTAACCGGCATGGTATGCATTCGCAAAATGTTTTGGCAGCTTGCAACTTTGATTTGCAGTTCATATATGTGTTAAGTGGGTGGGAAGGTTCGGCACATGACTCAAAACTTTTAAGTGATGCATTATCAAGAACAAATGGCCTTCAGGTGCCCCAAGGTATGTACCCCGTATTTTACACTTGTTTTTTTTTAATGGTGAAAAGGTCACTAGTTAACACAAATATTTTAATTGTGTTGTTGTAGGTAAGTATTTTATGGTGGATTGTGGATTTGCTAATAGACGCCAGTTTTTAGCTCCATTACGTGGTGTTCGATATCATTTAAAAGATTTTGGTGGTCAAGGTCGTCACCCCAGAAATGCAAGTGAATTATTCAATCTCCGTCATGCATCGTTAAGAAATGTTATTGAGAAGACTTTTGGTGTCTTCAAATCCAGATTCACAATTTTCAAAACGGCACCTCCGTTTCCATTTCAAACACAAGCATAATTAGTTTTGGCTTGTGCTGGTTTACACAATTTTCTCCGGAAAGAGTGCCGCTCTGATGAATTTCCAGTGGAATATTAAGGAGATCAAGATTTAGCACCTCCTCCCCCGGAAGAAGAAAATATGGAATGTCTATCTCAAAGCCAACTACAACAAAGAACGGAAGCTAATGCATGGAGAATGAGTATTGCTAATGCTATGTGGGAATCGAGGCCAATATACAACGGTGGGGATGGAAATGAATATGATGAGACGGAAGATGGGAATGCTGAGTAATGGTTTTTCTTAATTGACTATGAATTATTGACTTTAATTGATATTTTATAAACAATTTGTTCTTATTGTGTCAGATTTTTATAACGAATTTGGATAACACTTTTTTATAATTATTGTAATTTTCTTTCACAACTTGTGTATCCGATTAAACATTATACTAAACAAGTAATATGAGATAGAAAATCAACATCATCAATGTAGTACACATAAAATTCGTTGAAAAACCATATGTTCAAAAAAATAGAAAAAAAATACCATTTTTCAAAAAAAAAAAGGCCAGCGGCCGCTAGGTGTGAGCGGCCGTTCGGACCGCCCTATCGCACGCCCAGCGGCCGCTGGAAGCCAGCGCGCGTTGGAAATGTTGGGCAGAAACATTCCCAGCGGCCGCTGGGCATACATTATGCTTTTTTTTTTCTCCCGCAATGTAGCATTCTATTTTATACAAAATGTTTTTTGTACAATGTTTATGTCTACTACTTTGATATTTGTGTTCTATTTTTTTGAATAAATGATTTTTGTATTTCACTTTTAACAGTTTATGCATCATTCAATCATCGTTAAAATGAAATGGGAAATAAACATAATCGAAATAAATACTGTTAAGAAACATATTGTTAAATAAAATAGAAAACATATTGTTCAACATAATAGATAACATATTGTTCAACAAAGTAAAAAAACATTTGAAATCAACTCCAGAATTAAAAAAAAAAAACACCCAAACAATGGCGGCTGCGGTCCTCCGCCTCCGGCGTTCAGCTTTATCGAGCGAGCACACCTACACGATTCACAAACACAAAAAATCAACCAAAAATCGGTCCAAAAAATCATTAAACATCAAACATAACATTAACATAAACCATTTATTCAAACAATCAAAATATAATCCATTAAATGCAAAGTACAAACCATTAATTTTGAGGTGGTGGCTGTGGTGGCGGATAGAAGGCCGTCCAAGCATCCCACTAAGCCTGTAAGGATGCAATTTGTGCATCTTGCGTGTCAAACCGGGAGTTCATCTGCTGGGTATGCGCATCAAACCGATCGTTCATTTATTGGGTATGCGCGTCATACTTATCATCGATATGCTGCCTCAATGATCCAAAGGATGCGTCGATATGCTCCCGAAATGACATCATATCATTCTGGAATCGCCCATAGTAATCTCCGGGCATTGTATGAGGTGGTTGTTCAGGTTGCTCTTCCTCATCCTCCTCCTCCTCTTCCTCCATGTCCTCATCTTCGTTCCCACCTTCATCACCACTAGTGGATGGGCCGACACCAGAATCACTTTGCATCTTGTCGCGTTCTTCATTTGTGTGCTTGCTCACACATGGCCTCTTAGCAGGGGGTAAAACGTGAATCGGTCTTTAATAATCTGAGCTCCTTTTAGCTCACTGAAATCGATCGAATACGGCCTGATTTCATCATGCCCTTCCTGATACCCCGTCGTGGTACTTAGAATTCCGAAATTATGTGTCAATCCCGTCACAATAGGAGCAAATGAAGGATGTGTGCCTGTCCGAGTCTGCATCTGTCTCATAGCCGACCAAATAAAGTTTGAAATGCAAACTTTTGTGCCCCTCAACGCACAACACAACAAATACACATCATTCGCGTTCACTTTATTTGTCTCCTCTTTCCCAGACACATTATAAGCAAGGAATTTGTGCACAATTGCCAGTGCCGGGTCTTGGATGTACCCATTCGACTTGCCCGAATTATTCCAATTGTCAAACCTAGACAACTCACGCCAACCCGCTTCCACACTAAACGAATTGGGTCTCTCCCGTTCCCCACTAGTAGGCAATCCAAACACAGTTTTCATTCTAGGCAAACTAATTTGGTAGTCTCTCCCGTTCATCCTAACCCCAAGCTTCTTATTGGGATCAATCACATACATAGTTGATAAAAATTCATAACACAAGTCTTCATAACCAGAATAATTAACATGCTTAGCAAAATATTCTAACCCCAAAACCTTCAAATACTTCGTAACTTTTGCTACAATTTTTAAATCTTTCAACAAATCCCAATCTAAATAACGAGGCATGGTAACCATACATTGGTTAAATTTGGAATAGAGTTGTCCCTCCCATTCAGTTTTTAGAAGAAATGGACATGCATACCTCGTCGTGAGGTCCTCCTCTTCGACTTCTTCGTGTGCCCCGACGTTGGGATTCTTCATGCGGGGAGGCATGATTGAGAGTGGCAGCGGTCGTGGGCTTCGAACGGTCGGTGGAGTGGTGGCTGGAGGCGAGCGGCGGATGGGGTATCTCAAGTTTTTTTTTCTTGTTTTCTGATGTGTTTTGTGAATTAGGGCGTGTTCTGCCCGATTTGGGGCTTTCTGCCCTTTTATATTTTTAATTCCCAACGGCCGCTGAGTGCCAGCGGTCGTTGAGTTTGTTTGACTCGTTCCCCATCGACTGTTGAGCCTAGCGGTCGCTGGGTTTTTTATCCTAGCCTCCCAGCGGCTGCTGGCTTCCAGCGATCGCTGGGTCGTCTCGACTCGACTTGCCAGCGGCCGCTCAATTCAAACGATCGTTGGGTCTAATTTTTTTCCAGGTCCAACGATCATTGAGTTCCATCGAGCGCTGGCTAGAAGGATTTTAAATCCATTGAAATCATTCAAAATCGGTCCGAAATCCATCACGAAATCCACCAGACTCTGTGTGGAGTTGGGAGACTCCATGTGGAGTCTATGGATTTTATAAATCCATAGACATTTAAAAGTCCATTAAAATCCATCAAAATCTCAAACGAATACACCCCCCTAAAGCGAGATTGCAGACCAAGACAAATAGCACGTAAAATTAAATTTGTTAAGAGGACAAAACTTTTGGATTGAATTGTGACACCGTACTCGTTGGTTTTCCTGATTTGGCATCACAATTTTCGACTCATGGGGACACCAGAGCGAAATAGCTAATAATTCAATACAAGTCCTTAGGCTACCCCCATTGGTGACCTCTTACAAGAGGTCACCACAGAAGGACAAAATTTTGAGAGAAAAAAAAAAGGAAAAGTCATGGAAATTGAAGATTTGGGTTGGCTAGCCAACCTCATGACATGACCCAATTGCTGGACATGTGGCACCCTCTGATTGGATGCCATATAATTATATATATATATATATATATGTATACATTAATTTCAAATATAAATATTTTATATAACTATTTGATTTTTTTTTAAAATACACCAAAATTCATAATTTTTTTATCTATAAATAGAGCCTCATATTAATATGTTTTTATAAATTGAGCACTAGTTCAATATGTAATTTAAAATTTTACATTTTTCATTGTTGTCTATTTATATTATTTTGTTTTAACTCTTGTAATTTTTATTTTGTTGTCAAGTAAATTATGAATTTATAATTGTATAAGTTTTTTTTTTTTGTAATTATGAATTCCAAAAATATATCAAATTTTTTTATAATTATGAATTAAAAAAATTCAAATAAATTAATTAATATTTTTTTAAATGCAAGAGAAAAATATTATTTTAATAACATGTTCTTATTAAAAAAAATAAAATGATAAATATTTTATGTAGGTTGGAAGAAAAAGAAAAAATTAATATTTTATTTGAAGGTTGGGTTGAATGAAGGTCACTGATGGGAGTATAAATTATATAAAGTTGGAGGCTGTGGATGTGGAGAAGAGAGAAATAAATATTTTATTTGAAGGTTGGATTGAATGAGGTCACTGATGTGGATAGTCTTATCTCAATATTCTTATTATTATTATTTAAAAACACAACTGCAGTGTCATGTTCACTATTTCCTAAAACAAAGAAATTGAGGCACAGCACACCACTCCTATTTTGTTCATTTCAAGATGCATCAAAGATTCTATGGAAGACGAGTAGAAAAAAAAAAGATTATATACAGGGAGCAACAGCAGAGGATACCATCATACCATAGATTACTGCTCCAATTTGCATACCCGTACAAGATATTGGTGCTAAGCTGCATAAATAAAATAATAAATATAAATTACACCATTTCACTTCTTGTTCATACTTCACAGCTTCTTGCATCAAACTTAGCAAATACAGGCCTAAAAACAAGCCTGCTTATTCCTCTCAGAGGTAACTACGAGGGACAGAGTCGCATAGAGAGGCATTCAGACAAAAAAGAATTCTCAAATTCTCCATATCTGAAAGTATTACTGCCTTCTCTATGCATGACAATCAGGTGAAAGAATCAAGAAACATCAACGTCCACGCAAATTCTTTATTGTATCCACATGCACAGTCTCATTCCTCTTCATTATCAAGCAAAGAGAATGAGAATGGATAAAACTTGTAACCATCACCCTCGTAAAACTTGTTTTGGAACTCCACCCAATGAAGTCTCAGTGCGTGCAAGAAGGCACTGAGAGTTTCCATCACCAACAGTACTCCAACAGTGGCACAAATAAAGATGATAATGCCAATGATAAGGATGAATATATTGTTATACCTGCAGCAGATGGCCAAACAATGATTAGTTCCTCCACAAAACCATTGCATCAGTTATTTAAACTTCCAACTTCCAAATTCAAGGGTAACAACAAAATCAACATGTTGATTGTTAGGCTTAGCAATAAATAAGTAGAGAAGTTCACTAGGTGCAATTAAGCTCGTGCATGATGAAATTAACATGTTTCAACAAAACAACTCAGACAAGAAAACAACTTTTTCATGTACAGATGTGCCCGAGGCTCTTTTTTTCTTCAGATCTGTTCAATTTTGCTTTCTGTTTTTCATTGAATGTTTTTTTATTAAAGGGCCAGGCCAAGCTAATTCATTGCAGTTAATCCAATTACTAGATTATCTTTGTTAAATTAACACACATCCTTGTTACCATTCAATCTTTCCTACTCTCATCCCCAACATGAGAAACAAGGGGGAAAAAGAAAATTATGAGGAAAGGACAAAACACAATCTGCGTATTGAAGTGTACAGACATCCATGAGATATAATAAATACTTCAAAGAAAGAAATCAACTCACCCCCACGCAAGAAGGAGAACTTTCTCATAGAACACACTGGACAACTCAGAGTGCGCAAGGCTGAAATTATCAGGAAAAGGAGAGTTATAATGAGATTTTGAGTACAATTGTTCTCGTTAAATGAGACCAAAGGAAATAAAGAATTTCTTGGGGCTCTTGCACAAACTGAAATTACTTAATCCAGTAATATTTCAAGGTTGTGAATTCATATACATACCTGAGAGCCCATAAGCGAAGATACGAAGCTGTGTTTGAAACTGCCCCAAGGACAAATTCTATTGTGTGAATGAGCTGATGTACAAAAACTTCACTGAATTCAAACTCCCCGTGGCCGTGAGAATCGCCATGGTTTGCCCCTGATTGCAAGGACTCCTCTGTGTCTGGAAGGGGTGCATAGGAGTCTCCCTGGTGCCTCTGACAAGCACACCAGAGAAAAAGAAGATAAGACAACATGATACAAAAAAGCTACAATGTCTAACGGGAAAATAACATAAGAGAGATTGAGATTGCATACATCATGTTGCCTCTTCAGAAGGAAAGGCTTTGGAAGCAGCATCCATGGGACGGAGACAAGGGCCAAAAGTAATAGTACAAGCTGTAGATTGATGAAAAAGGGGTTCAATTAGTTGGAGAACTGAGAGATACAGAAGTTTTTGACACATCTGATGTAATATGAAATGAATGTGCAGTAAACAGTTTTCTTATTCTTCTTTTTGAATAACTCCACCTGCACTGTCTTCTGACCAGGGAAAAGCTGGTTTTCGCCAAGCTCATCCGTAGGACTCAGAAACATGTAGATCATCACATGGTATAAATCAGCTTGGGATCCAGTGCACCATTTGATAATAATAAGGACAGAAAGATAGCCAAACAGGCTGTTCAAGAATATCATCTGGGGAATAAATTGGAACCTGGAATAGAAAGGAGGACATGAGAAATAAGAAAATGATACTTACTCTATTCGTGTGTAGGAATAACAAATATAAACAGTATATCTTGATGCAAATGATCTTAGATCTAATCAGTGAAAGTGTTATCAGAATATACAGATTAAAAAATAAAAACTTACCATGTATTTATGCTATTCTTGAAGAACAGGGCATTAAAATAGCTCAATATTATTCCCAGGTTCATCTGAGCAACTCCAATTAGGATTGACATTTTCATTTTTAGTGAATTAAGGAATGGCAGCTCACTGCGAGTACCATGCCAAGCAGGATCCACTCCAAACGGATAAGTGCCCAGTTCCTTGATCAAGCCAATAGTGGTAGCCTCACTGAAGTAAGATAGTTCAGCATATAAGAGGGAGCATGCGACAAATAATAAAGATTTAAGGTCAATCAGATACCTGCAAGTTGCATCGCGACACACGTATGCTGATGGAGCAAATAATTCAAATGGCACAGAGAAAAACTCATTATAGATTAACCCAGTGTAAATTGAGAATAGTGACATCAATATAATTACGTAACGTCCGCCAAATGTCATTTCCATGATATCCCCAAGTTTCTGCATTGCATTGAGTAATATAATCAATAAACATGAGGGTGGAGTATAAAGTATAATAAAACTTAACAATTCAAAGTCGAAATAAGGATTTTTCCAAAGCTTATATATAGATCTTCAGGAACATTATTCATCAATTACATAAAATTTAAACGCATTCCTTCAGAAATTCACACAAAAATTCACCACAGGTAGTTTGAAGAGTAGCTGAGCTGGTATTAGTGAAGTTGTTCAAGGTTCCAAAACCACTAAGCTATACCAGCACGCAAAAATAACACTACAATTTTAAAATTCCACTAACAATATGGTTTATCTGAATTGATATGGCAGATTGAAAAAATAAAAGTAAAAGTGCATTCAGCACGAGAATAGCAGACTACAAGAGTAGGAACGTAACAGCTATGTAGATGACCACTGATAAAAAACAAATAAAAGAGAAAATCAATTGCTATGGTTCAAATACTAATTCAGAAGACTATGAACTCACCTGACTGGATAGCTTTTTTTCTCTTAGTATAAAATATGACGTAGCAAGTAGAAGGCATATACCATGCCCCCAGTCTCCAAACATGACAGCGAAAAGAAATGGGAAGGTGACAATAGTGAATACACCAGGGTTTGCTTCCTGATACTTGGCCACTCTGCCACAAGACAATGAAATGGCAGGAAATTAAGTCCATTGTACTGTATAAATGAAGGAAAACAACTAAATTATGTGAGTACTAATGTACTAGTCAACTTAAAATTTCTGATCAGAAAACCAAACACCAGCAAATTGGTGATACTCATTGTGTAGCATGGTTGGCTACTTTAGAGTTTCTAAGCATGAGCAGTCTTATTAATTAGCACATCTTATTTGCAGTGGTAACTCAATTTTAAGAAGTGAGTCCACTATTACAGCTACATCATCTTTCGTGAAAAGCTCACCCATAAGCATCAACTATCTCTTGGAAAGCTGTCGTGAATTTGTTTGTTCGGAAATAGGTTGGAGGCATCTCCCGTGTGTGCAAGACTTGGAAAATAGCCTCAACTTGAGAATTGGAATCATGTGTTGCCCGATGCAACACATCTTGGACCTGCACAAAAGAAAAATTCTCCTTTATTGCGGAATTGTCCAAATTCACATTAAGACCAAGCTTAGTGAAACAATGATCCATAACCACTTCCAAGACACTGCTGTTCCCCCGACCAAAAAGGAGGGGGAGATATCAAAACAAATGGTTACAAACCTGTTTCGTTGCAAAAATAGGACTCCATCCTTCTGCTACAAGACATTTCTTGGTGACATCAATACTGAGCATATTCAGAGTGTGATAAATGGCCTTCTCCTTCCTCACCTTTATCAACATAAACCAAGATATACTTTAATGAATGCACAAAACACTGCTGACTCATTAAAAAAAAGGGAACATCTGTAAACATTCAAATTACTGTGATTTTGGCTAAAGAGTAGTTATCAGTCAATAGTTCAGCTAAGTAATGAGTGCCATACCAAGAAATTCCACTGCTCAAATTGTTCTCCAATAGTTTGTAGTAAGTTTCCCCGATGAACAAGTCCTGCATCTATAGTAGTCTTTAGCTCCGATAGTCTCCCAGAGACCTGAAGCAGCAGTAGAAAAAGATTGAGATTTTGGAAGTGGGGTTCTCAAAATATAAAAACTAGCTAGTGGTGCAACCATACAGAACAAGGAAAGTAACCGAGTGCGGTAAGAAACTAATGCACCATTTTTTATATTCTTATGGCAATAATAAGTATCGAAATAGGTATCCTACTTGCTCACCCAACAGAACAATACGAGTCACAATTCACAACACCCAATGAAAATAAAATCTTATTTTCTTGAACCTGAAAACTTCCTGTTTTACTATCTGAACAACTATATTTACAATAGAAGGTGAATTGTTGGTTTATAAGTCCTAGGAGAGTGCACAATCCCTGATAGCATCATATTTCATCTTAATACTGTTTAGGCCACAATAATCCCCAAAGCAAAAGATTATGCCTCCCATCTCCTAATGATAAAATTATATCCTTATAAAATAAATAATGGCATGCTATATAGGATCATGAAAAAAAATTGATGCAGTAAGGACAAAAGAAGGAAGCAATACAACATGAGAAATAATGCAGACAAAGAGAAGCATATGCTGGCCAGCAGAAGAGATTTATGCTTAAACAATATTAGAAAAATACATACCTCAGTGATCATTTGAGATTGCTTGCTGAAGTCCTCACTAAAAGCATATCGATTTGCTCCAAAAGCTTCACATATTTTCAGGATTTTGTTTTTTGCCCTTTCTCCAGAAAAGAAAACTACGAATACATTTTTTTCAACCTATATCATAAGAACCAAAAATGAGTTCTCTGCAAATGGTATTTCTATCTTGTACAAATTGTTAATAGAAAGTGCATTTATTGGTATGAATAATCAAGCTCAATGTAAGATATAGAAACATATCAAAATTTATGCACTACAATGATTCATGATAGAAGTAATTAAATAAATCTCGACACTGGAGTATGTTAAAATAAATTGATCATCTGCCAAGTGTAAAAATGACTGACACGACACATCAATATTAACTCTGTTAATAGGACAAAATCACCATAGGTATATGCATGAGAAAATAATTCTGGTGCTGTTAAAATGCATAATTTAGAGTACATGCCAAAGACAGAAACCTTATCCCCTGACACTGGGTCAACGACTGGCTCATCCACGGAAACCTGCTTCAGGAACACATTACCCCTAGTAGCCCGGAACAAGATCCTTTCAAATGCCATAGACTTTTCCCTGGGAACAAGTCCAGTGATAAATCCCAGCTTAACTTGCTTGGATGAATCAGTTGTTGTTTCCTGTGAAACAGAACATCATCAATAACTGTAACAGGGAAAAAACCTTCTTCTAGCAGAAAAATGCAAATAGGATAACTTGTACCTGCTCAGATAACAACGGAATTTCCAAGGATTCCTCCCCACCCTGATTTGATGTGTATTCCCTTTGATGAGCCTCAGCACTGCTAAGGGCGGAGTGAAAGAATTCACCAGCCTACAGAAATGCAACAGCAGTTGTTTCAGCATCTAGCTACTAGGTGTTGAGGAGTAACAGGGAAAGTTCAAAGTTGAATGCTTTTCTTTTAAAAAGAACGTAGCAGATATAGAGGAAAGTCCAAAACAGCTGAACAGCTCAAATATCGAAATAACATCATTGCACAAAGATATCAGTGTTCAACTTGATAAACAGACAGAATTTTAGTGCTGCTTCTAGTAAAGGAAGTATCTTCAAGTGAAACATATACATCAAAGAAAAGATTGACTTCATTCTCCTTACTGTCCACCATTGTTAATATGTTATATACAATATATCCAGTGCAATTATCAATCATCAATATCTCATGTGTAGATTTAAGATCTTTTGACTATCTTATTGATTCTTTCAGATGAATCATATGGAATGAACTCAGAAAAGGTACAGAAGAAAGAAATATCAAAGGTGTGATGTTTTCCCAGCGGTTCTCTTTTCTTTGGCATAGAACTAGATAATTTTCTCTCAGGGTTGAAGTACATACAAGTTTCAGGAAATTATTTTTTTTATCCTGTTTTTAAGTTCAGTCTCGTAAGCTTTAGTTCTAACAAGAACTGACACAGGTATTGCAAATTAACAAACAACTGAAATTTTAAAGCATACTAGATGACACTGAGGCAGCATTTCACGTCTTTTCAATGGTAAAATTGTACAATAGCTTTATGGCTCTTCCCCTAAACATAACACCAATAAGATGAAGTAGCAAAGTACGACAAAACACTGAAAAATGAAAGCAGTACTTTTTGCAGAACAAGCTTGTATTCTGCTAGCTCATTGTAGGAGCGCTGTAACTTTTCACCATTTGCATTTATTTCAACTAGCTCCGCCTCAAGATCTCCAAGTTTAACCTGACATGAGATGAGACTCTGGGTTAAAATCACTCAGTAACAGTGCAACTGAAGCACTAGCAAAAAAGCTAAGGATACCTCGAGGTTGTCTAAATTGGAAATGGCTTCAGCTGGAGATCTCAATGCAGGCACCAACCCAGCCTTTGACATTTGGTCGCGGAAAAATCTTAATTTGCGTGCCATTTCTCCACATCTTTTAATCTTCAGAGGATACAGAAATAATGAATAATATTTCAACTTCTCAATCTGGAAGTCTATTTGATCAGGCAGAAAGAAAAATCTAACACATTGGCAACAGTTTCAATCTCAACCTGAAAGAACCAAAACGTCCAACTCTATAAATGGGAGAAGCGAAGCCGGGATACTCTATTCTATTTGTATGTCAGAATTTTATTTTCTAATTATGCCACCACCCTTAGTAAGTTGGTAAAAAATATAGGTATGTCGTAGATAATTGTAATTGGTACTTTCCTAGACCTTGATCTCATGAACCAAATGAACCAATGTTAACACTGATATTGGTATTACCCTAGTCACTCAAAGGATAAATACAATTCTATTACATCCCAATTTTTTATTGACAGTAATAAATGCATTCAATCATACTGCAAAATAAGCAATTACCAGCATGCTTGTCTGGTACGGAATAATGTGCAATGTGCAGCACTGATCAAAAGGGAATGGAGTTAACAGTAAAAATCATAGAAAATATTTACCTGCATGGCGTACGTTCGCTGGAATGGACTTTTTTCTGCATTTAGCTGAGAGAAGATAGCGAACCATAACTTTGATCAAAATTTGAGATACAAGGAAGCAACGGAAACTCACAAAAGCAAATTACATAAACCAAATTCTTAGAGCAACTGGCATGGATCAGTAAGAAGATAATACTAGATTAACAAGAAACTCCGAGATCACTAAGAAGATAGAATACTAGTTGAAAACAGTAAGGGAATAGTTTTCTATCTCTCCTTATTCCTACATTTCTAATGCTGGTTTTCTAGAAGAGAGGATTAAATTTTTGTTTTCGATAGTGGCTAGACAGAATTTGTTTCTCCTACACATTAAAGAAATTCAACCAAACCTAATATGAAGGATATTTTATATTAAACAAAAAAGAAACCAACAAACACTACCACAGCGGTTGTTCTAAGATTAGTAGCTAATCACTACAGAGGATGCATTAAAACAGAAAGTTGATTGACACACTTGATTGAACATAATGACGAAAACTGTTATTAGCAACCAACGACTATAATATTTGATGGCAAAATCTTCATAAACAACCCTTGGTTACTACTTTAACAAACACATAAATCAATTTTGTCTTAATGGAGAGCGCAAAGAAATAATCACTCAAGGTCTACACATGCCAATAAAACCTTGGATTTGGTGATTCGCAAAATAAACAAGGATTAAAACCAAATTTATAACTGCAATAATTCAGAGCAACATTTATCTTCCATGACATTGCTCTGATTTTATAGCAATAATGTCAGTCAAACCCAGCATAACTCCAAACGAAGCCACCGCATAACTCAGTTGCCTGCTCAAACGAAAAATATCATGGCAAGCAACTCTAGGACATTAATCCACAATTTATAACTATTTTTCTTCTTCTTCTATATACGACAATAATCAATGAAATCATTGTCAATCACTAGATTCATAGTGCCAAATTCGCGAAAATCATAACCCTAGATACACCACATTATCGCAAAAAATCGGAATTAGATCAATTAAAGCGACAGGAACAGCAGAAAAAAGTAAGAATCGCGTACGTCTTTGAATTGGATAAGACCGAGATCGCCGAGATACGCCACAGCGAGATGAGCGGACTCGATGGGGATGATGAGTTGCACGAGCTGCATCGGCTCCGAGCGCATCAGATCCATCGACGGACAGCATCCCCCTTCCCGCTCTCCCATCTTCTTCTCTCAGATCGAATCAATCTCGATATTCCTCTTTCTCTCTCTTGAAATCGAGAAGAGAAATCCTCTCCGATTCTGTGTGTATGTTAATGATAAATAATATAATAGCGATGAGCAATAGATAGATCAGCACATCATTGTCAGAGATAGAGAGAATAGAATCGCTGGCTGGCTGATATTATTTGCTTTTTTTTTTTTCTTTTTTCTCTTTATTCTTTTTTTTTTTTACCGCCTTTTAGTTGAGCGCACGAGTCACGTTCTTCAACTCGGATCAATTCTAACCCGTTCTTCAATAAATTAAATCGTCGCGACTTGTGACCGTGACATATGTTTCGTTAAGGTCATGTTTGTTTTTACTTTTTTTTTTTTTAATTATATGAAATGCTAAAATCGTGAATTTTATTGATTTTGATTTGACCAACGTATCATGACATTAATTAATAGGAACAATGAGTAACACATCTTTTAAAAATTTACAATCACAAATTTAAAATAAATCTATACATATAAAATAAATTACAATCAACCAACACATTCTCAATTGAAATGTATTAACTCTCAAATTTAAAAAATCTTTGTTTATTGAACTTTTAACAAACAAGGATAAGGTTGTCGACATTAATAAAAATATAACCCAAAGGAAAGGCTCTAACGCAAATCCCAAATATATTAAAGACGTGTCCAACTTTATTTATTACTGCCTGGTATTGCCAAATCTATTAAGAATTAAGATGTCTCTCAACCTCTCTTTATTTATCTTTCTTTTGATGGACCTTAGGTTCACTAGAAGTAGTGAACAACCCTATTTCTTTGTTACAATTTGAGATGACGGCCCAGTTTTCATCCAAACATACAGTGCCCCCATAAAATTCAACTAAAAATTCTGAAACTAAAAAAAAAGAACCTGTAATTCGGTACGACGGTCAGTGTGGCTCGTGGAGAGGGAGAGGCCACTACAGTAACTGCAGCCCAGTTTAGGATAATATAATTTTATTGGGCTAGAGCCCATTAAGTTCTTAGTAGCATTTAATACCCCCAACTATCCTCTGAGGCCTTAGCCATCCACCACCTATCGCATAAAAACTGGAGTAAAAGATATGCCAATTTTGATATATAGTGTAAATTGTATTTTTAACCTTTGTCTTTATCCACCTAATTGTAGGAAATCAAGGTTTGTAGATGATGAACTAAAAACAATTATTTTAAATAATAGGTATAAATTTATACGTATACATTTTCATGGACACATGTAAACATATATATGGCGCATTTTCTATTTTATTAATGTTAATAAATAACATGTATATACAAAATTATGTTGTCATCAATGCACATGATATGTATATAAATGATACAAGAATACAAATTAAATGTAGCACGGTTAGTAATATCAATATGATATCATGTGCACATATCTATGTATTTTTTTAAAAAAAAATTGAAGATAAAAGGAAGAGAAGTAGAGAACATATTAATGATCAACAATAACACAAGTAAAAGAAATGAATAGGACTGTGAATAGAGCTGGCCTCCACCCAAAACAAATTAAAGGCCATATTGCATTTATTTCTTACCCAATTTAAACAATCTCTGAGTTAGAAACTATAAATTATTGGTCGAATACCAAACATTTTGGCACGACATTTTCTTCATCTTCAAACTCGTGATTTTTGCAATTAATTTGACATTTACTAGCCCATTTGTGTCGAATATACTTAGAACTTAGGCTCTATTTTATCTGGGGGTATATATAGTATATACCACTTCCGCACTTCGTATTATCTCATCTAAAATCTCAAAATTAATTAAGCCTAAAAATTATTGCATATTGTATATTATTGAGATAAAGGTAATTAACGCGATTTAATTTATATTCTAAACCCTTGTTACTAGAAACCAGAAACCAATTAATTAATCAAATGTCTTTTCCTTGTCGTTTTACTTATCAGTTACCACAAAATGGAAAAAAAAAGGACTTACAAAACGTTTTAAAAGAAAAACCATACAACATAAATAAAAACTTAAATGTATATTTAATAGCATGATCGAGTGCAAACATATGCACCGTCCCATCCTCTCTCTCTCTCTCTCTCTCTCTCTCTCTCTCTCTCTCTCTTAAATATTTGAACAAGAGGAGACAATACAATATGATTGAGATGAAAAATGCAAAGAATAATTGCGAAACCAACGATAGCGTTCGGACAAACGAAAAGACAGTGAATGGATATTGATTTTATATATCTTTGAATTTTTATGAATATATGCATGCGAAACATGTATTGTAACTCTCAAAACCCTATCTATCATTTAATTCATATCAGGTGTTTTATTTTTCCATAGGAAAAGTTCGTATCAGTTGCAATCCTTCAAATTTCAATATAGGTATAAGACTCCGATCAAATAATGTCAAAATCTTGTTGCCACATATTTTTAATAAAACAAACAAGTAACAGTATTTCATGTTTTCTTTCAAAGCGTCTGGTAGCTATGTGAATCAAGTCAATGTGAGAACGTACAATAGCTCATTTGAGCTATTACGTACTATGACCAATCTAAGATTTTTTTTAATTTGTTATATATATATATATATATATATATATATATATATAGGGATGGGATCTGGTGAGAACCAGTCACCAGGTGGGAACTAGGAACCAATCTCATTCTTCCATTCCACAATCTGGACGGTCCAGATCAATCCAGATTTTTCGGTGGCAATTGTGTAATTAAAACGAAAGTCTTCAATTCGCGCGTCTCATTAAGGGCAAAATCGGAACTGAACTCAGAAATTGTCCAGATTCAATTTTAGCCTCCGACTTCGCTCATTTTAGCCTGATGCATTTCTCAATTTAGCATGTGTTGATAAATAAAAATGGAACGATGATTTTATTAGAATGAAATGCAATACACCCTATTTGGGGACAGTGAACCTAATGGAAATCTCATAATTACTAGTTGGGATCAGAGCCCTAATCGGAACGTAATAAACCCTAATTGGGAACGGTGAACCCTAGTGGAAAATGTCACATCAATTTTAGCCTCCTACTTCGATCATTTTAGCATCACGCGATTCTCATTTTAGCCTCATGTGATTCTCATTTTAGCCTCAGAACAAAAGGGAAGAATTATTAAATTACTATATTACCCCTCCGTCCACAAAGTTGCTGAAAACTACAGGAATGCCACCAGATTGAGTTAAACAAGGGCTAGGATTGGTTCCTAATTCCCACCTGGGGGAAGGGTTCTCATTTGATCTTTTCCCTATATATATATATATATATATATATATATATATATATATATATATAGAGAGAGAGAGAGAGAGAGAGTGTGTGTGTGTGTGTGTGTGTGGTTGCAGAAGGAACCACACCCTAGGTGAGAACCGAGAACCAATCTCAACCACATATTGCTCTGTTTTGGATGGTCAGATCTGTTCCAAAATTTAAAAAAAGAAAAAGCGGTGGCATTATTATAATATTTTCGAAGTTTGATGCCCCCTCAAACTTACAAAGGGTAAAATTGGAAATTTGAAACTATATGCATTTCTTTCAAACGTTTGCAGACAAAAAGCTTTCTTCCCACCATAACTGCTCGAGCTTCCTCAAGCGAAATCAGAAAAAGAAATATAAAAAAACCGGCAAAATCGTCGAATTAAACTGTTCAAATCATCCCAAAAGCACTGAACAACATTAAAATTCCGATCAAAAATCATGAATCCTCAAGGTAATATATCGTTCTATTTTATTTTTTCAAATCCTGTTGGATATTACTTTGAGTTTATAAAAATACATTTCACACTATATTATGATGATTTAGTAATTTCTTTCGTGTTTTTTAGCATATTAGTACTTTCTCCGGAGACATACAAATCATAATCTTTACCAAAAATATGTTCTTTTTATTGCATGATAATTTTTTTGTTTCATTTTGTTCTTTTAATGATGAAAAACTTGTATAAACATGTTAAACCTAACAATGTTTGCAACATATATGTGATTTACGTGTATATTTTTTAATTTATGGTTTTAGAATCCTCATTCTCCTATTTTAGCACTGTCATGTCTAATTTTTGCACTAACATGACCCTTTTTTAGCATTACAATTTTTTAGCATTTACAACAAAAAAAATGTCATCGATATTGTCAAAAAACACTATGAATATAGTTTTAGTAGTGTCATTCATATTTTAGCATTCAGATTATATTTTTTTATCATTGTTATTGATTTAGGAGTTTCATTTTTTAGCACTCTCGTTATTTATTTTAGCATGACACTTATTTCAGCATTAGCATGAAACACCATTACATGTTTGTTTAATTTTAGCATTTAGATTATCTTTTTTTAGCATTGTTATTGATTTATCTAAACATTTTCTTAATTTTAGCACTCTAGTTTATAGTTTTAGCACTGTCATGTCATATTTTAGCATTCAGATTATGTTCTTTAGCATTGTAATTGATTTATGAGTTTCATATTTTGTTTCTTTTTTTGTAAACATAAAATTTTTGTCCATCTGTGTTTCAACTGCACATTTTCTTGATTTTAGCACTTTAGTTTAGAGTTTTAGCACTGTCATATCGTATTTTAGCATTCAGATCCTGTTCTTTAGTATTGTAATTGATTTAGGAGTTTCATATTTTGTTTCTTTTTTGTAAACATAAAATTTTTGTCCATCTGTGATTCATCTGCACATTTTCTTCATTTTAGCACTCTAACTTAGAGTTTTAGCACTATCATGTCATATTTTAGCATTCAGATTTTGTTCTTTAGCATTGTAATTGATTTAGGAGTTTCATATTTTATTTCTTTTTTGTCAACATAAAACTTTTGTCCATCTGTGATTCAACTGCACATTTTCTTGATTTTAGCACTTTAGTTTAGAGTTTTAGCACTGTCATGTCATAGTTTAGCATTCAGATTCTGTTATTTAGCATTGTAATTGATTTAGAAGTTTCATATTTTGTAAACATAACACTTTTGTCCATCTGTGATTCATTTGCACATTTTCTTCATTTTAGCACTCTAATTTAAAGTTTTAGCACTGTCATGTCATATTTTAGCATTCAGATTCTGTTCTTTAGCATTGTTATTTTTGTCTACTTAACCGTATTATATAAAAAAATTATAGGTGCTAAAAGGACTAGAGAAGGTGAAACTAGCACACACAAAAGAGCAAAAACTGCCCCGAAGATTGAAGATAATAGACTTATTGATAGATATAACAGATATCCATTATTACAAGCAACAACATTGCCATCAACTCTATCATAGGCTGTGATGCAGATGAATAAAGCACAAGAGGAAGTAGTGAGACAATTGGGGTTCGGCAGCATTCTTTACTTGAATATAAATCATTTCCCAGAAAGGATGAACTACTGGCTGCTCAAAAACTTCAACCTAGTATCAAGAGAACTTCAACTGCAACACGGGATATATATATATATATATATATATTATATAGAGAATAAGGATTCCAAGACAGTCCACCTCTGGATTTGCATCTTCTTGTAATTTTCCTTTTATTTGGTTGGATTTAATTCTACTTAGTTTCCATCCCCATCTTTACTCACCATATATATGTGCACCAATCATCAGATGTATACTATCTCAAATAAAAACAAATCTATCCGTCAATTTTTAAACTTAAAAGTTAATTTAAAAAAATAAAATAAATCACATTTTTATTGAGAAACTCTCTTTTTGAATAAATAAAAATGTCTAAAGTCATATCGTCGAGCGTATGCTAAAATGAATGTGTGTTTCTCAATCAAAACAATTGTAAAACATTCAACATATATATTTTATTTTCAAACTACAATCTGAGTTTGAAATACCAAAAATACACTAAAACTAATAATTTGAAAATAAAATAAAAAAATGTGTAATTAAGGAGAGAAGAGAGCCCGTTATCGGCGCCACCGTGCCGACAAGGTTGTAGATTAGAAGAGGGGAAGTGAGAGGGGCAATGGATTAATTGCGAATTTAGAGTTTTTTTTTTCCATCTAATAAGTTACTAGAAATAATATATTTTTTTCTAATAGTTTTTAAGTTGGTAGTTTATTATTTAGCACTTATATTTCCTTGTTTAACACTGATGTTACACCGTCCTGGAAAATATTAAAATCTTTATTAGCAATGCAAAAAAATGAAATATCAATTATGCCTACTAGAATTACATGAAAGAATATTACTATCAAAAATAAAATATCAGTATAAAAAAAATACAAACACAATAAATAAAATGTATCTACTTCCCACAGTTCCTAGAATCATGATTGGCTTTCTTCCCACACTTCTTACAGGTCTTTAAAAGGTTTCAGCAGTTTTATGCCACATTTATCACTGCTATTTAATGTTTAGCACTTGCCATTTCTTTTTTTGCACTAGTATTTAAACTCTAGATTTCGAATTCTACTTTAGCACTGAAAGTTTTTATTTTAGCACTGAAGATTTATACTTTAGCACTTATGTTTCCTTGTTTATCACTGATGCTACACACCTTACTAGAAATATTAAAACCTTTATTAGCAATGCAAAAAATGAAATACCAGTTATGCCTATTTACAATTACAAGAAAGAATAATACTATCATTAATGAAAAAATCAGTACAAAAAAAATATAATGTATCCACTTCTTCTTGTCACAGTTCCTAGAATCATGATGGCCTTTCTTCCCACAATTCTTGCAGGTCCTAAAAGGTTTCTTTGCGCGTTCAGCTCTCGCCTCTTTTTTTGATTTTTTAGGACTCACACTGCATTTAGTCTTCACGAAGTTAGGTGGATGCACCTCAACTTCACTAGGTTCACACAATCCATAAAAATCGAAAAAAGATATAAAAATTTAGAAAATGGTTCTCTTCACATAAACATGCTCAAGTTTAACCTGTCGACTTCTATGCAAATATTATTTTAATAAACTTCCATCTATTAAATGAATTTCTATAAAGAGGAAATTAGTGGCAGCATCAAGCAGGATTCAATATGTTTTTTATGACTACATAAAGTTTAGATACTCACTGATGGATGCAATGTGATAATAGCAAACATGAAGGCAGAAACATAAAAATGTTACAGTAGACTTTGCAATGATAACAACAGTGCTAAATATAGTTCACAGCAGTGCTAAAATAGTTCACAGCAAAGAATAGCTTATCAGTTTCGTCAACCTAAAACAGTACTAAAATAATTCACAGAAGTGCTAAAATAGATTACACAAGTTCTAAAATAGATTATAGAAGTGCTAAAATAGTTCACGGTAGTGCTAAAGAACATGTTAACAAAATGATTTTCATAATACTCATTTCTTATCACAATGCTGCATTCATCGTGAAAAATACTCTATTAACGAGACATTCTTATGATACTCAATTTGTTAACTAAATTCACAATGCTAATAATTCATATTGTGATGCTAATAAGATCTACATATATACAGAAAACCAAAACACACAATATGAAGCTTAAAAACGCATGCTGATCATGAGAAACTCAAAATAACAGTTTAATCAGCTTCCCCAATCTTGTCGAACAAATCTAAAACAAATGGATAAAAATACCGCATGAAAACTACAAAATAAACTTTTTTACCCGACATATTCGTCAAATAACAGCGAACAACAAAAACTCCAGCAAAAAATCACGTGAACATTGATTAGGTTGAATAAATTTCGAAGACAATCGACTTATAATTTCGATTACATAAGCACAAAAGGAATTTGATATATACAAGGAAAGATATTTCGAATAGAAAACGAATTGTAGACCGAGAAGAGATTCATTCCAAATATGACAGAATTCCTAAATTACTAAAATACTCTGGGTTCATTAAAAAGTCTAAAATATTACAATAATGCCACCATTTTTTTTTTAATTTTGGAACAAATCTTGGTCGTCCAAATCAGATCAATCTGTGGCTGAGATTGCTTCTCGGTTCTCGGTTCTCACATGGAGGTGTGGTTCTCACATGATCCCATCTCTCTCTCTCTCTCTATATATATATATATATATATATATATATATATTCGACTTAACTGAAGTAAATCATATTTATTTTATCATTTTTGCCGAATCATATGACCGTTCATTTATAAATAGTTATAATTTCAATTTTTGTTAAATATTATAGTTGAGTTTTCATGTTCGATTTGTTTTTATTGTCTTTGACCATCAATTAAATATCAATAATTAGGCGGTAAATATTTCTCACTCCGATAAAAGGATAGATAAGGAAAAAGGAGCTTATTCCAGTTTATTTGCTGTATGTAATAATAATTTTCTAACTTCTTAAAAAATGGAATATTAATTTAAGACTATTAAGGTATTAGCTTTGAATTTTAATGTGACTTGAGTTAATTTATTTACTATTCCAAAAACACCTACTAACTTATAATTCTCGATTTCTATTTAAATGTCATTTTAGATGAATGCACACAAATTAATATATTAATTAAATTATCTAATATACTCTTGTGTTAATATATTAAATGAGTTTTATATTATTGTTTGAATGCATTAAATTAAATGAGAATAAATGTGCAAAAAATATAAATTTTTTATCTAAAATTTATAAAATGACACTTTTTTTGAAACATGTGATAGAATGATATCTATTCTGAAATAGAGGGAGTATAATTCTTTTGATGCATTACAATTTATATTTAGGATGTTTGTACTATTGTTAATTCATGACCCCCAATATTAATTGAAAAATTTAGGTCCGGGCGCCAAAACTTAACTTGAAAACTTAATTAATTAATACCAGAATAATTTGGATGAAATCATATACTACATTCTATGCAACACTTTATAATACACATTTAAAAATATTAATTTTTATTCCGTTTTTCTCTTCGATTTCAATTGGTGGTTGTGCTTTAATTTAATTTTACACTTGTTAATTAGAGTTCACTTTTTTCCAATTAGGGTATATAATTTTTTTTTCAATATTTAGTTTCATTTTTTAATTAAAAATTGATTATTTTCTAGAAAAATATTTATATATCCTGATTGGGAAAAGTGAACACTAATTAATTATAGTGACCATTTTTCGTCAACCCACTACGCTGGTCCATGAAGGTTGAACGTTGTCGTTTAATCGAGCAACCTCATAAAGATTGGATAATTTGAATTATTTTGAATGAGTCGTCCGCATTACCTGGAAGGGTTGACGTGATCAAACAAATGAGATCATGTATCAACCGCTCTCGTAATTTACGTGAACCCTAGCCGCTACCTCTGTCTATAAAAGGAGACATCCCTCCTCATTTGACGACTACGCGGAAATACCCACAAGTTTCATATCATACCCTAAGAACACAGAGTTCACCGTTTTCTGAATTAATTTCACTCAGGTGATTCAACATTCGGGCTTCTTCCCTGCGTTTTTCCATGATTGAACGACGTTCCCTCAATTTCTAGCCACATTCTGGCTAGAGATTACGTTATTCGCCTTTTAATTATTCAATTATTCCATATCTTATCGCTTTCTACTCTTCTTTTTTTCCTCACTTGAGCATCGGAGGCCCAATGATCGTTACCCCCCGACGGTCTTTGGCTTTTACGATTTTTCTGGTTTTGTTTCACAGATTGGCTATTGTTACGGACTTAACGATTAATTGCAGATTTTCGGATCTACATTAATAAGTGTAAAGTTAAACTAAAACACAATCAATTGAAATTGAAGAGAAAAACGAAAGAAAAATTAACATTTTTAAATATGTAGCATGGAGTGTTATACAGAATGTAGCAGAGGATTTCATTCGAGAATAGTTAATTAGCTAGCTAGGTTCAATGCCTAACATACAACATCTTCAACTCTCTTTTGTGGCACTTACATCGAGCAATTTTAATTCTAACTCGAAACATTCAAACTTAAACTACTTCACGATTAGGTTAAGGAACATCTTCAATTATCTTTGATTAAACGTAAGACTAATAATTATAAAATTAAAAAATAGATCGAAGCTCTAAACACCTTATCTTTTTTTTTTTTTTTTGAGTTTGGGGATGGAGGATTAATGAGATTTGTACTTGGTCTCTCACCGTTATAAAGGATATAAATATCAACTAACTTGCATGTCAGTGGACATAAACACCTTATCTTAATTGAACTCTAATCAAATTATGAGTTTTGAAATTGAAACCCGGAACTATACGTTGAAGCCAATGTTGTAATATCTCATTGAAAGTAGACACGGTGCTTTCAAAGTGAATTTAAGAATAATAAATTTCAAAACACATTTCACTCAAAATCATATCTTACATAATTTTTGTTGCATTTTACGTTGAATCTCATTTTATAAGTGTATACATGTATAATAAAAAACAACATTTTATTTTACAAAGATTACACACACACACACACAATAAAATAATTAAGACTCAAGATTGAAACCGTATATAAGAGTTAAACCTATAATTACAAATGTTATATATATATTGGGATAAAATTCTCTAATGTACATTTGATAATTACTTAATTTTTGAAATCAAGGAAGTATTTATCTTATCAACTAAAAAAATATATTTATTATTTTATATTGTGGAGATTGGCCCATTGCCCTTTTATCTCTCTCGGCCCATTTCATTTTACTTATCCTGGCCCAGTTGCTGGCTCGTTTACCCATTAAACTTAATTTACTATATATGTGTCCCTAACCCTAATTTACCTAAATTGATCTCTCCCTCTCTCGATTAATCTCTCGCGCCGCTTCATCTCCCTTAAGCCCTACCTCT
This sequence comes from Perilla frutescens, assembly GCA_026008535.1. Taxonomy (NCBI): domain Eukaryota; kingdom Viridiplantae; phylum Streptophyta; class Magnoliopsida; order Lamiales; family Lamiaceae; genus Perilla; species Perilla frutescens. The sequence continues at coordinate 35,829,980 of BRKX01000002.1, read as the reverse complement.
GATCTCTACACTCCTTAAGCTCTATAAAGTCTTCTTCTCCGTTCTTTGGTCGGAATCCTGCATCTTGGATCCCTGAGTGGCTGTGTTGTGAGAACAAGTGTGAGCCTTACCCGTCAGAGTGATTTGGAGGGCTTCAAAGCCACCAATCCCATTGTCCAACTCCCTTTGTGGCTTGAGTCTGTGTCGCCGGAAGTTGCAGTGCCCCCGACGGGAAAGATCTGACCTAGTGTCTTCGAGACACATCTTTCTAACTTCTCAACTCACTATTTTCATTATTTCTATTTTTCTGTCACTGTACTCTATGCTTTCATGCTTATGCTATTACTATTGGTTCCGCTGCTCAATATCTAACCCTACTATGTTGCAGATTGCCTATCTTGATAAATCAAACCGTGAGTCTGTGAGGAAGCTTTTATCTGAGACTCTGAGGCTAACCCTATCAAAGCTGCGATCCTAAGTTGCTTGAGCAACTGTGAGAGCGAACTGAAGAGGTTGGGAACCAAGCAGTGAACCCCCGGCTAGGCTAGATACCCTACAGTGGTATCAGAGCCAGGTGGACCTAGCCAGGGGTACCCTCCAACCTCCATTCACCTCACCCCGCCACCGATAAGGGCCGCGCCGACTCGTCCCCGACGGATAAGGATATTAAGGGTAAGTCCGGCCTCTCTCCTGCCTGGGAGAGTCGGCTCTGGTATCTCTCTGAAACCTTAAAACTCTGTGTGTGGTATCTCACAATCCTGCCTTAAACTTGCTTCCGCTTTGCTTTCTCTTGAAACACCTTGGTATTCAAAGCCATCTTCAACCCTAGCTTACGGTCCGGATCGTCTGAAATCCCCTTTGGGTATTCCCGTGCGAGTTGCTCGGATATCAGGGTTAGAAAAGGTGTTCTTGAGTGAGAACTGGGGTTCTATTTGCCTTCTGTTGTAATCTCGGTGGTTTTTTGGGTTTCTGTGGTTGTTCTCTGCCTGTGCTTGTTGGTTTTTTTTGCCTATGTGATTCATGTGTTTTGATCTTTCTGTGATCTTGGTGGAATCTGAGTGGAACTCTGCGTTTTTTGAGTTCCTGTGAACTGACTCTGTAAATTGAGTCAGTTAGTGGCTAAATCAAGTGTGGGATTGTCCCAAGTGATCCCTTGCTCCACAGATAAATCTGTGCTGATAACTGGGCTAGCCTCAGCACTATATTCCCCGGAGAACTTGGTTTCAGTGTTTTTTAGAGTTTTATCTCCTAGGTTTCTGAGTGTTCTATTGTGGTTTTGGCCTTTTGGGCACTTCTGAGATCTTCCTTCTGTGTTCTCTGGTGATTCTGGTGTTTTGTCTCTTTTCTGGTGTTTCTGACTTTGTTGGGTTGTGATCTTTGCCTTCTGCATTGAAATCTTTGTGTGTCTTAGCATTTGTACTTGCTTTGCATCATGAATAACCTTCATATGGTTCCCTTTAATGGTAAAGATGATTTCCAGGATTGGAAAACAAAAATTAAGTGCATTTTGGTCAAAGAAAAAGTTAATAAGGCTATTTTAACTAAGATAAATGAATCTGTGGATAATGAGAAATTGCATGAGTTAAATGATAGTGCTAGAGCCACCATCTTGTTAAATTTGAGAAGTTCTGTGGTCAGAAAAGTGTCTCACCATAAGTGTGTAAAAGATTTGTGGGATAATTTGAATTCTCTGTATACTGCTACCTCTGAAGAGTCTGCTTATTCTTTGCAAAATCAACTCATGACTTATCAGATGGATACTTTTAAAGATATTGATGCTAATATGGAAGAATTCAATAAATTGCTCCAGGATTTGAAACTTGCTGGAGACCATACCTTGAAAAATATGCTCCCCAAATCTTGCTTGGTGCTATTCCTAAGTCATTTTCTGAAGTTAAATCTACTTTAAAATATGGTGGTTCCAAGGTTACTTGTGATATGATTGTGACTGGACTAAAAGTCAAAGAGAATGAGCTTAAAATGCTGAAATCCAAACCTCTGCATAATGAAATCTTATATGTGAACAGGAATAATAACATAAATTCTCACCATGGCTTCAACAAAACCTTAAATCCTGAAAATCCTAGTGTGCTTGCTGGTGAAAGACATAGAAGGGACATGCAACTAGGGCAAAACCAACATCAGAATCAGGATTATGTTCACAATCATGCTCATGTTTCTACTTATGCTCATAATTATGCTCATACGTCTAATCCTTCTCCCAATCATGCTCATAACCATAATTTTGATCAGAAACCTAGAAAAACATGCTGGATTTGTGGAAAGCCAGGTCATTTCTCTAATAGATGCAAAATGCCTAAAAAGAACAAGGGTTATGTGAATTATGGGCCAAAACATGCAAACAATGTGTATGATGATGATGAAGGTATCTACATGGTCCATGATGCTTATGATTTCCATTTTATAAATTACACAAATGTTGTCTCTAAGAATGTGCACAATGATGAGTGGCTCATTGATTCTGGTTGTACTTTCCATGTCACTCCTCACAGACATATGTTTCACAATCTGCATTACATGAATTCTGGGCATGTTGCCCTAGCTGATGGTCAAAATTGTGAGATACTTGATAAATGAGATATATGTTTGAAATTTGAGAATGGAAGCATACTCACATTGAATGATGTCAGATATGTACCTAAACTAAAATTTAGTTTGCTATTTGTGTCTAAAATGGCTGATAAGATGCTTGATGGTTCAGTAAATTACTTGAGATTCAAATTTGAAAAAGACTCCATGCTTTACTTCAATGCTCCCAAAAAATGGGACTTATATGATGTGCATGCTGAATCTGTGCCTTTACATGTTGCTGCTGTTGTGCATGATGATAAGACTGCATTATGACATGCTAGACTAGGGCATATGAGCAACAAAGGTCTTGAAATATTGAATAAAGCTGGTGGGGAATGATAAAGTGACAAGCATGCCATTCTGTGAACCTTGTCTGATGGGAAAACATCATAAATTGTCCTTTCCTATATCTGTTCCCTACCCTATGAAGCATGTTAGTTCTGAAATACTTGAATACTTGCATGATGATGTCTGGGGCCCTTCTAAGGAGCCCACCCATGGTGGTAATGTGTATTTCTTGTCTATCATTGATGATCTCTCTAGAAAAACTTAGGTCTTTCTCATGAAAAATAAATCTGAAGTTTTTCAAAAGTTTTCTAAATGGGCTGTTGAGATTCAAAACCAAACTAAGAAGAAAATTAAGTGTCTCAGAACTGACAGTGGTCTTGAATTATGCAATCTTGCTATGGATAATTGGTGCTCAGATAGAGGTATAAAGAGGCATAAATCTGTTCCTTATAATCCACAACAAAATGGGGTTGCAGAGAGAATGAATAAAGCTTTTCTTGAGAGAGTTAGGAGCCTGTTATCTGCTTCAGGGATTGATAAACAATTTTGGGAAGAAGCCTTAATGACTGCATGTTATTTGATCAATAGATCTATCTCTGTTCCCTTGTGTGGTAAATTACCTGAATCTGTATTATGTAATAAACTTGTATGCTTGTTTAATTTAAGAATCTTTGGTTGTGATGCTTATGTGCATCAGAAATTGAGTAAGATTGAACCTAGGGCAAGAAAATGCATCTTCCTTGGATATCCTGAAGGGGTTAAGGGCTATAGACTTTGGGATAAGGGGGTGCCTGGGTTTAAAACTTGCATAAGCAGAGATGTTACTTTTAATGAACAAGATTTCACTTGTTTACTTGAATCCTCACAATCGATGCTCCAAGTGAGGTGGAGAACATGCATAACTTTCTGTTTCCTTCTACTGCTCCAAGTAAGGTGGATGTTCCCACTCCTTTGCATCCTGAATTATTGAATGATATTGGAATTGAATCTGAGCCTCATGAAACTAACATGCAAAACAATAATGAAACTCTGCATAAACCTGTGGTTGATGATATTGATGTGAATGATTCTGCTTCAAACAATGAATCTGATAATGAATCTTCTGATAATATGATTGTGTCTGATACTGAGACCAGTTCTAATTCTAAAAATGAGCCTGATAGTGCTTCTGAGTCTGTGCCTGAATCTGAGAACTTGAGTAATTATCAACTTGTTAGAGATAGACCTAGAAGAAATGTGAGATTGCCTGCAAGATTTGATGATTATAACTTGTCTTTATATACCTTTAATGTTTTCAGTAATGTTGATAAAATTGAACCGAAGACATATAAAGAGGCTGTGAGCTCTTCTGAATCTGACAAATGGATTGCTACTATGAACTGTGAAATAAAATCATTGCATGATAACAATACATGGGTGCTTGTTGAAAAGCCTGAAAATTGTTCTGTTGTTGAATGCAAATGGTTGTATAAGATTAAGCAAGAAATTGATAATGTCAGATATAAAGCTAGACTTGTTGCAATGGGCTTCACTCAGAAAGAGGGCATAAACTACAATGAAATATTTGCTCCTATGGTAAAATTCACAACTGTTAGAATTATGCTTGCCTTGACTGCTCACTTTGATTGGGAACTTAAACAGATGGATGTTACAACTGCCTTTTTGCATGGTGAACTTGAGAATAATATATACATGCATCAGCCTGAGGGCTTCATTGATAAATCTCATCCTAATCATGTTTGCTTACTAAAAAAGTCCCTGTATGGTCTGAAATAATCTCAAAGGCAATGGAACATTAAATTTGACAAATGCATGCAAAGTATGAATTTTACCAGAAATAAATTTGATCATTGTTTATACTGCATGCAATCCAATGTGTCTATGTTCCTTCTTCTCTATGTGGATGATATGCTTCTGATTAGCCCCTGCTTAAAAACTGTTGAGCATGTTCAGACCTGTTTATGTGCTAATTTTGACATGAAAGACCTTGGTGATGCTAGAAAAATACTGGGTATGAACATAGACAGAAATAGGAAGAACCATACACTTGTTTTGCACCAAACTACCTATATTGATCAAGTGTTGAAGAAATTTAATATGGAGAATAGTAAACCTGTTTTTGTGCCTCTTGCATCTCATTTCATGTTGAATAAAGATCAATCCCCTAAAAGTAAATCTGAGATAAATGATATGCAAGGAGTTCCCTATACAAATGCCATTGGTTCTGTCATGTACCTTATGATTAGCACTAGACCTGATATTACTTATGCTATCTCATGTTTGAGTAGATACATGGCTAATCCTGGGTTGCCTCATTGGGAAGCATTAAAATGGCTTCTGAGATATTTGAAATCCACTAGGCTAGTGGTTTAACCTTTTCTAAGTCTGTTGATGGTGTGAAATGTGTGGGATATGTTGACTCTAATTATGCAAATGATAGGGATCAGAGAAAGTCAACAACATCTTATGTGTTTACTTTATGTAGTGCTTGCATAAGTTGGAAATCTCAACTGCAGAGTATTGTTGCTTTATCCTTTACTGAATCTGAATATATTGCTGCAACTGAGGCTGTGAAAGAAGCTATTTGGCTTCATGGTGTCTTATCTGAAATTAAATTCATTGATGATAAACCTATGTTATACTCTGACAGTGCTATACAACTATGCAAAAACCCAGTGTTTCATGACAGGACAAAACACATAGATGTGAGATTCCACTTCATCAGAGACATTGTGGAAAAGAGTGGCTGTGTTGTGAGAACAAGTGTGAGCCCTACCCGTAAGAGTGATTTAGAGGGCTTCAAAACCACCAATCCCACTGTCCAACTCCCTTTGTGGCTTGAGTCTGTGTCGCCGGAAGTTGCAGTGCCCCCGACGGGAAAGATCTGAGCCTAGTGTCTTCGAGACACGTCTTTCCAACTTCTCAACTCACTATTTTCATTATTTCTATTTTTCTGTTACCGTACTCTGTGCTTTCATGCTTCTGCTATTACTATTGGTTCCGCTGCTCAATATCTAACCCTACTGTGTTGCAGATTGCCTTTCTTGATAAATCAAACCATGAGTCTGTGAGGAAGCTTTTATCTGAGACTCTGAGGCTAACCCTATCAAAGCTGCGATCCTAAGTTGCTTGAGCAACTGTGAGAGCGAACCGAAAAGGTGGGGAACCAAGCGGTGAACCCCGGCTAGGCTAGATACCATACATATATAATAATTAATAGCAAGCCATTCCTGTCCCTGTAATTAACTTTTTACGCATCATATGCAGAATCGTCCCTCTCGGTGGTCGTCGCACATGCACCCAAAAAAATAAAATAAAATTATAACACCCTACTAGTAGCTACTCGTCTCTCTCTCTCTCTCTCTCTCAGTTTGAGTTGTATTTTCCATCACGCACGCACTCGTCGGATGCAGTATATTTTGTCATTGTTGTTCACTATTTTCCTTTCTCATATTACGTATGTAATCGTATGATGAACCCATGGTAATTGAGACGGTAAATACTCCGCTTTCTTTCTTCTTCTCGTCTATTTTTTTTATTATCATAGTTTTTGTTCGTTTAGTGTATGTTTTGTTTAATCTTGCAGATTGAGAATTTATTTTATTGATAAAACCAATCGATATCAATATTAACCCTCTTGTTTATCCATTTTTTTTAACTCTCAAACCGATATCAATCATCATTTTTTTTGCGTTTGTCTTGAGTTTTCAAGAATTATAGCCCACTCCTTTTCGATTTGTTGCTTTTCAAGTATTGAAAATGAAATATTGGAAAATTTTGATTTGGATGATGGTCTAATTAATAATTTTACTTCTTGAAATGCTAGAAGATTTAAATTATTTTAATTGTATATTTTTTAAAGACTTAAAACAATAAAGACGTACAGGAGTAAATTAAAAGAAACTTCAAGATACTCATGAAAAACTTTAGATTTTTTTTTTTCTATTTTGTTAAGGACCCCAATATTAGGAGGGACTAGGAACATATAAGTACATAGTAAAAATACTAGTGCAAAAATATTAGAGAAAGAATCATCAGCGAGTTTTAGGGGGGAAGAAAGAAGTAGCGAGTACTGGATGGGGTCATCCATTCATTCATTCACATTTGAATGAGGTGAAAATCTGTCAGACTCTGACTAAAGTTGAGGTCTGATGGATGCACCATACATTTGGAAATTTGTAGTCATTCTCTCTCTTTTCCACATTTTTATTATTTTATTTTACTACTAAACATTATTATTATTATTATTCGGTTTCTACTGTTTCTAAAGTTATTGATTTGAAAGCAAATAGTTGGCGGTGATGCACCACCAACAACCAGGTGTCGCCACCTCCAATCATCACCCTTCTTCCACCCCCCATTTTTTGCCTTATCCTAACTTTTCATTTTTTTTGCCTTAAAGACCCAATAATTTGCAGAGTCAAATTGTTTCCAATTATTAAATTAATTCAACACGCCTGTAAAATAAGTCTTGTCATTTTAGATTTATATAGTTTACTTTAAAAGTTATTACCTTTTTTTTTTTGAGAAATATTTATGTATTTTTATTTTTGCCAGTATTATATTCTATTTATAAAATAAAATGTGTGTCCATGAGATGGCCTTTTCAGTTTCTTATCAATTTTTCTTTAGTATTTTCAGTCTTTATTTAATTATCAGCTCTTCCCTATTTCACAAAAATGGAGAGAAAAGTATAAATTAAAATAAATTACTTATTTAAATCCTTATTAATTGTATTAGGATTTTTGAAAAATTTAATACGAAATATTGCATCACACACACACACACACACATACGTAAACGCAATTTAATTAGTTTTTTTTTCCTTCCTAAAACAATGTTTATTTGCAGCCACAGATCCTTTCTTTCTTTCTTTTTTCTTAATTTCTTTTATTTTCTTCGTTTGATTACAAGAATACCACTGAGCTTAACCTAATTAATGCGCCGATATACATCCTTTCTTCTTGTATGAGAATGCACAGTTGAATTGTTTTTTTTTTACCTACTGTATCAGGGACCCAATGATTTAAGGAATTTAATTTTTCCTCAGGTTTTCAATTCGATAGATTCAAGAATAAAGGACATTTTGTCTATTACACACATAATATCCATAGAAAAAAAAAATGGCAGCATTTATATTCCACTTGATTTTTCGATATTAAACTCATTTTATAATTATATGTATATATATATATATATATTGTACGTATTGGTATTTATTGACTAAAGTTCATCAAATGCAAGGATGAAAATATTGGTGCAAAAAAAAAACATAGTGAGGAGGGTAACCACGCACAACCGTGGTGTGCATTAGTTAAATTACACTTATGTGCAGTTAATACTTTGCAAAAAATAGGATTTGAATTTGAAACTTTAATTTGACCCAAATTAAGCTACACGCTCCACCCGTAGATCGATTTTGAATATTTTGTTTCATGAATTAATGTATCAAAGGGCATATTTATATGTTGATATCCTTTAACATTATTTAAAGTGTCCCAATATTAATTTCGATATTTTCCCCAATATTTTATTTATTTTTGGCTGTACTTTCCAATATCCCTCCGATATTTCTTTAGTTTGAATTTGTATATGACAAAAATTTGTGTAAGATCTTCTGACTGATCAAAATTGGTCAGGCGGAATCTAGATCCAATACAAGAAGGTGGTGGATTTTTCGTAATTATATGGTTCGAAAAAGTATCATTTTTAATAATATTGAAAATAGATATAATTCATAATACATAAAATATCATTTATATAATTATATTACTAAAAAGTATAAGTATTTATTTTTTAGCACAAAAAATAGTGGTAATTTTGTAATTATTAGAATCGACAAAAGTATAATTTCTAATATTGAAAAATATTATTTATATTACTGAAAAATATTATTTTGGGGATCGATCAAGAACTCGTCTTATGAATTAAGTCTCGTCTCACACATAAGATTGCCTTTTTCATTACAACAAAATGATCTTTAGAGACAATCATTAGAGACGACAGATATATCATCCTTTATAATAGATTTAAATAATTATATGTCGTCTTTAATTACCACATGTTATCTCTAATGACATTTTTATGACGACAATATTGTTATCACTTAAAATTCTTTTTAATTTATTTAGAACGAACTTTTAGAAACGCTCTATTTCAGATGACATGATGTCGTCATAAAAATTATTTTAAGTGACAATATGTTGTCACGAAAATGTCATTAATTTGAGATGGCATGCATGTGATAATTAGAAATGACGTATTGTACTGTATCTCTTTGTATATATATTACTGATTAACCAATATTGTTATCCATTTAGATATGTTCACAATTTTGATGGAGATTTCTTAAACCCTCTATCGATATATCTATCCTATTCTAATACAAAGACATCAGAAAAATATTGAAAATTTCTGAATAAACTTTTAATTAATCTTTGATCAGTTAGCATGCATAAATGACCTTGTTCCGAAAACTTCATAATGCAAGTAGAAGTGAGTTAATATTTTATTAACAGTAAAAATAAATAATAAAAAAAATAAAAAAGTAGGAAGTTTCTTTTTCGTTTGAGCAATAATTTATTTCTTCATCATGGATGCACAATTGAGTTTTTTCAGACGATGTTTCATTTTTGTACTACTTCGAAAGAAATTAATTATTTTCTATGTAATCTTTTCAGTATTTGGAGACATTTACCCTTATTTACCCTTATTTACCGTACCTCATACAGTATCTTGCAGCATTTGAAATCAGCTAGGTTAACGTTTGATACGACGCAAAGCCAAGCCGCACCACATTACTCGTTTTACCACGCAAACCCTTCAATTCTTCTTCTTCTTCTTCTTCTTCTTCTTTTTTATTTTATTATTATGAAAACCCTTCTTTCTTCTTTTATGTATGCACAGTTGTCCACTTTCTTTCTAATTTGGAGTCACTGTTTGCTGCGCAGTAGTAAAATGTCGGAATCTCATTAATCACTTTAGCAGTCATCCGTAGACAGAATTTAACGAGATCCTTTCATAAAAATAAATCTCAATAGTATTTATAAAAGTTGCTCCAGATAGAAAAAAAATTAGCTTCCAAAGCTGAACCCCCCTCTATCCCCCAACCCCCATAAACAAAGTCGCATGGTACACTTGAGCAGCGAGCCGTGAATGAACAACTTACCAAGACGAAGAAGAGAAGCAAGAAAAAGTTAATTAGAAAGTTGTATCTCAAACTAACCCTCAAAAAGAAGCCCTATCTCTTGAAAATGAATCAATCATTTTTGTCTGATTAAAGCCAAACCCTTTTTCATTCAATCCCATTTTCTTTTGGGATGATCAGAGAAGAGATCAAGAAAAGAAAAAACAAGACCCATTTCTTGAAATGAATCCATCATAAAAAATAAAAAACGGTGCTAGTGGTCTAGTATCAGGAAGAAAAGTTCATATCTCTTGGTCTTTTTCTCACTCTCTCGCTCTCTCTCCCTCTCTCTGTCTCATTTTTTTGCTCAACTTCAATTCTTTTTTGATGATGAGAAGAGAAGAAATAGGTGGAATAAATAGCTCATCGTCGTCTTCGAGCAGCAGATGCCAAGACTGCGGGAATCAAGCGAAAAAAGACTGCGAACATTCAAGGTGTCGAACTTGCTGTAAGAGCCGAGGTCTGCAGTGTCCCACTCACGTGAAAAGCACGTGGGTTCCGGTGGCGCAGCGGCGACCACGCCACAATGTGATGCATCAGCATCAGCAGCAGCACCATCAGATTTCCGCCACCGTCGAGCACCACCACCATGGCCCAAACCCTAAAAGATACAGAGAAAATCAAGCAGCATTAGGTAAGCCCACCCACAGTGAGAGAGAGAGAGGGAGAGAGATAGATAGATAGAGAGAGATAGAGAGAGAGAAAGAGAGAGGAGAGGAAAATTGTCCTTTAACTCTTGGCACACAGTGCACAAGATTTGGCAGATCCGTATCGAGCACACACAAACACGCACTAGGAAGTGTGGTAATCATTTTTGGTTTGAATAATTTGTATCATATGCGTGTTCATAGTTTTGATCAGGAAATGCATCATTTACTTGTTGTGTGTAGCACAGTGTAGTAACCCACAAACCCTAGCTAGTCCATAGACTATGGTAGAACACGGTAATACAAATGTGAAAATTTGATATATGTATAGTAGGATTATATCTTTTTTGTAATTTCTTGGGAGCTTTCTCCTAGTTTCTAGATTAGTTTTTATTTTTCTTGTTTACTACCTTGTACCTATAAAATCAGCATAAGTATGTGCATACATAATATGTGTATATGTATACATATATTTATAATTGTGATGATGATAATTAAAATGAAAATATCTTCTGATCCAACTAGCTACATCATCATTACCAGATCAAATAACTTTAATATTTATATATGTTAATATTTTACATGATTTTATAATGTGTTAACTGGATCCTAGCTAGCTAGCTAGCTAGTTTATAACCTGGCTGCATCAATTACTTAATTGGAGCATTTAAATTTTTTGAATTCCTTTCCTCTATGTTACATGTTTATTCATTTTATTTTTTATTTTTTATGTGTAATTAGGGTTAGAAGAAGGGGAATTTCCGGGCGAAGTTTGTTTTCCGGCGATGTTTCGATGCGTTCGAGTGAGCTCAATGGACAATGTGGTGGACGAATATGCATATCAGACATCAGTGAGCATCGGAGGGCATGCATTTACAGGGATTTTGTATGATCAGGGCCCTGCAGAACCGGAGGGAACCGGAAATTATTTAACCGTAGGGAGCTCTTCTGCTGGAATTGGCTTCTTGCAGCAGCCTACTTTTCACAATAGTACTAGTGCAGCTGCGAATGGTACAACCCCCTCTCCATATCCTAGCTCTTTCTGCGCATTTACCACTACTACTAGTTCACAGTTCTTCTAATGCCTCAAAATCTTGCTAGTGTGAAGATTGCTGATCATGAGAGAGAGAGAGAAGTTATTAGAATTGGAGACGTAATTTGCTTCACTTCATATTTCTATTAAGATTTATTTGATTAAAAACCCCCATTTATTAATTTCTACGTATTAAAGCAGTCGAGAAAAGGGGAATTTGTATGCCTTTTTCCTGGTTCGTGCATATCCCTTGCTTTAATATATTTTAAGTCAAATAAAAGGAAATCTTAGTCGAATTCTGCCTAACAAATGTCTTCTTTTTCTATTTCCAATGAAGAATTGTGTGCTCTTGTCTGCGTTTTTTTAATAAAGGTTGTCTCTGTGTGTGTGTGTCTGTGTGAGTTTCATGGAACATGTCTACTTGTGATCGCATGATGTTTTCTTGATCGAGTGATTATCAGAGATATATTATGTGGATATATAGTTTATGAACTTCGAAGCCCCTTTTTTCCAGATTATATACACTTTGTTTGTCGGCTAAGCTGGCTTTCTCTTGGAAGTTTCTTCATCATCATTTTATATGTGTGTGTGTATATATACATACATACATATTTACAAATTGAATTATGATATTTTGTATGTTGGAATACACATGATTAATACATTTTGGGGTAATTAATATACATATGCGAACAATGATGCCTAGAGATGTCCCTTCAGTTTATCAAAAACACATTATGATTATTTATAATTACTGAATAACTTTTGCCATGAAAAACACTCATATATTATACATTCTTCAAATGAGAATTGGAAAATTGGCTTTGTATAGTTACACCCAGTAGCTAGTCTGTTGAATTTTTTTATTTTTATCTTTTTAAATTTGGAACATTTAGGTGCATGTGTCATGGTGAAGACATTGAACATAAAGATTCTTGGACCCTTAACATGCTTTTGAATTTCTAAGCGGCGAAAAGATTAATTAATTGGTAGGCATCTTCTATTTTTTTAATGATGGTGACCTTAGGCAGAAAGCAATTAAAAATAAAATACATGTTTAAATTAACCTTTTTTATGCTAAAGAGACATTCACACTAGCCAAAGTAAAAGAATGATTCCCTCTTACCTCAACAACACAACTCTAGAATATATACTTAGTAGTTGAGAGGAAATTAGCTATATCACAATAAATTAATTAAGATATATGTGCATAGATTCTATTCAACTCAAAGAGTCTAGAAAAACTAAAATCACCCTAAGAAATTACAAAGCCGTATTGTTCTTCAGTTTTAGTGCATTCTAACTCTACCTACTTAAAAACATTTATACTACTTTCCGATTTTAGTTCATATAAAAAAACTCCTTTTATAGAAGGTATACCAATTTTAATTAGCTTTAAAAGGAAAGGTATCCAAGAATTTAATTATGTTTTTTGCAAAGTAACTTGACATTGGGGGGAGGGGGCAATCAATCAAGCTTTATGCTAAATAAATTAGTGATGTCTTCTTTTTTGTATAGTATGATTAGAACTTTAACATCTATATAAATTGTATTTGCAAAACTTAGGGACCAGGCATGCACAAGCTTTTCCTAAAGGGGATTATTCTTAATTATAATTCGACTTTTAGCTTATTTAATTCTGATCTTTTGGACTTACTGAGGGGATAATCATAGAGGGCAGGTCCATAAGAATATGTACCCTTCTCGTACGGATTTTATTTTATTCGAATATTAATGTTCAATACACACATACATATGCGTATGACATATATATATATATATATATATGATATATATATATATAAGTATGAAAGTGAATGTTGCAATAATATATATTCAGTCATTTAATGGTTAGTACTATATGCAAGTACTCAATTCTGGAGAACTATAAGTGGTTCTTCAAGAACTAATTTGTTTTTATATTGATTTTATTCAGTACTGATGTGCAGAAATGAGAATTAATTATTTTTCGCTTTGAATAATGAGTTGTTCAAAGACCAATTGTCTCCTGGCTTAGGGTTTCGTATATTTGCACATGTATATATATATATATATATATATATATTTAGGATTTTACATAAAACACACACACACACATATATAAATATGTATATATTTGTGATTACATTTGTGGATCTGAGTGTGTGTGGAGAGAGAGTGAGAGTTGAATACATATCATGTTATATACCAATTGGGACACGGACTTTCAGGGTTATTGGAAGATATGGAAAAGGAAAATTGTGCATGTTTTCACGTATTAAGGCTTCCAGTCTCTACGTAGTTTCATATACTAATTAAATATATGTGTGTGCACACACACATATATATATATATTATAATTTTGTAATCATAAGTTGCAAACTGCTCCGAATTGAAGAAAGACTGCTGAGCAACAGTACAATAGATTATATTCATACTTTTTCGATCAGATTCATCATAACAATTGTCCCTTCAAATTATTCTTCCATTAAATTGACAAGAAAAAAAGGTTACGGCCGCCGTTGAAGTGAGTGGTTATAAGACTACCGCATTAATGCTCTAATTTTTATTTTTATTTTTATGTAAAATCCATCCATCGCTCCACTTTATTTACGGGTTGCTCCATAAATTGTACCAGTATATATATATATATATATATATATATATATATATATATATATATATTAATGTGTTTAGATTTATATCTTATGTCATATTTATTTATTAATTGTGACAGCTAGGACGCAAAATTTATATTCATAACTAAATTTGGTCGTCGACCTTATGAGATCAATCTCTGTGTTTGTGTGTGTGTGAACATACTTATATCAATTCAAGTATATGAATATACACTATTGGATTTGGGATCGCGTATCCAAAAGAAAAAAAAAAGTCATTAATTCAAGTTTGCGTAGGCATGTATAATTTTAAATAGTAAATCGATTGAGTTCGATTATTTATTTATAAATCACGCACCTTTGACCTCATCTCACAATTGCTGACTAAAGTTTTCTCAGTTGAAATCTTCTATTGCACATTTTGTGTTACATTCCGTATTGCACACTCGATTTTCTTAGTTTTTTTTCAATTTTTTTTTCTTGATTTCAATTTCTTATGCTTTAGTTTAATTTTACACTTATTATTTAGAATTCATCAAACCCAATTAGGATGCATTGTAATTTTTTATTATTTAATTTAAAATTTTGAATTATTAATTGATTATTTAAAAAATTAAAGACTAAAAATATATATATAATCCTAATTGGGTAGGATAGACCCTAAATAATAAGTGTAAAATTAAACTAAAACATAAGAAATTGAAATTAAGGAAAAAAATTGAAAAAAAAAAACTAAGAAAATCGAGTGTGCAATACGGAATGCAACACGAAATGTGCAATAGACGATTTCAAATGAAGTTTTCTAATCTTGAAATAAAATTAAAGTTTAAGTGATCAATATATAACATAATTAACATTCATAAAATCATCAAATTTCAAAGACTTACACAGACGACGTGCATACATGACCACTAATATTTCATAGATGATTTGCATATTCTATAAATTACACACACACACAGAGAGAGAGAGAGAGAGAGAGGGGTGAATTTGTAAACCAATATATCTATACTCACGGGTTCAAATTTTCAAATTTCTTGTTATGCTTCTAAGTGTTTCACCATAAAATTTATGATTTTAATAATAATTATTATAAAATAAAAATCAATCCTAACATAAATAATCATAATCAACATTTATCAACAGAAAAATGAATTAAAAAATTATAGAATTTAATTTGAATTAACCGGCCATAATAATGAATTATTAATTAAAAATTAAATACTAAAAAACAGTTATAAACCTTAATTGAGTGAGGTGAATCCTAAAAGATAATCTTAAAATTACTAAATCACAAAAAAAATATAATTGAAGAAAAATATATAAAAAATACATAATTTAAAAGTGTAACACATAGAGAGTAATAGAAAATCTCGAGTGTAATTAATTAATTAAACTAGTTGGGTTTAGCAAAGAAAATTACAAGCATTATTTTAATTAAAGTGACAGCGATGTTTGACCATTACGCATCCTCCTCAAAATGTAGAAAGTTACTCTGTCGGTAACTTTGCAAATACAAAGAAACTTGCATGTCGAAAGTTAATTAGCTTCATCGCTAATTTAACTTAATCTTAGATAAACGTGATGCTAAACAATACTTTATCAAGTTAATTATCTCGTATAATTATTGCTCGATCACCAAGTGATAAAACTGTAGATCTGACAATTAATACGTGTTTGCTGTGGGATCCATTCATTTATGTTCTCATCAATCTTAGTTAATTAATATTTAATATATTGATCATATCGATCGATGATCACCAAATCCTAACTAAATATTATTTAATTGGCTTATGATTCATGCATGTCACCTTGCAGCAATCCAATTTAATTTAATTTCGAAATGAAATCCAGTTTAAGTTGCTGCAGCCTTGCTTTTGAGCTCTATACTCGAACCTTTTCGGTGTTACATTCTCACAAGTAAGCACTAAACGATTCAAACTAGCTACCTATTTCAATAATTATTCGGGTGTTAGAAACGATTAAAAGTTATTAATTTGAGGCTCATTTAATTTCAAGCAACTCAATGTTAAGTGGAATTAAAATCCTTAAGATTTAAAATGCATGCATGCTAATCAAGATTTTAATTTGTGACATGTTAACTAATTCTTTATTAATTAGTTTCTTGCAAAAGAACTAGTTGCATTATAATTCACAAAACAATGTGCCAACAATAATTCTAACTTCCAAGTCTGAATCATATTCTATTTCAATTTTTTTTAATCTCATTTTTCCATATCAAATATGTAATATAAAAATATGCCTCATGAGATGCTCTAATCCAATTTCTTTATCTCATTGTAAAATTTTATATTTTAATAATATTTATTATAAAAATAAAATTTATCATCATATTACGTATATATAAGCAATCATAATTAAGAAGTTTTAAAAAAATTACATACCCTAATTACTAAATAATCAATTATATTAACTGAAAAAGAAAATTAAACACTAAAAAATAATTTAAACTATCTTGATGGATGGAATAAATCTTAAATAATACTTGTAAAATTAAACTAAATCAAAAGAAATTGAAATTGAAAAAAATAGAAGAAAAATTAATAAAATTCTTAATGGGACACTAAGTGGATTGTAAAAAATATATCTCCATACATACATATGCATATATATATATAATGCTATATTATAATATAATAAAATAAAATATGACACCTTACTTTCTTCAAACTTGTACAATTTTTTCCACAAAACCTAGCTAGTAATTATATACCTCCAAATGAAACTTTAAAAAAAAGAGAAAAAAAAAGTTTTTAGGGGGGAAATAGAATTAGGTCAAAAGAAAGTGGAGATGCAGCAGAAACCTAAAAAGAGCGAAATTAACCCTAGATATACATGTTATAGTGGCCTACTATTGTCCTACGGTTAAAAATTTACAGTTCCCAATGGTTAAAACAGGAAATCTAACCGACTCTAGTTGTCAATTTCGGACCGCATTCAAAGCTTAGTCCCTCATTTCGCTGGACAAAGACTCTTCGCAACTCTGCCCTTATTCATTATTTTATTAACTTTCAACTGTTTTTTTTAGGGTTCACGTAACCCACGCCAAAATGCGATTCTTATGTATAATGTCAATGTGTGTATAATATTAATTATATATGATTTTTTAAAATAAAATTATAAGTCAAGAGATATATCGAGATATATATCCCGTCAATTAATTAATTTGTGACTGCATGTGAGTCACGACTAATATTATGTGTTAGTTTGGCTGGCTTGTTACTTTATAATTTGTTGTATGCTACAGTGACCATGATAGTTTTGTTGGAACATAAATTTATGGATTTAGATATGAGAGAACGTTCTCCCCACGTAATACTGGGTATATTAATTTCTCCACCGATAATGTTAAACCACTGCACTGGCTGCAATGCGTTCATTATATTAATATTAAAAGATTAATTCATAAGCCAAAAATCTATATTTCAGAACCTTATAATTAATTATAAGATCAATCCGGGTGCCATGTGGGAATTGGATGATGAATTTTACATCTTAAAATATGGGTGTGCAAAACCGAACAAAAAAAAAAAAAATCAAACCAAATCGAGCTATTTGGTATTTTGATTCGGTTGGTTTGGTCATTTTTTCTTTATTTTTTGTTTGATTGTGAATATTAAAATCAAAATATAGTTTGGTTCGGTTTTGATTTAAGTAAAGTATATTTTGGTTAAACTGAACTTACCAATATATATATATATATGTATATATATATATGTATGTGTGTGTGTACTATAGTTATAATTCTAATATACTAATTATATCTAAATTAATAAATTTAAAAGGTATTGTATACCTAAATAATATTAGTAATTCTAATATTAGTTTCAATTTTCTAGATTTATAATTTTTAAAATATTTAATTATTTAATATATTGTTTGTTATCTATTGAGTGCATGTTATTTTATTTAGATATAATTGTTTTAGAAAAACAAAAAAATATAGTCATTGAAAATTCGGTTAAGCCGAAAACCAAACCAAACTAACTAATGAATTATGATTTGGTTTGGTTCGATTATATATATTTTGGTTGGTTCGGTATGAATTTTTTTAAGAAATTTTTTATTTGATTTTGTTAGTTTAGCTTGGTTTTACACCGAACCAACCGTTTATACACCCCTATCTTAAAGTCATGTTTGGAACAACTATAAATTAAATAAAAATAATCTCTATTGGCTAGAATTATGTGTGTTTGTTTACTTAAATTTAATTAAGTTCGTACCAATTAATGTTTTGAAATACAGACAATTAAATAGCAAATTTAATTTATATGATTTGAATTTCGAATCCATGCATTTTCTTTAATCTTTATTCTATTATTTTTAGACAGTGATAAGTATAATGTGAAATGCTCCTCTACCTACCGTTAAGAATTGAATATTAACTCGTGTTAATGAATGGATGATGTATGAATATCATATTGACGTGCATTTTAACTAATATTTAATTTGTACACGTATAAAAAACAAACAAACAGATAAGTATTATTATATAGTGCATGTGGTACTAGATAATTAATTAATCGAGTCAACAATACAAGGACAAAACGCAAAAGTCAATCCAACATAAGAGTGGACCAAACCAAAAAGCACCATGTATTGAAAATATCTTATTGTTAGATTTTAAGAATTCAAAATCCACAAGTTTGTGATTAATTTGCTCGACAGTTTTCATAAATTATTTGAGTTTTTTTAAAAAAAATAGGAAACATAATATTATGTGAACTTTTATATTAATGAAAATATAGAAAAATTATTCAAAATATTAATGTGTGTGGAGGGTGCATCGTGTTTATGGTGTGTACAAATATGCATTAATTCAAAGTCTGTTAATTTTGAACCAACCAAAATAAGTGGATTCGAACTGTTATCTCAAACTCCTTATCCAAATTCTTAAATCCAAACACTCTCCGAGCCCACACAATCCAAACACAAGCTTAAAGATTTTACAGATACGGCCTGCTAGTTTCATTAAATCTTTCCCATAAGAAAGCCTAATTATATTAAATTTTTCCTATGCTTGCGCATATATTGCCTGTATTGTGTGTGTGTGTGTGTGTGAGAGAGAGAGAGAGAGAGAGATACCAAAGTCCGGGGAACAGAAGCAGCAGCCAAGAAATCTGAACTTATGAAATTGTAAATAAATGAAGTAAAAAATAACTAGATATTGTAAAATAAAGTGAAAAGTAACATATAGAAATGAATATCCTGATAACTCGCATCACAAGTGACAGAATAATCGTCCTTTAGCAAGTTTTGATGTAATTATACAAACAAATAAAGGTCAGAATTTAACGACTTCTAGACAGAGTAATTAATTTGAGCAGAGATTTGGCTTCTAGCATATCAAGGCACACTGTATGAAATGAAAAGCCAGTTTCATGGCACATTTTCCAGTACTGCATAAATCGCCGCCCTCTTACAATCCCAGCATACTATTCCTGCCACTGTCGAGAGAGAGAGAGATCTTTGTGATTTCCTAATCACCGTCACAATCGCCCCAGCATAGTAATTTCCTGCCATTGGAGAGAGAGAGAGAGAGATCTAATGCAGGCTACATCCAATACATCTGTGTAATCGGGGAAATTAAATCAAATTGACAGCCCAGATTAGACCTGTACAAATTAAAGATTTTACCTGCTCATTTTCACGTAATGCAACACAGACAACAGAAGCCACCTCCCTCATTCTAGGCAAATTCAACCTCTACATCTGCGTGCCATTTCTGAAACTACCGATGTCACATGTAGCCATATACAGTTACACAACCTCTACATCAGCGTGCCATTTCTGAAACTACCAACATCATTTACCACAAAAAAAAAAATCCTCACCATTATTCATCATAGAAGAAACAAATTTTCACCAACGTAATGCAATGCCTTTTTCCTGTTGAGATTGAGACTCATCTATAAATTCAAACATCACAACCCACTTTCTCACAGTTGCTCAATCACTAATAGAGGATGTCAAGGAACTCCATATAAACACCAGTTCACTCATAGAGGATGTCAAGGAACTCCATATAAACACCAGTTAGGGTCGTTCGCTTTAGGTGATAGATTAGATTTAGGTTTGCTTAAGGTGATAGATCAGATTTACAATCCATAAAATTTGAGTATTTGAAGAATTACAAGATCCAACATGTTCAAAGTTGTCCAACTCATCAAAGTATGCGGTGGATTAGCATATATAATTTTCATATCTCCAAGCTACCCCTAAAGTAACACATCAAAGTATGCAGTGGATTAACAATATATTATTTTCATAAATCCAAACTATCACCTAAAGTAAACGCCACAATATATTATTTTCATATATCCAAACTATCACCTAACGGCTAATGTAAACGCCCTACAACTTAAGTGCAAGAAATTTCGACATCTAAGAGAGCAACATCTGCATCAAACAACACAGCAAGACAACTATGGAGCGCAAACACCATATCCGCATAATCCCTTCAATCACAATTGGAACAAATCCTTCACTGTAACTTATCAGTCCGAAAACTTGCATCATTTCAGAGGTAGTTCACACTAGTAATTTAAGTTATATTTAATACCAACCTCCCAGAATTGATTACACAATGAATACAAATTCAATTACTCAATCATCTAAATCAACCTTTAATAAAATCAGCAGACAAAATATGAAAAGGAAGGCTAATCTCATAAGACTTTGCAGTTGTACTTGAATACAGTGGTCTACTGTCTACTCTAGCTAGAATGAATTCCAAGCATGCTGCGAGTGAATGATAGTTCTAGCTTTCAAGCTATACAAACTCTTAACGTTTGTTCCTAGCAAAATGCTTCCTCCCTCAGTCAAGATGACCTCAATCAATCAAATATTTGTGAAGATAACCTCACTGTCAATTGTCAAGCATTCATGCTACCTGATGTCAATTCTCATCTGAATAAATATTTCAAAAGAATCTATGCAGGCGGCATAGAGAAATCAAGCTTCTTGTCCCTCACAGCCTTACAGGCATTTCCACCTCCAAGAAAATCATAGAATCAGTTCCACTATTCAAAGAAATGTACAATATAAAATGTTAAATTACCTCATAATTAAACTATCAACACCCAGAATTTACCCAACTAAACATTTTTGGTCCAAAATTGTGTAAACAGCTATACTCAAATGGATAAACAAACTGTATTATTAAAGAAAATTAGTCAACTTACATCGAAATTGACAGAAGGGTTGGAGATCACAACCTGAAAAATCAAAAGATCTTCTAAAAAACACAATTGCATTAAAAAAGAGATCAAGTTTGATATTAAAGACGACCAGTTGATTGTTATCAATCAATACCAATATATATGCGAGACGAAGTCAATAACAAAATGAGAAACCAATAACACAAATATGCACAATTTCAAAGTCAAGATATTCGAATTAGAAATTGCATAAAGATAAATAATCCATATATACATCCCCTTTTCAGATAAGCAGATTAAGACCTAAAATCAATAACATCAATTTGAACAGCAGCAATAAGCCCCAAATTAGACCAACTCCAACCCTAGTGTTACTGCACAACTCCCCCCAGCCAGCATCACAATCCAATTTGACCATTTCACCCCTACTAACGAAGCTTCCCGTGCGGAAACCCAGGCCTATTATCGTAATAAGGAAGCTTCTTCGCTTTGAGCTTTGGCCCTCCCCTCTGCCCCATCTTCCTTATCCCCATCTTCGTTATCCTCTGCTTCCCAAATCTCCCCTTCAGCTTCCATGGCACCAATTCATCATCGTAATCATCGCCCATATCATCATCATCGTCATCCCCATCATTCAAATCGCCGTCTTCATCATGATACTCCTGCACGTAATCACGAGCCACAAGATCACGCGCCATCACCACCGGCAAAGTCATCGGTGGCGACACCGACATCGCCTGAATCGCGATTATATCACTCGGAGACACGAAATCACGCGGCGCCGGTGCATCCTCTTCCACGTCAACGTCATCGTCGTCTTCAGTCAGAACCGGCTCCAGATCGTCACCGGAGACAGCGTCGGCGGTGCTGACGGCCTCGTCGCTGTCGTAGGAGTATAGGTCTTCGTCGTCGGACTGCGCCGCGTTGACGAGCTCCCACGTCGACAGCCCGTCATCGCCGCCGCCGCACACCTGCGTGAGGCTGGATCCGCCGCTCCTCGCCGCTGATGCAGTGGTTTTCCCCAAAAATCTCAACATTTTGACACCGGAATTGAAAAAATTTCCCTTGGATTTTTTTCTTCTTTCAGTTCGAGTTTCTTGCGCAGAAGGAAATGTGACTCTGTTGGGAAAAATGAATTAATTTAAATAAAATGAAAATTAGGCCACGTGGCTGTAAATGGGAGTTTAATCTAACCACATGCACAACTCGAATTTCTATTGGTTAGATTTGCGTGGCAAAGGCATCTTGGAGCATAATCCTTTATTAGTCCTTTTCCTTAATACTATCTTTTTCCTATTTTCTCTTTTGCCTTTTGCTCTCTCTCACATTTTCCTCGGCGTCAAGTCTTGTGTAAATTTTCTCTCAAAAAAAAAAAAGAAAAAGAAAAAAGTTGTGTAGTTTGATATTTTTCTCTTAAAAAAAGAAAGCATTAAACTGGATTACTATGTTTTATTATGTTCTCCATGCTTTTCGGAAATGGAAATTTTTGGTCCACCCGTTTTAATATCACATACTAATAGAGACATTATCTTGCGCTCCAATTGTATGGGCATGGCCCATTAGACTGACCCAAATCCAATAGGTTCAGCAGCCCAAAAAAAATCCCCATTTTCAGGCGCGTAGGGTACATATGCCTGAATTTTTTTATTTTATTTTCGATTTTTTTTATTATTTTTCCGATTTTTTTATTTTTTTCAAGCTTTCTTTTTTTTCCCCTCAAATTGTAAACCCTAAAATACAATAAGTGAACTCTAAAAATTGAAATAAATTAATTTAATTTTTTAAAATAAATATAAATATATATCATAAAATTAATTTAATGGACCCTAAAATTAAAGTGGATGATTTTTTTAATTCGGCGACTCGCGCAATGCACTCGCCCGACGCTAACGCGTGGGCTCGTACATTGCGCTCGATAATTAATTTAATTTTTCGAAACAAGTATAGATGGTAATTGAAAAAAAAAACATATTTTTCAAATAAATATATATTCTAAATGAAATTAGTGAACCCTAAACTGAAAGTGAATGAATTTAATATTTTTTGAAATAAATATAACCCCTAACTGAGATTAATAAATCTAAAAAAACATGAACCCTAAAAAAACACAACAAAAACCCCTAAAATTACTAAAAAAACCTAAAAAACTATGAACCCTAAAAATCATGAACCTTAAAAGAACATATCCTCTCTAAACTCTAAACATTAATTAGAATGTGAAAAATCACAATTTGAAATACATAAACTCATATAAGATAAGTAGCAGATCAGTTACTTTTTAATGTTACAAGTGATACTTTTTGAACTTGAAATGATATCTTTCAGTGTAAAAATTGTTTCTGAATTTTACCATTTTTTTTTACGAGTCAACTTCGATCAATACAGGTCAGCCCACATCTGATAGAATGTATGGGCCTTATTAGATTTGGGATGATGTATAGGAGTTTTGGTGATAATGATACAATGTCAGTTACGTACTTATTTGAATATTATTTCCAAAACTGTGATGTTTATCGAAAGCTAGAGGTTTAAAAAACTCGGTAGATCGATGCTTATCCAATGCCAAGCGGTTAAGAATTTGGTAACTTATCCAATAAAAGGTTAAATTATTTGTTAATTGATGTGATCATTCTGAGATGGGCTGGTGCTGGCGAAGTCGTAATTTAAACCTATAGGTTGCTGCAAAATTAGATAGTGTTTTCAAGCCATGGATAGTAATTTTCCAGTCTTAAAAATGAAACCACGATCGTGACAAATATTATCACCACAACTTTTTCAAAAAGCATCACGCAAGAATTGCCTGTCGTACCTGCAGCATGTGGCCCTTAGCATTTTTAGCTGTGAAATCGACAAAAGTTGTTCACAAGATTTGAAGCATAAATTATTCAAATGCCATGCTAAGATGTTTCCAAATCATTTAATCCGTTCGATCATCGTAATTTGAGAATGTTCCCCATGCATAAAAAATCAAGAATAATAATTTCACAAGATTAATCAAAGACAAACATAAGGTAGTTTTCTTCCAATCTGAAGGGTATATGTATAACACAAAATTGAAAAGAAGCATGCAAAAAGATTGATGTTTTCTGTTTGCTTGTTGGCTGTCTGCTGCGGAAAAGTCATTCAAAAACTTACATGGGGCAAAAATGGTGATGTTGCAGAAGGGATGTTTTTTGTTTGCAGAAAAAGGCCTACTGAGTTCCACCTCCGAGTGCATTCACAACCTCCTCTCCCCTTGCTTGGATGCCTTTTAGGTACTCGATAAGAACACGCTGCTGGTACGATCCACCTTCCTGAGTTTTGCAGATTTTGGTGAGAACCTGAGGTGATATAACTAACAAAAGGTAATTCATTGTCCAGAGGGATACTAACCGTTCTAATCAATACACGCTCAATACGTTTCTTGACAACAGCATATACATCTTCAGGGGAAATGTCACCTTTGCCAATACTCAATCCATTGATTAATAGCTTATTCCATTCTGTTTCTGGAGCTGATGCAGAACCATCAAGTAGGTTGTGGTGTAAAGAAGAAAGAGAAATGAGAAACGAGCTTTAAAATTATTTAAGCACGATTAATACTTTGCATTGTTAAACTGTCGGTTCCTTAACATGATCGTGTAAATGAAACAAAAATGTACTAGCTTACTGCAGACTAAGATGGCTAGGTGAATTGAAATTGGTTGTCTCTAAATAAGTGAAACTTTGCTAAATCCAAACAAATTGAACACAGATAGATCAAGTTGGGATTTATCAGAACAAATAATCAATCAAGATAAACAAAGCAAGCATCTTGATATACAGGCACTTAACTGCGGTCATTAAGCAGAAAGCAATCATTTTATGATGGGACGGAAGCTGAGAAAAGAAAAGAAAAACTGATATGCAAGCTGCTATCCCATTTGTTACACCTTAAATTTTTTATTAATGAACAATTTATGAATCGAGGAACCCAAAAGCAAAGGCCGAGCCATGTCTAAAATTTCTCGATAAATTTCACCCTAGTTATAAAATGTCATTGAGCTAATCATTAAGAGGAAATTTGGTTATTCCAGCTACAAAATAATTTTATTGTTTCAACTATGTATAATCACGGAAGATAACGTACCTTGGATTAATGTTTCAAGAAACTGCTCTGATTTCAATACCTCATTTCCTACCCAAAACAATAGCAAAGGATCAATAACCGTTCCAGATAATCCTCAGAAATGCAAAACAACGATACTCTAACAACATTTTATCAGCACAAAAGCACAGAAAAAACATACTTAGGGCAGTGGCATTTAAAGGTGCTGAAATTATTAACATAACGAGTGATGGATCAACCTAAATCTTGTGAATGACTCCAAAGTCAGAGAAAATAAACCACAGCAACTTCATCATGAAGTGAATCATTGGCAATTTTGTAATACTGTTCTTGTAAGAATATGCATGCACCATCGAACCTTTTTTTGCATAACTACGCTTAGAGAGGACTCTGGAAGCATACAGTTGCAGAACCTTTTGCAACATAGCCTCAAGTCCCGGCTTGTCCCCATCTTCTTTTGCCTGCAAATTAGCTACAGTCACTTGCTTAGCTTCAAGTAAGTCCCAGCTTCATACTTATATTTATATCATTTATTGACATCTGCTCTCCAGGCCAAGAAACATGACATCATTTAGCATATGTTTAGGGCCCCAGCCAAAGTCATGTTTAGAACTCCAAATACATACATTCGTAGCAATACTATAATAACCAAAATAAGAGATAGCTAATAACATCAGTAAGAATAATCAAACCCAAACGTACTTGCCGCAGCTGTGCATTAACTTCTGAAAGGAAGCCCTCGTCGAGATGACCTTCTTGCTCTCTTTGGTTTAATTCCTATAAATTTCAAGCAATGTAAAACTAGAGCAACATGACCAGTACATGTACAATCAGGAAATACGTGAAAAAAACAGAGAGAAGCCCATTACTACCAGACAAACAATTTTGATGAGTTCACATTTTCAGCCTTAAAGGAAGGACATGCAGCATATGTAATCACAAGACCTCAGTATTATTAACCTGGCATATAGGATTAGGAGAACAAGATGGGAAATGGAAAAAGAGTGAGAAACAAAGCTACAAGTACTAACAAGAGCATCTTACGATATATAATCGGGACAAACAATCTGTTCAAGTCAGATACAATGGACATACTTTTTGCATGAGAATGAGAGCCCCTGGATCTCTGGGAGGCCAAGCAATTTCTTCTTCTTCTTCATCAATAACAGGCTTCAAAATTGCCTTAAGCACATCAGTAGCAGACTCTATCTTTTCCTGAAGAGATTGAAGAGCCACAAAAGTAATGAGCAAGTAGTGGTTGGAACACCATATTTAAAAAGTGCCTCATTAGAACTTTCCAATAATGATGCCAAGTGCCTATGCATAATCTGAATAAGTGAGAGTATATCCATACATGAGTCTTGTGGATGAGGCGATCCACCACACTCATCAGCACTGCAGCCAATTCCTCATAGTCTTTCTGCAATGAGAATGAAAGAGATAGCTTATTCAGGAAACATACATAGTAAGCGCAGAGTATAGGTAAATTAAACCCGACCAAATCCAAAATCATGCCTTATCATCTTCAGATTTACATGTTTCTGTTCTAGCTGCAAGTCGTATCCAAAACCCCTCATTGAAAGCAAGAACATTCTCCACAACAAGCTGCTGAAGCTGCTTCCAATTAAAGAAAATAGTGAAAAGAAATAATTTCTACACAGCTCTGCCAAACGAACCAATATGACGCTTTCAAAGAAATAACACTGGATAAACAAAAAGAAATAATATTGAGAATTTTATTTTGTACAAAATGTATTAGACTAAGTAAATAGGAATCTATGAACAGTGCATATAAAATCAATTGAAACAGTTAAATCTGAGCTAATCTACATTTCCATATGTTAAAGATATTAGAGATAATTAGAGATTGTAATATTAATTGTAGAAGATCTAGTTTCCTAGTATAGAGCCATACCTCTTGTATAAATATGGATGTAATTAGTCATTGTGATATACAACAAATCATGAGTTTATCATTCTAAGTAACACCATACAATAGCAATATTTTTTATTTTATTTTTTTTGTGTCAGCTCATGAGGAGAATCATTCTGCAGTCTTGTGACCAAAGAACTGAAAGTCTGCGACTGCAACAGACTATGCTTTACAATCAATCAATATTATACTTTATAGCAAAGAGATGAGACTTGAAAAAAAACCCCAAATTTGATATGCTCAAATAAGACACTATCGAGTTGATAAACACTGCAAAGATCTACTCACTTCTTTGTCATCGGAATCCTTTAGCATGTCTATTAGTCGGTCTACCTCCACAGTCTTTTTAAATGATTTTTCAGCATCCTTATTGACTGCACATATCAAATTTCTCCTGTTTATTAAATCCAAGCAAGAATGTGACAATCAATACCTTCCATCTACTAAACAGACACATATAAATGCCAAAATCTGAAAGTATAAATTCATTTCAATTGAATCAACATGAATACAGTTCTGAACTTTCAACTTATGCATTTCACAACATGTTCCAGCAAGCTTTCTAATATTTTGATTGCCTTTAGGTACCACTAATATCTTGTCAAGACTCGAGATGAATGAGAATGTGAAATTAAGAAGCATGATCAATTTTTAAATTAACTTAAAGTAGGTAAAGAGTATCAGAAGAACCATGGCTTCAAGCAAGTCACGCCCGAATTCCCACCAGTTACACTCTTTTTATTGCTTCATATACTTATTTTCCACAAAATAAACAAGAAAGCAGTTTTCTTTTTGGTGAATTGGAGCTAGGCTAGCTAGCAGAGCTTTTTCACTGTCTAAGCCACCACACAACTGTATTTTTTCATTAACCCACTTTATCTTTCTATTATTAGGAAGAAAACTTAGCAATTTGCATGTTTGTTACAGTTACCGTGCTGGCTAAACATACTACTTTCTTACTCACAAGTCACAAGGGAACTGAGCTTTTGTTATTAAGGATTCTGTTAGGAACCCAAATACATCTTCACAAGTAATGACATCTTTTTTTCAATTGATCACAATGATATCGTACAATGCTACTTCTTGCTCAAACAAATTGGCATGTGATTCAACCGTGAATCTCTCTACATGAAAGCATGAAACCAATAGAATCAAACAAAAAATAAGAAAAATTAAAGGACTGCTATTCAACTTAGAAAAGATTGTGAGCATCCAGAATGAAACCTCAAAAAATAAAAATAAAAACAAAAATAGAAAGAAAAGACAAGAATACCTCTGCTTCCATCCTACAAAATTCAAAGAAGTGAATTTCAGTTCTCCAAGCTTCCTATTGTTCCATCTCCTACACTGAAAAAACTAGAATACAGAAAATAAATCAGATCAGTTATCTCTTTTAGCAAAGTAGAAATAAAATCAATCATTTATGCCACTAAACACATACAGACTGTACAATAAAATGTCCCCATTTTCCAGAGTCGGAATAACAACCGGTGTTTTAAGCTTACAAACATATCAAGAATTTCAGAATCTCCTAAGAAACACATCTTCATAAGTGTGTGTGTGTGTGTGTGTGTGTGTGTGTGTAGAGAGAGAGAGAGAGACCGAGCA
Source organism: Perilla frutescens (assembly GCA_026008535.1). NCBI lineage: Eukaryota > Viridiplantae > Streptophyta > Magnoliopsida > Lamiales > Lamiaceae > Perilla > Perilla frutescens. Next base: position 35,800,849 of record BRKX01000002.1, on the reverse strand, counting down.
AACATGGGAAGTTGAATTGAAGAAACATATGCCAGTTGCCATTTTCAGTTGAACGTAGCTAACAAATGGCGCGGGGCAGAGGAGGAGCATGAGTTTTATTTCAGCGCCATAGCCTCAGATTTTGCTTATCGGTTCGTTCGTTATCGCTGAGCTTAAAGAAGTGGCTCGGGCCCATTTGCTCTACAACAATAATTCTTGCTAAGATTGGGCCAATAGTCTCTTGTTTGGATTACCAAGAAGCCTTACATGACCCAACCCAATTCTTAAGACTCCTAAGCAACTCGAAATTAATTTTTCGTTTTTTGCCCCTTCTAAATATTAAGTAAAATAATGTAAAGATTTTTACTCTAATATTCTTCAGTCTTCATCAAAGATTAGACATGTAGCAATAAAAGTTTTTTTCCATTCATCACAATACAATGATTCCCACAATATATTTGACATCATAACATAACTTATATCAACTCATTTTATATTCATTCTAAACAATTTTCGCTCCTACTATCATATCTTTTCAAAAACAGTCTCTTAAAAATTGCCGAGAATGAAACTGAACGCAATGACCACCAGCAAAAGGTTGTAATTAGATAGCATGTATTTAACCTATCTCTAAACAAAGGCGTAATTCTTTGTTTAAAAAAAATCAGATATTTTAAAGATAATAAACATGTCATAAAATTTAGTTCTCACTGTATAAATCTAACAAATAGAATTCAATTGTTTTATATGGATTAAAGAGGATTTCGTATGAAACCTTCCTCTCTGAAGTTGAAATCCCAAAACTTGTCAAATTCAATTCTCATCACCTTTCCCCCATTCTTTCTCAGTGATCTCAATTTCATAGTTTATGCAGACAAACAATTGTTTAAATATTGATCAATACTTAACTTTTTGATCCAAAACCTTCTGTCATCATGTGCATACTATTGAGACTATTCATTCATACACAATTACTACACTCCACCATTATCCCCCCCCCCCCCCCCAATTTATCCATCAAATTAAAAGCAATGACGCAAACAACTTGCACATCGTCTTAATACTTGGTTTTCTTATTTGGGGTTCCAAGATTCTCTAGATATTATCCATATCTATATCTCTACGTGATTGGAAAAGGTGTAGCTTGTCACTTAGTGCCACCCAATGCATTGTCTATTAAAAAAAGTTGTGCCTTGCTATATAGTTAATTAAGTTTATTTGCAATGGAATGATGTGGAAGCCGCTGCCACCTTAATGGCCCTGAATATAATACACTGAGCGCGGATCCATCTCGAATCGAATTTCAGAGTGACTAAAATCAAAAAAATTATAAAATGCGTGCTTGTTTGAACTACTAAGTTGAAGAAGAGCATTTTAAAAAGGTAACAGTACAACATAATAGAGTTGTTCCCACACCCACCATGACATATATTAATATCTGACAAATAATGCAGCATTGGCATGAGAGTTCACATAGGCATGACCATCCAAATCCAATGTCCAAGATCTGAGGTTTGATTTTCGATTTAATTCCGAGTTTTTTAGCCTAATAATTCGGCACTCAAGGTTTAAAAATGCGATTTTGATTCAAAGTTTTTTAACTTGATGTTGGTAATTATTTTTAAGAGTGAGTTGATGAAGCACATAAAAAAGGATGTTTACTTTTATATATATTATATTTAAAAGCGGAAATATATGTCCCACACAGATATACACAAGGTTGGCCAATCAAAACAACTCCGTGTTTGGGCAACTGGGCAAGTAAGATTGGTTACATTTCAGCTTCAGAGAGAGAGGGAGAGAGAGGGATATTGGTTAAATTAGTTGGATACCACCTCTAATCGTCACTTCATTGAATTATTTATACAGGTGAGGAGAGAGATTTCAGAGAAGCAATTAATTGCAAAAGCGCCAAAAAAAACTATGTTTGGTATGACTATTATTCCGTTAGGATAATACTACTAAGAAAAAGATATCCCCATGGGGCGGAAAAAGATATCCACTTCAATGATTGTTATTATGGGTGCTGATTTAGTTTTGTAAGTGGAAAAATTATGTGCCTCAATTACAAAGTTAGGATTCTTCAGGAAAATATATATATTTCAATTATAAAACTTATCAATAATACATTCTTAAAAGCTGGTTGATCATTACATTCCAATAATTTTGTTTTAAAATAAAGGGGCTTATCACACATTAGTACCCAATATTTGCATAATTAAAACGTTTAACAATGATAAAAACTTATGTGAATTTTCACCATCTATACATATATTAAAGCAAAATCGCATGGGTAAAATTGTCATAAAAATAAACCAGTCAAAAGTTTGTTAAAATTGAATTGTTTGCCGAAAACTTATATAAAAGGGCCCGTAGAGCAGTGCATGTATGCGGGTTCGATACTTCATGGGCAGCAAGAGCACATTCATATTTTTTAAATTTTTAGAGTTTCTAAATTAAAAATGTTACGAAAACTTACATTTCAGATACCTTTCAGATTTTCTAAATTACAAATATTACCAAAACTTAATACAACTATATGGCGTAAACTGTGAACATTCATATTTTTAAAATGTTTAGATTTTTTTTAGATAAAAATATATCACCAAAACATGCATAGTTAACAATTAACATTTAACAATCATTCATATCTTCAATTTTTTTAGATTTTCTAAATAAAAAAATATCACCAAAACATAACAAAATATGCCCATGAAAAATATTTAAATTTTTTATTTTTTTTAATCCTAACATTACTATGGTGTAAACATTCATATTTTCAACTTTTTAGATAATTTTAAATAAAAAAAAAATATCACCAAAACAAGCATAGATAACAATTAACAATCATTCACATCATTATTTTTAAGATTTTCTAATAATAGATATCGCTAAAAAATAATAAAATGCCCATCAAAAATATATAATTTTTTTTAATTCTAATACTATTTCTTTTGTTGTAATAAATGGCTTATTATTTTTTAATTCTAATACTACTCATGGTGTAAACAAAGAGACACGAGCTTTTAATGGAAAAAAAAAGATAAAAGAGGCCAATTTGTTTAAAACAAAATAATGAAAAATTAGATTTTTTTTAAATTCTAATTAATATACTTCTTCAAATATATTTAATATGTTAAATATATAAAACTAACAAACTAATCAATTTTGTCTATTAAAACATAACATTACTACGTGGTACGTGTTTATACGTAATAAATGTATATAAATATTCAATTGATTCAACTTAAAAAATAAAAAACATTCTAAATGTGTTTATGAATATATTTTACAAATATATTAATGTTATGTATGTAAACTATCATTTTATAAAGTTTTAATTATTTCTTATTATATACTAATACTATGTCAACTAACATTTTAACTATTAATAAACTTTAAACTTAAAATATGTAAATCGATTTTCGTACATCGTACGGGAAATATACTAGTTTTTATTAAAATGATGTGGAAATTAATTTTAACTCTTCAAGAACAAAATAATGTTGTTTTAACCGATTTTTTTTAATAAAAAAAAATAGTAGTAAATATGTTAATATGCATACATTGACTAATGATGTGCAACTTTTGAAATTTCATTACAAAAATATAAAAATGACAAATGTTGAGTGTGAATGTGTAACTAAACTCAATATAAAGTTTAAGGGTTAAGGGCTACAAAGCCCCTTCAACTATTCCATAAAGGTCACGTTGCCCCTTCTTTGACTATTTGGTCCATTTAGCCTCCTCGACTCTTTAAAATGGCTCACATTGCTCCTTCCATGGATGGAAAAATTAACACCATTAACAAACAATCACTAAAACACATTTAATTTTACTCACACGCTTTAGAAGGGGCTAAATGGACCAAATAGTCAATGAGGGGGCAATGTGACCTTTTGTAGAATAGTCGAGGGGGCTATGTGACCCTTAACGCTAAAGTTTAACATACTTTAATTAGTCAGATGCTAAAAGTATCTTGTAGCTTTATAACTTTTGTTTTTAGGGGAAATTGTAGCTATATAACTTGACTAAACACTCACCATTTTTCTGGCAAACACAGAAACAAAAAATAATTTACAACCAATAGACCTGACCTGAACCACCCATATCGTTTCTTTTACGCAGACTATAGTGTTTCTTAATGTGGGAAAACACGGTATTGAAAGCAAAAAAGTATGCAAGTGATTTTGAAGTTATGAACCCCAACCAAAAGTAATATTTGGCTACAAGATTAGGCTCGCAGTTCTGCTGTCAAGTTTAATATCATGTAACATCGAAAAATAAGATTACATATCGTATTAAATTTCAACAGTCAAACCCAGTGTGCATGGTGAAATGAAATATAAACTAAAATAATTCAAATCCAGAATGACCAAGTGGCAGAAAATCACTCGCCCCATGAAGAGAGAAAAAATAGAAGAAAAACAAAGGAAGTCTTATCTTTGGATAGAGAATTTTAAAAAAAACAGGTGTAGACAGAGAGAAATCAATCATAATGGTGAAGTTTGTTGGTTGGAAGTATTAATTATTTTTCCCACTTGGAATTGGAGTTAAAATAATAGGTAGCCTATAATAAGCCGGAAGACTTTAAAGCATATCTGAAGAGAAAAATAATGGTGAAAGCAACCTGTTTTGGTTGCCCATGACTGCCAAAACGCAACTCTTTTTTTTCAGTGTATTTGATTCAATGGACCATTGCATCTTTCTCTCACGTCTCAGCTAGCTAGACAGACTTTAAACACCAATGGAACAATTGCACACTATAATTTCCCCTCCGGTGTTGCCCCACTCGGCCACTCCTATCCCCCCCCCCCCACACACACTCATCAGCCATGCTGTTCTTATAAATTATTCCCTTCAAAATGATGCAAGTATATATGGAAATGAGACTGCTTGGATCAATGAATGAACAGATAAAACTTTAAAGCCTCCTACCCCCATACAGCTATGCCCCCCATTTCCCATCTCCAGACAAACAAAAGTCAGAGTGTTAAAGATTTGGGAAAGAAATATCATACTAGATCCTTACAGAAAAGTGTGTTTCATATAACATTATCAGTATATGACAAGTGAATAACGGTGTCACATATCTAAAGGTGATATAATAAAATATTGGATGGTAGAAATATCAAATACAGTATAGCCCTTTCTCTAACTATATTTTTCCTTGCATCTATATGAAAATATCCATTGTCCAAACACCCCCCAACCCACCCACCCACCCATGCACCACCACGGGGGGGGGGGGTAAATATAGACAGACAAGACAGAAGCCTAGATAGACAAGAATATTGCCAATTTGAATGATCTTTTTTCCAGAGCTTTCCATTTAAGTCAGTAGGAAAATGAATTCCTGGTAGCTTAGCTGTGCCTTCCTCCCTACCCATATGCCCATAAAAGTTCGTCTCTTTCCTCATTCAATTCTACCAAAAGTTACCAACTACCTCTTTATACTTTCTCTAAGCTTACATTGACCCAAATATATTCCCACACACACACGCGTGCACCAAAAACACACACAACAAGCACACAAGAAAAAGAATGAACATTTAAAGACATCAAGTACACAAACTTGACTTACGGAATGAAGATTCAATGTGATGTTTGTGGGAAAGATGCAGCTGCTGTATTCTGCACTGCAGATGAAGCTGCCCTCTGCCAGAATTGTGACAACCGAGTCCATAATGCCAATAAGCTTGCGAGCAAGCATCCCCGCTTCTCTCTCCTTAATCCTCAAATCAAAGAATCCCCGCGTTGCGACATTTGCCAGGTTTATAAACCAACATTATTGTTAATTTGTCTCAACAAGAGCACAATCTTTTAAACAAGCTGATGATTTGATATGATTATTTATTATGCATAAAAATATTAATTATCTATACTTCTACAGAAAAGACAAGCATTACTCTTTTGTCAAGAAGACAGAGCTTTACTCTGTCGAGAATGTGATACGCCAATACACACAGCCAACGAGCTCACCAAGAAGCATAACAGGTTTCTTCTAACTGGGGTCAAGCTTTCTCCGGATGCTTCTTCGTATCAAGCTGCAACATCGTCTAGTGGATCACAATCTGAAAGGAAGATCACAACTGCTAATGAAGTTCATAACCAGTCAAACTCAAATGCAAATTGTTCGGAGACATCATCAAATCCTATGAGGGGCAATGAGTCGAGCCTACCAGCCGGTGAGCAAGCTTCAGACTCAACCAGTAGCATATCGGAGTACTTAATGGAGACTCTGCCCGGTTGGCACGTCGAAGACTTGTTGGATCCTTCTTCCCATTATGGTTTCTGTAAGGTTTGCTTATATATTATTTATATTATGATGTAATAAATCATTTCCTGCTCAAACCAATCATAGAATCAGATCAATATCCGCAACATTTTTCCTTACCTGCAGCTTAGAGTACAAGTTTTATGCTAATAACAGCTCCTAATATCTCTCAGTCAATATATTAGAGAGAGTTCAATCCATTTACAACATTTTCAAGCACTTCTGCTTACACACTATCTTTGGATGAATTTGCAGATTGATGAGCAGGTCTCCTCTTTTTCAGATGAAGAATCCAGATGCACATCGGGTTTTTTCAACAAAAGACATGCCTATATGTTTACTTCTTATATCAGCTCAAGTTCAAAATCCAAATGAGGTGGAAAGGATTTGGGATAAAGATGGTTTTGATATTACGGAAGTCAGGTCTCAATCAGTCAACATATTGAGACAGTTTTGGTGAATAACGACTAGAGGAAAGCCTCCACCAATTATTCCATGTTTATTTGATCTTTTTTTTTTCTCATTCTCTAGTCCCCTCCCCCCAACTTTGTTAAGTTACATAGTAAGACTTCAACTGAATTCTTCTATCCTCTGGTTTGCAGCCCCTTTCCAAGAGGATAGATCTAAGTAAAAAAATTTCATTTTCGGTTGCCAGCTAGAGTATCTTCCTTATTTTGGTCCGGCTAGAAGTCCTCCAAAACTAGTTTGCAAATATGACTTTTAACTTTCCTTTTCCAACACATTTTTTTTTGTAACACTATGTTTATCCTTAATCAACTTATCCACATAAATAAGTCAAATTAATTTAAACATGGAAAAATACTCTCTATCATTCACCCTCCCAATCAATACCATGTTTAACTTTACATTTCCATATTTTTCATGCTCAGTTACTCCAAAATATATATTAATATCTATTCACTAAAATAAGATGCCATCAGTTTTACCCGTAGTAAATTGTCAAACTTCATAGTAAAGTATAAACTAGAAAGATCATCATTAATATCTACCCACGCAATAAATGTTCTCACAATAAACACCTTGCGCAAATCAGAACGTCTGCAGGAATATCTGAAGTCGGTAGAGAAAATCTCTGGAGAAAACCAACAGCATTAATTCATTGTCGAATAAAAACTTCAGCCTAAAGAGTATCTAAAATGCACTACTGTGTGTGTGTGTGTGCCAACTAAATGTCAACTGTACGTAGATGAAACCACCAGCCAAATGTTTCCCAATCTCAAAGTCATTATTGAACATTTCATCTAATCTGAGCAAAACATTCAAGTCACAAAATCCAAAAGTATAAGATAACCACCGACTAACAACACTGAACTCGTGATAACATAACAATCCAACACATAAATAGTGAACCAAACAAGAAATTGAATATGCATCAAGCAACGCACACCATTGCGAGTAGCATATAGATAATTGAAACATCAAATCAGCAGAGCAGAGCATAAGAAGAATCACGAATTCACGACACCTAAACAGAAGGTCGAGATTTGCCGTTATATTCCCGGTATTATTCATTTAGATCCTGATTGCATGTATTCATAGTAATATGCAACGACGGACGGCGCCAGAGCAGTGCTCTGCGGCGGAACACGGCCGCTCGAAGGCTGAAGACGACGGCGCAGCGGCGCGGGAGGCGAGAATGTGTTGAGAGCAAAAAAGCGTGGGAAGTTTGAAAATTAGGGGTTTAAATTATGTACTACGCTATTTATTAACTTTTCCAAAATATCCCGTGAATTTCTTTTTTAAAATTAAATTAACTAGAGGCAGACGATTGGGCCTTTCTATTTTTAGCGCCCCCACTATGTCATGGGCCAAAAGAGGCCCAAATTTAAGCGGATTGGATACTTTTTTTCATTGAATCATATTTAAATTTAAATTATTTAATTTACCTTTTGTCATAAATAATTATAACTACTTGTAATGTTTCAGTATATATATGGATTTCTGTTATATAGAAAACCAAAATAATAAATTAACTTGAGATGTTTTAATTCTAGTTTAAGATGTTTTAACAATTTTAGCAGTTTACTTGTTATATTTTGTTAATTATATTCCGCACATGTCCAATAAATTGTTAAAGATCTCACACTAATGATGATGATGATTGAGGGGAAACTGTTTTGTGTAGCCCAAAATGACAGAACATTTATCCAATATAAGACGTGCCTGATAGATTTTTAAGATACCACACGTTCACACAGTTCAAAAGATCCGTGTATGTATATCTAACAAATTCTGACTCAGCTAAGTATCTAACACATGTTTTTATTAAGAAAAACAGAGAAGAAATACCCACATTAGTACAGTGCCCTCTTGCAAGTTGCATAAAACGTCCAAAATTTCCTAGATCGCAGCAGATAAACATTCTGCAAGAATATATCAGAGATACAGAAATCGTACCAACAAAGGTTGCAATGTTGCTGATTTAGTCCAAAAAATCAAGGTCAACAAACTAACATAAAAAATAGTTTGTAGAAGCACCCACGCATAGAACCATAAATGAACAAGGTAATTCAATCTCAAATAGCTTCGTTACGTAAAGTGATTAACTATCAAATCTCAAATAGCTTAATTCAACATAAACATAAGCATTCCACAAGATTCACAAGCAATTGCAGAAAAGCATGAAGTAGGCAATGCACAAGATGCTGCCAATTATTCACAGCACATTAAAGCTTTAGTAGTTCACACGAGCCTCCCTCAAGATCGAATGGCACCAAACTGTCAATCGAGTTATGAATGACCACACAGTGATACAGTTATGGAGATGGAAACAGAACACAAGATCTATAGTAGAAAAGCTCGAGCAAAGATAAAGCTTTCTTCATCAATTTAGCATGCAAATAACTTTTTATAAAGAGAACCATGAATGATAATCATCATTCACACGACCAAATTTTGATGTAGCATCCATGTCGTGCTGCCAGATTTGTCATCAAAACATTATCAGAACATGAAAATAGAGCAAGAAATTTGACAGACCAAATCTAGAAATTTACAACAGATTCAGATGCTGCATATTCCTCTCAACAGCCCAAAAACCTGTTTGTATTTCACATTTTTCTCAGTCGAAGCCTCCTCAATTAGACAACTCACACAAATTACACGATGGCTATAACCCAACATTAGGAGGAAGGCACTTTCAATGTCAACTCAGAAGTAAATAGACCAAAATTTATGCAACCTCAAATATCAAGTAAAGAGTGACAGAGCCATCAGAGTTAGGTGCAAACTAATATCATGAATCATAAAATTGAAATAAAACCAGGCAGTCGGTATAGAAAAGTAGGGGGAAGATCACTTGAACTTGCATTCAAACTCTCTTTCTCCTTGTTCACGCTCCCAAAAATAAAGAATCATTACAACGAAAGCACATTAATAAAATTTTCAGGTACAATACCAACACATATAGATAATCAAATCTATCGCCTCATGATTATATTTAGTGATAAACTAAGATATGCTCCAATTTTCAAAATTCAGAAACTCTCTACTGCCTTTTGCATCAATCATCTCAACACTGAAAACAAGTGAAAAAAAAACACCAAAACTGTGTTCGTAACTGATATGGCGCAAAACAAGAAAAACAAAGCCAAAAATTCCTAAGAAAAGTGAATTCCAGCCCTATTAAACAAAGACAGCAGGTGCATAAAATCTTCTTGAGTAAGCTTGGATGCCCTTTTATCCTCAAAATCCCCCAACTTCAACACGCCCACAATTTTATTCTTGAAATCAGAGGCCTTTGCATCTCCATCATCCATCTCCATATCATCATCGTCGTCGTCGTCTTTCTCTTCATCCTTATCAATGTTCATATCCCCTAAAGTATCACCCAACGCAGATAAACTCCTAGCCATTTCGGCGTCATGATCAAACCCTTCCGTTGCGAGCTGCAACGCTTGCAAAGTCTTGAAATTCTTCTCAAGCATCGAAAGAACATTCTTTTGCTTAAAAAGCGCACCCAAAGTTCTGTTCTTCCTATTGAAGCAAATGCGAACTAATCCATCCCACTCCTTGAAATTGACCGGCGGAAGCGGCTTCCTCGGCTCGATTCTGACGACAGAAGAATCGACCTTCGGCGGCGGCCTGAAATTGTTCCTGCCAACTTTCAGCAAGTGATTAACCCTAGCTAACAGCTGCGTATTCACAGAGAGGCGGCAATATAGATTGTCGCCGGGTTGAGCGACAAGCCTCATCGCGAATTCCCGTTGGAACATAATCACGGCGCATCTGAATAACGGACGATGAGACAGCAATTTGAAAGTGAGCGGCGATGAAATTTGGTACGGAATGTTGGCGACGCAGATGTCAAAATACGGTAGATCGCATTTGAGAACGTCTCCTTGAATGACCTTCAACCGACTGGAGTAGGGAGTACCTTGAAAACGGCGTTGCAGCTCGAGCACCATGCGAGGATCGAGCTCGACGGCGACGACTGATTTTCCGGCTTCGAGAAGCTTCTTCGTGAGATTTCCGGTACCCGGACCAATCTCGAGTACCGTGTCGGTGTGTTTTATGCCGGATTTCTGGATAATTGAGTCGACCAGAAGTGGATTTTTCAGTATGTGCTGGCCTTTCGACTTGTGGAACGGAATTCCACCCTGAAAATGGGCGCCGCCGCCGCCGCCGCCTTTCTGCGGCTTCTCTTTCCTGATTTTACCTCCCGCCATTGTTGCCGCAGCGTTTGTTTCTTAGGGTTTTCGCTCTTTCCGTTTTATGTGATGCGCGCGATTAGGGTTTTTTTCGGTAGTGATTTATAAGTCGTCGGTTTATATATAAAATGGGATCAATTTTGTGCAGTTAGTACAGACAAAAAATAAATAAATTTTAGGAATTAAATAAAAATTCATATTATAAAGCTCGAATTGGAATATTTCAAATAACACGATTTTATAAATAGCATTGTATAATTATCTATGATTAAAGCTTATTTGATTTCTTTGAAAATATGACAAATATAAAAAATATAATGATTTAATTATTTTAAATGACGAAATTGAAATAGAAAAATAATAAATTATTGCAAATTATGTTGTTGTTGTTGTTGTTGTTGTTGTTGTTGTTATTATTATTATTATTATTATAGTGTGACACAGATGAAAATAGACAACAAATGTAGAATACTATAAATCATCCACCTATACATAAAAAATAAAATAAAAAATGTTACAAATCTCAAATTTTTAAATAAAAAATAATAAATAAGATTGCAAAATTTTGTTATAATACAATGATTATAATCTAAATTATCGTGGAAAATGCAAAATAAAAATAAAGAAAACTTACAACAATAAGTGTCACTATTGTTGTCTATTAGCTCAAAATTATTGTCTAATATACAAAAACTGTTGTCTAAATGTAATTGTTAAATCATATAATAGACAACGGTCTATATCAAAACTGTTATCTATTACACGATTTTACTTTAATACATGTATAAACTGCCTACCTGTCAAATGACACGAAACGATTATATTAATGTGGTTAAAGAGACAATTGATGCATATTAATTGAGTGATTATAGCATTAAACAATGGAATTAATCGTGACAAATTAAATGAAATTATTTTGATTTAGTGTCTGATTTAATTGGTTCAATAACATTTTAATTGATATCACCCCTTTATAAATAGTGGTATAGTATATAATTTTTTAATATTCGAAGCTTTCTTTTGAAAATATATGATGATAATATTTCCTAGATTTTTATATCTTGGGCACCTGGAGCTAGCACCGTCGTAGAATTGATTCAGTTGAAGATTTTTCGATAAATCAAACAAAGAGCTCATAGTTGGTTTCATTGTCGATTAAGGTGTTGGTCGATATAGAAGTCGTGAAATTGTTGTGAAATTAAATATTAAGGATATAAGTGGAAGAATCGCCCGAGGAAAAAAAAAGAAACATATATTTATTAAGGAACAAAATTATGTAAAAAAAAATTGATTTGTTTTGTACATATAATTAAATATTAAAAATATTTTATTTCTCATACTAATATGAACTCAATAATTGATTGTTTAATATTTAGCATTTTTTTTGTTATTTAGTAATATATCCAATAACTAAATGATACACACATACACCAATTATACAGTATTAGTATTGATTTATGATTTTAGTATAAATAGTTCATATACATAGTATATTACTCATTTTAGAATATTATTTTTGTGGTAAAAGAATAACTATTTCAATATTGATTATAATGATTATTTGTACACTAAGAAAAATGATTAAAAATAAATTTATATAAAGAAAAAATTAGGGTTAATTGCACCTAAAATCACAACTTTTTATGTTTTGATTTTAGACACAACTTTTAATTAATAACAAACTTTACATATTTTGACAATTAAAATATTAGTGACTATTCGATGATTAAAGTTTAAAATTAATGTAACATTAAACATTACAAAAGTATATATGATATGTATATTTCATGCATATGCCACTAAAATGTCAATATTTAATGTGCTAAATATATATGTGAAAACTACATGGTTCAATTCAATTTCAATGCATCCAACAAGTGAATGTTATGATTCCAAAATATGTATCTTTTAATTGCTTCAACATCAGTTTCATTGCTTCAAGATCAAGTTTAAACTTTATCCATTGTATCTTTTAATGACCGACCCCATCAGCACCCATATATATACCTTGCTTAGGATTTGGATTTATGCTTTTCAATTTTTGGAATGAATAATTATTATAAAATTTTACCATCATTTTCTTCAAACTGCCATTCATCATTTCTAGGTAGAATGTCAAACCCTCGTAGTAAGTCTCAAATTTAATCATTATTACCTACCAAATCATACTGAGAAGAGAGAACAATAAAAAGTGAACTATATACAAAAGGAAATTATATTTTCACAAAGATTCACTCAAACCAACAGTAAATTCAGGTCCTTCCCTAAAATAATAATCTCAAGTAAGGCAAATCTTAACAACAATGAGCGAAGAACAAACGCAAATATGTGTGGGAAAAAAATGAAATAAAATCACTCAAGACTGAAACAAGTTAACCTCAAACCAAGCCCCAAATGAAAGAATGACAATTAAAATGATGCTTTTACTGATTTCCTTTTTTTTTTAACCTTCCACTGGTGTATCCATACAGCTTACTGATGTGCTTCATTCTGACAAGATGATCGATCAATTGATCGCCCCGTTCACACCATTGACAGCGATGGAGCTGGTATCGACCCTAGGAGGTCCAGAATGTCGCCTTGGTCTAGCTGGTGAAGGTGGAAATGAAAGGCGTTTCTTGGCTGATCCTGCCGACCCTTTCTCTGGCGTAGTACCATTCTCCAAGCCTAACGGACTTGGCAACCTTGACTTGGCCTTTGCTGACTGAGTGGCTGCCATATAGCTTGGCATGGATGGAGAACTTGCCAAGCTCTCGTCATCTCTGACTGACGAGCCAGCAATGCTGTGCCTCCTATTCCGTTCGGACTGTATACTGAAGGTGCTCCTCGAATCTTCATCTTGGCTTATCGCGCTCCCTCTTGGGCTTGCTGGTTTCAGTTTCCTGGCAGCCACAGACGATGCTGCTTTTGACGTAGGAGTTGCTGGGGAGTGGTGGCTGGGAGGTTTTTGGCTGGCTGGTGAGGATGGCATATCGGAGTTGAGCTGATGGCGAGCAAAAGATTTCGTAATTTCTCCAGCAGTCCCAATTCCAGCACTTTTGATTGATAAACGGTCACTGTTCAGATCTTTATCTGCTGAAATCGGAGTCTCCCAGGGTCGTGCAGCCATCCATCTCTCTAACCAGCTCCAACCCCAGTGAGGATTAGTCGGGTCCATGAATAGCAAGTTGGAAGACCTTGCTGTTTTCTTCCATGTTTGCTGCATAGTTCAAATGTTTCCAGTTTAACCAAAACAAAAAACAAACAAGAAATAGTGCACGATCTGTACATTTATCATCCAACTTAAGAAGCCTAATATGTGTATTGTGGTTGGAGACATTTAGTATAGACGGATATACCTGATGAGTGTACGAATAAGCTAATGCTCTTTCACGCCTCATTGCAGCTTCATATTTGTGCAGCAGGCTCGCCTCTATCTGTTCTTTCGACTGTAGACTAGCATCCCATTCCTCTCCCATCTACAATTGAAGTCTCCACGGGTTAAACAGCCAGACCAAAACCACATTGCAAATTCGAGATGCAAGTAAATGATAATGTGCATAAACAGTGAGACCAAGCAATTTCGTAACAGTAATACTCTCTATCCAAATGAAAACAATCAGCCAGCTTATGTTCCCCAGTATGAGAGCTTTCTCCAAGCAGTACGAACTAAAACTCTAATAAAAAAAACAGTTCTGAATTCCTAACTAATGTGCAGGGCAGGAACAAGAGACTATTGCAGCAAACCTCAACCACTAACTTGTACGAATCCAACTTGTAGTGTTGCAGCATAGAAATGGCATTGGCTTATACTAGGGAAAATGTCACATCATTCTTAGAGTATAGATGTGTTTAGTGGTTCATGAATATAGTATTGGCATTAGCATAGAACTAACCCTCAAAGTCTCCAGTTCTTTTGCACGTTTCTGCAGGAGCTGTCTCTGGAGTGCCCGATTCTCCTCCAACATCCTGAGCCTTCTTGATTGAATCTGAGACTGCACACGAGATAAAGTCTGCATGCATTTTAGAGTATTTCCAGTTTGGCGTTTGACAGTTGGCCCATCAACAAGTGATTTCAGTCTGACCAGCCCTCTTAGAGCTCGCAATGCCCTCCTCGCCTGAAAAGAGGAATAACCATGGCAAGCCAACACTTGTGGTTCATAGATCTTGAAACAAATACATTTTCTCAGTTAAAAATATCAAAATCAATATCAAATGTAAAAGTTTTCAAGTACTCTATCAAGAAAGGTATCCTGGCCTTTTCTACTTGTCTTGTGATGATTAGAAGATAATGAGTTCAAGAACACGGTATTATTATTGACCTACTTTATACAAAACATAATTCTGTAGTCTTCATTAAAAAAAAAGCAGGGGAATGATTTATCATGCAACTGAAGCTTCAATTTCTCAATAGATCAGTAAAGCAATCACGTTAAGTCTATCTTATCCTGAAGAGCCATAAGCCCCACCACTTTTGACTGCTTCAATCTAAGAGTACGTATTGCTATTGACACAGGTTCTGTGGACTGATCAATTGTTCACCTACATCAATCCTATCGAGTTCGGTGGAGAACGAAAGGAACCAAAAACATAAAAAATATGATACCATGTAACCACGGAAAGCAGTCTGTATTTTGATTGCTGCCACTTCCTCAGCAGATTTTCCAGCAAATTGAGACACTGTGGTCAGTCGTACCACCTCCGCTGCAGCCTGTGCTGCTGCAACCGCAGCTTCAGCAGCTGCAGCCGAAGCAACTGCAACAGAGTAAGCATGTTTCGTCTGATCATCCTCGACCTCTGCCAACTTTACATCTTCCAAAGGCGGAGGAGGATGAGATACTTCAACAGTATCCGGCTTTGGAGAGTCAGGAACTACAATTGGCTTTTCATTCTCAAATGATTTGTTCTTCGATCTATTGGCTCTCTGCAGATAGACACCAAGAGGAAAAAACCAATAGCATTAGCAATTAGCAAACTATCAATCTTCAATTCTTCAACCACTTAACAAATGCCATCAAAACTTAGTCAGCTTTGCATACCTTGGATTTCTTAGAATTTGGGCTGAAAACCTTCCTAACAGAAGATAACCAATTTCCTTTTCTACCCATCTATCATTCCTCAATTGCCCTTATCTGCAAAAATCCAACTTAATTAATATAAAAGATTCAATCTTTATTTTTTACCAGACATAATTGTGGGTACAAGTACAGATTAAATATCTGTTTCAAGTGTCCCATAACCAAATCTAAACAGTAAATACCATAGTTTAATTGGAATACAACATTTACTTTGTCAACATATGAAAAGTAAAAGCATTGACCTCCATTTAACGTATTTTATACACCAGCATTTCTCCACAGATACAACAACTCACAAATTCTTAGAAACCGACATCAAAAGTGGCATCCCATAACTAAAAAACGTATGAAATTTGAAGAAAAACACTCAATTGAAATAAGATTCATGAAAGCTTACACCAAAAATTCGATTCTTGAATTGCAATAAACCAACCTGAAACAGACTTCGAAAGTGTCACTCCAGAACTCAAACAAATGAATTTCAAGAAAAACGCTCAGTGTTCTAAGATTCATAAAATCATACTTCCAAGAATTTGACTCTCGAATCTAATTTCGCAAGAAACCAACCCGAAACAGACTTCAAATGTGTCACCCCATGACTCAAAAACAAACGAATTTCAAGAAATAACCACTCACTGTTTCAAGATTCATAAAATGTTACACTACAAATTTGGTTCTTGAATCTAGTCTTGCGAGAAACTAACCTGATTGGAGTTGCTCAGATCTCACACAATCAAACTCAACTCTTATCTTGGCAAGAGAGTCAAACGAAGTCTCTCTCTGCCTAGAAATAAAATGTGGAATTCAAAAAAATGAAAAGAAACGCACAGAGGAAAATATATAAAGTTGAAGGCCCCTAAATTTGTTTTTGAGTGTGTGTTGTGTGTGTAATGACTGAGCAAAAAAACCAGATCTTGGCCATGGGGGGAGAAAAAATTGAACCAAGTAGGAGAGGAAATAACATGTAAGGATTGTAAGGAATCACAAACTTCACAGCTGGTTTTGCTAATGTGGCCCCCCACTCCCTTTGGGGATGCCCACGTGGGTCCCACCTTCTGTTTAATATCTGTATTTTGACTATTTTCATTGGCTAAATAATTGCCTTTTCCATTTTTCCCACCTTTTTTTTCTCAGGTAAGTAGTATTTAGATTTGAAGTATAATAATATCTTTATGTTAAGTCGAGTTTATTGCATAAATTGTATTGGAGTTTTTAATTGTAATGCTATGAGTACATATCATATTTTGCAATTATTATTTGTAGATGGTGATAATGAATAATATGAAATAGGATAAAAATAAACAAAAAATATTGATAGACGTTCGCATTGCCCACTAATCACTAATGACTAATGCACATTCTAATTTCGTTGTCAGTCTTTTTAACAAATCGGAAGTATCTTAGAAGAATATCACAAACGCGCGCCAGATCTTTTCTTGATTTTGGGCATAACTCCAAATTAATTTTCTCAATAAAATATGAGCAGTAGATGCTTATGCGCCTGCAAAGTTTTCTTATGATTAAAAAAATCAAAATTAAAACTGGTAAGGCAAAGTTGTTTTACGTCTTATTTTATATTTTTCCAGTAATTTACTCACTACTTTTGGAAGAGCTAGCTCATAATACCATATTTGTCAGAGCATGTCTAACTTATATTTTTATTTGTAGGTTTATTATCTAAAAGTTTTGTTTTAGTTGCGGTTCTTGGATATTATTATCTAACTTTGTGGAATTGTTCATGGAATTTTAGTTGGATACTTTTTTCTGCACACTGATAATTCATCATTTATCATGCTTTTTATTCTTTAATTATTTGTACATACACAAAAGTATGTAGTCAACGAGTGAGTTATATTTCGAAGAAAAAAAAGGAAAATGTTTGCAATTGCATCTTGGTTAATCATAATAACTTGGGATGACAAAATGCAAATAATATGCATTTATTTTGATTTACAAATACCCTCTACTTCAAGCTCGTCATATATGATTTTTTAGTAGGATTTGTATCTTTAAAATGAGTTGAGGATGAGGCTCTCGCTGGCTTGTTTGTTCAATTTCTTTCTCGAAAAAAATAGGAAAAAAGAAGGTAGAACATTTCTTTGTTTTTTCCTTTTAATTATCACTTCTTCTTTTTTTCTGCATCATTGATCATACAATCCGGTAACCGACACTTTCAAAGTCTTGTTGCTATTATAACGTTGGGACGATTTTTCGGAGGCAATGGAACAATTTAACCGATCAAAACTGGTATGTCTTGATGTAGTTGAGTTACACTAGCTACATATGATTTTCTTTTCTTGTTTTGAGTAAATATTAGATATGATTTTTGTATTAATTAGTTATGTACAATTTAAAGTTATTAAATAAAATATAGCGAACAACGATATGCAACATTCTATTATGGCAGTAGAAATATCCCGACTTATTTGGATGAGCCGGGATGAATATATTTGTTTTAATTTGTTTCATTTAATTTCCGAATCTTACTACCTCTGTAACATTATCATGAGAATCGTTCATATGTTTTATAAGTATTGTTTAACAGTATCATCCAAAAACAACTAAAAAAAACAGTATCATCCAAAAAATATATATTATATAAACATATTACGTGTATATGTGTGTATATATGTATGTATTTATGGTTGGTAGTAGGTCTGTAGCAAAAGCGAGCATGTATGGTTAAATGCTACCCAACTAGAAAACAAGATAAACTTGGCAACGGGCCAGAGTCATTGCTAATTGTATTTGCCTCTCTCTCATAATTGTGAGAGCGGACAAACTCATTAATGATTACGCTACCGAGTTATGGCTCATAGAGGCTTTGGCTTCTTCCAAATGCCTTTAATCAGAATTCTCTTCCTTTATAAATAACTGTCTATGTCGTTCTTAAAAAATGCACATACATTAATAAAATATTCAAATATTTTATACACTTTTACGTGAATACATTAAATGACTCAAATATGATTGTTTCAATATATCAAATGAGGTAAATGCGAATGTCAATTTTCCACCTCGATTGTATAACACTTTGTGTGAAACAAAACTAAAGTACTCGGATGACATTTATTTGGAAATAGAGAGAGTATGACTTTTTTTTTGTTAATTAAATATTAATACCCAACATTTGTCTATTTTTACACTTTTTATCTCAAAGTTTCAAAAGTTACGCTCCAATATCAAAGTTTTCATAATTAATACTTTTAGCGCTAACAAAAAGTTTCACTTGAATTGATAGAGCCATAGAGGTTTCACTCCACTTGTTGGATCGCAACCATTTTATTCATTTTTCAGACGAAGAATGAGAGGATTGAAGTTTGTACTCAAGACTTTAATTAGTGTGACTTAAATTTAATTATACAAATATCAATTGCGTATCGGTTTCAATTTTGGTAAAATGACATTATCATGCCCACTCCAAACGCGGCACCTCATTTTCAAAAATTGCTTAATCATTTAAAGCATGACTAGATTCAATTCTCTAATATTTTTTAAAGCAAGTCTATCTTAACAATTAATTATTGTGACGAGATGCTAATTTGTTGGTTGTGGATATAGTACGAATTTATCAGAAGTATAATATATACTAAAAAGGAATGCATTGAAAAATATGAATACAATTTTGTTAATATTTGGAGTAAAATAATTAAAGAAAATCAACCAAAAATAGTTTACTTTCTTAGAGACGGCGGACCGTCAATCGTTAAATCTGATAAATACAGATTATTAAATGTTTGAAAGGGAGTAAACGGCTAGGGTTTCAGGTCAATATAAAATTGATTTATCAATCCTATTTCTTGCATACTGTAATTTTTTTTATTGTGATACCAAATAAATAAAAGGGTAGATTACACTTTGATATTTATATTTTGTATATTTTTTAAAAAATGACTCACTTTTTTAAAATTAATAAAATAATACCTACTTTTTCAAAAAAAAAAGTATAAATTTAACATTTAATTAATTTTACGGCCCGAAAAACATACATAATTCATTGTATTTGAATATTCCTATTTTCCGAGTCATGTAGACAAATTCCTCCAATCAAGAAATATTAAAATACAATTAATTACGTACAATTTTCAGACCCTAAAATTAAATCAATGTTAGATTTGCAAAAGTATTGAAACACATGGATACTGTTTTGATAAATTTGAAAAAGTGGATCATTTTTTTAAAAATACCCAAAATGTGGGTATCAACTATCAAAGTGTAATTTATCAAAAATAAAAGATCAATTTTAAATATTATATTTGATGTATTAATTATAAATTTTGTGCGCGTGCATTTGTACTATAAAATAATTAAAAATTAGATATTATGTATCCATAAAATGTGAAATGACTACAATAAAGCGTGAGATGGTAAAAAATAAAGAAATATATAAAATAAAAGTAATTATGGTGCAATAAAGGCGGCACCGCAATCATCTTAAATGGCATCACAAGGTGAATGAAGACTGCATATGCTCTGAAAGCAATTGTTCAATCCGGGGCAGTATTTTCAGATCCAATCCAGATCAAATTAATAAGTCACAACTCACAACTCACAACTCATTCGTGATGAGGAATATACAGAGCAAAATCGCCAGTCATTATTGACAATAATTTCATTCTTTTATCTTGCATTTAGAGTTGGGACATGATGTATTAGCTACTTGGGAGATTCACTGACTTACTATTTATACAAAGGGAGCACAATAAAATTAACA
This sequence comes from Perilla frutescens, assembly GCA_026008535.1. Taxonomy (NCBI): domain Eukaryota; kingdom Viridiplantae; phylum Streptophyta; class Magnoliopsida; order Lamiales; family Lamiaceae; genus Perilla; species Perilla frutescens. Next base: position 35,780,152 of record BRKX01000002.1, on the reverse strand, counting down.
ATGCTCTGCATAAATAACAAGTTCCATCAAAAGATCAAATGAGGCAGTATGTTTTCTTCCAATGGCATCCGTCGCCGTTTGAACTTCATATCTACCATCAACTTACTCTGTCATCTTCGACTTAACGGGGCTCGTGAAGTACAGTCCCATTGTGCAGAGAAAGCAACGAAGAACGATAATATACGTTATGATGAATTAAATACAAGTTAATTAATCAAAGAATGGCGCCTGCGTTTTGGCAGGTGAACATTGGAGGGCTATGAGATCCCTGCAAGATGAATACATCCAAGCCATACTGCCATAAGCATAACTATTTTCGTCTAACAAAGTAGAAATTAGAGAGTTGCAATAGCAGAAATTTAGTATAACGAGACAAATGTTGTGTATATGAAAATAAATGCATGGACCAATGTGATGAAGTAGTAAGATTGTTTTATAAGATCAACAATGGTGTAAAAAGGGTAATTGTGTCCCCACCTTATCTCCGACGGGTTGTTAAGTGCATGATCAAGTAAAGGCAAAGATCCTATCCTCAATATTTGTTCGGCAAATTGGGCATTCGGAACAAGCAAGGGAACATGACTTACATACTGCAACAATATAAAATATTGTCAATGTTGTGGCTTGGTGAGCGATTAAGTAATAGGATTTCAGTCAGGAATATAACTTACAACAAAAATGACGACACGGCAGAAGCATAGTCGCTGTAGGGGATTCAAAACATACTTTACATACATGAGAGTTTGCATCTCCATTCACAGTGTGTCGAAGTTCTTTCTCCTTCATCTCTTGCATTCGAGCCTGTACGAATTTAAGGAAAATGATTGGACCCCATGACCGTTCCTTTATACAAGAATAGTTAGCTAATTAGCAAAATTCATGCAGGTATATTCATATTTCTAGGCAGTGTTACCATTTGAGATTTTGTACGTTCTATTAAAGAACTGAACAATCTATGATGTAGAAAATATAAAAAAATTACGCAATGTACTCAGGCTAGCACAAGCCTACCAAGAAGATCAAGTTCCTAAAATTGAAGATTATGGTTCCTGTAATCCTCGAAATCAGAAGCAACTTATTCCAATTGCTAATGACTCCACCCAAAACAGACATTTTAATTGCAAACGCAGTGCACAGATAAACAAGAAATGCACATTTGAAAGAGTGAAGGAGCAATAATTCACCTTGAGGCGGACAACAAGAGGCTCTTCTTTGGCAACAACTGAACCTGCAAATGAATTATCCTGAGCCTGACGGTCTTGAAGGACTGGATCTTTGCAGCTACCATCAACTTTTGGGTCAGTTACTTGGTATGTATCTCCATTCTGCGTGACACTGACTTTTGATTCTTGCATAACAGTAACCTCTTTCTTTAGACGAGCAACAAGCACCCACATGTTAGCCAAATCATTTTCCAGAGCTGTCTCCCTCTTCTTTGCCTCCTCAACCTTTTTCCTGTACTCATCCTCCAAAATTTCCTTCTCAGCCAAGGCAGCCTCAAGGACAGCCTCCCGTTGCTTTCTGGCTTGTAATTCCAGTTTTATATCATCAGGGTCAAGATTCCACAAGTCAAAGTCAGCAGTAACCATTCCGGAGACCTCATTTGCTCTGCCAGAAACTCGACCTCTACGACCAGTTCTTTGATCATTGTGCTTGCGGTGTCCACCATGACTGCTAGAATTTCTAGTACTCAACTCACGAGCAGCCTGTATTTCCTTCTCTAATTTTGCATTCTGTAGTGACAGTTTAGTAACTTCACCAGCTAAATTCTTTAGCTCTACTGCTGCAGCTGATGCTAGTTCCTTTGCATAAGAAGCTTCCTCAGCCAGTTTTTGATTTTGTACATGTAATCCACTATTCTCCTCTAGAATTTGAACTCGTTCTAACTTCAGCTTTTCATTCTCAATTTCCTGACAGACCAGCTTCAATTTAATTAAAATATCAAAAATCAAAAGCCTTAAAAACCTTTTGATGCATAAAGATCGTAACCATTAAAAATGGCCAACAGTATGTAACAGGAATGAAAACAGTGTAAGATAAGAAACAAAAATAAGCTATAAAATGTCATGGAACTTTAGCAAGTAAATTTAAGATTCTTCTAAATAACATGTATCCACAGATGAGGAAATGATGCACAACTCAGTCTTAAACATAAAACTCATGAAATTGAGTCTATTAGAAAATAATGAAAAGGGAAGGGAAAAGAAAGTTAGGAAAATGATATTCGAGCAGTATGTAAAGGTGATTTAAGGAATGCTAATGTTAGCATAAATTCAAGCACAAGCCAATGAGAAAATAATTATAAGTGGTTCCTCTGCAAGTAGATACATTAAAGACACGGGCAAAAAAAAACTTAAGTTTGAATTCTGTTCCTGCAGGTATGCTAACTAAGTTTGAATTCTGTTCCTGCAGGTATGCTAACCACTGGTACATCTCAGGAATCAAAACAATAAATTATACATTCTCCAGATTTATGTAAAGTGTTTTTTAAAGAACAAGATGACTTATAAGTTGGAATACAAATGCAGTAATAGCCCTTTGAAGATTGTGAAAGACACATCATATCCTCATTAAACAGCATTCAGCAAAAGATCAGACACGTAGGTTCAAATAATGACCAAGAAGAAATATGATCTGCCAAATGAGGATTTGCCCCACAAGGAGATGTGAATCTCACACATTTGAACTGTTGAGGCTTAAATAACACTACTTCACCACGGGTCTAGGTAAGAATTACCTGTGACTGAACTTTCTTCCTCAACTCTTCAGAATATTCATCAGGGACACAATTTTCAGAAGGGTATGACTTATTGCCACTAGAAACAGAAGCTAATTGCTGCTCCAGATGGAGAATTGTGTCTTCCATTTCCTTGTTTTCTGCACACTGCGAGTAAAAGAAGTATACCGCCTTATATTGACAGATTAATGACTAAAAACTAGAAAAGGCGGTATAAACAACAGGGCTGGGATTTTTATGTTTCTTTCTTTTTCCTGTTGCAGAAAGAAGGAAGACAATAACACAGAATAACTTACAATAACAATTTTAAAACTTACCTTCATTTGAAGCTGTTCTTGAAGTACACGGTTGTCAGCTGATTTAATCTGCATTGCAAGTTCAAGGAAGGCTAATGAAAATCCAACAGCATATTATCACTAAGAAATAGTAAACCAAAATTTCATTGTTGAGAAACAGTGACAGAAAATGGCAGATGACAGCAACAATTGTGCCACAAATATGTTCAGTGAAGACGAAATGAAGTAGAAAGAAGAAAAACCTCAAGCTCAAAACCCTTCTCACTGCACTGTGTCATCAGTTTCATGATCGTCTGTCACAAGAAAAGAACACAATCAAACAAGAAATCACAAGCTAGTATCGAATAAAGAGCATTGAAACATATGAATAGTTTGCAATAATTGAGCAACCTGCTGCATTTCAACCATTGATGCATTAGCAACTGAAGCTTCACCACTCTCAACTATCCGCTGTTCTAAAACTCTCATCTGATTTCGCTTTTCTTGAATTTCACACTCCAAATTCTGAATCTGAGATTATGTGGTCAATTTTTTGAGTCCAAAGTTAGTTCCTCAATTGCCCAAGCATACACACAGAAATGGACATATTTCTCTCGTAGTAGACTTACAATTTCCCCACTGCTATAGTAAAAAATATTCTAATTCTGAATTATAGCAAGTTTGTCGAATTAAGATTACTGTATAAGTTACAGCCAACTGATATGTCTAACAATAGGCAGAAAATGACATTCCATGTTTAAAAATTGCTTTGTTGGAATAAAAAACTAAAAAATTAAAATCCTTCCCGTGCACATTTGGAAGGAAGAAATATTAGATAGAAGTTCTATGACTTAAATTTAGTGTTGGTGAGAGCATAACAAACATCAATATCACACTACACATGCTCTTGAAAATGAAATTGAGATTACCTGAGCTCTGGAGCTTTCAGGATCATTTGCAGACTGCTCCACTAGACGCTTTAGGGTGCTCGAACCAAAAGCAATCTCTCCTGCAAGCATCTTCACTTGCTCCACCAGGAGGTCCATATGATCTGACATTGTCACCTCATCCTACAGTCCATAAAAAATGTACAAAGAAGGCTTAGAACCAACTCATGTTTCTTCACCAGGATCTAAGACCTGAAAAAAGCACACTTCAGATCTGACCAAAGTTTCAGACCTCAACTTCAGACACAATACAATAACTAGGAAAAATAAATTGCACACATAAACAAACAAACAATTCAAGTGAGAAGGACAAACTTGATTGACCTGAACAAAAACAAAGGGTTATATGTAGACAATGAAGAAACCAACTCAAAACGGGGTAAGATTTTGGAACAGAGTTATATAGTTCAGAGGATTCCACAAAAATAAAGAATCTGGTTTCCAACATTAAACGATCCAATTGCTGCATGCAGTCCTCTGCATATAATAATATTACTAAAACCTAATTACCTAAATAATTGATAGTAACATTTAAAAATTTAATGCAGGCACACATTTCATTAGGAAAAGAGTTGGAACATACTATAGGCAGTTTTGACGCACAGGAAGAACCACTAATAAGTTCACCCGCTTGAGTTGTTTCAGTTATAGTACTGCCAGCTTGTGAAATATCATCATTCCACTTGCTGAATGATCTTCTATGTTTAAAATGATAAGCATCTGATGAGATAGTTAAAGCAGAAGAAGAATCTTTTTGACTCTCGCCATCAAGTTTTACAGAACCATCATGCAGAACATCCAACTTCTGTTAGACAAGAGAACAGAAAGAGTTGGTTCACTTCTAACAAATTTAAGCAAGGAATTGCGAGATACATAGTTACAACAAGAAATGATGGAAGATCTAGAGAGAGTTAATAAGTTTTTATACTAGAATCTCATATTTTCATAGTTCTATGTGAAATATGATTATCAGTAAAGAACAGAAAACTACTTTGATGCAAAACTTTAAGCTGATTTCAATAAAATAAAAAACAATGCACTTATCAAGATATGCTGAATTCAAGTCAAGTATACTGCAACTACAATGATTTGATGCAAAAAACAAGTAAAATTACTTAAACATACATAATAAAATAATTATACACTACTTACATCATCCTCAGAAGCAGAAAGACTTCTTTGGTGAGAAACCGTGTCTCCCATGTATCCTGGTATTGATGTTTTGGAGGAAACAAGTATTAACTTTGTCAACCTTTGAATTCTGCTCATTAGAGCTGCCTTGGCTTCTTCCTCCTCCTCCAATCTTGATTGCATTTTGACTTGCCCTTCTTCCAACTACATAATACACAACAGAGAGAGCAATAAGTTAAGTTCTCATCACAGATGAGCAATAAGTAGGACAAGATAACATACTTCAATATTTATGTAGCCACAACTCACACCACTTTCAAATTTTCCAACCTCCTAGATTACATGTATAGGTACCTGCTGTTTTAGGACCATAATCTCTTCATGGTTGACGCCAGCTAGCGCTCCTTTCTTGAATTGATCAAGTTCTTCTTTGAGACATGAGATTTCTCGTTGATACTTCTTGATCAATGATTTCTCATCAATTATCTGAAAGATTAAAAAAATTAGTGATGCCCAGTTTGGGTCCACTACTTACAATAGGAAACAAATCCATACTAATACGCAATTGAACTCACCTTATTACGTGAGGCATATATTTCGACACGCTTTGCCCTACTGGCAAATTTTAGTGTATTATGTGTTTCCTCCAAATTACTTGATGCCGGAGTAATTGTACATATAAGCTTTGGAAAAATGGAACTAGAAGTCAGATGCCTTAAAATATTATCAATTTAGAACAGAATATACACAAAAGGTAAAAAGTTTTATAAGCCTCCAAGGTAGAGATATCCAGAGTAAAAAAAGAACTAATGAAGGTCAAATAACACAAAGCTTTGATGTCTAAAGTAAAGATAACATCTCAAAGGCACATCAATTTGAGCATATACCATCAAAAAAAAAAATAGGACATATAGAAGTAGAGATATCCAAGTATACAAAGAACCAATGAATGCCAAATAAAACAAAGCCTCGAGGTATAAGATAATTAGATAACATCTCATGAGTTGATATATCAATAAAGTAAACGCTATATCATTTCATTAAAGATTTAAAGCTAGAATGGAAATAAATGAACTTTACGTCACAAATTTATCATCCCTAAGCTCACCGAAACGTGCCCATGCCCACTTAGTGAAGATTGTAAAAGTCGGGTAAGCTTTGAGTCTCTGTAAGGAACATGCGATGCTTTCCCTTCACTAAGTTTTCCAATCACCTTCACATCACAAAAGATGATCAAATAAAAACAGACAGAAGTAGGAAAAAATCATGGCATATTCAAGTGTATATATAAAGAAAATTTGAAATAGTGATAAAGAAACTCATTTTGAGTAAGGGCATAGTTTAGTCACTTTACACCTCAAAATGTTTAAATAAACCAAAATAGAAAAATGTTTTATTGAAATGCGATTTCAATAGATAACCAAGAAGGTCATATACTCACAGTTCCAAGTGTTAGAAGACTCTTATTGATGTAGGATCCTTCCTTTCTCCGTAACCCAGTTGTTTCAGTTTTTGAACTCTCGGATCCAGCTAAATCAATTAAGTTCTAAGCAAATGGAACAAAGTTTAAGAGTTTTTTTTTCATTGAAGTAATATGTAATATATTTCAAAATGATGAACTGTCTAATTTTACATATCCAATAATAATACAAATATGCCTACCAATTGCGAGAATATAACCCCATCATACTCATCACCATGCGCACTACTTTCAATCATCTGTTGCAGGAAAGGATAATTTCCAATTTGGGGAGATCAGAATTAGAAGTATTGAATACAGGAGAACAACAAAAGGGGGGGGGGGGGGGGGGGGACGAGATCATAATAGTATGGAAAAGAAAAATTGGACATAAATGCAAGAAACCACACGATTGGAAAAGGCTCGTATATTATTGTCAGAAGAAGAAAGTTCCCAACCGATGATCGCAAACAAAAGGCCTTCATGAGAATGCAAGAGATAATTGTAAATGAAAATGAAGACATTGAATGACAAGTAGTATAAACATACCAATGTAAATATTGTATGACTACGGCTGCTGAAGAGGTTAAAATTGTTTGATCCAACATGACGATGCTCTGCCATTACATAAGAATAAATATCAAACTATTGATTGATAATTTTTAGTAACCAATAAATTACACCGAACATATCAATATATCTCTACTTGAATACAATTATAAAATTTTTAAACAGAGATGTTTACATTTGTTTTTAAGTTATGAAAACAAGACTACTTCGACAAAAAATGTTAATGAGCTTAATGCCCTGTCAATTTTAGTCCATGCCCAAGTGTTTCTATTTCACCTGTTGAAAGTTTATACCTAAATTTAAAAAAAATTACCAATATTAGTTTGGGTTCTCAACTTTTTTTGGCTGAAAGTAAAGGTGTGGGCAATGTCAAAGCCTTAATTTTTGGTGAAAATATTTTTTTTCACAATGTTGTATCTCTTATTGGCCTTATATATTTGAAACATATAGTAAATATTAGAATATACTAAAGCTTTTCCACAAATAAAAAATTCTAGAATATGAAAACTAGTATTCAGTAATGTCAAGTTAAAAGCATTTCCTGACGGTGAGTGTAAGGTTTGGATTACATTGAAAGAGCTAAAAGGAAAGCTAGTAGGGAGGAGCTAGTCTCCAAGTTTTGTGATGTGCCAGTTGTCAATCTGTAGCTATAACTAAACAAACGTGCAAAAACAGAAAGCAAAAAGAATATATCAGATACCTTCTCCAGCAGCAATAAACGAAAGAGCATGTCCGGGGGATAAAACAACTTCCTCCTTTATACCCTCAACATAAGTCCCCTGTGTAAATAAACAAGTTTAAATTACTGTAACCACTTTTTCAGCTATTCTAACTAAAGTTATCAGTTAAAAATGTTCAACAAGGACAATCATCTAAGTTCACATGATCATCTGACTGAGGAAAAGGTTTGAGCAAAGACTAAATAATCACTCCCATATTCAGAACATGCAGCTTATAGCAATATATTATAAGAGCATAAGAGCAAATATGACCAGAGGAAAGAACAATTACTCAATTAGAAACGATAAAAACCTGAGCATCTTCTCTAACACGCAAATTCTGGCCAGTTGGATCCAGCAGATCATTAATCACCTGGAAGCATAGATATAAAAAGTTGAGTCGCTATGAATTATAAAAGCGGGGATTTTCTTTTCACTTATTGAGGAATTTACTCCTCGCCTTCAGGCCTTGAATAGCTATAAAAGAAATTGAGATCTAAAGAGAAAAAAGGTTGAATCTTATGCCCCACATCCAGTGGAGCATTGTCAAATTTTGAATACAATAATTTAGCACTGACCTCATTATAGATTTCAAGATATGACACCCGAAGTAAGAATTCACGACCTGGAGTCTGATAGGAGATAACATAGGTCATCCACGTATTCATGAAAAGATTCATTTTTAACAAAATAGAAGCATAAATAATTGAAAAACAAGAGAAACACATAAACAAATTTTATGGTTGTATTTAATATGCAATCAATAGAGTTATTGAAAAAACATAGTGAAAAGAACAAGCCAGCTTACATCTTGGATCATGCTGAAGACATCCTTTATTGCCAATGGTATGATACCAGGACAATTTTGATCCCCCTGATAAGATAACAATGAGATTCAGCACTGCATTAAGTCATTCTGTCACTCTAACATGACACCTCTAAACTCATCAGGGATCCCCATGGCAAGCAAACAAAAGTGGATGGTACAGCTCAGTGACCATAAGTTCAAAACCATTCACATGTATACAAGCATCTCATCCTCAATACTAAATAAATTGTGTTACAGCCTTTTGAGCAGCTAGTTTAAGATATTATGACTGCTTAAGCAATGTGCACGATATGAAAGTATTAAAACTTCTAACATTTAATTTTTAATACACTCAAATAAACAATCCCATATTAAGAAGATGTTTGACAAAAATGGGACGTCAAACATCTTTATGAACCCAACAGGGCCAACACTGGATTTCATTTCTTCAAGATAATTAATGAATCACACGTGGACTAGCTGACTAGCATAATAATATCATTAACTATACTGTAAGAGTTAGAAGATACAACTTGACTAATGATTTATAGCATCCTTCTACCAGAGTAGTAAACAAAACACCGCCACTAAGGATACATCATTATGGAGGATTTAACTTACATGCATAGTGTGTGTCTTTCCGCTGCTGGTAACACCATAAGCAAATACAGTTCCTGCATATCAACTCAACAAGTGGTAGTTAGCACAACCTATGAGTACAAGCAGTGAAGCAGTTGTTCACCAAATTTGAAAGGTGATCCAAAGAATCAGAATTCAGAAGCTTCAGTCAGTGTTAACATATTTTTATTAATCACCAACTTGGAGTTCAACTAGCATAGATAAACAGCCATTGCATTAAAAATCATGTTAAGCATACCATTTATGCCCTCCATTGCAGACTTAACAACAGGTCGAGCAGCTACTTCATACACTTCTTCGGTAATCGTATCAGGCCCAAATACCCTATCTGTCAAAGGAAAAGTAAAAGAAATTTGAGAAACTAGATATGAATGGTGCCCTTCCTAATTTAGAAAAGGAGATATCAAAAATCCCATAATGTCCCCCAATTCAAAATCTCAATAGCTGAAGTCTTGGACACGAATTGCAGCTCATGCATTATAGAATCCAGCTTCAGAACACACCACTCATCTATAAACTCAGAGTAAAACAGAACATGGAAAAGATGCAAAGAAGAATACCAAATGCATAGGCAGTCATCGGATTATACTCATTCCGTGCAATCTTGTCGCCGTCAGCATACCACGCTATTTCATCTCCTCTCTGATATTCCCTCTCACTGTCGCCGCAGCAGAAAATGCAAACAAATCAAAAGTCAATCCCCTCATTTCCTCCCATCAATCCTAGCCCTAGCTTCGTAGAATCCCCAAATTTGAAACATCAAAAGAATCAGTCAAATCAGATCATTCACCTCAATGGCCGAAATCTAATCGTCACAGAAATGCTTTCACCCGATCTCGAAATGCAATTCTCCGGTTCGCCAATCATCTGGTCTTCCACCGACGGATAACTCACCGGTGTCTGGCTCAACGGATAATCTCCTCTACTCTGGGTCGGCATCGTGGATCTAGCGCCATAACCATCTCCACCGCCGCCGTAAAATGACGTCACGGAAGAAGAGCAGGACTGCGGCATTAACCGGCCGTTCATCATCGATGATGTGGACGACGTCGACGAGTACGGACTCGACGGTTTCCGATTATGGAACGGTGAGCTGCTCCTTCCTCGAGAAGATGAGCTCGCCATTGCACCACATAAAATAAATTCAACCACAAAAAAAATTGAAATGCAACACTCTTTATCCAGTTGCTTCAGTTCCAGGAATGTATATGCATATGCATATCGGCGGATTAAAAAATTAGGGGAAAAAAAGGAAAGAACGAAAGAAAGAAGAAGAATGTGTCAGAAATCACGTGGTGCGAGCTAGCAAAGCGAATGACATTGTTCAATTTTCTTTTTCAGATTTGCTGTCGCCTTTCTTCAGCAGAAATGCTCTTTGTCAAAGAAGCTTGAATGGGGATATATACATAGATATATATCTATTCACAAGCACGTGGGGTGTGTGAAAAAAAAGGTATGAAGAGAGAGATAGCTTCGTTTCGTCTTCTTTAAGACAAAGAAGAGTTGCAGAGAGAGAGAGAGAGAGAGAGGGAGACGGAGAGGAAGAGAGGAGCGAGAGAAGAGAAGGAGCAGGACTGGTGAGAAGTGAGAACGACTTGAAGGGTATTTTTGTTTTTTTTTTTTGTTTTAAAATTTTTTTGAATTTAAATGCGTTTGATTATTATAGTGGTGAAACTCCAGGTTGGAAATCTGCTTTTTTAAAAAATTATTATTTAGCATCAGGTAAGATTTCGTCGTTCCAGAGCACAGTACAACCCACGGAGAAGCCGGTACAAGCCATCCGTTCCGAATTAGGGAAAACCGAGAAATTGACGGAAACCGGCGCTGGATGTCGGAGTTTTTAATATTTGAATTTTATCGGAAAGAAAAATGAGCGGGAATAACAGTGGCAATCAGGTGCTGAGGTGCATAGCATAGGACAGAGTAAAAATTGTAGTGCTCCATTTAATTTATCGGAAAAATCAAAACTAACCTACGGGGAACCCGGACCGTACTCGCTTGACCGGAAGTGTAATGCACGCGCCGACGGATTCGGTCAGTAACAATTTTCTGATTTACGAATTTATCTTTCTTTAATTGGTATAATAATAATAATTGCCAATAAATTAAAAAAACTCATGAGCTCCAGGTGGTTTGACAATTTCAATGGTACTTTCTGAGTTTGGTAAAATTAGATGGAAAATTTGCAATTTGGATACGTATATTTTGGACTATTAAAAATAATTTAAATGAAAATTATTAATAAATTGTACTCACTTTTTAAAAAAATTACAGATCTGACCTATGATCAATTTCTTCCTCTCGAAAAAATGAATGTGAAGTTTGAAAATTTCCACATCAATTAGTAGGGAATTACAACAAATTTCATTATTTTTTAAAATGGTATGAGAGAGTATTGTCTATCGTCTTATAAATTTTAAAAAATGTGGTATGAGAGAGTATTGTATGTCGTCTTACAGATTAAAATCCGTAAGAAAAAATTAAGATCCAGATCAAAAGATACTATATCAATAAATTAAAAAGCTATTAAGTTAAATTATTTTTGTGTCGTGTCAAAAATTTACATTCCTATTATATATATATTGATAGTAATACGAGCAGAGGACGTCACATTTAGGTGTTCAATTTCAATATATCTTGTCAAATTTACGATTAATTAGTATTATATTAGCATAAAATAAATGCGCTAAATTAAAATCAAGTAGTACAATCAAGCCGTAAGCGGGTCAAAATGTGGAGGAATCAATTTGTTTGTGCTTAATTTTTAAAATTAATAAAATGATGTGTATATTTATTAATTAATTAGATAAAAAGATCAATTATGTGTAGTTGTGACAAATAAAAAGAAAATTAAATATTATGAACTAAATGAAAATTAATGTTATTAAATCAAAAATGTTGTCTATTACATAAAAAGTGTTGTCTAAAATATAATTATTAAATCGTGTGATAGACAAAGTCTTTATATATGTATAGATGTTGTTTGATGTTAATGATTTGTTGTCAGGCAAATATATTCATTACTGTTAAAAATAAAATCTGGCCTTTTACTATTATAATTGAATATAAGACCAACATGCCAACATAGTGATATCAAGATATATCCAATTAATGATTTTGTAATTTATAGAATTTCTATCCATCAGTATATAATTTTGATAAGTTGATGGTTTTTACTTGTGGTGTATTGTTTCCAGATCTATCAAATTATCGATACTAATAAATGTGATCAATCTAAGACGTTGCAATATATAATTTTCCGAAGTCATCTAATTACCTACTCGGTCAGTAGGCCACCTATGGGGCAGAAAGTTGGGGATTTATGGTAGTTATTTTATCCTTTTGTTGAAGCAATGTTTTACGGATATTATCTATAAAGATAAGACTATATAATTATGAACAACATTGGTAATAAAAAGGTGAGATATAATTATGAGCAACAGATTGGAATGTTGGAAGACAAGCTTTTCTCAACTAATCCAAACCTAACCAGAAAAATAAAGTAAATAAATATCACCAAAGATGCGAGATATGGATCTCAAATTTTGACAGAAACTAATGTGGTTGGAATTGAATACACATGCTTGCAAGCTATTTGGATATTTTCCCCAACCATGTATTCCCAAATAAAAAATAAAATAAAATAATAATAATAATTATTATTGACCAGTGAAATAATCGTTATTGATGGGTTAAGTGATGATTCATTTGACTTGTGAAATAATTGTTATTGTATTTTATAATACAAGTACGTGTCCCGAGTAACTCGACCTAATACGTTGCCAATGAAGGGATATTAGTATTTTATTTACTTTAATTAATTTTCTTTGCTCGTGTGTCTACACACACAGTAGCTATTTTATAAGAAACAATTACAAGTTTGAAATCTAATATAACCCAATTAAGAATTAAAATTATCCACAAACCACAACCTATATACTGTAATATTTTTCACATTTGTTGCTTCTGGAATTATTTCCCTTGACTCAGTCAGAGTGAATGAGTAGAAGCCAAGATATATATGACATGTAAATTGATGGTCTCAACTCTCGATCAATCATCATTGATAATGGGCATATGGTTAAGGGGGCACATGCAATGTGCATCTATATTCAAGTATTAATTTCTTGTAATTTATTATGATAGTGGTCCTATATATATCTCCATGATTGTTGGATTGGGGCCATAAAGCGAATATGTGCGAGGTTGAACCAATTTCCTCATGTGGCCATAATTTGTACATTTTGGTGTTTATGATTTGGTTGGATCGATTTACTTCATGTATTAATAATTTATTAATGAAGTGGCGTACTATTTTTTTTTAACTAGTATTTTATCCGTAGAATGTACAAAAATTATTTTTTACTAACCACAATGATGTATGTTCAAAAGAGCATTTATTTAAGAGAGTTTTTAAATGCACAATCAATTCTGCTCTTTGCACTACATTTACTATATGCACTACTATATTTATTCTTTGCACCACTGATATTGACAATAATATCATTCCATCTAAAATATGTATTTTACTTAAAAAGACTAATTAAAAATAAATAAAAAAAGAGAAAAAAATTGAAATCCTTCACGTCGTCATCCTCCATCCCAGGCCCAACCACCGAGGCCACCATTTTCATCCTCCCTGCTCCCAGTTCAACAATTCCAACAACGAGCACCACATTCACGTCTGCGCCACCATCGGAGCCATGTCGTAGGAACTTAGGGAGCAAGGCCTCCCCCTCACCCCCATCACTTACTTCGGCGCCACCTGCGCCTCCCTCCAACGCCTCTCGTTGAGCATCGACTCCGCGGGCCCCCTCCTCGACGCCCCTGGAACCCTTGTGGAATTTTTGTTTATGTGTGTGTGTTTTTTCCCGTTCTTATCTCTGTGTATTTTTTTATGTTGTTAAATTGATTGTTTTTGTTGGTCTAATTTTTATGGATTTCTGGTTTTTTTTTGACAATATCGCCACTCATTGTTCTTATAATCTGAAGGTAATACACTTCAAAGATGGTAAATGATGAGGTGTTTGGTCATCTCATTCTCAATTTGGTTTTCGGTTATGCAGCATGATGAAAAACTATGTTACTTTATTAAATTCTGGTATTTTAGAATTCTGTTTTTATTTTAGAATATTGGATGCTTTGTCTATTTATTTACCTTTCGTGGCGGCGGCGATGGTGGTCTAGGGTTGATGGCCGTGGTGGCAGAATGGGGTGGGGGTTGTAGGAAGGGTGAAGAACAGAAGATGTAGACAACGCTGGGTTGAGAGTTTTTGTTTTAATTTTATTTTGTGGTGCAATAAGTAACAATGGTAGTGCAAACAAGTAATAAAAGGATAAATAAGTCATTTCGTATTTATTTTATTTTTTATTTAATTATTTAATGGTGCAAAGGTAAAATAGGTTGTGCATTTAGAAACTCCCTTTATTTATTTGTTAGAATATAGAATGAAGAAATATAAATACTTAAGCATACGAATGAGTAAATACTACTAAAAAGGACCACACAAAATAAAAAGTGACAATATAACTTAATAACCAATTGAGCAAAAAAATAAATAAACAAAATTAAATAGATGTTAACTTAAGAATAGAGATGGGATCATGTGAGAACTACACACCCATGTGAGAACTGAGAACCAATCTCAGTCACAGATCGCTCTTACATTAACGGCCAAGATCTGTCCCAAGATTGAAAAAAATGCGGTGACATATTTGTAATATTAACAACTTTTTAATGAACTAAGGGTATTTTTATAATTTAGGAATCCTGCTAAAATAAGTTATGACAATACTAAAAAAGTCAATGACAGTGCTAAAAAAAGTCATGACAGTGCTAAAATAGGAAATGACAGTGCTAAAACTCTAAATTGAAAAATATACACAAATTCTGAGTATTCATATATTGATAATTCAACATGTAACAATGTTTGTTCGTGGTTTTTTTAAAATGTCGATGACATTTTTTTATGCTAATGCTAAAAAAAAAGTAATGCTAAAATAAGTCATGACAATGCTAAAAAAAGTCATGATAATGCTAAAATAGGAAATGACATTGCTAAAACTCTAAATTGAAAAATATACACGTAAATTCTGAGTATTCATATATTGATAGTTCAACATGTAACAGTGTTTGTTCGTGGTTTTTTTACAATGTCGATGATATTTTTTTATGCTAATGCTAAAAAAGAGTCATGCTAAAATAAGTCATGACAGTGCTAAAAAAGGTAATGACAGTGCTAAAACCCTAAATTGAAAAATATACACGTAAATTATGAGCATTCATATATTTTTCGATTTTACCCTTACTAAGATTCAGGGGCAGCGAAGTTGGACGTTATTACGAGATTGCCACCGCGTTTTTTAAAATTTGGAGCAGATCTAGGCCGTCCAAATATACCGGATCTATGACTCAGATTGGTTCTCGGTTCTTACACAGGGTGTGATTCCTTCTGGAACTCGACCCCTTAAGAATATATATATATATATATATATATATATATATATATAGAGAGAGAGAGAGAGAGAGAGAGAGAGAATCACAATAAATAAAAAGAGTCCGGAATGTAAGAAAACATAAAACATATACTCCCTCCGTTTCAAATTAAGTGTCATTTTAGATGAAAGTACGCATATTAATAAATTAATTGAGTTACCTAATAAACCCTTCTATGAATACATTAGATGAGTAATATAGATGTATGAATGCATTAAATGAGGTCAAATTTGTGAAAAATGTGAATTTTCTGTCTCGAATTTATAGAATGACATTTTTTTTTGCAACAAAATTCAAATGCTAGAATGATATTAATTTAAAAAGGAGGGATAATTTTTTTTATTTACTCTAATACTTTATTGTGTTGTGATTAATGGCATCACTTTGCATAATTGATGTTGAGGCAACATGGCATTGGGCTAATTCTATGCTACCCCTAGAGTATTATCTGAAGTGTCACAATAAATCTATTGTGACACTTTTAAGTGTCATAATAGATCTATTATAATACTACATAATATCTATTATGACATTTCGGATAATACCTGAGGGGTAGCATAGAATTTCCCCATGGTAAGTGAGTCATCTCAACCTCACACATTACAAAACTTTTGAAATGTACTGTTGGATTTAATTCAATACATTTATAGATCTTAAATGCCATAATTCGAAGTGTCCACATTTATTTTTTAGTAATAGTAGGTACTACCAATGCACTAGATTTTGTTGGATTTTAATGTTCGAATTTGACTGGAGTTTGGGAGACTTTTCAAAGTAATCAAATTACAGCCGGGAGCATTCACATTGCTCATTTTTAATTCTAAAAAAAATAAAATTACTTTCAGTGTGGCCTTTTGTACGATTTACAAATACCCTAAAAACAAATTAAGTTCAAATTAGTAAAAACTCATATATAACAAAATATTGTTAATCGACAATGCTCTAACTTCGTATTTTATTTTTGAGAAACTAGCATGCTGATTAAAATATAATTATGATGATATAATTGAATCTAATAAAACCTATGCAAATAGACGAGATCAATAGTCAAGTAAGCCAACACATAAGATTAACTTCTACACACGTCGGTGAAAACTACCCACGCTCTTCTAGTGGGACTCGAATTGCCATATCTAACTCATATTTTTACAATTCCGCCAAGTATTCATTTTGAAAAAAATAAAAGAAAAAAAGAATGTTAAAAACAGATTTTGAGAATATGAGGCCCAAATCAAAGACAATAAAGGTCTAAAGGCCCAACTAGTAATTTCCCTTTCTAAATATTTATGTTCAGAATCAGAGCTTCATATTAAACTAGCGACTTCGTATTTAGCAGCAAAAGTCGCATATTATATATACAAGAGGGCTGAGAGAGAGAGAGAGAGAGAGAGAATAAAATGGCGCTGGGATTCTCATTATCCGTTGTTGGAGCATTGCTGAAGAAATGGTGGCCTCACTTTACAGCTGCACATGCTCGTTGCTTCTTCACCAGCATATCTCCCCAAAACTTCCTAGTAATTTATTTCTTCCTTCAATTCAAACAATTGTATAATCACACTTGCTTCATTTATTTGTTTTAAGAATGATAGCAACTTGTTTGATCGATTCCGATTCTAACTGTACCATCAATGTACATGTGATAAATGGTACTACTAAGAATTGCATTTCCAGAGACATAAGTGAGAGAGTTTATCCATGTTATGTCAGTATAGAAAACCATCTTATTAAGGGCAGGTTGTTAGTTAATTTGGAATCGAAATCTACAGAACCATTGTAATGACTTATTGGAGCAGTAACTCAAGAACATAATTAAATTATGTTATGAAATCACTAGTTAATGAATTCAAGATTTCCCCTACGTGTTACAGGTTATCACTATAATGCAAGAAAATCAATTTCAACAACATCAATATCTAATGCACTTATTAAACCAGAACGAACAATCACTAGTTTGAGAGCTGGTAAAGTGAATATGGATGTTGATCTTGAACAAGGTGAACAACTGTATCTTGGCATGGACTTTGGCACATCTGGTGCTCGGTATGCTCTAATCGACAAGGAAGGCGAGATACGTTCTGAGGGGAAGAGAGAGTACCCCTTGTATATGGTACACTCTCTGTCATTTAGTTGATGTTAGCTCGACTTTCAGAATTTTACCTGTTTGTACTTCCTATGTTGATTATTTGATAGTGCCAGTTGCTTGCAATTATTTGTTTCATACTTGTGGTTAGATGAGTTTGCAAGCTTGTTTCTGTTTTCTAGAAAGAGTGAGGAAACAGTAGATTGGGTCAAATCTTGGAGAACAACACTTTTCGGTCTCTTGGAAGATATTCCAGTTCGCCTTCGCCCATCCGTTGCGTCCATTTCTATTGATGGCACTTCTGCAACAACGATGATTGTTGATAGGTTGGAATATACAAACTTGGAATTTTTTTTGCCTTTTTTGTAGTTTTTCTGTTAGTATTCATTTTCAGCTTTGCCTATTGATTCAGTGAAACAGGCGAATCCTTGTGTAAACCTTTCCTCTACAATCAGAGTTGTCCGGACGCTTTGCCAATTGTGAAGGCAGTTGCTCCTGCTAACCACACTGTTTGCTCTGGATCTTCCACGCTGTGCAAGCTCGTCTCTTGGTGGAGTTCTTGTGATACGCCTAAAACTTCAGCAGTGTTGTTGCATCAAGCAGACTGGTTGTTGTGGCTTCTCCATGGAAAGCTCGGAGTTTCTGATTACAACAACGCTTTGAAAGTATATTTTTCTTTTAAGTAATCAATTCATTTTGGTTCATTTCTCATCTTTTCATACATTGTTTCTTGTGACATGTCGACATGATAAGGTTCCGCCATGTAAATTGTGGCAGGTTGGTTATGATCCTGAAGTTGAGTCGTATCCTCCGTGGCTGCTTGCTCAACCATATTCTAGTGTTTTACCTCTTGTACAAGCTCCCGGGACCACAATTGGCTCTATGAAAGAGAACATCAGAACTAGTTATGGTATGTTTGCTACTGTATGTAGCTCCAACATTTATTGATCAAACTTGATATGAATACCCCTGTCAGTAGCATGCCAACATTCCAATTAATGCTATTTGAAATAAATTCTGAAAATGAGAAAAAAGGTTATCTATTCTATTTTTCGCTGTTATCAGCATTGCCTTTTGTTATGAGTGTGAAAAAATATCACACATTGATTAAATTGAAGATGATCCACTCTTGATAAAGCCAGGTAAAATTTATTTACAATATTATTGCTTGACAGCGAATGTTTGCACAGAAGCCGTATCCATACACCATGTGTGAAGAACTTAAATTTATGAAAAGATGAGCATCATCCATAAATTTCTCTTAATGCTGGTAAATGTAGTAGCGTTGGTTCTCAGGGTATTTATTTGTTGTTAGGTTTCTCGAAGGATTGTATCATATGCACAGGGACGACTGATAGTATCGCAGCCTTCCTTGCAGCACGTGCTGATCAACCTGGAAAAGCTGTAAGATACTAGTGACATATATCTTCTATCAATTAATAGTGTGTGCGTGATGCCACATATCCTGTAATGACCATCATGCGGATGAAGTTGTATTTCCTTCATTTCTCTTGTTTTCATAGTTTTTTTTCATTTGCATCATACAAGGATCATCACATCGACTACTGAACTTTTGCTTTAATTATCAGGTCACATCATTGGGCTCGACTCTTGCTATCAAACTATCGAGCACTCGGAGAGTGGAAGATGCACGTTTTGGTGTGTATAGCCATCGGCTTGATGACAAATGGCTCGTTGGAGGAGCTTCAAACACAGGAGGAGCTGTTCTCAGGCAAATTTTCACGGATGATCAGCTAGAACAACTCAGCAAGAAGATAAATCCCGCAGAAGCATCTCCCTTCGACTACTATCCCCTCATAGATATCGGAGAAAGGTTCCCTACAGCAGACCCAAAAATGGAACCGAGGTACTTAACTATGTTTTTGAATGATCAGAGCTCCTACGAATTCAAAATGTAGTCAAGACTTGCACAATATATTAGGCACTCCCATATTCTCCATTGCTCCAATAATAATAAGAAATAGCCGAATTCTTGCAAAGCAGTGGCGATATCTATAACTAGCAGCACACTATATCACACTATACTACATGGGATGAATTGCTGTAATCTTTCAACACAACTGCCTTTTCAGGTTGCACCCGCGCCCAGAAAATGATGTCGAGTTTTTACATGGTATTCTGGAGTCCATAGCTCGAATTGAGGTAAAGAAATTCACACGATACAGCTCATCCTTGTAGAATCACTTCTTAATTGACATGCTTTTGTCAGAGAAAATGAGTTTACATATAACTATCTGGTGTTTATGTCGATTTAGGCACAGGGGTACAGCTTGTTGAAGGAATTAGGAGCCACCCCTGTTGATGAAGTCTTCACGGCGGGTGGAGGCTCGAGAAACGAGAAATGGATCGAGATCCGAGAGCGCATTCTCGGCCTGCCTGTACGTAAGGCGCTGCAGACTGAAGCTGCTTATGGAGCTGCATTGTTAGCCATGAAGGGTGCTGCACAACAATAGCAAGATACAATGAGTTTGTAATTTTTTGATACATTAATATGTTTATGGATGGCGATGGACACTGTTATAACCTTCTTTTCGACTCTACAATAAAAGTGAAATATGAGATGATGTTATTTGCTTTAAAATTGGTGCCCCGCCCTATACTTGCTGGGGTATTTTTTTGTAGTAATTATTTATTTTTAAATAATATTTGTTTTTAAAAAACACGTCGTTAGAACTTGGATGTTGAGTATTAATTTGATGATAATAAATTACAGTACATATTTATTAGAAACCATCGGAGTTTATGGTGTCAATGACATCATTGGAATCCATGAGTAGTTGAGTACTTTTGTGTCTTCAAATATGACTAGTGAGAACCTCTTGCAAATGTAGAACTTGACATCCCAATTATGTAGCGTACAAATAAATGTATTAATCATTATTCTTTTTTATGCTAACCAAGTAATAAATATTACTGTGGAATATATATATATATTCATAATAGTCATATGCAAATAATCTTATAAACACTACAGATCATATTACTGTTGTAAATAACTTCGTAACCTATAAATTACATCATGAAAAATCGGTAATGCATGATATTGAAAGTTTCCGGGCCAATAAACATAGAATCCTTTTAAAAATGGAGACCATATAGCATTTATGGCCCAATTGATTATTTATTTATTGATATAACAAACCTAAATAAAATAAGCCCAAACTCAAGGTCATCATACCTCTGTGTAGAACCACTTTGTTCTTCCGCCGCAGGGCTTCTAACATATTCCTATAGCTTCCTCCTTCATCCGTTGTTTTCAGGGGGTCTAACATCTTCCGATTTACTTTTTTCATTTCTTTCAATTATTTAAAATACATTCATACAATTTTGGAGTGGTTCAGACCCCACAACCTTATTTTATAAGGTATTTATTCTATCTTATCCCCTAAACATCTCTGTAGTTACATTGCTGACTTAATTGCTGTTTTTTCAAACTGTGAGTATGATGTTAAACTAGCTAATTTCGATCAATCCCGATAAACTGCCCAAAATTTCACCTAATTGACAAAATGAGTAAAAAATGATTTTTTCCCAAAATGCAAATTATTACGAGCTCTTCCAATTGCATCAACATACGATAACAAAAATAAAAATAGTGTTGTTATTTTGGTTGATTTTATTCGAATATATACATTTTCAGGATGGCCTGTGTTCAGCGCATGATTAAATCGGGGATTCGCCTATACAAACCGCGAGGTATTGATTTTGCTGCCTCTGCGATTAATCGGCTTGGCGCATCGCCCAACTCCTACCATTCAAGCGCCGACCCCAACTTCTACCATCCGTTTTGCTCCAGTTGGTCCAGTGACGGTGGCCAGTGGATTTTGTTAAACGGAAAGCGCCAATATTTTGTTGACACTTTTTCTATGGTACACATTTACTAATTTCTTATTTACGACTAGAATTCATTTGAGAGAAATAGAGAATTGTGTTTGATTATTTCATGCATTCCTATTCAAGTCTACAATAGGTTTAACTTAGATGCAATTGGAAAATACATTCAAAATTGTTTTTATATAGTTTTTATTTTTTGGACAGGTTAATGCCTTAGAAGCGAAAGGCATCCCTCCAAATCATGCAAAGGCAATCACTTCTTCATTGGTCCAAGTTTTGGTTGAGCTAGAGAAAGTATGTTTTCTTTGCTACATTTTTAGTTATTTTTAATATTTTTTATTACTATTGAACTCTTAGATTGGAGAAATTTTGTTGGGATTGGATTGTATTTTTTTTTTAAGTACACCACCCCGACCTAGTTAATTAGGGTTGCATATAGTATTTAGATACCGATGGACATAGTTGAATATCTATATCATTTAAAAATTGAGAAGTAAATTGAATTTTACTAATAAAAATTTATTTGCGTGAAGTGAAAATTACATACATATGTATGCGCGCGCGCTTGTGTGGTTTTTCCTTTGAATTACACTTGTAAAGTCTCCAAAATCATTCTTAACATGTCTTGTATTTAATTTTCTGCTCAGGATCCTTACCTGCCTTCCTCTACGCTACATGCCAAGTTGAAGAGCCTCCGGAAAACTATCAGCAAAATGCGGTTTAATTTGTTCCCATTTTGATATAATTTTTAGACTTATTATTATTATTTTGGAATAAACAATATTTTGGAACAAGCCGTTGATTCGTTAATGGCCACTTTCTTAACCAGACCTGAGTTCACCGAGGACGTTGCTCCCGTACAACATTCACATGTGAATCCCAAAAAAAGGTGAGAAGCCGGAAAGCCGTGTTACTTGTGCTCTTCTCTGCGTGAAATTTCCTATTCTATACATTTTTCTAAAATCTAACATTTAATGTTGCACGTACTGAATATATACCATACTATTGCATTGTATTGTATTGGATCAAAACATCATAAATATATACATATGATCAGCTTCACAACTTGTCTTGATGAGGTGAAACAAACTGCATCAAAAAATTGTATATCGATCAAGAGTTGTTTAATTTCTCGTTCTATTTGGTTGGGCCAGGCGCGTTCCTGGCAAGCTTGCGAATCTGACCACTGAAACCATCCATCTTAATGAGATGGACTCTGAAGTGAGTTATTTACTTTGCCATTCAATTTGTTTCCTGTTCTGAATAAAGGCACAATTCCTGAATAATTACTCTCTCTCTCTCTCTCTAGACAGCCGAAGCATTAAGGGAGGAGTTAGCGAGGTTGAGGAGAGTGTTCAAGTTGGATATGGGGACCGTTTTACCAAATAGTGCTGGCCTTTATTTGACACTATACCCAACCGATTCCACGAGAGCAAAAAGCCCAAGTTAATTACTTCGGGTTATAATGTAATCATTCGCTATTTAGAGCCTAATTTATATCGAGCGTTGATCAACTTTTGAGCAAGAGTTGGTGGCGGTAACCGCCTGTTGATGACCTTAATTGAGTGAAATAAAGGAAATGAAATCATCTGTTGCATACAATATATATATATATTTTTAATTTATTTTAATTTAAATTTTTTATTTAAAGTTCATCCATTCCCAATTAAGATATATTAAAAAAAAAAAGTTATGCTAACACCAAATGCAATATTTGCTTTGGAAATAAAGGGTTTCACGTGAACCTTCTCTCTCTCTCTCTCTCATTTTTTGGATGAGCTCCATCCAAGGCCCCATGTTGTCCGTTTCTGGAGCCTGCTTCAGTTGGTTGGCCATTGGCGTTAAGAGAAAAAATAGTTATTTAATCAACAATTGTTGTACTCGTACACGTGCGGGGGTTGCGGAAATCAATAATTTTGATATGAAAGTAGGATGGTATTATGGTAATCATATCAATTTTACTATACCGCCTTTAATTTATAAAATTTAACGTTGTTGAATCATACTATTATATTACGAAACTTAATCTATCAATGAATATAGTTTTATTTTGGACAAATACGCCCTATGTTCTATTCTAATTTATAAATAACGAACCTCTTACAAATGTAAAAGTATATTTCTATATTAATGTCACACAAGTTTCTTGGAGCTGAAGAAAAGTAAAAAAGTAATTTATTTAATTATTTTTTGAGTGGAAAAGAAGATTATATAGTAAGACTAAATCTAGAGCAACAAGATCATGAAAAATGATAGTTACAGCACGAGCAACATAATCAATTAACAAATATACACGTGATTGATTGATTGATAAGGTGAAGATTTTCTTGTCATCATACACACTGTTCACCATGCATCTCTATCCGCTCGTTAGAAACCTTGGACATTATGATACAAATATCTGTAAATAATTTCGTTGGGTTAAGCTTAAGCATGTGCTGAATACAAAAATAATCCCATGGAGAACAACCTTATATAATCTCGGGAGGAGGACTCCTGTGCACAATCCCCTTGCCGCATATCACACACGCCACGCGCCCGCCTTTTTTTTCTTTTTCTGTTTTGACGTTTTCTTTTTCATTTTTTCTATTTTTCTTTTTCTTTTTCTTGTTTTTCTTTTTCTTTTTCTTTTTCTTTTTTCTTAAAAAAAACACAAATAAATCCCTAAAAAATCTCCCCAAATAAATCATAAAAAAATAAAATAAATCCTAAAAACAGCTCCCAAAAAATCATAAAAAACACACAAAATAAACCCCTAAAAACACCCCAAAAATCCCTAAAAAACCCCCCCTAAAAACACCCCCAAAAAATACAAAATAAACCCCTAAAAACACCCTAAAAAACACAAAATAAACCCCTAAAAACACCCCAAAAAAACACAAAAAAATAATAATAAAAAAACCCTAAAAAACACAAAAAACACGAAATGGTACTATTTAGTGTTCGAATTGATACTACGGGTGGTGAATTTTTTTTTCACAGGTCGGCCCGGGTCGGAGCGGTCCGTCTGATGGGCCGACCCATGCACCTTATGCACACGAGTTTTGGCGTAATCTCCCCCCCCCCCCCCCCCCCCGCCCAACACTCAACTAGAATGCTTTTATAACTAAGTTAGGAGAGAATACCATGATTTACTTACAAAACTCAAAATTAATATCCCTCGTTTAAATTTAGTACATTCAACAAACATGAATGGGATTATCAAATGAAAAAAGAAATATATTTATAACAAATTAGATTTATACAAAATAATTCTTTTTTTTGGGGGGGAGGGGGTTAATTACTATGAAATAAGGCAAAACACCCATATTTATACATGAGATTTCCATATCCAAGATTCTACCAAAAAATGAGAAGATTTAAAAAAAATGTAGATATTATCCCATGCTTATCTAGAACTATTTACTCTTTGGACTCGTATTCTACAACTTCTAACTCTGAATATCTTGAAAATATTTTCTAAACCCGAGGCTCTGCCTTAGCCTTGACGGCTTGACCTCTCTTGACCATTTATCTTTACAGCCACTGCCAAAATTAACACTAGGGATATACACGTCCAGCCGTTTCGTATGAATGCTCTCTCTCTCCCTCTCTCTCTCTCTCTCTCCGTGGCATCATTTTGTTGGTTTAATGTTGTTATTTTGGTTGATTTAATTATTCAATTATATCTGTAGGAGATGGCTACTGCTACTGTTCAGCGCATAATTCAATCTGGAATTCGCTTCTACAAACCGCGTGGTTTTAATTTTGGTCCCTCTAATTATATTAATCGGGTCGTGCCGGTCAGCGCTTCACCCATAATCTCCTACCGTTCGTTGTGCTCCAGTTCGTCCAGTGACTCGCGCTCGAATTTGTTCAACGGAAAGCGCTATTATTTTGTTGACACTCTTGCTATGGTACACATGTATATAGTTTTTTTTTCTTCTTACTAAGTAGAATTTGAGAAAATTGTGCTTGATCGTCATAATTTAGATATATTTATTCTATTTACTGTTCATTTTTGGTATATAAACATATTCACGTGCACGATAGAGTTTAATTTAGATGATATTTATTCTATTTACTGTTCTTTTTGAAAAATCTAAAAATTGGCATGGACAGGTTAAGGGTTTAGAAGCGCAAGGCATCCCTCCAAAGCATGCAGAGGCAATCACTTCTTCGATGATTGAAGTCTTGGCTGAGCTTGAGAAAGTAGGTTTCCGGCCTTTACACATTTTTAGCGTTAATGATGTATATTTCAATTAATATTAATATTATTGTTAATTAATATTGGCTAATATATTTCAGTTGGAGGTATTCAATATTAATGTATAGATAGTATTTATTAGATTAGTAGTATTCCATTCAATTCAAAATAAATGTCATTTTCTGTTTTGTTTGTCTCGTGGTAAAGATAAGTACACTATTTATGCTATATTATATTAATGAGCTTAACAATCCAGAATTGTGTACGTGTTGATTGGGACTAATATTGTTGCTATGAATTACTAGCTTATAAGTGGTATTCTCCCCCAACTCAAAAATTATATATATATATATATATATATATATATATTGATTTGATGTAAATTATCCAAAATCATTAATTCGATATTCCATGTGTACGTATATATACATTATAATTAATTATCTTTATTTGAGGAGCGTACGTACCATAGCAAATTATTCTTAACGTTTCGTGTATTTTTTTGGTCAGGATCCTAACCATCGTTTCTCTTTGCTACAAAGCAAGGCTGACAGCCTCCGGAAAAATATCAAGAAAATGCGGTAACTTAATTTGTTTTCCAATTTGATTTAAGTTTCAGATTTTGTTTTTGCACAAACAGGATTATATTCTCAAACGAGCTGTTGATTTAATTCCTTGAACAGACGTGAGTCCGACAAGGAGGTTATTTTTGTACAATATTCACGTCTGAATCTCGAAAGAAAGTAAGAAGCTAGCACGAGGTTTCCTATCATATCTTATATTTCATTATCATTAATGCATGTCACGTGTGTATTGAATGTCATACTATATATCGATCATCTTGTTTATCGTTCTATATGGCCGAGCTAGGGTTCTTGACAAGCATGCCAATCGGAGTAGTGCTAAAACCACCATAAAAAATACCAAACAGCTTGACGAGGAGAGGATCATGAAACTTGAGACGAAGGTGAGAGAGAGAGAGAGAGAGAGAGAGAGAGAGGCTTTATAATTAGCAAAAAAAAAACAGTCTGTTATTCCTGGTTTAATTTAATGTAATTTAAAGCAACAATTCATAAATTCTGAATTTTTATTTTCTTGTTCCTATTTATCTTGCAGGAAAGTGAAGGAACGTTCCATGTCTTCCTAAGTTTGTGTGTAGCGACAGTATGTGCATCTATTATTGGTATGGCTGCTGCATTGATGATTCTCTTTGATCAAATCTCAAAGACCTAAATTCTAACAAAAACATTTTAGATTGAGGGTTGGATCAAAATTTGAATTTGGCGTACGCGCGAGTATATATGTATTTCTTATTTGAACATGGTTCACATACGATTGAGAATTATATATATATAATTCCCTCTCTCTCTCTCTCATATGTTTAAACTAGTTAGTACATATTTATTTGGTCAAATACCTCGTTGCATTAGTTTGTGTTGGTCATACATAACTCATACTGATGGAAATGAGTTGTCGACTTTGTCCTCGTGGTTGTGGAGTGACGATTTTATCACTGAATCAGTCATGATCCGAATCCAATAATGCATTTTAGGTCAAAATATATATCTTGTACGAACTCATCTAATAGCTGTACAAATATTGGTGAATTTGCTATAAAAGAACCTAATGTATATCGCGTAGTGAATTTCCCACTTTAAATTAATATATGTGTGCTTTCAATAAGAGAGCAAAATATATTGAGCAAGTTGAATACATTACTATTAAGTGGTTTGAAATTTTATTAAATTTTGAAAGTCTGAATGAATTTCAACCAACCAAAGATGTTAACTTGAGTTGGTTATTTTCCAAGTCCTAATCAAGGATCTCGTTCACAATGAAAATAAGTTCAAATTCATCTCTTTTTTTAGTTTGTCATATTAAAATCATCAATCAAACTAATTTTAGATTTGATTTTCAATCTTATAGCTAGTAGTGCACGTGGTTCTGCAGTAAAAAATTAACATGCATATAACAACAAGAAACTTAAATGTCCTCCAAAAAAAAAAAGACGAAACTTAAATGAAGACAATAACTTCCAGATCACCGAAACACCAGAATTCGATAATGAGTTCATTATTGCATTGAGCGCAAAATACATCCAACGCAAAATCGTGATTGACACTCAATAATGACCAAATAATTTTTTTATATTTAAAAAATATTATTGGGGTGTTCCGAGAATCGAACTCGGGACCTCTCGCACCCGAAGCGAGAATCATACCACTAGACCAAACACCCATTGTTGTTTATCATTTATTTTTTAAACAATATAACTTATTTAAGGAGTGATTATATAAAGCAGCTATGCTGAAGATATGGAAGTATTTCGAGCGGAAATGGCTACGCTGGCTTCCCTTTCCCCACACCTGATACTACACCGTTTTCTCTGCCGCCCCGTGGCGGTGCCGTGTTTCCGTGCCGCCTTATTATCCCAAGCAAAAACACCATTCACTCTCCTCCGAACGGCGCCGTCTCTCACCTGCTCTCGCTTCATCTCCTCGTCGCGCTCCGCTCCGCAGAAATTTGCAAGTGATGTAGCTTTTCTGGAGAATGTACATACCCAATCGGATGGGGAAATTGATGCGGTTTCTGCTTCTTCTGATTCGGAGGATTTGGAGAATTCGAATTCTGGGGCAATTAAAACTCCTCCTCCTCTGCAGCCGCCGCCGCCGAGTCTTAGTGTGAAGGAGAAGAAAGAATTGGCTTCGTATGCGCACAGTTTGGGGAAAAAGCTAAAATCCTGGCAGGTTGGGAAATCGGGAGTCACAGACACTGTTGTTGGCGCGTTAATTGAAACGCTTGAAGCTAATGAGCTTCTTAAGGTAATGCTTTATTTATTTATTCATTTTTTTTGGTTGCTTTCATTGTTCTTTTTTGGGGTGGTTTTTAGCTAATGAAAAGAAGACGATGCTCTTGCAATTTTAATCTGTGGGTGAATGTATTGTTTCTTGTTTATCCTGAAATTCTGTGTTTGTGTTTTTTGGTTTTTCAAGTTTGAGAATTATAATTCTCTATTTTTGGTTATTTCGGGGCTTAATTGTTTTATAAAATTTCTCCAATATGAATAATTGTTGCTTTGCTATGAACTATGAACACGCCAATGATGAGGAAGGGTTGAGTTTGATGAAATGCTACTCAATTATAATCCTCATTTCATTATAGTGGTTTTAAAACTTAACCCTGCCTTTTTTCCTTATATAATTATTCGTGTTATTGTCATAACTATTATTTCTTCAAATAATGTATTTATCCTTCGCTCAATGTTGATTGGTGGCCATATTTTCTGCAATTATTTGATTTGACTCAAATTATTTTATGAACAGCTGAAGATACACGGTACATGCCCTGGAGAAATAGAAGATGTGGTGAAGATAATAGAGGAAACCACTGGTTCAGTAGTCGTCGGGCAAATTGGTAGAACTGTGATTCTTTACAGGCCCAGCCTGAGTAAGCTAAAAGCTGAGGAGAAAAAGAAATTACTTCAGAAAGAGTTTCTGAAACGAAAACAATACCTTCAGGTATGTATTGTGTTCTTGTAGAGATTTTGTTCTGCACTCGTCACTGATTATGGAAAGTTTCTATATTGGTTACGCTGTATGATGTTTTGATGAGTAAAAGTCCAGGTTGTGGTTCTTTTTGTTGTTTTTTTTTTTCATTCTGGGAAATACGGTGATGCCCGTTTGAGTTTCTATGTTCTGCACGATCTTTAATTGTGAAATTATATGTAATTCTGTAGATTTCCTGAATGTAGACGCGATGACTGAGTTGCTGATTAAGTGTTGTTCGTTTGTGAAATTTGCAGAGTAGAAGACCAGCAGCTCAGCCACAACAAGAAGCAAGACAACCTGGTCGTGGTAGGCGAGGAGTTAGCCGATATTGAGATGCCGGTGAAATTTATATTTGTCGGTTGGCACGGCTTTGTGAGTTGTGACTTGCGTTGTGTTCCACGCATTCACTTCAAGGGATGAGACGAAGTCATTCTGGAATTGGATCGACCACATTCTGCTCCTTATCACAAACTATGAATGTTTGAGTTTTGGCTCATAAAGTGGCATGAAATGGTCTTTGATAGTATGAGGTCAGGAGCTTGCTTTTCTGGTTGTAAGATTTTTAGGGGTGATAAATAGCAAAAAAAGGCACACAAATGATCTGGTATGAAGTTTTGGATCTTGAAGCTGTGTGAATGAAGCACTACTTAATTGTCACGTGATTAGAATACGATTTACTATCTTTTTATTCACAAGTAATATATATGTGACAACATACGAGGCACCGTCACATTATAGGTAAGATTTTACTGAAATACAACCTTATTAGTAAACGTTAGCCTAAAAAACTCATAGTAATGTCCTAAGTAAAGCTTTATATATTTCAAGGAAATAATTATTTTTAATAAATGTTTATGCATTACACAATCAGCCTAAACTTATGCTGTAATGCTAAGAATACTTGTATGCTACAAATACAACAGTTGTGCTAGTAGACTAGTACAACAGCTAATGATGACATGCCAAAAAGGAACTAAAGAAAACAACAGGAACTACTAGCGCAAACTCTTGACGTTTGGCCCTTATCATGAGTTGAGAAAGAATAGAATCTGTGTATTGTTGTTGTGAACAAATAGCAGAATCTGCTTCAATTTTTGAGAGTATTATACTGATTTCAGCCTCCCGATTTGGTAGCGGGTCAAGTCGTCAGAATAGAGAACTCCGGTTGGTAATGTGAGCCGGCGAAAGGCAATAGAGAACCGTGACTGGCGAGAGAAATAAGAGTTATGCTATTACAGAAGCTTTATGGCAATATAAAGCAAGGGGAAATGCTGGAATCAACTTACCCATTGGAACGCAACGAGGGTAAACCAACATCCAGCTAAACCATAACCACTGTTGCTCAAAAACTATATATATATATATATATATATATATAAAAGATATAATGTTTAGTAGATTCATGGAGTCAGAAGAAGAAATGAATATAACCACTGGTGCAGCGAGTAACTAGAGCCCTGAAATTAAGATACTTACCAGCAGGATAAGAGAACCCAAAGCGAAGATCCCACTCATTGACATGCTAATGAATTTCAAGTCGCGCCCAGCCTGCATTGTTGACATGTAAATTATTGTCGGGTCAGCTACATGTACATTACATATGTTATTTATGGTTCCATGCTCATGTAAAGGTCATAAACCAAGGTCATAGACACGAACAGCTGCCAAATTTAGAAGGATAACAAATAAATCTCAAGAAGCTCTTTAACTAATGCATTTCAACCATTCGTGTTTAAGGAAAACAGTCCTGGATGATTGGAGGTAATATATTTAGCTAAAAACTGAATGTTTTTTTATCAATACAAAATGATAATCCAAATGAGCCAACATCATACCTTATCTGGGAGCATATTTTTTTAGTCTCCAAACCTAATTGTGAATTCTCATTTCTCATTGCATCTAGATTTAGATTCTTCAGTTGAGAAAAAGAAGAACAAAGTACAAGATAGAGCTTACATACCATTAAAGTACCCTCAAGGCTGTGAGTAGCGGGAGTGATACATAGTGCCATGAAGTAAGGTATCAACACCTTGTGCATCTGCAACATACAATACAATGTACATTCATTTCAACTTCAAGGAAACTTTCATGATAAGTTCTGAACCACTCTACTCAGAATCTTATTCATTTTTAGCTTGCAAAAAAATTAGCATAAATGATGCATCATTTTCCAATAGAATGGTTGTACGCATAAGCATTTGTTCAACATGCAATGTGGAATGACAAACATTACTATTTGAGCACAATAACAAGGAGTTGCTGAGGTGCAATACTCAACAAACAAAGCCAAAGGAAAGGTGGGTCTATCATCTTCTGATTACCAATTGGATTTTATGGGGGGGGGGGGGTTCATTTTTTAGCTTATGGGTGTTGTACAAAGGCAGCAAAATATTTACCAAATACATTTAATTAAATTGATACCATATTGAACGAGCTGGGCATTTAACAGTAACCTACCTCAACATTTACATATGACAATACTTTTGTTTACCTAGCATTCATTGCCTTCATATAAATGTGTGTGTGTGAGCGCGCGCGGGCAAGAGAGAGGGAGAGAGATTAACTCACCTCCTGTATCACCTCAGGATCAGGGGAAAATATTCTAGGGAATAGCCAAGGAATTGATATTCCAATAGATCCCAATATCAGTCCACTTAGCAAGCCAATCAAGAGTAGTGATTTCAGCAATGTTCGAGCCTGTCATTCCACATAAGCTTTTCAAGGATTGTATTATGCAATTGAATTGATGAGTATATCTTTGATCAATACAAAATCAGAAGTGAAAGTGAACATGAAAAAGACTAGCGACGAAACATGTTCCCAATGATCCTCAAATCAAAAGTTTTAATGTATTCAATTTAGAGGATGCTTCACCAGCTTGCTAGAATAGTAAAGAAAATAACAGAATCTGCACATGCTAAATATTATAAATTAGCACAGAAAGAATTATAACCTTTGCTAAATTCCGATTAGCTCCATATATCATCTCGGGCATAAAAGACTGGGCTGTTTGTGAAAGAGGCTCACCAAATACAGTAAAAACACAATACACTTGTATCATGACCTAAAGAACAGGAAGTTCGTTAGGGTACACTGTGATGAGGCTGGTATGAAAGAAAGTTGTGCCATAATACACAGAAGATTATTGACACAAATAGCCAAACCTGATGAGCAGCCAGAGCTTTTGTACCCATTGATGTCGCGAAGTACACAATTAGAGAGTAAAACATCACCTAAACTAAAGCATGTCAGAAAAAAATAGCAGAATAATAAGTGATAACAGGAGTAGAATCAAGAAAGGACATGAAAAACCTTGGACATCATTGTCACAAAAACTGGAGCTGCAAGCATGAATATTTCAAGGAATTCATCAGGAGATGGAAGGGAGACGGCAAAACCATTATATCCCTTACTATTTAGAGCTCTAACCATCATGTAAGCTGCGACAACCTAAAAAGATTAACATTAAATTCATATAATTTACAAAGATGGGGAGAAAAACATACATGTTCAGAATCCTGATGCGGTAGTGCAACCATACACTATAAGATTGGGAGGCATATTCAGCATACCTGAGACACCATTGTTGCCCATGCTGCCCCAGCAATACCACATCCTAAGAATCTGCATAAGACTATGTCGCCAACACCATTAATGGCACTTGCGGCAGCTAAAGCCTTCAAAGGTCCCCATGAATCCTTCATTCCTAAACTGTGTACAAAGACCCCCAATTTAGAAAATAGAAAGAAAGAAAGAAAGAAAGAAAGAAAGAAAGAAAGAAAAAGGTATAGCAAGAAAGCAGACAAAAATAAATTAATTAATTAACAAACAGACCAATTTCAAGATTTTGAATTTGCAGAGTACTGAAAGTTAAGAGATACACAATCAATTTGAAGGTTCTAGGTAGGTTTGTTTAAAACTGCATCTCTTTTAGACCTAAAGGTCCAGTAATTCTTAAGTCTCAAAAGTGAAGACATGTTTCCTTGTTTTAAGTTTACCGGCCAAGCAAAGCTAGAACTATGAATGCACACAAAAAGAAGATAGACTCATGAGAGAAATCCATAGAGGTTCACTTGATAAAAGCTTATAGAAGAAAATCGAAGTAAAAGGGCAAATAAGTGAAGAATGCAACCAAACAACTGCAAAACAAAGCACGAAGCACAGTTCTAATAACTAGAAACTTCATAAAAAAAAGTACAATTAAGGACATATATGATGTAGGACCTTGCACTTTGAGCAACCCATCCGATCAGCACTGCTGGCCATGCTAAGCCCCGAATCTGGCAAAAGTTATCATCACCCACCAGAGAAAGGAATTAAATGAAAGAATGGCAAAACAGATATTATTTTCCACATTCTAAAAAAAAAAGAAACTGAATAAAAAGAGCAAGTGTGTCAACGGTAAAGATTTGATTGCCTAAATGGCTCCTACCCCACCCCTGCTACTCGAACTCGTTCGGTGTAGTTGTTATCCCCTTGGGCCTGTCCAGGGTTTTGTATTTCATTCACATTGTACAGTTCAATGCTTTACTAATAAAAATTTTACCCATAAAAAAAAAACCATTAAAGATTTGACAAACAGTAAACAGATTATGCAAACTGGAATGCGTGGATTGATTTTGCACATGCAAAGAGTCAGATCTCCTGGACATGCATTACATGATGTAGACCTAAAAACAAAAAAGATGGAACTGAAAGGCAAAATAACTGAATGCTACACACTGATGTTTAACCTTTTGGGACACAATGAGGAAACCTGACACCTCAATCAGTGGGAAGTGACTTATCCCGAATTATCCCCAAAAATATTCCATCTCTCACTCAAACATTAATATCAACGCAACCATAATACGTTAGACTACAGTGCATTAAGAACTACTTTCATACTCATACGATAGAACAAGGGAAAAACTGGAAAATGGAAGTAAATACAAATATCTATGGACAAGGTTAGGGCAACGAGCAGTGAACCTGAACATATGTGTTTGCTGCAGCTATGATGTCTGGGTTATTCGCCCCCGTAAAAACTGGAAATTAATGTAATGAAATTTTCAGTCCAATTAATATTTAAAATCTTGACAATAAAACGGCATTATGAGCCAAAGTTCATCCTTCTTTACCGGTTAACGCCCAAGGCCCGAAGCACCTTGTAAAGAAAACCATCAAAAAACCGCAAGCCAATCCAACAAACAGCAAGTTGGATATCTGGTGCTGCACCTCATTTTTATCCTGCGCCACTTAAATGTATAAACTACACTTCATATTTGATAATGGCAATAATACTGAAGACGGAACTGAATCCAATTACAGTAACACCTAGAAATAGACCTGTCTAGCAAGAGATGTAGCAACCAAATTTGAAGTAGCAATTGAGAGAAACATAAACACATAACTCGTGTTGTCACAAAACACAGTCCCTGGTCCTGCAAAGATCCCAACACAATAAATAAAAGCATTCATTACGATTCAACGATTAAGAAACAATCTGAAACATACCGCAAACAACACCAGTGCACCACTAATTATATACAATAAAAAAGCTCAACAATTATAGAACCTAAAGCAGCAAGCTCAACGGAGCTGCATTGACCAATAACAGCAGTATCAATTAAACTCATTAACGGGCCACAAATCCACAACCCCACTGCCGGTCCAGAAAACTTGGCAATTTCCACCATCTGAATCCACAAACTATCATTCTCCGATAATTCATCTCTGTTATTCTCGGAAATCTCTTCAGACAGCCTTGTTGTCTCCACTGCAGCTACGCTCTCATCCTTTTCTTCTTCGATCGGTGAAATTCGAGCAATGCTTTCTGCAACTTCATTGCTTGGAGAAATGCAATTGGATATAAAAATCGGATTGTTTTTTATCTCTGAAATTCGAAGAATAGGTGTAGATACGATGGAAACTCGATTCAATCTTCTGTTTAGGGTTCTGGGATTAAGGTGGTAAGAATAGTGAATTGGTACTCGTAGATTCATGCTTGACTATTTCGTGGTGCTGCAGTTTAGAGAGAGAGAGAGAGGGATGAGCGCCAAATAAATGATGCAATGAACGAATGAACGAAAGTTAGAAGAGGCGCTGAAATAAAATGAAAATGAAATACATAAACATACATATATTATATAAAATTTGGAAAGATTTTGAAGCGGACAAGTTAGCTGTAAGCCCGAATCTAACAACGTCTACGACGCGAGTCAGGGGTCTTCTCTTCTGTGCTATTCAATATTCACGCTTTCCTTTTCCTTTTTCCTTCTTTAGACAAAAAAAAAAAAAAAAAAACATTTCCTATTTTTCTTTTTCTTTTTTGTTACGAACCTTTGGTGGAGCATCATTTGCTCTTCAGTCTTCATGCTTTGTGAATTCTACTATTTTTTTCTCGTTTTCGAGGAGATATATAGAACCATATTGTTTGAATTTTCCTTGTACTTCATCGTTCGTGACTATAGACATGTACGGTCTTGGATTACTGGACGACCATATCCAAATATTTATCAATATTTTTATTTTTTGGAAGTTGTCGAATTTTTTTTGGATTTTTAAATATTTTAATTTATTTTCAAACTTCTACCCATATAAATATCAAATATTTTTGTAAAAACAAAATAATAATATTTCGATATTTTCATCCTTTATTTGGCTATGGTACGATTTTGCGTGTGCCAAATATCTAATCCATTTAAATATTAGAGGAAAAATCTAAAATACCCACTTTTATAAAAAGAAAACCTATTTTACCCAACTTTAAGAAAAGTACTAAAAAAATACCCACTTTTCAATTATCAGACATGTGTCGGAAGCTTTTCAGAGTGTGTCAGGAGCTTGATCGGGAGTCCCAATCGTGATCGTGATACGATCAGGATTTGTGATCCGGATCAAGATTTTGGTCGGTACTCGATACAATTTTCAGCATGATGAAGATAATAAATTCGTTGTGACGCATATATTTAGTTGATTTCAAGCATAAAAAAATTCGACTACAAATCTCGTAGTGTTTAAAATTCAAAAATTGAGTATACTTTTGTAGTACATCCACTTTTTTTTTTTTGTACAATTCAAGTACATTTGTGTAAGGTTGGTGTAAGAAATATGTAAAATGCTCACATGTAATCACCTTTTGAGCACATTTTAGATAAAATGTGTATTTTTTGAATACTTTTTTTGAGTTGGGTAAACGAGATTTTTGTTTTAGAAAAGTGGATAGTTTTGTATATTTACACTAAATATTAAGTATCTAATATTATTAGTTGTCCACTAATTATTTACCACTATTATCATTTGTTATAATAATTTATATATTTTTAGTTATTATAGACTGTCTCATTGTATAATCACTATTCTCACATTAAATTATTCAATAGTACCAAATATACAGATATGCTATCGAACAATTTAATTGTTCAATAGTTAATACTATCAAAATATAAAAATATCAGACACGCGTGACCCATCACTCCTTCCCAAGCTAAAAAGAAAAAAGATAAAATATTGTCCCTTTAAATAATTCAATTGCGAGTTGAAAATTAACTTATTTTGGTACTTCTTTTAAAGGTATAACATATATATCATATTCCAAGACAAGATTACAAAGATATATATTAATCTATATTTGTTATTGAAATATACAATAATTGAAGTGATAGCATTGTCCCTTAATTAATTACTTACACATAACCACTCGATCAGCTTCTGCCTCAACCCCTGTAGTGAAGGAATCGGGATGTTTTCATCAAGATGTTGATAGACTTAAAACTGGATGTAAATCAAGTAAAACATAATTAATTCAAAAGTAGAGCGAAAATCAATCTTTCGAATTAAGTGTGATAAATCACACGCCCCTACAGGTAGATTAACCATTTCAATTTGACTAACAAAATTAATACAAATAGTTAAATACATTTTTCGCATCATGAAATTAAGAACCTATATGTGTCTATAAAGACAGCTCGAGCACGTAGAGTGGCGCCTGGGAAGAAATCACAACCATTTTAATCAAGTGTACCCCCAATTTTGTTAGCATGTATACATAATATGTATATATATATATAATTATTTATTTTGTTATTGGAGAATATTAACTAAAGTCATAAAGATAAAAAAAAAATAGTGCTTGAGTAATTTAGTTAACATACGGTGAATAATGTTATCGCAAAAAAAAGAGATGGTGAATCATATCCTTAATAATATTAACAATAGTCAATCAATCATTATTCATGACTCTCTATTTTACTCCTCTTTAAATCTCATACATGTAAAAAAAATATAGGAACAAGACATGTACAATTATTCAGTCTTCAAAATACAACTCGTAACAATTTCAAAAATAACTATTGAGAAGTACACAAACAACACTCTCAATTGGTTGATGTTATTTTTTCTTTCATTCTTGATTTTTCTATGTATATTATTAATTAGATTTCTTATTTATGTTTAGTGTTGCTTACATATTTATTTATTTTTGTCTAATTAAAATTTCAATTAAACTAGGGGTTTGTTTTTGAATTAAAAATTTGAGTTTATGTACATGTGGTTTGAATTTTACAAGTATGAAAGAGATTTGATTTTGAATTGAGATTTGGACTTAGAAATTTAAAATTAAGAATAATAATTTGAATTCGAGATTTTAAACTTTGAAAAATATTTATTTATACATTTTTATATATCGTACCCCTAATCTTAAAATTCTGGATCCGCCACTATCCTAGTGCATGCATGCTCAAATTATTTCGGAGTTCTTATTCAGGTTTTCCACGTAAAATTATTATTTCGAGATTTCTTCCATCCTATTCAGATTTCCTAGTTTGGTCCCATTTTACAATCTAGAGTTGCGCAAAAAGATTTCGCAAGTTTCAAATATATATGCACGTGTCATGTTTTGGCTAAATTTTGCAACTTCTTGGAATATGATTTGTAAATTAATATTCAAGAACGGAATTTATTATGAGTGTACTCCGGATACTGAGAGCCGAGCCTAAAGAGGATTTTATTCATCTGATTTCACACTTGGCATCAATTACCAACTATTTTTAATTTTCAACTTAGTGGTTAGTCCCGAACTAATTTACTTAAGAACAGTAATGGTCAATTTATAGGTCTTTATATAATGAATTGTATTAAACTGAACAAAAATGAAAGTAGTGAACAACAATTTTACACATTGATTTAATTGGGGATCGTAGCCAATATTAATTTGTTTTAGAACGAAAAATATTTAAATATATGCCCTGCTTTCTAATATGGAGGAGCAAAAATATATGTATTGCTTATTTTTGTTGGAATATTGTATACTTAGTATCCCCTGGTTGGTACATAACATAACTCAAGTTATTTACCAATATTTGGTACGTCACTATATATTGAGGAATATCTACAATAAGAACTAAGAAGATAAATGAATATTTGGTACAACTGCATTTACTTAGGAAAAGTGGGTTATGTTTGTCTATTCATCCACTTTTTTTTTTCTTTTCATTTTCTTTTATGCTTTTTTTAATTATGATGTATTTCTTTTATTTCATTTTTTCTTTCCTCTATTAATAATATTGTTTATTATTTTATACCCGGTGGTTTAAATTATATTATAAATTTTAATTTCATTTCAGAATTATTTTATCTTAATAAAATTACCAAAAAATACAAATAATGATAGAAAATGGAAAAACAATTCAATATTTTAAGAAATTAAGAAAATCCTATTTGCCCACGTTTTTATTAATATGATAAATTATTTTTTTAACAGTAGAATAATTTATTGATAAAAAAAATGAATACCATTGTTGACTAATGGACCATTCAAATAACTATCGACGATTGTGCCCGATAAAAATGTCGTTTTGTTTTGATGATTATATTTGGTTATAAATTGATTTTGAAATAAATTAATATTGAAATTTTTAATAAATAAAAAATATTAAAATATGAAGTAAGTTAATTATATATAAAAGTAAGAAAATATAAATAAAATGTTATAAATTAAATATGATTTTAGAAATGAGTGATATGATGGTGAAACCAAAAAAAATGGATTGAGGAGGTTAGGTATTTTAAAAAATAAGTACACCGGTGGGGATGCCCTTAGATTCAATAGTCAGAATTTATGTTAAGTAGTCATGTCTTTTTATTATTATTTTTTATCATAGAGCTACAATATTCGAAAGAGTGTGCCAACAGGGACAATATTTTGGCAACCGATAAGGAATAAAATAAAGACCAAAATGTGGAAATTGTACCAAACATGTACGATAAAATAATTAACATCTATGAATCTATCTATTGTGTACATTTATACTAATAAAAGTGAAGTTGTCTGCACATTCATGTTTTCCTCAAAAATCACATGCAGACCAAGTTGTCGATTAATAGATATTTTTATTTTTATTTTCATTTTCTACAAAATTCAGACTGAAGGACACCAACTCGATCCTAATTTTAAATTTTAGAAATTGGATATCTATTGGTATCACGATATCTATATATACACAGCTTTACACTTCATCCGATCTTAGACGAAGTTAGGTATATTTATTTTGCTATATTTTTGTTGCATTGCTAGCTACTCGATTTTCTCGCATATTAGAGTTATAATTAATATAATTAATTACATTTTAATGATTACTTTTGTGGTTGCAGAAATTCTGTGATGGCTGCTGTTTATTCGCGCGTTGCCTCCTTCAAACACCGCAACAGCTTGCAGCACTTGCAAGTTTCGGTTACTCCACGAGAACGTGTCATCATCATGAAACAGAAACAAAGCTATACAACTATCAGCATTGATAGCATATATTTCTCCAGGTATTAGCATATCATGAGATATTTATTTCCTGTAAATAATATTGATATCAATATATCAGTTTTACATGTTTATATCAATCACTTACATGTATGCGGCTATATTTCATAATTTTTAAAGTTTAAACCATCCCCCTCCAATTATAAAATAATCTAACAATTATCATAACATGCACTATAAATAATTAGAGTATAAGATCTACGATTGAGGGACTTCCAACTAATTGTTCTATGATTGTAGGCTCTTAAAAAAAATTAAAAAATTACTGCATGAAGTATGAATTGCGCTAACTATATAGTTGTTCGAAAAATTGTAACAAATTGTAGGGTATTTGTGTATCTCTTTTCTCGGGAACGGGACATAAATTAAGTTTAGTCGAGTCGAGAATTGAATTCTCTTTCCGTAAGACGAGCTCTTTCCGTAAGACGAGATTGCCCCGTAATTGTACACACGGACTTCGGCAATCGTCTCCAAGATAAAACGACAAATAAAATTAGAATTGTTGTACTCCAAATCTAATCTTCGTTTATTAGAATTGCTGTACTCCAAACTCCAAATCTAATCTTCGGTGAACAACTCGATATCCGGAACAAGAGAACGACGTTCCTATGTATTTCGAATGTTTTAATACATATAGTGGTTTGGTGGTTTTTGGTGAAGGGGTGCACCCTCCCTTTGGACAGTTGGCTCGAAATGACCACCTATTCATCGAGCAAGAGCCAAGGTGTCATGGTCGTTAGAATTGTTGTACTCCAAACTCCAAATCTAATCTTCGGTGAACAACTCGATATCCGGTGAACAACTCGCAACTCGATATCCGGAACAAGAGAACGACGTTCCTATGTCGTTCCTATGTATTTCGATCGTTAGAATTGTTGTACTCCAAACTCCAAATCTAATCTTCGGTGAACAACTCGATATCCGGAACAAGCGTCAAAAGTTTTGTCGATATCCGGTGAACAACTCGCAACTCGCTCGATCGTTAGAATTGCTGTACTCCAAGAGAACGGCGTTCCTATGTATTTCGATCGTTAGAATTGTTGTACTCCAAACTCCAAATCAACTCGATATCTATGTATTTCGATCGTTAGAATTGCTGTACTCCAAACTCCAAATCAACTCGATATCCGGAACAAGCGTCAAAAGTTTTGTCGATATCCGGTGAACAACTCGCAACTCGCTCGATCATTAGAATTGCTGTACTCCAAACTCCAAATCTAATCTTCGGTGAACAACTCGATATCCGGTGAACAACTCGCAACTCGATATCCGGAACAAGAGAACGACGTTCCTATGTATTTCGATCGTAAGCTTTGGTGAACAACTCGATATCCGGAAGCAACTCGATATCCGGAACAAGTGCAAAGTGCGCCATCAAGCTTCGGTGAACAACTCGATATCCGGAACAAGCGTCAAAAGTTTTGGGCTCCTTACTCGCTCTTGGTGAACAACTCACAACTCGATATCCGGAACAAGCATCAAAAGTTTTGGGCTCCTTACTCGCTCCGTGAAGTGCAAAGCTCTTGGTGAACAACTCACAACTCGATATCCGGAACAAGCGTCAAAAGTTTTGGGCTCCTTACTCGCTCCGTGAAGTGCAAAGTGCAACTCACAACTCGATATCCGGAACAAGCGTCAAAAGTTTTGGGCTCCTTACTCGCTCCGTGAAGTGCAAAGCTCTTGGTGAACAACTCACAACCGGAACAAGCGTCAAAAGTTTTGGGCTCCTTACTCGCTCCGTGAAGTGCAAAGCTCTTGGTGAACAACTCACAACTCGATATCCGGAACAAGCGTCAAAAGTTTTGGGCTCCTCCTTACTCGCTCCGTGAAGTGCAAAGTGCGCCATCAAGCGCCAAGTGCGTGCTCGAGCTCGGTACTGGTGAACAACTCACAACTCGATATCCGGAACAAGCGTCAAAAGTTTTGGGCTCCTTACTCGCTCCGTGAAGTGCAAAGTGCGCCATCAAGCGCCAAGTGCGTGCTCGAGCTCGGTACTTGATTGACAATAAAAAGTCAACCGGTCCACCACATATGCACCATAGAAAGGAGCACTTGATTACTCTCTCTTTGTGCCTTTTTTCCTTATTAAATGCTTCCAACTTTAATATTTTTTCAATGTGGGATGACATTTAATTCCATTTCCCCGTTTCCATTTTATTCCAAGTTTCAAGTTCCAAGTAGTCAACTTTGAACTATAATTACTTATTCATTTGACCTTGGAAAAATTCAAGTAAATATACTACGTTATTCTACTCGAAACGAACTTTCCATATCTCCAATTCATTTCCACAAAAAATAAATCGAGCATTACCAAATAAATTTGATAAGTTGGGCACTTAATATTTTAAATCAACAATTTTTTCCAGCACAAATTAATTGTGAGTATGTCCTATATGAAGTATGAACAAAAGAATGAGCTAGGTATACTATTTGTTTGAAAAAAAAAACAGTTAATATTAAAAATAAATGTAAAAAATGAAGACAAATGTTGGAGTACATTTAACTGAGTGGAGTCTAGAAAAAAAAATCAATTTTTCTTATAAATAGTTTTTGCTACTTACTGGCTAAGGAGTTTAAGCACATTGGCCTTTGCAGCAACTTCTCTATTTTTTTATTGTTGCAAGAAGAGTCAATAGGTTTAAAATTCACAAATTTTGTCCAGATATATAAATTTGTTCAAAAATGTCAGATATTAATTAAATTGTCTTTAGTGAAAAGAACATAACATTTTTATAAATATATATTAGACAAAAAATTATATGAGGTCGTCTCATGGGATAAACTCTATAAGATTAGATTGGTGATGATTAGATTTAAACTCATATTCAATTGAGCATTTGCAAATTTTTTTTTGTTATCAAGGGTAGCTCGCAGCCGCTACCGAGGTGCGCACTGAGTAAACTATGTCCCTGTGTAATAGCCTGCAAACCACACAAGAGAGGTTAACCACAATTGGCAAGTCAAGTGTAACTGGATCACACCTAATGGTGTTGATGGTGAGATTTTTATATGTTTGGATTGGGTCTTGACTCATCTTATGAATTTTTACCCTTAAGACGTCTCACACAAGACTATCACACAATCTTATATAATATTTTTTTTAATCTTTACTAAGTGTGATGTGTATACAATATATACATATTTAATTAGTGACTTATATATTAGTGACACACAATAAATAAGTTAGTAAAAAAATTAATAAAATGGGGAAAAAAATTATAGGTGCATGTGACAAATTTTAGTCACAAATCAGTGGAGAAATTGAATTCCCTTAATTATCCACATATATCGTGAGTTAATATTTAAAGACATTAATCAAACCCCACTACAAAATTGTATATTGCATAT
This sequence comes from Perilla frutescens, assembly GCA_026008535.1. Classification (NCBI taxonomy): domain Eukaryota; kingdom Viridiplantae; phylum Streptophyta; class Magnoliopsida; order Lamiales; family Lamiaceae; genus Perilla; species Perilla frutescens. The sequence continues at coordinate 35,736,562 of BRKX01000002.1, read as the reverse complement.
ATAGTATTTATTATACACGATGATCTGAAAATCCATTGTACCCACTCGATTTGATCAGAGTTTATTCAACTTGCTCAAGGTCCCAATGCAAACATGTGAGGTCAAACTCTGCCTAATATCAACTCAGTATGCTATACAATCATTAGGGCTCGTTTGTTAAGTTGTATGGTATAAGGTTGGATGTGTTTGACATGGGATGTGTTTCACGTATAAGATATCAATATCATATTTGTTTTGGTGTATTAAAATATATGTATTAATAATACATTGTTTGCTTAGATGTATTATATTCTCTATAAAATTTCAATTCCTAAAATATCCTTTAATTAGTTACCATATATTGTGTGAATATTCTATAATAACATTTTTAATTAATATCTGCAATGTTATTTTAGTCTACAATTTTTAATAATTTTCTATGGTATTAAATATCCCACCAGCAGGGTGTGATATGTTATACCATATAAATGGTTAATACATACCGGGCCCTTGCATAATCATGGGCTTCAATATTGCTAGCAAACAAAGTATTAGGGTGTCATAGGTATTTATCTCACCCTTATACTACATAGCAAACAAGCCCTTAAAGTTCAAATTAATCTTTGACATTTTAAAAATCATATTTCTACTTAATTTTATATATTCTTATTTAGTGAGAATATATGGAACTAACCAGTTAAACTTTTAAAAGATTTATTTTAGCCATTAACTTTTAAACATATTTTATTTGGCCATAATTACTATATTACCCATATATTTATTTTTAACCTATTTCAATTCTCCACCATTCAGCCGCGCGCCATTCACATTTCACATTTTGAAATGAGATTATGAAAAAAATTCTATCTCTTCTACATCTCATCTTCTTCAACACTAATGGAATCTGCAACACTGAAAATTCAAGCGACGATTTCTCCAGATTCAAGCCGTCGACCTCCGAAAATTCAAGTGAAGATCTCTCTCTCTCCAGATTTCTTCACCAACGAGTCGTCGACTCCCAAAATTCAAGCGAAGAAATAGAAAATCCTTCCCCAATGTGTGTATGTTTCAGATCTAATTATTAATAATATTGTTAGATTGTTAGGTGTTGTGTTTTTTTTTTTTTAAGTTTGATTTTGGGGAAAATTTGATTCGAAGAATATTGTTAGATTATTAGGTGTTGTTTGTTTTTGAAGTTTGAAGTTTTTTTTCTACACATAATAGACATGCTTTGGCAATAAAATTACCACTAATATAGTTGATGTTTGAAAATCCGGAAAAAATGAAGTATTTATACAACTTTCAAAAAATCTGGAAAAATGATGTTCTTAACTGCGCGCGAGTCCTGCGCGCATGCCTTGTTCTGCCGATGCATATAAATTATCAACCGATGTCATGCTGATGGTCTGCCGATGTGTTCTGCTGATGTCTGCGCGTGCGCGCTTACTTTGTGCGTGCATGCCTTGTGTGCGCATGCTTGTGGGCGCCCACAAGAAAAAAATCGCACGCACTTGAGGCCAAATTATCAACAGTTGTTCTGCCGATACACAGAAATTATCAACCGATGTCATGTTGATAGTCTGCCGATGTCTGCGCGCGCGCTTACTTTGTGCGCGCATGCCTTGTGCGTGCATGCTTGTGAGCGCAGTTAAGAAGAAAATCATGCGCACTTGAGGTCAAATTATCAACAATTGTTCTGCCGATGCACATAAATTATCAAGCGATGTCATGCCGATAGTCTGTCGATAGTCTGCCGATGTGTTCTGCCGATATTTGCGCGCGCGCATGCTTGTGCGCATCGGGTCTTGTGCACTTAAGAACAATCCAGCGCGCAGTTAAGAACAGAATCACTTTTTTTTTTGTAAATGTCGAACTTCAGTGCTCATTGCACTAACTCAACATGGACTAACTACGACGAGAACTATGGTCCAAGAAATGAAGATCGACGATGAAGATAGAGATGAAAAATAAATATGAAGATAAAGATCGACGATGAAGATGAAGATTGACGATGAAGATAAAAAGTAGATTGAAGATGAAGATGAAGATGAAAAACAAATCTGAAGTGTGTTGGGTAGGGGGTAGGTGGGATATTTTAATTTTTTTTTTATCTCTAAATGGCATTTTGGTCTAAAGTGGTTAAAAAAAATATGTTTAAAACTTACTGGCTAAAATAATTTTTTTTAAAGTTTAAGTGGCTAAAATGGTTTTTGCCTCTTCTTATTTATTAGCCGGGGGGAATAAATAATATACGATATATTAAGACTTTTTTGTATAAATAATTTGTTATAAATTTATAAGCAAAATTAGTCGCGGCGTTGGTCGTCTACTATTTATTATTTTCAACAATTATATACGGTTTATCTCACGAGGCAATAACTATTTTAGCCATTTGAACTTTTAAAATATTTATTTTAGCCACTAACTTTAAAACATATTTATTTTAGCCACTCTGGACGAAAATGCCCCTCTGCGCGCTGGCAATGCGCGCAACACGCAGGGGTAAAATTATCATTCGGATTAAAATAAATATATTTAAAAGTTAGTGGCTAAAATAAATCTTTTAAAAGTTTAAATGACTAGTTTTAGACATTACCACTTCTCTTATTTTAGAACTTGTAATCTTTTTTTTTCCTTTTAAAATAAATATTCTTCTCAATAAATTTTAAGTTTCAACATATTTTATCAACATTATAAATACTATATCCAATGTATTTAACTAAGTGTGAAGATACTTATAAGCTTACTGGCTAACAAGTAGTAAACCCTTTTTGAAAAAAAAAAAGGTATAGAAAAATAATAAAACTTCAATCACGAGCCTCATTGATCAATATATTTCATTCATAATTTAATCACAAGGATGAATATATCTAAAAAGAATAAATCATCAATCAATGATGCACTGCGTGCTACATGATTAATGTATCTAAGATGTAATGATTATTGAATAAATACAATAACCTAAGTATCGGATTTTTTCGTTAGCTCTGTCCAGAAATAATGTACGCAGCATATAATTTAGGACGAGAAATTCGTTAAAAGTCCAAAAAAAATGAATAAAGGAATTCTGCCAAACACCACCTTATTTAAATGGCTACTGCCAAACCATTCAAAAACCGCACCCCCCCCCTCCAGTCCACCCCGCCCACCACCTCCATATTTTCACACACAACACGCAGTCATTCGCAACGGTTTCTTTCTTCCATATATAAATAAATAAAATAACATACACACAAACCCACTCACACACTGACAGACTGACACACAAACGCATCACACACGCGCATTCCTCTCTCTCTCTCTCTCTCTCTCTTGAACGCGCATAAATTCCATCGTCCTCGCTGCCATATCCAAGCAGCTAATCGAAGTATTTTCAGAGCCACAGTATGTGTTGATCGCGAATTTTGAATCGTTACTTCGAACAATGTTATTTATGTTCATCCATGAATTTGAAAACCTTGCGTTTTCCGTTTCGTGTTTTTGGTTTAGAAAATCAGAGGATTTCACACCAACAATCACTGCATAGATCGCCGTTGTTAGCTGATTTTGTTAGTTTATCGGTGTTCGCAGGTTTGAGATGGGGAGTTTACGTGCGATTTTGAAGCATCCAGACGATTTGTATCCACTGGTGAAGCTGAAATTAGCAGCGAGAAATGCGGAGAAGCAGATCCCGCCGGAGCCACACTGGGGATTTTGCTACACCATGCTTCACAAAGTTTCTAGAAGTTTCGGTCTCGTTATTCAGCAGCTCGATACCGATCTTCGTGATGCTGTGAGTGATCCTCATTTTTGCTTCTTTTTTTTTGGTTTAATCATTGTCATCTCTTAAAAGGAACTTTTACTTTGTGCTTATCGTGATAGTCGTTGTAGGCTCTGTATTATAAATTTGTAATTGAAGTGGCTAATATCTTAACATAGTTTGCAATGATTGATATTGGACTTTGGACCCTTGGATACGTTTTTTTTTTTATCGTATTATTGATGTCAATGCTTGGATTATTGACTTTATAGTAAGTTGGTTATGATATTATACACTCTCGTATCTTGACTATTGATTTCACGATAAGCCGGTGATGATAGTATTCGTTCCATGGATCATGGATGTTCTGCTTATATTTTGATACACGATCAAATAATTCTCATATTAGAGTTAATTGTGTATTATCATATTAATTCACACCCGTACTTGATCATGTATCCAGAGAATGATTGCATCGTCTTTCTTGAATTTCACAGATATGCATTTTCTATTTGGTTCTTCGAGCACTTGACACTGTTGGTAAGCTTCCTATAAAGAATTAATCATGGAGTTATTCTCACTTTTGATAACATTCTGCATTGTTATTTTGACAGAGGATGACACTAGCATAGCAACAGAGGTTAAAGTTCCTATTCTGATATCTTTCCATCGTCTCATATACGACCTGGAATGGCATTTCTCATGTGAGTTTTGAACTTCTGCCTCTTTTTTTTTTTCTTGCTGATAATTGTGTAATGAAAGTCAAACAGGACGTTCTAAGAGCTCCTTCACATTTTGATTCAGAGTAAGAGTTCTTTGCTTTAAACATCAAGACCTTGTGAATGTCCTAAAGATTATAGCCATAATTGTTAGCTATTTTGCACAATGAGCATCAGAGATAACTAGGCAGTCTAGGCACTAGGCAGGTGCTATTACTATATGATGCTTCTCGTCCAATGTCTATGGTCACTAATCTTAAAACCAAATCAAATGCAAACTTCACCAATATTGATTCCTTTTTGCATGAAGAGCAGCATTCGGCTTATCTCCAGGTCTAAAAATGTACACTACTAAAATTATGAAGCATTTCAAAATTTATTAACCAGACTTACAACATCACAGACAGTTTAGCTGATTCTACAAATTAACAAAACCAACTGGACATATACGTTTTTGTGATATCATATTACTTCTGGCTTCTTGCAATTTGATGATAAACAAAATGATAGTGTGTTTTTAGTTCTGTTCAACTCTAATGCATTAGGAACATCTATGATAACTGGAAATCCTTGCACTTAATGCTCATTCTGTTGTTGTCACTGATTCACCATCATCAGTTTTATGGGAGGGACATCTCAATAAAGTTTTTTGTAGCTCAACTGAAGGAAATCATTTATTTGTCTAATGTCATCTTATATCTTTGTTTGACAGGTGGTACAAAGGAATACAAAGTTCTGATGGACCAGTTCCATCACGTTTCCACTGCTTTTCTGGAGCTTGGACCCAGGTACACTTTAAGTAGCAGATTTGCTCATGTGATTATTGTCAACATGTAACATTCCATTGTTAAAACAAGAAACAAGTTTTTTAAGATTCACCCCTCGTATACATGCAGATATATTAAGCAGTGGTTTAATTATGGATGAATTTGGCAAGACAAGGACTAGTTATATATTTTTTTTAATTGAAGTTAGTAAGTTAGTTAAAAAGTTCCCCTGACTGGAGAGTATGGGTCCGAATTAGATTATTACATGATTCAATCTGGGAAAAAATTATAATAGTGGCTGCAAAAAGTCTTTATGTCAATAGGCATTGGTTCGAGTAAGACTTTATGATAATGTTACTTGATAGACTGAAGTAGAGAAGGTCCGTATGCTGGCATAAATATCGATTAAGTGCATTCAATTGAGTGGATCAGTAGCTAACCAATTGTTATGTAAGGTTGCTTCAGAATCATTTGGTGAAATTTAAACATGTAGTTTTAAAAGTTCTGGTGGAGCTAAAAGGAAAATTCCTAGTTTGGGAAAAAAGTTACAGTGATATTAATATTTTCAGTTTCCTTGTCATTTGATTACTCGTGTAGCAGCACTTGCTATTTCAGTTTTAAATTGTTGCCTTCCTCATATTTAATAATCTGCTAGATTGAGTTAATTTGGTACATATCTACTTCTTTCTATGCATGCAAAATAACTTTCGTTCCTCCTTTTGTAGTTATAAGGAGGCAATTGAGGATATTACCATGAGAATGGGTGCAGGGATGGCAAAATTTATTTGCAAGGAGGTATTCCTATAGAAATTAAACACCAGAGAGAGTTTCTCTATCCACAGATGGAACTGTGAAATCATTTGTCCTGTTTGAAGTTGCTCATGAAATATAGAGTTCTATATTATATATATATATATATATATATATATATTATTTATGAACATGAAACATTTTCCCTTGGCCAGATTATTAGGCAAACAGTTACTTTTCCTGTTTTAATAACACCAGCATGACATCTTTGGATGTGAGTTAAAAACCATAATTAGGCATTCTTTAGCCGGAGCATACTTCTGCGCTCGCCGGGAATTTCTTAGTTGGATACTTACGACCAATTTTCTCTTTCCAGGTAGAAACCATTGATGATTATGATGAATATTGTCATTATGTGGCTGGCCTCGTTGGGTTGGGGTTATCGAAGCTATTCCATGCTTCTGGAAAAGAGGATCTGGCTCCAGATGATTTGTCCAATTCAATGGGTTTGTTTCTTCAGGTATGGTTTCCATTTTGTGGTGAAGAGTAATTGCCTTAGAGATCATTGAAATTTGAAACTATAAGAATTGTCTTCTTTATTTGAAAAAACACAGAAAACCAACATCATCAGGGATTACCTTGAGGATATCAATGAGATACCAAAGTCGCGTATGTTCTGGCCTCGTCATATTTGGAGTAAATATGTGAACAAACTTGAGGTACATCATTTTCTTCCCTCGAAATGAAGACGCACTTTCAATTGTCAAGTTGACTAGAAAATGTATATTTAATGTGGACTAGAGGTCAAAAATGTCATGTACAATTTCTTTGATAATGTTCTCAGGAATTGAAGTATGAGGAAAACTCAGTTGAAGCAGTGCAGTGCCTAAACGACATGGTTACAAATGCTTTAATGCATGTGGAAGACTGCCTGAAGTTCATGTCTGCTTTGAGAGATCCAGCTATCTTTCGCTTTTGTGCGATTCCGCAGGTATACACCACGTATATGCAGTATTCTAACATACTTCTGCAGTCCGGATTTCCCACAGATGGTGTATCTAATTTTCATTTCAATCTTACCAGATAATGGCAATCGGGACATTATCTTTATGCTACAACAACATTGAAGTCTTCAGAGGTGTTGTGAAAATGAGACGAGGTAAGCCGATATCTTGTGATTTATCAATCCCTTTTCCTTTTCTGCATAATGTGTATCTTAGCTTTAACAGGAACATTCCTCATGTCGAAATGGCAAAGGTAGTCAGAAAAAGAATATGTTGGGTACTTGGGGTAACTTACATGGGTAACTCCTAAAATGGGGACGGTTTTTGAAACAGTACTGGGTAGCATTTTTTGAACCCGAAATATACAGATGATCACGTTCCCCTTTTCATGTTGAGATTTGAGAGCTTCTTATTGATCGCTTGATAAGAGCTCATGTGCTACTGAGATGCAGCTCAATTGTCTACCTTTTAATCGGTCTTGTTCACTTGCTGATGACCAAAATCCTATATGAATGACAGTTCTGGATTCTTGTTTAACTTTCCATATTTTGTCATCCAGATGCGACTTCCCCCACATATTTTTCATTATTAGCAAGATTAATATTTTTGTATTAGGCAATCTATTTACCTCATCATAGGTTCATTTCATTTAAAATCAATAGAAAATACTAATATTTGTGTTTTATATTTCTTTGCTAGGCCTTACTGCTAAAATTATCGTCAGAACTAACACAATGTCTGATGTATATGGAGCTTTCTACGACTTCTCTCGGATGCTGAAATTTAAGGTACTAGCTTGATAAGACCTAACCAAAGCTGGTCTGGCCGGTAGCCCAAACAAATCACACCAAAAACTGATCCAGTTTTTTTCCTCTTTATCTGTGGCACCATAGTCCCAAAATAAATTCTCATTAAAAAAATAATTATAATTTGCGACTGAAATGTATAACTTCCGTCACTAACTAAACATTTTTAGGTTGACGACAATGATCCTAATGCGGGAAAGACAAAAGACAGCTTAGAAACTATCTTGAAAATTTGCAGGGATTCGGGCACCTTAACTGAAAGGTAACTTTAGCTTCTTTATGTTGTTGTGATCGACAAACAAATTTGATCTATTCTCTTACCTTACTCTCCCCCACCCCCTTCTGATAGGAAATCTTACATCATTGAGACCACGTCCCAGTATGATGCTACTATGGTTAGTTCTGGAAACCTCTTTCAGTTTTTATTTTAAAAAAGCCAATCATCGAATAAAACAATTACCTAATTGATAATGTTACAATGCAGATTGTTGTTCTTTTCATCATATTAGCAATTCTTGTAGCATACTTCTCAGCAAAGTCAGCCTTCTAATATCTGTAAGTTCGTTCATTTTTACTATTGCTTAGCTGACAAAAAGCACTTTTTTAAATTTAAATGATAAATAAAACTTGTCTAAATCTATAAATATAGCCGAAAGTAATTAAATAGTGATTGGACCCAACTACCCATATTTTAAATTAAAATTGCCCATTTAAAATTTTCTCCATAAAACTTTATGTTGAAAATAAATGAGTTGTATGCGCGTTGAAAGGGGGGAAATTGTCTCATAGAATAGTAGAAATTATATCCTAAAATGCTAAGTTAATTTTGAAGTGTGCCGATATAAATTTCATTCGTGAACTCATACTGCATTCTCTCCCGAATTTTGCAGGATCGGGTTTGTCTTTGAATTCATATTCTGCAAATAACCTAATTAGATCTACAAAGTTTAGTGCTATTGCAGGATTGCCGTTGAGAAAAGAGCGAAATTACATTTTGATTCAGTTTTGACGAAACAGAGATGTATATTATGATGTACAGTGATCCTTTTCTTTTTACCAGCAGAATTTTACTTTTAAGTTTGAATATTTCTTGACTATGCATACTCCATTTTGACATACTGATTAAGAAAGTGTATTATATGCATTTTTATATTTTTTATAAATGCAAAAATAACAGTCAATATTTTTATTTTTGGAAAGAAACAAAATCAGCTACTATTGACGCGAAGTTCATTTCAAATGAATTCTAGTCAATGAGAAATATTTACGCTCTCAATAGGAAAAAAGGAAAAATTCAAAGGGAGATGATAAATTCAGGAGACCCTACGGCAGAAGCGAATGTATGGAAATGAAAACAGATCCAATTTTGTTATTTCCAACTGATATACAAACCAAATGGATTAGGTTTCAGAAACACAAGTTAAAAGAAAAACAGCAGGCAGTACATCAATCTGCAAAATTTGCACTGAGTAATCAATTATGAAAGGGAGAGTAATCCTTTCTGCAGGAGGCCAAATCTAACATGCATATACTCCAAAAAAACACTAATAAATCAAAAAACACATGCGGAAACCAAAATCATAAGAATAGTTCAGAAAACTTCTGCAACCTTGCTAGCAAGCACACGCTCACGCCTCTCGATGTACCCAAATGGAAACCAGCCGGCTTTGCCTTTGCACTCACCTTCAGCCCAACCGCCGTTTGAAACCTTGAAATGGAGAAAAAGACGATTCATCTTACCAGAAATCATATAATCATGGGAAACATCGACTTTGAAAATAGACAAAAATTATGGTCCGTACCAGAAAACACCGACTTTTGAAATTAATCAAAAATTTAAAAGGGCAGACAACAAATATAGTGTAAAGTACAGAAGAGTGTAGCAGCATTCAATACGTATTATGGTTCTTACCAAACTGCTTCCTCCCATTTGAAACAAAAGAGGCGTAATTATACTTTCAACTGTTTGATTAAGGGTGCTTTCTATGTGGTGTGCTAAGCATAGAGCAAGACAACTTTTGATATGAAAATAGATAGGTGATTGATAGATCAGTACTAAATCAAGACTAGCGCACCTTTCGAATAACGACATAGTCTCCAACTGACAAAGTAAGTTCCACATCAGATTCAGCTTGATAAGGATACATGACCTGTTGTATAAGCAACAAAAAGCAGGATAAACTACACAACTATGAAAGTTCAGATAACAACTTCTATGGCGTATCATCTTAGCAAGCTACTTACCTCCCCAAGAAAGTAACCCATGCCATCTGTGGATCCATTCTGCACCGGCGAAGTGGGCACACTATATACTTCTTCATATGATGGAGGAGCAGGCATACTGTCCGTGCTTGGAATTGCAGAAGGAGCAGGAACAGGAGCAGGTTCAATTCGTTGGCGCTCAGACATCATCTGAACAAAACATAATCATCAAACATCTAAGTAAAGGAATCATTAACCATAACAAGAGAGCACAGGCTTCTGATTATATAAGCTGGACTGAAACATTACACTTACTTCGCCTTCTAGCAGATCAAGTATTTGTAGAATTCGCTGATGGTATGCTCGTTCAGATTCAACCTTGAAAGAATAAGGATAAATTAAATACGATTTGAAGACTATTATTTAAACTTTTCCAATCCCAAAGTTTAGAAGTACTAAGGCATTACCATAGAAATTAATCGTTGCAGTGTCAACCTTTGTTGTTGAGCTTCTACAGCAGCCATAGCAGCAGCAGCTTCTTTCCCCAGTGTGGCCACATTTGACCTGAGATCTTGCAATTTAGATTCGGATGCCTCGAGTTTAAATGCCAAGTCAGGGTGGGCATTTCCTTCCCTCAATTTGGCTTGTCTTCGGGCAACTTCAACAGCCTATCTAGTTCCAACAATCAGTGCAACAAGCTGGTGAGGGGCAGCTTCAGTCAATAAGCAGCATGCCAGCATCTCAACATCAACAATAAAGACATATTCTACTAATGCATATAAAATCCAGTTAATCACCAAAGAAATATCTTAACAAAGTATATTCATACCTGAGCTTCAGCCTCTTGTCGCATCCTGTCATATCTTTGAGCTAGATGACGAGCATCTTCCAATGGAGCTCCCATTACCATAGCTCTCAATGGTTCTGCCACCTGGCATATCAGAAGTCAAGAGCTTTTAACAGACCGGCAGTCTAAGTATTGTAAACTAGATTGCATAAAAGTTCAAATTAATTATTGATGCTGAAACAGAGACAAAAGAAAATCTCAATGTCTCGAGTAATTGCATTCAGGTAGGAGAAACTGTAGAGGCCTAATACATCCATAATATTTCCTAGTGGGGAAGTTTTTCAGGCCGTAAGTTAATCTACAATCTAACTAGAGTCTAGAGCATAAACAAAATTGGATCAGGTGATTGCTACGCGTGTAATTGTCATGATAGATGAAGTAAATAATAACTTCATACAAGCAAGATTTGCAAAAGATGCAGGTAGGTCATGACATCAAAACGATCATCAAGATTCTGCAAGTCGGGGAAGCACGGTAATAACCTGTGTGCCCAAGGCCTTCAACAGATTTCCACGTTCTTTTTCCATTTGAGCACGAGCTCGTGCAAAATTCGATGCAGCTTTTGACAGGGTACTCCCACTGGTACATGTATTTTCAACACCATATTTTCTGCTATCTTCTGACAGTTTAGTTCCTGAAGGAAAAATGATGCATAAAGAAATTAATATATTTACACCTAATAGATTTGCATTGAGAAAACAAGAACATTAAGAATCAAAAACAAATAACCTATCTCGACTTGTTTGGACCCTGTGACTATATAACCTTCCACACCACGAACAATGTCCCTCTGGAAATGCTGCAGGAGAAAAAGACTAGTTGCAATCAGAATAAACATTTGATGTACAATGATCACTTAATAGCATCACAAACAGGATTCCAAGTCATGGACTGACTGGCTGATTAAGCTTTAAATGATTATAGGAGTGTGTAGTAACCACCGTGACAACTCCCCTGCACACTAAGTCCTTACACACATGCACGCTCTGTGGCATACTTTAGTGAAAATGAGCTTTATTTTATGGTTGGGAATTGGGATGAACAATAACAGTTTCTCGTGTAGATTAGCTTTACATTATGGTTGGGATGTATGAGAACTGTCTCCAGCACAAATAAGCTTGATGGGTTACGGCACTGACTTTTCCATAACCGTTAACATTTAACTGACACAATAGATAAAGTAACCTTGGCAGCACGGGTAGATATGTATAGCTTTTCAAGTTTTTGGTGCTGCTGGAACTCTGCATCATCAGGAACAACATTATCTGAACCACCATAGCCACCAAACTGCTTCAACACAGCCTTAAAAAATGAACTCAGTCAGAACACAGTAGCTTTCAAATAGAATGAAAACAAATAGCTCGTACGGAAAATAGTTTTAAAATGGATAAAACAACTTAGCTAAGATCAATTCCAACATGCGTTTGAGTTACAAAGTCAATATGATGTAATTGAGCCACAAATTCAATATCAATGCATAGGTACTGTCTTGCCATTTAATAAACCAAATCCAGTCCTCAACATCAAAAAGATACTTGCATGCGCTCATTAGCACTTAAATCAGTTCAGTTTCATATTCGAATTTAAGCTCAGTTATTCAGATTATTAAGGAACCAAAAAATTGCTATGATCTAGAATCACACAAGTCCATTAAACACAATCCTCGCCAAAAACTTACACCATTAATTGTCAAAAATTGATTTCATAAAAAAAAAAAGCATTAAAATACACGTCTGTAAACCTAAATCGAGACGATAAACAACCAAAACACCACTGAATTTCAAATCCATATACCTCAACGAAATCACTAAAAATTCAATTATGGAGGCACAACATACTCCGAGATCGGATGGTTGATAATTCATGCAGATCCAAAAGATCATGACATTTAAAGCGCGCCGCCGATCCGACCAAATTCGCATAAAAAAAATCCTAAATTCAGAAACGCGAGTCCACAAACACATACACACACAAATCTGCGCGTCAAAGAGTGGTAGAATACCTGCTGCTGCCTGGCGACCTGCTCTCGGAGTCTGGACGCTTGCTTTCTGATGGCATCCATTCACGAATCGATCAACACCTCTCAATTTGTATCTATAATCCACACTCGCACACAAAAGCTGAAATAGTTCTAACTTTTTGCGGAATAAGAATATACGGTAGATGAGATTGGGGTAGGAAGATCAATTTGGCGTCGTCAATGATTTGAAATTTGAATGTATTTTGATTTTTTTCAGATGGAATGGAAGTTATTAGATATATAGTTGTTTTTTTATGTGGGGAAAATAGATGAAAAATAAGACCGACTTCTATTTTTCCATGTTCCAAGGTTCTCAAATTTAAACCATTATTGCCAGACAACATGCGTGAATTATAGAGTATGATATTTAAATAAAGCCGATCCTTTAAAAAGTAATTGAAGCTACATTTTTTATATTTTATTTTAATTTAGGAAAGAAGAGCATTTGCCTCAACTCAAACTTGAGATCTCTATTTTATTCAGATTTTTTTTTATTTGGGTGTTTCGAGATAAATAAAATTACATATTTGGAATAAAAGGAATTCAGAATAAGTGACGAGGTGAGATTAAAATTCTAAATCTCACTCTGTATAATGGAAAAGTCGCAGTGTGTGGTGGTACAACGCCTACGAATGGATAATTGGAAAAAAAATACTTCCTCCGTCCCATTTATATAGTTCACTTTATCCTCGCACGTAGATTAAAAATATTTATGAAAACAAGACATTAAAGTTTAATTCCCATTATTACCCTTATTTAAAATTTATGACTTTTAAGAATTTAAGTGGTTAAATTTTAATTTTCAATACATACCAAGGATATATTTGTATATTACTATGAAAATTAATACTATTTATAGTTATTGGATTATATAATTGGAACACCTAAAAAATCATTAGGTCAAAATCTAACATTTCTTAGTTATAAAGTAAATATTATAATATCTGCTATCTTAATACGCAGCACCCGGGTCATCAAAATATATTTTGACTATAAGGGAACTTTACTCAAGGCATTTTTATAAAGAAAAACCCTTTTGGAAGTTTTAGCATACGGGGTGGTCAAATCCGTATCCTAAAATTAATTCAGTACAAATAAATTCATACCACAAGATCCGCCCATTGGAAAAATATGAAACTTTAAATAAAAATACTAGATTTTAAGAGGGAACAACTTTTGAGATTAAAAATACGACAGGGCTATCCATGAAGGATAGATCTGAAAAAGACTACAATTTAATATTGGGATACCTAAAATATACCCGAAATTAAAAAGTGACAACATGTATATAAATATACATAGAACATAAAACCCTAAAGGCACTTTTTAATTTGACGACTCGAAAGAGATCGTCGGTTTACGACGATTCAAACGCCGTGGTATTTAAAATTGGTGGCGGTGGTTTGGTTGATTGATGGTGGCGGTGGTGATTAATTTGAGGAGGGACGGTTGTGATTGGAGGGGGTAGGGGTGGTTGGTTGGTGATTAACGTAGGGTGGGTGATGATTGTTGGGATGATAAGTGGCAGTGATGATGGTTGCCATGGAGGTTGGTGGCGGTGGTGACCTTTGGCGGCGGTCACGACGGTTTTTCATCATGATCATCCGTCGTGTCATCATTTCAACCACGTATTCGTGATCTACACATTAACATCTTCAAAATGATTATTTCAGAATTGAAATAGAAAACTAGAATCGTACCTTCTTTGGGAGCTGCTCGGCGTTTCGATTTTGAGAATGAATGAAAAATGAAACCTTAAGGTCCTATTTATAGGGGAAAAATAAATAGGATAATAACGAATAAAAGAAAGAGGATGATGATGAAATATGATAATGATGGAAAAGGAATAGGATAATTACAAATAGGATAATCTTTCGAAAAAAAATTGGATAATGACGGATTTGCCCTAGTTATCCAAATCTCTTACCTTTTAATTTAAAATTGTACCAAGAGTTCATTTGAACTCGAAAAAAAAGTATGTTCTTCTGACATACCACTTATTCCTTTATTGATTTTGAGCTATTTAAAAAGTCATACTTGCTGAGCATATTGGTATCTATTTATTCTTAGTTGACCTATGAATAGGTCTTGCATGCTTGTTATTGTTGTTCGCCTATGAATGGACTTTACCGTTCAAGCATGATTCTGCTTATCTCTCAGTTAATCTTAAGTGTTTTCTTACTTTCGTCCTATGAATGAGACAATATAATTTATTTGTCTCTGACCTATTGATGGGTTTTAGCTACTATGACCTATGAAGAGGTCTTGTTTATCTAAAAGAGCCAATTTCCTATCTGTTGGTTATTGGATTCTGTTTGGCCTATGATTAGGCAAACCTTTGACTTGATTGAACCATTTGACTCTTTGATTCATTGAAAATGATAATTCTTCCGAGTCATAAAGTTAAGTTGTCAAAATTTTGGAGGCGCTGACTTAGTTCGATTATAGAAACACCCTCCTGGATTTCCAATTAATCTACCTTTTCCTTCCGTTTTTCTTCATAGCAACCTTGTCCTTATTCTCGGGATCGGGCTGTTACAACGTGTGAGCGAGAAGTGTTCATGTTTGAGAGATAAAAAAGTGTTACAATTTAGTTTTTAAAATTTAAAAAGAGGGAGACAGAAATGATATAATATGTTACTAATTGTCATGTATACTTTGAATTTGTAATAAAAATGTAATTTAAATTTGTAAATATTGATGTTTTGTTGCTCGATTCTGGATCTGAAAACTATTTAATTACAAATATGATCAATAAGTTCAAAAATACATCGAACTAATTTTTTTCCTAAGCTATTGATCTTGTATATTCAAAAATATATTTTCAAACATGTCTTGTATTTTTTAAAAATGAATTTTTGAACATAGCCTTGTATGAAAAATATGTGGAGTATTTAGAAACACACTTAACTATAAAGTATAAATATTATAATTTTAATCTATTTTCTTCAATTTTTACTAGGATATAACATAACCACAAAAAGAGATGTCACTTTTTGAAAACATAATGAATTTTGTTTGATACCAAATATAATGCATTATTTTTTTTTTATTATTATAGGTTCGCCCAAAAATTATTAGTAAAAAAACATTAACAAGATGTTCTATTTTAATATAAAAACATATTAATTAAAGAATAAGTTCAAAGGGATGTTGATCGTAATAAAAAATTTGGGTATTGTATTCACGTATATGAGAATCTACACTCGTCCATAAAGTTTTAAATTTAAATCTATTTAAATATTATTCTTTTGTTTTGCACACTTTTATTATATTTCACATATATGCTTAATTTGTACTTATAAGACATACATGTAATATTCAATATAGATTTTAACACAATGATATATTACTTTTTTTAGATAAAAGAATTCATTTTAATGTTATTAATTCATATATTCTCACTATAATTATTTATTAGGTATTTATTAATATTTCTAATTATAATTTAACTTATAACTTTAAATTTTACACTTTCAAGAGAACTATTAATTTTACATGTAAAAACACGGGGGAAAATTATTTAAGCACAGAGTTTGCATATGTTGAAAATGTGAAATTGTAGAGCTCTTGTTATCAACACCTACTGTCCAAAATTTACATGAGCGTCAAGAAACTATGAGGGTAGATTATCCATAATTAATATGCATTTTCATATTTTCTACTATTTATGTTCATAAAAAAAATAGAACACCAAATTTAACTCACTTGGAGAGCCTTAAACAACACAATATTAAAACTTTCACTAAAGTCTAAACTAGGATATTTAATTCGAACAAATTCTTAAGATATGATCCAACACACCAGACTCAATGCTCCAATTCGAACTAGAGTGAAACTGAAATGACCTCACCAGCTCCACTGCTCAAAGTGACAGATTGATTTCAGGCAAAACTTGGCAAAAATGGCGTACAGTAAAAGCCCACTCCTACTGAATGTTTGTTCGGTTTGGTTTCTGCAAGATTTCCCTTTCATTGTGTGTGAATGGCATCGCATTATTGGCTTCCAAATCTTTGTGAGATCATGTTCACCAACAGTGAACAACCACTAAGGTTAATGGCCACCACATTCAGCCAATTACATCACGACTGAATAGGTCCATTTAAATGCTTTGTTTTTGTTGGTTTTCGGTTTCAATTATGGCTTTTCACCGGGCTTTTGCCATTCTAATCCCGGCAGTTTTTCAGCTTTACTGCTCTGTATCCATAGCTGAAGCTTCCAGCAATGTGGGTTTTCATTCCCCTTCGCGTGTGTGTGTGTGAGAGAGAGAGAGAGAGTTGGGGGGGGGGGGGGGGAAGAGAGAGAGAGATTTGCGTGTCTTTATTTCATAAGGTCTTTAGTTTGGGATTTTGAAAAGAAAAAAAAAAACAATTTTTTTAGTGTGTGGAAGAATTCCTTGCAATCAAGTTTTTTAATCAGATATTTTTATTGCAGGTTCACATAGTTTATATGGGGGCTAGGCCAAATGATGAGCCTGAGCTTCTTGAAAATTCCCACCATGAGCTCCTCTCGGGCATTCTTGGAAGGTATGATTAATGGTTGTGTGTTTTCTTATTGCTTTTACTTTGCTGATATATAAGCAGAATTTGTATCTCAACTCTATGTATGTTACATTTGATCATATATGGAATCCATAAAAAATAGTTAAGTCTCTTTTGATTTTAATTGATCAACAAGGGATGTGCTTGTATTTCGAATTAGTCTTCTGGTAAGATTAAGGTGTTACTAAATGGATTCTGGTTTGGTAGCAAAGAAGCTTCCAGAGGATCCATTTTGTACAGTTATAAACATGGATTCTCAGGATTTGCAGCTTTCTTGACTCGGGATCAGGCCAAACTCATAGCAGGTTTCTCATTGTCTATCTAATTTCCACAAGAATGTAAGAGGCTATGTGTTTGGTTTATAGAAAATAAGAATCTTTTTGTGGCTTACAGGTTTGCCTGGTGTTGTTCGTGTGATTCCTAATAGATTATATGATTTGCACACAACTCGGAGTTGGGATTTTCTACAAGTAAATGATCAATCAACTGATGGAATTCTCTTGAAAAGTCGATTTGGAAACAATACCATCATAGGTGTTCTTGATTCGGGTATGCATAGCTGCTTGTTTACGAGCTGGCAGATGTTTGGGACATTTGTTAAATGTCATTCATTTCTGGTTTAGTGCAGGAATATGGCCCGAATCAGCTAGCTTCAAAGATGATGGTTTTACGGATATCCCATCATATTGGAAGGGAGAATGCCAGGTGGGGCAAGAGTTCAATCTCTCACACTGCAACAGGTAAAATCACAAGCATCAATAATTTTCTCTAGAAGGAAGATATCAAAGAAACTGAAGTTTTTAGGGAAAAATTTATAATCCGAAGCTCTTGCTCATTCAAGAGAAATAATCCCTTGGCATTTGTTTTGTATATTTGAAGTAGTCTTCCAATGAAACAAGATTATATTGGACAGGAAGCTTATTGGTGCTCGTTGGTATTACAAAGGCTATGAAGCTGAATTTGGGAGTCTGGATACAGATGGTGGTGCTGAGTTTTTGTCTGCTCGTGATGCAGAAGGTCATGGGACACACACGTCATCTATAGCAGCTGGAGCTATGGTTGAAGATGTGCATTTTTTAGGATTAGGCCAAGGAAAGGCCAGAGGAGGAGCCCCGTCTGCCAGGTTAGCCGTATACAAAGTTTGCTGGGCTACTGGCGGCTGCAGTTCAGCTGATATTCTTGCTGCATTTGATCATGCTATACATGATGGAGTGGATGTGATTTCCATGTCTCTGGGTGCAATACCTCCTCTCGAAACTTATGTTGATGATGTGGTGTCGATTGGCTCGTTTCATGCAGTGGCTAATGGGATTTCTGTTGTCTGCTCGGCTGGAAATAGCGGTCCTTTTCCTCAGACTGTTGTGAATACTGCTCCTTGGGTGATTACAGTCGCTGCAAGCACCATTGATAGATCTTTCCCTGTTATGATAACCATTGGAAACAATCAGACATTCGTGGTACTGTACTTGTTTTTATTCTTAAGAATAATGTCTGGTAATAGATATTAGACAAAATAAATTTGTCAGGCAAATAGTTATGAACACTATTTCTATAGAAAGTTAGGTGGCAGCAATTGAGGTTGAATGTATGAAACTTCCATGTGTTAGAAAATATTAAATAAGTTACATTAGTAATTTGCCTAAATTTTGTATTTTACAGGGTCAATCATTGTATACCGGCAAAGATTTAGACAAATTCTACCCGATTGTGTATGGAGCAGACATCACAGCTACCAATGCTGATGAAGATGATGCAAGGTGAAATTCTTTTCAACACATTTGCATGCACAAAATTTTGAATCAGTAGTAATATACATTTCGTATCTTCTTGAACAGAAGTTGCAGTTATGGATCCCTGAATGCCTCCTTAGCACGGGGAAAGGTGGTTCTTTGTTTTGAAACACGAACTCAAAGGTTTGCCATCACAGCTGCAGTATCCGTTAGTGACATCGGTGGTGTTGGAGTCGTGTTTGCAAGGTTTCCTACGAAAGAAGTCAATTTATGCTTGGATGTTCCTTGTGCCCAAGTGGATTTAACTATAGGAACATCTTTACTGTCATACATTTCATCTACAGAGTAACTATCTCATTCTCCATTCTTAGTTTTCTGTTTATTGCCCTTCAACTTCAACTAATTTATGAACTGTTTTTCACATTTCAAATTTAGACAATTAGTGCTTTATGCAAATATGCTGATCAGTGATGCATGCCTATCATTTGTGGATACAAATTAAACATAAATCTTTTTTACAGCAATCCTGTCATAAAATTTAATGTTCCAAAGACAGCAGTAGGGCAGGAGGTATCTCCAAATGTGGCTCTCTTTTCTTCTAGAGGACCGAGTTCACTCTCTCCCTCTGTACTAAAGGTAAACGGCTAATGCCAAAGTTGATACTCGACTACATTTTCTCAATAATATTCATTTTGTATGCAATCAAACGTAATCTATGCCTGCAGCCCGACATTGCTGCTCCTGGGATCGACATTCTTGCCTCATGGTCTGCTGCTCCAGCAGCCCAGCCATATGGTGCCCTCGAGATAGAGCACCGGATATTCATGTTCAAGTTTGCTTCTGGAACTTCCATGGCATGCCCACATATATCTGCCATTGTGACTCTTCTGAAAGCCATTCATCCCAAGTGGAGCCCCGCAGCACTTAAGTCCGCCCTGATAACAACAGGTAACAAACGAGCAAAATTTGCTAAGATCGCGTGCTGCCTTATGGTGAGACGTCTTTGTTCTTGAATTATGATCCAAACTCAACTTTTTCTGGAAAAACAACCTAACATCCATATTGTGAAGGATATTAAACAAGATTGCTGTCTGGCCTCAAACAATGCAACTAACTTATGCTTCCTGTTTTCTTATCTAAACTTAATTTAGCCTCTTCGATTGACAAGTTCGGCGAGGCTGCAATGGCAGAAGCAGCTCCACACAAGCTAGCGGACCCCTTCGACTACGGGGGTGGTCAGGTTGATCCAAACAGAGCCGTTGATCCCGGTCTGATCTTCGACATAGACATGAAAGATCATGCTCAATTCCTATGCGCCATGGGGTACAACGACACATCCATCAGCTTACTCACAGGGCTTAATGATGCACATTGCCCAAAAACTGACAACTTCTTCCTAAACTACAATCTGCCTTCCATCGTCATTCCTGAACTGGGAGGAAGCGTGACAGTGTCGAGAAACGTGACTAACGTGGGCCCGGCCCTGTCGATCTACAGGTCTAGGATCAATGCCCCTCCTGGCACAAAAGTGACCGTGGAACCTAGAATTCTGGTTTTCACTTCTGATGTGAAGAATCTCGTGTTCAAGGTCAAGATTTGCTCCAAGGTGAAAGCAAGGGGAACCTTTTCTTTTGGGGCCTTGATTTGGGAGGATCTATCTCATGTTGTCAAGATTCCTTTGATTGCTCGATCTATTGTTCAATAATATGTTTTTGCATCTGCTGTCGGAATTATGAACATTGTTATTTGCCTCCAGATATGAATTCATCAGCTTGTGTCAGCATACAAGAGTCAAGAGGTGAGTGATCTCCCCATTTTGTTACTCTTGCCTTTCAAATTTAATTACATTTTGAGCTCTAATAAAACACGCATGATGATTAAATTGAACTTTTATGTTCTTTAAATTAAATAATTAGTCTGACCTTGTTATGATTGATATTTTCAAATAGCACTTCTCTTCAGATTGGCTATGGGCCAATTTGATTGATTTAGTCACTTTCTGGTCTGTGGCCCCTTCAAGCACTAACCGCTCTGTTTTTGTATTTGTTTTTTTAATCATTGTAATCAATTAGTGGAGATTCAAATTTTATTTTTCTAATAAAACGGCGATGCAAAACTCTTTGCAAGAATATCAATCATTGATTAAACATAAACGAAGTTAGCAGGAGAAATGTGTATTCGCTTTTAATGTGGATTTGCGTTTGGTTTTATAACTATAATTAGCAAAGTTCATTTTCGTCGGAAGGTTAAGCAAACTCAACGAAAATTTGTTCGAGTGGTGATGGTCTATTGGTGGAGTGAGGTAGTTTGGAGATCAAAAATCGTGAGTTTGAATTTTTTCAATACCTCAAGTCGGATCTCTGAATAAAAAAAAAACTCAATGAAAAGTCAAATAAAAATGAATAACAATGTACATTTATTCATTTATTTGCAGTTATACTTTACCCATACTTTCAATCACCATTTTGCCTTCAAATGACAATTTTTGTGACGTGTTTTTTTGGAAATAAATGGAGACTCGGTAGTTGTTTTTTTTGTTTTATATACTTTTTTTAGAGATGTATGCATCATACAATCAATAGTAGAAATAGCTCCGCACATGAATTTTTTTGTTTTTTTTTTATAGAAGGGTTGGCGGAATTAGTCTATCCACGACACATGTCGAGGAACAATTAATTGCGTGACTTTCGTTGTAAACTTAAATTAGTTGAGTGTTCGGTGCAACTTATTATGAAAATTAAAAATTTAATACAGAAATTTAGCATAAAACACTGTGAGATAAAAGATTTAAGATGTTTAACATAAATAGAATACTTCAAAATATAAGACTTTCCTGAAAGTAATACTTTTTGAAAAGAAAAAAAAAAAACTTCATAAATGCTTTCAATTATGTATTCAAATATTTTAACATTTCTCTCATACTGTTTTTTTTAATATATATATATAGGGATGAGATCTGGTGAGAACCGGTCGCTAGGTGAGAACCGGGAACCGATCCCATCCGTCCATCCTGCAAAATCGACGCCCCAGATCCATCCAGATTTTCAGTGGCATTTTTGTAATTATCGCAAAAATCTTCAATTCGCGTATCTCATTAAGGGCAAAATCGGAATTGAACTCAAAAATTGCCCATATGCAATTTTAGCATCCGACTTCGCTCATTTTAGCCTCATACATTTCTCATTTTAGCATGTGTTGATAAACAAAAATGGAACGATGATTTCATTGAAATGAAATGCAATACACCCTAGTTGGGGACAGTGAACCCTAATGAGAATCTCATAATTACTAGTTGGGATCAGAGCCCTAATCAGAACGTAATAAACCCTAATTGGGAACGGTGAACCCTAGTGGAAAATGTCACATCAATTTTAGCATCCTACTTCGATCATTTTAGCATCCTACTTCGATCATTTTAGCATCATGCGATTCTCATTTTAGCCTCAGAACAAAAGGGAAGAATTATTAAATTACTATATTGCCCCTCCGTTCATAAAGTTGCCGAAAATTACAGGAATGCCACCGCCCATCCACTTAAATCTGATTTAATCTGGACCGTCCAGATTGAGTCAAATAAGGGCTAAGATTGGTTCCTAGTTCCCACCTAGGGAAAAGGTTCTCATTTGATCCTTTCCCTATATATATATATATATATATATATATATAATATTTGAGACGATCTCACAATAAATTTACACAAAATTTTGTCAGCTCGTGTGTCTGGTCAATTAGTGTCCATGAACCTTTTTACACTTAATATACACACACACACAGCGTTTATTATGTACTTGGATTTTACTTGCAGTGATATATGGCATCATGTTACCGTGTTGAAATTGAAGTAATACAATTGGAGTAAATTTTGGTTATATAATAAATGGTTAATTATACTTAATACCTCAATATATTTGCAACTTATCACAATCTATATTTAATATCAATTTTATCTCGACATTTCATTTTCTCCGCATTTCTACTTTCCGTCAAATTTTCTGACAACTGAAAAGTGACTCGGAGATGAAAAATTTGCTAGGGATTTGAAGGAGACTATTTGCTGAGTTAGTTTTCAATCAATGAAAAATTTAACAGAAGATATAATTGTGAACAAAATGAAACGTTATGGGTAAAATTAGTATTAAGTACATATCCAAATATAATTGTTAGTTATTAAGTCACAAACATTAGGCTATTAAGTAAAATGAATTTAATAATAAATGTGATGTGTGTTGGGTGTTGGGCAAGTGGCATGAATATGATAGCGCAATCGTTGAAGAAAAATGAGTGTGGGGTATGCGCGGAAGTCATGAAGCCCACTCATCTTACGCACTCCCGTAGTGCTCCTGTTTCTTTGTTTCTATGGTCTTCAACGTGTATACCACTTGCTTCATAATGTCTCGTTAAATATTTTACATATTAGTGAACGAATATATTTAATTTTAACGACTTTGTGTTCATGTTATTATTTGAACCTATTAGATTAGCTATAGGTTCGTATGTTCTTGCTTTAAAATATAAATCTTATTTGATTTATATATCGGTTACATGTAAGGATGGTTTTGTTTTTATAATGGTGGATTGTGATTTCATTTAATGATGTCATAATTAGACTGACCCGCTCAATTTTAAAGTTGGATTGATCTCAGAAATTAGTGGTCCGACAAATAATGGAGTCGACCCGACCCAAATTTACAACATTGGACCGGTGAGTCAGGGATATGATGGACTCCCAAAACTATATACAATTCTAATTGAGAGCATGAAATTTAGAAGCAAAATCGTGAAAATAGACGATGTCGTGATAGTATGCTGTTTAGACTAGGGTCCAAAAGTGATTCCACGACTGGCCTAAACATAATCGAAATCTGGAGTCAATTAGTAGTAACTCGTGTTTTTGATTAACCGAAACCTAATATAGACCTGCGATTTGCGAATGCAATAAATTAATTAAAGATGAATGTGTGCGTAAATAATATTATGCTGGCTTTGATTTGACTAATATTTTGATACAATAATAATTGGGCCAATGCCGGCACAAATTTTACTTGGAAAGACAACCACATTTTCCGCAGCCCACGTGTCGAGCAAAACGACAGTGTTTTGTGGATATGCACGAATCAATGCATGCAAATTGCAATGCATACAACAATTCGGACGCCTGCGTTCGATGCTATTTAAGAGGAATCAGCCAACCCAAAATTTTAAATTAACAAACTAATTCATTTCGTATTAGATAAGAAAAACATAAAAGTTTTTCTTTCATATTTTTTTATAAAGAAAATGTTCAAAATTAAAACTTTTGCGTAAAGTATATATTAATTAAGTTTGAAATATTGTATAATATTTTTTTGACGTGGAAGTCTGATTATAAGTTGATATTGTCATACATAAATTGTTCTGGTATTGATTTTCTGAAGAAATAGAATCCACCTACGACAAATATAGAGTTGAATATATAACACTAACCAAAACTGACTTTAATTATATAATATTTTACCCTTCCTGTTTGTATATTAAATTTGTTATCCCAATTATTTTTAATTTATTCGAACAGTGTAAGTTGGCTAAAACATAAAATTTTGATTAACTAGAATACAAAAAACTATGGCTAATAATCTCCAGATATATGGTAAAATTTGATTAATCTATATATATATATATATAGTTTGAATAATAAAAATTTAATTAATTAAGCTATCTTCTGAAAATTTAGTTCGAATAATAATAAAAAGATAAGTGGCCGTTATACTATAGTAAGTTCAGAAATGATCAAATTAAGACACGTCAATATTCAATAACGTACAAATTATATATGGAGTACAACTAAAGCGTATGTTTTCTTTGAAATTAAATGATTCCATAAAATCTCATTATTTAAAAATAGTACATTTGAAAGTATTAAAAAAAGTTCAGCTTTATATTTGAAAATATATAAGCACGAAAATTATAATTTTAAAAAAGAACGTCAATACATTTATATAGAAATTATACTATCATTGAATTATTAAGATATAATCTAAAGCCAAAAATCTCATATCCAAATAATATACAAGTAACACACACACACACACACACATATATATATAGTATTATATATAAGACAATTTGCATTCAATTATACAAGTAGAAACAACTAGAAAAAGTCAAAAATGCATCACTTTACTTCCTCTCACGTACAAAACATCTTTTTAAGTTATACTAATTAGTACACAAATATATGTGTTATATATTTATACACACATATTCATTTCACGGATATAATTATTTGATTTTGTAGGTTAATTTGGGGAGCCATATATCACTAATTAATGCTTAGATTTGAGCGTGAAATATTGACCCCTCCAGTTTAGTCAATTAATTTTAGTATTTCACGTAGATTAGAATTTAATTTATATAAGAAAACGAGTTACTCTTTTAAATCCCTATATCATTTTTATTTATTGAAGTTTAAGATTTTTCATAATTTAATATACTATATATATATATATGGATATATATAATCGTAAGTTGTGATTGCTAAAGTACAAAATGCAAACATATATAAAATTGGAGGAATACAATCTTTAAATTAAAATTATTGTTTCTATAAATTAGGGTTCTAAATTTAGAATCAAACTGTTTTTTTTAAATTTAAGAATCAAACTTTAGGTTGATTGACGTCTGCAACTGAATTAATTTATTTATGTATACACATACAAAAAGCTCAAGTCAAAAAGTCGAAAAAAAAAAAACTTGTGGCTGTAAGATTGCTGGAAAAAGACCAAAATGGACGGCGCGATGAACGCGGCAAAGCTGCCTACTTTTCCTACTTATTACCGAAATTTTAAGGAAGTCTAAAAATTCAATCAATCAATTTTTTTTTAAATCAATCAAATAAAGTTAAAGAATTGCTCAAAAAAAAAAAAAAAAGAACAAAAAAATCAAATAAAGGAAATGGACTCCTCTCACTTTTGAATTATCAAATATCAAATACTATTAGCGCCATAACCCATTTGTCTATTTTCTTTTCTTAGGCAATATAAATACGATCGAGTTGAGCACGTTGCTATTTTAGTATATTTAGAAAAAACATATATTAGCATCAATTTATATGTCGGGCTTGTTTTATATCAAATGAGCAAATTTGGGTAAGTTTTAATATAATCTTACATGCTATTTAAATTCTTTAATTTGACTTATCTCCTGTATCATTTATTTAATTTTTTAAGCTCTAGATGAGCTGTCTATTTAATTAAACGTTCAAAAGCATTGTTATATGTACCTGACCATTTGTACACGATCACACGAATGTATGGATCATACGATTACGAATGTATAAGTATTAAGTTTTCAAAAATATAATCAAGCTACGGCGATTGTCAAGTTTCAAATTTTACACAAGAAAAACAAAACTTTCAACAGTACTTATTTCGAGTGGGGTACTAAATAAAATTTGTTTTGTTTAATTTTAATCAACAATTCAATATTTATCGGAATAATCTAAACATGAAAAATTAAATTAAAGTTCTTATCATATTTGTGTTTATATGTCGCATCAGTTGGTTGCAATAAATAATACACTTCAGTACTCCCACTCGCCAGTCACCAAGTATTTTATGAGAGAGAAAGATATAACAATTTTTATTTTATTTTTAATTTGGAGACGGGTTGGAGTCTTGGAGATGGGTTTTTTTTTAAAAGGAACTCATTTGAGAATAGTTTCTACTGTTGCATTTTTAGAGATGAGTAGATGAGACTAATAATAATAAAAAAAATTAACTCCCAAGTAAATGCATCCAAAAGAACATTAAAAAACCCTATATATTTTTCAACTATAACATTTACACATAAAATTATTAACCTAATAAATAACCACTTGTCTCCAGGTTGGGATTATTTCAAAGGAAAAAGCGCAGATAGCCCCCACTATTAAGTGTGGGGAGCTTATTGTCCCCTCCCCCTACTGATCGGTTCAAATAAATTTCTATACGTTAAAAAATAGGTCATGTAAAATCTTTATTTGGATGGAAGAATTAATATTGGTGTTAGAGAAAATACACTAACACACATTTTTGCACAAATACTACGATTTTTTTCACATAGTAAAATACATTCTTTCACCCAAGAAAATTTAATACAAATATTTACAAATCTCTACATTTAATACAGTATATTTCTTTTTACAATATTTACATTTTCCTTGATTACTCATTGGTGGGAACTATTTTTTTTTCACGGTAGATTAGTGTGCCTCATTCTTTAAAATTAACCCATCATTTTTAAACGGTGGTGGAATTTTCTGGCGGGTTCTCGAACAGGCGTTGCATCCACCATCAATTTTGTTTATGAGTGATGGAGAGCTCTTCATGTAAGTGTTTGGCGGCGGCGATGTCGTCCATGCAGAAGAAAATGAATTTGAAGAAAAATAAGAATGAAAGCCTCCCAATATTTGGATTGAAATGGGTCTGTTTCGACTTTCGATGGAGCTAAACACATCATTTTTGCTTAACTAAATTAATTTCTTTATCAACTGATCGAAATTGGATCCGAGTGAAAGGGGAATGGATTGGTAATTTGGTATGTGAGGCATAGTTGGGTCCCTTGTAACATTGATTGAAGCGTGAACTGAATTATTTCACACATTAATCTTTTTTTTTCATTTTAGTAAATGATTAAATAACTATTTCATTTTCTCAGTTAATTGCACTGAGAAATTTTGTGTTTGTAAAAAAAATGTGTGTTAGTGTGTGAAAAGATCTTATTATGTGTGAAAATGTATCTCAGTATGTTTTTTTTAACACTTAACTTTTCCATTCAAAAAAAAATATACGATCCAATTAATGTAGATGAGCTATTTAAACCAAATAGTTATGAATGAGGCAATAGGCTCATCACTTAATAATCAATGGGCTATTTACACATTTTCCCTTACTTCAGTATGTATTATATTTTACTTTGGTAATATTACACCTATACCATCTCTTCATATTCGGCACTGGCAAACATCACACATGCAATATTAATATCATAATATCACACCACACATATAATTTATACTTAAAAAACATGAAATAGCATTTAATGAAAAGATAAAATAAATAATAATAAAATACTACACATATATATGTGTAACTTCGATAGCGGTTGCATTGCAAATTACTTTCGTGATAAAATAAAATGAAAACATGAAATAATATTTAACTAAAAAAAAGGTCAAAGGTTTACCAAAGTTTGATCAAAATAATAATTTAATCATGTTTTTTACTCAATTAACAAAGGTGTTAAATTAACAAATTTGAAAGAAATGACTAGAACTAAAAGGTTACAAATATTTAAATTTGTTTATGTATTAGGCCCAAATATTATTATTCCATTTCACATCTCTTCAGTCGTCAATTCGGATTTTATTAAATCATACCCGGTGTTCTTTTCCAAGATATTCGTGAAGCTCCTTTAGATAACGGGTTCAAATATTGGCGTATATGCATGAGACGCCATTCTAAATTGAAGGTTTATTTCCCCAACATTTAGGAATTAATTCATGTAAATCCTTAAAATATAAATAAATGATATACTTTGATATTTAAATATTTATATCCATCTATTAAATGTCAATATCTATTTATTCGATTTAGGAATTAATTTAATTAAATTCCTAAAATACATATAAATTATATAATTTGATATTTAATTATTTATATGGCACAATTTAACTAACCATTAAAATTCATTTGTCTACAAATACCCCCCTTGAGACTTTTTCATGGACAATTTGCCTTGGAAATGAATTAGTCTCAAGATTTGAGATTTATTAGATTGTTTTAACTCGCATCAAGGAGTCTTTATTTTATTTGTCAAATAGTTCAACTCGTATCAAGGAGCCTTCATTTTTAATTTGTTAGATAGTTTCAAATCGTATCAAGGAGCCTTCATAATAACACGGTTAAGTAATAAACACAAGATGTCATTCTAGAACAGAGACTGACGCAGGAATTCTAACCTGGGGGGGCGAAATGTAAAAATCTTAATTTTGGGGGAGCGAAAAATAATTTTGCAATACAAATAAAATTAAATTTATATTATAAATTATATATACACATATATAAAAAAAAATTGGACAAAATTTGTGAGGGGACGGGTGCCCCCACCAGCTCCCCAGGTCCGTCCCTGTTCCAGAATTAAAAATATACGTACAAAATAAAAATTTGAAAGAAATGAGTAGAATTAAAAAAAATACATACGAAATAAAAATGTCCGTCTTCTCTTATCCCATTCATAAATCATAATCCATTTCACAGTAATAACACGGTTAAGTAATAAATACAAGCTGTCATTCTAGAATTATTATAAATTTCCATTTTAATTTATTTCCGTGTTTCATTGTTGACCCCATTGGAAATAACCCATTTGATTTTTGACTTTTCTGAAAATAATGGTCAATGAAAAATCCTTGTGGAAACTGTAGATTCGAACAATCCAACCTTTTTTCTTGTCCAATTCCATGCAAAAACTATGAATAGTCAGCCATTCATTCATTAAAAATCTCGCTCAGTGTTAATTATACAGTGCGTTACAACTCACCATTATACCATACATACTCTTTTCCACATTAATCTATAAAGTAAAAATATATAAATATAAAAAGGAAAAGGAAAAAACCATCAACACTCCCACCAGTTTCGCCCACGAACCAGCCTTCATTTCTGTGCTCATCCTTTTCTTCTCTCTCTCTTTCTCTCAATCTCTCTCTCTCTCCCCGCCTGACTGTTTTTATTCAGGTATATACATATATATATATATATTATGCATGAGGAATTTCGTTTCTGGTTTTGTTTATATGATTTTTTGTTTGACGGGGTGAATAATTAATTGGATTAAATTTTGGCGATTTTTTGCTTTCAGCTCTGGACTTATGGAGTGCATTGAGGCACGCGCGCTGAAACCGAGTTTCCTGTCTCAAATGGCCATGAAAACGAATTCTCAGGTTTATTACAACGACGACGTTTGGTGTTTGACCGGAATTAACAACGTTGGTTCCGACGATTTCCCCGTCGAGGACCTCCTCAACCTCGATTTCCCCGAAAAAGATTTTCAGGAGTTGTGTTTCTCTCAAGAAGACGAAGATGCCTCGCAGAAAGGAAATTCGATTTATTCCTCTTCTTCGTCTTCCACTTTTTCCGGTGCCGACGACCTTGAAAGCCTCTCGGCCGCCGAACTCGCCGTTCCGGTAATTAGTTATATATATTTTTATTGATAAAATGTTTTCTTTTTTTTTCCTGTAACATGCAAAATAATTATGATTTTTCTAATTTTTTTTATGATTTTATTTCTTTTTAGGTTGACGATTTGGAGAATTTAGAATGGTTATCACAATTTGTGGATGATTCAACGTCGGAGGTCTCGTTATTATGCCCCACCGGAAGTTTCGTGGGGCAAACCGGAGCGGTTTTAGTGAACCGGTCTGATCCGGTTAACGGAACGCCGCAGAGAATATTGGCTCGGTGTTTTTCGCTTCCGGTCTCCGTTCCGGTTAAACCCAGGAGCAAACGGTCTAGGTCGAGCGGGATACCGTGGTATCTGTCGTCGCCGCCGTTGAGCTCGGCAGACTCATCTTCAACGTCGTCGTCGTACGGCTCCTCCACTCTACCTCCGTTCGTGTTCGCGAACCCGGTTCTTGACACCGAGTTGTTTTCCAGCGTGGAAAAACCGCCAGCCAAGAAGCAGAAACGAAAAACCGATGTTGATAGCGGTCCGGTTTCCGGCCGTAGATGTACGCACTGTCAGGTGCAGAAGACCCCACAGTGGCGAACCGGACCTTTGGGTCCAAAAACACTGTGCAACGCTTGTGGTGTCCGGTTCAAGTCCGGCCGGCTTTTCCCAGAGTATAGACCGGCTTTTAGCCCGACTTATTCGAGGGAGCTGCATTCAAATAGTCACCGGAAAGTTTTGGAGATGCGCCGAAAGAAGGAGAGTGATGCCTTGGGCGAACCGGATTTTATTTCGGCGGTTCAGAGTCAGTGAGGTGTAGGATTTCGTTCTAGTTTTAGAGCTGGTTTAGAAGAACCGGTGACTGCTGAAATGTGCAATTTTGGTGGCGAACCACAGATAGGGATGAATTTAGTTCTTTTTTTCTTTAATATATAATTCATCTTTTTGCAGTATCTAGACTAATCTTAATTTAAATAGTGATGATGATATTATAGTTAGGTTTACCAATTAAGATAATTTTGCATTGCTTGCTTTGACAATCTAGCGTAATATACATTCTACCCTTTCTTATCACGTCTATAACAACAATTTACAATTCATTTCAAATATCTATTATCAACAAATTCAAATTGTCCAAACAAATTTCAACTTTTTTGAGAATCTCATTTTAACTTAATATATTTTCTTGTGATTAGGGATTTTGAAATTTTTATCCCACCCCTTCATTGAACAATTGACGAACTGTATACGTTTTTATGGTATATTGATCTTATATCTTATGAGGTGTTGTCTATTTTAAGGCGATATACATCATCTCATGTAAAAAGAGCACAAATATAATAAAAATGTAGGACTAAATTGAGGGAGGGGAGGGTGAAGGAAATTTGAAGTGATTTTATAGGTCATGTCATTATTATGGAGGGGCATAATTGTAATTATCTTGACAATGACAAATATCTCACCACAAAATCTTGAAAATGCAATTATTAGGGTTAAAAACGTAAATCACCGTGGAATTTGTTTCCGCAAAGTCATCCTCACTTGGAAAAGTAGTGAGATTGAAGAATTCAAAGCGGTTGAGCGGTTTCTGGCAAATTGCCTTTGAAAAGGCAAAATCTATCGACGCGGGAGAACCGAATTTTCCATTTTAACCACAAAAAAAAAATAAAAATCATTGATTGGATTTGAAGAGAAAGCAAATGTATAAATGAATTATGGATGGAAGTGGGCTCAGATATCGCATTTACGTCATTAGGTGGATGGGGCCCCACAGTTTGTTGTGTGGCGTTTGCCATTTTGCTGTTGCCCTTTACAATGTCTAATACGGATTCTTAACTTAATTTAACTTCACCTCATATGGTTCAAAGTTGAAACAATCATATTAAAATATTAGCTCCTTTTATTTCATCCATACAAATAATTAGGTACGATTATGTTGATTATAAATTAATTAATTAGATTTGGTTAAGTGAAGGTACTGAATGTGCCTTTCATACTGTCTCTCTCTGTTGTATGATAAGTTTTATTTTTTAAATAGCTTATAACTTCCTATACTGCATAAGTTTATTTTTACTTATAAATTTTAGAGTCATTTTACCAAATTGTAATTACAATAACTGTATAAAAGAGATTTTCAAAATAAGATATATCTTTCGAAAAAAAAGCTGCACGCCTTAATTACTTATGTACAAAGAGCTAGCTTATTATAAAATTAAGATCTTTATTTTAAAATGATCTTTGAAAACTTAAAAACAAGTCACTATAAGTTATTTAAACGAACTCATAAACTCACCTAGATGTGTTCCTAAGATATCTATTTTTCAATTGTATTGGATTTCTATATTTTATGATACTGTACAATAATATATGTTTTTATTAATTATTATACTTTGATGTGTTATGCAGTTAGAAAACAAAATAAAATGGGAAATAAGAACTTTCGTGTCTGAAATTAGCTTAATTTTACAGGTTTGTGTTGAGGAGAGATGTCATATAAAACTCTTCGGTAATAATTAGGTTTTACTTTCGACTTAAGCATCTCTCTCTCTCTCTCTCTCTCTCTCTCTCTCTCTCTCTCTCTCTCTCTCTCTAATCGATTCTGATTTCAGTCATTCTGTTGTCAATTTGACGTTTAGTCCTAACATATTTGCCACCTTTTTAAATCTTTAAGAAAGGGATTTAAATTCAAAAAATATAGCAACAAATGACATACTGTTAAGTAACTAAAATTTTTATCTAAATGGACAAAAGTGCATGTTTATTCTTCTACACGAGTGTCGACTTGAAACATTTAAAAAATACTCATAATGGTGCACTATCAAATTTATTTCGTTCGTGTAAGTTACATAAGATATATGAGATGAATTAAAATCATCAGCTTTATTTGAAAATAGGTTAATGACCATCGACTAAAAATTACTATATGCAATTAAATGTTCAAGCACACATCCATTAATATTTGTTTTCTCATTTTATATACTCATTTCCCATTTATTCAGTGTTTTTGCTACTCTCTCATAACTCAATGTTTGATGTGAATGTTGAAGGGCCTTCCTTGGTACAACCACCAACTATCACCGTACAACTAATTGACAATTCAAGAAATTAAATTAACACCGAAAGTTTGAAATTAAACTAGTTTAATTTTATCCTAGAACTAGAACAATATTCGTTCTTATATTTCGGTATTACCTATATGCATATGTGTGTTAAAATATAAGCAAGATGCCATTTTGCAATAAAGAATTAATCGAAATGTTAAAAACTAGCATATATAACGGATCAGATTTTCAGTGCCCAACTGTGTTACATTTCGTATGTCATAATTTTTTTTTATAAATTTTAATACATCATAATTGGGAAAGGATGAATTCTAAATAAAAAATTTAAATTAAATTAAATTATAATAAATTTAAAAAAATAGCACTTGAACTGCTATAGAAAATGTCAAGGGAATCCGGTTTGCTTATGCAATAGCCACTATCCCTAAATCACTTGTTAAACTTAATCCCATATTTGAGTGGTTATATATAATCTGTAAGTCAAACACCATCTACACATCTTCCAATGGGCGCTCACTTACCCTAATTTTCTTCGACTGCCATCAAAGTTTCATAATTGAATAATTTGACAACGGAATACATTTTTTTACCCCTTTTTCTTTCTTTATTTCCACCTTTTCTTTTTTGGTGCATTACCTCGGATATCTATATTTTGAATTTTTTTTTTCAAATATAATCATTTTATTTAAAAGTAATAAAATAGTACCCATTTTAATAAATATTTTGTAAATCTAACATTTGATCAATTTAATTTATTGTCCAAAATTCGTACGTAATTGATTGTATTCTAATATTTCTATTTCCCCAATCGCATAAAAAAAAATTAACCCGATCAAAAAATCTTAAAATACAATCAATTAAGTACGCTTTTCAGACGTAAAATTGAGAAAATATTAGATTTGTAAATTTTTTGAAAAAATGAGTAGGTTTTGTTAATTTTGAAAAGTTTGCATTTTTTAAAAAAGAGCACAAAGCGTACGTGTTACAGTTTATTTTTCCTTTCTTTTTGAAGCAATGATGGCCACTACTAAATAAAGTCTCATCTATTTAAATATACACCAATAATTTACTCGCATTTATGTTGAGGGTGGGGGGATATGAACAGTTGATGAATACCTCAAATATAAACACTATTTTATATATATGTTTCTTATTATACTATTATATATAGTCGATACGTAATATATTATGTGTAATATCTGTTTAAATAGTAAGATAATAATAATATTGAAATAAAAGATGAAAGCGTAGGGACTAGCTAGGTGTTTGATCATGTGTTAGTGGCAAAATTTCAATGGAATAGAGAGGGAAGTGTTTATCCAAGTGGCCCTGCACAAGAAATTAATGAATTATTGGTGTTGCATAAAGTTGAAATAAGGCATGTCATGTGGAGTGGTTAGGAATCATTACGATACAGTTCTGAATTGCCAAAGCTTAACTGGATATTTATTTACCATATATTTTCTTTTAAAACAGCTTCACAAAAAATTATTTAAGTAACTAAAAAAATCCATAATTTAATGTTGAATGACACATGAAAATATCAATTTGATTTCCCACTATTCTTCAAAAAAAAGTTTGTATTATAAATTGAAGATTGCCATTTTTATGAATTTATGAAGGCGTAAATGTGAGTGATGACGCACGACAGTCTACTTACTATATGCAATATGGTATGTAGCAAAAGATGATTAAACTTAGAGAATACCACACTCAAAAGGGAAAAAGAAATTAAAAGAAGAAAATAAAGAAACATAATAATTAATCTCAATCTTATCGATTTTGTTCAAAACTAATTGATGACAAATTAAATAATTAATATACTCAAATGGGCTATCTGGATCATACAGAATTATATTGGTCAAGGAATCAAGTAAATACACCATTAATTCCGGCCCTCGAGTCCTCGACGCTGACGAAAAGAAAAGGAATAAACATAAAGACCGAGAAAATAGAAATTAACGGTGAGTGCATTTAAATTACGATTTTTTTTTTTTAATGAAACAAATTAATTTGAATGTGTCTGTCCTTTAATTAATTGCTCACTCGGTGAACATTGATAATTCGAGTTCTTAATTAGTGCATAAATATACGAAAAGAAAAGGGCAAAAGGAAAAAAATCCTCTATTATATTATATATCTTATTATTTGGCGGAATATAGACGAAATAACAGTCCCACAATCACAACAAAGAGCCCAGAAAAGTATTTGATTGTATCGAGCTTATGCACTGCTAACTCCTCCCCCCATTTACGATTTGCCTGTTGATCAATATAGTTTCAAAACTTCCATGGCTACAGTTTAAGATTAAATGATCTTCTTGCTACACACAAAAAAAGGCTAAAAATATTTTATTTATGAACAAAAATAATCAAAACTCCTTACATCTTCAAATTTGGGTGTTAAGCTCATTGCATAGATTGGTAGTTTCAGCCCTCACATCGGCAATCTTGTCATCGACGCGCCTGGATTTATATACCAATTAAATATAATACAAATGAAAGTCATGAGTTCAAATTCTACGATGCTTTATAGTACGAGATATTAGAGTGTATTTATGTATTTATCTTCTTCTAGTTAGTTTAGAGTTCAACTAGCTTCTGCTATGATAGTTACAGTAGTTAGAAGGTAGTTAGCCACGAGTCATTTGATCCATGTTTTATGGAGTTAGTTAGCTCGTGCATGCAAATTATCAATATATATATATATATATATATATAATGCTACGTGTGCTGCATGTATACGCAACTTCTTTCAATACAAGAAATCAGATTTTCTCTATCTTTTGCCTTAGCTTCTTCTCTCTCTCAAACAACATGTTTTTGTATGCATTTTAACATGGTATTATTCGCCTTCAATCCCGCGATTCTTCTCCACATTTCTATCATGGAATCTTCTTGATTTATGCATTTCTTTTGTAGTAGTGCTTTTTTCCATATTTTTTCTCCTTGTGATTTGAACTGTAGCCAAGAAAAATACATTTGCTGAACCTGAACTGAAGCTTATGAGAATTATAGGGTTTTAGATAAGGAAAACAAGCACAACCAAACACTCTTAATTAATTATATGTAGGTACTGCGCTAAACAAGACCTGAAAATGAGATGTATTAGCCAGTAGCCAGAATAGAAGTATGAAGTCTATTTATTGGATATGTAGCGGTATGAAAAGCTTCCCACCAAAACTGTAATGGAAGAGAGGCTTGAGAAAGCAAGATTTGACCTTTATCAATAATATGCTGGTGTTTTCTTTTTTGCTTTCCCATGTTGTTGATGAACATATGGACAAGGTTGTTGGAAATGAATCCCCAATTATTGAAGATGAGTAACTAAAGACATATATTCCCCTCCCCAGTTACTTTGAAATGCTTGAACAGATGTATGGAGCTGACATTTAACCATGGTAAGAAACTTTTTAACAACACCACGAGCTTTAGATTTTAAGGTAAGAGGATAGATCTAAGTATATCTAGAAAAATCATCTATAAAATGAATATAGTATTTGTAGGCATGAATGCTATGTGTGTGAGCAGGACCCCACAAGTCTAAATGTACTGGCTGAAAAGGTTTAGTAGTCTTGAGAGGTTTAGAAATGTGAGCAATTTGATGAAGAAGTCCAGTTTTACAAGCATCACATAATGAAATAGAAGATGGTGTATGAGCGAGAACAATATGTAAAACTTTAGACATCACAGAGACATGAGGATGACCAAGTTTCCAGTGCTATTTATTTATTTCAACAGTACAAAGATGTGCACTATACTGAGTATCAGCCTTGTCAGCTTGTGCAGTCAATTGTTGACAAAGTATGGATTGAGAAGACTGAGACAAGTGAACTTCATTACAATTATCAGAAACATTGCTATTAGCTACTGAATTTGCAAAAGAGACTGATGTAACTTTAGTAGAAAATCAACAATTTGCAGAGGGATTGATGAGTTGTATCCTATATCAGTTGTCTTTAAAGGTAGGAGAGATAGATCAAGCTTGTATAACCCATTTTGCAGTGTGCTTTTTATCGAGATTTTGTGTCTGAGTTTGTCCTTAACAAAACAAGCAACATCATGAAATTCAGCAACTACACCATTATCTTTAGTAAACTAAGAAATACTAAAGAGTTTCTTTATAATTTGAGGTAGTGAAAAGCATGTGAAACAATTTCAGCTTTACCAGAGGCAGCAATAGGGAATTGATGACCGTTACCAACCACCAATCTCTCTCCAATCATGGCAGACTTTAGACTTAAGTTGTGCAAATCATTTGTGATGTGATTAGTGGCACCACTGTCCACAATCCACTGAACTTGTCCATCATTATCATAGATGTCATCCTGATAATACTCAGTAGCAGATACATCAACAAGAAAAGCATGAGACTGAGGATTACCTGTAAAATTAATATCAAATCTCTTGTAGCACTTGAGTGCAACATGACCAGATTTGCCATAGAACTAACAAATGATGCGATTATCTTGAATGAATCCTCTACCATTGCCTCTGCCTCATGAAGTCATTTGATATATGCTATGAGGATTGACAACGTCAGAGATAGGAGATTTGTGAACAACCAAATAAATATGTTGATTATATGCCACATTAGCATTTGGGAACAACACAACCTGACTATGAAGTCATTGCTCTTGAGTTTGTAAGGTAAAATAAACTTCATGCATATTGAGTGGATCAAAATTGTGAGTTAAATTCACCACTATAGCCTCATATTCTGGACCAAAACCAGCCAAGATATATAAAATGAGCACATCATCAGAGATCTAATGGCCGACGGCTACTAGTAGATCGACAAAACTCCTCATCTTAAGAAAGTATTCATCTACTAATAATCACATTAGCGCGTCATATGCAACTAAAATCGAAGCTGTATAACCCTTGCTTTGGACCGTGACTGGAAAATAGACTCCAACACCATCCAAAGATCACAAGTGGTGTGACACCTAGTGACATATCCAAGCATTGATTCACTGATTGAACTAGGTAACCAACTCATCAGAAATTGATCACTACAAAGCCATATTTGATCATTCAGATTAGGAACACAGTGACTAAATGACAAAGTGGGAAGAAACAGTGATAGAGGAACATTTGAAGAGTCAATAAAATCGGAGAAGCCATGAGCATAAATTGTGTTGAGAAATTACATGCGCCAAAATGCATAATTGGAACGATCAAGATGAAGATGTAAGGCCTAAAGGTGTATGCATATTATCAATCTATATAATGTTGTGTGTGCTGTATATACACACAACTTCTTTTAATACAAGAAATCAGATTTTCTCTATCTTTTGCCTTAGCTTTTTCTCTCTCTCTCTCTCAAACAACACGTTTTTGTATGCATTCTAACATGATATCATTCATCTTCGATCTTGTGATTCTTCTCCACATTTCTATTATGGAATCTTTTTGATTTCTGCATTTCTATTATAGTAGTGTTTTTTTTTTCAAAGTTTTTGTCTCCTTTGCTATTGTAGAAGCTTGTTTTCATGGTGTCCACACACACTATTGAGCTTGCGCACCTTCATGCCTTACATCTGAGTCTTAATCATTCAAATTATGCATTTTGGTACATGTAAGTTCTCACCACAATCCGTGCTCATGGCTATTCCGATTTTATTGACTCTTCAAATATTCCTCCATCACAATTTCTTCCCACTTCGTGATCTGGTCACTGTGTTCCTAATCCGGATTATCAAATATGGCTTCATTGTGATCAATTTCTGATGAGTTGGTTGCTTAGTTCAATCAGTGAATCAATACTTGGATATGTCACTAGGTGTCGCATCACTTGTGATCTCTGTGCGGTGTTGTAGTCTCTTTTCCAGTCACAGTCCAAAGCTAGGGTTATGCAACTTCGATTTTAGTTACAAACGACGCGCACAGACTATCTATCGGTGGATGAATATTTTCTTAAGATGAGGAGTTTTGTAGATCTACTAGTAGGCGCCGACCATCGAATCTCTAATGATGAGCTTATTTTGTATATCTTGGCTAGTTTTGGTCAAGAATGTGAGGCTATAGTGGTGAATTTAACTCACAAATATGATCCTTTCAATCTGCAGAGAGTTCATTTTGCCTTATAAGCTCAAGAGCAACAACTTCACAGTCAGGATGTGCTGTTTCCAAGTGCTAATGTGGCATATAATCGACATATTGGTCAGGATATTCATAGATCCCCTACCTCTGATGTTGTCAGTCCTTATGGCAAGTATCATATATCTTCATGAGGAAGAGCCAATAGTAGAGAATTCATCAAAGATAATCGCATCGTTTGTCAGTTGTGTGGCAAATCTGGTCATGTTGCACTCAAGTGCTATAAGAGATTTGATATTAATTTTACCGATAATCCTCATCCTCAGTCTCATGCTTTTCTTGTTGATATGTTTGATGTTGAGTATTATCAAGATGACATCTATTATGATGATAGACAAGCTCAGTGGATTGTAGACAATGGTGTTAGTGATCACATCACAAATGATTTGCACAACTTGAGTCTACAGTCTGTCATGATTGAAGAAGAGAGATTGGTGGTTGGCAACAGTCATCAATTGCCTATTGCTATCTCTGGTAAAGTTGATGTTTCACATGTTTCTCACTCTCTTATCTTGAACAATATTTTATATGTATCTCAGATTACAAAGAACCTACTTAGTATTTCTCAGTTTACTAAAGATAATGGTGTAGTGGTTGAGTTTCATGATGCTGCTTGTTTTGTTAAGGAGAAACTTAGACACATAATCTTGATGAAAGGCACACTGGAAAATGGGTTATACAAGCTTGATCTATCACAACTACCTTTAAAGACAACTGATACATGATACAACTCGTCAATCCCTATGCAAACTGTTGCTTTTCTACTGAAGTTACATCAGTCTCCTCTGTAAATTCAGTAGCTAATAATAATGTTCTGATGATTGTAATGAAGTTCACTTGTCTCAGTCTTCTCAGTCTATACTTTGTAAACAATTGACTGCACAAACTGACAAAGTTGATATTCTATATAGTGCACATCTTTGTACTACTGAAATGAATAAATGGCATAGGAAACTTGGTCATCCTCATGTCTCTGTGATGTCTAAAGTTTTGCATACTGTTAAACTCACTCATACATCATCTTCTATTTCATTATGTGATGCTTGTAAAACTGGACTTTTTCATCAAATCGCTCACATTTCTTAACCTCCCAAGACTACTAAACCTTTTCAACTAATACATTTAGACTTGTGGGGTCCTGCTCACATACCTAGCATTCATGCCTACAAATACTATATTCATTTTATAGATGTTTTTCTAGATATACTGAGATCTATCCTCTTACCTTAAAATCTAAAGCTCATGGTGTTGTTAAAAAGTTTCTTACCATGGTTAAATGTCAGCTCCAAACTTATGTTCAAGCATTTCAAAGTGACTGGGGAGTGGAATACATGGCTTTAGTTACTCATCTTCAATAATTAGGGATTCATTTCCAACAACCTTGTCCATACGTTCATCAACAACATGGGAAAGCAGAAAGAAAACATCAGCATATTGTTGATAAAGGTCTAACCTTGCTTTCTCAAGCCTCTTTTCCGTTGCAGTTTTGGTGGGAAGCTTTTTATACTGCTACATATCTGATAAATAGACTTCATACTTCTATTCTGGCTAATACATCTCATTTTCAGGTCTTGTTTAGCGCACTACCTACATATAATTAATTAAGAGTGTTTGGTTGTGCTTGTTTTCCTTATCTAAAACCCTATGATTGTCATAAGCTTCAGTTTAGGTCCAGCAAATGTATTTTTCTTGGCTACAATTCAAATCACTAAGGTTATGTCTGCTATCATTTTACTGGCAAGTTCTCTGTGGCATATTCAGCGACTTTCAATGAAGATGAGTTTCCTTACACTTCTTGTTTTTCTGTCCTGTCACAGGTGTCTTTTTCCTCTCTCCTTTCTCATTCTTCTTTCTCTACTATTGTTTCTATTTCCTCTCCTACTATTTCTTCTATTTCTGGTCTCTTTTGCTAGTTCTTCTTCTTCTGGCAGTTCTTCATCTAAGCTTTCATTCCTCTCATACATCCCCTTTTTCAGATTCTGTCATAATCTCTTCAGTCTCTACACACTTTCCACCTTCTCCATCTTCTGTTGTCATTCCCAATCACAATATGAATACGAGGGCTAAGAATGGTATTTTTAAGCCTAAGGTTTGGTTATCTAAGGCTCTATTACCTACTGAGCCATCCACCATCAAGCAAGCCCTTGCAGGCTAAATTTGATGCATTACATGACAAAAACACCTGGTCTTTAGTTCCTTCTACCTCTCAGCAAAAATTTATTTCTAATAAATGGGTATTTAAACTTAAAACCAAGTCTGATGGCACTTTAGACAAGTTGAAAGCCAAGCTTGTAGCAAGAGGTTTTGAGCAATATGTTAGGGTTGATTACTTGGTAACTTATAGTCATGTAGTCAATTTTTCTACCATTCATCTGGTATTTACTATGGTTGCTGTCAAAGGTTGGTCTATAAGACATATAGACATTAATAATGCCTTTTTGAATGAGGAACTAGAAGAGACTATATATATGACACAACCAAAGGGATTTGAAAACATTGAATTTCTTTCTCATGTGTGTAAGCTGAACAAAGCCATCTGTGGTTTAAAACAAGCTCCAAGAGCTTGATACAACACCTTGAAATGTTATCTTGTTGATGAAGGTTTTACAAGATCTCAGTCTGATTTCTCTTTATTTTTCAAACATCATTCTCACAAAGTTGTGCTTATCCTGGTATACGTGGATGATATTTTGGTCACTGCTGATGACTCCTCTGAAGTTCAGGTTATCATTCAAGCTTTAATTGGCAAATTTGAACTCAAAGATCTTGGTAATGTGAGTT
Organism: Perilla frutescens; assembly: GCA_026008535.1. Taxonomy (NCBI): domain Eukaryota; kingdom Viridiplantae; phylum Streptophyta; class Magnoliopsida; order Lamiales; family Lamiaceae; genus Perilla; species Perilla frutescens. The sequence goes on along the minus strand of BRKX01000002.1, from coordinate 35,694,330 downwards.
ATTTTCTTGGTATTGAGATACATCATCACAATCGTCGGTTTGAACTATCTTAGTCTAAGTATCTTGATGAGTTACTTGAAAAGAACAATTTGCTTGATTGTATGGTTTGTTTTACTCCTATGGCTGTTGTTGTCAAGCTCTCAAAATAAGCTGGCTCTATAATTGATCATCATACATTGTATCGCAGTACAGTAGGAGCTCTACAATACCTTATATTAACAAGACCAGATATATCTTATTCAATCAATAAGTTAAGTAAGTTTCTACAGCAACCTTTAGACACTCACTGGGTTGCATGCAAGCATCTTCTGCGATATTTGAAGAGAACCAGACAGATTTCTCTCAGCTTCACTGCAACTAACTCACTGTGTCTTGAAGCATATTCTGATGTTGACTGGGCTAGTTGCCCTGATGACAAACAGTATACTGGTGGGCACTGTGTGTTTCTTGGTTCAAATCTCATTACTTGGAGCTCCAAAAAGCAAGAGGTAGTCTCTAGAAGCAGTGCGGAGTCTGAGTACCGTGCGCTTGCTAATGTTATTGCACATATTGTTTGGTTAAAAACATTATGCAGAGAGTTGGGTTTTCTTGTTGATGCCCAACAAAAGTTTGGTGTGATAATTCCAATGCTATTTCCTTAGCATCTAACCCAGTTTTTCCTACAAGGACAAATCACATAGAAATGGATGCTCAATTTGTAAGAGAGAAGGTGCAAGCTAAGGTTGTAGACATTGGTCATGTTCCATCTATACATCAAATGTCAGATCTTTTCACTAAACCCTTGTTTGAATCAAGGTTTTCAGTTTCTACAAGATAAGCTAAAGCTACAGACATAGCAGTTCAGATTCTATGGGGGAGTATTAATGTATTTATCTTCTTCTAGTTAGTTTAGAGTTCAGCTAGCTTCTATTATGATAGTTACAGTAGTTAAAAGGTAGTTAGCCATGTGTCATTTGATCCATGTTTTATGGATTTAGAGTAGTTAGTTAGCTTGTGCATGCACATTATCAATTTATATAGTGTTGCGTGTGCTGCATGTATACACAACTTCTTTCAATACAAGAAATCTGCAGATTTTCTCTATCTTTTGCCTGAACTTCTTCTCTTTGTCAAACATCATGTTTTTGTATTCTAACAGAGTGTACTTACAAGTAGCTGCTACAGAGAATTAAAAAAAATTGCAACATTTGAATTTCGATTGTTGTTACCTTTTCTCAAGATTCAAATCCAAACGTTGCCCCGACAGTAATCTTTTTAAACTCAAACCTATTTGGAAAAGTGGCCATTAATTAACTGAACAAACTTCGTCTGCAAATAATAGTGTACAAAAACAAAAGTTGAATCAAATTAGAAACAAACTTTAGTTCACCGCATAATTTCACAATATCATTTTGAAGCACTTCACCCTTCCTTTACAATGGCGAGAACTTTTCATCATGCAGTAGAAAGGGCCGGGATAGCAAAACATTATTAAATAATAATAATAATAATAAAAACTCAGGATCAACAATAGAGATTATGCTTAATTGAGTGTTTTTAGCTATCTGTAGCCGCGCGATGCTGATGATGCGTGTGGGTAGCTCGACCTAAATTGTGTTTGTGACATGCTCAATCAGTTCTAAGTTTCTAAAATAGTTTAATTCACAAAAACTATATACTTGATATGGGAGAAATAAAATTCCAAAATGCAGAACAACCATATATTTTTTTCTTACAATGGATCTTTTGCACTTCAGATTTCAACTTCATAATATTTGTTTCATTTGCCATTGAAACCTACAAAATAACATGCCATGTTAAATAAATGAGAAAATTCAATCATTATCTAGACACAACAATTTATCCAATAGAGTTCGAAAAAACAACTTAATTACAAGATGTAAGAATCATATATGTATAAGACAATCTCGGGTCAAGATCCATAAAATAAACACAATCAAATACCAATACAATTATAATTAATATGCATCGAATATCATCGCGATCAGTTTAGACCAAATTAACATGAGTATTGTCTTATGGATATTAATTATGTGATATATATCTTAATTAAATAAAACAAATCCGAACATCTCACATTATTGAGCTCGTTATAGAGATCCGTGCATGGTTTTAGTCCTCATATCTCGTGCCTAATTGAAAAGGTATTAACTGAATATATACAGTTGTTTGAAAATAATAGTATATTTAGAACAAAAAAAGAAAAAACTATATCAAATTAGAGACAAACCTTAGTTCGTTGCGTAATTTATCAATTTGATTTCGTAGCTTTTCATCTTCAAGTTTCAAAGACGAAGAATTGTTGTCCTATGCATTAGAAATTAAAGATGATATGATCTTCATTTTTAAAAACTAAAATATTTATCGCATGCTTTATTGTACAAGGCCTTCAGTTTAGCTTAAATATTGCTTCTGTATTTCAGTTTTTCTGTTATTTAATATCAAGAAACTCAAGATATATCAACATTGCAAAAATATAGTTAGGAAATAATAACAATTTAGTACCTGCGCGCAGGCAACTTTAATTTTCACTTCGGACTTCAACTTGACAAGATTTGTTTCGGTTGCCATCACAACCTACAAATCAAATGAAAATAGCGTAAGTGTACATGATGAATTTGCCAATATCTAAACATATATAGCAATTAATTTACATTTCCTCAAATAAAAAATTCATGAATTTTATGATACTCCATATATAAACTCTTACGTACTCTCTGCATTTCAGCTTTTGAGACGGCGTTTTCTAAAATGTATTCCATACTGACATTTAAAACTTGAGTCATTTGAGATGTAACAGCCTCTGCCTGCTTTCTATGGATGCCTTGCGCTTCTAATCTCCTAATCTGAGAATAAAATTATTATATCAAATTAAACTCATCGCGTGAATTAAAAAAATTAGAAATATTGAGAGAGAGAGAGGCAAGAGTACTGTCAACATAGATTGACTATCCAGTGGACGAGTGGACAAAAATGTGCAGTAGGAGACGGTCGGCACTATGAGTCCAAAATTAATTCCTCGCGATTTCGACAACCGCATTCCCTATTGAATCATGCGAATACAAGAAGCCATCATTTTTTTCTCTCAATATAAAATATATATACGGATTCAAACTTCAAAATTACAACGATGAACTATAGCGAAAAATTACTGCGAGGGTTTTGTTAAATTGAAATTGACGTATTAGGTTTTTTTTTTCAGCAAGAAACCTTTTTTTTTCAGCGATTTAAATCCACACACCCAATATCTATCAAACACAACTAAAACAACTTCGACCCATTTTGATTATTTAACTTATTTCCAACATAACTTTTATGGTAAGTATTGATTTGAAAGATAAACCTAAATCCAAAAGCAAGAGCCGTCCAAGATGGAAAAAAAAATAAAGGAGGTTTATAAATTTCGAGTCCTAAAGACGTTAACTAACTATCAATCCAGAGTTCAAAAGATAAAAATTATCAATATAAGACCCATTAATTCATATATTTTGGTTTTTATTTATATTTTAAATTAACTAGTATTCCACCCGTGCGTTGCGCGGTGGCTGTCGACCGGTATAACGTTATTTATTCCAATTCATATCACACCCAGTATCTCATCTTATGTTTGAATTTCTTTTTTATATAATTATTTTGTATATAATATTTCTCGCATTGTATTATAATTTTTTAAACACAAAATTAGATGCAGATTAATTCAATTATATCTAATAATAATAACTCAGACCCGTTTAAAAAATATCATGACCCTTTTGATGCATAAAGTACATTTTATAATATTGAATAAAAATTATATTTACTTGAGCATATTGAAAATAAAAATATAACATTTTCATTTAAGAACCTAGAGAAAATTAAAAATTAAAAATTAAAACAAAACTAATTCACATACAAATCACATATTAATCTCTTCATTCACTCACGCCCTCACCAACATAACTCTTACGTAAAATATAAGCCAAACAATACAAACACAATCAGATAAAAAAAATTAAATAAAAATCAAACTATCAAGAACCAAGCAAACACAACATATTCCATAATTCACACACCTGATAAGGAATAATATCATTAAAAATTTAACAAATCAAAATCATAAACAATTAAGCAAAAAATAGTGAGAAAAAAATAAAATGAAATAAAATAAAATAACTACTGAAAACATGAGACAACATAATCTTTCTTCATATAATAATAGCAAAAGCGCATTAGATTTCAGGTTTACAAAATTATAAAATTTTTAAATTTTAAATACACTAAAAACTTAGGCATTGCATATAAAAATTATTTTTCCTAATAAAAGCATAATGATTCAAGTAAGCAACATAAATTCCTTCGGTAGCAGCCTCTGCTCAAAGTTGTTTAATATACATTCATTGCAACTCATCAATAGCCATGACCTTCTATGATGCATTGCATACAACATTCTCCTTTTCTCCTTCAAGATTCCAGTGAACACGGGTTTGACCTCTTTGTTGTTGAGCTTTCTTGTGATGATAGATTTTCTGCACAACCTTGTCATTGGTGTGCATTGTTAGCCGGACAGCAAAAATAAATAGGACAAAATTAATTAACATGACATCTATACAATACAGACGATTAATCACAAAATGTAAACAAAATCGAGCCTAAAATATCGAACAATAATTTTCTAATAACAAAACCAAATAGATCATATATTCAAGCAAGAGAACAACCAAAAACCTGGAAAATATGTAGTCAAATAAATTAATAAAAACCCGTGATTTGATTCCTACTTATGCTAGCTTGTCAATGCATTCTCGCCTGATAGGAATAATATCAAACTCAATTAATTCAAAAAAAGAAAATTAACATCCAATCTAACGATTATCAGTGAGGCATGCTTTATGGTTTTGCATAATTGTTTCATAGCTCACCCTTTGCTTGCCCATTCTACCTTACAGAATCAAACTTTTTTCTGTATATTTAGTTTCATCAATCATCAATCAGTGCCTCGTGACCAGCACTAACTGCTATGTATATATATATATATATATATATATATATATATATATATATAAAAGTAGAAGATGCTTCAGAAAACTCCATCAAGTTCAAGGTAACCACATTGGCTATTATGAGAAAAATTAAGCTATTGAAAATTGGAACAGAAATCAATTCAAAAGTGAAGATTGCGAATAAGATTCATTAAACGGCATACCTCGAAACAGAATCGGGAGAAGCCAATACAAAGCAAATAGTTTGTTTCTGCCAAAATTGAAGCTCATTGAATGTATGGAAAGATGTATAGAAGCTTAGATTCTCATACTTCAAAATCAACATCATAATAACATAATCATTTTTCTCATTTTCCTACCTAAAAGCACATGATTGAATAAGTTAGGGGTGAGAATATTATAGAAATAAAATAATTTGAATATATATTAATGTCCACATGAGTAAAGCAAAATGATTTTTTTAAAAAAGGGAAAGCATGTTGCATACACATCATGTGAGGTTTGAAGATATTAAAACATATATCATGTGCTTAGACCACTTTATTGTCCTCTCAGGTGGCCAAAACATACAACTTTAGAGATCACCATTCATTTGGGGAAAAAAGAGTAGAATGATATATGCCATAGAGAAGTTCTTTACCTCTCTGCTCATATCTAGTAGACAAAGGTTTTAATTTTTCACCCCCAACAATTAGCTAATCCAAGAGCCTAAATTGGATAGAACAATGTCCACCAGTCCATATATTGTATTCAACTCTTTTTACAAAGAGATCAAGTACCCAAAGTATATAAAACAAATCTCTTACACAGTGCTCATCTTGAAAAATAAAAGAAAGGTTAAGGGAAAATACCATAAACAACACCACACAGATAAAAATCGCCAAACATTTTAATTTTTACCAATAAAAAATATGAGAAAAATAATGTATCTCCACCATAGTGCCCCAAATTGTTACCTTTTCATTACCAAGAAACTCAAAGATATTATCATGCTATGACTTCAAATACACATAAATAGCGCCTCCTTTTATTCTAGAAAAATTAATGTCAAAATGGAAGATATACAGTAGAATATAAGAAGAATTGTGCAGACCTTTCCTCTTACCACCACCCTGGTTGTTAAAACGGGCTGACAATTTGTCGTACCATCTTCCTCTCTATCATCATCGCAAATGTCATCCACTTGGTCTCTGTAGGGCTTTTTGATGAGTGCTTAAATAGCACTCATTTGGACTCATTTGCACTTAACTTTGAGTGCTTTTGCTCTATGTTTAAGTCTTTATGTTTGTAAATTTGTTGTTTTTCATTAATGTTGTTTAAAGTGGCCAATACAGGGTATTTTTGGGTTAGTATGTACAAAACGAAGTTAAAATGGGATTTCGATCATCAAAGGCCGCACAAGACTTGAAGAATTGAAGAAAACCAAGGGTCGGACTCAGACACAGCCAAGAGGCGCGACCGTAGGTCGCATTGCAGAGCATCAAACAGAGAGGGAAAAACCTTCAGCTCGGGTGCGACCACCTGGCGCGACCCAGCCCGGGCCGCGTCCCAGACACCTCCAGGCGCGGTCCCCCAGCGCGATCACAGGGCAGGCCGCGCCCCGAAGCCTCTGTAATGCGGGCTCCGGGCGCGGCCTGTTCAGCCCACGTCTCGGCACTTCAGAGAGCTGTTTTCATGTGTTCGAAGCTCGACTTCCAGGCGCGACCCAGACGAGGTCGCGGTCGGGACTGACAAATCCATTTTTAACTTTTGGCACTCCATTATTGGTCCCATATATAATATATCATTGGGGGAGTTCAAAAGAAGGAGGCTACACACGAAAATACTAGAGAAAATACTCCCATTTTGAAGATTTTGGAAGATAAAAAACATCAAGAGGGGAAGAAGATCCATCCATCCATTTGAAGATTCAAGCCAAGGGATTGAAGGAGTTTGTTCTACATTGGGTTCTATCTTCTCCTTCACTCTTTTATCTTTGTATTGAAAATGGGTTTTGGATCCTTGTCTTGTATCCTTGATCTTGTTGTAAATATGGTAGGCTAGAGCCCTTAGGGCTAAGGGCTCTAGGATGTGGTGAAACAATGTGACTCTTGTTCTTGATGAAGGATAAGTATATGTTCATGCTTTGTCAAGGTTTTAATCCATGCTTGGTCTTGATTGATGTTGTTTGAATGGCCTCCTTACTAGTATCACATGTATGTTTCACTTGCATCTAACCCATCCCGTGAACATAAACATGTATGGATTGAATTCATGTACTTGTACTCTTTGTTGAAGTTGAGTATGTGAAAAGAATGGTAACCCCTTTGAGCCTTTGGTAGGTGCGACCTTGGAATGTGTTAGTGATAGCCATCCTTGTTGCATTCGCAATTTAGGAGATATTCGAGAGATGCTCCTTCTATATTCATGGTCTTCTTATCTATGAACTTAGCATGATTGTATGTTTAAACTTTGTTGTTGAATGAAGAGGAGTATTGTGAATCCATGTACTAGAGTCTTGCTTGTTTCCAATTTCAAATCACTCTCTTTGTTGATTGTTGCTCTTGATTACTTTTTAGATTATCTATTTAGGTTGTTTGGTGTTTGCTACTTAAGTTATTTTTTTGGTATTGATGACAATCAACCCTCACTTAAGCATAGTCTAGATATTCCTTGCATTGATTATTGTGGTACTTGCATTTTCTTATTTGGTTCCTTTTCCCTGTGGATCGACCTCGTATCATCCTTGCTATAAATACATGCTTGTACACTTATAGGCATTGACATGAGTTAAATATTGAAACACATCACAGTAGGTTTTAAGGTAAACCCAGCCCCTGTCAAGTTTTTGGCGCCGTTGCCGGGGACCGTGAATTAATTTGATAAATGCAATATTGTGATAACAATTGAGTGGATTACTTTAGACATTTTTACTTGTTTTATTGTAAAGAGTTGTTTTTGATTTGTTTGTCATTTTTGATAGGAAGTGTATGCACACTCGTTCTCAAGGAGAACCACCTATCGATTTGGATCCAGAAATTAAAGCAACGGTGCGCCACAACAACGCACGTAGACGGAGAAGAATGGCGAATCTACCTCCACACGTTCAAAACCTGATGATTGGCCAAATGGAAAGGCAATTGGAAGTGATGCAAGAGCAATTAAGAGCCCAAGAGGAGGCTCGTAATAGAAATGTGGAGGCACCAATCCGGAATCTTTTCCAACCTGTCATTAATCAAGGGGTGGCAAATGGACCACCCATTCAAGCCAACAACTTCGAGTTGAAGACCTCTCTCATACTAATGATCCAACAGAACCAATTCCGAGAGACGCCAATGGAGGATCGCCATGAGCATATCCGAAAATTTCTCAATGTTAGTGGGACAATGAAGATGAATGGAGTCCCAGATGATGCAATCCGCATCCGACTCTTTCCATTCTCATTGATCGATAAGGCGGAAACATGGTGGTTAAGCCATGCTTAAGGAACATTTCAAATTTGGGATCAATTGGTGACAAAGTTCCTACACAAGTTTTTCCCACCCGGAAAAACCCTCAAATTGAAAGGAGAGATCACCGTGTTCAAATAATGGGATGAAGAGAGCCTATATGAGGCGTGGGAGCGCTTTAGGGAGATGCTACGGAAGTGCCCCGGACATGGTTTTGGGACCGATCATCAAGTATGCATTTTCTATGGAGGAAGCAAAGACGAGGTTAGAACACTCATGGATGCGGCAGCGGGTGGATCATTATTGGCAAGAGGGCCGGAAGAGGCCTTGAGAATTATTGAAGAAATGGCCTCAAATTCCTTTCAATGGCCGGCCACAAGAGAGGGAGTCCAAATTCTAAAGAAAGTAGCTTCTGCTTCAAGTTCGGATGCACTCGGGCTTGTGGCAGCTCAAATGGCAACCTTGAATTCAAAAATCGAGGCCTTTACAAATCCAAAAGCCGAGACATCTCAAAGCCAATTTGAGGATGTAAACTATGTGAACCAACAAAGAGGCTTCTCGAATCAACCAAGGCAATTCAATCCGGGGTACAAACCTCAATACGGAGGCCAATATGGAGGAAATTTGGGTTATCAAAATAAAGCTCAACACCCGAACTTCTCCTATGGTAACCCGAACAATGCAATCCAACCACCTCCGGGTTTCTCAGTTACAAATGGTGTAATTGATGAGGAGAAGAAGCCCAAGATGGATGAACTTGTAATGGCATTTATGGGGAAGACAGAAAGTTACATGAAAGACTCTTAAGCACGAATTGGGAAGTTAGAGAATACCGTCGGAGCAATTGGCAACCAAGTTAACACTTTGGAGAAGCAAATGGGACAATTTGCAACTATCTTGGGAAGCCAATATCAACAAGGCAAGTTCCCAAGTAACACCACTGTGAATTCGAAGGATCAATGCAAGGCAATTACCTTGAGGAGTGGAACCACTTATGATGGCCCCGAGATGCCGGACGATGAGGAAAGGTTGATGAGCAACCAAGTGAGAAGAAGAAAGAGGAGGGACCGAGTCTAGAGGACTTGAGTCCAAAAACAAAGAAACATGATGCCCTTGAAAAAGGGAAAGAGAAAGAAGAACCAAAAAAGGTACTGCCGGAAGAATACAAAGTGCCCATACCCTACCCACAAAGGCTCCAAAAGGTGAAGAGTGACAAGCAATTCTCTCAATTCCTTGACATCTTTAGGAAGGTACAGATCAACATCCCTCTTATTGAGGCACTTCAACAAATGCCAAATTATGCAAAATTCTTGAAGGATGCAATTTCCAAAATGAGGAGATGGGGGGAGTATGAGACGGTTAATTTGACCGAGAATTGTAGTGCTTTATTGCAAAGAAAGTTGCCTGCAAAGATGAAAGATCCGGGAAGCTTTAACATCTCGATTACTATTGGAGAAAATCACGTTGGTAAGGCTTTGTGTGATCTTGGGGCGAGTATCAATTTGATGCCCTTCTCGTTCTTTAAGAATTTGAAAATGAGGGAGATCAAGCCGACTACCATTTGTCTCCAAATGGCCGACCGCTCTTTGACATACCCAAAGGGTGTGGTGAAGGATGTGCTAGTGAAGGTCAACAATTTTATCTTTCCGGTGGACTTCGTGGTTCTTGATATGGAAGAAGACAAGGAAATTCCCCTCATCTTAGGGCGACCGTTTTTGTATACGAGTAAGGCCTTGATAGATGTGGCGAAAGGAGAACTTACCTTGAGAGTGAATGAGGAGAGGATCACATTTTCCCTCCAAAAAGCAATGCAACATCCCGAAGAAGAGGCAAAGAGTATTGAGGAGTGCAAATTGCTCCAAATAGTGGATGAATGCATAAAGGAGGAAGAGTTGAGGAGCCCAAAAGATCCTCTTGAGATTTGCATTTCTAACTCTATCTTTAATTCTTTATCCAATGATGATTTTGGTCTATTTGATTCTGTTTCTATGATGAATTCATTTTAGGAATCCTACTTAAGGAAGCCAAAGTTCTTGCCATTAAGAAACGAGGACCAAACATCAAAGGAAAAGGACGAGTTGAAAGCAAAAGAAGACATGGAGTTGAAACCCCTACCTACACATTTGAGGTATGCATACCTTGATGAAGCCAAGCAAAAACCGGTAATAGTTTCTTCCCTCTTAACCGATGAACAATGCGATAAATTGTTAAGGGTGTTGAGAAAATATCAAAGCACTATTGGATGGTCAATCTCCAACCTTAAAGGCATTAACTCTTCGATATGCATGCATAAAATCTTGCTTGAGGAAGATTATAAACCTAAGGTGCAAAATCAAAGAAGACTCAACCTTATTATGCAAGAAGTTGTTAGGAAAGAGGTTCTAAAATTGCTAGATGCCGGTATCATATTTGCTATTTCGGATAGTGAGTGGGTGAGTCCTACTCAAGTAGTTGCTAAAAAAGGGGGAATGACAATTGTTGAAAATGAGAATAAAGAAACGATTGCTACACAAGTAGTGACGGGGTGGAGAATGTGTATAGATTATAGGGCATTAAATGCATATACTAGGAAAGATCATTTTCCATTGCCTTTCATTGATCAAATGCTAGATAGGTTGGCGGGTCATGAATTCTATTGTTTTCTTGATGGTTACTCGGGATACAATCAAATCATGATTGCTCCCGAGGACCAAGAGAAGACCGCTTTTACTTGTCCATATGGCATTTTTGCGTATAGATGGATATCGTTTAGGTTGTGTAATGCACCCGCCACCTTTCAAAGGTGCATGATGTCCATCTTTCATGGATTGATTGAAAACATAATGGAGGTGTTTATGGATGACTTTTCTATGTTCGGTGATACATTTGATATATGCCTTGATAATTTAACACAAGTATTGCAGAGATGTAAAGATACTAATCTAGTGCTCAATTGGGAGAAATGCCACTTCATGGTGAGAGATGGCATTGTTCTAGGACACAAGGTGTCGGGTGAAGGTCTAGAGGTAGACCGGGCCAAGATAGTGGCCATTGAAAAGTTACCTCCACCAACAAATGAGAAGGGAGTTAGAAGCTTTTTGGGACACGCCGGGTTTTATAGGCGCTTTATAAAAGATTTTTCCAAAGTTTCTAAACCTCTTTGTCGTCTACTTGAAAAAGTCGTTGAATTTGATTTTGATTCTAATTGTTTGCAGGCTTTTGAGACATTGAAGAAGGCCCTAATCACGGCACCCGTGCTTATCACACCCGATTGGAGTGAGCCTTTGAAGTGATGTGCGATGCAAGCGAGATAGCGGTGGGAGCTGCTCTTGGCCAAAAGAAGGACAAACTCTTTCGAGTCATCTACTATGGGAGTAGGACTTTGGATCCCGCTCAAGTCAACTACACCACCACAGAAAGGGAACTCTTGGCGGTCGTCTACGCGTTCGACAAGTTTAGGCCCTATCTCATTGGGGCCCGAACAATAGTGCACACCGACCACGCCGCCTTGAGGCATCTTTTTGCCAAAAAGGATGCAAAGCCAAGGCTTATCTGATGGATTCTCCTACTTCAAGAGTTCGATGTGGAGATTAAAGATAGAAAAGGATGCGAGAACGTGGTGGCGGATCACTTGTCCCGATTGGAGCACGTGAAAGAGGAAGAGAACACATGGCCAATAAACAAAAGTTTTCCCGATGAGAGAATCATGTCGGCTTCAATAAAAGTTCCGTGGTTTGCAGATATTGTCAACTATCTAGTTGCCAAGGTGAAACCGGTAGAGATGGAGAGCTATCAAAGAAAAAAATTCTTTCATGATCTCAAATTCTACATATGGGAGGAGCCTTATCTTTTTAGAAGATGTGCCGATTCCATCCTTAGAAGATGTGTGCCGGAGGAAGAATGGATCGAGATAATGAAGGCATGCCATGATTCCCCTTGTGGAGGCCATTTTGCTTCAAATAGAACCGCTAGAAAGATTCTACAAAACGGATTCTATTGGCCTTCCATTTTCAGAAATTGTGAAGAATTTGTGAAGGCATGTGAGAAATGCCAGAAGATGGGTTCGATTTCAAAGAGGGATGAAATGCCTATGAATGCCATTGTTGAAGTAGAGTTGTTCGACATATGGGGGATCGACTTTATGGGACCATTTGTGGTCTCCGATGGAAATCTCTACATACTCTTGGAGGTTAATTATCTCTCACGATGGATTGAAGCAATTCCAACCAAGACTAATGATTCGAAGATTGTGCTCAAGTTCCTTCAAAGGAATATTTTAACAAGATTTGGGGCTCCAAGAGCCTTAATTAGTGACGGGGGCACTCACTTTTGCAATAAGTGGATGACGAGCCTCCTAGCACGCCATGGAGTGAAGCATAAGGTGATGACTCCCTACCACCCACAAGCTAATGGGCAAGCCGAGCTTGCAAATCGAGAGGTAAAACAAGTCCTCCAAAAAGTGGTGAAGACGAACGGGAAAGATTGGGCAAGCCACCTCGATGAAGCATTGTGGGCCTATCGAACGGCCTACAAAACTCCGTTGGGCATGTCTCCCTATCAAATGGTATTCGGAAAATCTTGTCATCTTCCGATTAAGCTCACTCACAAGGCATATTGGGCCACCAAGAAGCTCAATTTCGACTTTGAGATGTCGGAAAAGGAAAGAATTTTCCATTTGAACGAAATTGATGAATTTAGGCTTGAGGCCTTTGAAAATTCTTCCATCTACAAGATGAGGACCAAACTCTATCACGACAAGTTCCTACGGATGAAAGAAATTGCACCCGGAGATGTTGTTTTGCTTTTCAATTCAAGATTTAAATTGTTTTCCGGAAAACTCAAGACAAAGTGGGGAGGACCTTACTTGATTTCGAGAGTTTTTGAAAGTGGTGCTGTGGAATTGCAAGCCAAGGATGAAAACAGATTTGTCGTCAATGGACAACGTGTAAAGAAGTTCTACAATCCGGAGGAGCAAGCCGGGGTGTTTGTCCTCCATCTCAAAGATGTTTGAAGAACATATCCCGTCGAGCTCACGACGTTAAATTAAGCGCTAGTTGGGAGGCAACCCAATCCTTTTTAAATTTTGTTGTTTTATTTTTATTGTTTTTGTTATGCTTTATATTTTATTGCCTAGTTAATTCCTTTTGGAGTAGGGTGATTCCTAAGAAAGGGGAATTGGTTGTTAAAGTGATGTTTTGTGTGTCATAAGTGAGTGAATATTTTGCAGGAAGAGAAATCCATGGGCAACGATGGAATATAGGTCGAAAGGAGAATAAAAACACAACAAGTGTCTGGGAGGCGGCCAAGAGGCGCGACCAAGGCCGAGGCCGCGCCCCAGAGCACTTCTCACGCGGGCACACGGCGCGGGCAGAGGCCGCATTGCAGAGCACTTCAGAGAGCTGAATCTCTTCAGCCCGGACGCGGCCAGGAAGCGCGACCCAGCTTCGCCCGCGTCGCAGGGGCACTTGAAGCCCGACCTCCGGGCGCGACCGACCCAGCCCGCGGCCCACAAACAGACGGGTTTTTAAACCCTTTTTCACCCATTTCACTCTCATTTCATCACTCACACACGATCTCACTCACCCTCACACATAATTTTCGACCTCACCCTCAAGAAAACAAGGTAAATCTCTCACTTTTCTCCTAGATTCCTCCTACATTACACTCCTAGCATGATTATTTAAGTTTTGAATGGTTCATATGCTTGAAATTTGGGAAAAAATCATACTTTGTGCCCTAGAATTGAGATGAACGAATTTGCTATGAATCTTCCTTAAATTTTGCTTTCATTGTATGGAATGTGTAGTATCTTGCATGGGTATGATATGGGTGTTGGAATTTTGGTGAATATTTGGTGGAATTTGGAAGATCTTTCATGAACTTGGGGGCATCAATGGTGCAGTTTGGATTTTCCATGTTGTTTGGTGATTATATCCCCATTGTTGTTTGATTGAGAGAGAATAATCATAATGCTTGCTCTTAAATGTTTAGAATGAGATACATTATGCTCATTTGAGAAAAATTTGCCATTTTGGTTGATGAATGATTGTATTTTGTTCCTACAAAGTCTAAGTAAGACTAATGCATGTAAGTTGAAGGGATATGTTGGATTTTGGTGCATTGTTGCTTGGAATCATGTTGAATTGTTTGGAGTAAAGCATACAAACTCGATTTTGACACTTAATCTATATGCTTTGATGAGAAAATGGCACCTTTGCTTTCTTGTGTGGTGTTTTTGCTGCCTTTTTACTCAATAAGCCTTTGTCATCCCCCATTTGGTAGGAAACTCAAGGATGGAATGCCTAAATAGGGGGGCAATTTGAATATTTGAGAATTGATGCAAGATAGTTGATTATGAATGAAAATTTACATGCTTAATGCAACCTTGATATTTTCTAGAAAAGGGGAGCTCTTTGTTGTTGATATTGTTACATTAAATGGAGTCCCTTCGTCTATGATTTATACTTGTAAGCAAGCTAGATTTTGATCATTGAACCCAACCATTGTTGATTGGTAATGTTGAAAAATGTTGTTATTGGTCCTATGCTTTTGATATTGTCATCCTACTTCGAGGACCATTTGCCAATGTTGTAACCAACTTCTTTTGGTGATTGATCATGATTGGTTTTGGACACATGCACGTTAGACCTATGTTTTTGATATTGTCAGATATGGAGAGGCTATCTATGCCAAGTTAAATTTGTGTTCATTTTGCATATTCATGTGGGTACTTTGAAAAATGGATCATATTTATCATATTTATGGCTCCTTTTCTTGTCTACAGGTACCATACCTCAATCACACAAGGATGGCACCAAAAGGGGGAAAGAGATCGTCGAGACGACAAGAACCCGAATCTGACCCCGAAATTGAGGAGGGAAGTGAACAGGAAGAAGAAGACCTTGCCATTGATGATCCCATGACTTATAGGATTCACTTTACGGAAGCATGGCATAGAACAAGTTGGGATAGATTATTCCCCTTGAGTGTAGCTGCCACCCGATTCATGTGTCCCACATCCACAGTGATTCTTGGGATACGAGATGAAGTTTGGACTCTCCTCGACAGAATTGGATGGCTACAGGCCCTTGAAACGACAAGAAAGACTTACCCCCTCTTGGTGAAAGAGGTGTTGAGCACACTTGACGTCAAAAGGATGGCAAAGAGAGGGCCAATCAGATGCACTTTCAGGATGGGAAACCGGGACAGAGCTCTCACGGTTGAGGAAATCAACCAGATCTTTAATGCAGCTGATGACGGCATCTATCATCCTCCGTCTCGATATGACAAAGATTATGCCTACCACCTCTTCTGCTTGACGGAGTCTGACGCTGAGAAGTACGACTTCAGCCTTGCCAAGGCCTCCGCCATGCCCAATCCAGTATTCCGCTATCTACACCACATTCTAGCCTCTACCATCTTTGCTAGACATGAGAACGGGGGGGTGAGGACTGCAGAGTTGTTTGCACTTTGGGCCATGCTGAATGCTGTCCACCTGAACTTCGGAGCATTCTTGCTTAAGCAGCTTCAAAGGCAAGCTCACATGGATAATGGCTGGATCTGCATTGGGGGATTGATCACTCCTATCGCAGAGCACTTCCAAATTGATCTGGATGAGTACTAAGAGAGTCCCGGAGCAAGACTCTTGAGTATCCCTTACTTGAGAAATATAAAGATACTCACCTCGGACACAAGTACCTATCTGTTATCCATGAGAGGATGGGGGAACTTTCTGCTGCCCAATCCGGCTCTCACGCATGTATCGAATTTCCAAGAAAGAGATAACTGGATGATGGATACACCAGCCCATCGAGAGGCTATTAGAGCAGCGGGACTTCCTACAGGCATGAGAGATGCCATTGATGACCAACCCGAGGGAGGAGGAGCCGATGGAAGAGAGGGATCCTCCATTGCCGCATTCAAACGTGGGCGGCGCTACACTAATGAACAGATTACGGGCCGTTTTGACGCACTGGATGGCTACATGGCCACAATGGACGAGAATATGCAAAACTGGCGCACGGAGGTGCATGACGAATTCGGGAATCTTAGATAGGATTTGTATACCCGATTTGATGACATCCGCAGTGACATGCATCACCGGATGGGGCAGATTCAGTCGAGTGTGGATGAGCGGTTTCACACCATCCAGGCTGATATTGATGAGAGGTACACCGGCATCAGAGGCGAGATCAGGGGGTTTGTCTGACAACATGGGCTCATTTCGATCAGAGATACAGGACCTAGTCGGGCTCTTCCGAGGAATGCACACCGGCTCTGGGTCACAGCAGCAGTCCTATACCCCGTCTCAGCATCAACAGCTGACTCCCTACAACTCCTACCAACCGCAGCAGCAGTTTCAGCAGCCCTTCCAGTCGATGTAGCAATTCCCGACTGGACAGTTCATGGCATCGTCCTCTTCATCTCAGCATTTTCAGCAGATGCTGACGGGCCAGTTCATGGCATCTTCCTCCCAGCAGTTCCAGCCATCTCAATTCATGCCGTCCTCCACTTCTCAGCAATTCCCACAGCAGTCTCCACATCATCAGCAGCATCCACCCCACTGAGCAGTTAGTGCTCCTTGCCACCATCTTTTTACCTCCAAACTTATTTCCTCACTTGGATCAAAATAAGTTTGGGGGAGGGGAAGAGTAGTGATGGCAAGGATCTTTTCATGCTCACCTTATCACTTTATTTTATGTTTGGATAATTGAAGCATGCTTGCATGCTTATGTTTTATTTACATTTGGATCATGTTAGGATTTTATCGCTTTATGTATGATGGATTGGTTGGATGGAGACAATTGATGGATTTTCCTTCGCATGCTGTTTTCCTCTTATAGGCTAATGTGATGTTTTATCTATGTTTTTGCTCGATTGTCTTATGATATGTGGTTAGGGGATGTTTTTGACTTGAATAAGTGTATGTCTCTACAATATGATAGGGGTTAAGAGCATGTTTTTGATTTTGTTGGAATCTTTGATGATGATGAGTTTATGATGAAAATTTTTGAAAAATTTGATGAAATGCAAGATTTTATAGCATGATAGTGTAAGCAAGGATCTAAATGGTGTCTCAAAAGTACAATTTTTGGAGGAAAAGTTTACCTTGGGAAGATTTTTGATCCAAAGATTACACAAGTGTAATTTTTTCTTTGATGAGTGATTAATGGTCTTTTTGGTGCACTAGTATTTCTCTAGAACTTGCTTTGTGACTTGATTGAGGTTACAGATGGTGTGTTTGATTTCTTGAAAAAGACTTAAGGCCATTCTTTGTTTAACCCATGTTTATCCACATTTGTTCCTTCCAATACAAAATAAATCCTTTGCAAGCCCTTATTGAGCCTTGAAATATTTTCTTGATCTTGTTGGGGTGGGAAATGAACTTATGAGAAAATCTTAAAGTTGGAAAAAGAAAAAATATTGAAATACTCTTGTGATAGAAAAGAACAAAAAAAAGAAAAATATCTAGAGTTGAAATAAAAAAATTGCTTAAAAGAAGAGCAAGAAGAGAGATGTTCACAAAGATCACAAAATAAAAAAGTAAGAAATGATGAAAAATTTAGAGTAATCTCAAAGAAATTTGGGTTGAAAAGAACAAAAGGGTAGAAGAGAACTTGTTTAGTTCTTCTTGACTTATAATGAAATGACTTTGGAATTCTTGGGAAGCCACCTAGCCAAATGTTTACCTACCCCTCCAAAAACCTTCACTACAAACCTAAAAAGCCCTTAACGATTCTTGTTTGATAACACACGTAGGTAGTGAAGATTGTATTCACTTTGCAAGCTTATGGTAGGATCCTAGTGCACTCTTGACCTTGAGCGGATACACGTTTTACCTATACACTCGAGAATGAGCGTTCTTTTAAATCCTTGTGAGAGCTTGTACTCCAAAAATTTGTATCATGATGATTTCTTTTGTACTTGTTTATGTTTGATTGCAAATATCATCTTTGTAAAGCTCATCTTGTGTTTATGAAGTAAATTGTCATCTTGATTCTACTCAAATCAAAATCTTTGCCTTGTCTCTTGTTTTGTTTGGGGACAAACAAATATTTAAGTTTGGGGAGTTGATGAGTGCTTAAATAGCACTCATTTGGACTTAACTTTGAGTGTTTTTGCTCTATGTTTAAGTCTTTATGTTTGTAAATTTGTTGTTTTTCGTTAATGTTGTTTAAAGTGGCCAATACAGGGTATTTTTGGGTTAGTATGTACAAAACGAAGTTAAAATGGGATTTCGATCATCAAAGGCCGCACAAGACTTGAAGAATTGAAGAAAACCAAGGGTCGCACTCAGACACAGCCAAGAGGCGCGACCGTAGGTCGCATGGCAGAGCATCAAACAGAGAGGGAAAAACCTTCAGCCCGGGCGCGACCCAGCCCGGGCCGCGTCCCAGGCGCCTCTGGGCGCGGTCCTCCGGCGCGATTGCAGGGCAGGCCGCGCCCCGAAGCCTCTGCAATGCGGGCTTCGGGCGCGGCCTGTTCAGCCCGCGCCCCGAAGCCTCTGCAATGCGGGCTCCAGGCGCGGCCTGTTCAGCCCACGTCTCGGCACTTTAGAGAGCTGTTTTCATGTGTTCGAAGCTCGACCTCCAGGCACGACCCAAACGAGGTCGCGGTCGGGACTGACAAATCCGTTTTTAACTTTTGGCACTCCATTATTGGTCCCATATATAATATATCATTGAGGGAGTTCAAAAGAAGGAGGCTACACATGAAAATACTAGAGAAAATACTCCCATTTTGAAGATTTTGGAAGATCAAGAACATCAAGAGGGGAAGAAGATCCATCCATCCATTTGAAGATTCAAGCCAAGGGATTGAAGGAGTTTGTTCTACATTGGGCTCTATCTTCTCCTTCATTCTTTTATCTTTGTATTGAAAATGGGTTTTGGATCCTTGTCTTGTATCCTTGATCTTGTTGTAAATATGGTAGGCTAGAGCCCTTAGGGCTCTAGGATGTGGTGAAACAATGTGACTCTTGTTCTTGATGAAGGATAAGTATATGTTCATGCTTTGTCATGGTTTTAATCCATGCTTGGTCTTAATTGATGTTGTTTGAATGGCCTCCTTACTAGCATCACATGTTGTAACGCCCCGATCCCGGAAAAGTAGTGACAAGGGACCGACGCGCTACTGGGGGAAGGGGGAAGGGGTTGTTGCATAAAGATAATTATAGAAATAGGGTTAGTGCCCCAAACATTTGGGAACATAACCTTTGTAACTGAAGTAGAACCACCCACGAGAGTGTTCAGAAGGAATAAGGTTAGTGCCCCAAACATTTGGGCAGCATAACCTCTGTAACTGGAATTAAACCACGCTCTAAGGCGTTTAGACAGAACCTGAATAAATTACCAACCATCAAAGGGAACTTATCCCACCAAATAACTGTAAAGGATCATCATAGCATAATGCTGAAATCATAACATGCTTCAAACAATTGAAGACAAGTTGTATCAGAGTGAACGGAACAAGCGCGGAGCACAATTCAAGTAAAATTTGTTTGCAAGCACTTAATTGATTTAGAGTATCTAAGATTTCTAAACAACACAAAAAGAGCAAGCATATAACAACAAAAGAGAGCCCCTGCCTCAGCTTCGTCATCTTCCAGCCTGCCTTTCAACCTGAAAATATTTAGAAAAGATTTGGGCTGAGTACTAGCGTACCCAGTGGGCAATTTTGATAAATAGTTCACAATCATTTTATAAATATAAATATCGTATCCACACAAGTATAACAATGGAAAGGTTTCAAATCTCAAAAGCATTCCATGTATACAAAGCTTCTTTTAACCTTACTAGCACGCTCTATCTCAACTGTCCCTTCCTACAGTGTCTTAACTTATATACACCTCCTCCAGCCCAGCTGTCTAATAAAGGATAGTGTATACGGTCCCAAAGCTTAAAGGATCCGAACTCGAGTCTAGTTAAGCACTCAATGTTTTCGTAGGATACTGGGGAACGCGAACAGTGAGACAAATCATTTTGATACAGATATTCATGCTTCACAATTGATAAATAGTTGAGCTTAATAGCTGAACATAATTTGAGAAAAATATAACCCACCTGGAAATCAGATCTGGAACAGCTAGATCTAGATTCAGATTCTGGTCTCAACTAGAAGTCTCCTTCTTCTGAGCCTACAAGATTATCCGACAACTTAGTTTTAATGAAAGACTACCATTAGGTCAAAATCTAACATTTCTTAGCTATGAAGTAAATATTATAATATCTACAATCTTAATACGCAGCACCCAGGTCATCAAAATATTTTGACTCTTAAGGGCACTTTACTCAGGGCATTTTTATAAAGAAAAACCCTTTAGGGAGTTTTGGCATACGGGGTGGTCAAACCCGTATCTTAAAATTAATTCGATACAAATAAATTCATACCGCAAGATCTGCCCATTGGAAAAATATGAAACTTTAAATAAAAATACTATATTTTAAGACGGAACAACTTTTGAGATTAAAAATACGATAGGGCTATCCATGAAGGATAGATCTGAAAAACACCACAATATAATATTCGGATACCCAAAATATACCCGAAATTAAAAAGTGACAACATGGAAAATGTATATAAATATACATAGAACATAAAACCTTAAAGACACTTTTTGATTCAGCGACCCGAAAGAGTCATCGATTTGAGAGGTGGTGTCGACTTTTGGCGGCGGTCACGATGATTTTCCATCGTGATCATCCGTCGTGTCATCATTTCAATCACGTATTCGTGATCTACGCGTTGACACCTTCAAAATGACTATTTCAGAATTGAAATAGGAAACTAGAGACGTACCTTCTCTAGAAGCTGCTCGGCGTTTCGATTTTGAAAATGAATGAAAATGAAACCTTAACCTCCTATTTATAGAGGAAAAATAAATAGGATAATAACGAATAAAAGAAAGAGGATAATGATGGAAAAAGAATAGGATAATTACGAATAGGATAATCTTTCGAAAAAGAAATTGGATAATGACGGATGTGCCATTTTTATTTAAAGTTGTGCCCAGACTTCATTTGAACTCGAAATTGAAAAATTCAAAGTTTGGCACGATCCTTGAAACGTTTTCTATCAACCTGAGAAAAATATAAGAACATATTTTTAAAGCAATTTTCGACCAAAATAAATTTTAACAGATTTCCCTGGCTACTATTTTCCTTTATTTGAGTCATTTAAGGACCCAACTTATTTTCTAACTTACCAGAGGGTAACATAAGTTGAATAAAACCTTCTAAAATATTTCGGGGTATTACACATGTATGTTTCACTTGCATCTAACCCATCTCGTGAACATAAGCATGTATGGATTGAATTCATGTACTTGTACTCTTTGTTGAAGTTGAGTATGTGAAAAGAATGGTGACCCCTTTGAGCCTTTGGTAGGTGCGACCTTGGAATGTGTTAGTGATAGCCATCCTTATCGCATTCGAAATTTAGGAGATATTCGAGAGATGCTCCTTCTATATTCGTGGTCTTCTCATCTATGAACTTAGGATGATTGTATGTTTAAACTTTGTTGTTGAATCAAGAGGAGTATTGTGAATACATGTACTAGAGTCTTGCTTGTTTCCAATTTCAAATCACTCTCTTTGTTGATTGTTGCTCTTAATTAATTTTTAGATTATCTATTTAGGTTGTTTGGTGTTTGCTACTTAAGTTATTGTTTTGGTATTGATGACAATCAACCCTCACTTAAGCATAGTCTAGATATTCCTTGCATTGATTATTGTGGTACTTGCATTTTCTTATTTGGTTCCTTTTCCCTGTGGATCGACCTCGTATCATCCTTGCTACAAATACATGCTTGTACACTTGTAGGCATTGACACGAGTTAAATATTGAAACACATCACAGTAGGTTTTAAGGTAAACCCAGCCCCTGTCACTTTTCATCTGCCAAAATCATTCGACACGGAAAATCACAAATAGTTTGACCTTCTAAGCACAATTAGGGTGTACTTTTTTGAGAAAATATAGAAAAATATTTGCGGAACATTGCACCTTTATTGTCGATATCACATTTTGCCGACCCTTGTCGTGAAATTTTAAAAATTAATTCAGAAATTAGGAGAAATAGACGGGAAGAGACGTCTCTGTTTGGCCGCCGCGCCAGCTGAAATGTCATTGGTTCCCTTCACAGCATTATCAATTCAAAATCTTCTATTTCAATTAGGGAATTTTTGAAGAAATTGATTGATGGTGGATAAGGGAGAGTTTTTTCAACACACAATTTTTAATTGGATGTTTCTACCAAGCCAATTCAAGAATTTTGTGAAGAATGTTAAAGAGAAACTGAGTTTTGCGTGAAAGATAGTAAGAGAAGATCAAAAAATGAATTGAGAAAATCATGAATTTTGAGCGGTTTTAGAGAGTTATAATTGGGCGATTTAAGCGGGTTAATGGCCTACTTCCAATACGGACGACGTGAACTTCTAATAGATATTGGAAGATTTAACTTAAGCAAATGCCCACGAGATATAATCTAATTACTAAATTGCCATAAAGTTGGAGGCAAAATTAGATAAATTCTGTTTTTATATATAGTATAGATTTCATGTTAATTTTCAATAAATAATTATTCAATGATCATTTATTAAATCTAATAAAGAATGTATTAAAAATAATTAAAAAATAAGAAAAAAAAAGTAAATAATTTTTTAGTCCTTAGATTGATAGTTTTAGCTATTGAGAATCTAAATTGAAAGTTTTTATCATTCAAACCTTAAATTGATAAAAACTATACAAAAAAAATAGTGTTGAAGAAAATGATGGTGTGGTATTTTTGCATTTCCTAGTTCAATGCAAATAGAATTATTGGCCGCAATGGCTCTATAGGTCAATAAGATAAAATATCTACATGCAAAATAGTGACAGTGTGACACTACTGTACAATTCAACATTACATAATTATTTTGGGTGAAAAAAAATAATGCAAGATCATTGTTCCATGCGCGTCCAATTGCAATTTCTAAATGGCTAATTAAATTGCCAATAAATAAATCTTTAAACAAGCAAACGTACACTTCACAAAAAAAAAAAAAAAATGGATTGGTAGTCAAAAAATTGTAACAGAAAATGCTGTTTATTTATATATAAAATATATTTTTGGTTTCATCTACAATCCAGAGTTTGTTTTACCTACCCTATCTCCAACTTGTGAGTGAATCCCGATTCATTTTCCCGTACAAAATCGCCAACTGCCTCGTTATATATTAATATCTCGTTGTATCCTAGTTCAAAGGAATAATAACAATAATAATATATCTCGTTGTGATTTTACCCCACAAAAAGGGGGGGAAAAACACCTGTTGTAAATTGTCTAAATTTACAGGGCGAAGGTGATGGCTTTTGTAAAGCGTATGATTCAGTTTGGGGGTAAATCGGGGATTTGCACTGCCAAGCCCTCCCGTTGGTTATCCTCCAATTGGTCTGGTTACAGGGCGGAGGCGGACCATGGCCACATTCCGCCCAATGCAAAGCTGCACACCACCGTTGTTGTCGATACCCTTGATTTGGTTGGTACTATACGACCTTTTTCTTTCTTCTAGAGGGAGAGAGAGAGAGAGAGAGATTTTGAATATGCTTGTGCATAATTTAATTTGCAGGTTAGGCGTCTAGAAGCTAAAGGCATCCCTTCAAAGGAAATAGCATCAGTAATGAGCGAAATTTCGAATGGAAGCTTGAAAACTACATCACAAAATCCCTATTTCATTGATAAGCTGCAGAAAGTAAGTGAATTATTGGATATATATACATTTTATACTTCAGTTTATGTATGCATATATATGGTGATAATGTAGCTGCAGTTGTTTTTTAAATAGTCGAAAAGCTCGACTTAAAAGGTGTTATGGGATTCGATCGACATGCATGTATAGGATTTTTTTTTCTCTTTCTAAAAAAACAAAACATATATATGCTACTTTTGTAGAACATGATGATTGATGAAACAGGATGCGAATGTTCTGAAGCTGAGCCTCTGCATTCTCTCCTTGGGCCTAACCTTCTTGGGCTTCAGCAAGCTATTTCTGGATGATAAAATGCTCCATATTAAAATTGAGGAACTACATGAACGAATGTACGTATGTTTTAATTTCCAATTTGCTATATATATATATATATATATGTTTTTTCAAAAAATAAATAAAATTATACTCCATTATTTTGGATTGATTAATGGTTTCTACAGGAATGAGACCTCCAAAGATATGGCCAAAATTATTGCAAGACAAGGTTCTGGTCTCGACAACGCCGAACCATCTGATGAGGAGGTTTGATCAATTGAGGAAATTAAATAACAAGATAGAAACTCTGAATTCTGAAATATTATTTAATTTGTTTTTTTGTTTTTTTCTATGCGCAGGATATTTCATCCGATAATGTCCACCCCGCATTTCCCATCCTCTTGATGTCTCTTGTGGCCACATTCGCTGCTATCGTGAGTCGTTACACTGACACATAAAGCTTGAGAGAGAGAGAGAGAGAGAGAGAGATGAATGCAGAATGCATGACATGCCCCTATTCCAAATTTGGTTGAAAAGCTAGAGAGAGAGAGAGAGAGAGAGAGAGAGAGAGAGAGATGAATGCAGAATGCATGATATGCCTCTACTCCAAATGATGGATGCCATGATATGTCTCTGTTCCAAATTTGGTATTTCAACTCATGTTCCACAATTAAATTTATAATTTTTCTTCCATTTCTTTAGTCAATTTCAATTTTGTTATGTTTTAATTTAATTTTATGATTTGTTTTTAGGATTCACCCCACCCAATTAGGATTTATAATTATTTTTTAATATTTAATTTACAAAGAAATAATTAGTATGGTTGATCATATTAAAAATATGATTTATAATTTTTAAAATTTCAATCTTTTGTTGATAAATGTGACTAGGTCGATTATGCTATACTTAATTTTTATTTTTGTAATATCTATTATTAAACTTAAATATTCAACCGTGGAATACGAATTGAAACGTCAAATGTAGAATAGAGAATCTCATCCGGATCTGCCTGCAACATAGGATGAAATTTTCCCATCACAGAAAAACACAGGTATCTGGCCAAAACATAAGCATATCGTGGGTAATCTGTTGGCTCCGAATCCATTTATTATTGCACATTCATCGTCTCGATCACTTTTAGTTCTCGTTATTTAATTTGAAAATAAAAATTTGTAATGGGTCTATTACGTTAAATCGGTCAAATATGATTCAAATCCGGTCAAAACCCCCCACTAACCCATTTTCCATCCGGGCACGTAAGGTCCACACGCCCCCATGCACAATGCGTGAGCCGCATCATTATTATTATTATTATTATTATTATTATTATTATTATTTGCTTTTTTTGTGCTTTTGTCGTTTTCTTTCTTTCCTTTTTTTTTGTTTTACCTTTTTTTCGTTTTCTTTCTTTCTTTTCTGTTTCTCTCGTTTTATTTCCTTTTTTGTTTCGTTCTTTATTTCAATTTTTATTTCAATAAAATTATTTTGTATTGAGTGCATTGAATAAGCTTACCTAAGCCTGTAAACGAGTCAAATCGAGTTGAACACCTTGTTGCTTGAGCTCGGTTCGTTATGGAATATTCAAGCTCGAGCTCAATTCGAGCTTTTTTCCTCTTGTTCAAGCTCGGCTCGATAAATATTTGTCATGTTCGAATTCGCTTCAAGCTCGACTCATGATATGTTCGAAAATTTACTAAACGAGCCTGAGCTCAAATACTCGAAAAAAGCTTGTTTAATTTATATATTCGAGCTTGAGCTCGAAAAAAAATAGCTTATTTAATTTACTCATTTAAAATATGTATAATATTCATGAACATGTTCGAGTAAGCTCGAGCTCGATCATGTTAGCGAGTTGACCGAGCCAAATACTACTCTATTCGAGCTCAGCTCGATAATTTTATCGAGCTCGATTTGAGGCTCGAGCTTGACTCGTTTAGAAAACAAACGAACTTCGAACGAGCTTTTTTCGAGTAGAACTCCGAATCGATGGCAAGCCGCTCTGTTTATTTACAGTCCTAAGCCTACGCATTAGTGTCGGGTGAGTGCACTGCGCGAGATGATGGATAAAAAAAATTAAATTAATTCAAAATAATTAAATATATTTGTAAAAAAAATGAAGAAATTAAAAGGTTGAAAAAAAAAACAAAAAAAAAAAAGAAAATGGGAGGAAGACCACTGAAAAAGAAAATGGGGAGGGAGAATCACCTCTTGGTCTGAGATCCATCTAAAATAAGATCCGTTAGACGGTATCATATGAGTGCATCTATATCAGTTGTAGATTTTTTTTTATTTTTTGTCTAAGTTGAGTTATCCGTAAATCGGAATTTTTATGCAATTTTGAAATTAACTAGCAGAGGATACGTGCGTTGCACGTGGTTTGTCGTCTTTTTTGTTTAGATATATATATTAATATAAGTTTTATAATATTTTATAATATTAATATAAGTTTTATAAGCTAGAAAGAATGTTAAAATGGGGTGTCGATTATGATACATAAATGAGATTCGTCCTTTTTTTATTACTTAACCTTTAAAGTATTGTAATTTTACTTTTAGATGTTTTTCTTTGTGTATTACATTGTGTTTTTTGCCTTTGTTGTATATAATGTCTGAGCTAGTATTATATAGTGAAAATCAGTAAATATTATACACATGAATTAACTTGTTTAATTGATTTAAAAATCAACTTGATATTTACCTCTCTATGAGTGTCTGTCAATATTATGACATTCTTTACATTTTGTTGCTATCAAGAAGAGAAGCAGTATAATAAGTGTGGTCGGCATATCATATTGTGCAGGTGGGGAGGAAAGTACCATTGAATTTATGGAAAGTCAAAACTGGACGAATATTAATGTTAAATATTTTATAATATCTATATCTCTTGGACCACCAATAAATGTTGCAGGAAGAACAATTCTTTTACCGACTTCTTTTCCTTTCAATTCTCCTTTGAAGACAATATCCACAATTCCTTGATACAATTCAGCTCTCATATTTGATTGGTTTTGACGGAAAAAAATATAATCTTGTCGTCTCCAATTTTATATACATATCAACTACGAACTGTTGTAATAGTCTCCCTGCTAATAAAAGTATAGATTGCCTAGGATTTCTTATTTGTAGGTTGTAGCATGCATATTCTCTACCTGAGATATTTTTATCACTTTGCTTCCTCAAAACTGTAAATTAAATAGAATATAATAAAATTAAAAAATTGAAGAGATCGTTCCACAAAATAATTTTAAATCACTTAAAAAATTGAAGAGATCGTTCCACAAAATAATTTTATCACTATTGTTATTTTTTTTTTCATTTTGCCTTTTTATTTTCTAAGTTAGTTTATGCTCATTATTAGTAATTTAAAAGTTTTTTAATAAAAAAATAAGGAATGATGCACCTTCACTCCATGGTTAAAAAAATTAATATACATACCTTGTTCTCTAGATATAACATCGTCTGCACTACTAATTCTTGATTGGGGGAAAGCATTATCAAGATCCATATTGGAAATTGAAACACATTTTAAGTATAAAAATAAATAAATATATTAAATTTATAAATATGATTATATTAAAACTAAACGATCTTATCATTATAATGTAATAAATATAGGACATACAATTATCGGTGATAGACTTTGTGGAAGTAATATTTTTAATATTTTGATGCCAACCTGTTTCGCCTCTTGGAAAAAGAAGTGGATATTGCAGTGGGTCATAACATCCATAATAATATTTTATTCTGTGTCTCTCACCAGAATGAGCATGAAATACAATATCTCGCTCGAATGGAATGTTATCATTATTTCCTTCAACCCATATAGCTGCAACTTGATCTGCATTTGGGGAATTGTATACTCATTAAGTTCACGTCTTTTGAGATATGAATTTGAACATTATCCATTGAAGGATATTCCTTTAAACTTCGAAAAAATCTTGCGTATGGATTGACCTCCATAATTTTTATCAGTTTCTTCACAACTGCTTCTGATATATTTGAATTTTTCAATTTATTCATTCTATTCTCAACCTCAGTTCCTGTCTCAAAAAAGTATAATTGAAAAAAACCTGGACTTGTATTATTAGGGATCAATCTTGGAAGATCATGATAAATCATTCCTTGTGCTCGAAGAGAATACACTCCTCGTCTTGCAGATGCCAATTCTTTATCCAATGTTACACCGAATGAAGTAAATGAAAATATACAGTTGTATGAGCGAATATTTCTTCGAAAATCTATAGCCTCTTGTGATTCAGAAGTAAACAATTCGTACAATTCATCAGGAACTTCAGAAGATGCAAGTTGAATTTTTCCATTATCACAACATAAAGTAGGAGGCTCATACTCAAATTTTACAGTACTACAATGATTGCAATCAGACATTTTTTTTAATTCATGTAGTTATGAAGTTAAAAAATCCAGAATGTGATGAACCTAAAATAAGAAAAAAATAGACATGTTTAATCAAAATTTGTTCATCATATATATATATATATATATATATAATATTTCAAATTAAGAAATTATTTACCATTTGATTCATGTGAAGTGACGTCATCTGTTAAAATAAATAAAGTATTTCTATTTCTTAGATTTTTCTTAGCTTGATCTATCCTTTCTTGCCTTTGTATGGTATTTAAATTAGAATATTTTCTTTTCATTTGTAGATTTATTCTTTGTCTATAGACATCAGCAACTGTACAAGAAAAAAAATATTTAATCACATTCAAATTAAAATGTAATGTTGTAATTGATTAAATTTAAATGTGGTATCTAATTTAAAAATGGTGAAAAGAGTGTCCACCTAATTACTATTGGATGAATCTAGAAGATCACCTCAAATATTTTATGGGAGCGGCTATTTACATCATAATATTTACTCTTTGCACCACAAATTAAAAAATATAGAATTGAAATTCTTTTGAAATTACTTAAATAACATGTAAGTTAGTTTTACACATTTAATAAATTACTTTTCACACTACAAATTAAAAAAATAAAATAAAATAAAATATTAAAAGATATTTCACCCAATCTTCTTCTTCCCCAACTAGTATAATTCATCGAAAAATAAAAAATGAAAAAAGGGGAAGAACACGCATGTACAGAGCAAGAGATTTGGAATGGAGTCGATGACATACAAACTCGAGAAGATAAATTTGAAGCACATGTAAAAGGGTGATACTTGAAGAAATGTAAAAGGGTGATACTTGAATTCTTCCCACAAGGGAAATCAATTGACTAACCAAGATCCACCAATTAGGTGCATTATGCAGAAATATGAAATTAAATTAGATATAGTTTACTCTAATGTAGGTACACTACTTCAATTTCTTACAAAGAAACATAAAGCAACTAAATTTATTTAAATAATAAATAATTATCTCGGAAAAATAGAATTCAATTACATCAAAATACTATTATAATAAATTTAAAATTTACCTGAGAATAAACTTGATGCGGACAATTCATTATGAATATTCATAATTGTGAAAATATCAAAATAATGAATGTATTATGTTGAAGTGATTGAATTTTCGCAACAATTGACAATGAAATTTGTGAAGTGAGAATGGATTTCTAAACTATTATTGGTAACAATTAGCAAGTTGAAATCCAATGATTTATATAGATAATTTTAGAGTCCTATTATAATTAGGAGAAAAATTGGCTTCAATAATAATAATAATAATAATAATATAAACTATGATCTTATATATGGCAACCATCACTGACCCACGACATGATCAATTAATAAAAATAACAAGAATAATTAATGTGACAATTTACAAATAATTAGATTTGACCAATGACCATGCACTATGAATTTCTGTTTAGAAAAAAATTATTGATTTTAATTTGCTCCAATCATAATGGTTTTTTATATGCATGAACTTATCCACAAGGGGATGTACTTTTTAATATAAAATATACCTAAGTTGTTCATTAATTTCAAATTACAAATAATTATTTATAAATAGTTAGATATATTATATTACTTTTTTACCCTTAAATTAAAGTGTAGATCATTGATATAATAGGCAAAACATATTTTGTAAGAAATATCCACACTTTTTATATAGGATATAGATTAACCTTAGGATCAAAATTTATCTTAACACCTTTTATCCACTTTTTTTTCAGAATGATTTACTTCGTGAACACGATTTTCAAGATTTTATGCTCATAATCAATTTCTTTAGTTTCTAAATAAAAAGTAAAAGTTTTGGATCCTATAGCTTTTTTTTCAAAATTTAAAATTATTGTTGACTTCATTTTGACCCAAATAAAGCATGTTATTCCAGGAAATTATGATTAAAAATGAGATAATGTATTGTTTAGAGTACTATTTTTGCAGAGACGATAAGGTATTAAAATTGATAACTAGATATGTAATAGACTAAATATTAAAGTACCGAAAATCAATTTTCTCATTTATTCTTCATTCATGTCATTTCCACAATTTCACTAAGCTGGTTAGGTCGCGCCATATTCAAGTATACCAACCCTCACCTAAAAATAGTCTCTTTTTTTGTCCACTCAAAATTATAATCTACTTTTTAAAAAAAATTACTACCCCTTCTTTTAAATTTTTAACAAGTCAATAAGAGAACAGGAGAAAAATTATATGTAATTTAATTTATTTTTTTAAATATGTTGCTAATTTATGTGAAAAAGGACAAAAATGAAGGATAATTTTGGGACAAGGGAGTAGCAGCAACAGTACTATTTGTGTTTCTATATATTCTAACAGAAACAAAGTGAAGGCCGGAGTGTGGTAAAACAGTTTGACTGCCAACCTTGAGCAGGTAACAACAGGTAGATCGGGTTAGGAATTCATCAGTAATTGGTTCAAGATTTCAATAAAAGCCTCAATTCCTAAAGTCATATATATATATATATATAGAGAGAGAGAGAGAGATGGGATCTGGTGAGAACGAGTTATCATGTGGGAACTAGGAACCAATCTCATCCCTCCATTTCAAAATCTGAACGATCCAGATTAATTCAGATTTTTGGTGGCAATTTTGTAATTAAAATGAAAATCTTCAATTCGCGCGTCTCATTAAGGGCAAAATCTGAACTGAACTCAGAAATTGCCCAGATTCAAGTTTAGCCTCCTACTTCCCTCATTTTAGTCTCATGCATTTCTCATTTTAGCATGTGTTGATAAACAAAAATAGAACGATGATTTCATTAGAATGAAATGCAATACACCCTATTAGGGGACAGTGAACCCTAATGGGAATCTCATAATTACTAGTTGGGATCAGATGAGCCCTAATCGGAACGTAATAAACCCTAATTGGGAACGGTGAACCCTAGTGGAAAATGTCACATCAATTTTATCCTCCTACTTCGATCATTTTAGCTTCATGCGATTCTCATTTTAGCCTCAGAGCAAAAGGGAAGAATTATTGAATTACTATATTACTCCTCCTCCCACAAAGTTGCCAAAAATTACAGGAATGTCACTGCCCATCCACTTAAATCTGATTTAATGTGGGTCATCCAGATTGAGTCAAACAATGGTTATGATTGGTTCCTAGTTCCCACCTGGGGGAAGGGTTCCCATTTGATCCTCTCTCTCTCTCTCTCTCTCTATATATATATATATATATATATATATATATAGGGGAGGGTTACAATGCAAACCCTACCTAGTGTAGGAACTAAGAATCCATCTCACACCATATAATCAATAAAGATCTATGGTTCATATTTGATTAAAAGGAGTGATGGCAATTTTGTAATATTTGAAAAAAAATCGCATGGGGTATTAACGTAATTTGGCAATTCTTATAAAAATCGCGGAGGATATTTTATAATATATCGTCATGCTAACGAAGCGTTACCTTTATGCTAATGATAATAAATTCTAATAGGATGAAATAAACCATAATTCAGATATAATAAACCTTAATGGTCTAAAAATAGAATTAAATTCTAAAAATTAATTATAAACTCCAATTGGATGGAATAAATCATAATAACAGTATAAATATAAAACATTAGCATAATGATATTATTTTATCAGCATTGCATATGACAATTCATCGTTAACATAAGTTATAAACCATAAATGGATGAAGAAAACTATAACTAATGTATTCTAATTTGATGAAATAAATAATATATAATAATCAATTAGTAACTAAAACATAAAAATTAAATCATAAAAAAAATTATAAGTCATAATTGAAAAGTAATAAATAATAATAATAATAATAATAATAATAATAATAATAATAATATGCGTACTACGTTAATATTATGATAATCATTCATTAGCACAATGAATACAATATGTTAGCATATAACAAATGCTTCGTTAGCATACATTATCAACTTATCATAATACTGACGAACCATTATTTAAAAGCTAACGAAAGCATTTTTTTGTGCTGGACACGAGTAAAAATTTATATTTTGTATTTTTCATCTATATTTATTTGAACAAATATATCCATGACTGATCTTAAATTAAAGAGCATGAAAAGATCTTCAATTTGATATATTATTTGCGTTAATCCGATTTGAAACGAGTGAGATATGGTCGTTCAAAGTTTTTAGGATTTTTTTAAAAAAATGATGACATCAGCTTTTTTATGGGGATTGGACAACTATACCCTCGCCTCCTTTTTTTACCTTGACTTCGACATTTAATCTCAGCCATTAGATCATCTAGGTGGACGGTATAAGATGGGTTCCTGGTTCCTACACCAGGAAAATGTGTATTTTTAATCCAACTCCTATATGTATATGTATATATATATATATATGTGTGTAAAAGATTTGATTCAAATGAGGACTAATGCTTCGTATACGTACGAACGTGAGGATATGACTTATTTATTGTAATTTTAGTGATTTTCTTATTGTATTTTGATTTTTTTTTTAATGTTTTTCCTATTGTATTTTTGTGTTAAATATTTTAGCATCAAAATACAATAAGATAATCACTAAAATTACATTAAACAAGCACGTAGGAACCTAAGAACCAATCAAAATCCTAGATTTGATAGGGCCATAATTAATTAGTCAATGTATTAGTCAAAATAAGGTGACAGACTTGTAATAATATTAGTGAATCTTAATAAAGGGGGTTACTTTCGTAATTTAGAAATTATGTTATATTTTTCGAATTTTGGGTTCAACATGAGAGATATATGTTGCTAACTTGAGAAATTTATATTAATAACATAACGAGATCATATTGATAAATTGATACATGTTAAACAATATTCATATAACATTGGACCACAATTAAAATAAGGACAAATTGCATATTACTCCCTGTGTTTTTCCGAAAAATTAAAAAACCCCTTGTATTAAATAAATAGTCTAAAAATCCTTTATGTTATGTATGCTAACTTGAGAAATTTATATTAATAACATAACGAGATCATATTGATAAATTGATATATGTTAAACAATATTCATATAACATTGGACCACAATTAAAATAAGGGCAAATTTCATATTACTCCCTGTGTTTTCCCGAAAAATCAAAAAAGCCACTGTGTTAAATAAATAGTCTAAAAATCCCTTCTGTTATGTATAATTCATCAAAAAAGTCCCTTTTGAGAAAATGTTTTACACTTGTTAAAAAAAATGTATGATTATTATTTTTACAATTTTTGTATTATTTTTTAAATATAATCAATTTTAAAATAGTAGTTTAACTAAATACTATAATTTTTAAATAATATAAAATATATTTATATGTAAAAAAAAATTAAATACTTAGGAAATTATCAAAATAGCTAAAAAGTAGTAGTATAATCAAATACTAAAATTTTCAAATGATATAAAACATATTTATCTATAACAAAAATTATAAAAAAATAAATCTTACTATCTTTCTTAGAAAGTGTAATTCATTTTCTCCAAAAGGGGTTTTTTTTTTATGGATTATACATAACACAGGGGGTTTTTAGACTGTTTATTAAACACAGGGGGTTTTTTTATTTTTCGGAAAAACACAGGGGAGTAATATGAAATTTGCCCTTAAAATAATATTGTGTAATATATTGTAACATTATGCACACATCATATTACTAATTATATGAACTAACATATATTGCTAATATGTGAACAATGATTTATAATATGTAAACAATAATTTACTACTATTGTGTAATATATTGTAACATTATGCACACATCATATTACTAATTATATGAACTAACATATATTGCTAATATGTGAACAATGATTTATAATATGTAAACAATAATTTACTACTATTGTGTAATATATTGTAACATTATGCATACATCATATTTAGAATTGTCAATTGGGTCGGGCTGGGCAAGCCCGGTCGGGCTTTGAGATAAAAAGGCTCAACCCAGCCCAGGTCCACTAGTGGAATGAGTTGGGCTGGATTGGGTTTTCTTAAATACATATGAGCCCAGTCCGACCCACACACCGGGCTTAATGTGGGCTTGGGCCGGGCTTAATAAAGCATCGGATGAACTCATATTCATATGACTACAATTCCAGATCTTATTCCA
This sequence comes from Perilla frutescens, assembly GCA_026008535.1. NCBI lineage: Eukaryota > Viridiplantae > Streptophyta > Magnoliopsida > Lamiales > Lamiaceae > Perilla > Perilla frutescens. The sequence continues at coordinate 35,659,422 of BRKX01000002.1, read as the reverse complement.
GTTCTTTGTTAACTCCAACTTACAATAACTATTTTTCTTTTAATCTATCTTTCATATATTGTGATCATAATTAACTAGGTAGAACGAGCTATAAATTTGATAGTTATTGTTGATGAATAAAGAGTTCGAGAGGAGCGAAATTACCTCGATTTAAATTTTGGGTTAGAGTTTAAGAATTGACGATTCTCGTCGATGTTTTGTTTGAACAAGGGAGTAAAGATCTCTTCTTGCTTCAATTGCGGAAAGAAAGTTTTGAAATGGAAATTTTGGTGTGATCAGAGAGAATGTTTCATCATGATTCAAAGATGATTGTTTAATAATTTGGCTCAAATGATTCATACGGTTTTTAAAATGAAATGAGAGTAAAAACTGATGGATAATTACACAGTTAATTTAAACGTGGGTTGAGGAAGGTTTAAGAAGGCATTAACTGTTAATTGAGTTAATATTTCCTTATGTTATTCTAATTACTTTTATTTTCTAGATTTTAGATTTATTATTGAATTTAGAAAACAGATTATGGGATTTTTATATACTTATTCATATTTTAAAATCTTGATATTATATTTAAATTTGCTCTGCAGGCGGGACAACTAAATACAATAAATATAATATATCTAATATTAAATTAGTTGTAACGACACAATCAAAAGAATATATTTAAAAATAATATTTTTTTTGAAAAACGGGTCATTACAAATAACGACGAAAAGGGACCGTCATTAGCCTTAACGACGGTCATAATGACGGAACAATCCGTCGTTACCATACCAATACAACTGTTCAAGGCGACCTTTTTAACGATGGAAAAGGTACTGTCGTTAGAGTTAACGGCGAAAATGGTCGTCATTAAAGTCTTCAGACGACTGTTTACGGGGACTGCATTTACGACGGAATAGTCCGTCGTTAAACCTAACGATCGCACTTTTTCCATCGTTAATTGAGCCGTCGATGAAGGTATTAACGATGGAATATCGATGTTTAGCGATGTAAATTTCCATCGCTAAATTAGCTTTTTCTTGTAGTGTTTTAACAATATCAATACATGTCAAATGTACGTAAATATATGAAGTGATCGATGAAACACAAACGGACGATACATGAATACATCAAACAACGTACGGTTGTATTCGATCGGCTGTCTAATTAGAAGACTAGTTGATTAGCAGACAAGAATGAGATCGATCTTCTGTTTTAAAACGTTGTTCAACTTTGTAGCTAGCTAGTATTTCTATGGTAATATGGTACCTTCCCTTTTACACAGGAGAGAATTGAAGAGAGATACACCCAACCGCTTCCAAATAATTTACATATAGCTGACGAGAACCAACCAAGATGAACAATAGAAATGGTTAGATTTGAAGGATAGCTAGCATTGAAAAAATGAAAAAGAAAATTGAATACTATATATGTATGTAACTGGAACAAAATTGCATATAGCTAAAAATTAAAGCAGAGCCAGAGGAACTGCACAAGGTTTACAATTTGAAATACTCAAGTTAAAAAGTCAATTCCAAATAGATGATGAAATGGGGAAACAAAAAGCATGTATCAGAGCTACGAATTTCTAAATCAAGTATGCATAAAATCACAATGTAATCCTTTTCTACATTGGCCATTCGCATTGTACGGACACAGTGTCTCCCTCTTACGCCTATGACCTCCACCACCACCACGGCCGCCGAATGGACCCCCACCACCACCACCACCAAATGACGACTGCCTGTTCCAAGGCCGGCCACCACCATTGAACCCTGAATCTCGACCTTGACCTCCCCTTTGGCCCGAAAACTGAACCCCACCATGACCCTGTTCGCCACCCCATGGAGCCCAGCCTTGGTTTGCATTGCCTTGCCCCGGCCCTTGAACAGCTGGAGGCGTCCCTACATTTCCACTAGGCGGACCCCAACCATTGACAGGCGTCTGCCCTTGAACTGGTGGAGCACCCCAACCTTGAGTTGGGGCCCAACCAGGATTCGTGTTACCAGGAACCATCCCTTGCATGTTACCTCCGGTATTTCCGGGTGGAGGAACCCAACCTGGTGTATTTCCAGAGGGCAGCGGCGCTTGCATACCTGGTCCCCAGTTTACGTTTGCGTTTCCTGGCGCTGGATTCCCCCAACCCATGTTTGGATTAGCCTGCATTGTTCCCCAGCTAACATTAGGATTTTGAGGTCTCACAACCATAGGAGTATTGTTCTCAGCTGGTCCCATGCCCCATGATGCATTTGGTGCAGTAGGGGAATGCATGTTTGGTTGACTACTCTGAGTGGGTCTCCAGATATCAGGTTGAATCACAGTCCCAGGGCCTGAGTTTGGGAAGCTTCCAGAAGAACTCTGAACGTTCGATGTGGCCCAATTATAACCCTGTGCTTGTCCAGACTGAGCACCGCCACCCCAAACCTGAGTATCAACTTGAACTGGCTGAACTGGCTGGGGCACGGCTGGTGGATGGACATGTATCTGAGCTACATGTTCACTCATCGAGGTTGTCTGAGTATGTAGAGGAATCGCAGAACTCACCAAGATTCCCTGTTGAGAGTTGGGTGTGGGACTAAAATTGGTAGCTTGTATGACAGAATTCAAAACCGATGCAGGCTTAGAAGAATGAGTAGCAACATTAGGTAAAACTGCAGTAGGAGATGGAAGCACTCCATTAACAGAAGGTGATTGAACTGATACAGTGAGATGACTTGCTTCTCCTCCAGACCAACCTGCATTGCTTTGTTTTGGAGTAGGAGATGGTAGGTTTGTTGTATCGTTCTTAGACCACTTATCAGCAGACAAATTCGGGAGGGAACCAGAACTCTGATTCAGTTTAGATCTCTCGTTGTCTTGGTGTAAGGACGTTCCCGAAGTCTTGCCAGCATGACCAGCCAATGCATGTGAAGTGTTCAAGGTACTCGTTGCTGGGAACATGCTCTCAGCTGGCAACTCTTTCAGAAATTTTCCCGCCAGCGCATCAACCAGAAGTATAGAGTTCTCTTGCTTCTCTGTCGCTTTCCATATTTTCAGATTAGCAGGAAAGTAACCAGTGTTGTTCCACTTGCGCAATTGCACAATAGAGAAGGGCCCTTGCATTTTTCCAGAAGGATCCTGATAATGCCATATCTTCTCTGATTCATTTATCTTGACGGCAGGTTCTGCTACCCCAGCTGAGTAAGACCCTTGCGAGGGAGGTGGCACAACACCAGAAGTAGATTCAGGTCGGGATGCAGTACGCAGAGCCCATTCAGCAGAAGATTCAGACTTACTAGCAGAATTCTGCTTATCTAAAATGTTTGATTCTTGTGTTGTCTTGTCTCTTTCTAAATTCCAAGAACTGTCATTTACTATCTCACCAACATGACCAGTATTGGCTGAAAAGTTATTGCCAGATAGGTTCCTGCTCGGTGTAGCTTTTCCTGCACCACTCCACGAATCTTTAACATAATTATCTCTTCCAGGGGAGATCGGGCCCCTCCCTCTCTTACTAAAACCAGATCCTCTAGATCTCATGAAAGCTTCTGCATGCAACAAAACAACTTAGAATTAGGATTGGAGGATGGTCCAAATATTGAATACCGATTATGTAAATGACATGAAAGAAACCTCGTCTAGCATCTTCATTTCCACTGTCATTATCATCCGATTCATAACTCGGATCCATCTTTGGATCCGTATGGATTTCTGGAATTTCCTCTAGTCTACGCCGACGCTCTTCAGGGGTCTTCAATAGCTGTAACTTCTCCACACATTCTCTAAGCGTGAAAATCAGTTAAGAACAAACCACTCACTTTCAGAGAAAAATATAGCATATAAACTCCATCTTAAATTAATCGTTATAAATAAACCACAACCATAAAGCACTGAAGTGCCTGATCAATATGAGACCAATGACAAGATGATTTTTTGTGGCAAGAGGTCTCCTCTCACAGCAACACTGCATCTCAGAGCTATGTGATTTATTGATAGTGCCCAGGATTTGATTACTTTTCCATTTCCCTAGACTAGAGTTTCACCATCGTGATTGAGCAAAAAAATCTCAAGATACCAAAAGAAACACACTGGAATATCAGTATGCAATAAAGCTCCTGAATAAACATATTGCAGCTACGCAGGAAGAGTGTGGTTTAAGACAAACTAAAACTAATCCTTTTGATAAGTTCTCAACATAGGCTGCTACATCACAACTGTTCCAACATAACCCAATAGTCACATTCCTGTCGGGCAAAGACTTAGAAATGATAGGTAAATAGGCAGCAAGACCAAATGATGTGCATAGTAATCCAAATGCAGAAAAAGGATATTCCTTTCGACGGCCTAAATCGCTTGCTCGATCACGAAGATGACTAAGCCGTAAGGTCTCTGATTCCAGCCACTGCATAGCACAATAAAAGAATTACATGATGTAATAATGTAAACAGAAGAATGTACGCATTGTAACCATATCCACATGGCAAATAAGATACAGAAACCTTCACAGTTCACTCTATGTTGTACGTTATCTCTCTAACTTTTCCAAACAACCCATTATTTCCAAAGGGCAAAGAGTGACTTAGAAATTATATCCTTTAAATTTAAAAAAAAAATGATGCAATTTCAGACAATATGGCACTTATAGTTGGTGTAATTCTTGGTACACAAAATATACTGCAAGTCAAACAGACTGAACAAGATCATACTTCATAACTGATAGCAAAGAAATGGTCTTCAGCATTTACTGGGCAAGAAAATTATCCCAGATTATATATGTTTGTATCGTACCAAAAAGAAGTTCATCACTAACCCATCACCAAATAATTTATACTCAGCAATCCTAATAAGATGCTATTTGAAACTAATATACACATTACACACTAGAAATAAGTAAATAATCCGATCACGTATTTCAAAATGATTGAAGAATAGAATGCCAAAGATTAGATTCCTGGCACAACCTCTTGTAGATACTAAAATTAACCCAATACTATCAGAATGGGGGGCTCCCTTAGGGCTGAGCAGGTTTCCAAATTGCAAATTAAAATCCTTAACACAATAGACCAACATAAACTCAGAAACTTATCACTCATGACTATTGGACTTGGAAGTTGGTAGGCAAAATCCGAGCTAGTACTGGCGAGCCACTTCACTTAACTGCCTACATTTGATGCAACAATTTTAAACAAGGGAGCACAACAATGTTTTTGCTCAACCAGGCAACCCAGCTTAGTAACCAAAGATACATTCATTCATGAAGAGATATCTCTTATTCAAACCATGTTTTGAACCCACAAGGCAGCACCTTTTTCCCATTGTGCCAACCGATCCCAACTTCATATCTATATTTTCGAAATCCACAGCCTCTTGAGGAAGGTATCCAAATATTTTCTTTAAGTAACAAACTGTTATCACCCCTATGGGTTGGCAAATTTTATGTAAAGCAAAGAAAATATATAAAGAGCCTTCACTTCCAGAAAATACTTAGACTAAAATAGGCATCCACATAACTTGGAAAAATTTACAAAGTGGCTTAAGGAGCTTCTGCAATTTCTGACAAGGAATATGCATTCTAAGTAAAGAATATATGAAATGCAATTAGACAACGCATTTTATCATGAAGGGAACAATCAAGTAGCCATATGAATCAGGCAGGAAACAATTTCCTTGGGCTCCAAAAAGTTTCAGAAACTTCATTTGTCTTCAGATGATGAAAATGGGGTTTAACAGTAGGGATAATATAATCCACTTCAACCCATAACAAAATTAACAATTCCCTAAATATTAAATTGAAAAGGTTTACATACATCGTTGACTCTGGCCACCTGTATTTCCATTGTCTTGTCAAGGATCTCACCCTACACACCACAAAAGTCATCTCATTTTAACTGGAACATTGACCAACTGGGCTAAACTACAAGTACAGAATTGTGCATATATTTACCACTGTCAGCCGGCTAATGAGTCCACACTTGATACTCTGGCGAAGACGTTTGCATTCATCCTGCCATTGTCAAAGTTGAAAACATGAAGCAATATAACTAATTTCAATGGAACTTTCAAATACTACCATCATTTCCAGTAAAACATATGAAAGGCATAGAAGTTACAAAAATATTCGCTTCAAGAGTAATATCTATCATTGTCATCATGAATATCTGAAAATAAAAAACTAATAATTGTAATTTAAAATTATAAAAGTAACAGTTTCATGAAAAAGCCGGTAGCCACTGCATAAAAAAGGTCTAATGTCCAACCATATCCATCAGCAAAGTTCAAATACAGTAGAAAGGTTGACTTTATCTCAATTATAAAATGATATAATAGGATCAAATACAATTAGTCAGAACAATTTGAACAATGTTTCTTGGTTCAGAGACTGTAATTTAATTTTTAAATGCATGCACCATTTTCTTTCGGAGATGTGATGACAAACTGATAGCCATGTGATTTAGATGACATCACGTAGAACCTGCGTACTAGAGGATAAAAAGTATGTTTTGCCTGTTAAATTCAGTTACCTCTGTGAACTCTTGGTTTGAGATTGTATCAATCGATATGATCTCAGTCTTGTCTAGATTTAGAATCTCCACCATAGTGTCAGTAGTTCTTTTGCCAACTTTGTAAGGCTCTGCTGCTTTGCTAGTGCCTGCAAACAAAAAAAACAAGGGAAATAATATTAGGTCTGTTTTTCAGTAGATTGGAGATAGTGGAATTGTGATGGGAAGGATGAGCTACCTCCAAAAAAAAGTTTTAGTTCTAAATGCACTCAAGGAAGAATACAATTATAACCACTAAGAAAATAATAGAAGAAATTTCTTACCTACAACTTGAACTAATCTATATAAATCCTGCTTTTGGTTACTACCAGATATCCTTATGCGTACAAATGTTCCAACAACTTTCTCATTAAATGTTTCAGTATCTTCAAGTAGGTCCTCCATCAACTTTCTTCGAAGGTAAATCAAACCAATGTTATGCATGTCAATAGCTGCAAAATCATCAAGATTAGACTGAGGCCCCCGATTATCCCCTTTCTTGCGCGATTTACGTTTCTTATCTTTCACACCCTTGGTTAGGGTTTCGGCATTGGCATCAATATCTAACTGTTCATTCTCAGTATCAACAACACTCCCTTGCAAATCATCGTTTTGCTCTTCTCTTGTGAGAAAATGAGATTCAAGAAGCTTTAACATTTCAAAATGCCCAACTCTAGGTTTACCAAATAAATTTTCAAGTCTTGCATCACACACAATTTGACTTTTCCGACGAGGATCACGCAGCTTGTTTCTTTTAATATACTCAAGCAAAAGTGCTTGTACATCAAACTGAGACAGTACAGATGTGTCATCATTTTTCATATGCGAGACAAATTCAAGCAGCTCCCTTGATGCCCACTCAGAGTTTTCAGAGGAAGAAATAGCTTTGTCCCTGGATGCAACACCAGTATCAACTAGTTCCTCTTTTTTTGACAGGGGTTTTGATTGTCTCCTTACCTTTCTTCTCTTTGGCCTGATAGTTTCTGAGTTTTCAACGGAATCATCTGAGCCAGAACCTCCATCATTTGCATCAGCCTGCACTTCAGGTGACTCTATTTTGCTGGTGCCGGACATGTCTGCTCCCTTCCACGGGTTTTTAGCCTCTGCAATTTCAACTGAGGACAGTGATAGCTTAGCTTTTAACTCTATGTAATAATCCTTGAAGAGATACTCCCAGCTACTTCTGTCATCAAAGTCAATGTGAGCCTGCACCACCAAAGAATAGCAGCAAGAAAACAATCAGAATAGTCGTTCAAAGGCAAATAATAAATAACTGGGAAAAGTAATGATACTACCGAGTTAGGTTACAGGTGTATTTAGGAACCAAATGCTTATGATGCCAAATTTAAAGAATCAGTTTCTGACGAGTACCAAAATGAAGAGAGAAGCCAAAACTGGCAAAACAAACTAAGATAAATAATATCAAAAGGATATTGTTCTATGTGAAACACAATTAAACATGCACCCATAACTGATAAAAACATAGATTATAGTGTATTCCTATTTTGAGTCTCATTATTAAATCTGAGATTTGACAGCATAAAACTGGTCAGCAGATTCTCGTAGAAACAGTTAAACCGCTCAATTTTTGCTGTAATGAGTGAATTTGAAGCCTCAAAAGAAGCAAAGTGCTGAAGATCACAGAATACCTTAACCCAGGTGAATAAAAAAGTATATCTAAGGATGCATAGAAGAGGACAAGCATGCATAATAAAGTAATATACTTGACGGCGCATAAGTAAAGAAAGAATCTAGAATAGGGCACAATGGTCTTTATCTTTGTCCCTCAAAGAAGAAAAGGAATGATAACAACAAACCGAGTAAGGGACGAAGGAGAAGGGGGTAGGCTGTGAGTGAAGGGGGGAAAGAGAAAGAAGAGACCAGTGAAGTAAATTGTCATCAAACACAGTTCCATGCTCATGAACAATGATGATAAATAATTCTGCCCCAAATGGATGGTATTGATTTGTTAGAACTCAAAAGAATTAACATCTAGAATAACTCCAGCAGTATCAAATACCTATGACGCACACTTCTAAGATCTAGACTTTCTCACTTCCAAAACTTGGATACAGCATTGATTGACAATCCTTCAATGTGCATCTGAAGCTAAGATATAATTTAAAGTCCCACTGCACTTAAAAAGGTAGACAACGGAGCTGAAGCAAATAAACCATGAGGCATGCTCTAAAATAAGTATAAATGTGTTACACATAGGTTCCTATCTATTATCTTTATTTCCTTAGTTTAATTAAGTTAAGTTATTTAGGTTAGAATAGAGTGATGGGCCAGGCTTTTGTTTATGGAACCCTAGTCTTTTTATTATTTAAGTACTAGGTTAGGAGCCATTTAGAGTATCAAAAGATCATAGAAGATTGAGGAAGCCATTTGGCTATGGACCTAATGCCTGTAGGGCAGAAGTTCTTAGAACTTATGAGTTTATTTTTCATTGTTCAGTTATTCAATTTCTGCTCCCAGCACTTTAGTAAGAGTTTTATTCTTTTTCACCCTTCTCTATCCTATCCAGGCATGTCCCCAGATGCATCTCCATCAGAGTATCCGGCAGGTCGGACCAATTTGATAGAATTAAGGGTGAAAAAGAATAAACTCTTAATAAAGTGCTGGGAGCAGAAACTCTGAACAATGAAAAATAAACTCAGAAGCTCTAAGAACTTCTGCCCTACAGGTGATGCCTGTCCAAAGCCAAAAGGCTTCCTCAATCTTCAAGATCTTTCGATACCCTAAATGACGCCTAACCTAGTACTTAATAATAAAAAGACTAGGGCTCCATATACAAAAGCCGGACCCATCACTATATTCTAACCTAAATAACTTAATTAAACTAAGGAAATAAAGATAATAGATAGGAACCGATGTGTAACAAAATGGTTTGTCAAGGAAATCCCGAAGGATCCTTATGTCAAACATAAAAGGTTGATGCTGGTGAACAAAAAACCATCGCATTCATGTTTGTGCATGCCAGCAGATGTCATTAACAGCAGCGATAATATATTCAGGGTCGATACATCACAAAAACCAAGTCAGAAGCACAAAGTAAAAAGGAGTGAGGACAAGAGGGATCATAGAAGCACATACATCATTGTCTCCCTGTTCATTGTTCTCAATTAGCATAACAGTTCTCATGCAGGTCTCGCAAAAACCTTTATTTCCTCGGACACATAAGATAACAGCATCTTTAGTGCAACTTTTGCACAAGGAGAAAGTACATGTATAGCACATATAGCGCGCATTCTTCTCACAAATGCTACATAAATGCCAACCTGAAACATGGAAGATATCACAAGTTCTGTAGCAGGAAAAAAACTACATAGAATCATCAAAAATTTGGATAAAAGTGCAAATTAAAACTTATCATATCACAACATGAAATGAAAACCAAACGATAAAAAATCTAGCTGTAAGTCATTTATATACTCACAAGCTGCCATGATAGATCTTGTGTGAGCCAAACTGCCAAACATGCAGGTAGCAAAAGAAAAAAAACATTTAAGTAGTTATGATGTCATTCAAACTGAACGACACATTTTTAGCAAAAAGCTTTCTATTTAGGGTTCACTTTTTCAGTAAAAAAGATGCAACTAAAAACCAAAAGAAGTGCACAGGAGTGTTTACCAAATATAAGAACAAATGAAAAATAATTAGTTTAGTTAATATTCTTATACTGGTAGGTAGGAAATAAGTAATTACACTTACTGATCATAGAGATTGTTAATCGTCACAGAAGAACTCCAACATTTTAGTCAATCTATGTAGCTCCCATAATAGGTTATGTGAAAATACATCATACCATTCACATTTATCTGCAACTAGTATTCCACCCACGCGTTGCGTGGTGGCTGCCCGATCGTAAAACTTGAGTTTGATAATTTTTATTTTATTATCCATTTTGTAAATAAGATTTGTTCCATTATATTACACCGTGGATCATTCAGTTCTATTAACATAAAGTCCATTGTTGACCATTGAACAAATATAAATCCAAAAAATAAGGGCATAAACAAAGCAAATTACTAAATGTAATAAGTTGAATGTAATGTAAGCTCCTTAACGAGCATGTCGTCTATGAAAGTTCTTGTAAAGGAGCTTCAACCAAAACAAGCATGTCGTCTATGAGAATGTAAAAGGCATTACTTGCTTTACTAACTCATGTCAAATTTAGAAAGAACACAGGTATATTATCATAGACATGGTTTAAAAAGGCGACAGAGGCGTACGCCTCAAGGCTAGGCGCCAAAAACTATTACTCAATGGGCCACCTCTTCCCAGTTCTGTGAGGCTTACGCCTCTCTCCAGCTGAGGCTAGTGAGGCGTAAGAGGCAGCAGAGGCGAGGCTTCTGCCTCGCAGATTGAACAATTTTTCGGATTTTTTTGGGGGTTTTATTAAGTTTTGGGCTTCAATTGGGTATGGGCTTAAATTAAAAACCTTAAATTAATAGAAACTGCCCCAAGCCCATCATGTATTATCATTAGTCAATCAATTTCTTCATCTCCCATCACCGCGCAACTCGCAACACAGAAAAGAAAGAAAAAAATTGCAGGCGCGGCTTCAGCGTCTCTCTCACCTCTCACCAGCCATCTCCACCATCTCTCCTGCTCTCGTCTTATAATTTGGTGTGGGATTGTGTTTAGTTATGAATTGATGGGTATTATATATTTTTTAATATTTTTCTTCTTATTGTCGAGGCTTATGCCTCGGTCCGCCTTGAGGCATACGACTTGCAGAGCTCCGGGTAAACGCCTCGAGGCTAGCCTCCGCCTTTTTAACTCTTGATCATAGATGCTATATTTGCATCTACGTGAGGTGGTGAAGCAACATCAACCAATGAGTGTACATAAAATATGTTTTAAGATTTCCCATCTGTCATTTGCATGTATTTCAAAAGAAAAGAAATCAAACAAAATGGCAGCATGCTATCACCTATACTATTGCTGATGCAACAGGCTGGGTATATGTATTTTAGATCTTCATGTTGGAAATAGACACAGATCATATAGTTGAAGAGAATGGAACAGTCTCTAATAAGATATTTAAAGGAGACCTCTCCCTCTTTTACCATGCCTGAAACTGTTCGGAATTCAGCCTCCATACCACTGTATTTACAGCTTAGAGCCTGCTTTTTTCAATAAAATGTTGATTCAACTTGAATTTGAAAGCAAGGATCTCTTTTGTAAGTTTAGAAAGCTAGCATGCCTACATATTATTAATGCAGTTATTAACAGCAAAAAGACCATGAGGAGAAAAAAGAACCATGGTCTGAATCAGATGCTCTCTAGTTGTAATAGTTAAATCCATGTAAACATAGACGGGTCATTGCAAACAAATAGCAAAAGAAGACTAATGAGGGTTAGCTGTAGGTACACCTGCATAATAAAATAGGTACAATCCACAAAGGTATCCATAAACTATCATTATATGAGTGCATGTGTTTTGAGAGACAGAGAAACGCTTACCACAGTTCCAGCGACCCTTAGATTTGAAAAATGCTTCATCTCGATTTACACAAGAAGGGTGATAGGCCTTAGGGCAACCTCTGTAAACCCATAAAAGAAACACAGACTAATGTAAAACAAGAGTATATATATGGCTACCAAAAAATAATTTGAAAAGTAGAAAGTTCACTTTCCGTGTATCAGAAACCTTACCTACGGTCACATAGCACAAGCTCCCCACCATCAAAACAGATGAAACAAACATCCTCTCCCACAGTCTTCCTTGAGGAACCTTTTGCAGTGGATTTAGTTATTGATGGACTTTTTGATAACTTTGCTCTCTTCCGCTTCCCTCCAGATGTTTTCCCTGATTCTGCCATATCTGTTTCAGTCTCCATTTCAGTGTCTTGTGTCCCAGTCTCCTCCTCAGCAACGGTTGTTTCATCTTCATCGTCTTGGAGTGCACTGGGTGAATCATAAATGTCTTGAGCAGCCTCATCCACATCACTCATTGTATCCTCTGTCTCAAATTTGCCATCTTCATCTGGGGACTTGGAGTCTACAGAGTTGGTCCCCATTTCAGTTTCTACTTCAGCATCTTCAGACAGATGCTCCATCTCAGTGTTCCTTGTCATCTCAGAATCTACTCTGGACTCTTCTTCTGGTTTAATATCTCCGGCTGAGAGGTCTGCTTTTACTAGTACATCCTCCGAATATTCTTCCTCATTCAAATGCTTCTCTAAATTGGCATCACTGGACATCTTCATACTAAAGTTTTCATCTTCCACCATCTTAGTTCCACGAATCTGACTCTCCTCAGCAGCCACAGCTTCATCCTCAGCATGCTCATTTCTTTCATGACCACTATCATCTTCCATACCATCACTTGATTCATGGAACTGCCCTTGCTCGTAGACATTAACTAGATGCACGTTGCCATCTGTTTCGACTTCAGAGATTGGTACATCCGCAATAATCACATGGTCGCTATTTTCCTCTTCAGTGCCAGTTGATTTTTCAGCTCTCCCAACTTCTGAATCATTTACCATGAAATCACCCTTCTTCTCAGCCATGTCATCACACCGTGCGGCTGTCTCTGCATTATTTTCTACTGCCGTTCTCTCCACTGACTCATTGTCCACTCCTCCCAATGCTTCAACATTCTCTTCAGCACACAACTTCCTCTCATGTTTATCGTTCCATGCCTCAGTTCCCGCCATCACTGGATTCAATTCACCACCACCCGTGTCTGCTTGCAACTCAACCAACTGCTGATCATATCCTGCATCAGTGTCAACCGTCTCCATCATGGGATCAACTACTGGGCTAAATTTTTTATCCCCTTTCATTTGAAGTTGTGGGTCTTCAGGTATTCCATCCCCTAGAGCGTCCATTTTCGACTCAGAATTAGTAACATCAGTCTCCAACTTAGCGTCAACAACTGGTACAATCTCTTCCTCCGTTTTCATTTCAAGTTCAGAGTCAATTACCAGTTCATCACATTCCTTATTCACTAGTGATTCGTCAGAAACAGGAGCAGTCCCTCCGTCACCAACAACCGCCTCCCTCTCAGCATAATCAACTCCTTTGGCTCCTTCCTCTTCCGTTGCAAGAAACGGGTCCCCGCCTTCTGAACCAATCACTCCACCACCGCCATCCTCCGCCACAACCGCCGGCATTTTGACCATCTCCGCCGCATCCTCCCCAACAAATTCCGGCTCAATCCCCGCCGCATGATTCTCCTGACCACCCTCCATCCCTCCTCCGACCGCCACCGGATTATCCTCCAGCGACGCCGTCCCTTCTCTCTCCCTGCCGACAATTACACTCGATTCACCCAATTGTGGAATCGAGTCGCTTTCAATCCCCGAAACTCCCAATTTTTCCTCATCCATTTCCGGTTTAAATAGTTCGTTCACGTCTGATAAAGATTCTTCATCATCCAGTAGGGCAACTATAATTAGCTTTTTTTGCCCCTTTCTTCAAAACCCTAACCCTAATTTTTTTGGGGGCAAAACGCTCGTGTGGGGTAGTTCTTCGACTCTATAGGATTCCTCAAATCTTCTGCACGAGGGTTTTGGAAACGAGAGCTCGATGAATTTCAGCTTTCGATATTTCTTCTTTATTTATTTAATTTTTTTTATATGAAATTGATTTATGAAGAAGGAAAAGGGTGTTAAATTAATGTTTGATTTCTTCTGGTGTCTCAGCAAATAATGGGATTTCGTTAGTTTTGAGCCCAATACAAAAGGTAATGGGTCGTATTTAGAATACTATATTAAATGGGAATATGATGGGATTTCTTTGGGCTTCTTTTGTGGATTTCCTGAAATGTAATAAATCTTATAAATATATATATCAAGTATTCTTACAATTTATTTATTTTTTGAATAACATGGAAACATTAAGTAATACTATAAATGTTGATATGTTTGTAAGTGGTATTTCATTAGGTTGGCCCAAGTTGACCTTGGGCATACTAGTATTTTTTACGGTTACTGAACAATCTGAGATTAGGTTTAATACGTTTGAATTTGATGTATTATATTTAATCTATTGTTTGGTTATATGTATTAAAATTTTCTATTTTATATTAGGCATGATAGCTTTTTATTAGGTTTCAATTAATACCGCGAGGAGCAATTTAGTCCAATTATTATTATTATAATTATATTACGCATTACATTTCCCACACGACTGATAGAAAAATCATGCATATTAATAAATATTGATCCCTTAATTACTTAATAAAAGGCTTTAATTTTTCAAGCAAATATATTAGATGGTTAATTGCCTTAAAAATTATGAATTTTGAGTTTAGTTGTAAATTTAACATGAACTTTAAAAGTAGGCAATTAAAACACCGACTTTGAATTTGTGTTATTCAGCATCCCCATTTTTTTATAAAACAAATTGACCTTCAATCCAACATACAATTGTGGCCACTTTGACGTCAATTTCAAAAATTGATGGTCGAGTCATGACAGACTCAAAGAGACGAGCAAATTGTATGTTGGATTAGAGGTCAATTTGTTTTATAAAAATTTGGGAATATTGAATAACACACAAATTCAAAATTATTATTTTAATTGCATACTTTTAAAATCATGTTAAATTTACAACTAAGCTTAAAGTTTATAATTTTTAAGGCAATTAACCATATATTAGAATGTAATAAGTATCCATCATCTTCTTGTCACGCCTGATAATACTAGCAAACAAGCCCTTGAGATCATTTGTATTTTTTGTTAGGTCTAGCATCTAGATTATTATAGTCGTTTTTAATATTAAAGTTGTTAATTATAACATGTTAAATAGTACTTCGTAGGATGATAAGATATTTGAAAAGTTAATTAAATTTGAATTTTAAATAGTTAATATATACACAGAGACATGCAAGTTTGTGATACAAAAACATACACGCACACGAAAAGGAAAAACACACACACAAAGATCCGGCTCAATTCTTAGTATGTATGATGAACCGATTCGGTTCTAATTAAACATACACTCACTTCCATCATAAATTTAGGGAACTTGTTCCTAAATGTATTATAAATACAACAAATATTTATTATTCCTTGACAAAATACTCATCTAAATGTAAAGTTATTTTTATCAACTATGCCAATTCTAAAAAAAAAATTACCAAATTATACTGCAGCAACGAACTAATCAATATGCAATGTGCAAAATGTAATTGAAGCTTAACTAGGACGTGAAGGCGTGCTGCCATTTTATATTTTGCCGTCATTTACAAGTGTACGCTTAAGGTAAATCCACGTTGAGAATGTCATATGAATTGAAAAATGTTGATTGGAGTTGAACTCGTGATTTTTACCACAATATATTATTTATTGGTCGGCCTCTTAATTAAAATCAAATGTAGATAAATCACAACACTTTGACAGTTAGCTAATAAGGTTGCTTTTGGTTTATCTCAGTCACTTATTTTATCAGTAGTGAGTTTTAATTAAAGCTAAAGTTCTGTAAAGTTATGTTAGGGGTGAGTATTCGGTCTATTTCGATCCAAAAATCTTAAAATCGAATAAATCAAATTAATAAATATTTAGGATCGGACCGAACCGAATTAAGGATGAGGACCGAATCAAACCGAACTGAATTTATTCGGTCCGATTTGATCCAGTCTGATTTTTCTATTTTTTTCATTTTTTTTCGATTTTGAATTGCTTGACTAATTGTGAAAATAATAGCTTAAATAATAAACAAATTCCACAAATCTATAACTAGCATCATAAATAAACCTTTGTAACTAATATATAATACTAAACCAACAAATAACAATACAAACATACAAATTATTGAACAAATAATAATTAAAAATAATAATAACTAAAAAGGGTCGGTCTATTCGATTTGTTTGGTCCGTTGTCTGTCGGACCGGACAGAACCGAGAATCGAATTTTTAATTTAAAAAAACCGAACCAAACCGAAAGAAAAAAAAAAACGAACCTAATACACCGAAATATGTTTGGTTCGGTTTGGTTCGATTTTCAATTTTTTGCTCACCCCAAGTTACATAATACATAAAAGTAAATTTCATTTGCCTTTTTTTGGGCGTGCTCACGGGAGTTGGGGTTTAAACTAGCTAAGTACCACTTAGTTCGAGCTCAGCTTGTTTAAGTATTCGTGGGCTTGAATTTGAGCTCGACTCGACAGAAAAAAATCAAGTTCGGCACGATTATTTAAAATTCGAGTCCGAACTCAATTTTTTTTATATATTTATAAATTTATACTATATGTCTACTAGTTACTATTACACACACACATATGTATATATAATGTGTGTGTATTAATTATCGAGTGTGTGTCGTAAGATTCATAAATCATAATTCATAACTCATAAGTCATATCATATTGTAAGATATTAAGATAATTTATAAATTAAATTAATAATTTTATATTGTTTAAGAGACTATTAATTTTTAATTTTTTTAATTATTATTCTTAATTTAGCTTATTTAATGTTAATATTTTTTTTTTTTGTTGATTTTTATTGATATGTACATATTAACTAATATAAACTATAGTTATATAGACTATATACACTATAATACAAATAGTATATACAATAAGTGTTTAAGATTAACTGTATAACATTAGTTCTAACTGCAAATAAATAAGAATATTATTAGTCTTGAACATTTGATTTCTTAATTTTGATAATAAATTTTTGAGAAATTATTATATTTTCAATATCATTTATTTTATTTCATATTTCTAATTTAATGAATTGAGGATGGTTATTTTTTCAATATTAGTCATGATTTTTGTTAATTTTCTTTTTTTCTTTTATTGTCATGTATATATTAACTAATATCAACTATATACTATAATACTAATAGATCGGCCATAGTGTATATATATATAACTAAGAGTTTAAGATTAATTATATAACATTGCTGCAAAGAATACTGTTACTATTAAGCTTTTGATTAGTTTTATTTTTTGTTAATTTTCATTTTCCTTTGTTACTTTCGATAATATTAGTTTAATATCATTGATTTCATTTCATGTATTAATATTTAATGATGAGTATTATTTTGTCAAATTGTCAATATTAATCTTATTTTTTTATTTCTTTTTTCCTTTATTACTTTACACGTATTATAAATTCATAATTTATAAGTTATAACTAATAATCTAAGATGGACTATAATCTATATTATATACTATATATTGTTAATTTCCTTTTTTCTTTAAATTTTTTATTACTCGTCTACTCTTGTGCTAAACATCTGATTTCTTTCTATAATATTATTAATTTAATTTCATATTTATTATTTAATGAATTGAAAAATATTATTTTGTAAATATTAGTCTTAGTTTCCTTTATTACTTAGTATTTATTATTGATCATTCAATTTATTGATTTCAATAATATTAATTTGATATCATTTTTTAGCCAAAACAGTGAATCATATTAAAGAATAAATCATTTCGCACTCGGAAAGTCTGACAACAAAAAACTAGAATAACACCAGTGTATGAGAAGAAAATAGGATTTAAAATAGCTAATTCGCTAAGGCATGAGCAATCATATTATTATTCTGCCGAGCTCAGTTTATAGGTAACTTAATAAAAAGACGTGCCTCCACCTGGATCACATCACAACTGCTCCTCTATAGGAGATGTATCTGCTTCAGTTAGCAAGGATCAGTGAAGCTCCTAGCAATCAGTTTCTAAAGTAACATTTCAGCATATATATTCATTAGCCAACTGAAGCCCCTTCTAACTAGCTAGGCCTTCTCCGATAAACGGATCCACTTGTTGTTTAATTCTCTTACACCACGATACAACCTGCTTTCATTTCGAGTCGCGAATGACAACTCCAATCCCCAGACCCCAAAGGATGAAAAACAACATCTACATTAATCTTCCAACCACCATCTGGTGGTTTTTGCCAGCCTGCAATAGAGATATTGATTGGGCTATATTTACATACATATTTTGGGCCATATTTGGTATTGTTTTGATATGTTAATTGCCTCACGATCGTGTTTTGTGGAAGAAAATGTGTTTTGGGAATGATTTCAGGTGATTAACACATATATGAAGGAATTGGCCAAGATTGTGGAGAGTCTGGAAAGCACGCCGTATGGGCATACTGTCTGGAAGCCAGACCGTATGGGCATACTGCCTGAGTGAGGTACCGAGATGACAGATTCTGGGCCTGAGCGCGAAGAGTTTGAGCTTGAGCGCGAATTTTACTTAAGCCCACGACCTGGGAGCGGAAATAACCTTCTCCACCACCTTAAGAGTCCTCATCTTGGCAATTACCTAGTTGAGATAGACTAGGATTTTATTTCCATGTAAAATAATATTTTATTAAGGATATTATATACAGATTAGGACTTATCTCTATATTTATTCATTCAACACGCCGCAACACAGCAGACCAGAACGCGTTTCTACAGATTATTTTTCTTCTTTCCAGATCGTGATTTTCATCATTATTGTTCAGAATATTTTGTAGTGAATTCGAGCTAGACTCGCTCTTATTCTGGTGAAGATTAACGAAGCCCTGGCGTAATTATACTGTGAGATCTAATTGTTCCTTTTATTTTGATTAATTGCATGTATCTGTTATTCTCTGTAATTCGAGTCGTTAATTGTTTCGATATTGCTAGGTAGGTGCACATATTTAGTAATTCGGAATTAATTAGTAGCCAATTAAACCGGCCATCCGTAATTGTGGTTTAAGTTTAATTAGTGGTAAAACGGTTCTTCAGAACCAGGGGAATAACAGTCTTAATTCAACGGTCCTGTGTCAGAGTCTGTTGGTTTTGAATCGGGTTTCTCTAGTTCTTAATGCTGTCGGTTCATTAAATCTATAGAGTGTCTCTTACGGTTGTCAGTCGATTAGGGAAATAATTGGTGAAGTGTCTTCCTGATTATCGAGAAACTAAGGAAAAATTAGGCTGCGTCAGTAAGTGTCTTCGGTGGCTATAACTGGTTTGCATGTGTTGATTGGAATTATCTTTGCATCGAGGATCGGTATGATTAAGCTAGGGTGGAGTTAATTGGAAACCGGAATGCTTTTTATAATCTGTTAAACCCGTTTTCTCTATTTATTTATTATTTTCGTTCAGTTTATTTTACAAACACAAAAATCGTTTGGAAAGTTAAGTTCTGCAGATTGAAGATTTAGAATAATTCTCGCCGGTCCTTTGGGAGACGATCTTGCTCGCCGCTGTACTCTGCAGTAAGGGCTTACCGACTGGTTTGTCGAGACATTTATTTTTGGTGTAAAACGACGCACCAAATTTTGGCGCCGTTGCCGGGGATCGGTTTTTAAGTAGTAATTATTCTTATATTTTCAGTTTGCTATTTTTCTTTGTTTTTTTTTTATTTTTCCAGTGCATGACTCGGTCCTCACACGAAGAAAAGCTAGAGTTCAATCCAGAGCCAGAAAGAACTTTGCATAAGCTGAGAAGAGCTGCCAGGAAGTTTAAGGAGACTTCCATATCTGATCCAGGAACACTTGATATTGATCAGATTTTTGAAAAAAAACATGGCCAATATGGGAGAGTTAGTTCTTAATTGTGAACCTGAACGTGAGCCTCTTATCAGGGAGCTCAGCTGCCATAGAAGTAACAGGCCCATCTGCATCGTGTTGCCTACCATCGCAAACAATTCAAAGATACAACCTGATTTCATACAGGTTCTGCCCAAGTTCAGTGACTTGCCTGGCGAAAGTGCGCACAAGCACTTATCTGAGTTCGACCTAGTCTGCTCCACATTACGGCCTCAAGGATTTTCTACTAATAATCTGAGATTGCTGACTTTCTCTCACACCTTGCAAGGCAGAGCTAGGGATTGGCTATTTGATCTTCCATCTGGGTCGATCACTACCTGGAATGAGCTAGAAGAACAATTCCTACGCAAGTTCTTTCCTGAATCAAGAGCTGCAAACTTAAGGATGGCGATAAGTAGCATCAAGCAGAAGCAGAATGAAAGTCTAGCAGCTTACTGGGAAAGATTCCAACAATTGTGCCACAAGTGCCTAGACCACGGATTCTCTGAATATCAATTGCTAACCAATTACTTCTACCGTGGTATGTCTACCTTTTATAGGATGATTGTTGATGCTGCTAGCAGAGGATCTCTGACCAATAAGACGCTGGCCGAGGTAAAACAACTCATCATCGACATGGTCTCTAGAGGTCAACAATATGAAGAAGAGGACGATGACTGGTGTAGACCTGTGAAGGGGATTGAGCGAGTTGAGAGCTCCGGTGTCAATGAAAAGATCGATGTTCTGACTTCTTTGGTTCGAGGTTTAGCGGTGGCACAAACGCAAAATGTCCGCTGTGGAGTTCACTTAGAAAATGGCCACTTTACTGATGCTTGCCTAGCTTTGCAAGATCCGTTAACTGAGCAAACCTATTATGGGTCCGGTGATGCGCAACAAGATGCCATGAGATGGAGGAATTATGACCCGTACTCAAATACGTACAACCCAGGCTGGAGAGACCATCCTAATTCCAGTTGGATGCAGCCGCAGGGTGGTCCTTATGGGCATACTGACAAGCCTGCGCCCAGTATGAGTGAGATTATGAAGTGTCTTGAGCAAAGTAGTGCTCTGGTGAATAGCTTGGCACAGAGTCAGAAGGCTTTTTAGCAGGAGACGCAAGCCGCTCTAGGCAGTATGGGCACACAGATCACTCAGCTTGCCACTCAAATGAACAAAATGCAGGCGAATCAAGGCAAAATCCCCTCCCAAACTGAAATGAATCCAAGAGCACATGTTTACGCTATCACTTTGAGAAGTGCGGATGAGTTGGATGACGTGGAGGCTAAGAAGGAAAAGAACCCGCAGTATGGGCATACTGCAGAGCCGGAAAACCCTCCCAGAGCAGAGGACGAACTAACTGTTGAACTCACTCCACCTAAGGTCAGTGTTGGATCTAAAATTTTTAACCCTCTGATTGCAGCTCATTTTCCTTCCAGATTAGTTCAAAATAAGAAGAAGGATGATGAAAAGGAGGTCCTCGAGCTATTCAAGAAGGTACCTTTTGGTAGGCTGACTGAAACCGCTGCAATAACAGATGAAGACGAGGAGATTCGAGATGTCATCATGCAGTTGTACACCACCAGTGAATTTCCAATTCGGAATCTGACAGGCCGTATGCCCTTACCGACCGACTCAGAACCAATTTTACCAGCTCATGTGAAGACCCCAGTGTTGGAGCTGAAAGGGCAAGAAGAAAGGTTGGTCGAGCTTTTGAAGAAGCACAAAGGTGTGAGGATGGAGACGATTCCTTTCGACAGGGGTAGATCAGCTACCTCCGAAATTGTCTCATGATCAAGTTCTACATGTGTCGAGCCTCGGACATTAAATAAGGGCGCTTCTCGGGAGGCAACCCGAGCTTTTCTTGCTTTATTTTATTTTTTTCTTATTTCAGTTAGTTGCTCACTTGTTCTGAAAAAAAACAAAAAAAAAACAAAACAAAAGAAAAAAAAGATCTAGTCCAGCTTTTTCATGCAGGTACCTTTTCTAGCGCTGCCCTTACCCTTGCCGAGCTCATGGAGTTGTTTGAGCATTACACACCAAGCTGGGCCACTGCACTTGAGCGTCGTCTGTATGCCCTTACTGACTGTCTCTCCCATTGATTGCCAGTTTGCCCTCTTTATCCCTTTGTTTTTATTTTCTTTCGTTCATGTTGTGTCCATTTTTATTTTTTTTCTTTGGCTCTCTTCCCTGCACAGTGAGGACACTGTATTGTCCAAGCGTGGGGGAGGGAAGTTGCTGTTTTTGTGTCTGGGTCTTTTCTAATTAGAAAAGAAATTATGTTTTACTTGTTTTTTGTTGAGTATTGGCTGTTTGAGATTGAACAATACAGGAAGGAGGGATTATGACATGGTTTGACTTGGTTTGTTTGATTGATTCTCTTGTGATTGAATTATGCTATTGCTCGTATGTATTCTTGGATGATGAAATATGCAACTTGATCAACTTTTGATGAGCTTATAAACGTGAGATTTGAGCCTCTTGAGCATGTTATTTATATATAGAAAGCCCAATTTCATTCTTTTGATTAATGTGTCGGACTTGATTGCTGAATTTCTGATTTGCCTTGTTGTCATGATCATACTGCTTGTGAGTTTCCTTTTGCATGAAAATGATAAAGGCATATAGGATTAACCATTGCTTTGGCCTGAATAAATTATCCATACCCGACACTACCCCTTAGTGAGCTCGTTTGTGCCTGAATCCTCTTTTTTTTATAACCACTAAATATTTCAGCCTTAGCTTGTTTTGGCCTGCTCTTGTCCCTTGAAAGCATGTGAGTTATATTGGATTGTGTTGAGATGAGTTCGAAATTTTACTTGAAAGAATAGTTGGTGCTGGAAATTGAAGAAAACTTGTGAAAAAAACTCATGTCCTACTCCTAGAAAAAAGAGAGAGAAAGAAGCAAAGCTTCAGAAAAAAAAAGTAAAGAAAAAGAAAAAAATGGTCCGTATGCCCATACTGGACGTGGAGGAAATAGGACTGTACCCGATTGAAGTTAAATTTTATTACCCTGTATAGCTTTGAAGACCAGCACTTAACTTAGAGTTCGTGGGATATTTGAGAGATTGCAGCCGAACTTGATTAATGTGTTCTGATATGCTTACATGTTTTCACTTATTTGAGCCACTTATCCAAATTATCCTACCTAAGCACCCTAGCCCCATTACAACCCATTGAAAAGACCTTTAGATTTGTGCATAGTTCTTACTTGCTTGGTAATGGTTTTGACATATGGGTAAATCTATGTTTGAAGGCATCAACTCACGACTTGTGTGAATTGAAAATTTGTCCTTACTTTTTGAGAGAAATTGAGTGAACCTTGGTAAGGCAGGATTGAGTTGCACGTTTTTGACTGGAATGAAAAGCATGTGTTTATTTCATGAAACAAGAGAAGGGTTAGTGGATTGTGGATGGTTGTGTTGTAATCCTAACTTTGAGTGTGTTCAGTTTAAGGTAGCCGATGCTTGACGTGTCATTTTCTGTTTTTATTTTAAGTCTGTTTTCTGTTTAGATATGCTCGAGGACGAGCATTGTCTAAGTGTGGGGGGATTTGATTGGGCTATATTTACATACATATTTTGGGCCATGTTTGGTATTGTTTTGATATGTTAATTGCCTCACGATCGTGTTTTGTGGAAGAAAATGTGTTTTGGGAATGATTTCAGGTGATTAACACATATATGAAGGAATTGGCCAAGATTGTGGAGAGTCTGGAAAGCACGCCGTATGGGCATACTGCCTGGAAGCCAGACCGTATGGGCATACTGCCTGAGTGAGGTACCGAGATGACAGATTCTGGGCCTGAGCGCGAAGAGTTTGGGCCTGAGCGCGAATTTTACTTAAGCCCACGACCTGGGAGCGGAAATAACCTTCTCCACCGCCTCAAGAGTCCTCATCTTGGCAATTACCTAGTTGAGATAGACTAGGATTTTATTTTCATGTAAAATAATATTTTATTAAGGATATTATATATAGATTAGGACTTATCTCTATATTTATTCATTCAACACGCCGCAACGCAGCAGACCAGAACGCGTTTCTACAGATTATTTTTCTTCTTTCCAGATTGTGATTTTCATCATTATTGTTCAGAATATTTTGTAGTGAATTCGAGCTAGACTCGCTCTTATTCCGGTGAAGATTAACGAAGCCCTGGCGTAATTATACTGTGAGATCTAATTGTTCCTTTTATTTTGATTAATTGCATGTATCTGTTATTCTCTGTAATTCGAGTCGTTAATTGTTTCGATATTGCTAAGTAGGTGCACATATTTAGTAATTTGGAATTAATTAGTAGCTAATTAAACCGGCCATCCATAATTGTGGTTTAAGTTTAATTAGTGGTAAAACGGTTCTTCAGAACCAGGGGAATAACAGTCTTAATTCAACGGTCCTGTGTCAGAGTCTGTTGGTTTTGAATCGGGTTTCTCTAGTTCTTAATGATGTCGGCTCATTAAATCTATAGAGTGTCTCTTACGGTTGTCAGTCGATTAGGGAAATAATTGGTGAAATGTCTTCCTGATTATCGAGAAACTAAGGAGAAATTAGGCTGCGTCAGTAAGTGTCTTCGGTGGCTATAACTGGTTTGCATGTGTTGATTGGAATTATCTTTGCATCGAGGATCGGTATGATTAAGCTAGGGTAGAGTTAATTGGAACCGGAATGCTTTTTATAATCTGTTAAACCCGTTTTCTCTATTTATTTATTTTTTTTGTTCAGTTTATTTCACAAACACAAAAATCGTTTGGAAAGTTAAGTTCTGTAGATTGAAGATTTAGAATAATTCTCGCCGGTCCTTTGGGAAACGATCTTGCTCGTCGCTGTACTCTGCAGTAAGGGCTTACCCACTGGTTTGTCGGGACATTTATTTTTGGTGTAAAATGACGCACCAGATATCTTGGGGCTTCGGTGTAGATCGTATCAGAGTCTCTTGGAATTCATTATTGAGCTTAGAAGCCAAAGTGAAACAGGCCTCATGCAAAGTTTCACTGTTTTGGAAAATTAGCAGATTTCTCATCTTCCAATTAACCCATAGCAGATAAGCAAACAAGTTGCGCACCTTTGGTTCATCCACTCTGGCCACTCTCTGGTTTGCCACTCTCTCAAACCAGTCCCTTACGGATATTCCAAAATCTATCGGCTTCACTTCCAAATGAATAAGAGATGCTCTCCAGAAGAAAATACTCCACGGGCATTCCACGGACAATGTTCAATTGATCCATCTTCCATCTCGCAACGTCTACAGAGACCATCACAATCCACATTCCTCTTCTGCAATTCAACCGAAACAAGTAGCAGAGCTCTAGCACATCTCCACATAAAATGTTTGATTTTTGGAGAAGCATTTGGTGCATGAATCCATCTCCAAACCGCTAACTCTCCCATCATCGAGTCGAGGATAGGCACTGGAAATCACACAATTATCATGCAATAATATATTTGTGTTGGAAAATTAGGTTTAATAAATTAAGTTGTTAGTCTCATTTTATCCAATTTCAGTGGTCAAAATATTTAACTTTTGAGGAGTTAAATAGTGTATGATGTATCTATGTTGAATTAGATAATCATAGTGTTTTAGTTTCTCAAACCCGATTTTCGATGTGTGAGAAATTAAACGTTATGTTGGCCACGTGAAAATGGCATGTATGTTGTAGGGAAAATGTACCATGATACATTTAAGAGATCTCACAATCAGAGTCTAAGTTGATTAGTACTTAAGTGTGTAATCACTTGAGAGTAACATCTGATGTGTACAAAGTGTACGAACTTTGAGTCCACACGCGAGAGCTTAACTATGCCAGTATTTGTTCCCATTTTTGGGATAGAAATAGTTATAATGACAGTGATAGTGTCTCATGTCCTGGCATTGCTCATTGGGTAAACTTTAATTTGGACTTGGTAGAATTTGGGCCTAGCCAAAATCAGCTCTAGTCGATTCAAATCAAGTGTTGGGTAATCTGTCAGGAACAGATTCGGGGACAATTCGATGTTCAACCCATTGATGTACATGGATGTGACTCATAATCTTTTGGAGTGTAACCGACTCTCACTCATGGTGGATAGTTAATACTGCAATGATAGTAACTCATGGGAGGTTTCAAATGTGGATTCGAATGCATCATCATGGGAGGTTACAAATATGAACTTGAATGCATACTAGTAACTAATGGAAGGTTAAACTATGGTTTGAATGCCAAAATCTTAATGCTAAATGGGGTGGATTGTGTGCTTATAACTAGGTGCTCTTGCATGCTTTGTTGCAGAGATTTGGTGGGGGTATCCAAATGGAAGTCTATGATTTGTAAAGAGTTATATGAGAACTTGTTGGGTTCTCTTAGATGAAGTCTTTACATTTTTCATCATTCATCGAGTCTCATAAGCTTCCTAGTTATCTCATTATCTAGTTCGATGAAGCCTACTGGTTTATGGTGCTACTACCGGGTAGAACCAAATTGTTTTATCTTTGGGGACAATCGTCAATACCGTGAGTACTAGTTGGGGCGTAATTGTCTTACGGAAAGAGATCTCCTTGACTCATGTAGCGACCCGAACCCGAAGGCCTAGATGCTAACGAAAACACACGACCAAAAGAAAAGACAATAAAATTTTCTCAATTCCAAATAAATATTTTATTTGGGTTATAAAAAAAATTTGGGCAACATTCTGTTTAAAATATTTAAATATCCACGCTCACATGCGTTTACCATTCAAACTTGTATGACCAAGACTAGTCAAAATTTAACTCTCAACATTTAAAATGTGCCCAAACACCACAACATTCACAAGTGTCCATAAAATAGTTAATTGTTTCATGATCATAAAGCGAAAGCATAAAATTCATACTTATTGACCTTAACTACACATAATCAATAATTAGAAATCATAAAAGTGGTCAATGAATAAGAAGTTTCCATTGGTCCACGTCAGCCGCCAGCCGTCATCAAATACCTGAAAATATTAGGAAAAATAGATGGGCTGAGTGCCAGAAAATAGTGGGATTTTTAATTTCTGAAATATACTTGATCATTCAATAATTAGTTTGCATATTAAACATATTGACTATAATGCCCATAAAAAGTATATGATCATTAACATACGCAAGATTAACTCAATATGGTTTACTATCATATAAATTTCACCAAAATGACATAATTGTACCGTAGTACCATAATTGCACCAAGTGCTCATACCGCACCGAAGTGCTACATAATGCACCATACTGCACCAAGTGCTCATACAGCACTGAAGTGCTACATAATGCACCAAGTGCTCATACTGCACCGAAGTGCTACATACTGTACCAAGTGCCCATACCGCATCGAAGTGCTACATAAAGCACCAAGTGCTCATATTTGGAACCATAGAGTTTAGTATCTTTCGATGAGCCATAAAAAGAGTATTTTGAACTTTGAAGCATGCTTTTATATAAACATATTTTTCTCATAAACATAACGTGATTTTAAAACATAAAATCACGTATTGATTAGAAATCATTGAGTCATAAAAGTAATCTGAAGCATGCTTAAACATAATCATGTGTTATCATAAATAGATCACATTTTAAAAAAAACACAAGTCACTGTTTGATGTAACCCGGACAATTTGTACAGGTTACGAAAACGCGCGGAAGGCTTCTAGAATCGAACACGTCAACTTGGAAAGATTCAACCCTACTCTAAGACTCAATTATTTCGAAACTAAGCTGACTTGAAGGAATAGAAACTCAAAAACAATGATCGAACGAATCTAGACCTAAATACGATACCTAGACTGCGACACAAAAATGATACACAAAAATCCAATCAAAAGGGGCTGATATGGAACGAATATTGTGGCTGGAATTTATGTGTATTTAGGATGAGAATTAAGGGTTAAGAATGGCTAGGGAAGATAGGATATGAAAAGGAAAAGGATAACTTACGGTTTAGGGTGTAGAACGCGATTACGTCTATGAAATCGATCTCGAATTCTTGTCGGACAGCTCACGATCGGTCTTGGGGTGAAGGAGGATGTCACGAACGTGGATGGAGGTGTAGGACGTCGATGATGAAGGCTGGACGATGAAGGTGTTGTGAATTACAACCCGATTAATCCCCGGCGTATCTTGTACGATGAAAACGAATCTCCAAGTTGTTCTTCGTAGCGAGTTCACCCTAATTCTTCATATGAATTAGAACGTTCCCTTGGAATTAAGACTCAAAGTTTTCTAGGCTTCAAGAATGATAATTTTTGAGGAAAACAATCAAAAGCTTTAAACGGTTGAGACACAAATTGAATGCAAAAGCAATTTTAATCAATAATGTCTAAAATATCAAAGTAACATGGTTCCCCTATTTATAGGGCCTATTATGCACGAAAATAACTAATAAAAAGGCCTAAAAATCTGATCCAAAAGGATCTCTAACTATACTATAGAAATACCTAAACTAGATATCTATTCAAGGTAGGAAATTGCCTTAAATACAATTCTAGTCAAACCTATGATATTATGAACGAAAATTACACTTATTAATTAATTAAAAACTGATCTAAACTATAGTCTAAATTAATTAAATAAATACTATAGTCTAGATAAAAATCAACCCCTTAATTAAATTAAATCAAGGGCGAAAACAGCTCCATGCACAAATGCACTTCTTCTTGCTCTCTTCTTCAACTCTTCAAGTTATATTCTCCATGGTATGATCTTGATCTTCATTAGTTAATATATTAACTAAAGTATGGTTGCACTTTGCATCTTCTAATTTCTCAAACTTCTTGCGAATCATCACTTGGAAATAACCTTGTAATTTCTTCGCTCGAAGTCGCGTCATTGGACCTTTGAATTGCAGCTCGGGTTCAAGGCCTTCAATGCCTTGCATGGCTTCATAATTCCCCCCCTGCTGAAGAGAATTCATCCTCAAATTTGGATCATCGTCGAGATCGAACTCATTTGCAACAAACGGAGATAAATCAGCAACATTGAAAGTTGAAGAACATTTATACTCACCGGGAAGATCAATGCGGTAAGCATTGTCATTTACACGACTCAGAACTGTGAAAGGACCATCTCCACGTGATGACAACTTGGACTTCCTCAGATTTGGAAACCGTCCGGGACTCAGATGAATCCAAACGCGATCACCGGGCTGAAATATCACTTGCTTGCGTCGCACGTTTCTGGAGGCGGCCGTTTGCTTCCCTTTGTGCTCAATGCGAGCACGCACTCTCTCATGCATCTCCTTAACTTGCTCAGCTCTTCTCAAGCCTTTAACACTTGTTAGATGCTCAACAGGTAAAGGTAACAAATCAGTAGGCGTTAACGGATTAAATCCATAAACAACCTCAAAAGGAGACATATTAGTAGAAGAATGTACCACACGATTATATGCAAATTCAGCGTAAGGTAAACACTCTTCCCAAGACTTCAGATTATTTTTAATTAAGGACCTAAGTAGTGTGCCTAAAGTGCGATTCACAACCTCAGTTTGACCATCGGTTTGTGGATGACATGCAGTAGAAAACAACAACTTAGTCCCTAATTTTCCCCACAAAACTCGCCAAAAGTGTGCTAAAAACTTGGAATCCCTATCACTAACAATAGTTTTAGGAATACCATGCAATCTAACTACATGCACAAAGAACAGATTGGCAATATGCACAGCATCATCAGTTTTTCTACATGCAATGAAATGCGCCATTTTAGAAAAACGATCAACAACCACAAAAACAGAATCCTTACCCGATCTAGACCTAGGTAATCCTAAGATAAAATCCATAGACAAATCAATCCAAGGTGAACTAGGGGCAGGTAGGGGCGTGTATAATCCAAACGGATGTGAAGTAGACATAGACCTATGGCAAGTAACACATCTACTACACACATGCTCAACATCTCTTCTCATATGCGGCCAATAAAAATGCTCATGCAGCATGTTTAATATTTTATTCACACCTAAGTGACCCATTAATCCTCCCACATGCGATTCTAACACAAGTAGCTCACGCATAGAACAACTAGGAATGCATAACTGAGAACCATGAAATAAAAATCCATCATGCACGAAAAACCCATCAAAAGACTTAGATTTTTTTGAACACTCATAAAAAATCGAAGCAAAGAATGGATCACATGCATACAGACTCTTAATCGACTCAAAACCAAGCATTCTAGCATGCATCAAATTCAGCAACGTGTACCGTCTAGAAAGGGCATCAGCTACAACATTTTCTTCTCCTTTCTTATATTTGATGACGTACGAGAAGGACTCGATGAACTCGACCCATCTCACATGCCTCTTGTTCAGATTTTGCTGCCCTTTCAAATGCTTTAAGCTCTCATGGTCCGTGTGAATCATGAACTCCTTTGGCCACAGATAATGCTGCCACGTCTCCAATGATCTCTTCAATGCGTACAACTCTTTGTCATAGGTAGAGTAACGCAGAGCTGCACCATTCAATTTCTCACTGAAGTAGGCAACTGGACGTCATTCTTGCATCAAAACAGCACCAATACCTATCCCGGAGGCATCACATTCAATCTCAAAAACCTTATCAAAATCAGGTAAACACAAAACAGGTGCATGACATAAAAGATGCTTTAAACGTGTAAATGATTCATATTGTGCTTTACCCCACTCAAACTTACAATCCTTCTTACTTAGCTCAATAAGAGGCGCGGCAATGCTAGAGAAATCGCGCACAAAATGACGATAAAATCCGGCAAGGCCGTGAAAGGATCGAACCTCCATGGCTGACTTGGGTGTTGGCCATTCTTCAATCGCTTTGATTTTAGAACGGTCAACCTCAATACCACGTACACTCACAACAAAACCAAGAAATACAACCTCATCTAAACAAAAAGAGCATTT
Organism: Perilla frutescens; assembly: GCA_026008535.1. NCBI lineage: Eukaryota > Viridiplantae > Streptophyta > Magnoliopsida > Lamiales > Lamiaceae > Perilla > Perilla frutescens. The sequence continues at coordinate 35,628,586 of BRKX01000002.1, read as the reverse complement.
AGACAGATTTCCATACAACTTGGCTGATCTCAGAATATCAAAAACACACCTAAGATGTGCTAGGTGCGCCTGTGCATTGTGACTGTAAATCAGGATATCATCAAAGTACACAACTACAAATTTCCCAATCACATCACGCAAAACATGGTTCATTAATCTCATAAAAGTGCTCGGTGCATTAGTGAGACCAAAAGGCATAACTAACTACTTATATAAACCATGCTTAGTCTTAAAAGCTGTTTTCCACTCATCCCCTTCATGCATTCTAACTTGAAAATAACCAGAACGCAAATCAATTTTGGAAAAGACTTTAGAACCGAATAATTCATCAAGCATATCATCTAATCTAGGGATAGGGAATCGATACTTCACTGTTATTTTGTTGATGGCGCGGCAGTCCATGCACATTCTCCACTCGTTGTTCTTTTTCGGCACTAGAATGACTGGAACTGCGCAGGGGCTCATCGACTCTTGAATCTGCTTCTTCTCAAGCAACTCTTTCACTTGTCTATCGATTTCCTTGGTCTCTTCAAGGGACGTCCGGTATGCTGGTCGATTTGGCAAGACGGCGCCGGGCTGGAAATTGATCTGGTGCTCGATCCCACGAACTGGAGGTAATCCACTTGGAATCTCTTCCGGGAACACATCCGCGAACTCCTCCATAAGTGACTGCACAACACTAGGCAAAGCAACATCATTAATAGCACTGCTCTTATAAGATAGAAGAACAAAAGGTAAACCTGCTTTTAATGCTTTCCCTACACCTTTCACTGAAATAAACAGACTGCGGTTTTGATCTTTCTTTGCAGCTGATCCAGACGAATTCCCATGCACAAGGGAACCTTTGAAGGACGGTTTAGGGGCTGAAGAAGTAGGAGTGGCGGCCTTCTTAGGGGTCTCAGTCGATTGGGTACCATTGGCGGCAATTCGGGCTGCGGCGGCGGCCTCTTTTGCTCTCTCAGCTCTAAACCTCTCTTGCATAATTCTCTGATCTTCTGCAACAGCTTTAGGGGACAGTGGCTTGAGTGTAGTAGTCCGTCCATCTCTCTTCACGACGTACGTGTTTGCGAAGCCATCATGAATCGTCTGTCTGTCAAACTGCCATGGTCTACCTAACAATATGTGTGCTGCATCCATAGGAATACCATTGCAAACAACAGAGTCAGAAAATCAACCAATAGAGAATGAGACACTTACCTGAGCCGTTACTTTGATCTCTCCTCGATCCGTAAGCCACTGCAACTTATATGGCTTCGGATGCTTAATGTTGGTCAGCGCCAATTTGTCAACTGCATACTGGCTCATGGCGTTGATCACGCTCCCACTGTCTATTATCATCGAGCAGGTCTGGTCTTTGACAGTAACACGTGTGAAAAAAATGTTCTCACGTTGATCCGGCTGCTCTTCTTCACGATTGATGCTCAGACTGCGTATAGACACAAGACTAACATGAGGAAGCTCGGGTTTCTCTTCATCCGAGTCGACTGGAGGCGTCTCTGGCTCCTTCTTGGCGTCAACTGCTGGCTGGTCCTCATCCTCACTGGCTAACTCGATCTCATTCTGTTCGGTAATGAACAGAACACGCCGATTCGGACACTGGTTTTGAAAGTGGCCCCAACCTTGGCACTTATGGCACTAGATGTCTCTAGCTCGATTCTGATTGGCACTAGGTGCTGGGCTGGGTGGATTGGGTCATGTATAGGCTGGCCTAGACGGTGGTGCCGGTGTAGACTCGGGTCTACGACTGGACTGCGGTATAGAACGGTCGAAACACCGCTCGGGCGGTCCGGACTGACCTCGGGGTCGAGTAGGCTCAGTAGAAGGGGTAGAAGATGATGTGGGATTCGTACCTTTGTTCCATGGGGGTCGAACAATGGCTGAACTGTGGTGCGATCTCCGTCTTCCCTCTCTGAGCTGTCTCTCCACAATTGATGCGTAGTGTACCATCTCTTCTATACTTATGAAGTTCTTGAGTTCAACTTCACATGCGATGTCAGGATTCATGCCTTTAATGTACCGAATGATGGTAGCATTTAAGGTCTCTTGTTTCCCGACTCTATTCAGGGCAGTCTCAAGCTCCTTGTGGTATTCTTCAACTGATCGGGTCCCTTGCTTGATCCGGGTGAGCTTCTTCTCGAGCTCTCTCTCATAATGTACAGGAATGAACCTGCTACGCAGCAATCCTTTCATCTCTTCCCAAGTATCGACGGGTGGATATCTCTCACGTCGGCGTCGATCCTGCTGCATCTCCCACCATGAGGCTGCGTAGCCTCGAAACTCTAATGATGCTAACTTGACCTTCTTCTGCTCAGGAAAGTCATAGCAGTCGAAGATCTTCTCAACCTTACGTTCCCAATCCAAGTACAGATCAAGATCGTGAAGGCCTTCAAACTCTGGGATGCTTGTTTTGATGTTGTTCAACAAGCTGTCGGGATCTGCACGTCGGGGTGCTTGTCTGTAGGGCAGACGTGGTCGGTCACGTCTCTGATATGGATCATACTCAGCCTCTAACTCCTCTGCATAGTAACCATAGTCTTCTTCAGCATCACGATCATAATGATCATTAAACTGCACTTCAGGTTGGCGCCGCTGAGCTTGTGGTGCTCCAGCATTCGCCCTGGCTGGCTCGGCTACATGAACTTCTGGCTGACGAACTGCTTCAGGCTGATGAACTACTTCTGGCTGTTGGACAGGTTGTCCTTGAACCGGTGGTGGTACAGGAATTCGAGCAGCAATAAGCTCGAGTTGTGCCATCATCTTGGCCAACGAACTATCTAGCTTATGCTCCAGTTCTTGATGGTGGAACTGGACATCCCATGGTTGTGGCATCGATGAAGCCGCGTCTGTATGAGAACTAGGTGAAGCGGGTGCCTTATTACGTGTTTTGTTATACCCGTCTCTGGATTCCATGCGTACCTGCAAACAATGAACAAACGTGAAAGGAAAACAGGGTGTAGGACCTCACAATTCCTCACAATCACTCGTGTTTTCTCTTTGTATTTTACCCCTCGTGTATGCTCTCAAGTATGTAGTGGTGCTCGTGTGAGATGTGTGAATATGGTGGTGTTAATCGACTCTTCCGTTGCTTGAAATCGGCTTCTCTCGAACTTCTGGGGACGATTTCACCTTGAAGATGATGGAATTTGGCCTAAAAAGCCCTTATGTCATAGCATAGCAGTGAGTTTGGTTCGTCTCATCGAGACGTTTCCGGAATGGTATGGTGGAGAAAAATCGAAGCTCGGGAACAGAAATAGTAGGGAGAAGATGGAAAACCGGAAAACCGGATGTGTTAGGGTAAAAGGAAGGAAATGAAGGAAAGAAATGAAGAAAGAAGGAAAGAAAATGATCTGGATATGTGTACCACTAGTAGGGCTATAAAAGAGCCAAGCTACTCGTGAGATACTCGGAGATCGACTCGAAAAAAACTCGCTCGAACGTGACTCGGCTCGTAAACGAGTCGAGCTCGAGCTCGCTAAACGAGCTCGAGCTTTTTGTCGAGCCGAGCTCGAGCTTGGGGGTGCTCGGCTCGAGAAGCTCGCGAGCTTACTCGGCTCGTGAAGCTCGCGAGTAGTTAATCGAGCTGTCTCACGAGTAGTTAAACGAGCTGTCTCGCAAGTAGTTAATCGAGCTGTCTCACGAGTAGTTAATCGAGCTGTCTCGCGAGTAGTTAAACGAGCTATCTCACGAGTAGTTAATCGAGCTGTCTCGCGAGTAGTTAAACGAGCTGTCTCACGAGTAGTTAATCGAGCTGTCTCACGAGCAGTTAATCGAGCTTTTTCCAATGTTTTTAAAATAAAATTTATTTTTGTTAAAATTTCTAATTAATAATAAAATGGAATCAATGGTAATTAATATATACATTACTGGTATTAGATTTAAAACTTCTTAATTAAATAAATAAAAACTATGAAATGAAATAATATTTCAATTCATTGAAAATTTGATATGTGTGCATCGATCAAGGTGGATTAAATAATAAATATAAAATAAAATAATAGTTTTAATTAATACTATATTATCAAAATAAATATTAATATTAACCAAATATTATGAAAAATAATACTTTACATGAAATATTAAATGAAATTAATAAAATCAATTAGTTGATCAAAGTCAATATAAGTTAGTAACAACTAACAATACTAATGTATCGAAATCAATAGTAATATATCATATAATTTGTAAATATATAGTAATTTATATATTTATATTACTATATTTTATATATCTGAGAATCGAGATACTATATACTCAAAATATTTATATATATATATAATATTTCTTAACTAGATTTTAAATTATTATACCTTCTTAAGTAATAATGAAAAAAAATAAAATGACAAAAATCAAGACTAATATTCACAAATTAATATTCTTCATTCTTCAATCCATTAAGAAATAAATATAAAATAAAATTATATTTTTAACTAATATAACGGAAACAATGACTAATATTAACTTCTAAATTATACTTAACTGAAATATTAATTTAAATCAATAATTGTTATTTCTTAACTAATATTTTCAAAGTTATATCATATATCAATATTATATATACATAGTAATTAGTAATATTATTCTATCCTATATTAACAAAATCAATTAGTTGATCAAAGTCAATATAAGTTAGTAACAACTAACAATACTAATGTATCGAAATCAATAGTAATATATCATATAATTTGTAAATATGTAGTAATTTATATATTTATATTACTCTATTTTATATATCCGAGAATCGAGATACTATATACTCAAAATATTTATATATATATATATATAATATTTCTTAACTAGATTTTAAATTATTATACCTTCTTAAGTAATAATGAAAAAAAAAATGACAAAAATCAAGACTAATATTCACAAATTAATATTCTTCATTCTTCAATCCATTAAGAAATAAATATAAAATAAAATTATATTTTTAACTAATATAACGGAAACAATGACTAATATTAACTTTTAAATTATACTTAACTGAAATATTAATTGAAATCAATAATTGTTATTTCTTAACTAATATTTTCAAAGTTATATCATATATCAATATTATATATACATAGTAATTAGTAATATTATTCTATCCTATATTAACAAAATCAATTAGTTGATCAAAGTCAATATAAGTTAGTAACAACTAACAATACTAATGTATCGAAATACATTAGTAATATATCATATAATTTGTAAATATATAGTAATTTATATATTTATATTACTCTATTTTATATATCCGAGAATCGAGATACTATATACTCAAAATATTTATATATATATAATATTTCTTAACTACATTTTAAATTATTATACCTTCTTAAGTAATAATGAAAAAAAATAAAATGACAAAAATCAAGACTAATATTCACAAATTAATATTCTTCATTCTTCAATCCATTAAGAAATAAATATAAAATAAAATTATATTTTTAACTAATATAATGTAGACTTTTTGATATTTTTGGTGGAGACTTGAAGACTTGAAGTTGAAACATTACTTCATATTTCTATCATATATTTGTGAAACTTTGCCACAATTTTTTTCTTTGGATTTCGTGTTGATTTGGAGTGTATTATATTTTAGGAATTTTATTAATATGTGGGGTTATTATTGTTGATTTTTTTTAGTTCCAGATAAACAAGCCGAGCTTAATTTCGAGTCGGACTCGAATATATAAACGAGTCGAGCTCGAGTTGGACTCGAATATATCATTAACGAGCCAAACTCGAGTCGAGTAATCGAGTTCGAGCTCGAGTCGATGTTGAGCTCAAACTCGAGTCGAGTAATCGAGTTCGAGCTCGAGTCGATGTTTGAGCTCAAACTCGAGTAGAGTATCGAGCTCGAGCTCGAGTTAGGCTCGAATAACAAATAATCGAGTCGAGCTCAATTCGAGCTCGAGTCGAGCTCGAGTACATAATTTTCTTCTCGAGCCGAGCTCGAGCTCGAGTATAAAGCTCGAGTCGAGCTCGAGCTCGAGCTCACGAGCAGTTAAACGAGTCGAGCTCGAGCTCAGTGATACTCGACTCGACTCGGCTCGTTTACAGCCCTAACCACTAGTGTGACACAATCTAAATACCTTAATTAGACTAGGCTCTAAATGGAAGCTACCAAATTAAAATGCAACTCAAATGGAAATTACCAACTAAAGAACTATACTATAAGGAAAGTTTCCAAAACTATAATAAAGTTCACAAGGGAGTTACCAACTATGACTAGAACTAAAAGGAAAGAACTAGAAATAAAATCGAACTCAAAAGGTAATTCAAAAGTCAAATTGGATTTTCCTCTTTTTTCTTTTCTTTTTTTTTTTGGATTTTCTCTCTCTTTTTTTTGTTTTTTTTTTGTATCCGGTCTCTCTCCTTTTTTTTTAACCGTAACCTCTTTTTTTTTTTTGAAACTCTCGATTTTTTTTTAACCGATCTCTTTTTTTTTCAATGAACACTAACTATTACAACTCGATAGACACGTCAACTGACACATAAGTAATAAATTGACACGTAGGACTGAACCACGACCAGCAGAGCTGACGTGGCTCTGATGCCAAAATTTATGATGTAACCCGGACAATTTGTACAGGATACGAAAACGCGCGGAAGGCTTCTAGAATCGAACACGTCAACTTGGAAGGATTCAACCCTACTCTAAGACTCAATTATTTCGAAACTAAGCTGACTTGAAGGAATAGAAACTCAAAAACAGTAATCGAACGAATCTAGACCTAAATACGATACCTAGACTGCGACACAAAAACGATACACAAAAATCCAATCAAAAGGGGCTGATATGGAACGAATATTGTGGCTGGAATTTATGTGTATTTAGGATGAGAATTAAGGGTTAAGAATGGCTAGGGAAGATAGGATATGAAAAGGAAAAGGATAACTTACGGTTTAGGGTGTAGAACGCGATTACGTCTATGAAATCGATCTCGAATTCTTGTCGGACAGCTCACGATCGGTCTTGGGGTGAAGGAGGAGGTCACGAATGTGGATGGAGGTGTAGGACGTCGATGATGAAGGCTGGATGATGAAGGTGTTGTGAATTACAACCCGATTAATCCCCGGCGTATCTTGTACGACGAAAACGAATCTCCAAGTTGTTCTTCGTAGCGAGTTCACCCTAATTCTTCATATGAATTAGAACGTTCCCTTGGAATTAAGACTCAAAGTTTTCTAGGCTTCAAGAATGATAATTTTTGAGGAAAACAATCAAAAGCTTTAAACGGTTGAGACACAAATTGAATGCAAAAGCAATTTTAATCAATAATGTCTAAAATATCAAAGTAACATGGTTCCCCTATTTATAGGGCCTATTATGCACGAAAATAACTAATAAAAAGGCCTAAAAATCTGATCCAAAAGGATCTCTAACTATACTATAGAAATACCTAAACTATATATCTATTCAAGGTAGGAAATTGCCTTAAATACAATTCTAGTCAAACCTATGATATTATGAACGAAAATTACACTTATTAATTAATTAAAAACTGATCTAAACTATAGTCTAAATTAATTAAATAAATACTATAGTCTAGATAAAAATCAACCCCTTAATTAAATTAAATCAAGGGCGAAAACAGCTCCATGCACAAATGCACTTCTTCTTGCTCTCTTCTTCAACTCTTCAAGTTATATTCTCCATGGTATGATCTTGATCTTCATTAGTTAATATATTAACTAAAGTATGGCTGCACTTTGCATCTTCTAATTTCTCAAACTTCTTGCGAATCATCACTTGGAAATAATCTTGTAATTTCTTCGCTCGAAGTCGCGTCATTGGACCTTTGAATTGCAGCTCGGGTTCAAGGCCTTCAATGCCTTGCATGGCTTCATCACTGTTGATTAGAAATCATAGAGCCATAAAAGTAATTTGAAGCGTGCTTTATCAAATATATATATTATCATAAATAGAACACGCTTTTGAAACATAAGTTACATGATGGATAAATATCACCCACCCTATAGCTATAATAGCTAGAACTTTGATCATACTATGCTCGTTATAAGCCTACCGTCTCGAGTAAGGATTTAGTTATAAGAATAATTCGTAATAGCACACTAGAGTGCTGATTATATGTCATAGTATAAGGAAGGGTCAAGCACCTGGGTTCCTAAATTAACAACATAGATGGCAATGCTAGACAAACGAACAATCATCTTAACTTATAATCCACTAACATAAATTACAACCTGGAATGCATCATTTAGGTCTCATTCATTCATCAATAAATAGCATAGCGTCATTGCTTATTATGGTTACTATATCTATCTCGTAAGATATCATACATCTAAACAATGTTTTCATATCATAATATCAATTCCAATAATAATCTATAAGCACAATTGTCTAAATCTCATAACAGTTCATATAATGCTAGCATCTAATATCATGCTCATTCATTATCCCATAAATTCATCTCAAATAAATCATTCCATAGATGATTCCGTAGATCAACATTCCATTTGCACATAGACAAGTATAGAATTACCCACCTCATTTACAAATCCTGGAGTAGAGCAGCGACTTAGGGTTCGTTCATCTGATTCTTCGAGCTCAATGCATCCTACAAAGTCAATTTGTGACTCATTAACCCTATCGAAATCCTAAAGCCCAAAACATAATAAAATGGATTTATCCATTCTCTTGACTACGACCTCGACACAGAGCACGACTTTAGATACTTCTACTCGATTTGATACATAAAGGGGATTTAAATAAAATATTAATTCAAAGCTGACCAAGTAAAATGTTAATAAAAGATGCTACTACGTCATCTCCCCTTTTTCTTGATCGGACTTAATTCTTATCGGATATTTACAAAAGAGTACATTTTTCGTATGAGTAGAAAATGAGGAATTTAACGATACAATTTATTTTTAGATCTAATGATCAGATTAAAAATCGATTCATGACAGCCCCCTAACTTAACACGCCTCCATATTAAATAATTTAAGGACACATAACCACCACAAAATTGAATGAAATTCATATTCATTGGTCAAATTGCAAAAGCTTCCCAAACTATTAATTATAAGCACAATACTTAATCAAATTGCCAAAAGACAGCCCACAACCTTTGAAGGACTTCGAAAACAGCCCAAACACATCTAAAAACATTAAAACACCATTAATGATCCACCATTTTAAATAAATAAAACCAAGGCTTCGGTAATTCATTCATAATTAAAAATTTCTTAAAAATCCCATAAACCATCTTAATCATATAAACATGTAATCCACCCATATCACCAAGGAACATCTTGAAATTAAAACTAAATAGAGACTTAAAATAAAATGTGATTTGAAATACATAAACTCACGATTAAACACAAATCATTTTCAAAATTCTTCCAAAATCAAACTTGAGCCCTCTTACATATCAATATCACCTCAACATTGATGAGAAATATATGAAGTCTACTCACAAATCTCAAATTCACATTTAAAGAGTCCATTTCAAAAAAAATTCAAATCACTTTGAATTCAAAACATTCATGCTTAGTCGATCACACACACTTTGATTGAACACTAATTTATTAAAATTTAGGACTTGACATAATATTAATTCAAGATCATACAAATTGTGATTATACAATGTCAATATTCTTAAAATCGACTAAAAATCAACATAGATATTTCAAAACCCCAACTCACACACTTAAAAACATTTCCCCTGTTTTCTCCTCTTGTACCAGTTTCAGTACATCGACCATATCTCCTCAACCGAAACTCCGAATCAAGTAATTCCAAGTTCCAAGTTCCATAGAACCCTAAGATATATATCTAAAAATGTTCCTCAAATACACATTCCCAAATTTTGACATTAAAGGGCTAAAAAGTCGAATTATGAGGGAGCAAGAAAACTGTCCGGAAAATGTGACAGATTTTTCTTTCCGACGGTTTGGCCGGTTTCCGGCCAGCAGATGGCAACGACCTCAAAAGATGAAACGAAGAGCACATATCAATGTACGACATATCTAAAAATCAAGCAAAAAGGATAAGAAATGGACCCCTTCGACAACGATGAAGGCGGCAAACAACGTGAGCTTCGTGGCTGCTGCTGTGGCGGCTCGCCGGCGACCTGCTGCTGCTCCGACGACCTCCTAGCCGGTAGCCTTCTTCCTCTCAGCCTCTCTCTCTCTAGCTCCCTCTCTTTCTCTCTCTCTTGGCTATATTCTCTCCCTCTTTCTCTCTTCTTACTTATCTTTCTTGTTCTCCCCATCTGTTTCCCTTAATATCATCTCTTCACTTTCTTCTCTTTCTTTTCTCCTCCCTTTCTCTCTCTTTTGATATGTCCCCCTCTCTTCCTTTATCCTCTTTTATCTCTCACTAATTAAGAATGAAAATGGGTGGATGAGAAATGTTTGTAGAGATAAGGTTGGGGAATGGGTTGTACACACACACACACATAAATTGTATCTATTGGGCTTGAAAAAAATATGAGATGTCATGGGCTCAACTTTGGGGCTCAATAAAAAAAATAAATGGGGCTAAAAAAATTGGAATTTAATCAAAAAATGGACTTAATATTGATTTTGAAATGGGCTGAGAAATTTGATCAAAATCGAGTTTCGACGAGAACTATCATTTAATGTGTTTGTTCATTATTGCTCCAACAACAATTGGACCGAAACTAAAAATATTTACAAATGGGCTCAAAATGGCTCAAAAGCCCCATACTTGCATATTTTTAAAATAAAACGAGTTGTTATAACAATTGGGCCCTGAAATAAAAGATTGGGCTGGAATTTGATTTTGGGGCGTTACAACTCAGCTTTCTCCATTTCAACCATGTTTGCTGCTTGTTCCAGATTATGTCTAAAGAGTGTGTTGTGTGTTCTAGAATCTGTACAAGACGTTTCCTGTCCAATAACAGAAAGTTGAACCAGTTTCTATTCATGCATATGGATTTGATAATTCAGTCTGTGTCAGAAGTTGCTATAGAGAAGTTTGGTCCAGAAGCTATTCCAGACAGGACTAGTTTGTTCTCGTGTGTTTGTATTTATGTTTCTGTTTATTTTGTGGTTTTCTCCTTCTCTATTTGTTTTGTGTCTCGGTTCAAGATGTTCAAGAACTAGAGCATTGTAATAAGTAATTACAATTGATGGAGAGAATCTGTTCGGGACAGAGTTAAGAATATAAACAGTATTGAAAAAGATGATTCTAGTTTGGATGTTCAAGTTCGATCAAGGTGAACCTGAAGCGGTTCAAGTTCATTGAAGATGAATCATGAACTGTTTAAGACGAGTTTGGATGTTACAATTCTTGATACTGTTCAGAACGAATCCAAAAACACAGAAATAGTCCAATTTGAGTTACATTCTATATTTGGTTTCCATTTTTATTCGTTTGTAATTCATCTTTTCATTTATTATGGAAGGTACACCATACAAAGTCTTCTATCTTTGTCTAATGAACCGACACTGGTGTGAACATCAAGTCTTAAAGTCTCCCTTCTTCAATCTTTTTTTTTGTACAGCGGAATTTGAACACTAACTGGTACATCATGTCGAACACCTAACCAAAAATGAAAAGATATGTCATTTACATAATGTCAATCTCTAAGACACGAGTATCTGCACTAACAATATCATTTCATAATAGTGGAAATGGGTGAAACTACCCACTTCAAGTTTTAAAAACTTATTTTACCCAAAAAGTTTTAAATATAGCTTTTTTACCCTCAATTACCAAAATACTGCTATATTCATATTTTAAAAAAAAAACCTTACTCCATCTCCTCCACCAGCCGCCAAACCATATTTACAAAAATTCAGATTTTGAAAATGTTTCTCTCTTCACCCATCACTGATTGACATCTCTGCAAAATTTGAAGATTTTGATAATTTTTCAAGAATTCTCCCTTACGTCGTCGATTTACACAAATTGAAGAGAATAAATATGAATTTTCCCACCAATCCAGACATCGTCAACCTCCATAAATTCAAGAGAACAAATAAAAAATTATGCCCCAACATGTCAAATTGAAGAGAAGAAATAAAGAATTCTCCCGATTTTCTTTCGAGTCTGATTAATAACATTGTTAGATTGTTGGGTGTTGTTTAGTTTTGAAGCTTGATTTGGGGAAAAAATTGGGGCAAGTATGGAAGAAGTTTATGGGTATAACACACATGCTTTGACTTTATAGATACTTAAAAATCATCCATAATGTGGTTTATTTATGAAAATTTGGAAAAAAATTTAGGTACTTCTACAACCTTCAAAAAATATGAAAAAATGAAGTTATTAACTTCACGCACGGGAACCTGAGCACTGCGCTAAGTCTAGCACGCAGTTACCAGTACACAATGTATTGCATGGTTGTTGTGTGCACTTCGATGTATGACGACGTGTTTGTCGATTTATGTGCGCATGTCTTGTGCGAGTATCCGATGCTAAATTTTCAGCCGATGTTCGTGTCTATGTTCTGATGATGTCTTATGCCGATGTTTGATGTTGTGCGCAGAGCCATCTGCGCGCACACACATGCTTTGTGCCCATATCCAATACCAAATTGTCAGTCGATGTTCTGATGATGTTTATTCCGATGTTTGATGTTGCGCGCGTGCACATGCCTTGTGCGCGCATCTGATGTCAAATTATTAGCCGATATTTGTGTCGATATTCTGACGATGTCTCATGCCAATGTTTGCTCGCTCCACGCCCGCACAAGGCAAGTGTGCATACCTTGTTATATTTAACAATCTTGAGAATCTTTTAATGTAGAGTTCATTTCATATTTTTCCTTTTTGAATGCTACTGAAATTTTTGAGTAAGAGAATGATAGATTGATTGTTTTTTTTCAAATTGAAGTTTAGATGTAAGAAATATTTTGCACAATATCCCTGTGCAAAATGGGTAAAAAAATTATGTTTGAAAGTTGATGAGTAAAATAATTTTTTAAAACTTTAAGCGGGTAAAAAAAAAGTTGACCCTATTATTTATCATACTAATATACTATGTAAAATTGTAAATAAGATATATAATATGTATATATGTAGTTCATTAGTTTGTCTATGTGTGTATATAATTATTATTCTTGAATCTTGATATTGATTTCTTAACTTTAATAATAATAGTTTAATAGTTAATACCATTAATTTCATTTTATTTTTAATGAGAGTATTAATTTGACAAAAATTACAATATAAAGAATTAATATTTTAACAATTACAAATATATTATGTATTTCAATGACAAACGGGATTTTCACCATATTTCCGAGCATAATTTCAATATTTAGGATGCTCTTTTGCTTTATTTATCGCCTTAAATATCGTTTTAGCTTTAAGTTGTTTAATAAATGCGTTTGACGCATTTGTTGGCGTTTCAGGGCAAATCAAGCGGATCGAGCCTCCAATGAGCAAAGTGAGGCGCGACCCGAATACAATTGTGGCGTGAGTGCGCGTGCAAACAGAGGGCATAAAAGCCCGTTTCACGGCGCGACCCGCGCCAGGGTGAAGAGGCGCAACCAGCTCGGTTGCGCCTCCAAGGGGCGACGCGGATACAGAGAGGGCGCGACCGAGCATTGATTCAGAGGCCCGACCCACCTGCATGAGGCGCGACCAACTGGGTCGCGCCAGGAGGCACGACCGACCCTGTGTCGCGCCTCCCAATCCTGTTCCAAATTTTTATTTCTTATTTTTATTTTAGCTTTATTTTTAATCCCCGAAATTGTGGAGTATAAATACAAATCCTTGTTCAAAATTTTAGGACAAGCCTCACCATATCCCCAAAAATAGACACTTAGAAATTCTAAGAGTATGGTGGAAGATTTTGGGTGCTTGAAAGATATTTTGTACAAGGAGTTTGAAGTTTTGAATATTTTTAATATTATTCGGGTTTACTCTGTACCTTATCTATGTTCTTTATTTTTATTGTTGGGTTTTGTTGTTTTCCAATTCTAAGCATGAATAGCTAATTTCCATTGTTCTAGGGTTATGTAAATTGACATTGGGTATTTGATTTTTGGTATGAATTCATGCTTCTTTCCTCTCTCTATTATTCACGAGTCAATGTTTTGATTTTATATTACTTTGGGTTGGCCACCTAGAGTATATTTGAGAAAAGAAGTTTAACATGGGTAATTGATTTATGAATCCAATCTGGTGTTATAACGAGAGTTTAATGTCTAATTGGTTTTGGTGATTGCTTGAGATTAATTTGGTGAAGTTTGAATTTAACCCTAGAGATAGGGGAATCATGTTTGACCAATTATATTCTAGAAGCTCGAGAGAGTTCTAGGATTAGTTATGTTTTAATCACATGAGCGGAGTTAGCATGGTTCATGTTCAATTATCTATGCCTATGTTGATGAGTATTACCCTAGCACCCTTTTTATTTCTTACTTAAATCCCTTAGTTCAATTATCTTACAATTTCTCATTATAATAGAATTCGTGAATTTGTTTTCTTTAATGTCTAGAGTAGAAAATTCTCAAAACATATTCGTTTAGTTTGACTTGTAAAACAGCATGAGATTGGTGCTTGTGTAGTTTGAATTGTCTTAACTCCATGTGTTCGACCCGATTATGTGTGCTACGGCAGTGTAAACTTGCATTACGGGATTGGTAATTTAAAAGTTGTTTTGGTAAATTATGTCTGTTAAGAAAAAAAATCTCATCATTCAAGTTCTAAATCGAAATAGTATTTCTCCAGTGCGATGCACAATTTAATTATTTTTTAATTTGTGATATTAATATTATTTTGAATTATGAATTTTGTTTCTATTTTTTATAATTAAAAAAAATATGCACATTAATTAGATATAAATATAAATTTTGCGTATTTAGGTAATCAGTTTTTCCTCTCATTCTAATGAGTCAGGACACGGTTTTTTTACTTAATCAATTTTTAATTGTACTAACCATACACTTCGGTACTCATTCGTTTTTTTAATTGGTTATATTGGTTTGGCGGTGGAAGCATGCTATGATTGTTGATATTAAGTGCATTATTTAATCATTAGAATGTGTAGAATTTTTTTTTTCTCTAATTTTATAAAACATGTACAATTTTAATTTAAAGTTTTGTTTCAATTGGCAGTTAAATAGACTTAAATAATTTGAATCATTAATGAAGTCAAAACAATGATATGATTAAAAAAATAGTGAACAGAATAAGGGAATTATTAATAAATTCCATTAATGAATAAATTTAAAATGAATAAAAAAAATGCATTTGAAAGAAGTTAAAAAAAGTGCCAAACTAATTAAGAGAAATGAGAGTCGAAAGACTTGAACTTCGCCCTCAAGCAAAAGAAACTACAAGTTTCAACATTATATTTTTAGAAACTAATTTTTGTAAGTAAATTTTAATGTGTTTTTTTCGGATAATTTTACCACTACAATTTTGTCTTAATATATATATATATATATATATATATAGATAGCTCGTGAGCCCGGCTTGAGCAGGGCCGATCCTGATAATTCAGAGGTCCAGAGCGAAATAAAAAAAAGGCGCCCTCAGATTTTTTTTGTCACGAGCATCTTAAAGATTTTTCCATTTTATTCCAATCATCTTAAATCTTGAAAAAATACAATCAACATTTACAAAATCTCATTCCTGAATTATGTAAGTAAAAAAAACACTTTCATTAATTAAATATTCGTGAAAAAAGATATTGATAATATATAGGAAAATACAGTAATTCAAAATGAAATCAACTCAAATTTTTATTGTAATATTTTATGTTAAAATCACTAAAGTTGAGATTTTGGTGAACTCAAAATTGAGAAATAAAACCCATAAATATAACAATCAAGTATTTTTTTTCTTTATACGATAAAAAAATTCAAAATTGAGTCTTTAAAGGTGAATTTCTCATGTGGGATCTTTGTATAGAATACAAATAGTTGATTAATAATTCAATTACAAAATTAAGATTAAATCAACACAAAATCTCAATAAATATTTTATCACACTAAATTTACATTGAAAAAAAATAAATGATAGATCTAATCACTAAAGCCCTATGAGATTTCAAAGTTGAGAGAGTAGAATCTAAAAGAGACAACCATTTCAACTTTATACATTTTTTTAAATTACATAATTATATATATATATATATATATGTATTTTTTTTAAATGTGGCCCCCATAAAAGTGGGGGCCCTGGGCGGTGGCCCATTTGGCCTACCCCAAGACCGGCCATGGGCTTGAGCTTGGCTCATTTGAGTACTCGTGAGCCAAACACGTGAAACAGCTCGCGAGCTCGGTTCGTTTAAGTACTCGCCAGTCAGCTCGCGAGCTTAACTAGCCTAGCTCGAATTCAGCTCGAGAAAATGGTGAGGTCGTTTAGCAGACTCAAGCTCGACTCGCTTAATAAATGAGCTAGTATCGAGCAAAATTTTTTCGAATCAATACTCAAGTATCTCACGAGTCGAAAAAACTTTTTTTGAATCACAGTCCCACATGTGAGTAAGTCCGAAGATTATCTAAAAAAGTATTTAAATAGGTTAAGGATATTTCGGGTATTTTTATGAAGAATAAAAGGGCTAGATTTGGACAATTTATATTTAGCCGCGATAAAAGATATTTTAAAATAAAAGGAGATAAAAATAATAACAATAATGTTCCGTGATAAATCTAAATTCCTCCCTCAGCTGGTTTTTCTTCCCGTGAGCTATTTTAGCTGCAAATCGACGTTCAACAACCGCGCGACCGCCGCTCTAACTTGCGCCGCAGTAGGTTAGTCTATTTCTCCTCGTGTTGTAGCTGTATCGTAAATATTCAATCGGGTTAAATATGAGAATCGTCTGATTTCGATCTAGATATACAGATGTTGTCTGATGGAAATGGTGTGTGTTTTCGTGATTTTCTTCTGGTTTTTGTTATATGTATGGTCTGATTTACGTAGTTCTTGTCGTTCGGTGATGGTTAATTGCTCCTCAAAGTAGGATTAGGGTTTCAGATTTATGATGATTTTTTTTTGCGGATTCATGGGATTTTGATTGAATAGACGTCTAAGGTACAGTCAAGGTTTCAGATTTGATATGGGCCCTGGGGTCTTGTTTATTCTTTTTGTCTAAACGTTGGTTTTCTTTTTTGTCAAGTTTCCAGTTGACAAAAAAATTAACGAGGAACTGATACATCATAAGCTCGTGCTTTGAAATGGGTTGCGTTCCAGCAAACAAACAACCGAGGCACACACGCTTTAAATTTAACTTGAAGAAACCAATAAGGATAGACAATTAATTGTAATCACTTTGCATGAGCATTTGATATTTAGACTAGTTACTCTTGGTTCTACTGTTTGGAAACGAATGCTGCATATGTCAATGTTTCGGTTCCGGTTGGAACTGATCTGTCGAACACATCCACCCTTGTTGTACCTTCATTCATGTTAACATGTGCTACTTTAGTGGGGAACTAGGCAATTCCATGACTGAAAGGTCATTGGTTCAAATCTTGCAATTCCTCTGGTCGAGCTACTGAGAGCGCACCAATGACTTGATGATGCGGGTAGTTTTTTTAAAAACAACGTACTACTTTAACCTCATGTTTTGTGATACACATGTGTGTCATTATAGGCGTTCGCATGAAATTCAAGAACTCTAATAAAAATGTCCATCATCGATATCCACAGTGGCTTCTGATGCTACTAGAAAAATGTTAAGTTTGACCACAATAACTTGATGACTCTAATAAAAAAATTTCCCTTGCCCCTTTTTTTAAATTGCGGCCTTGCGGGGTGCAAACTCAAGGCTTCTGTGGTTTAGGCAAGATGGAGAAAAATAGAAGAATGAAAAATAAATAAAATGGACTACTGTGTTTGAAAGATGAATGGACAAGGAGTTTGGCATCTTATTGTAGTCATCCTTTAAATAAATGAATCTGGTATCATGATCTTATTCTCCTTTTCCTCATTTTTATATATTCATTCCTCCTCTTCTCTTCGATTCTTGTCCTTGGTTAACGCCAGATGCAGGGTGGTTGGGAATAATGTGATAGAAAAGAAAAGGATGAATCTGGTGGAAAATCTGCTGCATTTATTTAAAATTGTTGGCTGATATGTCTTGAAGTGAGGATGCTTTGAGCTTTTATCTTGTTGTGATGTTTTCGCTAGAGATGCTCGCGATTTAGAAGATGCCACATTATGTTTCTATTAGAATGTAACCGGTGCTGGCTGTAATTGATGTATGGTGGCATTGCGTGTTGAGAAATGTGCTTGTAGTGTGGAATCTGGTGTTTGAATCTCGAAGGATTAAGTAAAGAATTTTTGGGGGTCATTGACTTGGTCTTGGGTGTGTGGTTGTGGTGGACAGGGAGGAGGCAGCAGCTGTGGTGGTGGTGATATTTTGCTAGTAGGTGTTGGTTTGTTGACTCAGACAGTTTTGAAAATGAGCTTAGACAACAGGAGCCGAAGCAGGAGTAGAAGCAGGAGTCCAATGGATCGTAAGATCCGAACTCAACGCTATTCCTATCGTGATGCACCATATAGGCGGGATTCAAGACGGGGCTTCAGGTTATTTGGTCTTCATCCTTCTGCATGTTTGTGACTTTCCTTCACTGCTTATGTTTGGTTCGGGAAGGAAGAGGTAGCTGATGTAAAGGATCGTGTCAAAGGAAAGTGGATGTAATGCTGTTTCTAGTTGCTTCCGTGTGTCCGATTAGATCTTGATTGTGCATATCAAATTATTCCATTTTCACTCTGTGATGTGTTGTTTCTTCATCCTTTTAATCTCTTATCTCTTGATCAATGCTGGAAGATACTTATTGCCAACATTCTAAATGTTTAGATGTGATGTTCTTCTGCAGCCAGAACAGTTTGTGCAAAAACTGCAAAAGGCCTGGCCACTTTGCTAGAGAATGCCCCAATGTGGCCATTTGTCACAACTGTGGTCTTCCTGGGTGAGTGTCTTTAATTTGATTGTTAAGTTGGTTCTGACAACTAAGTATGTTCTGACGATGAATGGCCAACATTTTTTTAACAAATTATGAGCTACTGACTCTACTAAGTTGCTGCATACAATTCATTAGAATGCTAAACGTTTACTTGGCTTCTGTGCTCAGTCTATTGCATATCGTTCGTGTCATGACATAGTGGATTGTCATTTAAGAAATGTTTATTTATATGTGACATTTCAGTTGCTCGCTTTTTCTCTGTCCAGAGTTCCACGTATGTCATTCATCAGAGTGCCAACATGAAACTTCTGTGCATATGTTTGCGGCTATTCTTGAATATGCATGCTTCTCCATATTCTGCTTATTACATTTTTTTTAGATCCCTTAATGTTACATATCAATTGTTTCAGTTTATGATTCTCGAAACTTCTAGCCTTTGGGCTGAAAAGCTCTTCTTGATTTGGATATTAACCTTTTCCCTGTGATACTTTTATCAGGCACATTGCATCAGAATGCACCACTAAATCACTCTGCTGGAACTGTCGGGAACCCGGCCACATGGCAGGAAATTGCCCAAATGAGGGTATCTGTCACACCTGTGGGAAGGCAGGACACCGTGCCAGAGATTGCTCAGCTCCTCAATTGCCTCCTGGTGACTTGAGGCTGTGCAATAATTGCTTCAAGCAAGGACACATGGCAGCTGACTGTACCAATGACAAGGCCTGCAAGAACTGTAGGAAAACAGGTCATCTGGCACGTGATTGTCAGAATGAGCCTGTCTGCAATATGTGCAATATATCTGGGCACGTGGCTAGAGACTGCCCGAAGGCCAATATGCTCGAAGAGAGAGGTGGAGGAGTTCGTGGAGGTGGATTTCGGGATATTGTATGTAGGAATTGCCAGCAGGTGGGGCATATGAGTAGAGATTGCATCGCTGTGACCATATGCCACAACTGTGGTGGACGAGGGCACCTGGCGTATGAATGCCCGTCTGGGAGGTTCATGGACCGCTTCCCCCGAAGGTACTAGGGTATGATATTGACTTGTTTTCGGAAGGTGCTAGGGTGCTAATCCCTTTTTTCTTCTGTTTTTGTTTGAGTGAGGTTGATGTTGCTCTCGATAATCTTTCTTATTTAACTCCATTAGTGCATTTGTTCATCTTGATAGACCAGGCTAAATGTAGTGCCTTTCAACAGTTATGAGCATTTTACTTATAAACTACCTGGACTTGTTTTAGCACATTTCTATGGAACCGATTGTTTCTTGTAATAGCATGGATTTTATGGCTGAAGGACGTGAGTGCTTCTCTCTCTCTCTCTCTCTCTCTCTCTCTCTCTCTCAGATGTGCACTGAATAAATAAATTTAATTTCCAATGCAATTTATTTTGTTCCCTCTCCAGTCAAGTATCCAACTTCGATTCCAACCAAAATATAAACAAAAAAATAATGTGTGTGTGTGTGTGTGTGTGTGTGTATCGAGTGAGGATATTGTGCTAGTGGTCTAGTGGGTCTGGCGGTTGCCGTTGGAAGAAGTTGTTCTCTGCCAAAAGCCAAAATTACATTATCCAATGCATATTATTAATCTCCTTTCTGAAAAAGTCCAAACCAAACCATAAATTTATGTGGGAATTAAATGAAAATTTATTTAGTTTTCATGATTCTATTCCATGTGTAGTGATCAAGAAGGAGAATTTCTCAGCCCATGCTGCTGGCCGCTGTGTCACTTTTTTCTGGTCCAATTTTTTTTTTTTTTTTTTTAAATCAACCAACTTGAAGATATAATATACTGTCTGTGTTTTTTTTTTTGACAAATAAAGGATGTATTACTACGTTCTCTGGTTGAAAATAAATTAACTTATTTAAATTTTGATTTGGGATTAGATTGGTTTCGATTGGTGTCTTGCAAAGTTGCAATATCCAAAACAAGCAGCTGATTGAGTTCTGAAGGGATTGAAGCTCCATTTCTGTGTATTCAAGACAAAAAAAGTTTGTTATAAGGTCAGTGGGGTTGATTATTACATATGCTAAATATAGATACATAAACTTTATATAAATTCAACAGAATAAATTATCGAATTTTAGCATCTTTTAACTAAGTTCTCGAACTTCACATTATGTCATAATTGGCTCCCAATTCGTGATATTATTTGGAGGATGTGATAATGACTTAATAAAACGTTTGATTATTTAACTAAATGAAAATTTTGACCACTCAATTGAATCAAATGAAAATCTGATGATTCAATCACAAAAAAGCATTTGCCAGCACTACATGGAAAATTTTAGAGATTTAAAAATAAATAAATTATATTGAGGGAAAATTATTTGACCATACTGATATAAACGACAATATAATAATTTAAAAACACTAAAAGGGTAATTGCTTCAATTCCATATTAACTGTCCATTCATATGATTTTGCCGTTTTCCTTTTTTTCTCTATTCACATGCTTAATATACATGCATCAAATACGTCAAAAATAATTAAAAAAAATTGTCCTTCACACTTCTCAAAGTTGCTTAAATTAAGGGGCCAACAAATTTTTCCTTCTCGTGATGATGAAGCAATACAACAAAAAAATAAATTATTGGACCCCTTCGTATCTGCCTTACATGTAAAGAAAAGAATATCATTTTCCCTTCCTTCCCCCTCCTATTTATTTCACGAATAAATTTTTATTTTTCCCGTACCAGTTAAGTGTTCATACAAATGTAGACAAATATATCTGATAATTTCTGACATTTTAAAAATATATGCTCAATAAATATTATTTGTATCATATTTTCTGACTATTGAGTAATTTCCCTATTCTATTGCAATCAATAGTTAAAAATTCAATGAGCTGCGATCTGGCCATCAATGTTGTACAGTAAAAGAAAAACTACCCTGTCTTATGTCAATATCTGGTTATAAAATTTTCCCAAGTAAAAAACTGAATGGAGTATTAAATAGACTGAACATTAAATATACTTTAAAAAAATCACAATTAGCTACTCGAAATATTTAAATTTGCATTGTTTTTAATTTTAACTTAATCCGACACATGTTAAAACATATACTCCCGTTGAAAATATTTTAGCCGAGTGGCAATATTTTCGATCGAATTACAAATGTTAAAATCAAACAGAATTGATATACATGTTTAAATTAGTTCAATCCCGTTGCAATCAGGATACGTATTAAATTATTGCCACAAACTGAAAACTTCATTATTGATGTTGTTAAAATAATGATGACATCACATGAAATCTAATTAATATCCCTCCGTTTCACAATAAGTGTCATTCTAACACTTTAATTTTGTTTCACTAAAAAATATCATTCTACACAATCGAGGTAAAAATTTCACATTTTCCTCATATTTGTCCTCATTTAATGCATTCAAACAATCATATTTAACTTATTTAATGTATTCACACAAGGGTGTATGAAGTAATTTGATTATCTAATTAATATCTTTATTAATATGTGTGCATTCATCCAGAATGACACTTATTCAGAAACGAAGGTTGTATAGTTTTGCAATCAATTTCATTTAATTCATAGAAATTTATTTCACGTGGCCATACGATAAACAATAATGGGACGTTATTATAGGAAATGAATCAATGAAGAATCTTAAAGGGGTCGTATTAAGTAAATGCAGCCCAAAAATAACAATAAATTATTGAAATTTAATGCTACAACAACAAAAAAGACAAGAAAGCCTATAGAAAAATAAAATAAGATAAAAAAAAATAGCACCAAAAACCTACCCTTTACGAACACAGTAATGAGACTCACATTTCTTGCTGCATGTGAATTTTAACTGTCGCCACCCGCCGTGTCGGCGCCTACTTGCTTCCAATTACATTTTTTCTCAAACAAACAAAAAAACACACACCCACAAAAAGTTTGATGAATCTAACTAATTTATAAAAGGGTTAATTACTATAAAATACACAAACTTTGACAAGATTTGCAAATTAGACACAAACTTTAAAATTTTACAATTAAAACACAAACTTATATTTTTTTGCAAAATAGACAAACTCAAAGCAAAATTTTAAAATCAATTGAATTTGAAAACCGCAAAGCCATAAAAATTGTTCACCTTTCGATTTAGATGGCATTGCATTGGTTTTAATAAGTGAAAATGAATTATATGTCGCAAATTCTCATTTTTCCCTTAGTCCGAAAAACTTGAGTTTGTCTATTTTGTAAAAAAATGTAAGTTTGTGTTTTAATTGCAAAATTTTAAAGTTTGTGTCTAATTTGCAAATCTTGTCAAAGTTTGTGTATTTTATAGTAATTAACCCTTTATAAAAGGGGCACACTTGTGTTAGACGGATATTATTTGACTCAATAAAGTGATTCCTCTCTTTTTTTTCTTTTCTTTTCTTTTTTTTATTTTTATTTTTTTAATGGTCTCCCTCCCTTTCCCCCTCTTTTCTTTTAATTTCAATTTTTAATTTCTTCTTTTTTCAAAAAAACCATATTAAATTTTTTTCATCCGACGTCTCGCGCAGTGCATTCGCCTGACGCTAACATATGGGCTCGTGCACTGCGCTCGATAATTATTATTTTTTAAATAAATAATATACCATAAAATGGAATTAGTGAACCTTAAAATGAAATTGAATTAGTTTAATTTTTTTTATTCGGCGTCTCGCGCAGTGCACTCGTCCGACACTAATGCGTGAATTCGTGCATTGCGCTTGATAATTAAATTTTTGAAAATAAATATATACCCTAAAATGAAATTAGTGAACCCTAAAATAAAACTGAATTAATTTAATTTTTTTAATTAATTTAATTTTTTTATCCGGCGTCACGCCCAATGCACTCAGTTGATGTTAACGCGTGAACTCATGTATTGCGCTCGATACAAAATAATAATTTTAAAAAATTTGAAGAACAAAACATAAAAAATGAAAAGAATCGCAACATGGTCATATGGATTATGGAAGATAAAAGGAAAACGCAAAAGCTGGGAGCTGAGGCAGAAAAGCAGCGAGGCCAGAGAAAAAAAAAAAGGAAAAGAAAAGTCACCTCGGGGTTGGACGCGGGTTTGGGACGGTTTGGAGATGGATATGGATTTTATTTGAAAGTTTTTGTCTTTATAAAATAATAGAATTTTATCAATTAGGACCTCAAAACAGATTATCTATCCATTTAAAATCTGAAAAATAAAAAGTTATAAATCTAAGACTTGAAAATAATGTATTCCGGTTCTTTTTTTAATGATTAATTTTAACAAACTCATTTATTTATTAAAAAAAATAGATAATTAAAGAATAAATTTTCATTGAAAAAATAATAGAAAATCCAAATCACGCTTTTTAGAACTCTAAATTTATATTTTGCATTATTCAGGATCTGAATCAATAAATAACTTATTTCTCGAATGATGAATTAATAAAATTCATAAATTGATATAATGAGTTTTACTCACCTACCCACCGTGGGCACGAGTTAACGTGCCCACAGTTGATGTGGCGATACCATGTGGGCAGGTAAGTCAACCTCTCCAACCATTACATTTAGTAATTATTTTACATGATTTATTTTTAGTCATGCTTCCTCACATAAAATAATGACTTTAATTAATATTAAAATCAATAAGAAATCTCATCACATCAAGGCAATAAGATTCAAACTATCTACTCGACATAAACTTTAATTAAACTAGCTTGTGTGTATTTGATAAAATTGGAACTCAACCATCAACGTTCAAATGCCGCATTAATTCCATATATATCCGAATGTGCCCAATTTCTATACACCCGTGATTGCAGCCACTGAATAATATAAACATGCCACTGCGCCTACGACGTCTTTCGGCTAATTTGTGCCAAATTCAATCAATTCACTCAATTTGTATCTTAGGTAAGTAAGTCACTAATAAATAAGTGTAAATTACAATTTGATACTTGATTTTTCAATCTTTTAATAAAAATATTTCGATCTTTGTATATTACAGTTTGATACTCACTCTTGTAATTTTTTTTTTATCAAATTTATCCCATAGTCAACTATCTTGTACTTTATAGTATATGTGGACTACCAGAAATTTTATGTGGAATTTTATAATGTCATATCATACATAAAAAAAATAGAAACTTTAATTTTCATGTAAGTTAAATAAATGACCTTTTCACTTTTAAACTGTAATTTATATAACTCGAAGCCATAGTTATGTCAATTTGTATCTTGTGAATGTATATAATTTATATAAACAATGTCTTAAATCATTTCATTTTTTATATTGATCCAATGTCAATTAAAATATTTATGTATATTATTACCAACACTTGTTGAAAGAGTCATACCTAAAATTCGATAATACATATAATTATCCATCTGTTGTAACTCGTAAGCTTTGAAAAAATATATTTATTTAAACCTTCTATATATTATGTGAATGGTTAATTATTAAATAATATATAAATATTCATTAAAAATAATTATATAAAAAATAACATTAATATATATGTATGTATGTATATATATATATAATATCAAATTACACAACCCCCAAGTAATTTTCTCATTTTCTAATTTATTTAACTTACATTGAAATTAATAAAGTTTCTAACATTTATTTTTTTAGATATGATGTGGCATTATAAAAATCTACATAAGATTTTTGGTTGTCCACATATGTTATATGTTATAAGATTTTTAGATAATTGGTCATGAGATATATTTGACAAAAATTTATAAGATTAGATATCAAATTGAAATTTTATAAATATCAGGATACTTTTATTAAAAGATTAAAAGGTGAGGCATGAAACATAATTTAGCGAATAAATAATGATTGTGACAAAGTGTGCGAATTGAATTGATTGAGTGGTACCAGACAATAAATTGTTTGATTTGGAATTGCTGTTTACATGGGAATTTGTTTTGACATTAATTAAGCTTGGAAATATAATATTTTTAAATTCGAACATGAGTTGAAGTTATGAGATTGATCAAATTTTGGGATTTGCAGTTTGAATTAATCTGTCGCAGTATGGGATTTTAATTCACGTCGGAAATGCATGTTAATTAAGTGTACAAATTGTTATTCCATATTATCAACTATTGTGATGTGCGCATACACTTGATTTTTATTTATAAACACTAAACTAAATCCATCTATGAGAAAACCCCGTAAAAATAGTTCGAATTTGATATAATGAATAAAATAGATCAAATAATACA
This sequence comes from Perilla frutescens, assembly GCA_026008535.1. Taxonomy (NCBI): domain Eukaryota; kingdom Viridiplantae; phylum Streptophyta; class Magnoliopsida; order Lamiales; family Lamiaceae; genus Perilla; species Perilla frutescens. Next base: position 35,602,546 of record BRKX01000002.1, on the reverse strand, counting down.
TCAAACTCGTGCACTAACTTATAACATACATTCTTAGACGGAAATAAACATAAAAAAGGGGAAAAAAAGATGTGGGTAAACATTAACATAATTATTTTCCTAAACTTAAATCCTACGTCTTAAGTTCAAACACATAATTATTTTTCTTAATATTGACATACGTCATTGACTCGATGCAACTACTAAACAATCACTTCCCAATGAATGAAAGAGGAGGAATTGCGGAGATGGATTTTTCTAAAATTTAAGAGTGGTCAAAATAGATGACATTAGTTCTAAAAAATAAAAATATGAAACACCTTATAAGTTTAGCATAGAAGTCACAAATAATAATATTTCAAATATTTATCACCCGAAAATTACTTGCTATATATAGAAAATAATGTAATCACGTTATAATATCCACTAACTATTAAAGTATCGATATATTTTGTCAATTAAATTAATAATTATATACAATATACATTGATAACTAAATTTTATAATCGGTATGCATTAATATTTATGAGATATAATATCTTACTTTATTATAAAAACAAATTTAGTTTGAACATCTTAAAAATATTGTGAACATGCATGGTTTATATAAGCTAAGCAAATAATATGTAAATGTAATGAATAATTTTCTTTTGCAGATTACCAAGTCAACGTTTGATATAAATAATAACATATCAATATAATCATTACATGAATAATAATAATAATAATAATAATAATAATAATAATAATAATAATAATAATAATAATATATTTCTTACAATGACTTAGAAGTTAGAACGGATTGATCGTCTTAATCACCTATAAAATTAAATAAATTGAGATAATTTAGAAGATGAACCATATTTTAGTCATACATGGCAATTAAGATTGGTGCTCTAATACTTATATAAACCATACATTACGTATTCCTTTAATTCATCACTCCATCTCCAATTAGCAGGGGGTTTACACCCCTCTCCCCCCCCCCCCCCTCTCTCGCTCTCTCTCTCTCTCTCTCTCCCCTCAATTTCTACTCTACAAAAAGCGTCTCCCCTCCATCGAAGCAACCTCACTCCACTCTCCATACTTCACCCCAAAAAACCCAAAAAATTAAATAAAAATGAAACTACACCACGCACATTTTATACTTCTCCTCTCACAATTCCCATTTTTCGCGGCGAGTTACCACGACTACGCCGACGCATTGTCGAAGTCGATACTGTTCTTCGAGGGGCAGCGCTCCGGCTACTTGCCGCCGGACCAGAGGCTGACGTGGAGGGACCACTCCGGACTCGGCGACGGCTGGGAGGTCGGCGCCGACCTAACCGGCGGCTACTACGACGCCGGCGACAACGTGAAATTCAATTTCCCGATGGCTTTCACCACCACAATGCTGGCGTGGAGCGTCATCGAGTTCGGCGACCGCATGCCGCCGCCGGAGCTCCGAAATGCGCTGACGGCGATCAGGTGGTCCACCGATTATCTGTTGAAGTCGGTTTCGCAGCCCAACCGTATTTTTGTACAGGTAAAAAATGTTTTAACCGTGATAATTCCGAGTTATTTGTATAGTTAATATTAAATTATGAACTCGAATTGCTATGATGATTGAAATCACAAATCAGGATTAGGAACCATAAATCCTCAATTCTAATTTACTAGCAATATTTAATAGTGCGATGATGAAATTATGAATTGATTTTTTTTTTCATTTAAATTTACATGAGATTCAAATGATAATACGTACAGTCTATATTTAAATGATCAGAGTGAGGAATAGGAAGTTGATTGCGGGTAGAAGCATAGCGAAATGTAGTTGGAAATTAATTTGGTGGCAGTTGAAAGTCCCAAAAATTGTGAGTAGATAATGTACTAAAGCTGACCGGACTGCCCGGGCCCTGTGGGTCAGGACGGAGGAGGATCTGTGTGGTTGAGCCAAAAGTGTGAGGTCCATCACCCGTGAACCGTAGGGTTCCTATAAAGTACCTTAATAGATCATCAAATAATAATATATCACGGTTAATATAACGTGATGAATAGAATTTTAATTCTAAACATCACATGAAAAGGATAAGACAAAATATTCCGATAAGTTGTTCCACCCTTAAACTTGCTGGATTAATATAATTTCCTTTTCCTAATGTTGACAGATACAATTTAAATGATATAAAAATACTTACATTATGTTTTAAGAAAAAACATAAAAACTAAAAAAAAGGTCACATATGTCAAATGTTAAAATCTACTTAAACATATAATTGAAATCCGACAATTTGGGTTAGATCAACGGTGACATGCTGAAATTGCCATTTTTAGTTGAATGGTATGTCTGCATCTCATCACTTTTTGGGTCCCACTCGCAGCAGATGCTTGGAAATTTTACGTCGTGAATTCACCTAATATTGCGTGAAAATTGAGAAGAAAAGGTTCAATTTTCCATGAGTATAGTATATTACGCCATTTGAAGTCCATTGCCCTTTTTCTTCTTCTTCTTCTTCTTTTTTTTTTTGTGGGAGAAAGAATCCAATACAAATTTAATATACAGGAAATAGGAGGTGTCGTGTTTGTAGCCGAAAGTATATGATGGTATGTGTCACATTTGAATTGAAAGATATTTTTAGCAATTAATTTATAATTTAATATGTTAATGTAGAGTTTGTTGCAATCCTTTTTCCTCAAATTTTACAATGTCCCCGAGGCTCGATGTTACCTTAAAAAATAGAAGATCTGGCGTCCGTAAATGACAAGTTAAACGTTCAGTATAGTTAGTAAAAAGTTGGGTTAGAAACATGATTTGAATTTGTTAATGATAATCTTTTATCCAAAATTGTGTTCCCAATTACCATCTAACATCTAGCACATATATTAGTCAAAATTTATAGATGAAAATGATCATCTAAATATTTTTATAATGGTAGTGAATAATGAATTCAAGATCAATCATGTTTCAGGTTGGAGATCCGATTGCTGACCACAACTGTTGGGAGAGGCCAGAGGATATGGACACGGCTAGGACAGTGTACACGGTGGAGGCCCCGAATCCGGCGTCCGACGTTGCTGGAGAGACGGCGGCAGCCCTGGCCGCTTCATCCATGGCATTCAGAGCATCTGATCCCGGATATGCTGAGACGTTGCTGCGGACATCCACCAGAGTTTTTGAGTATGCAGATAGCTACCGCGGTGCTTATAGTGATAATGCAAACATTAGAGACGGGGTCTGTCCGTTTTACTGCGATTTTGATGGATATCAGGTAAGGTTCTACACACACAGTATAAACGGGCCGTGTGTTATCAAGTTACTTGTTCATCTCAGTAGATTGTTTATAAATGAACGGACAGGATGAATTGCTGTGGGGGGCAGCTTGGTTAAGAAGGGCTTCACAAGATGATTCTTACCTCAATTACTTGCAAAACAATGGCAAAACACTAGGAGCTGACGACAACATCAATGAATTCGGATGGGATAACAAGCATGCGGGTCTGAACGTGCTAGTTTCCAAGGTGAAAATCGGATAAAAAACTGTTAAAGATTTTGATCACATATCTCTACAGTTGTTGCAAAATTTGAAGAAAGATGATTTTCTTTTATTGCAGGAGGTTTTGGAAAGCAGCATCTACTCTCTGCAGTCATACCGAGCGTCCGCAGATAGCTTCATGTGCACGCTCATCCCGCAATCTACCTCCTACCACATAGAGTTCACCCCCGGTGGCCTAATTTTCCGGCCAGGGGGGAGCAATTTGCAGCACGCGACCACCATCTCCTTTCTCTTGCTCGTCTACGCCAATTACTTGGAGAGATCATCACAAACTGTCAACTGTGGTGAAATCAGCATTAGCCCTTCAATGCTGAGGGAGATAGCACAGAGGCAGGTTAACTACATTTTAGGTGAAAATCCAAAAGGGATGTCATACATGGTTGGATATAGCAATGTGTACCCTCAAAGGATTCACCACCGCGGCTCCTCCATCCCCGACACAAAGGAGCACCCTCAGGTGGTCCATTGTAAGGAGGGCTCGATGTTTTTTAACTCATCGGATCCTAACCCTAACGTGTTGGTTGGGGCCGTGGTAGGTGGACCGGGGGAGGATGATGCCTATGGAGACGATAGGGCTGATTTTAGACAGTCTGAGCCAACTACTTACATCAATGCTCCATTTGTTGGTGTTCTTGCATACTTTGCTGCCAATCCCTAACTAATAGTTAGGATGGTGATCACATTTTGAGAAATTGTATATAGATTTTAGAAAAGTGTATTGAGTTGGGATGTAGTGAAAATTTGAAAGGTCTCTCATCTTGCTGTAGGCAAGGAGGAAGAGGCTAGAGATATAGAATAGTGATGGTGATGGCTGCAATATCTCATCGGGCCATTTTTTGTTTGATGTCAAAAGTTAATTGCTCCTTAATTAGGGGCATGTTTTACTTCTGTTCTGTTTCAAATATTGAGAAGAAAAGTTATGAATTTCTATTGTTTCCATCATTTAATTTCATATCGTGTTTTTTATTTTATATTTAACTTGAAAACAGACTCTTTATTACTTCAACCAGATTGAAGAGTGATCGATCTAAATATGAAAATTGACATTGAAGGAACACACTCTGTCAGTATTTCATCAACTGTTAGTTATTTGCGTTTATCTATTTCTCCATCACCTGGTCACTTCTCATAAATTAAATGCAATCAATTTTATCATTTTCAGTTAATTAAAAAAAACAAGAGAGAGAGAGAGAGAGAGAGTTATTGGCGTCTGATAATCAGATATTTTTCGACACAGGGCAAACAAACAATTAATATAGAATATTTTTTGTGCCGACATTAGCAGTAATTAGGATCAGCATGGGATTGAATTGCAGCGGCTGGTAACTTAAAATATTTAATGCAATTACCATCAGTCACATATAATTGTATTTAATTAGTAATTACACTATCGTTCAAAATCACTCAGAAATGAAGTCATAATGAAGATAATTGGTCAAGCGGTTCTACTTTACTAAATAAAAAGATATATTTGAGGGTTCATGTGTCCTGAATCTATGAATACGAAACAATTTATTTGTGAACTAAAAGTCTTCAAATCTTCATCCACGTGTTTTATTAATCTAAAGTCATTTTATGATGAACATATTCTTTTGGAGGGATGCTATTCGGCCACACTATGGCCGGTCATAATTTCATAATAATGATATGTTTTCATTATATGGTAAGTTTTGAATTAAATTTTTAATTAATGATTAATAGTTTTTTACTATTATATCCTTCATATTTATTTTAGAAATATTTGACTTGTGTAATTTAAACATTCAAATGATCCACAAAATCTCATTAAAATATGTGTGGATCCTAGATAATATTTTATCAATTGAAATATTTTTTACCGAAAATTTTTCTTTGATTTGTCATCCAAATATATATATATATATATATATATATATATATATATATATAATACACACACACACACACACATGACACATGCACGTACTAAACTTTTTTTTTATGAAATCGATCGGTACTGATGGCATGCATGGTTGATTTTTTTGCATTTGCACGTCATTCAAATTTTGTGGTATTAATACACATACTAAACTATAAAATATGATGGTTTATATATCTATATATAATAATTACATGAATTCTTTAAAAAGTATATAAATGAATAATGAAATTACATCAAATTTTCAAATAAATAAATAAATAAATTATTGAATATAAAATTGTTGAAATAGAAAATATTTTTTTAACATGAATGAAATCCTTAAATTAGTTTTGTATATGATATACTTTAACATTTAGCAACTTTAAATAATGTGTATTAATATTATTGTAGAATACTTTATGATATATATATATATATATATATATATATATGGTTGGGTTTCAGAAGGAATCACACCCTAGGTGAGAATCGAGAACCAATCTGAGCCATGGATCCAGGTATATTTGGACAGTCTAGATCTGCTCAAAATTTTAAAAAACGCCGTGAAAATCTCGTAATAACGTCCAACTTCGCTGCCCCTGAATCATAGTAAGGGTACAATCGAAAAATATATGAATACTCAGAATTTACGTGTATATTTTTCAATTTAGGCTTTTAGCAATGTCATGACCTTTTTTAGCACTGTCATGGTCTTTTTTAGCATTGTCATGACTTATTTTAGCATGATTTTTTTTTAGCATTAGCATAAAAAAAATATCATCGACATTGTAAAAAAAACCACGAACAAACACTGTTACATGTTGAATTATCAATATATGAATACTCAGAATTTACGTGTATATTTTTCAATTTAGAGTTTTAGCATTGTCATTTCCTATTTTAGCACTGTCATGACTTTTTTTAGCATTGTCATGACTTATTTTAACAATACTTTTTTTTAGCATTACCATAAAAAAATATCATCGGCATTGTAAAAAAACCACGAACAAACACTGTTACATATTGAATTATCAATATATGAATACTCAGAATTCACGTGTATATTTTTCAATTTAGAGTTTTAGCACTGTCATTTTCTATTTTAGCACTGTCATGACCTTTTTTAGCACTGTCATGGCCTTTTTAGCATTGTCATGACTTATTTTAGCAGAATTCCTAAATTATAAAAATACCCTTAGTTCATTAAAAAGTCGCTAACATTATAAATATGCCACAACATTTTTTTCAATCTTTGGACAAATCTTGGCCGTCAATATAAGAGCGATCTGTGGCTGAGATTGGTTCTCAGTTCTCACATGGGTGTGTAGTTCTCACATGATCCCATATATATATATATATATATATATATATATATATATATATATATATATATATAGGGGTGGGTTATAATGAGGATTGTGCTTCGCGTGAGACCGTGAGAACCGTGCTTATTTACTATGATTTTATAGCTTACCTTTTTGTATTTTAGTGCTATTAACACTAGCACTAAAATATAACAAGATAAGCTATAAATATTTTTTAAAAAAATTAGCACTAAAATAAAATAAAGTAAGCTATAAATTCATAGTAAATAAGCATTGTTCTCACGGTCTCACGCGAAGCACTGTTCTCATTTGAACCAAATCCTATATATATATATATATATATATATATAATTCTAATCTATAGTTTATGTGTATTCCGTCACATTGAAAAATGGTCCTGGGTCATCGAAATTGGTCATTCCATCACGTTTATCGTTAATTTTACTCTCATTTTTTGTCCCACACGTTAAAACTAATAATTTTTTAGATTTGTCAACTATAAAATGTGTGGGTGAACATACTTGATACTTTTCTTTACCTTTTGACATTTAATATGTGCGGTTAAAACCTTTTGATCCATATGTTTATTTTGCCTCTAATGATTTTTTAATGCTAAGTATCTTCATATTTATCCTATTCGATGATCAAACTAAAAAAAATATTTTTATCAAGGATATTCAAATTTTATCATTTTCCTTTCTTAAATATTTTGTCTAGTAAAAATTATATTTTTAGTTTTGTAATTATCATACATAAAAATAAACAATAGACCTGGTAGTATAAAAAAACATAAAACGAAACAAAACAAAGCTTTGATCATTCTTTTAAAATTGTCAATTTAACAAAACAAAACAAAAAAACATAAAACAAAATATAAAAAAAAATATTTTTCAAATTTTACCCATTTCTTTTAAAATGTCAATTTAACTATATATTAGTTAATTGAGTAAAATTATGACCAATTTATTGCTTTGATCAAAATTAAGTAAATTTTTGTAACAATATTTAGGCAAGAATGCAAGATCAACAAAACATTAATTATGCCGTTGACATTTAAATTTTTTATTTTTATTGTAATCTAATTAATAATAATTATAAACTATTTTGACTAACAACACCAATAGTTATTGTTTGTCATTAATAATTAATATTTATTAATTATAGTTTATTTTATCTATTTATTAACAAAATGAATCAAGAAAAAATATCTAGTAAAAATTGTCTTTTTAGTTTTGTAATTATCTATACATGAAAATAAATAATAGGCCTAATATTATAAAACAAAACAAAACAAAGCTTTGTATTTTTATTTTATTTTTTGAATTTTACATATTCATTTTAATATTGTCAATTTAATCATGTATTAGTCAATTGAGTAAAATTAAGGATAAATTATTGTTTTGATCAAAATTAAGTAATTAAATTTTTATGACATTTTTAGGCAAGATCAACAAAACATTAATTATGCCATTAATAATTAATATTTTTCTGATTAATTAATTAATTTTCATCAATTTTGGGGCCATTTGCAGATTTTGGGACCATTTGCGGATTCGGGTGTGTCCAGTGGGACCAAAAATGAAATTTACTCTCACGTACAACTCACATGGAGGCCCCCCCGTCTACATTTGACGGCCCCATTAAAAAAAATGGGACTAAATTTGAGAATTTTAACCGAACGGGATTACATTTAATGTCAAAATTCTTATAAGGACCATTTTAGAAAATTTTGGGACCATTTGCGGATTCGAGTGTGCCTGGTGGGACCACAAATGAAATTAATTCTAATTAAAATTCCACATAATTATTAATAATTATAGTATAAAAATATAAAATTTATCATGCCAATAATATAATGTTTTTAATTTCATTATTCATTTATATATTTTTTACAGATTTCATGTAATTATTATATATATTGTAACACTCCAGAAAAATATAGTATTTAAAATTTATTTTATAGCTAAAAATTTCATGAAATTAGAATCCAAATTATTTTGACTAGTTAATTATGGGCTTAGAGACGCAAAAAAATTAAGAAAGTCTCGACCTTAGTTGAGTTTTCTACTTAATATTAGAATACATATTATATAAATAGAGATTATTGAGATCGTTTTGATATCAAGATCATCTAAATCGGACTTCATTTGAGTTTTCAATGAAATTTAATTCATGTGACAATTTAAGCTTATCATCGGCCCATTAAATTAAATCCATTCTAATTGTTAAATTTTGATGTGTGGTTATTTATTTATAAGATTAGTAATTTGGATAAATATTCCAAACTTTCACCAACTAATTGTTACAATTTGGAATTGGCTTGGTAAGATTAGTGTAATTGGGCTAAGTACACATGTGAGTGTGTGTGTGTAATATTGGATTGCTAAATAAAAAGAAAAGGTATAATAATAAATAAAATTAAATTAATTTTTTATACTAATATAAATTGAACAATTGGCAATTGATTTGATGCCATTAGTGTACATATATCTAATAGTATACGTGTGTGTGTTAAGTTTGTGCATATATATATATATATATATATATAGTTATAGGTTAGGCACGTGTATGTGTGTAAATAAGTAGATTGTTTAAGTGATAAAATAATAATGATAAATAAATAAAATAAAACAAAATTTTAACCAATTGAAATGAGACACTTTGGAACCCATTTAAAAGGTTAGTGTACGTAGTAATACACCTGTGATGTATGTCAATTAAATATACATATATACATATATAGTTGGGAGGTTTCAGCAATGAGAGATCAAAAATAAAAATTAAGAGATGTCAGCGAGAAAAAAAAAATTGAAAGAAGAAGCTTGGAAGAAAAGAAAAGTGAGGCTTATCACCAAAGCTTTCTTTTAATTTAAGATTTCCATCAATTTACCGTTCAAATTTTATAATTTTACATAATTGTAAATCTCTCTATTATTTTTAAATTTTAATCTAATATTATTTTATTTATTTAATTTTAGGTTGGTCCTAAAATATCAAATGAATCCAACTCCCAAATTCATATTCTCTTAGTTCTAATTTAGTACTTGTGAATTAAATTAGAATTGTTTTTAGAAAACATAATTTAATCATAAGTAACATATTGTATAGTTCTCAAATAAATTCTAAAAATTAAATTTTATTTATATATGTTAAATCAAGCTTCATAATTATTAAATTGAGTTTGATACATATTTATCCCTATTCAATTATATTTCCGAAGTCCGATAAATTCTCAAATAAAATCACTAACTTGATTCAATCCGTCAAATGCGCATTATTCGCCCATTTGACTCCATTTTAATTACAACGATCCCAAGGCATAGGAAATTCTTATTTAAGTTATTTAGGATCTAAGTTATTATCTTTATTGACCTATTTGAGGATTTTAAGTTAGAATTTTAATTTTGATAGGTCGAGACGAGCTGAAAGCATAGTAGCATCTCACGCATAATTCCACTGTTTATTGAGATCATCAAGGTGGATTTTTCTATAACTCACAACTATATTTTTAAATTCGTCCATGAAAAGCATGTTAAATGTTTTAATAGCATTGTTTACGTAATGATTGGATGTTATGAGACTTCATGCACAGAGGAATTCCGACTTACAAGCATAGATGGTTTACTTTGTGACTAAATGTCTAGATAAGTAACTGTAAAATATCATGTGATCACATTGGGTCTCTCATCCAATGAAGAAGAGTAAACTATGTTATAAAGTATGTTTATTATTGATTTTTAAGCATGAAAGTATGACTTGGACGAATATTAATGCCCACTGAGTGTTTTCTGGCACTCAACCCAAATATTTTCAAATGTTTTCAAGTCCTGGAGATCGAGCTGGTTGACGACGTGTTGCTGGTTTGGGTTTTGATGGTTGACCCTTATGTAGTTTTTGCTTAAAATCATCTTTAAACTTATGTTCGTATATTAAATATTAAATGCTTCTGTTGATACTTTGCAGAATTTTAAGTTTGAAAGTTATTGACCCTAGTGGTCAATTTTTGATTGTATATATAAATATTTTGAATGTATATAAGGGTTGACCGTAAAGATTTTGAAGGTGTGGCCTGTTTGGTTATATCTATTGCTTGTTGACAGGTTATAATTTGGTTATGTGTGAGTCAGTGATTTTGAAAAGCTTTGTTGGAAGTTGACTTCAAGAACGCCTGAGTGCGAGTTTGAACATTTTTAAGTCGACGTGCTGTCCGTTTATAAATTATTAACAAAGTTAAATCTAATTTTTATAAAAGTATTTATTACGTAAGCATGAACGTATGTTTTTGGTGACGTTTTGGTCCTAGTGGGGCTGGGGCGTTACATATATAGATATATATACCATAATATTTTATAGTTTAGTATGTGTATTAATACCATAAATTTTGAATGACGTGCAAATGCAATGCATGCCATCAGTACCGATCGATTTCATAAAAAAAAAAGTTTAGTGTACGTGCATGTGTCGTGTGTGTGTGTATTATATATATATATATATATATATATATATATATATATATTTATTTATTTATTTATTTCAAAGACAAATTTTGATGACAAATCAAAGACGAATTGGATGACAAATTTTCGGCAAAATATTATATATATATGGATGACAAATCAAAGAAAAAATTTCGGCAAAAAATATTTCAATTGATAAAATACTATTTAGGATCCACACATATTTTAATGAGATATTGTGGATCATTTGAATGTTTAAATTATACAAGTCAAATATTTCTAAAATAAATATGAAGGATATAATAGTAAAACACTATTAATCATTAATTAAGGATTTAATTCAAACCTTACCATATTAATAAAAACATAGAGGCAAAAACTATTTTAGCCACTTAAACTTTTTAAAAAATTATTTTAGCCAGTAAGTTTTAAACATATTTTTTTAGCCACTTTGGACCATGTGGAGATTTGTTGGCCCAATGATCTATTAAATGGGCTTTGTGATTTAATTATAGGCCCAATCTCCCTAATCAGCCCAAAACCCCTACTTATGCCCTAAACATCTTTCTTCTTCATGTATATATCTATTGCCACGCCTCCATTGTTGGAACGGAAGCTCAAGAGAAATACACTGATATCGGGTTCTGCTATTCCCGATTAAACTCTTCACCGGATTCCCTGTTTACCGGTGTCCTGTTGGCATCGAGTGTGTGTGAGCTTCGTGAGGGAGAGGGTCGTGTAGCCTTGGCCTAGTTCTGCCTTTCCTCTGCTCGTTGAGTGGCCTGACCGTGGCCTATTCTTGAAACCCATTTGATCGTTGTTGTTGCCGGAAGAATCACTGCTGCTATTTGGATCCTGAGCTAAAACACTTCTTCAACTCTCATATTTTTAACCCATATATATTATTCTATTTTAATTACCCTAATTTATATACATATATATATATATATATACATATCTTGTGGTCTGTATCTGCATTTCTCCTGTGATATTCAATTGCTCATTTGCTGAAGTTGTTGCTTATTTGTAGGTAGCCGAAGAAGGTCGTCGAATCGACCACCAAAGGGTGAAGCCTGCTGCTACAGTTCAGTCGCTGGAGACGTCGCTGCTGCTGCCATCATCTGCCGCATCATAGCAAGATAACTGCCGCCTCCTCTTTGACGGCCAGAATCTGCAGACGAGCTACAACCCGTCAAATTGGTTCTTGAAGTATACGAACTGCGTGGTTTCTGTTGCAGTAGAACAGAATTGTTGTTGTGTTGCAGACAAAGAGAGGAACTCATTTGTGCACCTTGTCGAAGCCTAGGCGACCGTGTGGCTGACCCCGTCGAGTCGGGAACCAAGGCGGTGAACCCCGGCAGGGCAAAGATTCCCAACAGACCAAAATGCCCTTTGGACATAAAAAAATAAAAAATATCAAATATGCTTTTATCTTCATCTTCATCCTTAGATCTGTTTTTCATCTTCAGAAAGCGAATTAAAATATCATCGATCTTCATCTTCATTTTCAGATTTGCTCTTCATCTTCAATCTTCATTTTTATCGTCGATCTTTATCTTCAGATCTGCTTTTCATCTTCATCTTCATCGTCGATCTTCATTTTCATCATTGATCTTCATTTCTTGGACCATAGTTCTCGTCATAGTTCGTCTATGTCGAGCTAGTGGAGTGAGCATTGAAGTTTGACTTTTACAAAAAAAAAGTGATTTTGTTCTTAACTGCGCGCTGGATTGTTCTGAAGTGCGCACAAGGCATACGCGCACACAGACATCAACAGAACACATCGGCAGACTATCGGTGGACTATCGGCATGACATCGGTTGATAATTTCTATACATCGGCAGAACAACTGTTGATAATTTGGCCTCAGGTGCGCGTGATTTTCTTCTTAACTGTGCCCACAAGCATGCGCGCACAAGGCATGGGCGCACAAAGTAAGCGCGCACGTAGACATCGGCAGAACACATCTGTAGACTATCGGTATGATATCGGTTGATAATTTTTGTGCATTGACAGAACAACTGTTGATAATTTCTGAGCATAGGTAGAACAACTGTTGATAATTTGGCCTCAGGTGCGCGTGATTTTCTTCTTGTGGGCACCCACAAGCATGCGTGCATAAGACATGTACGCACAAAGTAAGTGTGATACCCCGACCCTTTTTGCTAAATTATAAATTATAATTTTAGTAAATGATTTTGAATTAATATTATTTGAATATTAATTATGCTGATAAGATGTTGGTATGTTTGTGTATTATGCATTTATGCCGTTGTTTTAATCCAGGTTGTCCTACTCGAGCCGATACGTCTTAAGCACGGTGATATTATACTGAGTGTATAATACATGTTGATATTTTAATAATTAAAATTTGTCGAGTTATATGATAGTGAATGAGTAAAATTATATTTAATTTTGTTTTTCCATACCTTGAACACCCTAACGCTAAGTATTAAAAGTGTTTCAAAAATCTAAGTCATGTTAAATGGAGTTGGAAATGTCCGGGAGTCGAACTGTATTCGAAAATAGCATTCAGCCTGAAGCGCGACCCTCAAACGCAAGCTCACCAAGTCGCGCCTCACAGTGATGCCGAGACGCGACCGGGAAGCGCGACCCTCCTTCGAGTCGCGTTCTGAGAGGTCTGCAACGCGAGTCAGAAACGTGACATTTTGGTTGCGTGTCATCAGCTTCAGAGAGCCATTTTTCTTCGGCTCAAACGCGACCCCTAAACGCGACCCCCCTAGGTCGCACCTCGCTTCAAAAAATCCCATTCTTTAAATACCACACTTAACCCTTTTTACCCTCATTTTCTCAAACACTTGGGCGATTTTCCCCCAAATCCTCTCAAGTAATTCTTCAACTTTTAGAGTGGATTCTATCGTCATCATCATCCATCAACTAAGGTAACTCCATACCCTTTCCTTCTTGGTGATTAAACACCAATTTCATGTTGATTTGAACCTAAGGTTTATATCCGAAAATTTAAGGTTTTCGATTTCATTGATTCCATTGCCTTGATATCTTGAACATATGGTTTATTTACATCTTTAAAACTATATGTGTTGTTAAATTGAGATTCTTATAGTTTATTATTTCTAGGGTTTGGATTTTTGCCCTAATTCTCCCCTTAATATATTGATAGTTGATTGGAGGTGTTGTGATGGTTGTATGTAGTTGATTTTCATGTATTTTAGAGCCCTAGGATGGATGTGCTTGTATTTGAAATATTGAGTTCAAAGGATTTAAATTGAATCATGATCATGTGGTTCAAATGAGTGCATGTAATGTGCTCGATTAAATGTTTCAAAGAGTTTTAATGTGTATTTTGAGTCCAAAATCATAGTATGAGCTTATATATCCATGATTATGCATGTGGATATGTATGAAAAACCTTAAAGCATGTATAACATGTGTTTGGTTAAAAATTATGAAATAATTGTATAATTCGACGTCTAAAATGATAAAGGGAATTTAAAGATGCTTGGTGATGTATTGGGGTTCGAGGTGGACAACTTGTGCGCGGCTAAGAAGTATTTCAAAGGTTGAGGATTTTGAAAGCGTCTCATAAGGTGGGGTAACTCTAAACTGTGAACACGTGTAAAGTTATAGTTATTGTTGTGCTTTGATTGTATAAGTATGAAGGGTCTTCGGACCAGTTATAAGAATGAGACCCTTCGGGGCAATACAGAGATCCTTCGGGGTCGACAAAGAGGTCCTACGGGATCAATATAGACTTGTTAATGTCCTCCCTGGGGGATAATAAGTCTGCGGGCATCCCTACAGGGCCAAAGATGTTCGTTAACAGGGGCATCATGATGTTTGGACCCTACGGGGTTGAACCTAGTCTCCACAAAAGTAAAGAAGTATCCATATGTTATATTTTCACTTGTGCAATTGGCTATAACTATTTACAGTGTTCCCCACTGAGTATGTTGTTAAATACTCACCCCATTCATCTAATGAATTTCAGGTTGAGGAGTCGAGGCCTGAGTAAGAGCATTGTGAACACAAGAGAACCCCCTACAAGCTTGTGTTTATTTTTGCATGCTCTTCTTTTGGAATACTCTTATTATTATCATTATTTCATTGATTACTCTTCTTTGTCTTTATGATCGATGATCATTGGGGATGGGACTAGCCCGATTTTTTGTAGATACACTATGATAACTTGATATATTATGTACACATTTAAAGGCGGGTCGTTCGACCTAGGAGCCTATGATGTTTAAATATATGTCAGTAAACTCCTATGCTATGTATGTTAATTTAGGGTGCTAGACGGGCGGGTTGTGTAAAACCTATGAGCCCGATAAGTTAGACAATTGTATAATTGATGTGGATGGGCTTATGCAATGCTTTCGTTAAATACTATGTTGGGTGATAGTGTAGATTCGATAGGTTGCATGCTATAATCGTGAAAAAAAATTTACATTGAGAATTATGATGTCATGCCTTGTCATGCTATTTGACCTTAGCTTCTGCTCAATCTAAAATAATCACACAAATATAGGGGCAATATAGTAATTCTGGCCAAATAAAATATGTTTAAAAGTTACTAGCTAAAATAAATCTTTTAAAAGTTTAACTGGCTAGTTCCATATATTTCCACTGAAAACATACCATAATTATGAAATTATAGCTGGCTATAGTGTGGCTAAGAAGCATTATTGATCATTTCGTAAGAATAGGAATCGATTATTTTTGTTAATGGAACATGTTTGACAGAAATTATTAATTCCAAACAATTAGATAGAAATCGACACAATTAGATGGTTTTAGCAGGGTAAAAAATATAGGAGGCAAAAACTATTTTAGCCATTTAAACTTTTAAAAAATTTATTTTAGCCAGTAAGTTTTAAACACATTTTTTTTAGCCACTTTGGACCAAAATGCCCTTTAGACATAAAAAAAATAAAAAATATCAAATATGCTTTTATCTTCATCTTCATCTTTAGATCTGTTTTCATCTTCAGAAAGAGAATTAAAATATCGTCGATCATCATCTTCATTTTCAGATTTGTTTTTCATCTTCATCGTCGATCTTTATCTTCATATCTGCTTTTCATCTTCATCTTCATTATCGATCTTCATCTTCATCGTTGATCTTCATTTCTTGGACCATAGTTCTCGTCATACTTCGTCCATGTCGAGCTAGTGCAGTGAGCAATTAAGTTCGACTTTTACAAAAAAAAATGATTTTGTTCTTAACTGCGCGCTGGATTGTTCTTAAGTGCGCGCAAAACCCGGTGCGCACAAGGCATGCGCGCACGCAGACATCGGCAGACTATCGACGGACTATCGGCATGACATCGGTTGATAATTTTTATACATCGGCAGAACAACTGTTGATAATTTGGCCTCAAGTATGCATGATTTTCTTCTTAATTACGCCCACAAGCATGCGCACGAGGCATGCGCGCACAAAGTAAGTGAGCGCGCAGACATCGACGGACTATCGGCATGACATCGGTTGATAATTTCTGTGCATCGGCAGAACAACTGTTGATAATTTAGCCTCAGGTGCGCGTGATTTCTTATTGTGGGCGCCCACAAGCATGCATGCATAAGGCATGTGCGCACAAAGTAAGCGCGCACGCACACAACGTAAGCACGCGCGCGCAAATATCGACAGAACGCATCGGCAGACTATCGGCATGATATCGATTGATAATTTATGTGCATCGGCAGAACAACTGCTGATAATTTGGCCTTAGGTGCGTGCGATTTTCTTCTTAACTGCGCTCACAAGCATGTGCGCACAAGGCGTGCGCGCACGAGCATGCGCGCAGAGCTCGCACGCAGTTAAGAACATCATTTTTTCAGATTTTTCGAAAGTTGCAGAAATACTTCATTTTTTCCAGATTTTCAAACATCAACTATATTAGTGGTACTTTTATTGTCAAAGCATGTCTATTATGCGCAGAAAATAAACTTCAAACTTCAAAAACAAACAACATCTAACAATCTAACAATATTCTTCGAATCAAAATTTTCCCCAAATCAAACTTAAAAAAAAAAAACACCTAACAATCTAACAATATTATTAATAATTAGATCTGAAACATACACATGGTGGGGAATGATTTTCTATTTATTCGCTTGAATTTTCAAAGTCGACGGCTCGTTGGTGGAGAAATCTGGGGAGAGAGAACTTCACACGAATTTTCGGATGTCGATGGCTTGAATCTGGAGAAATCTTCACTTGAACAATCATCTCAGAATTGAAGGGAGTTTGAAGAAGATGAGATGTAGAAGAGAGAGAGAGAGAGAGAGAGAGAGAGAGAGAGAGAGAGAGAGAAATATTTCGAAAATCACATTTCAAAATGTGAAATGTGAATCGGCGCGGTTGAAATGGTGGGGGGAAATGAAATAGGTTAAAAATATATATAGGGGTAATATAGTAATTCTGGCCAAATAAAATATGTTTAAAAGTTACTGGCTAAAATAAATCTTTTAAAAGTTTGACCGGCTAGTTCCATATATTCCCACAAAATATAGTGTAACTACATATTTAAATATAGTATGTATAAACTTTGAGGAGTTTTTATTACACAATACATATATATAAGTGGTAATATATAAAACTAGCCATTTGAACTTTTAAAAGATTTATTTTAGCCACTAACTTTTAAACATATTTATTTTAGCCATAATGACAATTTTGCCCCTGCATGTTGCGCGCATTGCTAGCTCGTAACCAGCGCGCAGAGGGACATTTTCGTCCAAAGTGGCTAAAATAAATATGTTTTAAAGTTAGTGGCTAAAATAAATCTTTTAAAAGTTCAAGTGGCTAAAATAGTTTTTGCCTCTATATATAAATACGTGGTATCAAGATATTAATTTATTCGAGACCCAAGGGTCCAAGGCAACCTCATCAGGTGACTCATGGTGTATCCAACTCTAATTGCAATAATATATTAAAAGTTGTCCATTTGGTGTCTAAGTTAGTGAAGTTAATTCAAAATGTATGCATAAATTTCAACTAATGTAACCTAGACAATGAATCTAAGTCACAACGATACGCAAGCGGAAAATTTCTAAAGGACTCGAACAACGTCAGCGGAATGATGGATTCAACCCGATTAACTTAACCAAATAAACGATTAAAACAAGAACAAAGACTCGATAATCTAAATAACTATGACATCTAGATTAATGACTCAACTAAGCAAAACACAAAACCTAGATCTAGATTCTTGTGGTCCAATTCTTGTTTCATCGTCTCCACTCCAAGATCCAGATATTGTGGTCCAAGATGTGAACCAGTAAGTACTATAATTCTCATTCAAATTATTTTTATTTGTCATTTATTTCACCAAGTATAATATAATACTTCCTCCCCCCCCCATTTTGTAATTATTTAGAGATTCTTCATTTTTTATCTCAATGAGAACCTTTCATTGTAGCCTTTTTTTGTAACATAACATTCATTCACAATTAATTTGTGTACTGATTAATGACATTATTAATATATGCATGATTTGTACGTATATACGTACCGTTAT
Source organism: Perilla frutescens (assembly GCA_026008535.1). Classification (NCBI taxonomy): domain Eukaryota; kingdom Viridiplantae; phylum Streptophyta; class Magnoliopsida; order Lamiales; family Lamiaceae; genus Perilla; species Perilla frutescens. Next base: position 35,583,868 of record BRKX01000002.1, on the reverse strand, counting down.
CAGAACATGAGACGACCACATCGAAATACAATTGGCAGTTTAGTTTATTTCACCAATCACATTATTATTATTATTATTATTATTATTATTATTATTATTATTATTATTATTATTATTATTATTATTATTATTATTATTATTATGACACCTAGATTAATGAGGACAGAATGTTTAAGACGAATTTAGGGCTGGATTCAATTAAGGTTTATGGATGAATTTTGGATGAACTTTCGTGTATGAATTATGGATGTGGAGGGGACGATGTTGATGATGAATTGGGCGTAGATGATGAACGATGACAGATTGCTGATGTGATTTGTACCTTGTCGAACCCCTAGATTGGAATCCACGAACGCGATGATTGATACTCCTCGAATGATAGCGATTCCATCGTGATCTTGAAGAACTCGAAAGAACCTTGAATAAAACCTTAGACTTGCTGGATCTAAAGAGTATTGCTTTTAAATAAAAAACAATAAAAGTATAAAAGTGATCAACCAATGGATCTTGAGACAAAGTGAAATAAAACTTCAAATATTCAAACAATGTCTAAATAACAATGAAATAATGTTCCCCTATTTATACTAATGCTATGGACGAAAATAACAAGGCCAAAATAACATGATAGGGCCGAAAATAAAACAAGAAGATTACTTTAACTAGAACTCTTTTTAAGGTAATTCTAAAAGACCAAAAATTAAATAAATAAAATTCTAATCTAGATAAAATAAATCCAATCGGACTTGGGCTTCAAAAGGGGCAAATTAAATCATCTATTGGACTGGTCCAACACGCCACTTCTTCACTTTGGTCTTCTTGGACTTCAACTTCAACACGTAGTCGGTATCCTCATACTGACTGCCTTCTAAACTCTCATCATGCCTTAATCTTCTTCATCTTCAATGGACAACATAGCAATCCATTTGGGACTGCCATTGTGCATTTATTCTTCTTTACTAGACATGGTCTCATTCTCATGATCTCATCATCAACCTCACATAGCTACTACATATATACACATAATATTGTCATTTTTATCATAATTAATAGTTCCAATTCCATATCAAGATCGACATCGATGTGGTCACTATTCTCAACATCATATTATGGATTTCATTTCCCCAAAAAATCTCAAAATAATAAACGTGGCATTAAAGTGCTAATATCTCGTGACAACTTTTGGTTTTAGTTATAGGGAAGATGTGGGTAAAAATATTTGGTTTGGTGGGTGGGCCATTGACTTAACGCATCACCTACCCGGATCCGAATACACAAATTGGGCTTATGACCCGTATTAATTGCTTTTTGCAGGGCATACCCCACTAGGCACTAGCCCATTACGTGCTCCCACCTCTATTTTTTTCTCTCTCTCACACACTGAACATGTGGTATTGATAAAATTTGAACTCGTGATCTTTAATCTCTAAATAAACTCACTCCACCATTAGATTATCCCCACCGGTACTACCTGCTCCCACCTCTATTTTCCCTACATTTTTTTAATTATGTAAGGATAAAGAACGTGCTCGGGGATTTTTATTATTATCTGTTTTCTTCTTTTTAAATAGTTTTAGAAGTGCAAAAAATTCAGAAAAGGTTGGTAGGGGAGATTAGAGTTGAGATACTTGACCTCCTTTTTTATACAAATACGATTAAAAGGGCCATATAAACTTATATCGTAGAATGTTAGATGCACAGTCGATTAAATATGATAGGAAACAAGACTGAGACTACTACATCACTATAATTTTCACATTAATCGAGTTATGTGAAATGACTCTAAACTTAGTAACTTACTATATGGTTGATGTAAAAAATAGTGATGCACTGCTCTTTAAAGAATATTTCATTCTCTTAGACTTCCAACTATTTTGGGCTCGAAATATTCGTGGATTTATCAATTCAATATATTCAGTCGAACTAATATATCGAGGCCCATCAAATTTTATGAAATAAATGCTTTCGATTTAGAAATTATTTGTCACAAATTTATAAAATATATGCTATCGATATTAATTTAAGGGGCTCCATTAATTTGTTTATAATAAACATATTATTAAACAATTTAACATCAATCCGTTGTAGTCTAGTTGGTTAGGATACTCGGCTCTCACCCGAGAGACCCGGGTTCAAGTCCCGGCAACGGAAATTTTTTAATAATATTTATCCCCATTTTCGAATTGTGCGATGTCGTTTCACTGCTTCATCAAACAAAATTTATATTTTTGCGGTTCTTGGTTTTTGAAAAATCCCCTATAATTTTTTCCCCTAATTATCTAATTGTGTCATGTCGTTTCACTGACTTCATTAAACAAAATTTATATTTTTGCGGTTCTTGGTTTTGGAAAAATCACCCAGAAACCCTAATTTCAGTGACTGATCTCTTTCTCGCTGCCATCCATCTGTTTTTTCGCTCCAACTTTTAAACCCGTCTTCCTCCAGTTTCGCTGCTTTCAGATATGGAAATAAATCAATTTTTTTATCCTAATACTTAGAATATTTATTCGGGCAGGAATTGAATTATGGTCTCTATTCTATAATCACTGATCAATTACGAGGTATGCAATCTATTAGATTTCTTGAAATTTGGATTTACCCAAATTTGAAATTTCTATGATACTGTGGTTTAGTTCATAGCTGCGGTTTATTTATTTCTTTATTTTGAAATATGCGTTGCTGCTGTTGATACTATAACATCTCCATTATCGACTTATGTTGTTTACATGGTGAAGAACGCTGACACGTCTTGATCATCGTAGGTAGAATTCTCATCTTGCCTAAATTTAGCTATGGATTTTCTGTTGTTAGATGTGAAGATTTGTTTTTGGGGTGGTTGAAACGTATTCTTATAGAGGTTTTAGGAGGAGGGATTTGCATCGGGGGGGTTTTCCCTACTGTATCTCATCGTCTATGTATGTCTATAGTTTTCTCGTAGTGATCGAAATTAATTTACATTTTTTGGATGTGTGTGGGTGCTGGCTTTTTTGTCTCCTTTTCAGGGAATCAGAATTCTGCATTTGAACTTGAATCTTCTGTGGCAAAATGCATGATTCTTGATCGGTGATTTTTGTGATTGTAAGTACGATTTGTTAGTCAAGACATATATATGATGTTTCATAGTAAATATGAAAATGATGTAGACCTCAAGAGCCATTTCTTTTGACACTTCATTATCTGCTCAACAGTAAAATTGAAATATGGTGTTTTAGGCTTTGCCCATTTTGGTTGCAGCAAGAATGGGGGATAGTTTTTTCTTTGGGTAATTTTGTTTGCTAATCTTAGTTGGAGTTTGAGGTTTGTGTTTGTTTAAATCAGGAGATCCAGATTGATCTCTTGAGCATCTCGCATCTTATGTATGCAACAAGGCACTGACTATTTTTTTTTATTTTTTATTTTTTGCTTCATTAATTATAGCCACTGTTGTTGGTGTGGTTTGGAAGAAGGCAGCGAATCTTCCTTTTTGAAGTGTCAATTTTGTTGAGACTGGTCAGGGTGGAGTAATGGATTCACCAGAAGATGTTGCCTGGGCAGACTCTTGTTTGAGCAAAGACCCCAACACACTTGATGCTGGTTGGAATTCTCTTAGAGATGCATTGTTGGAAGGTCTCAATTCACAACATGATCTTTCTCCGCACGAGAGAGAAGATTCTTCTGAAGTTGCCAATATGGATATTGTTCCTGATGAGAATACAAGTAATGATATAGATAGCGTAGAGGAGAATACTGTTGAAGATATTGCAGCCACTGGTGAGGTTGCTGACAGCGGTCTGAATTATCCTAAATATGCATCACTGGAAACTCTTGACATCCAATTTCAGACTTCTCATTATGGCGTAGACAATACGCCATTACTTAAGCAGCTCAAACTGGAGGAAATTCACTCTAGTGAAGGTAGAGATGGCATTCACAATTCGGGCATAACTCCTTTTAGTGTTGCAGACACTAGTGATCGAGCAGAAACAAGCGGTGATGCAAGTTTAAACAACGTGGATGCTGATGGTTTTTGGTCAAAGCATAAGGTACAAGATGTCTTTCTTCCCACATACGATGAGAGTTTGAAAGACCTTGGGCTGTCTGATGATCCAGAGGTGGATTTCGTTTTCCAAGAATTCAAATTGGAGCAATCAGCTGAAGACATTTTCAAGATATGGGATTTCGACATTCCATCTGAAGAGAATGATCTAATTGAACAGCTGAATAAAGCCCTTGATGGAAATCCTCTACAACCAACGCCTCCATTTTCCAGTGATTCTGAATCATGGAAAGGCTTGCAGGATAGGTCAGTCGATGATCTGATTTCTGGACTCGCAGACCTCACATTGAGTCCGAATTCAGACCAACGTGTATTGTCATGAAATATAGCTCCGCTTCTTCACTTTATGTTAACGCGTCTTCATTGTAGTTTCAGTTTTCACATTTGATGTAGAATTTGGCCTCTTTTTTTTTTATTGTTGAGAAGCAGAAACTATGTTCTTTGCTTAGTCTTGGACACTTGATTGACAACAATAGTTCATTGTTGATCCATCGTAAAACTAATATAATTTGAAATACGAGGTTGTCATGTGATCTGAGATATAAGTCTTGAGATTCAAATGCAAATTGTTGGGAGCATGACGCAATTATCTGGATATAGTGGTATGGCATCGAAATTTTGTTGGTTGACTTGTATCGATCACCTTCTTACATATTTATGTATACCCAAATTCTTGTGTTTACATCTTGGATTAAGTCGGTTTTGTACGGTTCGGATCTCCTATTCTATAGCAAATGGTGTTACATCCCATGTTATATATCACTAGCATGCCATGTATATAATAATGATGTCATTAAATACATGAGGTATGGCGGTTAATAGACGTGACATTCATTCATGATAATGGAGTAGAAGATCAACACCATTTGCAATAGGGGATCACAACGGGATTTTGTAGCATTACGTTTGGTGAAATACAACAATTGTAGTATTTAGAGTCCCTTTACATAAGAACATATAGACGTTGGAGATGCTACAATCGGTGTATTCTCAAGTGTAACAATCTATAAATCTAATATTGATTTCGTTTGAAGACAAAAAAGCTTCTTTTATGTGATTGATTTTTTTTCTCTTTAAGCAATGAATCCTAACCACTGAACCACAATGCCCATCATGCTAATTCCATACTAAAATGGAATACAGAATTTTGTAGACCCAAAAGTTGATGATCTGGCATGATTTTTGGTGGCACTGATTTGACGTGGCAGACAGTGTACGGTTGATATGGTGCTCCCTGTCACACCAAATCTTGGGAATTAATATAGGCCATTTACCCTCAATCAATTGAGTCAGTCTGAGGGAAGAAAAATGTCATTCACGGCCTCATATTCATACCATTTCTTTCAAACACTTACATTTTTGGACATTACTGATTACTCCCTCATAATATCAATTTTAATTTAACTCATTAATAATTAGTTTATTTAATTTGGAGGTGGATGTGGCTCCATCCATATCGACCACTTCTGCAACCTGCCAGATCGGACAAATGGTTGTGCCCAGATGGCGGCTGATGATTGGTCCAATCATGCCAGCCTCAAACAAGACATCTTTCAACACTATATACTAGTGTCATGCAACATTTATAAATTAGCTACTGTATAGTAAAAATACAGCGTGTGGCAGAGAGAGAGATAAGATAGCTAGCAATGGCCTCAGCATCACTCCTCAAGTCATCTCCAGTCCTTGACAAGTCCGACTTTGTCAAGGGCCAGTCCCTCCTCCGCCAGACCTCCGCCGTCCGCTGCAGTCCCAACGCCGCCCCCTCTCCCCTCTCTATCCGCGCATCCTCCTACGCCGATGAGCTCGTCAAGACCGCGGTACATATAAATCTCTATCTCAATATTCCTAGTTTTTTTTTTTTGGGGGGGGGGGGGGGGGGGTTATGATGAGAGAGAAATTAAGTTGCACCTTGCATATATGATGTAGAAAACAGTTGCATCGCCGGGACGTGGAATTCTGGCGATGGATGAATCAAATGCAACCTGCGGGAAGCGTCTGGCGTCGATCGGGCTAGAAAACACAGAGGCCAACCGTCAAGCCTACCGCACGCTGCTCGTCACCGCCCCCGGCCTCGGCCAGTACATCTCCGGCGCCATCCTCTTCGAGGAGACCCTTTACCAATCCACGGTTGACGGCAAGAAGATTGTCGATGTTCTCACCGACCAGGGCATCGTCCCCGGCATCAAAGTCGATAAGGTAAACTACCTTAAATCATTTTTATTTACAAAATAAAAATAAAAATAAAATTATACATGTATGTATGTGACAGGGTTTGGTTCCCCTAGCTGGATCAAATGATGAGTCGTGGTGCCAAGGTCTTGATGGCCTTGCTTCCCGCTCTGCTGCTTACTACCAACAGGGTGCTCGTTTTGCCAAATGGTACGTATATATGTCAATTAGAATTCAAGAAATTAAACGAGTCGAGCTTGAACCACTTATTGCTAGACCAATCTTGTAATGATGTTTTGGTCGATGATTCAGGCGTACCGTTGTGAGCATTCCCAATGGCCCCTCTGCCTTGGCCGTGAAGGAGGCCGCTTGGGGGCTGGCTCGTTACGCCGCCATTTCTCAGGTATTGTGTTGGTAGGTAAAATCGATTAATCTTAACTGAAAACTGAAAATAAACTGTTGAAGTTGGTTTTGTGTTGGTTAGGACAATGGGTTGGTCCCAATTGTGGAACCAGAAATCTTGCTGGATGGTGAGCATGGCATTGACAGGACATTCGAGGTTGCCCTAAAGGTTTGGGCAGAGGTTTTCTTCTACTTGGCTGAGAACAATGTGTTGTTTGAGGGCATTCTCCTCAAGCCTAGCATGGTCACCCCTGGTGCAGAATGCAAGGACCGGGCCACGCCTGACCAGGTCGCCACCTACACTCTCAATCTCCTCCGTCGCAGAATCCCCCCGTCTGTCCCCGGAATCATGGTAACTATATCGATCCTTAAATTCTGGGAATGGACTAATTAATGATCATGTGAGACTTGTTTCATTTTGCTTCGGGCATGCATGCAGTTCTTGTCTGGTGGGCAATCTGAGGTTGAAGCTACCTTGAACTTGAATGCCATGAACCAAGCTCCCAACCCGTGGCACGTGTCCTTCTCCTACGCCAGAGCTCTCCAGAACACCTGCCTCAAGACGTGGGGAGGCCGCCCTGAGAACGTGCAGGCTGCTCAGGAGGCTCTGCTCATCCGCGCCAAGGCAAACTCTCTGGCTCAGCTCGGGAAATACACCGCTGAGGGAGAATCTGAGGAAGCCAAGAAGGGAATGTTTGTCAAGGGCTACAGCTACTGAGCTCATTACAGATTACAGATTACAAATCAAAGAAAATAGTCTTCTGCAGATAAGCAAATAAAAGTGTGGGGATATTTTTGGTGATTACATCTGCTTGTTTAACCACTTAATAAATCTAATGCTGATGAGAACTAGATACAGTATAAAAAGCATGATATAAATTTTTCCAGGCTTTGTGGTTTGAGACTTTTGAGTTGATGTCTGTTGTCTGAACATGTAAGGTTATTCTTCTTGGAGTTTCATTTCCAAGTACTTTCTTTTTAAAGTTTGGTTTCATTTTTGCTCGAGATTGTCAAATATTTATCAACACACACACAGTGTTGAGTTCTGGCTGAATTCATCTTCCCAGCAGAGAAGCACCATCTGATGCAGAATCATAAGATTTGCATTTAAAGCTACTAAATTTATGTAAGTAAAACAAGCATAGCAATACAGGACCAAAACTAAATACAGAGCAGTTGAAGCCATTTCAAGCTGCAAAAAAGCCAGTTATATCAAAGTTGAGGTTCAGATACAAAACGATTGTGATTGCAATGAGTTCTGGATACAGGGCCGCTACCTTCATCTCTTAGCGCATATCTAGTAGTTTTACACTATACCCCTAGGTAAGGAAGAAACCCAAAAAAAAGGATAAAAGCAATGGGAAAAAATATAAAGAAAATCAGGAAAGGGAATCTCTCTGTGCAGGCTTATTGGTGGCTTCGATTTTCTTGAGGTCTTGTAATGTACATCATATCATCCTCTACAAGCTTCTTCAAGAACTACCTTGTTCAGTAGAGACTGCATAATTCTTGGAGCAGCAAAAAAAGTGGACAATAATCCTCGGCTTGGCTGTTGATGGGCAAAAGTTTGCTTACATGGTTGTAAAGAGAAAGAAGATCCTACAGTTGATCTTGAGGGGTTGTCTCATGCGCTGTCTCATACCATTGCTAATACTGTCTGATAGCAGGATGCACTGAACTACAGGTAATTGCAAGATTAGAACAATTTATAGAGTAGAAATTCACAATGAATAATGCCTTAACTCATTTGGTGTAGTCGAGAGGATTCAAATAAGATAGCAATGTTTGTGGTTCTGAAAGATGTTTACATGTTACTATACTATGGCTTTCATGATGATATACATATTTGCATAAATCAATATAGCTTGTTATATAGTATCGATTAGCTTTAGATGGACCCGTGAAGTGTTGTTCTTTCCAGAGAAAAGCATGCTCACAAGAAGGGGAAAAAAAGTTAGGTTCCTCCACGAGTAGAAATCTCACAATGACATTCCGATAAACTATTATGACGAGACGATTATGTGACCTAAAGCTCAAACATTTGCAAACGATTTTTTATCTATCATTTAGAATGATTACAACAGCAGACTCCATCTTCATTATATATCTTCCACAGGAAAGAGCAAACAGAGGGCACTCATACAATGAATAAGAGAGATCTGGACCTTTTTTCATGAATTCATAAATTAGTCAGAATAACACCAAAGAGGGGCCTTTTCCTCAAATAATCATAAAACCAAGAAACTGCAGGATAGTTCTCATGGTGTTCAGATAATTAAGTTTCTCCTATCTTTTTATTTTTGCTCATCAGTCACCAATGCATGCACTTTCTCATAATGAGGAGTAACTGAACAGATAGATGTGTAAGAAAGTGTATCTGAAACATAAATATGTCTGGTTGTATTTTCGAAGAAGGGATGTCTTTTCGAGATGCCATTCAAATATTGCTAGTACTTTGTCATATAAGGAATATACCTTCCTTACTTCTCAGGTTCCCTTTTGAAGTATCCAATTGGTACAACGCTTTCAGATTCATGATTGTTGTCGACCAATGCATCCCCACGTTCCTTGTAAGGAAACAGACAGGATGATTATTTTTCAGAATTACTGATCCTTAAGAAATATAATGAATATTCATACAAACTGGACCCTGAGTCGGATTTACCAGACGTTCTCGTTAAAAATGAATACCTGATTCGCCGGGGCTTGACCATGCATCCTTTGAGGTCTGGAATTGAGGTCGATAAACATATTCTCCATCTTCCCATCATTCTCAAGGTTGTTATTTGGAGTCGCATCAGCAGAAACGCGGTGATTTAGTGGATTCTCGTTTCCCCTAAGAGTGGACATGTGAGGTTCTCTGTTTGCTTCACCAAGACTTAGTCTTTGTGATCCTGGCTCATCGGTGCTTCCACTTCCAGGTTTGTCCCCTGGAAACTACAAAAAAGCATACGATAAATGAAACGAACGTCATGACATGCTGGTTTGGTATAAAAAACGAGAACCAGTGCCCTTTTGTTACAACCACAAACCTCGACTCTTTGCCTCAGCAAAAGATATCTTCCGTGGGTTCTTTTACCACCAACATGGACAATCATATCGCATTGCAGACAGAGGGAAGTTCCATCGACTTCACAATAAAAGAAAGCTACATACAAGGGCCCAGGAAGTGTTTTTGAAAACAAATCGCCACTTTTTTCAAGTATGAAGGGGAAAGGAAGAGGTACAAAGCAGCATACCAGGAGCATTTTCACATATGTCACAACGCGGGACTTCACTAGGCTCGGCAAGTCCAACTCGCACGTGCCTACTAGCAAGCTTATTACACATGTGAACCTGCCACAACACATAACCTTAAACACTTGGCCAAGAAAAAGATTTCATGTAATAATCAAGATTTGAGTTACACTGTCCAAGTATTCAAACAAGCTCTTTCAAGCATCGGCAATCTCACGAATTAATGAAACGCGATCAATCCCACCATAACCAAACAATGAACACCAAAACGATCTGCTCTCCGTATTGATGCAAGATTCAATCTTTCTCCACTTCAAAGTTAAAATGCTCGAAATTTTACAAATTTCCCAGAGGTAAACATCAATCAACAGCACTTAATACTTCAATAAAACCAGTAGGTGTATATATATAAGCTAAACCTTACATTAAAAAAGGTTTGGGGGGAAAAGGCCAATAAATTAACTAATTAAAATAAGGTCTCTTCAAGTGTCAATCCATAACCATAAAAACGTAAAAGGAAACCAGATAACAAAAACGTGTAGTTACGTCTCAAAAAGAAATGTAATGTTAGAATTTTTCAAAAGGGAATTAATCGCCTTCGCAATTCTTTCTAAACAATTTTTTTTGTTTAAATTACTCAAAGAAGAAAATAAAAAACCTCTAGAAACACAAATTCCGACATCATACTTGATAATCACAACAATCTAAGACCAAAAAAAAAACTCCAACAAACCACAAAACAATACCCAAATCCAGCCATTCGCTCTTCCAAACAAAAATACGCCGATTAACAGAAACAATTTCCAACGAAAAACACATATCCCACTTAGATCCATTCACACACATGGATACACACAGTGCGCCAATCCGTGCAGAGAAAGAAACACCGTATCAGTACCTTATCGTCACAAGCGCGGCAGAGCGATGCCTCATCCGCCGCGCAGAACAAAATCGCCGCCGCACTCTCGCAGACGTCGCACAGAGTTCTCATTATCGCCGTCTACGCTTCTCCGAGAGATCAAAATTATATCTTCAACACCTACTTCACTTCACACTCAATCTCCATTTAGCAATCCATAATAATAAACACACAAATTTCCCGCTCAACTTCTCCGAAAAACACATATACAGATATAAACAGCTGTGCGCATACACGAACGCCCACTGGATAACATTTAGTTCGTGAAAATTACAGTGAGACAGAGAAGGAGAGGTTCGCGGCGGCGTTTTATAAGGTGGTGCAATGTATAGATAAATTCTCGGAGATCGGAAAAATCTGGGAGTTCGGAGTTACAAAGGAGACCCAATTTTTGGAGTTGCGGTCGGAAATACTTTTATGTTCACTCGCTCGTCTATTCATATCGTTGTATACTCGCTCCTTTTATCTGACACGTGACATTTCAGGACCCGGTTGCTATTATGTAATGACCAAACTACCCTCGGTCAACATGTATTGAGCTAGACTAGTAGTGATCAAGAGGAATTATGAGATTGTACAATATGAAATTTTGTATTTTGAATTTAGGAAAATATTGATCGATATTTATATATTTTAGTACGAGATCGATCCATATTGAAACTCATAAAAGTTATCAGAATAGTCAAAATTTTATTTGAGAGCGCCAAAACGGGAGATTTAAAATGAGATTTTTTGATAATATTATAACAATCTTAGTGCATTAAATTAGCTTATAGTCCTAGCATAATAGTTCATGACAAGCTAGTAAATATATAACAAACTACATAAATGTTAGCTCGCAATACTTGAGATTTAAAATTGTTGAGTTTTATTAATAACATGATATTTTATGTCATTTTTACCTAAAAAATATCAAAATCATATCATCAAGTTAGAGTGAAATTAAACATGAGGTCTTCTTTGCACATAAACGAGTTTTCCAAGTTCACACAATTTAAAATGCAAATGGTGGAAATTATTGTGTAAAAGAAAATTGATGTTCCGGAAGAGATTAATAACAATAACAATGTCATACTTTATCAAACACGGAGTATATAAATATTCAAAATTGAATGATCTTCTTATCGAATTTAATTCGATATTTTTTTTTATCAAAAATTGTCTCAAATAATATGTGGAATTATTTGATTTTTCAGGCCTACATACACCGTGCACTTTTTATTTTATATTTTTCTTTATAAAGTGATGAGTGCAACATTTTAACGAATTTGCACGAGTGAAGGACCCTCGCGTCTTGTTCTATTTCATAGCTGCTTTTTCCTCTTCATTATTTCATTTTTATTTTATTTTATTTTATTTCCCCTTTTTGTGCAGGTTTTATGTTTCCTTTCTGTATGACATTTGGACCCCTATTGATACTCTTAAACAAATAAAGCTACGAGAAAATACTGTCTCCTCATTTCCAAATAAAAATAATAATTGATTATGGGACAAAAAATGGCTCAATTATTTCGTCATGGTGCGATGAAATGTGTGTATAATTAATTAATTACTTAATTATGTATTCAAAGAAAGAGAAAATGGCAAACAAAACTCTTTTTAAATATAAGAGCCGTTCATTTTCAATCGTGTCGTACTTTATAATTTAATTGTTTACATAATAATTGACAGTATTCATTTTAGTTTTAACGTAAATCATGGGAAAATTGATTATATTTTTGTAATATGTTATATGTTTGGAAATGAAGAACCATTAACGTGGTTAAAAACTAATAAAAATACAACTTTTATTTGAGATGACAATAGCTATTATTATTGTGTGAATTATAAGTTCTACATTTTATTAGAGATCGATATAATAAAAATAAAAATTTAAAAACTCAATGCAATAATAAAAACTAAAAGGGCCCGCTAACACAACAAAACTAAATATATTTAGGAGACCAAATATTTTTCTCAATAACAACTGAACAAATTATCATCATGCCTCCATCAATTTAATTTCTCAAATTATTTATACACACATTTATTTTCCAAAAAAAATAAAAAAAATCCATAAATGCATTTGTCAAAAACTGGCACAATTACAAATGTAAAAGAAGCTCAGTAATTAGACCCTGAAAATAATAATAAAAAACTGGTCAAATGTAACAAGGGCAAGTAGGGAAAAGAGAAAAGGAAGAATCGTCGAGAAGGAGTAGGTTAGAGGGCGTGTTTGGTCCACAAACAAAGACCAAATTATAAGCAGAAAACAAAAGTGAAATTTGTTTGGAAAAGTGGAGATGGGAATTTGAGTGCCAAATTAGACATTACTAGACCAAAACTGGGGTTTGGTACACCACTATTAATTCATAGCCACAAACACCAAAAGCTGATTATGTGGAATGAAAGCTACTTCCCATCCATTTTCACCCACTAATTTCATCTCTCTCATTTTTACCCCTACCCCTTAATCCCTTTTCTTTTATATAGTGTTCATATTTTTAGCGTTTTGTTTTTTCATGATGCTGATAAATTCACTACTGCAACTTATGAATGTGTAAACTTATTTTTATGCAGAAAATTTAAATGACGCATTGCAATGGGATGTATATATGATTGATTGTATGTAAATGAACAATTACTATATGGACTTCATTGTCAAAGGTAGGCGATGTTATTTTCTACGCTATCCGTTTTTTCGTTTTCTTTCAATTTTTATCATCACGATAAGAAAAATAGTTTATTGATTTGATTGGGTGGAGGGGTTGGGAATCTTGACTTGATTTGGATTTGGAATAAAATATTTTTTTCTTTGGTGCTGATTCATGATTGTTGCCGTAGTGGAGATTTAAATTTGACTAAATATCCTAATCCTCTTTTATATTGATATGGAATCAAAATTATAAAGCTTTTTTTATATTTTTGGGAAACTCCTTTGGAATTGGATCCGTCCAATTAGAAATACAACCCCATTATCTTCTATAACAATAATAATAATAATAATAATAATAATAATAATAATAATAATAATAATAATAATAATAATAATAATAATAATAATAATGAGTAAAATATCGATCAAAATAGTTAAATTACTGTCTGCCCAAGAGATTAGCGTCAGGCCCATATTCACCGACGTTAATTTAGTCCAATTTGTATAGTTATTTTTAATGAAATATTATTTTCATGTAAAAGGTCCAAGAGAAATGAAGTGGTCGATCAATTTTTTTTAGTAGAGTCGATTACTTAATTACTAGATTAGATATCATATATTGTACGGTATTATCATCAAAATTAATAATTTAAATAAATAATTTGTCTAATGTTTTTTTAGCGGAATAATTTGTATAATATTAGACACAATTAATTAATAAAAAACAATTTCTTAATACAAATTAAAATTTTAATCGTTAGTTAATCGAGTATGTATGTGTTAAAATAATTAAAAACATAATCTTGAAACTAATTTACTAAAAATAAACAAAAACAAATTATTCAGTTTGCCATGCTTATATGGGCCAGAGCCCATTCTAGATTTTTAGCCCAACAGCTGCAACTGATTGAAGGGAAAAGTCGATGCCACCCTTAAGGGTCCGTGACCAGTTTTTATATTTTATTTTTTAAAAATATTTTTTTAAAATAGTTCTGCAAAAAATATTTTGGGAGCATATGTTACTCCTTAAGTAGATATTAATTATATTGGTCCCAATTTTTTTCACCTCCTGATATGTAAATGATAATGTCGTGGGTTTTTTCCCCACATGATATTGTCACAAAAAAAAAACACCAATGTCGTTTAAATAGCAGAAGTTGGGAAAAAACTATGACCCAGACCAACATGATTAATATCTACTTATGTCGTCATTCATGTCCCCAAAATATAATTTGCAAAAACTTTTTAAAAATATTTTTAAAAAATAAAATACAAAAACTGGGCACGGTGCCCTTAGGGGTGGCATCGACTTTTCACAGATCGAAGTACTACAGATATTTCATTTCTACATGGACTTCGTAGAATCACTAAATCACCTTATGTTTAAAAGTAGATCAATCTCCAGGATATGGTATCAAGTACGTTTAGATTCACCAAATTATTCACTTTGATTTAAGTAGGTGCTTTAGGGACTTATGGAAACACACCCAATTGAATTTGTGGAATTATTCTATTGCACTACTTAGGAAATATGGAAATTGTTGTAATTGCGCCACTTTCAAAGGAAAACGGGTATAAGTGGATAATGTTTTGGACAAAGCACAAATGATGTGGGTGGGTACTTTGAATGCAAATAACAAGGTGGGTCAAATGTAGCTCAGTCAACTTGCTATTTTGCATTGGTCTCCTCGATCATTGACATGTACAAGTTTAATATATATATGGCTATCTTTAAGAGTGGAGTTGTAGGTTTAGGTTATTCGGTCAGAGTGATAGAGGATGCTAGGATATTGGCCCATTTAGTTTGGTCCAGTTCCTGGCCCAATACCATTTACATGATTGTCCATCTGTCTCGGTTTATTGTTGTGTCCCAATGCGACCCTTGATGTCCTTATGCTTTTTTAAATAAAGCACCCCGATTTTACTGTTCATTATCCTCTACATCTACTCTCTCTATTATTTCTCTTCTTCTCTTCTTGCAAACTTGTGCTTGCGAGTTCTGTGCTCATACTCTCTGACTCGTCTCAGTTTGTCTAGATTCCCATTGGGATCTCTTTGAGCGAGTATCATGGGTTTAAGCGGTGGATTAGTCGTGGGTTTGTGATAAGAGCATGGTCATAGAAGGCGCTAGGTGCTAGGCGGCTAGACAGCCTACGCGGTTTTTAATTTTTAATTAATTTATTTATTTTTAACCTATAAACTTTGTAAATTTGAGTTATAAGTTTGTAAAACATAACATTTCAAACAAGGTATTCAAAGTAAAATTATCCAAAAGTCGATAAAAATGAACATTCAAAGTTAACATCATCCAAGATAAAAAAACAAACAATATTCAAAGTTCAAATAATCCAAAAGTGAAAACCCAATGATATAAAGATCAAACATTGAAATCATCCAAGCCACGATCTCCATCCAACTCATATTCATTCTCATTAATTTCCTCATCTTCAGACTCAAAATCATCATCATATAATTTTCTTATTGTTCGATATTTTGGAGTTGGAGACATATGTCCTCCCACATCGCCATCATCATCAATCACATTAGCAATACAATCTTGTGAACAAGATGAATCGTGTGAAAGTAGCACATCCACGTTATTTTTATCTTTCTCTCTCTTTTGTTTGCTCAAGAGTCTTGCATTGAATTGTACAGACACAAGATTATTTACTAGTTTTGTACCAAGTTTATTTCTCTTTTGTGTATGTATCTACAAAAAATAATTTAGAAGAATGAAAATATTAAATCAAATTAGCTAAAAAATACAATAATGATTTAAAATTTAAATAAACTAAACCCTTCAAATGTGCTCTAGTTTCTTTCACAACCGGATGAACTAATTGTCAATGAAAGGATTCTCATAGCCAATTTTTGTAAGTTAGGGGTTGTTGCACCAAAATTCGACCATCAACATGCTACATAAAAAAATCAATCAATAAGCAATATGTTCCAAAACATAACAATAAAGTTATTGAAGATAAAATGCTTTGGAAATAAGAAAAATGAATATATTTTATTTACCTGGATCAAATCTAGCATCGTTCAAAGAGCATCATTTCACTGCAATTGGTTTCCCAAAAATCAACTCCTTGTCTCTATACTTAGGAAATTCTTCATTCATGATTTTACTTTGTAGATCAACATCCCATCGGAAACAATATATCAAAGCATTCAATCATACCAATTGAGACATTATGTTCTAAATGAAGAAGTGGATTCATGTAGTGATAAAAATGGATTTAATAGATAAACTGTCAAATACAATGAACTATCAAGTCTATCTTTAATCCGTGCATCAATAACTTAAATGATTAGCTCATAGTTTTTTTGGAATATTATTTTCTACAATTTTGATATATTCCTTTGCTTGGACAAGCTCTCCATATATAAAGTCCATTGATGACTTTCTATCACCACCGGCAATCCAAAGTACCATAATCAAAGGTGTGAAAACTTGCAAGCACAATGCAACACCACTCCATAAAGTCATGCTTACTACTGTAGTGTAAGCAGTTTTTCCTTTAACACTTTTGGAAAACTTACACTCTTCCCATTCGCGACTTCCAAACATTGCCTTCAATTCTACTCTTTTGTCATGTGTACTTTGCAAAGTAAGGGACGCAGAAGCAAATCATGTCACCCCCGATCTCACTATATCATTCTATTTTGTAAATGACCTCATCAGTGTCAAAACCTAGTGGTGTGCATAAAGAAAGACCGTCAATGCTCTTGCTTGATCAATCACCTTCTTGAATCTTGATTGTTTTGCAATAGACTCAAGCACAAGATCTATTGTATGAGCAGCACATGAAGTTCAAAATATCTTTGGTCTTTTCTCCTTTAACAACTTTGCAGCCCTCATATTGTTCAATGCATTGCCAGTTACAATTTGAACCACATTATCTAGGCCAACTTCATCAATGCATTGATCAACATAATCAAATATTACTTCACTTGTAAGTGAAATGTTAGAAAAATCCTTAGAAGAAAGGAAAACAGTACCCAATTTTGAATTCACACACACATTCAGTGACAGACGCAGAAATTTCGCTCAGGGGGGCCCATTTAACAGTACAATAAATTAAAATATTATATATGTATAATTATAAATTATAAATATAAAATAAATTTATAACTATATAAATATATACATATAAGTATTATAGTCAGAAAGTCCAATTGACAATATCATAAAAATAGAAACTATGTATATACATATATGATGCATACATAAATTAAATACATAAACTATCAATATCACATAACATAAATATATAAAAATAGTGGATTAAAGATCTATAGAAAAAAATTCGAGAAAAAATTAAAGTTGAATGATTAAGTTGTTACTTTGATGAGAAAATCTTAAACTTTTGGATAAAAATATATAAATAAAAATACAACTATTGGTAATAGTGAAAATAAAATAAATAAATTAAAATAATTCTAAACTTAAAAAAAAAAACACTGAGCAAAAATAGAAATGCTTTTATCAAGAAAATAATTCTCAATTTTTAAAAAATCAATTAAAACAGCCAGGAAAAAAAATAAAACAGAAAAAGTTAAAAGTAATTAGGAGACAAAATTAAAGGACATGCAATTCAATTACTGTTGCGCTTGTCAATGGTCGAACCATGGCCTCTTTAAAATATCACAACATCTTTTCCACTTTGCCAAACTTGAAACATGATACATTTATCCATTATTTAGCATATATTTTTGATAAAATCATATTATTGCTATATTAATAGTGAAAAAATTCAAAATTTCAGGAGGGCCCAGTGACCCCCCTTGGCCCTACGTGGGTCCGTCTTTGCACACATTCATAATGTTTTTTCTCTTTCTATCATTCCAACCATCTGTCATAATCGAGCATCCATTCAAATTCCACTTCACTTCATATGTTTTCAGCAAATCTTTAGTTTTATCAACATCTTTCTTCAACAATGGATTGGTATAATTATATCTTGTAGAAGTTACAAATCTTTGTCCATATTGGTCAATTGTCTCTACCAACAACTTTCAGATATCTAACTCGAGACAGTTAAATGAAACACCAGCATCATAAGCCCACCTAGACATATATTCTCTCACGACTTTTGATCTTTGTTTATCAAGAGCATCTTTGATGTTTTGTTCCTGTAGTTTTCTCTTTTCTAAACTCAAACAAGTCTCAAGAGATATAGTATTTGTGAACGTATCCATGGAGCCAAGACTTTGTGCTAATTTCATTGACACAAAAGACTTGCAATTGATCAACATCAATTACTTTGTTAGTGCCATCTACACTCAAGTGTTCGAGATTGTCATGATCTGTATGGTAATATCAAAAGAACATAAAAGGTTTTGGTTATTCATGTTTGAATAACATGTTGTGGACTACTGTGAACATTCTGCTGTCAATCTGATTGAAGATCGATAAATGTACTTGATCATGTTCTTGAACATGATCATGAACATAGTTGTCCAGAGAGTTTTCAAGAGACGTGCCATACTAGATTCAAAGAGCTGAAGCTGCAGATTCAAGATGGACGTTTCAGAATAGAAGTTGCCTTGTTCGTGATGAAGATCAATGAAGAAAAGCAGAAGTTCTATTCAAGGGAGGAGTATAAACTAGAATTGTCCGATTCTATTAAGGAAAGTTTCCTTGTTGAATTAAAGTCGAATTATGACTTCTGATTACCTTGTTAAGGCTATGTCTTTCATCTATAAATAGCCTGAGAATCAGAGTAGTTAAGAACGCACATATACGAATACACAGAACTGATTTAGAGAGTCCAAAAGACTTCACATCTGAAGTATTAAGAATTCATATCAAAATGGCCTAAAATTGTTGAGCCTCAGACATTAAATTTTGAACTCATCTCAACACAATCCAATATAACTTACATGCTTTCAAGGGACAAGAGCAGGCCAAAAAGGGCTAAGACTTAATTGTTTAGTGGCTATTAATCAAGAAAGAAATGATTCAGGCACAAATGAGCTCACTAAGGGATAGTGTCGGGTATGGATAATTTATTCAGGCCAAAGCAGTGGTTAATCCTATATGCCTTTATCATTTTCATGCAAAAGGAAACTCACAAGCAGTATGATCATGGCAACAAGGCAAATCAGAAATTCGGCAAGCAAGTTTGACACACTCATCAAAGAATGAAATTGAGCTTTCTATATATAATGTTCATGCTCAACAGACTCAAGTCTCACATTTAAAAAGGCTCACCAAATGATGATCAAGTTGCACATTTCATCTTCCAAGAACACATACGAGCATTAGCAAAATTCAATCACAAGAGAATCAATCAAACAAACCCAGACAATCCATGTTATAACTCTTTCTCTTTGTACATTTCAATCTTAGGCGGCCAATACTCAACAAAAACAAGCAAAAATAAAAGTTTTTTTTCTTTCGATTTAGAAAAGAACCAAACACAAAAACAGCAACTTCCTTCCCCCCAAACTTAGACAACACAGTGTCCTCACTATGCAGGGAAGAGAACCAACAAAACGGACACAACATGAATGAAAGAAAAATAAAAGCAAAAGGGGCAAAGAGGGCAAACTAGCAATCAAGGCGCGAAATGGTTAGTAGGGGCATACAAACGGCGCTCCAGTAGAGTGGTCCAGCTTGGTGTGTAGTGGTCAAATAGCTCCATGGGCTCGGCAAAGGTAGGGACAACGCTAGAAGAGTAACCTGCACTAGAAAGTTGGACGAGATCTCTCGCTCTTTTTATTATTATTATATTAAAGAAAAACAAGTAAGTAACTAAATGAAATACGAAAAATGAAAGAAAGTAATAAAAGCTCGGGTTGCCTCCCGAGAAACGCCATTATTTAATGTCCGAGGCTCGACACAAGTATAACTTGATCACGAGGTAATTTCAGGGGTAGCAGATCTGCCCCTGTCGAAAGGAATTGTTTCCATCCCTACACCTTTATGTTTCTTCGAAAGATCGACCAACCTTGCTTCTTGCCCTTTCAGCTCCAGTATGGGGGCCTTCACATGAGATGGTAAAAAGGGTTCCGAGTTGGTCAGTAAGGGCATACGGTGCGTCAGATTCTGAGTTGGAAATTCATTGATGGTGTACAGCTGCATGATGACATCCCGAATCTCCTCGTCTTCATCTGTTATTGCAGCGGTTTCAGTCAGCCCACCAAAGAGTACCTTCTTGAACAGCTCGATGATCTCTTTCTCATCATCATCCTTCTTGTTTCGAACCAACCCGGAAGGAAAAGGTGCTGCAACTAGAGGGTTAGAAACTTTAGATTCAGATTTCACCTCAGTAGGGGCAGACTCGGCAGCTGGCTGTTCTTCTTCTGCACTGGATTTATTTTCAGTCTGTACAGTATGCCCATACTGCGGGTTCTTTTCCTTCTTAGCCTCCACATCAGCCAACTCTTTTCCACTACGAAGGGTCACAACACTAATGTTCACTTTTGGATTCAGCTCGGTTTAAGAGGGAAGAGACATAGCAGGTTGTTCATTCCTTTCGTCAGATTCTTTTTTCAGCCCTTCAGTATGCCCTTCCGGCCCCTTTTCTTTATTCTTAGCCTCTAACTCAGCTAACTCCTCCGCACTTCTCAAAGTGACAGCGCAAACATGCGCTCTTAGATTCATTTCAGTTTGGAATTGAAGTTTGTCTTGATTCGCCTGCATCTTGTTCAATTTAGTGGCGAGTTGAGTGATCTGTGTGCCCATACTGCCTAGGGCAGCTTGTGTCTCCTGCTGGAATGCTTTCTAGCTTTGTGTCAAACTATTGACAAGGGCACTGTTCTGCTCCAGACACTTCATAATTTCACTCATGCTGGGCGCAGGCTTGCCAGTATGCCCACATGGACCGTCCTGTGGCGGCCTCTAAGAGAAAACTCTGGGTGCCTTCTGATCGAGCTGTCTCCAGCCGAAATTTAGGTGGTTCCTCCAGCCTGGGTTGTATGTGTTCAAGTATGGATCATAATTCCTTCTCAGAGCATCTTGTTGCGCATCACCGGATCCATAACATGTTTGCTCGGTTGGAGAATTTTGCAAGGTAGGACAAACATCAGTGAAATGGCCATTCTCCGAGCAAACTCCACAGCGGATATTTTGAGCTTGCGCCACAACTAGACTTCGAACCAGAGAAGTCAGAGCATCGATCTTTTCATTGACACCGGAGCTCTCAACTCGCTCAATCCCTCTCACAGGTCGATACCTATCGTCATCCTCATCTTCATACTGTTGACCTCCAAAAACCATGTCAATAATTAGTTGTTTGGCATCGGCCAGTGTCTTGTTGGTAAGAGATCCTCCACTGGCAGCATCAATGATCTTCCTGTCAAAAGTAGACATGCTACGGTAAAAGTAATTTGTTAGCAATTGGTAATCTGTGAACCCGTGGTCTGGACACTTGCGGCACAGCTGCTGGAACCTCTCCCAGTACTCAGCTAAACTCTCATTTTGCTTCTGTTTGATGCTGCTAATCGTCATCCTCAAGTTTGCAGCTCTTGATTCAGGAAAGAACTTGCGTAGGAATTGTTCCTCCAACTCATTCCAAGTAGAAATAGAGCTCGATGGGAGATCAAACAGCCAATCTCTAGCCTTGCCTTGCAAAGTATGAGAAAAATTCAGTAATCTCAAATTATCAGAAGAAAAACCTTGAGGGCGTAAAGTAGAGCAGACTAGATCAAATTCGGCTAAGTGCTTGTGCGCACTTTCGCCAGGCAAGTCACTGAACTTGGGCAGAACCTGTATGAAACCAGGTCATATCTCCGAATTGTTTGCAATTGTAGGCAACACGATACAGATGGGCCTGTTACTTCTATGGCGGTCGAGCTCCCTAATAAGAGGCGCAGGCTCGTCGGTATTGGTGAGAGCTTGATTCGCGTTCCCCGCCATATTTTCGTCGAACAATTGATGAAGATCAAAGGTTCCTAAATCAGATGTGGAAGCCTACTTAGACTCCCTAGTAGCTCTCATCAACTGGTGTAAAGTCCTCTCAGGCTCTGGATCGAATACTAGCTCTTCTTTTTGTGAGGAACGAGTCATGCACTGAAAAAAACAAAATAAAACAAAGAAAAAATAACAAACTGAAAATCTTAGAGTAATTACTACTTAAAAACCGATCCCCGGCAACGGCGCCAAAATTTGGTGCGTCATTTTACACCAAAAATAAATTTCCCGACAACAGTCGGTATGCCCTTACTGCACAGTACAACGATGAGCGAGATCGTCTCCCAAAGGACCGGCGAAAATTACTCTAAACTTCCAATCTGTAGAACCAAACTTTCAAGAGGATTTTTGTGATTATAATAAAACAAATGAATTTAACAAATAAATAGAAAAATACACAATTGGGCAAAATGAACGGATTTAAAATATTAGGAGAAATATTCCGGATTCCAATTAACTCCACCCTAGCTTTCTAAACCGATCCTCGATGCAAAGATCAATTCAATTAACACATACAAATCAGTTATAGCTACCAAAGACACTTACTGACGCAGCCTAATTCCTCCGTAGTTTCTCGATAATCAGGAAGACGCTTCACCAATTATTTCCCTAATTGACTGACAACCATAAGAGACGCTCTATAGGTTTAATGAGCCAACAACCTTAAAGTCTAGATGAACCCGATTCATAATTAACAGACTCTGACGCAGGACCGTTAAATTAAGATTGTTATTTCCCTGGTTCTGAAGAACCGTTTCGCCACTAATTAAACTTAAACCACAATTACGGATGGCTGGTTTAATTGACTAGTAATTAATTCCGACTCACTAAATATTTGCAACTATCTAGCAATATTGAAACAATTAACGACTCGAAATACAGAGAATAACAAATGCATGCAAATTAATTGAATGAGAAAAGAACAATTAGATCTCACAGTTTAGCTAGGCCAGGGCTTCGTTAGTTGTTACCGGAATAAGAAGAACTTAGCTTGAACGCATATTAGAATTGAACCATAAGAATATCAAAGAAACGAATACCATGAAATAACGAGAAGATGAAAATTCAATCTGCTCCAGAGAAAACGTCTCTCTGGTTATGTTCTTGCGTGTATATCGAATTATTAAAATAGAGATAAGTCCTAATCTATAAATAAGATTCTTAATTAAAATAGTATCCAACATGGAAATTGACATCCTAATCTATTCCAACAAGGTAATTAACAAAAGATGGACTCCTAAAGGCGGTGGAGTCTCTGAATCCCGCGTCCAGGCCTTGGGCTTTAGTGAATCCTGCGTGTAAGCCCAAAAACACACGCTCAGGTCCAGCTTCTAGATTCTCGGCCCAGTCCTTCCTGCAGTATGCCCATACGACATTTTCCTCCCGAGTTTCCAGCTTCAGCTTCACTTTCACTTGGCTGCACTTCTACCAATAATAGGCCAATTCTTCCAAACTTGTGTCAATTACCTGCAACACTTACAAAACACATTTTTCTTCCACAAAACACTATTACACGGCAATTAACTCGATCAATTCATATCAAAATGGCCCAAAAATAAGTAGGTAAAAATACCCAAATCAGTGATGAAGATCAATGAAGGAAAGTAGGAGTCCTATTCAAGAAATGAGTATAAACTAGAATTGTCCGATTCTATTAAGGAAAGTTTCCTTGTTGAATTAGAGTCAAATTAGGACTTCTGATTACCTTGTTAAGGCTATGTCTTTCATCTATAAATAGCCTGGGAATCAGACTAGTTAAGAACGCACATATACGAATACACAGAACTGATTTAGAGAGTCCAAAAGACTTCACATCTGAAGCATTAGGTATTCGGTATTGTTAGGCTAGAGTTGATCTTTTGATCATTATTTTTCTAGTCTGTGTTTGAATTTGTTTCATACACACTTAGAGGAGTCTCGGGAGAGATTTTCTATAGGAATTAGAGGGATTCTAGGTTGTGAGGGGAGCTCACAATTCAGTTCATCAAAAGAAGTTGTAGTGGGTAGGAAAGGGGTCGAGTGACGGGAGTTCATCGTGTAATAGCCTTTGTAACCATACAATGGTGTAGTGGATTGTTTCTCACGGACTTGTGAAGTCCCCCTGACGTAGATCAGTTGATCGAACAGAGTTACCAATCTCGTGCCATTTACTTGCTTATTCTGACCGTGAATGTTCACAACAATGTACACATACATGATGATGAACATGATTGCACAGTTTATGTAACTTCATATTTCTTTACGAAGGCCATTGTGAACATTTCTCAGTGATGTTAGCTCTTCATCTTCATCTTTCTTCCTTTTCTTCTTAAGCTTAGCTTCATTAATTGTCTTTCTATAAATTTCTTGATTTTCTATTGAAGCTTTTGTACATGAAGCAACACTTTCTTTTATTTGTGCAATGTGCTGCCTAATTCTATAAATTCCTCCATACATTTTCTTCTCACACTATATATTAGACTTTATCCATATTCCTGGCATCAATTAACATGCTATAATTCTATCCAACATCATCTGGATTTCTTCTGAGTACCATTTCGAAAATAGAAGATTGAGTGGCTAAGACAAGACTTGAAGTTTCCATTACACAAATTCAGCACCTAATTCAACACCAATTCAACCCAATTCAGCACCAATTCAAAACCATTTCAACACCAACTCAACACCAATTTATCCCAATTTAGCAATTCAATATCAATTTAGCACAAATTCAACATCAAATTCAGTACAAATTCAATATCAATTCAGTACAAATTCAATACAAATTAAGCACAAATATCATTCTAATTTCAACTTCAATAAGAAATAATTTTCAACAAATAATGAGCAATTTAATTTTTCAGCAACTTAACTTTCGTGAAGAATCAGCAAGACATCGACTTAATTTTGCAACTAATCAATGTGTTCCTTAAAAGTATACACAACATACATACAATACAGTATATGACAATGAAATAAACTGAAGGTGAAACATATATATGATTCACACCAATTAAATAAACTGAAAGTGAAATATATATTGTTGAATTGTTCCCACAAACTCAAAGCACCTTGAAGTCCACTCTAAAGTCTAAAGTCTAAACTATACGTGAGATTCAGTACTTACTTTTGATTCTTGAATACATGCGAGTGATGGGCTACGATAGACCAACAATTGTAAAGATGACGGAGACCGGCTGTGACTATTATACTGCTCTGTTCTGTGTAGGATAGAGGCGACGACGAATTGTGTTTTTCCCCCTCTTCAAATATCTCTTCTCTCTCTTATTAGACTATTAGGTTTCACCTTTTTTTTCAACTTTGCTTTGAATTAATTTAAGGCTTTAGTAATTGTTAAAAAAAAGGAAAAATAATTAAAACTAAAAAAAATTCAATCCACCTAGCACCTAAGACACCCCTCCTAGTGAAAATCGCTAAGGTAAACGGCCGCCCAGACCACCTTTTACAATAGTGGATAAGAGTGTTGTTGTCAGTGTGGGGATAAGCCGCTCTCTTTACCTCTTGGTCTACTGTGTGTTTGGTCACTATTTGGAGGAGTCATTGAGCTCGGGTTACCCTGAGCCTTTCTGCACTCAACTCTTAACCCATGTCTCTTGAGGGAGGAATGGTTTCCGACTACAAGATGACGGAAAGCAAGAGGTGAAACTCTGATGAGATGAGATACCCTACAGTGGTATCAGAGCATGATGGAATCTCATCGGAGCACTTTCCATTGCCTTTCGGTTCTGTCTGATTGCCTCTGGTATTGTGATCGGCGAGATAAGCCAAAAACCCCAAACGCGGGAGTTTCTGCTCTGGTATATCCTTAAAACCTTAGATTTGCCAGGGTTTCTGTGATATTACTTGAATCTCTATGATTTCTCTTGAATCTTTGTGATTTTTCTTGAATATTTGTGATTCTGGGTATTATTTTGGTCCTGTGTGTGCCCCATGTGCTTCCGCTATTTTGTTTCTCTCTCTCTCTTTCTGATATTTTTTGGCTCTGTATGCGTGATTCACCCTCACTCACAAAGGACCAAATTGATCCATGTACACCAGGTTAACCTGGTCTGTAATCTAGGCAATCCTTAGCATTCATCAATGTCTTCTTGTGTGGCTTTAAGTTTTCTAGTTCTCCTTCAGCCATACTTTGGCTCTCTGTTGCATATCTGATGTGATTATCTGCATCTCTGTGATAAAGATGGACTCTTCATATCATACAACTCATTTTGATGGCAAAATTGACTTTCAGATTTGGAAAACAAAAATGGAATGTATTCTTATCAAAGAAAAAAAGTGTTTAAAGTTGTGCTTGATGGTTGTGCTCAAACTGAAATTGATGAGAAAAATATTGAAATGAATACAAGTGCTAGATCATAAATTGTTGAGTTTTCATGATTCCGTGATGAGACAAGTTATTGGGATAACTTATGCTAAAGAATTATGGGGAAATTTAAATGATTTATATACTCGAACTTCATTTCAGTCACTGTCATTTTTGCAAGATTTTTTTTTCAAATTCAGGCTAGATATGTTTAAAGACATTGATGCAAACTTAGATGATTTTAATAAATTGATTTAAGTTATGAAATTGGGAGTAGCTGATGCCATTGAAAAATATTATGTAACTGTGCTGTTAAATGTCATTCCTGATAAGTTTAATGATGTGAAATCTATCATTAGATATGGTAGGGATGTTGTGACCAATGATATTGTTGCTAATTACCTGAAATCAAAAGAACTTGATATCATTGGCTTCTTCTATGGCAAGCACTTTGTAGGTAAATTTTTTTGGAAGAGATTTGAGCACCTTTCTTATAAGTTTCTCATTGTTCATGGATTCATCGAGAGCAAAACTCTCATTAGATATGCTTCTTAGTCTGGCATTGAACTCATCTATAGACTCAGTTTCTTACATTTTAAGATTTTCAAACTTAGAAGTAAGATTTTGAAGCCAAGATAATCTTACTGAACTGGTACCTTCAAAGGTGGTTTCCATAATATTCCATGCAGCTTTAGCAGTCTCACATGTTGAGATCAGACTGAATGTCTCCAAATCGACAACAGAGAATGTAACATTGAGAGTTTTAGAGTTGACATTGTACTAGTTTTTCTGTGGCACAGTCCATTTTCCTTCTTCAATCTCCACATCTTTTCTTTCTTTGCTAATTGTTGGCTTCTCTCATCCTTCAGAGACGTTTTTCCATGCAAACTCATCTATTGATCTCAGAAATGCCCATCATCATTAATTTCCAGTAAGGATAATTATTGTCTTCAAGAAGTGATGGTCTGACTGTGGATCATTCTTCCTTGATCGAACTCATAACTTGAAATCAACCAAAATATTTACACAATTACGTACTTTTCAAGATTCTTTTCACTTTTAACCAAAGGCGATCCGCTCTAGTATCAATTGAAGCTACATATAGTGTGCGAATAAACTCAAGTTCACAAACATGTACATGTCCATTGTTGTTAACATGCAAAGTCAGAATGATAAAACTTAAAGTAATAAATGGCATGGGGTTAGTATCATGTTCGATCAACTGATTTAGGTCAAGAGGACTTCGCAAGTCCCTGAGAAATAATTCACTGCTCTGTTGCAAGATTACAAAGGCTATTACACGATGACCTCCCGTCACTCGATCCATTTCCTACTCATAACAATCTCTTTCGATGGACTGAATTGTGAGATCACCTTAAAACCTAGACTCTATCTAGTTCCCATATAAAATCTCTCCCGAGACTCCTTCAAGTGTGTATTAAAGAATTTCAAACACAGACTAGAGACACAGTGCATGATCACAAGGACAAACATAGTCTAAACTGTATACTAAATGTTTCAAACTTAAAGTCTTTTTAGACTATCTAGGTCTTATGTATACGTAAAAACCTCAACATCTAACTAGTCTAATTTCCATTCTATTTATAAATATTCCTAGTTTGATTCGAACTACCCTAGTTTAGAAGTCTTCCTTGAATAGAACTCACCTTCTTTAGCTTGATCTTCATCTTGAATAAGGCATCTTCTATTCTAAAATGACAATCTTCAATAGGAAACTTTAACTCCTTGAAATCGCTTGACACATCTCTTGGAAACTCTCAAGACAACTATGTACATGATCATGTTCATAAACATTATCAAGTACATTCTTCGATCTTTAATCAGATTGGCAACAGAATGTTCATATTAACATATCCAGAACATGGTTTTCAAAAACTTGAAAAACTAAAACATTTTGTGTTCTTTGAATTGCCATAAAGATCATGACAATCTAAAAGAAACACTTAGTGCTAAACGATGGCACCAACATAATTAATTTCTCTCTCTTCCACATCATCAATATTTATCAAACCCAACCACATCTATTTTGCATGTTTTATCCATGACCATCCAACCACAACATTATATATAATTCTTTTATTCTATTTTATTTTAATTTTAAGATTAAAATATTACCTGTAATAAAAATAATATAAAAAATTATAATTATAACAAGAAAATGAAAAATATTTCAAAAAGGGAAATCAAGCAATAAATATCCAATACCAAAAATATTATAAACTAAATTAATAAAATAAATTACAACATATTTTACAACAATTAAACTACGTTGCCTAAAATTACAAAAAATAAAATCACATCAACTAAACGACATTTCTTAAAATTACATAAAATAAAATCACACTCATTAAACCACGTTTTCTAAAATTACAACCATCTCAACTCAGATCATGGGAATAATTCTGCTATAAGACGATTTTTTAGAGATTCTTCTTGAGAAGACACATTGCTTTTACCCAGCAAAGTGTTGAGCAACTTAATATTTCCATCATGTTAATTGCCTCCACTTTCTTCTCATGTGTGATCCTCATCGCCCGAAGTTCTACAGTGTATTCATCAGGAATAACTAACTGTTGTGACACAATGGTTTTTTCTTTCTTTTTTGCTTTCACCTTGTCTCTGTCAGCGGGCCGACGAATTGTTGAAGCTTTACTAGCATTATAGTTTATGAGGTGGAGTTGTTTGAATCATCTTCTTCTCCGGTGGTTCTTGATTATTTTGAACTTTCATGATCTTCTTCAACATCAGCATACTCTACACGGGTATGATGACGCTCGACACCCAACTTTAATTTTCACTTTGGATGATGGCGCATGATCCTTTCAAAACCCTCGTGGTGCGTGAACTTAGATGGAATTTTAGTAATGAAAATGAATGAAATAATAAATAAAAATGAGATAATTTTTGTGTGTACAAAAATATAGCAAATCAAATCTCTATTTATAGAGGAAAAAATTAAGAATTTATTGACATGAATTATGTTTTTGACGAATGACTAAGATTTATTGCTCTTGTGATGAATGGTGGAGATCAAATTGACATGTGTGGTTTTGACGAATGACTGATATTTATTGCTTTTGTGATGAATGGTGGAGATCAAATTGACATGGATTGTACTTTTATGAATGATTGAGATTTATTGTTTGGATACATCAAAATTAGAGAAAAAAATATATAAAATAGTCAACACCAAAAATATTACAAGTTAAAATTATAAAAAATAAAATATCACCAATTAAACAACATTTCCTAAAATTACATGAAGTAAAATCACACTCATTAAACATCTTTTTCTAAAATTACATAAAATAAAAATTTATTGTTTGGATATATAAAAAACTAGAGAAAAAATAGATAATTTTAAAGTATGTTGAAATATAGTAAAATTAATATCTATTTATAGAGAATAAAAAAATGTGAATTTGGTATATTTTTTATTTATGTTTATTATATTATATAAAATATATACTAATTTATCTATATATCTAAATAAAATTGATTGACCAATATGATGGAGACAAGTGTCTACAACCTATTGGCCAAAGGGATGGTTGCATTGAGACCATGAGAGGTCATACATGAGCCCGTTCCTTTTTCAATTTCACCATTATTTTTTTGCTGATGTGGAGGCAACCACTCCCACATGTGATCGTCGTTATATCCAGTCTAATGGGCTTTTCTCATTAACCCTTCTTTTTCCGAATAATTATTCATTTCTCATCATATTTAAATCTAAATGTTATTCAATTGGCATACTATCTACTTTGAAATATAATATTTATATTTTCAAACCATGCACTGTTAAAATAGAAATCAATACATTGTAAACTCAAAATTAGGTTAGAAAGACTAAAATAAATAAAAAAATATATACAATTATGAAGGTATAACCATATGTATTTGGTTAATTATGAAATTTATTGGGTTGCCATTCCTACCGTTTTGCGTTGATTGTATTCGTGGAAGTCATCATCTAAATATTAGTTACAAAAAGTCAATAATTTGTAATTTAAAAAAATATTTTTTTAATAACTTAATTGATAAATTGCTTCACCCCTATTCGAAGTTTGATATTATACATTTTATGTAAACTCACGATGATAACACCACAATATTATTGTTCAACAATTTTTTTATATAATAGTTAAATTAGTTGGTAGCTCGTTCAAGTATTAACTCCCCCTCTCTCTGTCTGTATGTGTGTGTGTATATATATAACAATAATAATGATTGCATACGATATAAATAACTAAGTGTAAGCAAAATAATTATCAAACATTCGTGTGATGATAAGACACTTGGTCAGGGCATGTTCTGGGAGAGTTGATGTTAGACTTAAACTCATTGCGTCGCTCCGTAGTAGGATGGAGTAATTTGATTAACTCAGTTGGTAACTTCTCATTTTTCATTCTTTGACTACTCCGCTCTTGAAGAGAGACGTAACTGCTGTTGATACTTGTGAGTCAGCCAGCATTCAAAGAAAAGAGGTACAGAACGCACTGGAACTCGAAAACTTACCTTTTCCGTCAGCAATAGGACCACCCAACGTTGCGAGAGGAAAGAACCGGTCTCTTTCTAAATAGACTTAGGTCTACTCCCCATCCCCAAGAGGAAGGCTCTGAAAGAGATTTCGACCTTTCCATTTGCCATTTAAAGCACCATAAGTAAGTCAATGGTCGATAGCCCTAACCCTTCTATCTTAATCAATCGTGCCCTGACCGATGTAACACTAATTAACAAGGCATAATACAATTGGATTCAGAAGTTGGAATTCGAGATAATGTTTCGAGGATGGCACCATCTTTAAAATATTGCTCGACAATTAGAGAGTTAAAAATTAAATAGTACCGTGTATAGGCAAATTATTAATTTTTCCACAATATGCACACACGAAATGATCGACATTTTTTTAGAAATCTTGCTGCGTCACAAGTATTTAGTAAACCTACATTTTATTTAGTTGATCGCATCCTTTTTGCAATAAAATGACTCCTACGTAAATTAACTAGTCAATCGTAGATTAATCAATTAATAACAATGGAGTTTAATTACATAGAGAATGAGAATTTCTCAAACACATGATCGACCTTTTTTTAGAAATCTTGCTGCGTCACAAGTATTTGGTAAACCTACATTTTATTTACTTCATTGCATCTTTTTTGCAATAAAATGACTCATGCGTAAATTAACTAATTAACAGTAGATTAATCAATTAATAACAGTGGAGTTTAATTACATAGAGGATGAGAATTTCTCAAACACGGGGTGTACTTAAATTAAAGCAACAAATTTTTCATACCCTACTGACAGTTGTTGATGCATAGTGATTCGAGTTGCAGTCAATTGACGATGGACGCACGACTGATAGACGACACCTCCGCTGCAATAGGGAGGCATGACTTCCTGTAAAAAAACTGCCATGGAGGGAGGACTAATGCCATCCATTACCCAAGCTGAATATATCCGGTTCAAATTTTTGAATCAATCCAGTGTTGATCATTTTAAACTGTTGTAGATCATTTTTCAAGTGTCAAAATCCAAGAGGGACGACTATTGGGTTTCGGTCTAGCATCGAATTTGCCCTTAGAGCATCCACAATGAGAGCAAATTTTGGGTACAAATATAGTGGTACATACTACTGAATTAGGTACACTATAGGGGAGAGGGGAAAATGGTACAACTACATGTACCAATTGTGTGGAAAAGGTGACATTTAGGGCCCACCCTTTTATACACGGTACTCCACCGTGTAGAAACCAAAACAATATTTATACACGGTGCTCCACCGTGTAGAAACCAAAAAAAATATTGAAAGTTACGGTGGAACACCGTGTACACGGTTGTCACGGTTCATGTAGCAAAATAGGAAATGACAGTGCTAAAATAGGAAATGATAGTGCTAAAACTATAAATTGAAAAATATACACATAAAATTTGAGTATTCATATATTGATATTCAACATGTAACAGTGTTTGTTCGTGGTTTTTTTACAATGTCGATGACATTTTTTTATGCTAATGCTAAAAAAAAAGTCATGACAATGCTAAAAAAAAGCTATGACAGCGCTAAAATAGGAAATGATAGTGCTAAAATAGGAAATAACAGTGCTAAAACTCTAAATTGAAAAATATACACGTAAATTCTGAATATTCATATATTGACAATTCAACATGTAACAGTGTTTGTTCGTGATTTTTTTACAATGTCGATGACATTTTTTTATGCTAATGCTAAAAGGAGTCATGCTAAAATAAGTCATGACAATGCTAAAAAAGGACATGACAGTGCTAAAAAGGGCCATGACAGTGCTAAAAAGGGTCATGACAGTGCTAAATCCTAAATCGAAAAAATTTACGCGTAAATTATGAGTATTCATATATTTACCGATTTTACCCTTACTATGATTCAGGGGCAGCGAAGTTGGACGTTATTACGAGATTGTTACCGCGTTTTTTAAAATCTAAAGCAGATCTAGGTCGTCCAAATATACCGGATCTATGGCTCAGATTGGTTCTCGGTTCTCACTTAGGGTGTGGTTCCTTCTGCAACCCAACCCTATATATATATGTATATATGTATATATATATATTGAAAGTCACTGTACACGGTTGTCACAGTTCATGTAGCAAAAATAAATTCAAAGTGGAAGAATGCTTGTAGAGCAACAAAAATAAAAATAAAAATTCAAAGTGTAATCAAAGTGTAATCAAAGTGTAAAAATGCCTCACGATTCATTTTTAATTTAATTTTTTTTAATGATAGCTTTGATATTTTTTTAATTAGTTCATTTCAGAAGCTTTTGTGTTTTTCAATATTTCATTTATGTATCATTTGTGTTTTATTTTTCAACGTTGTACTAATCTTTCTAGTATCAATAAAATTGATGTTTTTTTAATAATTTGGTATGAACGCGATTCATTTTTAATTTAAAATTTTTTTATTTTTTTAATGATAGCTTTGATATTTTTATACCAAAAAATAATATTTAAATAAAAATTATTTAAAGTATACATAAAAATATTATATATATGTATATATATGTATGTATATATTTTATTAAATGAGTATAAATATGGTGGGACCCCAAAAAGTTATGTATGTACTATATGTATAGTGGGTGATTTGAAGAGAATGAGTATTTAAAAAAGTAAATACATAACTTTTGATGTGGCGGTAACGTGGTAGAGTTATGTACCAAATTTTGGGTACAATATTGGAAATGCTCTTAGAGCTTATCCAACAGATCAACCATGGCTTGCTACACAGCAAAACTAGCGTGAAATTTGATAATT
Source organism: Perilla frutescens (assembly GCA_026008535.1). Classification (NCBI taxonomy): domain Eukaryota; kingdom Viridiplantae; phylum Streptophyta; class Magnoliopsida; order Lamiales; family Lamiaceae; genus Perilla; species Perilla frutescens. The sequence goes on along the minus strand of BRKX01000002.1, from coordinate 35,549,933 downwards.
TCTTTCTCCAACACCTACTGCTCGGCACGTTAAATATAGGGGATGCGAACAGTACCTCGGTTAAATAACCGAGGTACTGTTCATCTCGGCAAGATTTTTTTTTTCTTTTTCTTCTTTCTTTCATTAGATAATTGTAGTAATATATATATATATATATATATATTTGGTTGATTTTTTTATATTTTGTATTAGATTTCTTTCAATTATTTTAAAACACAAATTACATAATTAATAAAAAAAGAATTAACAATACAAAACCACAAATATATTCAAATTCAGAGATGCAATTGTTATGACATGTAATTTATGTTTTTATTAAATGATTTATTATGAAATGTTGAATTTTATTTTGAATAAGTTGACTATTTTACATGAATTTTTTAATTTTTGTAAAATAAAAATAAAATTTAATTATATATTAATTAAAAATAAAAAACAATGAGCAGGAATATTAATATATATATATATATATAATCATATTTAATTAAATAATTTGATAAAAAAATTAAATCAATATTAAAGAGTATAAAAAGGGAATATTGCATTGTAGGGTGAAATGTAGAGTGATACTGTTGGAGATGAAAATTAAAAATATGTAACTTTAACTGTATAGTAGTGTAGAGTTACCTGTATTCTGGTGAAAATTGTTGGGGAGATGACTTATATATATTGATTCAACATATCCAATCTTATCATTTGAGCTGACAACCAAATATCAGGATTGAGTAAAATATTCGAATTACTGTTCAACACAATGCTTATTTAACTTGAAAATAACAAATTTTCGATTTTCAAATTCGCATACATGGAATCGTTTACCAAGTTAAAACCACACGTTAAAAAACGGTATATTTATTTTCGATCAACTTGAAATCACAAATAAAATCTCTTAAAAAAGAAAATCATAAATGTTAATTTTATTAATAATCCGATTAATTCCAATCAGAGATCTGGAACACACACAACGGTAAAGTGGTTTTTACGTATAAATACTCCCGTTGTCCGAATATTACGCAGTATTCAATATTCTCACCGACGAGGCCCACGTAGCCACGTGTTTCTATCTCCCACACTTTCTTTGAATCAAACCAGGGACACAACCGTCATTCCACTCCCTTCCCCGGTGGTGCAACAAATACGACGTCGACCCTCTTCACCGCTCCACACCTCCTCGCTCTCTCACTAGTCTCTTTCGCTACGTCTTGGCGTGCTAGTGGTGGCGAGTGTATGTGATATATACATATATACACAATATATATTTATATATATAGAGAGAGAGATGCTCGAAGTAGTTGAGGAGCAATGCAGTTTCTGTTTGTTTTTTGAAGATTTTTTACTGAGATCGTGTGAGGAGGTAATATGTTTTTTTCCTCCGACTTCACTATACCGCGTGGTAAATTTGTATATATATATATATATATATATATATATATATATATAAATTTATCGCGATTTAATTCGCTTTGTTCGTAGCGTAAATAAAGTATATTTACCTTTATAGTTGATCTCGAGTGCTGTTTATAATCTTGAATTTGACGCTTGAGCTTGTTTACTTTATGATGATAAAAATGCAACTTTACAGTGGAAAGCTTACTTTTTAGGAGTAGATTAAGAAAATATTAGCTGGATTACTAATCCAGACCGTATAAGTTTTTGCCGCATTTGATAGTAATTTCCCGCGTGATTTATATTTTGTTTCTTAAATTCACTTTTAGATTGCAGTAATTCATAATGTATAATCGAATCCTGCATTTTAATTCGGAGATTCTGGTAAGGATTAAATTTGTTTGTTTTGACATGATCGGAACCGAAGCTTCCCTGCCATACAATTACAAGCCCTAATCTGAAGTCTCAGTTTAGTAGAAGACAACAGCTAAAGATTAATTCCTTCTCAATATAGTTGTCAGTCTGTGAAATAATAAATAATTTTTGTTTCATTTATACGTGTATGTACCTCTCTGTGCGTTTGTGTTTAGTGGGGGGCCACTACTCGTGTTTCCACTAGCATTTTTTAATTCGGAGGAGAAAAAAATGAAGAAGAGCTACAGAGAAATATCATCATTACTTGGAGTTGAAGGATTGTTGGGGTCCCCATTAAGTTAAGCTATCTGACGTTTATTTTTTCGTTGATGTTGTTTGAAATGATGGAATTTTAGGTTTCTGGTGGAAGAAAAGGATTAACGAGGGCAATTAAGCAAGTTGTTTAATCACTACCAACTACTGATAACTGAATAGTACCATTTTAACATAATAGATGTTGTGTTAGTTGGTAAAATATTGTCTAACTAGCTTCATGCCTTCATCCACTGCAGATAAAGAATGCACTTGAGTTGTGGGGTATGATTTCTATTGCAAGCACAAGTACCTTGTCTCTATTAGCCTAACTGTCTTGTCTTTTTTAGTACGATGAATGGTGCATCAACTGTCTTTGTATTTATATTTTGTTTGTTTGGGTTTGCTGGTACAGTTTTGAGTATGGGCATCTCATCTTTCATGTAACTGGATTGGATTTGAGGAGGTGGGAAGAACAATGGGGGCTATTGGTGCTGAAGAGTTGATGAATTGGGAGAAAATGCAAGGTATTGGGAATGGGAAGGAAGAGAAGATATTAGTATTGGTGAGGTTAAGGCCATTGAGTGAAAAGGAGATTGCACGAGCTGAGGTTGCAGATTGGGAATGCATCAACTCAACCACCATTTTGTACCGGAACAGCCTTCAGGAGCGCTCTGGACTTCCAACAGCTTACTCATTCGGTAATTAGTGCTTACGTCATGATTTACATTGGTTAAGTTTTCGAGTTTAATATAAGAAACTGCACACGTTCAAGAACATTCTGTCATCCACCTTTTAGCAAGAACTGGGATTTGGAGGTATGCTGTCCATTGTCTCCCATTCTTCTATGAATATGCACTATATCTGGGGAAACAAAGCTATCATTACCACCTCCAAATTGCTGAAGTTAAATTACCTTATCAAATTTGAAGTATTTTAAAACGACTTGTCAATTAGTTTATTTTTGTTCATTTGTGATACCTTTACCTTATTCTGTTTCACTTTGTTTTGTTTTTCCTTGCACGATTTTATGGTGGTAGATAAAGTATTTCGAGGTGACTGTGTAACAAGAGAAGTTTACGAGGAGGGCACGAAGGACATTGCTCTATCAGTTGTTGGTGGCGTCAACTGTGAGTATTAAATTTATTAGATTGCTGAATCCTCTTTTTCGACTAATTTTCAACACCTATTTCATTTCAGCAACTATATTTGCATATGGTCAAACAAGCAGCGGAAAGACTTACACGATGAATGGTATAACTGAATATGCAGTGGCTGATATTTATGATTACATAGAAAAGGTTTGTACATTTAAAGTCCAATTTTGATCATCCTGGAGAAAGACTAAACTATCTTTATTCTGGGAATTTCTTTCTCTTCCACTTGTAACCGAAGTCTTATTGAAACTATGTCTTCTGTCTCCACCAGCATGAAGAAAGAGCATTTGTCTTAAAGTTCTCTGCCATGGAGATTTACAATGAAGTTGTTAGAGACCTCCTTAGCACGGATAATTCTCCACTAAGGCTCCTTGATGATCCGGAAGTGAGTTTTCCCTCTTCTCAATTTCCCTTGTTCTTTTATTTGTATAAATTTGATATTTTCTTTGTTCTGTAGAGGGGGACTATAATAGAGAAACTCACAGAAGAAACTTTGAGGGATTGGAATCACCTCAAGGAGTTGTTATCCATATGTGAAGGTTAAATGAATTCCCTCTTTGATTGTGTTTTTATGCTTCGATCATTCATTAGTGGAAACATCAGCAAATTCTTTCTAATTTTTAATTTCCATTTTAACTTGTATACAGCACAAAGGCAAGTTGGAGAGACCTCATTGAATGAAACAAGCTCCAGATCCCATCAGATTCTTAGATTGGTTAGCTCTCTCAGACTAAGTTTATTGGTGACCATCATGGTCACCTCCACCTAGATAATTAGGAATTAAAAAAAATAAAAAATAAAAAAATGAAAGCAACCAATCCACAATTTTGATCAACCATCAACCAAAGGCAACCTTGTGGTTTGCCTATTTATTTATTCAATAAAAGACACATGGCATCTAATGATTGGTCAGTCTAAATTTAATTTGATATATTTTTAATATTTTTTGGATTTTATGAAAGTTAAAAATAATTATACCAAATTTTTTCTTTTTGCATCCTCTATAAATTGAGCTCATTTCGGCATAATTATACACACAATTTTTTTTTCTCATTTCTACACTTTATCAATTTTCAATATCAAACCTCCATTTTTCTCCTATTTTTCATGGATCCCAACCAAAAATTTTACTCAAACTATCAAAATTTCATGAGTTTTTTTCTTCTTTGTGCTATTATTTATTTTAATTTCAACAAGTTGATATACTTCATAAAATTATATATAAAAATAATTATATATAATATTGGGGTTGGTTGGTTGGGTGGTCATTGATAAACTATCAAAATTAATGTGGTTGGGTTGTGATGAGTAATAGTGATGTGGAAGAGAGAGAAATGAATTAAATATTAAAAAGATTGGATGATTGGGTGGTTGGTGTGGTTGCTGATAAACATAGTCTCAGCTCTTCTCCTTAATAGCTTTTGTCATAATTGTTACAAATTTTCAATAACATTTTGGTCAAAAATAAAAAAACACTGATTGTGTGTCTTCTCTATATTATTCCTCCAGACGATAGAAAGTTCTGCTCGTGAGTTCTTAGGGAAGGGCAACTCGACCACCCTTGCTGCTAGTGTGGTATAAGAAATTTGAATTTGTTCATGATTTTCTTATAAATATAGCCCTTTCACTAAATATTTTAGTAGTATAAATAAATGTAAAAGGCATTGATATATTTCTCTGCAGAACTTTGTTGATTTAGCAGGGAGTGAGCGGGCATCTCAATCTCTCTCAGTTGGACAGAGACTGAAAGAAGGCTGCCACATTAATCGTAGTTTGCTGACTCTGAGCACTGTGATTCGCAAGCTTAGGTTCGTTGATTCTTTCGACCTCTCTTTCTTGTTTTCTAGCTGCCTGATAATTTCATTTGTTCAGAATATTTATGCGCTATAAATGATTGCTTCTTTGTCTTTCACATTGAGGTAGGGCTATCTCTGCTTTCCATTATAATTGCAGGCTAAGGTTGGTAGTATTTGTTCATGGAGAATCAATATTTAATAATTATCATTGTCCAAGTGCTAGAACACCATCTGTTCCTTGTACTTCCCAATATTACACTTGGAGGGAGATCCTGGTTCGATAGGATATCAAAGCATGCATATCATCCTTACAAGGATTTATCCACCCCCATGCACTGCCTCTGACTCACTCATATTCACACATGCTTTTGGACATGTAGGCAAACCAACAACCTTATGCATATGTATGTCCTTTTTAGGATGTAATCTAATCGAGTAGCATACAAGTGATATGGCATATCATTTTTATTGCAAATTCCATCCTTATAAGCTTTTGAATTATATGATTAAATGCAGCAAAGGGCGACATGGCCATGTTAATTACAGAGACTCAAAGCTTACACGTATACTGCAGCCTGCTTTGGGAGGCAATGCAAGAACTGCTATCATTTGCACCTTGAGCCCTGCCAGAAGCCACGTTGAGCAATCCAGGAATACACTCTTATTTGCTAGCTGTGCAAAAGAAGTATCAACTAATGCACAGGTTAATGTAGTGATGTCAGATAAGGCATTGGTGAAACATCTGCAGAAAGAGGTAGCTAGGTTGGAGAGCGAGTTAAAAACTCCAGGATCAATTTGCGATCATGCACCATTGTTAAGAAAGAAAGATTTACAGATTGAAAAGGTTATTAACGTTTTTTATATCAAATTGCATACTTCATCTTTCCAGCAAAGTTTCGAAATATTATTTGTTGTTTTTAATTTAATGTTCAATAACTTAAATACTGTAAGCCCATTAACAATCTAATTAGCTCAAATTTAAAATTATTGTACTATTAAATTATGCGATGCCAAATTGTCATAAATTTTAAGTTTTTGTTTAAACAAATTGCTGAACTTAACCTTCCTCATTTTATGGCCTACTCTCTGCAGTTGGACAAAGAGGTTAGAGAGCTAAGGAGGCAGCTAGATCTTGCCCATTCTCAAATTGAGGACTTAATCAGAGTGGCTGAAAGCGATAAGTGTTCAGAAAAATTCAGTGGACCTCCATCTTTTAATTTTAAGTGTAATGGAACGTCAGACCTATCACTTCCAAAGAACAGTGAGGATCATTATTTATCCAATGGTACATCTTATCCAAGTCGAGGTATAGGGAAAACTCCTATAATTAAAGAAGATTGTGATGACATCAAGGAAGTTCAATGTATTGAGATGGATGAATCTGCCCAGGATAGAACATGCAAGTCTTTTGGTCATTCAACCGGCAATGATGAAGAAATGATTCCAACAGGGGTGGAGCCTGGTAATGGTCACACCGTGGATCATGATATATTATCGGCTTTACCTAGACAAGGGAGTGGCACTGAAAATGGTTACTCATATGATTCAGAAGAGCACAAAATTCAAGATGTAAGAAATACCATTGATTCTGCCATTGGACCTTACCCCGACTCATCATCTTCTCGTATGCCATCAACTAGTCGGGTGAGTTCTGGGGGCCTAAACTTAACTAGAAGCCGAAGCTGTAGAGCTAGTTTAATGACTTCCTCATCTGACTTTGAGATTGCTGAACCAAGTCAAAGCACACCTCCTAATGTCTTGGAGAATCATTTCATAGGAAGACCTGAAGGTGGCTCCCTCAGGAAGCACTGGAAACTTCCTCCAGTAATTTATGGTGCAAATTATATGAGATTGACAAGAAATGATTCTCTAAACTCTGACTGTAGTAGTTTCATAGATGGCTTTAAAACTCAGGGCAGCACCCATGGGGACGAAGATATTCCAACTCTTGGTTCTTTTGTTGCGGGACTCAGGGAGATGGCAAAGCTTCAATATGAGAATCAAGATGGGAATCAGGTGGGTCTGATTCTTTCATTTATTGTTATTTTCTTCTTTTGTGGGCGTGGTTAGTGGTTAGTAGTTTGTCAAGCAGAGAACTAATGATTTTTGCTCACTTTGTTTCCTTAGGTTGGAGAAACAGGAATGGAAGACGAGAATAGTGCTAGAGATTTCGCAATGGACCCAATGCCAGATTGGCCCATGAAATTTGAGAAGCTGCAGAAATTGATAATTGAATTATGGCATGCTTGCAATATTTCGTTAGTCCACAGGACATACTTCATCCTCCTTATTAAAGACGACTTCACAGATTCCATTTATATGGAGGTAGAGCACAGAAGACTATCTTTCCTAAGGGATACATTATCCACGGGCAACTCAGTCGTACAAGACGGCCATACACTCACAATGGCAACAAGGTATGTCTATACTTTCTCATAAGTTGATAAAAATGTCTGAAAAGGGACTGAGTAGCACATATGTAGTATCCGGTTCACTCCATTAATGCAAGTTGATATCCCAAGTAAATTTCCTGGACTAAGTTTTCGAACTATGTGCTCAAATAACAGCAAGAAAGCTCTTCAACGTGAGAGGGAAACACTGAGCAGGCTTATGAATAGAAGGTATACTGTAGACGAGAGGAACAGAGTTTACGAAGAGTGGGGTATAGGTCTGGACTCAAAGAAGAGGAGGCTGCAGCTGGTTCACCTTTTATACAGCGACATGGAAAACATGGAGCACGTTAGAAGGAGCGCTGCTGTTGTGGCGAAGCTCATCGGTTTCTCGGAGCACGGGGTGGCCCTCAAGGAGATGTTTGGACTCAGCTTCACACCTCCACGGATTAGCAGACGATCGTTTAGCTGGAAAAACAGTATGTCGTCCCTTTTATGAAGTTGCTGTGCAGTGAGAGATGATCAGGTAAAAGAAGAATTGGATTGGATGGTTCAACAAGTTCTTTTACCTTACCTACAATGCGACGCCGTTTTAGAGTTGTTTCATTTTGAGAATGGTGTAAGACGCAATATTGAAATTATTTTCTAGAGATGGAGTTTTGGCGTTGCATCGGATTTATAATCTCTTTTTACTGTTATGCAATTAGTGATCTAGAATATCCTTTTACGTATCAGTACTTAATAGATATATTGTTGCTAGAGTGCGATGCATGCTTTCTTATGCAAAAAGGGCAACAACTTGAAAAGATTACAATACATTTTCACAGAAAGTGTCTTTTTTTTTTTTTTTCAATTTACAGAAAAACATAATATATTAATTAATATACAAATTCTGAATTTAGTAATTTCAAGATTGTTAATGAGACGTTTCAAATTAAAAAAGATTGGCAATGCAATGGCCTAGGGGCTCAGTTGAATTTGCTCTGACCCGATCCCTATCTGAATTACTTGTTTTGAGGCTTATACTCGTGAACATTATTTATTATATGCATAATTAAATGAAAAACTAAAAAAAAAAAAAGACACTTGGAAGTTAAAATACATACACTTAAACCATCTATAAATATTTATATTTAGGTTGGAGAAAAAGGGAGAAAGATAATTGAGAACATGAATTTTATCAATTCAGGACATAAATATAGGTTATCTAACAATTTAGGGCCTAAAATATAAAAACTCTCAATCTAGGACTTTAAAGATCATATATCTTCCGTCTCAATTATATAGTCAATTTTCTCATCGCATCGCACGTAAATTAAAAATATTTATGAAAATGTGATTTTAAAGTTTAACTTCTAATATTACCCTTATTTAAAATTTATGACTTAACAAAATTAAGTGGTTGATTTTTAATTTTCAAGCCCTATTAAGAGTATATTTGTATATTACTATGAAAATTAATGTTATTTTATAATTATAAGACTATATAAATGAGACACCTCAAAATAATAATAGGGATTATACAATTGGGACGGGGGTATATTTTTTCCCTTTTTACTTTCAATGAAAATCATTTATTAATTATCTTTAAATTGAATAAATAATTTATTAACAATATATTAAAAATAAATAGAAAATATGAAATAAATGAATTTTAAAGTTCTAAACTGATTATTTTCATTCTTTAAATTTTGAATTGATAAATAATTTACCTTTCATGTAATAAATTCACAATTCTCGATCAAAGTAAAGAAAATAAAACCACTCTATTAGATTTAATTAACTAATTGATAATGCACAACGACATTAATACTGGACCAATTTTTTCTTTTTTTTCACTCAGGCCCAAAACCAACGCAACGACGTCGTCCTCAGTGGCAAAATTGGAAACATCTCGTCGAAAATACTAGAAACTTGGCCGTATCAGATTTCGGAGACTTGAGAGAGAGAGAGAGAGAGAGAGAGAGTGCAGAAATGAGCGTGGCTACAGCGTCGTATCTGGCTCGGCGAGCAGCACAGAAGGAAAGGGTTAGGATCCTCTACAGGCGAGCTCTCAAAGACACTCTTAATTGGGCGGTTCATCGCCACCTCTTTTATGCCGATGTAATTTTTCTGATTCTCTCTCGCTATATTTATTTCTCCATACATTTATTCGATCTCAGATTTTGATTGGAGAAAATTGTGTGAACAACTGTTGAATATTCAAACGAGCTTCAATTTCTGATAGATTGGCTGTAACGGAGGGTTTTTTTGTTTTTTTTTTCCAGGCTGATGCTCTAAGAGAGAAATTTGAGGCGAATAAATACGTGGTATGCTCTCTTTTTCATTATATATTTTGGTTCGTTTCATTGTGAATTATTTGTTTATTTGGCAGTCCAATGCTATGGTGGTTTTATTAACTGAATTTGGTCCGGAGAAAGTGATTGAAGCGTTTAATTGACTGATTTATGTTCGATATATTTATAACAGAATAATGAATAAATTTATGGCCCTAGCTTAGGTAATTTATTTCAGGGGGCTGAATTCCTAGAGTGGCGGTTGCAGACTGTAGAGTTTGTTTAGTCAGTATGAATATGGCCTTGCTATAACGTACAATTGTTTGGTTGGGCTGTTCGTGTTAAACATGAGGATTTGAGAAATGTTGGATCAGGAAAAAAGTGAGATCGTGGTATTTAATTAAGTGAATTATAATTGGAACTCTGCAAGTACTATTGAAAGAATTTTACATAGAAATACAATGTTCTGTTGATTGTGATTTCCCCCCTGCTCATCTTCCAGGAGGATGTTGAACTGATTGATAGAATGATAGCTGCTGGTGAAGCAACTCACGACAAGTGGAGGCATCCTGATCCTTACATTGGTATGTGATCTGAATGCCGCTTTTCTTTCTTGTACTAGATCGAGTGGTAGTACTGGTGTCAGTAGTGTGCAACCTTCATGAGCACAGAAGCTCTAAGTTGAACTGTTGAAGAAGATAACATGAGTTATGGTGGATGTTAAGCACTGTTAATCTGTTATAACTGGAGCTCCAGAACGCCACTCTTTATAAATATATGATGTTTCATAAACGGAGTTTTAGCTCAAGAGAAGATCAAAGATTCTTGAAACATAGATAGGAAAGTATGCAGTGATATTCATTCTTCATTGAGAGAAGGAACCACTTGCGTGTCTTTAATTGCACTTTATATTAGTATATTGTTGTAGGAATTTATTCCTAAGTGGTAATAAGAAAAAAGAAATGACTTAAATGGTGTTACTCAAATAGAAAAATTTGGGGCATGAGGGGAAAAAACAAACGGTGTGGTCTATCTAGATGCAAGTTAAATTAGGTTGATGCATTTCATATAACTTATGAACAATGTCTATTCCCTCAACTGAAGCTTGCATGATTTCAGTGTTTTTAAAAAAGGATGATAGTAAATTGCAGTATAAGTCTATTAACACGAACTGTTTTTCTCTAAGTAGGCTTGGTCATACATCTTGAGGGCTAACGATTGTTTTCTTTCTACAGTTCCTTGGGCTCCTGGTGGCTCCAAATTTTGCCGGAACCCAACGCCTCCTTCTGGGGTAATTGATCAAATATTGATTATTACTCGCTGTGCCTTAATTAACTGGCTATGTGTTTAGTTTGCAATTGCTCCTTTTCTTCTTTTTTTTTTTCCTTCTGTCTGCTATGTTGCTTTTCACAAAAGGTACTTCGTATTCTGTCTTTCTTTTTTAGTTAACATTTGATGCATTACTTTCAGCTGTTAATAATATAGTTTTTAACATTATGTATTGTTTTCATCACTTTTCACTGGCCATGAAGGCAAACTAAGTTATTGGTGTTCAGTGATGTTTTTTTAGTCTTTAACATTATTAGTTTCCATTTTTAGTGTATTATTATAAATGCATCGATACCTGCCTATTGAAGAGATGGGATGCTAGATAATTATGATATCTTGTTAGGCTTTATGCTTGTACTTCACCTATTGTGTGCATACATATTCTGAATAATTGCCTAGAAGAGCAAGGAATTCTTCTACCATGTAGTTGCGAGACATACTATTAAGTGATAAGGTTTTGAGCAGTTTTTGACACTTTTTTTATCGTTGCTGTGTGGTAATACAGATTGAGATTATACACAACTATGGCCGGGAAGAGAATGAGTAAAGAGGATCATCATCCTTGGAAATAAATGAAGGTTCGCTTTTTTGTACCACCATTCTCATTAATATTGTCAGTCCTATACATAGGTTATATCGAACGGCAGTGAATTCAACACGGTGACATTCCTCCAGATGTCTAGAACATTTGGTGTATGTTCAGAGTGTATTTGCTTATTTAGTTATTCGTATATTAATTCTTGCTGTATGCTTTTATAATCTCCCACCCCGGCCCCGACACTACCAACTCTTTACAGGAGCACAAGAATGTTCCAATCTTAGCAAATCACTGAATATGCTGATGAGTTGTTGGTGAATAATGATGCAGATTGGAGATTCACAAATCACGAAAGTGGACTAATTTCTATCCGGTTTGTGGTTCGGATTTATTCAATTTAGAAAGAAATGTTGATCTGTTGTACTTCCTTCTATTTGACTCCCAACATAATGTTGAATTCTGAGCTTTTTGTTGGACATTCGTACCATCTAGTTGTTTCCATCTGAATAATGATTTCCCATTGCTGTTGCATGGTATTTTACATTGGCACAATATTTCTTAATGGTATTTTCATTTCATTTTGTCGTAGCAATTTGCCCCCTATTATTTCATTTGGGTTAATCACGTTCTTATTTTATAGAATTATTATTAACCACATATTAAATTTGTTGTTATGCAATTGTAGTATTGTACACACTGCCCAACACAAACAGAGGAGTATTTAAGAAAAAATTCAAAATGAGCGTTACCTGATTAACAAACAATTATGAAAAAATTGAAATGGTTAACATAGTTCAATTTATTTATCTTCAATTATTTGCCAACTGAATATTTTCAATTTTAACGTATCATATAATAGCACAATATGTCAGATCGCACGACAATTGAATAAAAAGCTGGATCTGTTAAAAATGAAAAAAATAGGGAAGTCGAATAAATAGATATATTTCACTCGTGATAGCAAATGCAAATGCAAATCGAACCACCACCTTCCATCCTGCAATTTACAAGATCGAAAACAATTAATTATCTTGTTTGTTAATAGAATCTCAACGCTGGACCTAAGCTGTGGAATCTGCAACTGCAAGAGATCCAAGTCTCTCTGGGGCTGCATTTTACCCAGATTCTTTCTTCTTTTCGCACTCTGAGTCTTCTTCCTTATACTAAAGCACGAGTGCCAGATCAACGAACCAATTTAATGTCCCATACACTGCTAAGTAGCTAAATATGATCTCGAGGCCATGGAAAAATCCACATCTCGTGTGCTCTAAGTAGGCTACAAGTGAGACCTTGAGGCCCTAGGCTATTAATAACTCAATGTGCTTAAGTATATGTTCCAAATTGAAACAAAAATTTCATTATTGTGGGAAATTCGTCATCAAATCATGTATACCATAACTACAGTTCATTTGGATATACATATATATAAGAAGAAATCATCCACAAGCCTAATTTTCAGTGTAACTAGCTCCCACGATTTCCACTGTATTTTTCACAAGTATTACTGCATTAAGAAGTTATGTACACAAGAACTAGAACTAGATGATCCAATAGTCACTTAACAGATACTGCCTCAAATGAAGCATTACACAAGCTATTCAAATCATCTACAGCAGAGCATCTAAGACTAATTCCAGTGTGATCAATCATCAATCTACATTCATGTATGCATAATGAACACTTAAATTAAACGAACTCCAATATTAAGGGGTTCTGAAACACGAAAACCAAATTGTCACAACCCTGAACAATGATATGGTCATACGAGCAACAAAAGAAACAAGAGTTTTGTTCCCCAAATTTGGCACCTCATCAGCTCAACAAGCAAAATAATGAACAGAAATTGGCTACTCAAGATATGTTTGGTTCCATTTGATTCACTGAATTATCAAACCAAATCGAAACCACTAATAAATCAAGCTTAAACCATGAGCTTTTTCGAGTCAATCGATTCCATTAAACCCTATATTTTTTTTCTTATTAACTCATGGAAAATGTACAATAACATCGCCAACAACAACTACAAATTTCGCAAAAATTTAGATGAGCTTGAAAGGAAGAGGCCAAGGAGTGGACCTGGGCACCTCTATCTTATCCTTAATCCTTTCGATTTTCTTGTCCTTTTTCGGTCTGACATTTCCGAACGAACCTTTAAATCTCTTTCCTCTCTTAGTCTTCTTGTCTCCTCGGCCGCACACGATCGCTTCCCCCGGCGGCGCCGCCATGGATGACGCGAGAGAGGAGAATGCCATCCGCTGTTCCACGGCCGACGCCACCCTCCGCGCCGCCGCGTTGCACCACTGGATCATTGCCATTTCTGCCGCCGATTAATCGATCTGATTTCTCGGTTGGTATTTCTTAGGTGTTATAAACCCTAGAAACTGTGGAGTACGCGTTTGCCTGGATAGTTTTCACTTTTCACGCCGAGGGTTCTAAAGTTTTTAAGAATTTATATTTTGCACCCCTTGAAATTTGGAAATTTCAGACTAGGACAGTATTTTTTATTTTTTTTTGTGATACTATTTTCCTAGCTTATAAAAATAATATATAAATTTGGTTTCTAATAAAAAAATTTAGGTCACATTATATATATTTTCCACTTTGAAGACACTTTTCAGTATTAAGAAGAAACTATGTACAATTATAGCAAATTCTAATTTTGAGTTGTTTCGTGAATATAATATATTTGCGAAATTTGACATTTTTTTTCCAATCAAGTAATAATTTAACAAAATCTTTTGTGCATGAGTAATTGGAAAAAATTCGCTAAATAGTGTTGAATTTATTGTGTAAACGTTATACGTTGGAATCTCAGTGTTTAGATAGGGACACTATATGTCATGTGTTCATCACGAATAAAATTAAATTACTGGCATTTATAAAATAAGCATGCGTTTTCGTTTCATTCATGACAAAATTATTGCTGTCTCACTTGCTAGAATGAGAGTAACTTCACTTAATTTCTTCAAATTTTCAGATACCAAAATTGGAATTTATATATAAAGTTGGATGCCTCTTTATGTTCCAAACCAAATATCCACCAAAAACCTGCTGAAACAGATCATGCAGTTCTCGCACTTGAACTAATCCAATATAAAATTCAAATTCTCGACGTTAGTATTATATATACAACGTACACTTGTTGATCTTATGTGCAAGAATCTATTTTTCAGTAAAGTTATTGTAATATATATTATCAATGGAAAATGGTGAATTCGTGCAATGCTCGAGCAATAATGTTGATCGAAAAAAAGCTACCGTTCTTGCTCTGGGCAAGGCCTTCCCCCACCAGCTCGTGCTCCAGGATTTCTTGGTTGATGCCTACTTCAAAATCACCAACCGCCACGATCCTGATCTCAAGCAGAAGCTTACTCGACTCTGTACGTAAATTAAAACTCTCTCTCTCTCTCTCTCTCTGCATTCATCTAAACTTTGCTGCATTTTTTAGGCAAGACGACATCAGTGAAAACGAGGTATGTTGTAATGTCGGAGGAAATCCTAACCAGATATCCGGAGCTAGCAATGGAAGGGGTTCCAACAGTGAAGCAAAGGCTAGACATTTGCAACACAGCAGTAACAGAAATGGCGATCGAGGCCTCAAATTCTTGCATCAAGAAATGGGGGAGATCAGTCTCAGACATAACTCACTTAGTCTACGTCTCCTCCAGTGAAGCCCGTTTGCCAGGTGGCGATCTCTACCTGGCAAAGGGGCTAGGCCTCCGGCCCAACACTCAACGAGTCATGCTCTACTTCTCGGGCTGCTCGGGTGGAGTGGCGGGCCTGAGGGTAGCCAAAGATATAGCTGAGAACAATCCTGGCAGCAGAGTGTTGCTAGCAACTTCAGAAACCACGATCATTGGGTACAGACCGCCTAATGCTGATAGGCCTTACGATTTAGTTGGAGTTGCCTTGTTTGGAGATGGAGCTGGAGCTATGATCATTGGTTGTGATCCTGATTTGGGAGCTGAAACTCCTCTGTTTGAGCTGCATACTTCATTGCAGCGTTTTCTGCCCGAAACGGAGAAGATTATTGATGGGAGATTGACAGAGGAAGGGATAAGTTTTAGACTTGACAGGGAGCTGCCTAGGATAATTGAGGATAATGTTCAAGATTTCTGTGATGAGCTGATGGGATTTTGTGGGACTGATGTGGATTATAATGGATTGTTCTGGGCAGTTCACCCCGGGGGACCGGCTATTCTGAATAAGATGGAGAAGAAGCTGCAGCTTTTGCCTGAGAAATTGAGTGCTAGTAGGAGAGCTTTGGCTGATTATGGCAATGCTAGCAGTAATACTATTGTGTATGTGTTGGAGTACATTTTGGAAGAGACGAAGCGCGTTGAAGAAGACGAAAAGCTTGGGGAAGAGTGGGGGTTGATTCTGGCTTTTGGACCTGGGATCACCTTTGAAGGGATTGTTACTAGGAACCTCACTGTCTGAAAAAAATCATCACTTAATTTGCATTGTGATTTAATTATGATATTATTATATGTGTTGGGACAGAGCTAGATTCAATAAGCTTGCTACCCATTGAAATTCTTGGTTTTATTTTGTGTGCTAGTGTGCATTCTGACTCTCTGGGAAATGTTGGGACAGAGGCTAGAATCAATATACTTGCAAAGCAACTGTTGTAACTTGTAACACATTAAAATTATCATTAATATTTTTTTTAATCTATACGATCAGATTACAATACATGACATAACAGAATATGAAAAGGAAAGAGAATAATAATCATAATAATACAAGTAGTAAATTAAAATGAGATATGAATAATTTTTTTTGAAGAATAGATATGATCTCTCAAGGGCATTTGGGCTTGTTGTCACGAGTAGTGAGTGAAGCATAGCAAGGGCAGGCGTCGTAGTTGCCGTAGGTGCCGGGCGGCACGCAGCTGCATCTAGCACAGCAAGTTCCACAAGCCCTTTTGCATAGATTTGGCCTGCTTGATAGTTTGCATCTTGCTGCACATGCACTCCCACAATCTGCACACAAATTAATACGCAAGAAAATATTTGATTTTACCTTTTTTGGGTCAAGAACACAAGAGTAATTAAGTGATTGTTTTGAGGAGTAGAGTTTGATGGATTACCAATTTTGGGGGTGTATGCAGCTTCTACTGCAGCATTGCTAGTCTGCAATTAACAAGGTTGTGAGAGATCGAGCATTAACAGTTATTATATATTATTATTGGGAAAAAAATGTTGGGAAAGCATGCAGCAGAGAGATTGAAAATGATATGATCAAATTTTGATTCATGTCAGTTGATGCATTAATGTTTGTGTTTGTGTTGATTGTTAGAGGTTTTTGGTGTTGTCCAGGAATCAATTCTCAAACATTATGCTAAAAATCGGGACAAATTAAGACCGTTACAATGCGGTCTTACAGAAGTCAAGTGGTATATTTCATTAGGTGTAGCATCTACGAAAACGTATAATAATAATAAAAAAGAAAACGAAAAACTCGAGGAATTGAGGTGTTACCACTTGATTGGTTTGGAGTGCTTGGACGCCATGGACAGCTAGAAGAGCAAGAAAGATTGAAGCTACAAGACCTTTGGGAATAGCCATTGATGATGATGAGTTTATGTATGTTAATAGAAAGAGAGTAAAGAATCGTTTGGTTGCCAAACTTGTGTCGCAGTATATTGGAATTTGTGGGTGTGTGAGAATGAAATAAAATAGAGAGTATTTATAGAGGGATGAGATGTGTGTGTGTGTGTGTGTGTGTGTGTGTGTGTGTGTGAGAGAGAGAGAGAGAGAGGACAGATAGAAACTCAAGAAAGCAAGTCCATGCATGCAAATAAACAACTAACCAAATGTAGCCTGGCATTTTGCCCTACTCACCTAAAAAAGATACTCCAATTATACTTCTTAAAAATATCAAAATACAAACTGGAGTTATTTATAATAATCCTGCACAAAATAAATATTTTTAAGATGTTATATCATATTGCAAAAATTCAAAAACCCCTACTCAACATCTACACATAAAAACTCACATCTTTCTCCATTCAAGATGCAAAAATCATCTAAATATTCAAAATAATAACTTTTTTTTTTCTTGCACAATTGCAATACCCAAATCGACCCGCCTCCAAATAAATAAATAAAAAGAGTAACAATGATAGGTAGCAAATGATGATAAGAATCACTCCAAAAAATGTCAAAAATTAGAAGAATGTCATCTTTAAAATGAAGGGGGCCCTCTTACCAACATCCACTTCGTACTTGGTAGAGTAGTATACTAGTACTAGTACTAGCATAATAATAATAATAATAATAATAATATATATATATATGAACACAAACTTTAGTATTTGTGCTTCACAGCTGTGTTCTTCTGGAATATTTATCCATTAATCTGCCAGCCCAAAAATATAATTTTCACATAAATTCATGGTTTGTAATTTCTGTTTTTTTTTTTTTTAAATGTTGGGATTTTGTGATACATGATTTTCAGAACCCTCTGGAGAAAGGGGTGAGTTGGATGTGAATTTTACCGGAAATGAAAAGTTGGCCAAACTCGCAAAAGTTGGGTGGATGTTAATTTTTATTTTTTTTTATTTTTTGAGAATTTATTTTTTAAATAGTTTTTTATCCATTAGGATATAGCAATTGTATGGTATATAACGCGTGAGCCCCTTTTCATGCTATATTATTGGTTTTGTGTTATTTATTGTACTGTATGATGCGTGTTTATACAAAATACGATGTTGTGTAGACTAAACGTGTAACAAATTTAATGAAATTTCATGGAAAATTAATTGGATAGTGTTGAATAATGCACTAGCTATTAGGTGCTTGTTTTTTAGTACCTGAAAATAATTTCAATGTCAAATGTCTATAAAATAGACATTTTGACTCATTTATAAGTTAGTTGAATTTATTTGTAGTGTGATTATTTTATAATGTATGTGCATATGTTATATGATTGTCCTGACAATCTGCAAAACAAGATAAAGTTTCCAAGTGTTTATATAGTACTAAATTATTTTTCCATTAAATAAATGTTTAAATCATCATGACTCTACCAAAACGATTCCTTGGAATCTCATTTGAGTTTCTGCCTAGATATCTTTTTCTTTTTTCTTTTTTCTTTTTTTTCTTTCAGAAAATGTCTGCAGATCTTCTATATTCACGAGTGCTGTTGTGCAAAATCCAACAAAAATTGTAAATTATAGAATTAAATCAAAACGATTAATTCAGTTTAGAAAAATAAGAATTTATTTACATTCAGATTTTTTTTTTTCAGTTCGTTAAAAAATCGAACTGAAATCAATTTTATTTAAAAAAAAACAACCAGCAGAAAGTATACAATACGGAATAAAATCATCTAGTTCACTTTTCATGTCTCACTATAAAATTTAATATTTTAAAATTGTTTATTACAAAAATAAATTTATTATAGTATTACAAATCATAATCAACATTTATTACTAAAAATTAAAAAAATTAAAAATTATATATCATACTTTTGGAATAATCAACCATATTAATCAATTATATTAACTAAAAAACAAGAAATCAATATTAAAAAATAAATATAAACCCTAACTGGGTGGAGTAAACCCTAAATAATAATTATAAAATTAAACTAAGCCATAACAAATTGAAATTGAAAAAAAAAGTTAATGAAAATCGAATAAAAATCAAAATGGGACACCAAATGGGATAGAGAATTTCATTTGATACAATGCAGTCATGTCCAAACTTTAATGTAAGAATCCATCTCTCAACATTGAAAAGAAACTACATCATTAATATTTAATAGTATACCTCAAGTGTCAAGTCTACATAGCTGTGCCACAAAATTAATAAATTTTGCAAAAAATAAAAACCAAGGAAACTACTACCAGCGCCAGTAAAACAAAGAAAACAAGAGCGCCAGCAACTAAAACAGTAAAACTGTTAGAATAAAGCTACAATAAGAGAAATGCTAAAATATGGGCATCAAATGTTTTTTTTTTCCACCACATTTACTCTCATTTACTCTACAATTTTTGCAGCCAAGTATGGCATCGTTAACGCAGATTCGAAACGTGCTTACCATGGGATCCATGATCCATCCACTCTATAGAAAATTAGAACTGATTCTTCCAGTAAGTTGTGTCAATTATATTATCCAGTTTGTGGCGACCTTTCGGTTTCTGCTTATCAGCCAGAGTCCCAAAGGCAACACCAAAAACAACGGGACGGGAAGAAGCTTACGTGACAACTGGTTAGACCACTCCAGAAGGAAGACGCAGCACGAGCTGACCTCCAAAAACGCTGCAGGTGAGGAACAAAGGTTGGTATATCAGTTCAAAGCATTTGAAGGTGTGTAATATCAAATGTGTATACCACTAGCAATGGTACAAGTGCTGCATACCTTTCGATATAGTAATAGCAAAAATCTGCCAGAATGAAAGTTTGAACAATTTCTGAGATTAGAACCATTGAAGGCCAAAGTCCATAACCCAACGCTACAAGGAGGTGACCTCGACTGTCCAGAACCTGCAAAATGAAATTGGACAAAGGTTATGCTCTTAAAAATTAAAACAGTGTTTTTGCTTTTAAAAACACATAAAATTATGGGCAACAATAAAGAACAAAGACTATAAATACGAACACGATGATTTGAATACCTGCATGTATTTTGCATACTGCAGATAAACCAAATAAAAATACTTTTAAAAGTTCAAGCATCAAACCTGAAGGACCCAGTGAGCACAGCTCAAGAACCTCGCGACACCCAAAGCAAAAACATAATGAGCGGTGAACGGTTCGACAATCTGTCACCCAAACATTAGATAATGTCATAAGGTCATGCATTCCAATTTTCCAAACTCACTACATAAAAAATGCTAGCCATGTTTTCTATATTAAGGATTAGCATTCCCAAGAAGATTCTACCTTAGTGTTTTGCATGACACGCAGTTGTGGTAGCACGGAAACAGCTTCTAGATACACACAGAAAGCCCAGGCAATCCTGTTAATGATGTGATGTGACGTGGATGGGTGAATTACTAAAGCTAAAACAGCACAAGGGGCCACCTGCACAGACACAAAAATCTCTTACAGACAATAAAAGGGTAAAAAAAAACTAAACAAAGATGTAATTATAGAAAGTTGATAAACATTTGAGGAATTAAATCCAGTTTGAACTTGGTTGCCAAAGAAGCGGAGAATGCACCGACGGACAGCAAAACATATAAATAAATTGAAAAAAGAAGGTAATTCTATCATTTATGAATCTTAATCTTATCTCATGATACAAACATGAATTCTTTGAGAAATAATCCTCTTCAATGATACGCCTATTAAGCTTGAAATAATGACAAGTTAAGAACAGCTAATAGCTTCACCGAGGAGCAAACATGTATATATTCTATCAAACTACATCAGCCTATCATATCAACATATCAACAAAAGAACTTGAAAAAAGTCATGTAATAGGCAAGCCTTCCACAAATATTATGAATATTAAGATAATCGTTACCAAATGAAATTAACAATAACTAAGAAAAGCCATCCATATAGACTTAAAGTTTGAAGAAATCAACACTTCCACACTTACCACATAATATAGAGCGAAATTGTCTTTATCTGCCATATAACTCGACCTCAAATTAAATCTGATCATATAAATAACCCACAACGTAGTAGCCAGGGTAGCCAGGTCAAGCACAGTATGTATGTCATATTCCATGACAAAGCTGCAATACAATCTAACAGCCAAAAAGATAGCTGTTAGCTCCTGGGATATGAGTGAAAGCCCTGTCGAGAAGTAAATTATAGAAATGGAAATAATCAGCATAAACCATATATAAAGAGGACAAAGTTAAGGGAAATGAAACGATATATATAAAAAATGGTTCTACTCCCTTTAGGAGTTATGCATCCAAATTTGATCTAGCACATTAAGGCTTACATAAGAAATAATAAAAAGGGACATAAAGCATGCTTGTTCTGTCTCCCAAAAATAGTAAAGTCAGAATCTTGAAGCTTCAAACAAACAAAAAGGATTAACACCAACTATAAAGTCTGAGCAAACTTCCAAATGTTAACATTTTCTTGATATTATTCTTCAGTTGAATGGTTAGATATAGCGGCAACAATCTAAAAGAAACATCTTTCAAAATTTCAGGGTAAGAATACGCGAAAAATCATATATTTCAGCAATCAAACAAATTTGAAATATAAAACAATAATTTAGAACAATACAGCAACATCATAACACATAAAACAATTAGAACGTGAACAGTATAATAAATTATAATGCCCCCATTAACCCAGAAACCAGAGCAGGATCTCCCCCAGTATTCCCAATTCTTTAAAGCTCTGACTTTTAGCACCATCAATCAGCACAGGGGGGAGAATTGCACATATGTATCCAGAATCACCCTATTGCAACTTCTTTACAAGAGAGGGAGAGAGAGAGAGCATAAAAACTCAATCTTGCAACGCTCCAAACACGAAGCAAAAACGCCCATCATACCCCATTTCCGCAATTCCCAGCGCCCAGCCCAAGAAAACGGTAAAAACGAAAAATACAACGTCGTAGTTCGTACCAGCGCAAGTCTTCTCCTTCGTCAATTTATAAATAAGAACGCAAATTCCAACCGAGTGCACAGCTTCCGCCGCAACAAAAAGATTATCGTGATCGTTAACAATGGCGCGGAGGATAATGAGCGCCGCCATGCCGCTGATTACGGCAAGAAACGCCTTCACCTTCGGCGGCTGCCGCCGCGCCCATGCCAACAGGGACTGGATCGGCCTCCTCGGTGGCCTCATTCTCTTCAGATTAATTTACAGATTCTCTCTCTATATTTTCTGAGAAAGGGGATGGAAATTTTTGGGGGAAAATTGGAGGTGAAGGAAAGGATTTTATTTTTCTGAAGGGAGAAGAGTTTCAAACTTCCCAAACAAATTCCTCATGCCTCTCAGAATTCCTTTTTTTTTTTTTTTCTTCTTTTTTTTTCTTTTGTGTTTGAACGTTAATTGTTGAAATGTTATTTCAAGGAAATTTGAATGGAGATGGAGGAATATATTTTTTTAGCAATTCTTGGCCAGTTACGTATTTATTCTTTTAAATTGCTATCATTAATGATGTGAAGCAATAGTTTAAGATATTATTTTTAGGTTTATTAAAGCTGTGTAATGTTTGGATATACAATTTATTTTAGAGAAGGAAATACAAATTTATGTTTGGATATTTGTTGAAAGAATATTGGTTGAATATGTTGTAGATAAAAATGGAACGTGAAATGTTTGAAGAATAATGGTGCATTTTAAAGTTTTAAAATAAATAAATATTCTCAGATGTATTTACAATAAATAGATATTCAATTATATTCTTGATATTAGTGGTGTTGTGCGTTATGAGATGCAGCAAACTCTAGGTACAGTGTTGGTATTTGCTCATTTTGTGTAATGAAGGTAATATAAGATAAGTAATTATTTAATTTAAATGAACGGTTTTTATTGTTTGTTCTGCTAAATTTAAAACCCAATACAAATCACAATTATAAAGATTTAAAACAATTAATAAATAGATCAAAATCCAATCAATCAATTTATTTAACCTGCCCAACTACCCATACCGAAACAAACAAACAAATTAAATAAATATATTAAGAGAAAAGAAAAATAGTGTGAAAGGTATAAATATGCTTGGTGGTTGAGCTAAGATTAATAAAGTCAGTAAAATAAATACTGGAGTTGGAGGGCAGCTCCACCAAAACCAGCAGATAAACCATTTAAGATGCTTACAATATGATAAAATAAATATATAATTTGATTTTTTTAAAAAAACATATAATATTCTTACAAACGATGTCCATATATATCTTTTACTTTAAAATGGTTTTACCCGTGTTAGAATCAGATCAAAATACTCAACAATTGATGTTATTTTTGTTAAAAGTTCGTTTAAATAAACCAAACAAGTTTGGAGAACGTTGATAGTTGGATGGGGTGTTGCTATTTGCACTATAAAATTTACTCTTCATATTACAAATTAAAATTATTTAAAATTAATTAATTATAAATTTACTAAAATATCATTACTAAAAATTGAAAATTTTAAAAAAGAAAAATAATTGAGACAGAAGTCGCAAAACGTGTTTTGCTCTTCTTCTTTGGCGTCCTCCGGTTGCCATTGTTCTTCTTTTTCGACATCCTTCTTCGGTTGCCCTCTCCACCGTTGTTGCAATCAAATTTGTCACTATGAAATCCAATTCCATCAATCTATTCACAAAAAAAGAGAGAGAATCAATTCGAAAAATCCAATTCCATCTATTGAATCTTAGATTGGCAAAAAATAAATTCGAAAAATCCAATTTAAATCGAGTTACAGAGGTTCGAGAATGGGTATTCGAATATATATGACATGTTTGGAATTTTTTCTTCGAATTTGTTTATATAGTACGATTTTTTTTCTCAAATCACAAACTTAAGTTGACAGGCTGGGTAATTGATTTGAGAGGGTGTTATATCTACATATTTGCATGAGAAAGGAGTGTGGGCAGCGGTGGACTAGGCAGCTGGGCAATCGGAGCGAGGTGGAATTGGCAGCGGCAGCGGCGTCTTGGAGGGAGAGAAGATGAACCGGTCGTGTTCTTCTTTCTCTCTCTTAGACTACCAATATCAGCAATCACTCCAACCACCCAACCACTTCAATATTTAATTAATTTCTCTCTATTCCACATCATCAATATTCATCCAATCCAACCACATCTATTTTATATGTTTTATCTATGACCATCCAATCACCCAACCACACCACTATATATAATTATTTTATTTTATTTATAAGATTGAAATATTATGTACTAAAAATAATATAAAAAATTATAATTATAAACAAAAAATGACAATAGTCCAAAAAGAAAAAATGTGTAATAAATAAAAATAAATAGACAATTTTAAAATGTGTTGAAATTACATGATTTTTTTTATTATTTGGATATATAGAAAACTAGAGAAAAAAATAGATAATTTTAAAATGTATTGAAATATAACAAAATTGATGTCTATTTGTAAAGAATAAAAAAATATGAATTTTGGTAAATTTTTTATTTATTTTGATTATATTTTATATAAAAAATATATCAATTTTATATATATTTAACTACAAAATTAATTGGCCAATAGGATGGAGACACTTCCTATTGGCCAAAGCAAAAGGTTGGCAGGAGACCAAAGTGGTTGAATGAGGGGCTGGTCCACCGAAATCATCCAATCTCAACCATTTTTCTTTTTTACTTTTTTTCACTTGGTAGGCGACCACTTCAAAGTGGTCGCCGTTAAACATGGTCTTATATTTGATGATTACATTATATTTTTTAGGAATAAGGGTAAATAAATAATAATGTGTGGTGCATGGAATAAATAATGAAGCGCATAAAGTAAGTGAAGTGTAAAGAGTAATATTCATAATGCAAATATCAACTCCCCATTCGATATTATATAAAGTTAAACAATTATGTTCTAAAATAACACTTCGATCTCAATTCATGTTTAGTTTGATTAGATCTCATTCAAGCTCAATTTGATAAAATTGTGAGTTTGTCATCAGAATTAAAAGGTTAAAGTTTCATCAACATATTTATGAAGTGAGTTAGACGATTGGGTTTTTTCTAGTACGATCTGCCTATCAATCTATCATATGCCGAGTTAGGTATTAGCACACATGTCAATCACATAATTTATATAAAACGCATCCACTTTGAAGAGGACATGTTTATTCTAATATCAACAACATTAAAAAATTAAGTCACTGGTTATTTTGTATTGAGGAAACACATACTAAGTAAATTCAGCATGTGTACAATAAAATCGCATGCCTCAACCACTTAAAAATGGAGGTGAAATTTAAATTTAAGACATTTGATCTCAAGCTACATTGTTCCAACCATAGACCATCCTAGAACATACAAATATTTGAATACAATTTTTTTTTTTGTTAAAATAAAATTCCATACTATTCGGTGAACTTGTAAATTATAATGTGGTGTGGATCTTTTAATGGTGTGTTGGTTTGAGGGATTATGCTAGTTTAACCTTGATTGATAAAATTATCATATCTTATCAACTATGGGTTTTCATACAGACCCAATAACACTGACACTACTAGTTTTGGGATAATTCTATTCATAACCTCAGTCCCCCACTTTTCTCCCCCACTGTAATAGCCCGGTCCGAGAGTGGGATTAATTAATGAGGACAGTGTATTAATTAAGGAGATTAATAATTTAAGCAGAAGATTAATGAAGAAGATTCTCAAACAGGGAAAATGTTTTTGAAAGATATGCAATGACTCATGAAATAACTCGATCAAGAATGATTGCAAAGTGTAACGAACGGGATAAGGCCACTTAAGTAATAGACCCATTCATGGGTCGAAACAGATAAACAAAACCAATCATGCTCAAGCCTCTTCATAGACGGAAAGTAACACATGAATCAAGGAGCATTGATATAACTTAAATAGGCATCAATATATATATATATATATATATATATATATATATATATATATAACCATGTTTATTCATGTCTCATGAGATATTCATAGGAATTCAAATAGAGATAACAAGTTTAGGAGTTATAAATAAGACATATCAGAGTAGCAGAATTCATAGTAGGATTCAAATACTTAATAGCAAAATAAGATTCTAACAGCCAACCCACATCCACAGCCACCAACATCCTCAGCGTCTTAACCTGGAAAAACATTTGAAAAAGAGGACGCGAGCACTAATGTACTCAGTGGGTTTTGAATAAAACTCTTTAATAAATCTTTAAAAATATCCAATCATCAATTAGCGGTATATGGAGAGCAAAACGCAAAAGCCCTCTCCATATCCGCAAAACATTTTTCTTTTTCCTTTGGGCCCTTCCTAGCTCAAACCTGATGTCTACTGCACCCTTAGGCATACCTTAGGATAAGAGAGGGGTTACCTCAAATATCCTACTGAGTATGCGAGGGGGTTACCTAGCAGTGACTCCCTTAGTGATCAAAGATCACATCCTGGTGATATAAAATCGTAAACCTTTGAGCTTATAATCCTGCTTAATTAGATGATGCAATCCTTCATTCCTTAACTTTGCTAGAATAATCAAAGCATAGTGCAACATATCTAGGACTAATCCTTCAATCATCAATGTGATCTCATAGCTTATAAGGATCAAATGATATAATCATTCATTTCTTAACTTTGCTAACGTAATCAGGCCTAGAGTATAACATCTAGGACCAATCCTTCAAATCAAGCATGATTTCATAGCATACAAGGGATTTTAATACTACCCTAGAAGGCATCACTCATCTATATAATCCTTAGCAAAATATCAACATTAATCTCGAGATCATGATCACATATATATACTTATTGCAACAAATAAACAATTCTCAACATCTCATGCTAAGCATTTATATCATATCTAAACATGATTAAGAGCTCAATCAACAATAATCCTTTAAGAAATAACTTACTTCCTTCATTTGTACAGAGATCAATCAGGCAAAGCATAAAAATATTTAATTGGATATTTCATCTTGCCCTATCATGCTTATTGAGCTTATTAGCTCAAACGATAGATGAGTATGGTATTACTCACCTCGATCACGGAGCGGGGGACGAAGCAACGAGCTGCAAATTCTTTCCCGAGTCTCCTCAGGGCTCGCTTTTTCCTACAAAAGTCGATTATCGACTTAGCGATCTATTCGAAGATCCTAAATTCTAATGGAAACTTAAATCAAAATCAAACCCTTCTACCCTTAACTAAGACCTCATTACAAATTGCACGACTTTAGAACTTCGATAAAATACGAGAATTAAAGGTTGGATGGATTTTAAAAACCCAAAAATTATAAAAACAGACTTGGAAATGAGACACCCAGCGCCGGTGGGGCTCGATCTGCACACCTCCGCGCCGGCGGAGTACCCAGCACTGGTGGGGCACTCCGCGCCCGTGGGGTGTCCTTAGCCGAGAGGGTACCTAGCGTCGGCTTGGTTCCCCATGGCGGTTGGACCCTGCTCAGTCGTGGTTCTGATTTTTATTCCGAAAATGATTTTTAACGAAGATCGATATTCACCCAACACTTATAAAACGAGCATGCTTGAACACTTAGAATCGATATTATAACGACACAATGCTATTAAATCTTTCGAACATTTTGAAAAATAACGGAATTTCAAATACGAAACTTAAACGAGATTTGAACGGAATAGAACGAAATTTAAATGACAACAATGATAAATAACAACGGGAATTTAAATACGAAAATAATGAAAGACGGAATGAAATGTGGAATTAAAATATGAAAAGGAACTAGAAATCGGGGTCGACGAAAAAAATGGACGGAGTTAAGTGTGTCGAAAGAAGGTGGCTAGCGTCGGTGTCTCGATGGGTTGCAGCTGTGGCAGAGCCGCCTACTGCCTCCCGACGGCGCCCTTGCCCTCCGGCGAAAGCCGAAGATCGATCCAGGCATTGGCCATCCAACAAAACCTTTCTCTACCACTTTCCTTCCCCGCCACTCCGCTCGTCGCCTCGAAGAAACACTCACGAAGAATGCTCCTCGCTCGACTCGAAGCTTTCTCTCAACTTCTCTCACTTTCTCTCTCACTCTATAAATGAATATTGGAATGATGAATGGTGTGAAAATGATGAAGGAGTGGGGGTATTTATAGATGAATCTGTGGCTTCCCTCATAAGCCATCGCAGTAGAAAAATACTGTTAAAGTAATTATGGGCTCGGTTAAAAGTTGTTTTATTCGATGTCGAGGTCTAAACGACCTCAGACAGAAAATCTGAGAATATCGGGAGACTCGTTGACTCGATTACTATTGAACCAACCCGACTCGGGATGAAGAAGAGGCCGTCTGAAGAAAAATGAGAAAAGATTCTATTTTCAAAAATTACTTTTACTATTCAATCAGACTGACAGATTTTGCTTCCGGACGTTTGATTGACCTCGGATTGGCAATCCGTGAGTGCGGATGGATTTCTTGGGTCATTTCCTATAACATAGGCTTGACATAACGAGTCTCGGATCAACGAGGAGGATTTCGTAAATTTCTCAAAACACGAACGCACGCGGAAATTACTATTCATTTGGTTTCTTAATATGATTTTCATTATCAGGACCTCAAATGACATCGGATTAAAATTCTGAAAATACCGACACACTCCTTAGGTCGAAACCTTTCTAACAAGATCAAAATCGGTCATAACAAAGTTAGGATCAAAATTTTCGAAAAGACGATTTCACGAAAAATGAGTCCTAAAGTCGTGACTTACATCTGACTTCCTTTAAACCTTATTAAAATCTCTTCCTTAACCTCTTAATTACGCTTAAGAATTCTTTAGTCCTTATTCGAAAATCTGGTATATTACACCCACAACCTTCAAATTAATTAAAATACACATATTATTCTATTATATTATTTTGCCCTTATAACCCTAATAATTAAAATATGTCAAAATGAAATTAAAAACCCCGAAAGCATAGCCCCCCCCCCCCCCCCCCCCCCCTCTTTCATAATTTAAAAAAAAATGAAAATAAAAGACTACACCTCAAAGATTGGTAATCACGATTGTTGGCTGCAGACGACAAAATGTATAAAATAATTTGTGAGTGTATTCCACGATGATTCCAAACTTCACAATAATTCTCCACTATTAATATCATTTGGATTGGCGCTCCACATATATGATCTTCAATCCATTATTCATCTATTCTCATTCCATTTTATTTTGCAGAAATATTTTCCCAAACACCAAAATCAAAAGGAAATTAACTAAGAAAATCATTAATTTCATTTAAATTGAACATGAAATCAAACATAAGCAATATGCACGTTACTCGTATACTCCAACACAACTTCCTCAATGAATACTACTCAAATATTAATTGAATATCGATAAATCATCCCCAAAAAATTAAATTCTGAATAATTATAACTAGAATCACGTGAAAATTGAATTGAAAAGATGATGTTATAAATGCATTTGGACATCCCTAACTATCTAAGGACTAAGATGACAATACTATGTGTAAAATAATGTGCTTTCTGCAAAAAAAAAAAAGAAGAACAAAGGTATAATTCTAGCCGTATGCTTTTATTTTCAGCTTTTAAAAATATTATGAAGAAGAATGGGGGCTATACGTTGAGGGTTTTATTTTGTTTTATTAAGATTTTAAATAGTGGGGGTTAGAAAGGGCTATAAGGATAAAATTATCTAATAAAATATTATTTATATTTTATATAATTTGGGGTTTGTAAAGACATATAGGAGAGGTAGAATCGCCCATAATTTTGGAAATTTTAATTGATGGGCTTTATGGATTTAGCCCAACTCATATCATATAAGATGCCAAAAAAATGAATAAAATAAAAGAGAGTAAACATAAAATTATTTTATGGGGAAGTTTTATGTACATTAATGTCGTATACATGAAGTTGGTGGTGGATGAGAAAGAAGACGAATCCCAAGTGGTGAGAGACGGCGAAAATGTTGCATTTTTAGGGCTTGATAAATTGAAGAATGAAATTGGGAATTGTGGTTAAGGAGTTGTATACTTGTATCGAGATTACTACGCGAGTTACTGTGTTCGGGTGGACCAGATCAGCTTTATCTAGGGCTTGGGAAATAATTGTGGCATTTTAATATTATATTTATTTCTATATTGATGGCCTCCCTTAGGGTATAGTTAATTATACTTTTACCCTATAGTTGTGTGAATGCCCCTTTATATATTTGTGGTGAACATGGAAATAAGGCATCAGAAAATTATAACAACTTTTCTCTCTTAAATTCTCTGTTCTCTCTCTAACCCTCACCTATTTTCTTCTTCAATTAGTCTGTTTTTACCAAAAAAATAGATACAAATTTCCTTGTTACAATTTATGCCCTGACAAAGATTCAAAAAAAAAAAAATCACAACAATATCAGGATATTTCGGAGGACATAATAACTAGGTGCACATCAGACGGTCAACGCGTTGACCGAATCAATGCACATTAACACAGTCAATGCGTTCACCAAAAAATCATTCAAAATAAGTATCAATCATAACACTAAAAAGTAACACTCAAAAACTCAAAACTCAAAAGTATCACTTGTATTAATAAAAAGTATCAACCAGAAAAAAAAAACTGTCAAAATCAATATCAATCGTAACACTAAAAAACATCACTCAAAATTCGAAAAGTATCACTTGTATCCCTAAAAATTATCATCTATTTTGATGATTTTTTTTGTCAACATAATGACCGGATCAATGCGTGTTAACCGTTTGATGTACATTTATGTACAATAAAATTTACGTATTTTATCTACGTAATGAAATTGATAATTCTCATCTAAAAACAAACATATTTAGAATTTTAAATATCATAAGAGAATCACAACGGTAAAAGGACACAAGAATATATAAACCTATTTTGAATAATTATTTGATTATTTGAAATTGTGCAAGTACAATTAGTTAACCAACGAGAAAGAAAAAACACAATACGAAATATCCAGTTTTATTAATGTATACAATCAGTATCAATGCATGTATAATCGTTAACGCTTGAAATTTTATTTGTTTAGGGAAAATTACACCTTGATACCCGATTTTTCAATGTTTTAATAAAAATATTATGATCTTTGAATATTTACACTTTAATATCTGATCTTATAAACTTTTATCAAATATCCTATGATCAACTATCCAGTATCATATATTTTATGTGGACCGCTGGAAATCTGATGTGGATTTTTGTAATATCACATGTAAAAAATTTAGAACTTAAATTTTCATATGAATTTTTAATCATTTTTTCCAATTGACAATCAATAAGAAAAGTAAATAAAAAATAGTAAAATTGGAAATTAAACAAAAAATATTTCATACTATTTTTTTTTAATTTGTAACATTAATAATCACTTCATTTTGAAAATATAATAAGAATACGCTAATATTGACAAAAAATTGAAAATATTCAATGAATTTGATAGCCATATATAAAAATCATAAATAAATATGTTGAAATATTCGATATCATGATACACCGAAATGGTTTTTGTTCAACTAAAATAAAAACATGATTGTAATTTCAATCATAATCGCGACTTCAAAAATATTATGATCTCAACTTAAAAATATAAGTTTAAAACATAATGATTCATGCTTCAAAAATATAAAATTTAATATTTTTTTTATTACTTTTGGATCTAACATGGAATAAAAAAAATTTCACATTAAATTTCTAGCGATCCATATAAGTTATATGATACTTGATAATTGATCATGAGATAGATTTAATAAAAAAATTATAAGATCAAATATCAAAGTATAAATATTTAAAGGTCGATATTTTTATTAAAATATTAAAAAATCGGATATCAAAATATAATTTACCGATTTATTTATGTAATTAATTTCTCTCGAACATCCAAGTGACACGAGCACGACATCCTAGTTGTAAAATATAAAGTACGAGGATTAAAACCAACCACTTTCATAAGACAAATTAATTATTAAGAAATTATAAATCATGTTCACAATTTGGGTGCCGAGCATATGTAACATGATATATTTAAGAGAAAAAGTTCAAATTTGATTTTTTTTTTTAACTATACCTTAAATTTTTTTGTTTAATTCCGAAATAAAATTTTATCTCAGATCGATCCCTTAATTTTTTAAAAGATACTAAAATAATTCATGTGTTACTCTCTTAATAGACGGACGTTAATTTATGTTAATAAGAACTGTTAAATTAAATATTTGTTATTATTTCACACACTAACACAAATCAATTAAACACAACTTTTTCTAAAAATTCTGAAAGTAAACCCACAATCCAATAATATCCATTTCCCACCCACACACATTTTACACACATATGAATTAAATATATTTTTTTCTTAAAGTTCCCAACGATCCATACATCAAACAATATACATTTCCCAGCCAACCTTGTCTTCCTCACCTGATGCTACCACCCCCAAGTCATGGACGACCTTGCTTTAGCTAACTGTGGTGAAGGAGTTGTACCCGGCTTTCCAAACATGTCTTTATCATTGTCCGAAGCTGGAGATTTTGTCGTGGTTGAGCCATTTAGAAACACATTTATTAATGTAGCTGCTCAATCTGGAGGTCATAAAATAGTGAACTTCATCGCCAAATGAACGACTTTCATATGTGATGCACTAGTTGTGATACACTAATCTACAACTAATACAGGACAATGCAATATAGTAGTGAATCGAGTATCGTATCCACATGAACTGAAAATATGACCACACTGAATACTAAGCTAACACGTTTCTATCATTCAGGCTACCTAAATTTTATATGGGTTTACTAAAGTTAGACACAAATCAAACCAATCAAAAATAGAATCGGAACAATTAAATAAGAACAATTAAACTAATTATCAAAAGCAAATCAATTAAACCAAATTAACAAATTAATCAATTAATAAAGATTAATCATAGGAAATGCAACACGCATGTATCAACTATGTATTAATCCAATCCTAATTCTTCCCACTTTAATCCGATTATTGGTAGAGAATCAGAAAAACTGCTACCTATCTCCGCCAGGTCTCAAGGTAATTGTTGATTAATAAATTTCCTATCACTTTCGTCTCTAGGTAAATTTACTAACTCCTTAAAACATCATATCTTATCTCCTACAAATTCATGAAGAACGTGTATCAAAATGTTAATTATCTCCGCCGGGTCTCAAATTAACCAACTACACATGCAATCAATTATGGCCAGTAATCGAAGCATAAAACAAAGCATTTGAACACTTGAACACAATAATCAGACGGGAAGAATAACAGAATTAGATCAATAACATAGAATCCACATGTACGCAAACCCTAGAATTAATGCGTTTAGCCGCTCATGGCAAAATAGAAATCTAACGAAAATAGTGTATTGATTACAAAACTCACAGTAAAAGTTAAATAAAAAATCATAAACAACTTATGCCAGATGATTAATTCTTCGTTCTTCGTCTTCTCCTTCTTCACAACACTTATCTGCTTCAATATAGGGTGAAAAGTGTGTGTTTTTCATGCTCAAGGAGGCCTTAAATAGTTTGGGTCGGATTTGGATCAGTACTGGAGTCGAACAAGAAAAGAGGGAAAAGTCCGCGCAAAACCGACTTACTGCGCACGGGCCGTGCGCCACATTCTGGTTGAAAATCCACAGACGCGCACGGTCCGTGCGCTAAGGCTGGCTCACGCACGGGCCGTGCGCCTATGGTCCTTCATGCACGGTCCGTGCAGGCCAGTGCCCGACACATTCATCCTCGTTTCGTCCCTTTTGACTTCATTCTCACGCCCGATTGTACTTCTCTTCCACTTTTGACTCCTTTGTACACTCATATACTTCAAAACTCGACAAACTCGTGAAAATAGAAATAAAACGAGAATTGAATATAAACACACTTAAATAGCTTACGAGCTATCAAAATGCACCAAAATCAAACTCGAAAAAGACCAAAAACATGAGCTTGTCAATATGCTCAAGAGTTCATTCGCCAATAACAGTGATCCAACTGATTGATAATTCTTGAATTTGAAACGGGCAATGATGAAGAAAATGGATTGAAGGTTGATAGATTGAGAGAATTGGGACAAATAGAAGGAGAGCAACTTGAATTTATTGGGGCAAATAGAAGGAGAGCGAAAAGCAATAAGCTTTATCGCCAAATAGAATTGTGGATTTCTTGTGAACTGGGGGGATAATGAGAGTTGTGAATTTATTTAGAATTTATTGTGGATTTCTTATGAATTTCTAGTGAAGTTATTGAGAAATCAATTTAGTGATTTTTTTTTGACGTATTTTAGTTTATAGATTAACGGAAGTACTAAAATTATATCTTTTAAAAAAGGCAAAAACTCATGTGCATAAGGTGCATGGGTCGACCCATAAGACGGACCCGCTCCGACCCGGGCCGACTCGCATCTGACCCGCGTAAAAAAAAATAAAAATTCTCCACCCATAGTACCAATTCGTTTTTTTTATGTTTTTTAGGGTTTTTTTTTTTGTTTTTTGGGGGGTGTTTTTAGGGGTTTATTTTGTTTTTTTAGGGTTTTTAGGGATTTATTTTCTGTTTTTTATGTTTTTTTTGGGGTGTTTTTAGGGTTTATTTTGTGTTTTTTATAATTTATTTGGGGGGATTTTTTAGGAATTTATATGTGTTTTTTTTTAAGAAAAACAGAAAAAAGAAAAAAAAAACAGAAAAAAGTAAAAAGAAAACGTAAAAACAAAACAGAAAAAAAAAAAAAAAAAACCCCTAAAAAATTATGAGATATATTTGGCCTCAAATTTTATTTCGAGACAGACCAAACTGACGAATATAGTCAAATGAACATTTTCCTTATATTTAAGTACAACATGCTTATGAATGTTACCACTGACAATTTATATTCAATTAATGCATACCAAACAATTTATTTTGAACGGAGTTGATTCAATAGTAGTTATTGCTACTTATCACCGTAAACAAAAAATATAAAAGGCAATGATGATATTATAATGAAACAATTTATTTTATTTATTGAATCAACTCAATCAGTTGAATAACAAAATCAAAATATA
Organism: Perilla frutescens; assembly: GCA_026008535.1. NCBI lineage: Eukaryota > Viridiplantae > Streptophyta > Magnoliopsida > Lamiales > Lamiaceae > Perilla > Perilla frutescens. The sequence goes on along the minus strand of BRKX01000002.1, from coordinate 35,514,795 downwards.
AGTAACTCGGAAGCCATTTGTTTTAGGCTTTAGGATAATGTGAGATTTTACAATTGAAGTAATTAGACCCCATGTAAAATAAGTAATTAGTTTGTTATTGAATTAAAGAATATAATATTTATTGTCAAGTCATATATAAAAGATAGCTAGAAAAATATTCACATAACAAAAAATTAATATTACTTTAAAAATGCAAAAATAAATTTATATGAAGTTGTGTTTGCTTTGTAGAAGTTGAGATTTTATATTATAAAATGATGAGTATATGCTTCTTACAGAGATGATTGAAATAAATGCTAGGTAATTTAAGGGTGTCGCTAAACACACTATGACTTTTTTTTTACACACTATGTTTTTTTTTTCCACATTACACATTATTTTATTTTATTTTTCTATTTTTATTTCCACATCACAAAATTTTTCATTTTTACCTTCCACCCTAAAAAATAATTTTAACAATATTATTAATTTAAATTAAGAAACAAAATTAAAAGAGAAAATCAAAATACATTTTGCAAACACATATATCTCGCCGAGGATGTCCCCATCTGCTAGGGTTCAGTAGTTTTTTTTTTCGATTTGAGTGCAGAAATCGAAATCAAAGGGGGAACTGATCTTTGAAGAGAGCATTCTTCGACCCAACATAAATCGAACTTCATGGAGGTTTTTCATAAGTTTGATTTTTCATTTTGATCGTGTGGAAAACAATGGAGAAATATTCATTTTTTTCGATTTTTATTGTTATGTGATAATGTTTTTCTAAATCTGATGTAATTTTATTGTTAAAAATTTTCGGTTCCTTTATTCTTTGTTCCAATTATTTGAAGATTTTTACTTTTGTGAAAAAATGGTTTTCATTCTTCGCTCTTCATTTCTGGAAAATTTAGGCTCACAAAATGGTTTTTGTTCTTCGTTCTTCATTATTCTGAAAAATTTAGGTCATCAAACTGGTTTTTATTGATATAAGATGATTTGGTTGAAAATCATTTTTTCTAATAAGCTTACTTGCTTTCTGATATGTTCTACTTGCTCTATTGTTGATGTTTGATTTCAAAAAAAAAAATGTTTTTTCATATACTACACTTGATATCGAAAATTATTTTCTGATGTGGTCTGATTTATTTTGGAAAATATTTTCTGATATGCTCTATGTTCTGCTTGATTTCACAAAATATTTTCTGATATTGTCCGATTGAATTTGAATAATGTTTTATGATATGATACACTCAAATTCAAAAAATGTTCTCTGATATGGTATCAAAAAATATTTTCTGATATGCTATATTTGATCTCGAAAAATGTTTTTTGATATGCTATGCTAGATATCAAAAAACATTTGAAGAGTGGGCTAGTCATAAGTTGTCTCCAGAACATCGAGGAAGAGTGGCTCACTTTGCTTGACAGTGTGTGCTGGAGTACCTCCAATGGTATCATCAAATTTCTTATCCTCGAGTACAAAACCGCAACAATTATTCTAACATTGAAGTTACTTGAGTATGTCATGGTGACCAGACGCATGTTATTCGAACGGTATTAGATTTATCTCCATCATGTGGTGTCTCGGTGGAGAGCTTAAGACTTTTCTCCTGAGTTTGCATTGAGGCAGGTTGAAGAATCTTATGAGGTGCTAAGGGCGAGTCAGCCTTCTTATCAGTACGACCAATCATCTAGCCAACTTGGATGCTTTTATAGTATTGTTTATATTTTGTAGTGGACTTTTCAATACTTGAAAATTTCTACTTGTTTTGGTGTAAATGTATGATTCTATCTATATATTGATACTTGATCGATAAAATATTAACTACCTGCAAGTGCACGGTGTAGCTGTGTACAATGTGTTGGTTTGGTATACTGGAAGACTTGTCTTTGTATACTTTTCTGATGATATGATGATATGAAATGAAAGTTTTTGCAGTCACTGTTTGCATTTATATTATGTTCTATAATTGTTCTATGCAATGTTCTATATACTTACATTGTAGATGATATGGTGTGGGGAGTCAACGGTAAGATCATATCATTAGAACCTTGTAATGTATTAAAAGAGCTCACGACTTAGATGGTTCTGAACACGCTATCGGTACACTGTAGAATAATCTGACAAGTTAGTCTGTCTTGACTAACTGATTATTTTAGTACACTTGTTAGTGTATTGATGAGGATCACGACATGATACTATTCTCTGTCTCTGACCCAATTACAGAGAGAATAAAGATCCACATAGTTCGGGTTTTGAACTCATGTGATATTGGCTAACATATGTGTGCATTGTTTATTACTTTGATTTATCAATGAGTGAGATCTTTTCATAGATCAAACTTGATATCTTAGGCAATAACAATGTATACATGGTGTCTCGAGCAGTGTGCATGCGTACCGTGTCCTGGTGTGCCAGGTTGATGATGTTCTCTTGAGGAAACACAAGTTCATGTTGAAACCCTGCAGGTGGAATTTATTCCTTACATGATAAAGTTTGTGTGGTACTACTTAAGGTTTTAGATGTTAATTAATTATAGCTGTCAGAGGCTGACATAATTAATTAATGAACATTATATCTTAAACACGGGGAATGGCTGGACTAAAAGAGAAAACATATTCGCAAATATGTATTAAATTGGTAGGTCAGTTTTACTTCTTTAGTGGAATAAAAGTAAAACTTAATTTATTTAATTATATCCTAGGTTTATTGGATATTGGATATTAAATAAATTAGTGGGCTAATTTAATATTCTTTCTAGATCCTTGTTATAGCCCAAAATTGACTGATAGTAGACTGGATATAGAACTTGAGATAGAGGCCCAAGCCCAGTAGGTCCGGAGCTTGTAATTTTCGTCCCCCCTATATAAATATAGGGAGGGGGTTCGAAAATTGAAGCATAAGAAATCAGCCTCTCTTTGTCTCTCAAGATATCCATATAATTCACAAACCTATCTAGTAGTTTTCAGCCAACTCTGAATCTAGATACAGTCCGGGAATACAACAGAAGATCTTGGAGTTGAATACAGTCGTGGATGATTTTTCTGAGAAAAAAGGGACGTCTGTTTTGTTTCATTCAACAACAAGATTAGATCTTTACTCTTGTCTACAGACCGTTTATCGATTTATAAGTAGATTCATTTTCTATGTCTTCCGTTTTATTAGATTCGAATCTGCTTTGCATGCTCTTTGATTAGACTGTGATAAACATGCATGTTACATAAAATTATGATTTGCATGAACATGGATTAATGAACAACCAAATAGATCCTGCGGCGGTTTAGTTCGAAAAAAACCCCAACACAATGATGAGTAAGATCGTATTCCACAGAGACTGATGATTAATTTATACGTGAATACTATTACTTCAAGTCACTAAGTACTATCTAGGTAACACATTAAAAGATTGAATTTTAATTAACAACTTAAACATGAAAATTAAATAAAGCAAATAAAAGACAAACGGATGAAAATCGGGTCTAAATTTAGAGGGAAATAAATATTCTAGGATTTTAATTTCATTTATTTATTCATACAATGTCAATCCTATGATTTATTCACAGTTCAACTTTTATTAGGGCAATCACTCATTTAATTCAAACCTTTTCTCGAAGTGCTTAAACCGTAGATTACATGCTAGAATTAATGTGTCCATTCAATTACCAACAATTAATGTGTCCATTCAATTACCAACACATACTTCTTAAAAACTCAAAAGATTTATTGTTCTCACAATTAAACTCAAATCTCTGATTGTTATTGATTAATGTGCTTTGTGTTCTTGTATTCAAGTGTTAAAACCCCTCTCTCGATTTATGAATTAACACAACATATTTATCATGGTGATCAATCAATCAAACAAACAAGGCTAAGAATACAATAAATAAAAGAAGAATCAAAATCATATAATTAAATATACATCATACTTCAAAATCAACTACTATCAAACTCTGGAATACTAGAGAACTAGTTACTCATAATTAAATAAATAGCTAATAACAATTCAGAAGAAAACATGATTAAATAACAAGAACATGATAAACCCGGAGGATGAACCTTGATCTTGATCTTCAACATGTTATTCTCTTGCTCTTCAATATCTGCCTTTAGGGGAGAATATGGTGTGTGTTGTTGTGGTTTTTGATGTTATGGTAGGATTTTTGATGCCTAGTTTTCCGTGCTTGAGAAGATGTATATATATATATATACATATAGTGTAGGAAGTATTCTAGTCGAAAAAGGAAAGAAAACGAGCTAAAATTGGACTTCCAGGGCTCATTCGCTACCTCGTTCGCGGGTCCATGTGGCCTTGATGTGGCAAGCAATTCGCGACCAGTGCAAAATTTGTGAGTGGGGTCGTGGGTAATACAAAGGCAACCCCTCCGCAGCAGCGAGCTCACAGAAGGTTGTCTAAAAGGCGATTCGTGACCCAGTCACCCGTGGCTCGGGTTGCGAGTTCGATTGCCTCGTTTATCATCCGATTGACCCGATTCTTTTTGCAACACATTCCTTACTTGATTTCCCATCTTTCTAGGGTTTTCCCAAGCTCATTTTAAGTGCACACAAAAAATAACATTAAATCACTTCACAACGAACAAACACATGACACTGCACAAAATATAGAAAACTATGCCAAATTTATCACTTCATGGATGCAATGCCCGTCAAATACCACTCAAATGAACCTCAAAACACATGTAAAACGCGAGATTATCAATACTTCATTGGATGTTTTGACGTATTAATTTTGACTGGATATTTTGTTAGTTGTTTTGATGTGTTGTGTAATTGATTGCCATCTTGGAGATGTCGAAAAATTATTTTTGATATTCCTGTAATGATTTCAAAAATTATTTTTCCGACCTATAGAGTAAGATCTCATATATAGTTTTTCAACCTTTGTTAATGATTTCGAAAATTATTTTTCAATCTATAGAGTAAGATCTTATATATAGTTTTTCGACATGTCTATTAAAATTCCGAAATAATTTTTCGACCTGGAAGATCTAAACTAGGAATCTTGTTCACAAAATAAAAACACATCTGAATAAAATGATCCCTACATGAAACACATGCAATTCGACATCTAAGATGTATTACAATTGTTATAGATTGAATGTTTCTCATTCAGCAGCACATTTATCGTGGTGATCCTTCCATGCACACGCATGATATAGGGGGTAGTGGGTGGACCGGAATTAAGAATACCTACAAAATAAAGAGATTTTAGCTGCAACAAATCACTTACATAGTCTGTTTCTTCACTCTTTTTGTGTTTCATGGTTGAATTATACCAAAAACCTCAATTTAAATGTATTTTGAAAACTTTTGAGAATGACTAGGATTTGGAGGGGGAAATAATGTTTTTTTATCTTGTATAAACATCAACTTTTAAAATTTTTAATATATTCTTTATTGTTTTTTCATAATTTATGATTATTAGTTTAGTTTTTTGAATTCATAGTTATTAATTTATTCGATTATTTAATAAAAATATTTAAATAAAATTATAAATAATTAATTTTCAATTAATTTAGTGCGTACGGCGTAAAAAAAATATAACGATTTTTTAAAAAAATATTAGCAAAATTGAGGATTTTGTAGCCCTTCTCTGTTTTCGCGGTTACCTTTCAACCCCTGCCGCCATTCCGACTCTCCTCCCTTTGAACTACCGTGCGGCCGCCGCCGCAACACACACACTAACTGAGCAAGAGAGCGGCCGCTCACCGCCGTCCCAATCCGATCTCGAGTCCAAATATTACACAAACTTCACTGTTCCTCCTCCAAGAACTGGTAAACTTTAATGGACGTCGCTATTCCATCGGCGCGGGGGCGACGCGGCGGTCATGGAGGAGCAAAGTCACTCAACAAGAAAAGGAAGCACAGAAGCGTGGATATTATTGAAGAAGTGCGAGAACATTCAAAATCTGCTCGTTTCGATGAATCGGGCGGAGGGAAAGAAGAGCGTTCACCGTGGACCAATTTGCAGTTGGTTCTGTCGCTACAAGACAAGAACGTCGATATTCTGAAGTACGTTTAGTTATTTTTCTTTTGTATATGTTGGTTAAATGATAAGTTCGTTGTGTTTAGATGACTTTAAATGATTGTTATTTAGTGGAATTATGAGAAAATAGTTTGCGGCAAGGGAGAACTTTGCTTGCATTCATTAAAGAAAATTAGACACGAGCTAGACGAGGAAAAAAGGGATTAGCTTGGTGATGTCAAACTTTTGAGCTATAGTACTGAACCATCAGTTGTAAGAAAGAAAGTTCGACTGATCAAGTCATATAGAATCATTATAAGCTTTACGAATTCATGAGTAATTCATTTCAATTAGTAGTCGTATCCAGTTGATTAGTTTTTGTAATATGGATTATAATTTATTTTCTTCTAAAAATGAATCAGAGAACCGAGTGATTGTTTTTACCAATCGTTTCTTATCTTCATGAAACTTAATATTGCATTCTGCCCAAATTCATTGAGACTACGCAATCTTTTGGAATTCAAGATGTGCTTGATGATAAAGAGTGGCCTAATGCAGGAATATCAATTTGGCATTTGATTTTGTAAAATCAAGAAATAGTGAAGAGAGGGACAACATTGGTCGGAGGTCGCAGGTATTGGATGCTTCAAGAACGACAGGTTTTCTGAACAATTGGGTTCAATCAGTTCTCATTTCTTCAGAAAAGAAAATGAGGCATGGTGAAGAAGCACATCAATATGAAACTTCTGGGTCAATTTTGGATCTTAGATGCTGGAAAATCTTTCAATTCTGCCTGGAAGAGTCGAAAAACCTTCATATTTCATTGACATGTTCCAGAGACTTCTTACGGGTGATTCATTCAATTGCAAGGGATGCATCATCTTGTTTAAATAACATGTCTACATCTATTGAGGAGAGCCTTTCAGGAGAAAGACTGCAGATCTATTATATTGTGCTTGATTGTGTCTCAATGTTATTCTCATTCCATGGTGGAGTTGCTAACGAAAATTTAGACTTGTGGATATTGCTCACGGACAAAGTGCTTGACACAGCCTTGAAAGTTGTTACGGACCAGCTTGATGGAAGCAAGCTTGGAAATTTCATCTTGGAGTTAGCTTGTTATTTGTTTGAGCCATTTGCTAAGTTTTTAAGCGTCCATCCTACACGTAAAAATGGTTTCCACAATTTCATTGATAAGCTTCTCGAGCCTCTGCTGCACTTTTTACATGTTCTACAGTCCAAATCTCACGACAGTGATGTTGAATGGAAAATAATTTTACCTAAACGGGTGGAAGAAGTTTTGGCTCAAGGACTGTTCCACCCCACTCACATTGATGGGTTTCTCAGCTCACAGAGTTCTGTTAGATATAGAAATTCTTCTGATGCAGCCATGAAGGATGAAAAGTTGGTGAATAAAAGTTATCACAGGCACCTATTTGATAAAGTGGAGAAGATAGTAGCCAAGAAGAGTGGATTGGCGTTAATTGGTTTAGGAAAGCTGCTTCACTTGTTCGTTAATTGTGTTATGAAGCAAAACGGAATTTTAGTCGGTGGTGGAGGTCCTATGAGATCAGATTTCAGCTCTATCAGTCATGTTTCCAGTATCCTTCATCAAAGCCAAGCAATGGCTTCAAACATGACTCCTGCAAGCCATAGCATGGATGCAGAACTTCGGAAATCTATATTTGATATTTACATTCAGATTATGGAATATCTATTAGCAGATATCAATAAATATCTTCAGTTGGAAGGGAAAGTAGTGTCTGTATTATATAATGTTTCTAGCACACTACAGTCTATTAATGGATTACTTTTTAGCCTCATTAGTGATGGGCTGTATCTAAGAACAGAGGATACCTCTGAAGGGGCTTCCCGAAATTTCTTGAGGTCTATCCATGCTTTGCTGATGTCATTATCTGCCAAAATTGAAACATCATTCTTTGACTCAGATGAAAATCCAGACAGAGAAGTCTTGATTTCTGTGAGGACAGAGCTTATAGTTAGTGTACGTCATTTGTTAAATATTGAGTATGAAGTTGTTGGAGATGATCTAGAAAGCTTATGGGCTATGATTTTCTCCTCTACTGCCTGCTGCTATAGATTAGTTGGCTTGCCGGGTCAGCCCCTATTGTCATCAGAGATATTGAGTCTGGGCTGCAGGCTTATTGATGTGTATAGCGACCTTCGACAGGTGAGAGAGCTCACATGAATGCGTGTTATGTGTTTGTATAAGTTTATCGCTTCTAATATTTTTGCACATGGAAGTGTCTAGTATCTCTGTTTCTGATAAATGAACACAGGATTTACACCCTTTTGACGGAAAACTATAAAAGTGATGGACCTGAAGTTCTTGAAAGTTGAAATTTCTCACATTTCCATAAGAACAAGACATAAGGTTGTGCTGCATCATTTTTTTTTTCTCTATTTAATGTAGTTATCTCTTAGAGGATGGAAGTGCTCCAATTGTAAATTATGGTATTAATTATGAACATAGAATTTTAGTTGTATGGAATACAATCAAACACCACCACCTCTACCTTCTTATAACAACTAATTCAGCCATTCATCTATGGATCTGATAGCAAATCTTTATCATAAACTATGTTGGTTTGCCTGAACAATCAAAATAGTATAAATTGTAGAACTGACTTGCTTTTTGTTTGCCTAAACTATGTTGGTTTATCTCAACATACAAAATAGTAGAAATTGTGCATTACTTGGTCTCCTTTTAATTGCTTTTGCACATTTGATTTATGAACTCGTATGTTAAACTAGTGTAGGTGGATTCTGCTATATTTGCACTTTGTAGAGCAGTGAGGCAGTCTTCATTACTTGCGGGGGACAGTGAAGCATATTCTCTGGCTGGCATTTGTTCATCATTTTCAGATTCATTGAGCGTATTATTCTGCTCTTCAAAATTTAGGCTCTCTTTTAGCAATGGTATTAAAGCTATACCAGAAGGGCAAGGATCTGCGTGCCTTCGGCAGTTGTGTTCAGATATTAAGGAATCACTGGAGTGGATGAAAATTGGGGATCAATTGGCTGGTTCAGGTGAAATGGGAAATAAAAACTTATGTTGTTGTTATTCACTGCATGGTGATTTGCGAGCAGAACTGCTGGGAAAGGTGTTGTGTGAAGCATATGCAATCATTCTAGACTCAATAACGGTCACTTCTGGTAATAGTGTGTCTATTGGTGCTTCGTTGAAGAGTTTCATAGAAGTCATGCGCCCTAGTTTGGGTAGGCTGGTCACAATACAGCCTGATAGTAGCATAGAATTGACTGTTTTGGTAGATGGAAGAATTTTGAGTAAGAGTACTGGACCAGACAATATGACAATGTGCTGGATCTTAGTGCTCTTCTTGCGTTTAATTATATCCTGCAGAAGCTTATTTCGGCAAACCATCAGCCTTATGCCTCCTGATGCATCAAAAAAGATGTCTGGAGTAATAGGTGATTCATTAACTGTTCACTGTGGAAGGGATTGGTTGGAGATGACTGGTTATGCTGGCGATGGCTTCTTTTCCTGGATCCTCCAACCTTCAGTGGCTCTCCTTGATGTTATACATTCAGTTTCAGATATTTGCATTCAAGATTCTGTTGTACTTTGCCCTCCGCTGGTGTATATTTTAAATGCAGCAGCTCTTCAGAGACTTGCTGACTTAAATAGGCTATTGAAGTCTTCTGAATACATGCTTCAGTGGAATCTAGCTATGGATCCTACTAAGTTGAAAGATGATACTGATTTGTCTTCTAATCGTAAGAGAATCCGGAAATGGACAAAATGTGTCACAAAAATGAGAAAAGAAGCTGCAGGTCTGACAGAGTTTATGGTGGAATGCCTTCCATCTGTTGTCAAGAACAAGAAGTCCTCGTCATTGTTTGATGATGATATAGATGATGCCCTCATTCATGGTCTGCATGATAATAACATGTTAAACATTTCTGTAGGCTTCTTGGGTGAGAAGTCATTGACATCTGCACTGTGGTGGATCATCTGTAAAAATGTTGATTTATGGTGCTCTCATGCTAACAAGAAGCACTTGAAGAATTTTCTTACGCTTATAATCCGTGAATCTCTTTCCTGTTTAGACAATTATGATTGTCACTTTCAGGAGCCTGGTACGAGCACGACTGGGTGCCTGAAGACAGGAACTGCACAACAGATAGCACTGGAGTTTGTAAGCAACATCATATCATATGAGCAAAGAGTAAGATAAGATTATTTACAGCATATAGGAGCCATTACTCTTTGCTATCCATGTTTTCTCTTCATCCAGTGTCCACTGTCGCAATATAAATGTTAAGCGACAGTACATGCGACTGCATAAGAAAGTAATCTTTTTTGTGTGATAAATATAATATTCTATGATGAAACGAACAACTCACATAAAACTTTGACACTTTGCTGTGAATATTTCAGAATATGTGTGAAATTGCAATTATGGTCACCAAAGTTAAACATGTCAAGGTCCTAGGTGAGAATATATTAAAAATGAGGAGGGTGTACGTTGTGTTTATTATGTAAGAACTAGTTCCAAGGAAGATATTTATCATTATAGTCGAATGTTCCACAATCTATGAGCGTATTGACAGGAAACCTTTCCCTTAATAATGCGGACAGATATATTGATCAAGGTTCCTGCTGAGCAAGTGGTAACACATAGAGATAAATGCCACTTTTTTCTTTGTTTTTAAATTAATCATTTGTTAGACTACTTAAAAAAATGAAGATGAAATGGGAAACTTAACTTCTTGGTCTGAAGTGGTGAGGTGGAGTGGAGTGAGAGATCAGTACAGTATTTAAGTCAATATGATGGGATTTCGCTCTTCTTGAACACTGATATTTGAACATACGTTCTCTCAGATAACTATCTACTTAACTGCTCATTTTTGCCATTGCATCCTCATTTGCTAGTATATACGTACTTGCCTATTCAATTTTTTCTTTAACCTTAGCTATTGCTGCCTGCTCTTTCAATTTTTTCTTTCCTTAGCTGTTGCTGCCTGCTCTTTCAATTTTTTCTTTCCTTAGCTGTTGCTGACTGCTCTTTCCATGTCCTCTCTGACTCCTTTCTCAGTCTGTCCGTAGATATATGGCCTCAAGGTTCTGCAGAATTCTACAGAAGTCAGTGCTATCTATATTTAATACTTCTGAAGTTGATTTGAGTGAGCCACCTGATTGGCTTGAGGCAATAGCTGCAGTTGAAAACATAACTGATGTGAAAACTGATAATTCACCATGGACAAAACGAAACATGGTACCAGCTGAGTCTTGCAATAAGCAACTTAATGTTAAATTTGCTAGATGTCAATGGCTGCTCCATCTTTTGATGCGGATGCCAGAAGAATACTTAAGTTTGAAATCTTCAGCATTGTATATCACATATATTCTCAATTTTGAAAGGTAAATCATTGACTAGTATTTCTTATTTTTCCTTTTCAAACTTATATACGTTGAATTGAAACAAGAACAACCACTGAAAGCTACACATTTAGGAGTTGTTTGTTTTTATTTTCATTTGGAAATTTCCAACATTTTACTATTCAAAACACCGAAACCACGTTGTTTTTTTCATTTCCAATTTCAGTTTCCACTGTTTTCAATCCTATATTATCTATATATATATATATCATTGCAGTGGGACCCATTATTTAAATATTCATCAATTCATCCTAACCACACATATATATCCTTTCATCTCAACTACAAATTCAAATTGGAAAAATAACCAAACAAACATATTCCCATTTTCCAAACCTATAACTCTAAAACATTAAATCATTCATCATAGCAAAATCATTACATTTTTTTCAAAAACCAATACACCCCAACCGTGAATTGAACTGGAGATACTAAAACTGAAAATTGATGCTGGAAATAAAATCAAACATCCCCTGAACGTGCTGAGCCTGTTTCTCATTTTCTCTAATGTTTCATGGTCTGCTTTTCAGGCTTCTGGTTGGGAGCATGTTAGGCTGGCGCAGTGCAACATGCTCTCTCAATTCTTATCAGATATTTCAGTTGCTTGTGACCTGTAGAAAGGTTCTTCAGCTTTTGGCTGTAGCTTCTAGCAAAGATAATGTGAATGGGAGTCAATCTCCACTGTGCTTATTTCCTCTGCCTTGGCTTCTAAAATCATTATCAGTGGCAATTGGATTTCAAGATGCACTCCCAACGGATGTTGCTTTCGAAGCTAGAGCTGCCATTTTCTCACTGTTGGATTACACATCTAATGTGTTGCTGACAGTAATTAGCAACCAATATAAATGTGCAATTCCCGACAATGAAGAGTCAGACCTATCTGTGTGTATCCTTCCACCATATCCGAGGGAGACTTCAGGTGCATGTCAAAGTATCTTGGAATTAGCTAAGGCTATAGAATACGACCTGCAAAAGTCTCTTACCACTGTTAGAGAGGCATCAGTTGATAAGAAAATAGAGTGCGTGGCTGGATCTCAGGAATTGAATAAGTTATCATCCATAACGGCCTGTTTCCAAGGACTATTATGGGGCCTAGATTCTACTTTAGGTGACAAAAGAGCAGTTAATAGTAATTCCAGAATGAATTCATCAAGTTATGATGTTGAACTGATGACTAGAATTAAGTCATGTGTAGATACATATGTGAATTTTGCAACAATTTTTGCGAAGGCATTGTTTATTGAGGATAGTCCAACTCTCTACATGTCCGCATATGGTGATGGGTTGAGAGCAGGATCCTCATCTGGTCAGTACGGTGGTTCCAACTATGGGCCAAATGAGGGGTTCCCTACTGCGGAAACGGTGCCCTCTGATATAAAAAGCGATCTTACAAAATGCAAGCCTAAGAGAAAATTCTGTTTAACATTTCCAGACCTAGAAGTGTTTCTGACTGAGGTTCAACATCAGAAACTTCATCTCAAGAAATCACTGCTGATGCAAGCTTTCAGAGGTGAGAATGCTGAGGCTGCTCTTTTTCTCCGACAGCTGTTTATTGCATGTTCATCTATTTTGAGATTGAACTTGCAGATTGAATTTACTTCCTTATCATGGAGCTTGTTTCCAATTGTGGTTGACATTTCTGAATTTATGCTCTTGGAATTTTCCATAAGTGAATTGCCGGATCAATTTACTCTTTTTTGGTTAGATGGTGTTGTAAGATTCCTTGAAGAGCTAGGTAATTACTTTCCACATTTTGATCCTTCCTTGTCCAAAGATTTTTATGTCAAGCTGATAGTCTTGCACCAGAGGGCCATTGGAAAATGCATCTGTCTACAAGGGAAGGAAGCAAAGTTAGCTTCCCAAGAGAGAGGATCTCTTACAAAGCTGGCCGGTCAGGTTCAGTCCCAATTTTCGCGGGAGAGAAGTCAATTGGCTGAATTCAAGGAAAGATTGAGGATGTCATTTATTACGTACATTAGGAAATCATCTGAATTTCACTTACTATCTGTCATTCAGGCTGTTGAGAGAGCTTTAGTTGGGGTACGGGAAGGTTTGATAACAAATTATGAAATAGTTTGTGGAAGTTTAAATGGAGGGGAGGTGTCTTCTGTTGTTGCTGCTGGTATTGATTGCTTGGATTCAATTATTGAATATGTAACAGGTAAATCTATCCCCATTCTCAGTACTTTTATTGTACTAAAATATAAATCCTGTTTCTTCTAGGTATTGTTCGAGGGTTTGTTCTTGCTGTTGCACTTTTATATAGTACTTGAACCTTGATCTCTGTTGAATCATGTGATAAGATCAAATTTGTCCACACATATTGGGTGTATGTAGTTTAATTGAATGAATTTGCTTTATCGCATCTAGTCTACGTATTTAACTACTTATTAATGATTTATATTTTACTTTCTTTTCATTGGTAGCCGTTGGAATAAGTCTCTTTTTGTTGAGAGGCAAGGTTCAAGCTCATATTGGTATTGGACTTATGGTTGTTTCAGATAATCACAAAAATGCAGTACATGATACCTTTCCCTTTTCTCGACTGTTAAATGTCCAAATCTATAGTTACATACAGGTTTAGTTAGTCTTTTCTTATGATTGCTAGTTGCATTTCAGAATTGCATGGGGAATTATGTCTAGAAGTATTATCAATTTCCTGATCCTGATGCTTTCCTTTTAAACTCATTGCTCTCTAATAGCACATGTGACAAACTGCTTTTGTTGATGTTTCAATTTTCCTTAGTTTCATCCAAATTTTAATAGTTTGTAATTTTTTGGGTTTGGTTGCATTGACGATTGTTCTAACAGTTATGAGTTTAGCTGGAATTAATTCGGTTCAAAAGTGTCAGATGTGATACAAACCAAAGTATAGGAAAGACCATAGCAAAAAAAGTGTCCTGCTAACTTGAACCTACACATGAATGTTAACCATTGGTAGATTTAAATTACTGAGATTCTTTGAATTGATTCTCAGTTTCTTTTGTGATTTGCAGGACCTAGGCGTTTAAATATGATTAAAAAACACATCCAGAGCCTAGTTGCTTGTCTTTTCAATATCATCCTGCATTTGCAGGGTCCTAGTATCTTCTGTGGATATGTTGACTCATCCAGGATTAACGACGGTCCTGATTCTGGTTCAGTTACTCTCATGTGTCTTGAAATACTAACTAAGATCTCCGGAAAACCCTCTTTATTCGAAATAGATGCCTGCCATATTGCACAATCCCTGCGTGTACCTGGGGCACTCTTTCAATACTTTCTCCGACATCTGATATCTGAATCTCCTGTCAAAGCTACTGTGGATCGGAAGGTTTCAATAGAGCTATATGATGCGTGTTGTCGTATGTTATGTACTGCTCTCAAGCATCATAAAAGGTATCTTGCTTCTTAGTCTTGGCCATGTCAATTCCAGCAGCTGAAATATATTCTGATCTTTCTTTCTCCAGCATGGATGTTAATCGGAAACCATGTATACTAACTTTGTCCCCTTTTTTCCTTGTGTATCTAGTGAGACTCGTCAGTGCATAGCTCTTCTTCAAGATTCAGTTAGTGTTCTTCTTCATTGCTTAGAGACAGTAAATACCAACCACATGGCTGGAAGAGATTTTTTTGCATGGGAAATACAAGAGGCTGTAATATGTGCCAGTAGCTTGCGCAGAGTATATGAAGAGGTGTTTTGAGTGTCTTTATTTTCTCTTCTCATCTCAAGCCTGTCAGTTGACATTGTGTTGGTTAAAAAATTTGTCACTGCAGGATACTTTTGAGACATGATTAAAATTCGTGGCGCCATAAAGTTTCATATGTTGGTTTATCATCTGCTTATGCAGTTCTTTATGTTTTATTTTCTCTACATGCGCCATTAACTCTTCCTCCCCTGAAAACTCTCTCCAGGTACGTCAACAGAAGGATGTTTTTGGCCAATTCTCGTTTCAGTTTCTGTCTCGCTACATATGGGTTTACTGTGGATTCGGCCCAGCTAAAAATGGCATCGTAAGGTATTTTCAGGCTTCACTCGATTTCCAGTTACTGCTATATTTTTTCAATTCTCTTACATATTTAAATAAGCCTCAACTCGTTTCACAACTGTGGATCATTTTCCTATTATTTTTCAGGGAAGTAGACGAAGCTCTGAAGCCCGGTTTATATGCTTTAATAGACTCATGCTCAGACGATGATCTTCAACTGCTTCATACTGCATTTGGAGGTATGTGACCCAAACTCAATTTCAAATTTTGAGAAAATAGTTTTAGAATCTCATTGTTCATGCTCTTGCTTCTCTCAGAGGGTCCTTGCAGAAGCACCCTGGCAACTCTGCAGCATGATTACACGGTTAATTTCCAGTTTGTAGGGAAAGTTTGATCTCTTTCTTTCTCTCTCTGGTGTCTCTACCAAGTTGTCTGCAAATGGCATATGAATTCCATCCATTGAACGACGTTGAAAATGAATTCCCTGGAAATATTCCCAGACATGTGAAGTCTGATTTGATGAGAAGCTGGAATATCTGCCTTGAAATCACCAGAGAAGTTTTTTGCTCACTGATTGGCTGGATTCAAATGGTGAAGCCGGATTTTTTATTTTATTTTGCATGACGAGGGTAAGCCGGCTGTTATCGTGATGTGCACTGAGTCAACTCTGTTCTTATATGATGATTTCTTCCATCAGCAGTACATGAACACCTCTTCTATCAATTGCACCTCTTCCTGCTTGAATGGTCCCTATTATGCTCCTGCCTCCTGCTTGCCAATATGTACATGAACACAGTTTATCAATATTTAATATATTTGTATGAAAATAACAATGAAAAGGGGCATTTTGTAAGAATGATATGTAATTACCTCCTTGGAGATTGTAATCTGATGATACTAAGGTCGTTGGAGTTGAACCTCTCGCTAAGAAAATGGAATCAACACAACACGCAAATGGAGGCTAATTGAGATGCTTCGTGAATCCAGTCACACGATCAAACAACATTAGCTCACGATTCAAGCTTTCCAAAAATAATACATGTCCATTTTTCCAAAACCACAACCATCTTTCAACACCAATCATTCTCTAGTCCACGATCCACTATTCATTCCTCTAGCAAACAAAAAAGACGTGACTTGTCGGGTAAGACTAAACTAGAAATAGTTTCAGTAAAATGTCGAATGAAAGGATATTAATTTCCTCAAAATATTTTCTCACAAAAAATCCCAAATTCTCGTTTCAATTATTCGTGCTACTATGACAAAAAAATAATAATAAATAAATAAATAAATTCTATACTCACAGGCACTGACGAAGTCACGATTATGTTTTAAGGGAAACTAATAATAATAATTTTAAATAGTAGTATTATGTAAAATTTAAAAGAATATCAAAGGCCTGAGGTGTGTTTTTATTTTAGTAAGTTTTTCCAGATGGAAAATTAACCTTACATATTTTTTTAAGAGAGCGGCAATATTCAATTTTAAAAATAAAGTATTTTTAAGTCAATTTATATAAGGCATTCTTTTAGGGGGACTTCACGGCTCTTACGTTAATTGAATCATATTTGACCTATGAAGGTTGTCCCCCCTTTTTTCTTTTTTTCTTTATTTTTTTCAGTGGTTCCCTCCCCCTTTTCATTTTATTTTATTTTTCCAATTTTAATTTTTTTCCCTTTTCTTTTTTACAATTTAATTTTTTAAAATTTATTTATTTATTTTTATTTGATATCTCGTGCAATGCACTCGCTGCCTGACATTAACGCGTTGGCTCGTCCATTACGCTTGATAATTAATTTTAAAAAAAATAAATATATACCTTAAAATAGAATTAGTGAATCCTAAAATTCAATTGAATTAATTTAATTTTTTTATCCGGCGTCTCGCACAGTGCACTTACCCGACACTAACACGTAGACTCTTGCATTGTGCTCGATAATTAGTTTTTTTTTTAAATTAATATATACCCTAAAATGAAATAGGTGAATCCTAAAATTAAAAATTGAATTAATTTAATTTTTTTATCCAGTCTCTCACGCAATGCACTTACCCGACGCTAACGCGTGGGCTCGTATACTGTGCTTGATAATTAATTTTTTAAAAATAAACATATACTCTAAAATGGAACTAGTAAACTCTAAATTCAAATTGAATTAAATTATTTTTTTATCCGACGTCTAGCACAGTGCACTTGCTCAATATTAATGCGTGACTCATGCATTGCACCGGATAAAAAATAATAAACAAAAATAAAAAAAATGAAAAAAAGAAAGAAAGAAAAAGAAAAAAAAAAGAAATGAAAAAAACCAAAAAAAAAGGAAGAACACCGAGTACACGACAAAGCACACAAAAAAGCCAATAAATAAATAAATAATGTGGCGCCCAGCCACGCGTGGGCTCGTGTATCTCACCCACCAAGGTGGGAAATGGGCTAGTGGATGGGTTTGAATCATATTTAATATGTTTAAGTTAAGAGATTCAATTGACGGGTTCATGTAAATTTTTATCTCCTTTTATATCCATTTTTACTTTTGCGGTTGGTTTGTAGTGTACTCATTCTACCTTACCCGAACTTACATAAATAGAGGTGGGGAAAAATATCGAAATATCGAAATATCATATTTATCGTATCGAAAAATACCGAAAATGTTTAATTTTCAGTATATTGAAATTTTCGGTACATTATGATACGGTATAGATAATTTTCGGTACGATATTGATATACAATTTAAAAATTCTCGGTATATATCGATATTTTTAATATATATCAGTATTCGGTATACCGATAGTTCGGTATATCAGTATATCGGTATTTCAGTATATAAGTATATCGTACCATACTGATGATTTTTTTTTACAACTTATGGTTATTTTAGTATACTAATTTCATTTGAATACACATGACTACAAAATATAATAAGTGACAAATAAATATCAATAAAATAAAAATAATAATCAAATGATTACATTTAAATCATGTTGATCTACAACATTGCAACATATATTTACAATTTAAATATATTATATAGATCAAGTATAATTTAAACTATTACATAAGAAAGTGAACAGTTGAAAGTTATATGTAATAACTAAAAAATAGTAAGCTTATTCCTTTTATTATTAAATACCCAATACTCCTCTCCAATATTAAACACTAAAAGTGAAAATAAAAAAGTTATAAGAGAAATAAAAGAAAATTACTAAATAAAAAGATAAAAAAATATTTTAGAGTACATTAATTTCTAAAAAAATATAATATTTAGTAAGTTGAACATAAACGCTTAGAAAATATATATACAGCAAAAAATACACAAGTTATGAATTGAAAATGAACAATTAAAAAGTATACATGATAAATAGCAACCTTATATTCTTCTTCAATATTAAACACTAAAAGTTAAAAAAATAACAAAATAATAATAAGAAACTAGAATATACGTAAATTATAAGAATAACACTTTGATGTTTAGATATTGAAGTTGAACATGAATAATAAAAGATAATACATTAACATTATTATAATTACGACTTTTAAGTAAAGTAAGTTATAAGAAAAATAAAAGAAAAATACTAAATAAGAAGGTAAAAAAATACGCTAGAGACTAGAGTTCATTAAATTATACAAAAAATAAAAAGGTAAAAAAATATGCTAGAGACTAGTGGCAAGTTATGGAAAGTGGCATCTCTAAAATCTTTTGGTCTCATTAAAACAAAATTAATATTTTGGAATGTATTCCCTACTGCATTGAAGTTATACGAGGTCTCTAGAGTTGCACATTCTTAGTCGGAATATTATTAAAGTGAATAAAAGCTCAAATTAAATAGTTCTAAAAATTAGCATAACAATCCTAAAATAAAAGGTTTGACCTTATAGGACCTGCTGAACCAGAGAAGTTGTCGGATGAGTATCGAGAAGTTTGATCACATGAGTTGATTTGAGGTGGGTTTATTTTCAAAACCTATCTATGTTTAAGTTATTAACTCATAAATGTAATAGTCATAGTGTATCCAAATAAAATATTTGATGAATTTTTAGCTTTAAGTTTCTGCTAGAGTAATAGTATATTAGTATTATAATGTTGTATTATCAATAAGAACATAGATTATGCTTTAACATAATAAACGTATATAGATTATGCTTCAACATAATGAAATAAAATAGTTTATGCATGTCATAACTAAAGTTTATGGATTAAAAGTTTATAGTTTATAGGTTAAAAGTTAGAAGTTATAGTTTAGAGTCTAAAAATCATAGTTTAAAGTTACAGGAAATTAAATGTTTATATTGTATGAATTATATTTGTGTATAATGAGTTATAATTTTGACTCATGCTTGTAATATTAAACTCAAGTTATAGACTGATTTTAGTTTAAGGAATTAGAGATTAGAGATATACCTCAGCATAATGAATTACAAGTACTCATACCTAGGGGGGTATGATATGATAACTAAAGAAAAGATGCCCTTATTGATATGAAGCATAATTGAACTAAATATGCTAAAGGACTTAGAGGTTAGCATAATTGCTAAATATTAAGAGGATGACGTAGATTTTGTGCTTATGTCATTTTATGTACTTTATAGCGAACATAGAACTGATGATGGGCGGAAAATGTGATTCTTGGAAGTTGTGATGTTTATCACTAAAGGTGTCACTGTGAGACAACTCTGCACATACACGTGATTTGTGCATCACTATAAGGAGTCAATGCTAGGTAACTCATGGTATACTCATGGTCAATGTTAGGTAACTAGTATACTCTTCATGGATTAGCGAGGTAACCTCTCCATTTTCTTATTAGCGACATGACATAGAGTGCAGTAGACGAAAATTGAAGCTACATAGTACCAAAGAGAAGTAAATGTTTGCAAAAATGGGAAGGGCTTTTGTGTTTTGCTTTTCATTATCTGTATTTATATTTTGGATATTTTGTTACAGTTTTTATTAAAGATTTGGTTAAAAATTTAACCCACTGAGTACTTTAGTACTCACACACAACTCTTTTCAAAATATTTTCACAGGTTAAGATACTGAAGGTGATGACTCGATGTATTGTTGTGGGTTGATCTTGTCTTGTTGTCTCGTTCAGACCGATTTATTGTTTATGAGTAGGTGATAGAGTACTCAATTATTTTCCGCTTAAACTCTGATACAGTTGCCCTATAGTATGATTGCATGCTATATTTTATTATTAGACTTATTTGAATTGTATAACTTATTTGAAATATGATAAATAAAGTCCTATTTCTTTCTCATGAATTCAAGTATGTTTCTTTACAATTTTTGACCTATGAATTGATCATATTTGATTGAGTCTTGGATTCTGTTTACTTTTAGTTGATCTATGACGGGTTTTAAATTGTTTACTTAATTATGTCCTATGAATGGAACATAGTATAGCTTATTTGCCTCTGACCTATTGATGGGTCTTAAGTGTTATGACCTATGAAGAGGTCTTGTATATTTGAGGAGTCAGAATCATATTTATTAATTATTGAATTTTACTTAAGTTTTGATTAACTTATGAATGCGCATTCATTTGACTTGGGTGATACGTTGGAAGATGTGGATTTTTTTCAATTATAGAGATTATGTTGCCTAACTTTTTAGGCACTAACTTAATTCTGTACTTGAAAGATCCCAGAATTTCTAATTAATTTTTTCTTTCCTTTTCTTTTTTCTCATAATGTCCCCAACAAATTCTGAGAGTCCGGGACTCCGGGTGTTGCAATTAGATATACATCTACCAATCTATACTTATTTATGTAATTTTTAGTCGGTGTTACACGACATAGTATGTGATATATCTACATATATACAAATAGGTTGATGCTATATTTAGTATATTTTAAAACTCATTGAGCCGTCAAAAGCTAATGATTGTAATCAACCATTTATTTCTTAACAAATGTAACCTATGATGGCTTGATAAGTGGCGTGGGGATAAAAATAAATAATTGGCGCAATTAATATCGACCCCAACAATTAGAAAAAGCAGGCCCTCCTCCAAAATATTAGATCCACATTTGTAGACTTGTAGTTCAAGGGATAATGACTTAATGCGTTTTAAATTACCAAAATATTCAGGTTATTCAAACTTCGGCAACGATTATAATTAAAATGTTTCTCTACCCTGCCAATGATATTTTTATCTTATATCACACTGAAGAAATAATATAGTTTTAAATGATGAAACACACCATATTCAGTATCACATTTATACAACGGGATCCGAATAAATAATGTAACTTAATTTAAATGAATGACATATAATATACTCATTCCGTCTCAATAAGATAGGTTGCTTAGAAATTTTTACAAGTATTAAGAAAATGATCGCAAAACACAATAAATAAAAAAAAAAAATTTCTAATATGCCTCTACTTATTTATTTTTAACAATAAATTAATGTTTAATGTAAACATATTAAATATAAGTATATATTTGTAAATTAACTATATGTATATATATTTAAACCAGCCTATATATATTGACATATCCGAAAAAAGAAAATAAGTCTATCTTATTGGGACGGAGAGAGTAATATTTTTCTCATTTCTGAATAAGTGTTCTAACATTTTAATTTTATTACACAATTACTATGGAAAAATTCACTTTTTTTCACATTTGTTCTCATTTAATGCATTCAAATATTTCTAATTTACTTATTTAATGTATTCAGATAAAGGTGCATGTGGAAATTTGATTATTCTATTAATATATCCGTAATTATCGAAAATGAAACTTATAAATAATAAGAGATGAAGTAGCAGGAGAGTATGAGACCTAAATGAAGGGCAAAAAAACACTGGTCGCACCTTAATTAGGTAGGCAGCAGCACAGGCAACCAAAGCATGCCAACATCTGCTAATAATAAATCGATTAGGCCATCATTGATTCATTGAGTTGAGTCCACAAACAACCCAAAAAAAGAAATCATTATTGGAACTCCAAATCTAAGTGAATTTTAATCACAAAAATGGCGTATGGAAGAAGCCCAGCTTCTTCATTCCTGGACGCTTTCTCTCTGAACCCCGTTCCATATCCAGTTCTGCTCATCTTGGCCGTAATCTCTCTCTTCCTCGGCCTCCAGTGGTACGTCACCTACGAAGACGTCGTCGAGGCGGCGGAGGAGAGCATGGGCTGGCTGCTCATGGCGGCGCCGCTCGTCCTGCTCTTCGCCGTGCGGTGGCTGTCGGATTGGGAGGCCCCCGAGGGGTTGTTCTTCGGATCGTCGCCGTGGGATAGGCGTCGGCGGGAGTACTACATGAGGGCGGCGACGGAGGGAGGGTCGCCGTGGGGGGTGCTGGCGTTGATCGTGTTGTTGCTGGTTTTGGTTCAGTTTCAGTCTGCTTTTCTTGAAAGTTGGTTTGTGTGAATTTAATTCATTTGTTTCGAATTAAAGTATAATCAGATGCTTTAATTTTTTTTCTTTTTCTTTAGTTTGTGAGGTGTAGCTCCGAATCCGATCCACCTAAAACGTTTTCAAAATCACATTCATGTGTCTGTACATATACTATATCACTTGTTGTTTTCTACATCTTTTTTTTTTTTTTTTTTTTATGATGAGAAGAAATTTATCGATGTAAATTAGGGTTGGTTTTAGTTCAGTCTAGCTAACTAGCTAATATAGTTGCTTTACTACATAATTATCGATGTAAATCACTCTCTCTCTCTCTCTCTCTCTCTCTCTCTCTCTCTCTCTTCTGTTTTCATAATTATTCCTGTATTAGTTGTGTAAACATAAAATGAAGTATGTGATAACTTGAAAAATTATTCTATCGATTTTATTTTTTATTTTACCAATAAAGTATGAAGCAGTTTTACTACAGGTAATCAGGTAATCAGTCAGTGAAGGCAGAATTGAATACCCCTATTTTAAGGAGCCACGCCATTGAATAAAGGAAAGTAGTTTCTGGAGTAGCTAAAATTGCCGAATATTCATTATGGTTTTTGCTTAAATTCGTGAAAGTGGGGATTGAAATTATTCAGTGATGATGTGATTATTAATTTTTTAGTTTGCTGTATATTTCACATTACCAATACATTATAGTACATTAATAATGTTAGTCTAACGATGTATATGTGATATTTAACACATGTATTATGTATACAATTATTCTAATTGTCTAAGTAAATACCTTCCCTCAAAAATAGTAATGTTAGCAAGATCGAGGGTATAATGTTCACTTTTCTTAATACACGTTCCTATATATATAAGAACAACTAATTAATTTATTTATTCTTGACCGAGCACAGACCTATAAATTCAAATTTATTACGGAATAGACGATACAATATCACTTTTCTTATGACGCATTAATATAGAAGTGCAAAATTTATTTGTTCTTGACCAAGCACACACCTATAAATTCTATACGAAATAAGTGGCATGTCACGCTAAGAATAGTTCATCTTTCTCAGTGGCTATGTCTATATATCTAGTTTAGGCAATTATGACTGTATATATGTTGTGTAAGGATCATTTATTTTTTATACTTTGTTTTTCTTTTGAGTTATTTCGAGTATATTTATTAAAAAGGAACAGTACATTGTATTGTATAGTATATATAATCATCCATAATAGTACAATATAGGTGGCCCATGCTGCCATCATTAAATTCCATAAAGATTTATGGTTTTTATCTCTCTCTAAATTTAAAAACCTCTGTCTCATGCTCATTACCAAATACGTACCAACTCTCTCTCTCTCTCTCTCTCTCTCTCTCTCTCTCTCTCTCTCTCTCTCTCTCTCTCTCACTAGAGTTCACTTACAGTTTTGGTTTTAGATTTGTCCAACTTGGTCAACCTAATATTTAGGACCTATAACCAAAACAACTGAAGGTGGCCGACAATCGAATATTTCGACACTTAATACAGATTTTAATGGGCTATTGGGATTTATTAAATGGCATTCACTATTCATTTCACAATGGGAAAGTACTATATTTTAATGGGGTTAATAGCAAGAATATAAAAAAAAAAAAACAATTTTTGTAATTTAATAATATTTCTGGCCGAATTCTCTTATAACTCTCAATTTGTCAACCGTGACTTCTCTTTTCATCCCAAAAAAGGAAGTTTATTGAATTCATTAGTATCAATCTATGCATATACTAAGGTAAAATCATGTGATATACAACGGTTCATCTATAGACCGTTATCTGTCACATAATTTAATAAAAACATATTTCAGACAACAGATTTTACACAATAAATAATAATTTTGAGTTAATAGATAGCAGTAGTGATATTTATTGTTGTAAATTTTCTTCTTCTTCTTCTTCTTCGTTTGCTTTTTTCTCTATAGTTTAGATTACAACCGTTGTCTCCTAATAAATTTTTGCAATCTTATTTATTATTTTTTCATTTGAAAATTTGAGATTTGTAGCATTTTTTATTTTATTTTTTATGTACAAATTTGTAGTACGTTACAATTATAACCTAAAAAAATAGCTTTCATTTGTATAATAATAATAATAATAATAATAATAATAATAATAATAATAATAATAATAATAACAATAATAATAAGTATACCATCATTTGCAATAATGTATCATTTTCTCATTTAACTTCATCATTTAAAACAATTAAATAATTATATTTTTTTATGTCTGTCATATATTCATAGAAATCAAATGTTTTTAATTGTGGACAAATATTGCTATTTTTAAATCGTGTCGTTTGAATTTCATTTAGTTTTTTTTTGTTTGTCATAACTACACAAAATTGATCTTCTTATCTAATTAAATAATGTATGTGCATATTATTTAATTAATTTTTAAAAATTGAACACAACATATAGAATTCAAAAATAATCATACACAACATATAAAATCAAAAAATAATCATAATATTACAAATCTAAAAAATAATAATTATTTATACATCACACGTGATAAATACCTAGGTGATTTAACAAAGTAATTACTTTGCCTAATGAGAGAATGAGATTTTGATTTTTTTTGATTGAGAAAACTATAAATTGGCCATGTTTCATCACATTAAATAACCAGCGTATAAAAATTTCGCAAAACCCCAATCACAATTTCTTCCAACAATTGCTGACTTGGCCCGTCACAAATGTGGAAATACACGAAAATAAATCAAAAGGAGTGGCCTAAACAATTTATAAAATGATGAGTCATGTCTGTTGTCCAAGTAAAATGATGTGAGAGAGAGAGAGAGAGAGAGAGAGAGAGAGAGAGAGAGAGAGAGAGAGAGAGAGAGAGAGAGGCCAACTTCTCTGACTCTAAGCAGAAAAATAGTTGGTACCTTTTCACATCCTCGAAGGGAGTGAGTGGAAATAGGTAGAGCAGGTTAATGACAATATCACGCAATAGATGGATCGACATCGAAATATGCAGATTCACACATCATTCTGTTCTTGCTCAACTAGTAGTACATTTTTTAACAAATTTCACAAACAATTTCAAAATTGAGGAATAATGTCCTCGTTTTTATTTTTCAGATATATATCATATGAGATAATGCTACAGACCATGGTAAAATAACTCAAGACAATCCCCTACTGTAGGATCATCCTAGTGATAAACAGAGTGCAGTTCATGTCATACTTCATGGTGAATAGGTCGGTGCTACAAAACATTTATTCCAGTGAGATTATGTGATTCTGTTACATGGTAGCGTTTTGTAATCGTTGATTTCAGACAAAGGCAGAGGTGACCTATCGCGTAACGAAACGGCTCATGACCAGCCGCAAGATACTTCTTTTGCAATTGATTCTCATAGCCATTTCGTCTGTTGATGTGAAATTAGGCAGCCACCTTCTTGGCAGTCACAGAGTTGATAATAGTGGCGAACTCAGGACCCTACAGCACGAGGTGAAACGGGAGTTTAAAGTCAAGAAGAGATGAAAAAATGTTCTATATTTTGTCTAAGGAGAGCTTGGTAGTAATACCTTTAGAGATGCACCGCCTACAAGAAATCCGTCAATGTCTCCTTTTTTAGCAAGCTCAGCTGAGTTGCCTCCATTGACCGAACCTGTGGAGAGTTTAGAGTTCTCAGGGAAGTCCAGCAAGTTGGCAAATGGTAGTTTGATTTGAACTAGCATGCTATGCTCATGAACTTATACTTAAATTTTGCAACCGGTTTCAAGAAATTCGAGAAATATGATTGTGCCAGAATAGTTGGTTTGGATACATAATGGAGAATTTCCAAAGTTACAAAATTTGAACTAAATAATGCATACCTCCATAGATAATACGTGTTTTAGAAGCAACTTCTGCTGATACATTCTTGCTCAGCCAATCCCTAACAGCTACGTGCACTTCCTGAGCCTGCTCTGGTGTAGCCACTTTACCAGTTCCAATTGCCCATACAGGCTCGTAGGCAATGACTATATTATCCCAACTTGGGACCGCATCTGTACACCATAGAAGGAATGAGTGATGAATGAATAATCAATATGTTTCAATAAAAGGTGTAGTTTGAAATAATTTATTTTCTTCTTTCGTGTGTGCATTTGGAGGGGGCAAGGGGGTTGAGTTGCAATAAAAGTTCAAGCTTTAAACTTGCCAGCATAGGCCTTCAATTGCCTAAAGCATACATCAGAAGTTTTTCCAGCTTCTCTTTCTTCCAATAACTCCCCGATGCATGCTATTACTCCTACACCCTGGCTCAAGGCATAAGCAGCCTTCTTCCCAATGAACTGCAGAAAAACAGTATTCCATCAGGCTTTCAAACAAGGGAGTAAATCGGTAGAAATTGTAAAAAACATATTGGCAAATCAGATAAACTAGTATTTCCTCACTTTTATTGTCTAGATAATTTAAGCGAAGTTGAAAAGATCTTTCAGTTGCTCTTACTTGATCATCTTCTCCTATTATATGTCTTCGCTCAGAATGCCCCAGAATGACCCACTTGCATCCAACATCTTTCAGTTGCTCCACACTGCAATTAGTAAAAAAATGCTTACTCTTTATGACATGTCATATTTGTCCAACCAGTGTATTAATGCTTTATGTGAATCAACCACCACAGAATGTTAAAACTTTCGATAGGAGTAGCAAACCGAATGATGAAGAACAAAAACAGCATAAGACACCACTAGAGTAGAAGACAGCCAGAAAATAGTACATAATCTGTTGAGACTCATAAGCGAAGAAATACTAGTCAGTCACAATATTCAATTAAGACAATTGTTGCATGCTAAATGAATTAGATAGCTACATCTAATCAAATAATCAAACAATCCTCGAAAGACCAACAAAGTACGCAGCACAAAGTTCATGGGGGTAGGTAACCCACCTTAGGATGATATAATCAAACATGTAGTCCAATCTTTTTTAATATCACAAGCAGGGCAAGTTGCTAACATTCCAGAGTCGCAACCACAAACCTGATTTCTCCAGTAAAAGCACCACCTTTTCCAATCCAAGAATTCTGGGCTGCTACCTCTATCCGACTAGTTAATGAGTTTATTACTTGATCAATGTAGATGAAAGGAGGTGATACAACAACATCTGCAATGATTCAGGTTGAAAAGTAAATATTTTTATTACCAAATGGATAGCCTTTTCAAATCAGAGATATTCGTTAGAAGTACATATAATACAAGACTCCATTTATTCAAATGAAATGAAATCAGAGGTATTAACAAGATATAATAACTTACCAACATCAGATTCAAGAGTTGCAGTGTTCAAGTCTGACACAAGCTTGTTGATTGACTCTTTAGTCCCATTCTAAGTAAATTTGTTTCAAAATGTCAAGAAGACAGGTAAAATAAATAACAATAAGCAACATGCTTTGAAACTAAGATGCTTTATGTTCAAACTAATAAAAGATGCGGTAAGATGGAATGTACTTGGATATAACACAGTCTGGCATAACTTACCATGATTCAATTCTTCAACTCGTGACAAGACTAACAAAAATTATGGCCTAAGTCTACTACTAAAACTTTAAAAAGAACTTTCAATGCCAATAACTATTCAATAAGCATTAGCTTATTGCCCATATAACATTGCAGATGAAGAATACTAGGAGAAACGCTCGGGCCCAATTAATTTATAATATAAGATGCTCTGAACCCACCATGCCAAAGTGGTGCATCATGAGTCATGACTGTAATTTGTAATCAGTTCATTATATTTTAGTTAATATCAGAAAAAACCAATTCGCGACTTTAATCAACAACTAACAAGACTTGCTTCCAAGGGCAGATTAACCCATATCAAACAACTTATGTTGACATAAAAAAAAAATTAATTAATATGCGGATGGCATCTCAATATAAACAAATATATGCTGTTTGTAATAGCCTCCAGCAAAAGAAAAGCACGAAAAAGGGGAATTAAGGAAAATAAAATACTTACACACTTCCAGTTTCCACCAACAAAAAACTGCAAGAAAAGGGAAGGGAAAAAAAAACAGTTACTCACTGAACAAAGAAAGCTCATATGACTTTTTACCCTAATCAGCATTAATCAGATAGCATTATAATTTATAATACACACATGGCCAAAACAATTAAATATGAAAAAAATCAAAAACCATAATCATACCAATAGAGTAATATTGAAAGACTTTTTTTTTCTTTAAAAGCGCGATGACTTGCTAAGAATTCAGTTAAATTATTGTTAATATTTGCATTCCCCTGGAGATTAATGTATATAATCCACATAATTCACAAAGCAATGATCACTGATTCACGATATAAATATTTGCCACAACTTTTGCCATATCAAATTATGTATCCAACAAAGGTCATTTTTTTCAATCGACGAGAACTGCACGAAAACATCCACACAGAAACGCACGTATATATCTCGTAAAAAAGTGCCTCTTCTCCAATAAAATAGTACAAAGTGCAACTGATTGAATTGTTTCCAGATCTGAGAAATAAAGGCGTCGCACAAATAGTTTACCGGAAATCAAATTTGTAAAATGAAATGCAAGTCACCTTCCCGGTGCCGGCCATCGCAACGACGCCACGGCAGCCTTTACCGGAGGAGGCGATGCGGATGTGAGAGTCGACATTTTGGAAAAACGACTGAGTCGAGTTGGTGTTGGAGCTGTCGAGCTTGAGGAACGATTTGCGGAGGCCGGAGAACTGAGTGAGCTGGCTGGTGACGGCGGCGGCGCCGCTGAGAGAGGTGGAGACGACCGCCATTTTAGGATGCTTGTAGTGAACTATGGCTGAGTGGACTCAGTGCTGTTATCTCTCTCTCTGTTTCTCTCTCTATATCTGGATACCAGAAAATATTGCAAATATGTGGCGTTATATTTTATGGCAACTTGCCTCCACCTACCACATCATCCCACGCGATTGAGGGGGGCGTCATGGACAGACGCCCTACTGTAAAAGTTCAAATCCTGTAGGCTCAATTTATTAACTGGGGACTGGGTTGCTCTTAAAATACTATGATGATATACTTTTAGAAAGGGGTGAAATTCAAAAATAGCCAATTTTAGAATATCAATTTCTTTTCTAATTAAGAATTCTAAAATCTCATTTCCTAATCAAATATAAGGCTAAATGACTAGTATGTCCTTAAATGATTTTCTTTTCTATTTATCTTAATATGCCACTTTCATAATCAAACGGAAATAGTCCATTACGACCATATCAGGCCCATCATGCTTCCGTAAATCAAATACATAATACTATAAACCGGATTCATACCTTTTTGACCGGAATGCTGCCGGGTATTTTCGCCGGGATTTTACGGCCTTGCCAACCACACGATCGCAACCTATGGTTTCCAGCGACGAACTCCTTCAGCAACACACAGCGCAACCCACGTTCGTTTCCTACACGGGGTGTAGAGTAATTTTCTGATATATAGTATATATATATATATGATAAACACAAGGGATGAGCAAAAGCCTGGATTTTATTTAGGAATAATAAAACATTTATTATAATAAGTAAATCTCCTTTTGGGAGGAGACAAACTCGTTTAGCTACTCATAGTAGCTGGGCTCGCAACTCTCATACAATACTTAAACTATTATCACTATTACAATTTTTTGAAAGAAAGCTAAGAGAAAATGATCGATGATCCCTGCTTCCTTTAGTTTCTCGTTTTATAGAAGGTGAATCCTTCTATTTCACCAACTCCATTATTTAGCTCCACAATTCACGTGAGTGGCCCTTTCTGCCGACACTTTCTTTTGAATTAGTGGTCGGGCCCGGTTCCTTTATCCTTTAGTGAAAGTGGTTGTGGGTGGAGGAACCTACAAATAATGGCACCATGTGCCTCTTGTGTTGGACCACTTAGTTTTTGTCGTTTGGTACTAGTGGCCTCTTCTTTTGGGTCACATGATCTGTGATCACATGTCTCCACCTTCCCTTGTCGGGAAACTACTTTTTTGGTGGGGCTCTTGGCATCCTTGCTTTCGGCATTGGATGCTTATCCTCCCCAACTCGCTTTCGTTCCATCCTTGGACGGAACCCTTTTCCGAACTCTGGCTCCTTTTGGTTCTGGCAATCCGAGCATACCCGATTGTCCCATTGCCCAAAATGAGCCATGTTGCAGTACTTGCGATGGGTTTCTTTGCCCATAGCAAGCTTGTTCTCCCATATCAAGGACCTTTTCTTCTCGAACAGATCCTCAACAAATCTCGTTGTTCTCCCTGTCATGGTATTTAACAGAAATGACCCATTCACAGAATTGTGGAAAAACTTGAATGGGAACTTGACTTTGTCCATCTCAGTGAGACAAACCCATAATCCCCATGCTCGCCTAGTCGATATCTGATCTTCTGTAATGGAGGCGATTAGTGGGATTTCTTCAGATGAGGTTCTGATATCACCCCATTTTCTGGAATCTGGCCTTTGAAGCCTTATGTAGTGAAAGGCCTCATGATTCCCTTTCCCTGCTGGTTTCGGAGCAGCACTGATGAAGTATAGCTCAAGAACATTTCTGGGAAGCCTGGAGACATGGTCTGAATTGAAGCTAATGCCCCAAAATCATACAATTGCTTGACTTCGTGTGGATTGGTTCCTGGTAACATCCACACCCTTGGGTACTTTCCAGAGATATCAACTTTTGTTTTAGACGGATTGATTCCCTGTCTAGTATAGAGCTTCTCCCAGTTAGCTTGATAAACCTGCCAAGATGAAGCTTCAGACTTGTTAGTATTAATCTTAGAGGTACCCGTCATGGGTCTAAGATTAATCTCTCCCTCTTTAACCCCAGAGGTGCTGGGTTGACTTGATGGTTCAGAGTGTGATCCCTGACCCTCAATTTTCTCTTGGGCCTGTGTTTCTTTACAAATCACTGGCTTAGAGCTCGTGTTAGGGGTATTTGAATCCCCTACTTCCGTTTTACAGGTCGGTACTGCTAACTCTCCTTTCATCAATGGCAAGTTGATGGCCCGGAGGAGGGGTTCATGCATAGCTGACCAGAGTCTTTACACATGCTCATATTCTCTCGTTGACCTTGTTCTGGTCTGCTTGTTGCATTCTTCCTGCTTGTTCAGCATGAAGAACCAGCTCGTTCCATTCACGCTGAAGCAACTCCATGTTTTCAGTGAAGTGCCTCTGCGCAATCATGATGGCATCGACCTCAATCGCTTCCATCTCTTGTTAGGAAATCTGCAAGAATATTTTCATGAGATTTTATCACAATAATGTGAAATAAATAATATTGACATTCAGCTTGCCATCTTATTAGTCTAGCTTTCTCAGGTTTAGATTCAATTTTATTTTTCAAGAAAGCTTTAACTTGTGTGTTATCAACTTTTAGAGTAAACTTCTTTGCTAAGAGAAACAGAGGCCATTTTTTAAATGTCTTCTGAACTGCAAAGAACTCCTTTTCGTTGATATGCTATCGAATGGCCTCACTATCTGAAAAGAGACCACTGCAATATCTACAG
The DNA here is from genome assembly GCA_026008535.1 of Perilla frutescens. Classification (NCBI taxonomy): domain Eukaryota; kingdom Viridiplantae; phylum Streptophyta; class Magnoliopsida; order Lamiales; family Lamiaceae; genus Perilla; species Perilla frutescens. Next base: position 35,482,589 of record BRKX01000002.1, on the reverse strand, counting down.
GGCTCCTCTCCGTTGGGTGTGATCTTTGTAAGCACGGCTGCCCACCAATGATCACTTGCATCTGTATAGAGGATCAATTCATCCTCATCTTGTGGTATAGCCAGTTTTGGGAGATTTTCGCATATCTCCTTTAGCTTCCTGATTCCTTGTTGATGTTCGTTTGTCCATACAAATGGGGTATCCTTCTTTAGAAGGTTACTGAACACCTTCCTGTGTTTTGCAAGATTTTTTATAAAGATTCCTGCAAAATTGACAACTCCCAGAAAACTCTGCATTTGCTTCTTTTCTTTAAGGACATCAGGGAACTTCTGCACCTTTTCTACAATATGATTTTGCAGAATGATTCCTGATTCATCCACCTCAATTCCCAGAAATTCCATCTTCCGGGTAGCTATTACTGCCTTCTTTTCTGACAGCACAAGGCCCTCTTTATGACAAACATCTGCAAAGATCTCCAGATGTTTTTGATGTTCATCTATACTTTTTGATGCGATTAGAATGTCATCAATATAGACGAACATAAAAGAGAAATAATCTTTAAAAAGATTATCCATCTTCCTCTGAAATATTTGGGGTGCGTTAGCTAACCCCATCGGCATTGCATTCCAAACATAATGCCCTTGTGGTGTTGAAAAGGTTGTAAACCTTTTGCTTTCCTCTTCCATGCGAATCTGGTAGAAACCTGACTTGCAATCAAACTTAGAGAATATCCTAGCATTCCGTTTGCAGTTAATAAGATGTTCTCTACTTGGGATAAAATATCCGTCAAACTCAAGAATGTCATTAATCCATTTGTAATTAATGACTAGCCTTGGTTTACCTCTTTTAATCTCACCATGATTCCTTACTAAGAATCCGGGGCTGCTGTATGGCGAATTCCCTGGTTCAATCAGCTTGAGATCAAGGTGTTCTTTGATTATTGCTCGCATATCCTTTTGATCTTTGATGTTCATCAAGATATGCTTGTATCTAACAAACTCAAACTCTTTTCCAGCCTTAACCTTCAAGGTTGCTTTGAGTTGGTTCTTTCCCCACCAAGCCAGCGGATTTTCATTATAGTTTCTAGCTATTTTCCGCTTGACATCTTCGAGGGATATCTTTGCTTCTTCCTTAATATCTTGATGTGATATTAAAGAAGCCTTGAGGATTTGGATCTCCTGTTCTTCAAGATCCTTTTCCCTACGAAAACTCAGAACTACTTCTCCGAATTTTCTTTTATCCTGCATTTTTGGGTGTCGAAGATATCCTTCATCACCACGCTTGCTGCGAAATTGTAGTGGCATTTGTCGATTGAATGCCCCTTTTAGCCTCAGGATAATGATCTTATGATCACAGATCCTCGTAAAGATCAGTCTCCGGTTGGTATTGTCCTGCGTATATTTTCTGAACATTTGTAGGAAATTGTTTCCTAACAAGATGTCTGCCCCTGTATCATGAAAATAGATTGGTGGAGTTTTCACCTTATACCATGGTGTATCTCCTGCTCCTCCAATCAAGATTTCCGACTGCTTCACTCCCTTAGATAGGAGCAAGACTCTTTTTGAGAAATCTCTTCCTGCAATTGGATTTAAATCTTCTTCCAATTCTTCTGGGAAGATTCCTCTTTTTGCAGTACAAATTCCTGCTCCTGAGTTGATATAGGCTGCAAAGTATTCAGCCTTATATTTATCGTATAACATCCCTACTGAGATGTATATGGAGAACGGGCTGGTCATATAATCACCAGTTGTTTTCCATTAAAAGTGATCATCATCCCATCTTCCTTCAGCTCCCATGGCTTGAACCTTTCTAAGAAGTCAAATCCTAAGATTAGGACTCCTGATTCTCTTCCGGCTCTTCCTCGTACTTCCATTGTCATAGCCTCTATATCAAGAGTTCCCTTATAGTGGCCAACTTCTGGTTGCTGTAAACAGTACAGGACGTCGCAAGGAAAATTATTTTCCCATCTTGTACTGTCGAACCTTGTGTCGATCTCTCTCCAACCTTCTGGGCATTTAATTTTTATTTTAACTTGTCTTGGTCGCCTGAGATCTCCTTGGAAGCTTCCTCTTGAGGACTGAGTCCATGGCCCTGTCACAATCCTATCTCCTTGGAATGACAGTCTTTTGCCTTCCAACTTGAGACTCTCATTGTATTTCAACAATGGTTTGTCTCCTACTCGAATATTTATCTCTCTTGGTGGTGGCATTTCTGATCTGTCTGGGTGGATTGCCTGTGCCACCTTTAAGAATACATCCGGTATCTCGATGAACTGCTTTCCCAGAAATAAATCTGTGTGGTGTGAATTGGAGAGCGCATAAGACACCCGATATGTTAAAGAAAACGGTCGATTTCCCTCGTAGCTGATATCCTTTCTTTTGAAGTCTTGGTACAGCGTCAGGGCTCGGCTGAAATCTCTATCTTTCAGATTATAGGATATTTTTGGATAGATTACCCCTATAATCTGCTTGGCACAGAGATTTTCTGATATAGTTCCTAACAAGGAATCTTTGTGATTTTTGATACGCTTATCGCATATTGCAATATCAATGGGCGTATCAACACCTGCGGGTAGTGCGGATTTGAGCACTATCTGGACAGCCCCGATGTGGATCCAGGATATGGTATCCCTTATCTCTGGCCTCATCCTTCCCAACTCTTCTTGAACGTCACTATATGGAATCAGTTGTAACTCAACTTGATTCCCTGTAAGCTCTATAGGAAGCGACATCTCTCTTCTGGTAATCTTATAGATTACATTGTGCTTCCTGCTTTTCAGACTAAAATTGCGGAGCAATTGATCAATCTGTCCGGCTGAAAAGCCTTGATATCTTTGGATATTAAGGCTCTTGTTCATGATTTTGTCAATCATGCTTTGTGAGATAGTGGTTTGACTGGAATATCCAGTTTCGTCCACTTGCTCTTGATGAAAAACCTCAGCTCCAGTTTGATTCAGAGTCTGATCTCCCATCAATACTTTCGTTGCTAAATACTTCTTCTTCTTCTTCGTATATACTCTCATCTGAGGGTATATCCTCGAATTGGTAGACTTGTACCAAGTCTTGGTAGTAAACCGCTTCCTCGATGTCTGGTGCACCTTTAAAGCTTTTGACTCTTCTCTTTTCTGGACAATCTATCGAAATATGTCCTTTTGCACCGCAAGTCCAGCAGTTGCAATCTTTAAAACTTTCATTTGCCCTCGTATGGGCTCTTCTGAAAGTTTTCCTCACGGGAGTTCGACTTGATGAACTTTGTGATGTCCTGTCTCTGGAAGGACCCCTTCTTTGTCCAGATTTGTAAAATCTGGCCTTTTGCCTAGTCCATCTGCTCCTCGGTTTCCAGCTCCTTTTCCTTGAGAATTCTTCTTTGGCATAAGGATGAACTCGGTGTTTCTTGTTCTTCCGTGGCCTTTGAGATTCTCCTCCAATGATGGTCGGCAGATCATTGGCTGTGCAGTCAAGAGGGGAATATTTATTCATCCTCTTTAATTTCTTGTAATTCTTTTGTAGAATGGCCTGTCCGCACCATTCAGCTAGCTTTTGTTTGACAAAAGACATTCTCCTCCCAACATTGTCAGGATCTCCTGGAATGTATTCTTTAATGAACATTTCCTTCCAGGGACTCGGGAACTTTGTGAAGAAAATCTCTACACAGACCCTTTCATCCACATCTGAATTCCATTGGTAGATGTGGTATAACTTGAAGAATTGGTCAATTGACTCCTTCTCCATGTTGTTCAGTCTCAGGTTTAAAATAGCCTGAGAATAATTCTTCCTTTTTTCAGAATCTGCACTTCCGAAATTGTCTGCTCCCAAAAAGGTGAGCTTAAACTAGAAAGCCATTCTATCCACGATCTCCGTGTATGAGGCTGGCTCCAAGGTTTCTTCTTTGACTGCTGGTGCAACTCTTGACCATAACGTTTTGGCTACACCCAACAAACTCATCTCTAGCAGCTTGATGAATCCCTCCTTTTCTAGATCCAACGTTCCTGCTGCTATTCTCATTGATGATGACCAATCATCAATAATCATATCAATGTCCTTGAAGTCAATATCATCGATATTGAGCATGAGTCCATACGGATGTATGGGATCAAGACTTGTTTTTCCGAGAGGCGTATCTCGGAACTTAGGGATCTATTTTCTCACCCTAGTTCCTGTAAGATTGTTCATATTGGGCCTCTCTCTCTTGTGTTGATCTCCAACATGAAAGTCCTCGCGGGCTCTCATGAGAACGTCTTGTGCTGGGCCTCCTTCATGTTGCTGTTGGGCTGGTGACACCTGCGGTACTTGTTGTTCCGGGGGTACCTGATGGTATCCTCGGGGAATTAAAACCCCATCTCCTGTATTCATCTTCAGATCTATCATCTTCATATTGGCAAATGACTCTGCCAATTCTTGTAGATCTTTCAATCCTATCCTTTCGGAGGACGTCATTCTTTGATTTGTCTTAACAATTGGCAAATCCTTTCGTCCTTCGATTTCTTGGGTTCTTCTTTGGCCTTTGGTGTGAAATTCACTTTGCCAAAGTTGATGGGTTTCCTTCTACTAGAACATGTCTGATTTAATTCTAGTGTCTGGATCTTCTTTTGAAGTTCTAACAAGATGGTTAGAATTTCATCTTGTTTTATAGAAATTTGCCTTACTTCTTGTGGTACTCCATACGTGTGATTTCCGTAATTTTGTACCGTCTTCTGGATCTCTCGTAAATCCTCCGAGATTTTAGATGTGTCTGCCACGATCTCTTTAAATCTAAGAGTTATCTCGTAGTTTCTTTGTTCCATCAACCGTGGTTTTGGTGTGCCCTTTGTTGATGGTTCATTAAGTCGCATTGTAGCAGATTGTTCACCATTAACAAGTTCATTTGAGCTTGTCTTTGGGAAATACACTGCTCTATTTCCTCCAGTCTTGACTCCGATAGAAATTTCTCTTCGTATTGGACTTTCCAGTAGGTTAGCCTCTCCTGGTGACTTTCCTCTAGTTCTTTCAAAATTTGAAGGTACCTTCTGAAATAAAAACATCTCGAACAATTGTTCGGATTCATATTTTCTGGGTGTCTCCTCCGTTAGGATATTACTTTTGATAATAAATAAATTATTATTCCTAAATAAAATTACCTAGGCTCTGATATCATTTTTCATACACAAGTGGCAAACTTAGAATAAATCAAAGAATAAGACAAATAGGACACTTTTACGAATACCCTATTAATTTCAAAATCAATCAAGGCAAATAGGACACTTTCACAAGTGCCCTATTAGCTTCAAAGTCTTCAAAGTCAACCAAGGACATAATGGTCATAAAATTTTATTTTGGTTAGAATAGAATCTTCTACAATGTTTGGTTAGAAAAGAATTTTGTAACATAAAATTGGCTATAAACATACATTCACACTTTAGAAAGTGTGGGAGTATATATACATGGTTCACTGGATGGTGCATCCGGTTGCATTACAGACCACGGTTGGATCGACACCACGTGATACCATTTTTTTTCCCGGAAGTGAGCCGATAGCACTGTTATTGGGTTAATTAGTAAACCTTAGTTTAGAACCTTCTACTACAGTACATAAAGTACACCAAAAGGTCAAAAAGTAAAAAAGAATGCAAATTTCCCGCGCATCGAGGGGCTATGAAGTTATCATCTAGGCATATCGGCATTCATATTTTTCAGCCGATTCCTGAGTAACGGAGATTGGCAAAGATATGTATTATTTCTTATTTAATTTCAGATGTTTTCATGTCTTCGGCGGAGTTTAATATCTCATTAATTTGTATTAGATTAGGAAAGGAATGGCAATCGATGCGATGGGTTGTAATAGTCTGAAAACCGAGATGTTTGGGGATGTAATAAAGGTAAAGTATGCGTCCTTTTGCTTCATTTTGGTTGAGCTTCAGAATTTGGAGAGAAAGAGTAGGAGGGAAAAAAACAAAGGGGGCGGCGACAATTGGAATCATTTTGTCACCGGCGACAGAACCGATGCGAAGGTTGAAGACCATCATCACTAGTCAGTTAGTGGGTAAGACGACCGTTTGGCCCTTCTAAACATACATCTCCTGTTCGTTCTTCCCCTGCATTTCATTTTTTAATTGAAGAAAATCTGCTTCTCTGATTGTTAAAGTAGGGTTTTTAGGAGTTATTTCTGGAAGTATTTTGCATTTTGTTCTTTGATTTGTCTACATTTCGTGTATTAGCTAAAGTTGTCGGAAGTTCTTTGACTTGAAATGGTGGAGCGGCGACATTTGAACCCGGCCGGCGGCAGAGGTATTCTGAAACCATTATCTGAGATGATATTTTGTTGGTTTTATTTTTTTCTAATTTTTTTGCCCTGAAGTTAGATGATGATCTAGGGTTTTGCTTAGTTGTATTTAGTCGAGTTATTCTTGGGTGTTTTGTCCTTTTCTTCATAAGGCCGCGGGAATTTTTTTCCCCTATAGTTAGATGTTGATCTAGGGTTTTGCTCTGGTGGACTTGTTATTGGGTGTGGTGTCCTTGCCTTCATAAGATTGCTGGGTTTATTTTGCAAATAACCTTGACTTGCATTTCTTTAATTAATTTTTTTTCCCTAAAGTTAGATATTGTGTTAGGGTTTTGCTTAGTTGTATTTAGTGGAGTTATGTTAGGGTCTTTTGTTGTTTTCCTTATGTAGCTTGCTGCATTAACTTCGCATGGAACTAGGACTTACATTGATTTTTTTTTGTTTATGTGATGTTTGTATTCTAGGACCAGTGCTGGTTTCTTTTAGGTGCCACTTTGACTGGCTGAGAGAAGTGGAAGAGCGTTTAGGTCGTGATAATTTGCAGCGTCTGAAGAAGTCTTGTTTCGGCCATCTTTTTTATGTGTCTGCCATGCAATTTCAAGGGCAACTCTATCACATACTCATTTGAAATCACTTAATCCCGGAGATGGAGAGCCATTTGTGTTTCAACATTAACGGCAATGTGTTCGAGTTTGGGCCGGTAGACTTCGCTCTCATCACCGGGTTGAAATTTAGTGGCAAGGTTGAGCCTTCCCAATCATCCATCATTCATAGTTTATTGTTCACGAATCGTACGAGCCTTAAGTTTAGTGATATAGAGGCTTCCTTTCGGAAGGAATGCGAGAAGAGCGCAGGCCGGTCGCTGTTGTCCTTGAAATTAGCATTTCTGTTCGTTCATTTTGCGATTGTGTTGCCTCGTGATCGCAAGGATAAAATAATCAAGATGCAATACATGCATGTCGATGATTTGAAGAGTTTCGAAGACTTTTCTTGGGGACGGGTTTTATATGATTACCTTGTTAGCGCCACGCATTCCCGTCGTGGAGTGATTGATAATTTGATCAGGAAGGAGAAGAGGATGGCTTACGACGCCTTTGGTTTTGTTTTGGCGTTGCAGACGTGGGCATATGAGACCATGCCTGATTTAGGTCGAGACTGTGCTATTGTTGTGAAGCGAAATCTGAGTAAATTCCCAAGAATTTTGCGTTGGAGGGTTGATGAATTCTTTCCACGCGATTTTTTGATGGGTTATTTTGCACCGGAGTTCGATGATCATCGGGTTAGTGTTTTTTGATTTTTCATCGTTATGATCCAATTATTAATTTTTGTCTTAATGTTGACTGATTGAGATCGATTGAGATTGTTGTGTATTGATAGCGGATTATGAGACCATTGAGGCAAGAGTGGGAGCATCTGCAACGCTTGGGGTTGCAAGAGAGACACATTTCACCGCCAAAGGTGTATGTGAAGCCTCTGTCGAAGCGAAAGGCGATTGAAGTGCCAGCAGGTGTTGAAAGCAAGAAGACGAAGGTTGCTGCAGATTGTCTGAAAGATAGGCTTTGATCTGGTAAAGGGAAGGAAAATATTGATTTGGTGGATTCTAGTTCCGAGTCGAAGAGAAAAGAGCCTGTCATGGATAGGGCTAATGAATGCGCAGCGGAAGAGGTAGTAAGTAATGTAAGTATATTTTCTGTAAGTTTTTAATGCAAAGGTTACTATTCTTACGACACGATTTATGTATGATTACAGGGCACTCTTCAGGAAATAGATGCACAAATGAAGGAATTCGGACGTAAACTTGATGTTATTGAGAGTTTGTTGCGGCGGTATAAGTGTTTTTCAAAGGCTGACGCTGAGAAAGAAGGTCTTGATGATGATGCAGGAGTGGGTGGTGTAGCTCATAAGGAGGAGCATGCAGTTGGGGCAGAAGCAGAAGAAGAGCATGCAACTGTTGAGAGTGATGAAGAGGTCTCAGTTGACATGGCGTGTGTGAATTCATTTCTGGAAGAAGTGTTTGTATATCCGGCGATGGATGGAGAGGAGAAGGTTGCAGATGACTTTGGCAGGTCTGCACTGGGTTTGGGTTTGAATCCTGATAAGATAGTAGGTTGTGGGACGAGTTCGCCGCCACACAGAGCCCTGTCGAGGTCTAGCATGCGGCTGATGGAAACTGAGGTGAAGAAATCTAAAGAGGGAAAATTAGTAGATGAAGAGGAAGATGCAGGTTTTAGTAAGTCTCTGCCAAAGTCAACACCTAAATCTGTGCGAGCATCAGCCACCAAATCGGTTGCGCGCCAACTGTTTGGGTCCAATACCAAGAATTAATGATCCGTTTGATTCAGCATACAAATACATCCATGCGAAACCATTCAAGCTCTGGCAAAGCGCAGCCTCAAATAAGGAGCCGTGAGTTTGTTTGTCCATTTTAACCTACTGTCTCTGTTTTTTGAGTGAAGTTGGCAATTTTGATGATGCTTTAAACTCTTTTTACACTTGCAGTGAGCCTGAGACTCCATTGCCAATCATAAGCAATTCGAGGGTGAGGGCATCTTGGTTTAAGCCAATATGGGGCAGAAGGGACTGGCTCGCTAATGAAGTAAGCATAGTTCACTAATTTCTTATAACTGTCTATTATTCACACTTGCATGAACCTTGGACTTAATTGTTATTCCTTGATAGCATATCGATGCTTTGATCAATTTGCTCCTATTCAAATATAAGCGGGCAAAGGATTGTTTCTTGAGTGGATGGGGTGTGGTTGATGCTCTGGGCACGGTGAGTTTAATCTCAGTTGGTATTGTTGCTAGGAAGAATGAATGCAAACAGTGGTAGTAATCTTGTTAATATATGTTAGGGAATGTTGCGGAATGGAGAGTTCAACGACTCAGCGGACGCTTTATACAACTACATCAGTGGGAAGTGGCCGAGGGAAGGCGTGTTACCATGGGTGGATGTTCGGCAACTGATGGGTGTGGCGAACATGAACAAAAACCACTGGGTGTGTTATCTTATTGAGTTTGAGTCCCAGTCTGTGACGATTTTGGACTCCATGCGTGGAGAAAATACTTGGTCTAAGGTCGCCGAGTAGTTCGAGCACATGCTTTGAATCATTCTGTGGCCTTGTAGGCATTTTCATATATGGGAGGAAAAGCAGATGCGTGCTGAATTGAGAGACGTGTGGGAGTTGAGGTCCAACAAGGAAGCTTCGCAGCAAGGCAATGGCTACGACTGTGGAATTATGGTGGTGAAGTACTTGGAATGTTTAGCGTGTGGACACCTGCTCACAAGCATCGACCCAGAGAGGTGCGGCATTTTCAGGCTAAGTTACTGCGCCCAATTGTTTGAGCTGGGCCGCGAATTCCCAGCGCCGAAGTGATGACAGAAGTTGGGGGCAACATTTTGAGCTGAATAGGAGGTGATGATTGTGCATGGAAGTAGTATATATAATTTGTTTTTTGCATGCACAACAAACACTATTTTCTACATTCTGGGTTTCTAACATCATAATTAGGATTGATATCTATGGACAAATTATTAGGCGTAATATGTATTAGGATTTATATTTGTTATGGATGAGACAAATTATTAGGATTAAAATGCATTAGGATGCATATATATTTTGGACAAGATTATTAGGATTATGTATTTCTAAGACTATGCTGGGTCGTAGCAATATATAACATTTTGTTGGGCCGGTGCAATTAAAAGAATTTGTTGGGCCGCAGGAATTAACACTATAAGATGGGCCTAAGTTTGTATGTTTTATGTTTGATCAGTTGTAAAATGGGAATTCAAACTGGGCTTCTCACATAAACCTTAAAAACGGTGTCTCGATTGATAACATCGGCCCATTTTGTAATTAAATATTGGCCCATTTAAAATAGGCCCACAGATTGAGTTAATCGGTATTTAAAGTTATTTAACAAAATATAAAAAAAATTAAAATGAAAAACCTGGAAATCGTGATTTACAGAACGAAAGGGGTTGAAACCTAGTGATTTTTCGAGACTAATTTAAAATTGGAAAAAATATTTTTAGAAATCTCAATATTGAGAATGTACGAAATATGATTGAAGGCTATATCTAAAATTGAAGATTGAAGCTTGGAGATCTTGAGTCTGGCCTGACTTCTTAATTGAGAAGACGTCTGTGAGTTGTTGGAATTCGGCGATCCGTGTGTACAATTTTCAGCAAAGAATAAATGGGAAAAGATTTTGTCGTCGATCTCGGCCCGTGCGGAAATTGCCAGATCAATCAGAGAAGGCACAACCTAGCAGTTACTTACCGGCTGCTGACCTCAATGTCGCCGTCGTCGGTGGCCGTGGCAATTTGGAACTCAGATGGGTGCCCTGGCTATGATAAAACTCTTTGGGGAGAGAGACAAAATTCGGACGATCTTTGTAGTTATAATATTTTTAAGCTATATGTAGTCTTATATGTGTTATGACAAAATTATTAAGTAATAAGTTAGCTAGTCTGGTCAACATATCAATTTGGCATGCATTGATTGGTATATACTAAGCACTAATCTTAAGATGGGTATCTTAATTCATTTAATGGTACCAGAATGAGGAAAAAAATAATAGTAATATATTGGTACTAGATTCACTGCGAATTCAAATTCTCATCCATTTATTACAACAATAACATTATAATGAAGCACAGTTGAACAATGTATATAGGGTTCATACGATTTGTAGCTCGGATTTGTGTTTAGTAAAAGTTGGGATATAGATATAATTCAGTATATTATATCATTTCCATCATAATCTCAATCAATAGTAATCACAATTCTCTAGATTATATCATTTCCATCATAATCTCAATCAATAGTAATCACAATTATCTAGATTATGTCATTTCCATCATGATCTCAACTAATAGTAATCACAATTCAGTAGATTATATCATTTCCTTCATAATCTCAGCTAATAATAATCTAAATTCTCTCGATTATATCATTTCCATAGTAATCTCAATCAATAGTAATCACAATTCTCTAGATTATGTCATTTCCATCATGATCTCAGCTAATAGTAATCTCAATTCTCTCGATTATATCATTTCCATCATAATCTCAATCAATAGTAATCACAATTCTCCAGATTATGTCCTTTCCATCATAATCTCAACTAATAGTAATCTCAATTCTCTCGATTATATCATTTCCATAGTAATCTCAATCAATAGTAATCACAATTCAGTAGATTATGTCATTTCCATCATAATCTCAACTAATAGTAATCTCAATTCTCTAGATTATATCATTTTCATCATGATCTCAACTAATAGTAATCTGAATTATCTAGATTATATCATCTCCATAGTAATTTTCCTCAATAGTAATCATAATTCTCTAGATTATGCCATTTCCATCATGATCTCAACTAATAGTAATCACAATTCAGTAGATTATATCATTTCTTTCATAATCTCAGCTAATAGTAATCACAATTCAGTAGATTATATCATTTCCGTCATAATCTCAGCTAATAGTAATCTCAATTCTCTCGATTATATCATTTCCATAGTAATCTCAATCAATAGTAATCACAATTCAGTAGATTGTGTCATTTTCATCATAATCTCGACTAATAGTAATCTCAATTCTCTAGATTATATCATTTACACCATGATCTCAACTAATAGTAATCTCAATTCTCTAGATTATATCATTTACACCATGATCTCAACTAATAGTAATCTCAATTATCTAGATTATATAATCTCCATCATGATCTCAACTAAATGTAATCATTATTCGTTACATTATACCATTTCTATCAATTTCTCAATTTATATAATTGCACGTTAATTATAGATATTAAATAAGAGATCATTTAAAACTGGTTTCAAAATTAATTTCGATTATGTTATTGTAGTTTTTTGAAAAAGAAAGAAATTAAACTAATTTCACATTTGTTAACTCTAAAAATATGGAAAAAGTAAATTATTTCTTTATTATAAGGTTCTGGGAAATGTTAAAGAAATAGACGATGATACACATATGGAATAGTAACATATTACGTATATACGTAATGTTATATTATTTTCACAATCCTAACTGTTTAGTACAGACTATAGATGGGAAGTGAACTCAATAGTAATTTCCCATATCTTCAATATTAAAAAAAAACACGCCAAGTTAAATATAATGAGAATTTAATAATTTGTGGAAATTACTTAGCAATTTATTTGCTACAAATCAAACACTATTTTCTAATTTTTTGGAGATTTGTAGTGTAAAAACAAGAATAATCAAAATATCGTATTTTCAAATGCATTGGCGGGTGGTTGAAAATGCGATTTTCCGCCTTTTTCCAAATTTTTCTAAAACAAGATTGCGTGGGAAGCTTCCTATTTTATATCAACTTTACTCTTTCCTGCTCATACCCCAACGCTTAAACCTAACCCTTCGAAGAAGTAGATTGTGTTCTATATCATGGAAATGTATTCTAGCGATCCAATGGTGACTCTCGCCGCCGATTCAACCACAACAACATCATCGACTTACCCCTCAACAACATCCAGCAATTCCGTGGTCTGCCATCTCCATGGGGTTGGAGAGCGCTACGTTTCTGGAACAGATGCCAATCCATTCCGCCGATTCGTCCGCTGTCCGCAAAGGAAGGTTTTAATGAATAATGCCTCGTTTCCGGTTCATATAACATCTATAAGCATAATTCTTTCAACTGATTTCATAAACCCTAATTTTTAGGTTGCAGGTTGCAATTTCTTTAAATGAGTGGACAACGAGCTAACACCGCATTATCTTGTTCCGTTCAACGCCTGAAGCAGCAAAAGGAGTCCTTTGAATCCCAATTACAATGCAAGACTCTTCTAACGGAGATCCTCTACGAGAAAATTAAATTGAAAGATGAAGAATTGAATAGGTTCAAGCGTGTAGATGCCTCTCATCACACGAAGGAAACGGTGGCGAAGACTAGCAAGCCATTCATCTTCTCTGTTGTTGCTACAGGTACAATATTGGTTATTGCATTATTGATGATTAACGAGCTAATTTGAAGGCCACTTATATTTTCATTTTACTAGTATAAGCATATTTATTTATTAGACCTATTCTATTGTTTCATATTATGACTGCTTATTAGCAGCATTTTGAGGCTTTCAAATTTGTACTTCAGGTGTAAGATTCTTAGCTTGTCGTTGCTTGGTAGATGAATATTATGGAAATTATCATTTACAAATCAACATGGGAAAATTTTCATTCTTTAAGTGGAGAAATTAATTGAAAATTTCCCGTTACATTATAGAGTAACTAGGCATACAATATTTCTCATTATTACTCGTCGTCTGTGAACAGAGCACATAGGTTTCTGTACTGAGCCTCGTCCTTGGACCTGTATGCGTGAGCGATAGGGGTCAACTGCATAAGGATAATGTATGTCAGGCCATTGCATATAATTGATCATATGAATTGATCATCTATATTTTATCAATTCACTCACCGTAGCCAGTTCGGAAAAGGTCTCATTGTCCATGACTACCTCGTTTGATTGCTCATTCCAATAGACGTCATAGTGACCTTTAATAAATTAAAATGCGTTTTGTATATGGAATAGAAGCTCTACCTTCTCTGCGTAGAATGGTGTTGGTAGGGCTAGACGGAATTCAGAATTTAGAATTGGAGTAATTTGCTCAATGAATGCAGGGTTGCGCCAATTAGGCCAAACCAACCACGTTCCAGTTTCCTTGGCAGCCATCGCGGCTTCAATGAACCTGTTCTCCATTTCCCTCGTCCAAAGGCAGTCATAAAATGGAATAACCAATCTCATTATATTATTCGTGTAAGGAGTCTTGTTGCTGAACTTTGATAGTATAGAGATCACCCAGTTTGTGTAGGATTAATATAGAGTAAAAGAGCATCTCAATTGTTGATGAGTCAATTTGCTAAAGGACAAAATGATATCACACTAAACAGGGGCCCCTGTTTTATTTGAAATGGAAATGATATTATTTGTTGACCGATTACAAGGTAGTAACAAAGGTTCCCTAGGGACAGGTCAGCCCTTAAACTTAAAAATAAGAAAATACATAGACTTGTTGCCCCTAGATTCAGTTTTCCGAGGAATAATACCCACGCGATGCAGAGCTACGAGAGCGGGAAGGGCTCTTTATAGGTTTCTTGCCTCGAGCACTTGAGCTTGATTCATTCACAACTTCGCCCGCACACTGACTGTGAGATGCATCTACACTCTGCTCAATTTCAGCTGATTGTGAATCTAATAATTCAATAACATCTCGGAATAGAACTCACAGCTGCTCCCAACAAGGTTCACCCCTGGGCCTATAAACTAGCAATAAAGGATGATTCTGCCAAAAAGAATTATACATCGTTAACGAATACATGACGAGATAACTGTATAAAAAATTGAGGGCCTATACCCTTGCTATTTCAGTCCACACTTCAACGGAGGCCTCCACGACATTACGGTGTGGGTAATAGTGCACATCAGGCCGCGAGATCAAGTACTTGAATTGGAGGAAACAATCTTCCCATTCGGTCAGTTTTTCCAAATAGGTTGCAAATGAAATATTCAGCCCCCTCTCAATATTAACCTCATCTCTTACAAGTCGGAGGCACTGCCTATTGTTCTCTACGTCTCCAACAATCCAATTCAGATTTCAACGCTCAAAATCCAATTTTGTTAGAGCGGTGCTTTCAAGCTCCCGAGTCCACACCCCTCGAAAAAAAAACCGCATCCTGTGAAATTGGATTGGGACCAGCCATACATGAAAATTTCGTAGTCTCATTTGTGAACACTGACGACCATATGTTCCTCAAATTATACATGTTAGTGAACCATCTATTGTCCGCGAGCTCATAATTCTCAATAAGTTGCTGCCAAACTTCCTCAAACTCATCTTCAGTCTCACAACCATTCATACAACGGCTCCATAATTTCTTAAACTCAGAATTACCATTTAAAGAACCAAAATGCGAGGGCTCATTCTGGTTAATGTGCCATTGACACAATCGATGTGCCGTAGTTTCAAATGTGCAGTCCACGCCGTTCATTAGTGCCTGACACTGATCGGAGAAGATCACCTCGGGCTCCTTTCCATACATGGCCTTAAGAAATGGACCAAACAACCATTCAAATGTTTCTGTCATCTCATCGAACAAGAAAGCTAAACCAAACATCACATTATGGAAATGATGATTAACACCAATAAAAGGTGCACAAACCATGTTGTACATATTGGTTTTATATGTAGTGTCAAAAGATACTACATTACCAAAGTATTCGTAGTCAATGGCAAACGAGAGTCACGGAAGAAAAAATTCACCAACTTCCCATCAGCATCTTGTTGGACCTTCTAATAGAAGAAAGGCTCCTTGTTTGACTTCTCCATAAAAAAATGGAGCAACGCATTTGAATCTCCGTTCTCTACATTTTTCTCGGTCTTCTTGCGACGAAGATGAATGTATGCATCCGTCCGAGTGAATCCAACATTCATTCGACCCCCGCTCTCACGCTCCAAGAACTTACAAGCACAAGTGATAGGTATGTCAGCTGAGTGAATAGCTTCCAAAATAGATCTTTTAGGCCCTCATAGTTGTCGTGCAGAGCGCAGTAAATAGCTTTGATCTGGACTCAACAATTCATGGTTGTGTACCTTCTCAAAAACAGATACGCTCCATGGACCATCTCGTTGCCGCAACAAACGAAGCCTGGCTTTGCAGTTCGATCTGGTAACCTATTTCTTATATCTCGAGCCGAACTCGTGCTACTTGCGAGCTTCTCACGAGTAGCTCGAATTCGACTATAAATGAGATTTTATTGAGTAGTTCACAAGCTTTTAATTGAGCTTTGACAAATAAGCTAAAAAAATAAATTTTCACCCCCAACAAGATTCAGACATTAGCCAAATGTATTTCAATTTGTTATTATAGCCACTTGACCAAATTATTAACAATTATGTTAATTGAATCAAATAATGTTTTTATAACGATTCTCCAAAACTTAAATATATGCAAATATTTATATATTATATTCTGATATCATATTTATATAAACATATATAATATCATATTATCAATTTATCAGATAAATATATTCAACTAATAATAATAGACTATATGAACTATACGAAAATTAAGAATTAATATTATCAAAAAAGGGGAATCAATTAATAATATTTACAAACATTAAGTTAAGCTTATTTTATTAAACAAAAAATAGGAATATGTAAATAGATTTATATGATACAAAAATAATGTAATCAAAAATTGACCATCCAACTTTAAGATATACATTTAGAATTTATTTAGTTATAATATTAATATTAAACAGTATATTTGAATTTTGAAGTAGTCTAACAAAAAAACTATCAAATTATGAGATAAATAGAATTATAGTTTATAGTTATAATTAAGAATTGAGATTTGATAATGAAACAAACACAAATGAATTTGATTAAACATATGATATCAAACAAATATCATTACATTGAATTAAATCACAATTATTCATCAAAATCAATATCAAACAATTAATATATATATATATATATATTATCATTTTAGTCAATTATTATATAATATACAAATATTATGTATACTTTAATGTGCCTCATTGAAATATTTAATTTATATACCAATAAAATACAAGGAAATTGAGATATAACAATAAAAATAAATTATGATTTATAAATCATATTATAAAAAACTTTGAAATTTGTATTCGAATTAAGATTATTGTAAATATTTACTTATTAATTGGAACATTTGTGAATGTGTAGTAAAAAATAATAAACTAACAATAATAATGAACTATATTATCAATCAACTAATATGATTACAATTTATATGAAAGTGAAAATGAATAATCGATAAAATAGTAAGAAAATGAGATATGTTTGAATTATGGTTTATAAATTGCATAATAAAAAATACTTTGAAATTTGAATTTGAATTAAGATGATTGTAAAATATTTATATGTTTAAGTTTGAAAGAAAAATAATAAGCTATCATGGATAGTGAGATAAATTACTAATGAACTAATGAATATAATTTTTAAATAAAAATGTGAAAATGAATGATCGATAAAATAAAAATGAAATGAGATATGAGTAAATTGTGCTTTATAAATTATATTAGAAAAAATATTTTGAATTTTTAATTCAAATTAAGGTAAATATATATTAAAATTTGAATATCCTGTATTAATAATGAAAAATAATAAAATGTGTAATAAGCATGACTACAATTACATAATTAAGTAATTAATATAAAGAAAATAAAATAAAAATAATTAAAGAAAATATGAAAAAAAAGAAAAGAATTCGATCACAAATTTTATTATTATCGAGCTTTGATCGAGCTTTTTATCGAGTTTTTTAATCGAACTTGAACACATCCTTATCGAGTCGAACTCGATCACAAATTTTCTTAGTCGATCCGAACTCGAACTCAAACTCAAAGCTCGAGTCGAGCTCGAGCCAAGTATATCTTAAACGAGCCGAACTCGAGCTTGAAGGTATTCGGCTCGACTCGGCTCGTATACATCCCTAACTAGAACATACACTCTCCTCCATTTATTCTTTTAGCTGAAATTTTCTCTATTTACCTTCAGATGGCTATAACGACTACAAGATATTATGTTGTGTTCAAAGGTGTGCGTGCTCGAATTTACAGTGATTGCTTTAAATGTGCACCAAATGCTATTGATTTCAAATGAGCTTTATACCGATTTTTTTGACGGATAATGAAGTTGTTGATGCATGTAACAAATATTTTGAAGAGAGGAGGGTTCGTGAAGAAGAAAGTTATGAAGCAGATTCATATGCGTCTTCAAGTTTTCAGGCGGAGAGCAGTACAAATGAAAGCAATAAGAGTTGTGGCTGCGAAGCATACGTGAAGAACTATTTAGTTGGATTAATTTGGTTGAACTATATGTTGGTAGATTGTATTGGTTGGTTATTTGATGGGTTTGTAGTAGCTGTGTTGTTCAAGTTATTTTAGATTTGCATGTGTTATGTTTTTTAAGTGATTTGTACTAAATATTATTTCATGTTTTAATGTTAAATTGCAGAAATAAGTATCATTCAATAAAGTTTAGCAAATGTTTTGTATTTCAATTGTTATCATCTTGTTTTAATTCAATGTTATTTGAATTTATTGGGCTAAATTGAATATTACATAAATAACTTAAATAAAAAAGATCAAATAAAATCTTAGAAAATAATTAACATATGTGGTGATAAGAATTGGGAGTTTTTATTTGCACCACTAAAACTACTCTTTGCACCACAAAAGAAAAAAAAGAAAAAATAAAATAATTTTGTAGTTACTTAAATGCCCTTTACTTAAAAGAAAAAAATCAAATGTGGTTCGAAAATGAAATTTTGAAATCACTATGTTTGTTCAAAATTCCATTTTCGAACATGCATGATTTTTAAAATAAATTTTATTCGAAAATCCATTTTTGAACGGACTCCATGAATTTTTTTAAGTACCGTTCAAACACACAACTTCGAACATATTCATCATGTTTGAACACAAGACTTCGAACATATTCAGAATGTTCGAACACACGACTTCAAACGGAACGCAATTTTATTATTTTTTTATTAGTAAGGGCTTTTAGGTAAATTTATAACTAATAAAAGAAAATGGAAAATAATTTGTGGTGCAAAGAGTAAAAATGGTGGTGCAAATAGAAACTTCCTAAGAATTACAATTTGACATTAAAATAAAAATCATTCGAAAATATTCTAATCTTTCTCATTAGATTCTTTCATTACATGAACAACTTTTGGATGATAGCACGAAGCGTACAATCTTCATGGAGCTTATCAACTAAAAGACTATCCTCGTACTTATTAAGAAAAAAATCCATCAACGTTTTTTTAATGTTGAATGTATCATCTGCTAGTGTTTCTAGCGATTTGGGAGAAATCTTAACTTTCTCTATATTAGTATTCATAGTTGGAAATACAGTTTGTTTTGAGAATGTGAAGTTTGTTTGAGTTTCTATAAGAACGATGTTGATCTTAATAATTTTGAGATCAATTTTTAACTAATAATTGCACCATCGAGCATTGAGCATAATTAATTTTCAAGGGTTATGTGTAGAATAGGATTGTGTGTCCTCAGGCAAAATAAATGGTCAACTGGAAATCAATTAATTAATATCCAAAAGTTAATATTTCATAAAGAAAGTCTTACATATTTAAATTAAAAGTTGACTGGAATTAAGTTAACAAAAAAATGGACGATAACCACAACAAAATAAGTCGACCGAAATTCAGTTTCAAAAAATGTGGACTATAGCCATAACAAGATAATGTTAACTGGAATTAAGTCAAAAACAAAGTGGACTATATACCACAACAAAAAAAAAGTCGACTGGACTGAAAATAAATGAACAAACCAAAGTAAAATATCCTAAAAAGGACAACAATATTCTTCCCAAAAAAGCAAATCATATACTAGCACTTGAATCAGAATCAACAACTAGAGACATCTTCACCTCCATTGCGGCTTCTAAGAAGATATCATAAATCTCAACGAGTTGTTCATCTTCGAGTATCACGTTGTTCACCATATTGGGCTGGGCTTCATTCACCAAGCATCGCATGAACTCCTTTAGTTCATCCTTCAACTTTTCGTGTTGTTTCCGCATGTTGCGGTACAAGACATTACGAGCTTTAAAAGTTGGTCTCTCGTTAAATTCCTTGCTAACTAGGATTGAATTTGTTACATTTTCATGGTGTGTTTAACATTGAAAGAAAATTTTTGAAAAAGTAAATAACTTATTTCTCTTTTGTTAATTATTTAAAGGGGGTTTAGTATCTGGATTTTATTGGGCATGAGTAAGGATGGAAATAGGTTAGGCTACCTAACAGGGGCTTTAGGCCTGGCTTGCTAAGGGCTTGGCCTGGCCTAGCCTACTTCGTAAAAAGGCTAGGCCCATGCTTGAAGATTAACTTTCTAACCCTCCATCTTATGATTATGGATGGTGGAGATTTTATCAATAGAATCTAAAATTAGGTATTATTTATTATTATATTTTGAAGATTATGATTTTGATTTAATTTTGTGAATATCTTTAAACGAAAAAATGCATTAAAGATTGTGAGAAGATACATTGACAATCTATTGATTACTGTAACTTCCCAAATTTTATTACTATTAATAAAAAGGAAACGTTAAACAATGTCTTTATTAATAATTAAAAGAAAAATCCCAATCCATAGTAATACCAAGTTTTTTTAAAAAACGAAAAAATCATAATGATATAATTTAAACTGAATTTTATTAAAGCCTTTTATTCATCACGGGACCATGACCACCATCATCGCATCTTGACCCGCTAAGCATCACCCGAGCCTCCATTTGAAAAGGAAAGTTTTGGGGTGAGTACTTTTAAACTTAGTGAGAGTGTCCAATTATCCAAGCTATATAAAATTAAACGAGTAAATGAGAATAGTAAAAGTGTTCAGTCCGTAGAACAAACCATATAGCCCGTCGACCCATGATGTGTAGCCCGTAGGCCCTGTCTTATTCATCCCGAAGGCCCATACTGTGATGTGTCATCACATACTCGATAATAAAATATAGAGAGAATAATTGGAACAGAAATCACATAAAACCCCACATTCACATTCACCTTGACTCGGATATAAATTAATTAAGTCCTGCGTGCTTCCTATAAATTATTTATCATAAATTAATACAGTGCATCACATGATGTAATTAAACTGTGCATGAGACTAATCTATGATGCATGCTCACTACATGATCATACATAGTGACATAATTCTTCAATCCTATTTATTAATTAACTAATATAAAACAATATATATACACACATATAAACACGGTACATATTCATATATATAAAAGAAATCATGCACCAAATCTTTATCATTACACACAATCACATGCATATACTATTTACATATAATACATATATATATATATATATATTTACACACGTATAGGCAGACATATATATATATATATATATACATTACAACTCTTATAACATGTATATATATATATATTATACACGCACATACATATGTTATATACATATCAACACATACATATTATATATATATACACCACACGGTCAGGCCATACACACACATACATATATATATATATATATATATATATACCAAATGTATCATGCTTCACTCCACAACCACATGCATATAATTATATATATATATAACCGTACCACTCACATGCACACATAATTATCATATATATATAATATTCAATCATACACACACACAAGCCAAATATGCCTACACCTATATAACAAAAAGAGACAATTCTCTAGCAGAAAAATAAATAACACGGTCCCACTTCTTTTTCTTTTATTAAAAGCTTTCTGCCAACATCAGACCTTAATACAGTATCATTCCTCTCTCTCTCTGCTATAACTTCATGAAACTCCAGGTCAAGATATGCAAATGCAGAGAAGGAAAAAAATAGAAGGAAAGTTCATACCTCTAGACAGGAACTCTTTAAAAGAGAAAAAACTTTCGAACTATTTTATTCTTGGTGTAAAAAAAAATGAAAGGTTGAGACCCCTATTTATACTAGTATGGTTAGGGTTTTATGGAGGAGTTTGATAAAGCAAGAATTCTCTCGTGGTTATCATATACTTGGAGGAGAAGATAAGAAATAAATAAAAGGAAAAAGAATAATAAAGATTTAGGCTTCC
Organism: Perilla frutescens; assembly: GCA_026008535.1. Lineage (NCBI taxonomy): Eukaryota > Viridiplantae > Streptophyta > Magnoliopsida > Lamiales > Lamiaceae > Perilla > Perilla frutescens. The sequence continues at coordinate 35,460,644 of BRKX01000002.1, read as the reverse complement.
ACAGTGGGCTCAAAGAAGAGTTTTATTTGGGCTTGAAAAAAAAAGACTTGGGCTTCAAATATCATAAAAAAAATGGGCTAGGAAATAAACTTTGGACGAGATAAATAAAATGCGACAATTAGGCACAAAATTAAATTAAATGCATGCTCATGATATGAAATTACTATATACTAAAATGAATTCATACTCGGAAGAAGAGAAATAAATTACTTATGCGCGATTTATTAGACTTAATCAATTAATATCACATAAATAAAATGATTAAAAATATTTTTAGGGAAAGAACGTAGCCATTTAAAATAAATTGGGTCGCTACATCCCTCTCTGCTTAAAAAAAATTTTGTCCTCGAAATTACTTACTTGAGCCTAGAAACTGCGGATATCTAGACATAATTTCTTCTTCTTTTTCCCAGGTAGCTTCATCTACATTGTGTCTACTCCACTAGACCTTAATTAACGGTGTTTCTCTATTTCTTAGCACGTGAATTTTCCTATCTAGCACAGCTATTGGGTATTCCACATAAATCAAATCCTTATTTAACCCTAACTCGACATAATTCACGATATTACCCGGATCAAGATCAAACTTGGAGGTAAAATAAGTCGGTATGCCAATCCCCCAACTCTCTCAAGATTTCAAACGGTCCTATAAATCTCGGTCTCAGCTTCCATCTTCTACCAATACAAACAACTCTTCTCATAGGCGACAACCTTATGAATACTTTGTCCCCGATCTCGAAATGAAAATATCTTCTTTTAAGGTTAGCATAAGACTTCTGTCGATCTTGTGCAACTTTGATGCATTCACGAATCTTGTTGATCACACCCACCGTCTTTTCAACTAATTCTGGCCCTAGAACTCTCTTTTCACCAACTTCGTCCCAGTGCAAAGGCGATCTGCACTTTCTCCTGTATAATGCTTCATAAAGAGCCATCCCGATGGTTCCTTGGTAGTTGTTGTTGTAGACAAACTCTACCAGCGGTAAATGCCTTTCCCAATTTTCACCAAAATCCATCACGCAGGCTCGCAACATGTCTTCTAGCATCTAGATGGTTCTTTCTGACTGCCCATCAGTTTGAGGATGATAGGCGGTGTTGAACCGTAACTTCATTCTCATTGCTTCTTGCAGACTTCTCCAAAAATTTGAGGTGAACCTCGTGTCCCGATCAGATACAATAGTCACTGGTACCCCATGCAGTCTTACAATTTCATCTACGTAAAGCTGGGCCAGACGATCCATGTTGAACGTCATTTTCATTGGTAGAAAATGTGCAGATTTCATGAGTCTATCCACTATCACCCAAATTACGTGGTTTCCTTTGATCATTTTTGGCAATCCTACCACAAAGTCCATGGCGATATTCTCCCATTTCCACTCTAGAATCTCGAGCGGCTGCAAAAGACCTATTGGTCGCTGATGTTTCGCTTTCACCTGTTGGCAAGTCATGCATCTTTCCACATACTCGCCGATAGATCTCTTCATGTTTCTCCACCAAAAATATTTTTACAAGTCTTGATACATTTTGGTTCCTCCGGGACGAATGGAATATGGTGTATTATGAGCTTCTTCTAATATCTCCCTTCTTATCTGGCTATTCTTGGGAACGTAAATTCTTCCTTTGAAGACTAATGCTCCTTCATCTGCCAATGCAAAATTTTGAATATTGCCCTTCAACACTCATTCTCTTATTTTGCACAGGAATTTATCATTTTTTTGTGTTGCCTTGATCTGATCTCTCAACAACGGGTGCATTGTCAAGGCTGCCAAAACTGATGTAGTACTCTCTGTTGGTGGAATCACGTCTATTTTCATCTTAGCGAATTCTTGAACAAGCTGAGATGTATTGGTCCCTTTTCTGCTTAACGCGTCAGCTACTACATTCGCCTTTCCTGGATGATAATGTATTGTGCAGTCGTAATCTTTAACCAAATCAAGCCACATTCTTTGCCTCATGTTCAATTCCTTCTGGGTGAAGAAATACTTCAGGCTTTTGTGATCAGAGAAAATTTCACATTTTTCCCCATAAAGAAAATATCGCCATATCTTCAATGCGTGAACAACTGCTGCTAGCTCCAAGTCATGAGTAGGGTAATTGACACGCGGTCGTTTTGCGCTCCAAAATAATTTATAACTCATGTGCCCACATCGAGCGCAGCCAGCTAATGAGTACGGGGTCGATCCCACAGAGAGCTGTTGTGATCCCACCTTCTAGTAACCAGTCACAAAAAGGGAGTTTTGGTGTTGTCACTAAATTGAATTAAATTTGCAAAAAGAAAATAAAGAAAATATCAAATAACAAAGGTTCTGGCATTTGAACTTTGAATTTGGTTGAATATAAAATAACTCGATCATGGGCACACCGATTTTCATACATGATAAATTACCTAGTTATGGAGACTGGATTCCTCTTTGTGTCTCCTCATTCATCCTTTCATTTTAGGTTTAAAAGCAATTCCTCATCAAGTAAACCCCTAACCTATCACCCACCTCCAAATTCCTCTAAAAGATGTAAGCAAATAGATAGCAGTGTGCCCTAGACGAACCCAAGTTTATAGTGTTTACCGATTCCTTGTGTTCCCACAACAACCCATTGATTCCCTTATTACTATATGAACCAACACACAATCACGATTCGCCAATTCAATTAATAGTGGTGTGCCCTCTTTACCTAATGAGTGATCAGCCACATTGGGCATTTTAGACACACTCATGTGGAATAAGGCACAAGAATCAATAGAAACCTATCATGCATTACTATGCCCATTTTGGCCTCATGAGTTCAGATTTATATTCAAACCATTTTCGTTATTTGTTTAATGTCCAAATGTGTTATTTTATTTCATTAATTTTGTTATGTTTAGTAAATTATTTTCTAGTATTCTATGTCGTTATGTTTAGTAACTTGAGCTTTTGATTGCAAAAGTAGGATATTTAATGGCATTTTGGTGGTAAATGGAAAAAGAGGAAATTGAGCTCGAGTAGTCGAAAGGAAGAATGCAAAGGACAGGAAAATGAGGACCTGAAATTGCACTCAATTGTACTCGAGGACGGAGCACAGAAGGAAAGATCTGAGGCCATCACCCCACCGCCGCGGCGCATAGAGGCCCTCGGCGAGGAGCCCCGCGCCCGCAGCACATGCCGCCGCAGCAGCCTCTCCCTAGGCGCGCCCGCGTGGCAACCCGCCTTGGCGCATGTGCCCCTTTTCCTCTCCAGAACCCTTTTTCCTCCCAATTTCAGCGTAATTTCATCCCACTCCACTTCACTCTCTTCCCACAGTTGGAATTAATTTAATCTTTGATGAAGACTTTTTGAGCCATCTAATTAGTAGGGATTATAGGATATCATTTCCCCTAAGAATTCTTTTGTGATTTTGGCTCCTTTTTCCACAACAAATCTCCCACATATCTCACACATTTAATGCTCCCTTACAATCAACCCATCTCATCACCTTTTCTCTCTCCTCTCACCTCACTCTTTTCCTCTCAACTCTCTCTCATATATCTCCATTTTTTTGGACTTTGGAAGGGAGGATCATCATCATTCATCATTCATTCACCATTCACTTCATCTTCTCCATTCTCCTATTTTTCTTTTTTCTCCACACACACCACCTCCATCTGCACCATTCTCTACCATCATCACCACCATTCAAGAGGAAAGGAGAAGAGAAAGACAAGAGGGAAGCAAGCTAAGAAAAAGGAAGAAAAGGCGAGAAGAAATCAACTTCGAGCTATCCACGGAAGCTAGGCTCGTTTGGAGGTTTTCTTTTGGTATTTTCTTTCTAGTTCTTGGATGATTTGTGGGGGTTTGTCCCAAACTTGTGAAGGATAATAAATATTGTAGGAGTTTACATTATTTTCATTTGGTCATGAGATGATGCACTTTTATGATATTTGTGTTGTTTTAAGCATGGTTATGGGCTAATCTCTCCATTAGGGGATGAAGGATCGATTTGGTTTTGAATTATGCTTGTGATGGTTGGTTGTTGTTGTTGTTGGAATTGTGCTTGTTTATGTTGAGTGCTTGATCACCACTTAGCATTGCTAGGCTTTAGATGAGACCGAGAGGAGATTCTAAATCCCGATCTAGGTTCCTTCAAAGCTATGTGAATTGGGTTCATAAGCCTAGTATATTGATCTTGCTCGTACGATAAAGCGGATAAAGGTTTAACGGATAGACAGTGACAGTAATTGAAGTTAAACTAATTGACGGGTCTATCGTGTGTTTGAGATTAATATAACCAACTTGAAGCAAGCATAATGAAAAATCAATGAGAGAATCCGCACTCTAATGCTCATATCATAATCTTTTCCTCAACCTTGATCCTTGTTGTTATTTGCATTTCCTTACGTTAAATTGCACGTTTTAAATTCCTTAGTTAAAATCAATCTTAAATCCATGATTAGAGTGTTTATGTTTTATTTTCATTGTTCTAGCACGTTGCATGCATAGTCTTAAGATAATTGCCCACAAGAAGTCTTCCTTAAGAGATCGACTCAGGTTAGCTCTTCACCTCTACGATTGACCATGTCCAATTGAGGTTTTGGTTTGAAATAGTTTTTACGTGTTGCGTCTAAACCGGAAAATACAAATTTGTGGACCGTGAACATTGTTCAAACACCAGAATAAAAGGGTCTAGCCAAGCATCCTAGACATAATTAAAATAACAGAAATGAAAGACATAATATAAGCGAAAACTTACTCAATTAATTCGCAAAAATACTCAACATAAACGTTGAGTTTATAAGCATAATCCTAAATCCCAAAAGCTTAAGGCTAATGGATTATTTCTTGCTGCCAAGCAGTGTACAAAAGAGTAAATGCAGAGAAATAGAAATTGTAGCAGTGTTTTTAAACTTTCTCCCTTGTGTTTCCAGAAAATAAAGTAGCTTAAATAGTTACATTTCCGATTTAGAGTTTCCTCAATAGACTGGGTTCTTCACTGGATTTCTGGAACCGGTGTGCCCTCCCTGATCTGTCTGGATAAGCTTTATCTCGATCAAATCTCTATTTTTTAGGGATTATGCTTATCTCTTCATTGCAGCGCCTCATAGAAGTCCAGCGTATCACATACTCTTCTTCGGATATGCAGCTATCCTCCACGTCTATCTCTTCTAACTGAATCCCAAGTTTTCCGCGAATGCCCATTCCGACCTGTTATCGAGTCTGTACGAGCAATGTGGGCACGACATCATCTGGTCAGCTCCATCCATATCTGATATGCCCATTATGCCTCCCGAATGTAAGATGGATGCTGAAGAAGTTCTCTGTGCCCCTGAATGCGATTTATAGCGACTGGATAATCATGAATGACTGGGCATAAAATGCCCCTTTCACCAGACACGACCTTCGAAATGCCCTATGACCTCATCTTGGTTCTTTTTGACTCAAAACACACTAAAAAGGACATTTATAACGAATAAAATGCCCATAAAAACACAAAATAAATGGACTTATCAGTAATTGAGTTCATGCATCTTTAATTGTCTTGACGCACAGGCCACCACTTTTTTGTGTTGCATTAACACACATCCGAGTCCTTGTTAGGAAGCATCACAGTATATCACGAATCCTTCATTGCCTTCTGGAATAATTAAAACAGGTACAGTTGTGAGTTTCTATTTTAGCAATTGAAAACTTTCTTCGTATTTTTCACTCCATTCGAACTTGACGCATTTCCTCGTCAGCTGAGTTAAAGGACCGGCTATCTTCGAGAAACCTTCAATGAAACGTCTATAGTATCCTGCAAGACCTAAGAAACTCCTTATCTTACCGGTATTCTTCGGGGTCTCTCAATTGTTCACTGCTTCCACCTTTGATGGATCTACTTCCACTCCTTGAGCTGTTACCAAGTGCCTAAGAAACACAGCTTGATTCAGCCAAAAATCACATTTACTGAACTTGGCATAAAGCTTCTCCTTTCATAACGTGTCTAGGACCAATCGCAGATGCTCTTCATGCTGCTTTTCATCCTTGGAGTACACCAGAATGTCATTAATAAATACTATGACAAACCGATCTAGGTATTGGTGGAACACTCTGTTCATCAAATCCATGAACACTGCAGGTGCATTGGTTAATCCAAACGGCATTACTGTGAACTCATAATGGCCATATATGGTTCAGAATGTTGTTTTGGGAATGTCTCCTTCTTTCACCTTCAGTTGATGATATCCCGATCTCAAATCGATCTTTGAAAATACTCCAGCTCCTTTCAATTGATCAAACAGGTCTTCAATTCTAGGCAATAGGTACTTGTTTTTGATAGTGAGCTTGTTTAGGTCACGGTAGTCAATGCACATCCTCATGTTCCCATCTTTCTTCTTCACGAACAGAACTGGTGCGCTCTATGGTGATACACTGGGCCTTATGTATCTCTTGTCCAAAAGCTCCTGGATTTGAATTTTCAATTCTTCCAATTCTTTTGGTGCCATCAGGTGCTTTAGAAACAGGTGCCGCTCCTGACACTATATCAATGGATAACTCCACTTGTCTATATGGTGGCACGCCAGTGATGTCTTCGGAAAAGACATCGGGGTACTCTTGTACTATCGGAATGTCCTTCATGGTTTTCTCCTGCTATTCCGTTCTCATCACATTTACCAAGAATGCTTGGCAATCATTTCTTCTTATCATTTTCATTGCTTTCATAGCTGAGATGACGTGAGGTGATCTGCTCGCCTTAGTTCCTTTGAATGAGAATCGTTTTTCCCCCGATTGCTGAAAAATAACTTCTCGATCACGACATTTGATAATTGCATCATTCTGGCTTAGACAATCCATCCCTAGGATCACGTCGAAATCTTTCGTCTCCGAGATAAATAGGTCAGCCTCCAAAGTTCTTCCTTTTAGTGCTAGTTTGACTCCTTTAGCCAAACGATCTGTCTTCATTATCTTGCCCGACGGAATTCTTATTCTTAAAGGTTCAGTCTCCTCGTCATATTTTACATTAGCTTTTTCATAAAATCTATTTGTGATAAAAGAACGGGAAGCACCCGAATCAAAAAGTACTAAGGCAGACTTGTTGAATACTGATAAGATACTTGTCATCGTCTTGGCCTCTTCTTCCTGGTTCATAGCAAATGCTCGCGCATTTCCCTTCCTAGCAGCATTGGAGTTGTTGAAATTTCGATTTTGGGAACAATTCATAGCTTGGTGCCCTGGTTGGTGACAACGATAATGCCGTTCTCTCTGAGCATAGATTTTCCATAGTGTCGTTTCTGACATTTCTGGCACAAGGGTTTTTCTGTCGCTGCCTCTGGTCTGCTTCCTCCTTCAATTCTAGGTTTCTTGTCATGCTGGAAATTTCTTCATCTGTTCTGATTGTTGTGCTCATCTCATCGCCGTTTCCCACCATTATTAGGAAATTTTGGAGCAGGCTTGTCCAGATTCAGACGGGTGGAAACTGTCTGAGCTCGCTGCACAATTTCTGAATAGGTGCTGAGATTGAGTGCAGATAAGTGTGCTCCAATCTCAGGTCGCAACCCATCTTCAAATCTCCAGGCCTTCTTCTCATCCGTGTCTACCAAGTGGGGGCATAACGAGCTAGCTGGTTGAATTTTTGCTCGTACTCCAGAATGGTCATGCTGCTCTGCTCTATATTCATTAACTCCTTCTCCTTCTGCTTCCGAAATGCCTTTAGGAAGTAATTATCCATGACCATTTTCTTAAAAATGGTCCAGGTCAAGTTGTCCCGCTGCTCTGGGCTTATGCTGATCTTCACCGCTTCCCACCAGTGACTTGCATTCTCAGACAGTTGGAACACTGCACAAGTAACTCTTTGGGCATCTGAGCATCCTAAGTAGTCGAAGATTCGGTCTAGTTCCTGAATCCATTCTTCTGCTGCTAGAGGTCATCCAGTTCCCTTCAACTTGAGTGGTCCTAACTGATGGAAATGTGTTAGGATACCATCTCCTTCTTGGTGTTGAGGTTGCTGTTGATTCTGATTCTGTTGAGGTAGAACTCTCCTCAGTACATCTGTGAGGTTTAGAGCAAATGCATCTATGTTGTTGTTATTTCCTCTATTTTCGTTATTGTTGTTGTTGTTGTTGTTTTTGTTGTTGTTTCCTCCGTTCTCATTAATGTTGTTGTTATTCCCTCCGTTCTCGTTACTGTTGTAATTGTTCATTGACTCTGTTTCTTCGCTATCTTCTTGAATTGGCTGCGTATTTTTCTTTAGTGGCATGATTCCTATTGTTGACCATAGCAATACGGTTAAAATATCTTTAGAAAAAAAAACTACTTTTATTCATTTCACAGCTTAAAAAGAAACAACTTTCAACGATTTGCAACGAAACAATACTACTTATTTGGAAGAATTCAAATACTAGAGACAAATAATACTACTGCTGATAACTCAAACTACTAGAATCTTCTAAATACTGCTGGCTCGCGTCATCCTCTTTCCCAAATTCAAGCTTTCATAAGGCTTCTGACACGATATTCTAACCCCTCTGGGAACTCGGCCATAGAACTCTTCCCTCCAATTTCGCAAGATGTGATTGATAAATTCATCAAAATTAATTATCTCAATAATCACTTGCCTTCTCCGAATTTATAGAGTCAAATCCTCTAATGCTTCCCCAGCCAGATCTCTCATAAGGGGAGATCCAATGATATTATAAACCCTCCGAGCTGCATCCACTGCATCCACCGCACACCCCGCTTGTTCTATTCTCTTCCAAAGATGCTGGATCTTTAGCAACTGCATCTCTGGTGCAGTATTATCCATGATAGTTCAAAAAACTTTTCTATTAGGTGATCCTTCTAATCCTCCTCTCTATTAGCTAATGTTCACCCAGGAATTTGACCCCCCGTACTCATTCTCGTAGTCTTCTTTGATCATACTATCTAAACCAGAACTTCGAGGACTATAAAACATTTTCATGAACAATACATATAATCATACTTGCATAAACTTGAAATAGAACCTTTCTTTTACCTCTACTCGGAGTGATGCTGCGGATGCGATGATGGTCTTAACTTACTTGCTTACTTGTTTTTTATGAGTATAAAGGAACATAATTATTCTCTGATATCAAATTGTAACGTCCCAAATTTTATTACTCATAATAAAAAGGAAACGTTAAACAATGCCTTTATTAATAATTAAAAGAAAAATTCCAATCCATAGTAATAACAAGTTTTTTAAAAAATGAAAAAATCATAATGATATAATTTAAACTGAATTTTATTAAAGCCTTTATTCATCACGGGACTATGACCACCACCATCGCATCTTGACCCGCTAAGCATCACCCGAGCCTCCATTTGAAAAGAAAAGTTTTGGGGTGAGTACTTTTAAACTAAGTGGGGAGTGTCCAATTATCTAAGCTATATAAAATTAAACGAGTAAATGAGAATAGTAAAAGTGTTCAGTCCGTAGACCAAACCATATAGCCCGTCGGCCCATGCTATGTAGCCCGTAGGCCCTGTCTTATTCAGCCCGAAGGCCCATACTGTGATGTGTCATCACATACTCGATAATAAAATATAGAGAGAATAATCAGGACAGAAATCACATAAAACCCCACCTTCACCTTCACCTTGACTTAGATATAAATTAATTAAGTCATGTGCGCTTCCTATAAATTATTTATCGTAAATTAATACAGTGCATCACATGATGTAATTAAACTGTGCATGAGACTAATCTATGATGCATGTGTTATATATACATATCAACACATACATATATTATGTATATACACCAAACGCTCAGGCCACACACACACACACACATATATATATATACACACCAAACGTATCATGCTTCACTCCACAACCACATGCATATAATTATATATATATATAACCGTACCACTCACATGCACACATAATAATCATATATATAATATTCAATCATACACACACAAGCCAAATATGTCTATACCTATATAACAAAAGGAGACATTCTCTAGCAGAAAAATAAATAACACGGTCCCACTCCTTTTTCTTTTACTAAAAGCTTTCTGCCAACATCAAACCTTAATACAGTATCATTCATCTCTCTCTCTCTCTGCTATAACTTCACGAAACTCCAAGTCAAGATATGCAAATGCAGAAAAGGAAACAAAACAGAAAGAAAGTTCACACCTCTGGACGGGAACTCTTTAAAATGGAAAAAACTTTTGAATTCTTTTATTCTTGGTGTGAGAAAAAAATGAAAGGTTGAGACCCCTATTTATACTAGTATGGTTAGGGTTTTATGGAGGAGTTTGATAAAGTAAGAATTTTCTCGTGGTTATCTTATACTTGGAGGAGAAGATAAGAAATAAATAAAAGGAAAAATAATAATAAAGATTTGGGATTCCACAGTGGGCTCAAAGAAGTGTTTTATTTGGGCTTGAAAAAAAAGACTTAGGCTTCAAATATCATAAAAAAATGATCTAGGAAATAAACTTTGGACGAGATAAATAAAATGCGACAATTAGGCTCAAAATTAAATTAAATGCATGCTCATGCTATGAAACTACTATATACTAAAATGAATTCATGCTTGGAAAAAAAGAAATAAATTACTTAGGCGCGACTTATTAGACTTAATCAATTAATATCACATAAATAAAATGATTAAAAATATTTTTAGGGAAAGAACTTAGCCATTTAAAATAAATCGGGTTGCTACAATTACATTATTCCATAAAATCGGATCCATATATATTCCAATTAATAGAGCAACAAAAAAACATATATTCTTCAACCGAAGTCTTTTGAGAGAGAATCAACAAAGCATGGGATTGAGGAAGAGGATGGAAAATTTGGTGTTGTGTAACTATTGTCCAAGCTATAGAATCGATTGTCTCTTGTTGTTTCTGCACAACGTCGACAATCCACATAACAAAGCAGCAATAATGGTAAGGATTAAACAAGGTATTAACATCAAAACAATATTTATGATGTTTTGGACCAAGAACAATGATGTTCGGTTTTGTGTTACTGTTCGATTTTTATATTAACTATTGCAGTAATATAAATGTTTGAAAGCAGCAGTTTAAAAAAACTTTGAATGAACTTAGCATTATATTGTTAGTACATGAGTAATGATGCATGTAGTAGAAAAAAAACTGAAGTATTAGAAAATACAACACCAACAGATAACAATCGAGATCATACATATCTAGCTTTGAAAGAAACGAATGCAAGCTCCATTTTTTATGAGTAAGAAGCAATACGTTATATCAATATAAGTGATTATCTATATGTCTTTATAAGTAATAATATAAACATTTGGAAACAACAATTTAAAAAAACTTTGAATAAACTTAGCATTAGATTGTTGGCAGTAACAAATAATTTTTTAAATTGATTCTTTTTTTTTTCTTTTTGTTAGCCACAACAACATCATTTTTTAGTTAATTGCTTAATTTAACTGTAAACTATTGTTGTGTATGTATATGTTTACTGCTCATGATCTTGTAATCTATTTCAATTGCAGTTGCAAATTGATCCCCTGGTCAGAAAACCACGGGGAAAAAATAAAAACAATGCTACTAAAATGGAGAGAGTAAATGAAAGAACTGAGGGCAGCAAGAAGGTTGGTGTATTTCCACAACTGAAGAGTAGGGCTTATCCTGGTGAATTAGTGGATGCTATGAGATATATGAACGAGAAACAGAAGGATGCGGTGCGGAATATGGGTTTTACGCAAATATTGCACTTGAGCACCGATAAAGTGCCAGCATAATTAGCTTATTGGGTGCTCGATCATTTTGATGCAAGCAGCTCAGAGCTTGTAATGGATAACGAAAAATGCATAAACGTCGACCCTGATGATGTCTATTTGTTTTTAGATTCCCAAAAGATGGCACATTAATCTAGACTAGAATATGATCAGATGTATGCTCTAAGGAAGAAACTTGGTATAATCAGTTTAATAAGGAAAGGGGTCGGGGTCGTATAGTAATGAATGACATGAGAGTTAAGATGATAGACGACAACGAGGGCGGTGATGTTTTTAAGATGAACTTCTTGGTGCTTGTTACAACATCCTTGGTGGAGAATGTAGTCAATGGATACATATCACCTCACCTAATGAATTATATGGACAAGCTAGATACTATTGCTGATTTTGATTGGTGTGAAAATGTGGTAAGATCACTTATCAAACATAAATTGATTTGGGATAAAAACAAAACTAATTACTTTGAAGGACCTACACTATTTATAATGGTGAGATGTTGTTGCTTATTTAAGGTTCTTGTATTGCTTTATAAGATACATTAAAACACTTATCGGTATTGAATGTTTATTTATTTGTCGTGCAATATTTTATACACTTACTAACTAATTATAAATGCATCAATCACAGGCCATGTACGTGGATAGGGTAGTACATTAAAATCAAATGGACGTTGTAAGAGATTTCTCATCAATTAAAGGATGGACTTACACATTCATGAGGAAATGCCAACAGAATGAAATCAAGTCATGAAGGTTTGTAGCTGTACGTATCTGTCCACGATTTGAAGTTGAAACTTTACAAGAAGAAGAAGAAGTTAATCCAGCGCACAATGTTCCACATCCAAATATACAAGCACCTAACACTCCAAAAGGTGTTCTCGATGAGTTTACAGATGAATACAAAACAACGTCAAAACTATTGGCGGACACAATCGTAAAGCTCATCACTTTGCTAGATAGAGCACCAAAAGAAGTAAGTGATAATGTAAGGTTTACGTCAATGGTAGACGGTGCTCAACATCTAGTTGGAAAGAAGTTTGGATTAACAGAATCAATATCAGGAACTCAAGAACACGGAATGAGGACGATTTCTGGGAAAATCCTAAATGCATTGCAATCCTCAAAAGGGCAGAGTTCAACAAGAGAGAGATGATGATATTCCAAATTTCAGCCTTGAACTAACACAAGAGTTTGGTGAAGAAAATGATAGATATGTTGACGAGAATGAGGTCGAGCACGTAAGTTAATTGTATTGCCATTTAATAATCATATATATATGAATGAATAGTATAACAAACATTATTGTCTTACATACGCACAATTGATAGCTTTCTGAAGAATTATTGAAGGGGAAGCCTGATGAAAATATTGAAGTCCCGAATGATAAGGTTAACTTTCAAGTTACATTGTTATAGATCTATTTGATTCATGCTAATTTTGTCAACTTTACATGGGGGAAATGGAAAGCCATAAAAGGCAAAAGGTATGTGTGTGTGTGTATATATATATAAATTTATATTTTTTTTGCATTGTGTGAATATAAAATAAAATAAAATAAAAAGACCGGATCCTTCTTTGATTAAACTAGGCATTTATGATATGCGATGCACAAATGTATTTTTTTTATTTGTGATATTATTATTATTGTTATTATTTTGAATTATATATGTTTTCTTAAATTTTTTAAATTAAGAAAATAATTATATGCAAATTAAAAAATTAAGAAGATAATTTTTATGTAGTTAGAACAAACAAAAAGAAAAATGTAATTTTAGGAACTAAATGAAATTAAAATTCACGTTGGAAAGACGACCTATATATTTCAAACGACATGTATCTATAAATAATAATGTATAAATGTACATGATTAAATAACTTCTATTTCTTTAAGTATATGACATGCATTTAAAGAATATAATCATTTATTTTAAATGATAAAATTAAAATAGAAAATAAATAAGAATCAAAGGTGACAAAAAAGTGTCACTATCATGATTAAAAAACCTTAGATATGTTGCACTTAAATTCAAAATAAATTTGAGACTAATTACACTTATAGTTAGAGATGATTTCTATGTGGAATTTGATAAGAGACGAACATAAATGTGAATCGGACTCTATAAATTTACAATTTATAAGCATTGTAATTATAATTTTCTTTTATAAAAATAATTGAAAAATAAGCGTTGCGGGATATCAATGGTCAAGCTAGTAATAATAGCTATAAAATACAAACAATCAATTCATTGTTTAATTCAAGTTTCCATTAATGTTGGTTTTAAAAAGTAATTAAAAAGGAAAAACTCATTAAATTTGAAACTGAAAAATAAATGAAATGCGAACATGAATGATTGCTATAGGATGCGGAAATTTAATAAACCATATATAATATATTTATTGATTTTTTTATATATTTATTTAGTTTTGAAATCTTATTAAATTCAAAATTAAATAAAATATTTAAATAATAAAGATATTATTATATGATAAACATCAAGCATCTTTGGCAACAAGTAAATATATTTCAAAAGATATATATAAATTTCCAAGAGTCAATGAGATCATGCCACGCTAGTCCTAGATCCCTCTCTCTACACCTATAAATAGGGGCCTCCGTATCGATTGAAAATCACATGGGAAGTCAGCATTGAAGAGCTCAAGAAGTTGGAGAAAAATTCTATACGAAGTTCTCTCTAGCATTCAAGCCATTCTTCGTCGGATTCATCTCAAATCCAATGTCTGATCCGGAATCAAAGTTTTCAAACCCTCCAGACGACTTTAATCAAAGTTTTCAAACCCTCCAGACGACGTTATAAAGTCCCAATATTCAAGGTGTTCTAGCAAGATTCAAGTCGTCCTTTGTCAGAATCACCTCAAATCTAACATTTCAATCTGGAATTAAGGTCGTCGGTCTCCGGTTAACGTTATCAAGTCCAAATACCAAGAAAACTTCGAAGACCAAATTCAAACAACAAGTTCGAGAAAATCAAAGAGACAAATTGATGGAAATGAGGATGCGATAGCATTCTTAGCCAAGGATGATCCATTAGCATTGGACAAGTCAATTTCTCGGCGTTGTTAGTTTGAATAACTTGTTATTTCCTTATTCAAGTTTTGTTATTTTATTATTTTAGTTGCCTTATTTTCTAAGTTTTCGTGTTACATTAGGACTCTATAGTATTATTTTCATTAAATAGTGGGTTTCCTCGTTATTTTTAGGGTGGAATTTTCGATTAAAATTTAAGGGTTTCCTTATTGTTCAATATAAGTTTAAGTTCTTTGAGTTCTTGAATTGTATTTGTGTGTTCTTGTTCGAATTTAAGTTCCAGACTACGCTCCCTGAACCATGCCACCGAGACGGGATCTGCAAGCTCTGAACGATAACGCTCAGATCTGCCAACATAGCAGCTTGTTGGCACAACAAATGACTACCCTGACGGCACATGTTGAAGCCCTAGCAACACAGATGCCCGTTGTTCGGGGTCATGCTGGCAGCCCAGGCCGTGGTGTGCGGGGTGGTTGCAGTCACGGTCGCGGCGGGCGCGGTAGAGGAGTCAATCTAGCCCCTCTCATGTCTCCCGATGATGATAACACAACCTCTCTGGAAAATCTATTTGCCGCTCTTGGACCGCATGCAGAATTTCAGGACGATGAATCCCGCCGTTGGGAGCTCGGCTTCAAGCTAGATCTACCTAAATTTGATGGGGGTGTTGATCCTGATAATTTTCTCGATTGGTTGGCGGATGTGGATGAACTCCTTGACTTTAAAGAGGCTCCTATAGATCAACGTGTTGCGCTGGTCGCAACCCATTTTCGGGGACGAGCGAGTTCTTGGTGGCAACAACTAAAAGCTACTCGTTCCCGACAAGGTAAATCGCGTATTACTGAGTGGGAAAAATTCACTAAGCATCTCTGCCATGAATTTCTGCCATTTATTTATTCTCGAGTGCTCTATTAGAAACTCCAAAATTTAAGACAGGGTGCTCGTTCAATTGATGAATATTCAACTGAATTTTATCAGTTGTTGTCTCGCAATGATTTGCATGAGTCTGATGATCAATTGGTTTCACGATATATCGGGGGTCTTTGACTGTAGTTTCAGGATACTCTCAACATGTTCTTCTCGATCTCAGTTTCAGAAGCACATCAACGTGCATTATTGTTGGAATGTCAACACTCTCAGCGCACATCAGACTCCTCATTATCGGGACTGCCGCATCCCCTATTTTGGATCCTCAAACAATGTTAACGATATCCACCGCGCCGCGCACTCCAATCCCTGCGGCCTCATGTGTCCCACCGGCTCGACCCGGCACCTATTTTTCTTGTGGGGAAATTGGTTATCGGCAATCTGCATGTCCCAAGTTGGGAGGCTGTCATACACTCCTTGCCAATGACAAGGAGACTACATTTTACTCTACGCCTCCGGTGTTTGATGAAGCACCTTCTGATTCTCTGCCTGTAGAGTTATTAACATGGGACGTCATCGTTAATTTAATCCTCCACATGACGTTTCTCCCATCCCGTATGGCGGAGGTGCCCACTCAACAACTAAATGTTTTTGAGTCTACGTGCAGTGTCAATGGTCGGGTTTGCCACTTGATAATTGATTCTGGTTCTTCTGCAAATGTTGTTCGATTATTATCTCTTCAAACGGAGCTTCATCCCGCTCTTTATACTTTGTCTTGGCTTAGTCGTGACTCTAACATCTTTGTGGATCAGCGTGTTTTCGTTCCATTCTCTATTCATGATAAATACACTGACACTGTTTGGTGTAATGTCGTTCCAAACTTCCAATGAATGCTTGCCATCTTTTGTTGGGTTGTCCGTGGCAGTATGATCGTCGAGTGACTCATGATGACCGCTCTAATACTTAAGTCTGGTATATTAAGGTGTTAAGTTTGTCCTTATTCCAGGAGTTTCACGTGCTTCTTTCGCCTCAAGTGATGCACGTTTTCGTTTTGCTGATGCCACGTATCCAGCTTCCATGGTTGCTCGGTGTAGTGCCATGCCGTTTGACATGGCCGGCTAAGAGGATGTGCCAAGTATGTTATGACACATGGCCCAATAATTTAGAGAGCCCAAAAAAGAAATAATGTATCTTTTTTTAATAAATAAAAATATTAAATATCTCATCCATATCTCTCTCTTCCACATTAAATTGAGGTTGTATTGGGATGCCAACAATATAAATAAAGTAGTTTGAATTTTTTTATTTTATTTTTTATCAAAATAGTAAATTGCACTTTAATACCTACATTTGTGTTCTTTTTCAAAATTAATGAAACACACCCACTTTTTTTTTTATAAAAAAATACAAATCTAATTTCTAATCAATTTTATGACCTAAAATTGTACGTGGTTTATTGTATTAATGTTTTTTATTGGATAATTTTTTTTACGTAGTTAGGAAAATATAAATGTTAAAACATAATCAATTATATTGGATTTAGGGCCAATAAAATGTTAGAGTTGCAATTTTTTTAAAAGGTCGATTCTATTTTATTAATTTTAAAAATGTTGGCTATTCTGAAAAGTGCCCAAAATATAGGCATCGAAATATAATTTTACCTTGTCAAAATATAATTTGTTTATTTATTAATTTTTCTCATTGTATCTAAAATTATAAATGATTTCAATTATGTTTGTAATGGATCTTAGGCGACCTGATTGTGTTATTTTGACTGCCGATAAAATAGTGAATAAACTTGAATATATTTAACATTATATAATTTATACATTTTATAATTGTTTTAATGATTTATTTAATTATAATTTAATTATTTTATTTGTAAAAATTATCATAAATTATTTATAAATATTGCCATGCATTGCACGGGATGTAATACTAGTAATGTGTGACGTTTCAAATTGGAAATCCACTGCTCTCCGTTTCTCGCGAAAAAAGTTAAAAAAAAAACTCAAATTTATCCTTGGAATATATTAAATTGTCGCAGATTATATGTTTTCTTAATAGTATTTTTCTTAGTTCTATAATATGTTATATAAGTTTCGAAAACTAATACATGTATAGAATATGAAAAGAATAATAATAATCAGTTTAAGAGAGAAATTTTGGGACGAAACCCACGGTTCTACTTCCTTTGAATTAAAAAATAAAATAAAATACAATACAATTAATACTTAGCTATTTTTTGAAGGAGCTACAGCAACGATAGAAGTCGGGACTTAGAAATCGCAGATTGACTTGATCGGAGCCCTAAATCATAATAAACCCCAATTCAACAAAATAAACCCTCCCCCTTCCTGACTTCGGAATTCAAACCCTAGTTAACTGTTCATCCATAGTCGTATTCGGCATGGCGGGTATGGGCGACGGGTACGTCGGCACGGCGCAGGATGCCGTCAGGATTCGGCGGCTGGAGAAGCAGAGAGAGGCGGAGCGCCGCAAAATCCAAGAGCTCAAGAACAAAACCGCCTCTTCCCAAGGCCAACCTGGCCTCCTCCAATTCGGCTCCAGCACCTCCGAGGTATAATGCCATGATTCCTTTAGAACCCTAGAAATATGTTATGTTCATGATTCGTTCACTTCTATTCACGCATATTTTCTGTCGGAACCCTACCGATGGAAAAAGTACGACTTCGCTATTTTTGGATCTCATTTAGCTTGGATGTTTTGATGCTTATGATTTCGCTATGTTTAGATATTATTTAGCTCGTATATTTCATGATACACCAGGAATCTATATGCTAAAAAAATACGAACAAAGCCGAAATTGTTGGTACCTTCTGTTTGAGTTTGAGTATTGGTTTATTGTTCAGATATTGGAGACTGCATTCAAGAAGGAAACTGTTGGTCTGGTCACTAGGGAGCAATATGTTGAGAAGGTACATACTATTTCTTTCTGAGCAAGGTGGTTGGTCAGTTATGTGAAGGGTTGCTTGTGGTTTGTTCAATGCTGCATGTACGGGCAGTGCCTTGTCTGTATATGCAGCATCAACTAACCGTTCCTTGTGCTGCAGAGAGTAAATATTAAGAATAAGATTGAGGAGGAGGAGAAGGAGAAGCTTCTAAAGTTGCAGCAAGAGTGAGTTGATGTTTCTTCTGTTGAATTACGACTCTTGCTTGCAAGTTTGTTATGTTCTCTTAATTTTGTTCTTGATCCCTTTTTCTTTGGCAGGGAGGAGGAGCTTCAGTTACAGAAATTGAAGAAGCGAAAAATAAAGGCAGACCCTCGACTGTCTTTTGCTGATGAATTTGAGAATGACAGTGAGGAGGAAGATAAGGAAAATCGTAAGCATCTTCCATTACTACTTCTGGGTTCTGGTTCTGTTTATTGTGTTTTATTTGTAGCAATGAAATTTGGATGTGCATATACACAAAGTTGGTTGCTCATTCTTTTTAATTCTAGTAGAAGACCTATGTGTTCCATTATCTATCTGCTAGATGATAGCTTATCTATCTGTTCTTGAGACCTGTTGTTTTTCAAATTTTTGTTCCAGTTACATCTTGGAGTTGCTTTGTTTTCTATTGTTTGTGATTTCTGTAGGAATGTCAGTTTTTCGGGAATGTCAGTTTTTCGATGCGCTTGCCATAAGTTTGCTGTATGCTTTATCAGACTTTTTGGGTAATTTGAGCCTCTGATGGATTGAGTTCTAACCAAACGATTCTTCTGTTAGAAAGTAAAGAGATATACTCTAAATTTTTTTTTAATGACTGTTTGGTATTTTGGATTTTGTTAATGCTGAAAAATTGATGGAATAAATAATGAGCTTACGTTTTTTTTTTGGATTCATAGGCATAGCTACACTTTTACATTGCACATTGACATATTATACTGTCTTGTCTTTGAAGAAAACGAAGATCCTGAGGGACCCACCCGCCGGAGATTTGGGAAATATGGAAAAGATCCCACAGTAGAAACCAGCTTTTTGCCTGATAGGTTGGGATTTCTCTCCTCTCTTGTGATTGTATTTTTTTAGCACCTTCTGTGCTGAACATGTCTTTTGCACGTTCTTTGGTCATATTTGAATCTTTACGCCATGCTTTTTGAGTTACTCATTCTTGGCCTTTCGAGTTTGAAGCATACTCTTACAGTGAGAGAGAGGCGGAGGAACAAGCTGAGCGCGAACGGTTGCGAAAACAGTGGCTTCTTGAGCAGGAACAGATCAAAAGTTAGTAAAAAAAAAATCTTACCTGCTTTCATGCATTTTAATTTTCATTCCTTATGGTATTTTGAATTAAATTCCTTCTTCTGGTTGTTTTTTAGATGAGCCTCTTGAAATCACTTACAGCTACTGGGATGGTACTGGCCATCGACGGGTGATCCAGGTTGGTGACTACTTTGGATCTTAATTCAATGATTCCCATGCGAGTTTTGAAAATTTCTTTATGCCTAGAAGCTTGGTGAACTTTATTAGCTTTGCTCCTTGCATCTACCAGGTGCGGAAAGGTGATGCCATTGGAGAATTTCTTCGTGCTGTCCAGCAGCAGCTTGCTCCTGAATTTCGAGAGGTCCGGACTACATCAGTGGAGAATTTGCTCTATGTTAAAGAAGATCTCATTATTCCACATGTAAGACCTTGATGTGAAGAACTTACACTGTCCCCATCTCTTTCTATAGTTGGCCGAAAGATCTGAAAGCAAATATATTCAATATAACACCAAATCTTAATATGTTATATGGAAATCTTAATATACTATATGGAACAGGAAACCTGAAAAAAATGCTGAAGTTGTCCACTTGTCCTGCATGCTCTGTACTAATAAGTGTATTATTTTTTCTCTCTTTGTTGCAGCAACACAGTTTCTATGAGCTGATTGTGAACAAGGCCAGAGGGAAAAGTGGGCCGGTAATGTCCGATTTCTCAATCTCATTTCAATTTCACATCGGAAGGATATAAAGTAAATCATATTGCATAATGTATAAGCAAATTCATGGGATTAATTGTGATAATATATCGCAACTGAAAAGTGTGCTCGTGCATTAGTTGATATTGATTTTTACAAAAATCATTATATGGCCAATATTTATGGTGCATTTTAAGTTACAGCATGACTAGTTTACTGCATATACATGTTTTAGAGTTACTTCTTAACCAGAAGGTGAATTGCTAGCCATTATATTGATTTGTTTTCTAAATACAATGAAAATCAGCTAATTTTCTGAGCTTAAAGTTTTAGGGGAACAGTAGGATCCTCTTGGCTCTATTATTATCTTGAATATTTATCATTTTTTTTTATCTGTAAAGTGTTTAGAACTCCCAAAAATCTTTCTCAATCCATTTTTTCATACTACGACCAACACATTCACATTCTTTACTGGATAACTATTTATTCTTATAAATCACACAATCTTTTCTACCAAAGAGTTTCTCCTTGGACTTGCAAAACAAAATCAAACAACCCTAATATATTTCCCTTTTGATTTCACTCACAGCTTTTCCACTTTGATGTACATGAAGATGTTCGAACCATTGCTGACGCAACAATTGAGAAAGATGAGGTAAGCTGGAGTTGTAAAAAGAGGCCTATATTGTGATATTCCTGTCTATTCGGGATATTATCTTCTGCATGTCTCAAACGTGGAAGGGAGCATCTGCCAAGTTATATACTTGGTTCCCAGTTTGCCTGTTCTGAATACTATGCATCTAGGTCTATACATGAAACTAATTTTTGAGTAATAATTTACTATATCTTTAAGCTATTGTTTTGAACTATTGTTCTATCTCTATTGTTGTCCTGGGAACTTGGTGTATTCAGTTTCCTTATCTTTTTCTTTCTGGAATTCTAAAGTTTAGTTTTTTAAGAATATATGTACGTTGGTACATGTATATGCAGACTTTGTCTGCTCAATTATTGGTTATTGATGTGTACGGAATAATTCATTCTTCTTGTCGCCAACTCATACTCCATCCAATTAATTAACCAAAATAACCATTTTCCAACAGTCACATGCTGGTAAAGTTGTGGAGAGGCATTGGTATGAGAAGAACAAACATATATTTCCAGCTTCAAGATGGGAGGTACTCACTCGCTCTCTTGCTCTCTCATATGACTATCTATTTGGCGTGTGCATGTGTTGGCTACCTATTGCATGAATCTGTAGCTTGTTTTATTTACAGTAACAATGTTCACAGAAAGTCATCGGTCTGAGTATAATAGAAGTAATTCTTAGGGTAGTTTTAATGATAATGCACAAGTAAAAGAGGACGGAGTTGATAATATGATGTACTTTTACAAAGTTGTGTAGCTATTATATGAATGATTTTATTGAAGAATGTGAACGGTATGTATTCGTTGCATAACTATTTGCCTGAATTACGTATCCCGGTTACTTGTGCAGATATATGACCCGACAAAGAAATGGGAGCGATACACAATTCACGGGGATTGATTCAGTGACAAACAAGCAACTTTCCTTCAACGACGGAGTAAAACTGAATTGAAGTGGCCTCTGAATATCGCTCTCTCTATACTCTCATCTCATGACGCTGGCGGGCGAATGAGATACATGCTTGTATGCTACTCATATTTATGGTCACATTATGTATGGATTTTCCCTTGAATGCTGAACCTGAGATGAGGATTTTGCTCATATGGCGGAATATGAAGTAATGATGAATGTTTTTTTTGAATTATTATTAACTAGAATGCTTGAATTGAAATTGTATGAAGTTTAAAGTTGCACAAAAGCGAGACAAACAGCCGGGAACATCTACCCTATCCATCTCTCCATATGCCAAAATTTTAAAGTGTGTACTATACGCGAATGAGGGTAAGATATAATTTCCTCCAAACAGCCTTACCTGTGGATGGGATGTCTATATTCGTACTGGGTGAGGGAAATCGTTTTGTAACAAACTGATCTCTTAAATTTGTGCTTTAATTGACGAGCATAGAAAAATAATGGATTGTTTGCATGATTTACCACGATACTTATATTATTTTGCAATTCTAACATCCTTTAAATTTCTGGCGAGACCAATCTTATTACTTGTGTCCACATGTATAACTAAACCACACCATTTTGACTTAAGATAATATACTCATACAAAAAAATAGACGTTTTTCTTAAATCCCCAAATTAATTAGAGGTCAAATATGTATTATATCCTGAATTTTGATCATTTTTCTAAAAATGTTCCAAACTTTGAACTTTTATCTAAAAATGGAACTTAAAAAATATAAAAAAATGTCATGAACTTTCTATTTTTTTTGTAAAAGTGTCACGTGATTCAATTTTTAGCATCGGATTAATGATGAGGCATACCTAAGTCGAGTATGTCAAAATGGCGTGGAATTTGTAATTCTTTTTAAAAATAAATAAATGATGACAATATTATTTTCCGATTTTATCTCCAAAATCGTAACTTTTCATTCCACCAAATCTCTCATTGTCAATTCAATTTGAAGGAAAAATTATTACTTTTCATTCCTTTCAATATTCTCAATCTTAATGGAAAAAGAAAAATTAATGATTTATTTTCATTTTTCCAAAATCTCAATTTGTAAGAACGAACCGATTTGAAGAAATATTATGTGCCCTTCAAATTGAGATTTAAAAAGAAATCCACTTCACTTTGACATGCTGGATTTTGGTATGCCTTATCATTAATCTTAATCATATGCCATAAATTGAATTCCAGAATATTTTTACAAAAAATTGAAAGTTGAAGACAGAAGTATATATTTGGCTTTAATTAGAGTCTCTCCGTCAATTTGATCTTTCTAATCATTCAATTATGTCACGCGGACTTGGATCTGGAGCTCCATCACCTAATTCATGAACGAGGACTCAACATACTTTGATTCCCACTCTGCTAGATTTCGGCCACTGGCGGATACAAGGGGCAGAGTTTTTGACCTTTTTCAGTTTTTATTTACACATAGTTTTATTTTTTGTCATTTTTTTTACATATGATTAATAAGTAAGATTGGGAGAAGTTCATATTTTACCCCCTCAATTAATTTATTTTTTACTAAAGTATAAAATTGTGTTGAGCTTGATACATATTTTTTTATATGGAATACATCTTATTTATTTATTCTAATTTATTTTTAATTTATACTCCGTATTAATTGTGATTAAATGTCAATTGATTTTAATTAAATTTTTTTCTATTTTTATATAGAATATAGAGATGTTTTAAAATAAAATCGTTCCAGCATCTTTTTAATTTACTTTCAATGAAGTTAATATTTGTTAAATATTAAATTAAGGGTTGATATGAATTTTAAGAATTATAATAGAATAAATAAAATATGATCGAATTTTGAATTTAAGTTCTGATTCTTGAATGTTACATAATAGTTTACATTATTAAAATTAGAAAAAAAAAGTTAATAGTGTGGACTGTTTGTAACTCTTGGAATAAGAAAAATATACAGTGCATTAATGAAACAACATTATGTCCCAACCGTGTAAATAAACCCGAATGTCGGTCACTCCATCATATATTAGTGTCGCCCAAAAAAAAAAATGGTCCGTCATATAACAATTTCGCTCCCTCCTAAAAAAATTATGGATCCGCCACTGATTTCGGTGTGGAGAGAAGAGAGGCAGAAGTTGATAGGCTGAGTTACCTCCGAGTCTTGGTGAGTCAGGGTCGCAAGTTGATGTCAGGTGTGCCGAGTCAGGTAGAGGTTAGTTGGGTTCGGGTAGGGGATGAGTCGTGTCGTCAGGTTGGGCTGGGTCTGGTTCGAGTCGCCTTTACATCGGGTCGAGTATGTTGTCGTGTCTTTGTCGTTGGGCGAGTTTAGTCAGGTCACCGACTGTGTTGGTGTCGCCGAAGAAAAAGAGAAATGGAAATGGGAAAGGGAAACGAGAAGAAGGAAGGATTGAATGTGAGTTGACTAAACCAGTTGTGTAGATATGCTGGAACATGAATCTAAAATCGGACATAATGATAAGTCTCGCGAATTTTTTTTTTACGAAGTTAAAATTGTAAATTATCTAAAGGGTAAATGTTGTGTTGGATCATGCAATTAATCTAAAAATAATTAATTGTATGCTAGATAAATGTCGGTTTAACACTTCATTAATATAACCGTCATTAAGCTTATTCATATGATCCTTATCGAAAGGTGAATAACACTTCGAAGAAATAATATATTGATATTTAGATGGAATTGAAATCTCAGCATTTTGTTAATATATATAGATATATTATATTCACTATGAATATTTATACCGATCTTATTAATATTTTTTTATGCGGCAATTACTTCATCCAAACAACAAAGTAAAATAATCCACTACAAAATCTCAATCGTGGCAAATAATTATAGTTAATTATTGATCATAGATTTCCTTTTAAAAAATAAATGCAAATTATTGGTCATAGATTAAAAATACAAATAAAAATTCTTAACGCAATTAAATCCGAAAAGAGGAATCACATATTTCCATTTTAAGCCACATGAAATCTGAAATTAAAATTGCAGCCCATGAAATGAATTCCCGGTTTTGCCCTTCCGGTCCACGCATTAAAAAGGTCATTCATGCTCCTCGGTCTTCACGCACACAATTCCCCCACCTCTCTCTCTCTCTCTCTCTCTCTCTCTCTCTCTTTTGGGTAACCATTAATTAATAAAGGGAAGCAAAAATGACAATTAGGGTTTTTGTGACCCTCGCGCTGCTCCTTTTCTCATCATCATTTCTGCAAGGTAAGTATAACGGATCCAATTCCAGTTCATTTCTCAATTTTCCTTTGTTAAATAGCTTTGCTCGATTTTTCGAGGAAATTTCGTAATTTACTGTTGAAGTATTGGTCAATGCCTCTATGCATGTACATGCATGGGACTTTCGGACTAGAAGCTTGAATTTTTTAGTTGATTAGTGTTTTATCTTGCATTAGGATGTACCCATAGTGCGATAAAAATAGATCGGAATTCCGTTTTCATGCTTTTTGTTGATTTGGATCATTAAGCTAGTATCTGTTTATTTATATGTTTTTATTGCAGTTTCTATAATGCGGTTTAATTGCGTGCGGGTTTATATATTTGAGTAGGTGTCAGTTGTGGAGTTGATTCGGTCGTAATAATTAATAATTTGAATTTTGGTTGATGCTGTCGTGATAATTAATAATTTGAATTTTGGCTGATTTTTGTTCGCCTTCTCAATTTACCTATAGTAGTCCTCCTTCAGCAGTTAAACTGATTTTTTGCTATTGGGTAATGAGCCCCCAAACCAGATATAAAGGGGATGACATTATGGCAATTTGTTGATTTTGCTATGGTTCACCAGCCCTTCGTTTGCTACATTATTGCCCCAGTTTATGCAGGGTTGCCTACTTGCCTTGATCCTTTTCTGTACTGATTTTAAATTGTGGGATATTTGTTTATTAATTTTTTTTATCTTCTACACTGATTTGTGAATTAGTTCTTATGGTTTCTTGGTTGGTGATCACTTGCAATATGTGCTATATTCAAACCCCAGTTTGTGAATGCGTAAATGTTTACTTTTCTTTGTAGTTGCAAGATGTGAGCTTGATGATGAGGTTGTCGAATCAGCTGAGGGTGGGGATCTTGGGATTGTTGGTGAGGATGTCCAAGATTTTGGTAGTGGAAGTTTTAATCCAGCTCCAGGTGTGGAAACTGTTTGTGTTTTCCCCAAGAATCCCTCAAAAGGTTAGTTACCTTTGTTGGATTTTTGTCTCCGCCTTTTATGATTTGTACCTCTGTAGTCAGCTGATGTGATCTTGTTCTTTCCATTTTTGCAATTTTCTGTCTGAGTTTCTAATTCTTTTTGCAGCTGTAGTTGCTGGGGAAGAAAGTGAACTTCTAGTTGGAATTAAAAATGATGGTAATGCTTTGTCCACTCATGGCTGTTTTAAGTGCCTGTTGGTCCATTCATTCAATTTTTATTGTATAAACCTTCATATATGTATATGTATATACGTATATATTTATATATGTTGTGGTTTCATATTTTTCTTAAATTTGAATGTCATTGCTTAGTTTCTAGATTTATTCTCTCCAATTACTGTATCCCCCGTTTTCTTCCAGCTCTATGGTGGTGGTTGTAATAGTATCTGATTCTAGACTTGGTGCATTTGGATTTAATGCAGGGGAGTCAAGTATTAATGTCATTGCCATACAGGCTAGTGTTCATCTCCCATTTGATCATCGCTACCTGCTCCAGAATCTTTCGACCCAGGTATCTCTTGTTTGTTCCTTTGCCTGATCTTATGTGGTTTTAACTATTGATTTTGTCTGCTCATAATCTATAGTCTGTCTGGTAAATGTAATCAATATCCAGAAGTGTAGGTGAAGTCATTTGACTATGATTGTGTGATCAACTGTCATGAACCTGCATTATAGAGCTTCTTCTGTAATTTCATGGTAATGGATGTTATGCATGCTGCTGGAAAATATTTTTTGTTTCCCATCCAGATTCTTTTGATTTTATTGCAGTTTAAATGCTAAACTCCTTATATTTGATGAAGTAGCTTACGAAGGAAAGTGCCTGCAATACTGTGCATAAATCTTATGTGAAATCAGACATGATAACATATGTTGCATGATTTGGTATTATATACTTATTTTTGGGTCACACGCTGAATGGTGAGAGCAGATATATTTCAGTCTGGTGAATGAAAGGTGGACAGTAAGATCATTAACAGCCTTTAATTTGTCATCCTGGGTAATTTTGTTGGTCGTATCCTGCATTCTTCCCTATCTATAGAGACAGTGACCTTCCGTAAAACTGCCTTATGACTTGGAACTGATAGTTGCAGCCTGTGTGTTTTCTCCTAGGCCTGCGTTAATGATGTAAATGTTTTGATCTACTAGGCTTTTAACAATGCATCGGTTCCCCCATCAGCTCAAGCAACTTTCCCTTATATATTTGGCGTAAGCAAGTTCTTACAAGTAAGTCTACAGAATAGTTAAGTGTACCTTTAGATTTACCATTGCATTTTGAGCTTGGTATTCATGGCTGTGTTTTGTACTTGATCTTGCAGTCGGGTGAGTATGATCTCGTGGCGACTATTGTTTATGAGATCGATCAACATCCTTACCAGAATACCTTCTACAATGGGACAATTGAAGTGACCGAGGCAGGTGGCATGTTCAGCGTTGAATCAGTGTTCTTGTTTTGCCTTGCAATAGCCCTTCTTGGACTTCTTGCATTTTGGATACGTGGCCAGATTCAAAATTTATCAAAGGTGAAGTCTGGATCTTTTGCTAAAGTTGTATCTCTATTATGTTACGAAATTTATGTGAAAACGCCTAATAATGGTATCTATTGCTGATCATAGAGTGCTGGTATGTTGTGGCTTTTTTATATGTACAATTTTCATATGCTGTTGTGTTGTAGCCTCATTTAGGGCTTTGCATATGTTCTTCTGGGAGCAAATTTTTTAATCTTTTTTTCTATGCTTTTATTGAGTTCATTGAATACCTGAAAGTGAGCACTCTTTTGTTTTGTGCTTTTCCCTTTTCTTTGTCAGCCTGTTTATTTTTCTCTTTCTTGTTTTCTTCTCTTTTCTGCATGTATGTCTGTAGCTATAGGCTATATGATCTCTGTGCTAATATGGTTTGGTATTAATTGCTGTTATGTTGGTCTGAAGATGATTAGTTTTTCAATGATTGTTGTCTAAATGAAACGAGAGAAAAATGTTTATATGTGCTATATTTTCAATGATGTCTTCAGTTTCCATTTAGTGATTTTGGCTCTATGTGGATAAAAAATTAGACAAAGTAATCAACATATGGCAGGCTATTTAGCATCTGCTTTTCTTTCTGAAGCAATTCTTCACCTTCTCTTCCTCTCACTTTCTGATAATCAGAAAACCAAGAGGGCACCAAAAGTGGAAGTTGGAACTGGAACAACTGATGCCTCAATGGATGAGTGGTTGCAGGTTTGTATGACAGCTCTCAAATTATTTGAGTTTGTGATATTATTAGGTCTTTTCCCTTTTCTTTTTTCTTCTTCTTTGAAAGCGGAAGAAGAAGGGGGTGGGGTGGCCGCCTGATTGCTGAAAAAGCTATTGCGAGGGATGGCATTATTTCTAATCTGTATTCATATGTCCAGGGAACTGCATATAGTCAATCCAACAAATCAAAGAAGAAGAAGTAGACGTGTATTTCCAACGAGTTATACTGGAGCAGGTGTGCAGCAAAGCTTTGGGGAGACGAGGAAAACGTAAAGTGAAATTAGTTTTTTTGAAGAAATGGCTATGGAGGTACCTGCCTCACTGTTGTAGCATGAGGAAAAGACTCTTTAATATTTTCTCTTTCTTACATACAATTCCGGATTTTGAGCCACTTCGAATGCCAAACCAACTGAGAGTTAACGTGGAGGAATCTGACAATTTTGGTGAGACTATGGTTATTTTGTCTGTTAATTTTTGAAATTTATATTTGCTAATTCAATTTGGACATGTATTTTAGGTTTTTTAGCTGACAGCCTTCACCTATTTGAACTAAAAAATGATTTTTTTTTTCTAATCTTAAATTCTTAATTATGTACTCTTGACCTTTTTTTCTCCTTCAATCTTTTATATAGTTATAAACGAGTGATTTTTTTTAGGAAATTTATTCTTCATGTGGAACCGAGAAAGTGTAGTTGGCGATAATTGTTGATTGTTAGATATTTTCATATATTTTTTTTCAAAGAATTTTTCACCAGCAAAACTAAAAATGTTTCCAACTAAGGGGGGTGTATTCGTTTGGGATTTTGATGGATTTTGATAGACTTTTAAATGTCTATGGATTTATAAAATCCATAGACTCCACATGGAGTCTCCCAACTCCACGCAGAGTCTGGTGGATTTTGTGTGTGGATTTCAGACCGATTTTGAATGATTTCAATGGATTTCAAATCTTTCTTACCAGCGCTCGATGGAACACAACGATCGGTGGATCCGAAAAAAAATTGAACACAACGATCGCTTGAATTGAGCCGCCGCTGGGAAGTCGAGTCGAGAGAACCCAGCAACCGCTGGAAGCCAGCGGCTGCTGGGAGGCTAGCCGAGAGAACCCAGTGATTGCTGGGCTTAACGGCCACTGGGGCATAAGTCGAACAAACCCAACGACCGTTGGGAATTAAAAATTTAAAAGGGCAGAAAGCCCCAAATCGGGCAGAAGAACAAGTCCTAATTCATTCACACCAGAACAACGCGAAACAAAAAACCCTTCCTCAAATCCATCAGCCGCTCGCCTCCAGCCACCGTTCCACCGACCGTTCGAAGCTCACGACCGCTGTCACTCTCAATCATGCCTCCTCGCATGAAGAATCTCAACGTCGGGACCCACGAAGAAGTTGAAGAGGAGGACCTCACGACGAGATACGAATTTCCATTTCCTCTAAAAACTGAATGGGAGGGACAACTCTATACAAAATTTAACCAATCTATGGTTACCATGCCTCGTTACTTTGATTGAGATTTGTTGAAAGATTTAAAAATCGTAGCAAAAGTGACGAAGTATTTGAAGGTTTTGGGGTTAGAACATTATGCTAAGCATGTTGATTATTCTGGTTATGGAGACTTGTGTTATGAATTTTTGTCTACTATGTATGTGATTGATGACCACAAGAAGCTTGGGGTTATGATGAACGGGAGAGATTACCAAATTAGTTTGCCTAGAATGAAAACTGTGTTTGGATTTCCTACTGGTGGGGAACGGGAGAGACCCAATTCATTTAGTGTGGAAGTGGGTTGGTGTGAGTTGTTTGGGTTTGACAATTGGAATACTTCGGGTAAGCCGAATGGGTACATCCAAGACCCGACACTGGCAATTGAGCACAAATTCCTTGCTTATAATGTGTTTGGAAAAGAGCAGGCGAATAAAGTGAACGCGAATGAGGTGCATTTGTTGTGTTGTTGAGGGGCACAAAAGTTTGCATTTCAAACTTCATTTGGTCGGCTACGAGGCAGATGTAGACTCGTGCAGGCACACATCCTTCGTTTTCTCCTATTGTGACGGGATTGACACAAAATTTCTGGATTCTCAGTACCACGATGGGGTATCAGGAGGGACATGATGAAATCAAGCCGTATTCGATCGATTTCAGTGAGCTAAAAGAAGCTCAGATTATTAAGATCGATTCACGTTATTACCCCCGGCTAAGAGGCCATGTGTGAGCAGGCACACAAATGAAGAGATTATCAAGAGGCAAGGTGATTCTGGTGCCGGCTCATCCACTGGTGGTGATGAAAATGGTAACGAAGATGAGGAGATGGAGGAAGAGGAGGAGGAAGAGGAAGAGCAGCCTGAACAGCCACCTCATACAATGTTCGGAGATTACTATGGGCGATTCCAGAATGATATGATGTCATTTCAGGAGCATATCGACGCATCCTTTGGATCACTGAGGCAGCATATCGACGATAGGTATGACGCGCATACCCAATAAATGAATGCCCGGTTTGATGCACATACCCAGTAGATGAACGCCCGGTTTGACGCGCAGGATGCACAAATTGCATCCTTACAGGCTCAGTGGGATGCTTGGACTGCCTTATATCCGCCACCACAACCACCACCTCAAAATTAATGGTTTGTTTTTTGCATTTCATGGATTATATTTTGATTGTTTGAATAAATGGTTTATGTTAATGTTATGTTTGATGTTTAATGATTTTTGTTGAATTTGTAATGTTTGGAGTTGGTGTTGAATATGTTTAATGTTATTTGGATTTTTGGAATTTTGGAGTTGGAGTTTTTGGAGTTGAGTATGTGTAATGATGGGTTTGTTGTAGTTATGCGTTATGTTGAATTGTTTGCATTATGTTGGTTTTTGGTTGATTTTGGGTGTTTGTGAATCGTGTAGGTGTGCTCGCTCGAGAAAGCCGAACGCCAGAGGTGGAGGATCCCCAGCCGCCATTTTTGGGTGTTATTTTTTTTTTAATTAATTATGTCATTGAACTCAAATGTTTTTTACTTTGTTGAACAATATGTTTTCTATTTTGTTGAACAATATGTTTGTTAACAATGTTTATTTCGATTATGTTTATTTCCCATTTCATTTTACTTGTTTAGTATGATGATTGAATGATGCATAAAGTGTTAAAGAAAAATACAAAAACCATTTATTCAAAAAAATAGAACACAAATATCAACGTAGTAGACATAAACATCGTACAAAAAATATTTGTTCGATAAAATAGAACACATGTACTAGTAACTTGTTCATAGCGAAAAAAAAACAGGCTTAATGCATGCCCAGCGGCCGCTGGGAATGTTTCTGCCCAAAATTCCCAGCGCGCGCTGGCTCTAAGCGGCCGCTGGGCATGCGCTAGGGCCGTCCGAACGGCCGCTCAGACCCAACGGCCGCTGGTCTTTTTTTTTTTGAATAAATGGTTTTTGTGTTCTATTTTTTTGAACATATGGGTTTTCAACGATTTTTATGTTTACTACGTTGATGATGTTGATTTTCCATCTCGTATTACATGTTTAGTATGATGTTTCATTGGATACACAAGTTGTGAAAGAAAAATACAACAATTATTAAAAAAAAATTATTATCCAAATTCTTTATAAAAATTTGACACAATATGCACAAATTGTTTATAAAATACCAATTATAGTCAATAATTCATAGTCAATTAATAAAAAACATTACTCAACATTTCCATCTTCGGTCTCATCATCTTCATTTCCATCACCACCGTTGTATATTGGCCTCGATTCCCACATAACATTAGCAATACTCATTCTCTATGCATTAGCTTCCGTTCTTTGTTGTAGTTGGCTTTGAGATAGGCATTCCACATTTTTTTCTTCTGCATCGAAAGGTGGTACATCTTGATCTCCTTCATATTCCACTGGAAATTCATCAGAGCGGCAGTTTTTCTGGAGAAAATTGTGTAAACCAGCACAAGCCAAAACTAATTCCGCTTGTGTTTGAAATGGGAACGGAGGTGCCGTTTTGAAAATTGTGAATCTGGATTTGAAGACACCAAAAGTCCTCTCAATCACATTTCTTAACGATGCATAACGGAGATTGAATAATTCACTTGCATTTCTGGGGTGACGACCTTGACTACCAAAATCTTTTAAATGATATCGAACACCACGTAATAGAGCTAAAAGCTGGCGTCTATTAGCAAATCCACAATCCACCAGAAAATACTTACCTACAACAACAGAATTAAAATATTTGTGTTAACTAGTGACCTTTTCACCATTAAAAAAAAACAAGTGTAAAATACGGTACATACCTTGGGGCACCTGAAGGTCATTTGTTCTTGATAATGCATCACTTAAAAGTTTTGAGTCATGTGCCGAACATTCCCACCCACTTAGCACATATATGAACTGCAAATCAAAGTTGCAAGCTGCCAAAACATTCTGCGAATGCATACCATGACAGTTATGAAAACTGTCTCGGCCTGTAACCATTGCCGGGATATGAGTTCCATCTATAGCCCCGATGCAATCCTAAAATAAAGTGAATATATGAGAGAAGAAAACTACAACATTTCAGATTCTTTACATAATAAAAGATACATACCTTAAAGAAAAGGCATAAATCTTGTGCTTTCCTTAATTTTAGCAGGGATCCCTGTAGATGTCTTAACCATCATGTC
Organism: Perilla frutescens; assembly: GCA_026008535.1. NCBI lineage: Eukaryota > Viridiplantae > Streptophyta > Magnoliopsida > Lamiales > Lamiaceae > Perilla > Perilla frutescens. The sequence continues at coordinate 35,427,459 of BRKX01000002.1, read as the reverse complement.
CGATGCTATGTTGTTCAATGCCTTTAGGATTTTGTTGAATTTTTGACTAGTTACGAAATGGGAATGATGGAATCTCTGATGAACATTACAATATCTGTCGTTGTGCCCAACAATGATTAAGAATGTCGCCACCATTTCTTCAACACATATGTATCTTGTATCTTCTAGATGCGTTTTCTCTCTAATGATAGAGCATAACTTCATAAACGCGTCAGGATACATCCTATACAGATGTCGAAAGCTTTGTGGATCTCCTTCAATCATATTATTAACAAAGTGATATCCAGTTCTACTAATTGGTCGTTGCTGCAAAGAACGTTCAATACGCCGATGCATCATAGCAATTTTTCCTAATAAGATTATCACTGCCTTAATTGTCAAGAACAAGAGCCTAACATTTTCGTAAAGTTCTATCTCCTCTTCCTCATCAATGTTTTCTTCCATTTCTTCTACTTCTATTTTTTCTTCCAATATTTCATGATTTTCCATGCTGTATTTAAAAAATATGAACGGAGTCTTAATTAACGATAATACTACAAATATGTAAAATAAGAAATACACTCAAATTCATACAACTAAAAAATCAACAAATAAATAAAATAATAATAAAAAATATAATTCATAAATTTAAATAAATGGCCATTAGAAATAAAATAATAATCAAAAAACATAATTCATAAGTTCAAATAAAATAATAATCAAATAACATAATTCATAAGTTCAAATAAATAAAATAATAATAAAAAATCATAATTCATAATTTCTAATGATCCCTAATTCCTAATTTTGTAAGCTATCCAATTAGCTCGTTCATCAACAGTCATTTTCAAAAAACTTTCTTTTTTTAACTTGGTGTCAAGCAAGTCAAATGCCTTGAGCCGAGTGTCTTCATTCAAATTTGGGATCTCTTTAATTGCATCCCAAGTCATATATGATCTTTCTTTTTCTCTTTTCTCCAGTATGCTATCTCTTTTCAGTAAGAGATTATGAACTCCCTTACAAGTGTTGGATAGTTTTTTAATCTCTTCCATGATATTATCAGTAGAGCCCGAAGTTGCTTCATTTTGAGTTCTACTTCTTTTGGGTAGATTTCTTCTTTGAGTAGAGCCCTCAGGCACTTCAGCCAGCCCAGAAGAAGGTGTGGAACCAGATGATGGTAGCTCGTCTTGGGATAGTGCGACAAACGCTTCATTTTCAGCATCAACAGTCAAATCTTCTATGCACGCATCTCTATTTTTAACATCTCCTAATGTGTTTGCATCAGTAGCACTACCCAACCCAATTGAGTTTTTTCCTACGGCACCACCATTGCCCACAGCAATTAACAAGTCCTCATAATCAGGACATTCCCCATAGCGAAGTTTGCGTCTTTTGAGTGGGCCTAGAATCAAATAAATAACAAACTTATTAAATCACTTTATTAGTTAAATAAAAATAATCGATAATATTATTGCAATAGGATAGTACCTTACAGTACGCATCTCATACTTCATCTGAAGCCCTGAACTTTTTCGTAATATGGTCATATCCAAAATCAGAGCTAAATCTCAAAAGGTTTGAATAAGAAGTCCAATGATTTTTAAACCATTTCAGTCAGCTTTGGTAATTGCTATAGGTCTTATTACAACGAAGTCTCTCATTAAGCATAGGAAGTATTCTTTCTTCCACAGTGGTTTTGCTAAAGATACCACTATTATTACGTCATCCCCGACACGCAACATCAACCATAAGTTCTAACAGAACGTCGGTCTATTTCTTAGTTTGTGGTTCATATGATGTCTTCCTTTTCGAATCTTGTTGTGAGTCTCCCATAATAATACTAATATATTATTGTGTATAAATAATTAATCATCGTAATATAAAAAAAACATATATATTTGTTGTTGGTGCTTCATTTAAAAAATTCAAAAATATACCCAAACGCATCAATTATAAGTAAAAGTGTAATAAAAACAACGACAAACAGTAATTCAAGAACAACGTACAAAATTTTGTTTCTTCAAGCAATAAACTTAAAAAATTCAAAGCCAAATCCAATTAATAATGAGCACACGTGTAAAAAAATCAAAATTGGAGTGTAGAGAGTACATGTGTCAGAAGAATATACTGGACTTCAGTTGAGCACCCTTGAGCAAATTGCAGGCACGAATTTGATGAATTATGATCAAAAAATTGGTGCCTAGGGTATTTAAAGTGGTCAGATCGACTAAGCCCAACGGTCGCTGGGCCTCAGCGACCGTTAGAAGTAAACCGACTTACTCCCAGCGAACGCTGGAATCTGAACTCGGGCACCTCCAGCGGCCGCTGGCAGGGGTTTTTCAAATCCATCAAACTCTCATGTCCAGGGGTCGGATTTCATCCTTCGCATTTTTAACGTGAAATTGAGTTGAAATCCAACGAAGTCAATGACTTTTTAAAGTCCATAGATTTTTTAATACCTCCGGATTTTAAAAGACTTTTAAAAGTCTGGATTGAATACCTCCGAATTTTAAAGGACTTTTAAAAGTCTGGATTGAATACACTCAGATTTTAAAAGTCCATTAAAATCCATCAAAATCCCAAACGAATACACCCCCTAAAGGTTGTTCGAGCTACAATTATATTTTGATTAAATTTTTGAACACGTACTCCATCCGTTTCTGAATAACCGTCATTTCTGGATGAATGCACACATATTAATAAAGACATTAATTTGATAATCAAATTACCTTATATACCATTATGCAAATAAATGAATTAAATATAATTATTTGAATGCATTAAATAAGGGTAAATACGAGAAAAATGTGAAATTTTTATCTCGATTGTGTAGAATGACACTTTTTGTGAAATAAAATTCAAGTTCTAGAATGACAGTTATTGTGAAACAAAGAGAATATTAATATTAGAGGCAACTGTTTATTTACTCAAAGTATTAAAAAACTTATTCTACCCACATACTTTTAAATATATTTTTTTACTCACTTTGGACCAAAATATTTTTTCATTATATATATATATATATATATATATATATAGAGAGAGAGAGAGAGAGATGATATCAAGTGAGAACTAGACCCCTCTGTGAGAACAGAGAACCAATCTGAGCCATAGATTCGGTATATTTGGACGGTCAAGATAGGTTCTAAAATTGAAAAAACGCGGTGGCTTTCTTGTAATGTTATCAACTTTTTAATGAACTGAGGGTATTTTGTAATTTATGAAAAAAGAGTCATGCTAAAATAAGTCATAACCATGCTAAAATAGGAAATGACAGTGCTAAAACCATAAATTGAAAAATATACACGTAAATTCTAAGTATTCATATATTGATAATTCAACATGTAACAGTGTTTGTTCGTGGTTTTTTTTACAATGTCCAAGACATTTTTTTATGCTAATGCTAAAAAAGAGTCATGCTAAAATAAGTCATGACAATGCTAAAAAAGGCCATGATAATGCTAAAATAGGAAATGACAGTGCTAAAACCCTAAATTGAAAAATATACACGTAAATTCTGAGTATTCATATATTGATAATTCAACATGTAACAGTGTTTGTTTGTGGTTTTTTTACAATGTCAAAGACATTTTTTTATGCTAATGCTAAAAAAGAGTCATGCTAAAATAAGTCATGACAATGCTAAAAAGGCCATGACAAGGCTAAAATAGGAAATGACAGTGCTAAAACCCTAAATTGAAAAATATACACGTAAATTCTGAGTATTTATATATTTTCAAAATTTTCGATTTTACCCTTATTAAGATTCAGGGGCAGTGAAGTTGGACGTTATTACGAGATTGCCACCGCATTTTTTAAAATCTGGAGCATATCTTGGCCGTCCAAATATATCAGATCTATAGTTCAGATTGGTTCTTACCTAGGGTGTGGTTCCTTCTGGAACGCAACCCTATATATATATATATATATATATATATATATATATGAGATGGTTCTTGTATAAACTATTACTAGTGTATAAAGTATAAACCAATCTTTCGCCACACATCCTTCAAAATCTAATGGTCTAGATTTGGTCAAAGAGGCGGCACCATTCCTGTAAATAAAGGGAACTTCAAAAAACGCAGTGTCATTTTGATAATTTTTGTGTCTAAGTTAAAATTTAAAAAAAAAAAGAAAAAAGAAAAAAACTGGACTTTCAGGACGCGGGCTAATGAAGACACAATCATAAGCTGACGAACACAATCAAATGCTAACGAAGCAGAATTATTTCATACACAACACCTAACTTTAAATGCAAAAATGATTTTATTAGGAAATAATTAAATATCGAGTTTTATATAATTGGATAGTTAGTTAAACACACTTTTAAAAAAAAATGATAAAAAAGTATAACCGTGAACAATGTTATTGTTGCTTAATTGAAGGTTGTTAGTTGCATTATTTGGATTCAATCCACTATATTACCGCTTCATTAGCATTATATAATACATTCCATTAGTATTACATAATGATTTTGTTAGCATTGTCAGTAAATGACGAAATTCAATAAAATTAAATTGTTGAATCTTAAATTCATGTGGTTACCATTATAACAATAAAATTGATGCTAGTGAAGTATCTGTCACATGTTAACGAAGCATGTATAATCGAGATGAAAGTTTTACAATGACTATATACATGTAATATTAAACACACGATTCTTTCAGCAGATATAACTACACTACATTAGCATTATCATAATGTTTTTGATAACATATGTCAATGTTAACATTATCAATGCATTAACATTCTCATACAAAAGAAAAAATCTTCATGATTAATGTATTTTTTATGTCAATAAAATTGATATTAATGAAACATTTGTCATATGCTAACGAAGTATATATCCTAATTGAGATTAAATAAATTCTTATAACAATATAATTGATGCTAACAAATATTTGTAATGCGCTAACAAAACATATCTAATTGCGATTGAATAAACATTTACAGTAATATAATTGATGCTAATGAAACATCTGTCATATGCTAACGAAATATTTATCGTATGCTAACGAAGTGTTTTGAGCTTGAATACGCATAAAAAATGAATATTTTATGTTTTTCGTCCATATTTTTTCAAATGAACATATGTTTCACCAATCTTAAAGGAAAGATGATTGAAAGACCTTTAATTTGATATATTATTTGTGTTAATCCGGCAAAAAACGAGCAAGTTATGATCGATTGAAGTTTTTAAGAAATTTTTTAGATGCTGAGTCAGCATGACATCAACTTTTTTTCAAAAAACGGACGAAATTACTCTCATAGATTGAAAAAGTAGTGAAACTTACAAAATTACCACGAAATTTTTCTCCTAATCTTGACCGTGTATTTTGTTAAATGAATGGTAGGAGATTGATTTATAATTTACACACTAGTGAATGATTTACATTTGATTCATTTCACATATATATACATATATATATAGGGAAATGATCAAATGAGAACCTTTCCCCTAGGTGGGAACTAGGAACCAATTCTAGCCCTTATTTAACTCAATCTGGACGGTCCAGATTAAATCAGATTTAAGTGGATGGGCGGTGGCATTCCTGTAATTTTTGCCAACTTTATGAATGGAGGGGTAATATAGTAATTTAATAATTCTTCCCTTTTATTCTGAGGCTAAAATGAGAATCGCATGAGGCTAAAATGAGAATCGCATGATGCTAAAATGATCGAAGTAGGATGCTAAAATTGATGTGACATTTTCCACTAGGGTTCACCGTTCCCAATTAGGGTTTATTACGTTCCGATTAGGGCTCTGATCCCAACTAGTAATTATGAGATTCCCGTTAGGGTTCATTGTCCCCAAATAGGGTGTATTGCATTTCATTTCAATGAAATCATCGTTCCATTTTTGTTTATCAACACATGCTAAAATGAGAAATGCATGAGGCTAAAATGAGCGAAGTCGGATGCTAAAATTGAATCTGGGCAATTTCTGAGTTCAGTTCCGATTTTGCCCTTAATGAGATGTGCGAATTGAAGATTTTCGCGATAATTACAAAAATGCCACCGAAAATCTGGATGGATCTGGGGCGTCGATTTTGCAGGATGAACGGATGGGATCGGTTCCCAGTTCTCACCTAGCAACCGGTTCTCACCAGATCCCATCCCTATATATATGTGTGTGTGTGTGTGTGTGTGTGTGTGTGTGTGTGTGTGTGTGTGTGTGTGTGTGGATCAAATAGGACCACTTTCCTGGTGTAAGAACTGAGATCTCATATTACACCATCCAATTTAATGATCTAATGGTTGAGATTTAAGGTGACAATTTCGTAAATAATAGGGCAAAAAATAAAGGAAGGAAGGTTATTTTCGTCTAAACCCATTAAAAATGATGATGTCAGCAATTAAAAAATATCTTAAAAACTTTAAACGACCATAACTTGCTCGTTTTTAATCTAATGCATACAAAAAATATATCAAATTAAACATCTCTTCGTGCTCTTTCATTTAAGATGTCAAAAGGTTATGTTTAGATGAAAAAATATGAACAAAAAATAAAAAAGACTTTTTTACACGTGCCCAGGTTGTAAATGCTTTCGTTAGCATATAATAATTCTTCGTCAGCATTATGATAACATATGATAACGTATGCTAACGAAACATTTGTCATATGCTAACATAATATATTCGCTGCGTTAACAAAGAATTATCAGAATGTCAGCGTAGTACAAATTTATTAGGGTTTATTCAATCTCAATTATGGTTTATTTCATCTCAATTATGGTTTATTCCATTTAATTATGATTTTTTTTAATTTAATTTTTCGTTTATAGTTCCTACTTGATTATTATGGTTTATCCCATCCAATAATGGTTTATAACATATGTTAACAGAGTATTGTCATATGCTAACATAGTGTATTCACAGTGCTGATGAAGCAAAATCATAATGCTAATGTAGTACAAATATATTATTATTATGATTTGTTCCAACTCCAGTCAATGTTTATTTAGTCTAATTAGGTTTATTTCATTCAATTATGATTTTTTCCATTTAATTAGGGTTTATTAAATCAAATTAGGTTTATAATTAATTTTTAGAATATATTTTTCACTAACAATATTTGAAAACTTTAATTAGCATCACTATAATGCTTTGTTAGCATGATGATAATACTTCGTTAGCATGACGATCTGCTATAAAATCCTCCGCGATTTTTATAAGAATTACCAAATTACGTTAATACCCCCGTGCGAAAAACTTTTCAAATATTACAAAATTGTCACCACCTTTTTCATCAAACTGAGCCTTTGATTTTTCATAGATGTGTGGTATTAGATGTAGTCTTATTTCTCACACTAAGGAGTATTTTTATATACCCTTCCCCTATATATATATATATATATATATATATATATTATATACAAAATATCTCTCACATTTCCACTTTAGATTCAAAAAAACAATCCAATCATCCCTTGCTCACTCAAAAATTCCAGTCACATTCAAAAAGGAAAGAATATGAAGATAACTCTACATTGAATGATTCTCAAGATTGTTAAATGTAACTTCAAAATTTGGTGCTTTAATTTGTAAAGCTAATGTGTTTAGCTCATTCACATTTGCATATTAGACTTTATAAAAAAATGTGATTTTATCCTTAACTAAGCGCCAGGTTGTTTTTAACTGCGCTCAAGACCTGATGCACAACAGACGTGCTGGGAGTATATATTCTTGTTAAATTGATTTTCAAACAATAAAATTTGTTGATAAGATCCCCTACTACGAATAGTGTAACATTTCATGTGTCATAACTCATAAATAAGTTGTTTTTCAATATTTTTTTAATATATTCTAATTAGGAAAGAATAATCGCTAAATAAATATTTTAAATTATAATAAATTGAAAATAAAAAAATAGACTTGACACATAAAATACTATAGAAAATGGCACAGGGATGTCATGCGTAAAATTTGGGGCGGGGCCGCATAATAGGAAATAAAATCATCTAGTCCACTTTTCATGTCCTACCATTGTGTTCCACTATAAAATTTAATATTTTAAAAATATTTATTATAAAATTAAATTTTATTATAGTATTACAAATCATAATCAACATTTATTGCTAAAAATTAAAATTTCTAAAAATTATATACCCTAGTTTTGGAATAATCAACCATATTAATAAATTATATTAACTAAAAAACAAGAAATAAATATTAAAAAATATATAAATCCTAATTGAGTGGAATGAACTCTAAATAATAATTATAAAATTAAACTAAGTCATAATAAATTAAAATTGAAGAAAAAATTTGATAAAAATCGAATAAAAATTAAAATGAAATATCAAATGAAATAGAAAAAAGTAGGATTGAGATTTCATTTGGCATAATAGCGACTTCCTTTGCTGGATTGATTGCGTCTCAATTTCTTGATTTCCTTTTTCTTCTTTATTTAAATAGTGGATTTGGTTGTATCTCGTGAATACACATATGCAAAATAAATGATATTTTTGAGACATCTCTTGCGGCGATTAAACGACTATAAATCACATCAAAAATACTATTATTAAAAAAAATTAAAAATAAAAAACAAACATCACCATAATTTAAGGTTCAACTGCCTCACCAAATCATGCTGAAAACAAAGGTCCTTCATAATTGCATTTTACAACTCAGAAATTTATTAGATATTTTTAGCTTCAACAAGAGATGGATAGACAAACGTCATCCACATTATATTTTTATACTATTTTTTAGATAATTATTTTTATATTCTTGATGTGTGACGGTTTCCCGACATAATATTTTTTTCCCTATACTATAATTTTCTCTAATAAATATATCGATGAATATTATATATATACAATATCGGAATTGTATCGACTCCAATAAAAGTTGAAGGACAATTACGCGCCTTCATTTTAGTTAAAGATGCAAAATTAAGGTGGTTGATGTGAACCAAGAATTTATGATTGGGAAGCCGACAATTATATAAAAATATACTATCTCCGTTTCATAATATTTGTTGTTTTAAGGGTTTAATTGTTGTGTCAAAATATTTATTATTTTAGATATTTTCACACAATTTCTCCCAAATTTAACCCTACAAATATATGGAGAGAGAAAATTTTATCAACTTTTTATGAAAATATAAGAAAATAAGATTTTATTTGATATAAAAGAAATGAGTATACTAATATAAAAAATTAATTATTAATTATAAATTAAAATCATAAAACAACGCACGTTATGAAAATGGGAGAGTACGATTTAAATTATAAAAAGAGATACGACGATGATATTAGTGAAAGGAAAATTTAAGGATTCAATTAGGGGGGGGGGGGGGGGGGTATAATTGCGACACCTTGCAAAGGTCAAAGTCATTTCATTCCACAAGATTATTACTTTTCGTATATCAAGATCTAATGGTGTCCACATGAAAATTGAAGCAATTATAAGACAAAATTTGCTCTAACCACCTCATTCATTTTATGTCTCTTAATAATACCTCACTAATGTTAATCAATCAACGTGTCTTAAACCAAATTAAGGGAAAAAGAATAAGGTTAAATATTAATTGATAATGATGAAACTCGAATTTTGGATATAAATAAGTTGATTTAGATTGGACCGAGGTGATGGTCCAAGCTTGAGCTCCTACTCAAATTAAGAACAACTAATTTTGAGGCTCTCGGGCCATAATTTCATAACTAATTTCTTGTCACTAATTAATTGTACATGATTTGTAAACATCTTCAATATTTTAATTAGAATTAATGTTTAAAAAGTTGAACGAGATTTATTCAAAAACTCATTTATACATATAGCGATTACGAGTTATTCCTCGTTTAAATAAAAAAAATGTCATAACGCTAATTTGAGTAATTAAAGTGTAATTTATTTGCGACCTTGATACGATCAAGTATAAGGTAAAATTCTCACTTCCTCATCTTAATAATTCCTTAAACCAACGCACCAGTTTGCCTGAAACAATATGGCCTAAAAATCAAGTCCAATCAGATCTCAAACTTAATCAAACAACTATAAATCATGTGTGTATATATAAAATCGACATATTTCTGTGTGTTTTGAACGCATGCATGCATGCATGTATATTTCAACTTTTTAATTATACTGTTCACAACCATAATAAAAATTAAATTACTACCTAACAACACCATAATATAAATTCTGACATACATTATTTATTGCATCCAGATATTGTTTGTACATTGCTATGAATTAATAATAATAATAATAATAATAATAATAATAATAATAATAATAATAATAATAATAATAATAATAATAATAATAATAATAATAATAATAATAATAATAATAATAATAATAATAATAATAATAATAATAATAATAATAATAATAATAATAATAATAATAATAATAATAATAATAATAATAATAATAATAATAATAATAATAATAATAATAATAATAATAATAATAATAATAATAATAATAATAATAATAATAATAATAATAATAATAATAATAATAATAATAATAATAATAATAATAATAATAATAATAATAATAATAATAATAATAATAATAATAATAATAATAATAATAATAATAATAATAATAATAATAATAATAATAATAATAATAATAATAATAATAATAATAATAATAATAATAATAATAATAATAATAATAATAATAATAATAATAAGGAGAGTACAACTCAAAGAATAATCAGATGTGAAAAGTCGCACGTAAAAGTGTACAGGACTAATTTATAGACGTACGTTAGCCTAACTAGTAACTCACATTCAAAATTCTTTTGACCGTAAGATTGGCGAATCAAAAATGTATATAATTAGTCATTTAATTTTTTACATACGAAAGTTTGATCTATTCTTTGACATTATTAATTTCCTTCTCCTTATGTATTTTAGTAACTGTATATACTGGTCATATTGCTTATATATAACTTTTAATTAAGTATTATTGAACATAAATTAAAGATGTTTTTTTTATTAATTAGTTGCTTTTACACAAATTTATTAATTAAGTAATTATATATATAGCCCTAAAATTAATATGGGAGATGCGAGTGGAGCAACATACATGTGGGAGTTGTAGTAATTGTATTTAATCTTAGCAACCTTAATTAGTTGAAATATCTTTTTCATCAACATAACTTCCAGTTTTAGTGCAAACACATGCATACTTATCATGCTTTTCAATAATTAATTCAACCTAATTAAATATGAGGTTTGGATCTCAAATTAATATCCACCAACAAATTATAAAATGTGCTTAATTATATATTAGTCTGATTTCATAAATACTGTATACCGGATAGACAAAGTACATATTAAAATTGACCTCCTTCTTACAAATTAAATGAATTCGATCGATCAAATTTATCTTGATATCGATGATGATCGAGGCAAGATCAAGAACATTTTTTTACAAACTGGACCATCATCCAAAACCTGCAAAGTAATCATTGAAATTAATTAATAAATGTCAATATATTCACCTATATACATTGAATAAATTTTTTGGTGAGAAATGTACACATTTAAGTTGATTCATGTGAAAACTGAAAAAAAAAAAGAAGCCCTTATAAATGAGGGATTTTGTTCCTTTTTCTTCTTTTCTGCTTCCCAACTGTGTGAATGCCAAAAAAATTTATATCAGTATTTTAAAAAAAGTAGAACACAATGCTGTCAATCCATCAATGCGATGAGGTTTAATTTCCACATACAACTCATCAGCCCCCCCTAGCCACAACCCCCACCCACATCTCTGTGGTATTTCTTGAATTTTTTTTTAAAAAAAGTTTTTTTTATAGGTGAGAAATGGAGGTAATTTAGTTGGTTTAGAGATAGAAAGAACCAAAACATGCAGTTGAAGACTCATTAAATGATGATAATGGCTTTTGCTAAAGCTGTGCATGTGCCCACATTTTGATGCTACATACCATACCTGTTTTTCTTCTGCATTGATCTTAATCTACACGACACCAGAGCACTATCATCATCTCTTACAAAATATAATATCAACATATATATATCGTATTTCATTTCATTACATGATCAGATGTGTATATATATATATAATAACATTAACGGTTATATATTGTAAACTTTAATTACATACTGATGTTTATTACAAATGATTAGATTGATTCAAACTTCTTTGATTTATTTGTTAATTTTTTATTTTGACTTTAATTTAATTTTAATGACGGAGTCATGATCAATGGGACCTAACGTCATGTGATAACATTTAAGATTATGTCGGTTTGATTAAACTTAACCAAAAACCATCACTCCACATATGTGTATATATACGTTGTCCTTTGTGCTTCATTTTCATTCAAAAATCAAAACAAGTTTGATGATCATATCATCAGAAGCTAAACTGAAACATTATATATGTATGTGTTGCTTCTGAAATATTGTGTATATATATCTTGGGTTGGCAGTTTCATTTAGTAAGTAAAAGGGATTGTAGTTTGATAGAAAGAGGTCCCAAAATGGGGGTTCATTCCCTTTGTCAGAGTTTCTTCTTCTTGTCTTTATTATTTGCAGTGAGTTTATGCAGTGCAGATGACAAGACATTTGAGGTTGTCGGTACGACTCTGTGTGCTGATTGCAACCTCAATAACTTCAACACTCCCCAGGCATTCTCAGGTCTCTCTCTCCCTCCCCCCTTTTCTCTCTCATACAATATAATGGTGTGTGTATGAACTAGCCATGCATGTGTAGTTCTTGAGAGGTAAAAAAAATCCATGATATAATGTTTCTTTATATGTCCAAAAGGTGATAAAGTTCGCAACGGGTGATACACTAGCTAGTATAAATCTTTTTAATTATCTATATATGAAAAGTAATTGTACTTTGTTATATGAATTAATGCCACTGTATATGTTGTGTTATGATTAATTTACCAGGGGATTTGGAGAAAGAATTTCAAAATTTGTCTCTACAAAACCATACTATGACGACGATATTTAAAAAAAAAATTAACTATAGTTTAAAGACTAGCTAGCTAGAATTGCATCTTATATCATTTGAGTCATTTGGTGAATTATATGCAGGACTTCACGTGACCATCGACTGCAAGCTGAAAAACGGTGAGACAAAAAGGTACGGAGCCGGCGAGGTCGACTCCGAGGGCAAATTCAAGGTCTCGGTTCCACAAGAGCTGGTTCAAAACGGCAAAAAACTGAAAGAAGAGTGCTATACACAGCTGCACAGCGCTGCCGCAGTCCCCTGCCCTGCTCACGACGGCGTCGACGCCACCAAGATCGTCTTCAAGTCCCAAACCGACAGCAAAACGACGTTCGCCCCGACGAAACACCTGCAGTTCTCAGCTGCATTGTGCTCATCCAAGTTTTTCTGGCCATATTTGAAGCACCCCCCTCTCCCTCCTCATCCATGGCTCAAACACCTCCCAAAACCGAGCCTACCGCCCTTCGGCCACCACTGGCCCCCACTGCCGCCACTCTACAAGCCCTTACCACCACCAGTTCCCATCTACAAGCCTAAACCAAAACCACCAGTTGTAATTAAGCCACTTCCTCCACCAGTTCCCATCTACAAGCCTAAGCCAAAACCACCAGTTCCAGTCTACAAACCTAAGCCAAAACCACCGGTGGTAGTTAAGCCACTTCCACCGCCAGTTCCCATCTACAAACCTAAGCCAGAACCACCAGTAGTTAAGCCTCTCCCACCACCAGTTCCCATCTACAAACCTAAGCCACAACCACCAGTAGTTAAGCCACTCCCACCACCAGTTCCCATCTACAAACCAAAACCAAAACCACCAGTTGTAAAGCCATTCCCTCCTAAGAAGCCTTGCCCACCAATCAAGCCTTTGCCACCGGTATACAAGCCACCGGTATACAAGCCCCCGGTATACAAGCCACCGGTATACAAGCCCCCGGTATACAAGCCACCGGTGATAACTAAGCCATTGCCACCACCAATCCCGGTTCATCCGATCCCTCCGATTGTTAAGAAGCCTTGCCCTCCTCTGCCTAAGCTGCCTCCTATCCCCAAGATTCCTCCCAAGTACTTCCACCACCCGAAATTCGGGCACTTCCCGCCACTCCCGCCAAGCATCCCTCATCTTCCTTGATCATTTCAAGAAGAAAGAAAAAAAAGGAGTGTAATTAGCAGTGCTGTTAATTTCTTGCAACCAAGCTGTTATCTAAGCTGTCAAAAATAAATGTGTGTTTCCAGATTTGAAGGGAAAAAACTGTGCTGGAAATTAAGGCAAATGTGAGTGATAGATAGGAACACATGGATCAGATTTTTATTTGCTTTGTGATCACGGTCTGAACTCGACCTGTATTTGTTTCATTTGGTTTGATATCAGATGTTTTGTCATTTATTTTCATTTCCTATAAGTTACTTTTTTTCAATTACAAGAATTTTAGTAAATGCAATTTGATGATTAATTTAAGTACTATATTTCAATCAAGAGTGCTAGCTCATCGGATAATAAGTCAAATGAAATCCTATATATTAATTAATGACACTATGTTCATGTGCAACCATATACATAGCTCGATAATAGTCATGGAGCAAGGATTGGAGGTGGGGGGGGGGGGGCTATCTATTATTAAAATCTCAAAATCATTGGCAAGACTATACATATAATATCTATTATCCTTAAGAAAAATAAATAAAAAATATTAGAACTTCAATATTGTCATCCCTTCAGGGATGATGGAGCTAGCTAGCAAGCACGTCGTTGAATAGCTAGCTAGCTGTTAGTGGTGCAAGTAGTAGTAAGAACACATGATACACATATAGCCATAGATAGAAGCTATAACACAAACAAACTCTTTTATATTTAAACATTAAGTATGCAATAACCAATGCTGATCCCATTATAGTTATTGCCTAATGGCCTCAGCTTCTCTTCTCATTCATTGGTTATAATATTAAATATATAGCTGGAAAATTAACTTTGCTCCAAATCTCTCTCGCTCTCTCTCTCAAGCAGAAAAATAATTGCAATTTCGGTTTGATGACAGGACATTCGAACCCCTCTTCAATTTTGGTCTCAATACTCACTTTTGGTCCCCAAATAAAAAATCAGGTGCAAAAATGGTCTTACCGTTACATTTTTCATTAAATTGAGATGCAATTTTAGTCCGATAGGAAACATGTTGCTCAAGTACTTTCGGAGAAATGTTATGCATAGATTGAACTAGCTCCAAGTAGGTGCCTGAAAAATTATAACTTGTAATATCAAGACTTGACAGCATTCTTAGATTGCCTATAGACTCTGAAATTCTGAAGAGATTTATTTACAGGAAATTCTGGCAAAGAACCCTCAAGATCATTGCTACCTAAGTAGTCGATCGTTTGCAAACTCTTTATTTGAAATGGTTTTCTAGGAAAGGGTATGTGAGATATGCATTAGACAAATCGCTGGAGATGAATAACTGAGGAAGAATGGAAAGGGTATGTGAGATATGCATTAGACAAGTCCCATTTGTAGAGATATTCACCATATCTAGATGAAGTTCAGTTAGCCTCGTAAAGTTTCGAATCAATCAGGATTCTTAAGCATAAGCGATGAGTAAACCATGTTGGAGAGAATGAGATCAAGAACAACTTACCTCGTCAAGTTTGAGAAACTCAACTGAATCTGTCCTGAAAAAAACGAATTGCTGAGATTGGGATATCTTAACTCTGTCAGCAGCTAAACTCAAACTCTGTAGATGTGAGAGCTTGAATAAGACTCAAAGCATAGCATTTCACTCCAGCCCATCCACAGAAATCAAGAGACTCATTCTAATGCACCAGCATAGTTAAAATTGTGAAATGTTGTTTCT
The DNA here is from genome assembly GCA_026008535.1 of Perilla frutescens. Classification (NCBI taxonomy): domain Eukaryota; kingdom Viridiplantae; phylum Streptophyta; class Magnoliopsida; order Lamiales; family Lamiaceae; genus Perilla; species Perilla frutescens. The sequence goes on along the minus strand of BRKX01000002.1, from coordinate 35,411,687 downwards.
CAACTCGAGCAGACTGGCCTGAGACATTTCCTCGAACACCTTCATTGGCGTGGAAGAATCGGAAACTCCTCCATGGCAGCGGTGGAAGACATAATAAATCATGGCCTCCACGTCGACGACGGTGCAGTTGTACTCCTCCTGAACCTGAGCAGTTGCTCTGCCGTTATATGGCCGCCCCACCCACCCGTCAACCGCCAGAACGTCTCCCTCACGTCCAGCACCAGCGGCGGCTCCCAACTCTGAAATGCTCATCGATCTCCTCAGAATTCTCAATCACATAGGTATGTCAAACCTTTATTTAAAAAGGAATATTACTTTTTTTATAAAAAAAATTAGTTAGGATGATCTGATCCATTACCGTTCCCCTCCCCATAATTTCCCGAACCCTGTTTTAGGTCAGCCTAATTACAAAGGGCACCTTGTGCACTCTTGACTCTCTGTGCACAAGGTACATGGCCTGGTCCAGGTCCGATAAGGCTCACTGGCTCAAAAAAAATTGTCCTATTTCAGGCTCGAATACCCCACACGTGCGGGCTCCCACGTATCAGAAATTAATTTTTTTAATTTTTTATTATTTTTTCAATTTTTTTTTCGATTTCTGTTTTTTCTCCCCCCAAACTTGTATATCTTAAAACACAATTAGTGAATCCTAAAAATTGAAATGAATTAATTTAATTTTTTTAAAATAAATATATATATATATATATATATTCTAAAATTGATTTAATGAACCTAAAATTAAAGTGAATCATTTTTTTTAATTCGGCGACTCGCGCAATGCACTCGCCCGACGCTAAAGCGTGGGCTCGTGCATTGCGCTTGACAATTACTTTAATTTTTTCAAAACAAATATAAATGGTAATTGAAAAAAAAAAACATAATTTTGAAATAAATATATACCCTAAATGGAATTAGTAAACCTTAAAATAAAAGTGAACGAATTTAATATTTTTTGAAATAAGTATAACCCCTAATTGAGATCAGAGACGGACTGAGGGGGTGGCTGGTGGGGGCAGCCCCCCTCAAATTTTGAATTTTTTTTTACTATATATATATATATATATATATTGTAGTGGTCATTTTTCGTCAATCCGATATACTGGCCCAGAAGGGTTAAATGATAGAATACAATCGGTATTCCAATACATGAGCATTCAATTTAAAATTTGAATTAGCGATCAGTTCCGCCTTATCCGGTAAGATTGACCCTTTCAGAGGAGTCGACACGTCTTTCAACCTCCTCCGCGATCCTCGCGAACCCTAGCTGCTACCTCCACCTTTAAAAGGAGGCCTCCCTCCTCATTTGAGAGGTACGCTGAAATACCCACAAGCTTCACATCACACCCTAAGAATACTGAGCTCACAATTTTCTAGGTTAATTCCACCCCGACGATTCAACATCCGGCCTTCTTCCTACATTCTTCCAGGATCGAACGGCACTTCCCTAGATTTCTAGTCACGTTCTGGATAAAGATTATCGTCATTAAGCACCTTAATTATTTAATTATTCCGTATTTTGTTTCTTTCTACACTTCTTCTTTTCCTGACTTGAGCGTCGGAGGCCCAACGATCGTCAACCCCCCGACGATCTTTGGCTCTTACGGTGTTTTCTGTTTTTGTTTCACAGATTGGCCGTTGCTCCGGACTAAATCAATTAATTGCAGATTTCCGGATCTACATATATATATATATAATTATTATATAAATATAATATTTTTGCCCACCCACTCAAGTATTAATATTTTTAGACATTAGATATATTAATTTCTAAATATGACCCATATGGAGTTAAATTGATGTAGCAAAAGGATCAAAAACTAAAATAATACAAAATAAATAATTTTATTTAAAATTTCAAAAATATAATAATTTCATTTATATTCTCGCTTTACAACTTGTATAAGTTCATTTTATTGTTACATTTCCCCCTCTTTATTCTTATTAATATTTTAAGTTTATTTCATTATATATTTAAGGTATGCTTTTTTTATTTATGGATTTGAGAATAAATGCTTCAAAACTTTAATTAATGTTATGATTTTATTTATATTTTATGCTTTCACAATTTATCTATAATATAATAATGTGTCATTATGCTCAAATTGTGTATTTACGTTTAAATTGATGAGAGTGTATGTGTGTGCAGTGACTGAGAAAGGGAGTGAAAATAGTGAGAGAAACCTCTTGTATCAATACTTACAAAAGTAGGGGAATTTCTATCTTGCATGTGGGTTACTACCCGAAGTTCCCCATAGATCTATAGGGCACTTCGGGTAGTACCCACAGGTAGTGTAGACTTTCCCAAAAAGTAGTAATGTTCATGAGAGAGAAAGGGGGGAGTTGACCATCAAAATGAAAATAAAAATAAAGAGAAGATTGTGTGTGTGTGTGTGTGTACAGACGTGAATTAATGGCAAAAGGGATATATTGTTGTATTAAATAAAGAAGTAGATCAAATTGTGTGTGAAAATGGTTTTGTTGGAGTTTTTCAATAAGTTTAAGTTACGGTTTTACATTCTTCTAATGTACATTGAGAAAGAAATTATCGATACTTTTTTTATGCCGACTGAATCATAGATGAATTTAAAATTATGAAGAAATGTCGAGTACAACTTACGATGCTAGAATTTTAAATAAATATAGCTTTATTTTAATTTAGATAAGTAGTTGTGTGTGTGTGTGTGTTTTCACCCCCGCAAATTAAAATTCCTGCGTTCGTCCCTGATTGAGATTCATAAACCTAAAAAAACATGGACCCTAAAAGAATACAACAAAAATCCCTAAGAAATACTAAAAAAACCCCTAAAAAACTATAAACCCTAAAAACCTAACCTCCCAAACTTTAAATATTATTTGGAATGGAAAAAATGAAATTTTGAACTACATAAACTCATATAAGATAAGTAGCAGACCAGTTACTTTTTAATGATATAAGTGATACTTTTTGAAGTTTAAATGATACTTTTTAGTATAAAGATTGATACTGATTTTTACCAGTTTTTTTCCCTAAAAAACTATGAACCTTAAAAACCTAACTCCCAAACTTTAAACATTAATTGGAATGAAAAAAAAATCACAATTTGAACTACTTAAACTCATATATGATAAGTAGCAAACAAGTTATTTTTTAATGATATAAGTAGCAAACAAGTGACTTTTTAAAGATTGATACTGATTTTTACCTTTTTTTACGGATCAACGCCGGTCAACGCGGATTGACCCGGGTTGATCCGCGTTGACCCCGACCCGTCTGATGGATATATGGGCCTTATTGGGCCTAGGGTGATGTATATGATTTTTGGTAAATTACAAAAATTTTCGAATTAGGTCCGTTGACTTTATAAGGTTAAAATTCAGTTCTTGTAATATCAATTTTATTAAAATTAGGGAACGACTATTTGCACTATAATGAAATATTATTTGTACTACAAAATGAATTAATTCAAAAATAATTAATTATAAAATTACTTAAATATTCTTATTAAATAAAAAATTAAAATAATAATAAAAAGAAAAAGAAAAAATAGAAAAACTTCTCCTTCTTCCACGGTTTCAGCTCATCTCCCTTTCACCCATTGCCGCCATTTCTACCGTTGTTTTTCTTTCTTCTTTTCCAGTGACACCACCCAAGATGCTCATCCGCTTCTCCCTGCCCTTTCTTTCTCTCTCTTCATCCACCCCTTGCCCGCAACCACAATTGCTAGCCTCATTTCTCTCTCTTCATCCATCTCTAGTCGGCAACCACAATCGTCAGCCTCCCACCCTGGTCACCAATCTCCCAGCTCTTCTTCTCCTCCATCACCCTTTCTCACCCATGCCCATTCTTTCGTCCCGAATTGTTCAAAAATTACAATTCGAACACAATGATAGTGTTCGAAAATGTGTTTTTGAATATAAAGAAATTAGTTTGAAAAACAAATTCTCAAACCAAGTTGGATATAATTTTGATACTGTTCGAAAATGAGTTTTCAAACAATTTGAATACATTCAGAAAAATATTTTCAAACATGTCTCGCTCATTCGAAATAATTTTTGAAACTTATAACGAGATTCGAACTAGTTTTGGATTTTGAATTTTCATCCTTTCAGAGGTGATGAGTAGATTTTGAGAGGAGGGAGAAGAAGTTGGCGGCAGCAGCAGTGAATAGTGAACATTTCGGGGATGGTTATGGGCGGCGGCCAAGTTGTAGATGGAAGGAAGAGGACGTCGATTGGGTCGGAAGGAATGGAGAAGGGTGACTATTTTTCTTTTTTAATTTTGCTTTATTCAATTTTTGAAATTTTATTAAGTAATACTACCTTCATCCCAATAGCAAGGTCCACCTTTTTATTATTTACTCTCTCTATTTTAATTAAAGTGGACCTTGCAAATGGGACGGAGGGAGTAATTAGTTTTGAGAGTTTCTATTTGCACCACTAAAATTACTCTTTGTACCACAAATGAAAAAAAAATAAAAAAAAAAATAAATTGGAACTTACATAAATACCCTTTTAAGTTAATTTTTTATTAAATAAAAAAAACCAAAAAAAACTCTCATCCAACCGATCTCCACATTTTCGGTTCTTCACCCTTCCCGACATCAACCCCAGACAACTTTCGCCACCATTAAAGAGGTCTACGCTAGTTTTCCAATTAATCCGCCACCACCATTCACCATCCCAAACACCACCATTTTTCGAGCCATTCTATACAAGATTCGAAATTTTTAGTTCGAACATCCTTGGAAGATTCGAAATTTACAGTTCGAACTAATTTTATCGTGAAATCCGATAATGGCAAAGAAGAAGGGTTTGGTGAGAAAGAGGGTGGGGTTCGAGGGGGATCTGGGAAGAAGATAAATGGGTGGGGGTCGGGGTGGGGTTGTTGGGGGAAGGGTGGCTTTGGTGGTTGGGTCTGGGAGGGGATGGCGATGGGAAGAGTTTTCAATTTTTTCCGTTGCTTGAACTCAGACTGATGCAGGCGGCGGTGGGGAAAGGAGGAAGGGAAGGGGATGGTGGTGGTGGTTTGCTGACTTTCTGGTTCAATTTAGAGAGAGAGACAAGTTGCTGGGGGTGGCCGAAACTGCGATGGCGGTGGAGACGTCTTTTTTTATTTTCTTGTTTTAAAGTTTTTGTTTTTTTTTTCAAAATTATTTCGGTAAATCAAATATTTTTAAATTGAAAGACATTAATGTAATTATGCATGGTGTAAAGACTAAAAATAGTATTGTATTGAGTAAGTGAAGTACAAAGAGTAATTTTAGTGGTACAAATAGAAACTCTCTTAATTTTTAGAGTAAATGATATCAATGTAAATGTATGTGGTGCATTGAGTAAAGGGAGCGACTATATGCACCACTAAAACTGCTATTTGCACCACAAAAGAAAAAAAGTAAAAATAAAATAAATACGAATTGACTTAAATACCCTTTAATTATTTTCTTGTACCACCTAAATTACTCAATGCATCACTAAAAAAATGAAAATAAATGAGAAATAGAAAATAAAAATAAAAAAGGGAAGTGAAAGAACAGTTTGCACAAGAACTAGGTTAATTTGCCATACAACTACAAAATTGAGCTAAAAAAAACTAGGTTTGAATTTTGTAACCTCAAAAAAACAATGTAAGTATTTTTTGTGAGTTTGTATCGATTAAAATTTGAATTTCCGCGTGTTATTTGGAGAAGATTTCGCGTTTTGTTCTACAATTACAGTTAGAACACACTTTTACATGTTCTAATAAAGAACGTCGAACAAAGCTAATTTGTTCTGACTCTGAAGTTCGACCAACACTTAGACAATTTCAGACATCCGTTCTAACTCTAAAGTTAGAACATAATCATTTTGTTCTAACTTTAGAGTTAGAACAAAACTAACTAGGCCGATCTACATACATGGAACCAGCACATAAACACTTTCAAACATTCGCTCTAACTCCGAAGTTAGAACATAATCATTTTATTCTAACTTCAGAGTTCGATCTGATATGCGTGAAATTTGTTTCAAGTGTTGTTCTAACTCTGAAATTAGAACATAGTGATTATGTTCTAACTTATATGTTCGAACATTTTTTTTTACTAAAATAAATATTTTTAGTTAAAAGAGTTAATGTAAATGTGTGTGGTGCAAAGAGTAAAAATAGTGGTGCATTGAGTAACAGTGGTGCAAAGAGTAATTTTAGTGGTGCAAATAGAAATTCTTTTGAGTAAAATGTGTAATGTTGAGTAAGTGAAGTGCAAAAGTAAAACTTGTAGTACAAATAACAATTCCCTAAAATTAAATCCATTTGTTATCTTAGTTTGAGTTAACAAAATAACTTAATTTAACTAAATTAATAGTACATTACCCTAATTCGAAAACAAAAATTAAAATTAAAATTAAAATTTTAAAACATAAATAAATAAAAATTAAAAAAATTATTTAAAAAATTGTTGTTCGACTTATTTTCTAATTTTTTAATTTTATTTTTAAAAAATAAACAAAAATTGAGAAACATTAAATTAATTTTTTAAATTGCTGCAATTTCATTTTATTTTCAAATAAATTAATAAAAAGTCCAAAATAGTTAAATTAAATTGAAAAAATCAATTAAACAAAAATATTTTTAAGTTAATATTTGAATTTTTAATGAAATTAAATAAAAATAAAAATAAAATTAAAGCAGTGTTTTTTAAAATAATTTTTAGTTTTTCAATCAAAAATTTTAAATTAAATTTTGTTATAGAAAAAATCAATTTTAATTTATTGATTTTTTCCATTTTTATTTATTTATTTTAAAAAATCAATTTTTACTTTTGTTTTCGAATTGGGGTTCATGTACTACTTACTAATTTTGAATTTCATGTACTACTTACTAATTTTGTAAAATTCAAGTCCTTCTGTTAACCCAAACCCCAATGAAAAGTAACAAATAGACTTGCTTTAAATTAAAATCAAATTGATAGTACAATGACCTCATTCTAATTAAATAAATTAGAGGGATTCAATCCAAAAAAATTTATAAGTACTGAGACCCAAAACCGAATTTTATCTTCAATAAAATAATGAAATTGGGACTAAAAGTGGAAATATAGTCATGTGTGACGCTCCCCCTTAATGTCATTTGGAACTGAAATTGTAATTTTTCTTTAGGGCAAAGGGTCAAAAAAAATCGAAACTATATGTTGAATCCTACCTAGATGTCCGAATTATTTTTTTTGGCTCAAATACACACCTAAACTATTTAAAAAGAACAATCGGCCCCCTAAACTATTCAAAAAAGAACAAAATGACACTTGAAGTTAATACCATTAGTTTTTTCCGTTAATTAAAATGTGTCAAACTCAATTCTATCAGCTATGAATTATGATCGAACAAATTGAAACCACGACCAAATAGCCCACACTACGGAGTTTCAAACCCCTCTTTTAATTTCAAAATCCAAAATTAAATTGGTATCGAGATTTAAAATTTAAATCGTAATAAAAACCCTCGTCATCGATATTTCTCCATTGTAATTATTCTATTGTTTAACACCCGATTGGAAAATTGGGAGTATAATTAAAAAGTCCATGACGAGGGTTTTCTAACCATACCACAATACATGGTATCATCATCTGAATCAATTGAAAAATTTATGGACATTTTATTTAACGAAAAAGATTAACGGTGTTAAATTAAAAGTGTGAATTTGATATATTTGGAATGGTTGAGGAGGTCGATTGTACTTTTTAAATAGTTTATATGTATAATTGGGCCAAAAATAACTTGTACATCTAAGTGGGATTGGGCATATAGTTCGGATGGTTTTTTTTAGTTTGCCCTTTCTTTCATGATAAGATGATATGCTTACCAATTCGAAGCTGAACGGCTTTTCATTTTGTGCTGCTTCCATGACCTGGTGAAAGGTTTGCTATAGAATTGAAAATGCATAGATGATTTGAATGTGAACCCAAAATTACACACTCAAATTAATGAAGCGTATAATTTAATTATAAGAATGATTGGAATAAATTAGTGGCTGGTGAAATGTAGCTCTCACGATATACACATTGACCAAGTATCTTAATACCAAGCTTTATTCATGTGATTGACAGTACTTTAAATCTGCATAATAGATATATTAATGTTTTAGCTAAAAAAATGTGCTTAAATTCCACCGAAAACTGAGGTGCAGCTCATAACCAAGTACAACTCAACATTTATCTTCCAGATGGATATGGATGAATCTATAAGTAAATTTTAAAAAAATAAAAAAATAGAATTCACCTAACAAACTGTGCCATTTATTTGTACTTGAATGGAGTAGTTAGGGTACAAAAATAGTGAATTGTAGTTACAGATAAGAATAAATTAAGCAGCTAAGTAGCTAATGTGGATTTGAATGATGAATGAGGTTGAATTGAATTGGAGAGAGAGATCTCCATCAGCAAAGCCGGTGCAATTGCTGCTGTACGTGTTTCTTTCATTAGTAACAGATGGATCGAAGTAAATACAACGTAACTGAATGGGACCTCCACCTTCAACAAACCCGGCCATACAAAAAACGACACCAAACTATATATATATATATATATATATATATTTGCAGATTTAATTTAATTAAATCATCGTCGTACGTAATAGTATACCCTTAGGTTGCACTATAAATTGGGCACCTCAATCACACACACTGTCACGTTCAAAAATTAATTTGAATATATGGCAGTACTTCAACTTAAGGTGAAGCTCTTCTTACTGTTAACGACTCTTAGCTTCTGCTGCCAGGCTAAGAATTCGACAGTTAAGGTAGTTGGGCTTATACATTGCACACACGACTGCGGGATCAGGAATCACTCTAGCAGCAGCAACGCTTCTAATTTAGGTATATATATATATGTTTACGTTACAGCTCTAGCTAATTAATTAAATTTTACATTATTAATTAATTCTGATATATATGATGAATTATATATATTGATTTGATCAGGATTGGACGTGGTGATAATCTGCAAGGGTGGGAAGAGTAATGAGACGAAGACACAAGGAAATGGAGGAGTGGACGAGCATGGAAAGTTCAACGTAACATTATCTGATCCAACTTCTTCAATCGATGGCTGCTACGCCAAGCTGAAGATCAGTAACTCCTCCTCCTCCTCATCCTCCTCCCCTAATTGCCCTATACAGGCCTCACTCAATATTGTACCAAGTAATGAAATAGTAGTGATGAATAATAGGCCTACTACTATAATTGAGTTCTCTCCTATTACATGCCAATCAGCCTTCTTTTGGCCTTTCCCTAACCTCACATTCTTCGCCTCCCCACCTCCTCCTCCGCCTGAGTATACCCCTCCACCACAACCCCAACCCCAACCCCAGGTTGCCTCCCCTGTCCAACCACCACAACCATCATATGACGATCCACCATCCCCAGAAATTGGAGCTCCATCTCCGCCACCAACTCCGCCACCCACCTATCAGAACCTCCCCTCTCCAACTACCAGCCCTCAGGCTCCACCACCTCTCCCACTTTATACCGAGCCATCTCCACCACTTCTGCCGCCGGCTCCAAAATCACCAACTCCAGCACTATCACCACCATCTCTGCCCCCGCCTAGCCGGAGAAGGCCAAATCCAATTCCCAGAGCTCCGCCCATTCCACGGCTGCCTGTGACCCCCAGTGTCCCAAGAAAGTATTTCAATGCACCAAAATCAAAATCCAAACCTCCACGTTACGATTAAACATTCCCATTTCCTGGTCTCTTGATATATGTGGCTACTGTTATATTAATGATTGAAAGAGAAATGGTGTGTTAAGACGTTGTTGCATTATATTTATTTGTAGTACTATTAATTAACGCACGTAGATAATTCTATATATTGTCGAGTGTTACTGTTAAGTTCCTGAGTGAGAGAGTTTGCATTCAGAGATGAATAAATTCATTGTTTTTTGTATGTAACAAACATAATCTTGATTGGTCGCCATTCGCCAATATATATATATATATATATATATTATAAATTTATTCAAACTGTAATTAATCCGATCGAGAAACTGTTGCACACTTGCACCCCGTTTTGTATTTACAATATTTATTTCTTCTATTCAACTTTTTCGTTACATTTTTATATAACGACATCTCGCTTTTGTGTGGTTAATTGGCAATGTAATGCCATGCATGCAAAATAAGGAAACATGCATGCCAGCTGTGCTCATTAATTAATGTTTATGAATTATGATGCATGCTTATACAAATTATATTAATTTGTTAGTTTTTACATATTAAATGAGGGCTTTGTTTTATTAATAAATTAGTTAGCAAAACGTTCAGCTCTCTCGGAATTGTGAGGCATGTGGGCTGAATAAATAAGGTGAGACCCATTTCAACAATAAATATGAGATTTCAAGTTATATTTTTATATTAATACTAGTATTTCTCGTGTGCGATGCACAAATAATTATTATTTTTTTAAATTTGTAATATTATAATTATTTTTGTATTCTATATGTCGTGTTCAATTTTTAAAAATTAATAAAATGATATATACATGCATTAATTAATTAGATAAGAAGATCAATTTTGTGTTGTTACCAAAAAAAATATTAAGTTTTAGGAACTAAATAAAATTCCATGTTAGAAAGACCGAATTGGAATATTTCAAATGACATGATTTTATAAATAATAATGTATAATTGTCCACGATTAAAGAATATATTTGATTTCTTTGAATGAATGACATGTATAAAAAAATATAATTATGTAAGTGTAGTGGTCAAAAATCTCTACAATTAATCGTTCTTCAAGTTTGGGTTCCAGCGATCTACAAGACAAAGAAAACACGTGAAGCCGAAGGACCGTCGGGGGGTTGACGATCGAACAGACTCCGACGCTCAAGTCAGAATCAAATAAATCAAGAAAAAATGAGTAAATTACTGAATAATAAAGTTATTATAGTAATCTGAATAGGAGTCGAGCTTCGTTGCTATGGAGCCTTGTGTAAGGCCTGCTTGCGGAGCTATGTGATGAGTGTATATAGTCTAATTAAAGTTGCAAGTGTCGTTTATTTCGTGTCCTTTTCCGTTTATTAAGAATATATATATATATATATACTGATTAGACCTAACTGAATCCCGTTATCTTAGGGATCCTCTCTTATCCCCTTTAGGATTTTTGACGGGGTCAAGGTTTATCATCAACAGATACTTTGATCGAGTCTTCGCCTTAAGTTTGCTCGATCGAGGACTCTTATTCTTGGACCTCTAGTCTTCGAGGCTTAATGCATCAACCTTGAGGCTTGGATCTCGAGGGATGGACTTCGAGGTATGGGCCTCAAGGGGTTCAATCGTGAGACGTTGATCTTATTTGGTTCTTTAGTCCTTCAAAATTGGCATGGGCCTAGTTTCCGGATCTATGCAGCAATATGACATCTATAGTTAGCTCCACATTACTTGATTCTTGAGTTTCAAGGATCGGGTAATGAATTTCGATGCTGCTTCGATTTATCTCAACGCTCCAGATTCTAAAAACCCGATACCTGTAGATGAGTCCTTAGAGAGATCCTAGGTTTTAAAAGATCCCATTATGTGAGCTCTAGTCCTTAAAGTAGGTCCAAGGAAGCTCATGAATTTATTAGAATAGGCCTTGTGAAGCTCCAGACCTGAAGGCAGGTCCTGGGGGAGCTTAAGAGGTCGTGAGAGCGGACCTCATGGAGCTCCAGACTTGAAGGCAGGTCCTGAGGGAGCTTAACAGGTCGTGAGAGCAGACCTCGTGCAGCTCCAGACCTGAAGGCAGGTCCTGGGGGATGGGGAGCTTAAGAGGTCGTGAGAGCGGACCTCGTGGAGCTCCAGACCTGAAGACAGGTCCTGGGAGAGCTTAAGAGGTCGTGAGAGCGGACCTCGTGGAGCTCCAGACCTAAAGGCAGGCCCTAGGGGAGCTTAAGAGATCATGAGAGCGGACCTCACGGAGCTCCAGACTTTGGGTACGGACTTTACTTTTCCCATTCCCTAGGTTTACCCTGGCCATTAGATGAAGACACGTGTGTCAATATTATGTTATCTCTTTTCCGTAATTCAAATATCGAGGAAAAATGTTTCCTCTCTCCTCATTCTTCAAAATTCCAACAGTCCTTCTTCACTCAAATTCCTCTTGCAAGAGAAATCCTTACCAGCATAAAAATCCTTGAAAGATTTTCGTTCCGTTCTTCCCGCCGCCATCTCCGCTCACATCACGTCTTTTAAGGATTATTGCTACAGTGGTCTTCCGACTTCGATACCGCTTGGTTTCCAGGTTATATTCAACTCTTTTCCCTTTTTTAATGTTACATGCCATGGATGTATAGCTGTAGGTTTTAGGGAAATTTCTTGGGAATTTAGTAGCTTTCACCGAGGATATTGCATAGCGTATCTTTAGTATTTGTTGGGTCTGTTTGGCAATTCTTCTTATGATTCTTGGAGAATTTTGTGGAGATTTCTAGGTTCTTCTAGGGTTTCTGATTTCTGGGAGATTTCTGCTAGTTTCTGGGTATTTGTATCAATTTTCTGGGCTTTTGGAGTTTTCTGGGTAACGGTTATTTTCGGGGCAAAACATTTATAGGAGGACATTTAGGCTTTTCATTGGTTGATTATTGCTTAGATTGTTCGAACGTCTTTGAATCGACGATGAATGCAAGTGACGACTCGAATGCGGAAGAAGCAAGGAGTTATGGTAGGGATGAGGAATGGGTTTCTTCGAGGTCGGGACACTCCAACAGTTCTGATTCTCCTGAGATTATTAGGGTCACTAAGAAAGCTAAGGGCAAGAGGCCATCGGTGGTCATCCCCCACTCAGTTGGTCGAGTGGTAATAAGCAAAAGATGAGCCCCGGTGGACACGGGTAGTCTGTCAAAGATTAAGGGAGTCCGAATTCACGAGGTCCAGCCTGTAATGGAAGGGTTTCGGGCAGCGGACATCGCTCCAAAACTGACTGATGAGATATTAAAAAAGTTGACCTCTTCGCCGATCTCGGAATCCGGGGTCGAAGTCTATTCTCTCAGGCCTCTAGACAGGGCCTATCGACCTCCAAGTGGGCTCACCGCCTTTTACACCTTGGTTGCCGAAAAGGGAGTCGTGCTGTCTCTTCACCCTTTCTTTGCTAAGATTGCGGGCTTCTATGGTATTGTCCCTGCTTAGATTACGCCAGTAGGTTGGTTTCATATGCTCGGGATATATTATCTGTGGTTGGAGCTCGTCTTCCCAGAGCCTACCGTTGGCGAGTGGCACGAGGCGTATAGGCTGATAGCCAATGCTGGACAACCGGACTACTACTATTTTACCAACTGGATAAGAGACCGACCCCCTCTGATATCGACTTTACCATCCTCTTCGGGTGAATAGAAGCCTAGATTCGTCTTTGTTCCGGCGCAGACTTCTGAAAGAGCGATCTTTCCTGCTGAATTTTTTGAAGCCCGTGGGTCTTTTGCGCCGAGTTCTTTATTTACTTTTTCAATTGTGAACTTTATAATCTCATTTGTTCTGTGCAAGTTTTCCCCCGCGAGGTGAGCTCACTGAGGACGAGGCCGCCCACATCACAGAAGCATTTCTTGTGTCTTCCGAGTTGCTTGAGTTCGAGACACTTCGAGCAGACCGAACCCTCTACGATATGAGGAAGTTGAAAATTAAGCCATCAGATGTTAAGGCCAAGGCTTTGGCTGCCACCAAGATCGGGGCCTCTTCTTTCTCTAGGTCGAAGAGATCTAGGGACGTAAGTCTTCTTCCCCCACCTCCATCGAAGAAGTTGAAAGATGATGCTACAATTCTCGCCTTTACTGCAATGCCTCCTCCTTCGGCAGTGGTTGACTTGGAAGCTCTTCGGTCGTCTAAGAAAGCTCCTGCCTCCTCGAGCTCGAGGTCGATCTCCTTGAAGCTCTTTATTATAGACATCCAGAAGTCCGTTGCTGACCTCGGCACCCCCAAGGCGTACGAAAAAGATAGCCTTGAACAGCAGGCCTTTCTCTCTTTTGATCAAATGGCCAAGGTATTATTTTTTCCTTAACACTTTCTTTACATGCTCATAATTCCAAACTTGAGGTCCTCATTTTTTCTCTTTTTTTTTAAGTGATGTTTAGTCAGTTCTGGCTTCGCCAGCGTCTCGCTAGCCACAAAGAGGGTCTCCAGACAAGGGTCTCCAAGCTGGCTGAAGAACTAGAGAACGTGGCTGAAGAAAGGAGAGCAATGGCTGATAGAGAGTCTGCTATTCTGGTGGAGAGGGATGCGGCCAGGGCCAAAGCGGCAGGCGCCAAAGCCCTACTGGACAAGAGCCTCGAGGCTCAGGTTAGGGCGGAGACCGAGAAGAGCGGGCTTCAGGCCTCGCTAGGCGAAGGCCAGGATCAGGGATCTGGAGGCCTCCCTGGACTTGAATGTTATATTGGAATCTATGGATTTCATTCTATTCAAGAAGGTTTTCTACCAAGAAGGCGGGGCGGCAGTCGTAGAGATGATCAAAGTGAAGATGCTAGACCTCGACCTATCCTTCCTCGAAGAAGAAGAGGAGGTCGAGACACACAAGGATGATTGTGCTGCCGAGGACGAGGTTGGAGTCGATGTTGAGGACGTGAAGGAGATGGAAGTCTGGGTGGAAGGCGTCGAGCCCGTTAATGATGGTGCCAAGGCCGGGGACGAGGCCTAAATCTGATCCTTTATATGTACGAACTTTTATCATGCTTTTTAAAACAAACAACTACATGTAAATATATTTTTTTTGTTGCCTTTCATGAAGACAGCTGGACAATTTGGCACTTTGCCAATTTTTAACTTTGATATACTAATCTTTCTGTTCTTTTATGTGCCCATTTTACATATTCCGTTCTAAGTTATCGTCTTTGGGGTGGTACAAACTACAAGGGTTAGTATATACATATAGGATAGCAGATGGGAAAATAAAAATTAATAAACTCGAGCACACCTCTCGAAGTTGTAGTTGAGCTTCAAGACTCGCTCTTACATTCCGAGTCGAGTGTTGGGGCCTCTTTTACTTGATTTCGTGAATCGATTCTAACTTCGAAGTATTTTGGTAGTTTTCACAGTTAAGGCCCTGTCGAACCCTAGGGTACTGGGACCCCTGTGTTTGGGGTTCTGTTAGTTACTCCGATGCTTAAGTCAGTAAACCAATTTTTAAGTAAATAATACGAATTTGAAAAATAAATAACAAATACATTACTCTTCATTTGTGAAGCTGACTTTGGGGTCGGAGCCTCGTCATTTCCTTAAGGGTCGGGACCCTCTGTACTTGGGGTGTCGTTAGTTACTCCGACGCTCAAGTCAGTAAACAAATCTTAAAAAGTAATAACCAAATAATGAGAAAAGACATTAAGAGTTCTAGAAATGATACTATTTTAAATGCAGTGCATTCCAATTGTTGGCTATGGGTTGACCTTCCTTAGTTCGGAGTTTATAAGCTCCGTTTCCTACGACCTTTTCGATCTGATATGGGCCCTCCCAGTTTAGTGCCAGTTTTCCAGCCCCACTTTCCTTTGTATTCTAGAACACTTTCCTGAGTACCCAATCTCCGATTTAGAATGTTCGAAGCCTCATGTTTTTGTCGAAGTGTTTGCATATCATCTGTTGGTATGCTGCTATTTTTATTGCTACTCGATCTCGGAGTTCATCGAGAGAGTCGAGATTAGCTTCGAGCTCCTTGTTGTTTGATTGACTGGACCATTCGATTCGAGCTATTCCGATCTCCGCTTCTACCGGTAGCACGGCTTCCGATCTGTATGTAAGGGCGAATGGGGTCTCTCCCGTACTTGTTCTCGAGTTCGTTCTGTAAGACCATAGGACTCCCAGGAGTTGTTGGACCCATTGATTTTTGTGCTCGGATAATCTCTTTTTTAAGATGTTCAGAAGTGTATTGTTCGTGGCCTCTGTTTGATCGTTCATTGTGGAGTATCTTGGAGTGGAGAATGAAAGCTTGATGTTCCATTCTTGGCAGAAGTCTTGGAATTTTGAACTTATAAACTGGGATCCGTTGTCTGTTACGATTTCTCTAGGAACTCCAAATCTGCATAAAATAAATTTCCATAAAAAAATTGTACCTCTACATCCCTGATTCGTGTGAAGGCCTCGGCTTCGACCCATTTGGTGAAATAGTCTGTCAGCACTAAGATGTAGCATTTTTTATTTTCGCCTTTGGGTAGTGGTCCTACGATGTCCATTCCCCATTTCATGAATGGCCATGGGATGGTTGTTGTGTTTAGGGGTTCTGGAGGTATGTGGTTTGTCTGTGCGAACCTTTGACATTGATCACAAGTTTTGGCGTAGTTTCTTGCATCTGCTCTCATGGTCGGCCAGTAGAATTCAGATGTCAGGGCCCAGTTAGCTAGGCTTCTGTATCCTAAATGATTTCCGCATTCACCTTCATGAAGCTCACTTAGGATGTACTTGGCTTGCATCGAGCTGACACATTTAAAATAAAGTCCTAAAAAGGACTTTCTGTAGAGGAATCCGGAGATCATGTCGAATTTCGGGGCCTTGGCCCTGATTCATTTTGCCTCGAGGGGGTCTCCGGGAAGCTCATTCTCGGTTATGTATTTGATGAGAATGGTCATCCAGTTCGTGCTATTCTCGATGGGTAAAATTTCTGAGCTTTCTTCTTTCCAAACGGCTGACCATTTTGCAAACAACACTGGAATATTTTTGACTTTGGTGGTCTCGATCACCGATCCCAAATTGGCCAGTGCATCGGCATGTCTATTGGCTTCTCTCGTAATGTATTGGGCTTTGATCTTTTCAAACTTCGAAGTTGTTTCTTTTGCTGCGGCGAGGTAAGCGATCATTCTAGAATCTTTTACTTGGAACTCTCCCTCGAATTGATTCACTATTAACTGTGAGTCACTTTGAATTCGGATGTTTCTGACTCTGAGGTCGATAGTCAGGTTTAATCCTGCTATGAAGGCTTCGTATTCGGCTTCGTTGTTGGTTGCTTTGAATCCGCATCGAACAGATCACTCGGTAGTTTCTCCTGTTGAACTTGTTAATACCATGCATAGACCACTCCACTTCGAAGTGCTGGAGCCATCGACTTGAAGGGTCCAGAACTTTGACTTTTCCGTATTCATTAATTCGCTCTCTGTCTTGGTCAGGGCCTCGTAGGAAAAGTTGACGATGAAGTCTGAGAGTACTTGGGATTTTATCGAGGTTCAAGATACATAGTTTATATCGTACTTTTCGAGCTCGACAACCTATTTAGAGAGTCTTCCTGCGAGGTCTGGTTTTCTCAATACTATTCTGAGCGGGAATCCGCTGACCACTTTGATCGAATGGCTCTGGAAATAGGGCTTCATTTTTCTTGATGCCATGATTAAGGCCAATGCCAGTTTCTCCAATTATGGATATCTGGTTTCGGCATCTAGTAGGGATCGGCTTGCGTAGTAGACTGGATATTGTCTTCCATTGTCTTCTTTGACTAGAACTGCACTAACAGAGTTAGTCGAAACAGATAAATATATTAAAAGTACCTCTCCGTTTAAGGGTTTCGATAATAGAGGTGAGCTCGCCAGATATTCTTTTAAATCCTCGAGGGCCTTTGAGCATTCAGCGGTCCATTCAAAGCTTTTATTTTTACGTAGCGTCTTGAAAAAGACGTGGCTTTTTTCTAAGTACTTTAAGATAAAGCGGCTAAGGGCCGTGAGTCATCCGGTGAGCTTCTGTACCTCTTTTATACTTCAAGGTTGTTGTATGTTTCTAACGGCTCTGATTTGACTGGGGTCAGCCTCTATGCCTCTTTTCGTAACGAGGTAACTAAGGAATTTCCCCGAGGTCACCCCAAACATGCATTTTGCGGGATTCAACTTCATATTATATCGGCGAAGGACTTCAAATGTTCGGCGGAGATGATTGACGTGATCTCGAGCTCTGGGGGATTTTACAAGCATGTTGTCGATATAGACTTCCATAGTGTCTCCGATTAACTCTTCGAACATTCGGTTCACCAGCCTTTGGTAGGTTGCACCTGCATTTTTTAGTCCGAAGGGCATAACTTTATAACAAAACATACATCGATGGGTGATGAAGGCGGTTTTTTCTTGGTCTTCTAGATGCATGAGAATCTGGTTGTATCCTGAGAAGGCGTACATGAAGCTCATCAGTTCATGTCCAGCCGTTGCATCCACTAATGCATCGATATGAGGCAAGGGGAATGAGTCCTTCGGGTAGGCCTGGTTGAGGTCGGTGAAATCTATGCATAGCCTATTTTTGCCATTCTTTTTCTTTACAATTACGATGTTGGCTAGCCACTTCGGATATTGTACTTCTTTAATGTGTCCGTGCTTAAATAGCTTATTGACTTCTTCATCCATAATTTTGCTTCGTTCGGCTGCGAACTTTTGTCTTTTTTATTTCACTGAGGTCTTGTCTGGATCGATCTGCAATTTATGTGTTATAATCGAGGGATCGATACCTGTCATGTCTTCGAAAGACCATGCGAAATAGTCGTGGTGTTCAACGAGAAATCTTATTAGTTGTTCTCATATTTTTGCAGTGCGTCTCGATCCGATTTGCACTTTGTGGTCAGGAAAATTGGGATGTATTTGAATTTCGTCAAGATCTTCCACTTCGGGTTCTTCATAGTTGCGATTTTTCGGTACTAGTTGAAGATGATTCGGTCTCGATTTGGTTGACCTCCATAGCTCATTTGTGTTTGAAGATGGAGACGTAACATTCTCGAGCTGTTATTTATTCACCTCAGACTTCGCAAACTCTCCAAGGTGTGGGGAATTTCATGAGTTGGTGATAGGTTGATAGCAGTTCCGGGTTTGTGGATCCAAGGTCTCCCCATTATGACATTGTAGGCTGAAGGAGCATCGATTACTTGGAATTTGGTGAAGATGTTCATTCCCTTGACATAGATGGGAAGCGTGATTTCACCAATTGTGGCTTTTTGTTCTCCGCTGAAACCGATTATGGTGGTTGACCTTTTAATGATTTCAGTTTCTTTCACCTGCATGCCTTTCAATGTGCTTAAGAAGATCACGTTAGAAGAACTCCTATTATCTATAAGAACACGCTTAATCAAACAATTAGAAATTAATAAGAAAATGACTAGTGCATCGTGGTGGGGGTGTGAGAGATCGAAAGCTTATCTATTGGTGAAATCGATGGTGACGAGGTCATCTGGTCTAGCATGTCTGGGGATGTTTCCGTTATACTTTATCGAATGTCAATGTCTTTTCGCTGAGGACTGCAAAATTCCGCTAACTTCTGAACCTCTTGTTATACAGTTCAAAGTGCGATCAACTATCGGGGGCTCGGGCAGCTGTGTTTTCTTTTGACTTTCCCTTTATGACCAGGTTTCTTTTCCTTTCGGGGTCAGGAGGTCGGTGAGATATCCTCGTTTTAGGAGCTTCGAGACTTCGAGCCTCAAAGCTATGCATTCGTTTATCTTATGCCCATGATCGTTGTGGAACTCACAAAATTTATTCCTGTCACGTTCGTTGTCTGGAGTTTTCATCTTTGCGGCCCATTTCACATTCTGACCGAGTCCCTTGAGGGCTAGGACTGCTTCGGATAGTGATATGTAGAGGCTATATTCTGGGAGTCTTCTGTGGATTTAAGGTTCTTGATCTCGTCTGCTTCTCGGGTCAAATCACGGGTTTCATGGATATGGATTCGCTCTGAATCTATCTGTCCTGTTATTTCTTTGCTCTTTTCTTGGATGTTCATTCCTGGTATGAGTTCTGGATGAGTTCGCTTCATCTTCCTCTCATTTGATTTGAGCCCAAGCTTTAGCAAGCACGTCTTCCATTATTTTGCAGGGATATTTGGTTAACTCTTTGTAGAGGTCGGAGTCCTTCTTGAGGCCTTTTCTAAAAGCCGAGATTGCGGTATCGATATTGCAGTTGGGGATCGATAGCTTTTCTCTGTTAAATCTTTCGACAAAATTTTGTAGGGGCTCTTCCATCTTTTGCATGATTTTTTAGAGGTCGTCGGCGCATTTTCAATCTTACGGCTATTAGTGAACTGTTCCATGAAGAGATCGTTAAGCTGGGCGAATGATGAGATCGTCCCATTGGGTAGGTTGATGAACCATTGGAGTGCTGGGCCAACGAAGCTAGATCCGAAGCCTTTACACATGCTGGCTTCTCGAGCATGACGGGGTATCGTGGTGGTGAAGATTCTTTATTTATATTGGGCGACATGGTCGTCGGGGTCGGATGCGTCATCAAACAGCTTCATACTTGGAAAGGTGAATTTTGGGGGCATCTCTACGAGACTGATCTCGTCGGTGAAGGGGGAATCTACAAAGCTTGTTGGTGCAGACTTCCTAATAGGAGCAGCGACTCCTGAAATTTGGGTTAAGATGTCTTCCAATCGCTGGATCTTCTTCTCGACCTCGGATTCCGATCCTGGTTCATAATCTTCGAATCCAGGAGGGGGTCCTAGGGGGAGTCTTCTTTTACCTTACCCTTAATCACAGGTTATTTGCTTGTGCCTGCATTGAAATGGTTAGTTCATTTGGCATGCGAGTTCGTGAGAGTGGGAACAATTGAGTTCGTGTGGATCCGTTCGGGAAAAAGTTTGGTTGCGAAATGGCTTCGACTCTAGCCTTTAAAGCTGAGTTCTCAGTTCAGATCGCTGCAAGTTCGACCGTAGTGGTACCTAATTGACGCTGGATCGAACGCAGAAGCCGTGAGACATCGCCATCGCCTTCAGGTGTAGGGATTGATGTTATTCCGTCTTTTCGGGCTTCCTGAGGAACGATCGTTGTATCCTTTCGGCTGTTGTTCGGCATCTTGAAGTGATCGATCGGAGCCCCACGGTGGGTGCCAAATTGTAGAGGTCAAAAATCTCTACAATTAATCATTCTTCAAGTTCAGGCTCCGGCGATCTACAAGACAAAGAAAACACGTGAAGCCGAAGGACCGTCGGGGGGTTGACGATCGAACGGACTCCGACGCTCAAGTCAGAATCGAATAAATCAAGGAAAAAACGAGTAAATTACTGAATAATAAAGTTATTATAGTAATCTAAATAGGAGTCGAGCTTCGTTGTTATGGAGCCTTGTGTAAGGCCTGCTTGCGGAGCTATGTGATGAGTGTATATAGTCTAATTAAAGTTGCAAGTGTCGCTTATTTCGTGTCCTTTTCCATTTATTAAGAATATTTATATATATACACTAATTAGACCTAACTAAATCCCGTTATCTTAGGGATCCTCTCTTATCCCCTTTAGGGTTTTTGACGGGGTCAAGGCTTATCATCAACGGATATTTTGACCGAGTCTTCGCCTTGAGTTTGCTCGATCGAGGACTCTTGTTCTTGGACCTCTAGTCTTCGAGGCTTAATGCATCGACCTCAAGGCTTGGATCTCGAGGGATAGACTTCGAGGTATGGGCCTCGAGGGGTTCGATCGTGAGACGTTGATCTTATTTAGTTCTTTAGTCCTTCAAAATCGGCGTGGGCCTAGTTTCCGAGCCTATGCAGAAATATGGCCTCTACAGTAAGTAATTTAATTGATGAAATTGAAGTAGAAAAATAATAAATTATTGTAAATTATGTTATACTTATATTATTATTTATTTTAAATGATGACATTGAAATAGAAAAATAATGAATTATTGCAAATTATGTTGTTGTTGTTGTTGTTGTTGTTATTGTTGTTGTTGTTGTTGTTTTTATTATTATTATTATTATTATTATTATTATTATTATTATTATTATTATTGAAAACTATTTTTATGCATAAAAAAATAAAATAAAAAATGTTACAATTCTCAATTTTCCAAGTAAAAAAAGAATAAATAAGATTGCAAAACTTTGTTAAAAGACAACGGTTGTAATTTAATCCATCTTGAAAAATACAAAAAAAATAAAAATACAACAATAAATGTCACTACTTTTGTCTATTAACTCAAAATTGTTGTCTATTATAAAAACGTTGTTGTCTAAAATATAAATGTTAAATCGTGTGATAAACAACGGTTTATACCAGAAACATTATCTATCATACGATTTTACCTTAATATATGTATAGATTATCAATATGCATCACTATCTGATGACATGAAATGTTCCATACATAACATGTATTAATGAAGTGAAACACAATATGTAATATCGAAATATAATAAATGAAACTGGCCTCAATAAATATCATTATGATTTATGATTGGTGATAGGGTAGGGTGGTTAATTGAGATATTTCATTATTTTATTTTTTTACTGGTTTCAGATACGATCGTGTCCAATGAAATAGCTTATGCGAGTGTTATAGTTAATAACATGTTTTTCCTCAAAAGAAATAAAAATAACACGTTTCAAAGATATAGGTCTGAATTGGGTTGGATCTGTTTAACATATAAAAGAGCCCAAACCCAAATTATACAAGGATGATTCTGTTTAGAACTCTCATTTTACTCTTTACAATCTATTAATTAAAATTTAAATATAGACATTTTTGTCCTCACAATCCCCATTTACTTTAAAAAAATAACAAAATAAAATACACCCCCAACTGATTTAAAGTATAACAATATAAAATACAACCCCCAAATATGTAACCCCATTATTTAAAATCTATAATAAAATCTATACATATTTTAAGGTAAAATCTGTAATAGACAATGATTCTGCTATAAATCGTTGTCTATTACATGATTTAATAGTTATATTTTAGACAACACTTTTTATATAACAGACAACAATTCTGATTTAATAGACAACAATTCTGAGTTAATAAACAACAATAGTAACATTTATTGTTGTAAATTTTTATTCTTCTTTTTTTATAATTTTCATGACGGTTTAGATTATACTATTGTATTTTAACAAATTTTTGCAATCTTATTTATTTACTCTCTCTATTTTAATAGAAAGTGGACCTTGCTATTGGGACGGAGGGAATATTTTTTTTACTTGGAAATTTGAGATTTACTGATTTACAACATTTTTTATTTTTATTTTTTATGCATGGGTGGATGATTTGTATAGTACTCTACATTTGTCTTATAAAAAAATAGATTTCATTTATGTTTCACTATAATAATAATAATAATAATAATAATAATAATAATAATAATTTATTATTTTTCTATTTTAATTCCATCATTTAAAATAATTAAATAATTATATTTTTATATCTATCATATATTTAGTTTCTAAAAATTAATTTTCTTATCTAATTAATTAACACATGTGTATATTGTTTTATTAATTTAAAAAATTAAGCCACAACATATAAAATTCAAAAATAATCATAAGATTATAAGTTTAAAAAAATAATAATTATTTGTGCATTGCACAGGAGAAATGCTAGTAAAATATAACTCCAAAGTGTAGCCTCATTTGTGTCCCCTCTGCAGATGGAAGTCCTCTGCCCCAAGGTATCAGTAATTTTCTTGCAACTCTCTAAGTTAACATGGGCAATGACCGAGTTCTTGTTGCAATTGTCAAATGATGAGTGTTACTATCATTAAAACATTAGTATTGGGCCTATTGGTATTGATAGTTGTAGCAGCAGCAATGAGCGGGCATCGGGTCATCCACCTTCCAGTCTGCGTTCGTCGAGAAGGCTTGGAACTCAGAAATAACCTTGAGGTCTTGATGGTCGTCGTCGCTTAAGTAGGTGACGCCACCGCTGCTCTAGTGGTGCTTGTAAATGTGAGTCAAGGACGACTCTTGAGTCTCCGTCGAGTCTTCATCAGCGAAAAAATTCTCAAGTTAGGTGGCTGCATATAGGTCATGAACACGGTGCAACTGAGAGCTGCAAGGAGGAAGAAAATCTTTCTTTAATGAAGGGACGTGTTGCTGCTTATTCAAAAATGAAAATTCTCTCTAGATTAAGACAAGAAGTGAAGAAACAGTTGCAGAGCATTATAACTGATAAATTGGAGATCTCATATGAGAAAGAAAGGCTGAATAAACTATTTCATTCTATTTTATTTTCTTTCTTTTCTTTTTTTTTTTTGTTATTATTTTCTTACTTTCTTTTTTATTGTAAGATAGTGTTTACATTTTTCTTTTTTTGCTTTTGTATTTGGTGTTATTTTTATTGGAATTGTTTTAGATTAGTTGTGTTTTTTTTTTCCTTTCATATTTTTAAAGTGGGGCTATATATTCATGGTTGTATTTTAATTTATTATGATTTTAAGATAGTATGGGTTGTAAGGATAAAAAAAATCTAAAAAAATATATTTATATTTTAATTAATTTAGGAGATTGTGTAGAGAAAATTGTGGGCTGTGAATAGAATTACCCATTAATAAAATATCCTAATTACTTTTAGAAAGATAAGTTTTCATCCCACCATTAGACCATCGCCACCGAAATGAAAGATACGTGATGTTAATTAAAGAAAAAGTAACATTAATTTGAATACCGGATTATAATTGAAATTATTAAGTCCAAGTTCAAAATTCTAATGTCTTTAGTTCTACTTCTAGATATGCTTAAGAAGCTTGTGAATAAATTTGATATCATGTCCTTCCTAATCCCACGTTAATGCAACTCATTATATTATAATATAAATAAAACAATAAGTATTTATCTTCGATCGTAAAACTCATAATTATCTGACTCTCTCTCTCTCTCTCTCTCTCTCTATCTCTCGCGCACAGACAGGCAGATCTAAAATCCAATCCCCAGCAGAAATTGTTGGTGATTTTGATACCAAATTGGATCTGAATCGAAGATGTCGTCGACCTTCAGCGGCGATGAAACTGCTCCTTTCTTCGGCTTTCTCGGGGCCGCCGCTGCCCTGGTCTTCTCCTGTATGCTCCCACAGATTCTGAATCGTTCAATGAATTATTCTAACGCTGTTTCTTTCTCTCCGATCATGACTATTTTTGCGCGGATCTTTCCATGTCTATTTGCGGTATTCCTTATTTGCTTTTCCGTCGTTTTGTATGTGAATTTAGAGATAATTTGGTAATCTGTTTTTGGAGTGAAGGCATGGGAGCAGCTTATGGAACGGCGAAGAGTGGAGTTGGGGTGGCGTCGATGGGGGTGATGCGGCCGGAGCTGGTGATGAAGTCCATTGTGCCGGTTGTTATGGCTGGTGTTTTGGGTATATATGGATTGATTATTGCTGTGATTATCAGCACGGGGATTAACCCTAAGGCGAAGTCCTATTACCTTTTCGACGGCTACGCTCATCTCTCTTCGGGGTTGGCCTGTGGCCTCGCCGGTCTTGCTGCTGGAATGGCTATTGGCATTGTGGGAGATGCTGGTGTTAGGTATCATTTCTTTGATTTTTGGGTAAAAAGTAATTATTTTTGGAAAAATATGGGTTTATCTTTCTATCTATCCTATTCCAACCTAGAATTAAGTAAGTAATTGTAGTTATGATATTGATTTTGGCAGGGCTAATGCACAGCAACCCAAGCTTTTTGTTGGAATGATCCTTATTCTCATTTTTGCGGAAGCTTTGGCGCTCTATGGTCTTATTGTTGGAATTATATTGTCTTCACGAGCCGGCCAGTCCCGGGCTGACTAATTTCTCACGTCTTTCCTTCCATTACTTTCTCATGCTCTGCTTCTATTTCTACTATTAGATTAAAGGATTTCTTTTTTTTTTTCTTTTGTATTTTTGGGTTTATTTTATGAGCAACATTTTCTTCTATAACCCAGTTTCTCCATACTTCAAACAAAAACTCCCACAAGGGGAGAAGAAACTTTGCATATTTCGCTTTTCACTAAGTTACAAAAAGGAGCTGTGGCCACCACCTAGAGGTATCCTAGGATGAAAAACAGCAGAGACCTCCAAATGGGGGCAATGTGAGAAGCCGATGCTCTGCAAGAACGCCAATCGTTACCTCCTTAGACAAGACAACAAGGTGAGAAAATTAATGGAAGAGAAAAAGTTATATACCGGAATGCTTAGCAGAACTCCCTTAGCATTGACTAGAACAGGCAATGCCCGTCTTGCACCAACTGGAATAGACTTCAACGATACCAGAGCTCGACTAGCTGATAATTTACCATAATCCCAACTTCTCCCTGAGGATTCTCCCATTTTCGTCATCTCCATCTTCGACAGATCATAAAGATACATCCAATCACCATCCATCATACTGCGTACCTCACCCACCATCTCATCACCAACTATGCAACAACTGCAGAAGCATTGGACACAGACCAACTTATTCATGGACACAGCATCGGACACCTTCCATTCCAGTACAAATCTGTTCATGAAGTATCCTACTTGCCCAGGACGAATTAATTTGCTCGGATTTGGCCCCGAAGGTGATGCACTATGTTTCGAGATAGAGCCGGAGGGATCTTCAGCCACTGACTTAAAATTTTCACTTTCTTGCTTCTGCAAAGAGATAATAGTCTCATGGGAAGAGTCACTAAGAATGCCTAGCATTTTGGCTTCGGTCAAAACAGCCTCAGAGGTTGTTGCTTCCAAAACTGGAACACTAGAAGCATCAGGCATAAACTTGTCAGCATTTTCTCCGATTTTCATTACAATCTGTTCCAACTCACTGGATGCAGAGCAGTTCTGACCATGGGGCTTCATCACCAGAGGCGCAGGCAAATCAGGAGAGCAGCATACCAGGACCCTTGTTCCTTTCGATCCTGGAGCTGGACAGAGCACACAACCAGCTACAGTGAGACAAGTCTGCAAGAATGCAGCAATAATCCATTAGTAAATTATAAAATTTTGTGCAAAAACCCAAAGTCCAAGCATGCAACTAAGATGTCTTGCTATAACCAAGAGAGGAGGAAACACCGAGAATGAGATAAGACATCAATATCCATATTAAACAAAGAATTGATTTACATTAACCTTGCATGGGGAAGTATGGAGGTAATTTAGCAGCAACTTTAATCCATTCCCTCGAACTGGCCTATGCCTCTGTGAGACGAACTATTGAACCCAAAAGAAAAGCATTAACAGTTAAGCCAACAAAAGTGGAGTATACCTTCTTCAACATTATATATCAGAACGAAACAAATACAAGCTAGTAAGCAAATACCTGCACCACTAGAGTAACAAATTTTGCAACACAAATATCCTTGACGTCCATTGAATGGAGAATTCCTAGATCAATCACCGCATATCCATGCTGCATTGGAAGAGGGTGGGCGAGTCAAGTCATGAAGACACACAGTATCACATTATACACTTTTCCTTTTGTTCAGGATAT
This sequence comes from Perilla frutescens, assembly GCA_026008535.1. Classification (NCBI taxonomy): domain Eukaryota; kingdom Viridiplantae; phylum Streptophyta; class Magnoliopsida; order Lamiales; family Lamiaceae; genus Perilla; species Perilla frutescens. Next base: position 35,384,628 of record BRKX01000002.1, on the reverse strand, counting down.
ACCAAGTTATATCAAACATTTTTACTTATTTAGTTTCATAACAATCATGAATTCCATAATAAAATAAAGCATCTTAGTTAAAGAAGCATACAGGCATGACTGTCGCAGCCTGATTCAGCAACTGGTCACAAAGTTTCTCAACATCCAGCCGTGTTCTTCGACATGCTGATATAGTAGCTTGCAACTCAGCCTTGAATACAGCTGTGGATGACAGAGCACCATAAGAAACTAAACTAAAAAATGTATATGTATTATTCCTTATTTACATGTATATTCTAAGCATGCAAGACTCGTAAGCCAGAATCTATAAACTCCCGGTGAAATTAAAGAAACTAGATCCTGATCCTACTTTAATTAAAGACTAGCAAAAGTAAAAGACTTACGCGACATGTTATTTAGTGACATCCTGATCCTATTGCGTGCATATAAGGAACTCCTATTCGTCGGATCTTCAACCCATTGTTGATTTCCACCTTGACATATCTGCAACACTAAAAAAAATATAATTCTGCAGCTATTACAAAAGGTAAACAAGAAACAAATAAAAATTACTAAACAAGTTTGATACCACTGACACTGACAATGAAGACTTACATTGTACATATCTTCTTTTGAAAAATCTAGAAGTGGTCTGACCAATAGAATGCTATGGGCTTTAGATTCCTTTCCACTAAAATCAGGAAACTCCCAAAACTTTTGAAAAGTAAAGGCCATGCCAGCAAGCCCAAGCACACCGCTGTTTCTAGATAGTCTGAGAATGAAAAGCTCTGCCTGCATCATGCATTTGGATCAATAATAACACTTTGCTTTATGATGAATTATCTTGCATTATTGTATTTGATCACATAGTGAGGTAAAATTAGGGTATTAATTTCCACATTGTATCGATCATACAGTTGTAAGACTGACTGCTCCTTTTCCATTAGGCTGCTATCTTCTGTATAAATAACCTTGATACCATGTAATTTATCGATTTGGTACAAGTGTAAAGGCAAAGGACTTCTGCTGCTGGATTTAAGGTTTTTCTTCTGGACTCAAACTCTCATACCAATCTAACTCATTAAACTCAGTCCATTCAAATGGATATGATTTTCTCATTAGAAACAAAAGAATTGACTTATTTGACTCATGATAGGATAAATTGAATTTTTCACAAACATGCAATTGCTGTCATAAAAACATGAATGCAGTCACATTTCCATAAACTAAAATTCATAAATCCACAATGGTCCGCACAGTCAAACAACAGAGACTATAAAGGTGATTTCTCAGAAGTGAAAGGGTTATATATTTAAGGAGCTACGAACGAAGTAAACTGAAAAATAAAATTTTAAATGCTGGAAACCTGATCATCTGCATGATGTGCAATCAACAGTATTCCAATGTCATGTTCGATGCATATCTTCTGTAAAGTTTCATACCTGAATAGTTAGAGACCACATATAAGAGCAATATATATGGTTAGGGGGTTGCTGTTTCTTGTCCAGGGAGGGAAGAAAATGAGGAAACCTAGCTCATAAGAAAAACACCTTTTATTGCGAGCAGCTTCTTGCAAGTGACCGAGCTTGGGTTTCCCATCCAACCATTCACAGGAAGCAACTTCACATTTGATTCCTAAAGACAGCCTACATTATCTATCCATCATCTAGCTTCATTTCTAATTGCAATGTAAGAATCAGGTACAATTACCCATATCTAAAATTCGATTGCAAACAAGGTCTGCTTCCTCCGCACTTTCTGTTCGCAATCCATGATCAACAACAATTGCTAAAAGGCCGTCAATTGGCTTGCTTCTTCCTTGGTTGGCAGCATCAGGGATGCCAGATTTCCAATCAAGAGTTAATACGCACAGAGCCATACTATCAGGACCACCGGACACAGCAATTGCTGAATAAAACAATCATAATACCTCATGATATAGCAAAAACAAAATAGGAGTAAACTGAAACTATCGCAATGTTTACTTTAATCGTCTTTTCTGAGACTTACTCAACTAATATTAAGCAAAGTTAGAACTTTAATGAAGTCTATTAAACCTAAGCAAATAAAAAAGAGTCGAACAATATTCCCTTATGCTCATCGGAAAGTTCGTGTTGAATCAAATACATAAATAAAACAAAAATTGTATGCATTAGTTGAAGAAGTAGATAACAGTATACAAAATGGAAACCGCTACTGACCGATGCGGTGATTGGGGTTGAGGCCAGCCATCGCCATTTTCTGAGCAAACTTAAGCCTGTAGTTGGACATGTCTGTTTCGGGAGGGCGGCGGTGACTGCAGAAGAAGCGAGCATGGCACCGCCGCAGATAGGCTTTTCGGAGCCACGAAATGAAGGTGGGAACGGGCGGCGCAGCCGTGATTTTGTACCGAATGTGGAACGGCGTGAGGAGGCCTCTGGCAGCCATGGATTCCTCCAAAATTTGCTACTGATTATTACTATAAACTAATTAATTAATTATAAAATAATATGGCCCAGACAGAAAGGGAAACAAAACTTTATGTTTTTAATTTTGGGCTTCATTATTTTAATGGGCCGACAGGCCCAGTCTAAAATTCAAATATTTGTTTAAACAACAATTCTCATGTGCAATTCTTATACATCCATCAGACAGGTTGAGTCAATCCGAGTTAACTCGGGTTGACAAAGCTCAAGAAAATATTAAAATCAGTATCAAATATAATACTAAAAAGTCACTTAAAATTCAAAAAATATTATTTGTATTGTTAAAAATAATATGTCTGCTACTTATCTCATACGAGTGTAGTTAATTCAAATTGTGATTTTTTTCAATTTCAATTAATGTTTAAAGTTTAGAAGTATATGATTTTTTTTAGGGTTCATGATTTTTAGGGTTTTTTTAGTATTTTTAGATTTTTTAGATTTTTTAGAAGTTTATTTTGTGTTTTTCAGTGTTCATGTTTTTTAAGGTTTATTAATCTCAATTAGAGGTTATATTTGATTCGAAAAAAGTAATTGTTGAGTGCAATGCACGAACCCACGCGTAGCGTTGGACGGGTGCATGATTTCAAATAAATTTAATTCATTCAATTGTATTTTAGGTTTCACTAATTTCATTTTATGGTATATATTATTTTAAATTGGGTTTTTTATTTTCAATTACTGTTTATATTTATTTTGGAAAAAATTATTATCGAGCACAGTGTACGAGCCTATGCATTAGCGTCGAGCGAGTGCATTGTGCAAGTCGCCAGATTTTAATTTTAGGGTTCATTAATTCAATTTTATGATATATTTTTATATTTATTTCAAATAAATTAAATGAATAACTTTAATTTTAGGATTCATTAGTTTTATTTTAGGGAATATAATTTTTGAGAAAACTCTAAAATAAAGAGAAAATCGGAAAAAAATATATCAAACAAATAAAATAAAATAAATTGAAAATAAATAAAAATAATAATTGGGCTCATGGCCGAACGTGGCCCATGTGCGTGTACCACACGCGCCCAACATGGATTTTATTTTTACCATTATTTTTTAATGAATTTGGATCAGTCTAATGGACCTAGACCCATACATAAGATACACAGGAGACCAGCTCTTGCATAAAACCATCTAATCCTATGATATTCCGATCAATTTTGAAATTCACACAAACGCAATGGAAATATGTGGGTCGGGTCAATTTTAAAATTCACAAGTTATTATTATTCTTATTATTCTTATTATTATTATTATTATTATAGAATTGACCACAACTATCCACCAGAGACTTTCACATAATATTTTTTTTTTCAGTTGTTTGATCGTAACTATAACGGTTATTATTATATATAATTCCAAATGACGTAGTGAAATAAATTAAAGAGAATGGATCCATAAAAAATTACTCCACCTATTAATGTCTAGTGGACCCAAATATTAATAGATTTCCAAATTTGCTAATCAGTCCCTAAGCTGCCTTGAGAGTTGAGACGCAAAGATCATATGATAAACAAAACATTTGTGCGTTGTGTCTGGACCGGAAAGTTGGAAACTTGAAATTGACATAAGCATTTAATTTGCGGACTCGAACAATTTAGAATTGAGCCAATAGAGAAATCAATTTTATTCTAATCCAAATTTAATAATATTAGTTTGAAATATAGCTGAACATTTTAATTGTATATATGTATATGTTGACACGGGGTCTAATTGATAACTAGGTAAATGTTGATGATGTATTCAATTAGCATCAAGATTCATGTCATGTAGTGATGTAGTAGCCTAAAATCAGGGCGGATTTGTTAATACCCAAATGAAGTGTTTGCTTTAGGCGTCTTAAAAAAAGGGATGGCTGCATCATGCCCTGCAATTTTCAGTTTTTTGTATTTTCGGTACACTTTAGGAAATGTAGTAGTTTGGTAAAAAAATATTGGTTTTTGTGTGATGATTGATTTACTATTAAAGTTAAAAGTTTGAGAAATGAAGATTGATAAATACAATTTTTGTACATTTAGTTATTTGTTTAGATGAAATTTTGTGGTCAATGTACTCATTAATTGACATATGATATTTGTTGCCTTTACTTCAAAAACAATTGATGGGAATCGAGTTTGGAACGAAAACAATGCAACAAAATTTAAAATCGAACACAAGATTTATAGTAGTTTGATCAATATGATCTACATCCACTTTGATGCACTTCTTTTGTATTGATTTCTTTCTATGCAATTACAGAAATTTTACTTCTCTCTCTATGCTAGAATACACACAAGAAAGATGAATTCTCCTCTTACTAGAATACACAAGAAAGAATACTTCCGATTTTTCTAATCTTAGCAAAGAAACTAGAGCTCAACATATTTGTAACTTGAGTTGTAACTACCGCTAACAACTAACCGCACACAATTTGCTAATTGTCTAACAACTAAAAGTGATTACAAAATATAAGAATTTGCTACATGCACCAAAACCAGTTTTTCGAGTCGGCCTGGGAAGACCCAATTTTTGGTTGGTGGCTTAATGGGCTCGGGTCGGGCTGGCCTGACCCTCGATATTTTGACAGCTCTATACGTTTTGTTGAGGAGTACCGGGACAGTTTTGTGCCTTGAGATTATTCTCTCCTTGCAGAATGGTGTGAATGCCTCAAAAGGAAATTCTAACCCATTGTTTGTTCTTAGATGCTTGAGTTTCTGTCCACTCAAGTTCTCCACCTCAACGAACCATTCCTTGAATTTCTGAAATGCTTCATATTTGGCTTTAAGTATATAAATCCATACTTTCCTTGAGTAACCGTCAATGATAAAAATGAAAAATATGCCGCCACCCTTAGTTATATGCTTTGTAAGCCCCTGCAGATTAGAGTGAGTATACTCTAACTTCCATTTAGTTGTATGATCACTTGTTGAAAAACTCAACCATTTTGTATTGTCATAGATACAGTATTCACAGATATCCATCTTTGAAATACTATCTCCTCTTAGCAAATTTTGTCTTGCTAGTTCCTGCAGGTCTTTCTCACCAACATGAGCCAGAGAAGTGTATTATCTTTCTCATTTACAGAATTTAAATGACCTTGCACTGTATTCCCTATTAAGAAATACATATCATTCTTTCTTATGCCTTGAATCACTGTGTTTTCACCTCTTAACACAACCAGTCTTCCATTTTCAAATTGAAACTTGTATCCAGACTTACCAAGAATTCCTAAAGAGATCAAGTTTCTCCTTAGATCGGGAACATACCTGACATTAGTCAAGATTCTGATGACTCCACAAACATCTTAATCTTCAAAATTCCAATCCATTTGATCTTGTAGATTTGATCATTTCCCAGAAAGCACAGTCCCATCTTTTTGGTATTTGAAGTCTGAGAACCATTCTTTCATTGGAGTCATATGAAAGTTGCATCCTGAATCCAACACCCACTCAGTCCCAACTTCTGCAGTGGATATTGCTATGGCTTCTAAAGATTCATATCCTCCATAGTTGGTTCATTCTGTGGTCTAGTTCACTTGACTATTTTTTCCTTCATGAGATAGATCTACACTATTCCTTTTAAGGGCTTTCCACTTCATGCAATTCTTCTTATAGTGGTCTGCTTCATGACAGTGAAAACACTTAATGATTTCAGGATCATTTGAGGTTTCTGCAGCCTTCTTTTGTTGCTTCTTGTTGGCATCTTTCTTTTGGATTGGTGTCTTGTTGTTGTTGGAGTGATGTTTCTTGATACTTAATCTCTCACCTCGAGTTGAAGTCATTGTTGCTTCAGTTGATTTCTACATCTCCTTAGATTTTAGTTTCATTTGCACATTACTAAGGCTTATTGATTCTTTACTCCTAAACAACGAGTGCCTTTGAAATTTTTAAAAGACTTTGGGAGAGCAGATAGAAGATCCAAAGCTTTATCTTCATCTTCAAGCTTTACATTTATATTTTCAAGATCATCAAGAATTTTGTTTAACTCATCCATCTGATTTAGGATGGATTTATGTTTTGACATCTTGAAAGAGTAGAGTTTCTGCTTCATGTACAAACAGTTGGCCAAGGTTTTCACCATGTATAAGATTTTAAGTTTGTTCCGGACTCCCAAGGCTATAGTTTCTTTGGCCACCTCCATCAAAGCTTTATCACCTAGCGATATGATGATCATGTTGTGAGCCTTATCCATCATCTGAGCTCGATCTTTGGATTTCTCAGCCTTATCTTTCCCTGAAGAACTCTCATATACTTTCTTGAGCGCATCTCCTAACCCTTGTTGAATTAAGAGAGCTTTCATTTTCACTTTCCATAAGCCAAAGATCAAACTTATATGTGAATTTCTCCACATCGTATTGCACTGAATTCATTTTGATTCCTTCGTTCCACAGACGACGCCAATTGTTGAGTTTACTTTAAGAGCAACTGATGAAAATCAAGTTTGGAATGAAAACAATGCAGCAAAATTTAAAATCGAACACAAGATTTATTGTGGTCCGATCAACATGAACTACATCCACTTTGGTGCACTTCTTTCGTATTGATTTTTCTCTTTGCAATTACAGAAATTTTACTTCTCTCTTTATGCTAGAATACACACAAGAAAGATGAACTCTCATCTCACTATAATACATGAGAAAGAATATTTTTTATTTTTCTAATCTTAGCAAAGAAACTAGAGCTCAACGTATTTGTAACTTAAGTTGTAACTGCCGCTAACAACTAATTGCATATAATCTGTTAACTGTTGCTAACTGTCTAACAACTGAAACTTATTACAAAAGATAAAAAATTGCTACATGCACCTCCATGCAGCTACATTGATCTATCTCTTAACTAATTCAATGCTAATATAGTAATATGTGAAGAAGCTTCACAAATATAAGCATACTATTCTGTAATTTTGTGCAATGTCACATGCTTGTTGTTTGTTAATAAACTTTGTTAGAATTTGTTGCCTTGATTACTGCAAAAACAAAATAATGGGCAAATATTACGACCAAAGTTAAGAGAAACGTTGAAGCAAATGTTACCACTATGCCTTCAACATGTAATGGAAATAAATGATATTTTGCACAAAAATAGTTTTAAATCACACACCTTACAGTGTTTGATTACCTCATGGTAAAATTCACTATCACAAGTGATACAACAAAAACACACATAAATTGTCTAGATTCACTCCTTCGATAACACTCTGTGACACATACAGAGAACCTATTATAAGTTACTACCTAGAATAAATCGTACACAAAAACACTATCTACCAAACTAGATAGTTACAATCGATGAATATTAACAGAGCTCTAGTAGACACAAGATACAAGCTCTTGATTTTCTCATAACTTGGGTGGTATTTTCTCTACTTTTACATCTTCAAATGAAGGTCGATGAAGTCATTAAATACTCTTCCCTAGTAGCTCCAACAGTTCCCCACGTTTTCATAACTATTGTGGACTAGAAATAACTGCTTCAAGCTTCCACTAAGTCCACCCACAATATTCAATGTGGTGTTGGATGTTCCATCATCCCCATGTTTAGCTCCTGTGGTAGTTAGATGAAAGTGGGAAGAGATAAGGTGGTTCCTTAAAAATAGGAACCACCAATTTGCACTGATTCAAATCAAAGATAAACCCACGATTTGAATTATGTTTATCCACTAAATTATATCTGATTAAGTAGATAAAACACTATAATTAAAATCAAAATTAAATCAGAACAATAATCAATCCTAAAAACTATGAAAGGATAAGACTAGATCAAAATCGAATTCAATTGATGTTGCTAATAATGAATGTAACACTCTCTGAAACATTGACCACCATGTTACAAAAGATATGTTCAACATTCATTTCCAAAAAGTTTTATTACCAAATGTGCATATTTGAGATGCAATGAGCATGGGAAGAGTTAAGAAAATGAAAATCGAGTTAAAAGAATTTTGCAAAAATAAGCAGGTCAATTAGATAAGAGAAGAGCGAGAATGGGACTAAACAACATACGAGGCACCGCAAAGGGAGGAACCGGGAGCGGCCAGACCAACTCGATCGGTGTAGAGAGTCTTTTCAAGCCATAATCAATAAGATGGAGATATTTGAGATTATTTGTGATGATTATTAATCTTTTGAGCTTTTTTGAAGTTGCATGCTAGATTTCCAATATTGATATTGTTTCTTACATGTAAATATGTAATATACGTTGTAGTCACTTCGATCGAGAGAAGACTTATAATTAAATATATGATTGCCATGTATATAATCGAGTCTTTTAAATGCTTTATTGGTTAATTTGATTTTGGATTGAGCAAATACAAAAATCGAAACAATAGAATGCCTTTTTATTCCTGAAATCTTTCTTTTATTTATTTTTCTTCTAGTTAATTTTAATTGCATTTATTACAACACCCAACTTTATATTTTGATCTACTAGATAAAATTTTAGCTTACATAATTGCAGTACTTTCATGTTTTAATTTCCAATATATTTTGAATACCACCTTATTCATCAATATTTTATACATATATCATACACGTGCAATCGTATCACTAAAAATAATAACGAGCGAAAATGTGTTTGTTTGACTATTTTAGTAGAAAATCATATTTAAATTTATTACTGGTACGTATTAAGAGAGACGAATATTTTTTTGTTGATATAAGAAATGAATATATAAAGTGTGATTGACTCCAATGATGATGTATGATTGTTATATTCTTATAGATAATATATAATTGAAAATAATATACATCAAAAATTGAAACTTTCGAAAACATTCTAGCGGTGGATCTCGTTATTTTATTATAAGGAAGATATCCTTAGTTCAATCCCCACCATTATTATTATTGTTATTGTTATTGTTCTGTGCGCTTATTTTTCTTATTTTGTAAATATGTTTATGTAAATACTTTACATCATTTGATTTGTTATTGTAGCGATATAATCCTCTAATTTATATTGAATTGTTTGTTTGTTTTTAGCCATTGAAACGTCTTGACTTTTATTAAAATATATAAAGGAGGGGTCCATTTTTTGAAGTTCAAAATGAAATTTGGTTCTTGTTTATTGTACGTCAGTAAGTCACGGTCAAAGTCAATGATGGTTCTCAACATTCAGTTTGATTTATTTTGACTTCTTTGGGCCAAATGTTGAACTTATAATTCCAATGGTAATATTAATAATGTGTATGTTTGATAAGTCTCTCTTATTTTTCAATGCCGGTCTCATTCATTATTAAAAACAAAAAAAAAACTCGAATAACCACGTCATCAGCTAGTTACTTTATATCAAAAATTATGATAAAATGCAATAACCATAATATTCTATTGACATGAATAGTATATATTTTGAAAGTAGAAAAAATAAAATTATGAAGTTTGATAGTTGGACCTTACCCTTTCGAACGAGAGACTATTTAAATTTTCCGGAATAAACATATGTTTTCTTGAAATTAAATACGTTTCTTCTTCTCTTAATATATTATAGTATTCTTATTTACGAAGTAAATTCGTATAGGAAGTAGGAAGGAAGTGGAGCTGTGGTTATGAAGTTGCTTTCCAACACTTGTCTCAATGCCGACTGCGTTTTATTCATCTCCAGCATATTAATTGATTATTTAATTTTGGAGATAAGTTTGATCAAAGTATTTTTTTGAGAACAAAGTTTTGTTGAAGTCTTGGTGGGGCTATTATCTACCAATTTCTAATACTTCCTTTAATTTATGCTTCTTTATTTCATTATTATATGAGGAGGTGTCTTGTGGAGAGAGAGAGAGAGAGAGAGAGAGCAGAAAATTGAACAGCTCGCTGCCGCAACGTCATTTCTGTGACCAATCTTGTTCTTAATTGGTAAAGTTAAAAGTGTATAAAATAAAATGACATGTGGTTTGGTGGAATTATATGATTTAAAGGCATGTTATGAATGGTGAGGAGGCGCTATTAGGTTCACGAAATGCAAAAGGATACTTTTCAACAAAATATATTATATTTATACAAAAATTCCTTTAAGATATAATACTTAAAATTTTCACTTACTTGATAAAATGTAATAGTTTTGTGGATTAGATTCTATGTTACACCATTCATGTTCCACTTGGTGTTCCATAATTAGATTTTAATTTTTTTCTTTAAATTAATATACTCTAATTGGGGGTGAATGAATCTTAAATAAAAATTTTAAATTAAATAAAATCATAATAAATTAAAAATTAAAAATATATATTTAAAAAGAAAAAAAAACAAAGACTTGGAACAAAAAAAGTCACAGGAAATGTAATAGGGGATATGGTGTGATAGTTTTCATATGCGGTTCTCAAAAAATATGCGTGAGATATCCTACAGAATGGGAGATTTTGGACTTCGTTTTGGATCAAATTATTTATGCGGACTATCCATCTCACAAAATTAAATTAACGAGATAGTCCGGAGTCCCACACAAAATTTCAGACTTCAACTATTATGGGATTTATTTTATGTCGATGTGAAATTGTAAATAAAAGTGAAAATTGAATAACAAATTCAAAAGTTTTCAATATGGTTCTGAAACTACTTTTCTTTTAAAAAAAATTAGGCATGTCACGATTATATATTTATTTGGTTTTTTTTTTCGGAGGGGGTGATAGTTAAAAAAAGGATATGCATAGTTACCACAAATTAGAAAAAAAAAAACATCCAACATGTGAAATGTGAACCAACAATCATGACATAATACTGCAAAGTTGGGCTTAAAAATAATAATAATAATAATAATAAATAGTTAGCATATACGTCTCCCTCCATGAATCACGATTTGATGAGGTTAAGCAGTTAGGTCGAGTCGAAAAAAGCATAAAAAATAGGTAAAGTGAGAGTGAAAATGGAGCCCATTTCCAAAAATTAATTCCATATTCCATGTGGTTTGAATGGGTTTATGTGCAAAGGAATTAGGTTATATTCGGAGTACTTAGCTAAATAGCTTTAGCCCCCTTTTGTGCATTATCAATTTATCATCACATCACGATTGCGCATTTCAAATGTCCTCACCACTAACATACATTCTCTCTCAATTCATTCTAATTTTTACGAATTATTGTTGAAGGCAAATTAAATGAGAAAAACAAATTTAGTAATAGTCCCAAAAAATACATTTTAGAACATCAAATATGTAAAAGGGAATGTTAAAAGAGTGGTTAATCTATTTATTTAATCCTAAGATGAACCGAATAAAAATAAATTTGCAATTAACTCTATACATGTTTACGTAAATACATTTGAAGATATATATGCAATAAACCATTTCATTAAAATGCCATACATGTATAATATAAACCCACTTCTCACACACTCAACTACTTAATTTTTGACAAGTGGGTGATAACTAAAGATGCATTAATCTTCAAATGATTGGACCTTTTCTTTAAATTTGTTGATTTGATATTCCTTCTTTTTGTCGTAAATTAAAGTTCTTTTAGAAAAAAGTCACCTGCAATATATTATTTTTAAAAGTTCACTTTTGGGGTTTAATTTCAATGTTACAAATAGATTCCACTTTAATCACAAGGCGTGAAGCCTGGAGGCCACAATATTTTAGCCGGTGTTGGGCTGTAATTTAATTTAATTTCACAATAAATACTTTAATTATTCTCTGTAAATTGTAATTAATACAGATTCATGACCTCAAGAATGTTGGCTGCCAAATTATATTTCGATGAATTTATTATAATCTCAAAAATAAAATTAAAGATTATATAATTTTGTTTTAAACACATTCTATTCGTGATATATACATCACATGTACAATTAATCTCCAATACAACCAATCACAATTTATTTCTACAAAAAAGACATTAATTAAATAAATTCAAACACTAAAGAACATTTGTGAATTCATGTCATAACCGAACCTATGCATGGTTTGGTTGGATCATGGATGCCATGTGCCCTTTAGTCATATAATAATGCTCATTTTGTAGAAAGAGATAAGGTACCAACCGCTTTTCGTGTTACCACACTTATATTTCTTTATCAAATTATATCATTCCTCTAACATCGTTAGTTTGTATTGTTATAGTTGGGTGTCGTCGAAAAGAGGTTTTATTTTTTCGCAAGATGAAATTGTCTTGTATACTATACAAACAGACTATTATAATTCTTTTTAATATATGACTTTTTAATGATACTATTTTGTTGGTCTAGACTTTCTTGGATTTTAAATATGCAATTTAAGAATGCGATGAGGTGAAATTCGGGTTTCGAAGGAATTCGAGGTGAAGTGCCTTGTGGTGGCGTGGGCCATCAAGGAATTTCGAAAAATTCTTGTCTACATATTTAGGTAGTACCCAAATACCATTAAAATTGTACGTATGTCGTAATTTTTTTTTTTAAATCTGCCGATGCGGCACGATTCAATTATGGCGTTTAAGTAGCGGCAGAACTCCCCGGCTGCATTCTTATGATAAATTTAGTTTCTTTTTGTTCTTACTTAAGATTTTTATGTGTTTCTTTAATTTAATTGTAGTTGCGTTGTTCTTTTTTCCCATATGGAAAAACACATACACGTCTGGATATGATATCGTTCTACATTAAAAAAATTGAGATTTTTTTTTTATTTTTTAATTTTTTGTTGGTAATCGATGAAATTCATATTCTCAGATTCTAACCAGTTCCTAGCTAGTTTCCCAGTAAACAAAAACTAAGAGACAACTCAACCCTATTTCCAATGTAGCTGATCAGAAGTGAGAAATAACATGTGATTTTAATTAATACTATATTTGTTTTGCGTGACAACATTTAGTTATCACATGTCTAGCTTGTTACCGTAACAGCCAACAATAACAAATTTGTTTTGTTTTTGCCCATCACCACATTCCCAACATACTGTCCAATTTCTATCAATCTAATAATTCCTTTTCAATTTCTACGCTACTATAATATTCCATTCTTCCCCCTATCGATCCAAAAATATGCTAGTTTATGATATTAATTATTCAACTTTTTTTTTTTAATTACAATCTGTGAATCATGTAGCAACTATTGCGGAAGTAGCTTCTCTTTTCATTCTATAGTGCAGAATTCCCGCCCGAGTTTCACTAGCTGCAATTATGATTTTTTATATTTAAAAAAAAATTTCAAGTTGTTTTTTCCTATTATTATTATTATTTGTTGGTTTTATGTTACCAAGATAATATAATATTTTGAGGCTTTCAGAAGGAGTCTAAAATCAAACTTAAATAAATAAAAAGCCAAAATTCAATGGAACTCAATCGTGGAATACAAACCTTGTTTGAATAGAAATTAATTCTTAAACTATGTAGAACTCTCATCTATGTTCTAATTTAGGTGTAATAATATTTGATATATCCTTCAGATATTATTGCATCTTGAAATATATAATGACATTACTATTGTCTCAGGCATGCAACCACAATAAATATTTTTTGTATTGAGTAGTCTTACTGACTCCTCTCATCTCATTCATATAGATTTATTTTCATGTTTTGAATATCTCAATATATATATATATATATATTGATTTATTTATTCAATTCACTTAATTCATTTACTATATATATATACACACTCATATTCAACATGTTTACATTAAACATTAATTCATTATCAAATAAAATAAATATATGCATATTAAGAAATTTACTTATTTAATTATTTTTCCTAATAATTTTTTTAATGAGAGTGGAAAAAAATTAGCGCAGGTCTATATGAATTGAATCGGAGTGAGTCGCATGCGTATTATGTGAAAAAAAAAATTAAAAAAAATGGATGACATCCCAAAATTTGGTCAAGAATCTAGATAAAGGCCCCACCCCACCATTTTCTCTAGTATCCGAAGCATATCCCAATCCCAATCGCGCGCCACTTTGAGTGGTTTTTTTTTTTTAATTAAGTAGCTTTATATTAATAAATGGATTCAACACACAAAATTAATTAAATTACAATTCCGGAATAATCGCCGCTGAATCCAAAGCTAGCATTGATTGATTAGATTAGATTCCCACAATCCCAATCAGATCATGCCACCTAACAATAATAAGATGTCATGTTCCCTCCCATTTTCTTGTCTTTTTTTATAATCTCATCCAATCATCAAACTATAAATTATTGTTCTAACCCATAGTTTAATTGGTGTGAAATCTTACTATGAATCATAATAGGATATGCAATATATATAATATATCGTCTGCTAAGGCAACAAGGGCTTCGTTCATCCATAATTATGATTCAAATATATACAAGAAGCAAATTACGGACTGTGTGTGTGTGACAACGTAGAGAATATAAATGTGAAGTAACTTGATTGTACTCGTTGGAAACGTGGACTGTAAGTCTATAACTATATGATTGTAAATATGTGCGTGGATTTTTTTCGATCGCATATAATTTTTTTAAAAATGTTTAAGATATATGTTTGACCAACTATATTCAATGCACGAGTTGCAACACGCTTTAAATCCCATCTTGTAAAATGCTTTAAATCCCATCTTGTAAAATAGTATTACAGTGCTTCTAGAATACACAATCTGAAGTACAAGAAACAGAAACGAGTAGAAAACAAATACAAGAAATTTAATTGAAATCAAACAAATTGGTAACAGGAAACCGGTGAAGACTACAATTTTCTGGGAAGTAAGCCGAGTTGAGGGGACATCTCTCCGCAAGACAAATATGCTCCGGCTAACCTGCTCATGGTTTAGCGTTCTGTCTCTCAAAGATGAAACAACTTTCGTCCTTCCGGCCGTAGCACCACAATTCCGACAAGGATCTGGCAAACTATTCAACCCTATTTATAGGCATTATTCAAACCTAGGAGACACCTAGAGTTTAGAGCATTCAATCCCAGGTGGTATAACCTCCAGTGGTTACAGTTTTTCCATCAAGCCCTTCGGTGCGGCCTTGACTCCCTTAGGAGTTACATGCTCCATATTCAAACATCTAATTGACGATCCCTTAGAATTTACATGCTTCACATTCAATTATGACTCCTCAGGAGTTTTATGCTCCACATTCAAACATAACCACATGTAGGGATTACGAGTTTGAATAACTAACTCCCTTAGGAGTTACATGCTCCACATTCAAACAAGGTTAGATGGGAACCGTTACAATCTAACCCACTTAACTCCTCCAATTTCAGGTGGAGAGTTACAAGTTTGAATGTCTGCTGGAACCATTCAAGTGCATCCTGGATCAACCGGGTTCATCCATTTCTGAATCCAACCCACTTAACTCCTCCAACTTCAGGTGGGGAGTTAGAAGTTTGAATGTCTGTTGGAGCCATTCAAGTGCTTCCGCGGATCAGACGTTCAACCTGCCATTTCGCCACCGACCTGGTTAACTACCCGTCCATTTCTGAGTCCTAAAATTGTGACAGCTAGGCCCTGTTAGCCCACATATACCCAAAGTCTAATTGGCAAGATTCCAGATCCAGAATGAGGATGAGATCGAGTCCTGGCACGGCGGGCGCGTGCGTCTGGGTTCATGGCTCACTTTCTTGTGCACTTTAGATATTCCTTTTAAGTGTTAGACCACTTAAATATACTTCTTAACTAGGTTAAGAATTCAATATGAGATCATTAAATGTGAGTTAAATACATTTTCCACACACCATAAATGCCCAATCATTTGACCAACTTCAACAATTAGGTTTTCACTCATCTAAAATCGGATTTGAGAAAAAATAAAAATACCACGATTGTCTCATACAAATATAGATCAGTCATATACTATTTAATTTCTCCAAAATTAATTAGTTTGGTCACCAAAAATCGAATAAAATGAGTCACGACTTAATTTATTACATCCAATTTTCCAACCCATCTAACTAAATGTTGGCTTATTTGTTCCCATCGATCGAAGATATTAACATTAATTCACCTTTTTTATCCTAACCTGTAGTGATTTTTGAAATTAAAATCGGAAAATAAATCAGCTAACTGAAACGCAATGTTATGGTAAAGTTTCGATTACTATTACTTGTTATAATTCTTGCCCTCAAAGAATAAATAATTATCTTCAACGATTTCACTTAATTTCAATATGTGTATTGCTATTGATATACCATTTTTCCTTTTTTTTTAAATATATATTCCTTCAGCATCGGAACATGTATACATATTAAATGTTGAGGTCATAAATTAACTCTCATCATGTTGTAATAGTTTATGGATTTCATAAATCTAACCTAATATCATTTCGTGCACATTTGATACTCTTATCTAATTGCCCAAACACATCCATGCTCCAACACAACAAATCTCATAGGGAGGTATACTATATATGCCATGCTCATAAGAGTGGGAGGAAAATGAATTACTATTATTTTTTCAATAAGTCAAAATACTATGTATCGTGCCAATTAAGGCTAAGGGAAGGGACTCAAACTTTTGCTAGTTTCGACAGACGGATTTCTCACGCACTATAAACTACATCGTTTATATTATTTATTCATATTAAAATATGTTTTTGCATGTTAAAAAAAAATCAACATACATTACGCGTTTTTGAATGTGAGTGTGTGTGTGTGTGTGTGTGTGTGTGTGTGTGTGTGTATCTGAATATTTGAAGGAGATTATATATAAATATATATATAGCCCATTTAGGAAACCGTGGACCAGGGATGGACAAAGCATCAACGTCTACATAATTAAGGTGTTAGCTGCATGTGACGTGCCCAAACCAAGAATGCGACTTTCATTAATCTAAAAAACGCGAAATTAAATCCAAAGTGAACAAGTCAATCCGTTCTTTTGTTACGGGTAAAACAAGAATATCGTGCACCCAATTTTGGTCAGGGTCGCATTTAGTCTTCACTTTTCTCTCATTGGTCCACCTAGATTCCAAATTTCAATTTAGTTGAACATTTTCTCTTAGTAATTTTTTATTAATTAATATATAGATAAAATAAACTGCCAAAGACAATAACGTCAACGTGTAATGCATTTCAATCCGTTTGATTTAGAAGATGTGTGTACGACTTGAACTCGCGGGTATGTATTTTACAGTTATAAATCGTATATATCTAGCTCCTTGTCCTTGTGATTAATACAATGTGTATTCGCTCAAATTCTATATCATTTCCCGTTAATTGAATTGGGTTATCGTTGATAATATTTAACTGGATAATAAATTAACTTACAAAACTAATCAATATTTTTTTCTCCAGAATCGTTATTTTTATTGCTATTAAAAATTATAGTAAAATTGTAAAACACACACACACAAATATATATAATCAATAGAAGTATATGAAGTGTCCCATTGGAGATGGCCTAGTGGTGGAGTGGTGATATCTTGAGGCCAAAGGTCTCAAGTTCGAATCCCACCAACACCACTAGGTGTGAGCCTATCACACTCTGTGTACCAATACCACTATGTGTGAGTAATTGGTTTACGGGGTACGGTTGCGGGTTACCTTATGTGTGAGTAATTGGTTTACGGGGTATGGTTGCGGGTTACCTTCGACAACAAAAAAAATAGAAGTATATGAAGTCCCCGAAGTTCAATCCACTACCAATACCACTATGTGTGAGCCTGTCCACACACGGTAGCAGCTGCGGGTTACCATCGACATCAAAAAAAAAAAATGAAGCTCTATAATAACATTATTTTCAACTTTATTTTTTTGTAATACATTAAATGAAATGTTAAAACTACTACTCTTCTTTACTAATTTTTCAACCGAACTATTTTTTTAAAAAAATCTTGTAAACAAGACTCTCCTTAACGTATTATTTGGGGATCTCGTTAAATGTTTTATTACACGTGGAAATGAATTATATTTCTCTCAACTAACTACTTAATTTCATAATCATTTTTACAAAAATATAGTAACCTTCACATACCTTCTAGTAAACCCTAAAAATCTTTGTGCGGGCCGGGGAGTTAGTTGAAGGGCAGTTTCGGCATTTCGCAATTTCATACGCAAGGCATAACGTATGCCACCTTGTGGACGTGAATGCCATCTTACAATATGGTTCATAGGGAGAATTGGACCATTTTCATCATTTTCTTTAATCTCTTTTTTATTTTTTATTTTATTCAAATTACTTACTGTAGTCTGCACGTCTGTGAGTAACAACTATGAGTAAAGTATGGAATTGTTATCTCCTAATTTAACTTTTAGTGCGAACGTATGAATATTATCTTTAAAAAAAAAATCATATCATGATATATTTAATCTTGGATGGTGCTAAAAGTTTGCAGTATAAAAATTGTCTTGTTTGAAAATGATTTCTTTAATCTATAATTCGTGTTTCATTTTCGAATCCCACTATTTGTTATGTGGTAATTATGCATTTGTACGATAAGGTTCAATTTTTATTTTACTTAAACTGTTCATTTGATAGTGGAGCAAGAATTTTAAATTAAAGGAATTTTATCTTTAATCTTTTTCCCCGTTTATTTAGCTATACGTGTAATGTGGATGTGTTTATAATAAATAAAGGGACCATTTTTTCCCTCCTTTTTTGTTTGTTTGGCTTTTGAAAAATAAAATTTTACAAGAGATTCTCTCTGGGATAAGGTTAGCTGAGGCAGGTGACTTCTCCATCGCCTCTTTTTATTCAGCTGCTATGGATTGACTCCGACTCTTCACATCTTGCTCATCAATAAAATAACTATTTTTTCGAAATCCTTAAATTATATTTTCTCCGTTTCTATTTAAATGTTATTTTGGATGAATGCACATTAATTAATTAATTAATTAATTAAACTACCTAATACACAATTGTGTGGATATATTAAATCAGAGTAAATGTGAGAAAAATATGTTTTTTTGTCTCGAATTTGTCGAATGACATTTTTGTTTGAAATAAAATTAAAATGTTAGAATGACATTTATTCATAAACGGAGAGAGTATATTTTTATGTGTAAAATGGTGTAAATACAAGTATATAAATCATAATAAATTGGGGGGAATAAATTTTGGGTTGATCCGTACACCAATTATATATAAGTTTTATATGTATCAGATGAAAAAAACACTTCCAATAATAAAAAGTATCGCGTTTAATTTATTGAAAAATAATAAAAAACGGCGACAATTTATAATTGTTATTATATTTTTTGAATTGGAAAAAATATTACTTATAATACTGAAAATATCTATTTTATATAAGGCTTTTATACAACCGTTGTGTCGCTACTTTATGGTAAAAAACACTATTGGGTTCTGTGAATATTAATGTTTGAAATCGTAGTTCTTGATTTACTAGAGAATAATGCAGTTTGAAATGTAAACTGCGCACAACCACTCTTTTTTATTCGACTGTGATTCTGTTTTTAATTTAGTTAGTATTTCTCATGTATATTACATGGGTTTAAATATTTATAAATTAATATTTTAACTTTTGAATGCCAAACTATAAATGACTTATAAATTATTGTATGTCTCATTGTCTCAACTGTATTCAAACTATTTCTATGTGATCACACAAATATTATATAGTTGGTTGGAGAGCTTGATATATATTAATAATTATATTTAACATTTGAAAATATATAATTATATACATAATTTTATCAAATATCACACACCAGTTAAACAAAAATTTTAAAATTAGTAACCATGACTATCGTTATAATTTTATTAAATTTTCAAAATATACAAATAAACATACTGAGGTTGATGTGCATCATCAATCCAATCATCTTCAACTCTTCAACATATGCACACATAATAGAAAGCTTTAAAACACTAAAGAGAATTGTAAACCATAATAAATGACTAATTAGAAGAATATTATAAAATGTAATTTGAAATGTTTTGAAGAAAACTTTATTTATAGATGCAAAACAATTATGATTCGAATGATCATAACTTTCATTGGGAAATGTAACTACTTGAAGTGAATAATTTTTTTAATATTTTAAAATGAAAGTGATAGATTCCAAAAGCATATAAATAAGTTCATAGAGTGAATACATAAGGATGCGGCCAATTACAATTTTAAATAACATACAATTGCAAAATATATAAGTAGAAATAATGTTAATTAATAAACTAAACGGTCGACTTGACTATATTTAAATGTTTAAAAAGAAATTAAAGAAATAAATAAGAAAATTATAATATTAAATCAATAGAACTAATGATAATTATCAAAATATATGATGGACTTTATATGTACCTAAAAAATAATATGTAATAAAAGAAAAAATTAGAAATGATATAGAAATGAAAGAAAAGAACGGAAAGAGGGAAAAAACAAAAAACAAAAAATAAAAACGAAAGTGGAAAAAGAAGAAAAACAATTAATGTTAATTATTAAAATATAAGGTGGTCTTGATTATGTACTAAAAAAATATTAATTACTAAAAGAAAAAAATTAGAAATTGGTAGATATAAAAGAAAAGATCGAAAACAAAAGAAAAGGGGGGAAAAAAGAAAAATTCCAAAGGAAAAAAAATCAAAAAGAAAAAAAAAGAAAATTTTAAAAAATTGAAAGAAATAAAAAAAAAATTGAAGGGAAAAAAATAAAAAAGAGGAAGGGTTGTAATAGACATGATTCAAACTTTTCCCAATCAATAATCATTATAATTTTAAAAATATCATAAAGCCACGACACCATTACTACATTTTCAAGTTATTTTTGCAGAAATATTAATTTAAATCAAATTTTGACATTATTTTTAATGATAATTTTGCCTCTACGATTTTGCTTTAATATATGTGTAGATATAGATAGATAGATTTCAACAAAAAATGTACATAATATACTTTTTCAATGTATACATATATATTACATAAAAAAAAATGAGTAGTGATTTTCAGCCAGATTCTGGCTAGCCAGAATCTTTTATTATTTTTAATAGTTAATTAATTTAATTAATAAAACACTAATTATTTAATAAATTTACATTGATGCCCTCCATAATAATTAGGGCAACTCTATATGCGCTTCAATTCAGAAGAAATCGAAGATGGAAAAAAAATAAAGAAGTGAAGAAAAGAAAGAAGATGAAGCTGCGCCCCTTTCTTCCGATCCGCTTCTAGAGTGATTTTAATAATTAATTACAAATCACCAATTTCATGACAGAAGGATAATATAGTAAAAACATAACATTTAATAATTAACATAATTAATTTATTAATAATACAGTTTTATTATTCATCAAAAAATCAGATTCTAGCTAGCCAGAATCTGGCTGGCTAGCATTATTCAAAAAAAATAATGGGGACATATTTAGTAGCTAGAGCTAAATTTCGGAAACTTAAATTAAATGGGATTTGTTGTTTATTACACAAAATTGCATATGTTGATAAAATAACAAGTGTTGAAGGATCTTTGTAGTCAAATGTAAATTAAAAATTTATTTTCTAGCAAAAAAAAAAATGATAACAAGTAGTCAACGTAAAATATAAAAGAAAGGATCATCTGTTTATATCCATCCGATAACATTCCTTCTCTAGTCTATGTAAACACGATATTTTTACTTTAACAGAAAAGTATGTTGTCATTTTATTTTCTTTGCTAGTAAAAAAAATATATATTTATTTTTTTGGCTATTTAAAAATCAAATTGAAATAATAAATGCAATCATCCAATTATAGCAAAGGATAACGGATTATTAGAAAAAGCGCACGCACAGCTGTCAGTTAATTAAGAAGTTGATCTTCAACTTATTAAAGGTGACGGAAAACCATATCCCTCTCCAAATGAGGAGAAATTTCCTTCTACTTTCCTTTTTGTAAGCTTGTGATGTAATCCCCACGCATATCCTTAAATTTTTAATACGTGTTCTATTTCTTATTTTAGTACTTTCTATGTCCCATTTAGATATGCTTGTTTTTCTTTTATTGGGGGTAACATAGAATTCCCCCTTTTATTGATATTTCAATACATAGGCGAGTTTCTATATTAATTTAGTTCTTTTATTAATATATTCTTAGTTAATATATTTACATTAAACAACAAGAAAATAAATATGGATAAATTTAGAAATTTATCTGTTTAATTGTCTTTTTCAATAATTTTTATAATTATGGTGAAAAATTCAATCAATCTGTATGAATGGAATAAAGGAAGTATTTTAATTAAATTTAATTTTGACAATTGAATATGAAATTAAACACAAATTGTGGACTAGATGATAATGCATATGCTCGGAATATTGAAAATTGGTATTAAAAAAAAAGAAAGAAAAAAATATAATACTCCATCCGATCACACACATATACACACACATTAATTTGCTTTATTTTCTACCAACTAAAAAAATAAAAGTATTCAATAAATAAATAAAAAGGATTGAAGAGGTCCAACACTCCAACTCCACAAAATTTAACAACTTAAAAGTTTAGGTGGTTGTTTTAGGAAACGAGTATTATCAGATTTTAGCCTCACCTTTCATTTGATTCATAATAATATCTTGATTTTTTATAAATAATAATTTAATATCTGACTTTTTGAATATACAATAAATCTAGTCTAAAATTAATTTTCGCGCTTTTAATTGCTGACGTGTATCAATTAAAAAATTCGGGCAAAAAAGAAAAACACGTCAGCAACTAAAAGCCTGAAAATTAATTTCATGCCAGATTTATCATGTATTAAATTATTATTTATAAAAAATCTGGACATTTTTATAAATCACTTGAAAAATGGAGCTACACTATGATAATAACCTTTTAGGAAATACGCACATGTAAATTTTAGGTTATCCTCTTTTGTTCGATTATTTTCCTTGAGCGTAGAAAGGTTAATTTGCCATTGCTTTTTGTATGGGATACAAATTATTTATGATTTTATTTTGGAGATAAATTATTTATAATTTCACATTTGATTAAAACTTAATATTAGACCGATTGCTTTGTTATTTTTAAGATATTTAATAAACGCACATTTTTTTGAGTGAATTTAACACACGTTACTATTTAAAGACTTATCTATTGGCCTACACACACACACGTGTCTTGTGTACACTAGATGCACATTAGACGGTGAAAATTTACAAATAGAGAAAATTTGAAAACTAGCCATATTTTGAAGAACCACATCCAATTTAGAGGATATTTTGATTGTTGAGTTAGTTTTTTTAGCAGGGAAAGGGGAGAACGTTGAATCTCAAACTCGAGACGTCTTCATTTGATATAGGATTCTCCATTGTTTTGGTTGTGCTAACTTGCCAAGAGGACCTTGTTGGGTGATCTTAAAGAGACACAATAATGATGATGAGAATATGAAAATATATGATATTTAATTTAATAGTCATAAATTAAAATCATAAATAAATATGTTTAAATATTCAATATCATACTACGCCAAAATGATTTTTGTTCAATTAAAAGATAAACTTGATCGCATCTTCAACCCTAATTCTAGCTTCAATTCAAGCATACTATTGTGATCGCAACTTCAAAAATATAATTAAGTTTACAAAATATAAGTGTTTTTATATTATCCACATCCAATTTTCGGAGATAATGGCTCATAATATTTAAGAGATGATTTTAATCTTTAAAGATGTGATGACTTGTTAGAGTTAAAATTGAGAATGTTCTTATTTGTATTTCTATTTGATATTGTTTTATGGTTTAAATTTTTATTTTTATTATTTTTATCTAATGTGACATTATAAAAATACACCTCATATTTCCGGCTATTCACGTAGGCAATAGGATACCAGGAAGTTAACTTTAGGATAAATTTGATAAAAATTTATAAGATCAGATGCTAAATTGTTAATATTTAAAGGTCACAACAATTTTATTAAAAAATTGAAAAGTCAGACATTGATGTGTAATTTGCCATTTTAAGTTTTTAGATAAAATATCATTATTATTTTTTTCCTCTTGGGGATAAAGATCATATTTAAGAAAATGTATTTTTAGCCACTGTAATTACACTTTATAATGACATTTTATAATCCAATTATCTAATGAAATTATTTAATTTTAAACTAAATTATAAGATTTTATGAATTCGGTACATATCATAAATTTCTTATGTCATATGACAAAGACTTCGAGTCTGACTGTTAAATTTTAAATATATCATTAAGCATGATTTTAGTTGCGAATTTTAATAATCTATCTGTTTCGTTTTGATTGTAATTTTAGTTTTTTTTTTGTCAAAATATTTATTATTTTATATATTTTCCATACTCTCTCCTCCAATTTCAACCCTATCCAAAATCAAAAGAATATATATATAGAGAAAATATTATCTTATTTTTAAGAAAATATAAATAAATAAAATTTTATATTATATATAAAAGATGAGTAGATGAGTCTATAAAATTAATTGTTAATTCTAAATAAAAAAATTAAAACAACACTTAAAAGGATCTTGCACGTGAAATAATGGAAAGTAGCTATTACGAAGTTTGTCAAAAAAAAAAAAAAAGGTTTGTCAAAAAAGGGGTGAGGGCAGACAAAGGCGATGAGGTAGGAAGGCTCCGGAGAAAGAGCATTTCTGCATTCAGGCAATCTATAACAAAAACGTAAGTAGGTCCCACGCCCACGCGGCAACTCGAAGCTGATTAGCCTCCGTAAATGAATCTCAGACCCACCATAAATATATTTATTTATTAATTAATTAATATTAATACCCTCAAAAATCTAATTTTATTATCTAAATAATAACCAAGAAATTAAAACTTTTATTTTTTATTTTTATTTTTCACATCTGGAAAAAGGGGAATTAACCTCAATTCATATGGTTATTTGTGGTATAAAAAAATGAGATAAAAAATAAAAGGAGAAAAAGAAAAAAGATATTTAATTAGGTGAAGAAACGGGGCCCACTTCCCATCCTCTGCAATTTCCCTATAAAACGCTGCTTTGCATCTCATGCAATTCTCGCTCACTCTCTTCATCCGCAGCTTAACGTTCTTTATACACGCACTGAAACCCTAGCCTCTCGTTCTCTCTCCTCCTCTGCCGTTAGGTTTCCGTCCACATATATATTTCTCTCTCATCCCCTCCCTCCCTCCCTCCTTTTCATCTCTCTCTCTCTCTCCAATCCTTCGAAATCAATCTGCATGGTGGGATTCATCTTCGAGAATTAGAATTGTAATTCATTTCCGTTTCGGTGAATCCGGTTCCCAATTTGTTTCTGTAATTTTAGCTTCTTCTGAGGGGTAGGTGTGGGGATTTCGGTGTCGTGTAATCGTGCGTTCGGCCACCGTTTTGTGATTCAGATCCCTTTTTGCTTCTTTTGAGGGGGTAGCCGGGGCTCCGGCCTCGGCGGGTTTCAAAGCCCCCATCTGTTACAACATCATTCTATTTCGATAATATTCATAACCTAATCAAATCCCTCTTCTTCTTCTTCTTCTTCTTCTTCTTTTTCCCCGACATTTTCAAAAATTCTTTGATTCTTTTTTTTTCCCAATCCATTTCGTAGAGAACGGAGAGATCGTAGATCGGCGAAGAGATGCCTGCCCTCGCTTGCTGCGTAGATGCTGCCGTTTCTCCTCCTCCCTACGCCTTCGCCAGCTGGAATAGCACTCTTCCCGAAATTCCACCGCCAACCACCCCCGCCTCCGCAGCCACGGCGGCGTGGACACCCGCTCACTCGGCGTTGATGTACCGCGTGGACGGATGGGGCGCGCCGTACTTCACGGTCAATTCCAACGGCGACGTTTCTGTCCGTCCCCACGGCGTCAATACCCTGCCCCACCAGGAAATCGATCTCCTCAAGGTCGTTAAGAAGGCGTCCGACCCCAAAAGCCTTGGCGGGCTCGGCCTTCAACTTCCCCTCGTTGTCCGATTCCCGGACATACTGAAGAACCGCCTTGAATCTCTTCAATCTGCCTTTGATTTCGCGATTCAATCTCAAGGTTACGAGGCTCATTACCAGGGCGTCTACCCCGTGAAATGCAATCAAGATAAGTTTGTGGTGGAGGATATAGTCAAGTTTGGGTCGGGCTTCCGCTTCGGGCTGGAAGCGGGCTCCAAACCGGAGCTTCTCTTGGCCATGAGCTGCCTCTGTAACGGAAGCGCTGAGGGGCTATTGGTGTGCAATGGATTTAAGGATGTGGAGTACATATCCCTGGCGTTAGTTGCGAGAAAGCTGCACCTGAATACTGTTATTGTGCTTGAACAAGAGGAAGAACTTGATACCGTGATTGATGTGAGCAAGAAGCTCGGGGTTCGGCCTGTAATTGGCCTCCGAGCTAAGCTGAGGACCAAGCATTCTGGCCATTTTGGTTCTACTTCCGGTGAGAAAGGGAAATTTGGCCTCACAACGACGCAGATTCTTCGCGTTGTTAAGAAACTGGGGCAGTACGAAATGCTGGATTGTCTGCAGCTGCTGCATTTCCATATTGGATCCCAGATCCCTTCTACTTCACTACTAGCTGATGGCGTTGGGGAAGCTGCGCAGATCTACAGTGAATTAGTCCGCCTTGGTGCTTGTATGAGGGTGATTGATATTGGCGGAGGACTTGGCATCGATTATGATGGCTCAAAGTCTCAAGATTCTGATGTTTCTGTCAGCTACAGCCTTCAAGAGTATGCTTCTGCTGTTGTTGCGGCGGTGAGGTTGGTGTGCGACCGCAAGGGTGTCAAGCATCCAATTATTTGCAGTGAAAGCGGCCGTGCAATTGTCTCCCACCACTCAATTTTAGTGTTTGAGGCTGTTTCTGCAAGCTCCCATGATTCTCCGCAGTTCCCGTCGTCTGCTCCTGGAATAGAGTATTTTGTGGATCAATTGGGCGATGATGCTCGTGCTGATTACCGTAATTTGTCTGCAGCTGCAGTTCGTGGTGAATATGAGAGCTGTTTGATTTATGCAGAGCAGCTGAAACAGCGTTGTGTTGAGCAGTTCAAGGAAGGGTCTTTGGGAATGGAACAGCTTGCTGCAGTTGATGGCCTTTGCGAGTTTGTGTCGAAAGCTATTGGTGTTTCTGATCCTGTTCAGACTTACCATGTTAATTTATCCGTCTTCACCTCTATTCCCGATTTCTGGGGCATCGGCCAGTTGTTTCCTATTGTTCCAATCCACAGGCTAGATGAGAGGCCTGCAGTTAGGGGGATTCTCTCGGACTTGACCTGCGATAGTGATGGGAAGATCAACAAGTTCATTGGTGGGGAATCGAGCTTGCCTCTGCACAAATTGGATTCGAATGGCGGTGGAAATGCTGAACATGCGCCCTATTATCTAGGGATGTTCTTGGGCGGGGCTTATGAGGAGGCGCTCGGAGGTGTTCACAACCTGTTTGGCGGCCCAAGTGTTGTGCGTGTGTCGCAGAGCAATGGCCCTCACAGCTTTGCCGTGACGCGTGCTGTTCCTGGTCCATCTTGTGGGGATGTGCTCCGGGTGATGCAGTATGAGCCTGAGCTCATGTTTCAAACTCTCAAGCACCGGATAGAGGAATTTGCTGATGATGGTGGCAGCAGCAGCTTGGCGCTGGCTGATGGCCTTGCTTGCTCTTTCAATAATATGCCTTACTTGGCAGCTGCCTCCTCTTGCAGCCTGACTGCTGCCGCAGCTGGTAATGGCGGCTACTACTATTGCAGTGATGAGAGCTTTGCATCATCTGTGGATGCTGTTGGTGCTGAGGATGAGCAGTGGTCTTATTGCATTGCTTGAGTCGATGTTTTTTATGAAAAATTAGTTGCATCTCCTGTTGTTCTAGTTTGAGGTTGGGGTCTTATTTTTAACTTTCTAGTTGGGCTTTGGTTGGTTCCTCCTTATTACTTACTATGTTGTTCATTTCTCCTTTTTAAATTCGTGATGATGAACAAGAATGTAAGAAGCAGGAATTTTGAGTCTTTAGCATGCTGTGAAGAAAGTAGGGATGCAGATTGGTGCTCAAAATTCCCTGATTGCTCTATGTAATTGTGTTTTTTCATTGCCATCTTAATTGACTATCTTTAAAGAATCCTGTTTGATGTTGATTTCTTTCATTTCTATTATGTTATCCATTTCTATATGTATATAGGTTCTTGATTGGGTGAAATTTTTCTAACTTGGATGGATGGAAGTTTGAATATTGAAGGTTTCAACTTGAGCGGCCAGTTAACGACAAGGATGAGTGATTGGTGGCCCTTAAGCCAAAGGTATTGCTTTTGATGGTCCTTGCAAATTTTATTACTATTGGTGGCCATTATTTTCTATACACTTGTGTTCCTATGTGGGGTATTCTGATTTCGTCTCGATTGGAAGTATGTGCTTTAGTGCTGAAAAAATAACATGAAATAAAGCCCTCGTATCTTATATTTTGTATGATCGTTGTCTGTAGTGTTGGTAGTTTCGGTTTCCTGTTTTATCCTTCTCACTTGTGGCTTTCCAGTCAAAACTGATAGCTTTAGCTTTTGTTGGTACATGCTGTGATTGGAGATACCCTTTGAAATATGTGTGATCACAGTCTTTGGGAGGTCTGGAGTTTGAATTTTTTTGGAGTTTGATTATGTTGCTGGTGAAATATTGAAAATGTAGATTCTTGTACCTGTCATGTTTTATTCTTTCTTAGACTCTGGATATCTCATGTTCTGTCTGGTTATTCCGGGATGGAACTGAGATCCAATGTAGGGAATTGCTATCTTATGTTCTGTCTAGTTCAGTAAGCACCCTGTTGGTCTTATCCTATAATCAAATGGTATGTTGTCCACTAGTTATGAGCTTATCAAACCTAAAACTATCTGTGGCTGAGAACTCACAGATTTGCTCTATTTTAGTTAGCATTGGTATTGTAGAACTTCTTAAGATTGTGGCTGCTATGCTATATGACTGCTAGGAATTGGATGAAAGCTGAAGATGTCGTAGCTGGATGATAAAGCATCGCTATATTATACGATAATATGGCCCATCAACTGCTTGGATGACTTCGATATGAGTTGTATTATATGTGAGCCATACATAATAGGTTGATAACTTATATTTGGTCTTCTCTGGATATGGTCTATTTGATGTTACTTTTTTCTTCCCCTGGTTTTTTTAGTATAACTTGGTGTTGTAAATAATGCATATGCAGTTTATTTGATCCATGAGCAGAATTTCACTGTCTTTCTATTTGGCTAAAAAGTTGGAATTATTTACATTAGTCCAAGTGATGAATATGATGATTACAAGGTTCTTTTCATTTGAAATGACCAGATTATACGTAGAAAAATTACTGTGTTGTGTATGTCATTTTGCCTTATGTTTTCTGGTAAGAATGGAGTAGACAGAAATTAGGGGATGCGCTGTTTTTGTTGGATTATTTATCACATGTTCAGTGTGTTTCTCTCTCTCTCTCTCTCTCTCTCTCTTGTGTGTGTGAGAGAGAGAGAGTGACTGGAGAAACATATGATTTTTTCTTTTAAAAAAGAAAAATATATTACTAGCTAGGTCACTGACGATTTTATTTATTGTAATAGGATTCTGGGGGTTCCACTTGCTGAGATTGGTTATTCAGAAAAGAATAATATATTTTACTAGGGTCACTCAACGTTCTTTTTTTGTTTTGGGAGTTTTCGCTTGTTTCCGAGCGAGTTATTCTACTTCGAACTATATTGTAATCAAGTCCTCAAATTTTCATTTATTTCAATCGAGTCATTAAACTTTGCGTTGGGGTCTTATTGTTATACCCTTAAACTTTCATTTGGTTTGAGGACTCGATCAAGTCGTTAAACTTTGAGTTAACCACCGTGTGTCCATGTTATGTTATTGTCGTATTTCTATACTTCCATTTTATTTAATTAAAGTTATTAAACTTTGTTATTGTTATAATTTATATTTTCAAACGGATTATTAATGATCAGACCAGTTAGAACGTAAAGTAAAATTGAAGGTTCTGGTCGAATCAAACAAAAGTTCAATGATCAAATTACAATATAAACTTTTTTGAATTAACAATTCTAAAAAAATTAAAAGTAGAACCCATTTACAATTAAGAAAAAAAGGAAAGATAGAAATAGGGGTATGAATGCATGGATGTGGAACATGTGGTTTTGGGCGTATTTTGCTCTTCAAATTGATCATGTGGACTAGGTTTTGCTTAAATGGGACCATTGGCGTGTTTGATCCAAATGGCTCCAACAAATCAGTTTGGAATTAAAAAAAAAATTGGACAAATAAATTGGGTATCAACGGGAATAAGTTTTATGTTCAATCTCTACTGCTCGATTCCTACTCAAAAGTTGGAAATATGAAATTTATGACCTTACATCATATTAAAATATGCCCATATGGAGTTTATATATTATATTTATAAGGTTTGAGATAATATGATCGTTACAATTTTGTACTAACTTGTTCACTTACAAGTTATTACTTAGGTTCTCGAAAAGAATTCTTATTATGAAACGATCATTTCGTGAGTTAGATCGTGTAATTATCTCAAAAGATATGATGGTATTGGTTGAAAACCATACTTATTCTAAGAAATGTTGAGAGTATTGGTTAGCAAATTGGGGTTTACAAATAGAGAAGCCTTCTTCATAAAAGAATCAAAGTCAAAATTGCATCACATTAAGACCAAATCAAACTACACATGCAGATTGAGGGATCGATCAATTTGTCGACATGACGTGCAATGTTGAAAACTCCACTAGTCCTCTTTTTGGTAGCCCTAGTAGTTGGAGTAGAAAGAGTATTTATTAAAAGAACCTGTGTTAAATAATAAAATGGACATCCTTAAAAAAAATGGACATCAAACATTCCTAATAACACAATCAATCTTCAACGCGACACATTAATTCAATCCAACAATCAAACTTTAACATGACAAAACAATTCACGTCCCAACAAATATTAAAAAAAAAATACAATACAATTATGTAACGTTCCAACAAATATTAAAAACACAAAAGTAAAATTCCAACGTCTCAAAATTCAATACAATTCTTGAAACTCGAATAGTTAAAAAAACCTGCAAAATTAAAAATTAATTTAGTTACAACATACAAATTTTGAAGTAGAAATAAGTACATACAAATATGATCTAAATTTTACATCAAAGACGAATCTCAGATCGGAGAAAAAGTTCGAGAATGACCTTGATCGACATTTGCTTCTGTACAATAAACGTTAGAAATTATAAATAGACTTCATTTTAGATTAAAATAAATAGATATTACATAAATTAAATATGAATTAAATAAAGAATAGTCTCTTACTCTTTTCAATTTCTTCAATTTCCTTATATAAATCAAGATCATCATCAGTTGGATCCTTATAAAATTCGAACTCCTCCGCTCTTAACCAATCATTAGTGCACACCAATGCCTCTATCATTTTTGGGCTCAAACTACTTTTAAAAGGATCTACAACCCTTTTGCCCAAACTAAATAAAGATTCACTAGCAACGGTTGAGCTTGGAATTGCAAATATATCTTTGGCAATAAATGAAAGGATTGGGTACCTAGTAACATTTCCTTTTCACCACTCTAACAGATTGAAAGATAAATTAGATCGTTTTTCAATCTCATACGCTAAGTAATTATCCACTTCATTAGATATCTCTTGAAGTTGATCTTTTTGATTTTGCGCTTCCACATCATTGAACAATTCATCACAAAGACCATCACCGTTGCTAGTACCATCTCCATCACCAACCTCAATTTGCATATTTTGCCTAGCAACAATCAATGTATCATTCACCCTCTTGTACTCCGTCCACAAAATAGCCAAGTTTTTTTTAACTTGATCAACGAACTCTTTAACCTTTTCAGGAGTACCTCCCAATTTCTTGATACCAACTTTGATCATCATAACCTTGTTTCTTGGATCCAAAACATTGGCAATAAAAATCAAAGGATTCATCTTATTCCAATCTTCCCAATACTTATCAAATTTTTCATTCATTGCACTTGCAACCTTTTTAAGAGTTGGATTCGAATCATCATTGCTCTTTTTCTCAATCTCAATTTGTAAAGCAATCATTGATTGATAAACCAATTGGGAGGTAGGAGTTTTTGATGCACTTAACAATAAAATGACATCATAAAACTTTTTCAAAAAATGTACAGATGCTTTTGCATTCTCCCAATCCTGTTGAGTTGGAGGATCTGTCATCTCTCTATTGTTGCCATCATTTTCATGAAAATATTTCATAAAGGGCAACCATTCTTCAGCCATCCTTTCAAACACCGTTCTATACTTCAATGCACTTTCAAGCATTTTATAAGTTGTATTCCACATGGTTTTGATATCCATAGGTACTAGTGACGTACTAGAAAACTTGGACAACACAGCAAACTCCCTAAATTTATTCAACCTAGAAAGAGAAGAATGAAGAAACATAACTGTATTCCTTATGGACTCAATTGAAGAATTAAGTTCTTTCAAGCTATCCTTAACAATTAAGTTAAGTATATGACACACACATCTCAAATGCAAATATTTTCCTTCGAACAATAATGCATTCTCAATGTTCATTCTTCTTTTCAGGTAATCAATTGCAACATTTTTAAAAGAAGCATTATCGACTACTATCGAAAATACTTTATCTATCCCCCATTCACACAAACAAATCTCAATCATCTTTCCAATTTCTTCCCCGACATGACTAGTGATTTTTGTGCAATTAATTATTCTTTTATGCAACTTCCAATCACTATCTAAAAAGTCAGCCGTGATGACCATGTAATTTATGTTTTGAATTGAGATGTCAAAATCGGTAAAAATCGACAAAAGTAAATAGTTTTTGGAAAAAACAACAACTTTTAAAAATAGGTAGTTTGTTAGGCAATTTGTACCATGAAATAGTTGGTCCCCACACTCAATCATTGCCACAGTGTACTTTTGTCAGTTATTTATTTAAACAATGCACAACCTAAGACCGAAACCCTAATTCTAAATTTCTCGATTATTATTGGGCGCACATCGATTAATTCTTGGCATCGATTATTATGTAAAAAATGTCTCCATTATTTAGTTAAAAGTAAGGCATTGATTAACTTTGGTAATGCATAGATTAATTTTTAAAAATTAATGCATCGAATATTTTAAAAAGTCACGCAAGGTTCATCGATTAACTTTGTAAGGTTCATCGATTAGTGTAAGGTTCATCGATTATGTTGTAAGGTTCATCGATTAGTGTAAGGTCCATCGATTATGTTGTAAGGTTCATCGATTAACTTTGGTAATGCATAGATTAATTTTTAAGCAGCATTGACTAATTTTAAAACAGCATCGATTATTTTTGTGAAGCGTCGATTATTTTATAAGAAGCATCGATTAATTTTTAAGATTCATCGACTAATTTTTAGAAGTATAGATTATTTTTTAATTTGAAAATAGGCGACGGAGAGAGATACGCATGTCGTACCCTCTTATCTGTAATATATTTATGATTTTCATGTTTTTTGATTATAATCGTGGCTATTATAATTAATCTAGTTATTTTTTAGAATTAGTGGAGGCTCTTAGGCTCTTAGAATTAATCTATGCTATTCTAAATTTAATTGATGCATTTTTTTACTATACGAGGAAGTAGTTAGAATAATCGATACTTGTAGAATTAATTGATGTTAGTCACAATATAATCGATGAATAAATTGAATTCACTTATAATTTAATTGATGAATATTTTAGAATAATCGATGAATTTTTTAGAATAATCGATGAAGAGTTTAGTAATCGATGAACCTTTTAGAATAATCGATGAATTTTTTTATTAATCGATGTTAGTATTAATCGATAAATATTTTAGAATAATTGATGAATTTTTTATTAATCTATGAACCTTTTTGTTGATACCGATTGGTAGTGTATCATATATTTAGGGATATTTGTTTAAATCGTGTATTTGGAGTTTTTGTCTTTCTTGCAGGATAAAATCTGTTGAGAGAAAATAGGAGCATGTGGGATTTGACCAAGTCCAAAGATCTGCTGAAGCCACGGTTGTTTCGGAAGTTGCGCCGGAAATGTAGGAGTGGAGATCATGGCTTAGTGGATCGGTTGCTTTGAGTGGGGATCAAGCAACGAACTGTGTATATATAGGGTTCAGATAGTTAATGTTAGATGCGAGTTTTAATAGAGCTTTTCAGATATTGTAAAGTTTTGAGTTCTCGTATTTATCCGTTTCTACTAGATATAGTTAAGATAACTTTAGTCCCAACCTTCTGTGAAGGAAGAGATAAAGTGTCTTAATATTTAGTGAGAGTTTATTTGGTAGTGTTTTTGTAATTCACATATTTTATATAGTGAAGATTGCGCCCTGAGGCACTTCGCGAGATTATAGAAATATAATCTCGTGAAAATTCCAATCCATTGTTTCTGTTTTAAATTTCCGCTGCGTATGCAAAGTTGTCTCAACTTTATACACAACTCTTTCAGAACCGAGAGTTCGGTTTCTTCAATTGGCATCGAGAACAGACACTTGATACACTAAGTGGTGATCCTGTTTTCGTAAGCACAATGGATTGCACGAACCCGCTGTTCAACAAACCTCCCGTTCTAGATGGCATGAACTATTCCTTTTGGAAAGTTCGGATGAGATCATGCATCAAGTCGATTGATGCAAGAGCATGGAATGCGGTTCAAAAAGGATGGACACACCCCAAGACCGTGGATGCTGAAGGAGATACATGCCGTACACCACAGTCAGAATGGAGCAGAGAGCAAAATGAAGAAGCCACCTTTAATGACAAGGCGCTCAACGCGATTCAATCCTCCTTAGACGTTCAGATGTTCAAACTTATAAGGAATTGTGAGACGGCTAAGGAAGCTTGGGATATACTCCAGCAGCATTGCGAAGGTGATATTGGAATTAAAGAATCAAGGCATCGGATTCTCACCACAAAGTTTGAAAACATGAAGATGGAGGATGATGAGTCCGTAGGAGACTACTGCAACAAACTACTGGAGATTGCCAACGAGTGCAATGATTTGGGTGATCCAATTACTAATAAGAGGTTAGTTTCAAAAACCTTGAGGACTCTAACTTCTCGTTTTGACATGAAAGTGGTTGCAATTGACACTGCTACAACTACTGGAGCTCTGGATTTCACCAAACTGATGAATGATCTGAAGACATTCGAGATGGAACTAAATGAAAAGGGTGGACAGAAGAAGAAGGGAATCGCCTTGATTGTCGGGATAACTTCAAAGACAACTTCGGCTTACGTTGAAGAAGAAGATCTTGAAGAAATCACTGAGAAGGATCCAGATTATGCTCTTCTCACCCGAAGAGCATAATCTCGAAACAACCTATACAATATAGTATAATTAGATTGATTCTCACATGTGAAATTCTAATACAACCTATACACTATATAGTATAATCAAATTGATTATCACAAGTGAAATCTCGATAAAATCTACACACCATAGTGTAATCAATTTGATTTTAATATAGTGTATATGTTGTATCGGAATTTTACTTGTGAGGATCACTTTGATTATCAATTATGAAATCTCGAAACAACATATACAATATAGTATAATTAAATTGATTCTCACATGTGAAATCCTAATACAACCTATATACTATATAGTATAATCAAATTGATTCTCACATGTGAAATCACTATACAACCTAAACACTATAGTATAATCAAATTAATTATCGATTATAAATTCTCGAAACAACCTATATACTATGGTATAATCAAAGTGATTCCCGCAAGTGAATCCCGATACAACGCATACATTGTAGTATAATCAAATTGATTACCGATTATGAATTTTCGAAACAACCTAAACACTATAATAAAATCAAATTGATTATCACAAGTAAAATCCCGATACAATCTATGTACTTTAGTGTAATCAAATGGATTCTTGATTATAAGTTCTCGAAACAACATATGCACTATAAATATAATCGTGGCCATATACTCAAATGAATTAATTGTGGACATAAAAACCTATTAGCATCGATTATTTTTTTAAGTTCCTCGATTGTTTTAATAGGCCTCGATTATTTTAATTTAGTTCATCGATTAATATAAAAAATGATCCTTGATTATTTTTTTTATTTCCTCGATTATTTTTTCAAGTTCTTCGATTATTTTAATTTAGTTCATCGATTAATATAAAAAATGGTCATCGATTATTTTTTTATTTCCTCGATTATTTTTTCAAGTTCCTCGATTGTTTTAACAGGCCTCAGTTATTTTAATTTAGTTCATCGATTAATACAATAACATCAAATTAACCGACGATTGTAATCGAAGAAGATATTTACATATTTAAAAAAAAAGGAAACCTACTTGATGAGAAGGTGATCGGTTGTGGCTAGATTTTTTTTTTAATTGCAGCTGTGAAGCCCTTCTTTTTAATTACACACAATCTATACACTATAGTATAATTAAATTGATTCTCACATGTGAAATATTTCATTAATTATCACTTTGATTAATCGATTAATTAAATATTCACTTTAATCGATTAATTAAATATTCTCACATGTGAAATATTCACTTTTTAATCGATTAATTAAATATTTCATCGATTATCACTTTGATAATCGATTAATTAAATATTCATCAATTATCACTTTGATAATCGGTTAGTTTTTTTTTACTTTTTAATCGATGAATATTTTATTCATCGATTTTTTTTTTAAATAAAATATTAATCAATTATGATTTTTAAAATTCCTCGATTAGTATTAAATTATTCCAGGATTTCCTCGGTTAGTTTTTTTTAATTAATTATTCATGGATTAAAATTTCTCGATTAGTATTAAATTATTCCAATCGAGGCTCGACGACAATCGATGACGGCGGGTTGTGTTTTTTCTCTCTCTCTCTTTTTTTTTTTTTTTTTTTTTTTTGCTTTTGGGTATGCTTTATGTTTTGTTTTCCCTAATTTCAAATTGAAAGTGAAAAGGAGAGAGAGAGAGAGACAACGTGAGGTTGGTGGGGACTTTATTTTAAAACTTGGGATAATTTATGTCAAGCAGAATAGTGTCAGTTTTTTTCAGAATATTGTGGGACCCTTAGATGAATATTGTGAAAAAAAAGTACATATTGTCGATAAAACTCATAGCTTTTAAACCCTATTGCTTTTTCCATTTAGTTATTTGCTTTTGTCATATAAGCTGGGCTCCCAATTGAGATCCAAGTATCAATAGCGATACTTACCCTTTGGCCACTTATCACACTTTGTATCGTACTCTTCTCGTCTAAAAACAAAGCATAAACCATACCTGCAACTCTCTTTCGATCGGGAATTCGAAATCTCGGTTGTAATTCATGAAGAAGACCAATAAACCCATTTCCTTCTACATCCCGAAATGACACTTTGTCAATAATCACAAACTCTGTAAACTTCAGTTCACACCGTTTTTGATTAAAAATATGAGAAACTATATGATTTCCACTTCCTTGCCCTGTAATCTCATTGGTCATTACAGTTTGACCTATGTCACTTGCACTCATTTCGTATAGTGGACTTAATTTGCATCTCTTCACTAAGTGGTGTTTTAACCCACTAGTACTTCCGTTAGCCGTTGGGATCTCAGTTTTATAGTAGCGGCATATCCCTATTTGTTGTAGCCTCCCATCATTCGCATTCCTTGTCCCCTTTTCACAATGCTCCCAATATGGACTTTTCCTTTTAGCAAGTATAGGGAGCTTTTGTGTTGAAGCTTCCTTGGGTCGTTTTCGACTAGTACCATCACCAATGATTTTATCATGTGTTTCAGATTCCATAGTGCGTGTTGTTTCAGATATGTTTGGCAGCGAATGAGAAGATTCGGATTCCGTCCTGAGAAAAAAAACAAATCGATAAAGCAATGGAACAATCAACAATGAGACGGAGCAATTATTCAAATTTAATGTTCCATTCATCGAGTCAAATATTTATCACATTAGTTTAGAATCTGAATCTGGCATCTAGAATCGTGTTTGATAAGAGTTAAGATGAAATGCTACAAATTATTAGTTAAAATTCATTAATAAAAGTCAAAAGGAGTGGTGAATAATGTGCATCTCTTACTAAGAAAACTTTTATAATGGCTACAGTTGACTCATTAATGATCAAACTATCTGGAAAATTAAATATCTTTTAGTACTAAACATCTAAGCAGGTGGCTAAAACACTTGGAGAGGAGTTAACATTCCATTTTCCTGGTAACATTTGAGAAAGAGCTTTCTCCAGTCATATTTTTTTCTATTTGTCTTCCAGATTCTGCATTAGTCTCAATGGCATCATCTTTACTTTCTCATTCCCATTAATAGATAACAAAGTGACAATATCTGATCCCCTCAGAACATAAAGAAAGAATAAGGGACAATGCCCACTCTCAAGTAGTTTGCCAATTGAGGAGGCGACGCAACCATCAGTCTCCTTAACTGAAAACCTAGCTACCCCATTAATTCATTCTTAAACAACAATGTCGAAAAATTCCATCAAATATACAAAAAATCTTAGACCAGATTACCTCTGCTCCACATAATCAAACCTCGGCATATTCACTTTTGTATAAGGCTTAATTAACCGACATTGAAGGTGACAACTAATAAAGTTTAGACAGAAAAGAAGGCAGGACTTACATTGAAGGCGAGCAGAAATCCTCGAAGCAGTCGCAGGCAGTTGAAATCTGACAGAGCTCCAGCAGCTGAAAGCACGGCGCTGGTAGGTAGGGATCGACGTGGTGTGCCGCGGGAAGAAGAGAAAGGCTTTTTTTTTTGCGGGGGGAGGGGGGGATTTTGATTTTGGGGATCGATTGATTTCGATTAATCCTATTTACTTCTCTTTTTTTTCCTTTTTTTTGTCTTTAAATTTTCATTGTTTTTTCTTTTCTTTTATTTATTTATTTATTTATTTTTATTTTTTTGAGTAAATTTTCTTTTATTTATTGAGAAATTGTGAATATGAATATACTAGTTTTGATACTCATGCGTTGCGTGGCGATATATAAAACGATTGTATTTGGTTCATTATTATGATTTATTTTCATTATATTACAAAAGTTTCGAATAATATCAAAAACACCAAATAAAATACAAAAAAAATAAAAATAACAATTAATATTAATTAAAATCACGACCCATATTCCTTCTAAAATAAAATAAAATAATAATAATTCTTGGCCCATATTCATAAAATAAAAATAGGGCACATGTTTCTTTTATTCATACAATAGAACCCTAAAATACAATTAAAATCCTAGAGTGATCGAAATTTTCGTGTAAAATATAGCCGACCCTTGTATCATATTTTTTCGCTTTTTTTAGTAATATTATTTCGACTCTGAAATCCAATAAAAAGAATTGTGGAATGCAAGTTATTTAAAATTTCGAATTAAATTATCTAAAAATAATATTTCATGTCTTGCTTAAATTAATATTTTAATCAATTGAAAAAGACATTGAAATATGCATATAATTTTCTTTTTTTCTTTATTAATTTGACATTTTAGGATAATTTTTTTCTTGAAAATTGTGCACTGATTTATTTTAATATATAAAGTACAGAGTTTTAAACACTTCTTGGAGCATGACAATTTTTTACACCCGTGCAATGGAACATTTTCTATGTTTCATTTCTTACATTTCGAAAAAAGAACAAAAAGAAAAAAAAACGTTTATTTTCCAAAATACAATAGTAAGGCCACCCAAGCGTTGTACCATAATTTTGGTAATAACTTCCATATCATTTTCACTTCAAAAATTATGTATCTATTTGTTTAAATACACATCTCTTCAAATCACCCACTATAGCATATGATATATACATAATTTTTTGAGATACCACCATTATATCACTCATTTAATAAAATATATACATATATATATATACTACTTATATATATAGTTTAATTAATTCTTATTTAAATATTAATTTTAGATATAATAATATCAAAGCTATCATTATTTAAAAAAAATAAATTAAAAATGAATCACGTTCTTACCAAATCATTAAAAAAGACACTGCATTAATTCTACCTATTTTTATTTTATCAATTTTGATTTTCTTAATTTAATCAAAAGAATAAAAATTAAAATCTTAAAACTTACATTATTTTTGTATATTTATATATGTCATGAATTTTTTTTTGTTTATTTTCTTTTGATATATTTTATAAAAAAACATAAATGAAATCAAGGAGTATCCTAAAATGTAAAAACATTGAAATAATAAATAAAATATAATAAAAAACAAAACATAAAAAAATAATTAAACACATTAAAATCGAGAATACCCCAAAATATCAAATTTGAGCCCTATATTTTAGAGAACTATATATATATATATATATATATGGAGTGCATCATATGAGAACCCATTCTCCATTTGAGAACTAGGAACCTATCCCATCCATCAATTGCTTTGATTTAGATGGCTAAGATTTGATCAATTTTTGGTCAAAGGCGGTGATAAACTTGTAATATTTGAGTAACCTAAAAAAATTAATTTTCAGAATCATATAGACAACGCTTTAAAACTGTTATATATTCTTATAAATTTCGCTGCGTTAAAATGAAAGTAATATCATGCTATTATGAACATATATACATGCTAATATGAATATATATACATGCTAGTATGAACATATAATGATTTTAATATTAACGAACTATACTATTGTTATTATGAGTAAATTTTACGTGTTTTATGAATATTTTTTCATGTTGTTATGAATATTTTTTCAAGTTATTATGCGTATATTTTCATGATATCATGAATAATTTGTCATGCAATTATGAGTGTGATATCATTTTATTATGGATGAAAAATATATCTTCAGATAAACATATGAACAATGGATCTTAAATGAAAGATCATGGAAAGTGTTTTAATTTGGTATATAATTTGCGTAAATTTGATGAAAAATGAGCAAGTTATGGATGTTCAAAGTTTAAAAAAAAATTGTGTAAAGATGCTGATGTTAGCTTTAACCTAGAGTAAGTTTGATTTCCTCATATTTACTATTATGTCATCTTCTTTTTGTTTAAATCTGGACCATTGAGATTAAAGTATTGTGTGGTTGGGATTAGTTCCTAGTTCCTACATGGGATTGATTTTCATACTAACCCTCCCCTATATATATATGTATATTAACTGTGTAATCCAAAATGTTAAAAACAATTGATAAAATAAATTGAATAATTAAAGAATATATATATATATATATATATATATATATATATATATATAAAAGGGGATAGCGAGGTGATAGGAGGGCCCCACGTTTCAAAAAAAAGAAGAGCAAATAGTGGTACATGCAATAGAAATGACATTTAACTTTGTACTGATTTTTTTCCAGCCACTATAGTATGTACCAATTTATGGTACATACAAACCCATTTGTACCTCCAAAAGTGAGCTATAGGGATGCTCTAGTCAACAACTTGGTCTGACCAGTCAGTTCAAGGAGTTCAAATGGATTACCAGCTTTTGGAGATTGTAAAACCCATTCCCAGTACTCCTCTTTTCATCTTTTACTGTAAGTAAAGTTATATCATCATATAAACCAAATTAACATCAAAATAGTATATTCCAATTACTTCTTACTAATAAAGTAAAAGTTACGTACTATTAATAGCCATATCTTTTGGTAAGTCAAATAATTTTAAGAATGTCGATGTAAAGCATTGTGTTATCCTATCTTACAAACATGAAAATGAAACATTTTTGCTTGTTGCCCTACCCCATAAAGTTGATAAGAAAGTATTTATCATGGGTAAATTATTAGGAAAGTAAGAGAAAGAAAAACTCCTAAAGAAATTTTTAGGCCAAGATAACAAATCACCATATTCATTTTAGGAAAAAGTTGCAAAAAAAATTTCCATAGACTTGTTTCACTATCTCAAGTATCCCAAAAATTATATCCTATTTTCCAGAATTGATATCCTGTTTGTCCAGGGGCATCAACGGATGAATTCCTAAATTAACCTGCTTCATGAAGCAACCAAATTATGGCCATGAAATTCTTGAAAGTAATTTTGTTGACTTGTCTAACTTTTAAATCGCAACTCACTTCTACCGTGATTTGCAATTGCCTCACTTCAAGCTTCGGGCTTATTGAATCTGCAAAAATACACCAACAATACATAATCAATTTCAATTTACTAAAAACATAGTAATGGTGAAAATGAAACACGTGCTTTAAAAAATTCACAAAAATCTAGGTAAAAAAATCTTCAAGATCTTAAACTTCACAGTGCAATTGTATCCCGAAGTCCTATATATACATATATATTTCAAGAAGTGATATTAAAAAAGTGGATAATACCTTGAACTCTTCTGAGAGATGATAAAAATGGGATGTGCTTCCATCTATATACATCACATACACATTGGCGGAGTCATTTACCAAATTATGATAAGGTCAATTGGAAGAATACAACATGGATTCCATGATGAGTGTTCAATTAGTTGATGAAAGGGGCAAGCTTGATTATGTTCCCCATATTCCGGTTTACAAAAGTGGGTGGATGGAGCTCAGGAGCTGCAACACTAGATACTACAACATCATGAATAGACATTAGGAAATTAAAGTTAAGGGTTAATTGTCAAAAAATGCACCACTTTTCAACAAATTTGCAAATTAGACACCACTTTTCAAACGTTTCAATAAAGACACGACCTTTCATTTTGTAGCAAAATAGAC
Organism: Perilla frutescens; assembly: GCA_026008535.1. NCBI lineage: Eukaryota > Viridiplantae > Streptophyta > Magnoliopsida > Lamiales > Lamiaceae > Perilla > Perilla frutescens. The sequence continues at coordinate 35,341,778 of BRKX01000002.1, read as the reverse complement.
ACCCCCTTTCTTTTCCGACCACCGGTAAAATGACGTGGCTTTATTTATTTCCTACGTGGACTATGATTCCTACGTGTACTTGCCACGTCAATATTTAGTTTTTAGTTAACTGCCAAAAAATGCACCACCTTTCAACGAATTTGCAAATTAGACACCTCTTTTCAAAACGTTTCAATAATGACACAACCTTTCATTTTGTAGCAAAATAAACACCCCTAATTTATCACGAGACGTGGTTGCAATTGAGGGTATTGGCATGCTGATGTACAAAAAGCTCATGACACCGAACCTCTGCTAGGGAGGGAGGTGGATGCACCAACCTCGCTGCTGCCGCCGCTCTCCGCCGCGCAGCAGCACCGTCTCCGAAGGCGGCCATGAGGCCTGAGACACCGAACTGCCGGCAACGGGAGGAAACACAAGAGGAGGAGAGATGGTTTTTTTCCTTTTAATATTTTATTTTATTTTATTTATTGATTTTATTATATTTTTATTTAATAAGGATATTTATGTAATTTTATAATTATTTATTTTTGACTTATATAATTTAGTGGTGCAAATAGAAACACTCTTAATTGGAGACATTCAGAATGTCTCCTTCTCTTCTAATTCAAGAGCAATTCTGAGTGTCTCCAATTAATTCGATCTTGCGTAAAATCTATTGTAATTTGACTTGATGGAATTTAATTTCTCATGAGCTTTTTGTACATCAGCATGTCAATATCCTCAATTGCAGCCACGTCTCGTGATAAATTAGGGGTGTCTATTTTGCTACAAAATGAAAGGTTGTGCCATTATTGAAACGTTTTGAAAAGTAGTGTCTAATTTGCAAATTCGTTGAAAGGTGGTGCATTTTTTGGCAATTAACTACAAAATAAATATTGACGTGGCAAGTCCACGTAGGAAATAAATAAAGCCACGTCATTTTACCGGTGACCGGAAAAGAAAGGGGGTGTCTATTTTGCTACAAAATGAAAGGTCGTGTCTTTATTGAAACGTTTGAAAAGTGATGTCTAATTTGCAAATTCGTTGAAAGGTGGTGCATTTTTTGGCAATTAACCCTAAAGTTAATCTTAGGAATTAGTATGAGCGGGGCACTCGAGCAATTCATTGATGCTAGAGGTGACCATCTCTATAATTTTCTAGAAAACGGAAATGAGATTCGCAACAAGAAACTCGAATAATAAAACAGAAGAATCACCATTCATGACTCATAATCTGCAGAAACCATTAAAAAATCTAAAATCACTCACTCAAAAAAAACCTGTCCAAGCGGGACAAATTATAAAAGCAAACTCAAACACCACTGGTAAAAGAATTATCAGTAGATAAAAGAAAGAAAAGAAAGAGAACTCTTGATTTCTTCAAACTTACGTTTCTGAAAAATTTAATTCACAACATTTGGGGAAGCGCTCTAGATTTGAAATTTATGGAGAATAGCTGTCAAGAGAGATGATATCACGATTCTTCTGCGATAGAATTTAAAGAGATAATTCTATATTCAGAATTTTAAATTCAATAGTCAAATACAAAATTGAAAAAAAAAACAGAATATAAAAAAGAATGATCTCTCCCGTTCTTCATCCTTACTGTTCTGACAAATTCAAGCATCTTATCTGAGAAAATATTCCAAAATTGAAATCTATTGACAATTATTTGTGAGAAGGATGAGATTGCGATTTTAGCAATAACTTTAGAGAGAGAATTCTTTATTCACAATTTTGAATTGTCGAACAGGGTGAGAACTGAGGAGTCTATGAGTAATGAATTTAGAGTGAATTTTTATTCACAATTTTTAATTCTCAAACAAAGAAAGGACTGAGGGCCAGACGCATTTTAAAAAATTATGTTTCAATAAATTTAAAATAAGATGTGGCCAATATTCTACTTCTACCACAAAATTTTTTAGCTGACTTTGCATGTGCATGGATGCTAAGCCGGATAATTGGACATTTGGGCAAAAATTTAGGTTAGGAAGACTACTTTATATATATAGGCAAATACTTGCACGTACAAAGTGCAATATAAGCTTTATTTTAGACGGACGGGTCAAATTCGCGAGTCAACTCGTAAAAAAATCCGGTAAAATCAGTATCAATATTAACACTAAAAAGTATCATTCAAAATTCGAAAAGCATCACCTGTATCATTAAAAGGTAAGGCGTCTGTTACTTATCTTATACTAGTTTACTTAGTTCAAATTGTAATAATATTTAGAGTTTAGGAATTCATGGTTTTTTAGGATTTTTTAGGGGTTAATTTTTTGTTTTTCTTGATTTTTTTGGGGGGATTGTATTTTGTGTTTTTAGGGGTTTTTGGGGGTGTCTTTAGGGGGTTTATTTTGTGTTTTTAAGGAGTTTTTTTTTGGAGGAAGGGGGTTTAGGGGTTTATTTTGTGCTTTTTCAAGGTTTATTAATTTAATTTTATGGTATAAAATTATATTTATTTCAAATAAATTATATCAATTAATTTTAATTTTAGGGTTAACTAATTTTATTTTAGAGTATAGATTTTTTTGGGAAAAAATAAAAAGAAAACACATAAAATCGAAAAAAAAAGCATAGACGAGCACGTGACGCCCACGCCGCCTGAAATAAGGTGCTATTTGCACCTTATGTACACAAGGGCTCCTCATATTTATAGATACTTATTTGCTAAGGGAGTTGTTATTTGCACTACAAAAATTACTTTTTGCACCACAAAATACATTAATTTAAAAATAATTAATTATGAAATTACTTAATTATCCTTATATTAAATAAAAATATAAAAATAAAAAAAAAAGGAAAAAAGTTCTCTTCTTTCTCCAAACAGCCGCCGGCCGCATTCCTTCTATCAGAAACCAAACTGCCGCCCATCTCACCATCACTTGCAGTCCAACCAATCAACCACCACCAATCACATAAACAAAAAGTACCAAAAAGGAGAGAAGACTATTGGTTCGAACAACATCTCTCCGCCATCTTCAACCTTCTCCGAAAACAACTCAACCACCGTCCATCAAACTGAATTTATCGAACTTTTGGTTCGAATTGGTTTCTTCGAACACTAAGAATATATTCAAAAAATGAAAATCGAACTGGGGCTCTGTTTTCGAAAATCATTTTTCGAACAAATTTTGATTGACCAATCGGAAAAGAAATTTCGAACTCCTCGACTATGTGCACAAATCAGTTTTCGAACAAAATGAATTTAAAGTTCAAAAATAGAATTTTTCGACAACCTTAATTATGTTCAAAATTTATTTTTTGAAAATTAGAGTCACCTTCAAAGATGATTTTTCGAACATTACCGATTGATTCGAAAAATCCAGTTCGCCAAGGCCGAGAAGATGGCAGAGAGAGTTGGGGGGATGGAGAGGATGGTAGTCGCGGAGGGAGAAAAGAGAAGATGAAGAACTTGTGAAGAAGAAGTAATCGATCAGATTTATTTTTTTTTCTGAGCGGCGACTGGCGGAAGGAGAAAATTAAAGAAGTGCGAAGAAAGTCAATCGATCAACTTTTTTTTTCTTTTTATTTATTTTTTAATTAATTCAATTTTTTTTGTTTTATTATTAGTGTAGTAAGGACATTTATGTAAATTTATACTTAATTAAAAAAAAGAAAATTAATTTATAGTGCAAACAGAAAAATCTGTAGTGCAAATAGCGATTCCCATCTGCTAAACCTAGACACGTGCGCCATTTTCGCGGCAGCTAATATTTTAAAAAAGATTATTCATAAATTGGAGTATGAAGTCTGCTCGTACTATAGTTACTTCCCATCAAAGTTTTTTTTTTTTTCTTCGAACTCCCGATTTCAGTTAGCGGATAAGTCTTCGAATTCAAGAGTTTTCGAGTGACGTTTAAAATTTATGGGACAGCTCTGATGGAGAAATAATACAAAAAAATTCGAAGATGGGCTTTTAGGCTTTTTAAGTTTTAACCCTAAGAATTGGACCCTAGTCGTTTTATTCCAATTTATGCTCTATATTTGTGAAGGATTCTGACATTGAGATATTTCATCATGGGAAAATATTTATTATCAACCATTCAACCAACACAAATAGCTCGAATTTGAGAATAAATAAATCACATTTTAGGAAATTTACTAATTGCATGTTTATTTCAATTTTTTTCTTACTATAGTCGGTCTTCACTTACATTTTTTTATATATAAAAGGGCAAGTCTCTTGTAGTACATCAGACGGTCAACGCGTTGACCCGGTCAATACTTTGACCGTCTGATGTATATCTTATGTACAAGAGCTGTTGACTCGGTCAATATTTTGACTAAAAAATCCATCAAAATTAGTACTATTCATAATACTGAAAAGTATCATTTCAAAGGTCCAAAAATATCATTTGTATCAATAAAAAGTATTAGCCAGAATAAAAAACAAAGAAAAAACTGTTAAGATCAGTATCAATTGACACACTAAAAAATATCATTCGAAATTAAAAAAAGTATCAATTGTATCCCTAAAAAGTATCACTCATTTTCACAATTTTTTTGGTCAACGCTTTGACCGAGTCAACGCACGTTGACCCGATCAACGCGTTGACCGTCTGATGTACATCTTATGTATAGGAGTGTTTGCGTATATAAAATTGCATATTTTTTATGGGTAATGTTATTTAAATTACAAATTTTACTATTTCCACTACAAATTAAAAAAAAATTGAACTTATTTAAATATCCTTTTAAATTATTTTTCTGTACTACATAAACTGCCCTTTACACCACAAATTAGAAAGGAAAAATAAAAAATAAAAAATAAAGAACCTTCCCCCTCCGCGTCTCTTCTCTGTCACCAAAATGCAAGTTGCAGATCGTTGGCAACCAGCCATCACTACCGGCGGTACCCTCTCCTCCTCTCTCCTCACTCATCCCCATCTACCTCTCCATCCCCTTTCTCTTTTCCTCACTCATCCCCAATCAGCAATCCGCCACACCTCTGGTTATGACCACCATTGCCAACCCACCACTACCACGAGTAGCCCGCCACACTACTGCAAATCAACAATCAACAATAGTGTTCAAAAAAGATTCTTCGAAAATTACAGAAATGTTCAAAAATATTTTTCGAAAAAGAGAGAGTGTTAAACAAAAGTGTTTTGAACCGATTCAATATGTTTGGTAAAAAAAATTTTGAAGAAGAGACCTAAGTTCGAAAAATCCTGTTCGAACCGTTTATTTGTTTTGTTTCCGTGGTCATCACCGGTGAAGGTCCACAACTGTATCTGCGCATTATCTTCTCTCTCTCTTTTTTTTCTCTATTTTTCAATCTAATTATCTTGTACATTGCGAATCAGATTTTCTAGCATATATATTGAGTAGTATATCTCCCGTACGATGTACGAAAATCGATCTACACATTTTAATTTTAAAGTTTATGATAGTTGAAGTGTTGGTTGTAATAATATTAATATATAATAAAGAAAAAATACAACTTTATCAAATGATAGTTTACAATATATATAACATTATATTTGTAATTTTTCAAATATATCCATAAACACGTGTAGAATATTTTTTTTACATTTTAAACTGAATCAATTGGATATTTATATACACTTACTGTGTATGAACTCGTACCACATAGTAATGTTTTTTTTCGATAGATAAAATTAAATAATTTATCTGTTTTATGTATATTTAACATATTAAAATATATTTTATACGACCATACATAAATTTAAATAAATAGATTTTATGCCACGATATAATAATAATAATAATAATAATAATAATAATAATAATAATAATAATTTATTGTGATATGACATATGTGTATAACTTCCTGACATGCTTTATTTTCTAATTGTTAAATTAAATGGATAACAATTATTAATAACTATGATATTAGTTTTTTAATTAATATAATTTATGAAATTAATACAATTACTATAAATTATAAAATAAAACAATATTATTTACAAATCCTTAAAAAATAACGATATTAATATATACACATAGATATGTATATATATATATATATTAATAAAATGTAATGAGAGAAAATTCAATTAGCTGAAATCTTTCGGGAATTTGAAAGATATGTCAACAATTAAACACATATTTGATGTTGTTGTTTTTATTATTATTATTATTATTATTATTATTATTATTATTATTATTATTATTGTTGTTGTTGTTGTTGTTGTTGTTGTTGTTGTTGTTGTTGCTGCTGCTGCTCCTCCTCCTCTTCCTACTGCTGCTGCTCCTCCTACTGCTACTACTCTGCTGCTGCTGCTACTGCTCCTCCTCCTACTACTACTGCTCCTACTACTCCTACTCCTACTGCTGCTGCTACTACTACTACTGCTGCTACTGCTGCTGCTCCTACTACTCCTACTCCTACCACCACCACCACCACCACCACCACCACTACTACTATTACCACCACCACCACCACTACTACTACGACTACGACTACTACCACCACCACCACTACTACTACGACTACCACCACCACTACTACTACCACCACCACTACCACCACCACCACTACTACTACCACCACGACTACTACTACCACTACCACTACCACTACTACTACCACCACTATGACGACCACCACCACTACGACGACCACGACTACTACTACTACTACTACTACTACTACTACTACTACTTTCTACCCTCTTATCTGTTTTATCTTTTGGGTTTTTTTTTTTTTTTTTTCAATTTTTCGTTTGCCATTAAAAACTCCCATTAATTATAAGTCCATTTGAGCACGTGATAATCAGATGAAATCATAAGCTATAATTTGTAAAAAATTAATATTTTTAATTGTGTAACATGGAGTATTGCACAAAATATAGCAGATAATTTCATTTGCACCGTAAAAAGTATATGAATTCAAGTTAATAGAGTAATATGCACATTAATTACATAAAAAGATAAATTTTTCATAGAGGACAAACAAAAAGAAAAATAAAATTTAGGAACTAAATAAAAATACATATTATAAAAAAATTAAACTATTTCAAATGACTTGATTTTATAAATAAAAATTTAGAATTGTGGACAATTAAAGAAAGATACATATTAAATTTAAAATTTAGGAAATAAACACCATGAGTAGTATTAGAATTAAAAAAATAAAAAATTTAAATGGTTGCCATTTAAAATGCCCATTAATTATATAATAAGTCATTTAATTACACTAAAAGTAGTATTATAATTAAAAATTTAGAAATTCAAATATTTCGATGGGCATTTTGCTATGTTTGGTGATTTTGTTTTTAGAAAATCTAAAAAATTGAAGATGTGAATGATTCTTAATTGTTACATATTCATGTTTTGGTGATCGATATTTTTTATTTAATTTAAAAGGTTAAAAATATGAATGTTTATATCATAGGTAGTATTAGAATTTAAAAAATAAAATTTAAATATTTTATATCGGCATATTTTGTTATGTTTCGATGATATTTTATATTTAGAAAATCTAAAAAATTAAAGATTTGAATGGTCGTTAATTGTTATATATATGTGCATGTTTGAGTGATATTTTTTTTATTTAAAAAAATTGTAAAAGGTTAAAAATATGAATGTTTACACCATAAGTAGTAGTATAATTTAAAAAATATACAAGTATTTTCGATGTACATTTTATTAAGTTTTAATGATATTTTTTTATTTAGAAAATTTAAAAATTAAAAATGTGAATGATTATTAATTATGAATGTTATGGTAATACTTTTTATTTAAAAAATCTAAAACGTTCAAAATTTGAATGAGCTGACGAATGAAGAAGAATTGAACCCACATGCTCAAGGATGTAAAGGCACACCTCAACCAACTACACTACACATCCACTCATGTAAATTTTTGGCAAACAATTAATATTAACAATATTTTAACTAATTTATTTTTATACCAATTTTACCCTTATGATATTACTTTAATATATGTATAGATTATCTTTATTAAATATTAGAAGAAGATGGGGTGGGATTGGGGAGGTGGGAAAGAAGCAAGGATGAAAATATCGCTATCGTAACTTCAATTTTACGGATATATCGATATCGCAAAAAATGACGGAAATCATATTAAAATCTTGGAAATTTAGCATGAAATTTTAGAAACTATTATGACATATTATTATGCACATATTCCACTAATTTTTTTGATAGAATTGTATTTTGAAAGCAAATATATAAATAATACATTATATAAATACCGTCTGAGACAATACATTTGACAAAATAATACATAATACAACATAAAATGACTAAATAAACATTATAAAGTATAATTAATACCAAAATGAGGATCTATGAGGTTCAAATATAGTAGATGAGATGTCATCTTGTTCTAAACAATATTGGTACCAACTTATCACGTTCGAGTAATTATGGATATAATTATGCACATGTGCTTGATATGTTTCTTGATTTCTTCCAACAGCTTCACCATGAATTGGATAATGTCCACTGATCCAATTATTTTGTTGATACACATTTTGAGTAGTCCAATCAATTTGTGAACTCCCATATGTGTAAGAAGCATATGAATCTTAGGACATATCACTATGATCAGTGCCGTCCATATTCATAGAATCAAGATTTGGCAAATAATTTATATTCAATCTTAGATTTCAATTTCGTATGATATATGGGGAGAAAAATTTTAATGATTTGTCCATCATGTCCTCTAACTGAAAAAATGAAAAAATAAAGTCGGTGCACGTGCATCTTACTTTTCTTTCTAAGACATCTGTTTTATATTTTTTTACAAAGTGAATGTCTTTATAAAGCAAAGAATATTGCAACTCAAATAATTACATTGAAGACGTAAAAAAGATCACAAAAATATATATTATTAAATAAAAATAAAAATATATTATAAAAATATTAAAAAAATCACGATATCTTGCGATATTTTGCGATATCTTACGATATATTGCGATTTCTCGTCGATACTCGAAAAAAAGATATTCCTCCCAATATCCGTATCGCAATGTCAATATCTGCGACATAGCCGCGATATTTCGCGATATTTTCATCCTTGGAAAGAAGAATGGAAGGTGGCTATTGCAGGTGAAGCCGTGATGGGGTGGGGAATTAGGAGGGAGGAGCGGCTGCAAGGTTGGGGAAGAGGGGATTTTTTTATTTATTTATAAAGTTAAATTGTTTTTTTTTTTTTTTTTTTTAAGTTAGAGACAAATAAGTAATATGGTGTGTTGTAAAGAGTAAAAATTGAATTGCATTGAAACGATGCATTGCAAAGAGTAATATTCATAGTGTAAATGGTAACTTTCTTTGTTTTTTTCCATAAAAATGATATTTAATAGTTTATACATAATTCTATTTATTAATTATTATTCAGCTTAATTTCCCAATTTGATTTTATATTTTTGGGTTGGGCCCGTACATTTAATTGATATGGGCTATTGGAACGTCAATCATTTTATAAGGGATAATTCTATTCACAACCCCCTTTTTCCTATTTTTAACCCCTAAAATTAATTAAAATATAAATATAAATTTTTATATTTTTTTGCCCTCATAGCCCCCCGCAAGTACTTTAAAACTCCATCAAAATGCAATCCCCACTTTCTTAAATAATAATAATAAAAAAACAGAAAACAAAATAATAAATATAATTCCATCAAACGCATGAAAATGACGAAATTTACAAAGGGAAGAAAACGACATTAAATATATGCATAATACTTTTAAAAAAAAGTACAAACCTTAAATAAAACATTTAACGTTTCTCTAATTAATATTTTTGAAACTACCATTCGAAAGTTTTTTTTCTCGTCATAATTCATCTGAAATGTATATAATAAAGAACAAACATATCAAATAATAAGAGAAATAATAGAAACGACATAAAATAAGAGAAAACACCATAATTGCTCGTTGGAGAAGAAAAGAAAAAAAATAAAAAAAAGATAGTTATGGATTGTTCGAGAATCACCATAAACGGTTGAATTTAAAAATCTCTTCATAGTTAATTTATCGTTGATTCTTGCTTCATAGATGGATAAAATTTTTGATTGGAAAATTAAAACGAGAGAAGAAGAATAAAATATGGAGGGGGTTTTAATTAGGGCAAAAATTATTAGAGGGAAAAACTATTTTAGCCATTTTAACTTTTAAAAAAATTATTTTAGCCAGTAAGTTTTAAACATATTTTTTTTAGTCACTTTGGACCAAAATGCCCTTTAGACATAAAAAAAATAAAAAATATCAAATATGCTTTTATCTTCATCTTCATCTTTAGATCTGTTTTTCATTTCAGAAAGAGAATTAAAATATCGTCGATCTTCATCTTCATTTTCAGATTTGCTTTTCATCTTCATCGTCGATCTTCATCTTTATCTTCATATCTGTTTTTCATCTTCATCTTCATCGTTGATCTTCATTTCTTGGATTATAGTTCTCGTCATACTCCGTCCATGTCGAGCTAGTGCAATGAGCACTTAAGTTCGACTTTTACAAAAAAAATGATTTTGTTCTTAAGTGCGCGCTGGATTGTTCTTAAGTACGCGCAAAACCCGGCGCGCACAAGGCATGCGCGCACGGCAGAACACATCAGCAGACTATCGACATGACATCGGTTGATAGTTTTTATACATCGGCAGAACAACTGTTGATAATTTGGCCTTAAGTGTGTGTGATTTTCTTCTTAACTGCGCCCACAAGCATGCGCACAAGGCATGCGCGCACAAAGTAAGTGAGCGCGCAGACATCGACGGACTATCGGCATGACATCGGTTGATAATTTCTGTGCATTGGCAGAACAACTGTTGATAATTTGGCCTCAAGTGCGCGTGATTTCTTATTGTGAGCGCCCACAAGCATGCGTGCATAAGGCATGTGCGCACAAAGTAAGCGCGCGCGCAGATATCGGCAGACTATCGACATGACATCGATTAATAATTTATGTGCATCGGCAGAACAACTGTTGATAATTTGGTCTCAGGTGCGTGCGATTTTCTTCTTAACTGAGCTCACAAGCATGCGCGCACAAGGCGTGCGCGCATGAGCATGCGCGCAGGGCTCGCACGCAGTTAAGAACATCATTTTTTCAGATTTTTCGAAAGTTGCAGAAATACTTCATTTTTTCCAGATTTTCAAACATCAACTATATTAGTGGTACTTTTATTGTCAAAGCATGTCTATTATGCGTAGAAAATAAACTTCAAACTTCAAAAACAAACAACATCTAACAATCTAACAATATTCTTCCAATCAAAATTTTCCCCAAATCAAACTTAAAAAAAAAAAACACCTAACAATCTAACAATATTATTAATAATTAGATCTGAAACATACACATGGTGGGGAATGATTTTTTATTTATTTGCTTGAATTTTCAAAGTCGACGGCTCGTTGGTGGAGAAATCTGGAGAGAGAGAACTTCACACGAATTTTCGGAGGTCGATGTCTTGAATCTGGAGAAATCTTCACTTGAATCTGGAGAAATCTTCACTTGAACAATCATCTCAGAATTGAAGGAGTTTGAAGAGGATGAGATGTAGAAGAGAGAGAGAAATTTTTCCAAAATCAAATTTCAAAATGTGAAATGTGAATCGGCGCGGTTGAAATGGTGGGGGAAATGAAATAGGTTAAAAATAAATATAGAAGTAATATAGTAATTCTGACCAAATAAAATATATTTAAAAGTTACGGACTAAAATAAATCTTTGAAAAGTTTGACTAGTTCATATATTCTCACAAATTATTAAGTATGGGGTTTGGGAATAGAATAACCCTTATATAAGAAACGGGCCGGGTCTAGTGGGCTGTAATTGAATGCATACGTGGCAGCCACTAAAAGTGGCGTGCACAAGAAGCACCCAGGACCCAGAAACATCTTAGCCTTCTCCCCTCTCCTCCGTCCAATTCCTCTCCAGTTTGCGTCCCTTCAATTTCTTGCAATTGCGTTCGATTATACGCTGCGAATCTTCGTGTAAAGATCGAATCATCGTTTTTGCGGTTCAAAGTATATAAATTGTTTTATCTTTACTGTATTGCAGATCTGAACGGAAAAATAGCTGTTCGTGATTCTGCTATTGTTTAAAATTGTTATTTTTTCTGTTGGTGATTGATCGATTTATTTTCTCGGCGTGTTTCTTGTTATAGGCGAATCCAGACGTTTCTGTCGTTGCTGTTATATTCTAGACTATCGTAAATATGGTATGTTATGATTTTTGACGCGAATTCGCTTTTTTTGCAAATGTATTTTTCATATAAACTCTGATCAAAATAGTTGTGGTTTTGTGTTTTTGGTGTAAATATAACTATATAATTGCATATTTATCCGATTTAATCGTGATTTTCCCCAAAATTAAGGAAAGCATTGATTTTTTTTTTTTTGCTCTGGTTATAGCAAGACAATGTTTCGTGCCTCACAAAACTGCCTGTTCTATGCTATGTTTTGCATTTTTCCATCTGATGCTACAACTTGAGCTGTGGATTATAGTGTGTTCGTACATCCTACAGTTTTTTTGCTTGGAAATTCTTACGCCGATTATAAATAGCTTGGATTTAATGGGAGCTGGTAAAGTATAATATCGGTGATTTTCTGTAGAAAAGAATGAAAGATTGACATCCTTACTGTCGTTTTAATTCCATGTAGTGGACTTCTTCTCTCTGCTTTAATTAGATATATATTGAGTTGTTGAATGTATTAGTCGGTATGATTTTGGCTTGCTTATTTCTTGGCTCATGGATCTAGAGATCTTAACGCTAATTATTTTCTCTCAGAAGAGTTTTAACACGAATGATTGATATATTATTCAATGTCCATGGTAACGAACTGTGGAAGTATTTAGTCATATCTATCTACTCATTGTTATTCATCAATACTCGTCTTGGGAGCCTTCGATATAAATATTATTTTTCTTTTTTAGTGGTTATGTATTTGATATTGATGGTTCTAAGTTCTGTGTTTTCAGTATTTTGACGGGTATGGATACCATGGAACATCATTTGAGCAAACATATCGGTGTTACCCTGCCTCTTTCATTGACAAGGTGGGAATTTTTTCTTTTGCAACTTCTTATGAGATATTGATTTTTGTCTCTTGGTTAATAGTCTGTTTTATGCGGATCATGACATTTGTGTTTTTATCAAGTTGATTTTGATTTCTTCCTCCTTTTCAATTTCTGCAGGCACAGATAGAAAATGGTGATAAAGGTAAGCTGTCTCTCTTTAAATAAATGCTGACAGTGTGTGAAGGTTTTTCGAAGTAGATGATATATTTCTGCCACCCCCCACCCCTCTTCCTTCTTTCTTTGTTCTAACACAATTCTTTTCCAGTTATCATGCCACCATCAGCTCTTGACCGTCTTGGTAAGGAACTCTAGCTTCCTGATATGGGTTGTTATCCTATTGCTATATTCCACTGATCAAACTTGATATAATATTGGGCTAATTTATGCTACAGCTTCTCTTCATATCGATTACCCTATGCTATTTGAGCTTCGAAACACTGGTACTGAGCGTGTCTCACATTGTGGGGTTTTGGAGTTCATTGCTGAAGAAGGCATGATTTATATGCCTTACTGGGTAAGTGCTATTTGATGAGTTTTAGTGTATTATTATGGCTGTAGATTGACACCATTTACTTATTCTGTATTGTTAGATGATGGAGAATCTATTGTTACAAGAGGGAGACTTTGTGCGGGTGAAAAATGTGACTCTTCCAAAGGGCACATACGTAAAATTGCAACCACACACAAAGGATTTCTTGGATATTTCCAATCCAAAAGCTATGTGAGTGCATTTAATTATTTCCAGTAGTCTAGTTTTACAGTATCAGTGCCTTTAAAATAATTCTATGAAGTTTACTTCTAATAGATATGTTATGTTGTAAAATTGCCATGTCTGTTAAAGTGATGCCAATTTTGAAGGATGAGTTGTTCAATTATAGTCATGTGTTCACTTCAACTAATAGTATTGGAGTTGGGTTCCCCTGCATTTTCTTTACTAGGAGGAAATTGCAGTAGTCATCATATTTGATGAGATGGAATACGAAACCTACCATATTATTGTTTAATTCTACTCAAGGCCATGGGAACCTACATGCACGAGTTGCTTGGAAAGTTGTTGCGTATTGTGTAGGCATTAGTTTTTTGGCAAATTGTTGTTGCCTTATTCTCTTCCTGTTGAATTAGAGGGCTCAAAAGTATTAAATGGCAACTCTGCCGTTTTCTGCAACTGTACTTTAGTGACAGGTAACATTCTTAGACAATTCGTACTTGTGGGTGAAAATACAAATATTGAGGGGTTTTCAGCGGCTGAGAGATACTACCAAATTTCTCGAAGATCAGGCTTCTCAATGTTGAGTAATAATTTTAATTTTATTCTATGCAGCTTGGAGACGACGCTGAGGAACTTTTCTTGCTTAAGCACTGGGGATAGTATCATGGTGGCTTACAATAATAAAAAGTATTACATTGATATCATTGAGACAAAGCCTTCACATGCGATAAGTATTATTGAGACTGACTGTGAAGTGGACTTTGCTCCTCCTCTTGATTACAAGGAACCAGAAAGAACTGCTGCTCCTGTTACAACAGGCAAGGCACCAGCGGAAGGTGCAATTTCTTCTCGGAACTATAAGTTCTTTTATTTCTTTTTGATCTGCATCACCATAACTAATTATTAGGAGCCTCAACGCTTTGTTATGTGCCACAATGGAGCAATATCTACGCACCTTTGGTTCGGTGTGCTCGGGTTGGAAGCAGTAAAGTATTTTCGAGTGAACTTGATTACGACGTTAGACAAATAAATTAACTGAGTTCTGCATTTTGGCATCACTTATTTGTGTTTTCTTAGGAATAAAGCTGATCATTCTTTTTATATGAGATACATCCATACCTCTTCACTATATGTAAATGTAATATTCTTGGAAAACACGTACTTACAGGAAGTGCGTGTAATTATAATCATGTGCCTCACAATTTTGGTACATGCAGGCCAGGAACCTTCTGCAGAGGCTGAACCAAAATTTAACCCTTTTACTGGTGTTGGGCGACGCTTGGATGGGAAACCGTTGAAAACCGAACCTTCACCGGTGACATCTTCTGCACTCCAAGACAAGAGAACCAATATACCAGGTGGAGGAACAGCAACAGCCTCTAGTTCCAGCTCACAAAGCGCCAAAAACCAAAAAACTCAGGGAAAGCTAGTATTTGGTTCAAATGCCAACCGCTCTCAGAATGCACCGAAGGTTCCTTCCCGCTCCCTTTTGCAAATGCTATGTGACGAATCATTGTGTATGGTTTCTACTCATGTCTGAAATCATTTGTTTCTGCATTTCAGGATGCTGCTGCTTCGAAAGATGCAAAGCCAGAGCCTCCGAAGAATGATGACCCAAAATTCCAAGCATTTAGTGGGAAAAAATACTCGTTGAGGGGTTGATTGTACATTTATCTGAACCTGTAAGTTATGCTCTTGATATGTGATGAATCTGTTGGCTGAAATATAATTTAAACTAAAACCATGTCTCAGTCCAAGGAGTTGAACAGTGGTTTATTCTTCTCGATTCATATAAGAAAATACAGAATCCGACTCTCTCTTGCTAGTTATTTTAGTTGGGTTTTATGGAATTCTGTTTGAGTATGCATTCTTCTGAATTATGGAAGCAGTTCCAAGAGTATAAATTTACCAGTATTTGATTTTTGGACTAAATCCCAATATTTGGGCCTTTGAGAAATTAGTTTCTGTTTTAGGAGTCATTCAACTTTTATTTTGTTGCATCGGGGCCTACTTTTGTAAAGATGTTATGCGTCCTAAAAAATTATTTCATACACATACAAAAGAAAACGATTTCAATAGCAAAACTCCAGCAGCAGATAAATTGTTTGAAGCAAGGAATACAAGAGAATGTTGCTTTTTTTTTTCCCTTCCCGTTGTTATTCCAACTGCGACTACGGAATGAGCATAATCTAGTTCAATTCAATCATCTGCACCATTCTGTTCGCAATTTCTTTTTTTCCTTTTTTTTAAATTACGGAAGAATTATCTTTTCAGTTCCCTAAAAAGAAAAACATTTTTTTTCTTATACAAAAGAATGTGGCTTTGCTTCGATTTCTAATGAATAAATTGGAGAGTTAGTGTTTCTTTTAATGCAAGTCGGTTGTGAGGATGAAGCGGCTAAAAGTGAAATTAAACGAGCCTATGAGGGCAAAACAAAACATTCAAAAAATAATTTTAAATTATTTAATTTTGGAACTACGAAGACTAAAATGGGAGGTATATTTAGAATCATTCTTTTAAGATAGCTTTAAGTAAAGTGGGAATTTTTTTTTTCCACAAATATTAGTAAAGTGGGAAAAAAAAATATTTTAATACAAAAAAAAACAGAAAAAGGGATGCCTTCAAAGAGAACATGACCAAGAAGCTGAGGTAGATTTTAGAATACAAGAGTTCTACAAATACCTTAAATCAGAGTGTATCATAATTCATACATATGGAGTTGTAGCCTAGCCTAAGAGAGAAATCCAGCTTTCTACAATTGAATTGAGCTTATTTCAAGTCAAATATGGTGAAGGGCTAGAAAGAAAAACATATATATATATATATATATGTCAGCACCCAAGAAACATTGTGCAAGTCAAGTATAGCAGTGTTAGGAGTAAAAACATGCCCCGTGGACAAGGCGTCCGGGCGGGCCCACCGTTGGGTAGCATCGGGAACGTATCAGGGAGCGGCATCTGGCAATTCTCCCCATTGAAATATACTCTTCTTGGAAGCCCCCAACCATTACTCAGAGTAAATGAATGTGCATCTTTTTGCATGAGTATGTCTGTAGTCACTGATCCCACCTCATACTCATCAGACTGCAGTAGTTCTGTGTTGTAGAAGGCTTTTCCCCAGAAGAGAGACACATCTTCTGCAAATTTACTAACCAAATAAATATTTAAATCTCTGAAGTTGCTAGAGTGAGAGTGTTACCATTAGTAGGGAGCATTGTGCTGTTAAAGCCGGAGGCGGCCAAGGACTGTCTGAAGCCGGGATGTTGGACGACAACATTCCAGTCGGAGTAGTTCCTCTCGTAGTGGTAGTTAGAGACTGTTAGTTTCACTTTCCAGTGAGTGACATAGTTGTTCTTGATGTGCCAGTGGATTCTGAGAGGGCACATGTGATCAGTGCACTTAACTAGATCAGCATCTGGTATAGTAGAAGGAATTTCACCTTCACTGTCAAATGGAGACAGACCTAAATCAGACATGCAAATCATAATATGAGAAGAGAATGGTAAGACTATACATACTTCCATCATATCAAACCTGATGCATGAGTTTGCCGACTGATCAGCTATTCGACAACCACAGCTACACGAGGGGCAGGGCGTGATGGAGGGATTGTAAAACGTCGAGAGTGAGACACAGCAAACAGGTGTTTTGCTAGATAAATAGCTGGAGTATGTGCATGTTGATTTCCATGTCTCTGAAAAATCATACGAATCACCCACATTAGTTAATTAGTCTTGATGTGTATATATATATATGATCAAATCTATACTTACTGAAAACCTGCTCTTCTCTTATTCCTCCGCTAACAGAGGAAACTGATGGACTAGTATCCCTAATAGGGCCACAAGTGTAACCCGGTCCCGGGGCCATTAGGGTGAGATTAAGGGGCGGTTGGTAGGCAGTATTGTTCGGACCCAAATTGGCTACTGTAATCTCAAAGGATGAGCGAGACATGGAAGAGTCGATGGCCCAGGCAGAAAGTAGGCCACCATGGCAACAACCATCTGTTCTGTTATCCGATGCATCTGGCACTAGATCAACTACCACAGGATCTGGCAAGCAGCAATGTGGTTTTTGGTTTGTGCTAGGCTTGCAATCTCCTTGTTTGGTTGCAACAGCTCCATTCATCGACAAAATTACCTCCCCCTTGGCCCACGTCCACCCTAGTTTCCAACCCGGTCTCTCTACATGACGATACTGATAGTAGTTTTGGATGGTTACCCTTGCCTGAAAACTAACACCATTGAGTTCCTAAATGACTTAAATATGAACTTTTCAATTGAGATACTATTGCACTAACCACATAGCCATCAAGATTATAATCCAATACATCGAAGGTAACTGTGATATTTCCATTTGGATCCAAAGGGTCGTAGCAATCTGCATCAAGCAAAAGCACACAGATGAGTGGAGAGAATTTGAGGGAAGTAAAATTAGGAGGTTATGATATGATGCCTGAAACTGTAGATGTTGCAGCTAACAACGTTAACATCAGCAAGTAACCATGCATTGATGGAGTAAACGAAACCATATTTTTCTAGGACATAGCAGCAAATTGACATGGAGTGTAGCTGTTATAGACCGAGATAGACGAAAGAGATCTTGATGAACTATATTGCTGACAAAGAGAATATGAATCATGACCAGATAAAGAAAAGTTGGATACAAAGACGAATTGTTGGAAACATCTATGTGAGTAACAAGGGACAAAATCAACAGATCAAAGTATCTACATCTTCCAAATTCTAGATTCTCCTATGACTCGTCTACATTAAGCAAGGATCAAATTAACATATTTAAATAATTTGCTGCCCTATTTAGTCCTTTCCATTATCTGCAAGATTAGATAACATCACTTTTTTAATTTCATTTTTTTAGTAATTGTACCTAACTTTGCCAACTAATTTATTCTAAAAGGGTTGAAGGGATAAAATGGAATACATAGTATTCCCATTTTATGCCATTAATTCTTCCATAATTTAAACACGACATATATCCTCTATCCATGATTATTTCCCAGGTACAAAGCGGCAGATATTAACCTAGTACTAATCTAATACTGCTCATGTTTCTTGTTGGGAAACTGGCAAAAATTCTCTACCGATGTTATCTCAAAAAACTAAAACCAGATCATCAACTGCTGCTTATTGAAATTCAAATATATTTATATACATAATGTCAGCAATAATTAAATAGCGGGGAGTGCAAAGCTGATCACAATTTTGAAAACTATAAGCATTTGTCATAACCCAACTCCAATGATACAAAAAAAAAAGTAAAAATTAAGTGCTTTCAGAATAAATATATCAAGATACTATTATTAATTATTGAAAGTGTACTCGAATACAATGCACATTCAACAGCAAAATTTGTTGAAAAATTGAGCCAAAAACAACAATTTGAGCTTTAAACATTCCATTCTTACTTTTACAATTTCGATTGCTTTACTTTTTGAAATTGTAAATCCGGTGCTCCACCTTTCTCTGTCATCCACGTGGATATTCATTCGTTAGCACGGCAAGTACAGCGTTACGTCATTTCTTTCAGGCATTTCGTCGAACACTTCCACTCATATTTGGCCTACTATTCTATTGTTGAAATTTCACAAATAATATAATATCGTAGATTTTGAGTTTTTCTTCTGTTTGAGGGGACATGCATAATATATTTGGAGTTGTTTTACACAATCAATTGTAAATATGCCTACGCAGTTTCGAAATTAAAATGCTCAAATTTTAATTTTAAAATAATACGTCAACTTTGATATATCGATAAGAATCAATTGCTAAAATTTAAACAATAAACATTATCCACTGTCAATTTTTCCTAATTTAAGTCAACATCAATTCTAAAGGGTAAATGCTTGCTCAAAAATAACATAAAATTCTAAAGGGTAAATGATCAGTCCAAATCTCATAAAAATAAAATAAAATACAAATGTTAATTACACCAAATTACAAGTCGGCGTGATTTGTAACTTCGCAAATTTTGGCACAACTTTTAAATTTTTGTGCAAATTAAGTATGCCCTTTTTTTTTCAGCAATCAAATTTTGACAACTCTCAATCTTTATATTTTGTGAACACATGCATACCTTGTTAAAATACTTGTCCACATAAAATATATATGTATATATATATATAGGGTTGGATTCTAGAAGGAACCACACCCTAGGTGAGAACCGAGAACCAATCTCAACCACATATTGCTTTGATTTGGACGGTCAGATCTGTTCTAAAATAAAAAAAAAAGCGGTGGCATTATTGTAATATTTTTGAAGTTCGCTGCCCCTGAAACTTACAGAGGGTAAAATTGGAAATTTGAAATTATATATATTTTCAAACGTTTGCAGACAAAAATCTTTCTTCCCACCATAACTGCTCGAACTTCCTCACACGAAACCAGACAAAAAAATTCAAAAAACCGGCGAAATTGTTGAATTCAACCGTTCAAATCGACCGAAACCACCTAAGAACATTAAAATTCCGATCAAAAATCATGAATTCTCAAGGTAATATATCATTCTGTTTTATTTTTTCAAATTCTGTTGGATATTACTTTGAGTTTATAAAAATACATTTCACACTATATTATGATGATTTAGGATTTTCTTTCGTGTTTTTTTAGCATACCAATACTTCCTCCGGAGACATACAACCCATAATCTTTACGAAAAATCTGTTCTTTTTATTGCATGTTAATTTTTCCATTTCATTTTGTACTGTTAATGATGGATAACTTGTATAAACATGTTAAACCTAACAATGTTTGTAATATATATGTGATTTACGTGTATATTTTTCAATTTAGGGTTTTAGCATTCTCATTCTCCTATTTTAGCACTATCATGACTTATTTTAGCACTCTCGTGATTTATTTTAGCACTCATTTTTTAGTACTCTCGTTATTTATTTTAGCATGGCACTTGTTTTAAACATTAGCATGAAACACTGTTATATGTTTGTTTAATTTTAGCATTCAGATGATCTTTTTTTAGCATTGTAATTGATTTAGGAAATTTCATTTTTTGTTTCTTTTTTGTAAAACTAACACCTCTGTCTATCTGTGATTCAACTGCACATTTTCTTGATTTTAGCACTCTAGTTTATAGTTTTAGCACTGTGATGTCATATTTTAGCATTCAGATTCTGTTCTTTAGCATTGTAATTAGGAGTTTCATATTTTGTTTCTTTTTTTTGTAAACATAAAGCCTTTGTCCATCTATGATTCAATTGCAGATTTTCTTGATTTTAGCACTTTAGTTTAGAGTTTTAGCATTGTCATGTCATATTTTAGCATTCAGATTCTGTTCTTTAGCATTGTAATTGATTTAGGAGTTTAATATTTTGTTTCTTTTTGTAAACATAAAACTTTTGTCCATCTGTGATTCAACTGCACATTTTCTTGATTTTAGCACTTTAGTTTAGCGTTTTAGCACAGTCATGTCATATTTTAGCATTCAGATTCTGTTCTTTAGCATTGTAATTGTTTTGGGAGTTTCATATTTTGTTTCTTTTTTGTAAACATAACATTTTTGTCCATTTGTGATTCATCTGCACAATTTCTTCATTTTAGCACTCTAGTTTAGAGTTTTAGTACTGTCATGTCATATTTTAGGATTCAGATTCTGTTCTTTAGCATTGTTATTTTTGTCTATTTAACAGTATTATATAAAAAAATTACAGATGCTAAAAGGACCGAAGAAGGTGAAACTAGCACACACAAAAGAGCAAAAATTGCCCCCGAAGATTGAAGATAATAGACTTATTGATAGATATAATAGATATCAATTATTACAAGCAACAACATTGCCATCAACTCTATCACAGGCTGTGATGCAAATGAATAAAGCACAAGAGGACGCAGTGAGACAACTGGGGTTCTGCAGCATTCTTTACTTGAATATAAATCATTTCCCAGAAAGGATGAACTACTGGCTGCTCGAAAACTTCGACCCAGTATCAAGAGAACTTCAACTGCTCGAAAACTTCGAAAATTGGAAGAAGCACAATCTGCACATTTATCAATTCACAACTAAAATCACATTAATGCATAAAAAACATATTCTAAGATCATATAAAAACAATTCACAGTACTCATAAAACTAGCTAACAACAGTGCTAAACTAGGTTACAATAGTGCTAAAATAGTTCAGAGCAGTGCTAAACTAGTTTTTACAATAGTGCTAAAATATAGTTCACACCTTATGTCAGGTAAAAAAAGACACAAAATTTAGAAAAATGGTTCTCTTCACATAAACATGCTCAAGTTTAACCTGTCGACTTCAATGCAAATATTATTTTAATAAACTTCCATCTATTAAATGAATTTCTATAAAGAGAAAATCAGTGGCAGCATCAAGCATGATTCAATATGTTTTTTATGACTACAGAAAGTTTAGATACTCACTGATGGATGCAATGTGATAATAGCAAACATGAAGACATAACATAAAAATGTTACAGTAGACTTTGCAATAATAACAACAGTGCTAAAATAGTTCACAGCAAAGAATAGCTTATTAGCTTCGTCAACCTAAAACGGTGCTAAAATAATTCACAGAAGTGCTAAAATAGATTACACAAGTGCTAAAATAGATTACAGAAGTGCTAAAATAGTTCACAGTAGTGCTAAAGAACATGTTAACAAAATGATTTTCATAATACTCATTTCTTATCACAATGTTGCATTCATCGTGAAAAATACTCTATTAACGAGACATTCTTATGATACTCAATCTGTTAACTAAATTCACAATGCTAATAATTCATATTGTGATGCTAATAAGATCTACATATATACAGAAAACCAAAACACACAATATGAAGCCTAAAAAGCATGCTGATCGTGAGAAACTTAAAATAACAGCTTAATTAGCTTCCCCAACCTTGTCGAACAAGTCTAAAACAAACGGATAAAAAAATCGCATGAAAACTACAGAATAAACTTTTTTACCCGACATGTTCGTCAAATAACAGCGAACAACAAAAACTCTAGCAAAAAATCACGTGAACACCGATTAGGTTGAATAAATTTCGAAGATAATCGACTGATAATTTCGATTACATAAGCACAAAAGGAATTTGATATATATACAAGGAAAGATATTTCGAATGGAAAACGAATTGCAGACCGAGAATAGATTCATTCCAAATATGACAGAATTTCTAAATTACTAAAATACCCTGGGTTCATTAAAAAGTCTAAAAAATTACAATAATGCCACCGCTTTTTTTTAAATTTTGATCTGATCTTGGCCGTCCAAATCAGATCTATCTGTGGCTGAGATTGGTTCTCAGTTCTCACATGGGAGTGTGGTTCTCACATGATCTCATCTCTCTCTCTCTCTCTCTCTCTCTCTCTCTCTCTATATATATATATATATATATATATATATATAAAATAAAGCAGCCTTGTCAAAATCTAATCGCTAGAAAATTTGAGCATATTTAATTCATACCAAAATAAAGAAAGATGGTGCTAAATTTAAAAATCATGTTGAATTTACACTTTGATACTAACATTGTGATTTTTAGTACAATCAATCCTAAAATAAAATGGTTATGTTTGTAAATGGATTAAATATAATTATAACAAAGAAAAAAAGGATTAAATAGTCGAGAAATTAAATAATGAGTGGGCCCAGAAGCAGTGGTAAGCGATTATATCAGGAAAAACTTGGAATATTGCCGGCCTATTTAGGTCTCCAATTGTCGAGCAGCACAGCTTATTCGGCCCACTAAGATTGCATCTCTATTTTTAATATCTCAGCTGTATTACATCGTGTTGATGTATACATATATATATATCATAATGATTGAGTGTGTGTGTTATTTAACTGAATAAAATTTGGTATACAATTTTTTCATTTGATACAATAAAAAATCCAACAAATTTATAGCCGCACGGATAATATCATGGCATTCAAGAAACGACGGACCTAAACTTCAGAAATGACGTTCAAGCTTTTACATTGTAAGATCAATTCAAATAAACTTCACAATTTATACAATCTCAATAATTTTTAACTATACCTAATCGAAAATATTGTCACAGGTGATTACCTGAAATATATAACTTTCAATTATGAGTTGTCTATCATCTTTGCTTTCCATACGTTTGCAATTCAAGAAATCATTATTTCTTCGACACAGAACAGAATAAAAGAAATAATCTGGTAGGACAATTAGGTAGCTTAATCAAGAGTTAATTGGTCATTACTATAACTCATCAACCAATAATTTATGACCCTGTAAATATGTTCAAGCAACTGCATATACATTAGTAAAATATATAGTTTCCAAGCTAGCAACCCTCATCACTTAAAAGAGTCAAAATTACATGTCTGAGTTGGGTTTGATGTGGACAGATCAAAGATCATGGCGATGATGGCTGCAGGAGGGTGGAGGAAGAAGCCAGCGGCTCATGGACGACCGAGTTTATGGAGATCGAGACCGGGTTGCCTTCAAGTTGCAGCATGATGCTCCCCAGAACTTCAGTCAGTAGCTTCTTGAACTCCTCTTCTTTCACTGTCTTCCCATCCCCTGCATCGAACATTTTAAGAGCTTCCGCGATTATGCTATCCATCTGCAGGCCAAGGAAGGTCATCACCTCGACTCAGAATTATGATTGTTGGGACAACAAGGATACAATATGCACACACACACACACACACAAAGTGTAGTTATGGTTATACTCAATGCCTAAGAAAGGGAGGACCATCGTCGATCGTACGAGTTAGCTAAATGGAGCTCGTAGGAGTATAGCATCTATTGTTGATTCGCTCAATATATATACAAGCCAAGTGTGTATGGTTTTGTATGTGTACGACAATAAGAACTGTATCTAGCACAGTTCATCAGACGTAGCATGGAATAAAGCTATAATTGAGTGTCTAAATGCATTATCAGCAAGTACGTACGTACGCACCTGATCAACAGCACCGAGTGGAGGTAAGCCAGCAGAGGCAGCCAAATTATCAAGTACAACACTCATACATTCTTTTGAAATTTTTCCATGGCGATCCCTGGGAGCACTCTTCAGAGCAGAATCCAATGTCTGCATCAAAGAAGAGCATGCTAATATCGTGCGAATTTGGATAGCAAAATTCCTCATCATGTCGTTTAGCAGTTTTAACTAACCTTTTCCAGCTCAAATTTGTTGGACAGCAGCCTTCGAATGCCACTCCCATCAAAAGTATTCTGGCTGTGAGCAACAATAGCTGGTTGCTCCTTGAGAAGCCTTGCTACATTCTCCGCAGCTCGTTTAAACTCAGCCAGAAACGTCTCTTGTGAAACCGGCTCATGAAGGGCTCCCCCTAAAGGCTCCAGAGCTGGTTCCAAGATGTTGCTCAATACCTACAAAAGTCGGGAGCCCGTTGCTTGATAAATTTAGAGAAAATGCCTAGGATATAAGGAAAAAAATTAGTCAAAATGGATTCTACCCAAGGATCTGTAGCAGGAGGCACTCCCTGATCAACTGAAAGTTTCTCAAAAGCCTTGATGATATAGTCTTTGAGTGATCCTTCTTGCGAATTAATCTCTGAAAATAGTGAAAGTATTTCTGGTTCGAATGTGGAACTGTTGACGAACTCATGGAGGTCGTCACCGTCAATCCGAAGAATCACTACAGGATCTCGTTTCAAGCCCGCAGCCATGCCCAGTAGAATATCTGACAGAACCTCTTTAAACTGAGTCTTGCTTACCTTTTCCTGTTTACCATGTGTGAATTCGTTGAGAACCTGCGGTCGTAGCAAAAAGAGAATGTTAACTAATACGTATAGTAGTATGGAAAGGGCATGAGTTTGGGAGTGAAGCATGTTGTAACGATTTACATTAACCATGAGAAATCGATAATCTTGATCACAAAACATTACAATTAGAAGCTCTTCATATCAACAAAATAATAAACAGGACGTGAATCTTTCCTAGAACCAAAATCATCAAGAGTAACAACCACAACCAATTTGATCTATGTTTCCATTGCAACATTGATGTTGGAGGGACATGATTCATCTGATACCCTTTCTCATCGCAGTCTTCAGAATGTCAACATCGTGTTGATCATGACAGATGAGTGTTCAAAAGGGTTTAAAAGTCAAGAATCTACACTATGTTCATGGTCGGTGTGAGGGTGATCTTACTGCTAAAAAGTTAAGAAGAAAACCTAGAAAGCAAACTCAACTTTATTAAAAAATATTGACCTCACCAGTTGATTTTATTATTCAAAATTTGTTTCCATCAACATCAGTACATTTTTCTTCTCATTTTCTCTATAAGCAAAGAAAAGGAGGAAAGTAGCAAAGGTCCACGTCAAATTTAAAGCCCTTTAGTTTGGCCATTTTACTTCCACTATCATTGCAAACCAAAATTGACATATTCTGATTCGTGAAGATAAGAAGAAAGCCCAGAAAGTCTTAGAAGTCCAGAGTCTCACTCACACTATGTCCATTGGAAAAGATTTATCATCAAGATCAATGATCAAGCTAGATGAATAATAACCATTCAATAAAAATAACCAAATTCTCAAAACTCATTTAGTAACAAAACTATCACATTCAGCCAATAGAGCACAATAAGAATGTACATAGAAATGCAGGGATGGTATAACCCGAGTTTAAATAACTAAAATTTCTGCTGTAAAAGGGCTAAAGAAGCAGAAAATTTAATCGATAATCAGAACTCTAATACTGAAGGTGACACCCAATGCAGCAAGCCAAGACTGAAAATGCTCGTATGCACACAAACCCTCAACGTTTTAGCAGGAAACAAGAAATGTATACAATCTTCTCTGTATATTTGATACGCCATACAGATCATACAAACTTCCACATTGACAATTTCTATTGAAGGACTGCAAACACAAAGCATAGCAAGGACCAAGAAAGCTCAATGGTTTTCAACACCCCAACATCCTTTATTGTTCAGTGAGACCAAGTATTGATGCTAGATGCAGCAAAACCAACAAACTTTCAACAATTCTAAAATCCAAGATTCTAAGTGCTCCAAAGTTACAACTTGAATGAATACACGGTAGGAAACTCAAGCTACAAAGTGAGCCCAAATATTGAATTATCGATGCAGCACATTAAACCAACAAATTCTTCAATTCTAAAATTCCAAGATTCTAATTTCTAAGTGCTCCTAGATTAAAACTTTATTCAAAATATTTTGACACAACCCAACGGCCCTTCCTGTCCACGGTAGGTAAACTACAAATTTATAGTTAAAACTTAAAACATTGAATGCTCGATGCAGCAAAAGTAACCAACAAAATCAATAAATTCTAACTGCTCCAAGATTACAACTTCATAAGCTCCAAATAACATCTCAATTCTCAACATAGTAACTCAAGAAGAAAAGGAAAGGAAACACAAGAAGCAGAGAGAAAAGGCACAAACACATTCGATCAAAATTAGCTACTAAAATTTTAAATGACACTCCTCTCCATCAGCTCGCAGCTACAAAATGCGAAAAATGAAAAGAAAAAATGAAAAAAACCTCGGAATAAATGTGGTCGGATTCAGGAGAAGTGCCGTGAGCCGGCAAGCCGAGAGCGGCGCCGATGTCGTTGACAGCAGGCTGGAGTTCGTTGAGAGAGAGCTTACCGTCGCAGTCGGCGTCGAGTTCTTGAAACTTATGATTCACGAAGTTGGTGAAAACTTTGTCGTTCTCAACCAACTCCATTATATCCGAACCGTCCATCACCTCCTCACTACTTTTGATCGCCTTCATTGTACTGTTCTTGTGCATGCCCTTAAACACTCACAACCTTTTCTTCCTTTAATTAATGCTGATGTTGGAAAGCCTTTCTGCCCTCGCGCGTGTGATTCTCGTGATGCTTTCTCGGGTCTTTTCTTGATCGTTCTTGGAGCCTTTGTGTGTGTGTGTGTGTGTTTGAGAGAGAGAGAGAGAGAGAGAGAGAGAGAGAGGGACAGGTTTGAGCTGTTGAGGCTTGTTTGGGTGGGGTTTTGTTAGAGGTTCAATGCACGGTAAACTATTCACGCCAATTCACATTTTATTGCCAAAACAAAAAGTTTTAGAAACTATCTATCAAAAAAAAAAAAAAAAGTTTAAAAACTATCAACCAAGATGGATTGAAATTATCAATCTAAGTGACTCACAAAATCATATATTTTCAATTATGTTATTAACTTGTAATAAATTGTTCCTGTAATAATTTTATTAAAAATTATTATATAAATAATTAAAAAACAAATTGAAACACGTAAATTTTTTAGTTATATTGATTTCAATTATTCAAATCATAAACTAATAATTTTCATAATCTCAAACGATATCTTTCAATTATGCATTTGATCAGGTGGTGGTTTATGTCATTCCTTGATAATTTTCATAATCTCAAATGATATCTTTCAATTATATGCACTTAATCAAGTGGTGATTTATGTCCGATAGAATTATATATATATATATATATATATGTATGTATGTATGTATGTATGTTACTTCTTCAATCCTAATTCCCTCATCTTCAACTCAAGAAAAAAGAATAATGGGTTTTGAATAAGCAAAATAATATTATTTTATTGGTATGGATGAAAATGGAAGGTTTCGGTTTTGATTAATATGAACGACATTACTAAAAACTAAAAAGAATATAATTGAACTTAAGTTGTTATAAGAGTTTATTTTGTGAATTATGCATTATTAGGGTTTGGTGGTATCGATTGAATGGAACGAATAATATGGTTCCATGTTGTGAATTGTATAGGTGATGCATAAGTCGAACAATCTCTCTCTAACAAGGGTGAAATTAATGTTTGGTTTTAACAATATAGACAGAATAAGATGGGAAGCTTGTAACATCACTACACTTCATAAATATTTTAAGATAATATTGCGTAGAGTGTAATGATTTTGAATAACATACGTATAGTACTTTTTGAGACAAATGTGATGGTATTTAATGTTTGAGTGGTTGCGAGTACTTGTCATTATATTATCCATTAATTTATTCTTCTTTGATGGGAAATTTTAGTTGGAAGTTAATTAGAGTTCTCCATGTGTTGAACATGTAAAAAGTTTTTTATTTTATTTTATTGAATTTTGAATTTTATCTTTTCAGTAAATATTTACATGCATAATGTGTAAACGTTTTATTTTTTTTTATTGAATTTTGAATTTGATCTTTTCACTGAATATTTACAAGCAGTGTGCAAAAGTTTTTTTTTTTCTATTGAATTTGAATTTGATCTCTTAATTGAAGAAATACATGCATAATATTACATATTCTAGATAACTGCATTTTATATTTATTATTTGATCATTGTACATGAGTATTTGTTTGCAGGCAAAATCTCCCGTAAGACTCTGTGGAAAAAAAAACAGGCTCATCAGATCTTTAAAAGAGTGGACATCGCGGGGTTCGGATTGACCCATCCTACCCCCTTCAAGGAAAAAAAAATTGCTTTCAAAAAACGTATCACTCATTACATTAAAATTTGTCAGTTGTAATCTTACAAGTGTCACCTTACTACTTTAATTATATGAGTGTAACACATGTCAATTATGATTTCATATAAATTAGAGTTTATTATTTCCAATTAGGGTTTATATTTGTTTTAAAAAATTAATTGTCAAGCACAATGTACGAGCCAACGCATTTGTGTCGTGCGTGATTTTCTGGATCAAAAAATTAAATGAATTCACTTTAATTTTAGGGTTCATTAATTCCATTTTATGACATATTTATTTCAATAAATAAATAAATTTGACTAGTGCCATTTCCAGGCACACATTTGTTGACATATATGTATGGCAATATGTTTATTTGTAGAGTTGTCTGAGAAACAAGTGTTGATCTGATGTGCTGAAAGAAGAACACAGAGCTTAGTTCCTAAAAGAAATTGACGAAGTGATCCGAACAATTTACCACGCTGCGAATCTTAGCAGTTTCCTTCTATGGGCTGATTTACTTCCATGGACGATTTTGATCAAGAATTAATGTCTTGCTGTCTAATCCTTGTAGAGATTGTGATGAATATTCACCCTCAACTCAATATGGAAGATCTTTATTCAAACAAGGAAAGTTCTGCGCCGATTAGGACTTGGCGATCTACACAAAAGCTTCTCTAAGGTTTGCTTTTCGGATTTCCAAAGCCTATAAGAGGACCTCTACATGCAAGATCAAGATGTGTGACTCAAGATGTAGCTCATACGTTTTATTGGTGTATTTTTTGTGAACTTTTGTGAGAGCATAAATATTAGCTAGAGTTGTGCTTTAAACTTTTCAACGTGATATTCTAGCATAGTTAGTGTTGTGTCACCAAACACTTGAGGGAATTGGGTGCGAAATTGTACGTGATCTCGGGAAGGATCATGAGTCAAGATGTAGATAGCTAGAAGGAGTCTAGTGTTCACGGTTGTAGGGGATCTTACAACTTAGTTCATCAAAGATTTCGTGAAGAAGAAAGAGCGGTATAAGGATGGATTCTTATATGTGTAAGTTTTCTCAATATACTTCATGAAGAAGTAGTGAGCTATTCTTCAAGTTTTGGCTAATTCCTCCCAGAGTAAGTTGATTAACCGAACTGGGTTATCAATTCCCGTATGGCCGTGTCGATTTACTACTTTTCTTTTTATCTGTTTCTGAATCTGATAAGAACAAACTTAAGAACATGAAGTAGAACATCATGACTAAAATTGCACATATTATGTTTTTTCAAAATTAATTTACTTTAATTTTAGGGTTTACTAATTCTATTTTGACGGTATAAATTTTTGAAAAATAAAACTAAAAAAATAGAAAAAAAATAAAAAAATAAGTGCTTACTTGTGGACACGCACACACCATTTATTGGACCTTTTTTTTTTTATCTTAATGAGCTTGAACCCCGTCTGAATGAGACTGGTGTAATCAGGACCTGCTCTTGCTTGAAAGTGAGCAAGTAATATATAAAGTTACAGTAGCTAGATTTAGAAAATATTGGCCAACATTTATAATATATTATCCTAATATACTGCTACTTATCATGAAATATTAATGCCAAATCAATGGTGAAGTGGTATCTAAGTTTGAGATCGAAAGTCTCAAGTTCAAATTTCATCAATTCTGTTAAGTATTCATTTGTCACAATTGATTTTTTAAGTATAATTTATTTTTCTGTATAGTTAGCGGACTATTAAACAGAAAAAGTGGTTGCGGGTTACAATCATAATATATATATATATATATATATATATATATACAAGGGTAGGTTCAAATAGGAACCAATCCTCACATGAGAATCTTGGAACCAATTAAATTGATCCATTTTGATGACATTGGGGATAAAAAGGAGGTGTCATAATTATAAATATGAGAAATTTAAAAAATAAGGGTGTTTCCAGACATTTTTTAAAATAGTGATGTCATCATATTTATAAAAATTCTTTAAAATTTTAAGCAATCATAACTCATTCGTTTTCAATCCAATTAACTCAACTAATATATCAAATTAAAGATTTTTTCATGTTGTTTTATTAATTAAGATGCATATTGCATATATTTGTTTGAATGAAAATTGAGACAAAATACAAAAACTCATTTTTAGGCATATATAAGTCGGAATAGTCAGACATTACTAATATTAGACCACATCATTGCTAACATCGTGTACTTATGTTGGTAAAATGAAATATGTTAATTTATACACGATACCCAACTATGAATACATAACTGATATCATATGAAAATAAGTAAAACATGAACTATATACAGTGGAACGTTAGTTTAGCCTATTGTTCAATAAAAAAAGAATTTCAAAAAAATATTAACCGTTGAAAAAGTTATGACCGTTTGATTGAAGGATGCTATTTCATCATGAAAAAATTATAAAAAAACTAACAACACTTAAAAATCATATTAGCAAATTATTGTTTACACATTAGCAAATCATTGTTCACATATTAGCAATATATATTAGTAACATATTAGCAATATGATATATATAATGTTACAACATATTATACAATGTTATTTTAACTGTGATCCAATGTCATATGAACATTGTTTAACACGTATCAATTTATCAATATGATCATGTTATGTTATTAATATGAGTTTCTCATGTTAGCAACATAATTCATTAATATTAGCAACATATATATGTCATGTTAGCTTATCAATACATATGTCTGGAAAGACAACAATTTTAAAGTGTTGTCTATTTAAATCCGAAAATTGAACCCAAAATCCGAAAAATATAATAGGATTTCTAAATTATGAAAATAACCCTCTTTCATTAAGATTCTATAATATTACAAGGTTGCCACCTTAATTTGACTAAAATATTGACTTAATTATGACATTTAGATCTTGTTGATTTGTTTGTTATTACAAAAATGCTACCGCTTAATTCTTTTAATCTGGATCATAGGTTCTGGCAGATTAGATGGTGGGGATTGGTTATTAGTTCTCACAAAAGACCTGGTTCTCTCTGAAACTACTCCACACACACACACACACACACACACACACACACACACACACACACACACACACACACAGGATGAGAATTGTCTGTCAGATCCTAGAGTGAGCCCTCATCGAGCATCCTGACCTAAACGCCCTAGGAGGACTAAGGAGGAGAGTAGTAGAGAGCCCGAGATGCCCGGGCGACGTTCGGAGGAGTCGTCTGATGGTTGGTTCAACCGTCTGGTAGAGGTCGTTGCTGGAGTTGTAGAAGACCGCATTATAGGTCGTGTGGGCCAGATGATCGATGCAGCATCTACGCAGATGGAGAATAATTTTCAGCGGGTAAGTCAGATGATCAATGCAATTTCTCACGGATGGAGCGGCTAGAGGACCGCATTGTAGGTCGAATGCGTCGATAGCCCACACCGCCTTCCAGAGGGCCCACACCTCCCCCCAGAGAGCCCACACCTTCTCCCAGAGGGCCCACGCCCCCCAGAGGACCCACACCGCTCCCTCCCGGAGGACCCACACCGCCTTCCAGAGGGCCCACACCTCCCCCCAGAGAGCCCACACCTTCTCCCAGAGGGCCCACGCCCCCCAGAGGACCCACACCGCTCCCTCCCAGAGGACCCACGCCTCTTAGAGAGTCCATTCAGAGTTCAGATGAAAAGAGTGTACTGGGTGTGAGGTATGTCGCACCTCGAGCGCCCCTCAGAGGGCCCACACCTCCCCTCCTCCTCCCCCCAGACAGGCCACGACTCCTCGTACGAGAGAGGGCAGAGGTAGAGGTGTCAGATGTAGAGGTGGAAGTTCTGGTAGTCGTTCATCTGTTGGTCAATCGTCGGCTGCTCGATCATCTGCTGGTGATTTGCCTGGATCTTGTTTGGTTATCTGCCCATCATGGGGTGTTCATCCACTGTCCGGGACCATGGACCTTCTGGAGAGATAGGATCGAGAGAAGTACGTCACTGGTTACGTATCATTCCGACAGTCGGAATCTCAGGATAATGTGCTCCTGATCGCGAACAACACATTGGCCCACCAGTCATTTTTTGACAGAGTTGAGGATTACTCACGGGAGATCGATGCAGAAATCATTGACAATTTCATGCTTGAAGTAGGTCGACAGCTGCGTAGATAGCAGAGGACTGACGTTGTAGTTTTGCTTTACCCATTTATTTGTGAGTTAAAACTTCTATTTTCATATTCAATTACTTTCTGTGTCATTTTAATTGATATGTTAATATGTTTTCTGTAGATGTCACTGCAAGGAGCATGGGCACGCCTTTATCCTGATGATATTGAGTGTCGGTACCCGTATGGAGATGATAGATATCTATAGTGGAATCCTCTGGATGGCATGAAGGATATAATCAAGGGATTAGGTGACGTCTTCAAGGGTCCATGGGCTAGGGCTGAGCATGTAAGTGATCTTCAAGTCTACATCATGTTTTATTTATAAGGATTTATATTTGTCTATCTCATAAGTGTTACTATATTTGCAGGTGATCACGATATGCAATGTTGGAGGCCATCATTAGGTCACTGTCCGTATATGCCTTCGGACTTGGACTGTCGAGTTGTATGGCTTGTTATTATTCAAGATCGACATAGAGGTTGCTGAGAAGCGTGATCGAGAGTTGGTACCACTTCTTCGTCTGGTTATTAGAGTAGTCGGAGTAGGCCAGATAGCCATTGCTATGCATTGAAGCTGGACAAGTCTGTCCCAGATCAGTTTGTGCATTTCGACGGGGTCAGTTGTGGCGTTTATGCTATGATGTATGTGGATCGATTGCTTTCCGGAGTCCCTCACACATGTGTATCCGAGGACAATATTCGGAGATATCGTTATTTTGTAGCAGTGAGGATCTCCTCACTTAGCTATTCACGCTGACCCCAGTTTCATTGATGACGATGATATTTATCTACTTTGTATCAGTTGATGTTTGTCATTTGTTTAATTGATATATGTTTATTGACACATGATTTAAACTAATCTAAACAAAGTGGAATTAACAAAGTAAACAAAGTAAAGTGGCCTTAACAAAGTAGAATTAACAAAGATGACAAAGTAAAGTAGAATCCACGAAGTAAACAGGGTAAATGTAGACATCATCAATCAATGTCGGTAGCCTGTTTGGTCGGACACCTAGGACGAGTATAAGTCATCTCACCACAAACACTACATTTCTTAGGAGCTCTTCTATGTGCACCATTCGTAGGCACATCCTCTGTAGGTTCATTTAAGTCCACACCACCAATCGGGGTCCGGGCTGTGCACACTCATCTGTTGTGACCAGGGCCATGACATCTAGTGCAAACCTATCTTCGCGAGCTAGATGATGCCTCAACGCCTCCTCGACCTCTTGATATCCGAGGACGACCAACTTTTTTTTAATCACTGGGACGAGCATAAGTGGTGAACCATAAGGTGGCAAAATCCACTCTTCAGAACTGGGTAAGCCCATGATCACTGAGTCGTACATGCTGACTACAGTCTCCGTCTTGTAACACCTATCGACAAAATCATATATGTGTCCACCGGAGAATCTATGTGTGCACAAAAATCGTGGTTAAAATGATGGTTGAGCAAATGGATTCTTAACAAAAAGAAACATGAAAATTGCATACCTGATCGCCGCTTCAGCGTGGCTACATGGGATCAAATCTAGCTCGAACTCACGACAGTCGCAGGTCCAATGCTGAAGATCGACCATAAATGACTCCCCGCCAAGTCGGGGTGGCTGGTGGTTTCGGGATCCCGTAGAAAATGCTTCTTTTATGCCTCAGGTATTAGCCACAGCTTGTATTCATTCAGTAATTCTACCTCTTCTTCATTCTTGTACCTTCTTTCTTAATATTGTGACTTTTCCATGTTGTTTCTCAGGAACCTTTTCAATACGGTCCGGATTGCTAGCTCCTGTTCATAGTTTTGCTACAGATGATACACGAGGGATCTTTTTATGGCCGCTCTTCCTTCTAATGACCAGTATATCTATGATTCTTTTCTCCCAAATGAAGCAGTAGGTATCGGTCCATAGAACCTATAAAAGGGAGATGGTTGTGGCGCGAAGTACTCTTGTGCACCTATGTCATTTGACTCCCGTGCAAGCCCGCCCCGTTATCTTATGGAAGAATTGAGCTTATTGATGAGCTGGTTATTCAGAGCCAGCAATTAGCTGTCGGATTTCATCCCGCAACTAGAAGAAGATGGCTTCGGGGGTCACTGTGGTGTGGCTGAATAGTAATCCTCAACTTTCCACAGGTGTGCTAATGTCGTGCATCGAACGGGAAAACATCGTCCATGCTCAACGTTCTTCGATAACTTGTTCACAGCTTCTGGAGTCAACACATGATCCCAACTCTGTGCGGCAGCCCTTCGCTCAACAAACCATCCTTCCACAATACTCCTGAACACCTCAAGCATTGAGCAAATAGGAAATCTTCTAGCCCACAGTAGACGAGCATTGAGTGACTCAGCCACATTAGATGTCATGAAGCTAAAACACCGTGCGGGACAATGCGATCGGGACCAATGCTACAAAGCTTCTGGTATGCTGGTGTGCTCAGCAATTCCAATGCTGACATATGCCTCCGGAATACGTCTGAACGATAGGCATAGGCGGCCTCCTTAAACATGGCGATCACATGGGCACCGCACTTCGCCATCTTGTTCTGTAAACGATAATAGCACAATCCGTGTGCCGCTCTTAGAAAAACGGCCGCGACAGCATTCTTAATGCTCTGGTGCTGATTTGACATGATTAGGAGATCTTCAGTCTCCTCCAAAGTGATATCCAATCGACTCAGGAACCACTACCAAGAATCATTATTGTCGATCGGACCGAGACCAATTGCAATAGGTCATATTTGTTCGTTCTCGTCCTTTGTCATAGCAACAAACAGAATTCCCTTGTTCCTCTCTTTCAAGTGTGTTCCATCAATCATGACCACTGGACGTCCATCCTCCTGAAAAGCCCTGATGCACGGTCCGAGTGCCAAAAACATATACTAGAACTGATCTTCAGAGGTCGTCAGAAATTTATACAATGTCCTAGGATTCCGCATCTGTACCATGTGCAGAAACGCAGGTAATTGCGCATACAACCTATCATAGTCTCCATAGATCATCTCAATAGCAATGTTTCTCGAGCGCAAAGCGAAACTGTAATCGATCTGAATCTCGTACTCACGTAAAAGCTCGGACATCATTTCTTTGGGCTTCAGAACAACTCATTCATCTACCAGTTTGCGTGCAAAATGCTTTGCAATGACCCGTGCAGGCATCTAGCGTGGAGCAGTTCGAGTCATATACATGTGGCAAGTGTGAGTGTTGTTGAACTTGTAGATTCTCCACACAACTCCATCAACAACAGCACACAATCTGAACGGGCACACCCTGCCATTCTTGCACATATAGACCAGTCATGTCTTGTTCGATCGATACACGACATACTCAACTCGATTCTCCATGTGATAGAGTCTCACAGCTAGGGCCAAATCATCCATCGTATGGAAAATAGCACCCTTTTGAAGTATATCCGTATGTGCTGCTGAAGGCTCATCCCAATTTAGTGGGCCTGCAATGTCAAGATTAGCAAGCGGAACAACCCAATTTCTCAACGCTCTCTCAGGAACATCCTCAGCCCTAGTATTCGATGATGTTGCTCCTCCCGTCATACCCATCAATCGCCCTCTATCCTATGTTGAATGAATCCAGCCACAAAACTCCGTTTACAATAATTCGAGCAAAGTCGATATGTCGTTCTCCTCTTCATCTTCATCAGTAGAGGGCATCTCTCCATCTTCGTCAACTTCTTCTTCTTCTCATGCATCGTCATCAACATTCTGCTCAGGAGCCTCATAGTGGTGCATATCGTCACGAAAATCATCTCTAATCAGATCTCTTTTCTCTGGCACAATGTGAGGGATGACCCTGGAGCTACTACAACCTCTCTGAATAACATATACGACTATCTTTGAGCTCTGTTCGTGGAGTAGGTCAAGTAAATCTGCATCATCTTTCAATCTTGTCTTGATCTATCTACCACTATTGGTGCTCGACAGACAAGATAACTGATACTCGACAGATGTGGGATCAGTCTCCCGCAGATCATGAATCTCTCTATGCAGCGACCTAAAACACAACTGCTCCGATGACATGGTGAAAAGCTCATCATCACCATCTACGTATTGAGCTCTCTCTCATCGGCCACTATGTCGTACAATAATACGACGTCTAACCATCTGTATAACGATATCATAACGATAGTTAAAAAATGATATTAACTATAGTTAAATTAAATCAATATAATAACGATTAATTCAAAAAAGGAATAACGATAGTTAAAAATAAAAGAATAACGATCATTTAAATATAATAACCACAATTAAAAAGAATAACGATAATTTAGATATAATAACAATAATTAAAAAAGAATAATGATAATTAAAAAAATGAAAAATGATAATGCCTAACGATAATTCATTAAATTTTCGTTATGGCTTTTTTTTTTGCAAAATTGTTATTATATTTAAATAATGATAACAATTATTAATAAAAAAAGAATGATACTTACAATTAAGAATAACGATAATTCCTAAAGATAATTCATTAAATTTTCGTTATGGTTTTTTTTTTTTTTTTGCAAAATCGTTATTATATTTAAATAATGATAACGATTATTAATAAAAGAAATTTTAATAATAATGAAAATGAAATTTTAACATTAACGATAGTTAATTTTAAACATAACGAAAATTTAAATTTAACAATAATGAAAATGAAATTTTAAGAATAACGATAGTTAATTTTAAACATAATGAAAATTTAAATTTAACAATAACGAAAATGAAAATTCAAGAATAACGATAATTAATTTTAAACATAATGAAAATGAAATTCCAAGAATAACGATAATTAATTTCAAGAATAACGATAATCAATTTAACCATAACGATAATTTTACCAAACGATTAACTAACATTAACGATAGTTCTATTTAACCATAATGATAATTAAATTTAACCATTAATTAGCCCTAACGATAACCATTAACGAAAATTCAATTTCAAGATTACTTAATCATAACGAAAATTTAATTTAACCATAACATTAATTCAATTGGATAATAACGAAAATTAAATTAAAACTAGGGTTATACTTTAGCAATAATTGAAACTAACCATAACGACAACAAAATTAAAACTATCATTATACTTTATCGTTATGCCTTATTTAAGATGATCGTTAAGCAATGTAACAAAGCTTGAAACGTACCTTTCAAATTAGTTTGTTGATGAAGAAGATGTTGTTTTCTTGATTAATCTTTCGGCTCCACGATCAAACTCTCCATATATTTCTCTTTTTTATAAGGGAATTCACCGATTTTCCTTCTTCATCAAACTCTCAAACTATTTTTCTCTTTAGTTTGATTTGGTTTGAATTGGTGGATCGGTGTAGTGTTGATGAAGACTCAAATTCGTGCTTTTTCCTTTATCTTTTTACACCCTTTTTAAGTGTTTAGTATAGAGTCTAGTCTAGTTTTGGGGGTAAAGCTGATTGCAGGAGGCTGAGGGCACAAAACCACCACAATAGGCACAGACAGGTGCTATTTATGCTGAGGGCACAAAGGACTGATTTGCCTGCCGAGGACCCAGTCAAAGTTGTTGCGAGAATTGCGCAACAAGATCGCGGGACAGTTTCTATATGCACGTGGAGGTGATGTGGCGGTCAGTTCCGAGTCTTGGGGAGGTCTACACACGTTGGGAAGGAAGTGGGGACATCAGAAAGCTGTTGGAAACGCTAGGGTTTGTTGCTATCCCTCCTAAATTCAAGGAAGAACGTTGAGCATGAAATGAGGAAGTGGAGGAGTGCAAGAACCCCTGCGTGGGTGAGATCTGGGCTGCTTGAAGCCTTAATTCAATTGCTATAAATACTTTTATCTGTTTTCATATCAGGACGCGTACACTCATACACTTGTTTTGCACCTCAAGATACAATTTACCGTTTTCATACTTAGTTTATTTCCTGGATATTCTGACTGCCTGAAGCTGGTGATTTGCCCGCGGAGAGGTAGTTCAGTTGTTTTGTTGGCAAAACTAGGGTTGGGCCCAGAAGTTAATCTACGTATTTCCTTTCCAAGTAAGATGTCTTTTATTATTTCTTTTACTTTCGTTTCTATGTTTAGTGGCTAAGTATCCACTGTTCAAGTCAAAGTAATGGTCTAAGGGTAGAATATGTGCATGAGGTAATCTGACTTTAAAGCCTTAAGGGTTCGCAATCTTAACTTATTTTTCACTTAGACATAGGTAAAGGGTGATTGGAGATGAAAGCGCGCATTTCTGATTAACTGGTACTAGTGTTAGTTACGTGGGAGTGTATAGGTGACCCATGCCTCGATACCCGCATAGTAACAAGTCCGGGGGTGACAGCCTTGGTAGTTGAGATTGAGTAGTATATGAAGGCACAAGACCGTGTCAAACCTACTAGAATCGGGTCGCTTTTGCCCTCAAAGCTGCTATGCTTGCAAAACCTTTGTGTGATTCTCTCCTTAGGTTCCTGTATAGTTAGGTCCCTAGGTGCCGATCGTATCATCTAGACGATATAATGTAAGAAGTGATTGGGGAGTGGCCGATCGTATCCATTTCCTATAACCGGTTAACCCTCAAAGTGACAATTACCCAAATTTGGCCATAGGGATTCGGTTTTTGACCTTTCTGCTAGTGTGGGCACAACGGGTAGTAGTGGTAATTACATGTGTTTTGCCCGGGATTGCGCATACCTACCAAATGACTTGATGCTTTGACTTGAGCACTTTTATTACTGATATTTTCTTTTGTGATTTCTTTTTCAGCATTTAGTTAGTTTAAGTTTATTAGCAAGGTTTTTAGAGTGACACTGAAGACCCAAACTAAAACTAAGAAAAGACAGAAGGTTAAAACACTCCTCGTGGGATCGACATCCGTCTTCACTAGCTATACTAGCCGTTGAGGGCAGATTAAGCATTTGTGGACCATTTGCCCGCAAGTGTATTTTGCACACCTAAACGACAGGTGTGCCAAGTGTAAATATACATACATTATACTAACCCCTCTTACACAAAATTAAATGCATTAAATTTCATTTAATTTGGGCCAACTAATACGTACCTATACAAATATACATATTTATGCATTTTACCTACCTCAATTTGACCGACCCAAAGAGAATAATGCATTGATGTTCATTTAATGATGGCCTATTCAAAAAAATAATTTCGTTATGGCTTATTCAAAAAATAATAATAATCGTTAGTATTATTTTTAAGGATAATAACGATAATTAACTTTCGTTATTAATAGCAAACTTTTGTTATTATTAATTAGCAAGGATAATAACGAAAATAGCAAACTTCCCATATTAGCAAAATTTTGTTAAACTTTAGCAAACTTTCGTTATTAGCATAATTTCGTTTTTAGCAAGGATTAATCATTATTTTATTATTATTTCGTTACATTTTTTTAAAGATTAATTGTTATGTTATTATCATTTCGCTACAATTTTTAAATATTAACTTTTACATTATCGTCGTTATGTTATTATCATTTAATTATAATTTTACAGATAAATCGTTATACAATATTTAAGGTTTCGACCCTTTCTAACCCTAAAATACATGCAATCTTGATTTTTATTTGTTAGGTGTGTGTGCATTTATTGGGCAGTTATTAAAAAAGTGCAAATAGTACACTTATCCAATGATTGGGGTGTGGAGACAAGTGTGTCATAGGGGTAATTTAGACATTCACACTCCAAATTGCCCAAATAACTCCTATAGCCTTAAATCTTTCTTTCTTTTTTTACCAATTACTATTTTGTTTTGCCTCTTTTTATACATTTACACAAAAAAAAGGGTGAAAAATTAAAGTAGTCAAATTCAAGATAGCAAATGCTTTTTTAGCCAAGATTGATAGGTCATGCTTTTCTATTCAAAAAGTGGTGTAAAAGTCCTATATGCCCTTTTTGTCTCATGTGAACAATTTTCATTTCTTTTCTCATTAATTAAAAGATGAATGTGTGGCAATTTTTTTAAATAAAAATCGAAAATCTGAGAATTAAATTTAGGTAGTTGGATTGTGGTTGTATGCATTTAATTCCAAATTGAAGAAAACATATTGAACGAAATACTCACGATTTTGCCAAACAAAACTCACGCCCATTTTTACAAAATATTGTTGGAGAAACAACACATATCCAAGAAAGTTGAGGTTAGTTTTTTAATTTTTATAACCGTCAAGTTGTTCGAATTAGTTGGGTATAACGTCCTTTTAAAAATTTAAGTAATTTATCCGTAGTTTATGTTAATTTCGTAATAGATTTGTTTAATAGTTATTCAAGTTATAGGATGTTTGTTTTGTAATTTTTTAGTGATCGTATATGCATACATTGTTGGTAAATTAGGATATTTTATGGTAGATTAACGTGAAATTGAAGATTTGGACGTTTTGTAAAGATTAGTAGCATCGAATTTTTTTTCGGATATACAGTGTTCTCGTGAGTATTATTGTCACGGTTCAGAGATTTCGTGACAATATAGTCACGAAATCTATGAACTGTGACAATAATACTTACGAGAAGAACACATCTCGTGGCTAAAAATTTATTATCACGAAATCTTCAAATTGTGACAATAATTCGCACGAGAGCTTCTAAATCAACAATAACATTAATTAATTCCAAGTACTGAATCAACATCAACATTAAATCAAGTCCAAGTATTAAATCAACATTAAATCAAGTCCAAGTACTAAAACACCACATAAGTCAATGTCCTACTCAAGCTATCCTCTTACAATTACCGAATATTCTAACAGCTAAGAGCTTCCTATACTTGTCCAAGTCAGCCAGAGTAGGATCCATCTTGAATGTCTTCAAAGAAATTAATCGATCGGCTTGCATGGCAGCAAAAATCCCCACAACTCACACCATTTGTCTGCCTGAACTGATACATGAGTGGCGTTCTGTAGTACTCCATCGGTCTGCAGATCTGAGTACGCCTGGCTCTCTCCCAATATCTGCAGTGCTGCAGCAGGCCTGGAATCAAATGTATCAATGGCCAGAGCTGGTGCTCACGCATCGAATATGTGGGCTCATCCGACGGATCCATCATGTTGTACAACAACGAATCGTACAACTCAACTCGCCATTAGTCTAGACGAATCCGAACGGTCACGAAATGTCCATCAACATGGCAAACGGTGATGATCTGCAAACACAACAATATACAAAACAGTCATAAAAGAAACATGTATCATAATTGGAATTTAACGATGTTCACTCACATTCTTCGCCTGCCACCAAGGACCCGTCAATAGTTGCTCCCCTCTGACGATCTGGACCAGCTCATCATCCCAACCCCACCATGCGTATTCATAATTGGGGAATGTCTGTGTGAATTCTGTATCCTCTGGATGAATGAGGGTATACTCATGCACCAACTTATACTGTAACAAACAAATATTAACGTAATTATAAAATCAATTTACTTGGTAGATCAAAATAACAATTGAAAACTTACGAAGAATGATGTCTGCAAGATGATTGTGCTCTGTGAATTCACCCCTGCCTTCAATCCACGACCCTCGGCCAGCCTGATTTGAAGGTAATACAAGATCAGATCCATAGACAGTGTGGACATATCTCTGTTGTTGTCGAGCAATTCATCAAAGAAGGCCTGATTCAGATCCAGCTCGACCAAATTCACTTTAAGGCGCGCGTCTGGCCCGCAGCATCGAAACTCAACAAATTCCTTCATCGAGCTCGACACACCATCTGTGCTCGGCCTAGCCGAGCTAGGCCTAGCTCAGACTGGAATGTGATCCAACATCCCAATCATCACCTGTGGGCCCTGCAACCTCAACGCGTACATCCTCAAGATGTGGGCCCTCGACCTGTACTGAAATTAGTTAGTATATTTAAAAATATTTATCAGACAAAATCATACAAAACACTACTTACATCGTAATCATATACCATACGAGGTGCCGCTCGCTGAGGACTCTCTTCCCGTGCATGTTCTTGATATCTACCCTGAGAGCGACTCCTACTACGGGACCGAGACCGGGATCGGGATCTAGGGACAAACTTCTTGAACATGTCCTTAATGAAATCCTTCAGTCTATGAAACATGTCATCGTATTCCTGCCTGTGTGCCCTCTCCCGCTCCGCCTCGTACTCTCTGTGTGCCCTCTCACGCTCCTCATCATGCTCCTGCATAATACGGAGCATCTCCTCGCCTGTTTGACGCGCCACTTCTCACATCCGCCCAGCATGCTTGCAACACTGGTGATCCTCACTAGTGCTAGACGTGGGAGTGGCCAGTCTAGGACGCTTCTCTGTAGGGCGACTCCGTCGTCTCCTGGATGACTCAACTGCACCCGTATCTGCACACGTGCGAGGAATACAGCTCCCAGATTGCCTGGAGTGAGAGGAAGCTCTGGGAGGGGAGGGTGCTCTGGGAGGAGAGGGAGCTCTATGCTGATGCGCTCTAGCCAGCTCTCGGTAAGTGGGCTTCATCCTCTTATTGTGCTGCGCCTCATACGTCACGCCCATACAATCACCGAGCAAGACACTTCTGTAATATGAAGTGGCCATCTCATGCTCACTCGGCTGTAGATATATGAAGCATAATTGCTGCAAATGGTAAAGAATTGATTAGAAACACTTCAAATAATCTAGAAAACACACATTGTTTAAAATAAATGCTCACCTCATCAGAAAACAATGTGCCCAGACGCGCAGTCTTCGTCCTAAAGGCCTACTTCAAACACCTGGGCAATGCGTCTGGTGCTGGAACCTGTGCACAATGTGCACCGAGTCTCGGTAAGGCCTCATATGCCCACACCTGTCGAATAAGACATTGATCAAATTATATTCAATAAAATAAGATTACACTGATAATCGTGACAAAATTGAGAATCATACCAGTAGATCCCACACCGGTCCATAGAAATGATAAGACAATCGCACTTTTTCCTCCGTCTTCTTAAATTTTCTCCTCAGTTCCACCTCAGTAGACGGTACCAAACTCATATAATGCGTCAACAGACTGAATGCATAAGCTCCCCATAGAAATGAGTTCCATTGATCCCGATCCTCGGCTAAGACCCATACCCAGTCATCTATCATGTGTGTCTGATCATATCCAAAGATCATAGTGTGCAGGAACAGGACATTGGCGACCATGACGTAATCCATGAGGTCATCTCCTAGTGAATAGGTCCTAAACCTCTCAAGTAGGTCCTTCACTCTCAGAGGTGTCTTGTTCAACACACGGGAATAAAAAGATCTCCTAGAAATCTGATGTGATGCAGACGGATCAAAATCGGATCCTCCGAACTGCAGTCCAGTCACCAGAGCAAACTCACTCGGAGAAAATCTAATATTGGTTTCTCCAACCCGAAACCAAATATCGTGCTCCCCTGCACCGTCAATAATCACCTCCCTACTCAACAATGCATGTAGAGCATTGTTACAACTGTTTCCCCCCACGAAATCTATCAGATGTCTGAAACACGACTCTCTCCTAAACTGCTCGAATAGTTCGGGCCCACTACTGATCACGTGTAATACTTCCCTAATTACAC
The DNA here is from genome assembly GCA_026008535.1 of Perilla frutescens. Lineage (NCBI taxonomy): Eukaryota > Viridiplantae > Streptophyta > Magnoliopsida > Lamiales > Lamiaceae > Perilla > Perilla frutescens. The sequence continues at coordinate 35,297,031 of BRKX01000002.1, read as the reverse complement.
TCATATTGTCCTTCCAGTATAAATTAATCCCGCATGTGATGTTCTGTAAAGCCTCTCTCCTCCACACCCAATCACGCTATTTTTTAAATAATATATATACAAAAAATTAGCAATAAATAATGCAAAAATAAAACAAATATAATTAAATTAAAACTAATTGGACATGATATAGATATCTACATGCTGAGAATTTACCAATGATTGAGAAGAAGAATTAATTATGACATAAAAATGCAAGCACAAACAATTATATAAAAAAAGAACAAATCTCGTGACAATATATTGTCACGAGATCAGATTTCGTGACAATATATTGTCACGAGATTTGTTCTCGTGTAAATAATTCAACACGATTTCCTATTCAGGATAATATATTTACACAATTTTTATTTTGAACATATATATTTCGTGACAAAAATTCTCACGAAACTGATCTCGTGACTATATATAGTCCCGAAATGTCTTCTCGTGTGCATATATACTCCCGAGATCAATTTCGTGTGAATTTTTGTCACGATATCAACAAATTTTCAGAAATTGATATTACAAAATTTTATGAATCCAAAACCACCAAATTCAACAGATTTCATAGTTATCTACAACACAAAACTAATGCCCTAAAATTCGAACATATTAACCTATTTAAATTGACGAAAATGCACAACACAAATGTCAAAACTCTTAATTGTTCATCATAAATCATTAAATCGTTGGAATTTAGTTTCTAACCTGTTGAAATTCGACAGCCCAAGGCTCCAAATTATCCATGCCGTCGACGAGATTCACGTGAGTGTTTGCCTGCCTTTCGCAAAAATTATTCGATCTCTTTTCGTGAGTTTTTCACCCTTGATTTCGTGTGTATATTGGGCAGAATTCGTGAGTATTTTGGTCGGTTTTCTTGAGATTTTTTTAGTGAGAATTTGGAGAGCAAAATTTGGTTATTGTCGTGAAAAAATGAACACGGTGGAGCAAGTTTTGGTTGCTAGTTTCGTGAGAAAAGGGTTGCCGATCTGCTATTTTGTTTTTTTATCTTTTATGTCAGATAATGAATTTGAAATAAAGGAGTCAAAAAGGAATATTTGACTTGGGCCCACCATTGAGTGAGGGTATTTAAGAGATTGTGAAAAAGATTGAATAAAAAAGCATGAGTTATACAACTTGGCTAAAAAAGCATTTGCTATTTGGTTTTTGAATACTTGTATCTATTTACACAAAAAAAATTGTTGTTGTGTATTTAGAATCACCTATATATAATATAAAATTATGATACGGATAGCATAAAAGGACTTACGAAAAGGACCAAACACGGCATTAAACCAAACGTTAACGAATAGAAAGTTCTGGGCCACGGAGATGTGTGTGGTTAAGGCACGTGGGGCGGTTCGGGTATGGAGGCAAAAGTAAAATGCGGGTGAGTTCGATTTTCAATGCTTTGGTCCGCCTGTTATCACTCGACACGTGTTGGATCCTCGTCGATTGCGTAATGCACAGGAAAATTTGATGCGACGTGGCGGTTTGAGCGGGGGGAGTAGTAGGGCCCGCTTGATTTACGGGCCTGTGGGTGTTGGTGCGGCCCGCTTCTTCACCTCTCACTCGTTACTATTTTTGTTTTCCTTATTTACATTTTTAAATATTATCGAGTGGGTTTAAGATTTTAATTTAAATATTGTCGGAGTTAAAACTATTGTCTTGATACGAAATTTGGTTTTGTTTTGTTTCAAAAAAATTTAGAATTGAATAGGAATAAGATGAACTGATATAATTGTAAATACAATCGTTCTTCATAGTATAATAGCATCTTTTATTTCATATATTATGATGTGCGTTAAATAAAACACCAACTACTTATAAATTGAGTCTTAAAAAACTCAAGCAGTTACAACTAAGAGTTGCCTTAACACATTTTAGTGCCTTATTCAAATTATAAAGCATTAAATATAAATTATACATTTTTTTCATTACTAAATACAAATCCATAGCATTTTTCCAAGATTTGACTCAATTTCTTGATTTGTTTTTTTTTCCCACACAAGCATCCGGATAGTTGCTTTTATAGTGCATTTTTAATTCTTTTATAGAAAAACAGAATTAATTATTAATTATATGATAACATATTACTAGATAAATACGGATTGATAATAAAAAGCTGTAAAGACTTTTTACTTCCTTTTGTATTTTATTTCAACAAATGTAATGTGTACCGTATAATGATGTTATTATGTCGTAATGTGATATACATAATACTAAAATAATATACCGTATGGAAGAAAGATTGAAAGACCATAAAGAAACATACGATATGGATAGTTAGTAAAATCTGACTATGGTATAAAATTTATTGAGATTGAAATTATATTTGATTATCAATCAAATCAAGCTTTGATAAAGTGAATATTGAAAAGTTTGTGCGGTGTCCCTATGCCTTTGTCCTTGCCCAATTATTCAATTATTTAAATTTTGGTTTTCAACATGAACTGATCAAGTAATACGAATCAACATCGTTTGATTTTTATTTTTATTTTTGAGAAAATTAATAACGGGTGATTCTATTCACAACCCCCAATTTTCTTCCCACAACCCCCAAAATAATTAAAATAAAATTATTATTTAATAATACATTTTTACCCTTAATTAATAACCCACCACTTCAAAACCCCCACAAAACAAATAAAGCCCCCAAATTATAGCACCTATCTTTCTTCACACTTAAAAAAACCATGACAATTACACTTGGCTCCAATTATTTATAGCTCTTAAGTTCTTGATTTTGTTGCAGACATTATCTTTTAATTTATATAAAGCGGTGCATATCTCATTTTTAAATATAATGCCAGATAATATTTGTGCAAAAAAGGAGTTTATAAACTTCATGATTTTTGTTATGTTAATTGATGAAAGATTTCCGGTTGAAGAGGGCGGTTCATGCATGCTACAAGCGCCAAGATATTCTCACTAAAAATTTGTGATTGTCCAAAGAAAGTTGATTAACTGAAAATTTGTGATTTAACAAAACTAAGAGTAGTCAAGAGACTGAGAGCAAAACATTTTATTGCAGTTAGGTGAAGTGATGCTTTATCGGGCATTTAATACTGCATAAGTTTTCTAAAGTCAGGACTCCTGCACAATTAGAAACTATGAATGCTTCAATTTGAATATATCAATGCTCCCATGATGGTTATCTGTTTTTAAATGGAGGAGTTGCTTTTGTGCTGATGGGCCTATTTTAAATTGAAATCGAACTATTGAGGCCCAAATAAAGAAATCCAAGCCCAATTGAGTGTTATTCCTCTCTCACGTTGAAAATATAAGCAGCTGTTGTGAATTTTATAGGTGGCAGATCTGAACATAAAATTGGACTTTTACGGAGAAGAGGAAAACGCTCCTTGGGTAGATTAAACCCCACTTTTCAATTTTTAATTAAAAAAATATTTCTAAAATGTTTTTTAGATAAATTTTGTGGACATCAATTATTCATTAAATAGATATTAATTATGTTGATTTTTTTTCCCACTTCCTGCCATGTTAATAATAATATTGTGTTTTTTTATACGATATCATTAAAAAAATATTAATGTCATTTACATAATATCAGCAGGAGACAATAAAAATATGAACCAATATAATTAACATCTACTAATGTCGCTACTAATATCTTCAAAAAATTATTTACAAATATTTCTTTTTCAATTAAAATTAAGATTTTGGGTTTGGTGCCTGTTTTCGTGGTCCTTGTGCAAGGATGACGTCAATAAAACAAGAAATGAAATATTTTATGACTATTTCCTTTTTTTTATCATTGATTTGATTTAGCAAGATGACACACATAAATCGATTACAGACTTTAAATTTCGGGAATTTAACACCATCTTTTAATTTTGGGTATAATTTATTCTCGGTGATCGGATTTGGATGTGGTCGGTGAAACACCAATTTATTATTCTTCTCAAGAAATTCGTCGGTGCAATTACAAATTTGATCATGGAGAAAGATACATAATTTTCTGTCAATCGTGTAATTATATGAGAATCATTAATTTTAAGATCATGTAATTTTCTCATAAAGTATGATAGAAAACTAGAATGATTTTACATGTAGTATTAAAGCGGTGTTTTGAAATTATATGATTCTCCATGAATGACGTTTTCCCAATTGGGCTGGTCTCCTGTGCATAAGGTGCATGGGCCGGCCCGTGAGATGGGTCGGCCCATGAACCCGGATTCAGCTCATTACCGAAATTAACCCAATATGTAAAAAAAAGGAAAATAAACGCAGCTGCGCGCGAGAGAGAGAGAGAGAGAGAGAGAGAAGGAAAAGGCGACACAGACGACGGCGAGAGGCGGAACGCCGACCTCACCGGACCGCCGCCATCATCACCGCCGCCTCCGGAAGGCCAGTTCGCCGGCGCCGGAACCTACGACGGAGAGATTAACTTGCACATTGAAGAATTTCAATTTTGATTCAGATTTTTCTCAAGCTCGAAAATTTCAAGGTAAGAGTCTAGAATTCAATCAACCCTATGCAATTGTCTCCATTGCACTTGGGAAAATTATTTTGCAGATTCTTATCATTTATTACTTGAGATTTTCGAAATTTTTGTTTGAAATTTGAAAAATATACTTGGATGTGCATATTTCTTAGGATGGCTGAAATTAACATGAATGCGGGAGATACTTTAGAAGCTCTTGTGATAATTGATGATTCTGATAGTGTGGCTATACCCATACGAGTACAATACGGAGGTAATTTTTCTGAATAATCTGATCAGGTTTTACACAGACAAGATTGATACTTTACAACATTTTAATTGATACTTTCATGAACATTAGGTGGTACTGTGAGCTTCTCTGGATGTCTGATTGGTATTCAAAGAGAAACCTTCGATGAGATGTATGAACTCTACTGTAAGCATGCTAGAGAGGTTGGATTTGGGGTTAGGAAAAGTACTCAAAGGACAAATACTATTGGTGATGTCATTAAGAAATACTATGTGTGCTCGAATCAAGGAGTTAAGAAAAAGGGAAAAAGTGGTGAATCTAGCAATGAAGATGAGATTAGCTTTAGGCAAAATAACATCACGCGTACTGATTGCAAGGCATTCTTGAGGGTGAAGATAAATGATGAAGGGATGCTTGAAGTAATTGATCATAACGAGGAGCATAATCATGAGCTTTCAAGGAAAAAATGGAGCCACATGCATAGATCTCACAGAAAAATTACTGAAGATAAAGCTGTTGTGATTGAAAACATGATTTCTTCTGAACTGGGATCCACAGATTCATACAGATACATGTCAAAAGAAGCAGGGGGTGATCACCTCGTTGGCCACACGTTGAAAGACCACATAAACTTCGTTAATAGGATGAGAATGAGTGCAATTGAAGCTGGGGATGCACAGACTCTTATTGACAGGTTGTGTCAAGAGGGAGTCGAAGATGGAAACTTCTTCTACAGGTTCAAGTTGAACGATGATGGAAGATTGTCCGATGTATTTTGGAGAGATTCCATGATGTGTGAAGATTTCCTCCTCTAGGAGATGTTGTCGTATTTGACATGACCTACAGAACGAACAAGTACGGCCTCATTTGTGCACCGTTCGTTGGATTGAACCATCACAAGAAGAATGTAATGTTCGGGTACGCCTTCATATCAGACGAGAAGACGGAGACGTTCATGTGGTTGTTTGAAGTTTTCAAGAAATCAATGAAGATAAAATGCCCCGTGACAATCTTCACAGATCAAGATCTTACAATTACAAGCGCATTATCAAAGGTAATCTTCATGACCATACCATTCGAACGTTACACTTATTCGAAAACAGTTTGATAGAATGTAACGTAGCTTTTAATATACATGTGGACAGGTTTTCCCAAATGTTAGAGACAGATTGTGCATATGGCATCTCTACCAAAATGCAGTCAGTCGTTTTGGAAAATTGAAGGGAAACCGGGAATTCAATGATGCATTTCAAAGGTGCTTGTCGGGATGTGTAGATGAAGACGAGTTTCAGTGTTGTTGGAACTCCATGATAAATGAATACAGTCTGGAAGATAACTCTTGGTTTTCGCGACTGTACGAGCTTAGAGACAAATGGTGCACGGCATACAACAAGTCGTACTTCTCTGCTGGAATCTTGTCCTCACAGAGAAGTGAGAGCACCAACAGTGCAATCGAATTCAAGTCTAGCAAGGCGACGAACCTGAATGAATTCTACACAATCTTCAAACAAACAGTACAGAGATGGAGAAGCAAAGAACAAGCTGACGAGTTTGAATGCTTGCGAGCAATACCAGCTTCACGTCTGCCCCTGGTTGGGATGCTGAAGCAAGCATCTGAGCTGTATACGCTCTCGGTTTTTCGTGATTTTGAAGATGAATTCCTTAAGTCTATATCATCAATCGTCAAGACGATAGGTGAAGAGTTGGAAGTCAGGGTGTACGATGTCCAGAACCACGATGAACCGACTGCTCAAAGGGTGAATTTTTATTCCGGAGATAACTACATAAGTTGCACCTGCAGAAGGTTTGAGGAGTACGGATTGCTCTGCTCCCACTGTTTGAGAATATTTGATAGACACTCGGTCAAAGAAATACCCAATTGCTACATTTTGAAAAGGTGGACAAAACTTGCAAAAAAGGATTTGTGGGACAAAGCTGACACTGAATCTCATACAAGTACCGACTTGCTACATTCCATTGCTTGGAGGCACAAGATGGCTAGGAAGTACTACACTATACTTCTCAAAGCCCAAGCTAATGAAGAAGCAAGAAGGATAGTGAAAAATGGATCTAAGAGTATACTTGATGAAGTGCAGCCTGTGATGAGTATTACGAATTTAGTTGAAGACACGGAGGTTTCCTCATCATCAATAAGTGTGCTCGATCCAGCAAAAGCAAAAACCAAGGGGAGGAAGAAAAGAATTAAGGGGCAACTTGAAAAGGTCCGAAAGAAAAAGAGCAATGCTGAAGGAAGCTCAAATCAGTTGAGTGAGTTTGGCTCCAAGACTCCCAACCCTCGTTTGTTTCAGATGGACATCAGGTTTGATACCTGTCTTCAGCACAATTGATACTTTCATGCTTAATAAATGGTACCTGTTGTTTCTAACTGACTCAGTTGTTAAATTTATTTTACAGATTCTTAGATTGAAGATTAGACATTTTTTGAAATTTATACTAGGGTGTTTTAAGAATTCAATTTGAATAAAAAATGTTGATTACTCTTGTAGTAAAAACTAAAGTTGTGATGTACGCATTAGCTAGTGGCATTTGCATTTATTTGTGTTTTGTCCGTGTTTGCACTCCTGTGTAGTTAGTTTGCTTTGTTTTGCACATTCTATTATGTATGAGCTGAAAAGTGAGTCCTTTAAACTTTATATATTGTAAAGAAGGCAAGATGCAATACCATCTTTCTTTGTCCGTGATTTTAAGATCATCCTTAAATTGATATTATATCTCTTTTTAAAAATGATACGTTTTTTTTTTACAATTGATACCTTTATGCTGAATAAATGATACTCTTCAAGATATAATGTTGCTTTTTCTAAAATGTGATGCTCTATATACACGAATGATACTAAAATCATTTCTGAAAATAAATTTTTGTAATAAATCAGACTGCCATTAATCATAGATGATATTATATTTGTTTTTAAAAATGATACATTTTTGTTTTACAATTGATACCTTTATGCTGAATAAATTATACTCTTCTGAAATGTAATGTTACTTTTTAAAAATGTGATACTTTATAAATACAAAAATGATACTAATATGATTTTCCAAAAAAAAATTGACTTTCAATAAAATCAATATGTGGATATCAAATTACACGTAAGCATGGAATGAACAGTTACTTTTTCATTAACCATTTGATACTATATAGATTAACAATTGGTACTGCGATTGAATTTGTGAATAAATATAGGTCTTATTTAATACATGTCCCGTTAGTTATCAAATTGACAAAATTCAAAACCAACCTGTATACTATATATAAAACCACCATTACATTCAATCAAAAATAAAAAATCCAAAAAGCATCCATTCACCAACATACATTCAAACTTCAACTAATCTCCAACATTATAACCAAACTTCATCTAAACAAACCAAACCACCAAAATCCAAACAATCAAATCCAACACATCTAACAAACCCGAAGCACCATAACAAAATATTTCTAAGTTTTCATCAAATATTCAGTATAACACCACAAATATCCAAGAAATACATGCAAACATCTGACTCACTTCTTATTCCTGTTCATAAATACAAGAACCATCTTATATACTTCGAATCTTAAATCATTGGTTCCAGCAATAGCAATTCGAGCGCAGTACAGGTGATGCGAACCTCGGGACCCCAGGACTTGTATCAGATTGCCAGAGACGGAATCCTCGACCCGAACTTCTCAACACGGATGAACTATAGGTATATGAAACCTATAACCCAGCTATGATTGGAAATAAGAACCTTGGATGAAAATCGAAAACGCCACAAACAGTTGTGAATTACTGTTTGATAAGTCGGATGAACACGACACACGGTTCAATAAAAATCTCCAGAGAGAATTCTCAAGTTTAATATATCACAATCTCTCTAATGAAATATAATGCAGGCCTTTATATAGGTGGGCAAAATAAAACAACCCTAAAAATCAAAACCTAATCTAAAAAGGAAATAAATAAGTAGAAATCGGAATAAATCCGCAACAGTCCAAATAGGTGCGACTCGGGCTAACTCGCGCCCCGGGTCACGCTGTAAATCACGCCAGGCCTAGGTCAGGACACATTGCGGCCGCGACCGGCTCACTCGCGCCACCACCCGCGCTGTAACTCGCGCTCCGTCCAAAGCCAAACACGTCTCTGGCGCGACTGGTTCACTCGCGCCAACTCTCGCGCTGCCACTCGCGTCAGCTTCTCCGAATGCTAGAACTCGACTATTGGTACCCCCCCTAGGATCGTATCATTCCCCTTCTCTTAAAAGGGATTTGTCCTCAAATCCAAACCTCTGTCTGGATCAAAGACGAACATGATCCGAACATCAAAATCTTCCACCACAAGCTCGAACAAGTCTGGTGGTGCTTCAACTTGAAAAGGAACACTTTCAACAACCTGCAAAATGAAAACATCACAAGACGAGTGTTGATATAATTTGTTAGTGTTCTTCCAGTCCACCATGGTCGTTGGCATGAGTAGTTTTTCCTCAGCCACTTCTAATGTCACACTGTCTACGACCCTTTGAACTGGCTCTTCATATTTCTCTAGTTACAAGCTCAAAGTCTGTCGAATGTCCGTCATAGGATGGTCTGTTTCACTGTCTTCTACCATTGAATTCGTTGGATTACAGTTATCTAGAACATGATCCTCTGGAACAGAGTCTTTGTGGGTGGCAACGAACTGTGCTGGTAACTCTGCATCGAAATCTACATTAATTGCCTCTTCCTCCTTTGGCTTCGTTTCCAGCTTAGGCATGATGAGTGCGCTCCAATCTAATTCCCACATGGAAGGCTTGGAAATCATATTCTCGTTCATCTTCTTAACCCATTTCTCCACTTTGGTTGCTCTGTGCTCCATATCCTCCAGCTCCCGTTGATAAGAGTAAGGTATGTGACGCCTTCTCAACACCCTCTCCATCGCCCGCCACGTATCAATTGGCTCTCCAATACGTCGCCTCATGAAATAAAATTGATTCCACCAAGTAAGCACTTCATCACAGAATCCACTAGCAGCGATCTTGACCTTTCTCCGTTCAGGATAATCATGACAGTCAAACAACAGTTCAATCTGCTTTTCCCACTCTAGGTACAACTCGGGGTCACTTGTATCACGGAACAGTGGAACGTCTGTATCCCCATGCTCCTCACTTTCATCTATATGATATTTTCTACATCCATAAACAGCAGAACCAATCATCTTCTCATCTCCTTTTTTTTTCAACTACCACCAACAATGCTCACTTCACCCCCAAAACACCAAAATACAGCTTCCCAACAGCCCAATCACAAACTCACGACAATGTGCCGGAAAATTTTCGAAAATTTGAAAATTTCCAAAAAAATTTTCGACTTCTCCCCAAATAATATACACGTCTCCAACAACCCAAATATCAAAATCAAATGTAATGAAAACACCAAAAAAATTTCTGCCTTTTTACTTTTTTTTTGTTATTATAAATCAACGACGTTTTTTTTCTTTTCTTTTTCTTTTTTTTATGCTGATATTGTCTTTTTTTTTTTAAATAGGCGAGAATTTAAATTACAGAAATTAAATGATAAACGGAACCTAATACGACCTGTCTCTGATACCACTTGATGCGAACCTCGGGACCCCAGGATTTGTATCAGATTGCCAGAGACAGAATCCTCGACCCGAACTTCTCAACACGGATGAACTATAGGTATATGAAATCTATAACCCAGCTATGATTGGAAATAAGAACCTTGGATGAAAATCGAAGACGCCACAAACAATTGTGAATTACTGTTTGATAAGTCGGATGAACACGACACACGGTTCAATAAAAATCTCCAGAGAGAATTCTCAAGTTTAATATATCACAATCTCCCTAATGAAATATAATGCAGGCCCTTATATAGGTGGGCAAAATAAAACAACCCTAAAAGTCAAAACCTAATCTAAAAAGGAAATAAATAAGTAGAAATCGGAATAAATCCGCAACAGTCCAAATAGGTGCGACTCGGGCTCACTCGCGCCCCAGGTCGCGCTGTAGATCGCGCCAGGCCCAGGTCAGGACACGTTGCGGCCGCGACCGGCTCACTCGCGCCACCACCCGCGCTGTAACTCGTGCTCCGTCCAAAGCCAAACACGTCTCTGGCGCGACTGGTTCACTCGCGCCAACTCTCGCGCTGCCACTCGCGTCAGCTTCTCCGAATGCTCGAACTCGACTATTGGTACCCCCTAGGATCGTATCAACAGGGCTCGAAGCTTCTTTCGACCAGCAAGCTGCAAACAATAAAATGAAGTTAGGAAATCTGAAACACTGTAAATTAAACATATATTTAAAAGTAAAGACCAAAATATAAAAGAATGAATTTCAAACCTTTTCCAAGTTCGGACAAGAATACGCCTTCTCTTCAAACATCTCCATGTGATGCATGACAAACACGCCACAATCAAATCCGCCAGTATGTTTGTTCCATTCAAACTGTACACTGGCTACCTTATATGACTTAACTTCAGATGCCTTTGGGTGCTTGATCTCCTCCAGAAAAACAGAAAATTCATCACTCTACCACGTAAAACAGAATAAAACCAAGTCATCCATATAAACAGATATATCAACACTAAAAAAAATAGAAAAAACATGACTCATACAAATACATAAAAGACTCACCAACAAGCAAGTCAGCTGCCAATATATAGAGTTTTCCTCACTTGTATGCTTCAAATTGTCTAAATGGTGGATTATTCTCTCACGGAAATCAACCACCACAAGATAAAAGTGCGAATCAGAATGAACAGGTATAAAGATCAATTCAGCAGTGCTCATACCATTTATTGATCCCATTCTATCCAAACTGAACTTCCAACTGCCCCTCAACAGTTTGCTCTTAAATTCAACAGCCGACACCCTGTCTGAATCAATCTCCGAAGCACTCCAACTCTCCAATGCTTTCTTCAACTTCAAAAGTTCACAAGCGTGCAACTGACAAATACAAATAAATAAGTTAAAAATAAAACATAACATATTGAATGCAAAACCAAAAAATAATTATACAATACTTACAGAATGCTGGGTAGTGAAGAATATCTTCGACTGTCCCCTTTCCTCCGCCCGGGCATTATGCTTCTCAACTTGATCGAGAAGCAAAGCCCATGTATCAATGATGAACACATGGATAAACTCACTGTCATGAAGTGATTGCATCAATGCAAATGGTACATGAAAAGTACCTCTGCAAGAGAAAACATTTGAACTGGAAAAAAAAAATATTAGACTTCAACACAATATTTTTAAACCATGTAAAATATGCATATAAAATGGAATTAATAAGCATATAGGGTTCAAATTTTGGATTCACTATATAAAAAGCACAACATGCAATACAGCACAATAATTCAAATTTTGATACATACAATCAACTAAAATAGTACAATTTTGTTTCAAGATTGATACTGCATACATAAAAATTATAAATTGGACAAATAAAAAATAAAACAAAATCTGATACTTGTAAGCATATGATTTGGTAGTAATCAACATGAACATTGCTACTACATATATGCATCTGATTTGGTACTAATCAACATAAATATTGATACTCCATACAAAAAAAGCACACAAATAAAACATAAAACAACATCACTCTAATACTTATACGCATCTCATTTGCTACTAATTATCATGAAAATTTTGAAAAAAAAAATTAGAATTTGAGCATACACACAAAATATAAAACATTGAATACAATTGATACTTGTAAACATCTCATTTGGTACTAACTAGACCAAAATACATTCAAAAATTAAATACTTACTCAACCTTTGCACGGTGCTTGTGGAAGAAAAAATTGATGACATATTTATCCTTTGTAGACAACCCCTCCAGATACCGTTCGTTTTTCTTTATGAATGCCGACTGAAAACCGACATTCTCATCTACAATCCACTCATCAAGTGCCACGAACCAAGGGTCAATTGGATCTGAATCCAAATATTGGGACCCATTTGGTCCAACAGATGAAATCCCTTCTCCACAGACAAAAATATCTGCACAAAGAATAGAAATTCTTAAATTAAATATAAAATATAGAACATTAAAAACAACATAAACTTAAAACAATTACCCTCATCCACGCCTCCTGCTTCTTCAATCTTCTCACCATGTACAGCAGCCACCTCAGCAAATCCTGAAGAAAAACATTCAAAACATCAATAAAAATATTAATTTATAATTCAAACGTTAATTAATTACCTTTATCAACTGCTGCAGGCATCTTCCCACAATCCTCAACACTAGCTTGTGTCAAATCTACAAACAAAAACACATATTGAAAAACAGTTAATAAAAATAAACATACACAAAACTGCAAAACATTACTAAGTAGTGAAGCTTCATACCTAGTGCAGCTTCTTCTCCAACTTCATGTCCCTCTTCAACTTGATTTTCAATATTATCAAACCCAAACCTAACCGACAAAGAGCTCGCATCACCCTTGCAGAGGTCAGCAATGACATCTGCCACTGCTGCCTCATTCACTTCAAACAATGGGGACGCAGCTCTGACACCGGGGACACAAGAATAAGACACCTTTGAATCCTCCTGCAACGCCTTAAAATTCACCACCACTTCATCAACCAGCATGCAGAATTTGTCCGATCCAAAGAAATCGTCATTGGAGGTCCCCGCATCCTTAGATGAAGATGGGACCTCCTCAGGCTCACGACGCTGAAAAATTTTGACAGGTCTCTCAACCTGTCCATGTGTGCGTGGGAAACTATGTTTAAATCTCGCTTCAAAAGCAAGAACGACTCCTCCAAGGCCTCAAAATAAAAGAAGAAAACAGTAAGTCACATGAATTAAAAGAAACAAACCTAAAACAAAACAAAATAAAATAAAAACATAAAACTTACATCCGCAGCAATATGCTTAATTTCAGCATCCGTCTTCTCACCAGCGGGGAGAAAAAATAACAGACATACATCCCCGACGTATCTGTCCCATCATTCATCGTACGGACACGCTGAGGAGATGCTGCCTCATTTTGATTTACTTGACTGATTGGATAAACTCCCACTACAAACTCTCCTTGACCAAACCCCCCAGCCTTTAACTCCTCTAACATCCTTTTATTTATACTCTTTGAATTCCAATGCCTAATCAGAGGCAAGGAACTCGACACAGCTAAACCCTTCCACTTGAGCGGTGGAAGTACAAAAGAGGGAGAATAAGACAACAACCACTCACATATTTATTTGAAGGCCTATCCTTCAAATATGACATAACTCTACATAGCCGGTCTAGCACGTAAGATGACCAATCTAATGTTGAAATCCAATTGACTTCCACAATTGATTTCAACAGATATAGATCGGTAGACCCATTCATAGTCGATGCCAAAAATACAGACATAGCATACAAAACGAAAAAACGCTTAAAATCATCCCCACCACCAGAAAAACGCGCATCCAACAACAGATTACGCAGACCAGAACAAGAAACTATATTCTTTTCAGAATATAGATTGACCCAATTCTTCATAAATGACTTCAAAAAGGGCTCATCCTTCCCCCGAAGGACAACCCTGCCTTCATTCATAGGCAATAAGAATGCATCACAAATATCAAAAGGTGTGACAACAAACTTCTCATTATTGGCAAAACACAACATATGACTGACCGGGTTAAAATGTTCAAAAAACCAATACATATGATGCCACGACAAATATGAAAAATCTTGAATATAAAGAAGACCCCCAAACCCTATCTCCTCTATAGCTATCCTTTGTTCATTAGAAAGTAAAGGGATCATGGTAGAAAGAGAGGAAGGTCGACATTTGACAGTCAAATCATGCTTGCTGTAAAGAGAAAAAACACACAAAAAAATACAAAAATTATAACATGACTAAAATATTCGACAATGCTATTGCATGGAAACATTATAAGGAAAAAAGAAGAAGATCAAAACCATTCTTCTCTCATTTCATGCATGCATACATATTAATTGCTACCCAAAACCACAATGCAGCAGACTTTTCTTTTTTCTAAAAAAACATGGAAAATAAACTTGGACAAAGCTTCAAACATGTACAGTGACATAGATGCTCGATATTTTAAAAGCATAAAAAATTATTCATTGACATAACTAAAATACCTGTCAGCTTCGTCCTTCAATTTCTTCCCAAGAGTGGATTGATCTTTTTTTGATTTGCCGCTCTCCCCAGCAAAAGAAGGATCAATCGAGTCTTTTTTCCTTTTTTTTCAGCTTCTTCCCCTCCCTAGAACTTAAAGGAAAAAAAATTAGAAAAATCAAACACTTCAGGATATAAGAACACATCAACTAAATAAGATCAGATTATAAAATAAAATTTGAATTACCTGACAGGAGATCTCTCTTCAACAGTTTCCTTGAACTTCTTACTTACAGCAACTTTTGATGACTCTGCTGCAGCATAAAAAGTAGCCTCATCACCCAGCTTCACGGTGATATTCACACCCTTGGAAGCTTTTTTCTTCTTGGACATTTTCTTCTTCATTAAGCTAACCTGATATAAGTCAATGAAAACAAATATTAAAACACACAAAATATGAAAAATATAGATTACATAATTACTGTATGAAATAGTTTGATACAACTATGCATATAAAATGGTACAACAAGCATAAAGATTGATACTACACCACACGATGATAAAAATATAGACGTATAAACCTATAACCCTAACTAAACCATAAATGTATATCAAAACTGACCTCATACATGCATGTATAAAAATCATAACATACTATACAACACAATTCTTCATAGTTTGATACATACAGTCCACTCAAATAGTACAATTATGTTTCAAGATTGATACTCCATACCAAAAAAATGAAAATTGCACACACAAAACAAAATCTGACATAACTCTGATACTTATGACCATATGATTTGGTACTAATCAGCATGTACAGTGATACACCAGACACAAAAATGAAAATTAGACACACATAAAATAAAACAAAAAATCTGACCTCTGATACATAAAATCAGCTCAAATAGTACCATTCAATTTACCATTTAATACTCCATAGGGAAAAATGAAAATTGCACACACAAAATAAAATAGGACCTAACTCTGATACTTGTGAACATATGATTTGATACTAATAAGAATGTAAAGTGATACTCTATACAAAAAAATGAAAATTGCACACATAAAATAAAAAATTAAAACATAGCCTAACTCTGATACATACAATCAACTCAAATAGTACCATTCAGTTTCCCATTTGATACTTCAGAGGGAAAAAATGAAAATTGCACACAGAAAACAAAATAGGACCTAACTCTGATACTTGTGAGCATATGATTTGGTACTAATCAGCATCAGAATTGATACTCCATACACAAATTCGCACACATTCAAACAATGGAAGAGGCAAAAACACCCTAGACTGAATTCTAAACACATAAAGATAACATATAACAAAACATTTATCAGACAAAAACTATGAAAATTTTGATACATGCTTCTGATTCCAATTGATACTAATAAGCATTGTAATTGACACTTAACATGAAAATACATAATAATTATATAAAATTTCAAATTAAACACTCAAATCAAACACTCCATGAATCTGCATTTTTCCAAATAAATATTTTCAACACATACTAACTAGCACTAATCAATTCATTCGTAGAGGTGACATCAAAATCAAGCCATTCTGATTAAACAAGATGATCAAAACGAAACAATTTCAATTCACTAAGATACTTTATTATAATTAGGATCAATAATCTAGAAATCAAAAGGGATAGAAATCTATTTAATTTAACACTAAAAAAATACAAAACCAGACTCCAGAAAATCTGATGAAAATATCTTAAATTCAGAAAATTAATATAGAATGTATTTGGGTTATATAAACAAACTCAACTACAAAAAATCAAATAAAGAGAGATGGAGAACACCGACAGCGGTACCTCCTCCCAGACGAGAGAAATCAAAACCACAAAAAAAGGGAAAATGAATCTAATCCGATTCAAAAGAAAAAACGATAGGAAAACCTATCGATAGCATCTTTAACCTAGCTTTCCAATAAAAGAGACCTAAACAAAATTAACAATTTTTCTCGTCATTAAGAAAAACACAATATATACACATAATATTGGATGAATCCGGAAACAGAATTTTTAGGGTAATCAAAGGCAAAAAAATTCAGATCGAGCACCAAAATTAACAAAGGGAGAAGGGTTTGAGTACAAACCTGAGTACGACCGTCGTGTGCCGAACCACCGAATGCCGGAGCAAGAATGGACGCCGGAGAGGGTTAGGGAGGCGGCTAGGGTTTGGAATTGTGGAGGAGATGTCGCGGCGGAGATGAGGCGGCTAGGGTTTGGAATCGCGGTGGAGATGTGGTGGTGGAGATGAGACGGCTACGGGTCACGGTAGAGAGGAGGCGGCTACGGGTCACAGTGGAGATGAGATGGCTACGGGTCATGGTGGAGAAGAGGCGGCACGGTGAGGAAGAAAGGATGGGGTACGGGGGCTAAGGTTTTGCAGGCGAGATGAAGGGAGCCAAATGAGTGAACAGTGGCCCAAAAATCTATTTATATGGTGGGTCGGAGCGCGGGTCGGGTCCGTCTCACGGGCTGACCCATGCATCTGATGCACGGGAGAATTTGCGTTCCCAATTAGTATGACCTGTAGGCGGTGAAAATTATAAAATATATATAATATTTTTATTGATTTTTATATATTTATTTAGTTTTGGAATTTTATGAAATCCAAAATTAGATTAAATATTTAAATAATAAAGATATTATTATATAATAAACATCAATAGTCTTTGGCAACAAGTAAATATTTTTCAAAAAGATATATATCAAATTCCAATAGCCAATAAGATAGTGCCACGTCAGCCTTAGATCTCTCTCTCCCTACAACTATAAATAGGGGCCTATATCAGTTGAAAAACACACCAGAAGTCATTTGAAGAGTTCAAGAATTTGAGAAAAAATTCTACAAGTGAAATTCTCTCAAGTATTCAAGGCGTTCTTCATCAAATTCATCCTGAAGACGACGTTTGATCCATAAGCACAAATTCATCCTGAAGACGACGTTTGATCCATAAGCAAGACAGTCAAAGGCGTTCTTCATCAAATTCAACCCAAAGTTAGCGTTTGATCCGGAAACAAGGCGTTCGGCCCTCCGAATTGATGTTATCAAGTCCAAATACCAAGTCAAAGAAGATCAAAGATACAAATCTTCCTCGAAAACTTCAAAGACAGTCAAAGGCGTTCTTCATCAAATTCAACCAAAAGTTAGCGTTTGATCCGGAAACAAGGTGTTCGGCCCTCGGAATTGATGTGATTAAGTCCAAATACCAAGTGAAAGAAGATCAAAGATACAAATCTTCCTCGAAAACTTCAAAGACCAAGTTCAAACAACAAATCCGAGAAAATCAAAGAGACAAATTTACTCTGAATATTTCAAAGACCGTTTGAAGATCAAGTTTTGAATATATTTTGATCCGAAAATCATCTGAATTGTACACATTTTGTATTTTACCAAATTAAATATAAGAATACACATTTTGTATTGTACCAAATTAAATACAAAAATTTATGTTACAGAACCCTAATTATAAAATTGAAAATTATATTTCCGTTGCAATTATAAATATTTTGAATTGTTGAAACCACTTTTATGTTTGAACAAAGAAGTTTCAGAAATTAATGATTATGTTAGTTGTAAATTTTGGTAAGCATGATCAATTCATTGATATATTTTATATGTATATGATTGGATAAGGCGTAGCAATGATTGATGATATGAGATGAATTAACATCATGAGATTTTATCATGTTTCGCCAATTTTTTCAGAATTTGATATGTTTAGATTATTTTCGAGCATATTATATTGAATGGTATTTAATGAATGGAGGAATGATGTTGGTTGGTGATGATTTAATATATTTCTGAATGTTTTTGACATCATCGAGAATTTGAATTGAAGAAATTCATAATATGAACTATTGTGTGTGTGTGTGTGTGTGTGTGTGTATAGACTAGAGTTCAAATGAGAACCAAAATCATATGTAGGAAATAAGAACAAATCAAGATCATTAGATTAGTTTTTTTGGACGCTCCAGATTCATCTAAAAAAATGGGGTCAAATTTGCAATTGTGTTGTAATTGATTTAAAATAAGGGTAAAGTAGTAATTCAATTTCACATTCCATATCAAATCACATGTTTTATGGAACGTAATCTCTTCAAGCAATTTATATGTTATTTTTATTTATTATTCTCTGTTTTTCCATCGGCTCTTTCAAGAAGAAAAAAAAATCAGATCGCTAACTATTTTCCATCGGTTCCTTCAACAAAGCAGAGAAAGTACTCTACCATATAATTTGATCATGACGCCTCATCAATTCCCCATATCAAGAATTTAATTTAAGAAAGGCTGATAGACGTGTTCATCGCGAAGGTTGAAAAGGTAATCTTCTGGTGTTTGGAAATTAAAATCCTAATTATATGTTGTGTTTTCAATATTTTAGTTTTCATAGTATGTGATTTTAATTTTGATAAAACTAGGGTTTATGAATCTTACTGATTTCTAACTGTTCTTGATAATTTGTTTGTGGATTTATGTTAAATTGTGAATAAATGGGCGATTAGTTAATTTTAGCAAATATTATATGGTGTGATAGAAAATTAGACAACTCGTATTAGCACATATCTGCAGTAAATATATATGTTCCATATATAGTGAGATTTTATATGGGAACGATTTTTTTTATTTTGGACGGTTTTTACTGATAGTTTACAAAGTTGTATCTATCGGTGTTTTATATTTTAATTTCTCACATACCTGCTCAAAATCCTTGAAGTTACGTCTCTTACAGTCGAAGAAGGCATTCCAGAATAATTTTTTTCAGCGTCGACTTTGTCGGATTTCATCGTCTCATCTGTAGGAGTCATTTTTCACAAGTTCTTATTCGATCGTATATTATCATCACGCCAATTATCGTTTGATTATGAAAGATACATGTATTATGTTCTCCATTAATGTATCTTTGTAGGTGTAGAGATCTGAGCGGATTTTATTCGGGACTCGTATATTCAACTTTTAGCATATTTTGTATATATTATTAGCAAATTATAGATGTGTTAATAGCAAATCGGTAATATTTTTATGTGAAAATATAATTTTTTTTTACGATAAGATGGTCATTTTTTTAAAAATGGGTTCAATGTGCTTTATATGATACTAATATTTTCACAGATGATGGTCATTTCATATTTATTATAGAAGGTAGATGCTTTTCGTATTTGGTTGTGAAAGTTTTCAAGTTATTAAGAAAAAAAAATTTAAAATCGCATGAATCTATTTGTGCAAATTTTGTATATGTAATTAGCAAATTATAGATGTGTTAATAGCAAATCGGTAATATTTTTATGTGAAAATATAATTTTTTTTACTATAATATGGTCATTTTTTTAAAAATGGGTTCAAGGTGCTTTACATGATACTGATATGTTCGCAGATGATTGTCATTTCATATTTATTATAGAAGGTAGATGTTTTTCGTATTTGGTTGTGGGCGTTTTCAAGTTATTAAGAAAAAAATATTTAAAATCGCATGAATGTATGTGTGCAAATTTTATATATGTAATTAGCAAATTAGAGATGTGTTAATAGCAAATCGGTAATATTTTTATGTGAAAATATAATCAAGGTCTGCAAAGGCTGCTCGTGATGCCAACAAGCCTCCAAGAACGTGTAGCAAGTGCGGGATCAAGGGTAATCACGATGCAATGAATTGCCCGGGTTATGAATATTGATTTATGAGATAGTTTGATATTATTTTTTATTTTTAATGAATTTTTTCCAACATCAATTCATGAGGCGTGAGTACAAATGAACATCGTTACGTTTTCTTTTTATTAGCAAATAATTTATCCACAATTAGCAAATATTTGTACATGGATTAGTAGGTTTTGTGAGTTCAGATTATTATAATTTTCTCGATCTATCACATGTATGCTAGTTTTTGATATATATATTATAATATTTGGCCGTAATATTACTAAATAATATATATTATGGTATAATACTAAATAATCAGCTATCTCTAACTAAATAATATAATACGACAACCAAAATATTTTAGTTTAAATAGATAATAAGTCGATTGAATGATTTGCTACATCTTATGAAATGATTTGCTAGAAAATGAATAATAATTTGCTACGACAAATTGGAGAATTTGATACATTGGATATTACAGATTATATTGTTCTATGTAAATAAGTATTTCTGTATGAGTAAGCTAGTAATTTTATTTTACGGGAGGATTTATAATATTTTTGAGGTAAGAAACATTTAGTTTGTTATAAAAAAAATATTTGTTTGTTATTTAAATTAATGTCATGGATCATTAGTTTGTTATAAAAAACATAACAACTATATATAAAAGAATAAAATTGTTCTATTAAAACATTAATGTTATGCTATAATTCGAATCATAATATGTTAAAACCAACTGAATAATTTGCTACCAATACATCAATCTTTCATAGCAACAGTCGAATTTATGTAATAATTAAAGAATGTTAGTACGTGTCATTCAATCTAGACATTATTCATAACTATTGGCTTCTCTTCCTATCCTCTCGTTTCGGCTGCTTCAATTTTGTTTATGCATCATAATACAAGAAAAAATAGACAACCTTTTCAACATTATATGCAAAAACTAATTGTGTTAAAATATACAAATGAGAATTTTATATCTGTCCATAATATCATTTAAATACCTTTTACCCCACTGTCCGACCTTCCCTTCTTAGCACGATCACCTTTCTCGCTGTTACCTATAAATTACATTCAAAGGTTGATCATAAGTAAGCGCTATGAACCAATAAAACACTTGCTAAAGACAAGTGTCAATTTGCTATAAATACAATATCAATTTGCAATAAACACAATTCCTTAAAGGGTTGATTACATCTGACTAAGTTGGTATACACCAATTTCAAAACATATCTTACTAATTTGCTTAATACATCAAGCCAAATAAAATCAAAACAAATAAAGATCGTCAATAATATCTTACAAATTTGCTAAATACACCAAATCATATTAATTAAAAACCAATACATAGAACGGTTAAGCAAAACCCAATACCCATAACATTTTTAGTCACCTGTAACTCATTTGCTAAAAACAAAATGTAAATTTGCTAAATACAATATGTTATTTTGCTATAAACAAAAAACACCCGTTAAACAAAAACATTTTTTTAATACTCTACTATTAACATGTAACTAATTCGCTAATTATATATATATATATATATATATATATATAAGGTGCTTAATACATCAAATCAGATAAAATCGAAACCAATGAATAGATCAAATAATCAAAAACCCAAACCCATAAAAAATGATAATCATATCTTACTTATTTGATATAAACCAATGTAAATTTACTATATAATTAAGGTTAATTTGCTATTAACAAAAACCATCTATAAAACAAAAACATATTCCACTTATCTGTTAATAATGTCTAACTAATTTGTTCATACCCATAAAAAATGATAATCAATTAAAAAAAAAAGATCAATTAAGCAAAAACCAATACCGATAAAAAATGATAATCATATATTACTAATCTGTTATAAACAAATTTAAATATGCTATATACTAAATGTTAATTTGCTATAAACAAAAAAAACCCAAAAAATCTTAAAATTTATCTTACTATAAACAAAATATTAATTTGCTAAAACAAGAATCACAGTTGCAAAATTTGCTAATCATATATTGCTAAGTTGCTATAAACCAAAGCCAATTTACTAGAAATATAATTTAAATTTGCTATAAACAACACAATTTGCTATTAATAACCAATACGCATGAAAGCACACCATGTCGTACTAATCTCCTAAGCATATATTACTAATTTGCTAATTATATATTTCTACTTTGCTAAATACATCCAATCAAATCAAATCAAACTAAATAAATATACCGAATAAGCGATAACCAATACCCATAAAATTTGTTAATCATATCTGCTTAATTTGCTAAATAAATAAAATAAAATATAATACATTAAGCTCAATAAACCAATACATTAATTTGCTATAATCACATGTCAATTTGCTATAAACAAAATACCTTTTGCACGACTACCTGACATTCCTTCTTTAGCACAATCACTTTTCTCGTTGTTACCTAAAAATTCAATTAAAAGGTTGATCAGAATTAGCACAAAACCAATAAATTTTAGTAGTTCACCAACAAAATGATTCCAGTTACGTTAATATATAATCTGTTGATGTTTCAACTTCTCTTTTTCGTATATCATTAACCATGAAAAGAACAAAAAAGCTAATACAGATAAAAAATGAATGGGAACAAATCCAAACCAAATAAAATCAAAACCAATAAATAGAACAATTAAACAATAAACAATACCCATCAAATTTGCACCTCATATCTGATTAATTTGCAGAAAAATTCAAACCAAATGAAATCAAGACCAATAAATATATCGATTAAGTAATAATCAAAACGAATAAATTTATTGATTATTAACTTGCTAATCATATCTTACTAATTTGCTAAATATATCAAACCAAATCAAAACAAAATCAATAAATAGAACGATTAAACAATAACCAATACATATAAAATTTGCTACTCAGATCTGATTAATTTGCTAAAAATCATACTAAAATTTTGAAAAATTACCTGTTCGTGCGGCCCTCGTGCTTTTCATTGTTGTTCGGTCGGTGTCTGGTTGAAGCGGCTATCGATGGCGGATTTTCGGACTGCTTTTGGGTAATGTTCGAGGGCACCTTGCGTCGGCGGCGTCTGGGTAGGGTTCGCCAATGTTGAGGCGTCCGGCGATGGCGAGCGGTGTACGGACGGTGAGTGGGTACTGTTCGGGTGTCGCCTCCTTCGGTCGGCAGCGTTGAGCGTCTGACAACGGCAACTTCCAGCAGTGTAGGCGCGGCGACGGTGGCGCAGGTGCGATTACGGTCGGAGTAGGTACGGCGACAGATCGAGAATAGACTTTGGAATGAAATAAGAGAAATATCTCATTTTTTTCTCTAATGGAGGAATTGATTTGATTCTCTTTTTTTTCTAGGTTTAGAGAGAAGATGGGGCACCGTTAATGAATGTGAGTGTGCAGATTATGGAGGAGTTTCCATATATATTGGAATTCCAAGATATGATGGAGATATGTTTTGTACAATTTTACCCTTACTGAATCCAAAAAAAATTGAAGAGGACGATTTTTGCAAATAGACCCCTAAAAGTCCAAATCAATCTTGATTATTGAAATTGATTTGATGAATGGTTGTAATTAGTTCCTAGTTCCTACATAGGGGTGTGGTTCTCATTTTAACCCATCCCTATCTATATATATACATTTCAACTTTTCTGATTCCTTAAGTATGCGTCTATTGAGAAGGTTTATTAAATTGGTGGATAATGATGTTTATCATATGTGAACGTTGGAATCATATATATAAAGAAAAGTTTGTTAATCACTAAAGTGGTCAAACTTGTACATTTATTTGATTATAAATCAATTTTGATTTATTCAATTACCCATGAAATAATGGATGCTAAATATTATGTTTGATGATTTATCGGTAAATTGAAATTCATTATTATAAGACATTTATGGATTACCCAAAGGTTGATTATTTGTCTTTATAATTAATGAATATAATTGTGGGTAATAAATGTTTACTATTGGTTTATTTATATACCCAAAGGTAGTAAATAATTCTAATTGATGCATGTTTTATTACAAAAGAATGTTACAAATTTTATTAACATCATTATGTTTGTATGTTGTGTGTTGATTTATCACCCAGAGGAGATAATCAATATACTTTAATTGTTATTTATACGTGTAGCATGTGTTTTATGTCTCAAAACACTTATGTGAAAATTTTATTATGCAGTACCTGATGTAACCCGGACAATTTGTACAGGATACGAGACGCGCGGAAGACTTCTAAAATCGAACACGCCAACTAAGGAAGGATTCAACCCTACTCTAAGACTCAACAAAATGAGAGTAAACTGAAATTAAAAGAACTCGAACTCCAAGGACAAATGAATCTGGACCTAATTACGATATCTAGACTACGACACAAAACCAATACACAAAATCCAATCAAAAGGAGCTGATATGGGACGAATATTGTGGCTGGAATTTATGTGTATTTAGGATGAGAATTAAGGGTTAAGAATGGCTAGGGAAGATAGGATATGAAAAGGAAAAGGATAACTTACGATTTAGGGTGTAGAACGCGATTACGCCTATGAAATCGATCTCGAACTCTTGTCGGACAGCTCACGATCGGTCTTGGGGTGTAGGAGGATGTCACGAACATGGATGGAGGTGTAGGACGTCGATGATGAAGGCTGGACGATGAAGGTGTTGTGAATTACAACCCGATTAATCCCCGGCGTATCTTGTACGACAAAAACGAATCTCCAAATTGTTCTTCGTAGCGAATTCACCCTAATTCTTCGTATGAATTAGAATGTTCCCTTGGAATTAAGACTCAAAGTTTGCTAGGCTTCAAGAATGATAATTTTCGAGGAAAACAATCAAAAGCTTTAAACGGTTGACACACAAATTGAATGCAAAGGCAATTTTAATCAATAATGTCTAAAATATCAAAGTAACATGGTTCCCCTATTTATAGGGCCTATTATGCACGAAAATAACTAATAAAAAGGCCTAAAAATCTGATCCAAAAGGATCTCTAACTATACTATAGAAATACCTAAACTAGAATTCTATTCAAGGTTGGAAATTGCCTTAAATACAATTCTAGTCAAACTTATACTAAAGGGAATGAAAATTACACAAAAAAATTAATTAAAAACTGATCTAAACTATAGTCTAAAGTAATTAAATAAATACTATAGTCTAGATAAAAATCAACCCTTTAATTAAATTAAATCAAGGGCGAAAACAGCTCCATGCACACGTGCACGTCTTCTTGCTCTCTTCTTCAAGTCTTCAAGTTATATTCTTCATGGTATGATCTTGATCTTCATTAGTTAATAAATTAACTAAAGTATGGCTGCACTTTGCATCTTCTAATTCCTCAAACTTCTTGCGAATCATCACTTGGAAATAACCTTGTAATTTCTTCGCTCGAAGTCGCGTCATTAGACCTTTGAATTGCAGCTCGGGTTCAAGGCCTTCAATGCCTTGCATGGCTTCATCAGTACCTGTTCCCAATTCTTTGAATTCTCATGTATCGTCTGTGCCAATATTTAATGGGCTTAACTTCTTTGACTGGAATGAGCAAGTTCAATTAAATCTTGGTGTTTTGGATCTTGATCTTATATTATGGAAGAAAAACATGTTGCCATTATTGATACTAGCAACAATGAACACAAAGCTCATTATAAAATTGGAAAAGATCTAACTGACTCAGTCTAATGTTCATGAGAATGACTGTCGCAAACAGTATTAAGACAGCTCTTCCCAAAACTGAAAGTGCTAAAGAATTTATGGGGTTAGTGGGAGAGCGCTCCCAAACAGCTGATAAGTCTATTGTTGGGACATTAATGAGTACACTAACCACCATGAAGTTTGATGGTTCTCGTACTATGCATGAGCATGTCATTGAGATGACAAATATTGCAGCAAGACTCAAGTCCTTGGGAATGGCTGTGAATGAGAACTTTCTTGTACAATTTATTCTTAACTCATTACCGACTGAGTATGGTCCGTTCCAAATGAGCTATAACACCATGAAAGATAAATAGAATGTGCACGAGTTGCATAATATATTGGTTCAGGAGAAAACGAGGCTTAAAAATCAAGAAAGTCACTCAGTTCATTATGTAAGCCACCGAGGAAATCAAGGAGCTGGAGAGAAACTTAAGAAGAAACATGATAAAGGCAAAGGGCCATTGAAGACTAATGAGGCTTCTATATGAATCCAGAAGAAATCACCAAATAATAATTATCATTTATGTGGGAAATCTGAACATTTCCAGAAGGATTGTCAGAAATGTAAGCTTTGGTTCGAAAATAAAGGTAGGCTTAATGCTTATGTATGTTTCGAATCAAATTTAACTGAAATTCCCCATAATTCATGATGGATTGATTCTGGATGTACGACTCATGTTTCTAACACGATGCAGAGATTCCTTACAATCCAAACCATAAGCCCGAATGAGAAGTTCATCTTCATGAAGAATAAAATGAAAGTTCCAGCGAAAGCATTCGGGTCTTCTCGTTTAATTCTTGACACTGGGCATCATTTAGATTTATTGGAAACTCTTTATGTTCCTAATTTATCTAGGAATTTAGTTTCATTATCTAAAATGGATGTTACTGAATTTTCTTTCAATTTTGGTAATGGATGTTTCAGTTTATTTAAGCATAATCATCTCATTGGTACTGGTGTTCTTTGTGATGGTTCATATAAATTGAATTTAGATGGTTTATATTCTGAAAGTCTTTTGACTTTGTTCATAATGTTGGCACTAAACGTAGTTTAGTGAATGAACGTTCTGCTCTCTTGTGGCATCAACGTTTGGGTCATATTTCTAGAGAAAGAATGGAAGGACTCATAAAGAATAAGGTTCTTCCAGATCTAGATTTTACGGATCTAAATATTTGTATGAATTGTATTAAAGAAAAACAAATAAAACACACAAGAAATGAACCACAAGAAGTAATTCAGCTTCTTTAAATTGTGCATACTGATATATGTGAGCCTTTTGATGTTAATTCTTTTGGAAAGAGAAAATTTTTCATCACCTTTATTGATGACTATTCATGTTATGGTTATGTCTATTTACTGCATGAGAAATTTCAAGGAGTGGATGCCTTGGAAATCTACTTGAATGAAGTAGAAAGGTAATTAGACAGAAAGGTGAAAGTTGTAAGATCCAATAGATGTGGTGAGTATTACGGAACATATGATGAGACTAGGAAACACTCGAGTCCATTTGCAACACTCATTCAAAAATGTGGTATTTGTGCTCAATACACAATGCCAGGTACACCACAACAAAATGGTGTATCAGAAAGACATAATAGAACATTAATGAATATGGTCATGAGTATGTTTAGCAATTCATCTCTACCCTTATTTTTGTGGATGTATGCCTTGAAAACTGTCATGTATCTGTTAAATAAGGTTCCTAGTAAAGCAGTTCCAAAGACTTATTTTGAACTATGAACGACTAGGACACCTAGTTTAAAGTACCTGCATGTTTGCGGTTGCCAGACAGAAGTGAGGATTTATAATCCATAAGAAAAGAAACTGGATGCAAGAACGATAAGTGGATATTTTATTGGTTATCCAGAACAATCAAAGGGGTATATATTTTATTGTCCTAATCATAGAATGAGAATTGTTGAGACTGGAAATGCGAGGTTCATTGAAAGTGGTGAAATCAGTGGGAGTACAATTCCACGACACGTGGAAATTAAAGAAGTTAGAGTACAAGTTTCTTTAACTTGTGCCTCAAGTTTGTTGTTCCAAACAACAATGAATACGAGCAATATAATAATGAACATCTGATTCAAAATGAACCTGTTGTGTAAGAACCTCAAGAAATAACATTAAGAAGATCTCAAAGAGAACGAAGACCAGCTATTTTGAATGACTACGAGGTTTATCTACATGAGTCAGAAACTGACTTGAGCATTAATGACAATGATCCAGTCTCATTTTCATAAGCCGTGAGTTGTGATAATTCTAAAAAATGGTTAGATGCCATGAAAGAAGAGTTAAAATCTTTGGAACATAATGGTGTTTGGGACCTTGTAGAATTACCAGAAGGTTGCAACAGAGTTGGTTATAAGTGGGTCTTCAAAACTAAACGTGACTCTCTTGGCAATCTAGAGCGCTACAAGGCTAGAATTGTTGACAAATGTTTTACTCAAAAGGATGTAATCTATTATAAAGAGACTTTATCACTAGTCTCACGAAAGGATTCTTTTAAAATTATCATGGCACTTGTAGCTCATTATGACTTGGAGTTGCATCAGATGGATGTAAAAACTGCATTTTGTAATGGAGATTTAGAGGAGAATGTTTACATGGATCAACCAGTTGGTTTCTCATTTGAATGAAAATAACACATGGTATGTAAATTAAAGAAATCAATATACAGGCTTAAGCAAGTTTCCCGCCAATGGTATTTAAAATTTAATGATACCATTGTTTCCTTTGGATTTAAGGAGAACACTGTTGATCGGTGTATATATCTAAAGGTCAGTGGGAGTAAGATTATATTTTTAATCATGTATATTGATGATATCTTGTTTGCAACTAATGATCTTGGTCTCCTTCATGATACTAAGAGTTTTCTCTCTAGCAACTTTGAAATGAAAGATATGTGTGAGGCAAGCTGTGTGATCGGGATATAAATATTCTGAAACAGATCACAATGATTATTAGGTTTGTCTCAGAAAGCATAATTAATAAAGTACTAGAGAGATTCAAGACGGAAAAGTGCTCAGCATCACCAGTTCCAATTCAGAAAGGAGATAAGTTTAGTCTCGCTCAATGTCCTAAAAATGAATTGAAATGAAAACAAATGGAAGCAATTCTGTATGCATCTGTTGTTGGGAGTATTATGTATGCTTAGACTTGTACTCGACCAGACATAAGCTTTGCAGCTGGAATGTTGGGAAGATATCAAAGTAACCCAAGAATGGAACATTGGAAAGCTGCAAAGAATGTTCTGAGATACTTACAGGGAATAAAAGATCACATGCCCACATATAAGAGGTCTGATCACCTTGAGGTGATTGGGTATACCGACTCAGACTTTGCTGGATGTTTGGATACTAGAAAGTCCACTATTGGCTATGTATTTCTTTTCGCCGAAGAAGCAGTATCATGGAAGAGTGCAAAGCAGTCTGTTGTTGCTGCCTCCACCATGGAAGCTGAATTTGTAGTATGTTTTGAGGCTACAATTCATGCTAATTGGCTGCAAGATTTTATTTCAGAGCTTGGAATTGTCGACAGTATTGCTAAGCCGCTGAAATTGTACTGTGATAATTCTGCAGCAGTATTTTTCTCTAAAAAGATAAGTACTCTAAGGGTTCTAAGCATATGGAGTTAAAGTACTTTGCCGTGAAGAAAGAAGTTCAGAAACAAACAGTGTTAATAGAATATATTAGCACAAATCTTATGATAGCTGATCCTTTAATAAAGGGATTACCACCAAAGACATTTATTGATCATGTTGAAAGTATGAGCATTATTGTTAACAATGATTATTGAGTATGGTGTTTATTTTGTAATCAACACTTTGAGCTCATTTATGAAATGTTTCTGATTACCTGTCTCTATTTTGCATGCATATTTGAATTAGAGTTATGTAAACATGTATAGTCTTGTATAAAGACATTATGATGGACCAATTATGTGCTCCTAATTAATGATCATATTAAGGTGAAGATTAATTCGTAGTGCATGGAAGGGACTATGTCAATTGTGTGATGTACAACTGTCATGGCTTGAATTAGTTCATATCCTTAATTATGAAATTATGATGAACCCAATGAAGTATAATGTTTAGTCATTCAAATGCGCATTATGTTAGTTTGATTAATTTATTTATTTGTCCATGATGTTAAGTAACGTCACATGAGCCAAGTGGGAGAATGTAAGATCATTTATGTCTCATGTAAAGTTATGTGACTTACTAAGAACTAATAAATAAATAATTAATTAATTATGAACTAAATTATATCCGGGTTAATATGGAGCTGTTTTATTATATCCGCTATTTAATGAGAATAGTGGGCTTGTGGGGAATAACAACCCATTAGTGTAAAACTGGTCCACTTCCTGATATAAAAGATATTCTCTAAAGTCCTAGCCATCACGCATGATAGAGAATAGAAAAAAAATCAAGGGGGTGAAACACCGGTTTATTATTCTTCTTAAGAAATTCATCGGTGCAATTACAGATTTGATGGAGAAAGGTATGCAATTTTCTGTCAATTATGTAATTATGTGAGAATCATTAATTTCAAGATCCTAAATTTTTTTCATAAAATATTGTAGAAAACTAGAATGATTTTACAATTCAATCATATATATATATATATATATTATTACAGTCGGATTCATTATTTAAATATTCATAAATTCATCATAACTACACAAATGTTTATCTTTTCATCTCAACTACAAATATCAAATTGAAAATATAATCAAACAAATATATTTCATTTTTCCAAATCTGTAACTCTACATATTAAATCATTCATCATAACAAAATGATAAATTTTTTTAAAAACCAATACACATCATAAATTGAATTATAAATACTGAAAATTAAAAATTGATGTTGAAAATAAAACCAATCAAGGACTAAGTATGTACCATAATTCCCAAATAAAATTGACAATTTACAATTATTAACTAAAAATCATTCTCGTGGGTGGGATAACCTAGTGGTGGGGTGAGGTTGTTGAAATTAAAAGTCACAGTTTGAATCTTCTCAATATCAATCTTCTTAATATCACAAGGGTGTTTGAGTAAAATAAAAAAATAATAATAAAAAAAACTAAAAATCATCCGCCCAACTCTCTCCCGTTTAGTCCCTCCAGTTCTGCGACGTTTTTGTCTAAAATCGCGGTAATCGACATTGAACTACTTATCGAGAGAATTGTGATAAAATTGGAAAACGGCAGATATCATCGGTACTAGCGCCAATTTATCACCTCTGCTCCTCCACTTCCACTCTATCCTCAACAGTCACTCTCCACACACACAAATACACGCACATCACCTGTTTCTATCTCCACACAGATAAAATCATCTCTCTCTCTCTCTCTCTCTCTCTCTCTCTACTGAGGAGCGAGAAATCAATGGAGTCGAGTTTATCTCTGGCTCCGCAAGCAATTTCCTTAGTTACATGTTCTCCCGTGTTTTCCCCTCTTTCTTCTCGCGCAGTTGGAATCCTCCGCAGTGAATTTATATGCAACGGCCGCAATCTACGCTTGCCAAGGAGGAGATGCAGGAAGTTACGCCCGAAATCAGAGTCTAATTGCTGTAAGTTTCTCTTCAAAGCGTCGCTCGACTCGCAGTCAGTTCTCGTCATAGCTGCCGCGGTTGCCACCGTTTCTGCTGCAGCTGTTGTGTACCTTGCTTATACCAAAAAACAATTCGATATCAAGCAGGTAGCCTACATTGTGCAATTCTGCAATTTTTCCGTAGATATTGTCTGGGTATTGTGGTATGATTGATTGATCATATGGAAACAAGTCTGTAGTCTCCGTAAATTATACACAAGCACTAAGTTACGTAAACAAAAATGTCATTGAATGTACATGTACATGTTCATGTTTTTATATTTGAATTGGAGCATCTATAATATATGGCATGGAAATGGAAACATATCCGAGATGAGTTTAGTTAATTTAACGAGGAACTAATTTTGATAGCGCTACTGTTATGAATATTAATGCGTGAGAATAATTAATCCACATAGCTAAGATAGTGGGTTATGCTGTCTGTGCACCAATTCCAGTCCTGCATGTAGCGTCTTCCTAATTCCACTCCTGTCTGCGCTCTTCTCGTCCCAAATTCGATTAACTAATCGTTCGTTATTTTTAGTTGTCAGGAAGACTGACGCTTGCACTATCAGAACAAATAAG
This sequence comes from Perilla frutescens, assembly GCA_026008535.1. NCBI lineage: Eukaryota > Viridiplantae > Streptophyta > Magnoliopsida > Lamiales > Lamiaceae > Perilla > Perilla frutescens. The sequence continues at coordinate 35,264,664 of BRKX01000002.1, read as the reverse complement.
AAGCATGACGCGCTGGATTGTTACAGATTCGAACCATGTAGTCTTACAGAACAAAGAATGTATTGACAGAAACCAATATTGTATCAAACAAACTAGAGAAAATGATGGTTCTGATATCAAGTTTGGAGAAACTGATGTGATTCCGGGAGGAGCTCTGGTAGTAGAGGCAGAGTTTCAGTCAGAAATCTTAGCTCCAACCGTTAATGGTTGTCTCACCTCCTTTACATCTGAGGCTTTGGAGATATCAACTGTGCATTCTGTACTTTCTGAATATGGTGTTCCGCCGATCGTTGACAAAGTTTGTGAAGTGCAGCCAAATGCACACGAATTCTCCCATTCAGTTGCTTACGAATGGTCAGTTCCAGTAACACAGACAAACTTGGGTAGTTCTACATCTTTAGAAGATCACATGCAAGAAGAAACAGATGAACTTGGTGGTCTAAAACTTAGACTTCTTGAAGAGAGTGGCACAAACAACTTGGACCATATTTTTAGAAGTTCTGCACGTAAAGAGCTGCACACAGTTACTGCGGCTTCTTTGGAGAAGTTGGATAATGTGGATCAATTGTCATCTTGTGCTACCCTTCAAAAGATCAACAACTATTCATCTCTCTTAAACATGGCCGAGGGAACAAATCTTTCTGCACAAAATGTTATCTTACCTACAGGTGATATAGACATAAAATTCTTACCTGTTAAATTCATGACTATATGGATATTTATATTTATCATTAATGCTTACCTGAACAAAAGATTGTTTAACTTCCCAGAGAAGCTTGAAGAGGAAAGACCTGTGAGATATTACCAGGGCTTTCTCTACAAGAAGGACTCAAGAAACCAGAAAGGATTGAGAAAACAGGACAAAAGGATTTCTTTGCATAGCGATAGAACCAAAAACTCGCCCCCATCTTTTGATCCCGAGCAGAAGCATGACAATGACAAGCGTAATCCTTCATGGCAATTGCGTGTTTACAACCAACTTCTGAGGGAAGGCAGGTAATTCCTCTAAGTCCTTGACAGCCTTCGCATTGTGAAGTTTGTCAAGCTTGAATCACTACTGATCTGGTAAAGAGTATCTACATAGTTAGTATTGAACATCATATAATTTATACAAAATATTGCATGTTGTACTATCCTGAGATATTGTATTTAATACTTATCACAGCCAATACCCAGTAATATTTTTATCTGTGTCTGAAAAGTATCTTCAAGCTTACATGGTTGTAATTTCTTATATTATAGGTTAAATGACTGCATTGAGTTGCTTGAAGATATGGAGGAAAATGGTTTGTTGGATATGGATAAGGTGAGTTTGCATTTTGCTGATTTCCTCAATAATTATGTGCTTGGAAAATGTTATTTGATTGTTAAATGTCATGGCTTCAGGTTTACCATGTGAGGTTTTTTGAAGTCTGCAAACGTCAGAAGGCTGTTAAGGAGGCATTTCGTTTTACCAAGCTTATCCCAAATCCAACTCTGAGTACATTCAATATGCTTATGTCTGTTTGTGCGAGCTCTCAAGATTCAGAAGGTACTCTCTCTCTCTCTCTCTCTCTCTCTCTCTCAAATTAATACTTTTTATTTACCCTGTTATCTTCAATGTAGGTGCTTTTCAGGTTCTGCAACATGTTCAAGAGATCGGATTAAATGCTGACTGCAAACTTTACACTACGTTAATATCAACTTGTGCTAAAAGCGGTAAAGTGGATACAATGTTCAAGGTACTGAGATGTATTTCAGATGATCATTTTTTTGTCGAGATTTAGATGCTCTTTCCAATAGTTAGATAAGAGTGATAAGACTACATAAGACTATCAACCATATCACTGGGATTCTTCATTTTGAAAATAAAATGACTAATTTGGTGTTTCTCACTTTGATAGTTACTTCTGTTATGTTCTGGAGTCTAGAGTTCATTCTTGCAGAGCAAGCCCTTTTGTCTGGTTAATTATATCAAATTTTGTATGAGGATAACACTTAATTCATATTATTTCAAGTTCAGGCAAAGTGGACCCGTATATTAACTTTTAGTAAATTGGGTCTGATTGATTTGATTCAGAATCATGGATTTTGTCTTCTTTAGATTAGTGGTAGGATTGTTTAACTGTCTTCTCTTGGGCATTAGAATTGAAAACCTTAATATATAAAAAAATTGTATTCCTCCCTTTTTATGTCACCAATGGCATGTAAAGTATGACTTAGGACATATATCTGAACTCAGGTTCCTCTCATGATTTCTTGAACCTCAGGTTTTCCATGAAATGGTAAATGGTGGAATTGAACCAAATGTTCACACATATGGTGCACTCATTGATGGTTGCGCAAAAGCGGGGCAAATTGCCAAGGCATTTGGTGCCTACGGAATACTCAGGTCAAAGGTGATATGTACTTCACTCTAATCTTTTCATCTGTCTTGCGATCTAGCAAGCCTTTTCTTAAATAAGAATTCATATATTATTTTTTCTTATTCAGCACTGACGTGTGTCTAACCTGAAATTACTGATGGTAGAATGTAAAGCCAGACCGGGTAGTTTTCAATGCGCTTATCACTGCATGTGGTCAATCAGGAGCAGTAGACCGTGCGTTTGATGTGTTAGCTGAGATGAGGGCAGAGACACAACCCATGGACCCTGATCACATAACTGTTGGTGCTCTGATGAAGGCTTGTGCTAGTGCTGGACAGGTAAGTTTTATCTAGTTTCTATTTTAAGCCATCATTTGCTTGGTTTTTGGTCCTCATCTTGTTTATCTGTGGTAACTATTGAGAGTGTGAAACTGTTATAGGTAGATCGGGCCAGAGAGGTGTACAATATGATTCATAAATATGATATCCGTGGCACTGCTGAGCTTTACACTATTGCTGTGAACAGCTGCAGTCATCATGGTGATTGGAAGTTTGCTTGTGGTGTATATGATGACATGATTAGAAAAGGTGTCGCTCCTGATGAGGTAGATGTACTAAATTCTGTGATTTTTTACTTAACAAATTTCCTTTTGATTAACTTGGTGCAGTATCTTGTGCTGCCTATTTTAGCAAGATATGATCATTGTAAAGTTTGATACCATGCTGTAACTTTTTTTCCCCTTCTTTTCCTCCTCTTTTATACTTCACAGTAGCAATATGCTTATATTCACGGACAGCCAGTTTTTTCCCATTGTTGTCTTGAATCTCTTATAATTTTTAGCATTTCTTGATGCATTAAGTTATCAATAAAATAAGGATATTAGATATTGTTTGCGCATGGAGTTATCTAAAGGCAATAAGATAATGGTGAGTTTTTTCTCTTTTTTCTTTTTCCTGTTTTGATTTTCTTTTATTTTTTATTTTTTATACTTATAATAATAATAATAATAATAATAATAATAATAATAATAATAATAATAATAATAATAATAATAATATTGTGTCTTACTTGGATTCCCTTATGTAATCCAGATGTTTATCAGCGCATTGATAGATGTAGCAGGGCATGCTGGAAAAGTGGATGCTGCATTTGAAATTCTTCAAGAAGCTAGAGCTAAGGGAATGCATGTTGGGATCATATCATATAGCTCATTGATGGGAGCATGCAGCAAGGTATCGACTTACTATTCATGTTTAAAACACTTTCTGCATTCTGTCAACTCGATATATTCATAGGCTATTTGCAAGTAGTAAGGGAATGTCATTGCATTTTATAATGAATTTAAAAAACAAGGTGAATAGTTCTATTTTTCTTGAATTTTCTTTTGGATTTTGATAGTGGGAAGAAGTTAGTTGGGAAATTCTAATATAATATAACCTATTTATTTTTTTGAAAGCTGAACACCTTTCTGATGGTAACATCATCATATATGGTGAATATTCAAGATAACTCTATTTTAAGAATTTGGAGAAGAAGAATTTTATTTGTGGTATTGCCTTGGCTACTCTGAATGCTTAATCTTCTTGCATATGCAAAGGGAAATGACTCTTGTACGTCATTATTCTGGCATTTCTAGTAAGTTGGCTTTCAGTGCTTATATCTCCATGTTCGGGATGGTTTGTTGAGTTTTATAACATCTGTATGCATAATTGCCAACAAGAGATCTCCTAGTTTTTTTAAGATTGCAATGGGAAGGCATAACTTGTCTGCTATATGTTTTAAAGGCTGGAGACTGGCAGAAGGCACTGGAGCTATATGGGGACATTAAGAGGTTGAATCTGAAGTCCACAGTATCACTAATGAATGCCTTGGTAACTGCTTTGTGTAAGTTATTCACCCATTGTCTCAACACATGGACATGCATACATTAGACAACTTGGTTTGTAATTGCTGTCCATGATTTGGTCGTTACAGTTCTCAATTTTTGTTCTGTTTTCAGCCATCTAGATGTGAATGTGATGGTGTCTGAGAAGTCAATTATTTTTATCTCATGCAGGTGATGCAGATCAACTACAGAAGGCCATAGAAATTTTATCTGAAATGAAGCGCACTGGCTTATGCCCAAATACCATTACTTACTCTGTTCTTATAGTGGCGAGTGAAAAGTAATTACCTTTCTTTGTATATTCATGCGGTACTTTTTTTTCCCACCCTGCACTGTGATCTTTTCTCATTATAGTGTTACAACTCTTACCAGAAAGGATGATCTAGAAGCTGGCCTCAAGCTTTTTTCTCAAGCAAAAGAAGATTCTGTTGCCCTAAACCCTGTAATGTGTCGTTGCCTTATAGGTGATTAAATTGGTCTCCACATCTTTAGTTTTTTATAAATGTGATTGTGCAGGAATATGATTAGGCTACTCTGGTGCTTTTCTGCTTGATCTTTTATTCATTGGACAGTTTAAGGAACCCTTAGGAATACACTGTGCTAGCATTGCCAATATTAATGTCATGATTGTTATTTCTTCATTTAAATTAATTTTTTAGGTACTATTTCAATAATGCCATGACTAGTTATCTGAACTTCTGCTGCCTATATGTTAAGTCAAAAAATGATAAACGATTTGTTAAGATTCATGAAGTTACTTAGAGGGAGTTTGGCTGAGCTTATGAGTTGGGATTATATGACACTCTAGAGTTTATAAGCACCTTTAAAGTGTTTGGCAACCATTTTAAAGAAAGATGTTATTTTCTTCCAAAATAAGATATTAGGAGCTTATAAGCACTTTTAAGAAAGTAAGGGACATCAATTCTGGAAAAAGATTTTACTTTGGATTTTAGTCGTCATAATTACAACTTTGCGATTACTAGCATCTTGTAAGCTTAATCGACCAAACAATTCAACAATCTAGTTTTTTAAATAAGATCTTTTAAGTTCTAAAAACATCTTCAAGTTTGATTAGCCAAATATGAAATAACCTTGTACTATAACAATTATTGACTGAGCTCTGCTCAGTCATATGCAAAAAGTTTGTCATGTACGCATAGTTGGTTACTGAATTACTAAGCCTTGTCCAGTCTTGCTATTTTAGAGCAGTTCTTGAGTTTACAATTTACTGTAGCTGTTGCTTTATGCTGCAAATTTAGGCTACACTCAGCATATCAATCTCAACCACCCTTGCCCATGACCCTTGCCTATTAGTAAGAATACAAAAGGAAGAAGTACTAGGAAAGTAGGAATACTTTTTCTAGTTTTACTTTGATTCATTTTATTGGGTAAATAATTATTTCCTGTTCGTGGATTTTATGCTATTTGTTTGCATCAACTTTCTGATCAAGTTTAGTTTTTGTAGCTATGTGCTTACGCAGGTTCCAAACCGATTGCACAATTGGTGAACCTGTTCTATCTTTCACCTCTGGGCGAGTTCAGCTTAATAGTAAATGGTACTCATTCTTGCACTTTTAAGTAATTCACTTTTTATTTTTAGGTTGTAGGAAAATGTGCTCGATTACTTTTTAATTTTGTTCATTTTTATCTTTGAGGGAAAATGCTTCATTTAGATGCGATATGGTGCACTTCAGCAGTCATAACATGTCTTATTAAATTAATCTTGTTATACAATTAATTAAGTTTCTTGACTGGAAATGCATTTACTAACTTCATGGTTCTTGTCGATCTCTTGGTCTTTCTAAGAAGGAATAAATGGTTTATGAGATATGGCTACATTTCCACAGGACATCCTTGGCCCTAATGGTGTATAGAGAAACAATTGTAGCCGGTGTGGCACCTACAATGGATGAACTTTCTCTTGTTTTGGGTTGCCTACAACTGCCTCATGATGTATCTGTGAGAAATAGACTCATCGAGAATCTTGGATATAATATTCGTGCATCAAAAGGTGCAAACCTCTGTGCTTTGATTGATGGGTTTGGGGAATATGACCCCCGTGCTTTTTCGTTAGTTGAGGTCTGTAAACAACTTCCAAGAATTCTTTATTTTTGTCAATTTCTTAAAATATTAATAATTCAGAATATCTCCTTAAAATTTTTGTTATAGTAAGTTCACTGTTCATTTCTGAATTTTCAGGAAGCTGCTTCTCTTGGAGTTATACCATTACCCTCTTTGAAAGATAGCCCCATTGTTGTTGATGCGAAAAATTTTCAGTCTCACACAGCTGCGGTGAGCTAATATATTTTAGCAAGAAATAATAAAAATAAAATAAAAATGATACAATAGACTTATTGACCTCATACCAAACTTATCTGGACTGAGATACATGAATCCTTTTCTTCCACTCGCTAATAGATTCATCATTCATGTATCTGCACTGCCCTAGAAGCTGTGAAGTCCTTTCTTCTGAGTATTATTGGGTGTCCCTTTACTTAAAATCACATTATGAAAATATTATGAACCAGTCGCTAAGAAGCTTCCATGAGGTTAAAAGGGGGTTGTGATTTTGTAGCTCGTTGAAAAATTGTTGTTAGTCTAAATAATTAGTTCTCTTTCTTGTTGTGTGAACATTGCAACATCTATTTCTTTTCGTGTATTTTTACGCTGGGGCCTAATACAGGTGCAAGTCAAAGCATTAATCATTCAATTTGCTATCTAATGTCTTCCTTCCACATCCAACATTGAAAAAACTTATTTTATATTCTATGCGGGCAGCTGACAAGATATCTAAACTGAGTTACAAATGTTGGTTAGGTATACCTCTTGACGGTTCTGAAAGGTCTCAAGTATCGCTTGGCTGCTGGTACCAACTTATACTTCCTCGTTTAATTATTTTTTATAACATGTTTTGAATAATTATTTGACTTTTCCCTTTTCAGTTAGTGCTCTTAACAATTAGCCATTCAGCATTAATAATATCAAATGGAGAAATGTGAACTATCTCTTATCTCATTATGTCCCAATTCAGTGATGTTGTAGGAAATTCTGAAAGACAAAAAATATACTGTTGTAGGAAATTCCAGAAATATATTTTCTAGCCACATAATGAATCATCTTATGAAGATTTTTGGATGTGGATAGTTATGAACTGCCTAGTTGTAAATTTTTATCTATATAATTTAATACAATGTTTTGTTTTGTATCAAGAAAGGAGAAGAGTTTGTTCAAAAAAGAAAAAAAGGAAGAAAGGAGAAGAGTTACTCTTATTCTTTCTTTATATTTTTTCGTTCTTGATTGTGACTTTCTTATTAATCCTTGACAGGTGCAAAGGTTCCCAATATAACTATTTTACTGCCTGTAGAAAAGGCACAAATTCGCACTTCTGCAGGGGAAAAAGTGATTAATATTGCAGACAGGTGAGAGGATTCTATTTCCTAGTTGAAAATAAAGCTTCTTGTATGAATGTATTGTGCGATAGCATACGTGGGCTTGCATTTATACAAGTTTTATCTGTGGAGTTGCAAGGACAAAGGCTATGATGAGAGAATGATAACCATCATGCTTCATCCTTTTCTATCTGCATGCAGAGGCCAGGAACCATATAAAAGGCTTTTGTGGGGTTGAACATTTTGAATGGTCCAGTGAAATTTGGTTCACTAGACATCTTTCAACAATTTACAGATACAAATATGTATGCAATTTATGTTGGACTGTATTAAGATTGTAGAAGAATATACAGCCTGAAATCAATATTCAACTCCTATTAGCTAATATAGAAATAGATGAAAATTTATTTGCATTACTTTAGGGATAACACCATAATTTTTTATCCTTTAGAAATTGTTCTGCCCTCCCTAGATATAGATGCCATCGATCCTAGTGATAGTAGAATCTTAATAAATTTTCGAGTTGAACCGCTAGCACCCTAATGCTGATTATGAAGTATGGGTGATTTATTTCATTACTAGTAAGCTTACAAATATTCTGAAGTTGTTCCATTTGTTCAACAGGATAAGCCAAGCAATTGCAGCACTATTGAGGAGACTTGGACTATCTTATCAAGGAAATGAATCTTATGGGAAGATCCGTATAAATGGTATTACCATAAGGAAGTGGTTTCAGCCGAAGTTTGGTTCTCGTTACTCTGATAAACAAATAGAACTTAGCTCGTCCCTAATACATCTAGGTTCAGGCATAAGCCGCCAACAGCGTAAAATCAGAACCGGCCATTTGTCATTGGAATAAGGTTCATGTGTTTTGGTCCATTCCTGGGAATGCATTTACTTTGTAATTGATACCCCAATTGGTATCCTCAATTGTACATGCTCCAGATAATGTGGCCTATTCATGTGATGATGCAATGGCTAGCCTTCTGTGCAGAAATTTGATGGGAACTCTTGATTTGGTGGAAGTATCTTCCAGAAAGAGTACCATGATTTGAGTTTGAAAGAACAAGGATATGGAAAATGGTAGTTTCTTCAAAATTTTGTCTATGAGCTAGCTGAGAAACCTTCATTTTGCTACCTGTGGCTGCCCTAGACTATGCAAATTTTGCAGATGGTTTTGAGCTTGTTGGAGCTGATGCAGATTGTAATTGGTTTTCCTCTTCGGGGGGAATTTTGTAATAGAAATTAGGAGGTATATAACGGCAATAATATGAGGATGACACTAGAGTCAGACAATTACTGTCTCCTGTAATTATGGGCTCTTTAGGTTCTTAATTTGAAAAGTAGACCCTCTTGTAAATTCATTGGACACAGTGTATGTATATGTTGTATTTCTACCAGGATTTCCAGAGAACTTTAAGATGTAGCATTTTACTTTCAGTGTTCGGTTATCATGAATTTTGTAATGATGAATGAATAGGCCATTTTACAGAAGAAAAAATCATTTGAAATATTATGAGAACTTCCTGTGTTATTTCCTACAAGATTGTGTTAGAACTCTAGATAGATTGCTATTGTTCTCTTTGGTCATTATCTGACTAATTTGGTTTGGTGCCTTTTTTTTTTTTTGCAAATTTAAGAAGCATAATGTTTTGTATGCTTATGCTTGTCTTTTGAGATTCCACTGGAAATTAACAGGAAAGCTCATTCCTTACTGTGGATATCAAAATTGGGAAATGTACCACTCAGCTTCTGCATCTTGTATTGGTAGGTTCAGAGCTGAAAAATGTTCTACCTATCAGTACAGATTTTCTCTGGTTTCTTCCTAAATTGATTATTTTGTCTCTGATTTGCACTTTTGAAAATCGCAAAACACGTGAAGTAGGTTTTGTATATTGCCTTTTGTTTTACAAAAGTGTTATGATTGCAATGGGTTTGATTACTAACTGGCAGACATTCAGGTTTCAATATTTATGAAAAATCCAAAAAGCATGACAGCTTGTATATGTGAAGATTTAGATAGTTGGTCACTGCAGGCTTTATATTACAATGTTCATTTTGGCAACCGCTGTTGTAATGTAGTGAAGTGTAGATATAAAAGATGTCATTCTAAATTGGTTTTCTTTGATGCTAGTTCGATAAACAGTTGATTTTTTTTTTCCTGCAGGGATTTAGATACGGGAATAGACAACCCATCTGATGATCAAAATCAAACTTTTTCTCTACTTGCCATAACAGATCTTGAAATGCCGGAATTTTCCGGTATGATTCTGAAACCTCATATTTCTTTGTCTGATCGCTCGCTTAAACCACCAGATGCTTTTAGGTACATCTAGATGATGGTTTCTTGCCTGAAGTGAATATGAAGTTTGTAAATTTACTCGGTATAGATATGAGTCGCAGATGTATAATGAAGTCCATAACTTGTTTCCTTTAATATGAAATATGATTTTCTCTAGGGATCCGACATGTTTGATAGTCATCAATATTTTTCATTTTTGGTTTTTATGGAGGAAAAGGATGGCTTCTCTTTATTCCAGAAATAGGCATTACTAGTTTGCCTTGCACACTGTTTTATGTGCATGTGAATAAAATACATATCAAGGACCACATAAAAGATTAACCAAGACTTATATGAGACGGTTTAATGGGTCACAATTTATTAGACGGTCCAAAATATGCCCAAATCCACCTCAACACGCCGGTGCATGTACGCCACGCCTCAGCTAGTTTTTTTTTGTTTTCTTTTAATTTTTTTTTATTTTTCCAAAAATTCTTTGTTTCATTCAAATTAATTCTTATATTTAATTTGATAAAATTAATTGTTGAGCGTAGTGCATGTGTCGTCAGATAAAAAAATTAAATTAATTCAATTTCATTTTAGGGTATGTTAATTGAGTGCTCTGCATGAGCCGTCAGTGATTTCATCTTAGGGTTCAATAATTTCATTTTTAGGGTGTATATATTTTTAAGAAAAAAAAAGAAAATGAAAATAAAAATTGAAAAGGAAAATTTGAAGGAAAAGGACAAGAGGGGGAACCACCGTCTTTTGGATGAGGCTGTCTCACACGAGATCCCTCATTGATTTGCATCACATGCAGATATATTTGTTAGGCCAACTCTAATGCTGAACTAAAACATCAATTTGGTGTAGGATTTTACTCTATACCGATCTCAAACCTTCCCCAAATTGGTGTTGCACCAAATCCTACCCCAAATTTGGGGCATAATTTGGTGCTGATGATCCACAACATTTAATGAATTATTTTATTATTTAAAACCATTTTAAATGAATTATCCAATAAATTTAATTTAATTTGTAAATTATCTATTCGTTTAATTTAAATTATATATCATCTCAATAAATAAATAATTTCAATAAAAACACAATTAATTAAACATAATTGATGAAATAAAGTCACATCACAAATCACTACAAATTAACTTAACAACACACTACAAATAACATAAAATTATTTGAAAAAATACATTGATTACAAATAATTTCTAGATCCTCAAATTGCTCGATATAGAGAAATCAAGAATAAAGATGCTCACATTGCCCTTCGAAATGCATTTATGGAACACGTGGGAAAAATATACTAATTCTGAGCATTGAGGCCAAAATATATATATTTTCATAAATGTTGTAGTCTTGTAATATTTTTCACTAATTGTAAGAGTTTGATGATTATTTAAAGTACTTTTATTATTTCAAGCACATTACATGTTATAATTTTTTAATAATGTTTAATTTTTAATATTATATTTTTTTTAAAGTATATAATTAATAGCTATTAATTTTGAATAATTATAATTTTAAATAAAATACTAAATCATTGAGCACATCTCAATTATAAGATAAAATGGAATCTTTTTGAGAATATTCTTATTTGGTATAATATTTGGTGCAGATGGTTGGAGTTGCAAAAACATTGGATATTGAAATTGCACCAATCTAGGTGTTTAACATTAAAGTTGCCCTTTAGTACTTGATGTTATTATAATTATCTTCATACATAATATTTTCAAGGCCAAATATATACTTATGTCCCGAACTTTGACCTTTTTTTCTAAAAATGTCCCGAACTTCAAATAATATTAAAATATGTCCTGAACTTTGACATTTTTTCTAAAAATGTCTTGAACTTCAAATAATAACAAAAATGTCCTGAACTTTTCACTTTTTTGTAAAAATGTCATAGGATTTAATTTTCAGTTTCGGATTAATGACGAGGCATACCAGAGTCCAGCGTGTCAAAGTGAAATAGAATTTTTTTTTTAATCTCAATTTGAAGGGTATACAATTTTTTTCTGCAAATTGGATTGATTCTGTTCAGATTGGGATTTTGGGAGAATAAGAAGAAATCATTTAATTTTCTTTTTTCCATTAGGATTGAGAATTTCGAAATGAGTGAAAATAAAACATTTTTTTCTCTTCAGATTGGATTGGTACGAGACATTTGTTGGAATGAAAAGTTACAGTTTTGGAGATGAAAACGGAAAATAATGTCGTCATTATTTATTTATTTTAAAAAAATTACGAAGTCCACGTCACTTTGGCATGTTAGATTTCGGTATGCCTCGTTACTAATCCACCGCCGAAAATTGAATCTCATGACATTTTTGAAAAAAAAATTTGGAAAGTTCAGGACATTTTTTTTATTATTAATAAGTTCGGGTCATTTTTAGACAAAGGTCAAAGTTCATGATATTTTTTAAAAAAATGTTAAAGTTCAGAACATATTTTGATATTATTTAAAGTTCGGGACATTTTTAAAAAAAGTGTCAAAGTTCAGGACATAAATATACATTTGCCTATTTTCAAAATCTTAATCAACATTTCTTTTTTCCTTATACCCCAATCCCAAATACCAAAATCTAAGCAAATCTTTCTTGGGTTTTACATTATTGAGCTCCTGACTTATGCCAGTCACCCTCCCCACTTAGATTTCACCACCCTATTACACACTTGTTGGGATTGTGCCAGTTGATTATTTTGAATTCAATTTGATAAGTCTGCATATCTCATGAGGTAGAAAATATTGTGGTCGAGCCAGACTTGTGCGCATTACCTTCCCAATCTAAAGTAAGGTAGTGTCAGAAATTCAGAATGTCTCTTAAGCTTAGGTTGCTGTAGAAACATGATCTTGTCTGGTCTGTCTTGAGAGCTTACTTCTCCATGAGCTGAGAATTGGGTAAGTTTGTTATAGTTCTATATATGTTTTCTTCATAACATCTTTCTCTATCTGCATGTACGACTGAAATGATTTCATTGGTTCACAAACATTTTGAGTACCTGGATTTGACAATCTAAGTCCAGGATAAGGGACACTTTATCTTACTCTTATTTTCATCAGCTAGACGCAAATTTTGGAAATTTGAGTTCAATTTCTATGTAAAAAATGTAGAATGCTGGCCCAACAAGTAGCGGGAATGGACTATTATGAAAATGATGGTGAATGCTAGAACTAGTATTGTGTGTTGTGGTGTGCTGCTATCTATTAATCTTCAAGTAGTGGAACATGGTTTAATTGAAAAAAAAAATCAAAGATTAATTTTTGTGTGTATATTAATATATCCTTCTCTTTCACTTCAGTGGAAGGCCTAGACTAACTACATGAGTATACTCTCTACAGCTATTGGTTGATCACAATATACAGAAAAAAGAGTCAAAACTGTTGACAGCTGATGTCCTTGAATTTGGTTTCATGTTTCATGTCATTTCTCCATTCTTGAAGTTAGTTCAAGAAACGCATTCTCACTGCAGGGAATTGTGAGGCCTCCCATGGGGTGATCGAAGCCAAATTCTTCCTCCGCTCGGCGCAACAAAGCTTGAAATGAAGGGTGATTCAGGTACTTTATGGGAACTACATATCTTTTCCTCTGAATTTCTCCTACATAAACTGCCATATGCCCCTTGGGCACATCTGATTGATTTCTGTTGAGGAGGGATTGAAGCTTGTAGAATTGCTTGGCATTTGAAATTAAGGATGTCAAACGAATAGCCATTGTCTTGCTTTGAAAAAGTATGTGTGTAAGCTTGAAGAACTCTCTGATTTTTGAATTACTCTGGAATTTGCTTTAGTGAAAGTGATGGAGTTTGATGTATATATACATATTTTTATAGGTCAAGCCAGGCTTTGGCCAAGAACCGCATGGCTTTTGTCATGATATTTGAAAATGTGAAAAAAATATTCTATCCACACACATCATCACATGGTTGAGGAACCCCACTTGTACCTTTCTAGTTATCATGAACTAAGTCTGCTTTTATTGCATATTCTTGAAATGAAGGCATCAATGTAAACTAATTTACATGGTATGTTCTGGCATTATGAGATTTTGTGATGATTACATTATTTAAATATTTGATATGGGTCCATGTATTTATCCAACTTCCAGCATATGCCAACCTTCTGCTGCAATTATGGAGGGTAGGGATGGCTCTCCTTGATTTGCCAAAAAACAGGTATTACTAGTTTACTACTTTGCCTTGCACACTGTTTTCCTCTTAATTTGAGCTTCTTGTACTGTGACTAGAGTAAAATAATATTTCATTGATGATTTTCTTGACTCTCTCTCTCTCTCTCTCTCTCTCTCTCTCCATGGGGGCCATCCCCACATGTCCTTGTGAGTACATGAGTTTGTGATTTTATCTTCATATAGAATATCATTGCAAGTTGTTGGGAGATATTATATGCTATCCACGATGTCAGTATAGTGCATGATTTTACTTGACCAATTTGAAATATATTGGAGAGTCAACTTGTTAGTTTTCTTGATATATTCTGGCGAATCATTTCATTAGGATATGCCAGGTAACATTAATTAGTTTTACAAATCCAATATATATGTGACTTCAAAGTTAATGAGCCATTGCATGGTTCACCCTATCGTGGTGTATTATGTATATATATGCCTAAAACTGGATCGTTGCGCTTGCCCTTTTGTTTACAATATTAGGCCCAGACTAAATTATTTTTTATTTTATTTTTTTCCTGGAAAGTCTTTAAGTTCGAAGTCTTTGCCCATTCTTTTTTTTGGGGGATAAATTTAAACTGTGAATTTTTGTATATTTTTTAATATCATTCATGAATTTTATTTTTTTTTGGTCGATTTGATACAGCAGAGAATCTCTCATTACAAGTTTTCTCAACACACTAGATCACCTATTGCATTTCTGTATCATTTTCTGTTCCAAACCTTTGTTTTTTTAAAAAAATATATATATATTTTTAATTTATTATAATTTTATTTAATTTAAATTTGTTATTTAGGGTTCATCCAATTGGGATATATTAATTTTTTTTAAAAAAATAAAAATAAAATATAGTTATGGAACACCAAGTGGAACAAGAATCATGAATGGCACAACAGAGGATCTATCCGTTTTCTTAAGTGGAACTCGGTAAAGATATATTGTTGGCAGTTTTTAATAAAAAAATCTACTATTTTTTCAAAAAGAAAAAGTGAGAAAAACAAAATATAATTCATTCTAATGATATATTATGTCTTCGGGTCGAAGGTATATTTATGTTTTGATTAAACCTTTTAACATGTTATATGTTACGTGGCAGCAACTGATATGCGGCCACAATTTTCACCCATACACCTCCTCCAACTTCTATGCAGCTAAATTCAATGATAAATTCGCCCATGTATTAAATTGAAAAAATATAATTCGTTCACATTAAAAAATAAAATTTTATGCGATGCTTAAAAATTGAATTAAAATTTGTGATTTTAATTGGAGGGGAACAGAAAGGAAAAAAATATCTTCAATTAAAAACTGAACTTTAAACTCATGTGTTAGGCGGCTGTAGATTTTTTGGATAGGCGATGGCAGTTATGGCTTATCGATCTGTTGGTTTAATTTTTAGCTTGTGTCGTTAAAGTATATGATACCGAGTACTACATTGGGGTAAATAAGAAACAGCTATAATACTGTAATTATCTAAATATTTCGGCTTCTATTAATTTCACAGATGAAAAAATATATGTATGAAAGCACATAAATTAATAAAAAATAGCTAGTATTAATTGATCAATTTGATTTTTTTTTATCTTATGTTGATGATGATATTTTAGTTTTTTTAAGGGGATACTTTAGTTATTATTCAAATTTATTTTAATACATTCATACTTTATTTATTTTAATTTTTATAATTATTATATCATGTAAAAGGTAAAGGAAATTATCGAACCAAGTATTTGAAAGTATTCAAACTGATACCAGTTAGCTTGCGACCTCTTTTACCACAGATAAAGAAAAAAATGTCATAAAGTATGGTTTTTGAGGAAAGAAATTCCAGTAGTTATTCTCAGATGACTAAAACTCTAATTTATTCACGATATGAAAGGAAAAGTTGAGTATTTCAACATCTTTTACAAATTTATAGATCAAAATTGTGAATAATGATAAATAGACGTTGTTTAATTATTAATTTAATTACCTACCCACATCCTGCACATTAAAACACGACTCGTCATATTTCTTGAATGCCACAAGCTGTTGAAATATTAGTCATCAGCTTTATAATACATGCATACTTTACTACATGAAAGAGAAGCTAGGGGGAAAAGTGATACATTATATTCTCTAGCTAGTATATACAGAATATATATATATATATATATATATATAATTCAAAAAAATTGGTGAAATTTCTCCAATATGATCACCCTGTAAAAAGAGACTAGTGAGTCTGCCCATTCAAATAAGAAGTTACATTCTTGAATGCTTTTTCAGTGCAGGGGATGGTCAGGCCTCCCATTGGATGATCAAATCCATATTCTTCTTCTGAGCTCCTCAATAGGTCTTGAAACAAAGGGTGGTTCAGGTATGAAATCGGGACGACGAACCTGTTCTTCTGCACATTTTCCCCTACATAAACAGCCAGGTGACCCTTTGGCACATGATCTAGTTTTGCTGCTGATGAAGAAGAAGATGAAGATGAAGAATGATGGACGCCAACAAGTTGCCTAGCATGATGAAACATTGCGTGGAATCTGAACCCCATGAGGTATGTATGTATGAAAAGAATTGATGAAGATTCAGTTTTGAGTAGTGATTAATGCTTATTTATAGGGCTGTAGATATGCATGTGACATATGGTTTGTTTGAAAACTTGAATGCTGGATATATGGATATTGATTAGTATTTTTTATATTTTATGATCTAAAAGTAATTATATTAATTAATATTGGGCAATTAAGGTAATCTTCTTGCGTAGCTTACTCAACTGCTGAGTTTAAGTTTGTTTTTATATACTTAACTGTGTAAACTTTCGGAATCTAAGCACGACCACCACATTAATTAATAACTTAAAATTAATTGTGTTCAATTCAAAATGAAGAATGCATGGTGTGGTTTAGATGAATTAATTGCGTGGACAATTGAGGGTCCACATAATAACAGTAGGGTTAGGTTTATTACAAGGTATGCTTATGCTACTTCTGTTCTGCATGCATTATTTAGGTCAAGCTTCACCAATCTCTATGCTGTATTGCCAAAATCTATTTCCTTTTTAACTATGTCGACCGCTGTCCATTGTTTTAGCCACGAGCTCTAATTTCCATTTCCTACCGAGAGAGAGAGAGAGAGAGAGAGAGAGAGAGAGATGTGTCAATTGGACTTCACACACATACACATATATATTATTATATATAATTATAGAATGCAAAATCTTATCATGATCACCCCTAATAAATTTTACACCTAGCTAATTGAGTAGGGAGAAAAAAAAAACAGAAACTATAGTTAGTAATAATTTACGATTAAATAAACGTGTTCACACTTAATTATGCCACTTAACTTGCTTCAAATATATATATATATATATATATATATATATATCTAAAATCTAAAATCAATCTTGTCCATTCAAACTATAGAGATCTATGGATGTAAATGGTTCATAGTTCCTACATAGGGGTATGGTTCTCATTTTAACCCACCCCTATATATATATATATATGTGATTTGGTTCAAATAGATACTAGCCTTCATGTGAGAAATAGGAATGGTGCTTATTTACTACGATTTTATAGCTTACTTTATTATATTTTAGTGCTATGCTAATGTTTCTTTAAAAAAAACTATAGCTTATCATGTTATATTTTAGAGCTATTGCTAATAGCACTAAAATACAATAAGATAAGCTATAAAATCATAGTATATAAGCATCGTTCCTAGTTCTCACACGAAGCACAGTCTTCATTGTAACCCACCCCTATATATATATATATATATATATATATATATATATATATATTATGCCACTTAACTTTTGTAGATTCAAAAATATTTTCACTGGCATTTTCAATATATATATATATATATATATATATATATATAGGGGTGGGTTACAATGAAGACTGTGCTTCGTGTGAGAACTAGGAACGATGCTTATATACTATGATTTTATAGCTTATCTTATTGTATTTTAGTGCTATTAGCAATAGCTCTAAAATATAACATGATAAGCTATAGTTTTTTTTAAAGAAACATTAGCATAGCACTAAAATATAATAAAGTAAGCTATAAAATCGTAGTAAATAAGCACCATTCCTATTTCTCACATGAAGGCTAGTATCTATTTGAACCAAATCACATATATATATATATATAGGGGTGGGTTAAAATGAGAACCATACCCCTATGTAGGAACTATGAACCATTTACATCCATAGATCTCTATAGTTTGAATGGACAAGATTGATTTTAGATTTTAGGGGTCAAATTGCAAAATGATAATTTTTTACCTAAATTTCAACCATAATAAGGGTATTATTGAGAAACTCAAATCATCGTGTTATCACATCCCACATATCTAGGAAGTGAGATTAATTTTAACAAAAATATTGTGGATTCATTAATAGCAAAAAGAGGACTATAGTTATCGACAAAAACCCTAGAAACAGAAATCGCTCGCCGCCGTCTTCAGTATGCTCGCCACCATCTTCAGCCGCTCGCCGTTCGCCAGGCGCACATCGTCGGCCGGACACTGCCCAGACGTTGCATCGTCTTCATAAAGCTCGCCGTCACCGATTTCAGATTGAGAGAAATCTCCCGGTCGCCGCCGCCCCTCCGCCACTCAAACGACGGCCATACGCCGGACGCTCGCGGTCAGCACTCGAACAATGGCCAGTCGCCGCCGCCGCCGCTCGTTGCTCGCCGGAACAAAAATGAAGGGGTCGGAGTCCGTACGAACAAGTATTTAGCCCGTCATTTTTTCAAATTATTAATAGATGATTAGAGTGGTTTCATGTTTTTAGCAAATTGAAAAGGAATAAATAGCATTACAATCCAGTTATATGTAAAAAGATTTGCAAATGAATATCGTGTTTTAGCATGTTGGTATTGGTTTATAGTAAATTATTATGACATTATTAGCAAATGTTGCAGCTGTATATATTGGTTTTAGGAAATTGATAATTTATTTTTAACAATTTTAGATCTTGTTTATAGCAAATTATTACGATATTATTAGCAAAAATTGTGCTGCTTTCAGCCAAAAAACACCTCTATCATCTTCTTGCATTTGTATATCCTGTTTTTAGCAAATTGATACGTAATTATTAGCAATTTGTCATGTTGTTTATAGCAAAATTATCTTGTCTTTATATCAAAGAATTTATTATTTTGCATCGAATAATTCTAATTAGCATTTTATTCGAATTTTTAGTTAACAACAAGAAGGGGGTTCTGCGAAAGAAGAAACGTCAGGTAGTCACGCAAAAGGTAATTTCTTTATATCTAATTGATATGTCATTATAGCAAAAGAATATATTGGTCTAGTGTATTATATTTAATTTAATTTTTAAAGCGAAACTAAGAAGATATAATTACCAAATCAGTCAGAAATAATTAGCAAATTAGTATTATATGATTAGCGAATTAGTATTTTATGATTAGCAAATTTAGAGTTATCTTCCATTTGCTAGTGAGGAAATACCGTCTTTATGATTGAGATATGTGGTCTGTATGATTGATTTACGTGTCCACTGTTGGGATTTTGTCAAGAAATGTGGTGTTGTTGTCTTCATCTCGTGATATGTTGACTGTTGGTATTGTATGAATATTTGTTATTTATGTCAAATTGGGGAAGTTTATAACATATTTATATTATTTTATAGAAAATTTGGCATATATGATTAGCAAATCGTGGGGCTAGATGATTATAGAGGTGAAGATAAACCATTCAGGCTTTGTGTCTAACAAATTATTACGATATTATTAGCAAATGTTAAAACTGTGAAAATTTGCTACTTGAATTCGTGTTTTATCAACCTGATGTTCTGTTTATAGCAAATTAGTGATTTAAAATTAGCAAATTATTAAGACATGATTAGCAGATTATTGAGATAAGTAATAATTGGTGTTGTCAGACCATTTTTTAATGTTTTCACTAATTTTGTGAAGCAATATTTGATGTTATGAGTTGAATACTTGTGCTTTCATGTCTTTAATTAATGTTGTTGTATTTAAAAAGTTTATTGATAGATAATCAACACAAATTAGGGATTTTTTGTTATGATGTGATCGTTTTATTTGTTGATTTTGGTTTGATTGGAAATGACATCTTTAGCAAATTAGAAAGGCTATATTAGCAAACTATTAATATATATTTAGCAGATTAGATTTTCAAATATTGTTATTTATATAGACAAGTTATCTGGTTTGGTTGCATTCGTCGTTTGTAGCAAATTAGTAAGGTTTGATTAGCAAATTATTAATATATGAATAGACTATTGTGAAGTTTATGACAAATTGTGAAGATATAATTAGCAAATTATCTTGAAATCAATAGGAAATTAGGAATATATTGTTATGGTGTAGAGGTGTATTTTTGTTCGTATCAGATATACATCATTATAATAGCATGTTGGTATTGGTTTTTTATTAATAGTTCAAATATGGTATTTGTTATGTTTTTAAAATTGTTAGCTTCTAGCGTGATAATTTTCTTTTTTGTTTTAGCAGGTGATGACGACTGCAATCGCGAGGCTAGGTCAAAGCGACGGCATAATGTGAATGTAGCTGAATGCGCTACAACAAGTCCACCTTTGCAAGCTTCTATTATAGGGCGACATGTGAGGATGGACCACACAATATTGATGCCATAGTAATGAATATTGTCTAGGTTTAATTACACGTGCTAACATTCTTTAATTATTACTTACATTGAACTGTTGTGATAAAATTATTTAGTCGGTTTTAGCAAATTATTATTCCAATAATAGCATGACGTGAATGTTTAAATAGCACAATTTTCATTCTTTAATATATAATTGTTATGTTCTTTATAATAAACTAATGATACATGTCATTCATTTTAAGTACAGACTAATATTTTTTTGATAACAAACTAAAATTTTCTTACGTACGAACATCCTAGTTCTTGAAAATCATATTGAAACCAGTTAAAAAAATGACCATATTATCAACAGTGAAACGAATTATGTTTTCTGATAAAAGTATTATCGATGTGCTTCTAACACATATATAATTTGCTAATTATATCGAACAAATTTGCTAAAATTAGTATATACGAGCCTTTATTAATGCAGTCGGAAAATAAAATTACTAGCTACCTCACGCATGAAAACTTATTTACAAATAACAATGTTTAAAATTCTCCAATTTGTCGTATCAGATTATTATTCATTTCCTATCAAATCATTCAGTCGACTCATTATCCACTTAAACTATAATACATGTGACATGTGATATGTGATATAACGAGAAAATTGTAAAAATCTGATCGCGTAAAATCTGCTAATCCATGTACAAATATGTGCTAATTCATGATAAATGAGTTGCTAACAATAATAAAACGTAACAATGTCCATGCATTGATGTTGGAAAAAATTCATTAAAAACAAAAGATAACATCAAAAAGAGACCATCCTATCATCAAAATAAAAAATAAAATATATATTTTCACAATAAATATTACCGATATGCTATTAACATATGAATAATTTGCTAATTATGCAAAATAAATTTGCTACACGTCATACATACGAGTCCCTACCGGATTCCACTCATATCATTACGCATACAAAGAAACATTAACAGATGACACAATACCAGTATCTTGCATAATCAGACGACAACCGGCGTAATGCTAATATAAGATGGAGTAAGAAATTGTGAAAAAAAAATCTTATTTTACTGGCATTTTAACTTTTCTTTCTTTTTTTTCTAACTTGAAAACTTCCACAACCAAATACGAAAAAACATGTATCATCTATACTAAATATGAAATGCTCATTCTATGCAAACATCTCACTATCATGCAAAGCACATTGAAACCAATTAAAAAAAATCAAATTTTCACATAAAAATATTACGGATTTGCTATTAACAACACTATAGTTTGCTAATTCCGAATAACAAATGTGCTAATCGTCAGACATACGCGTCCCTACCAAATTCTGCCCATATCCCTACGCATAGAAAGATACATTAACATATAACACAATACATGTATCTTGCATAATCAGACGATAACCGGTGTGATGATAAAATAAGATGGAGTAAGAACTTGTGAAAAAAAAACTTTCTTAGTTTACACGCAACAATTCATGGCATTTTTACTTTTTTTTTTAATTGCTTGAAAACTTCCACAACCAAACATGAAAAAACATCTATCATCTATAATAAATATGAAATGCCTATTCTTTGAAAACATCTCACTATCATGCAAAGCACATTGAAACCAAATTAAAAACAAATTCGAGTTTTCACATAAAAATATGCCGAGTTGCTATTAACAACTCTAGAATTTGTTAATTCCACATAAAAAATTTGCTAAACGTCATACATACGTGTCCCTACCAGATTCCACCAATATCTCTACACCATTAATGGAGAACACAATACATGTATCTTCCATAATCAGACGAAACCTGCAATGAGACCGATGAAATTCAACGACTCCTTAAACCGTAACAGATCCAAACAATAAGAATTTTGAACAGATTTATGACTAATTAAAATATGAAACACCGATAGATACAACTCTGTACAAAAAAGAGTCGAATCTATCGTCCAAAAAATTAAAAAAAAAGTCCAATCTAAAAAAAAACCGCTCAATATAATCCCACTATATATGGAACAGATATATTTACTGCAGATAATTCATATCCAATACAATACAATGACATATATACCCTTAACTTAATATAACTCTTAAGATATTGCATTTTTGACCCCATTTTTTTGAGATTGATCTGAGCCTTAGAAAATCATTGATCCAACGCTCTATATTGGTTCCTAGTTCCTACACAGGGTATTGGTTCTCATTTGATCTCTATACTATATATATATATATATATAGGGAAAGGATCAAATGAGAACCCTTCTCCCAGGTGGGAACTAAGAACCAATCCTAACCCTTGTTTGACTCAATCTGGACGGTCCAGATTAAATCAGATTTAAGTGGATGGGCGGTGGCATTTCTGTAATTTTCGGCAACTTTGTGGACAGAGGGGTAATATAGTAATTTAATAATTCAATAATTCTTCCCTTTTGTTCTGAGGCTAAAATGAGAATCGCATGAGGCTAAAATGAGAATCGCATGATGCTAAAATGATCAAAGTAGGAGGCTAAAATTGATGTGACATTTTCCACTAGGGTTCACCGTTCCCAATTAGGGTTTATTACGTTCCGATTAAGGCTCTGATCCCAACTAGTAATTATGAGATTCCCATTAGGGTTGACTGTCCCCAAATATGGTGTATTACATTTCATTCCAATGAAATCATCGTTCCATTTTTGTTTATCAACACATGCTAAAATGAAAAATGCATGAGGCTAAAATGAGCGAAGTCGGAGGCTAAACTTGAATCTAGGCAATTTCTGAGTTCAGTTCCGATTTTGCCCTTAATGAGACGCACGAATTGAAGACTTTCGTTTTAATTACACAATTGTCACCGAAAAATCTGGATTGATCTGGACTGTCCAGATTGTGGAATGGAGGGATGGGATTGGTTCCTAGTTCCCACCTAGTGACTTGTTCTCACCAGATCCCATCCCTATATATATATAGGATGTGGATCATATGAGAACACCTTGTTGGTGTGAGAAATGAGAACCCATCTTACACCATCCAATTTAATGATCCAATGGTTGAGATTTAAGGTGGCAATTTCGTAAATAATAGGGCAAAAAATAAGGAAGGAGGGCTATTTTCGTCCAAAAATCCATTAAAATTGATGATGTCAGCAATTAAAAAAAAATCTTAAAAACTTTAACCGACCATAACTTGCTCGTTTTTAATCAAATGCACACAAAAAATATATCAAATTAAAGCTCTCTTCATGCTCTTTCATTTAAGATGTCGAAAGGCTATGTTTAGATGAAAAAATATGAACGAAAAATAAAAAAGAAATTTTTTTACGCGTGCCCAGGTTGTAAATGCTTTCGTTAGCATATAATAATTCTTCGTCAGCATTATGATAACATATGAACGTATGCTAATGAAGCATTTGTCATATGCTAACATAATATATTCGATGTGCTAACAAAGAATTTTCATAATGCTAACATAGTATAAATTTATTTGGGTTTATTAAATCCCAATTATGGTTTATTTAATCTCGATTATGGTTTATTCCATCTAATTATCATTATTCTTTTGAAATTTAATTTTTTGTTTATAGTTCTTAATTGATTATTATGGTTTATCTTATCCAATTATAATTTATAACGTATGTTGACAGAGTATTGTCATATGCTAACATAGTGTATTCGCAATGCTGACGAACCAAAACTATAATGCTAACGTAGTACAAATATATTATTATTATTATGATTTCTTTCAACTCATTTAGGGTCTACCACATCCAATCAATGTTTATTTCATCTAATTAGGTTTATTTCATCCAATTATGATTTTTTCCATTTAATTAGGGTTTATTAAATCGAATTAGGTTTATAATTAATTTTTAGAATATTTTTTTCGCCAACAATATTTGAAAACTTTAATTAGCATAACTATAATGCTTCGTTAGCATTATGATAATACTTCGTTAGCATACGATCTGTTATCAAATCCTCCGCGATTTTTATAAGAATTACCAAATTACAGTAATACCCCCGCGTGAAAAACTTTTCAGATATTACAAAATTGCCACCACCTTTTTCATCAAATCTGGACCTTTAATTTTTGATGGATGTGTGGTGTGAGATGTGTTCTCATTTCTCACACGGGGGGTTATTTTTATATAACCCCACCCCCTATATATATATATATATATATATATATATATATATATATATAAATGGCATTTTATCCATGTACGTGTAAGTTAAAAATCGTGAGCTCGTAAGCATCGAATTGTCTAACAGGATTTCTCACCAAATTATGATGTATCTAGATGTTTTCTATAACTCGAAAAAAAACCTAAATTTTACTATTCAGTAGTTGGATTCAAACTCAAAATTTTGATTTTAGTGTGCATAGATTAAAAGAGGTGTAAAATTGAGATGTTTAAATTTTTATCGAACTGAACACAAACCTAAATTTGACTATTTACTAATTATTGGCTCTATCCATTGAGCAAAACTAAATCAGTCACATTATACATATTTAAATGAGGTATTTATATATAGCAGATGGAAATTGTCAACTTGCAAAAGGGGTAGATTACGACTTATTGAAAGGGAGTATCACTGTATCAGTGTTTTCAAATATATATATATAGGGCCAGTTATTAAATTGGTCTGCCTATGTGGGAACTAATATAAAGTGATTAAATTTAAATCGTCTAGCTTTTATTTTATTATTATGTATAGCAGTATATAATTTGTCGATTATCATTTACTAACACTTACTAAAAAAATACACGTGGCATATATAGTTTAAATTTTTAAAAAGATAGATGGAGATCATTTCTTCACAAGATTTGGATTATGCTTTCAAATAGTTTCTTTTAGTTACATATAATTTTGTTATTTGAAAATTGTAAGTTTATTTGAGGCTAGGGACCACATGCGATCCTCTAATCTAAAGTTGTGTATGTCAATCGTATATCAAGTATCAAAATTATTAGTTTTTTTTTTAATATTAATTTCTTTTGATTTTAGTATAATTTTGCATTATTATTTAAGGTTTATTCCGCCATATTAGGGTTTATAATTATTATTTTTATTATTTAATTTTCCTTTTTAGTTAATATTATTCCAAATTCAGGGTATATACTTATTTAAAATTTCAATTTTTTGCAATAAATATTATTTAGGATTAGTTATAATATAAAAAATTTTATTTTTATGAAAAACATAATTAAAACTACGCAATTCTGATGTTGGCACACGATTGGAACACGTAATTTGGACTAGGAAATCTCATGAGCTAGGGACATGGTATTCTGTTTCCAATTATACTTTTTGCAAATATAATATTCTCGGTTTTTTTAGAACATATATTCTCTTTAATTATTTGGCTAAAATACTTTATAGTATTATTTTAGAATGGTCTCTTCACTTTCTCCATTTCATCTTTCATAAAACTTATCATTTATTGAAAAAGCATATTATTTCAAGATTGTTTAATTTATTTGGTATTTTTTCCATTATATCGTTATTTCTAGTTCCTGGTTCGTGGCATGCAGTCACCCGTACCCCCGCACCACTCATTCATCACGCCATTACAAACATGAAACATTTATAAGGAAATAATATACATATATATATATATATAAAATAAAACCATGCCCACTGTTTTACTAAATGTATAGCACAGAGTTAGACATACATGTAAATGGATGAATCATTAAATTTCCTATTTATAGTAGAGTAACATGCAATAGAGAAGTTTTGTGTTAGCTAAATTTTATAAATTATAATGTCCAATTGTCCATCGCCATACCTTGCACTTGCAGTGTAGCAAAACACGCACAACACACGCACACATGTCTCTGTTTTTTTAAGGTACAAGTGGAATTATTTTATGCGAATTAATTAGTCCATATATATATATATATATATATATATTCCCGGTTGCAATTTGCAGATGAACTATAAAAATACAAACTAAAATAAATATCGATATGATGAGATATGCGTGGATATAGAGATTATATATATATATATATATATATATTTAGAAGGATATAATAAAATTTATATGTGGGTTGTCTCGTCTCAGCTTTGGATTAATTAAGTGGCTGCGAGTTTTGCATGTTACCAAACGAAAAAGGCAAATTAATTGACTATATATTATGTTCTTATAATTTGTATCCAGATATATCGACTATAATGTGGGTAATAATAACAATTAATATTGTTATTATTATATTTCAGGTTTTCTTGATAATGAAACCTGTGTTTCAGGAGAAAGTGATCAAGAGATACATAAGAATATTGTATATCTTGGATGAGATCATCTTGGTTTTTATCCCTAATTAAGTTAAACAAATACACATCTTTTTCCACATTATCAAGGAACAAAAGTATGCAATCATTGATGATTTTTTCAAGTGATGTCAGAATTTCTTCTTTCTATAGAGTTTTTGCCCATGGTTTTGAACTTTAATTTGAGTCAATAATTGAGCAGTACCCTGCAGATCTTATTAAATTATTTCATTCTCTCTCCTTCAGTTTTGCTGCTGCAAAATTTCATGCAATATTAATTGTAACTAGCTAGAGAGCTAATTTTAAGGCACAAAGCCTCTCTCTCTCTCTCTCTCTCTCTCTCTCTCTCTCTCTCTCTCTCTCTCTCTCTCTCTCTCTCTCTCATCTTGCTTTGATTTCCTATTTTTTAATTAATTAACTAATTAACCTAAGTCGTTAATTAATTGATCCGATCTAGCTAGCTCATTCCCATATATTCAATCAATTCCATTAACCATGTGACTGAAGAATTATAACCACACATCCATCCTATAATTACAACTGAACTGTGACTACCTGCAAAAATTCAAACCTAGCTACCTCTAACCTAACCGGGTGAAATAAATATAATTGCTTTCAATTAAATATTGGTCAAGATTTCCGGTTTCGATCTTCACCATTTTCCTTACCTTATATATAAAATTATATAAATATTAATTATTAATTCGTAGGCTACATATGCAGCTGGATGAGACTCTCTATTCCGCATTTGGTATTCCAATACGTATTCCACGATCGAATATATATATTTTCTTTCTTTCTTTTTTCCGTCAATTTTAATTTATTATAATTTAATTTAATTTTACATTTATTAATTAGAGTAGATTCTGTCCATTTAGGATTTATATTTATTTTTTAGTATTTAATTTTCAAATGAATGATTATTATATATGATTGATTAGTTTATAAATATGATTTATAATTTTTTAAATTCTATTTTTTTATTGATAAATGTGACTAGCTCGATTATGTTATAATTAATTTTTATTTTTATAATATCGATTATTAAATTTATAAATTCAATCGTGGAACACGGATTAGAACGTAGAATAGATGATCTCATCCGTACTGCAGCCCAACCAAAATACGCAATAAGTGCCGATAATTACATCAACAAAATAAATATATAACCCTGTAAGAATTATTTATTTAAATAAATAAAGATTCATTTACTTATATATATATAGTTCACGGTGTGAACCTAATGACTAACGTAGCTCAAATCAAACAAAACAAAAAAGAAAGAAAGACTGACAGTTTATGCTATTTTAATATATATGTGTGTGTGTGTGTGTAAATATGGCATGAGCCAAATCCTTGTAACTGAAAATTTTGCTAGTTTGAATTTTCTGAATGTTTTAATTTCTAATAATAGAACTCCATGTGGGGATGAATCTCGACTAGATATCATATATATAATCATTATACTATTTTAAAAAAAAAAAAAAAAACTCGTTCATTCTACCAACAAAATGGTTGAAACATTGGTGAATTGAAATAATGAGTATACCTAAGAGTTTGGCCGATATTGAAGGAAGAGATTCATTCATTCTGCGGTAGAGAATGTATCGTACTAACTTATTCACATGCATCTTCAATGGAAGAGGACCAAAATTAATTTTTTTTTAAAAAAAAAAGGAAAAAAAGAAACTGGACTAATTTCCGAGATAATTAAATTTGCACTAGAAAACTGAAGAGACTATATTTAGTGTGGTGTGGTTGTCTCAAATGCAACTACAATTCTACTAATCAACTAGACGAAAAATTAAACATCACAGCTTTGTTTAGCAGCTGGTTGTCTGAACTACACTATTTTTTGCAATTTTTCCGCTAGGAAAAAAAAAACTTAATTATAATGAAATCTGTCGTAGAAACGTAACATGATCAAGAAGAAGAATTTAGTAATGTTGTAAGAGATAGGAAATAATGTTCCGTGCATGGAATTTTGAGGCCTCCTGTGGGATGGTCATATCCAAATTCCTCTTCTGCCAAATGCAAGAGCTCTTGGAACAAAGGCTGATTCAAATACGATATTGGGACGACGAAACGCCTCTCTGATTCACCTACATAAACTGCAAAATGCCCTTTTGGAACGTCGATGCATGCTGCTGCTGCTTCAAACCTCCCATTCTTCCATGAAATTGTTCGGCAAAGTTTCTTCTTTGCATCAGCTATTCCTGTTAGCTTCTTTCCCATTTTCTTTTCTTTTCTTTTTTTCTTTCTTTTTGACAAAATATAGATATATACTAGGTAGCTAGTAGAATGTTGGAATATTTTCCTTGTAGTGTGTGGATGAGTCGACTGATGGGAATCAACGCGATCATGGCTTATATAGGGAGGGAGGGGTGGGGGTGGGGGGGATAGGAGATTGAAGAGTTGGGATTAAAAAAATTGAAGGATGTAAAAATTAGGAAAGTTGGTAGACATATCAGGTGGAAGTAACTGGCAAAAAATCACATGGTTTTGACTAATCTGTAGCATAACATTGCTGCCCTACCACTTGAAACTAATTTGTACGTATATTCTACTTTTCACAATCATGCTCTGCAGAAACAACCACACAATGAAGTATTTTTTAAACTTTTTTCTTTGATTCTTGATTTAGTTAATGATGTTGAAGAAATAGAAAGGGGGTAAGAGAAGCATTGAATTTAGACTTGGACCCATTTTTTGCTAAGTGTTAATATTCAAGAAAGTCAGAGGCCCTTTTGATTGTACATTGTTCCATGAATTTGTGATGATTAAGAATGCTTTTTTCTTAATCATTTATATATCCGAATCTGATTAAGATTCAGATGTCTGATGCTTTAGTACGTGGTCTACTGTGTATTGATTAATCACTGTTTATCTATTTAGGTGCATGAAATTCTGGCATGTAAGAATTTTTTCTGATTGGACTAAACATCCATTTTTGTTTATTTGATGATCTCAGTTTGTTTTTGAAAACGTGGATGATTTTATAACTCAAAATCATGTTCAAATAGAAGAGAGTTTGGAAAATTATGTGGAATCATTTATTTCAATATGCCTTAGTAAACTCTCAAACTTATGTTTGGGTGGGTACATAATGTATAACTAATTAAAATATTGCCTTCTTTCTCATACTTGACAACGTGCTCAGGCAGACAAGCAGTAGAACAAATGCAGCAACTAGTTATGGAAATTCATTCAAAATTTTAGATATCTTATCCAGAAAAAGGAAGTATAGTATTAGTTAAGAGAAGATTTTTTTTTCGGGGCGTCTGGTTTTTCCATGCCTCCTTCCAGTTGTGCAGCACCACTTGAGCAGTTGAGGTTTATCGACAAATGGGATTGAAAATGAATGAAGTTAGGGGCTTGTTGAATGGATTAGATAGATTTAAAAAAAAAACAATTGTGAATTGTGTGTAAGGATAAGGCTAAGTATGAAGCTTTAGCATGTTATAAACCTTGTGGAAGACAAAATGCTGTATAGCAATTCAATAGTCCATCATTGAGTCAATGAGGCCCCTGCTGTCGAGGTTTTCTGCTCACCAACTAGACCATTATGCAATCACGCCATTAATTTGTTATTTTGAGTTCTCGAAAATTCTGATTAAATGGATATATAGTTGTTTGAAGTCAACCCTTTTTCGGGTTTCATAGTCTTATCCGAAATTTTGAATATGAATTAGTTGTGTTTAGCCTTTTGATGCATTTAAGTCAAGATATCATCATCAGAGAGAAAAACTAATCCTGTGTAATAAATATTTAACATAAATCAGTTTACCCTGATAAAAAGTTCTGTTTTACTGTCTCTTAACTTGAGCAAAACTAGCACATTTCCTAGCCGCATTGCATGTTTAATGGCCAAAAATCATGTTTGATATATGGCCTAAAATCGACCAAGTACAGGGCTTAGAACTTGCATGAGGTCTGAATGTGAACAAGCTCTAAAAAGTTACATTGTTTAGTACTCCACAGAACTAAGATTTGTGAAGGTGTGACCGATGATTTAATGGCTTAACTAAAGTGTATATGTCGATGAGAGGCTTTTATCTGCATCGGTCGCTATCACCATAATTTCTCTAGGAGAAATTCTGCTGTTTGTTGTGCTGAGTGGTGGGGCTTGTATGCCTCGACATATATACATCCATTGCTAATTTTTTGACAATGAGTTGGAAAGCAAATGCATGTGATGTCTCATGTGCAGTTGTCTTTTAATTTGCACTGTTTCAAATGCTACCTGCACCACAAGTTTGAACATTTGCAGAAAACAAAAGTTTGGTTTATATATATGCACCATGGATATGGTTTGTTGCATTTTTTTGGTATTAAATATGTAGACGGGGACGGGGCGCCTTTTAAACGTCGCTATGTGATGAAAACGCTACTCCAGCTAGTGCTATTTATGTACATTTCGTGTTGGACAATGAAAACTATACTAGTTAACAAATAGAAGTAGGAGTTTGTTTTTGAATATTTCATTGGCTGTGAGCCTTAAATGTGTGTGTAGTACTAGGTTGAGTGTGAGAACTTTGTGAAACTTGATAAACATGCACATGAGGGATCACATGGATTGGTCTTTCAATCATCATAAAACATTTAAAGGCAACAAAATAATGCACTTATTTATGCCTTCAAAAATTTACTTCTTACAAACCTCTGTCAGCATGCCCTTCAAATGATTCATGTAATATCTACCTTGTACTGCTCCTTAAAAACTGTAAAAAAAATCGGAGTTTCGTGTTCCTGTGATCCACCTTTATGAGGGACGTAGCATACGTCTATTTCATATTTTTTAAAGACAGTAGAAAAAACAAGATCCATATACAATTTTCTGCCAATAAATGTTAGTTGAAAAATGTACGTATTTGAACTTGCAGCAATTTTTTTGGTACGGTGAGACCATTCAATCACACCGTTGATAGTCAATGTACTGAAAATGAATTCATTTTATGAAATCAGTCAATGGTGCAAATACATTGTTCAAGAACTGCCAAATAAACACAAATTTCAATTAAAATATATGAAAATCTTGTGGGAAGGCTATATATAGGAGAAAATGATCATATTCATTGATAAATTTACAGATTGAGTAGAAACAGGAAACAGACTACAACAAAGAATTATATAGATGTCATTCTTGATCACAAAATTGTCTAGACTAATCTAGCTCAGCTCTCTCAGTTTCATGCCTTCAAATCGCGGGGTGCCAAAAAAGCACCACCATTTTTCATCAGAAGGAAACAGTCATCTGTGATGAATTGATCAGCTGAGAAGTGAGGCTTAGAAAGTAATCTTCATGGCATGGAATTGTGAGGCCTCCCATTGGATGATCGTATCCGAACTCTTCTTCAGCTAAATGCAGCAGTTCTTGAAACAAAGGGTGGTTGAGGTAGCAGATTGGAAGCACAAACCTTCTGTGCATTTCACCAACATAGACTGGGAAATGGCCTTTTGGAACATCATTGTATGTCGAAACGTTTCCTTTTCTGGGAGAGATAGTTCTCCTCAGTTTCTCTTTGGTCTGAGTAATCCCACCTGACAAGAATCCCATGTTTGGAAAAAGATAAGTTTTTTTTTTTTTGGAATTGGATAGTGTTGAGTTGAAGTTTGGAGTGTTTTGAGATAGGTAGGCTTGTTTGAAAAAATGTGAGTTGAAAGTGAAGTATATATAGAGGCAGATGAATAGTGTGGGAAGACATGATCAGGTGAAAATGAAATGATATGGGCAATGAATCACATGGTATATTTTTTTGACTAAATATTTGGGAATTGGGAAGACATTTTGGCCTACCAACAGTGAGGAAATGCAAGTTGAAAATGTAAAATAATATTAGTGCTGAGAATCTTGCCTAGACAAGCAAATCCTATCAACCAGCATTACAAATTGTTGGGGTGTTTAGTCCCTATGAGAGAGATAATTTGTTTGATGAGTGAGAGTGAGGAGAGAGAATGGGAATGAACCATTTAATTTAACTTTTGTAGGTGCATTGAACCAGGGTTTTGTGGTGTTTTCTATACTTAATCTGTAAAGCATAAACTGTTGAGGGGGTCCTTGGTATTGTACAATGTCTCAGTTTTGTTGCACACTTCCATTGATATCTGCATCTCTCTCTCTCTCTCTCTCTCTCTCTCTCTCTCTCTCTCTCTCTCACACTACATTAGCTTGGTGGTTAGATTCACTAGCATATGGAGATGTTGCCTTATGCATTAAGGTGATCAAGAGAAGCGACATTTATTTTTATTCTATAATGTGAATAGATTTTATTTTCAAGTTCTCTAAAACCATACAATATACTTTACGTTGTATACATATAAACAAGTAATTACATTGAAAATATATAAACCTCCCATTTACCTAAGGGTTGGACTCCTCCTCAACTAATGTGAAGTGGCAAAATTGGCATGGCCCAACCCGATTTTGGGGCCGGACTGAGCCAAGATTTTAGTGCCCCAAAACAAATTCACTCGGATCGAAAAAGGAATGGGCACCTCGATCCTTTTTTGGGCTAGGTCGGACTTTCAAAATATTGACTTGAAAGGAGTTCGGGCCAGCCCTGTCTGACCCGCTTTTTCACATTTGGTCCGGTGGGTCAAGCCGTCCATTTTGCCACCTTTAGTTGTATATAAGGTTTGTGTTAGAGCGATCCAAATCCATCCCACACAGCCTCATACCCTCCAAAAAAAGAGAAATAAATAAATAAATTTAGTGCTAAAAAGAATTCTTTGTATTTTTGGTTCATATTTCTTTGTACAAAATATGGACATGCGAGGTCTTAAATAGAATAGTACAAATCTATATATTTGTGTAAATCGAATTAAAAACAATAATGATATGATCATTTGAAATTTTTAATATTTTCGATGATGTAAATCTTTATATACAAATAGTGTACTTGATAATCTTTATAAAGTTGCTGATTTGTTAGCTTCTCCTAGTGTACTTTGTTTTCTGTCATTTCTTGTATTTCTGTTGTTGTTAAACCGGATTTTTTTGGTCCTGGTTATTTTCGGTTTCATTAGAGAGGTACTTTTTTCCCATATGATTTTTCCTGTTATAGGTTTTCCATATGAGTTTTAATGAGGTCTCGGTCCGCAGAGTTATCAAAATGTGATATTCGGAACTCCTAGGTTTGGATCATTTTTTTTCTTTATTTATACAATTCAATTAGAGGAGACGCCATTTCACCAAATTGATGCATAGTTACTCTCCAAGGGCAGCCGCAAAACCAACGCCATTTTGAGGGATTGGAGAGAGGGGCGGTATAGGTATATATGTCGTCCCTTTCTCCTCGACGGCAAAATTGAAATTATTATTTTTTATCAATTTTATGTTTTATTTTGTTTATTGTTTTGTTTTGTATTTTATATATGTTATTTGCATTGTATTTTAAATAATGTGTTGTAATTAATATTATAATTTATTATATATGATACATTTAATTAAATATAAATGTTGATACATAAATCTAAATTAGATACAAATTAGACCAACAATAAAAAAATACTAAAATAAATAAAATTACATCAACAATAAAACTATATAAAAATATTAAAATAGATAAAAGTACATAAAATAAAAACATAAAAATACATTAATTGATCATTTGTAGGAGGAATATTCTAATTCGGAGAATTAGCATATATTATCATGTAACTTTATGTTTGTTTTGTAAAATTTTAATGAATCATATTTTTATTTTATATTAATTCAAATATATTTGTTAAAAAAATATTTTCATAATTATTATGAAAATTTAATTTAAATTTAGATATCCATTAAATGAAATTTCATAAATCATTATATGTTATCAATTATAAAATAATAATTGTAAATGAAATAAAAAGAATATTATAGAATATTCTCTTTTACTATAAAATTATAGTGCAAACTGTTGGAGATAAAATTGAGAATCTACTGCATTTTAGTGATAATGATAATGTATTATAATGGAGACTGTTGAAGATGGCCTAACACTAGTATTATGTAACCCTTTATTTAACTACCGCCTCTTGAGTACACAATAAGGGTGCCCTAAAACATAACTTGTTTTCCATTTTCAAATAATCAGTTAATTTACACCTTCAGCCCACCAATTTAATGAGATAGGCTCAAATCAATCTAATACAAGTTTATTATTAGGAAATCATAGTTGTTGTTGTTGTTGTTGTTATCTACCCTGCAATGCATGGAAAATTTATAAAAATGCATATAATATTATGTTATAGAAATATTTTTATAATAACTCATAAAAATAAATATAATATAAATTTAGATGATATTCAATTTATTTTGTTAATAATATAGTAATAAATTGAACCAAAAATATCAAATACGTATATAACTTTAAATTTTGAAATACTTCTATACACACATTTATGATAAGAGATAAGAGTTATTTATAAAAAATATAGGCTAAACAAAATATAAGAGATGTCTATATAAAAATAATAATACTCATGCATGGTGACGAAGTTAATTTTGATTTCTTTTGTTGTAAAAATATAGTACTTGAGTTTTTAGTTTCGATCCTCGTATAGTTTGTCATCTAACTAATAAGTTTGATATTACAAGAGAGTGATTTTCTATAAAATATTTTGAATTTGACGTGTTAGAGACAAGTTGTTTATGTTTCTACTAAAAAAATCTCTACTTTTCTATATAATATGCTAAATGCAAATGTTGTATATGCGACCTCTATGTATATTTAATTGTAATAATTCAATTGCCACAACCCTCTTCGAAAAAATATTTTTGAGCCCTTGAGACCGTCTAACGGATTTCTTATCATTTGACCTCTTTTTTTTTCTTTTCCTGTTGATTTTTATTTTTCAATGGTCCTCCCCTTTTTTTTTACTTTTCTTTTTATTTTATTTTTTCTAAATTTTAATTTCTTTTTTTTTTTGCAAATATATATTTATTTATTTTTGAATTAGTTTATTTTTTTACTCGGCATCTTGCATAGTGCACTCGCCCTATGATAACGCGTAGGTTCATGTACTGTGCTCGATAATTATTTTATTTCAATAAATATATATTCTAAAATGTAAAATTATATTCAATTAATTTAATTTTTTTGATATTTTTTCATTTTATCCAACGTTTAGCACAGTGCACTCACCCGACATTAACGTGTGGGCACCTGCACTATGCACGATAATTAATTTTTAAAAAATAAATATATACCCTAAAATAAAATTAGTGAACTCTAAAATTAAATTGAATTAATATAATTTTTTTATCATGCATCTCACGCAGTGCACTCGTCTGTCGCTAATGCTTGGCTCATACATTACGGTCAATAATTATTATTTTTGAAATAAATATATACCCTGAGGTGGAATTAGTGAACCTAAAATTAAACTGAACTAATTTAATTTTTTTAATCTGATATCTCACTTAGTGCACTCATTTGAAGCTAACGCATGGGCTCCTGCATTGCGCTCGATAATTATTATTATTATTTTAAAATAAATATATATCTTACGATGGAATTAGTGAACTCTAACATTAAATTGAATTAATTAAATTTTTTATCCGATGTCTCGCGTAGTGCACTCGCCCAATGCTAACTCGTGGTCTCGTGCATTGCTCTCAATAATTATTTTTTTTAAACAAATACATATTTTAAAATGAAATTAGTGAACCATAAAATTAAATTGAATTAATTTTATTTATATTTTATTCGGCGTCTCGCGC
The DNA here is from genome assembly GCA_026008535.1 of Perilla frutescens. Lineage (NCBI taxonomy): Eukaryota > Viridiplantae > Streptophyta > Magnoliopsida > Lamiales > Lamiaceae > Perilla > Perilla frutescens. The sequence goes on along the minus strand of BRKX01000002.1, from coordinate 35,227,973 downwards.
AGCGCATGAGCCCAGTATGAGCTCATGTACTGCGCTCAATAATTAATTTTTTAAAAATAACTATATACCCTAAAATAGAATTAGTGAACCCTAAAATTAAATTAAATTAAATTAATTTTTTTATCTGACGTCTAGTGTACTGCACTCGCTCAACGCTAACTTGTGGTCTAGTACACTACACTCAATACAAAATAAACATATAAAAACTATTAAAAAAAAAAGGAAAAAATGCACAAAAAAAATATATTAAAAGCTTAGGAGCATGAAGCCAGCGTGTCATGTGTGGGTGTTGAATGGGTTGTGGGGCGGGTTTGGACCCTATTCGACCATCTAACACAAGAGATCTGTTGTAAGATCTCATACAAATTTTTGTCTATTTTTAATGGCCACAACGCTGTAAATTCATTTTGTGATGTGAAATTTAACCGCCACACCTCATGCATCAACTACAAACAACCATGCAGTAAATTAGGATTATCGCCTTCTAATTAAGGTTTATAATCAGATTTCAATTTTTCATTTGTAGTTTTAGCATTTAGTTTTCGTTAGGATTGATTATTTTATATTAAGAGTCATAGTTATTTAAAACTCTAAATTATTAATTATTAAAGTAAAACAAAGATTAATTTATTCATGATTATTTATACTTAATAATCCATCTATCTATCTATCTATCTATCTATCTATCTATCTATAACATATATTAAAGTAAAATTGTAGGGGTAAATCGGTAATAAAAAATATCAACAATAATTAGTATAAACAAAATTAATTTTCGCATTAATTTACAAAAGTAATTTTCTTCTTCTTGCATTAATTTACAAAAATAATTTTCGCATTAATTTACAAAAGTAATCTTCGATCTTCTTCTTCTTGTTATTATCGTTGTCATTGTCGTTGTTATTATTATTATTACTAGCATTACGCCCGTGCGATGCACGGAGTATCATAATTTTTAATATTAAATAATTAAATATGAATTTTGGGTTTGTGCAATGATATGATATATGTTACTGAAATATGTTACACAGATTCGGATAAAATATTATGAGATACACACACACACACATATATACAAAATTGGAAAGAATCCTTTGTGTACACTCTTCATTGAATTACAATTGATATCATCGTTGTCAAAATTTGGAATGTATACAAACCTTTACAATAATTATAAAAATAGTTTCAAAGATAAATGGTTAAATGCCTCTAAAATCACAAAATTGATCAATTTCTTTTATTTTAAACATCATTTTTTAATTTTTGTAATATTAACATAAATTGAAACTTTAATTTTTTTTTATATAAATTAGATATCCTCTTTATTTCTTATTGAATTGAAGTTACACATTCCATTTATGCAACAACCATAAATTGTTGCTTAGTTCCTTTGACACTGTGACAAAGGATGTGTAATTTCCCCTCGACATCCAAAAAAAGGATGTGTAATTTCATTTTCACGTTTTAATTCCAACTAAAAATAATGCATATGTCTATTTTATATAAAACTTTAAATTTAAGTTGAAATTAATTAAAAATATTACAAAATGGTGTTTAAAACAATAAAATGAGTAAAATTCATAATTTTAGAGGTAATAACCTACATAAAAATCAACAAAACAATATGTTAAAATAGTACATCCCAACAATAATTAGAAGTGGAAATATTATTAAAATATATTTTATTTGATCGCAGCCATTGCTATGTAGTTTAAAATAATGATGGAATTAATGTCATTTAAAAAATACTAATTATCATGTTATAATAGTAAAGCCTAACAAAACAGATACAAATTATAAATTAATTTCTATCATGAGAAATTCTAAAAATAAACTCCGATTTATTTTTTACAGCCCCGCTAATTTATTAAATATAAATATACTATGATAACCTTTTTTTTACCCCTTAATCTCAATATCTAAACCCTATCATAACCCCACCATCCCTTTTAATTAGATAGAGACTCTATACTACATTGCCTTCGTGGACCCCTTTTAATTACATTCATTTTTAATATTTTTCAAAACATAAATATACTCGAACATAAAACCTTAAAATCATATGTAGTCCTAATGGTGAGAGAAGTGCAATACATGTATTTTATATGAGTTGGGGCATATTAGGAATTTAGCCGGAATTGTAATTTAGTTAAAATCTGTTACTTTCCCATGGATTTTGGTTTCAATTTTATAAACTCAAACACGATTTTCTCAGCAAGGTTCATAAGTATTATTGTTTTTTTTTTTTGTTTCTTTACTTGTTAATACGAAACATTTAAATATAGGAAAGAAAAAAGATAAATTTAGATAGATTTTTCACGTAGAAGTGTATAGTCGTCTAAACTCTTCAAACTTAATTATTGCTGAGAGAAATTATCAAATATTTAACAAATGCCGGCCTTTGCATTTGTTTGTTTTATTGTTATATCACTTCATTGTTCACGCACAAAGTTACAACACAATTCTCAAGTAAAATTTAATTAAATTAAAAGTTGGATTGAATCTATATCACAACATGTATGCATCATTTCTTGAGTAAAAAATGGTTGAATTATCGCTGAACAAAATGATCAAATTAATTTGGATTACCATAACACTTGAATGAATATATATACACAACATATATATATATATAATAAAACACTGATTATCATAATCAATAATCGATGAATATACACAAATGAGCACATAAAATAATCCATAAATATAAATATATACAAAACGAAACTAACTTAAATTTCTATATCCTTTTCTATTGGAAGCATTCCTATAATCATTGTTTTCAATTTATGCAAACCTCATGATCATGGCATGCTTGTCACTTTGTAGAATCGAACCAATCTATTTTTTTTTTCCGCCAATATGAATGAAGCAATTGCTCCTGATATATTCTTGTTAAAATCTCTCTACATTTGCATTTGAAGAAAAAATAAATAATTTATGTCTGCAATAAACTAACAAATGCAAATGAGTGGAGGTAAAAAGTAATGAAAAATACATCTATATATAGACGTAAGGGTTGGGAATGGGGTGATAACACACTGTGTATAAATATAGGAAATGAATAATATTATATAGATATATGGTGTAAAATATAAAATATGAGATATTATTACCATAATTATCTAAGATTCTTTGATAGATTTATTATTATTATTATTATTATTATTATTATTATTATTATTATTATTATTATTATTATTATTATTATTATATGATATGATTGTAGAATGATTGTTTTCTATATATGCTAATATGCTAGTGTAACATAAATTTTTGTATTTAATTTGGTAAAACACAAAACAGTGTACAATAAAATGATTTCGGATAAAAAATATAAATTTATGGATCCAATCTCTATTTTTCCTCTGATTCTTCTCTTCAAAACTTGATTTTCAAACGGTCTTTGAAATCTTCAGAGTAAATTTGTCTCTTTGATTTTCTCGGACTTGTTGTTTGAACTTGGCCTTTGAAGTTTTCGGGGAAGATTTGTATCCTCGATCTTCTTTGACTTGATCTTTAGTCTTGATAACGTTAACTCGGAGGGCCAACGCCTTGTTTCCGGATCAAACGCTAATTTCGAAATGAATTTGATGAAGAACGCATTTGACTGCCTTGCTTATGGATCAAACGTTGTCTTCGGGATGAATTTGGTGGAGAACGTCTTTGAATGTTACAAGAACGCCTTGAATATCTTTGAAAATTTCACTTATGGAAGTTCTCAAATTCTTGAACTCTTCAAATAGTCTTGCTTGTGGATCAAACGCCGTCTTCGGGATGATTTTGGTGAAGAACGCCTTGAATATCTTTGAGATTTTCACTTATGGAAGTTCTCAAATTCTTGAACTCTTCAAATGACTTCTGGTGTGTTTTTCAACTGATATGGAGGCCCCTATTTATAGTTGTAGGGAAAGAGATCTAGAGCTGATGTGACACTATCTCATTGGCTGTTGGAAATTGATATATATCTTTTGAAAGATATTTATTTGTTCCCAAAGACTCTTGATGTTTATCATATAATAATATCTTTATTATTTAAATACTTTATTTAATTTTAAATTTCATAAGATTTCAAAACTAAATAAATATATAAAAAATAATAAAAATATTATATATAATATTTTAAAATTTCGCCACCTACAAATGCCCCCTCGAGACTTGTTCATTGACGACTTGTCGTTTGAAATGAATAAGTCTCGAAAATTGATTAGATAGTTTAAACTCGTATCAAGGAGTTTTGAACTTGAATTTATTAGATAGTTTATACTCGTGTCAAGGAGTTCTTGAATAGTTTATACTCATATTCAAGAGTTCTTCAATTTGAATTTATTAGATAGTTTATACTCGTATCAAGGAGCCTTCAATTTAGATTTGAATTTAGATAGTTTATGCTCGTATCAGGGAGTTTTCTTGAACTTGGATAGTTTATGCTCATATCAGGGAGCTTTTTCTTGAACTTGGGTAGTTTATGCTTATGAGGAGCCTTCAACTTGAATTTGGACTTTGTAGACCTTTTATACTCGTGTCCGTGAGTACTTGGATTTGAATTTGGATTTGTAGACATTTTATACTCGTGTCAAGGAGTTTTAGATTTGAATTTGTAGACATTTTATACTCATGTCAAGGAGTCTTGAATTTGAATTTGTAGACCTTTTATACTCGTGTCAATGAGTCTTGAATTTGAATTTGTAGACCTTTTATACTCGTGTCAATGAGTCTTGGATTTGAATTTGTAAACCTTTTATACTCGTGTCAATGAGTCTTGGATTTGAATTTGTAGACCTTTTATACTCGTGTCAATGAGTCTTGGATTTGGATTTGACTTTTTAGACATTTTATACTCGTGTCAAGGAGTCTTCAATATGGATCTGTAGACATTTTATACTCATGTCAAGGAGTCTTGGTATTTCTTGAAGAGTTTAGATAGTTTTGACTCTTATCAAGGAGCTTTGGAAGATAGCTTAGGCTCTTATCGAGGAGCGTTGCCATTTTGAAGACTTTAGTTAGTTTAGGCTCTTATCAAGGAGCATTGAAGATAGTTTAGACTCTTATCAAGGAGCGTTTGAATTTTATGGACTATGACATGTATTGGAAGATTTGAATAGGCTAATGACAAGATTTATAGCCGCTTCTTCTTCTTCTTCTTTACTTGGGGATTCCTCAAAAGGTTTGCCCCCATCATTTGTTTCTTGCTCTTCTTCAAAGTTGTGAGGCTTTTGCATCGATAGTTCTTCAACTCCATTTGCGGCCATGCTTAACTCCATGTCATAAGCTCTAGTGGCTAATTCCTCGAAAGTCTTTGGTTGAATCCCTTTCAAAATATATCGAAGACCCCAACACATGCCTTGGATGCATATTTCAATTGCTGAACTTTCTGATAATTGATCTTTGTAATTCAGGCTTAAGTTTCTCCAACGGTTGATGTAGTCAATGACAGACTCTTCTTTTTGTTGGTTTGTATTTGTGAGTTCAACCAAGCTAACTATCATTCGAGTACTGTAGAAGCGGTTTAGGAATTCTTTCTCCAGTTCCCCCCAACTATCAATTGAATTTGGCTCCAAATCGGTATACCAATCAAATGCGTTGTCTTTTAAAGAACGAACGAATTGCTTCACCAAGTGATCTTTGTATGTCCCAGCATCATTGCAGGTTTCTACAAAGTGAGCCACGTGTTGTCTTGGATTGCCTTTGCCATCAAATTGTTGAAATTTTGGTGGTTGGTAGCCATTTGGCATTTTCAAATTGTCAATTCTTGGGGTATATGGCTTGTTGTAAGTCCGTAATGATTTACGGCTATCTCCAGACTTGTCTTTGATTGTTTCCAGTATGAAATCTTTGAGTTGATCAACTTGAATTGAGCCATCAAATGATACTTCAACTTCTTTGGTTGTAGATTTTTCATTGTTGTTGGCATGTAGCTTTGCAGATATTTCAGCTTCAGTATCCTCATCCACTTGCTCGCCACAAGTATCAACAATCATTTCTTTTTTCAGCTTTAGGATTTGAGCATCTCGTTCTTGTATTCGCTTGGCAAGTCCTTCAGCCAGCTTCGTTAAATTTGCAATTTGTTCTTCCAAATTGTAGACATCTTGGTGCTTGAGGAAATTGGCGAAGAGAAGAAATGAGAGGTAGAGATTGTCCCACCGGGCGTGCCAAAATTTGTAACACAAATTTTTGTATTTAATTTGGTAAAACACAAAACAGTGTACAATAAAATGATTTCGGATAAAAAATATAAATTTATGGATCCAATCTCTATTTTTCCTCTGATTCTTCTCTTCAAAACTTGATTTTCAAACGGTCTTTGAAATCTTCAGAGTAAATTTGTCTCTTTGATTTTCTCGGACTTGTTGTTTGAACTTGGCCTTTGAAGTTTTCGGGGAAGATTTGTATCCTCGATCTTCTTTGACTTGATCTTTAGTCTTGATAACGTTAACTCGGAGGGCCAACGCCTTGTTTCCGGATCAAACGCTAATTTCGAAATGAATTTGATGAAGAACGCATTTGACTGCCTTGCTTATGGATCAAACGTTGTCTTCGGGATGAATTTGGTGGAGAACGTCTTTGAATGTCACAAGAACGCCTTGAATATCTTTGAGAATTTCACTTATGGAAGTTCTCAAATTCTTGAACTCTTCAAATAGTGTTGCTTGTGGATCAAACACCGTCTTCGGGATGATTTTGGTGAATAACGCCTTGAATATCTTGAATATCTTTGAGATTTTAAACTGATATGGATGCCCCTATTTATAGTTGTAGAGAAAGAGATCTAGAGCTGATGTGACACTATCTCATTGACTGTTGGAAATTGATATATATCTTTTGAAAGATATTTATTTGTTCCCAAAGACTCTTGATGTTTATCATATAATAATATTTTTATTATTTAAATACTTTATTTAATTTTGAATTTCATAAGATTCCAAAACTAAATAAATATATAAAAAATAATAAAAATATTATATATAATATTTTAAAATTTCGCCACCTACAGCTAGATGCCATTAAAAAGTTAACTTCCTACGGGAAATATACAATATAATATCATTGTTTTGAGTTTGTCATTTCTCTACTACCAATTACAACAACAACAACAACAACAACAACAACAACAACAACAAGAACAACAACAACAACAACAAGAACAACAACAACAACAACAACAAGAATAATAATAATAATAATAATAATAATAATAATAATAATAATAATAATAATAATTTTAGTATGATTTTTGTTTTTTCAAATTTTTGTTAAAATTCAAAACTTGACAATAAAAAACTAATAATAATCTAAAAAAAAATTAAGATTAAAATATATTTCAAAATTTTCAATTTTTTTATTAAAAAATTATAAATATAATTTATATAAATAATAAAAATAATGAATAAAAATTGAATAATAAAAATGGTCTAACACAAGATTCATAGAGGTAAGTAATCAGAATACCTATTCGAAGTATGTACTTAGAAGGGAGATATTATTTACATTACAAAATTTACTCTTTGCACCACAAAATAAATAAATTAAATAATAATTAATTATAAAATTACTAAAATATCTTATTAAATATAAAAAAAATAATTAATCGATAAATTTAAGAATAAGGAAAAAGGAAAAAAAAGAAAAAGATAAAATACACAACCCCAACGCGATTATGTTGTCCTTGCCATTCTTCTCCACCGTAATTGCTCTAAAAAAGGTCGCCGGAGTCTCCCAAAAACCCCGTTGAAGTCTTCCCTATTTCGCAATACATGATTATTCTTCACCAAATTGTAGTCACTGACTTGCCGACTACAATGGTTGTAAATGGAACCGAAAATGCGGTAGCTGTAAATCAAATGTAAAAATATGGCCTCTCCAGATTAACAAGATATGTTTGAAAACTTCATTCCGAAGCCATTGTTAAAGTTTGAATTGAATGTACAAGAGTGGTTCGATATATTATTTACGATTTAGTGGCATCCGTTCGAATTTCGAACAGTTCGAAATTCAATTTTCGAACATTCTTAAGGGTGTTCGAAAACATATTTTCGATATCTGTAATGGAATTTTGAAAAAGTGGTTTTCGAACGGATTGAGATATTAGGGAGAAGAAAATAGTGGTGATCGGTGCGAAGAAAACGATAAAACAATTCCGGTTATTGCATTTTTTTTTGCGCTCATCTTCATCTTGTTCTTCCCCATCGGAGTATAGTTGTTAATTGAATATTGAAGAGAAAAAATATTGCTAATTTTTTTATGTTTACCTTCATCGTGTTGTTTTGCTGACCAATATTTTATTCTTTATTTTTTTTAGTACCGGTATTGTATTCATTTTCATGTCTTCTTCCATTGTTTCAGTTACCGTCAAATATCATGGGGAAGAAGATAGTTTGTTGATTTTTTTTTCTAATATCTTGTTTTATTTAATTTTTTAATTTTTGGTGTGAAGAGCAATATACGTGAGATAAAATAAGTAACTTAAAGGGTATTCTAGTAACTTCATATATATATATAATTGTGGTGCAAAAAGTAAGTTTTATAGTGCAAATAACAACACCTACTTAAAATCAATGAAAATTATTTTAATTTTCTTATTTTTCAAAAAATAAGAAATTAAATAACTTTCTAAGACTGAATTCCTTGTCAATCAAATGAGCCCATATTTATTATATGAACGCTCCCTAAAAAAGAAAAAAGAAAGTGTTGGAACTACTCTGGCACAGCCCAAATAGATCTAAACTCGGGCTTTTGAGGCCCATAAAAACATAAATTCAGAAATAATAGTTTCAGATTGAGCAGGCCCAAACTAAACATATTTAAAATCTTTGAACCCTCGCCTCCACTTCTCTCTCTCTTCTCTCCTTCCCACCGCCCCACAACCAACCCATTTGCAGCCGCGGTGTCGACGCCATGCCGAAGCACTACCGCCCCGCCGTAAGTTCGAATTTACCATCATTTGCTGAAAGTGTTCGTGGACTCACTTTTACGCCGAAGGAAAACTGATTCTCACCGTCTCAACTTATTTTTTTCAGGGGAAGAAAAAGGAAGGAAATGCCGCGAAGTATGTGACGAGATCTCAAGCTGTGAAATACCTCCAAGTGAGCCTTCCAGTATTCAGGTTCGCTCTAATTTTCCATTTTTACGCATTGTTAGTGACCTTCTAATTAATTATTGAATATATATGCTCTGAAATAGCGGTGATAGGTTTGCTATGTGTTAATTTTTTTTGAGTAGCATTATAAATTTGGCTAGTTTGGCATCACGAAAGATGTTTCTGGTGTTCATTCCACTGTGTGCGCGTGTGTGTGGGGATCGTGTGGGTTTGTTTAGAATTCTAAGTTAATACGTGTTAGTAAGTTAACTCGAGTATGCTTGATGCTGACTTTGCTTGTTTTGTAGCTATTACAAGTGTACGATGCATGAATTCATATGTTCACGTTTATTTTCAGCTAAAGGTGTTCTGTTAATTATATTTCACTCGTAGTTTACATATTTTGTGGTTGCTTTGATAATTACTATATTTGGTGTTTTGTTTTTTGTAACTTTTGAATTTTGATAATCCCTCTTTTATTTATATTAGTCCACCCACTTTAATGTGTTCTATTTTTCATCTAGTTTTTAATTGTGTTAGGGGCTTCGAAATGAGTTTCGCTGAAAGTTTTAATGGTGGAACTTTTTGAGCTGTCATATCCACCTCTGAGCTTGTTTTAATTGTCAATCGAAACAAACACGAATCAAGCTGGCATGGTTGAATCAACTTCCTCTCGACATTAATCGATATTGGATTGAGCTTAAAATTTAATCCGACAAAATGTATTAAGCTTTGTTTTCTATTTAACATGCCAAATATGGACAAGCTTTGGAGCATTGATCTTGAGTTGAGCTGAGCATGAGTTATTTGGTTTGTTAGGACTATTCTGATTTTTAGGACTTGTGCTATGCGCTTTATGGAGATGTTGAGAGTATTCCTTATGACCTTTCTCTATCCACTATTCAGGAAACTATGTATCCTAAAAGGTGTATTTCCTCGGGAACCAAAGAAGAAGGTGAAAGGAAATCACCATTCTTATTATCACTTGAAAGATATAATGTTCCTCAAACATGAGCCCCTGCTTGAGAAGTTGAGAGACATGCGTGCTTATGAGAAGAAGGTGAAGAAAGCCATGTCAAAGAAGAATAGAGATCTTGCGGAGCGGCTGTTGACACGGAAGCCCACTTACACACTTGACATGCTCATTAAGGAGAGGTGGAGTTCAGCTGTCCGTTAGAGCTAGATTTGCTTGTTGTGTTATCAACTGTTGTTTGCTTACAATTTCTGCTTGGGTTTTAGGTATCCGAAATTCATTGATGCATTGAGAGATCTTGATGACTGTCTTAGTATGGTACATCTATTTGCTGCATTGCCTGCTGCGGATAGGGTTGTAGATGGAGAAAAGATTCCTGTAATCCGTGTCCATAATTGCCGAAGGTCACCGCTCTTCATACATTTTTCTAGATTTGTGATGATTTCTGGATTCTAAATCATGTACCTGTGTTATATTTGGGCCAATGTACTGATCCTGTTTCTGTTTGTTTTCTTCTGTGTTGATGGTCATAGGTTGAGTCATGAGTGGCTGGCTTACATTTCTCGCAGCCATAAACTAAGGAAGACGTTCATATCTGTGAAAGGAATATATTATCAAGTATGTTTGCAATTCTCTACTGATGAATTACTTCTGGTATAATGATATTTTACCTTAGCCATTTTGTCCTTACAGGCGGAAGTTGAGGGGCAAAAAATTACTTGGTTAACTCCTCATGCACTGCAACAAGTACTGCCAGAAGTGGACTATAGGGTCCTGCTTACATTTTTGGAATTTTATGAGGCAAGTCTCTTATCATCTTTTAATTTTAGTTCCAACTTTGTATTTTGAGGTCGTTATGTGCATGCATGATCAAGGTAAGTTTCTATTGGCTCTAAGTTTGAGGGGAAAAATCTAATCTTTACATCAGTAAGGATCTGGGTTGAAAAAGCTCATTAAGAAGTTGGGATTACAATTAAAAAAATATTACCAAACATTTTCTGGAACTGTTAAGCTTTGGTGTTCTATACCATTTTCTATTAGAGATTAGTTTTAACTTGGTTTTGTAGAACTCCTTTGTATCTCCCTATTTGCTGTTTGTGAGTTGAACTAAATTTTTCTTAATTTTGATAGTCTGTTCTCTTTTGCAGACTCTTCTTGCATTTGTTAATTTCAGACTTTATCACTCAATAAATGTGAAGTATCCACCAATTCTCGACCCTCGGTTGGAAGCTCTGGCTGCAGGTTTATTTATTCTGTTGTTTGTGTGCTTACTCAGATATATATTGGATTATGTTTGTACTACTGTTTAAGAACACAAGATAATTGTATCCGGCTTCATGTGATTAAAAATAATATGAGGAAGCAGTTTGCAGTTTGGTAGGCTTCTATATTGATGTTGGAATTGTGCAGATCTTTATGCCTTATCAAGATACCTAGATGCCAATGGTCAAAGTTCCTTAATGAGTTCAGAAGCCATTACCTCATCGGGCTCTGACCAAGCTGAGTCTGAGCTTAGGCTTGCCCAACTTCAGCAACAGCTTTCTTCTAATGAACCTGGTGCTTTAATGAACCTTGTTGGAGATGCTGCTAGAGAGGATGAGGATGATTTAGAAACACAGCAATGCAAAAATCTCTTCAAGAACTTGAAATTCTTCTTGAGTCGTGAGGTGAGGTGCTGTGGTTTCTTGGTATTCCGCTGTGTCATTACCTTTTGCGCTCTCCATCTCTCTTCCTCTGTCATATTCTTGTTTTCATTTTCAATGAGATTGCCGTTTCCTAGATACACGATATTTTCCATTCTCCTCCCATCCTTTTGTATCCTCTGTACTAATACATCAGCTGGTCCTATTCTTTCTTGTTCAGGCTCCTAGAGAGTCATTGCTGTTTATCATCCCTGCTTTTGGTGGCACTGTTTCTTGGGAAGGTGAAGGTGCACCATTTGAGGAGTTTGACCAAAGCATCACTCATCAGGTCTGTCACTCAACATGCTTAACTGAATATGCTCTTCACATTCACTTAGATGGTGAAAAATTTGTAACATGTTCAATTACTTTTTGAGGTTTATATTTTAGTGCCCTTGTGGATATCATGGTCTGGTCGTACAGAAGGAACTGAAAAACATGTTGTAATATACCTTGAGTTCTGTTTTTTTGGCTGCAGGTTGTTGATCGGCCATCACAAGGGCATAAGTTCTTGTCCAGAGAATATATCCAACCTCAGTGGATTTATGATTGTGTAAATGCACGCATCATATTGCCCACTGAGAAATATATTGTGGGATGGTAAGGCCCATGTCTATCTTCTCAATGTAACTTATTTATCGAGAGTTTTCCTATGTTTGGAGAAACCGACATAGTATTAGTTTTAGTATTTGGTTAATAGATTATGTATTGATCTTCACCTAGATGGTAGTGTCTCCATAAGTTTAGAAGAACTTCCATGTGGTTTCATATGGCTTGAAGTTACCTTTTCTGATGCTACATTATGAATTTATGATTGTTCTTGGACACCTCCTGTTCCTAAACAAATTCACTGAAGAAAACCGTATTTTTGTTGTCTGATCATGAGGTCCTGCATGTGACTGTACTTATTTGTATGCATCTGAAGTTTTTTTTTTTTTTGTTTCCCAATCATGCTGTTTATGACCTGCGCAATTCATGATGCTTTCTCTAATTCTCCTGGCAACATATATGCTTATATGTATGGACTGAATCACAGCTCCCCGGTATATAAATTAATTATATGCCCATACCCTTGAAAAGATATCTTAAAATAAAGAGCTAGCTGTTCTGATTTCGTCTCAGATCATGTCAAATTAACTAGCATGAATTTAGCTTTAATATCACATATCAACTTTTGCTCGGTAATGTATGCTCGAAGAAGATTGGGTATTCTGGTGCCCTTTCTTCTGGCTGACTTGTATAATATTGTTTCCCACTCGTGTCTTCTGTATTCTGGTCTGAACAGATTGTTCATACCAGTAATCTCTGCCACTCTTAAAAATGTTTGCTTTATTTATTACATTAATTTTTGATGGTCTCTATGTTCTTTTGCACATTACAGTGTTCCTCCACCGCATTTGTCTCCATTTGTAGACAATGAAGCAGAAGGTCATGTTCCTGAGTATGCAGAAGCTATTGAACGACTAAAGGCTGCCGAAAGAAAGGAAGTCCTACCATTGCCTGGCATGGGAAAAGAAGATTTGGATGACCCTCAAAGTTTACTGGGTATTATTGATCGCGCGGAAGCTATAGAAGCTGCTAAGAGAAAACAAAAGGTATACATTATGCTGGTTTATTGATCTTTTTTTAAGTACGTGTGTGTGATCTAGAGAGAGAGTGTAATAACTCTAATATAATATTGTCCACATTCCCACCTCCACCTGCTTGATCAAGGAAAAAGGAATAAATTTCTTTGCACTGAAGTGGGGTGGACGCTCTTTCACCTTATGTCAGATTTGTGATGTAACTGTTTTGTTCAATCCTTCTCTATCCATGATGATGTCATGTCATCTTGTAACTTCATATTTTGCATTATTCTTTATGCTAAATATCAATGTGTGCTCTATGGGCTCAGATGTCAATGAAGGAAAAAGTGTACCATGAAGAACTGAAGCTGGAGCTTGAAGGTGCTCAGTACTCTGCTGTCCGAAGTGACGTAGATGACAGGGTTGCTGAAGCAGATGCCGCATCTGATCTGAGGCAAATGGCTGAGGATGCTGCTAACATGTCAGAGGTTGGAATGCCACGCAAGAAGAGAAAACTCCTTGAGGCAATGAAGGTGAGAATGATAATCACTTGTTTTTCTTTTCTTTTGCTCGGCATTCATTTCAATGAAATGGCAGCCATTGGATTCTTGATCTTTGTTGTGGAGCCTATTCAATAGGGAAAATCTGCTCGAGTTGTTTGTGGGGTTTGTTTATTTATTTATATATACGAAAGTAAATTGCTAATGTGTGTTGCTGTCTAATTTCAGATGGGCAAACAGAAGAAACAGGACAGTATAAATCTCATAAAAAAACGGAAGAAGAGAATTGATGAAGCCAGGAGTTCTGCATGAACGTTGCACACTCAATATTTGTAGGAGTCGCTTACAATCTCCTATCATGTGTTTTCTTACTGAATAGGCTTGATATTTTAATGCTGTATATCTAAACACTGGCAATCATTTTTGATTGACTAAAATTTTGTTGAAGCTCTTGAATCATTAATGTTGTATTTCGAATTTTTATCAATGCAATTTGCCATAGAGTCGTCGATGTTATCTTTTTTTTTTGGGTCCAAGATAAAAATCTAAACTAGATTGTTTGGTGTGGGAAACTAAAGGTCTGAAGACATGGACAAGATGTCTCGTTTGTTGTGGAGCAAAGATCTGTAGTTTCAGGGCAGTGCACTTAGATACTGCAAATTGGAACTCCTAAACGTTATGTCGTGAAGTTTTTCTCGTCAAAACTATCATCATCACTTGTAATTTGTCAAAGCCCACATGGATATAAGCATGACTTTTCAGGACATGTTAGGTCGTTTACAAATATAAGAGGTCTAGACAGGGACTATATTAATTTCACTTTGGCTACTTGGGCAACTAGGTAGTTTAGTATTTTTTTCTACACATTTGAGGAAGGTACACTACCAAGGTACTATCTACGTGGGAAGATAAGGCAATCCAACTCAATTTGTGACCTTTCGTAGGTTAAAAGAGGCATCAACTTTTGTTATGTGGTTGCCAGTGTTGGTAGGGTACACATTTTTACATCACAAATTGTTGTTGCATCAAAATCTCTACGACAATCTATGTGATTCCTCATGAGCTTGCGTTTTCAACATTGCATATCCACTTGTTATGTTAACCACTCTCCTGAAATAAATTCTTCAACTTACTTCATTTCTTGATCATCTATATATACACACCGCATTTCTTGATTGCACCCAACAACTTTTCATAATACTTCAACAGTTCAGCTTTCTTAACTCTTTTTCAGGAAGTTGTTTTTTTTATATATTTCGAATTCAATTTCATATAACAATGGCCATCAAACAGATGCTTAGACGGTCCTTTTCCAATGAGAGAAGACCAGCTTCATCAGGAGCTGATGTTCCAAAGGGCCATGTTGCTGTCTATGTTGGGGAGAATGAAAAGAAGCGTTTTGTTATTCCAGTGTCCTACTTGAACCACTCTTCATTTCAAGAATTGTTGTTTCAAGCTGAAGAAGAATTCGGGTTCCATCATCCAATGGGTGGTCTCACCATTCCTTGCAGTGAGGACTTATTCGTTGATGTTGTCTCTAGCTTAAGCAGAACATGGCATGTATAAGCTATTTTTAGGAGAGAAGCACAGTTTTGTAGATTAGTATCTCTTAGAAATGTATTCAATGACAGACTATGACTATACATTAAATTTATTGAGTCATTTTCTCAGATGCAAAATCATGATGTGCTTAAATATGGTGTTATTTTCTTACTTCTGTAGTTTTTACCTTAATCCATTAAAGACCAAAATTTCTTGTTGAGAGTTTTAAGTGCATGCTCACAATTAAGATGATCAAATATTTCCAAGAAAATACTGCTTTTATGATTTTCCATGGCCCCCCACCAAGACCACAACGCGTTCTTCGGTTGAAGTTGAACAACCAAAATTTATCATTTGCGTTTGCCTGAATTTATTCAAGAAAAGTTATCCTGTAATTTAAAATTTATTTTCTACCACCAAATCCTTTTAGCTGGCTATGGCGCCTAAAACATAGCTCTATATAATTTGACACAATCACTTTTCAGCCTGTTACAACATCTTTTAGTATTATTAATAGTTAGAATACAGAACCATGCGATTCTTCACGTGTTCATATTTTTCCAGTGCTCCACTCGAATGACTCTTCCCCAAACTTTGGAAGTGAAGTCCATCACATTTTAGAATTTATTTATGTTGATTGAATCAAATTTGAGTAGCTAGGAGCATTAGTGGCATCATGAAAAGCAAAAAGTTCTTGCAAATCAGTGACAGCAAGGAAATAATGATCTTAACAGAATAAGATGACAAAATGCTGAATGATATCTATTCTCTTTGATGATGTCTAAAAGTTGCACAAAAAGATTGCCAGGAATAAATGAAAGAGTTTCTACTATTAGGAGTCAAATTCTACAAAGTTTTCTCTATGTAAAAATTCTAAACAAATAATCTCTACAAAATTGTTCTGTATAAAACAGTATGAGGAGTAAGGTCAGCTTCTATTCATGCGAGAGGTAAGATCAATGAAGAAATCCTCTCTGCAGGGAAGTGTGAGGCCGCCTGTTGGATGGTCGAAACCAAATTCTTCCTCAGCTTGGTTCAACAAGTCTTGAAACAAAGGATGGTTCAAGAAAGAAACTGAGATGACAAACCGTTTCCTGTCATCCCCAACATAAACAGCAATGTAGCCCTTCGGACTATTTGATGACTGTTGAGTAGTTTTCTTGGCATGGATGATGCGTGGCAGACGAATGGCCATGGTTCTACGCGAGATAGTTCCTCAAAAGGGAAAAGAAAATAGATGAAACAGATCAGCTTGAGTTTGCTGTTGCTCTGTGCTGGTTGATTGTGTATTCAATAACATGCCTAAAGTCGAGTATATATAAGTGATCAGTGTTGTCTCACTTACTCTAATTCAGGCTTTGTGGGGAAGAAGTGAGAGTAGGGGCCTTAGAAGCACATGCATTTGTCTTTCAATCATCAATGGATATTTATTATCAATTTTAATGAAACTTTCGACTAGGCAGATTAAAGGAATTCGGCTTAATTTTTGAGTTTTTTTTAGGTGAAGATAGACATCAAAGTTTGCTTATGTGGTTGAATATTGTAGGGTCCTTGCTGCTAGTACAGGTAGGGTACATTGTTTAACACCACAAATTCTTGTTTACTTAAAATCTTTATGATAATCAGCAGACAATCCATGTGGTTCTTCATGTGCTTGTTGTGTTTTCAAGTCATGCATCACGGGCCACTGCATATCCACTTGTCATGTTCACCCACTCAACTGCAATTCTGTAAGATGGAGTTGTTTCTTGATCGTCTCTATATATACATCACATTTCTGGATTATAGCCAGCAACAAGTTTTCTAAATACTTGAACTTTCTCAGATTTCAACCATAAATTCTTCCATTTCATTTTATTCCAGCATAATTCAATTTCTTACAAAAATGGCGATCAGACAGATGCTTAGACGATCTTTGTCCAGTGAGAGAAGATCAACTTCATCAGGGGTTGAAGTCCCAAAAGGCCATGTTGCTGTCTATGTTGGGGAGAACGAAAAGAAGCGTTTTGTCATTCCAGTATCGTACTTGAACCATTTTTCGTTTCAAGAATTGCTATTTCAAGCTGAAGAAGAATTCGGGTTCTATCATCCAATGGGTGGCCTCACCATTCCTTGCAGTGAGGACTTATTCACTGATGTCATCTCTGACTTGAGCAGATCATGATGTGTAGCTATGTATTATGAGGAGCAGAATTTTGTAAATTAGAATCTTTTAGATTATGTAGCCATTGACAATATAAGAGTATGTATAGATGAATATGCATGAAAAATTATTGAGCAATTTTTATCACCATAATCTTTTGACTTGTTCAGGAATGAGTTTTTCTTACTGAGAGTTTTCAGTGCAACACACATAAGTCAAACAGTTGTGTCCAAAGAAAATACATATTAGGTTGAGCAACCAAAATCTTATCACTCTGAAGATGAACAATTTCTGATAAGCTGCGAGCAAATGGACAATCACAATGATAGAAGTACTGTTGTTTCTGAAACTTATTTGCATTTTGCCTGAATCCATTTCAGAAAGTTTAATTGCAAGTTCAAAAGAACATAATCACCGTTCAATCTGCTACATTGTCATTTAGTACTTTCACTGTTTAGAAGACAAAAACATGTGATTCTTGATGTGCTAATATTTCCAGTGTCCCACCAGAACGACCCTTCAATGAACTTCAAAAGTGAAGCCTGTCACAATTTAAATCTCTCATCTATTTAAGCAGGCCTAAAAAAAAGTAAAAAAATTCTTGCAATCATGGTTAGTGCTTTATACAGCAAGGTAAATGTAGATATTAAAAGAATAAGATAAGAACAATGCTGATATATGTATGCATATTCTTTATGCTGATGCTTTCAGCTTCTAGAAGCTGCTGGAAAACATCAAGAGTGAAAAAAATGTTTACTTTCAGGTAAATTTCTCCCAAAAGTTTTACTAAAATATGAGTTTTGACAAAGATAGTTCCACAAGCGGGGAAGAGAAAAGAGGCAAGTGACAGCTATCAAGTTGAGTTTGTTGTTCTACATTATCTGGTTGTCTTATCAATAACGTGCTTTTGTCTTTCAATCATCAACTGATTTTTTTTTATATTTCTATCTATAGAGCCTGAAGTGAAGGTACTCGAAAACAAAACCATTTGATCGTAGATTGAGACATCTCAACCTGAGGCATCACATGGTTTCACTTTCCAGTTCATTGTGAATAATTTGGACATATAAATTTGTTGGATAACCTAAGACCCTACTACTTATGCTGTAAGAAACAGAACAAGACCTGCAGTGCTGTATGATGGCCCTTGAAACCTCAGACATCAAAGTACTTCCGTCGTTTACTTCTGTAGGAGATAGTTTCAATTTGTACTAGATGATATATAGTAACACAAAATCCAGGTGATCTTTGATTCTGATTGAGTTGTTTCTCTTTAGATTTTTATTTCAGTTTGTCTATATATACAACCTGTTTAGCAGCAAGTAGTTCTGCTATATCCAAGAAAGAAAGGCAATGCCTATATGATTGCTATCTTCCTGCCTCGTATTACTCGTACCAAACAACTTATTCAATGTCGGATGAATACCATATTCCTAATGGATGTTTTGCAGTTATGTTGGAGAAGTCGAAAATAAATTTGTTTTCCCAATATAATTTTTAGGCCAACCATTATTTCAAGAATTTCTGGATGGCTTGACTAAGTTGAGGAAGAGTTTGGATTTGATCAATCAATGGGAGCCTTAGAATTCCATGCTGTAAGGAACAATCCATTGATCTCATCTCTTGATTATATCGGTGTAGGGATTCTGACAGTTTTGTACAAAGAATCAGATACATTTTAGCTGAGGAGAGCTGGAGGAAAATGACATATGCATGGAGAAAAACGTTCCCCTCATCAAAAGGCAAACATAGCGTACATCTTATTCACAAGTCCTCATCACTATTTGTGTAGTTTGTTTTTCCAATAAACTATAATTTGGGCTCAAGTTTTGATTTCACTACTAAAAGTTTTTCTCAGAGTTCACTGCTAAAATTTTGGTATGTCGTCTCAGCTGTATCAGAGAAGCAGTTAATTAACTTCCAGCAAGTCCACTCAATGATGCATTTTAGTAAGGGTGCATATTTTAGCTAAAGTAAATCTTGCTTTTGGCTATTTTTTTTTTAAAATGTTTTTGAAACAGAATAATATCAGAAGCAACTTCATCCAGACAATTTAAGACTTTCTGTTAATTAAATTTAGTAATTTAGGCCATCTTCAGAAACATAATCACATGAGTTGCTGATTTCTTCAATTCCTGCATCTTTGAAAAAATATTTGAATGTGGACCATTCTGTACGCGATGTTTGAGAACAGAATGCAGATTTAATGGAGATATATGCAAATTATAGTTAAAAAATAGGACCATTTTAATGCTATGTTCACTAACTGCACAACCAGCTGGATTATTAGAGTCTAATAAAAGTTGACAAAGAAAACAATATTTTTATGTCTATTATACAAGTTTCATTGATCTGGATTAAATTTGTGGACTCTATAAGTGAGAGGAGGCACCCTGTTTGTTATACTAATAATTTATGTGGGGCATTTGAGGGACATGTAGCTAGAGTTGGCAGGGAACTATGCTTCCAATCCCTCAAAATCTTCATTTTTTTGCTTAAAATCTTTATAATAATTGATGAACAAATCCATGTGATTCTTCATGTGCTTGTGTTTTCCAAGTTTCATAGCCAGCACATATCCATTTGCCGTGATTACTAATTAATGTAAACTTTGAGAGGGATACAACATTTATTGTGCACCTATATATACGTACAACACATTTCCAAACTACAACCATCAACAAGTTTTCAAAATTCTTTAGCTCTCCAGTTTTATCCATTTCACTTCAGCAAGATTCGGTTTATAAAACAATGGCTATTCGTCAAATGCTGAGACGATCCTTATCCAGCGAAAGGAGATCAGCTTCATCAGGAGCTGAAGTTCCAAAAGGGCATGTTGCTGTTTATGTCGGGGAAAATGAAAAGAAGCGCTTCATCATTCCAGTATCGTACTTGAACCAACCTTCATTTCAAGAGTTGCTGTTTCAAGCTGAAGAAGAGTTCGGGTTCAATCATCCAATGGGTGGCCTCACCATCCCTTGCAGTGAGGACTTGTTCGTAGATTTCGTCTCTGGCTTGAGCAGAAGATGATGTGTACATGTGCTTAGGAAGAGCAAAGTTTTGTAGATTAGCATCTCTTAGAAAATGTAATCAGTGATAAAATTTTAGTAAATGAATGTACACGACAAATTCTTAGCAACTTTTTGTTACCTTCTTATGTGGACTGCTCATGGAATCAAGTTTATTACTTAAATTGCAAACACAGAGTTAAGGTGAACTATTAAGTTCTGAAAATTTATTTGCATTTTCCTGAATCCTAACAAGAAAAGTTTGCTTGTAACTGAACATTTATTTTCTTGCAAATCAGTATTTTTTAACATCTATCATGTTTTAAGACCAAATTCATGTGATTCTTCATGAATGACTCTTCTCCAAACTTTAAATGTCAATTAATCTCACCTTCTTAGAATTATTAAGACCATAATATATCACTCTACTAAAAATTCCTATTTTCTTAGGATATCAGAAATTGCAATAAATCAACCTCCAAGAAAATCCACTTAATGAAGCATTGCAGTTTGATTTATGTTTCTTCTACCTACAATCCGGGAAAATATCTTTCTGGAATGTTTTTGAATACAAATTTCTTCATTTCAATGCCTTCCGCTTATAGTTTACAAGTTCTCTGAAAGGTACATAGTGAAACATGATCATATCAGCAGGCAACTTTTGTCACTAAATTTAGTATACAAGAGCTGCTGATTTCTTCAATATATGTATAAGTAAAATATAGCTGAAAAACTGGACTGCCGTTACTGCTATGTAGGCAAAGAGCATGATCACATGGCCTAATTATGGAATCTTATATGTGGTGACAAATCAATAGATATAATATGTTTATAAAATTTTATGCATCCCATTTTGTTATACAATTTTACTTCTGTGGGGCAATTGAAGGCTGCAATATCAGAGTTGGTAGGGAACAATGCATTCTATCCCTCAAAATCTTCAATTTGTTGCTTCAAATCTTTATTATGATTCACGGACAAATCCATGTGATTTCTCATGTGCTTGTGTTTTCCAAGTTTCATATCCACCACATATCAACTTGCTATGATTTCCAACCAATCTAAATTTCAACATTTCTTGTGCACCTATATATACAACACATTTCTCAACTACAACCATCAACAAGCCTTCAAAGTTCTTTAGCTTTCTTGATTTTAGCTCTCTCATATCTCTACAGAAAGATCCAATTTATTGAACAATGGCCATTCGCCAGATGTTGAGACGATCTCTATCCAGTGAGAGAAGATCAGCTTCTTCAGAATCTGAAGTCCCCAAGGGGCATCTTGCTGTTTATGTTGGTGACAATGAAAAGAAGCGGTTTGTCATTCCAGTAGCGTACTTGAACGACCCCTCGTTTCAAGAACTATTGTTTGAAGCTGAAGAAGAATTTGGGTTCCAACATCCAATGGGTGGCTTAACCATTCCTTGCAACGGGGACTTATTCATGGAAGTCATCTCTGGCTTGAGAAGAACATGATGCATACAATACGTTTAGAAGGATTGGACTTTTTTTTTTTGTAAAAATAGCATCTCTTAGAAAATGTAATTAATGACAAAATTCCAGTACATGAATATACATGACAGATTCTTAGCCACTTTTTTATGCAAAATCCAATTATTTAGATTCTTCTTTTTTTTACCTTCTGTTGTTAACTGCTAACGAAATGAGTTGTATTACTTACACTGCAAACACACAATTAAGGTGAACTTTGTCCTGAAAATTCATTTGTTGATGCTTTTAAGCAGTAAAAGTTGCTAAAAAAGATTGATTGGAATGAAATAATTTACAGTATTAGGAGTCAAAAATTTCTCCAAAGTTTTCTCTTTTAAGTAAAAATTCTAAACAAATCTTCTCTACAACATTGTTCTGTATATAACAGTATGAGGAATAAGCTCAGCTTCTGTTCAAGCGACAGGTAAGATCAATGAAAAAATCCTCTCCGCAGAGAAGTGTGAGGCCGCCTGTTAGATGGTTGAAACAAAACTCTTCCTCAGCTTGGTTCAACAAAGAAACTGAGATGACAAACCGTTTCTTGTCATCCCCAACATAAACAGCAATGTAGCCCTTTGGACTATTTGAAGACTGTAGAGTAGTTTTTTTTTGGCATGGATGAAGCATGGCAGACGAATGACCATGATTATAATTGTGAGATAGTTCCTCAAGATGAAACAGATCAACTTAAGTTTGCTGTTGCTCTATGGTGGTTGATTGTGTGTTGAATAATGTGCCTAAAGTCGAGTATATCTAAGTTATCAATGTTATATCTTTTACTTTAATTCAGGCTTTGTGGGGAAGAAGTGAGAGAATAGGGGCCATATAAGCACATGCATTTGTCTTTCAATCATCAATTGGATATTTATTATCAATTTCAATGAAACTTTCCTCATAGGCAGATTAAAAGAGTTCAACTTATATTTTGAGTTTTTTAGGTGAAGGCAGACATCAAAGTTTGTTTGTGTGGTTGAAAATGTAGGGTCCTTGGAGCTAGTATAGGTAGGGTACATTGTTTAACACCACAATTCTTGTTTACTTAAAATCTTTATAATAATTAGTAGACAATCCATGTGGTTCCTCATGTGCTTGTTGTGTTTTCAAGTTATGCATCGTGGGCCACTGCATATCCACTTGTTAAGTTCACAACTCACATACAATTCTGTAAGATGGAGTGTTTCTTGATCGTCTCTATATATATACATCACATTTCTGGATTATAGACAGCAACAAGTTTTCTAAATACTTGAGCTTTCTCAGCTTTCAACCATAAATTCTTTCATTTCATTTTATTTCAGCATAATTCAATTTCTTACAACAATGGCCATCAGACAGATGCTTAGACGATCTTTGTCCACTGAGAGAAGATCAGCTTCATCAGGAGCTGAAGTTCCGAAGGGCCATGTTTCTGTCTATGTTGGGGAGAGCGAAAAGAAGCGTTTTGTTATTCCAGTGTCGTACTTGAACCACTCTTCGTTTCAAGAACTGCTATTTCAAGCTGAAGAAGAATTCGGGTTTTATCATCCAATGGGTGGCCTCACCATTCCTTGCAGTGAGGACTTATTCACTGATGTCGTCTCTAGCTTGAGCAGATAATGATGTGTAGCTATGTGTTTAGGAGGAGGAGAATTTTGTAGATTAGAATCTCTCAGAAAATGTAACCATTTACAATATAAGAGTAGAAGAATATACATGAAAAATTAGTGTTGTTACTTTAATCTTTTGACTTCTCCATGAATGAGTTTTTCTTACTGAAAGTTTTCAGTGCAGTACACAGTTAAGGTGAACAGTTATGTCCAAGAAAATATGGATTAGTTTGAGCAACCAAACTCTTATTAATCGGAAGAGGAACAATTTCTCTACACTGCAAGCAAATGGACAATCGTAATGATAGAAGTAGTCGAGGCTGTTGTTTCAGAAACTCATTTGAATTTTGCCTGGACCCATTCCTGAAAAGTATGATTGCAAGTTCATAACTTATTTTCCAGCATTAAAAATTTTGACCTGGCATGGCTGTGATCTGGCTAAGAACCTACTGCTTGTGCAAGACCTTCAGTGCTGTTTGTTGGCTCAGCAAGCCTCAAACATCAGAGTGCATCCTTCATTTAATTTCTTCTGTAGGAAATAGTTTCAATTTGTACTAGATGATATATAGTAGTGCAAAATCCATGTGATCTCTGCTTCTGATTGGGTTGTTTCTGTTTATATTTTCATTTCAGTTTGTCTGTACATACAACCTCGTATTACTGGTGCCAAATAACTTCAATGCCTGATAAGAATAATCATAAAGAATGTGTTGCAGTCATGTTTTTTCTATAAACAAGAATTTTTGGGCTCTAGTTTTGATTTCACTACTAAAGTGCTGAGTATGCTGTCTCAGCTGTATCAGAAAAGGAATTCATTAACTTCCAACAAGTCCCCTTAATGATGCATTTTATTCTGATTTATGTTTCCTGCTTAAAAAGGTGCATATCTTAGCTAAAATAAATCTTTAGGCTACATTTAAAAAATTAACGTTATTGAAACAGAATAACATTGCAGCACCTTCCTCCAGACAATCGAAGTCATTCCATTAAATTTAGTAATTTAGGATATCTTCAGAAACCCATTCACATGTGCTAGCTGCTGATTTCTTCCTGTATCTTTGATTTTTTTTTTTTAATGTTGACCATTTTGTACGCGATGTTTGAGAACAGAATGCAGATTTAATGGAGATGTGCATGTAAATTATAGTTCAGAATTTGGACCATGTTAATTTTATGTTCACAAACTGTACAACCAGATGGATTACTAGTATACTATAAGTTGACAAAGCAACCGATTTTTTTATGTCTTATACACGTTTCTTTGATCTGGATTAAATTTGTGGACTTTATTGGTGAGAGGAGACACCCCATTTTGTTACACTATTGATTTCTGTGGGGCATTTGAGGGGCATGTAGCTAGAGTTGGTAGGGAACTATCCCTCAAAATCTTCATTTTTTTGCTTAAAATCTTTATAATAATTGATGAACAAATTCATGTGATTCTTCATGTGCTTGTGTTTTCCAAGTTTCATAGCCAGCACATATCCATTTGCCGTGATTACTAATTAATGTAAACTTTGAGAGGGATACAACATTTATTGTGCACCTATATATACGTACAACACATTTCCAAACTACAACCATCAACAAGTTTTCAAAATTCTTTAGCTCTCCAGTTTTATCCATTTCACTTCAGCAAGATTCGGTTTATAAAACAATGGCTATTCGTCAAATGCTGAGACGATCCTTATCCAGCGAAAGGAGATCAGCTTCATCAGGAGCTGAAGTTCCAAAAGGGCATGTTGCTGTTTATGTCGGGGAAAATGAAAAGAAGCGCTTCATCATTCCAGTATCGTACTTGAACCAACCTTCATTTCAAGAGTTGCTGTTTCAAGCTGAAGAAGAGTTCGGGTTCAATCATCCAATGGGTGGCCTCACCATCCCTTGCAGTGAGGACTTGTTCGTAGATTTCGTCTCTGGCTTGAGCAGAAGATGATGTGTACATGTGCTTAGGAAGAGCAAAGTTTTGTAGATTAGCATCTCTTAGAAAATGTAATCAATGATAAAATTTTAGTAAATGAATATACACGACAAATTCTTAGCAACTTTTTGATGCAAAAGCCAAATCTTTCTATTCTTCTTTTGTTACCTTCTTATGTGGACTGCTCATGGAATCAATTTTATTACCTAAAACTGCAAACACAGAGTTAAGGTGAACTATTAAGTTCTGAAAATTTATTTGCATTTTCCTGAATCCTAACAAGAAAAGTTTGCTTTTAACTGAAAATTTATTTTCTGGCAAATCAGTATTTTTTAACATCTATCATGTTTTAAGACAAATTCATGTGATTCTTCATGAATGACTTTTCTCCAAACTTCAAATGTCAATTAATCTCACCTTCTTAGAATTATTATGATTTAAGACCATAATATATAAATTTTATACTAATTTGCCATTGTCTGAAGATGCCATCTAAGCAACGTCAGAAATTGCAATAAGTTAACTCCAAGAAAACCCACTTAATGAAGCATTGCAGTTTGATTTATATTTCTTCTACCTACTATCATGGAAAATGTCTATATCCGTTTAGATAATCAGAAAAAGTAAAAGTTCAGTTCTTGAAACAGGATCATATCAGCAGGAAACTTTTGCCACTAAATTTAGCATACATAATTACATGAGCAGCTGATTTCATCAATATATGTTTCTCTGCTTCAAAAAATATTTAGATGTGGACCATTCTGTCTAAATAGTTTCTCAATGCAGACTATATGGAGGTATATGTAAATTATAGCTAAAAACTGGACCGAAGTTACTGCTACGTAGGCAAAATTATAAAGAGCATGATCAGATGGCCTAATATATTATAGAGTCTTGTGTATGTTGACAAAGCAATAGATATGTTTATGAAATTTTAGGCATCCCATTTTGTTATACAATTTTATTCGTGTGGGGAAATTGAAGGGTGCAATGCCAGAGTTGGTAGGGAACAATGCATTCAATCCCTCAAAATCTTCAATTTGTTGCTTCAAACCTTCATTATGATTGATGGACAAATCCATGTGACTTCTTATGTGCTTGTGTTTTCCAAGTTTCTTAACCACCACATATCCATATGCTATGAGTTCCAACCAATCTAACATTCATTATTTCTTGTGCACCTATATATAATATATATACACAACACATTTCTCAACTACAACCAGCAACGAGCCTTCAAAGTTCTTTAGCATTCTTGATTTTAGCTCCCTAGCTCATTTCACTACAGAAATATCCAATTTATTGAACAATGGCCATTCGCCAGATGTTGAGACGATCTCTATCAAGCGAAAGCAGAACAACTTCTTCTGGAGCTGAACTCCCCAAGGGGCATCTTGCTGTTTATGTTGGTGAAACTGAAAAGAAGCGGTTTGTCATTCCAGTAGCGTATTTGAACCACCCTTCGTTTCAAGAACTCTTATTTCAAGCTGAAGAAGAATTCGGGTTCCAACATCCAATGGGTGGCCTAACCATTCATTGCAACCGGGACTTATTCATGGAAGTCATCTCTGGCCTGAGCAGAACGTGATGCACGTAATACATTTAGGTGGATAGGAATTTTTTTTTAAGAAACTAATATCTCTTAGAAAATGTAACCGGTGACAAAATTCTAGATGACAAATTCTTACACACTTTTTTCATGCAAAATCCATATATTTCTATTCTTCATTTGTTAGGTTCTGTTGTTAATTGCTAACCGAATGAGTTCTATCAAGGAAAAATGTCTAATTTGATCCATCAACTATATGTCTATATCTAAAAGTAGAATTTGATCCCGAAATAAAATTTAATCCCAAATTGATCCCGTAATTTTTTGAAAATATATCAAAATGATACTTCCCACGTTAATAATAACAATCGTTATATTATACTGTACATTTTTAAATTATTTTACCCACTAACACAGCACACATCAATAAAACATAATTTTTTAAAACATCCAAACTCAATTCCTATTACACCCAATTTCTCTCTCTGGTTCTGGCACAGCTGCCTGCACCTAACCCCATAACCCAATATCTTATCCGCAACCCCCCCCCCCCCCCCCCCACCAAAAAATGAAGGAAAATGTGATTTTCGCCAACGGTTTCCAGAAGACGGAGTCGGATTCGAATCCTCTGTGGAAGTGGAAAGGAATCGATTTGCAAACGAGGAAGCCCGAAAACAAGCTGTATCAAGTGCCGGAATTCTTCCACGAAGCCAGCCGGAAAATAGAAGACGCAGTCCTGGGCCCCGGAGTCGGAGCCGGAATTGGCTGCGGCGTCGGATTGGGGCTGGGAGTGGTTGGCGGCGCCGGCCTACTCAGCTCGGCGTGGAACGACCTCAGGGTCGTATTTGGGTTCGGAATTGGGTGCGGCGCCGGCGTCGGAGTCGGGTACGGGCAGGGATATGGTGGAGGGTTCAGCTTAGAATCCGTCAGATCTCATTGGTTCAAGCCGAGATCCAAATTCAAGAAGCGGCTTCGTGTTTAGATCTGATTTTTTTTTTTTTATCAGATTTAATTAATTTGCTGCATTTTGAGAGATTATGTAGCTTTGCGTTTGTGTTTGGGGGTTTGCCTGGTTTTAGTAGATGACTCATCATTTTATTTTCTGATAATGTGAGATTGGGGATACCGAGTGACCAAAATGTTGTTTATTTTTTTGGATATTACCATGTATAAGGCAATGATAGTTTGTGCATTCATAAATACCATTGATAATTTTCGTACCATTATGCATTTTCTTATGTTTATTGAGCTGAAATTGGGTGTAATGTAAATTGAGTTGGATTTTTTGTTAAATTATGTTTAATTCATGTGTGTTAAATAAATAAAAAATATATATAATTTAACAGTTATTATGAACGGAAGTTAACCTTCATCCCTATCGGAGGAATAATTTTGATAATTTTTAAAAAGTTGCAGGATTGCCAGGATAGCTCAAATTTTATTTTGAAATCAAATCGCGCTTTCACATATAGTTAAATGATCAAATTGGTTTTTTTCCCGTTTTATTACTTACACTACAAACGCACAATATAGGTGAACTTTGCTCTGAAAATTCATTTGCATTTGCATCAAACCATACAATAAAAGTTCGCTAATGACAGATTTTATTTTCTAGCAAATAGTTGGTATGTGTTTTTCAACACAGACACTGCACGTCTCTGTTATAGCGAATTCTATCAATTTTTTAAATGTGTTTCCTGAATGTTTTCAAGTATGAATTCATCCGTTTCAATCTCAAGCTTATATTCTACCACCAAAATACTTCCTGATTTAGATAATCAGAAAAAGAAAAAAGAAATTTCAATTCTTGAAACAGGATCATATTGATATCAGTAGGCAACTTTCTCCAGATAATTGAAGTCTTGCCAAATTTAGTACACCTCCCCAAACATAATCACATGAGCTGCTGATTTCTTCAATATATGTTTCTCTGTCTGCTTAACAAAATATTTAAATGTGGACCACTCCGTCTAAAATAGTAAGAGCAGAATGCAGGCTCAGTCACTGCTACATATGCAAACAACATGGCCAGATTAATTAATGGAGCCTGATATATGTTGAGACAGAATTTTTATGCACAATTTTGTTGTACTATTTGATTTACGCGGGGCAGTTGAGGCCTACAATTGCCAGAGTTGGTAGAGAGCAAATGCATTCAATCCCTCAAAATCTTCATTTTGTTTCTTAATTTCTTTATAATTATTGGTGGACAAATCCATGTGCTTGTGTTTTCCAAGTTTCACAACCACCACATCACATATCCATTTGCTATGATTGCCAACCAATCTAGATTTCAAAGGGTTACAACATTTCTTGTGCATCTATATATACAACACATCGCTCAACTACATCCATAGCAACAAGCCTAGCTTCAAAATTATTTATCTTTCTTGATTCTGATTTCTTTCACAACTACTGTTGTATAAAGGTTCTCCCATTTCACTTCAGAAAGATTCAACAATGGCCATTCGCCAAATAATGAGACGATCTTTATCCAGCGAAAGAAGGTCAACTTCATCAGGAGCTGAACTCCCCAAGGGGCGTCTCGCTATATATGTTGGTGATAATGAAAATAAGCGATTTATTATTCCAGTAACGTACTTGAACCACCCTTCGTTTCAAGAATTGCTATTTCAATGTGAGGAAGAATTGGGGTTCCATCATCCGATGGGTGGCCTAACCATTCCTTGCAATGAGGACCTATTCATGGATGTCATCTCCAGCTTGAGCAGAACATGATGCATACAATACGTTTAGGAGGATATGAAAACTTTTGTAAATTAGTATCTCTTAGGAAATGTATCTGATTAATATAAAATAGCATACATGAAAAGATTTATTGAGCAATTTACAGATGATTTTGCCTCTTTTTTTTTTGTTTGAATTACCTGATCTTCAAAGGACTGTCTTGTTCAAGTAAGAAAGATGCCCCCTAGCTTCCTCTTAACAGAATCAATCTAAATAAATAAAGAAAATAGAAGATATAGCGCTGAACATAATCTCTTCGCCTACTTGGTAATTTCCTCGAACAGTTGGAGTTCATGACATTAGTGTGCACAAACACGGTATTTTCAGCAAACAGCTGGAGTGCATAAGCATAACAATAGTTAGTCTGGGCCAACTTGGCAATTACCTCGAACAGTTTGGGTGCATGAGATTAGTCTGCTCCAGTTTGGTCGAACAGTTTCGTGATTTCACTCGACTCATGATAATATATTAATAAATTTAGTATACATGTAGAAGCGCAAATGCGCAATAGCATGAGCTGCTAACATTTTCAATCTCCTTATTTGTATCTGTGATCGGAAAAAAGAAATAAAATAATTCAGTTTAATTTGATAGTGGTGATCCAATGTTTTATTTGGAATTAAAAGTGGAGATATACATAGATTTTGGTTCACGCATTGATACACCGGACGGAGTTAATGCTATGTTTCTACAGTAGTAGTAAATCAGTGTACTCTTAAGACAAGGTTTAAATAGACCATTAGTTGAAAATAAATGAAAAGGGGATGTAGCTCAAATGGTAGAGCGCTCGCTTTGCATGCGAGAGGCACGGGGTTCGATCCCCCGCATCTCCAAACAAAAACGTTTTTGAAGGAATTTTCTGTTGCTAACTGGAATTTAAGTTATCGAAGCGGACTAGCTAGCTAGACTAATAAAACGCGTCTTTCAACCCCTCAGAAAATCTAAGCAGCAATGCTTAAACTGAAATGTTTTTTGGTTTCTAACATCATCACATTTTTCTGCATATGAAGAAATTAAAGGGAAAATTCTAAATGACAAAAACTGATTAGGTTTGAGTATTTACTTGTGGTAGCTTATAATATTTATACTGCTTGTACGACTAGCAATTGGGACTTGCTAGTTTGTTGAAGAGCATAAGACCCCATCTAGCTAGCTACCACTTAATATATTTAATAAGTCTTAATTTCATATAGACAGATCCATGTGATCTTTGTTCTTGCCTTGCAAACTCAGCTCTTGCATGTCCTAAAAGCTAGCTGTCTGATTATTTAATCACTTCACCATTAATCCTACAAAATGTTGCCCAAAATCTTTAGAAAGATTCATAGACAAATGCATGTGCTGTGTTTTGAACTTTCAAAGCTACCACATATATATCTGATTGCATGCTGATCACTCAAATTAAACTCAAGGATACGGCATGCATTTCTTGTTTCGCCTATATATACTAATACAACACATTGCTGGACTATATACATTCAACAACTCCTCAAAGAATACCTTCAGCTCTCACTGACTCCACATCTTATCTCAAAAAGATTTCCATTTCAACTCAGCAAGATTCACTTTTGAAAAAGAAATGGCCATCCGACAAATGCTAAGACGATCTTTGTCCAGTGAAAGAAGATCAGTTTCGTCAAGAACTGAAGTCCCCAAGGGCCACTTTGCTGTTTATGTAGGAGAGAATGAAAAAAAGCGGTTTGTTATTCCCGTATCTTACTTGAACCATTCTTCCTTTCAAGGCCTATTATATCAAGCTGAAGAAGAGTTCGGTTTCAATCATCCGATGGGTGGCCTTACCATCCCTTGCAGTGAAGATTTATTCATTGATCTCATCTCTGGCCTGACCAGAACATGATCATGTATATTATTATTATATATTTTAGAGGAGAACAGTTTTGTAGATTAGTTTATCTTAGAAATGTTACCAAATTATCTGAATATACATGAACAGTTATTCATCAGTCCATTTTGTTATCCAGTTTGAGTTGTTGCAATTTATGCCATACAAACTCAGCAAGTTAAAATCTTTCTATTCTTGGTTTCTTCAGTTTGGTTGCCATCTTCATACGTGAGCTTTTATTTACTGTCTCAACTACAAACTCACATTTAAGACGAAAAATATTAATGAACATGTGCTTAAGTTTGATCAAAGTGATCATGAAGTCTTTATAGAATGCTTACACATCAGTATTGGTGATACAGATGATGTTGTAATTTATAGCAATTGTAGATATTTTTTATCGAGCCCCGTTCAATAATGTTGTAGCATCAATTAATGCAATAGAAGGCAAAACCATGTGATTCTTCATGAAGTGCAAATATTTCAATGTGAACTACCACTCTTCACCAAACTTCACAAGTTTGTGTGCCCCAGTTTCCAACTGCTTTGTTTTCTTCCATTGACTGGAATTTAAGTTTATCAAAGTAGATTAGACTAATAAAACGCGGCTTTCGCCTAAGGAAATTAGCAGAGTTGTTACAATCTGTTAAGACATCAACAATACTGAAATTGAAATGTATTCTGTTTACTAAACATCAGCAGAGTTTAAAGTTCTCCCCAAGTTTTTTGTATATGAAGGGAAAAATTCTAAACAAGTACGAGAACTATACAAAAACCACTATATATAGCTAGGTTCAATATATGAAGAATTGAAGATTGAGTTAGCGGTGGTAGCTAAGATTTATTCTGGTTGTATGATTAGTTATGTGTTGATAATTTAAAAATCATCGATTTCAGAGGCTTGAATTCAGATGCCTTAGTTTTCCACCTATCTAGTACATGGTAGCAATTGGGACTTGCTAGTTTGTTGAAGAGCATGAGACCCTACAGCTTATGATTTAACAAGACAAATTCATGTGGTCTTATAAACTCATGTCCTAAAATCTGTTCAGTTGTTTGAACATTTCAGCAGTAATCCCTATAAACTCTACATTATTTTGCTCAAAATCTTTACAGAGATTGATAGACAAATGCATGTGCTCGTCATGTGCTGTGTTTCAAACTTTCACAGCTACCACATATCTGATTACATATTGACCACTCAATATTGAAGTTTATGAAGGATACCTCATTTCTTGGTTTGCCTATATATATATACAACAAATTTTTGCATTACTATCAACAACAACTCCTCAAAGAATACTTCACATCTTCTATTATAAAGTTCTCTGTTTCAGCTCAGCAAGATTCACTTTATACAGAAATGGCAATCCGACAAATGCTAAGACGATCTTTGTCCAGTGAAAGAAGATTGGCTTCATCAGGAGCAGAAGTTCCCAAGGGGCACTTTGCTGTTTATGTTGGAGAGAATGAAAAGAGACGTTTTGTAATCCCAGTGTCATACTTGAACCATCCTTCGTTCCAAGAACTACTATATCAAGCTGAAGAAGAATTCGGTTTCAATCATCCAATGGGCGGCCTCACCATCCCCTGCAGTGAGGATTTATTCACTGATCTCATCTCTGGCT
This sequence comes from Perilla frutescens, assembly GCA_026008535.1. Taxonomy (NCBI): domain Eukaryota; kingdom Viridiplantae; phylum Streptophyta; class Magnoliopsida; order Lamiales; family Lamiaceae; genus Perilla; species Perilla frutescens. Next base: position 35,194,716 of record BRKX01000002.1, on the reverse strand, counting down.
TGAGCAGAACATGATGTATATGATATGTTTTAGAAGAGCACAATTTTGTATAGTATTTTCTTCTATAAATGTATCCAACAAAAATACTAGATCTAATCAATACACATGTACACATTATTCATCCCATTTCATCATCCAGTTTGAGATGTTTTCAAGAAAATGCCGTCTTTTGGCTTTCTGATATCTGCCCTCCATCATCTGAACTATGTTTCAAGAAAACCATAACGGCACTATTTAATGTTTGAAAATCGAAACAAAAGAAGGCGAAAAAAGAATTCTAGAGCCTAATAAACCATATTGAATATTTCTCACAGATTGCATGAAATATGCAATTAGTAATGACAGGAGAATTATGTTCCTATTTTCCTACAATAGCATACATCTATTCGAGTCCGTTGAAGAAAAAGCTTGGTCAACAAGATCAAACTTTGTCACCTAGCATGAAAAGTTTGTGAGCTGGCTGAGTCATCCAAAATGGTGGGCTATTGTTTGTCTAAATATTTCAGCCTGTTGTAGCATCATTCAATACAACTGATATTTAGAAGGCAAAACCATGTGATTCTAGCTGTGCTGATATTCCAATCTCGTGTCCCACATGAATTACTCTTCACCTAACTTTCAAAGTGATATGCATGCCTCAACTTGCAACCTTGATTGAAAATGGTAATTAGTAGCTCTGTGTACTTTACTCAGCAGAATTTGAGTTCATTGGAGCAAACTAGGTTAATAAAAACGGACTATAAAACGATGTTGATCAAGCCTAAGGAAACCAACAAAGTAATTAAAATCTGGGACTAAAAATATTATATGCCATGGAAAATATATGATACAGCATTATAATAAGGCCAGAACAGAACACTGGTTGTATGATCAGTTATGTATAAATGATGGGTTTTCTCACATGACAACGAGACATCATATAGCCAGCTTCGCTCTTCATCTTGTTATCAGTAATTAGGACTTGCTAGTTTGTTGAATTGAAGATGGATGATTATAAGTCCCTACCAGACATCAGAGTGCTCCTCTCACATATTTTGGTAAGTTGTACTCTCAAATTTTTCTGTATATATAAAGGACGACAAATCCATGTGATCTTAGTTTCTGTCTGCTAACTCATGCCCCATGCAGCTAGCTATCTATTTGTTCAATCATTTCAGCAATAATCATAAAACTCTTCTTTTGTTGCTTAAAATCTTTATAGTGGTTGATAGACAAATCCATGTGATTGCTTGTGCTTGTGTTTCCCAAGTTCTTCCATATCCATCACATTTTCCATTGCATTTTCAACCACTTATGTCTGAAATTCATTAAGGATACGCCATTTCTTGGTTCGTGGGTCTATATATATACAACACATTTCTAGATTACAATCAACAACAACAACTCTTCAACTGACTTCAGAACTTGTCTTAAGAATTTCTTTTCATTTCAACTCATCGAGATTAACTTTATACAGCAATGGCCATCCGACAAATGCTAAGACGATCATTGTCCAGCGAAAGAAGGTCAGCTTCATCCAGAGCTGAAGTTCCGAAGGGGCACTTTGCTGTTTATGTAGGAGAGAATGAAAAGAAGCGTTTTGTGATCCCCGTATCATACTTGAACCATCCTTCGTTTCAAGAACTGCTATTTGAAGCTGAAGAGGAATTCGGGTTCAATCATCCAATGGGAGGCCTCACCATCCCTTGCAATGAGGATTTATTCAGTGATCTCATCTCTGGCTTGAGGAGAACATGATGTCTCTTAGCTTAGAGGACCACATTTTTGTAAACTAATTCTAATCTCTCTTACAAATGTAGACCATATGAATATACAAGAAAAGGTTATTCACCCCATTGAGTTATTACATGCATGTTATTTCATTAAACAAATTCAGCAATTCATATCTTTCACTTCTTGATTTTGTTGTAGTGAGTTTTTATTCACTGGTGCAAACACACATTTCACTCTAGTGTTTCACTTGAATTTTAAAAGTATACACGGCTTCAACAAGTCTAATATTTCCATCATAATTTTGATGTTGACAACCTGTATGTTTTGTCTTTTTTTTTTTTTTTTGAGGGAACCAATGGATACGTTAATAGCACACAAATTAATTACGGTGGATTTTTTTTTAAAGTGGGTTAATACCATATTCTATCTTAACCATTAGATGATCGGATCAAATTCCGGTGCCAGAAAAATGACGTGGGCTCGTGGGAAGTTGATGTATAATTCAGCACAAATTAGAAAAATGAGATGCCAAAACGACGTCGTGTTTTTGTCTCTAAACCCATATTACATGGTTTCAGTCCTGTAATTTCAAGAACTACTAGAAAGTACAAACCCAACAATTTTACGGAATATTTTGATGGACTTTTTTTTATCAACCTGAGCTCTACAATTAGGTCCAATGCGTTCATATTTGGTTCAAAACTCGAATCACTTTCACGATTACGGCCCTTGCTCGCAAACTGTTCGATGAATTGCCCCATAGACTTATACAGTATATATATTTTTATTATTATTTTTTTAAATTATGTAATTCAAAACAGCGTCGTTTTGCTCATACATGAAAATACAAAATTTCCAAGTAATGATTTATTTTATTAACACATAAACTCCGGTCGATTATCCTAGCACTGGATTTTGGTCCGAAGATAAATTTGTTAAAAATGAGATATGAAATTGAAAAATAGAAAATATGATGGTGATATTCAATATTTATCTAAGCCTGATATAAGATCAATTCTTCAGCTAACAAATAGTATTCCCCCGGACCATGCTGTTTGCTATTGTAACTTAAAACAAAATGCAGATTATATTTATAATTATATATGTTTTGAGTTCACACAGTACGTATATATGGACCAAAAATAAATGTCATGTTGAGAAACCAAATGAGCAGTTAGGTAATTAATCCGTATTTTACGAGTGTCGTTGATAACTTGATATGGATTAGGAAGATCAAAGTGAAGTTATGATTTTCAATTTTTAGTGAGTAGTTGTACAATTCATTTGTGTGGGGCTTTTTTTCTTCATTTTGTTGCTTATAATCTGTATAATAATTGAGAGACAAATGCATGTGATTGATTCCTCAATCCTCATGACATATCCCACTACTCTTTCATAGTTCATACCATCAACAACTATAGTTTTTTGTATTCCTTGGCTTTATATATATTGAACTACAACTTAACCATCAACAACTCCTCAATCAGCTTTCTCAGCTTCCATTTCCTCCATCTTTCTATAAAATTGTTTGTTTTAATTTGCTTTGATAAAAATCATGGCCATTCGTCAAATGCTTAGACGGTCATTATCATCTGAAAGAAGATCAACTCCAACAAGAACCCATGTTCCAAAGGGACATCTTGCTGTTTATGTAGGGGAATGTGATGAAAAGAAGCGGTTTCTCATTCCAGTCTCGTACTTGAACCATCCTTCGTTTCAAGAATTGTTGTGTCAAGTTGAAGAAGAATTCGGGTTCAACCATCCAATGGGCGGCCTGACCATTCCCTGCAGCCAAGATTTATTCATTCATCTAACGTCTTCCTTGAGATGATAGATCTCATGTTTACCATATGTAGTACTATGTTTTAGAGGAACACATTTTTGTAGAATTAGTTTCTTTAACATACATTAATTCTAGATTGAATACATGAAAAGTTATTAATGGAATTAATTTCTTGTGATGCTAAACATTGTATATATATATGGTTGGTGGCTTGGTGCTGCTATAGATTGGCTTCCATTTTCCTGTTAACTTCAAAAGTTCTATTACCAAGAATTTTCATTACAAAAATGCATGTGACTGTTGAACATACAATTATGCACTGAACTTAAAACAGAATTGAAAGAACCGAAACAGAATTCCTAGAAAATTAACAAACCAAAATCCAAGCCAAACTTATTTCGGTTTTAATATTTGATTTTTATCAAATATTGTATGGATGTTTAGTCATTAACAAGGGGAGGTAGCTCAATGGTAGAGCATTCACATGATTTTAGAATGATATCGGGGGTTCAATTCCCATCATCTCCTATAACCAATTTTGCTTAGGCGCCAGCAACATAAGAAATGAAAGATCTTGTGATTTTTTTTATATGAAATTAAGATTTTATGATTTATTGGCTATATTTTAGTTATTGGCTAAATATTTTTCCTATGTTTGTACATGCTCTGTAAAGGTAATAAATATTTATGGTGCACCTGTTCAGTAAAAGGAGGTGCATAGTTTAAGCCGTAAGCAATAATTAATCTGATTCATCAATTTCATGCATGTCAAGAAACATAATCACATGAGCTGCTGATTTCTCTAACATCACCATCTGTGTTTGAACAAGTTAATTATATAATGAAGATACATATATGGATAGTTCACATGGTGGGGCAAGTAGATGTTGGCAATTTCAATCAGTCAAGATTTTGAGGTTTGGATATGCCCAGTTCGTTCATCTGAATTAGGAATGCCAGATAAAAGCAAGTAGGGTCTTCTGAGGATGAGACGCGGCATCAAATCTTGCCATGGGGTGATTGAAGTTGGGTCAGCTGAGGGCTATGTTGCCAGAGTTGGTAGGATACAATGATTTTCTATCACATAAATTGTTGTTGCCTTCAAATCTGTATGATGGCTGAAATACAAAATCACGTGCTTATGTTTCTCAAGTTTCATAAAATCTAAATCTCTCAAGGATGTAATATTTCTTTCTTTACCTATATATACAGCTCATTCTGGAGTAGGACTACAACCAGCACTAATCCTCAAAAAACACTTCAGTTTTCTCTACTTTCACAACTTTTTTGAGAAAATCTTTTATACCAACTCATTCATCTTATAGAGCAATGGCCATTTGCAGAATGCTAAGACGATCTTTATCCAGCGAAAGAAGATCAGCCTCTTCAGGAGCTGAAGTTCCCAAGGGGCATTGTGCCGTTTATGTTGGGAAGAATGAAAAGAAGAGGTTTGTGATCCCAGTCACATATTTGAACCACCCTTCGTTTCAAGAATTGCTAGTTCAAGCTGAAGAAGAATTCGGGTTTCATCATCCAATGGGTGGCCTAACTATTCCTTGCAGTGAAGACTTGTTCGTTGACCTCACGTCTTGCTTGAGCAGAACATAAAATACATACAATGTCACGGTTCTGTAAATTAGTCTCTCTAACAAAGGATTCTTCATTGTTTTAGAATAGCATATATTCTATTAGGAAAAAGGAATGTATACTGAATACAAAAATTTACGAGTATATGGGAAATTACTGATCCATTTTCTTATACAAAATCATTGTCTGGTTCAAGCAATTCTAATCTTCTGTTCCTAGCTATGTTTCTCTACAGTTATAACTTCTTCATGAGTGTGTTTTCGCTGATAATATCAATCAGTTTAAGTAAAAAAAACAAACAAACAAACTTTAGGAAAAAACATGCTCATACTAAGACTAACAATGTTCAACAAGAACTTGGCTTTCATCATGAAAGATAGAATATCCTCGTCTTGTAAAAACTCTATCCTCACCACATTTTGTTTCACATTGTTATCCATTTCCTTATCCAAATATTATAGGTTAAATTATTTGGTTACTATTAGAAAAGAAGAAAGATAATATGAGCTAGCTGGTCTGTCTTCTCCATTCTAAGTATCTTCCATCAACTTAATCGGAGTTGACACTTTCGGATCTGTCAATAAACACTATCACATGATCTTCATTATCTATGTTAAAGCGCGTTGAAAGATGTGTTGGACCTTTCAGTTTATACTATTTGAGCACAATGAGGATATATAGTCTAGTTCACATGGTGGGCCGAGCTGATAGATTTTGAAAGATCAGCAATTTCAATAAATCATGGCTTTACAGATTTCATGATGTGCACTTCATTTGAATTTGGAATATCAAATGAAACCAAGTAGGTCCTTTTTCAGGGTGGTAGACGGCATCAAATCTTGTCATCAGTTTGATCAAAGTAAGGGTGTCGTCTGAGGGCCGTGTTGCTAGCGTTGGTAGGATACAATGATTCTTGATCACACAAGTTCTTGTTGGCTTAAAATATTTCTGATGATTGAGAGACAAAATCATGTGATTCTTCATGTGCTCATGTTTCTCAAACTTCATAAGCTGCACTATGTTCACTTATAAATACAACACATTATTTCTGAATTATCATTAGCAGCAAGTCCTTGAAACATTTGAGCATTTTATCACTCACTTTTCTCTATAACATTTCAACATCTCATAAAAAAAAAAAAAAAAAAAAGTATACAACAATGGCCATTCGTCAAATGCTGAGACGATCTTTGTCCAGTGAAAGAAGATCAGCTTCATCAGGTGCTGAGGTTCCAAAGGGGCATTGTGCTGTTTATGTTGGAGAAAATGACAAGAAGCATTTTATTATTCCAGTGTCGTACTTGAACCACTCTTCGTTTCAAGAACTGCTATTTCAAGCTGAAGAAGAATTCGGGTTTCATCATCCAATGGGTGGCCTCACCATTCCTTGCAGTGAGGATTTATTCATTGATTTAACTTCTCAGTTGAGCAGAACATGAAGCGCATTCTATGCTTAGAAGAAGAAATAGTTTTGTAGAATTAGTCTATCTAGAAAAGGATTCTTCATTTGGTTAGAATAGAGAGCAAATGTAGCCAAAGGACAAATGTTATTAGTATATGAAAACTTACAGTTCATTTGCATATCCAAAGCAATTGTGATCTCTCTGTTCATAGCTCTATTTCATTTTTCATCAATTTATTTATTAGCAATACAAGAATACAATACACTCCGCCAATATAACTACTTTAACACTCATCCTCGTTTTGTCAAAAACAGTAACTAAAGTTCCTAGAAAAGCTTATTGTACCAGCATATCAACCTTTCAAAAATTCATTTTCCCAACATTTTGTTTCACATTGTTATATAGCCAGTTCTTGATGCAAATAGTCTCTAAGTTAAATTCTTTATACTATAAGAAAAACGAGAGAGAGAGAGAGAGAGAGTAATCCTGTTATCCACTTGTGATCCTCGAAAATGATCAAAATGAATTATTACATCTCACTCATTGGATAAATATATTTTTTTATATGTTTGTAGAAATTCAGTAGACATATTATATGATGGAGTGTGAGTTCATTCAGAATCATCAAGCTAATCTGATAGAAACAATATCATCTTTGTAGTAATTAAATGGCCACTAGTCTAAGTCTTAGATCAACATAATCCGAGAATACACTTAATTTCTCGTTTGTTAAGAAACATTATCACATGCATTAGTTGTCTGTCTCTTGAAGGCTTACAATTCTTCATCACACAATTTCTTGCAGATGGTTGAAAGACAAACCATGTGATTCTTCATGTGCTTGCTTGTGTTTCCAGTTTCATAATATTTTCAACGTTCACATATATATACAGCTGCAGATATTTCTGGATTAATTATAACCAACAAATTCTGAAAACACTTGAGCTTTCTCAAATTTCACTCATTTCAGAAAGTCTATATATATGAAATGAAAACAAGATAAATAATAGAGTTATACCGGGTAATCGATTCATTAAACAGCGCATGGCATATATTGAGACGGATGAAAAGGACTCTCGCTAGTAATAGCCCAAAAATATTCTTTTCTTTGGGCCCCATTCTTAAAACCTTAGCTCAAATTCACATCTTAATTTTGTAGTTTTCTCAGTTTTAAAGAATACTAGTACGTTGCGCTAGCTTCATTGTACAAGACAGGTGTTATAAGTTATAACATCACTCGAGCAGCTATTGACGATTATGTTTAGTAGAAATATACATAATTTATCATTAACAACATAACTATGTAATATACACACACACATTACGCATTGATACTATAAAATTACAAAATAAAATATCATCGTGGATTCCAACTGTTCTAATAAAGGAAAACCTACACCGTTAGAGTTTACATGAAGGTGTTAATATGGATTTCGTCCCTCATAATATCAAGATATCAAATACTATAAAAAAAATAGTACATTATGTCATTGGAAAAGAGGCCAAAATTTCTCCCCCCAAGAATGGTAAAATTGCAGAACCACAGCGATTTTTTAATTTTTTTTAAATCCACAAAATAAATAATATCTTGGCAAAATTTGGGATGAAGGATTGTGAACTGGCTGTACATTGTAGTTACGAAAAATGTGCAGATTTCCAACTTTCATGCTATCTGCAGTCAGCTCCAACAGCCTCATAAATAGACTTGAAACCATCCTTCTCTAAGCATTCAGCAAGTTCAGCCTAGTAAACCATCAAAACAACATCAGCACGATGAAATTAGCATACAATTATTTGACTTCTCATAAAGGATGAATAGTCGAGAAACAAGGATCTGCATGTGAGGGAGTGTGAGAGCACAGTTTATGAGAGCATAGTGTCCATGGAGAATGTTGACGTACAAATTTGATCTAAAACATCAGTAACACGAGTCTTTTCTTCAAGAAATGTTCTGCTTTGATATGAAATTAACATTAGATGTCCAAGAGAAGAAAAAAGGGCGATCTCTTTACCTTTATCTTAGGTATGAGGGCAGGTCCCCCATATGCAAATGCAGTGTACAGCTGAACGAGAGTTGCTCCAGCTCGTATTTTCTTGTATGCATCCTCTCCACTAAACAATTGATCGGGTAAGTTCGTATATTATTATGATACGAGAAATGGTAACAAAGGTTGAACATACTCTACCTGCTAATACCTCCACAGCCAATCAAAGGAATCTTTCCCTATAACAAGATATATGTGTTGCATCAATCAAGTGTGCAGTGGAGACCATTTCAACAAATAGAAACAATGAATGTATAGCTTGTAGAAGTGAAATCAACACAGGGAGATGACTCATTACAGTAGCAGATAAGAAAAAATAACCTTCAATCATCAGCTAAAAAGCATTTTGAAGTTGATACCTTTGTAAGTATATACATGTCCTTGAGTATGTCTGTCGATAAACTGAAGAGCGGCTTTCCACTCAAGCCACCACTTTCTTCAGCTACAGGATTATTTATAACAGATTGAGGCCTTTGGATGGTTGTGTTTGATATGATCTTCAAGAACAAAAATTAATAAACAGTCAATTGTGGATTTCGATAACCAACTACCCAAAAACTCTATTTGGAAGACCTTTATTATTGGAATGATCATATAAAAAGGCCAAACTGAAAAAATACAGTTACCGATTTGAAGCTTGCTGTAGTATGAGTGAAGAATAATGAAAGATACTACTGAGATGAGGAAAAACATACCAATCCATCTACTCGAAGAGCAAGAGCAACCTACACACAAGAGAGCAAATCTTCAAAAGCCTGTTGCACTAGAAGAACTAGTGAAAAGATAAATATGTACATACTGCTGCAATGTCTTCAAGATCCTGTTTGGACAAGTCAGGTGCAATTTTCACAAGCAACGGAGGTGGCCCATCCTCAGCCCATTGCATTTCATCTCGAGCTGCTTGAACCTGACCGAATTTAAATATTAAACTATAGATGAGCTTAATCAGTGCGTATGGTCAATTAGATTAACGAGGAAGACAATCACCTTTTTAACTAGGTCTTTTAGCTGTTTTCTCCCCTGAAGCTGTCGCAGTCCAGGAGTGTTAGGGGATGAAATATTGACAACCTACACGATGATGCCTGTGTTATATTACCAGAAAATAGTTGTTCACCAAGATATTGAAAGATCATATACTCCGAAGCTGATATATCACATAGTAAAAACTGAACAGAGTATAAGCAAACAAGGATCTTCCACCAGAATATCAACAAACACCCTTTAGCAACCCCCCCCCCCCCAAACATAGAGCATCAAGTATATTAATATTCCCTATTCTCTAAGCTTATTAATAAGAACACACTAATGATGCAGAAAAAAATGAGGGACTCACCCTTTGTTGTAACCTGGTGTGTAACTTTTAGTTGCCCCCATCCCTCTCTCTTCCCTTAAGAGAAGGTCACGCGCTAAAGCTAAGGTATGCCCTTATATTGGTTATTACTTTCAATATGCACGGTGCACCAACTTATTCTTCACAGAGGCAAAGACCACTTACCCTTGAATTCTATTTAATCATAGCCACCACTATATATCCAAGAAGAAGAAGAAAAATTGTAGACGATCAATAAAATTATGTTTATGTGGGTTCCATTGTTAAGTGTAGATAACGCCAGTCCCATTAATTAGACACCAGTTTACTACCCAAATTTGCTCCAACCAATTAAGAAGACATGATTTCTCAAAAATCCCTTCAGTTCTATTGCACGTGTCTTGTGTAATAATAGTAACACTTTGGAGTAACATACAGAGTGAATATCTGTAAAAGATCATCAGAATCACTACATGCTCAAAAAATATGATACCCGATATTGTATAAAATAACGCAGAGAGGAACAAAATAAATTATATACCAAGTAATCAGCATACTGAGATAATGTATGAACTCCTTGCACGTAATCAGATGCTGCATCTTCACTGGTCTTATTCTTTCCAAGGTTAACTCCAAGAATTCCAGGTCCGGCTTTCCCTCCCTGTACAACATCATCTGCTGTCACAGATGAACTGCTTGATGTTTCTAACTTCCTTTTACCATGTTGGGCACCCAGCCGTTTTGCAACAGCAACAATTCCTTCACTATTGAAGCCACATCTATTGATGATAGCACTGGAACAAATACTCAAAGAGTTGAATGGGAGAATTTCATTTCACATTACACGTTAAGTAAAGGTTACATAATATAGGCATTTGGATAATAAATGTGGATTACAAATTTACAATAAACAATCTTACCCTTCATTTGGCAATCTAAATATACGAGGCTTTGGATTACCCTCCTGTGGAACTGGAGTGACTGATCCAACCTCAACAAAACCAAATCCTAAGCCAAGTAAGCCTTCAACAGCCTCAGCATTTTTGTCAAAACCAGCAGAAAGACCAACTGGATTGGAGAATCTCCTTCCCCATACTTCAATTTCCAATATTGTGGGATCTGGCCTCTTCTCTACTGGGACCCATCCTCGAGCTGCAGCAGTAACTGCCAATCGGTGGGCGGCCTCTGGATCCAGGAATGCAAAGAAAGGATTGACTAGCTTTGTTGCGTTGAATAGCCAGCCACTGCATGTTCAAGATGTATCAAAGTAGATATACCCCCTCAGATTAAACTTAAAGAAAATATTTCATAATATTGGGACTTGTTTAAAATGTTCCATTGAAACAAAATTCTGTTTGAAGACATAAGTCATGTATAATTTAAAGAAGCTAAATAAACTCCAATTCTGATAATCTATGCTCCAACAATAACAAGGTTTTCTCCCCTAAAAAAATTTAAAAAAATAATCCCAATAACCAGGTTTTCCTAATGAAATTAGTAAACTCATCTCCAGTCTGGTGTTTAATATATAAGTTGTAGCCTGACACAATAAGATTAATACTACCAAACACGAAACAGTTACTGAATCTTCAGTCTCACTTGTTTCCATGTGCTTTTATAGTTACATTTTTTGGTGTTTAACTAATCATTCTTCCTATTCTCTGTCATTTAAACATTACTCCAACAAAAGTTAGATGATGTTAATTCTATACGGAAAGCCACTACAGTGTTATGAGTGTCAACCTATGTATACAAACCACAACTTATGAGATTAGCATATATCAATGGACAAGCAAAAACCATATACAATCTTTGCAAAATCTAAAGAAAAAAAAAACAAGCACAAGCTGCAGCTTGCATCAGGAAAGTATTTAAAAAGGAAGAAAAAGATCCGTCACATACCAGAAAGTTGCTTCATCCACAGTACTTGCATATGCACCTCCGCCTATAAGCAGACCTATTCCGGCTGCTGTAAATAACCTACCCTGCAGTTCCAATGCACACTAATTTTTTTGAAACAAATAGGGAAATATAACTAAAACATACTAAAATGGTTTCCTTAAATGAGCTCGAATAAACTGCATACAGAAGGGAAAACGGTCCTTAATCAAATGCACATTCAGTCACACCAGTAATCACCATATCAACTATGTATCTTCCATTCTTGGGAGGAAAAACTGACAACACAAGATCTAACTTCTTTTTTTCTTCCGATTTCCTACCGAAAGATTGCATTTGCCCATTAAGAAGGCAACTTTTACATAGCACTAAGAGAACACGGGCTGAAAAACAAAATACCCAACTCTTCTTTTCTATCTTAGCTGCCCAATTTCATCAAAACATTACATATTCACAAGTAAAACATAAACATGAAGGAAACAAAAAATATTACCTTCTTGGGAAAGTGAGGAACTTTTTGGCGAATTGGAGGCGGAGGAGTGTTAGCAGAAGCAGTTGAAGCCCCGCTGCAGAAATAATTCCTCGGAACATTGTTGGGTTTAACATTCCTATTTAGAAAGCATTTTCTCACGAATTTCAGAGCAACCCTCGTCGCCATTACTAATTCCAACAAAAATCAGGTTGAATTGCTTTACTCCGCCCACCCTCAGCAATAACCTCAGTGTTGACGTCTCTCTCTCTCTCTCTCTCTCTATATATATATATATATATGTGTGTGTGTGTGTGTGTGTGTGTGTGTGTGTATTTATGTATGTGTATGCGCAATTGTTTGTGGTATGGGTTACGATTCTGCAGAATAAGCGTGGGAGAGAATCTGTGTGCGTAAAGCGTGCGTGTTTGTGGAGAGAAAGAAGAAGAAAAGGAAAATTTTGAAGAGAGAGAAGGAGCGGCGTACCATAATCCAGGGTTCACTTTTCCCTATTTCTTTATTCTCCAATTTTTCTTTTTTCTTTTTCATTGTATTTAGTGGCATGTTTTTGTTTGATTTGTTCTTGATTTATTTTCATTGTTATTTCATTACTTAGGTGTTGTTTATAAACTTTTTTAATTGTTCTTGTGAATATATTAATTATAGGTGTTTAACTATTTGTGTGTTCACGAGATTTAAGTTTTGGATCATGTTATAAGTTTCTAAATTTTATATATTGATTTCGAAGAAAGAAAATTTAAAAAAAAAACTAAGAAATCATTACTTGTCTCTCAAGTTTGTAAAATGTTAGGTTTTCATTGTAATTTGTTGTTTAAGGTTAAAACAAAATAGAATAATAAACTTTTTTAGTTGGGAATAGAATGATGAATTACAATACTAATCATACTATTTTTATTCAAATAACAAAATTTAGAAATGTCCATTAACATAAAATTCATTTTAAAAATAAGAACGGGGTCCTTTTATTTTTATTTCTTATAATAATAATAATAATCTATACATATATTAAGATCAACATAAGTTTAAAAATACTACTCTGCCAAAATATTACTCCCTCCGTTCCGATTATATAGTCCACATTTCTATTTTGAGGTGTCCCGATTATATAGTCTCATTACTATAAGTAGTGTTATTTTTAATAGGAATGTACAATTATACCTTTATTAGGTTTTGGAAATTAAAAAAAATTAAACATTTAAGTTTGTGAAAGTTATAAATCTTAAATGATATTTTTTCAAAAAAAGAGAAACATTAATTAAAATTGACCAACTTAATTAATTTGCATGTACTTGAATTTGATCAATTCTATTGATATTAATTGTATTTGCACTTTATTAGTTGTATATTTTCTTTATTTCAAAAAATTAATACATTAAAGTTGAGCTAAAATTTAAGTTTTATTAATTTTCATTAAATAAGGTTAAAGTTGGAAGTTTAGCTTTTGTTTCTTGTTTTCATAGATATTTTTAATCTATGTGCGAGTACAAAAGAGATTATATAATCGGAATGGAGGGAGTATATGCACTTGCCTTTGGTGTAGTGGCTTCCGTTGCTTCCTAGGTAGTATGCTCGGCCCAGCTTTCCGGCTTCGAAACATGAAGCCAACTAATGATATTTCATTTATTAACAGATTTTTTTTTTTATGTTTTTTAGTTGAATGCATTTCAATTTCAATTATTATATGATTATACTTCCTAAATTACTTGTATTGATTAGATGATATATTTAATTCATGAAATAACTTTTTTTAGGGTGGGGGGCTTTTCTATATTAACTATTGTGTTATTATACTTCTTAAATGATTTATATTGATTTGATGATAACTTTAAAGCTTTTTAAAAAAAAATATTGTGGATTCAACTCTTGAAAATAGAATCAACCCAGAGATATATCTAATGGTATATGATTTTTTTTGTTTATAATTTTTTAGTTGAATGCATTTCAATTTTAGTTATTATATGTTGTGTTAATTATTTTTTAATTCAATGCATTTTAATTTTAATTATTATATTAATATACTTTTTAAATGATTTGTATTGATTTGATTGTATCTTTTATTTTTGGTGTTTTAATTTTAATTGTTATGTTATTAATTATTATACTTAGAAAATGATTTTTATTGTTGATTTGATGATAACTTTTAAAACTCTCTCTCTCTCTCTCTTAATTTTAATTGTTATGTTATTATACTTAAATGATTATTATTGTTGTTGTAAACAAGAGAGAGACGAGAGGGAATATGAATTGTGTGTATTCAATATGAGGACCAAATGCCTCTATTTATAATAGTACAAGAGATAGGGTTTTAGAGTTAGTAATTTGACCATCACTCATATCATATATATCTATTAGATATATTTACAACACTCCCCCTTGAGTGACCAATCTCTAAAACAAATGTTGCCTCATTAAAACCTTGCTAGAAAAACCCAGTGGGAAAAAATATAGTCGAAGGAAAAAGAGTACAACTGCTCCCCCTGATCTTGAGATCATTGTAGATCTTTGAGTCGGCACATGCCGATCTTGTGTACCAACTTTCTAAATGTTGATGTTGGTAATACCTTTGTGAATAAGTCCGCCAAATTGTCACTTGAGCGAATTTGTTGAACGTTGATATCGTCATTCTTTTGGAGATCGTGTGTGTAGAATAACTTGGGAGAAATGTGTTTCGTCCTATCACCTTTGGTGTATCCTTCCTTGAGTTGCGCGATGCAAGCAGCATTGTCTTCATACAAAACAGTTGGAGTGATCTTTGATGAAGGTAATCCGCATGACTCTTGGATGTGACTTGTCATATTTCTCAACCATACACACTCTCGACTTGTTTCATGGATTGCAATAATTTCAGAATGATTTGAGGATGTTGCAGTCAAGGTTTGCTTCACAGACTTCCATGATATAGCAGTTCCACCACATGTGAAAACATAGCCAGTTTGTGACTTGGCTTGATGTGGATCGGATAAAAATCCTGCATCCGAATACCCTACCAGAGAAGAATCGGAATTTTCTGAATAATATAATCCAAGGTCTATGGTACCCTTCAGATAACGTAGAATGTGCTTAACACCACTCCAATGTCTCAAAGTGGGTGCAGCGTTATATCTTGCGAGAAGATTTACAGAAAAAGCTATATCTGGTCTAGTATAATTAGCCAGATAAGTTAATGCTCCAATTGCACTTAGATATGGTACTTCAGGACCAAGTATCGTTTCACCATCTTCAATAGGTCGAAATGGATCTTTCTTCGTATCAAGAGATCTAACGACCATTGGTGATGCTAATGGATGTGCATTGTCCATGTAAAAGCGTTTTAACACTTTTTCTGTATATGTGGATTGGTGAATAAACGTTCCTCCTCGGACACTTTCAATTTGCAAACCAAGACAGAATTTTGTCTTTCCCAAATCTTTCATCTCAAATTCTTTCTTCAAATATTCAGCAGTTTTATTGAGCTCTTCAGGAGTCCCAATTAAATTCAAATCATCAACATAAACTGCTATAATTGCAAATCCACTTTCGGTTTTATTTATGAAAACACAAGGGCAGATATCATCATTTTTGTATCCTTCTTTTAACAGATACTCGCTCAATCTATTATACCACATACGGTCAGACTGTTTCAGCCCGTACAACGATTTTTGCAGTTTAATCAAAAACATGTTTTTGGGTTTTGACTTTAATGCTTCAGGCATTTTAAATCCTTCAGGGATTTTCATATATATGTCATTATCTAATGACCCATATAGATAGGCAGTTACTACATCCATAAGGCGCATAGCAAACCTTTGTGACACAGCCAGACTAATTTGAAATCTGAAAGCAATTGCATCCATTACTGGAGAATATGTTTCCTCATAATCAATTCCTGGTCTTTGAGAGAAACCTTGCGCTACGAGTCTTGCTCTATATCTCGTAACTTCATTTTTCTCGTTTCTCTTTCTAACGAATATCCATCTGTATCCAACAGGGATTTCAGATTCCGGAGTTATGACTATAGGTCCAAATACTTTCCGGTTATCACAGGAATTTAATTCCATTTCCATAGCTCTTTTCCACATTGGTCAATCATTTCTCTGTTTACATTCTGTAACAGATTTCGGTTCAGGATCCTCATTTAAAATTTGATGAGCTATGTGAAAGGTGAATATATCATCTACAATGATATGTTCTCTCTCCAGTATCTGATTGGAAGATAAATAATTTATTGAGATCTCATGATTTTCAGATACTTGTAATTCTTTAGGAATTACATCACTTTCATTTGATTGATTAATCATTTTCGTCATTATTTGGTTTCCATATTGCCCCTTTCTTTTTCTAGGCACAGAATCTTTGGAACCAACCGGTCGACCACATTTTTGACGAATTTTAGACTCATTTGCTGCCAAAGCTATTTGTCCTTCAGGGACATCAATTTTGGCTGGAGTATTTGCAGCATGTATGTGAGATTGTGTCACTTTTCTTGTATCTACAAAAGCATCAGGAAGTTGGTTTGCAATATTTTGCAAATGAATAATCTTTTCAACTTCTTGTTTACATTGATTAGTTTGAGAATCAAAATGTGACAAGCTTTTCTCATTCCGAGATATTTCCTTGTGCTTTTCTGGATGTAGATTTGTTCCACCTTATAATTGAAGGTGAATCAAATCCAACATATATCCCAAACCTTCATTGGAGACCCATTTTTGTTCGTTGTGGGGATGCAATTGGGACTTGAACCGCACAACCAAAAGTTCGTAAGTGAGAAACATCTGGTTCTCGGCAAAAATAATTTGCATTGGGGAGTATTCATGGTTGGCCGATGGTCTAATACGAACTAATGTTGCCGCATGTAATATGGCATGACCCCAAGCAGTAGTTGGGAGTTTTGACTTCATAAGTAACGGTCTAGCAATAAGTTGAAGACGTTTAATAAATGATTCTGCTAAACCATTTTGAGTATGGACATAAGCGACTGAATGTTCAATCTCAATTCCAATAGCCATACAATAATTTTCAAATGCTTGAGACGAAAACTCACTAGCATTATCAAGACGAATTCTTTTAATTGAATTGTTTGGGAATTGAGCTCGTAATTTTATAATTTGAGCAAGTAGTCTAGCAAATGCTGCATTTCTAGTAGAAAGCAAGCATACATGTGACCATCTAGAAGAAGCATCAATCAATACCATAAAGTATCGAAAAGGGCCACATGGTGGATGTATAGGTCCACAAATATCTCCTTGAATTCTTTCTAAGAAAGATGGAGATTCAATATTAACCTTCGTATATGAAGGTTTAATGACTAACTTGCCTTGCGCACAAGCATCACATGGGAATTCATTTGACATAAGAATCTTTTGATTCTTCATGTTGTGCCCATATGAATTATTGATTATTCGGCGCATCATAGTTGCTCCAGGATGTTCAAGCCTATCATGCCAAAGCATAAAGCTTTTTGTGTCATTGAACTTCGGGTTCATGACATGGTTTGTCTCAATTGCCTTTATGAATGTGTAATACATCCCAGAAGGTAGTGTTAATAATTTTTCTTTTGTTCGTTTATGGTCGGATACAAAAGAATTTATGCAGAGATATTCTTTTCCACCTTCTGATATAGTCTCGATATGGTATCCATTATAGCGGATATCTTTGAAACTCAGTAAGTTTCTTTTGGACTTACTAGAATACATGTCATTTTCAATATCTAATTTAGTATCATTTGGTAAATTGATACAAGCTCTTCCGGAGCCTTCAATGATGTTTGCCATTTGTGCAGTTCTGCACAAAGAATCAAGGATATATTATCCACATGTTTAATTTATTTGCTCTTTAGAGCATGTAATATTCTTCAGGAATATTACTTGTGCTACTTTAATAACATCAATTTATGATCTTGAATGTAATATTCTTCATGAATATTACTTGTGCTACTCGAATAACATCAATATTTAATTTTTCAAGATTAAATCGGAAAAGACCGATTATTATAACAATAAAAAAGCAGACATAATATATTAAAGCCAATAAACATGATGTAAAAAAAATATGTACCTTCTAGGATTGATGGACTTCTAAAATTGAAGGAGCGTAGAACAATCGTGCTGACAACGTGTTGTAAACAAGAGAGAGACGAGAGGGAATATGAATTGTGTGTATTCAATATGAGGACCAAATGCCTCTATTTATAATAGTACAAGAGATAGGGTTTTAGAGTTAGTAACTTGGCCATCACTCATATCATATATATCTATTAGATATATTTACAACAATTGTTGATTTGTGAATTTAAGAGTACTTAAAAAATCCTACTATATCTAAAAGTAGGATAGTTTAGGGTTTTATTTTCCCGCCAAAACTATCCTACTTACCAAAAATATAAAATTAATGTTGAAGATCAATATAATGTCAAATTAATATTAATGTAAAAAATTAATATATAACAAAAAATCATCACATAAATTAACCCGAAGGTAGTGAATTCTCATTAATATATAACAAATTAAAATTAAGGTAATAGGTTACTTTTAATCAATATTGCATTACCGAAATTTCATTCATTTCTATAAACAATGTTAAAAATAAGCAAGCTTGCAAGCCAATTAATTATGGTTTGAGTAAAATTCATTAGAATGCAAATTAAGATTGCCTATAGAATTCATCTACCAATTTATTATACGATCAACACAAACTATAGAGTATGCACATAATTAATGTAGATTATATTATTTTATTTAGATTATATATTAATCTATTATTATGCATATTAATATTAATATAACATTTAATTTATCCCTTAACTAATGCATGTATTGAGCTAAAATAATTAGATTTTTTTATTTAATTGGTTATGCATTAAATTCAAATAATTATCACATCCCTAATTTGTTGCATTTTCACTCTAATATTAATACTACCAACTAATACGCCCCTACAAAATTTAATTTATTAATGTTGGGAATGATTTAGACTATTAAGGATGCTTATTGGATTATTGATAGTTACCTTAATTAATAGATTGATTAGCGGAATCTAATTAGTATCTACAAATCATGTGATGTTTATATTTTAAAAATAAATTGATACGCGTTATAAATACATTAATTAATATATATGAGTATTGATAAAATTGTAATACGTACCACATCAAAAATATGTTATAAATACCCATTCATTTCTAAAAAAATAAATCTCTAATCCACTTTCTCACTTTTCAGTTTCAATTATATTTGTTCAAACATCATAAAATTAAGTATATTTCCGATTCAAAGATGGTTTCTTGCGTATGAGTTTAAAGCAAGAATAAAAGTATGACAATTCAATTTGATATATTAATTTCCACATTCTTTTTTTTTTTGTATGTTTTGATTTTATCATATTTCGAGGTTTTTTTTATGTTTGGTTGTTTTTGTTATTTATTTATGTGTTTTATATTTGGAAGTTTATCGGTTTTGGATATTTTTTATGTTTATTGCAGTGAATTTGATTATTTTTTTATTGTTCTGTTTTTTTAAGAGTCTATTTTGTTTTATTATTTCTAGCATTGTAATACTAAACTACGATGATCATATAGTTATATTAACTTGCAAACATGTAATCACATCTGGTAAATTATTTCTTTGTCAATTATGTACATATATTGATTTGTATAATTGAATTGTTCGCAGATTATGAGGAGGGTTAGGAACATCTTAGGGGTCTAACAGAGTTGTAATGTTGTGTTTAACCAAATTGTAAATGCTAAATGAAAGATCGTGTCACAGGTAAGTAGTCGCAACAAAATTAAAACATTTACTTATATATAATGTTCTGTAATAATTTGAATATTGTGTTGAAAATGGGTACCTTGCAGTGGAATTAAGTGAAGAACGTAAGAAGATAAGTAGATTCCACTAAACAGATCAAATAGAGCCAGAGTCAGTTCGTGTATGACTGTATGAGAATCAAATCTGTGGAGACAGTTGAACGAAGAGAAGTATATTATTATTATTATTATTATTATTATTTTGTTGACAACCACTTGAAGAAATATTGAAGATTGGGAGATAAATATATATATATATATATATATATATATTGGATTATATAAATATATTTGATTTGATTGTGTAGATAATTTTTTAATAGAGTTGATTTATGGCGGTAAGTATTTTAGTATAGTTTGTTAAGGGTGCGCTTGAGCAAAAAAAATGGATTCTGTATTTCATATGTGTAATAAAGTTTGTCTTTCTTTATTGACTCACGGATCCAAATATATAATTTCAGAGAATTGATGATATATGACCATATTTTCATTGTTTATTAGGTTTCTTTTAAAAAGTTATTTAGTTTGTTTATTAAAAAAAATTCATTTAACTAATGTATATTTGCAATATTTCTCATTATATTAATTACTTTACATGTTATATTAAAATAAATTGATAATTAATAATTTATATATTAAAATAATCTACCAATTAATTAATGTAAATTTGGTTAGGTGACTTCCACAATGAAAATATGATGTTTCTTTATTCCCAAACAACTTCATGGTTTAATATATATTTTTTTAGAAAAACATATCTCATATATTTTTATAAATTTTTTAAAAAGTAAAAATACAATAAGAAAAACTTTTATATATATTATAAAATTTTTAAAAAGTGAAAATACAATGAAAAACTTTATAGAAAAGGGAAGCGACATAGATTTTGAATATGAGATGTCTTCTTTTTACATATGAATCTCTACCCAAGATGTTTGGTCTCCACTAGCTGGGTGTCCCTGAATTCTCCACACAAGACGTCTCCTTTTTATATTTGGATTTTCACCGCACCCCATGAACCAATAAAAACTTACCTTTAAGATTTTTAAATAATTAATTTTATATTTCTTTCATATTTATAGTTTATAACAAAATAATTATAATAATTGTGCATATATCATTCGTGCATCGCACGATGGGTCATTCTAGTTACAATTAAAACACAAACTTTTATCTTTTTACAAAATAGACATATCCAAATTTTTTTCCTACAAACGGAAACTTTTGTGGTACAAAAATCAAATGGTTTCATAATAGTAAAGAAAATATTTTCCACATCATCGCAAAACGATGTTGTTTTTTGTGTCTAAACGAAGAAATAAAGAAAAAATATATATAATTTTGAATTTTTGACTTTTCAATTTTTTTGAGGTAAAAATATTTTCCACCTAACCTCATCCCTATTTTTATGCTACTATATATACTGTATCCTTTTTTATGTGCATATTAGTTTTACATATAAAAAAAATATAAGAACATAATATAATTTAAATATATTAATATCAATAGTATAGAATATAAATTCGTGCATCGCACGGGAGAAATACTAGTTATTATTATTATTATTATTATTATTATTATAGATTCGGAAATCTGCACTTAATCGTATCAGTTCGGAGCAGCGGGCAATATGTGAAACAAAACCAGGAAAAACCGTAAGAGCCAAAGACCGTCAGAGGTGACGATCGTTGGGCCTCCAATGCTCAAGTTAGAAAAAAAAGAAGAGTAGAAAGAGATAAAATATGAAATAATTGAGTAATTAAAGGGCTAAATAACGTAATCTCTAGCCAGAATGTGACTAGAAATCAGGGGGAACGTCATTCAATCTTGGAAGAACGTAGGAAAGAAGCCCGGATGTTAAATCGTCTGAGTGGAATTGATTCAAAAAATGGTGAACTCAGTGTTCTTAGGGTATGATATGAAGCTTGTGGGTATTTCAGCGTAGTCGTCAAATGAAGAGGGCCTCTTTTTAAAGGTAAGGTAGCAGCTAGAGTTCACGTGGATCGCGGAGGCAGTTGAAGAACGTGTCAACTCCTCTGAACCTTTCCTAATAAGGCGGAACTGCATCGTTAATTCAAATTTTAAAATTGAACTATTATCTATTTGAATACCGATTGAACGACGTCGTTCAACTCTTTTGGCCGACGTATCAGGTTGACAAAAATGACCACTATAATAATAATAATAATAATAATAATAATAATAATAATAATAATAATAATAATAATAATAATAATAAATCTTAGCCAACCTTTGGCTAAATCTACAGTTTCTTGATTTTTATTTGATTATTTATTTATGTTTATTAAATTAATTAATATATGTGTAAATTAACCTATTACATGCATTTGATTAAGAGCAATTTCTTATATAAATTTTAGATTTTGAGTACAATTTATCTTGGGAAAAGGTGCAAATACACCATTCACCTTTAAGGTTATTTTTGGAGCAAATAACACTCTAAGGTTTACAAAAAGTGCAAACCCCCCATCTCCTTCTCAAAAATAGTATTTTTGTTCAAAAATATAGAATTTTTTTTTTCATATTTTTCATCCCTAAAAAATAATAATTTTTATAGGATGAAATTTATTAAAAAAACTTACATGTATTTTTCATACATTTTTTAATAAATTTCATTCACAAAAATACAGACTCAAATAATAATAATAATAATAATAATAATAATAATAATAATAATAATAATACTACGATGATAATGATTTTAGGTCTATATTTAAAGTAAGATTATAACTTTAAAAAAATAGAAATTATACAAAATAAATATTTTTTTAGTGATGGAAAAAATCATGAATAAAATGGAATTTTGCACAAAAAAAAAAAAAATTGTTCAAAAATATAGAAGATTTATTTTCATCCCTAAAAAATAATAATTTTATAGGATGAAATTTATTAAAAAAACTTCCATGTATTTTTTCCATACATGTTTTAATAAATTTCATTCACAAAAATACAAACTCAAACTCAGCAGCAGCAGCAACAACAACAACCACAACAATAATAATATGATGATGATGATGATTTTAGGTCTATATTTAAAAATGGATTATAATTTTAAAAAAATGGAAATTATACAAAAACAAATATTTTTTTAGTGTTGAAAAAAAAAATCATGAATAAAATGATATTTTGCACAAAAATACTATTTTTGGGGAGAAAGGTGGAATTTGCACTATTTAAAAAATATTATAATGGTATTTGCTTTAAACAAAATATTAATGGTGAATTTATTTATCCATGTAAACATTAGGGTGTATCTGCACATTTTCCCATTTATTTTCAAACTGCACAAAATTGGGAAAAAAAAAGATAGAACGTACAAGTAATAATGCGAGCGGTACAAGACTAATAGAATTCTCTCTCTCTCTCTCTCTGTCACACCTATACATCCACTGATACCAGCAGAGACAAATATGTGTGCTTCAGTTCTCAGATTATCGCCGCCGTCGTGTAATTCAGTTCTCAAATTAACGCCGCCGTCGAGAAACGCACTCTTCTGCAGTAATATAACCACCAAAACAACCCTAAAACGCCGGAATATGGCCACGTCAGCGTCGGCGATTCAGAAGCTTTTGACCGTCGGAACCAAAATCATCGGCGTCGGCCGCAACTACGCCGCGCACGCGAAAGAGCTCGGAAACGCTGTGCCAAAGGTTTTTCCCTTTTTTTCTTTCAGATTTAGCTGCTTTTTTCCTTTTTTTTAATCGTGTATGATCCAACTTTGATGCTTCTTTGAAGGAGCCGGTGCTGTTTCTGAAGCCGACGACGTCGTATCTGGAGAACGGCGGCAGAATTGAGGTGCCGGAGCCGCTGGAGGCGCTGGATCATGAGGTTGAGCTGGCGGTGGTCATCGGTCAACGCGCCCGCGACGTGCCGGAGGCCTCGGCCATGGACTACGTTGGAGGTATTGTAGATTGTAGTTTGTGATCGTTTGAGTTCAGTGCTTATTTAAAAGTAGGATTTTTTTCAGGTAGGATCCTCTGTTGCAAAGAGTGTTTTATCTTCTATTCTAAAATGGAGAATCGTTTAACTTTTACGTGCGGAATCTGGTGATAATATGGGAGAAATAGATGACATACGATTTGGAACGGATGATTTTATTTGGGATTTATATTTGTGGAGCTGTTCTCCTATTGACTCGTGACCATAAGTTTAAATGGTGGTGAGGGATTTGGATGCATTCAATTCAACATCTTTAACCTATTGAAATGCTTATATCGTGTAATATGGGGTTTGGATTTTGTTCAGTTTCCAATTCTTGCCGTATATTTCAATACCTTCGAACATTATTAAGCTGCAACTAGTTATATACCGCCAAAATTGGATAATTTGATTGTGTTTGGATATTGGTGACTTGTGAGAGTGATTTGCTTGTTTTAGATCATGTGCAACATGTATCTTAAGTAGAAACCTTGCGAATTGCATAATGGATTCAAAATTCATATCCTATATACTGGCTCAGTTTCCATGTAGATGACTCCCACATCCTGTTGTCTCGTTCTTGCTAAAACAAAAGGAAAGACTAGGGGAAAGTAATATCTTGCATCCTCGTTTGATTTTGAATAGTCATAAATTTTGGGATCATTTCGCTTGATGATGATGGTCAGTATTATCTTATGATATACTCTTGCATTTCAGGCTATGCTCTTGCTTTGGATATGACTGCAAGGGAGATCCAATCTGTTGCTAAGGTTTGTGCCAGGTTACTTTTACTGTAAAGTGTTCAACATAAAAACTGTCATTAGATTTAGGAGTGTATTTTTGTCATTGAGCATGAGTAATTAGACTTTCGAGTTCTACTCTTGTTGTTTGTGTCCTTTTCAAGTGCATTTATATTTTTGACCGATTTAAGTTTATGCCAAAGTCCGCAGGTCTTCCATGGTCTGTAGCTAAAGGGCAAGATACCTTCACACCGATCAGCTCTATTGTAAGAACTTAATCATTATACTTTTATCTTCCTTCTAAAGACTGGTGACGGAAGAATTTGTTGCCTTTAATTTGATGTATAACAATTTTTGCAGTAGTCATACTGATTGAGTCATTTATTTATAAGCACTTATTTATTGTAAATGCTCACACCCAAGTTTTTTATACTGTATCGGCACAGTTGCCAAAATCCATGTTGCCAGATCCTCACAATGTAGAACTCTGGTTAAAGGTACTACTTATTCTTTATTTGTAAGACTTGGCCTACTTCACCTCTATTACATTCCTCAATAAATCCTCTCTTTGTAGGTGGATGGAGAAATTCGGCAGAAAGGATCAACTAGTGATATGATATTTAAGATTCCATTCTTGATTAGCCACATCAGCTCTTTATTTACGCTTCTTGAAGGTGATATCATTTTGACAGGTATGCTTTATAAGAATAAACTGCCGCTGCTGTTTTATTAAATAAATATCCATATTTATCTGCAAATTTGTATCTCGATGAAACCACTGACTTCACTGAACACTTGAGATACTTCTCTGCAAATGATATGCTAAAAGTCAGGTATATTGGAGAATTGGATCGGCTTACAACATCACAACTTTTTTCATCTCTTATCTGGTTAACCACATGCATACGCTATGTTATTCTTATTCTTCTGGTTAACATATCTTGTCAAAAATGTGGAAATATTCTTCCCTAGTTTTATATTGTCATTAAAAGGGTAAGATAGAATGACAAACTTTAATTCCTATTCTTCCATCTATATCTTGTGGACACCCTCTGCATTTGTCCAAGTGTAAAATCGAATGACAAAACTGCATTCCATTTGTACTATGTATGACTGGCCGAACAACAAACATTGCATGGTTTTCATTACCATCACAGCATGTAGCAAATTATTATGCTGCTCTATCCGTACTCTAATTTGGTCCACGTTAATATGTTTTTTCCTATGCAGGGACTCCTAAAGGTGTTGGACCTGTGAAGATAGGTCAAAAAATTGATGCTGGAATAACGGGCCTTTTGGATGTGCATTTTGATGTTGAAAGACGTCGTGTAGTGAAGCATTGATTAGCCAAACATATTCATTCTTGTAGCAGTGGAAGACGCAAGGTTTTGCTAAAGCTCGTGAAGAATAGAATGATAATGTCAGCATTTCTGCTTTTGCTGATCTTTTTCTTCAAATCTTGACCTCTAACATATATATGAATCTTGAGATGAGATGTGAAATGAGAATTGCGAATTCAGAAGTGAAATTTTCAGTTATAAAGGAATCTTGTTTATCACCCACGTTGTTAGTGTTTGTTGGTTGTTGAGAATTATAGTTCAAAAAAGTGAATCTGTTAATATTTGCTACATAAAAGAAACCTAAAAAAAAATTGCAATTTTTGGAATCTAAAAATAATTTGAGAACTTTATGTTGCTTCATCACAAACCTACACTATGATTGACATGATACAATGTACGAATCCTCCAATTAATACTGATACATAATCAAATGTTACATACATTAGCTTTCATTGGTTAAATCAATATCCTAAAATTGTTAGCCCCATAAAATGCATTTCTGGTATATTTAGATGCATCTGTCTACTAAGAAGAGTCATCCCACAAAATTCATGTCCAACGGTGGAACTATACGCGATTTTCGTCTCTTCTTGCCTTCAGGGGTGCATCTACTTCTGCAGATTGAGGAACATCCCTGAGGTGAATTTGGGGCGACACAGTTTTCCTTTCCTTTACTGCTCTTAATTTTGGCATGTGCTTTCACTAGAGGAGATTTGGCTCTCTTTTTAGCTGACTGAAGGAGGACTCCCTTTTTCTTCTCATTCTTAAGCAGTCGTACATGGAATGGATTTTCATCTGAGTAGCAAGTTGACGTACAAGCTGGGCTGCTTCTCACAAGATCCACATCTCCGTTGTTCACCTGCAACGATAAATGAAAATGATGTACAACTCACTTGATCACGCCAAGCAGATCATGTATTTCCTGACTATGAATATAAATGACAGAAATACTTAAAAGGTTACCAATTGCAGAAGAGCTGAAAAAGTTCTAGCAACATCATGCTTCTTTTGACCCTTGACTACATTGCTAAATGACAAGGCATTTCCACCATCTTTTTCCATGGATAGCTTATCCAGAACTCTATCACCATATTTGTGAATGTCGAATGGTGGACGTGCTTCCTGCCATAAATGGCTACCATTGTCACACAAAGATATGAATTCTTAACACCACACGCACACATAATGTTTGAAAGAGTGTTTTTACTTGCTCTTCCAAGTTCTGCTCAATTCTTTGCTTCCATGTAGAAACTCGAGTAGCCATTTCTGTCTGCTTCTCGTTTTCAGCAAGGGTATCAAGAAGGGCATCCTACAATGATAGGTTGACAAGGGTGAGCCGGTGAGCAACATCAAAAGAAATTCTATGTTGCTGTAATCATTTTGACATAGCAAGAGGACAGTAGTAGTTGATAGCATCCCGCAATTATGCCCTCCAGCAAATAACATCAAATCAACAACAAATTTTCCTAAATAGCAATAAATATCATTTCAAAAAATCCTCACCAAGTGAGAACGGCAAAGGTCTTCAAGGTTTGCATGAGCATCCGGATTTTCCTGCGTAAGTATGAGAGGCTTGTGAAGGGGTCCTGCTAAATTCCATTCCAAGTGCATTTAGCAAGTCTAAATAAAATCAGCCAAACCTTTTCTTGGTGAGGAGGTACATCTTCATGATTGAATGTTTTATCAGGCATGTCGAAATATGACGGCCCCATATCTGGATCTCCACTCTCATATCCATTGTGTTCGTATGTATTGTCTTCATATCCATTATCCTCAGTATTATTTTCAGGGTTGCAGGAGGCATAGTTTGTTTTTTTCTCCCGAAGAACTAGTGATTGCCGCAGCTGCAGAGAGCAGTAAGTTTATGAAAGTACAAAAATTGAAAAAAGTTCAAATTGCAAACATGATCGTCAAAGCAGCAACCTTCTCATATAAGGGAAGAGATTCTGATCTTCCACGTTTTTCAGAAGCACATAATTTGGCTTCCCAAATTTCATTTAGTTCGGGGCTAATAAGACTACTGAGTTTTGCAAGAGGGAATTCTGCAGTTAAAGGTTGGAGTTTTCTGGAACCAACATTTAGTCTTGTTTTAGCTTTCACTGCACGGCAAAGAAAGAGATCAGAATGCATTTTCCATATCAGTTTCCATGTACATTAGGTGAAAGTGGAAAACTCAGAAAAACCTTTTTTATAAGGTTTGACTTTCAAGTTCCCTGGTGCATGAGGATTCAAAGGTTTCCAAGGATCGTCATCATCAGAGTCATTGGCGTCTCCAGGATCTGAATATGCATCTCCCGTTCCAAATCCATTATCCCAGTCTGCATGAAAATCACTGGCAGGAGGAGGAGAATGCCCAATATTGCAGTCATTAGATTCAAATCTTTGATCAGCACAAGGTGACTGGAACAAATTTGAATCATTTTTCTTTTTAGCAGAAAACTTTTGTGCAGTTCCCCCAGATTGTCTTGATGGCGACAGAAAGCTCTTACGGCCCTTAGAAGTGATAGAGCTGGCCTTGTAAAAATTATTGGGCCCTTTGCCACCTCTAGAATCAAGAAAACTGTCAACGGCAACAGCATCACAAGAGTCCAGCAGAATGAAATCGCGGTAAAGATCACACGTGGCTAACTGCAATGATAAAATCGTCCATTATTTTTGGATTAGGATGTGAAGAATTGGTCCAACAATGCCCAAAGTAACATTATTCTACCAGATAGGATTGTAGCTCCCCAGCATCACCACCAGCATCCAAGCATTCACCTTCAAGCACGACTAGGTTTGCAGGGGGACGCACAAAATGACTGGGTGGTACATCTCTACAGGTCGCATTATCCAGCAAATTCTTGGCATCCACTGCAACATGAATTAACCAAATGTGTTGAACTAGTGTGTTACATATAAATTCATAATTGCAAGTCACAGAAACATATAACCTACCTGGTATATCATCTAAACCCCAAAAAAGATCGTCCCCTTCTTTTGCACTATGTTTGCCAGTTGAATCTGCCTGAGCAGATGGACCTGCTTCTTGGTCTTCTTGACTGTTAAAACAGTGCATATTATCAATAGTTTTCCAACTGAAGTAAAAAAATATAAGTTATTCGCTATTCATACTGTTTCAGGCTATAAGCCAGAAGAATTCATACTTCTAGAAATTAATTGTTCCTACAACTTTGCACCTCATGTTTAACAATCCTATCACAAATAACCTCCCAATGAAAATTACGTCTACCAAAATCCATCAGCGCGTCAAGAACTCTCAGTGTTCTACTTTCTGAAGCAAGTGAACAAAATGAATCTACTACCAAATGTCAGCAATCATGCCAGTACTTATTCAGAGCCAAAGAGATCTTGCCAAGACGGCACACTACAATATTAACAGTCTCTTCAGGAAAGTTCAAAACTTTTCGGAAGTTGGAACTACTACAAATCATCTCTATTTTTCCAAGTAAAGCATGCATTAGAAGCAAAAATTCCTTTACACCTCCCCTTGAACTTCAAATTGAACAAACGACAGCTACACATACAAAACCCTGAAACCATCATCCGAATTTAGGGAAGAAAATTAAAAGTCAAACCTTTTCTTTGAAATGAAATCCAAAGCATGCAGAACCAATGAATGCAAATACTCCACCTTCCTACTATACACCTGGACAGATCCCTGAAGCAGCAAAGCAGCTACAAAGTTCCACCAAACACAAACTAATTCACAAATATGCCCCAAAAAATCCCAAAAAAACCATTTTTATTAAAACAAGTAATCTACCTTCAGCGAAATTCACTTCGTCGGCGGAGATCTGTCCCGAGCAAATTTTGAGCAAATATTCCTCCAAATTCTTTGCCAAATCGACGGTCCAATTTGACTCGAGGTCACGGAGAGGCCTTAGTGTATGAAGAAATCTCCCGGAGGAAGATTCGGAGCTATCCAAATCGGCATTCATTTTCTGCATACAAACTCTAACCCTTCCATTAGTTCTTATTCAGCGAAGTACTACCATTACAATAAATCTAAGGTTCGTGAAATTTGGAGATTTTGATGGGCGAGTTCTCTTTTCTGGATGTAGTGTGCGTCTCTCACTGTGTTGTGTGTGCGTGTGTGAGAGAGAGAGAGAGAGAGAGAGAGTGTGTGTGTGTGTGTGTGTGAGAGAGAGAGAGAGAGAGAGAGAGAGAGAGAAATTTGAATAATTTTTTTTTTCGAAGATAGAAATTTGAAATTTTTATAAGGAATATTTTCCCGCTCTAGTATTTGGGCGAGGGTTTAAAGTGATTTTTGGTGCGCGTGTGTGTGGTGTGTGTGTGAGGAGAGAGAGAGAGATGGGCTGGATCTCCATACTGCCTATAACTCTATAAGCAATAGGGCAACATATGGCCCACTGGGCTTTTTATATTATAAAAGAGAGAGAAAAAAAGGCTATTAATTCATGAAGGAAAAAAGGGAAAAGATTCAAGTTTTAATAGACAGCATTTCATATGGGCTTAAACTTTATGAGAGCATAGTGTATTAAGAAAACATATGAGTGTCTCAAAATATAATCTTATTAGTCTTTTCAATGTTTGGGCTCGATTCATTGTCGAACCAAAACAACCATTTTTGGTCAAGCTTGTGCGGTTGCTTCACTCGGACTTCAGGTACTATAGCAACCACCCTCCCCCCCATGCCTCATATGCCTTTCCACCAAATCAACTCTGGAAAAGAAAAGATAGGGAGATTAGATGATCAATTTAACTAGACTTTCTATAAATTCAATTTTTCTTCCGCAACCATAGTCCCAACGTTAATTTATTTTTTAGTTATGCAGAAGGGTAGGGGCTATATGTCCAAGGGTTTTTTATTTGTTTGGGGGGTTTTAAGTATTAAAGACTAAATGATAAAAAAAAAAGCTTTATCATAATATTGTATTTTATAAAATAGTAAGGATTATAAAGTTAAAAAGGGGACTGTGTTTAGAATTTTTCTTTAATTATTAATAATAATTAATACAGGACAATAAAATGAATCTTATACATTATAGTGAACAATACATGCATTTATAGTAGAAGTAAAAAAAACTCGTTTTTATGAAGTAAATAAAACCTCATTAAGAGCACAATTTTTTTTCTTAGAAGAACGAACAAATAAATTAAAACCTAATAACTAAAACTGCTTAGTTAACATAAGTAGCGTAATTAATCAATTAAATGAGTCCACAACTCAAGTTTCCACAACTATTCGAGAGTTTTAATTTTATGAATAATTATTTTTCATAGGATCATGAAACATACATATGTAATAACTAATTACAGCAATTCATAAAATAGCGATTAATTATACCATTCTCATTAATTGATTATCACTTCAATTATTCACAATTTTGATGAAATTAGCAACTGAGTTGCATTAATAGGAAAAAAATAAAAAATAACAATTAAGCCTCCTTTAGATTTGGATTGTATAGAACTCCGGATTCAGTGATCCACACATCACCACCGTACATGACCGACCCGGTCCAAGTCTGCGCTATTTCTGTTGTGATTTTATGAATACCGGGCCACGTAACCCGGTTCTCCAACTTCGAACCGGGTCCGGTATTCTCGTACTCGCCGTAGTAGGACGTGTTGAGGCCGATATTACCCATCCACGGCGACCAGCCGGTGGGATCGACGAAGCCGTCGATGTTGGCGTGCATGATGATGGTCCGGGAGTACTCCTTCCACGGCCGACCGAGGTAGGACCGGACCGGCGGTTGGGCGTCAAGCAAAGCCGGGTCGGCAGTGATGTGACCGTTTTGGATGACAAAAGCGGTATTACTATTGGAGTCGTTGCGGCCGTGAGCGGTGACAACGCAGTCTTGACCTGGGCTGGGCTTCCGAGCGATGAAGGTGCAGTCTTGGAAGAGGGCGACGGCGTTTCCGATGACGAAGTCGACGGTGCCGGTGATGGTGCAATTGCGGTAGTATTGACGGTACACGTCGGCGTAGAGGCTGTCTTGGTTCCCGTCGACCCTGACGTTGAAGAGGATGGCCTTGTCGCCGGAAACACGTAATGCGATGGCTTCATGGCCTTCCACGCCTGCCGTGTTTTCGAACCCCATGTCCTGGGCTATGAAATCTTCCGAGTTCACGTCTGCAATACATATATATAGAATCATGGTAGTAATTTGATATTGATCGAGCGCACTAAATTAATCTTAACGAGCTACTATTATGGTTTTGTGGTCAAATACTATAACATATGTATGCAAGTCATAAAAAAATACTTGAAATTTACATTAATATTGCGAATATCATCAAGTTTCTTTTACTATATACACCATAAATGTAATTGGAATTTTCTCTCCTTGTGAGACGCATTATTATTCTTGTAATTACAATTGAATGTATAAATTTTAAGACAATTTGCAATTTAGACAGGAATTTTGAAACGTTGCAATTTAAATACAATTTTACATTTTTTTTTTGCAAAATAAACACAATTTGCAATAATATGAAAATCAAACACAATATTTATACTGATTTTTATTGTATTAATGAAATTCATATTTTAATTATGATATATATATATATATATATATTTGTACAATTTGTAATAATTTATGCTATATATCAATTTTCGCTTGATAAAAAATTGAAGGTGTCTAAATATAAGATTGTGTTTTAATTGCAACGTTTCAAAACCCATATCTAAATATTTGGGAATGTCTAAATATAAGATTGTGTTTTAGTTGCACCGTTTCAAAATCCATATCTAAATTGCAAATCTTGTTAAAATGCATATATTTAATCCTAATTAATCATATTATTTATTAGATAAAATAAGTAATTTTAAGAGTTGGTGAGTAAAAAAAAAACATTTTTGAAATTTTACGCCAGTACTCTTGGACGTTGACACTGAAATGTAGCACATAAAAGCGGTTTAATAAACTTACCAACCGTGGCGGTGTAGAAGGTGGGAACCCCTCCGGCCATACTCCGATTCCCGGTGATTTTGGTGACCTCCGGCCCATCTCCGATCATCACAACTTTATTCTTCCCTTTCGGAATCGACACACACTCGTTGTAAACACCGGCCTTGACACGGATGACGGTGAAGGTTTCCCGGCCGATCTTCACCATCGCCACGGCCTCATTGACCGTCTTGAAGTCGCCGCTGCCGTCCTGCGCCACCACGATATTCGGCGTCAGAGACAGCGTGTTGGCCTGAAGCAACCTCCTGCTTATAAAACCATCATCTTCCTCCGCCCCCGACAGCAGCCGCCGGCTGCTGCCGAGGCTTCCGAGCTGCAGCGCCCCGATAATCGTCGAGATGTCGGTCACCATGGCGAGGCCGTTGCTCGACATTTCGCGCGCGGTTCTCAGCAGCTTCTTCATCCTCTCGCCGGTGTCACCGGTGGTGTTGCCGAAGGCGTCGACGCACGTCTCCTGGTTGGTAACGACGGCGCTCAGCCACGTGCGGAGGTCGGCGACGATCTCATCGGCCTTGGTGAAGTCGAACGCCCCGACTTTTCCGGCCGATCGCCGCAGGTCGACGGCAGCTCTTTCCAGCACGTCCTCGCACACCCTGAATGCCTCCTTCGTGCTGGGGTCGTTCGCGGCTTCCTGCAGCAGCGTCGAGTTTTTCATGGCGGCGGCGATTTTGGCGACGGTGACGTTGATGGCGATCTCGACGAGCTGCTTCGTGTCGGTCGTGTTGGCGTCGGCGAGGCTCTTCTCGCACGTGTCTTTGTACGACGTTGGGGAGCAAATGGCCTCCACGGCCTTGGTTGAGGTGGTGATGCCGCCGCTACCGTCGTCTGCATCGCCGCCGCTGCTGGATATATCGCCGCCGTTCTTGGAGGAGCCTACCGAGACGGCGATCACCGCTGCCACCAGGAGAATGGAGGCTAGCCCTGCAACTGCAGCCTTTTTCTTGGAATCGTCCGCTGCCATTTTTATTCACTGATTTTTTATTTTTTTTATTTGTTTGAGCTCGGAGAGGCTTAATTTGGGCTATTCTGTAAATACCGAGCTCTTGAGGGGTTGATAAAAAAACAAGTTTGGAGTAGAGAGTAGAGAGTTATTCATTATAAGTTGGGAATTTTCTAAAAGTTAATTATGAGGTTGTTTGTGAGATACTAAAATTAGAAATGAAATAAAAAAAAAATGGAAGGCTCTTGGTCGTTGTAAGAATTTTTGGAGTCAAACGAGGTTGATCTCCAGATGAGATCCTTTATTTAGATTATTTTAGAATCTATGTTTTATTGTATAAGTGTATATTATGCGTTTAAGATATAATTTTAAAACAAATTCGTTTGATTTGTCCTAGTGGGTGGGGATGACCTAGTGGTGAAGTGAAGTTGTTTGAAGACCAAAGGTTACGGGTTCGAATCTCCTCAATACACAGGTTGGGTATGTGAGTAAAAAAAAATTCGCTCGATTTGAGTAAAATATATGTGTTTTTAGATACAATATTAATTTAAACATTAAGAATAGATACTTAAATGAACGACGTTTACCAGAGAGAATGATATCTTATTACGATTTATTGATTTAATATTGAGAACGTAAATAAGACTAATTCGTTTACTATTAAAATGGACTTAATTGAGTTGTACAAATATTGCTTGCGAAGCTATGTGATGAGAGTTTATGATTTGGTTGAAGTGCCAGTGAGTGTATTGTGTGAATGATCTCCCCGTCGTTTCTGAAGAACGCATATATATATATATATATACGCACACACACACTAATGAGATACTTAACTGAATCTCGATAATTTAGGGATCCTCTCCTATCCCTTTTAGGGTTTTTGATGGGGTCAAGGATTATCTTCAACGGATACTTTGACCCAGTCTTCTCATTGAGCCTGTTCGATTGTGGACTTTTACTTTTAGACCTCTGGTCTTCGAGGCTTAATGCTTCGACCTTGAGGCTTGGACCTCGAGGGGTGGACTTTGAGGTATGGACCTCGAGGGGTTCGATCATAAGACATCGATCTTATTCGGTTCTTTAGATCTTCAAATAGACGTGGGCCTAGTTTCAGGGCCTATACAGAAATATGGCCTCTACAGGTGTCATGGGCATTTCATTTCTTCTTGTGATGGTCCCGACCCTCTGGCATTGATCACACCTTTTGCAAACATCGTGAGCATCCTTAAAAATTGTGGGAAAAAAAACCACAGTCCAAAACTCTCATTGTTGTTTGGTTTGGTCTGAAATGCCCTCCGTAAGCATAATTGTGACAATGCTTCAAAATATTCTCAATTTCATAGTCTGGGACACATCTTCTTATAATTTGATCAGCACATCTCCTCCATAGAATAGGGCTATCTTGGGCATAGAACTTACTATCATGCCTTAATTTATTCTTTTGGTACCTAGAGAACCCAATCGACAGCTCTCCCGACTCCAAAAAATTCACTATATCAGCATACCAAGGCTCTCGTGTGCCCCGTGCTGAGTACAAGTGCTCATCAGGGAAATGATCCGTAATGGGCATTTCATCATCTTTTTCATTTAGCACCCGGCTCAGATGATCAGCTACCAATATCTGTGCCCTACTCTTATCTTTTATCTCAACATCAAACTCTTGCAAGAGCAGGATCCATCTAATGAGTCTCGGCTTTGTCTCCTTCTTGGCCATCAAGTGCCTTAGGGCACCGTGATCTATATAAACAATGCTCTTTGCTCCTAAAAGGTAGGACCGAAACTTCTCGAATGCAAACACTACTGCCAATAGCTCATTTTCAGTAGTGGTGTAATTACACTGTGCCATATTTAGAGTTTTGGAGGCATAGTAAATTACATGGCTTTCTTTTCCTCTTTTCTAACCCAGTACAGTGCCCACAGCGTAGCCATTGACATCACACATAATCTCAAAGGGCATTCCCTAATCTGGTGGTTGGATAACCGATGCTGTGACTAGTTATTTTTTCAGAAAATTGAATGCCTTCTTGCAATCTTCATTGAATTCAAAGAGAACATCTTGTTGCAATGAGTGAGTAATAGGCTTGACAATTTTTGCAAAATGTTTTATAAACCTCCTGTAAAATCCAGCATGCCCCAGGAAGCCTCTTACTTGTTTCACCGAAGTGGGGTATGGCAATTTCTCAATTATGTCCCACTTTAACTTTATCAACCTCAATGCCCCTCTCGGAAATCACATGGCCCAGTACAATGCCCTCTCTGACCATAAAACAACATTTTTCATAGTTCATCACTAGGTATTTATCCACACAATGCTGCAACACTTTCTCCAGATTATCCAAGCATCGATCAAAGTAGCTTCCATACACCGTGAAGTCATCCATGAATACTTCAATGCAGATTATCCAAGCATCGATCAAAATATGCTCATGATACATCGCTGGAATGTGCCAGGAGCATTGCAGAGGCCAAAGGGCATTCTGTGATAGGCAAAGGTGCCGAATGGGCACGTGAATGTTGTTTTCTCCTGGTCCTCTTGACTTACTGCAATTTGTCTATATCCTGAGTATCCGTCCAATAAATAAAAGAACTTGTTCCCTGCGAGTCTCTCCATTATTTAGTCAATGAACGGAAGTGGAAAATGATCCTTCTGCGTAACCGTGTTCAACTTCTAGTAGTCAATGCAAACTCTCCAGCCAGTTTGCAGTCGTTTGGGCACAAGCTCTCTTTTTTCATTTTTCACAACTTGAATGCCCGACTTCTTGGGCACAACATGGATTGGACTGACCCACTTGCTATCTGAAATAGAGTATATAATGCCCTAGTCCAGTAGCTTAATTATCTCCTTTAGCACCACATCCTTCATCACTAGATTGAGCTTTCTTTGTGGATCGCGAACGAGTTTTGCATTATTCTCCAGCAAACTCTTGTGCATGCAAACCGTTGGGCTAATGCCCTTTATATCTGCTAACGTCCATCCGAATGCCTCCTTGTACAATCTCAACAATCTCAAAAGGCGGTCTTCATTAGCTTAATTTAAACCCGCACTTATGATTACATGGTGAGTCTCATTATCCCCTAAGTAGGCAAATGCCTTGGTAGTGCCTTCAGTTCCAGTGTGGGCACTTTGACAATGGAAGGCATCATCTTATCATCATTCCTCTGAATGGGCACACCATAATCCACATAACCGTATGACATTTCTTCCAATGAGTACAACATCATGATTCTTTCCTCGATGTCGTCGTCTTCATCTAGGGCGTCCTGGTCAGTCAGTCCATCCCACAATGCCCATTCTAATGGCTCTCTATTGCTCACCATGGATAGGGTAGATCGGCTCGGTGGATGGAAGAAATTCACAAAATTACAATTCTCAGTATCTGGGGATGCTTTAATGCTTCAAAAATGTTGAACGTTACCTTCTCCCCATCAAACTCACACGTCAGTGTGCCCTTGTCTACATCAATCTTGGTCCGAGCTGTATTCATGAAAGGCCTTCCCAGCAACAACACTGAAGATTTTGAAGTCGCTGTGCCCATGTCAAGCACATAAAAATCTGCTGGGAATGTTAGCTCGTCCACTTTCACCAATACATCTTCAATGAGGCCTTCTGGATACGTATTCGATCAGTCAGCCGCTGAATGACCACACGGGTCTCTTTCAAAGGTCCAATCTTCAATTCTTTAAACACTGACAGGGGTATTACGTTGATCGATGCCCCAAATCCAGCATAGCCTTCTCTATTTTCTTGTCTCCTATCATGCAAGGTATCATGAACATCCATGGATCATCACACTTCTTGGGTAGTTTTCTTTGTAACACAGCCAATACGTTCTCCCCAACTAAGAATCTTGCATCATCATTGAATCACACCTTTCTGGTGCTGAGTTTCTTCAGAAACCGAGCATACCGCAGCACCTATTTGATTGCCTCAATCAGTGGAATGTTGATCTCTACTTTACTGAACACCTTCAATATTTTTCTGGTTTCTTCTTCTCTTCTATTCTGTGCCAATCTCCCTGGAAAAGGAGGCTTCCGTTTTCCTAGAATGGACACCTTGGTAGGCTGCTTCACTTCCAGAATGGGCACAATATCTTCCTGTTCCGCTTCTTGTGCCTCGTCCTCCATGGGAATTTTTTAGCTTCTTATTCCAAGGGCACAACGTCCTTCTTTTCTACCGGCCTGACCATCTCCGGAAGCTCTTTTCCGCTCCTTAGAGCCACTGCATTCATCTGCTCTCTCGGGTTTTCAACTTGGGAATGCAGCTTTCCATTTTTCTCCTCTATCTTGTGCATGGCTTGAGCCAATTGATTGATTTGTTGCACATGTGTGAGAGACCAGCTCAGGTTTTTTGTTTAAATTTCTCATTCTCCTCAGCCATGGTAAACACAAGATCTTCCAGCTTTTGCTTTCTTTTCTCCTCTGGCGGCGATAATGGGCGTATAGGATGCCCATCTTCTGGCCTTCTCCATCTGAAATTTTCATGGTCTCTCCAGCCAGGGTTATAAGTCTGGAAATAGGGATCATATCTTCTAGAATGCCCATTCTGGCCGCCTACAACGTTCACTTCTTCCACTTTATCTTGTAGAGTGGGGCACTCATCAGTGAAATGAGATAGACTTTTGCATACTCTACAGGGTCTGGGCTTCTTCGCCATGCTCACACCAGACAAGATCTTTTCAATTTTGTCACACAATCTATCAATCATGCTATCCGGGTCCGGTGCCCTCTCTGATTCACTTTGTAACAGCCCGGTCCCTAGGCGATTATTTTTAATGGGGACGGGGTATTAGGTGTAAAAACAACATGGAAAATTTGAAATCCAGGAGGGTGTTTTTAGAATCGGACTAAGTCAGCGCCTCAAAAACATAGACAACTTAACTTTATGACTTGGAAGAATTATCGGTTTCAACGAATCAAAGGGGTCAAAGGGTTCAATCAAGTGGAAGGAATGACTAATCATAGGCCAATCGATGACGAGCAGATAGAAATTTGACTCTTCAAGATAAGCAAGACCTCTTCATAGGTCACAACAACTAAGACCCATTAATAGGTCGGAGTCAAACAAATCATACCATCCTATTCATAGGATGAAGCAAAAAAATAGCTTAAGATTTACTGGAAATGAGTAGAATCATGCTTGAAAGGAAAAAGCCTCTTCGTCGGCGAACAACAATAACAAGCATGCAAGACTTATTCGTAAGTCAGCTGAAAATGAATAGATACCAAAATGCTCAACAAGTATGACTATTCAAATATCTCGGAATCAATAAAGTGATAACTGGGTATGTCAAAAGAACACATACTTCTTAAAAGACTTTATTGATAATTGGAATCATAACCATGAGATATACTATTATCAAGAATCAAGTTACATATATCAAGGCTAATTACTAGATGTCAGAGTACTTAGCAAAAACATAGCGGAAGAAATCATGTAACCATAAAGAGCGAGAACTTTGGAAACTCAGACAACTCAGGCAACCCCACCAGCAGCACATCACCGGCCTCAGCATCTCAACCTGAAAATATTTGAAAAAGAGGGTGTGAGCACTAATATACCCAGTGGGGTTTTATGAGAAAAACTCTTTAATAAACTTTAGAAATATCCAATTAATAACTGACGGCATATGGAGAGCAAAACGTAAAAGCCCTCTCCATATCTGCAAAACCTTTTACTTCCTTTTCTGGTGCCTTTCCTAGCTCAAACCTGATGTCTACTGCACCCTTAGATATGTCTTAGGATAAGAGAGGGGTTACCTCAAATACCCTACTGAGTGTGCGAAGGGATGATCCAGCAGTGACTCCCTTTACTTTAATAAAGAATCAACATTGGTGACACGAAGGTCACAACATGATAATACAATAAAATTGTTCTTTGAGCTCAATAACATGCTTAACAATAATTGAATCATAACATTCAACATCAAAACCTTAACCTTAAATCCTTAATCCTCAACATTGAATTCTCACATTCAATCCTTAATATCAAAGCCTCAATACTTGATTATGCTTAGCATAAATCAAAACCTAGATTAAATTGTCTAGATCACAATCCTTAATAAAGACTATAACCTTAATGCCACAAGGGAATTCTATGATCAACCTACAAGGCATTACTCACGTAAACAACCTTCATCAATCATAATATCAACAACAACTTAACTTATGAACATGATCGTCTATACCTCAAATAAATCAACTATAAGATATTACAACATATCAAAATATCATTTACTTAATCAAGAGCTCAAATAACAATTAACATAATCACGCTATAACTTCATTTCTTCCTTCCTTTCCTTTCCTTTCCTTTCCTTTCATTTCCTTTCCTTTCTTATACAGAGACTAATCAGGCAGAGCATAAAATATTTTAATTGGATATTCATCTTGTCCTATCATACTTCAAGAGCTTAATATCTTAAGCAATACGTTTGGTTTAGAACCACCCACCTCGATGACGAGCACCTCGATGATGAGCACATGGATGAAGCAACGAGTCGAAAATCCTTCCTTAGTTCTCCTTGGGGCTCATCTCTTTCTACAAAAGCTGAATCATCGACTTAGTGGCCTCCTTCGAGTGATTCTAACATCTAACAAGAATTCAAGCAACACCTAACCCTTCCTCCCTTAACTAGGACTTAAACACACATTGCACGACTTTAGAACCTTTATAAAATACAAGGGTTTGAAAGACTCGAGATTAGAACACACTTAGAGACAAAACTTGGTTGCAGAAGCCTTGCACGGGCCGTGCTAGAACTTGAGGCAAGAAACAAACGCCCAAAAATTCTTACACGGGCCATGTAGACCTTGCACGGTCCATGCAAGCCCTAGCACGGGTCGTGCTAGTCTTGCACGGTCCGTGCTAGCTCTCTAGATCCTCAATGAGAGCTCTGCATGGGCCATGCAACCCTTGCATGGTCCGTGCACTCCCATGGACTTTAATTTTCTTTGACCAAAGTGTTGGTCGAGGCATTACTCGATCGTCTCTCCCTTTCCTCGATGTTTTAAACTTAAAAGCAAGGCTTAACACATGCTTTAAAACTTTAAAATCAACATTATAATGGAAATACGATTATCTCTTGAACACTTTAGGAATAACAATGAAATCTAAATACGAAACTTAAATGGAACTTCAAACGAAATAAACGAGAGTAATAACAATAAAGAGAACGAAATAATAACTGAAACATAATAACGAGAATGTGATAATGAAAGACGGAATAAAATACGGAAATAAAGACAAGAAAGAAATAGGATCTGAGTTCGACGAAAAAGAATGGAAGGAGTCGGGTGCATCGAAGGAAGGTGGCTAGCTCGGCGTCTCGTCGAGTCACAACGGTAGCAGAGTCGTCTGCTATAAATCGATGGTGCCCCTAGCACCTTCCCCACCGCATCCCTTCCACGCCACTCCGCTCGTCATCTCGGAGGAACACTCACGAAGAATGTCCCTTGCTCGACAAGAACTTCTCGACTCTCAAGCTCTCAAGCTTTTTCCCACTCTCTACTTTGAGAAATGAATGGATTTTGGAGTGAAAATAAGTGAAGGGGTGGTGACGTATTTATAGAGGTGAGATTGGCTTCCCTTGGAAGCCATTTTAGTGCAAGAATACTGCAAAAGTTACTCCGGGTTCGGTTAATAGCTGCTTTATTCGATGTCAAGGTCCAAATGACCTCAGACGCGAAATCCGAAAATACCGGGAGACTCGTTGGCTCAAGTAATATTGAACCAACCTGACTCAGGATGAAGAATAGGTCACCAAAAGAAAAACGAGCCTTTGTTCAGAATTACTTTTACTATTCACTTAGACTGACAGATTTGGCTCCCGAGCGTTCGATTGACCTCAGAATGGAAATCTGTGAACGTGAACGGATTCCTTGAGTCATTTCCCATAAGAGAGACCTGACAGAACAAGACTCAGATTAATGAGGAGAATTTCGTAAATTTTTCAATTCACGAACGCACGCAAAAGTTATTATTCATAAATCCTTTAAATACGTTTTTCATCACCGGGACCTCAAATGACTTCAGAATAAAATTTTGAGAACACCGACACACTCCTTGAGTTAAAACCTTTCTAACAAGACCAAAATCGGGCATAACAGAATTAAGATCAAAATTTCCGAAAAGATGATTTCACGAAAATTAACCCTTAAAGTCGTGACTGACATCTGACTTCACTTAAACCTTATAAAAATTTCTTTCTTAACTTCCTAATTACGCTTAAGAATTCTCTAAACCTTATTCGAAAATCTGGGGTGTTACATGTTGTGTCCGAATTTGACTCTACACGCGAGACTACTTTGATCCGGACTCCCGCAATTGGACGGGGTCGATTGTAGGGCGGTGAGCTAACTCGGGTCGTGTCTCTCGAGGAAAGCTTCATGTGGGCGATTATCTTTCTATGTCATAATTATTGTCAAGCACAATAAAATGAAATACATCCTAAACATTCTAAACAAGGGGAAGGAAAGTTATACTAATTGACCTAATTAAAGCAAGTAAAATTAACTAATTGCACCACCAAACACAAAGATAGAGGATAGGATTATGAGAAGAGCATTAGGGTGTAGATTCTCTCAATGGTTTTATCACTATGCTTTATTCAAGTTGATAATGCTACTCTCACAAATACAATAGACCCTTCCGATTAGTTTAACTTCAATTACTGTCACCGTCTATCCGTTAAACCTCTTTTAGCTATATCATACAAGCAAGATTAACATGTTAGGCTTAGGAACCCCATCCACCTAACGTCGAAGGAACCAATTTCCGGATTTAGATTCACAATCAAGACTCCTCTAAATCCTATCAATGTTCAAGTAATGATCAAGTACCTAAACATGAAAAATCACGATTCCAAACAACAACAACCAACAATAACAAGCAAAGATCTAAACCAAATTGATTATCCATCACATAATGTAGAAATTAGCCCAACACCATGCTCAAAACAACATAAACATCATAAAAGTCATTTATTCAACAACCAAAAGATAAAATCCATACAACTTATACAATATTGTTTGTTGTCTCGAGAGTCTTAGGACAAATCGCCACATAATGGGCTAAAGCTAAAAGGAGAGGAAATACCAAATCGGAGCCTCCTCGACCAAGCTTAGCTTCCGCGTATGGCTTGATGCCGGGCTCCTCTTTTCGAGCCTTCCTCCTTGAGCTCTAGTCCTCTTGCCTCTTCTCCTTCTCCTTTATCCTTCTTTGGATCGGTGGTGGTGGTGGTGAAGGTGAAGAGAGGTGAAAGAGATTTAGTGTATGTAGTGTGTGTGTGTGTGTAGAGAGAGAGTGGGGGTAGAGTGGTGGAGAAGATTATGAGTGATGTGTAGTGTGAGGAGAGTGAATGGAATAGACCCTCCCAAATTGGTCTGGGGGTGTCACGTCCCTCAAACTAGTTGGGAGGTCCTCCCTTTCGGGAGCCTCCTTTTTTCTCTTCTCCTCCTCCTTTCCATTTAAGGGGAGACATTCTCTACTTCTCTCTGCTCGTGAATTGAATGTGGTGGTTGAGAGTTGATGGAGAGCAAGAGAAAAAGTGGAGTTATTGGTTGATGGTAGATTATTCCCCAAACTCCTCCTACTTCTAGTCTAGAACCACGTCTATTTAATTCCCCAGCTGGCCAAGTGGGTAGAGAGCATTGAAGAGCAAAACTCCAAAAACACAGCTTGAACTGATCGAAAAAAGGCCAAGTTCTTGGCTTCAGCTTGAAGTCTTCAGTTTGATGCTTCAACTTGTGCTCAGTTCAGCTCGGCTTGTGATCAGTTCAACTGACATCAGTTTGGCCATCAGTTGGGCCATCAGTTTGCCATCAGTTGGGTCTTCAGCTGGACTTTCCAGCTGGCTCTTCAGTTCTAGACTCTCCAGCTGGCTCTCTAGTTCAGCTGGACTCTCCAGCTGGCTCTTCAATTGGACTTTTCAGCTGGTTTCTTCAGTTAGGCACCGGTTGGCCACTAATTTGACATCTTGGCCATCAGTTGGAACCAGTTAGCCATCAATTTGGCATTCTGGCTACCAATTCGACACCAGTTGGCCATCAGTTTCGAGCTTTAGTTTGGGTATGTCCTCAGTTGTGGCCTTCAATTTGCCCCGCCTTCAGCTGGGCTTCCAGCTTATTCACCTTTTATGCCATAAAATACCACAAAATAGAGCCACAAAAGTCCACTTTCATGATTGATCCAGCTGCCCATGTGGAGGGAATTGAAGTCTTGATCGAAGTTGGAGAGAAGAAGAAAGTTAATTTGCGCCAAAAACTGATCCGGGAGGCGAAACTAGGCACCCCGCCCGCGGGTCGCACTCCCTTGTGCGCCGGCATGCCTTGCACGCTTACGGGGGCCTTCTGCCGAGAGCATGGCCGTGCGGTCGCGGGTGAGGGCGCGGGCGCGCAGTGCTCATCCCCGTTTTCGGCAGCTTCCACTGTTTTGCTTCGTTCTCCCTCGTTTCTTGGCCGATTGACCCGATTCAACTTGCTACGTGCTCCTTATTCGATCCTCTATCTTGCCATTATCTTGAATCCCTCAAATTTTGCAGTCATTTATCCTCCATTTTCTCAAGACATTGTGTAAATCTAAACGACTCATCAAAAGAGCAAAAGTGAAGGAAATAACATAAAAATCACACAAAAAACAATGGAGAAACACCTACAAAAGATACAAAATGCC
This sequence comes from Perilla frutescens, assembly GCA_026008535.1. Classification (NCBI taxonomy): domain Eukaryota; kingdom Viridiplantae; phylum Streptophyta; class Magnoliopsida; order Lamiales; family Lamiaceae; genus Perilla; species Perilla frutescens. The sequence goes on along the minus strand of BRKX01000002.1, from coordinate 35,150,132 downwards.
TATGATAAAATAGGACAAATATACACTAAAAATTACACACTTACAACCCGAATGCCCTCTCCACCGAAGTTTCGGTTGTCCTCAGCCATTTCAGTGAGAATTCTGAATGCTTCAACAGACTGTTTGTTCAAAATAGATCCTCCACACGAGGCATTCATGATTTTCGTTTCATGTAGTCTCAATCCTCCGACAAAATACTGAATCAAATCGTACAGTAATCTGGTGCTGTGGGCATTTCGCCAGCATCACCTCGAATCTTCCCCAATAGTCATAGAAACTCTCGTTAGTTCCCATTTTCAGGCTCCCTATTCTTCTTCTCATTTCTTGCACTCTGGATGCTGGGAAATATTTCTCCAAAAACTTCTGTTGAAGTTGTCTCCATGTGGTCACAACGCCTGTTGGTAATGTGTACAACCAGTCTCGTGCCCCATCCTGAAGGGTGAAGGGAACGAGACCAACCACACATACTCCTCTCATCTAGGGTCGGATGGTTGAGTTTGGAAAACTATCTCAAAATCTTGCAAGTGTCTTTGTGGATCCTCTCCGGGCATTCCGTGGAATTTCGGCAAGATTTGGATAAAGTTTGCATGAATGTCCCAGTTCTGAGTCATAGCTGGGAGTATAGCTGTCAAAACAGTCGAGCCGGGCCGGCTCAGCCTGAGCCAACGGAACAACACAAAAATTTAAGTTGGGCCGACCCGACCCAAAATATTTTCGGGCCTAAAAAATATGGGCCCAACCCGGCCTAAAATTCGGGCCAGGTCGGGCCGCCCGCGGGCTTAAGGTTAAATTTCAGTTTTTTTCTCTGGGCCGGCCCGACCCACTTGGGCCAAAAAAATTTCGGGCCTATAAAATTACAGCCCAGCCCACCTTAAAATTGGGCTGGGTCGGGCCGGTCCATCGGGCCGGGCTGGTTTTAACAGCTCTAGCTAGGAGTGTAATGCCTATCGGGCGCAGATTTATGTTGGTTGGGAAGACTAACTGCCTTAGAGTCCTATTGTCATCTGCATTTCCATGTGCATCATTTTCTTTTGCTACAGCCATGTTGATATTGTGGCCATTCTCAAACTATCCTTCCTCCTCATGCTCTTCGTCTCCTTGATCTTCTTGATCTTTTAGTGGTGGTGTGGGCTTACGAGGTCTACGTGCGGCTTGGCGTGCCCTCTTCGCTGCTACTCTGTTTTTCCTCAAAGTCTTCTCTATCTCCGGATCGTACAATAGAGTCTCCTCTGAAGAGCCCCTGGGCATCAACTTGAGGGCTCACCAGCGTGGAAAGTAAAATCACTAGAAATCAGCTCCCCGACAATGGCGCCAATTTTGACGCGCAGTCATTTCCTGCTCCAAAAATAATTTGTAATGCTCATGTGCCCACAGCTAGTGTAGCCAGCTAATGAGTACGAGATCGATTCCACAGAGAGTTGTTGTGATTTCACATTTTAGTAACCAGTCACAAAAGGGGATTTTGGTGCTGTCACTATACTGAATTAAATCTGTAAAAAAAGTAAAGAAGATATCAAATAACAAAGGTTCTGGCATTTGAACTTGAATTTGGTTTAAATATATATCAACTCGATCATGGCACACCGATTTTCATATATGATAAATCATCTAGTTATGGAGACCGAATTCTTCTCTGCGTCTCCTTATTCATCCTTTCATTTTAGGTTTAAAAGCAATTCCTCGTCAAGTAAACCCCTAACCTATCACCCACCTCCAGATTCCTCTAAAAGATGTAAGCAAATAGACAGCAGTGTGCCCTAGACGAACCCAAGTTTATTGTGTTTATCGATTCCTCGTGTATCCACAACAACCTATTAATTCCCTTATTACTATATGAACCAACACACAGTCATGATTCGCCAATTTAATTAATAGTAGTGTGCCCTCTATGCCTAACGAGTGATCAACTACATTGGGGATTTCAGACAAACACTCACGTGGAACAAGGCTCAAGAATCAACAGAAACCTATCATGCATTACTATGCCCATTTTGGCCTCACGAGTCTAGATTTATACTTAAACCATTTTCGTTATTCAAACACCAGAATTAAAGGGTCTAGCCAAGCATGCTACACATAATTAAATTTGCAGAAATGAAATACATAATATTAAAGAAAACTTACTGAATTAATAAACAAAAATACTTAACACTAATGTTGAGTTTATAAACATAATCCTAATTCCCAATGGCTTAAGGCCTATTGGATTGTTTGTTTTGCTGCCTAAGCAGCGTACGAAATGAACAACTAATGAAAATAAAATATAGCAATTGTTTCTAACTGCCAAAGCTTGTATTTCCAGAAAACTAAGTAGCTTAAATAGTTACATTTCTGAATTTGAGTTTCCCCACAGGCGGGGATCTTCGCTGGAATTTCAGACTCGGCGTGCCCATCCTGATCTGTCTGGATAAGCTTCAGTTTGATCAAATCCCTATTTTTTCGGGATTTAGCTTATCTCTTCGTTGAAGTGCCTTTTTAGAAGTCCAGCTTATCACCAACTCTTCTTCGGATATGCAACTATCATTCTTGTCTCTCTCTTCTAACTGAATCCTGAGTTTTTCGGGAATGCCCATGTCGGTCTGTTGTCGAGTCTGTACGAACAATGTGGGCACGACATCATCTGGTCAGCTCCATCCATATCTGATATGCCCATTCTGCCCCCTGAATGTAGGATGGATGCTGAAGAAGTTCCCCGTGCCTCTGAATACGGTTTATAGACTGGATAATCATGAATAACTGGGCATAAAATGCCCCTTTCGCCAGACTCGACCTCCGAAATGCCCTTTGACCTCAACCCGGTTCTTTTTGACTCAATATACACTAAAAAAGACATTTATAACGAACAAAATGCCCATAAAAATACGAAATAAATGGACTTATTAGTCGTCATTCTTCCCTCACTCCGACAAGTAAGAACGACTATCCTAGTTTTGATAAAAATATAATACAAAGTCCATTAATGAAAAGCGTAAATTATAGAAATGCTAGGAAATCTTCCAAAAAATACCATATTATAATACAATTAAACTCTAACAACAACAACAATACAACAACAACAACAACAATAGCAGCAGCAACAACAACAACAATAATAATAATATGCGGCATGTTGGGTATTAAGGTACCTATACCCGCACACATCCCCGTCAAAATTTACGGGTAATTACCCATGTTCGTACCCCTACCATTAAGTGGGTAATTACCCTACCTATTATGGGTAATTTTTGCGAATACCAATAGGTCCGTTACCCATTGCCATCCCTAATGACCATTAATAACAAATGTAAAAAAATATACAATTTATAATAATTATAAATGAATCTTGTTTTGCTATGATAATTTTCTTAAATTTTTCATAATTATAAAATTTTAACAAATAAAATTAAACACATCTCTCCTTCATATCACACGGGGCAGATACTCTAGTAAAAAAAAAAGAAACTCACGCACTCTGCACACACACTTATCACGCATACAAACATATACATAAACCACAAAATTATTTCTCTTAATTTCCATAGTATTTTTCTACCAAAATTTCATAGTTTTCATCTATTCTTTCACTCTATTCTTTCACCCATTTTACTTCTAATTAATGTGTTTAAGAATACCAAAAATACTAAGAACATTAAGTCAAAACATCTTTTAAAATGAATGACTAAAACATCTCAGAAATCCACAATTATAACTATAAAAATCGAAATAGAAATCAAGAAATAAAGAAATAAATGAGGTTTTAAATGTTAGATTTAAATCCATTCTTAAATGCGAAAATCGGATGTCTAAACGTCAAGATATCTCAAAAATAATTGGAGAAAATGGAAGAGAGAGAGAAGAGAAATCTAAAAATACAAATGCATGTAAAATTGGAGCTAGCTAGAAAAATTGCGGCCTACGGCTCCGGCGACGATGACAACGAACTGGCACCGATGATGGAAAGGAGGAGAGGCAAGAGAGAGAAATAAGAGACATGGAGGAGGGATGAGAGCTGACCTAGAATTGTTCCACCAACAAATGACCTAAATGAAAATAAGGAAATGTTTATACCTCTCATCTAATTAACCCTAATTGCAATTAAATTAGAAAATATTTCATAATTTGATCATTTGGACTCCTATTTAAGTGAAATAAATTCCTATAGGTTCATTTCGATGACCACTATTTTCTAAGGTGTTCGTTTGTCTCGTTCGAATAATTATTGCGACTTAAAAATATATAATTATAATTGTAATTTGGGCTAGAAAATCGATCATTTGAAACTTTTAATAAAAATGAATTCAACTAAGCATTTGGGTTCTAGAAAATTCATTTAACCTCCATAATTACTGACTGTTTAAAAAGTTGTCTATGAAAAAAAAATAGCTTACGAACTTATATAGTCAATTAAGTTTATATATAGACATTACCTAATGAATTTATACATAGGAAATGACTCACGAATTTAATTATGAGTTAAGATTTACAATGATTGATGTAGGCTCACGAACCTGCAAGTTGAGTAGTGAGCATCATCGAGCCAATCATTAATTAGTTGTGTAGTCGAATTCGGATCAGTACGTATTTCACAAAACATATTAATTTAGTATGACATTATTGTTATTTACATACATATATATGATATACAACATCCATAAATATAAATATAGAAATAAATCATCAATGACCTTGCATAAAAAAAGACCGATATGTTTGAGATTCAAATTAACTCGTCCGACTTCCACAAATTTGTGTGCATGGTCGTCATTCTTCCCTCACTCCGACAAGTAAGAACGACTATCCTAGTTTTAGGATCACAATTCACAACTACCAACGATCACCTCAAATTTGTATGTTTAGCAAACTCCAACGTTGGTTCATAACTATAAATAGCTCTCGTTATTCTACTAAGATTTTCACCACATCTAATTAGGGCTCGGATGCCATAAATAAAAGGCTTAATCAGCCACTCTGAGCTCTCATAAATAATTAAAAAAGGAACAAAAATTAAAAAATAAATATTAATTAATGGGGGACTCCGGCACCAAGAAAAAAGTCCTCGTTGTCGCCGGGCTAGGCTCCGTTCTCCTGGTGGTGGCGGTGATCGCCGGCGCAATTCTTTTATCCAAAAAAAGCGGTACCATCAGCCACGGCGGAGGAAGCGTCAGCGCCACCTCCAAGGCAGTGCAGTTTGTTTGCTCTCCAACAGACTACAAAGAAACATGCCAAAAGAGCCTCGCCGACGCCACCACAACCGACCCTAAGAAGCTCATCGAGGCGGCGTTCGACGCCACCGTCAGAAACATCGGCGATGTCCTCAAAAGCTCCGCCACGCTGAAGCAAGCCGCCACAGACCCCAGCACCAAAGGGGCGTTCGACGTCTGCGACGAGGTGCTGCAAAACGCCGTCGACGAATTGAAAACATCGATCGACAAAGTCGAGATTTTCGACGCCTCCAAGGGCAAAGACTTCGTCGCCGATCTCCGCACGCTCCTCGCCGGCGTCGGCGATGATCAGGAGACGTGCATCGACGCGTTCGAGAACACGACCGGAGACACCGGCGAGAAGATGAAGAGCCTGTTAAAAACTGCTAAAGAAATGTCCAGCAATGGGCTTGCTATGGTGAGTGACATTTCGTCTCTTCTAGGAGCGTTGCAGCTAGGGAAAGTCTCCAGCGGAGGCAGCGCCGGCGGACGGAAACTCTTGTCGGAGGAAGAGATTGCTTCGTTCGACAGAAGGATCCTTCAAGCCGCGAAATCGTCGTTGAAGCCGACGATGGTGGTGGCGAAAGATGGAAGTGGGCAGTTTAAGACCATCGCTGAGGCTTTGAGCACGTTGCCGAAGAAGAATAATGAGACGGCCATCGTGATTTATATAAAGGCTGGTGTGTATGCAGAGACTGTCGTATTCCCAAAGAAGGTGAACAAGGTTGTGGTTATGGGAGATGGCCCGGAGAAGACAATAATCACCGGCAAGAAGAGCTTTGCCGGAGGTGTTAAGACCTACCACACAGCCACAGTTGGTGAGTACATACATATATTCAAATTTCATTATATTCTATCTATTAATAATGTATGCCCCTGGTGCATGAATAAGATATTGATGCAAAAAATTTGGTCAAATTATAATTTTTTTAAGGATAATATTGTTTTTTTAAAGTGATTACTTGGAGATTATTAATATTGGATACAATTTAATTATTAAAAAAAATAATAATGCATGCAGCCGTGAACGCTGACGACTTCGTGGCGAAGGACATAGCATTCGAGAACACGGCGGGGTCGGATGGGCACCAAGCCGTTGCGTTGCGCGTCTCCGGTGATAGAGCCGTGTTCTCGAACGTGAGAATCGATGGCTACCAAGACACCCTCTACGCCCACAAATACCGCCAATACTACAGCGGCTGCACCATCTCCGGCACCATTGACTTCATTTTCGGAGATGCTCTCGCCCTCTTCCAGGACTGCACGTTCGTCGTGCGCAAGCCCGGTCCGAACCAAGCATGCATGGTCACTGCTGAGGGCCGAATCGACCCCCGCAGCCCGGGCGCTTTCGTCATCCAGAACAGTCACATCACGGGCGAACCGGCTCTGCTCACCGCAAAACCGGCCGTCAAGGTGTACCTTGGGCGACCGTGGAAAGAGCTGTCGAGGACCATCATCATGCAATCCAACATCGACGGCATCATTGACCCGACCGGTTGGGCGCCGTGGGTCGGAACCTTCGCCATCGATACTTGCTACTACGGCGAGTACGAGAACCGGGGTCCCGGTTCAAAGACGGAGGGCCGGGTCACATGGAAGGGTATCAAGAAAATCACCCCACAAATAGCTCAGAGTTGGACCGGCCGCGCCGCCTTCGGCAACGATACTTGGATCACGGCATCTGGAGTCCCATATGTTCCTACCATATAATGCAAGTTTGAAATTAATATTCAAGCAATATTATAAGTTGTATTAGTTAATTATGGACTTGTAATGGTTGATATATATATCATTAATGAAATAATATTGATGTGCATGTGCAAATATTCTTTTTAAATCACTCTATAATTATAGAATTATATCTCTATTTCAATTGTTTCCAACATAGTAAACATAGATACGCATATATTAGTGATCATGAATGAACAATCAAATGCAAATATATATACAAACAATTATCCGGACACTGTTCCAAGAGAATAATATATTAATGAGATAACTATATATGTTCCACAAAAAAAGGTTCATATCATCTCCTATCAAATTGTACTATGTAGAGGGTAAATTTCTATAATTATTTTTGTAGTAGGTTCGGGCTCTGACGACCTATAAAACTTCATAAGGTTAAAGAATAAAGTCGAATTTGATTGAGATTGATGAAGTAATGATCGGGTGAATAAAGGATCGGAATTCTTTTCTTAGTCCAAGTTTACTTAGTAGTTTTGATATTGCTTGCCTCTCTTCTTCTTTATCCCTTAGTGATATTGTAACACCCCAATTCCGTAAAATCAAGATGCTAACAAAAAGATAAAATAAATCTCCAAAATTCTTTTAAAATTATTTATTTTGAGAAAATATGTATCCCCAAACTTTAAAATCAACCAATCATAGCTTGAGAAGACTATTCAAACGACCTATCACATGTGAGTTCAAATTTTTGACTAGTCAACGTTGAAAACATACCATTTTCAAAGTCCAAAATAGCAGTGGAATAAAATAAGGTTTTAACATACATCATAACAATCCAAAATAGTAGACTGAAGCATGACATATTCTAATATTGACCGTAGTCAATATTCAAAATACAAGGTACACTTAATCGACACAGTCCAAAATAAACAAAAACCCTGTGTCCACGTCAGCAGCCTCCATCACTTCGTACCTGAAAAATATTTCGAAACGTGGGCTGAGTGCCATAAAACACTCAGTGGCATGCTTATCTTATTCGTCCAAGCACATATAACATTTTTCATCTCATTTGGCCAAACAATTTATCATTCATCTGAGATCCATGCGCTCAATTAATCATGCATGGAGACTGACCCTATGTGATCACATAACTATCTTTCAATATAATTGACCATGCCAGAATTCATCATGCAGGTCAAAACATATCCACGAAGAGCGTAAACATTTTACTCATGTTGAGTAAAAACTCAGTTCATTTAGCATGGACGAAAATATTTAAAACATGCTTATAAAGGTTTTGGTAGCAAAACCCACCTTGTAGCTAGTATATAGCCGTAGCTTTATTCAACTATCTTGACGATCCTCCTATGCTTGAGGTCTCGGGTTTGGGCCTATAGAAAGGGTAAATATACCATTATAATCATGCTAGACCTCAAATTATATCATAATTAGATTTGGGCCTAAGAACGAGCTCTCCAAGGTTTTGGGCTGAAATGGTTTACTTAAGTGTTACATGGATATAAAATAATCGAGAAGGTCCATTTGAGATTTTAATCAATAATAAAATATTTTAGAAATGGAAATCAATTTAATTTGCTTCATAATTAAATTGTTGTTTTCTATTATTCTTTTTAAGAATACATTTAATAATTTCAATTCCCTTAGCATTTTATTTACTGTTTCAGATAATTGAAACAAGAGGTAGAGCCTTTTAAACAGAAGCAAAAAGGAAAGGAACAGTACACATTTTATTCAAAATTTATACCCTGTTCAATTACTTTTCTCAAACATTTAATAAAGAACAATTTCCTTCCCTTTTCGTTTCAAAAAGTCACGTCTCACACACCCACATCTTTAATTTCCAAGTCAACCCACCATCTCTCTTTCTACACATAGGCCAAAAGTGGTAATTTTATGTCAAAGTCTCTCTCTCACATCTCATCAACTTTTCACATACAACAAAATCAAATATTTGCTTTATCTATCAATTGTACACTCTACTTTTGCTTTGGAACTCAACACAGAAATAGATACCATCATTTAATTTAGACAAACCCATTAATAATTTTCTCTCACCTCAGAAAGATGTACACATGCATATGTATATATACAAATATCACCATTTTTAAAACCAAAATGCTTTCTCTCTCTACTGCTCTATACTCTTTGTAAAAGTAATAATAATAAAAAAAAATTGTCTTTCTTAAAACCTCCTTTTCGTTTACTGCACACACATGCACAAGCTTATTTATCAATTTATTGTTTTATTTCCAAAGAGAAACAATTAAACCTTTTCTTACTGTACACATGTAACAACCTTATAAGGAAAATAAATGACAAACAAAACCCTTCCCTCTGCTCCCTCAAAAAGTCGATCAACACCTCAAAATAAACACACAGAACCTAGACAACTATGGAGAGGTAGAGATTCTTCAAATTTTAGAAATTTCAGGAATTTAAACGCGAGTTTTACCCTTCAAAACATCTTACGACTTTAAAATAAAATGAGGAAAAAGATAGAGGAAGAAGAGAGGAGCTCGATGGTGTGATTGCATGTTAGATCCGGCCACCGGAAAAAGTCACCGGAAAAACACCGACTTGCAGCAATGGTGCCATTTTTCCGGCCTTTACAGCCTTCATCTCCCTACCAAACATGCTCTAAAACATTTAAAAACTTAAAGGTGTCGAAAATTGGGATTTTTAGAAAAATTTGACCGGAATTAAAAATTTCCGGCGGCGGCGCTCGGCGGCACTCCGCCTCCGACCACCTTGCCGGAAATCGCTCAAAACAGAAGAAGAAAGAAAATAGGAGCTCACCTTTTGAAAATGAAGAAGAAAGTGAATTTCCTTTGATTTTAGGTGCATTTATATTTTTTTTTTAATAAATTGGGCTTAAAGGCCCAAAGTCAGGAATATCTTAGAACTGGGCCGGTTTTATTAATCCAAACCCAACCCATTTAGGCTATATTGGCCCATTACTAAATAATTCTATAAATTTAGTTGATTTGGCCCAAACCTTAATTAGGTCCAACTAAATGTTTTTGGGGTATTACACCCCTACCCCCTTAAAAGAATTTCATCCCGAAATTCACATACCTGTAAACGGTAAGTTAGGATACCATTCCATGATCTCACTTTCTATTTCCCATGTAGCTTCATCTTTTCCATGACAGCTCCCTTGAACCTTCACTAACATTAGTTCTTTATTTCGCAACTTATGACTTTTACGATCAAGGATCGCCTCTGGTACTTCTTGATAAGTAAGATCTAGGTTCACGTCAATGTCTTCCTCATGAACTGTATGACTTGGGTCAAACACATATTTTCGAAGCATCGATACGTGAAACACGTCATGTATTCCACCTAATTTTGGTGGTAAAGCAAGTCTATAAGGGACTGGCCCAATTCGATCGAGGATTTCATATGGTTCGATAAATCGAGGTCTTAATTTCCCCTTCTTGCCAAAACGAACTATTCCCCGAGACGGGGATAGTTTTAGAAAAACCTTATCACCAATTTCAAACTGTATATCTCTTCGGCATTTATCCGCATAGGATTTTTGTTTATTTTGAGCTTCTTTTATCATCTCTCTTATCTTGTTGGCAGCTTCTTCTGTAGCTCGTACCATTTCGGGTCCTAAAACTTTTCTTTCCCCAACTTCATCCCAATAGATAGGTGATCTACACTTCCGACCATATAAGGCCCCATAAGGTGCCATACCAATGGTAGCTTGGTAACTGTTATTGTATGCAAATTCCACCAATGGTAGGTAATCTTCCCAACTTCCACCTCAATCCATGACTACAGCTCTGAGCATATCTTCCAGGATTTGAATTGTTCTTTCCGACTGTCCATCCATTTGAGGGTGAAATGCTGTGCTGAAGTTCAATCTGGTTCCCATTGCTTCTTGTAAGCTTCCCCAAAACTTTGATGTAAACCGAGTATCACGATCAGAAGTTATTGACACGGGAACTCCATGTAAATGAACAATTTCTTTGACATAGATTTGAGCTAATTTGTCTAGCCCTAATGTCATTCTTACTGGCAAGAAATGTGCTGACTTAGTTAATCGATCCACAATAACCCATATTGCTTGATTGTTACGTGGCGTCTTTGGTAATCCTACCACAAAATCCATGGTGATGTGTTCCCATTTCCATTCGGGGATTTCGAGTGAATGCAAGGGTCCAGTTGGTCGCTGATGTTCTGCTTTCACTTGTTGGCAAGTTAAGCATCGTTCGACAAAAGTTGCAATGTCCCTTTTCATGCCTTTCCACCAAAAAGTTTCTTTCAAGTCCCGATACATCTTTGTGCCTCCCGGGTGTGCTGTATAGGGTGCATAATGAGCTTCCTTCAAAAATTTCATTCTTCAGATCCTCATTCTGGGGTACGCACAGCCTACTCCCAAATGTGAGTGCATGATTTTCCATCATTGAAAACCCCTGATTATCCTTGGTATTGGCTTTCTGTTGCATTTTCCTAAGAAATTCATCTTGTTGTTGTGCTTCAATGATACGAGCTCGCAGATTTGGTTTTGTGACTAAAGTTGGAATTCGAGCTTCCGTACTATCTGGAGGTATAATCACTTCCAAATTCAACTTAGCGAAATCTTTAATTAGTTGATCCTGTTGAGTGAGTACACACTCTGGTGTCGACCTACTTTTTCTACTCAGCGCATCTGCTACAACATTTGCCTTTCCAGGGTGATAGAGAATCGTACAATCATAGTCCTTTACTAATTCTAACCACCTTCTTTGCCTCATGTTGAGCTCTTTTTGTTCAAAGAAGTATTTCAAACTCTTATGATCTGTGTAGATTTCACATTTTTCCTCCATAAAGATGGTGTCTCCAAATTTTCAACGCGTGAACCACGGCGGCTAGTTCTAGGTCATGAGTAGGATAGTTGATTTCATGAGGTCTCAACTGTTGTGATGCGTAAGCAATGACCTTACCATTTTGCATCAAGACACATCCTAAACCTAACTTAGACACGTCAGTGTAAACAACAAATCCCTCTGCCCCATCTGGTACGGTTAACACTGGAGCAGTAACCAACCTCCTCTTGAGTTCTTGAAAGCTTTCTTCACAATCTTTTGTCCATTGATATTTCACTCCTTTCTTCAACAATTGTGTCATTGGTTTTGCAATCTTGGAAAATCCTTGTATGAATCGTCTGTAATACCCGGCTAGGCCTAAGAAACTACGAACTTCTCCCACACTAGTTGGAGATTTCCAATTACTCACGGCTTCCACCTTAGAAGGATCTACCTTGATACCTTGTGCCGAAACGATATGTCCTAAGAATACAACTTCGTCTAGCCAAAATTCGCACTTGCTGAACTTGGCATAAAGTTGCTCTGTCCTTAGTACTTCCAGTACTAATCTTAAATGCTCTTTGTGTTGTTTCTCATCTTGGGAGTATATCAACACATCATCAATGAATACCAACACAAACTTATCCAGATAAGGGTGAAATACTCGATTCATTAAATCCATGAACACAGCTGGTGCATTGATTAAGCCAAAAGGCATTACTACGAATTCATAGTGACCATAGCGTGTTCGAAAAGCTGTTTTGGGTACATCTTCTTTCTTGACCTTCAGCTGGTGATAACCAGATCTCAAATCTATCTTCGAGAAGACTTTGGCTCCTTTTAATTGATCAAACAAATCGTCAATTCTGGGCAGTGGATATTTGTTCTTGACTGTCAATTTGTTCAACTCACAATAATCAATACACATGCAGAATGATCCATCTTTTTTCTTGACGAACAGAACTGGAACTCCCCATGGTGAAACACTGGGTTGAATAAACTTCTTTTCCAGTAACTCTTGAAGTTGAACTTTTAACTCTTGAAGCTCTTTAGGTGCCATTCGATATGGTGCCCTAGATACAGGTGCTGCTCCAGGAATAAGGTCAATTGTAAATTCTATTTGTCTATCAGGAGCTACACCTGACAGATCATCAGGGAATATATCTTTGAACTCACGAACAACAGGAACGTCATCAATGAGTACATCCTTGGTTTTTTCCTCAAGCTTACTAGAAAAGCTTGACATCCTTTCTTTTTAATCAGCTTCATCGCCTTCATAGCTGATATCACAGGTATCATGGATCCAACCTTTGTTCCGAAAAAGGTGAACTTATTTCTTCCTGGTGGTTGGAGTGTTATCTCTTTCTCACAACATCTTATTATAGCATGATTATCCCTAAGCCAATCCATTCCTAAGATAACATCGAAATCGTTCATCTCAAGAATGTGCAAATTTGCTCTAACACTTTCATCATCAAGGTTTAACTCTAGGTCGGAACAAATTTTATTGACAACTAGTGTTTTTCCTGACGGTATACTTACTTCCAAACAATCACTCATGACATTACCACAAATTCTTAATTTTTCACAAACCTTCATAGATATAAAAGAATGTGTGGCTCCAGTATCGAAAAGGGCAAGTATTGGCATCTCACGAATTTTAATCATACCTGCCATGTTTCCATGTTCTCGTGCTACCTGTTGTTGATTCATACCAAAAGCTCTTGCATTTCTCGGTTGTTGTTGTTGTCCTGTATTATTTCCCTGATTGTTCCTTGGATAGTTCCTTGGAGGATTAGGATTTTTCCTGATCGATTTCCCTGATTATCCTGATCTCTAGGACAATTGTTAGCATAATGGCCTGGTTGTTTGCACCTAAAACAAACATTTTTCTTGAAAAGACATGGCCCACTGTGTCCTTTGCCACAAGTTTGACAATCAGGTCTCCCTTGATATTGTCCTCCAGAGTTAGATCCCGATCCAACTTTTGCTTGTTTGTTATTTTTATTTTCCCACTGACCTCTATTCTCAAACCTCCTCTTCCCTTTTGAGTTGTTGTTCCTTCGCTCCTCAGCCAAGAGTAGCGACTCAATATCTTGTGCCCGTTCAAGCGTCTCTGCATAAGCAGTAGTCCCTCGTCCAGCAATAGAAATAACAATTTCAGATCTCAATCCTCTTCTGAAATGAAGTGCCTTCTTCTAATCAGTATCAGCCAATTGAGGTGCGTATCGTGATAATTGTTTAAATTTTTTATCATATTCATCCACCGTTAGGTTTCCTTGTTTGAGATAGCTAAACTCGTTCTCCTTACGCTCACGATAGCAGTTTGGTATGTATTTCTCCATCACAGCTTGTTTAAATTCTTCCCAAGTGAGAGCAGCTATTTGCTCGGGTGTCATTGGTCTAGTGTGAGCTTCCCACCAATAGTCAACATCTTCAGTGAGTTGGAAAACAACACATGAAACACGATGTGCATCCTCGCATCCAATATGAGTAAATATTCATTCGATTTTACGCAACCATTGCTCGGCCTCAAGTGGTTCTCCTTGACCACTGAAATTTGGTGGCTGATAACGTCTAAATTGCTCAACAACTTGACTGATATCATTTTGATGTTGGTTTTCTGCTGGTGTTTGGCGTCTTCTAGGCGACATCCTATTCGCATACATATTTCATATGAGGATTAATAATATATTGACGTTAAGTTACAAAACAAATTTGGTTAATATCATTAACATTTCATTAACATAAAGCCATCATCATATATCCACAAAATGTGCCTCCATAAGAGGACTCTTGAGTACAATAATATGCCATACTACACGGTCTAACAGTGTGGTCAACATAAACTATCCATCAAGGAGTTACATACTAGGCCAAACACAAACCTACCTCCTAGGGTGGTGTGCAAAAAGAATATCTAACTAAAAAAGGCCTTATGTACTCCTAAGCAAAAATATATAGTACTAAGACTATATAGACAAAAAGTGCTGACATCAAATCTCAGAGGGCAGCTGAACCATCAACATCCTCCTCCGGCTCCTCCTCCGGATCCTCATCATCATCCTCTACCAACCATCCATTGCTATGCGCATGTGGATGCAAAATATGAGCAGGTGCAGGAGCTGGAACTCGAACTGGCACTGGGTCAGGAAACGAGGCTAGAGCTCAGAATGGAATGGGAGTTGGTGCTCGGACTGGTGCCGGTACTGGTGCAGGTGCAGGTGCTGGCTGCATGGCTATCCAACCTGCAGGAACTGGAGCAGGCAGAGGCGGTGGCGCATAATAAGGATGAATATATCTCGGCCCAAGAACTAGAGATGGTGCCTGTAAATAAGCTGGGGGAGCACGCCACATCGCCCATCTCTGATAGAGATGTGAAGAAAAGCTCGGATAGTCCGTAATATACTGAAGAGTCGTAGAGTGGCTCTCCGTGTAGGTCACCAATACCTGAGCAGCGTAGGGAACCCAATCATCTGGCAACGTACGTATCAGTCGGTTGGCAGCCTCCCAACCCGTGACTCCTGCTAGTATATCCTCCACATCCATCCACATCTCCATCATACGGGTAATGTGCTGGCCTATACTGTCCGTCAGGCGGCGTACATACTCACGATACTCTCCATTAAAGTTGGAAGAGGAATGTATCCAGCACTCATCCTAGGTCCATGATTAGGGTATGCCATCTACAAGGGAACTTAATGTCAAACTAAGATTCAACTTTGTTCTCTAAATAACAATTTAAAAGCCACCTTATAGTTCATACCACTAAGGATAAACTTAATAGCGTGCTATGTTCAACTAAATTCTTCTAAGTTCCAACTTGTAAAAGAATAAGTAAACATATCATACTCATTTAAAGTAGAAGCACTTTACAATAATATTTTCAATACATGTTTGCCAAGTGGCTCGTGTAATATTTTCCACAATTAGAAAATATAAACAATCATAACTATGATGGCGGGGCATGACGTGCACGTTGGACATAAGGTTAAATAAAAATATCATGCACGACATAATTTTTTTTAAATTACACCGCAGGCCTACAGATTAGTAGACCTGCTCTGATACCATAATGTAACACCCCAATTCTGTAAAATCAAGATGCTAACAAAAACATAAAATAAATCTCCACAATTCTTTTAAAATTATTTAGTTTGAGAAAATATGTATCCCCAAACTTTAAAATCAACCAATCATAGCTTGAGAAGACTATTCAAACGACCTATCACATGTGAGTTCAAATTTTTGACTAGTCAATGCTGAAAACATACCATTTTCAAAGTCTAAAATAGCAGCGGAATAAAATAAGGTTTTAACATACATCATAACAATCCAAAATAGTAGACGGAAGCATGACATATTCTAATATTGACCGTAGTCAATATTAAAAATACAAGGTACACTTAATCAACACAGTCCAAAATAAACAAAAACCCCGTGTCCACGTCATCAGCCTCCATCACTTCGTACCTGAAAAATATTTTGAAACGTGGGCTGAGTGCCAGAAAACACTCAGTGGTAATTTCCAAGTCAACCCACCATCTCTCTTTCTACACATAGGCCAAAAGTGGTAATTTTATGTCAAATACTCTCTCTCACATCTCATCAACTTTTCACATACAACAAAATCAAATATTTGCTTTATCTATCAATTGTACACTCTACTTTTGCTTTGGAACTCACCATAGAAATAGATACCATCATTTAATTTAGACAAACTCATTAATAATTTTCTCTCACCTCAGAAAGATGTACACATGCATATGTATATATACAAATATCACCATTTTTAAAACCAAAATGCTTTCTCTTTCTACTGCTCTATACTCTTTGTAAAAATAATAATAATAATAAAAATTTGTCTTCCTTAAAACCCCATTTTCGTTTACTGCACACACATGCACAAGCTTATTTATCAATTTATTGTTTTATTTCCAAAGAGAAACAATTAAACCTTTTCTTACTGTACACATGTAACAACCTTATAAAGAAAATAAATGACAAACAAAACCCTTCCCTCTGCTCCCTCAAAAAGTCGATCAACAACTCAAAATAAACACACAGAACCTAGACAACTATGGAGAGGTAGAGATTCTTCAAATTTTAGAAATTTCAGGAATTTAAACGTGAGTTTTACCCTTCAAAACATCTTACGACTTTAAAATAAAATGAGGAAAAAGATAGAGGAAGAAGAGAGGAGCTCGATGGTGTGATTGCATGTTAGATCCGGCCACCGGAAAAAGTCGCCGGAAAAACACCGACTTGCAGAAATGGTGCCATTTTTCCGGCCTTTACAGCCTTCATCTCCCTACCAAACATGCTCTAAAACATTTAAAAACTTAAAGGTGTCGAAAATTGGGATTTTTAGAAAAATTTGACCGGAATTAAAAATTTCCGGCGGCGGCGCTCGGCAGCACTCCGCCTTCGACCACCTTGCCGGAAATCGCTCAAAATAAAAGAAGAGAGAAAATAGGAGCTCACCTTTTGAAAATGAAGAAGAAAGTGAATTTCCTTTGATTTTAGATGCATTTATATTTTTTTTAATAAATTGGGCTTAAAGGCCCAAAGTCAGGAATATCTTAGAACTGGGCCCGTTTTATTAATCCAAACCCAATCCATTTAGGCTAGATTGGCCCATTACTAAATAATTCTATAAATTTAGTTGATTTGGCCCAAACCTTAATTAGGTCCAACTAAATGTTTTTGGGGTATTACAGATATATATATGATCGAGCCTTAACCTACCTAAGTTCGTCCTCAACATTATATCTTCACCATCTCAGACTTCGGTTTCTTAGGCCACCGAACTCTGGACCTCGACACTTATCCGCAAGGCCCAGAGATCCTTGGGCGAATGTGGGCCTTGTCATTGGGCTTTTACGAAAATAGACCTCTACAATTAGCCCCTCATTACTTGAGGCTCGAGAATCGAAAATCATGTAATGAATGTCGTCGTATTGGGATGGTCGTAATCTGTAACGCCCCGGAAAAAAAATTTAAAATATTTTTTTACTTTTTTTATATATTATGTTTCATGGATATAAATTATTATCAAATCCTATAAGTCGCGCCGAATAATTAATATATGTGTTATATTATTATTATTATTATTATTATAAAAATATCGTACTTTCATGTATTTTATTGTAAAAGCCCAAACATTATCAATGGTGCCCATGTTTAATTTTTAGCCCATTTTAATTACTTCTCTTACGTGAGGTCTTCTTTGAAGAAAAAGGAAACCATCAAACTAATTCCATTCAAGATCCTCAATGATCCAATATGTTCACTGATTTCACTCCATTTACCAATCAATCTTAATTATTGATTTATTCTTCTATATTTTTGAGCTAGAAATTGGTATAAATAGGCGATCCACATTCACCAATAATCACAACTCAAAGAAATTGATTTTCATCTCCTCTTTTTCTTCATCTTCTCAGCTCAAATTTCTTGAGGTATTTATGCATTTTATTCTTTTTTCATTATCCTTGCATTGCATATTTGGGGGGAGTAGGGAGGTGGTGTGAGGGAGAGAAGGAAGTCATTGGAGTTGGTGCAGCAGCAGCCTTTCCAAACTGTTTTCGATCTGCGACTGATGGCGAGTTCCAATAATTGATGGGGAGGAGTTGCAGAAGTAGTGGTGTGGTGGTGTTAGTGAAGGAGGAATTAGGAAAAGAATGAGGTTGTTCTTGGGGGGTGTGTGGAAAGGGAGAGAGAGAGAGAGTTTAATTCTTTTCAATGTTACTGTGTTGTCGTGAATAAGAGAGGAATAAGCTTTCCTTTTTCTTTTATGGAGTCAAATAAGGTGGCTATGGTTTAGATAGTAAAATGGATTTGGGTTGGTGACTGAGCCATTGTAATACCCTAAAACCATTTAGTTGGATTTAATTTGATTTGGGCCAAATCAATTTAATTTACAGAATTGTATTAGTAATGGGTCAACTTAGCCTAAATGGGCTAATTTCGAATTAGTAAAGCAGGCCCAGTACTAAAATATTTCACACTTTGGGCCTTTTAGCCCAATTTAAAAAAAAATATATACATATATATATATACATCTTAAATTAATTAAAAGTCATTCTCTCATTCATTTCAAAAGGTGAGCTCTTATTCTCTTCCTTCTTCTATTCTTGAGCGATCTCCGGCAGGGTGGTTGGAGGCGGAGCGCCGCCGAGCGCCGCCGCCGAACCACCGTTCCTCACCGCCGGAAAAAAAATAATTCCGGTCAAATTTCACCAAAAATCTATTTTTTTCAACTCTTTAAGCTCTCTAAACGCAATGGAACAGTTTTGGTGAGGAGATGAAGGTCGTAATGGCCGGAAAAAGGCCACCATGGCCGCAAGTCGGTGCTGCTCCGGCGACTTTTTCCGGTGACCGGATCCAACATGCAAATACACCAATGTTTCTCTCTCTTCTTCCTCTACCTTTCCCCCTTATTTTATTTTACTATCTTTGGTGATTAGGGGGTCAAAACTGGAATTTAAAATCTAAGGAACTTTAATGACGAAAAACCTTTCAACTCTCCATTTCTTTGTAATTTCCATGTTTATTTATATTATATAAAGTTCTGTTTTTCTTCTTCACGAAAATATTTAGTTCAAAATTAGGTGTGAAAAAGTGTTGTTTAATCTATATAAAAACGATGAAAGAAAATAATTAAATTGTGTATATATGTGCCGACAGTAAGATAGAGAGATAAAACAGTGATGTTTCATTTTGAATATCTGTATTGAAGAACTACGAAATTACAGTAGAAAGAGAAAAGAATGGTTTGGTTTTTGTGTATATGTGTCATGTGGGGACAACTATCTTTGTTAAAACAAAAGAAGAAATAGTGATAAAAAAATTTAGTTGTTGTACTTGCTTTGACTTTGTAGTAGAAAGTATATTATTTGGGTTTCTGAAATGGCTATACATATATACATAATATACATGCATTTATGCGTGTGTTTCTAGAGAGAGAGAGTGACTATTGATGGGTTTGATATAACTCGTAAATTGTGCATGTGTAATTATGGAATTCTAAAGCAAGAGAGAGAGAGAATGAATTAATAAAAGTACAGTTTGTGAGATATGAGAGAGAGAGAGAACCAAAGCATCTAAATATATATAGAAAAAAAAGTCAGATAAAGCTTGTTTCTGGAGAATTGTAAATTGTGAAGTGTAAATATGAATGTGCAGTGTACGAAGATTGAGAAGAGAGAAATTGACTTAGTCTAATTAATTGTGAGGGTTACTGTGTGCGTGTGTGTGTGAAGTAATATTTTATTTTTATTATTATTTATTATTTAATTATTGTATATAAGAGAAGCTTTTGAAGTAATTTATTAAATCTGCACATTATCCAGTTGCCAACAATTTTTACTTAAACTATTGAGTAACTAAAATTTATGATTCATGGACCTATTACTAAAATATTTTACGATTAAATAAATTATAATTGGACCATTTGGATTATTGTAAAAAAAATCTAATAAGCACTTCCAGTTTATCCATTCCGGCCCAAAACTCTCGATAGCTCATTTCTTAGGCCCAAATTTATTTTGCGATATAATTTAAGGCCTAACATGATAATAATAGGAAGTTTACCATTTTATAGGCCCAAACCCGAGACCTCAGGCGTAGGAGGATCATCAGGATAGTCGGCTAAAGCTTCAGCTATATACTAGCTACAAGGTGGGTTTTGCTGACCAAAACCTTTACGAACATGTTTTAAATGCTTTCGTCCATGCTTAAATGTATTGAGATTTTACTCAATATGAATACAATATTTTCGCTCTTCGTGGATGTGATTTGACCTGCATGATGAATTCAGGCATTGTCAATTCTATTGAAATATAGTTATGTGATCACATAGGGTCTGTCTCCACGCATGATTAATTGAGCGCATTGATCTCAAATGAATGATAAATTGTTTGGCCACATGAGATGAAAAATATTTATATGTGATTGGACGAACATGATAAGCATGCCCACTGAGTGTTTTCTGGCACTCAGCCCACGTATTTAAAATGTTTTTCAGGTACAAGTGATGGAGGCTGCTGACGTGGACACATGTTATTTTTGTTGTTCTATTTTGGACTGTGTCGTTATTATGTAGTTTGAATTTTGAATGTTGACTATGGTCAATATTGGAACATGTTATGCTTCCGCTACTATTTTGGATTATATTAAAATATCCTAAAACTCTTATTTTATTCCACCGCTATTTTGGACTTTAAAAATAGTAGACTGTCAACGTTGACTAATCGTGTATTGAACTTGCATGTGATTGACTGTTTGAATAGTCTCCTCGAGTCGTAATTGGTTGGTTTTAAAATTAGGGAATACTTATTGTGTAGATATTTTCTCTAAATACGGGATTTTTGTAAAATTAGAAAATTTATTTTAACCTTTTGTTAGCATCTTAATTCTTCGGAATTGGGGTGTTACAGTATGGTATCAGAGCAGGTCTACGAATCTGTAGGCCTGCGGTGTAAATTTTTGGGAACATTTCCAGAAAAAAAATGTACGTCATATGTGATTTTTATTTGACCCTATGTCCTACGTCCACGTCATGCCCTGCCATCACAGGTATAAAAGTTTTATATTTTCTAATTATAGAAAAGTATGACACGAGCCATTTGGCAAGCATGTGTAAAAAAAATTTCATGAAGTGATTCTATTTTAAATAAGTATGATATGTGTGTACTTATTCTTCTATGATCTTGAACCTAGAAGAATTTAGTAGAACATAGTACGCCATTAAGTTCATTCCCAATAGTATGAACTATAAGATGACCTCTAAACGTTATTTAGAGAACAAGATGAACATTAGATTGACATTAAGTTCCCTTGCAGATGGCATACCCTAGTCACGGACCCAGGATGAGGGCGGGATATATTCCTGCGCCAGCTTTGCGTCAGATGGAGTACCGAGAGTATGTTCGCCGTCCGACGGACAGTATAGGTCGACACATCACTCGTATGACGGAGATGTGGATGGACGTCGGTGACGTATTAGCCGGAGTCACAGGTTGGGAGGCGGCCAACCGACTGATACGTACTCTACCAGCTGAGTGGGTTCCTTACGCTGCTCAGGTACTAGGGATCTACACGGAGAGTCACTCTGTTACTCTCCAGTACATTACGGATTATCCGAGTTTTTCATCGCATCTCTATCAGAGGTGGGCGATGTGGCGTGCTCCTCCAGCATATGTGCAGGCACCAGCTTTGGTTCTTGGACCGAGCTATGTACATCCTCATTACGCGCCACCTCATCTACCTGCTCCAGCACCAGCGGGATTGATGGCCATGCAGCCAGCACCTGCGCCTGCACCAGCTCCTATTCCAGTCCGAGCTCCAGCCCCAGTTCCAGACCCGGTGCCAGTCCGAGTTCCAGCTCCTGCACCTGCTCATATTCTTCATCCACAGGCACATAGTAATGGGTGGTTAGTTGAGGATGATGATGAGGATTCCGAGGAGGATTCCGAGGAGGACCCGGAGGAGGATGTCGATGGTCCTGCTGCTTCCTGAGTCTAGATGTTAGCACCTTTTGTCTATATAGTCTTAGTAGTATGTATTTTTGTTTAGGAGTATAGCATGCCTTTTTGAGTTAGAAATTCTTTTTGTACGCCACCATGTGAGGTAGGTTTGTATTTGGCTTAGCATGTAACTTCTTGATGGATGTCCATGATGATCTGACTGCTAGACAGTCAAGTATGATATATTGTTGTATTCAAGAGTCCTCTTTTGGAGGCACATTTTGTGGATATATGATGATGACCTTATGTTAATGAAATGATAATGATGTTAACAAAACTTGTCTTATAACTTAACTTCAATACATTATTAATTCTTGTATGAAATATGTATGCGATTAGGATGCCGCCAAGAAGACGCCAAGCACCAGTAGAAAATCAACATCAAAATGATATAGGTCAAGTTGTTGAGCAATTTAGACGTTATCAGCCACCAAATTTTAGTGGCCAAGGAGAACCGCTTGAGGCCGAGCAATGGTTGCGTAAAATCGAACGAATATTTACTCATATTGGATGCGAAGATGCACATCGTGTCTCATGTGCTGTTTTCCAACTCACTGAAGATGCTGACTATTGGTGGGAAGCTCACACTAGACCGATGACACCCGAGCAAATTGCTGCTCTCACTTGGGAAGAATTTAAACAGGCTGTGATGGAGAAATACATACCAAGCTGCTATCGTGAGCGCAAAGAAAACGAGTTTAGTTATCTTAAGCAAAGAAATCTGACGGTGGATGAATATGACAAGAAATTTAATCAATTATCTCGATACGCACCTCAGTTGGCTGATACTGATGCAAAGAAGGCACTTCGTTTCAGAAGAGGGTTGAGAGCTGAAATTGCTATTTCTATTGCTGGTCGAGGGACTACTACTTATGCAGAAACACTTGAACGGGCACAAGATATCGAGTCACTACTCCTGTCTGAGGAGAGAAAGAATAACAACTCAAAAGGGAAAAGGAAATTTGAGAATAGAGGTCAGTGGGAAAATAAGAATGATAAACAAGCAAGGGTTGGACCAGGACCTAACTCGGGAGGACAATATCAGGGAAGACCCGCTTGCCAGACTTGTGGCAAGGGACATAGTGGACCATGTCTTTTCAAGAAAGATGCTTGCTTCAGGTGCAAACAACCAGGTCATCACGCCAACAACTGTCCTAGAGATCGGGGTAACCAGGGAAATCGTCCAGGGAATTATGGAGGAAACAATCCTATTCCTCCACGAAACTATCCGAGGAATAACACAGGGAACAATGCAGGACAACAACAACCAAGGAATGCACGAGCTTTTGGCATGAATCAACAGCAAGCAGCACGAGAACCTGGAAACATGGCAGGTATGATTAAAATTTTGGAGATGCCAATACTTGCCCTATTTGATACTGGAGCCACACATTCTTTTATATCTTTAAGAACTTGTGGGAAGTTGGGAATTTGTGGTGACATCATGAGTGATTGTTTGGAAGTAAGTATACCATCAGGGAGAACATTGGTTACCAATAAAATTTGTTCTGATTTAGAGTTAAAACTTGGTGACGAGAGTGTTAAAGCGAATTTGCACATTCTTGAAATGAACGATTTCGACGTTATTCTAGGAATGGATTGGCTTAGGGATAATCATGCTATAATAAGATGTGATGAGAAGGAAATAACACTCCAACCAGCAGGAAGAAATAAATTTATTTTTTTCGGAGCACGGGTCGGATCCACGATACCCGTAATTTCAGCTTTGAAGGCAATGAAGATGATCAAAAAGAAAGGATATCAAGCTTTTCTAGTAAGCTTGGTAGGGGGTAAAACCAAAGATGTACTCATTGATGATGTTCCCGTTGTTCATGAGTTCAAAGACGTATTTCCTGATGATTTGCCTGGAGTAGCTCCCGACAGACAAGTAGAATTTACAATCGATCTTATTCCTGGAGCTGCACCTGTTTCTAGAGCGCCATATCGAATGGCACCTAAAGAACTACAAGAGTTAAAAGTCCAACTTCAAGAGTTACTGGAAAAGAAATTTATTCAACCCAGTGTTTCACCATGGGGAGCGCCAGTTTTGTTCGTAAGGAAAAAAGATGGATCGCTTCGCATGTGTATCGACTACCGAGAGTTGAACAAGCTGACAATCAAGAACAAATACCCTCTACCCAGAATTGATGATTTATTCGATCAATTAAAAGGAGCCAAAGTCTTCTCAAAGATAGATTTGAGATCTGGTTATCATCAGTTGAAGGTCAAGAAAGAAGATGTACCTAAGACGGCTTTTCGAACACGATATGGTCATTATGAATTCGTAGTAATGCCTTTTGGCTTAAGCAATGCACCGGCTGTGTTCATGGATTTAATGAATCGAGTATTTCATCCTTATCTAGATAAGTTTGTGTTAGTATTCATTGATGATGTGTTGATATACTCACAAGATGAGAAGCAACATGAAGAGAATCTAAGAGTTGTATTAGAAGTTCTAAGAATGGAGCGACTCTACGCCAAGTTCAGCAAGTGCGAATTCTGGTTAGACGAAGTTGTATTCTTAGGACATATCGTTTCGTCACAAGGTATCAAGGTGGATCCTGCTAAGGTGGAAGCCGTGAGTGATTGGAAGTCTCCAACTAGTGTAGGAGAAGTTCGTAGTTTTTTAGGCCTAGCTGGATATTACAGACGATTCATACAAGGATTTTCCAAGATTGCAAAACCAATGACTCAACTGTTGAAGAAAGGAGTGAAATATCAATGGACAAAAGATTGTGAAGAGAGTTTCCAAGAACTCAAGAGGAGATTGGTTACTGCTCCAGTGCTAACTGTACCAGATGGAGCAGAAGGGTTTGTTGTCTACACTGACGCATCTAAATTAGGTTTAGGATGTGTCTTGATGCAAAATGGTAAGGTCATTGCTTATGCATCACGACAATTGAGACCTCATGAAATAAACTATCCTACTCATGACCTGGAATTAGCTGCCGTGGTTCACGCGTTGAAAATTTGGCGACACCACCTATTTGGAGGTAAGTGTGAAATCTACACAGATCACAAAAGTTTGAAATATTTTTTCGAACAAAAAGAGCTCAACATGAGGCAAAGAAGATGGTTAGAGTTGGTAAAGGACTATGATTGTACCATTCTCTATCACCCTGGAAAGGCAAATGTTGTAGCAGATGCATTGAGTAGGAAAAGCAGATCGACACCAGAGTGTGCCCTCACTCAACAGGATCAACTGATTAAGGATTTTGCTAAGTTGAATTTGGAAGTGATTATACCTCCAGAAAGTACGGAAGCTCGAATTGCAACTTTAGTAGTAAAGCCAAATCTGCGAGCTCGTATCATTGAAGCACAACAACAAGATGAATTTCTTAGGAAAATGCGACAGAAAGCCAATACCAAGGATAATCAGGGGTTTGCAATGATGGATAATCATGCACTCACGTTTGGGAGTAGGCTATGCGTACCCCAGAATGAGGATTTGAAGAATGAAATTTTGAAGGAAGCTCATTATGCGCCCTATACGGCACACCCGGGAGGCACAAAGATGTATCGGGACTTGAAAGAAACTTTCTGGTGGAGAGGCATGAAAAGAGACATTGCAACTTTTGTGGAACGGTGCTTGACTTGCCAACAAGTGAAAGCGGAACATCAGCGACCAGCTGGACCCTTACATTCACTCGAAATCCCTGAATGGAAATGGGAACACATCACCATGGATTTTGTGGTAGGGTTACCAAAGACGTTACGCAACAATCAGGCAGTATGGGTTATTGTAGACCGACTAACTAAGTCAGCACATTTTCTGCCAGTAAGGATGACTCTAGGGCTAGACAAGTTAGCTCAAATCTATGTCAAGGAAATTGTTCGTTTACATGGGGTTCCCGTGTCAATAACTTCTGATCGTGACACTCGATTTACATCAAAGTTTTGGGGAAGCTTACAAGAGGCGATGGGAACCGGATTGAACTTCAGCACAGCATTTCACCCTCAAACTGATGGACAATCAGAAAGAACAATTCAAATCCTTGAAGATATGCTCAGAGCTGTAGTTATGGATCAAGGTGGAAGTTGGGAAGATTATTTACCATTGGTAGAATTTGCATACAATAACAGCTACCAAGCTACCATCGGAATGGCACCTTATGAGGCTTTATACGGTCGAAAGTGTAGATCACCTCTCTACTGGGATGAAGTCGGGGAAAGGAAAATTTTAGGACCCGAAATGGTCCGAACCACAGAGGAAGCTGCCAACAAAATAAGAGGAAGGATTAAAGAAGCTCAAGATAGACAAAAAACATATGCAGATAAACGCCGAAGGGATTTACAGTTTGGAATTGGCGATAAGGTTTTTCTTAAGTTATCTCCGTCTCGGGGGATAGTTCGATTTGGCAAAAGGGGGAAATTAAGACCTCGATTTATCGGGCCATATGAAATTCTTGATCGAATTGGGCCAGTTGCTTATAGGCTCGCTTTACCACCAAAATTAGGTGGAATACATAACGTGTTTCATGTGTCGATGCTTCGAAAATATGTATTTGACCCAAGTCATGCGATTCATGATGAAGATATAGAAGTGAACTTAGATCTTACTTATCAAGAAGTACCAGAGGCGATCCTTGATCGCAAAATCCATAAGTTGAGAAATAAAGAACTAATGTTAGTGAAGGTTCAATGGAGCCGTCATGGAAAAGATGAAGCTACTTGGGAAATAGAAAATGAAATCATGGAACAGTACCCTAACCTACCGTTTACAGGTATGTGAATTTCGGGACGAAATTCTTTTAAGGGGGTATGAATGTAATACCCTAAAACCATTTAGTTGGATTTAATTTGATTTGGGCCAAATCAATTTAATTTACAGAATTGTATTAGTAATGGGTCAACTTAGCCTAAATGGGCTAATTTCGAATTAGTAAAGCAGGCCCAGTACTAAAATATTTCACACTTTGGGCCTTTTAGCCCAATTTAAAAAAAAATATATACATATATATATATACATCTTAAATTAATTAAAAGTCATTCTCTCATTCATTTCAAAAGGTGAGCTCTTATTCTCTTCCTTCTTCTATTCTTGAGCGATCTCCGGCAGGGTGGTTGGAGGCGGAGCGCCGCCGAGCGCCGCCGCCGAACCACCGTTCCTCACCGCCGGAAAAAAAATAATTCCGGTCAAATTTCACCAAAAATCTATTTTTTTCAACTCTTTAAGCTCTCTAAACGCAATGGAACAGTTTTGGTGAGGAGATGAAGGTCGTAATGGCCGGAAAAAGGCCACCATGGCCGCAAGTCGGTGCTGCTCCGGCGACTTTTTCCGGTGACCGGATCCAACATGCAAATACACCAATGTTTCTCTCTCTTCTTCCTCTACCTTTCCCCCTTATTTTATTTTACTATCTTTGGTGATTAGGGGGTCAAAACTGGAATTTAAAATCTAAGGAACTTTAATGACGAAAAACCTTTCAACTCTCCATTTCTTTGTAATTTCCATGTTTATTTATATTATATAAAGTTCTGTTTTTCTTCTTCACGAAAATATTTAGTTCAAAATTAGGTGTGAAAAAGTGTTGTTTAATCTATATAAAAACGATGAAAGAAAATAATTAAATTGTGTATATATGTGCCGACAGTAAGATAGAGAGATAAAACAGTGATGTTTCATTTTGAATATCTGTATTGAAGAACTACGAAATTACAGTAGAAAGAGAAAAGAATGGTTTGGTTTTTGTGTATATGTGTCATGTGGGGACAACTATCTTTGTTAAAACAAAAGAAGAAATAGTGATAAAAAAATTTAGTTGTTGTACTTGCTTTGACTTTGTAGTAGAAAGTATATTATTTGGGTTTCTGAAATGGCTATACATATATACATAATATACATGCATTTATGCGTGTGTTTCTAGAGAGAGAGAGTGACTATTGATGGGTTTGATATAACTCGTAAATTGTGCATGTGTAATTATGGAATTCTAAAGCAAGAGAGAGAGAGAATGAATTAATAAAAGTACAGTTTGTGAGATATGAGAGAGAGAGAGAACCAAAGCATCTAAATATATATAGAAAAAAAAGTCAGATAAAGCTTGTTTCTGGAGAATTGTAAATTGTGAAGTGTAAATATGAATGTGCAGTGTACGAAGATTGAGAAGAGAGAAATTGACTTAGTCTAATTAATTGTGAGGGTTACTGTGTGCGTGTGTGTGTGAAGTAATATTTTATTTTTATTATTATTTATTATTTAATTATTGTATATAAGAGAAGCTTTTGAAGTAATTTATTAAATCTGCACATTATCCAGTTGCCAACAATTTTTACTTAAACTATTGAGTAACTAAAATTTATGATTCATGGACCTATTACTAAAATATTTTACGATTAAATAAATTATAATTGGACCATTTGGATTATTGTAAAAAAAATCTAATAAGCACTTCCAGTTTATCCATTCCGGCCCAAAACTCTCGATAGCTCATTTCTTAGGCCCAAATTTATTTTGCGATATAATTTAAGGCCTAACATGATAATAATAGGAAGTTTACCATTTTATAGGCCCAAACCCGAGACCTCAGGCGTAGGAGGATCATCAGGATAGTCGGCTAAAGCTTCAGCTATATACTAGCTACAAGGTGGGTTTTGCTGACCAAAACCTTTACGAACATGTTTTAAATGCTTTCGTCCATGCTTAAATGTATTGAGATTTTACTCAATATGAATACAATATTTTCGCTCTTCGTGGATGTGATTTGACCTGCATGATGAATTCAGGCATTGTCAATTCTATTGAAATATAGTTATGTGATCACATAGGGTCTGTCTCCACGCATGATTAATTGAGCGCATTGATCTCAAATGAATGATAAATTGTTTGGCCACATGAGATGAAAAATATTTATATGTGATTGGACGAACATGATAAGCATGCCCACTGAGTGTTTTCTGGCACTCAGCCCACGTATTTAAAATGTTTTTCAGGTACAAGTGATGGAGGCTGCTGACGTGGACACATGTTATTTTTGTTGTTCTATTTTGGACTGTGTCGTTATTATGTAGTTTGAATTTTGAATGTTGACTATGGTCAATATTGGAACATGTTATGCTTCCGCTACTATTTTGGATTATATTAAAATATCCTAAAACTCTTATTTTATTCCACCGCTATTTTGGACTTTAAAAATAGTAGACTGTCAACGTTGACTAATCGTGTATTGAACTTGCATGTGATTGACTGTTTGAATAGTCTCCTCGAGTCGTAATTGGTTGGTTTTAAAATTAGGGAATACTTATTGTGTAGATATTTTCTCTAAATACGGGATTTTTGTAAAATTAGAAAATTTATTTTAACCTTTTGTTAGCATCTTAATTCTTCGGAATTGGGGTGTTACAGCCATTAGGGTGTTGGATAGGAAATGGGCATGTATCATTTAATTCATGCATTTTTCCTCTTAAAGTGCAATACATATTAGCTTATAATATATACACTTAATCACACACACACACACACATTCACGTAAATTATGTTTTATATTTAATTATGCATGCCATGTATATATATATACTTACATATATATATATATATATTTAAATTATCTATAATTATGTTATTTTTTTATCATTAAAGTGTTATGTTAATTAATTATTATTATTATATTAGGCGGCCCGCGTGGATAAATTTTAATATCATTTCAAGTTCAAGTAAAGATGGGGAATCCAATATGGATTATTGTGCAAAATATTCATTTATCCTTATTATGCATTTTATGTAGTTTATATGTGGAAAATTATATGTTCGGCCGATGGGCTGCAGGAAAAGTTACTCAACCTATGGATTGCATGTTCGGCCTATGGGCTGCAGGAAAATGATACTTGATATGATATATATTTATTGTTCATATTGTGCATAATCTAGATAAATGCAGTAACCCTATTGAGTTAATAGCACTTACCCCAAAGCTATTTATTTTTCAGGCTAAGGGAGCTCGGGTGATGACGTGGAGACGGGGTGATGGTCAAGATTAAATAAATATTATTTTATTGCTTCCGCTGTATTAAATTCTTTTATTAAATAATGAGATATTTATTTTATGAAATTTTGGGACATCACAGTTGGTATCAGAGCGGGTCTACATTTCTGTAGACTTGCAAAAAAAATAATTTATGAAAAGAAAAAATATATATACCATCATCACGTCTGCCGCATCGCGCTGAGGAAAGATAATGGGTTCAAGTTATGCTAATGTTTATGAAATTATGAAATGTTCTATATTTATTTATTTTTAGTCCTCGGAATTGACTATAAGAATTATATGTTTAGTTGTCTGGTTGAAAATTAGTACCCAAGGTAAAGACCGGTAGACGTGTGCAAGCCGATAGGAAAAGTCCATCGCAAATGACGAAACATATCATGAGTAGAGAAGAGATGCTATGGAATAAATTCATTCAAATAAAATAAAATTACGAGTTCGGAGTGGAAGAATATTTGCTACAGCTACGAGGAAGATGAGAAGTTATAAAGAAAGAAGGTGGCCGATATGGACACGTGAAGGCTGCCGAGAAAATAATCAGCATTGTTCCCGCTCAAATTAAAGATTGGGTTGAACTGGTTCTTGAAGAGTTAGTGGAATATGTATCTGAAGAAGATGATTTGTTCGACGCATTTATATCCGATACTTTAGGAATTTGGCGAGATCTAGTTTACGGTGAAGGGTGGAGAACTAAGAATCAAGATTTCAACAAAGAAAATTCGAATCTAGTAGTGAAATCTAATAAGAGGCCGAGAAATGATTGATATGAGACATGTGAAAGAAGAATAAATTTTTATCTTTATGTTGTTTTATGGATTAAGTTTTAATTTAGTGTATTTATTAATGAAATAGTTATCCATGTTTGGCTTTTAAGTTTTAATTCTTTAGCTAATGGACTCGATGATAGAAAGCATGGTCAACACACACCGCAACGTACGAGCCGATAGTGAGAAAACTCAGTCAGCTGACAACTCAAGACGGTTTCCCCGTCATAGGCCAACTTTTGTCCAAGAATTAACTCAAGCATTGAGGCAAGCCATACCTCAAAATGCCTCTCCACCGAGAAATGATAGAAATGCCATGGTGAAGCAGTTCCGACAGATGGCTCCACCCAAGCTGAAAGGGAATGAAGGACCGCTTGACACTGAGGAGTGAATCTTCAAGCTTGAACGAATCTTTGAACACCTCGATTGTATGTACGCGGAGAAGGTATCATGTGCTGTTTTTCAACTGATTGAGGATGCAGGGCATTGGTGGCAAAGCATAGCTCGAGTAATGACAGGAGAGCGTTGCTGAAATTTAACTTGGGCCGCGTTCAAGGACTTAGTCTTAGGAAAGTTCTTTCCAAAATCTTATCGGAAACAAAAGAAGTTGAAGCTAGTAAATTTGCTGCAAGGAAGCATGACCGTGTTAGAGTACGAAAGAAAATTCAACCAACTTTCCCGATATGCCCCGCACTTGGTAGATACTGAGGAGAAAAATGCAAGCAACTTCGAGTATGGGTTACGGTCAGAGATTGGCGGGATTCTAGCAGCTCAAGGAATCACTACGACCTACTCGGAGATAGTTGAACAAGCTCAAGCAGTCGCAACCCGCCTTAATCTTGACAATCCTAAACAATCAAGCATTGCTGGAAAAAGACAACGAGATGATTATATTGAAGAAAGAGACTCCCAACGTGAAAGGAGATGGAGAGCTGATGATGGAAGTCATGGAACCATGCCAACTAAACCTCTTTGTTTGGAATGCCAGAGACGCCATAATGGAGAATGTTTTTATGGTAAGAATATTTGTTTTCGATGCCACCAAGTTGGACATGAAGTTCCCCAATGTCCTAGAAATCAAATGAAAAACGTTGAAAGAGGAGGAAACCCAGAGAGGAGAGGAAACGTCGAAAGAGGAGGAAACGTGAGAAGAGAAGAAAATGTAAAAGGAAGAGGAAACGCCCGTGCATATGCAATTAATTGCGAGTAGTAAGATTTCACTAAGTACCTACCTAGTATGCTCGTATTAAGTATCTCTAATTAGATGGCGTTTTGGGATTATTAGATGAAATAAAAATACTCAAGATGGAATAAAGTTATTTTTTAAGGATTCGATATATAGATGGATTTACTTTATGGAAATGATGACGAATAAGTTTCCCTCATGAAAGAATAGTTGTTTTAAGATTTGAGAAGAAACATAACAACTTGCCAATTATATCTTTAGGGGTGTAGATCAAGTAACATAGTAAGTTTAGAGTTTAGGGGTTATTCAATAGTCGATTTTTAATATAGAAATGGAAAGTGCACTATTTAAGGTCGATTTGCTACACGCAGTAGACTCGAGGCATTATTTTGGTTAAGGTAAGAGCAAGTGGAAGGTAAGACCAGTAAATTTCGAGGACGAAATTCTTTTTAAGTGGGGTAGGATGTAACGCCCCGGAAAAAAAAATTTAAAATATTTTTTTTACTTTTTTTATATATAATGTTTCATGGATATAAATTATTATCAAATCCTATAAGTCGCGCCGAATAATTAATATATGTGTTATATTATTACTTTACTTACTTACTATTATTATTATTATTATTATTATTATTATTATTATTATTATTATTATTATTATTATTATTATTATTATTATTATAAAAATATCGTACTTTCATGTATTTTGTTGTAAAAGCCCAAACATTATCAATGGAGCCCATGTTTAATTTTTAGCCCATTTTAATTACTTCTCTTACGTGAGGTCTTCTTTGAAGAAAAAGGAAACCATCAAACTGATTCCATTCAAGATCCTCAATCATCCAATATATTCACTGATTTCACTCCATTTACCAATCAATCTTAATTATTGATTTATTCTTCCATATTTTCGAGCTAGAAATTGGTATAAATAGGCGACCCACATTCACCAATAATCACAACTCAAAGTAATCGATTTTCATCTCCTCTTTTTCTTCATCTTCTCAGCTCAAATTTCTTGAGGTATTTATGCCTTTTATTCTTTTTTCGTTATCCTTGCGTTGCATATTTGGGGGGAGTAGAGAGGTGGTGTGAGGGAGAGAAGGAAGTCGTTGGAGTTGGTGCAGCAGCAGCCTTTCCAAAATATTTTCGATCTGCGACTGATGGCGAGTTCCAATAATTGAAGGAGGAATTAGGAAAAGAATGAGGTTGTTCTTGGGGAGTGTGTGGAGAGAGAGAGAGAGAGAGAGAGAGAGAGAGAGTTTAATTCTTTTCAATGTTACTGTGTTGTCGTGAGTAAGAGAGGAATGAGCTTTCCTTTTTCTTTTATGGAGTCAAATAAGGTGGCTATGGTTTAGATAGTAAAATGGATTTGGGTTAGTGGATGGGCCGTTAGGGTGTTGGATAGGAAATGGGCATTTATCATTTAATTCATGCATTTTTCCTCTTAAAGTGCAATACATATTAGCTTATAATATATACACTTAATCACACACACACACACATTCACGTAAATTATGTTTTATATTTAATTATGCATGCCATGTATATATATATATACTTACACACACACACACACACATATATATATATATAAATTATCTATAATTATGTTATTTTTTTATCATTAAAGTGTTATGTTAATTAATAATTATTATTATATTAGGCGGCGCATGTGGATAAATTTTAATATCATTTCAAGTTCAAGTAAAGGTTGGGAATCCAATCTGGTTTATTGTGCAAAATATTCATTTATCCTTATTATGCATTTTATGCAGTTTATATGTGGAAAATTATATGTTCGGCCGATGGGCTGTAGGAAAAGTTACTCAACCTATGGGTTGCATGTTCGGCCTACTGGCTGCAGGAAAATGATACTTGATATGCTATGTATTTATTGTTCATATTGTGTATAATCTGGATAAATACAGTAACCCTATTGAGTTAATAGCACTCACCCTAAAGCTATTTATTTTTTAGGCTAAGGGAGCTCGGATGATGACGTGGAGACGGGGTGATGCTCAAGATTAAATAAATATTATTTTATTGCTTCCGCTGTATTAAATTCTTTTATTAAATAAATAAGATATTTATTTTATGAAATTTTGTGACATCACATAATCTATTTTGGATGATCATAAAGCCCCAAGTTTGAGGACAAGCCGACGATATTCGTAAATGACCAAAATATCGAACCTCTGAAGGTTCCTGACTTGAAGGAAGAGCCTAAAAAGGTCATGAGAAGCCCCAAACCTGAATGAAGGTCCTGGGGAGCTGAAGAGGTCGTGAGAGTAGACCTCGAGAAGCTCCAGACCTGAATGAAGGTCCTAGGGAGCTGAAGAGATCGTGAGAGCAGACCTCGAGAAGCTCCAGACCTGAAGGCAGGTCTAGGGGTAAAGCAGTCTTTTCAACCCTTCTTACCAACTTTCCATCTTCTCCTATAACCCTAGCCGTCCGATTCATGAGATGCGTGGCTCAGATTTAATTTCGATTCTTTACGGGTTTTAAACATAGATTCGTTCAACCCTTCCTTCCTTACTTTCATTCAAAGCACGCCCATTCAAATTTCCATCGAAGATTTTGCTCAAATTTCTCTCTGAATCTTGCGCACATCCATTCTTCCTGGAATCCAGTTTTCTTCCGCGCCCAGCAGTATTTTAATTTTCCAGGTTATCCCTTAATTCATTTTCCCGTTTTCTTGAGGATTCTTAGGTTGATTTTTAGTTGAGGTTTAATTTTAATAGTTGATGAAATAGAAGATTTTAGGCTTGGTTTTCTTGTGGATTTCATGTGCATAATTTTAGTGGGGGTTTTTGGAGTTTTTGGTTGACTGCCGATAGTTTTTATCGTTGACGGGTTTGAACAGAAGTAGGGTTTAAACAGGAAGTAGGCTCTCGGTGTTTCTGGGCATAGATTCTTGATCCTGAACATGTTTCTAGGCATAGATTCACATTTCTGCTAGGGTTTTCTTATCATGAGTATGTCGGGTAGTGGCGATTCCGATGAAAGGACCCGAAGTTGGGGTGGCAGAGCTAGGACAGTCGAGTCGGAGCAATCCTCCGGCTCTGTCTCTGAGTCTATTGTAGTCATTACCCCTCCGACCAAGTCTATTCTAGTGGTTACCCCTCCGACCAAGTCATCTTAAGGCTTCGAAGGTGGCTACCAAGAAACATGTAGATAAGTTGAAGAAGCGAAAACTTAAGGCTGTGGGTTCTCCCTCTTCGAACGAAGATTTTAAGGCCGCGGAAGTCGCTCCACAAGTGGGGGACGACTTAGTTAAAAAGGTGACCTCTCCAGAGTACTCGGGGTCGGGGGTAGAGATCCATGTCCCTAGGCATTCTGATAGAGCCAACAGACCCCCACATGGCTTTACTGCCTTCTATACCCTAGTTATTGACAAGGGGGTAGGATTTCATCTTTATCCTTTTTTTGCCAAGATCTCACATTTTTACGGGATTGCTTCTGCCCAGATATCACTAATAGGGTGGTATCACATGTTGGGTATGTATTATCTCTAGGAAAATCTAGGGTTTCCTGAGCCTAGCATCGGGGAATGACACTCCTCGTACAGAATAGTGGCTAGCCCTGGCCAGAAGGGTTTCTACTATTTTACCAAATGGGCTGGGGAACGAGCCCCTCTGATAAACACTCTTCCTTCTTCATCAGGGGACTGGAAGCCGAGGTTCATCTTCGTCCCAGCTGAAACTTCAACCGATAGGATCTTGCCGGCGGCATTCGCCGAAGCCCGTGGGTCTTCGAAGCCTGTCTTTATTCCTTTTTCGATTTAAATCATAACTATACTTGACGTCGTACTTTGCGTCTTCTCGCAGGTTTCCATAAGTGAAGAGACGCAGTCGGCACTGAGACTGAGCGAGTCGAGGCTGCTTTCTCACTTTCAGAAAAGGACCGCCGATTCAAAACTGTTTGTCGAGGCCGAACCTTATTCGATATGGGAAAATTGAAGATTCGACCTCGGATGATAAGATGAAGACCTTGGCCGCAGTTAAAGTGATGAGCCCCTCATCATCCGGTGTCAAAAGACCGATCGGGACCATGCCTTCAGCCTCTTCTTCTTCAAAGAGATAAAAAGACCAAATGGACCTCGAAGCTTCCAATCCTGCTCTTCTGCCTCCGCCTGTGATTGATGTCGACGCCCCAGTCTCGAAGAAGACTTCAAAGGGATCGAGCAATATCAAGGTGCTTCTAAGGCCTTTTCTTCTCGACGTCCAGTTTGCCATTACTGACGGCTGCTCTCCATTGGACTTCGAGAAAGATGGTCTGGAAGAGCAAGCTTAACTCGTCTTCCGGATGCTGTCAAAGGTTTGTTTATTCTTCCTTGTTCGTATTTGCTTAGTATTTATATGCTCATAATTATCCTTAAATGAGTGCTTAACATAGCTTAGTTTGTTATGTTATAGGCGCTCTTCTGCCAATACCAGCTCCAGAGTCAGGTCTCGGGGCATGCTGAGGGCCTCAAAAAGAGGTTGATGGAGCTCTCCGAGGAGCAGGAGAGGATTGCTGAGGAGAGGCGTGACGTAGCTGCGGAGAAGTCGGCCCTGCTCGTTGAGAGGGATTCAGCTCGTGCTTTGGCCACCGGAGCTCAGGTGCAGCTTGACAGGGCACTGGACCATCAAGCCCGATTGAAGATGTCAAAGGCCTCTCTGGAATCGAGATTGGCTGCTGCTGAGGGGAGGGTCAAAGAGCTCGAGGTCCGTCACGCGACTTTAGACTTTGCCTCATTGGTCGATTCTGCAGAGTTCGAGCCCTATAAAGAACTCTTCTATCAGGAGGGTAGCTCTGCAATGGTTGAGGCGATCAAGAAGAGGATGCCTGAGCTCGATCTCTCCTTCCTTGATGCTAACGACAAGGTGAAGACAGAGGCAGTCAGGGGCTCTACGGCGCGGGGCCGAAGAGGAGAAGAGAGCCGAGACTGGAGAGGATGCTGCGAAGACGGCTGCTTCGGAGGTCGAGAAGAGTGTGGAGGGCCATCCGTAGATTCTTTTCTTTTTCTGTATAAATTCTATGGACAAGGTTTAAACAATAACTGATGTTTTAATTTTTTTTTTTTGTGGGAACCTCATATGATTGAGTTGTCTATATTCACTGATTTTATGATTAAGGCTCTTATTGTTGTATTTGTAGCGATAAGTGATAGGATTGTAACCAATTTTGTCCTTCTTCTGAGGTCTCCACCCGAGGTTAATCTAGAAAATGTAAAGAAAAATGAAACAAATGTGATGCGCAAGCGCTATTCATCTGTTTCCGAACTCATAGAAAATGGGAGTCGGATCTCCTGGGCTTCTTACTCCGACCCTACAGGGAGGAAGAGGTAGGGATCTCTAGGATTTGGGTTCTGTTAGTTCCTCCGATGTTTAAGTCAGTAAATAGATAATAAAATATTCGAGAAATTAGAAGAGATAAACAAGAAAGGAGAAGTACGGTACTCTTTTTTGGTTTCGAGACTGATTTTTTCCCTCGATCTTGCTGCAAGGTGGGGGTCAAAACTCTTGGGCTTCGGGTTCTTTTAGTCACTCCGACGCCCAAATCAGTAAACAATGTGGTGATAATTAAGGAATAAAGAATTGAAGAGTTCAAAAATGATATTGTTTTAAGTGTTTGGCGTTCCAGCTATTGGCTATCGAACGCCCTTCTTTCGATCGGAGTTTGTAAGCCCCGTTCCCTATAACTTTCTCGATCTCATAGGGGCCTTCCCAATTTGGGGTTAGTTTTCTATCTCCGATTTCCTTCGTGTTCTGGAATACTTTCCTTAGCACCCAATCTCCTATTTTGAATGTTCGCAGCCTCGTGTTTCTATCAAAGTGCCTTCTTATCATCTGCTGGTAGGCGGATATTTTCATTGCGGCTTTGTCCCGAAGTTCATCGATGGTATCGAGGTTGGCTTCAAGCTCGAAGTCGTTGTCGGTGACTATTTCTTTAGGGACTCCGAACCTGCAAATAACAAATTTTCACAAAAAACTACATACCTCGATGTCTCTTATTCGAGCGAAGGCCTCTGCCTTGGTCCATTTGGTGAAGTAATCTATCACGACCAAGATAAAGCATTTCTGATTCGACCCCTTTGGTAGCGAGCCCACGATGTCCATTCCCCACTTCATAAACGACCAAGGTATGGTTGCGGTGTATAGAGGTTCTAGCGGTATATGACTCATTTGGGCAAACCTCTGGCATCTGTCACATTTTTCGGCATAATATTTGGCGTCTTCCCTCATAGTTGGCCAGTAAAATCCGGCCGTTAATGCTCGGTTAGCCATGCTTCTATGTCCTGAATGGTTCCCGCATTCGCCATCGTGGAGCTCGGTTAGGATATACTTTGCTTGGGTTGGGCTTACACATTTCAAATATGGTCCTGAGAAGGACTTTCGGTACAAGAATCCAGAGATCATGGCGAATTTTGGAGCTTTTTTCTGGATCCGTCTTGCTTCGATGGGCTCTTCAGAGAGTTCGTTTTTTGTTAGGAATCTGCATAGGGGGGTCATCCAGTTTGTTTCGATGTCGATGGGAAAGACTTCAGGGTTGTCATCCTTCCACACAGCGGGTTATTTGGCGTATAGGACCTGGATGTTTTTGTTCTGATTAGTCTGTATCACTGATCCCAAGTTAGTCAATGCGTCGGCATAGCGGTTTTCCTCTCTGGTGATGTGTTGGGCTTCGATTTTTTCAAACTTGGCCGCCGCCTGTTTTGCGACTGTGAGGTATGATACCATCCTCGAATCCTTTGCTTGGAATTCTCCTTCAAACTGATTTATTATCAATTGAGAATCACTCATGACTCGAATCCTTTTAGCTCCTACGTCAACTACCATATTCAATCCTGCTATGAGGACCTCATATTCTGCTTCGTTGTTGGTGGCTTTGAACCCGCATCGGATGGATCTTTCTACAATTGTTCCTGCTGGATTGATCAGTACCATGCCCATACCACTCCCCTTCGAAGTGCTGGATCCATCAAATTGGAAGGTCCAGTACTTTAAATCATTATCTTTGATGTTCATCATTACTTCTTCTTCCAGTTTGGCCTCGTGGGAAAAATCGGCAATGAAGTCTAATAGGACTTGAGATTTAATTGATGTCCGGGAAACGTAGTGTATGTCATACTTCTTGAGTTCGATGGCCCATTTTGACAATCTTTCCGCGAGGTCTGGCTTTCTCAACACAGCTCTTAAGAGCAACTCTGTGACCAATTTTATTGAATGGCCTTGAAAATAGTGTTTCATTTTCCTAGAAGCCATGATAAGTGCTAAGGCCAGCTTTTCAAGCTGCGGGTATCTGGTCTTGGCATCTAGCAGCGAGCGACTAGCATAGTATACGAGGTGTTGTCTTCTTTCATCTTCCCTAACAAGTACTGCACTGACATAGTTAGTAGAAACAGATAAGTAAACAAGGAGTACCTCTCCATCGATTGGTTTGGATAAAAGAGATGGGGTCGCGAGGTACTCCTTGAGGTCTTCGAGGGCCTTGGCGCATTTTAGAGTCCATTCGAAGTTTTTGTTCTTTCGTAGAGTCTGGAAAAATGCCCTGCTTCTTTCTGAATATTTAGATATAAAGCGGCTGAGAGCTGTTAATCGACCGGTCAGTTTTTGGACGTCTTTCGGATTTCTGAAGTGTTGAATATTCCGAACTGCTCTGATTTGGCTTGGGTCGGCTTCGATACCTCGTTTTGTTACCAGGTACCCCAGGAACTTCCCCGATGTTACTCCGAAAGCGCATTTGGCGGGATTTAGCTTCATGTTGTATCGGCGTAGGACTTCGAAGGTTCGTTGGAGGTGCATGATATGGTCCTGGGCTCGTACTGATTTGACTAGCATGTCGTCGATATATACTTCCATTGTTATTCTGATGAGCTCTTCGAACATCCGATTTACCAGCCTTTGATACGTTGCACATGTATTTTTTAGTCCAAAAGACATAACTTTATAACAGAACATACCTCGATGTGTGATGAATGTTGTCTTCTCTTGGTCCTCTTGATGCATGAGGATCTAATTGTATCCTGAAAAGGCATCCATGAAGCTCATGAGCTCCTGACCTGCAGTTGCATCGACTAGGGTGTCTATATGTGGGAGGGGGAAAGAATCTTTAGAGCACGCCTGATTGAGGTCGGTGAAGTCTATACATAGCCGGTTCTTTCCATTCTTCTTTTTGACCACCACGACGTTTGCTAACCATTCTGGATAATGGACCTCACGGATGTGTCCATTCTTCAACAGTTTATCTACTTCTTCGTCCATGACTTTGTTTCTTTCCGGGGTGAACTTTCGTCTTTTCTGTTTGACGAGAGTTTTTTCTGGGTCTACCTGTAATTTATGAGTTATAATAGAAGGCTCGATACCTGTCGTATTCTCGAATGACCATGCGAAGCAATCATGATGCTCTTTGAGGAACGCAATTAGTTGTTCTCTGATGTCCGAGGTCAATCTGGACCCGATGGGTACCCTATGATCTGAAAGTTCAGGATGAATCTGCACTTCATCAAGGTCTTCGATCTCTGGTTCTTCATAATTTCGATCTTCTATGCTCACAGAGGTTGATCCGACCTCGATCTGGTTGACTTCGATGATTCCTTTCTGCTTGAAAGTAGAGATGTAGCATTCTCTGGATGAGACCTGTTCTCCCCACACTGATCGATCCTCCCATAGAGTAGGGGATTTCATGGTTTGGTGATATGTCGAAGGTACTGCTCGGAGCTCATGGATCCAGGGTCGTCCCATAATCATGTTGTACGCTGAAGGTGCATCTATTACTTAAAATTTGGCGAGGAGGTTAACTCCCTCGATATAAGTAAGGAGTGTGATTTCTCCTAAGGTCGTCTTGTGTTCTCCGCTGAAGCCAATCAGTGTTGTTGACTTCTTAATGATGTCTGTTTCTTTCACCTGCATTTCTTTCAACGTACTAAGGAAGATCACGTTAGAAGAACTCTCATTATCGATGACAGTTTGTTTGATTAAATAGTTCAATATTAGAAGAGAAATGGCAAGTGCATCGTGGTGTAGGTGTGAGAGTTCAGATACTTCACTACTGGAGAAGCTGAGAGTGATTAGTTCATCAGGTTTGGCTTCTTTGGGTATGTTCTCTGAATATTTGAGGGATCGACAGTGCCTCTTTGCTGATGATTGCGATATGCCACTGATTTCCAAACCTTTGGTTATGCAGTTTAAGGTTCGATCGATTCTCAGAGGTTCTGGGGATTGAGTTTCCATATGGTTCTCTTTTCGATTCTAATTTTCTTTTCCTTTCGAGGTCAGGAGATCGGTCAGGTGACCCCTTTTGAGAAGCTCGATCACTTCAAGTCTAAGTGCGATGCAGTCGTCTGTTCGATGCCTATGATCGTTGTGGAAGTCGCAAAATTTGTTTCTATCTCGCTCATTATCTGGTGTTCTCATCTTTGGAGGCCATTTAACGTTTTGCCCGAGCCCTTTCATCACATTTACGGTTTTCAAAGGTGTTATGCAAAGATTATATTCAGATAGCCTTTTGTCTGGGCGCTCGGGTATTCTCCTATTTCTGGGATCGAATCTGGGGTTATGAGGATAGGGATCTGCTCGATACCTCCCATTTTTTATGTGAGGTCTGTGCTCCTTGCGGGGTGGATCATTTCGGGGTTTGAACTTGGATAAATTTGCTTCATCTTCTTCCCATTTGATTTGTGCCCATGCTTTGGCGAAGACGTCTTCTATCATTTTGCATAGATATTTGGTTAATTCTTTGTAGAGGTCTGAGCCCCTCTTTAAACCTTTTCTGAAAGCTGACATGGCGGTGTCGATGTTGCATCCTGGGATCGACACTTTTTCTCTGTTAAATCATCCTACGAAGCTTCGTAGGGTTTCTTCTGGTCTCTGAATTACTATGTAAAGGTCATCGGTATGTTTTTCGATCTTCCAGCAACTAGTGAACTGCTCGACGAACAGATCGTTGAGCTGAGCGAAGGTGGAGATCGATGAGTTCGGCAAATTTATGAACCACTGGAGTGCTGGTCCGGATAGGGTGCTTCCGAACCCATTACACATTCCGATATCCCTGCTTTGTCGTGAGATCGAGGTGGTGAATATTCTCTGCTTGTATTGTGCTATATGGTCATCGGGATCGGCAATGCCATCGAACAATTTCATGGAGGGGAAGGTGAACTTCGGTGGCATCTCTACGAGGCTGATTTCCTCTGTAAAAGGAGAATCCGCGAAGCTTGTGGAGGCCGTCTTACGAATGGGGACGGGAACCCCGGGGATTCGCGTAAGCATGTCTTCCAGCCGCTTAGTTTGTTCTCGACCTCGATTCCAGGCTAGTTCTCAGTACCTTCGAACCCCGGAGGAGGTCTAAGATACGGATCGTTGGCACCTTCTTTATTTGATTGTTTTTTTTCTTCGCTAGTTCCTGTAATATTTTGGTTAGCAATTTCATTAGCGGAACTTAAAAGTACCTGTTGGCGTAGGTGGCTGGTCGTTTGAGTTCGTGGGGGTTGTCGGTGAAGTCCGTTGGGAAATTGATTCGATGGAGTGAATGCTTCCATCCGAGTTTTAAGGACTAAATTTTCCGTTCAAATGGCCGCGAGTTCCACAACGGTGGAGTCGAGTTATTGCTGGATCGCCTACAACACCTGGGCAATGTCTCCATTTCCTCCTGCATGAGGGGTTACAGAAGGTGTCTCCCTCCGG
Source organism: Perilla frutescens (assembly GCA_026008535.1). Taxonomy (NCBI): domain Eukaryota; kingdom Viridiplantae; phylum Streptophyta; class Magnoliopsida; order Lamiales; family Lamiaceae; genus Perilla; species Perilla frutescens. Next base: position 35,107,321 of record BRKX01000002.1, on the reverse strand, counting down.
TTGTCTTGAGGGTTTGGGGTGGTATTGCTTCGGCCATCGATAGTCATCTTCGATATGGTCGATCAGAGCCCCACGGTGGGCGCCAAATTGTAGAGGGTAAATTTCTACAATTATTTTTATAGTAGGTTCAGCCTATAAGACTTCGTAAGGCTAAATAATAAAGTCGAATTTGATTGAGATTGATGAAGTAATAATCGGGTGAATAAAGGATCAGAATTCTTTGCTTAGTCGAAGTTTACTTAGTAGTTTTGATATTGCTTGCCTCTCTTCATCTTTATCCCTTAGTGATATATATAGGATCGAGCCTCAACCTCTTTCCGATATTTATGGGATTTCTCGATATCTTAGGGATATCCTCTTATCCCTTAAAGGTTTGACTGAGTCCTTCAACATTTACATTTGACCCAGTCTCATCGTTTGAACCCTACCTAAGTTCGTCCTCAACATTATATCTTCACCATCTCAGACTTCGGTTCCTTAGGCCACCGAACTCTGGACCTCGACACTTATCGGCTAGGTCCAGAGATCCTTGGGCGAACGTGGGCCTTGTCATTGGGCTTTTACGAAAATAGACCTCTACAAACTACATCTCCTCCTCCACTATCATATAGTCGATAAATGTACTAATTAAATTGTAGTAGTAAATTTTTAAATAGTTATTTTTACTTAGTAAAACATATTTCTAGTCACTATATTTAAAAAACAAAATACTTTTAACACTTGGACAAAATAATTCTCTGTCATGCACCCTAATCATGCAACAATATAAAATTATAATACTGCATGAATAATATACTTAGTCGTGTAATTCCAGTCATGTAGTGGTGTAAATTTGAATTGTTGCACGACTAGGTTCAGTCGTATACCCTCAATTCGTGCAACAATATATAAATTTATAATCTTGCACGAATGAACTTAGTCATACGTACACCCTACTCATGTAATAATATTAATTTATAATGTTACACAACTATATCTCATCCTTGCACCCAAATTGTGCAGTTTAGTCGTGCATTTCACAATTTTAATGAAGGGTATTTAAGTATTTTTACTGGAAAATGGCCATAAATAATATTTTTAAAAAAAGTGACTAAAAACATAATTTACTGAATAAAAATTGTTAGTTTTATATATTACCACTAAATTATATGACTGGGCTCAAGGTTTAATATGAAAATTATTATGCGTGGAATTTGTGTGCGGAAACGTCTATATATATACACTAGTATTTCTCTCGTATGTTGTACGGATTTAAATATTTATAAATTAATATTTTTAATTTTGAACGTGTCCACATTATAATCGAATGAATAAAATATATATTATGATTTTTAATTGTATTCAAAATATTTTTATATGATAATACCAATATTATATGATTGATTAGAGAACTTCTTCAGTGGTCCTAATAATTACATTTAACATTTGAAAGCATATAATTATATTTGTAGCTTTACCAAATGTCACAATATTAGTTAAACTAAAAGATAAAAAAAATAGTAATCGTGATAATTGGTATAATACAATATTAACTGAACAAAATACATAACCTGAGTAGTGAAAAATAATTACGCCCAATATAATTTTGTTACATTATTTTATGTATATTATGTATTGGTTGACCAAACAATCATAATCAATTTTTTTTAAATAATATATAAAACTACTACTATTTTTTTGGTGAAATTAAACAATCACTTTTTTCAAATTTTATAGAAATTTTCTTTAAATTTTAACAAAACGTTTATTTGTTCCATGTTTGCTAGTTACTAATTCACCTTAATTGTTCTTCTATAAAAATAAAAAATTATGTAATTGTCGGTATTAAAATATTTAACTTCAAGCAACTATTTTTTCTCACCTAATTGCTATAATTACATAAAAAATTAATATTGGGCTTGGCCAAAAAATACATTACAGGAAAGAAATTATATAATATGTTAAATAATAAATTTCAATAATTTTAAAATAAAATGAAAACTCAATTTTTGAGAGAAAATGTATGAGTGTGTCCACCTTTATTCTAGATACACCATCTTTATCATTGATCATCTCTACTAAGGTTGGTGTGAATCACCAATTCATTCATCTCGACCTCCTCAACATATACACACGGAAGGGAGAGTTTTATAACACGAAAGAAAATTGTGAATCATGATAAATGACTAATTTCAATAATATTTTAATGAATAATTTGAAGTGTTTTCAAAAAAACTTTATTTATTGATGCAAAACAACTATGATTTGAAGGATAATAATTTTCAGGAGGAAGTGTAATCATTTAAAGTAGACAATTTTTGTAATATTTTAATAAGGGACCGATAGATTCCAAAAGTATAAAAATAAGTCCAAAAAATAATCATGCTAACAATTACAATGTTAAATAGCTAATGGCTACCATATTAAATAGGTAAATTAATGTTAATTAATAAAATAAATGATGGACTTGATCATACCTAAATGTTAAAAGGAAATAAAAAAAAAACTAAGAGAGTTACAATATTAAATAAGTATAATTAATATTAATTATCAAAATAAATAATGGGTTTAATCATTTACTTACAAAATATTCGGTAATAAAAGGAAAAAACTTGAAAGGGGTACCAAGAAATAAAAGAAAAATCTGAAAAGGAAAGAAAGAAAAGAAAGAAAGAAAGAAAGAAAGAAAGGAACAAAAAGAGAAAAAATGAAAAGGAAAAAAGAAAAGAAAAGAAAAGAAAAAAACCCTGTCTCTTGTACTATTATAAATAGAGGCATTTGGTCCTCATATTGAATACACACAATTCATATTTTCTCTCGCCTCTCTCTAGTTTACAACACGTTATCAGCACGATTCTCTAGCCAATTGACGATTCACTAGCCAATTGAGTTTGAGAATTTGAGTCAATATCGGAGTTGATGAGTCTCTAGCCAATTGAGTTTGAATTAATATCTAAGGTATGCCATGGAAAGAATCGTGTCTTTTTTACGAGGTAATTTCTAAATCAAAACTTTGAGATTAAATTTGATGTGAATCAATATTTTATATTATTGTGAATATAATGAGAGATTGCAAAAGAATTAAATATTTTTCATCGGTAATTAAAATTTGTATGAAGTTTTGATATTGTCCGTCACATTGTTATTTCTTTTGCCGATGTGTTGATAGTAAGGATACTTTCGTGAAGAAACTATTATTTCATGTTATTTTAATTTCGGTTATTGAGCAGTCCATATATATTGTTTATGAAAAAAAAAAGAATCAACTTCTATCTTCTATGTTTATGCTCATATCGTGAATTCTTAATTTATTGAATCCTTATGGTTTCATGATAATTTCATGGGCAAGATTAAATATCACGACTTCTGTCATAATTATCTAACTATAACTTGGTTGATATTAATTGACTTTGCATATATAGAAAAAATATTTATATATTTGATTATAACTTGCACTACCTAGCTATAACTTGGTTTATTTATTTATCGACAATTAAGATTTATGTGAAAGATATAATTGACATTAGATCAATATTATTTTTACTTGGAGATCTTTGATTTTTGATATCATGGTATTATTTGGAGAATATGTACTCTATATGTGTTAGCACTTATTCAGATTTCTTGATAAGTATTGAATTGTACTTTACTTTCTCCACTTTTAGCGAAATATTTTAAACTCTCTCTTTACCTAGAGAGAAAATCATTATTAGTCTTTTATCATCACCAAGTAAAACAAAAGTTCAAGAAAATATTATTTCTTCGAAATCCCTGAAGGAACATTTAATTATACAATTCCTGAAGGATCATTTAATTCGATTATTTACAATATTTATATTACTCAAAATTACATTTTTGAGGGGAGAATAATGACTTATAAAGTGCCCCTAGAAGTTGTAGAAGTTGGATTTTATGGTACTACTTATTAATTTCAAAGTTATGAAACATAACTCAGTTGTGTCAATTTGTCAGCAGCAAATAAGACTAAATATTGATGTCAATGATTACTTGAGCGCAACTTAATTGATTTTTTTGATGATATAATATCATTTTTTTAGTTTAATATTTGTTAAATATTATATCTATCTTGATTTGAATATTACTCCAGTTGAGTTTTCAAAAGTTATCAAGGTTGTAATATACATTTATTTAATCAAACAATTTTATGTGGCGATATATATATTAAAAAATTTAAAGACCCAAAGTTTGGAATTATGACATGAGTGTTCGGGTCATTTCCCCTTTATATTAGTGTGTGAATAACAAAAGAAACATTTCCCATCTGTGAATTCTTGTTATCACTACCAAAATGTACCTATATTGACTTTCTTTAATTAAAGAAAAATAAATAGTACTCTATCATATTTGACCTATTTAGAGCTAATAATTGGGGATCAGTTTATTGGTACGTTGATTTTATGATCATTTATCGGCATTAGGGGGAGATATGACTGAAATAATGCCGCAAAATTCTCATTGAATTAAATATTTTCACGCACTACATGAACTAGAAGTTCACAACTGTCAAAAGTTATCATAATGGAGTTATTATTAAATATATTTGCATTACAAACTGTGGAAGTTCCACATATATAGATTCGAGTTCGAATTACTCAACGCCAGAAGCGAAAAAGTCCATTGACGCTAGAAACGAAAAAGTATTTGAAATGTAAAATCCGTGGAAAATAAAAATCAAAGACATGCAATAACTCCTAGAACCTCCTGAAGAGGATCGTCTTGAAGATGAAAATCTCAGTATATTTGCACGTGCACCAAATAATCTTAATACTGAGATTGAGGAACAATCAGATCGAAATATTATGGGAAATGACAATGATATGATTAATTTTAATATTAAAGGTACCATATATTTTATAAATGTGGGAAAAATATATAGCATAAATAACGTAGTTGTCGACAACATATATTTTCTCCACAATTGCTTTTATAATTTGGATCTAAAACTTACGATGAAAGCAGATTGCCAGAAGCATTCTGATATTCTGATTATGTAAAATGAAAAATAGCAATTGAGGTAAAGGCATAAAGCTCAACCGCGAAACAATTATTGTCTCAATAGGACACAAATGAGCATTTCTATGAATGAGAAATGACCAAATTAATAAGGTGGTGAGACATACAAAGAGGTTGTAGCTTATGGGTTTACGCAGAGACCCATATTCCATAAATTATATTCTCCTATTAACAATAACATTATGTTCCGCTACATAAAATAAATGGCAGTAATTTTAGCATTGGATATACAATTAATGGACGTTATGACCACATACTTATATGGGTCATTGAACGATAATATTTATATGCAAATCCTGATGGATTTAAAATTTATTGTATAACATCGCAACATTTATTGTGAGAAAAGTTAACTCATGCCTAAAGACGGAGTATTTGAAATAAAAGACTTGGATAGCACCAAGTATTGTCTCGGCTTACAGATCGAGAATCACCTTATGTGATTTTATATATACACCAGTCAATCTATTTCAAAATTTATGGAGATTCTATCTATGAATAGCTTCACACATTTAACACGCCAATAATTGTTAGATCACTTGAAGTGAATGAGTATTTATTTAAACTCAAAGATGATAATGAGGATATTTTAGGACCAGCAGTTCATTACCATATTTTATCTTGCAAGATTACCTGGCCAGGTACCATATTTATAAATAACTTGCAAGCAAGATTTAGTATTTTTCTACAATGAGACATGACTAGCATGTCAATTACTATATCCTCCATTATTTTCAAATTATAGATATTATTTATTGAAATAAACAATGGCATGACATTGGTGGACTATTCAAATGTTGGCTATATTCTGATCCTCGTATTGTCATATTTGAGACTGGTTTTTTTAATGTTATTTTTATGTGTAGCGCGACGAATGATATTATCTCCTATTGTCTATTTAAAGACAATGTATTTGTGTTGCACAAATCAATAGTGGGTGAGTTAAAGGTTACCTGACATAACACATATTATTTTCTTTTACCCACATATAAACTCTAGAAGAGTTGTGAAATTTAAAGTTCGCTCCAATGATTGTAGTTTTGAGGGGGAGCGATAATTTTCAAAATAATCTAGAAGATTAGGCCCTGAAGGTCAAACCCTGTAAGTCTACATTATGCTCTGAAGGCTCAATGGTTGTACTCTTTTTTCCTTACTAAGTTTTTCCTACGGGGTTTTCTTAGTGAAGGTTTTTAATGAGGCAACTAATGCAACACATATAAACGTATGCCATGTACTCTTTTTCTCGACTAATTTTTTCCCACTAGGTTTTTTAGCGAGGTTTTTAACGAGGCATGAACATCACGTCGTAATGTCCAATAGGGAGAGTTATAAAATGCCTGAAGCATTAAAGTCAAAACCCAAAAACATGTTTTTGATTAAACTGCAAAAATCATTGTATGGGTTGAAACAGTCTGGCCGTATGTGGTATAATAGATTGAGCGAGTATCTGTTGAAAGAAGGATACAAAAATAATGATATCTTCCCTTGTGTTTTCATAAAGAAAATCGAAAGTGGATTTGCAATTATAGCAGTTTATGTTGATGATTTGAATTTAATTGGGACTCCTGAAGAGCTCAATAAAACTGCTGAATATTTGAAGAAAGAATTTGAGATGAAAGATTTGGGAAAGACAAAATTTTGTCTTGGTTTGCAAATTGAACGTGTACGAGGATGAACATTTATTCACCAATCCACATATACAGAAAAAAGTGTTAAAACGCTTTTACATGGATAATGCACATCCATTAGCATCACCAATCGTCGTTAGATCTCTTGATACGAAGAAAGATCCATTTCGACCTATTGAAGATGGTGAAACGATACTTGGTTTTGAAGTACCATATCTAAGTGCAATTGGAGCATTAACTTATCTGGCTAATTATACTAGACCAGATATAGCTTTTTCTGTAAATCTTCTCGCAAGATATAGCGCTGCACCCACTTTGAGACATTGGAATGGTGTTAAGCACATTCTACGTTATCTGAAGGGTACCATAGACCTTGGATTATATTATTTGGAAAATTCTGATTCTTCTCTGGTAGGGTATTCGGATGCAGGATTTTTATCCGATCCACATCAAGCCAAGTCACAAACTGGCTATGTTTTCATATGTGGTGGAACTGCTATATCATGGAAGTCTGTGAAGCAAACCTTGACTGCAACATCCTCAAATCATTCTGAAATCATTGCAATTCATGAAACAAGTCGAGAGTGTGTATGGTTGAGAAATATAACAAGTCACATCCAAGAGTCATGCGAATTACCTTCATCAAAGATCACTTCAACTGTTTTGTATGAAGACAATGCTGCTTGCATCACGCAACTCAAGGAAGGATACATCAAAGGTGATAGGACGAAGCACATTTCTCCCAAGTTATTCTACACACACGATCTCCAAAAGAATGACGATATCAGCATTCAACAAATTCGCTCAAGTGACAATTTGGCAGACTTATTCACAAAGGCATTACCAAAATCAACATTCAGAAAGTTGGTACACAAGATCGGCATGTGCCGACTCAAAGATCTACAGTGATCTCAAGATCTGGGGGAACAGTTGTACTCTTTTTCCTTCGACTAGATTTTTTCCCACTGGGTTTTTCTAACAAGGTTTTAATGAGGCAACATTTGTTTTAGAGATTGGTCAATCAAGGGGGAGTGTTGTAAATATATCTAATAGATATATATGATATGAGTGATGGTCAAGTTACTAACTCTAAAACCCTATCTCTTGTACTATTATAAATAGAGGCATTTGGTCCTCATATTGAATACACACAATTCATATTTTCTCTCGCCTCTCTCTAGTTTACAACAAAAAGGGCAAAATGAAAAAACCAAAACAGCAAAAATGAAAAACGGGGGGACGGGGAATCCGGAAGAAAAAAAAAGATTTGGCATGGTTGGATCCCAAGCATTTTGGATTTTGGGCCTGCCTTGCAACCAATGGACCAAATGAAGATTTCAAATGTTTTTCAATAAAAATATTGTTTTAAATGAATGTTTTATTAAATTGTTTTTATGACAATTTTGCTCCTACGATTTTACTTTAATATTTGTACTAGTATTTCTCCTGCACCATGCATAAATAATTATTATTTTTTTAAATTTGAAATATTATGATTTTTTTTAATTTTATATATTGTGCTTAATTTTAAAATTAATAAAACAATATGTACATGTATTAATTAATTAGATAAGAAGACTAATTTTATGTAGTTACGACAAACAAAAAAATAAATAAATTTTAGGAACTAAATGAAAATCCATGTTAGAAAATGATCGAATTAAAATATTTGAAATGACACAATTTTATAAAAATAAATGTATAATTGTCCAAGATTAAAGAACATTTGATTTTTTTGAATATATGATAGCTATAAAAAATATAATTATTTAATTATTTTAAATGATGAAATTGAAATAGAAAAAGAAATTATTATTATTATTATTATTGTTGTTGTTGTTGTTGTTGTTGTTATAGCGCAACATAAATGAAATCTATTTTTTTATGCGACAAATATAGAGTACTGTGCAAATCATCCACCTATGCATAAAGAAATAAAATAAAAAATGTTATAAATCTTCAATTTCCAAGTAAAAAATGAAGTTACATAAATTGTGTGCTCATGTTCATTATCATGTACGTGTACATTATTGTGAATATTCAAGGTCAGAATATATAAATTGAAAGCAAGTAAAAGACACGAGGTTGGTAACCATGTTCGATCAACTGATCTACGTCAGGGGGACTTCACAAGTCCGTGAGAAATAATTCACTACTCCGTTGAATGGTTACAAAGGCTATTACACAAAGACTCCCGTCACTCGACCCCTTTCCTACCCACTACAACCTCTTTCGTTGAACTCCTCACAACCTAAAATCCCTCTAGTTCCCACAAGAAATCTCTCCCGAGACTCCTCTAAGTGTGCATGAATTTAAGTTTCAAACACAGACTAGTAACACAATGATCACAGTGATCAAATCTAGTCTACCCGAATACTATATGCTCCAAAGATGAAGTCTTTTAAACTCTCTATCCTTTGTGTATTCGTAAAACTCTCGTTATCTAAACTAGTCTGATTCCCAGACTATTTATAATCAAAAGATATAGCCTTAACAAGGTAATCAGAAGTCCCACTTTGACTAGAATTTAACAAAGAAACTTTTCCTTAATTAAATCATAATTTCCTCATTTAGATATCTTTCTTGAATAGAACTCCTTCTTTCCTTCTTTGATATTCATCACGAACAAGGCAACTTCTATTTAGAAACATCCATCTTGAATCTGCAGCTCCAACTCTTTGATTCTAGCATGATACGTCTCTTGAAAACTCTCTGGACAACTATGTACATGGTCATGTTCCTGAACATGATTAAGTACATGTCTTGATCTTCAATCAGATTGGCAGCGGAATGTTCACAGTAATGTTCAGAACATGTTATTCGAACATGAATAACCAAAAAATTTTATGTTCTTTTGATATTTCCATACAGATCATGCAATCTCGAACACTTGAGTGCAGATGGCACTAACAAAACAAAATAATAAATAAGATTCCAAAAATTTATTAAAATACAACGGATATAATCTAAACCGTCATGAAAAATGAAAAAAAAAGAAGAAAAATTTACAACAATAAATTTCACTATTGTTGCCTATTAACTCAAAACTGTTGTCTATTAACTCCGAACTATTGTCTGTTATATAAAAAGTGTTGTTTAAAATATAATTATTAAATTGTGTGATAGACAACGGTTTATAGCAGAATCATTTTCTATTACATGATTTTACCTTAATATATATATATATATATATATATATATATAGGATTTGGTTCAAATGAGAACAGTGCTTCATGTGAGAACGGGCTTGTTTAGTGTAATTTTAGTGCTTTTCTTACTGTATTTTGATGCAATTTTTTAATTTTTTTTTTAATGTTTTTCTTATTGTATTTTAGTGCTAGATGATTTAGCACCAAAATAAAATAAGAAAAGCACTGAAATTACACTAAACAAGCCCGTTCTCACGTTCTCACATGAAGCACTGTTCTTATTATAACCAACCCCTATATATATATATATATATATATATATATATATATATATATATATATATATATATATATATATATATTATAACACACTCTAAAGTAAAAAAAAAATCCCGCTCATTTACAAGGGTTAATTTAGTCAATATATTAAACAAATTATTTCGTAGTTAATTTTGTGCTTTAAACAGTACATCATTAATATAAATTTTAGTTAATACAAAATACAATTTAATTATTGTAATATAACTAATTATACTAATGATTGCAAGTAACCGATACACAATATTCGGAAATAATTGGTATGATTATATATTACATCTATATAATATTATTATAATATATCATGCAATCACTCTAGCTAAAACATATAATTGGCATATATATATATATATATATATAATTTTAGTCTTATTTCTCAATTAATATTGAATATAGTTGATCATGTGATTTGCCACCCATACAAAATTGTCGATCATATACATAATGTAGACACACACACATACACACACAACCATGATTATGGGCATTCATAATTTGTTCAATTCCCTAATATCCGTGCTTCACAATTAAAGGCCAAAATTATGCTTTTGCCAACGTATTATTACTTTCCTAATTTGTGTGCTTGAGTGTGACATGTATATATATATGCTTCACTCCTATTATTTATTTTTTCGAGGAAACGAGGTCACCTTTTCTACTTTTTTGCTTGTGTACATGCGATATTTTTTTATGCTTTAGTTATCGAATTTATTTTCAAGGATATATATATATATGTATATATATATGTGATGTAACATTCTTTTATTTTTTTCATATTATAATCTATAATTATTGGTCATGAGAAATATATATATATATATATATATAATTTGTTTTAGATCATGAATGACAGGCGCAAAGGAAATGAGGATAAAGTTCTATGAACCGTAGAAAAGTTTGTTTCAATGAATGCAAGAAAAAAAGAGCATTGTGCTCCAATTCTGTGAAGAAATGAAAGAGAAGGGCTTCTCACACAAATGTCTTGTGAGTCATAAGATTTGGTAATAACCAAAGGTTTTCTAATATGATATCATGATATGTATCCCTTAACTTTTATTTTACATTATATTTTCATTTTATATTTTATTTTACTATTGTTATATCTATTCTATGCAATAATAATACTACAATGATTTAGGGAGAATATCACTTTGAAATGCATATTTTGGCCACCTCATTTTTTCAGCATCGGAAATTAATGACGTCTTTTTTTTTCTTAAACATATTATATTAAGAAAATTGATGTACCTATTCATTTTTTGGGGTTAATTACGACTAAATATATGAACTTTTAAATATTGCAATTTCAATACAATTTTGTAATCACTACAAAATAGAAATAATTTGCAATAATATGAAAATCAAACACAATATTTTATACCGATCGTTATATTATTAATGAAAATCAATTATTATTATGTTATGTATCTATGTAATTTTGAAAATTGTATTTAATCGTAATTAATCTATTTTTTATTAATAATTTTTTGAACAACTACAAGGACAAATTCTAAATTTATATTAATTCAAAACACATGAAATGATCTCCGTATATCGCACGGGAGAAATACTAATTTTCTTATATATAGTATATATCTATTTAAATGAAATATTCAATCCCATTCAAACTCAATCACATAGAGAAGAATATCAATTCCTAACATAATTCCATCGGCCAGTCGACCGATTTCTTTCTCTTCTTCGCAGACAAGCGAAAATTTTGCTTTAAAAACAAGTTCTACGTTTCTTTTATTAGACATCCATTAAAAGATATATAAATGAATAAAATCCTATAAAATAAATACTGTAACAAAGAATTCATCTTAATTAATTATATACATTCAATGGCATGTCAATGACTTGATGCTAAGTTTTCAATCACGTACTAATTCATCAAATAACTGGAATTGGAGATGAGCATGAATTCAAATAAAGTGAAAGAAAAGCACTTGTGTACAATTGGTGCACTATCAGATTGCGTTGATCGGGTCAACGCGGTGACTGATCAATGCAGGAGAACGCGTGTTGACCTGGTCAACTCACAAAAAAATAATCTTGCAAAATCAGTACCAACCGTAATACTAAAAAGTGTCACTTAAAAGCCCAAAAGTATCACCTGTATTCTTAAAAAGTATCAGTCTATTAAAAAAAAGTCAAAATCAATATAAATCGTAGTACTATCACTCAAAATTCAAAAAGTATATATCATCTGTATCTTTAAAAAGTATCACCTATTTCATCATTTTTTTTTAATTTTTGAGTTGACCGGGTCAACGCGCGTTGGCACACGTTTGACCTGATTAACGCTTTGACCGTTTGATATGAGTTTATATACATCTAGTGCATATAAGTTTTTGCCAAAGTGAAAACATATAAATTATCTACAATATAATTATTTTTACAACCCTTTATTTCCACCTATTTCAGACTGCGTATGGGCATCATATGCCCGTTATTTTTATTTTACTTTATTTGATGTTGTAATTTTTTTATGTTTTTATTTTAGTTTTTCTACCAAAATTATATACACTAAAATAAAATTAGTAAACTTTAAAATTAAAGTGAATTGATTTAATTTGTTTGAAATAAATATAAATATACAGACTAAAATGGAATTAATGAACCCTTAAATTAAAGTGAGTTAATTTAATTTTTTTGAAATCCGGCGACTCGCGTAAGGGACTCGCTCGACGTTGCTTGGGCTCAATTGTGTATTGCACTCCGCGTGGTCGAAAATTAATTTTTTCGAAACAAATATAAACGTTAATTGAAAATAAAAAAATTAATTTTGAAAAAAATATATACCATAAAATGGAAGTAGTGAACCCTTGAATTAATTTAATTGTTTTTGGAATCCGGCGACTTGCGTCGCCTGATGCTAACACGTTGGCTCGTGTATAGTGCTCGATAATTAATTTAATATTTTTGAAAAAAATATAAATGGTAATTGAAATAAAAATCTAATTTAAAAATAAATATATATCCTAAAATAAAATTAATGAACCCTTTAATAAAAGTGATTTTTTTTTAAATCAAGCAACTCGAGCAATGCACTCACCCGACTCTAATGTGTGGGGTGCTCGACAATTAATTTTTTCAACTTAAATATAACATCTAATTGAGATTAATAAACCTCAATTTTTTTTACTACAAAACCCAAAATAAACCCTTAAAAATATAAAATATTCTAAAAATACTAAATAAAACTCAACCTTAAAAAAACCTTGAACCTTAAAAACCATAAATCTAGGGCAGTAAACGAACTGAATTGAGCTGAACACCCTGATGCTCGAACTCGACTCATTAAGGAATATTCAAGCCCGAGCTCGATTTGAGCTTTTTTCCTCTTGTTCAAGCTCAGCTCTATAAATATTTGTTATGTTCGAATTCAGTTCGAGCTCGGTTCGTAAAATACTCGAAAATTTACTAAATGAGGCTGAGCTCGAATGCTCGAAAAAAGCTCGTTTATTTACATATTTGAGCTCGAGCTTGAAAAAATAGCTTGTTTTAATTACCCATTTGAAATATTTATAATATTCATGAACATGTTCGATTAAGCTCGAGTTCGAACATGTTCGCTTAAGCTCGAGTTCGAACATGTTCGCGAGCTGGCTGAGCCGAATACTTCTCTATTCGAGCTCGATTCGAGGCTCGAGCTCGGCTCGTTTAGAAAACCAATGAATTTCGAATCAGCTTTTTTCGAGCCGAACTCCGAATAGTTCGCGAACGGCTCTGTTCATTTACAGCCGCCCTACATAAACCCCTAAACTCTAAACATTAATTGGAATTGAAAATATTACAATTTCAACTAAATAAAAGCATATAAAATAACTAACAGACTCGTTACTGTTTAAGGATACAAATAATACTTTTAGAATTTTGAGCGATAACTAATTTTGGCAATTATTTTTGCCGATTGACTTGTGAATTTTGACCCGCGTGCCCGTTTGAAATAAGCTTATTTACAACTAATGCACATAATTAGTTTTTGCCATAAAAGAATCATAGAATTTTGTACTAATTACTTCTCAACTGATTTTGTTCGATATAAACTTTGTGGGGAACTATAATTCTCTCTTTCTTGTAAAAAATAAACCTCTAAATTGTCTCTTTGAACTTGGCTGAATTTTTAATTTTAATTTTTACAGAAGTTGAGTATTTATTTTTGAAGAAGAAACGTTGAAAGATTTTTGCAAAAAATGCGAAGATGAAGATGGAACAATCCGTTTAATCACCTGTGGAATTATGTTTTTGATATTCTTGAATTTGGGATTATTTATATTGAGATTTGATATTTCCTTACATAAAAAGATACATCAGAAAATACACATAAATTCCACATGATATTTTCTTTATTAAATCTTGAGTCTACTCATGTAATTTTTACTCATATGTTTTAAGAATATAATATAATTTACACTTGAGATTTCCTACTCCGTGTTACACCTTCAAATTATGTATTTTTTTATATATTTTTTCTTAAATTATATTTTTTTGTGATTTAATTTAATGTTAAGATTGTTTTTTAGGGTTCACCCCACCCAATTAGGGTTTATAATTATTTTTTAGTATTTAATTTTCAATTTTCAATTTTCAATTAATAATTTATTATTATGGTTGATTAATTTAAAATTAAATTTTATAACTTTTTAAATTTATTTTTTCGTTGATAAATGTTGACTATGATTATTTATGTTAGAATTAATTTTTATTTTATAATAAATATTATTAAAATAATAAATTTTATAGTGAAACACATAAAAGTGTAACATGAAATTTGAACCCTATAATTTATCGACATGTATACAAAAAAAAAAAAAACTAATATTATTTAGGGTAAATTTCATCAATTTCATATATATTAATACTGTATATACTTATACATAACATTTAGTACTTCGACAAGAAACTATAAGAATCTAAGACAGCAACATGATATTCGAAAATATGTATAATGAAATTTTGTATCTCAATGAGAGGGTAATCGACGCAGTTAATTCAGGCTAGCTAGCTATAACTTTGGTAAATAATGCATGCATGTTAATTTCTTGTCTTTTCTTTTTGAAAAATCTTGCAAATCGCAGTGATCGATCACAATAAATATAATATATGTTATAAATATATCTAATTTCGGAAAAAAATGAAGTAACTTTTACACTTATTTACAAGCTAGCATTAATCCAAAAAGAGCTTTAATCAAAATTTAATAAATAAAATATATCTTGTTTATAAAAACAATTAACATACTCCAATTTTTTATGATTATTTAGCAATAGCTTAAATTTGTGTTATTAATTCCAAAGAACTTTTTAGTAGTTTGTTTTTATTTGCATTGAAACAAAGCCTTGTCATATCAGTTTTCCATATATTCGTCCCTAAAAAAATATTATATAGTGAGTATTATAAAATTGTATTATTATTGCAAAGTTATGCTTTGAAAGTTTTTTGTGTTTAAAACTTTAAATTGTAAATTATATGCTATACTTTGTCGATTTTTTTGCAACCAACCCATATTATATAGATGGCGGACAATTTCCTTAATTAATTAAGATGCCGAATCTTACAAAAATTATAATTTTAATACAGATTAATAACCCTGCGAAGGGAGATTTAATTAATAAAATAGACAAAAAATATTTTCTCGCAAAAATACACTAATCTCTTCTTCAATTCACTGAAGATATATATGATACAAACAAAAGATTAGAATTTAGAAGAAATGAATTGAATGATCACAAAATAAAAAAATACAGCTAATTAGTTAATCTAAGTGAATTGGTTAAATATTTCAAACTTGCATCATCGCCGGATCATATGGAACTCCAGATTCCTTGATCCATGCATCACCGCCGTAGATAACTCCTCCGGTCCAAGTACTCTTAACTTCTTCCTCCGTCAATGTATGAATTCCCTTCCACGTAACCCGGCCCGTTGTCTTCGATCCGGGCCCCCGGTTACCGACCTCCACGTAGTAGCACGTATCTAGCCCCACGGTTCCAATCCACGGCGACCACCCCCTGGGATCGATGCATTCATCGATGTTGGATTGCATGATGATCGTCCTCGCCAGCTCCTTCCACGGCCTTCCCAGGAATATTGGGACCGGCGGCGTTACGCTCAGCAAATCTGGCTCCGCGGTGAAGTGCCCGTTTTGGATTACGATGGCGCTGTTGCATTTTGGGTCGGACCGCCCTTGAGCAGTCACCATGCATTCCTGCTTCGGGCCGGGCTTTCGCACCACGAACGTGCACTCCTGGAAGAGGGCTAGCCCATTTCCGAAAACGAAGTCCACGGTGCCGGTGATGGTGCATTTGCGGTAGTATTGGCGGTGGGTGTCGGCGCAGAGGGTGTCTTGATAGCCGTCCATGTTGACATTGTACAAGATGGTCCTGTCGCCGGAGACTCGCACGGCGAGAGCTTGGAAGCCGTCGATCCCTGCCTTGTTCTCGACTCCGAAGTCCTTGCCCAAGAAATCCTGGCCGTTGATAACTGCATGATGAAAATGTTCGTCATGCATTGTCAAATCTATAATGATAATTAGGGGGCAACTTATTTTTTAGCCACTTAGAAAAAAAAAAAAAAAATTTTAGCCACTAAAGTTTAAACATTATTATTTTAGCCACTTTGGACAAAAATACCCTTGCACATACACATGCGCGCTGGGCTCAGCGCGCAAGCCCTGCGCGTAGGGGCGCGCGCGGGGGACGGGCACCTGGGGCGGGGACGGGCGAGCGCGCGGTGGACGTGCGCGCACGCGGGGGACAAGGGTGCGTGCGGGGGACGCGCCCAGGGGACGGGCGCGCGCGCAAGGGACGGGGGCGCGCACGGGGGACGGGCACCTGGGGCGGGGGACGGGGACGCGCGCAGGGGACGGGCACCTGGGGTGGGGACGGGCGCGCGCGGGTACGTGCGCGCGCAGGGGGACGGGGGGCGTGCGCGGGGGACGGGCGCGCGCGCAGGGGACGAGGGCGCGCGGGGGACGGGCACCTGGGGCGGGGACGGGCGCGCGCGGGGGATGTGCGCGCGCACAGGGGACGGGGGCGCGCAGGGGACGGTTGGTAGCCTAGCACCTGGGGACGGGCGCGCGCGCACGGGGGACGGGGGCGCGCGCGGGGACGAGCGCGCGGGAAGGGGACGGGGCGCGCGCAGGGGCCGGCGGGGACGGGTAGCAGCCCAGCACCTGCACGCGCGCACCCGTGCGCGGGGGACGGGCGCGCCCAAGGGTATTATGGTAAAGTTGGACAAAATAATAATATTTTAAAATAAGTGGCTAAAAAAAGCTTTTTATTTTTCTAAGTGGCTACTTTGCCCAATTGTCACTTAGGACCTGACTAGAGTAAGATCAAACTTTCAAACTCTAATCAGGTAGCAATTATTAATTTCTTGATTATTAGTTTATTGAGATTTTGTTAGAGTACTAACTTAGTGTGGGGGTGTAGTAGGTTTGGACACCGCCGGCCATGCTCCTACTTCCGGTAATTACGGTGGCTTTCGGCCCGTCGCCGACGAACACGACTTTGTTAAGCCCCTTCGGGATTTCAACATGTTCGTCGTACACGCCGGCCTTGATATGGATGACGACGAATGAATCATTGTTGTTCTTCGGCAGTGAAGCGACGGCGTCGTTGATGGTTTTAAACTGGCCGCTGCCGTCTTTCGCCACCACGATCGTCGGCTTTAACGACAGCGTGGTGCCATTAAGTGGCTGCGTGTCGGCGGAGTCTTCCTCTTCTCCCGGCACAACTTTCCGGCCGCCGTCGGTACTGCCGAGCTGCAACGCACCGACGAATTCTGAAAGAGCGGAGACCATTGCAAGGCCGTTGCTGGACAATTCCCTGGCGTTTTGCAGCAGCTTCTTCATCTTCTCGCCGGTGTCGCCGGTGGTGTTCTCGAAGGCGTCGATGCACGTCTCTTGGTTGGTGATGACGGCGCTCAGCCACGTCCTCAAATCGGCGACGTATTCTTTAGCCTTAATGGGTTCGAACTTCCCGACTTTTCCGATCGATGTCTTCAGCTCTTCGACGGCTTTTTCGAGAACTTCTTCGCAGACTTCGTATGCTCCTTTGGTCATCGGATCGTTGGCGGCGTCTTTCAACAAAGTCGATTTTTTTAGGACGTCGCCGACGTTAGTGACGGCGACATTGATCGCCTTCTCGATAAGCTTCTTAGGGTCGGTTGTCTTGGCTCCGGCGAGGCTTTTTTTGCAAGTTTCTTTGTACTGTGTTGGGGAGCATATAGAGTCCACCGCTTTCGTGGTGGATGCCACATCCGGGGTATTGCGGTCACTTTTGGTGGTGGTGACTGCGACGGCGACGATGGCTGCCACCAAGATAACGGCGGCAACGGATGCAATTATGACCTTCTTCTTCGAACCATCCCCCATTTTTTTTGTATATATATACGGTTTTTTTTTCTTTTTTAAATGATTTTTTTTTTCAGAGTTACAAGGGAGATCTTACTCCTTATTCTTGAACTCTGACTGATTATGATTTTTTTTAGAAGAAATATTAAATGGGTGTATTTATACATATTAAAATGACGTGAAATTTAGTTTGTGGTTGCTGATTGAGATCCTAATTAATTTTAGTAAGAAAAATCTAAGGATATCCCACGTTGTCGGAACCGGAAAAAATGGTGCTCCCATGCAATATATAGAAAATGTCGAAATATAACCTGGACATTTCATACGCATTTTTCTCGGTGGTGGAATAAGAAATTAAATAAAATCTAGTAGTACAAATAATAAAATTCATAAAAAAACAAAAGAAGATTTATTCCCAAGGTGCAGTTCAAAAGGATAATTAATTAAAATCTGAAGTGGTTATACCACACTTGAGATTTTTTGTTACACTCTCAATATTATACTTCGTGTTACACTTTTAAATTTTATGTTTTTTTATATATTTTTTCTTCAATTATATTTTTTTATGATTTAGTTTAAATTTAAGATTAATTTTTAAGGTTCACCCCATTCAAATAGGGGTTTTAATTATTTTTTCGTACTTAATTTTTAATTAATAATTCATTATTATGGCTGATTAATTCAAAATTAAATTTTATAACTTTTTTAATTCATTTTTTGTTGATAAATGTTGATTATTATTATTTATGGAAGAATTAATTTTTATTTTATAATAATTGTTATTAAAATGATAAATTTTATGGTGAAACATGTAGTGAGACACATAGAAATGTAATAGGAAATTTAAACCTGTTATAGTAAGGACAGATATACATTCGTCCATAATGGTAATATATATATATATATATATATATATATATATATATATATATAGGGGTTGGTTATAATGGGTAGTAGTTATTCGTGTGAGAACTAGGAACCATGCTTATTTTATATGATTTTGTAGCTTATTTTGCTGTATTTTAGTGTTTTTAACATTAGCACTAAAATACAATAAGATAAACTATATTTTTTTTAAAAGAAAATAGCACTAAAATACAATAAAATAAGCTATAAAATTATATTAAATAAGCATGGTTCCTACTTCCTAGTTCTCACACGAATAACTAGTACTCATTTGAACCTATTCCTATATATATATATATATGAGAATGGTTCAAATGTTAACCACCTCCCCTTGTAGAAACTAGGATCCATTAATAACCACTCATCTCATTAATATGAATGGTCAAGATTGAATCTCTAATTTAGGGATCTAGTTGCAAATTCTTAATCTCTCCAAATTTTATTAGATTTTATAAGGTTAAAATTATACACAAATTTATATCCATAATTCCACGCCCCCTTAATTGTAGGTGTAATCCCAATAGATAGGAAAAATATTAATTCCAAATCCATCCAATCTTCCACTCATTCACGACTCTTCAAACAAATTAAATCTCATTTTCAACTAAGATATCAACATAACCCCACGAGCGACAGGGTGTTGAGCAAAGCAAAATGAGATTTGCTGGATGCATGGGAGAAGTCGATGATTTTGCATTGATCCACGACGACAGTGTTAAGCATGAAAAGGGTGAATTCACACCATTCAGCAACGGATATATTAAAACTTTTATATTGGTGAACATATCATCCGTGGTGATTTTATTTATCATTTTGTGTCATCACCAAGAATTAAATGTGTTGATTCGAGTTTCTCAAAGATATGTATATGTATAGGAAAATAGCAAACAATTCTACATAATTAAAATAACCATTATTTGATATATCATTAGCAAAATTTTGTTAACCATATTAGCATGTCATTATAAGTATACTATCAAATTGTTATATTAATATTAGCAAGTAATGAAATAAGGTAATTACGAAACTAAGGATTTGATAATGCAACATGCATGTCATTTAAAGTATTAACAATTTAATACGTTAATATTAGCAATCATATATTAGCTAGACAAAGATTAATGTTACATAATTTGTTAACCAAATTAGCATGCCATTATAAGGATACTAGCAATTTTTTGAATTAATATTAGTAAGCATATAAGCAATATAATTAGGCTACTAAAGTGTTAATCCGATTATCATGTCATTATAAGTATATTATCAATTTATTGCATTAATATTAGCAAGTATATAAGCAAAATATATTGAATGTTAATCCAATTAGCATGTCATCTTAAAGTTATTAGCAATTTATATCATTAATACTAGCAAATAGTTTTATCTTGCAAAAATTCATGTAAATTAATATAAGTTTGAAGTCAATACTTTCGCTAATACTATAAGAACAATTTGCTAATATACAGTGTAAAATATGCTATTAACCTATATCGGTGAATAAGTATGCCATAATATTTTCTACATATACAAACATTTAGGTTTTAACATTCACAAACACAAAAAAAATTCTCGAAAAAAAGAGAATATGAAGATAATTAATGACCACTTTAACATCTTAATTTAAACAAATGTAAGGAATGAGATGTGAATTATGATATGAAATGGACTAAACATCCCAGTATCTCTAAATATTATTCAATTTACAATATTATTATATATTTTATGTTTAATATAAATCTATCCATATTGGTTATATGAATAATGAATTGTTACCACTAATATGATATTATAAAAAATTAGAGATAGTGAATTGAAATATTTGTCAGTATTCGATCACATTTTTTTACTAATTAATACTACCTCCGTTTCAAAATGTTTGTTGTTTTGTTTTTTTTTTTATCTGGAATTAAGAATTAATTTTGTGGATAAATATACTCATCCCTCATATATTCCATAAGATCTAATTCATCTATATTTTCCTAAAAAATAATAATATTTTCTCTCTCCATATATTTCTCTCTTCATATATTATAGGTAAGTTAGAATCAAGAAATCTTGCAGGATTTGGCAGGGTTAAAATTGGGAGAGAGGATGTCAAATTCTATAAAACAACAAACATTTTGAAACAAAAAAAAAACCTAAAATAACAAACATTTTGAAACGGAGGTAGTAATAAATTGGTGGTTTTTTATGGACTTACTACGTAATAGAAGAAACGAAAATAATAAAATATATTAAATGAAGATTATATGCCATAAAATATGGGATATGATATTCCATATATGAAATTAAATTACTTCTATAACCTTAATTTATTTTCATATATGGAATATCATATCCCATATTTTATTTTTGAGTCACTTAAATAATAAGAAATTTGCATTTTTCTAAGCCAAGTTACTCTAACCCAATCAAAATTTTACTTTGAGCCCAAATCTTTAAGCCCAAGTGTAAGTAGAGCAAATTTAGAACAATCGATTTGCCTTCTTCTCTTCTTTTCTTTTCTTCCACGAAAACTCGGTAGAGAGCTCTTGATAGTCTAAACTCTCCAAACCTTATCACCATTTGATCTTATCAAATCTCCTTATCGATAGCCACGAAATCAAAAATGAAACCCTAATCTACTAGTATAAATAGAGAGCTCTACCTCTCTATTTTCCCTCACACTAAAGATCCGAAACCAAAGAGAAGATCTTAAGCTCGAGTTTTCTTCTTCTAAGTTTTGTTCCAGGTATATTTCGTTCCTTATTTTTCTTTTCTTTTATCATGCAGTTGCATTGCATTGCATCTTTTTTTTGGAAGGGTTTGATATGTTGTAGAGCCGATTGGGATGATGAACACCTCGAAGGTGTACGGTGGTTATGGAAGTAGCAGGAACGATTGCCGGAGTAGAGGATCGGAGGTGTAGTTACAGCGGCGGGTCGTGATCAGTGTGCAGCAGCGTCGAACTATGAAACGAATTGTTGTCGCAGCCGAGTTGGTGGCTGTTTATTTCAGCTAAAGCTTGACGTCGATATAGTGCGGATGGTTGTCTATGTGTATGGTGTAGACAACAAGGGTGGCTTGGTAGTATTTTGATCCCAACTTTCCATGGTACGTAAAAGAACAAATGAGAAGAAAATGAGGAGCTGTTGACGGTGAAAGATGATGGTTGCCGTGAATAGATAGCGAGAAAGAAAGAAAGTTGCTATGTTTTATCTTTCTAATTCTTTTGTTTTGCAGATGGGCTTTAATGATTAAGAAATCTTTGGGCTTTGGCTAAGTTACTTATGGGCCGAGAGGGTTAGAATTTGAGGACATGCAAAAAGTTCACTTTTATCAAAAATCATACCATATTATAAGTATTCATATGATTACGTAGATTTCTAAGGTGGTTATAATAATTTGGCCATGCATTAATTAATTCAAAGCCATGTATCTTTATTTCACGTAAATTGTAGGCATGCATCATGAGAAATCAGTACTTTAATTTCATGCATAGTTTTATTACATCATGTCATGCATTTTATTAATTCAAGATAATTAGTTTATAGGCAAGGCGCGCAGGACTTAATTGGTTAATATCAAGGTCAAGGTCAAGGTCAGGGTGGGGTTTTACGTGATCTTGTCCCGATGATTCTCTCTATATTTTATTATCGAGTATGTGATGACACAGACATGGGCCTTCGGGCTAAACAAGCATGGGCCTTCGGGCTAAAGATGAAAATGGGCCTTCAGGCTAAACAAGCATGGGCCTTTTCAGGTGTTGTCTCGGATGATGCGTAGCGGACAAGATGTGATGATGGTGGTCAAGTGATCAAGCATGATTAATGATCTAATTTATTTTTGACTTTTTTTTATGTAATAAATGCTGAGTTATGTTTTGAAACTTCCGCTGTATTTTCAAGAAAAGTATTTTATTAATGAAAAGCATGGATAACGTGCATTTTTCTATTAAAGTGAAATTGGGGCGTTAAAGAGTGGTATCAGAGAAGGTCTACTTTCCTTCATACTAAAAGAAAATACATTTTTTAAGTAAGTATTGACCATCATCACATCCGCCGCATCACGCCGAGAAGAGGTAAAGGTTTAAGTTCTTTTTATGTGAAAGTTTATGAAAGTATTTTCTATGAAAATGTTTTTAATAGTCCTCGAGATTTACTTTAAGATTGTAATTTTTCAGATGACTAGATCATGCAAGGACCATAAGATCGTGATAGGAGGTCACCAACTAGCTTTGTCAGTAGAAGAACGTATTAGAACCCGCAAAGCCAGATTTATTGATGACCTATGGAAATTTCAGTGGGATGAAACGATAGAAGTAGAAAGACAATTGATGAGAATCTACAGGATATGGAGGAAAATTAAGAAAGAGGAGATAGAATTCAACCCTATGATAGCCACTCAAATAGTCGGTGTAGCTATACCCAAGCTGTTGAAGCCCTTAGCTAAGGAGATTGCTAATGAAATTTTAGAATATACTCCAGGGTTTAGGGAAACAATAAATTTTGAAAAATTCATGCTCCGCCTTATGGATGAATGGAGAGGCACGGTCTTTGGAAAAGAACTACGAGATTCAAATAGACGACTAAGTATTAAGACCAATTCAGATAAAAGACGGAAGAAACGAAGCTAGTGATACTTAGAAATGATAGAGCAAGCTAGATAATATATTTTCTAGAATTCACATTTTTGTAATTCAACTCTTGAGTAATAAAATTTATTATTATTATAAAGTTAGAACTCTATTAAAATATATATATATATATATATATATATATAATATTGGTGGAGAATTCCTAAGCTATAGTTAGGAGATTTACGTATTAGGAAATATAAGAAGCATAACGATTATTTTCTTAGATAGAGTAAGTATATCGATGATAAGGTAGCATAGAAGTATATGAGGATAATGTTAGGTCTAGATATCAGCAAGCTGCATCTAGTGAGGAACGAGCATTGGTTTTATGTATAGATTTTTGTAGTTTGAGGTTTAGGTAAGTAATTTCAAGGACGAAATTTTTTTTAGTATGGAAGGATGTACCGACCTGGTTTTTTTTTCTAATATTTAAATTACTACATTTTTTCATGAAATATTTGATGTGACCCGGGACTAAATGACCAACGAGACACAAAAGACGCGGAAGCTCAGGATTGAAACTACGTCGGTACAGTAAGGATTCTATACTCGATTATCTAGACGACTAAGACTCAACTAAAATACCTAGACAATATCACACAAAATAACACAAATCCAATAAAGAAGGGCTGTTTAGGGACGATGGTGATGATGATGAACGATGATATGGAATAGGTTTAGAAGGGCTAGAGTAGATAGGATATGATCGGGTAGAAACGGACTTACGGATTGAACGAGACGAACACGAACTTGGACACGTTGGTG
This sequence comes from Perilla frutescens, assembly GCA_026008535.1. NCBI lineage: Eukaryota > Viridiplantae > Streptophyta > Magnoliopsida > Lamiales > Lamiaceae > Perilla > Perilla frutescens. The sequence goes on along the minus strand of BRKX01000002.1, from coordinate 35,082,562 downwards.
GCTGATCTTGAAACGAACGTTGATGATGATGTTTGACATCGAATATGGCTATATGGACGATGACTTGTCGATGTGAATTACAACCCGATTAATCCCCGGCGTATCGTGTACGACGAAAACGAATCTCTAAGTTGTTCTTCGTAGCGAGTTCACCCTAATTCTTTGTATGAATTAGAACGTTCCCTTGATGTAAGACTCAAAGTTTGCTAGGCTTCAAGAATGATAATTTTCGAGGAAAACAATCAAAAGCTTTTAACGGTTGAGACACAAATTGAATGCAAAAGCAATTTTAATCAATAATGTCTAAAATATCAAAGTAACAGGGTTCCCCTATTTATAGGGCCTATTATGCACGAAAATAACAATTAAAAAGGCCTAAAAACCTGATCCAAAAGGATCTCTAACTATACTATAGAAATACCTAAACTAGAATTCTATTCAAGGTAGGAAATTGCCTTAAATACAATTCTAGTCAAACCTATGATATTATGAACGAAAATTACACTTATTAATTAATTAAAAACTGATCTAAACTATAGTCTAAAGTAATTAAATAAATACTATAGTCTAGATAAAAATCAACCCTTTAATTAAATTAAATCAAGGGCGAAAACAGCTCCATGCACAAATGCACTTCTTCTTGCTCTCTTCTTCAACTCTTCAAGTTATATTCTCCATGGTATGATCTTGATCTTCATTAGTTAATAAATTAACTAAAGTATGGCTGCACTTTGCATCTTCTAATTCCTCAAACTTCTTGCGAATCATCACTTGGAAATAACCTTGTAATTTCTTCGCTCGAAGTCGCGTCATTGGACCTTTGAATTGCAGCTTGGGTTCAAGGCCTTCAATGCCTTGCATGGCTTCATCAATATTATATTTGTTTTACTTTTTTTCATGTGTGATATTAATGGATTAAGTCTAATAAGTCACGCCAAGTAAGTTTAATTATTAATTAAGCATTTATTTAATGCATACATGTAGAATTTTATTTTATTTTTGAGTCACTTAAATTATAAGAAATTTGCATTTTTCTAAGCCAAGTTACTCTAGCCCAATCAAAATTTTACTTTGAGCCCAAATCTTTAAGCCCAAGTGTAAGTAGAGCAAATTTAGAACAATCGATTTGCCTTCTTCTCTTCTTTTCTTTTCTTCCACGAAAACTCGGTAGAGAGCTCTTGATAGTCCAAACTCTCCAAACCTTATCACCATTTGATCTTATCAAATCTCCTTATCGATAGCCATGAAATCAAAAACGAAACCCTAATCTACTAGTATAAATAGAGAGCTCTACCTCTCTATTTTTCCTCACACTAAAGATCCGAAACCAAAGAGAAGATCTTAAGCTCGAGTTTTCTTCTTCTAAGTTTTTGTTCCAGGTATATTTCGTCCCTTATTTTTCTTTTCTTTTATCATACAGTTGCATTGCATTGCATCTTTTTTTTGGGAGGGTTTGGTATGTTGTAGAGCCGACTGGGACGACGAACACCTCGAAGGTGTACGGTGGTTATGGAAGTAGCAGGAACGATTGCCGGAGTAGAGGATCGGAGGTGTAGTTACAGCGGCGGGTTGTGATCAGTGTGCAGCAGCGTTGAACTATGAAACGAATTGTTGTCGCAGCCGAGTTGGTGGCTGTTCGTTTCAGTTAAAGCTTGACGTCGATGTAGTGCGGATGGTTGTCTATGTGTATGGTGTAGACGACAAGGGTGGCTTGGTAGTATTTTGATCCCAACTTTCCATGGTACGTAGAAGAACAAATGAGAAGAAAATGAGGAGCTGTTGACGGTGAAAGATGATGGTTGTCGTGAATAGATGGCGAGAAAGAAAGAAAGTTGCTATGTTTTATCTTTCTAATTCTTTTGTTTTGCAGATGGGCTTTAATGATTAAGAAATCTTTGGGCTTTGGCTAAGTTACTTATGGGCCGAGAGGGTTAGAATTTGAGGACATGCCAAAAGTTCACTTTTTATCAAAAATCATACCATAATATAAGTATTCATATGATTACGTAGATTTCTAAGTTGGTTATAATAATTTGGCCATGCATTAATTAATTCAAAGCCATGTATCTTTATTTCACGTAAATTGTAGGCATGCATCATGAGAAATCAGTACTTTAATTTCATGCATAGTTTTATTACATCATGTCATGCATTTTATTAATTCAAGAAAATTAATTTATAGGCAAGACGCGCAAGACTTAATTGGTTAATATCAAGGTCAAGGTCAAGGTCAAGGTGGGGTTTTACGTGATCTTGTCCCGATGATTCTCTCTATATTTTATTATCGAGTATGTGATGACACAGGCATGGGCCTTCGGGCTAAACAAGCATGGGCCTTTGGGCTAAACAAGCATGGGCCTCCGGGCTAAACAAGCATGGGCCTTCGGGCTAAAGATGAAAATGGGCCTCCGGGCTAAACAAGCATGGGCCTTCGGGCTAAAGATGAAAATGGGCCTCCGGACTAAATGAGAATGGGCCTTTGGTATAAACAAGACAGGGCCTACGTGCTATATGGTTTGGTCTACGGACTGAACACTCTTATTATTCTCACCTACTCGTTTAATTTTATATAGCTTGGATAATTGGACACTCCCCACTGAGTCAGTAGTACTCACCCCAAAATCTACTTATCTTTTCAGGTATTGTCTCGGGTGATGCGTAGCGGACAAGATATGATGATGGTGGTCAAGTGATCAAGCATGATTAATGATCTAATTTATTTTTGGCTTTATTTTATGTAATAAATGCTGAGTTATGTTTTGAAACTTCCGCTGTATTTTCAAGAAAAGTATTTTATTAATGAAAAGCATGGATAACGTGCCTTTTTCTATTAAAGTGAAATTGGGGCGTTACAATAGGTAATTTATTAATCTACATTTACCTTGAGACCTGGCGGAGAAAGGTAAATATATTTCTGATTCCTCACTAATAATCGGATTAAAATTGGGAATTATTAGGATTGAATTAAAACGTAGACGATACATGTGTATTGCATTCCCTATGATTAATATTTCATTAATTGATTGAGTTTGATTATTTGTTTAGTTTATTTACTTGCGTTTATTTGGTTCTATTTCTGTTCATTTATTTTATTTAAATTCGTGCCTACTTTAGTAAATCCTTAATTGGTAGCCTGGATAATAGAGAGTTGTGAGCTTTGTACTCAGTATTATCGAATATTCAGTCCCTGTGGATATGATACTCGATTCGTTTGCTATATTGCATTGTCCTGTGTTAGTTGCAGTTTAGTGCATAATAAATAGTGTATCAATGACAAATTATAAATATAGGGATATTACTGTAATTGTATGCATATTTTGATATGGAAAGATGCGGTCATAGCTATCAATTGATACTTATCAAATTTCTTCAGTTAAATTCAACAACCAAATTTTGCAAACCCATAAATCATTAAAAGAGATATGTAGGTAATTAAACCCTAAATTCATATTGGAGTTTTTTTCTTTTGTCAAAAAATTCATGTATCAATATCAACAGCTCGACCACCATCATCCACCGCCGTCTAGCATCACCCAGAAGCGTTGTCCACCATCGTCCGACATCGACTATCATCACCCACCGTCGTCCATAAGTATTGTTGAGCTCGAAGATAATCTCGAATACTGCAAACATTTTAAATAACAAAATACAAAAAAGGTAACAAAAGTCATTAGATTGTTTGCCTTTGTAATCTTGGTTTGTTTAATTTTTTTCTTGCATTTCAATTCTTATTAACACAAACAATATTTTTATTTGATTTTCGATAATGTTATTGATTATCACAACTAATTTTGATGTTTTTTTTGTTGATTTTTGTTGCTTAATAAATTTAGTTTCATAATTTAATAAATGTTATCAATGATTTATGTGGACCGTTTATTGTTGGCTAATTGTTTGAACCTTATGTGAAATAGGTAGTTGGGGAATTTGAGTATGCTATTTTTTTTAATTTAGTTTCACTTGTATTTCATTTTTTTAAAATATTTTATTGCTAGTAAAGTGGTTGTAATAATTGGTGGTGTTTGCTATTATTCCGATTTTTTATTGTTTGGGTGTTTAAATGCATCTAATAATGCGTGCTTATAATATTTATTTAATTGGTTCTTAGTAGAGAACAAATAAATATTTTCTATCAAGGAATGCTAGATTAGTTGGGATTTGTTGCTTATATATTTAAAATGATTAAAATAATTTTGACATTTTGTATAAAGAAAATGCAAATGTTTATTATTAGTGAATTTGGTGCTTGATTAGTATGAATTCATAGCTTATTAAAATATTTTTAATGATTTAAGTGATTAGTAGACAAAACACATAAATGCTTTCTATGAGTGCATTTGGTGCTTGATTAGTAGAGATTTGTGGCTTATTTAAAACATTTATAATGATTTTGACGCTTTAAAATTTTGATTTTGATGTTATTTTCGTTGTGTCGATTGGAATTTGAGGCATTGATTTCGATGTTTAAAAGGTTTTTTTTAACTAGTTTGGTTTTATTGGTCATGCATATTTCTTATTATTTCATCATTAATACATAATTAACCAAGAGAAATAGAGGAGATCAGAAAATATCGCCAATCATGGTGAGGAGATGGAAGCCAGATGACTTCTATCTCTTAATATATTGAACATATTACAAAATGAAGAATATATATATATATATATATATTAATGAAGATGTTTATCCAAAAAATTAGAGACGAGGCAACCTTAATGATCAATGATGACAACACATGGGGAAGATATATATATATATATATATATATATATATATATTAATGAAGATGTTTATCCAAAACTCAAAAGTAGTAGAGCAACCCCTGACGAAAGGTGAACTCAATTTCAGAGACGGAGAAGGGCATAAGCATGTTGTACAAGAAATGAGTTTTCTCATTTTCTACATTTGAATAGTGTATGTATATATGGTGTATTGGGTGGTAAATGAGCTCCGAAATTAGAGTGAAGAATGGAAGAAGTATCACAAGTGATGTGGATGATGTCCATCTTATTATGATTGATTTTGGTGCTTGTTTATTAAAAATTCATAAATTAGTATGATTGATTTCGGTGATTGTTTGATAGCAACTCATATCTTATTATAATTGATTTCGGTATTTTTTTCATATCTATTCTAATGACGTATTTTATACCTCAAATTATAGATCGTGCCAAGTGCAAGTGTACACGAATGTAGCAAGCAATGATATGAGTCGAACCACAAGGAATATAAGTTATGATCTTAACAATGCAAGTAATGTTGACTCAAGTTACATTCACTATTTAGACAAACATCATTTCTTTCTAGAAAATATTTTGTTCCAAACCATCAACAAATAACAAGTTGTACTCTTGAATGTAGAATATCAAATACTTCAAATGAAAGATTTAAAAGGGTAATAAAAAGAAGGGGTAGGGTGCTAGATCCTTGGTCAAAGTATTCTCAAAACCATATGAATCACATATCTCTCCTCTCTTCAATCATGATTTGGGCAAAAGATCATCTAGGCATTTTCTCAAACACAGAGCATACAAGTAAGTGTAAAACTCACTATCTCTAGTAAATATTTCACTCAAGCCTTCCAAGGTCCCAAATCACCATTGACAAGCCTAATACTCATACTTATCTCAAAATACAAGTAAAAGGTCTCATGGATCAAACACATATACAAAATGAGCAAACCTAATCACACATTAAGTAATACATAAATATAAATAGAGGCTACCCATATACATTCACAAATCAACACATTGATCTAAAAGATTTAAAAAGGGAAAGGTACATTCATCATACATTCATCTCAAACACCCATCATCAAGTGATCCAACACCTCCAAAACCTTAATAGATTAGCTACTCATGCTTTTGAGATCAAAATCATAAAACTTGTAAATAAACATAGGTAGAGCTAAGATTAAACTAATAGGATGTACAAAAATATCCACAAGCACCCTTCCACTTCAACTTCTTCAAGAACCAAAACATTCCAAGCCCAAGCCCTCTCTTCCTCTCTTCTATATTTTCTACTCAATTTTTTACATTTGGGAAGAAAAAGTACAAGGAGATGGAATGGTGTGTTGTTTCTTCCAAGTTAGGTGGTAAAAATCCCCTCCTCTTTTGCTCCAAAGTTGTCCTTCAAATAATAGAGGAAAGTGGAGAGGATAAGGCCTGCAAAACAGAGCACCAGGGCGCGACACGGGCTCGGTCGCGCCCTTGCTTGCGTTGTAGCTTGCACCGAGCCAAGGTGTGAAATAGTCACGGGCACGACCGGGGCAGTCGCGCTGTGGGTCGCGCCAAGTAACAGGCGGAATGGGCCGCGGGCGCGCTTCAACTCGTGTTGTGGGTCGCGCCTGCAGGTCTCGACACACGGCTTTGGACTCGATCACTCGGGTCGCACCCTCGCTCGGGCTGTGGCTCGTACCTGCACCTTGATTTTTGGTTTTCGTCTATAACACACCTGGAATTTATACCTGGATAAAATATGGGTTTGGACTTCAAAAATATACAATTGGTTTATAAAATGGTATTGAAATAGCCCTAAGTTGCAGTCAAAAGAAGCACAAAAATCCCGATTATCATATTCATAGCTTATCGTTAGTGTTTTTTTTAGTAGATATTCATAACTTAGTCTCATGTAAGTACAAACAAAATACTTATGATGATTAGTTTCGGTGCTTGTTTAGTAGAAATTCATAGCTTATTATGATTGATTTTTCATGATTGTTTGATAGCATGTCGTAGCTTATTATGTTGGATTTCAATGTTTGTTTCATTGCAATTAATAGCTTATTATCATAGATATTGTGCTTTTGTCCTGGACATTCTGAGTTTAGCCTCATTTAAGTATAAAAAGCGCAAATGTTTATTATCGTAGTTGATTTCGATTGTTTGTTCAGTAGAAATTCAGAACTTATTTTCATTGAATTCAGTGGTTGTTTGATAGCAATTCATAGCTTATTATGTTTGAATTAGGTGTTTGCTTCATAGCCATTCATAGTTTAGTATGATTTTTTTTTGTTCTTGCTTAGTAGCTATACATAGCTTATTTCAAAAGAGTTCTATTTTTTAAGTGAATATTATGATTTTTTTTCACAATTGTTTAGTAGTAAATACTTTATATATGTTGGATAATGATTTTGGTACTAATTTTGTATCATTGCTTCGTAAGTTGTGTGATAAACTGAGATTTTGCACTATTTCTCGGGCTATTTAAGTGTGTATTTTATATGATTTACTCGTGCTTTTATCACAGTTTAATTAGATTTCCACCGTTTTTGGAGTTTGGTGTATTTATTACTTTTTGTAGGTTTTGTCCCGAGATTTGTTGTATTTTGGTCATAAGATAGTGGAGGAACTCCTGGAAGATTACATGATGAAATTGGTCGAGAAAATGGGACGAAACAAGCTGAGAAGAAAACTCACGAGCAGTACCCGTGAGCCGGTCGTGACTGCAAGGTCGCGAGTCACTCCAAGGAGACGAATGCAATGTCGCGATAAAGGAGGGGTGCAGAAGAAGAAAATTCACGAACTGGGTCACGAATATGGAGGAGGTCATGAATTTCACGCCACGTAGTGCCACATGGATTCCCGACCGTAGTCGCGGGCCTATTGGTCGCGAGCGTGGTCACGATTGGGCCGGGTTTTTTCCGATTTTTTATCTATTTTTGGGATTTTCTCTACTTGGTATTTAAGGGTTTTGATGCACGAAAATTGAACACAACTTACTACACCCTAAAATTGCCAACAGAGGTTTACATCAGAGGAAAAGAAATGCGAAGATCAAGACCAAAGGATTCAAGAGCAAGTCAAAATTAGAGACAAATTAAACTTTTTGGGTTTTATTTTCTTTGTTATTAGAATTGTTCATGTTTTCTTTGTGGATTATTTTGGATATTTATTTTGCCATGGATAGCTAAAACCCTAGTATTCTAGAGTTGGATTATGATTTATTTATGAAGTTCTTTTGATTTATTTTATTTGGTGTCTATGATTTGATTATGTTTTGATTATTCCTGTTTTTCTCTGTATTATTTACCTGATCACTAAATGATTCAATTTGATGTGTTAATCCATAATTCGAGAGATGAGTTTTAACACAAGATCTGGAATAATTAACTGGTTAGTCAATATCATTCGAGAGAGTTGCGACTAATTTAGAGAACAATAAATCTTTGGATCCGTTAGGAGTTGCACAATAGGTATTGAACGGAGACGTTAATATTTGTTGTGTGATCGACAATCTAGACACTTCGAGAGAAGGTTTAGAATGCATGAGTGATTGTTCTAGAGAATGGATTAAATAATGAATTTTCCAATCCTAGAATACGTCTTTTTAAATCATGCCAGAACAATCATTATTTAATCCATTCTCTTGATCAATTCATTCAGTGTCTATGTTGGGATTTAAATCATGTCAGAACAATCACTCATGCATTCTAATCCTTCTCTCGAAGTGCCTAGATTGTAGATCACACAATAAATATTAACGTCTCTATTCAATACCTATTGTGCAACTCCTAATGGCTCCAAAGATTTATTATTCTCTAAATTAGTCGCAACTCTCTCGAATGATATTGACCAACCAGTTAATTATTCTAGATCTTGTGTTAAAACTCATCTCTCAAATTATGGATTAACACATCAAATTATATCATTTAGTGATCAGGTAAATAATACAGAGAAAAACAGGAATAATCAAAACATAATGAAATCATAGACACTAAATAAAATAAATCAAAATAAATTCATAAATAAATAATAATCCAACCCTAGAATACTAGGGTTTTAGCTATCCATGGTAAAATAAATATCCAAAATAATCCACAAAGAAAACATGAACAATTCTAAGAATAAAGAAAATAAAACCTGAAAAGTTTAATTTGTCTCTAATCTTGACTTGCTCTTGAATCCTTTGGTCTTGATCTTCGCGTTTCTTTTCCTCTGCTGGCAATTTTAGGGTGTAGTAAGTTGTGTTCAATTTTCTTGCATCAAAACCCTTAAATACCAAGTAGAGAAAAGCCTAAAAATAGATCAAAAATTAGAAAAAACCCGGCCCAGTCGTGACCACGCTCGCGACCAACACGCCCGCGACTACGGTCGTGAATCCACGTGTCATGACGTGAAATTCGCGACCTCCTCTATATTCGCGACCCAGTTCGTGAGTTTTCTTCTTCTGCACCTCTCCTCTGTCGCGACATCGCAGTCATCTCCTTAGAGTGACTCGCGACCTTTCAGTCGCGACCGGCTCGTAGGTACTGCTCGCGAGTTTCCTTTTCAGCTTGTTTCATCCCGTTTTCTCGACCAATTTCATCATGTAATCTTCTGGGACTTCCTCCACTATCTTATGACCAAAATACAACAAATCTCAGGACAAAACCTACAAAAAGTAATAAACACACCAAACTCCAAAAACGGGTGAAATCTAATTAAACTAGGATGAAAGCACGAGTAAATCATATAAAATACACACTTAAATAGCCCGAGAAATAGTACAAAATCCCAGTTTATCAACTCCCTCAAACTTAAGAGTTTGTTTGTCCCTAAACAAAAAATAAAATCAAACTTAAAATTCAAACAATACATAACTCCATAATTTATAATCTAGCATCTACAACCTCGAAATTCTAATCGGGAATAACAAAAACAAGCACAACACTCAAATTATGAACACATGCGATAGATTTCAACGAGAAAATATCAAGCCAATTATCCTCACCGGTGTGTGTTTCATTCAAACACTGAAAGTGTGATCAAATAAGGGTAAGCACTCATTGAAATATTAAACTATACACTTGATCTACCATAGGCTTGCATGCAATCTAAGCTTTCCACTGACAAACAAATGTGCTCAAAATTAAGATCAAATAGGACTTTATTAAGGTTGTAATGTAGACTTGGGTTAAGGCTATGAATATTTGGCTGAAGTGACTCAAAAATTGCAACACAATCCACCACTTTTACTTTCTACTCCCAACTACTTTTCACATTCAAACACTAGTTGGAATTTTTCCAACTTCCAACTTCCTCCTACACCACCTTAAGTCATCCATATTTCTTCTTTCTTTCAACTCATGGACATTTGGTCTCTTTTCTTTATTTCTTTTCATTGGCACTTTTCATCTTTTGTGCTCTTTTCATTTTTTTTCTTTTCAACACTCACATAGCATTTTTTTTGCACCAACAAAAATCACCAATTATCACCATTTTTTTCTTCATCCCAACTCCAAAGTTCCTTACCCTTCTTCCTATTTCTCCACAATAATCAATAAATGAAATCCTAAATAGGCTTCCAAAGAAAAGGCAATTAGGCACAAGAGGCTCGCAAATGAATATAATGAGTTTAGGACAGTGTATGGGATAAATGGCTAAAGAAAAGATGGTCTATTATCATCTCCTACTTTAATCACACAACTCAATCTCAAGCAAGACGGCATGCAAGTTCTAGAGAAACAAGTGTACAAACAACCAACACATAAGAATAAAAATTAAGACAACAGTCTTATATGCTCAAAATCTCACAGCTCACATTGGACAAAATAAAGCTCGAAAATCTCCAAAACACATGCTCATTCAAATCATGCTATACATGCTCAAAATATTCCCAATTAAATAATCTCGATTATAAACACTAAACTATAGACCATAAAGCATATATCATCAAAATCCCACAAAAATTCAAGACCAAAATTCAAAATTTTTCAAAGTTTCCGGGAAAAAAAACTAAACAAGAAAAGCAGATAAAACAAAATAAAGGCCTAGACACTACAAGCATACATCCCCCCAAACTTATTCAAATCCATGGAATGGAATAAGTTTGTAAGAATGCATGAGGGTGTCGTTGACCACTTACTACGATCAAATAGATGTCCATGCGGGTTCACTTTTCTCCCCTAAACTTGTCGAAAGACAAGTTGGTTAATTTTCTATCCCCATATTACAACAGCCATCCGTTCTTCACCTGCACAACTCAGAAAAAGAAGCAAAAAACATAAATAATAAAAAAACTGAAAGAAATAAAATAAAACATACTGGGTTGCCTCCCAACAAGCGCTGCATTTAACGTCGATAGCCAGATGAATTGGAAACTCAGGTTCCCAAAAGAGAGAAAATAGGTATCCCCCATTCTCTTTCCCGATTCTCCATCTCCATTCCTCGAACATCTGTAATGCAGCCAGATTCTTGAGTGTTGATGATGTTACACTCCACAGCTGCCTTGCGCTCCTCTACATCGACCAAGAATTATATTTGTTCATCTTCAAATCGGAGAGTGAGAATCCCTGTGTCTAGGTCGATGTTGGCCAGTCCAGTGCGCAAAAATGGGCATCCCAGAATGAGAGGGACGCTTTTGTCTTCCTCTATATCTAGCACCACAAAGTCCACCGGGAATATAAAATCTTTCACCTTGATTAACAAATCCTCCATAATTCCCTCGGGGTAGACTACAGAACGGTCAGCCATCTGTATGCACATGGTTGTGGACTTAAGTTGCCCACAGTTCAGCTTCTTGAAAAATGAGAGCGGCATCACCCCAAATCACACAGTGCTCAACCACCTATCTTGTCTCCAATAGTGAAGGGGAGTGTAAAACTCCCCGGATCCTTCATCTTGGCCGGGAGCTTCCTATGGATGATGAAGCTGCAGTTCTCTTGGATATGCATCATCTCGAACTCCTCCATCTTCTTCTTCTTGGACACAGCATCCTTGAGAAACTTTGCATACTTAGGCATATGCTGCAACGCCTCCACCAAAAGATTGTTGATCTGCACCTTCTTGAATATCTCTAGCAATCGAGAGACCTGTGCATCAACTTTCTGTTTTGGGGTCCTTTGCGGGAACGGGATAGTCACTGTGGGAAGAACTGTAGGACCCGTCTGAGAACTCTTGATGGTGGAATTCAGCTTATCAGAAGCTGTCTTGGGAGTAACAGCTACAGCGGCGACGATCGGTGCAGGGACTTCAGTGTGCAGATAGATTACATTACACTGCTCTTTGGGGTTCACTGTGGTGTTGCTGGGGAACTGTCCTGGTTGGTGCTGATTCCCTACAGCTGTAGCTAGCTGACCCAATTGCTTCTCGAGCATCTTCATTTGCATACTCATAGCACCCACAATATTTTCCAACTTTTCCATTCGAGCTTGCGACTCTCCCATGAATTTATCAGTTTTTCCCATGAACACCATCAATAGATCATCCATCTTCGACTTCTTCTCCTCGTTGATCACTCCATTTGTCACTGAGAAGCCGGGTGGGGGCTGCACTGCGTTATTGGGGTTACCATAAGAAAGGTTGGATCGATTACCTTGGTAGAACTGATTTCCACCTCGGTAATTGTTGTCATCATAGCCACCTCTCTGATTGATGTAGTTCACATCTTCTACTGTTTGATTCATTGGAGGATTCGCAGTCTGTTGAGGCATGGCGTCAAATCTACTATTGATGGTAGCATTCAACGTGGATAGCTGCGCCGTCAATTTGGAAATTGGATCACTGTCATCAACTGTTGCAGCTCTCTTCAACAGTCTTACTGGTCGATCCCTAGTCCACTGATAGCTGTTGGTGGCCATGTCTTCAATTATCGTCACAACTTGATCATGACCTTTGTTTAGCAGTGACTCGCCTGCAGAGGCATCCAGAAGCCTCTTCACCTCCATATCGCATCCATTGTAGAAAATGCAAACTTGATTATCCACCCCGAATCCATGATTGGGACATTTCCTCAGCATGTTCCGAAATCGCTCCCAAGCTTTATACAGAGTTTCATCATCATACTGATGAAATTGTGTAATTTCGCCCTTCAACTTGAGAGTTAGATCGAGAGGGAATAATTTATGCAGGATGATGCCATTCAGCTTCGCCTGTTCTCATTCTCACTGAGAGATGCTGCCAAGGATTGATATCATGAAAAATTCTAAGAACAAAGAAAATAAAATCCAAAAAGTTTAATTTGTCTCTAATCTTGACTTGCTCTTGAATCATTTGGTCTTGATCTTCTCGTTTCTTTTCCTCTGCTGTAAACCTCTACTGGCAATTTTAGGGTGTAGTAAGTTGTGTTCAATTTTCGTACATCAAAACCATTAAATACCAAGTAGAGAAAAGCCCAAAAATAGATCAAAAATCAGAAAAAGCCCGGCCCAGTCGTGACCACGCTCGCGACCAACACGCCCGTGACTATGGTCGCGAATCCACATGTCATGACGTGGTGCTACGTGGCGTGAAATTCGCGACCTTCTCCATATTCGCGACCTAATTGGTGAATTTTCTTCTTCTGCACCCCTCCTCTGTCGCGACATCGCAGTCGTCTCCTTGGAGTGACTCGCAACCTTGTGGTCACGACCGGCTCATGGGTACTGCTCGTGAGTTTCCTTCTCGGCTTGTTTCGTCCCGTTTTCTCGACCAATTTCATCATGTAATCTTTCGGGACTTCCTCCACAATCTTATGACCAAAATATAGCAAATCTCGGGACAAAACCTACAAAAAGTAATAAGCACACCAAACTCCAAAAAGGGTAAAATCTAATTAAACTGGGATGAAAGCACGAGTAAATCATATAAAATACACACTTAAATAGCCCGAGAAATAGTGCAAAATCCCAGTTTATTATTATGTTTTCGTAAATATGCTCGTCAGTTAGGTGTGACTGATATGTTTAATGACAAACTTTAAGTTAGAATGAAAAACCAATAATAAAAGTATAAGAAAAATCACCTGTACATTTTTATTTATTTATTTTTGACAATTTTTATTATTGTATTATGTGTAACTTAAAATAAATAGAAAAAAAATAAATAAAGTCCTCATATGCATATTTGTCGTTAAACAAAATTAATACTAATATTTTATAAATAAATTAAACATTTGAACAAGATAATATATATATATATATATTAATAAATGAGTTTGTTGGACTTATTATTGGATAAAAAAGGAAAAACTGCAATCCCCAACATATAGATACACACGATAGCAGTGGGGAGTAGAAAAAGGAAATAAAAATAAACATTGATATGATTATACCTATTATTATGGGATTCATTTGCAAAATATCTACGTTACCCTTATAAAAAAAATGATAGAAAAAAAAAATAGCATCAAAATCTCAATCTCAATCTCCATCCTTAATTTGTTAGATCCAGTGGGTATGAATAGTTCCTAGTTCTCACATAAAGGTTTGATACTCATTTGAACCAAATCCTATATATAGGGGTGGGTTATAATGAGTACTAATTTTCATGTGAGAACCAGGAAATACACACACACACACACACACACACACACAGGGATGGGATCTGGTGAGAACCAGTCACCAGGTGGGAACTAGGAACCAATCTCATCCCTCCATTCTAAAAATCTGAACAATCCAGATTAATCCAGATTTTCGGTGGTAATTTTGTAATTAAAATGAAAATCTTCAATTCGCGCATCTCATTAAGGGCAAAATCAGGAAAAAATTCTATGAACTGTAGCATCGTTTCGCGAAGAACTGAACTCAGAAATTGCCTAGATTCAATTTTAGCCTCCTACTTCGCTCATTTTAGCCTCATGCATTTCTCATTTTAGCATGTGTTGATAAGTAAAAATGGAACGATGATTTCATTGGAATGAAATGCAATACACCCTATTTGGGGACAGTGAACCCTAATGGGAATCTCATAATTACTAGTTGGGATCAGATGAGCCCTAATCGGAACGTAATAAACCCTAATTGGGAACGGTGAACTCTAGTGGAAAATGTCACATCAATTTTAGGCTCCTACTTCGATCATTTTAGCCTCATGCGATTCTCATTTTAGCCTCAGAACAAAAGGGAAGAATTATTGAATTACTATATTACCCCTCCTCCCACAAAGTTGCCGAAAATTACAGGAATGCCACCGCCCATCCACTTAAATCTGATTTAATTTGGGTCGTCCAGATTGAGTCAAACAAGAGTTATGATTGGTTCCTAGTTCCCACCTGGGGGAAGGGTTCTCATTTAATCCTTTCCCTATATACACTTATATATATTCTACAATTCGTATATGTGCTGCTGATATATTCCACATAGCTAGAATTTGGTGTGAAGAAAACTAGTTCAGTATGCATGCATATGTGAAGCTTATTGAATTTGGTTTTCAGTGCTTTAATTGTGCACTCTTTTAGTCTATAAATTAAAGATAATATCGTGTGAGACCATCTTGAGGATCAAAATTCATAAGACGCGCGAATTAAAATTTAGATTAAAACGTATTCATATTTAATGATATATTTATATTTTTCTTAATGTTTGATTGTGTTTGAACCAGCTCTTTCTCTAAGTTAAAATCTATATATATTCTCCCTTAATCTTAATTAAAGAATAGTAGTATGTTTAAAAAAAAAGAATAATAGTTTGTATATATTATATTTGTCTTTCACTCAAATAATAAAATTAGCTAGTCCAAGTTTTAATTTACTGTGAATGAGCGAATTCCAATTAAATTGGGATAAAAGCACTATTAAATCAAATAGAATGAACACTTAATTAAATCGTATGAAAACTCGTGAAAAATCCCAATTTATCATGTTTATACTAACATATTGTACTCAATATTTAATTTTTTTTATTATTTATGTAATGTAAATCCAATATATAAATTTAATATTTTTACATTAAAATGTCAACAATAAATGATTTCAAAAATTAATTATTCAAGATTTCAAATGATTAATTATTAAAATTAATTAGTTAATGAATTTAAAAATTTCAGTCAACTATTGTAAGAACTTATAAAATATTTCATAACCAAATTCGGAATTAGTAATATAATATTCTACTTTGATTAAATTCAAAAGGTAGCATATTATTTGAATTTAGAGTTAGAGTTTTTTAAGGACAACAACTTAGGCCGATTTGGAAAAGATGACAAATTTATTGCGGGCCAAAATATAAGGACATTAACATTTAAGTATTGCGTCCATAGGTCAATTTTCAGCCAGAACGGGCTACGGACGCAACACTTAAATGTTAATGTCCTTAAATTTCAACTCGTAATAAATTTATCCTCTTTTCCAAATTGGCCTAAGTTGTTGACCTTAAAAAAAGGCAATCTATTGTTTCTCCTACATGAGTTAGAGTTTTTTTAAGGACAACAACTTAGGCCGATTTGGAAAAGATGATAAATTTATTGCGGGCCGAAATTTAAGGACATTAACATTTAAGTGTTGCGTCTGTAGCCCGTTCGGGCTGAAAATTGGCCTACGGATGCAACACTTAAATGTTAATGTCCTTAAATTTCGGCCCGCAATAAATTTATCCTCTTTTCCAAATCGGCCTAAGTTGTTGTCCTTAAAAAAACTCTAACTCTTTGAATTTATGTTATACGTCTATTTTTTGTTAATATTTATTTCATATGGTATAATAATTGCATACAAATATATTTCACACATTCATTTCTAAATTTATTTAAGAAAATTATAGATTATATAAGAATTTTTGTTTAGGAGTTAAAAAATGCATAATTGAATTTAGTTGTGAATTGATTATATTGAAATTGAATACATGATTATATTTATTATTCAGGATTTGTAAGACATAACCTACAATAATTTACATTTTTGGGCTTTTTTTATGTAATGCTAATATTACTGAGTTGACTTTTGGGGGGGGGGGGTTTGGAGGGAATTTTTTTTACTATTACTACTTTCCTTTAAATATAGTATAGATATACTCCATCCGTTTTTTTTATTTATTATTTTAGGTTTTTTATTTTATTTCAAAATATTTGTTGTTTTATATATTTTCACACACTCTCTTTGACTCTATCTATTTAACCCTATCACAAATCCTATTTTAGGAAAATATAATTGAATAAGATTTTGTGGCATATATGAGGGAATGGTATATTTGTTCACAAAATTAATTGTTAATTCTAGATAAAAAAAAATCTAAAATAATAAATAAAACGAAACGGATGGGGTTTAATTTATCGATTTTATTAATATTTTGATATCGGTCCACAAATATGATATAATGATTAAAAAGAATATATATATATATATAGGTATATATATATATATATATATATATATAGTATTTTATAAACTGCACCATCTCCATTGTATCTATAGTGTAATTTGTGCTCTATGTGTACACGTACATTGAGCCCAATTCTGCTGTAAGCATTTAATTACCTATAAATTTTGTAGAATTATATAATATTTAGTCATATCGTAATTTATTTTAATGGTTAGAAAAGTGAAAAAAAAATCAGGAAAACTTCGCTCGATTGTGGTAGAGACGGGGCACCAATAATTTACATCAACGTCCCTAACTAAGAATTGTCAAATAAAACTAAAAAACAAAAAAAGTTGAAATATTGGAAGTGACTAGGTTCGTAACTAAACTACAAAAAATTAATACAACCTTCGTAACTAATTAAACTACAAAAATGTAATAGTGGTACACAAATGATCTTATCTCGCGTTCTAATTAAAATTTACATCATAGTAGGAATATATGGAACTCCCGAGTCAACTACCCATTGATCGCCGGCGAAAGCCACGCCGCCGGTCCAAGTCTGAGCCGTTTCTTGATTAATATTTTGAATACCTTTCCACTTTACCCGATTATCGGTGTTAGCTCCGGGCCCTCGATTTTGATATTCGGCATAGTAACACGTGTTGACCGCGTAGTCTCCTGCCCACGGAGACCACCCGGTCGGATCAATGAAAGCATCCAAGTAGGATTGCATGATGATGGTCCTCGACAGGTCCTTCCACGGCCGGCCGAGGTACACTTTGACCGGCGGCAACTCTTCGAGCAACGCTCTCTCCGCCGTGAAGATGCCGTTCTGGATGACGGTGGCGCCCGGGCTGTCAGGCTCGAAGCGGCCTTGAGCTGTGACCATGCAGCCTTGGTTCGGGCCGGGCTTTCGGACGACGAAGGTGCAGTCTTGGAAGATGGCGAGGGCGTCGCCGAAGATGAAGTCGATGGTGCCGGAGATGGTGCAGTTCCGGTAGAATTGTTTGTAGCCGTGGGCGTAGAGGGTGTCTTGGTAGCCGTCTATGATGACGTTAAAGAAGACGGCTCTGTCATTTGAGACGCGGAGCGCCACCGCTTGATGGCCCTCCGCGCCGGCGGTGTTTTGGAAGGCGATGTCCTTGGCTATGAAATCCATGGAGTTCACGGCTACAATAAAATTTGTTGAATGCATGGCATGTTAAAATTATTAAGAGATATATGGAAATTCTTTGAGCTGCAATTAATGATAAAAATTTAGTCTAATTAATTACAATTTCCTTTCTTCCAATCTTGTTTCTCCCTATTCATATTTCATGTTACATTTTTCTTTTATTTCAATATGTGCCACTACCATTAAATTTATGGTTTATGATAATTATAATAAAAATAAAAATTTATCATAACATAATTAATTCTAATAAACATTTATCAACAAAAAATGAATTAAAAAATTATAATTTTAATTATCAAATATTCAATCATTTTAATCAGGATTGTAAATGAACAGAGCCACTCGTGAGTTATTTAGAGCCATGTTCGAAAAAAGTTCATTTGAAGTTCACTTATTTTTTAAATGAGCCTCAAATCGAACTCGATAAGCTCGAACAAAGTAGCATTCAACTCGACCAACTCGCGAACATATTCGGGCCGAACTTAAGTAACATATTCATGAAGAATATAAATATTTCAAACGAATAAATTAAATAAGCTATTTTTTTAGTTCGAGTTCAAATATGTAAATTAAATAGATTTTTTTTCAATCATTCGATTGAGCTCATGCTCGATTAGTAAATTTTCGAGCATTTCACAAGCCGAATTTAAACATGACAAATATTTATCTAGTGGAGCTTGAACAGGAGAAAAAAGCCCGAATCGAGCTTGAGCTTGAATACTCCTTAACGAGCCGAAGTCAAACATCATAGTATTTGACTCGATTCTTTTTGTTTACATACTCATTATTATTAATAACAAAAATGACAATTAATTAAATTCTAAAAATAATTAGATTCTCGGTTGGGTAAAAACTAAAAATTTGATTATGAAATACAAAATAAGGGGATGAGATCCTCTAGTTCACTTTTTTTGTTGGATTTCCTCCTATTGAACAATCGATTTCTTTTTTTGGCTTTTTCATTTTTTGTCTATTTCAATTTCTTGTGTTTTAGTTTAATTTTAGTATTAAATTTTTAATTATTAAATAGTTTATTTAAAAAATTTAATACTAAAAAAATATAATTAATTATAATCGGATATAGGATGAAATAACAAATGTAAAATTACACTAAAGCTAAAGAAATTAAAATCAAAGAAAAAAATTAAAACAACTTAAAAAAAAGAATGCAAATGGAAATGTAGCAATAGACAATTTCTTGGGCAAAAGAAGTGTAACATGAAATCTGATTTATTTTTCCAAAATTGCAAGTTGCAATTCAACTACCCATTTGATCCTCTATATTTTTGGGATAAAATTTTCTACTCCACTTTTCATGTCCCATTATGAAATTTAATATTTTAAAAATATCTATTACAAAAATAAATTTTATTATAGTATTAAAAATCATAATCAACATTTATTGCTAAAAATTATATATCCTAATTTTGGAATAATCAACCATATTAATCAATTAGATTAACTAAAAAATAAGAAATAAATATTAAAAAATAAATATAAAGCCTAATAATTGAGTGGAATGAACCTTAAATAATAATTGAAATTGAAGAAAAAAATTAATGAAAATCGAATAAAAATTAATCAAATGAATGCCAAATGAAATAGAGAAAAGTGGGATAGATGATGTCCAGTTATTTCATCCAGAAATTTAGTGATTTCAAAGAGGAAATTAAAAGATTGACAGAGTGAGACAATTTAAGTAAATGTAATGTTATAAAATATGTAATATGCTATATGTTGTGTGACACATACGAATACTCACCAACTGTGGCGGTGTGGTAGGTCTTAACACCTCCGGCGAAGCTCTTGTTGCCGGTGATGATGGTCTTCGTCGGCCCGTCGCCGAAAAACGCCACTTTGTTACATTTCTTCGGAATCTGTACAGTCTCCTCGTAGACGCCCTGCTTGATATGGATTACGATGTACGTTTCATTATTCTTCGCCGGCAACGTATTCACCGCCTCCGCTATCGTCTTGAACTGCCCGCTGCCGTCTTGCGCCACCACAATCGTCGGCTGCAGCAATAGCGTTTTCGCCTGCAGCAGCCTCCGGTTCCCGAAAGCGCGGTGGTCCTCCGCCGCGCCGACGTCAATTTTTCGATTCTGTAGCTGCAACGATCCGACAAATGACGACAGATTGCTCACCATTGTGAGAGCGTTGCTCGACAGTTCCTTCGCCCTCTTCAACAGCTTCTTCATCCTCTCGCCGGCGTTGCCGGTGGTGTTCTCGAAAGCGTCGATGCACGTTTCTTGGTAGTTGCAGGCGGCGGCGAGCCATACCCTGAGGTTCATAATGTTTTCCTTAGCCTTTGCGGCGTCGAACGATCCAATTTTTTCGAAAGATGTTTTTAGATCGTCGACGGCTCGACCGAGAGCCTCCTCGCAGACGTCGTATGCTGCCCTTATGCTGGGGTCGTTGGAGGCTTGCTTGAGCGCCGGCGAGGTTTCGAGGACGTCGCTGACGGATTTGATGGTGGCGTTGATGGCCATGGCGATGAGTTTGTTAGGGTTGGTGGTGTTGGCGTTGGCGAGAGTGTCGTGGCAAGTTTCTTTGTAGCGTGTGGGGGTGCAGATGGCCGCCACCGCCTTGGAGGTGGCCGTGATGTGGCCGTAGCCGCCGTTGTATGCGACGGCCACCACCGCCGCCACGAGGATGATAGAGGCCACTCCGGCGACTAGGACCTTCTTTTTTGAATCTGCGTCATCCCCCATTATTTTGGGTTCTTCTAAATATTTTATTTAGCTTGTGATTTGATATTTCTATATCCATTTAAATTCTGATTGGTGAAAAAAATATTAATGTTTATACGTACAAAGATAAATTGTGGAGAAATATAAGTTTGCTAAGTTTCAATTTCTAAAATTAGTGAGAGAGAGAGAGAGAGAGAGAGAGAGAGAGAAATCTAAAGGACTATTCAACTAATCAATATATTGAAGGGATCATTTTATTTTTCGATATGGCCACCTTTTAATTTAGTTATAAGACATTTCCATGCAATGATCGACACCATTAATTGTTTCCGGTTTCTAAAACTTTGAATATATATCCCTACATTTTCTTACTAAAATCAGGAACTCAATCTGCAACCTCAAATTTCACAACAATCTTAATTAACATCTATATATAAATACCCATTTTTTCTAAGCAAATTTCATCATAAATCAGAGTTCAGAACTGGGCTTCAAGGGTAAGATCAGTTCCCATGGAACTCTGAAATAAATCACTGAAGAAATATATATAAAAGAAAAAAAATCAGTGAATATATTATTTAAAAAAAATGGCCGGGGAATGGGGTTCTAAGAAGAAGGCCGTGATTGCAGGTGTAGCCTCCATTCTCTTAGTAGCCGCCATCATCGCCGTCGCAATCGGCACCACCAAAAGCGACAACAACGGTGGCAGCGGCGGCAGTCCCGATGTCGAATCCACAACTAAGGCGGTGGACGCAATCTGCGCCCCGACACAATACAAGGAAACTTGCCAAAAGAGTCTCGTCGGAGCCAACACCACCGACCCTAAGAAACTGATCGAGACGGCGATCGACGTCACCGTCAAAAGCATCGGCCGCGTCCTAGAAAAATCCAGCTTGCTGAAAGAAGTTGCCAACGATCCGATGACAAAAGGAGCGTTCGAGGTCTGCAAAGAAGTGCTGGAAAAGGCCGTTGACGATTTAAGAAGATCGGTCGATAAAGTGGGAGAGTTCGATGCCGCCAAGGCCAAGGAATACATCGGGGATCTGCGAACGTGGCTGAGCGCCGTCGTCACTAACCAGGAGACGTGCGTCGACGCCTTCGAGAACACCACTGGCAACACCGGCGAGAAGATGAAGAATCTGTTGAAAACCGCGAGGGAATTGTCGAGCAACGGCCTTGCTATGGTGACGGATATTTCGGAAGCGGTTGGATCGTTGCCGCTGGAACATGCCGACGGCAGCAGGAAACTCTTGTCACAAGAAGAAGAGGGTTTCGTGAACAGACGGGTGCTTGAGGCGACCACGTTGTCGTTGAAGCCGACGATCGAGGTGGCCAAGGATGGCAGCGGGAAGTTTAAGAGCATCAACGAGGCCTTAGCTACATTGCCCAAGAAGAATAATGAATCATTCATCGTCATCCATATCAAGGCCGGCGTGTACAACGAGAATATTGATATCCCAAAAGGGCTTAATAAGCTGGTGTTCGTCGGTGACGGCCCCAAATCCACCATAATCACCGGAGATAAGAGTATGGCCGGAGGTGTTCAAACCTACTACACCGCCACGCTTGGTAAGTTTAAATACTATGATTTTATTTAATTTGATTGATAAGAGTGGATTTATAAATTATTCTATGTATATTTTGCATAATATTAAAATGGTGAAACGCACGATAAAATGAGAATTGAGTGCTTATCTGTGGGATAAAATGAGATTTGAGTGCTTGGGTGGGATATTTTTATCCACCATTGTATCAACTAACTTATTTATCTTTCAAATTATATATATCCTCAAAGTAAACATGTACTATATATATGGTACAAATTAACGATTTAATTATATATAGTAAAATAATTTTCAATAAGAAAATTCAGAAAATAGTGCCCATGCACGATTTTTTCTATACTACGTCAATAATAATATTTCATATTATCAAGGGTAAAATTATAAATAATATCATAGTTATCATCATACGATGAAAATTTGGATTTACAAATAATGGAGTTGGTAAGTAGGTCGTAAAAGAACGTGAGTTGAAATCTCACCAATGTCTTGTGCTCTGGTAGCCACTATGGGCATAGGGTTGGTTGCTCGTACCGATATAATGTATATATGCATGATGATTGTTAAATTTTCCTCTTTGCAGCTGTGAACGGCCAGGATTTCTTGGCCAAGGACATTGGCGTGGAGAACACGGCCGGGCCCAACGGCAACCAATCCCTCGCCGTACGAGTCTCCGGCGATCGTGCCATCTTCTACAACGTCGTCATAGACGGCTATCAAGACACCCTATGCGCAGACACCCACCGCCAATTCTACCGCAACTGCACAATCTCCGGCACCGTCGACTTCGTCTTCGGCAATGGCCTTGCTCTCTTCCAGGACTGCACGTTCATCGTGCGCAAGCCGGGCCCGAAGCAAGCATGCATGGTGACTGCTCAAGGCCGCTCCGACGCCAACAGCAACAGCGCCATCATAATCCAGAACGGCCACTTCAAGGCCGATCCGGCATTGCTCGCCGCACAGCCGCCAGTGACGTCATTCCTCGGCCGGCCGTGGAAGGAGATGGCGAGGACCATCATCATGCAATCCGACATCGAAGGCTTCATCAATCCAACGGGCTGGGCCCCGTGGGTAGGAAATGTCGGGCTCGATACGTGCTACTACGTCGAGCACAACAACCGCGGGCCCGGAGCGAAGACGACGGGCCGGGCTAAGTGGAAGGGAATTCGTCATTTGACGCCGGAGCAAGTTCAGAGTTGGACAGGACGAGCCGTCTACGGCGGCGATGGGTGGATCGCGAAATCCGGAGTTCCGTATGCTCCGACGATGATGCAAGTTTGAAACCAATTAATTAATTATTTAGATATTAATTAATTAGTTTTGGAGTTTAACTTTGATGATTCAATTCATTTCTTGTAATCATATGTGTATGATTTCTTCAGTGAAAGTGATAGTATATATTCTGGGGGAGAAAAACACATTCTCCTCTGAATTATGATTTTGTCATCTGATTTATATGACAAATCTTTTAGATAATTATAAGGACCCAATTTGACCCGAGATTAAATATCATGGGTGTTATGAAATTGAAAAAAAAAAAAACAAAGAAAAAAAATAGAATAATTGCTACTTATTCCAAAATTAAAGTGAAAGGTTCTATTTTATTTAATTAGCGTGACATTTCTGTTTATAATTGCTATTTGTCATCCAAATTATAAATGTCTGTCTATTCTTTAGTATCTTTATATATATATATATATATATAGATACATATATAGGGGTGAGTTAAAGTGTTTACCACCCTCCTATGTAGAAAATAGGAACAAATTTAAAACTATAGATCAACACAAAATAAACGGTTCAGATTCAATTATGATTTTAGGGATTAAATAGCAAAATTTTTTTACTGTGATTCAATACTTCTAGATAAAAAGGGGTAAAAAATAAAATCTCGCAAATCAAGCTTTTCTGAATATGGGAACCGCCCAAATCTATGGAATTTTTGTAGATTTCTAATTCGTTTGATTTAGGAGGTAAAAAGTCTAGGGTTTTGAGGGAATTTTGAGCATACGAATTTCTTCTCTCAACCAATACACACAGTCGGCGACGGGCGGCGACATTAACAGCAACGGGAGGATGTCCGGCAGCTCTGCAACGAGGCGAAACCCAAGTTTTAGTTCGAGATCGAACTTTTGACAGTAAACGAGGATCTCGGGCAGACGTTCAACGAAAAGAAGCCCAGGTTTTAGTTTGAGATTTTTTCGTTTCTATCAGTTTTAGTTGGTTTAATTGCTAAAAGTTGGTTTTTTATGTGTTTCGATTCTAGTTGATTTTTTTTCTATTGGTTTTTACAGAGTAAATGACACAAATTGTTGCTTTTGGTTCTTCTATGCTTTTACTGTATTTTTATTTGGGTTTGCCGGTGAAGGATTAAACTAGTTTTCTACTGATTTTTACAGAGTGTGAATGTTTGTTGGGTTTTTTTTTGTTTTTTAATTAATCTGGTGGACATTAGCAAGTTAATGTGTTATATTAGCAAATATTATTGCAACAGATAGCAGTTGTTATAAAGTGGATTTGTTTTATTAGGAAATATTGATGCATGCGATATCATTCTTTTTTGTGTTTGATATTAGTAAATTTATGAATGTTTTTAGCAAATATATTGGAATATGGTAGCAAATTTCCTTGTTTACAAAGTTATTAATCTGGTCAATATGAGCAAATTAATTTGTTATATAGCAAATTATGTTGAAACTAAAAACATTTGTCGTTTGTTTGAATACATATGTAAAACAATCTGCTCTTGATTAGCAAGTTTGTGAATGTTATTAGGAAATAAATCTGAATAAGTAAGCAGATTTTGTTAGTTTGCTCTTTGTTGATTTCTAGAAGGTTTTATTTGAAATGGATGGAATATTTTAATTGAAATGGATGGAATTTGTCATTGGTTTCAGTTGTGGATTAAATGTTTGTTTATTTCGATTGCAACTTTGTAGTAACTAAATATTTATGAACCAGTTAGCAAATACATAGTTGATTATAGCAAATGTAAATGAATATGTTAGCATTTCTGAATGACGCGATTAGTAGCAGATTCATATTTGTGTCTGGCAAAAAATAGTTTAATGGTATCAATTCTTTGGTCTTTTTTCCTGTTTGGCTCTTGGTAGGTTTGTGGAATGCGTTTTTTCTTAGCTTGAATTTTTTATTGGTGGTGAACTCCTGTTTATTTATTGTTATAGTAACCAAAACTACAATGTTTGCAAATTTATTGGATTCCGTTAGCAAATAAAAGATTTGTTGTTAGCAAATATTCAGCCGCCTGTTAGCGAAAAATGTTTATTTCAGTTTATCATATTTTGTTGGTTTATATATTAGTTAATTTGTTAATTTATGTTTCCTTTTGTTGGATGTTTGTTTATTTAGGTGAGAGCCATCAAGGTGATCACGGCTTGAGGAGCAAGCAATGGAAAGATGTAACAGGTATAATTTTTTTTTGAAAATGACATTCTAATTTTGTATGTCACTGTTAGCAATTATGTATGTTTGTATAGGCAAATATGTGAATCTGATATCAATTTAGTGTATATTATTAGCTAGATATTTATGAACCAGTTAGCAAATACATAGTTGATTATAGCAAATATAAATGAATATGTTAGCATTTCTGAATGACGCGGTTAGTGGCAGATTCATATTTGTGTCTAGCAAATACATAGTTGGTTATAACAAATGTAAATGGATATGTTAGCAAATAATGATTCGTTGTTAGCAAATATTTAGGCACATGATAGCAAATATATTATTTTATATAAGGTGGATAGAGTATATATAATTGTCCAGGTTATTACCTCCATATTATGTTGAAAATTCAATAAAAAAATTATTTTATTTGAAATGGATATAATTTGTCATTGGTTTCAGTTGTGGATTGAATGATTATTTATTTCATTTGCAAATTTGTAGTAACTAGATATTTATGAACTAGTTTGCAAATACATAGTTAATTATAGTAAATGTAAATGAATATGTTAGCAATTCTAAATCACGCGATTAGTAGCAGATTCATATTTGTGTCTGGCAAAAAATAGTTTAATGGTATCAATTCTTTGTTTTTTTTTCCGCTTGGTCTTGGTAGGTTTGTGGAAGGTGTTTTTTCTTACCTTGAATTTTTTGTCGGTGGTGAACTCCTGTTTATTTATTTTTATAGAAACCAAATATATAATGTTTGCAAATTTATTGGATTGTGTTAGCAAATAAAAGATTTGCTATTAGCAAATATTCAGCCGCCTGTTAGCAAAAAATGTTTATTTCAGGTTATCATATTTTGTTGGTTTGGATATTAGTTAATTAGTTAATTTATGTTTCCTTTTGTTGGATGTTTGTTTATTTAGGTGGGAGCCATCAAGGTGATCATGGCTTGAGAAGCAAGCAACGGAAAAAGTATTGTATCAGCAAACCATATTGCAGTAGTTAGCACATATGGACCCCTCGTCGTCCGGTGTCAAAAGATCGGTCGAGGCCACGCCTTCAGCCTCTCCTCCTTCGAAGAGGTAAAAAGACCAAATGGACCCCGACGCTTCCAATCCTTCTCTTCTGCATCCACCTGTGATTGATGTCGATGCCCTGGTTTCGAAGAAGACTTCGAAGAGGTCGAGCAATGTCAAGGTGCCTCTAAGGATTTTTCTTTTTGATGTCCAATCTACCATTGTTGACGGTTGCTCTCCATTGGACTTCGAGAAAGATGGTCTGGAAGAGCAAGCTCAACTCGCCTTCCGGATGCTGTCGAATGTTTGTTCATTCTTCCTTATTCGCATTTTCTTAGTATTTATATGCTTATAATTATCCTTAAATAAGAGCTTAACATAGCTTGGTTTGTAATGTTATAGGCCATCTTCTGTCAATACCAGCTCCAGAGTCGGGTCTCAGAGAATGCTGAGGGCCTCCAGAAGAGGTTGATGGAGCTCTCCGAGGAGCAGGAGAGGATTGCCGAGGAGAGGTGTGACATGGCTGTGCAGAAGTCGGCCCTGCTCGTTGAGAGGGATTCAGCTCGTGCTCTGGCCGTCAGAGCTCAGGTGCAGCTTGACAGGGCTCTGGACCATCAAGTCTGATTGGAGATGTCGAAGGCCTTTCTGGAATTGAGACTAGCTGCTGCTGAGGCGAGGGTCAAAGAGCTCGAGGCCTGTCATGCGACTTTGGACTTTGCCTCACTGGTCGATTCTGTAGAGTTCGAGCTCTACAAAGAACTCTTCTATCAGGAGGGTGGCTCTGCAGTGGTCGAGGCGATCAAGGAGAGGACGTCTGAGCTTGATCTCTCCTTCCTTGATGCTGACGATGAGGTAGAGACAGAGGTAGTCAGGGGCTCTACGGACGGGGCCGAAGAGGAAAAGAGGGTCGAGGCTGGAGAGAAAGCTATGAAGACGGCTGCTTTGGAGGTCGAGAAGAGTGTGGAGGGCCATCCGTAGATTCTTTTCTTTTTCTGTATAAATTCTATGGACAAGTTTTAAACAATAACTGATGTTTTTTTTGTGGGAACTTCATATGATTGGGTTGTCTATATTCATTACTTTCATGATTGAGGCTCTTATTGTCGTATTCGTAGCGATAAGTGGTAGGATTGTAAGCAATTTTATCCTTCTTCTAAGGATTCCACCTGAGGTTAATCTAGAAAATGTAAAGAAAAATGAAACAAATGTGAGGCGCAAGCGCTATTCATCCATTTCCGAACTCATAGAAAATGGGAGTCGGATCTCTTGGGCTTCTTCCCCCGACCCTGTAGGAAGGCAGGGTAGGGACTCCTGGGCTTCGAGTTCTGTTAGTCACTCTGACAATCAAGTCAGTAAACAGATAATAAAATATTCGAAAAATTAGAAGAGATAAACAAGAAAGGAGAATTATAGTACTCTTTTTTTGTTTCGAGGGCAATTTTTTCCTTTGATCTTGCTAGAAGGCAGGGGTCGAAACTCCTGGGCTTCGGCTTCTTTTAGTCACTCCGACGCCCAAGTCAGTAAACAATGTAGCGATAATTAAGGAATAAAGAATTGAAGAGTTCAGAAATGATACTGTTTTAAGTGTATGGCGTTCTAGCTATTGGCTATCGAACGCCCTTCTCTCGATTGGAGTTTGTAATCCTCGTTCCCTATAACTTTCTCGATCTCATAGGGGCCTTTCCAGTTTGGGGCTAGTTTTCCAGCTTCGCTTTCCTTCGTGTTCTGGAACACTTTCTTTAGCACCCAATCTCCTATTTTGAATGTTCGCAGCCTCGCATTTTTATCAAAGTGGCTTCTTATCATCTGCTGGTAGGCGGATATTTTCATTACGGCTTTGTCTCGAAGTTCATCGATGGTGTCGAGGTTGGCTTCGAGCTCGAACTCATTAGTTTTATCCGGCCATTCAGTTCTTGCTGACCCTATTTCTGTTTCTACTGGGAGGACTGCTTCCGAACCATAGATGAGAGTGTAAGGGGTCTCTCCCGTAGTGGTTCGGACGGTTGTTCGATAAGACCGGAGGACCCCTGGGAGTTGTTCGACCCATTGTCCTTTGTGTTTTGGGAGCCTTTTCTTCAGGGTGTTCAGGATTGTTTTATTGGTGGCCTCGGCTTGACCATTCAAGGCTGGATGCCTTGGTGTGGAGAAAGAGAGCTTGATGTTCCAATGGCGGCAGAAGTCTTGAAATTTTGAACTTATGAATTGGGAACCGTTATCGGTGACTATTTCTTTAGGGACTCCGAACCTGCAGATAACAAATTTCCACAAAAAACTACATACATCGATGTCTCTTATTCTTGCGAAGGCCTCTGCCTCGGCCCATTTGGTAAAGTAATCTGTCACGACCAAGATAAATCATTTCTGATTAGACCCCTTTGGTAACGGGCCCACGATGTCCATTTCCCACTTCATGAACAACCAAGGTATGGTTGCGGTGTTTAGAGGTTCTGGCAGCATATGACTCGTCTGGGCAAACCTCTGGCATCTGTTACATTTTTTGGCATAATTTTTGGCGTCTTCCCTCATAGTTGGCCAATAAAAGCCGGTCGTTAATGCTCGGTTAGCCAGGCTTCTATGTCCTGAATGGTTCCCGTATTCACCGCCGTGGAGCTCGGTTAGGATATACTTTGCTTGGGTCAGGCTTACGCATTTCAAATATGGTCCTGACAAGAACTTTCTGTACAAAGATTCAGAGATCATGGCAAATTTGGAGCTTTTACCTGGATCCATCTTGCTTCGATGGGCTCTCCGGGGAGTTCTTTTCTATTAGGAATCTACATAGGGGGGGGTCATCCAGTTTGTTTCAATGTCGATGGGAAAGACTTCAAGGTTGTCACCCTTCCAAACAGCGGGCCATTTGGCGTATAGGACCTGGATGTTTTTGTTCTGGTTAGTCTATATGGCTGATCCCAAGTTAGCCAACGCGTCGGCGTGACGGTTTTCCTCTCTAGTGATGTGTTGGGATTCCATTTTTTCAAACTTGGTCGTCGCCTATTTTGCGACCGCGAGGTATGATACCATCCTTGAATCCTTTGCTTGGAATTCTCCTTCAAACTGATTTATTTTCAATTGCGAATCACTCATGACTCTAATCATTTTAGCTCCTACGTCAGCTGCCAAATTCAATCCTGCTATGAGGGCCTCATATTCTGCTTCGTTATTGGTGGCTTTGAACCCGCATCGGATAGATCTCTCTGTAATTGTTCATGCTGGATTGATCAGTACCATGCCCATACCACTCCCTTTCGAAGTGCTGGATCCATCAACTTGGAGGGTCCAGTACTTCGAATCATCTTCTTTGATGTTCATCAACACTTCTCCTTCCGATTTGGCCTCGTGGGAAAAATCGGCAATGAAGTCTAATAGGACTTGGGATTTAATTGATGTCCGGGGAACGTAGTGTATGTCATACTCCCCGAGTTCGATGGCCCATTTTGACAATCTTCTCGCGAGGTCTGGCTTTCTCAACACAGCTCTTAAGGGGAACTCTGTGACCACTTTTATTGAATGGCCTTGAAAATAGGGTTTCATTTTCCTGGAAGCCATGATAAGTGCTAAGGCCAGCTTTTCGAGCTGGGGGTATCTAGTCTCGGTGTCTAGCAGCGAGCGACTAGCATAGTATACAGGGTGTTGTCTTCCTTCGTCTTTCCTAACAAGTACTGCACTGACATAGTTAATAGAAACAGATAAATAAACAAGGAGTACCTCTCCGTCGATTGGTTTGGATAAAAGAGGTGGGCTCGCGAGGTACTCTTTGAGGTCTTCGAGGGCCTTGGCGCATTTCAGGGTCCACTCGAAGTCTTTATTCTTTCATAGAGTCTGAAAAAATGTCTGGCTTCTTTCCGAATATTTAGATATAAAGTGGCTGAGAGCTGTTAATCGACCGGTCAGTTTTTGGATGTCTTTTAGGTTTCTGGGGTGTTGAATAGTCCGAACTGCTCTAATTTGGCTTGGGTCGGCTTCGATACCTCTTTTTGTTACCAGGTACCCCAAGAACTTCCCCGATGTTACTCCGAAAGTGCATTTGGCGGGATTCAGCTTCATGTTGTATCAGTGTAGGACTTTGAAGGTTCGCTGGAGGTGCATGATATGGTCCTGGGCTCGTACTGATTTGACTAGCATGTCGTCGATATATACTTCCATTGTTATTCCGATGAGCTATTCGAACATCCGATTTACCAGCCTTTGATACGTTTCACCTATATTTTTTAGTCCGAAAGGCATAACTTTATAACAGAACATACCTCGATGTGTGATGAATGTTGTCTTCTCTTGGTCCTCTTGATGTATGAGGATCTGATTGTATCCTGAAAAGGCGTCCATGAAGCTCATGAGCTCGTGACCTACCGTTGCATCGACTAGGGCATCTATATGTGGGAGGGGGAAAGAATCTTTAGGGCACGCCTGATTGAGGTCGGTGAAGTCTATACATAGCCGGTTTTTTCCATTCTTCTTTTTGACCACCACGACGTTTGCTAACCATTCTAGATAATGGACCTCATGGATGTGTATGTTCTTCAACAGTTTGCCTACTTCCTCATCCATGACTTTGTTTCTTTTCGGGATGAACTTTCATCCTTTCTGTTTGACAGGAGTTTTTTCCGGGTCTACCTGCAATTTTTGAGTTATAATGGAAGGGTCGATACCTATTATATCCTCGAATGACCATGCGAAGCAGTCATGATGCTCTTTCAGAAGCGCAATCAATTGTTCCCTAATGTCCGAGGTTAATCTGGACCCGATGGATACCATATGATCTGAAAGTTTAGGATGAATATGCACTTCATCTAGGTCTTCGATCTCTGGTTCTTCATAATTTCGATCTTCTATACTCGCGAAGGTTGATCCGACCTCGATCTGGTTGACCTTGATGAATCCTTTCTACTTGAAAGTAGAGACGTAGTATTCTCTGGATGAGACCTGTTCTTCCCGCACTGATCGAACCCTCCACGGAGTAGGGAATTTCATGGTTTGGTAGTATGTCGAAGGTACTGCTCGGAGCTCATGGATCTAGGGTCGTCCCATAATCACATTATACGCTGAAGGTGCATCTATTATTTGAAATTTGGTGAGGAGGTTAACTCCCTCGATGTAAGTGAGAAGTGTGATTTCTCCTAAGGTCGTCTTGTGTTCTCCGCTGAAGTCGATCAGTGTTGTTAACTTCTTAATGATGTCTGTTTCTTTCACCTGCATTTCTTTCAACATACTAAGGAAGATCACGTTAGAAGAACTCCCATTATCGATGAGAGTTCATTTGATTAAACAGTTCAATATTAGAAGAGAAATGACAAGTGCATCGTGGTGTGGGTGTGAGAGTTCAGATACTTCACTACTAGAGAAGCTGAGAGTGATTAGTTCATCAGGTTTGGCTTCTTTGGGTATGTTCTCTGAATATTTGAGGGATCGACAGTGCCTCTTTGCTGATGATTGCGATATGCCACTGATTTCCAAACCTTTGGTTATGCAGTTTAAGGTTCGATCGATTCTCAGAGGTTCTGGGGACTGAGTTTCCATATGGTTCTCTTTTCGATTCTAATTTTCTTTTCCTTTCGAGGTCAGGAGATCGGTCAGGTGACCCCTTTTGAGAAGCTCGATCACTTCAAGTCTAAGTGCGATGCAGTCGTCTGTTCGATGCCTATGATCATTGTGGAAGTCGCAAAATTTGTTTCTATCTCGCTCATTATCTGGTGTTCTCATCTTTGGAGGCCATTTAACGTTTTGCCCGAGCCCTTTCATCACATTTACGGATCGTTGGCACCTTCTTTATTTAATTGTTGTTGTTCTTTGCTAGTACCTATAATATTTTGGTTAGCAATTTCATTAGCGGAACTTAAAAGTACCTATTTGCATAGGTGGCTGGTCATTCGAGTTCGTGGGGGTTGTTGGTGAAGTCCGTTGGAAAATTAATTCGGTGGAGTGAATGCTTCCATCCGAGCTTTAAGGATTGAATTTGCCGTTTGAATGGTCGCGAGTTTCATAACGGTGGAGTCGAGTTGTTGTTGGATCGCCCGTAGCACCTGGGCAATGTCTCTGTTTCCTCCTACAGGAGGGGTTACGGAAGGTGTCTCCCTCCGATTGTCTTGAGGATTTGGGGTCGTACTGCTTCGGCCATCGATAGTCATCTTCGATATGGTCAATCAGAGCCCCACAGTGGGCGCCAAATTATAGAGGGTAAATTTCTATAATTATTTTTGTAGTAGGTTCGGGCTCTGACAACCTATAAGATTACGTAAGGCTAAAGAATAAAGTTAAATTAGACTGCGATTGATGAAATAATAATCGGGCGAACAAAGGATAGGAACTCTTTACTTAGTAGTTTCGATATTGCTTGATTCTCTTCTTCTTTATCCCTTAGTGATATATATAGGATCGAGCCTCAACCTCTTTCCGGTATTTATGGGATTTCTCGATATCTTAGGGATATCTTCTTATCCCTTAAAGGTTTGACTGAGTCCTTCAATGTTTACCTTTGACCCAGTCTCATCATTCTAACTCTACCTAAGCTCGTCCTCAACATTATATCTTCACCATCTCAGACTTCGGTTCCTTAGGCCTCCGAACGTTGGACCTCAACACTTATCCGCTAGGCCTAGAAATCCTTGGGCAAACGTGGGCCTTGTCATTGGGCTTTTACGAAAATAGACCTCTACAATGATCTTCCGTTTTTAGCACTGTACTTTAGAGTTTAGCATTGTATATGTGATTTACGTGTATATTTTTCAATTTATGGTTTTAGCATTGCCATTCCCTGTTTTAGCACTGTCATGACTTATTTTAGCACTAACATGACCCTTGTTTAGCATTACAATAAAAAAATATGATCGACATATTTTTATACTTCATGATCTTCCGTTTTGAGCACTGTAGTCTAGAATTTAGCATTGTATATGTGATTCAAGCATATATTTTTCAATTTATAGTTTTAGCATTGTCATTCCCTATTTTAGCACTATCATGACTTATTTTAGCACTGACATGACTTATTTTAGCACTAACATGACCCTTGTTTAGCATGACATCAGTGTACTGTATTTTTTCTACTTGAGTGGTTTTTATTTGACTGTTGTAACAGGTGGTTGCAAAGAAACAAATGCAAAAGTCATAGATAATAACTATAATCAAGCAAGGGAAATTTTCAGATATTGCAGAAATAATATAAAAATGAATGGCTAGATTCAAAGTTAGATAAATATTTTTCTTTACACTAGAATAATGAAAAGTGATTTTGCAACATAAGCTAGCTAATGTACAAAAGAAAAATCTTTAATGATGAAGCAAGACACCATATCTATATACAAAATTTGAATCTACCTTCTTCTCCTTCTCCAAAACTGATGATCATGTAGTCAAAATAATCATTCATCTAGAATAATGAAGAATCATACAACTCGACTGTTCCTATCATTTTTCCTCTATTGTGCAATGATCTCGCCATCAATGTATTAACTTTCTTCTTGTAGCCATGTCGAGATTCAGCTCCACCAACAGCAGTCAAATCCTTAATCAATGTGTGCTCCTTCTCTTGCACAATTTCCTCTTCAATCCATTTGATTTATGTTCAATTCCAGCAGTGCTAAAACAGTTCACAGTAGTGCTAAACTAGGTTACAACAGTGCTAAAATAGTTCACAGTAGTGCTAAACTTAATCAGCTTAATCAACATAAAACATAACAAAATCGAAGAAAATCGCAGGAAAAGTACAACAAAAATATTTTTACCTCGACATCATCATCCAAGAACAACAAACAACCAAAACTCTAGGAGAACTCGCGTGAATGATGATTAAGATGAATCGACTTGAATCTAGATTACATAAACACAACAAAATCGAAGAGAATCACGTGAAAAAATCTCAGCTTCATCAATCTTATCAAACAAAACTAAAACAAAAATAGATAAAAAAATCACAGCAAAATACACCAAAAAAACTTTTTTACCCGGCATCTTCATCAAATAACAGCGAACAACAGAAACTCCAGGCAAAAAATCGCGTGAACACCGATTGAGATGAATAAAATTTGAAGAGAATTGACTGAAATTTCGATTATATAAACATAAAGGAAATCGATATGTAGAAGGAAACAGATTATAGACGGGAAAGAGATTTTATGCCAAAAATAATAGAATTCCTAAATTACGAAAATACCCTTACTTCATTAAAAAGTCTGTAATATTACAATAATGCCACTGTATTTTTTTAAGTTTGGGACAGATCTTGGTCGTCCAAATAGGCGAGATCTGTGGTTAAAATTGGTTCTCAGTTCTCACAAGGGGGTGTGGTTCTCACATGATCCCATCTCTCTATCTCTCTCTCTCTCTCTCTCTATATATATATATATATATGTAGAGGCCATATTTCTGTATAGGCCCAGAAACTAGGCCCACGCCTATTTGAAGGTCTAAAGAACTGAATAAGATTGATGTCTCACGATTGAACCCCTCGAGGTCCAAGCCTCAAGGTCGAAACATTAATCCTCAAAGACCAGAGCTCTAAAAGCAAGAATCCACGATCGAACAAACTCAAGGACAAGACTGGGTCAAAGTATTCGTTGAAGATAAGCCTTGACCCCGTCAAAAACCCTAAAAGGTATAAGAGAGGATCCCTAAATTATCGGGATCCAGTTGAGTATCTCATCAGTATATATATATGTGTGTGTGTGTGTGTGTGTGTGTGTGTGTGTGTTCTTCATAAACGGCAGGGAGATCATTCACACTGTACACGTAACACTTGCAACTTCAATCAAATCACAGACATCCGTCACATAGCTCCGCAAGCAAGCCATAGACAAGGCTCCATAACAGTGAAGCTCGAACCCCTTTCTTTTGCAATATGACTCTTATAATTCCACAATTTAATCGCTTTGATCTTTAATTAATTCGATTCTGACTTGATCGTCGGAGTCCGTTTGATCGTCAATCCCCCGATGGTCCTTCGGCTTCACGTGTTTTCTTTGTCTTGTAGATCGCCGGAGCCCAAACTCAAAGAACAATTAATTGTAGATATTTTTTTACCTCTACAGTTTGGCACCCATTGTGGGGCTCCGATCGATTATTTCAAGATGACGAACAACAGCAGAAAGGATGCAATGATCATTCCTCAGGAAGCCCGAAAAGACGGAGCAACTACGACCCCTTCACCTGAAGGCGATGGCGATGTCTCACGGCTTCTGTGTTCGATCCAATCACAATTTGGGAAGACTTTTCAAACAACTAATCA
The DNA here is from genome assembly GCA_026008535.1 of Perilla frutescens. NCBI lineage: Eukaryota > Viridiplantae > Streptophyta > Magnoliopsida > Lamiales > Lamiaceae > Perilla > Perilla frutescens. The sequence goes on along the minus strand of BRKX01000002.1, from coordinate 35,046,516 downwards.
CAAATAAATTTTACAAACGACTAGTCAATATTAAAAGTCTAACATTTGAATAAATCCAAAATAGCGGCGGGACACATAAGATTTTAAAATATTCTTAAATATTCAAAACATCCAACGGAAATATAATGTACGTCAAAATGTTGACCAAAGTCAACATTCAACATTCAAAATACTCTTTTTAATAGTAAAAAACTTATAGAACCCATATGTCCGCGTCAATTGCCTGCATCATTAAGTACCTAAAAAACATTTTAAAAACGTGGGTTGGGTGCCAGTAAACACTCAGTGGACTCATCATGTTCGTCCAACCACATATAAAGATTTATTATATCAAAAGCTAATAATCCAATATTTATAACCTCCCAAATCCAATTTTAGAGGCCCAATTCTTTTTCTAAAACCCAATTGTCAACTTGAGTCAATGTTTAATAAAATGCCCAAATGATGGGCTTTCTAGCCCAATTATAAATTTTAATTATTTACAACCCAATTATTATCGAAACGAGATGAACAAATACATTAGATAATAGTGCTCGTCGATACGAATCCATAGAACTCGATTTTACTAAAATAGGAATCCAAATAATCAAGTTATGAATCAATTTCAAATTTATTTGTTAAACTAGGATTTTGATGGAGATGTATAATTACCCCTCGTTACCATTTAAGCATCCATTCGCTCATTTCATTCAAATTAAAGGAGAGCAACCATTCTCTCTCTCTCTCTCTCTCTCTCTCTCTCTCTCTCTCCTATTGTAGTCGCCGCTGTCGTCTCTCCTCCATCGTCGAAAAATTTTCCGATGAAATTTTTAACATGCAATTACACTTTTTGATTCCCTCCAACTCATTCCCCTCTTTTTATTTCTCTTAAATTTGTAAAAGATTTTGAGGTTTAGGCATCCAATTTTCAGATTAAAAAGTGGGTTAAACCCTACCTTTTTAGAACCTCATTTCTTTCTTTATTTTTCAATTTCTATTTCGATTCTTATGGTTATAAATATATGGAATGTTTCGAATATTTTATGTTTAAAATTATTTTGATCTTAATTTGAGTGTTCTTGAGCACAATACAAGTTGAATGAGTGGTTGAAGAAATAAATGGGGTGGATTTTGATTTTGTGCATGTGTTTAGTGTGTGCATGTGTGTGCGCGTGCGTGCGGTTAGTGTGTGTGTGTGAGCTTCTTTTGTTTTTTTTATTTAATATTTTATTTTATAGTATAGACCTAAAATTAATTAAATAGCTTATGTTATATTTCAAAATAAATGCATGCCCTAAATTTTGAAAATTGTACTTTGGCGTAATGTTTGAGGTACAAAATTAATGTTGGGGGATATATAGTTCATTTCCCTTTGGAGCAGTTTATTATTTTAATTAATGGATGTGTTTATGACTTTATTTTTTGAAAATAATATGTTGAATAATGGTTGAGTTCTAGATTAATAAATGAATGGTCAATGGTTCAAATATCTTTATAAACATTTATTTATGCACTTTATTCCAATGTAATAATGGACTATATTTAAATGAAAACTTATTAATATTTATATTCTTAATTTTATCATGCTAGATTTATGGTTCAATTCTCCTTAAAAGTAATTATTTTTATTTAGTAATACATACATGACCTACTGGTGAGATTTTTCTTTACAATGCATAAATTGTCAAACAAGTTTGAAAAAATAATCAATCACACGGTGCAAGTGAACATTGTTATAGCACGTGAAACAGGGTCGAACACAGGGAATTACTGAAAATTCAAATACGCAAGTATCATACGCACATTGTCTCACAAGTAATTAAACTAAGCAAATATTTTTGGGAATTCATAAAATGGAAATAATTCACGAAATCAATTAAAATGAGAAAATTGCAAAATTGATTAACTTGGCCAAATAAGATTCTCCTATCTCTAGGGTTGAATTCATACCTCACCAATTTGAGCCCAATCAATCATCACACATCAATTAAATATTAAACTCTAGTTATAACATCAAATTGAGATCATAAACCAAATACTCATGCTAAATTACTTTTCTCAAAGATAATTTTAACACCAAATCTTTCCCTTAGGTGGCCAACCCAAAGAAAGATGCAATCAAAACATTGATTTATGAAGAAGACAGAGGAGAGAAACATCAATTCATATCAAAATTCAAGTACCCAATATCAACTTACATCAACCTAGAACAAGAAATTTAGCTACTCACACTTAAAATTAAAGAGCAACAAAAATCAATAATGAAAATAAAATTCATAAGCAAAGTGTAGAGTAAATCTGAATTGTATGGGCAAAACTTCTCAACTTCAATCATTCTTGTATTTGAACTTGAACTCTTCCAAAAACCAAAAATCTCCTAAAATTCTCTCTATTGTGCTAATTGAGGTAAAAGTAAAGAGGCTTGCCCTAGTTTTTGAACTAAGGACACTATTTATACCCTAACATTTTCGAGTACTAAATTTAAATGGAAAATGGATAAGAAAATGTAAAAAGTTCGGAACAGGACTGAGAGGCACGAGACGAGGTCGATCGCACCTCCACTTAATCGCGTGGGTCGCGTCTCCTGGCGCGACTTAGTTGGTCACGCCACCTCCTCTTCACTCGGGTCGTGCCTCACAGCATGTTTTCCGGGCCTCTGTGTTGATGCCCAGTCGCGCCGCGGTTAGTGTTGGCCGGGTCGCACCACCTGGCACGAGTGAGTTGCTCGCGCCTCGTCCTCGTGGTGTGGGTCGCACCTCACAACATGCTTTTATGCCCTCTGTTTGCAAGCCCGCTCGCGCCACCTCCTGTGTTCGGGTCGCGCCACTTTGTACTCCGTGTAGGCTCGATCCACTCGTTTTGTCCCTGAAACATGAACAAATGTGTCAAACGCACTTATTTAACAATTATGGCTAATTCGATATTGAAAGTAATAAACAAAGGCAAACCCTAGAGAACAAAACTACGCTCGGAATTAGGATGAAATCTCATTTGTCAACTACTTTCTTTAATGAAAACCAAGCATTGAATTTCGAAATTGATGTGTTGTAATGGTTAGTCTTAAAATCTATTATATATATAATATATAATAATATATTATAACAAAGTAGTATGCCAAATAGTGTTCCCGCTGAAATCAATGAATTAGCTGCCCAAAAATGTCACCCATCCATGCAAACAAATTTTGCTAAATTTTCAGATTATTATAGTCTAATTTTGTCAGCAAAAAGTTAATTTTCAGATTCAAAATTCAAAATTTAAAAAGTAATAATTTGGAGCAATTTTCAGATTTTTGAAGTCTACATATTGGAATTAATCTAGCAATCATTCTGTAAGGTACATTGATCACTAGAATATTTATTACGATATGTGCTCTACTACTCACAATGCAAAAAGGAAAAAAAAATACAAGAAAACATTAATTATTTTTATTTTTTTAATGTAAAAGATCCCTGAACATGGATATTCATCTGCTTTATGAAGCTCTAATCCTACATTTGACAAACATACAGCATGGTACGGGGTTAGTAAATACAATCAATACACAAGAAATCAAATCAAATTTACTTTCCAATTTATAAATTAACACCATATATCACCTTATTTTTTGTTATAATGGAGCATTAACCATACTTGTAAGCATTTACAACTACAAGCTTATATAAGTGAAGTAGACATACATAAATTTATATTATTTCAAACTAAGCTTAACTATTTAGTTGATAACAGTCTCTTAATTAACAAAATGGATATAAAGTTAGAAGAAAATTATTTATACGTTATAACATGAATTGAAAGCATTATTGTTTGAATCTTACAGGCATTGTACATTATCTTTAGTCAAATAAATTTACAGCTCAAAAAATTGCAATAGCTTGAAAATAGACTAAATTGAATAAAACTTTTCTGTTATGGCCTCCGATATGTCTAGTTTATTTTTTGTTTTCTTTCAGCCTATTGTGGATAATAGTGACTGGATCTGTGTTTATATAGAATTTGTATATTTTTCTCACAATAAAAATGGGATCTTGATAGTAGAAAGGAGAGAAGGGAATAGAGAAGAAGGGAGAAAGATGAGGAGAGGCAGAACGTAGGAGGAAAGTGATATATTTCATTCATATTTCATAACCTGAGATTACAGCTATTTAAAGGATTACAAAAGGGGACCACTTGGGGACATATTAACCTAGATGTAAAAACTTAAAGCCAATTGTGGACCCGAAACTAAAACAAAGCTCAAATGCTAAATAAAAACTTGGCAGCCCAACAACTAGTAATTGCTTTTCAAGCACGGGTTTCTCCTTTGACCCGAGCAACGCCCATCTTCCCAGATCCCAATTGAAAATGCCCTAAAAATTGAGTCTTGGATATCTCATCTTCATTCACAAACATCCACCATAATTACCAGAGATAAGAGTATGGCCAAAGGTGTTCAAACCTACTACACCGCCACGCTTGGTAACTATATATACACTACACATTAATTAATGACTATTTTAATATATAGTAAAATAATTAATTAATACAAGCAATGCATGCTTGCTTGATGAATGTTTTCCTCTTCGCAGGTGTGAGCGGCGAGGATTTCATGGCTAAGGTCTAAGGACATCGGCGTGCAAAACAAGGCCGGGCCCAACGGCAACCAATCCCTCGCCGTGCGAGTCTCCGGCGATCGGTCTGTTTTCTACAACGTCGCCATGGACAGCTATCAAGACACCCTCTGCACCGACACCTACCGCCAATACTACCGCAAATGCACAATCTCCGGCACCATCGACTTCGTCTTCGGCAACGGCCTTGCCCTCTTCCAAGACCGCACGTTCGTCGTTTGCAAGCCCGGCCCCGGTCAAGAATGCGTGGTGGCTGCTCAAGGCCGCTCCGAACGCCAACAGCAACACCGCCATCATAATCTAGAACGGCCACTTCAAGGCCGATCCGGCGTTGCTCGCCGCACAGCCGCCAGTGGCGTCGTACCTCGGCCGGCCGCGGAAGAAGTTGTCGAGGACCATCATCATGCAGTCCGACATCGAAGGCTTCATCAATCCAGCGGGCTGGGCCCCGATGATCGGAACAATCGGGCAAGATACTTGCTACTACGTCGAGCACAACAACCGCGGGCCCAGAGCGAATACTACGGGCCGGGCTAAGTGGAAGGGAATTCAACATTTGACGCCATATCAAGTCCAGAGTTGGACCGGACAAGCCGTCTACGGCGGCGATGCGTGGATCGCGAAATCCGGAGTTACGTATGATCCGGCGATGATGCAAACCAGTTAGTTAATTAATTAATTAATTATTTAGATATTAATTAATTAGTTAAATTTTGAAATTTATTGTGATGATTCAATTCTGTAACGTACCAATTCCAGAAATCTGAGGCGCTAAACAAGATTTAAATAAAATCCCTATTTTCATAGTCATTTCACCTTTAAAAAGAAAACATTTTTAAAGTAATTTCTTTAGAAATTAAATCCACCAATCATGGTTCTAGAAGACTTTTCAAACAACCAATCACAAACACATTCTACAAACGGCTAGTCAATTTTGAAAGTCTAATTTTTAACAAGTCAAAAATAATGGTGGAACATGTACAATTTTAATATTCGTAAATATTCAAAATATTCAGCGGAAGCATAATACGTTAAAATATTGACCAGAATCAACATTCAACATTCAAAATACAATTTGAATAGTCAAAATTTTATAGAACACATATGTCCACGTTAGCTGTCTGCATCACCTTGTACCTGAAAAATATTTTAGAAAACTTGGGCTGAGTGCTAGAAAACACTCAGTGGGTTTATCGTGTTCGTCCAAACACATGCAAGAATTTTTATGTCAAAATTCAATAATCCAATATTTATAACGCTGTCCATGCGCTTAAGAATATTTATTCAAAAGCCGATAAATCAATATACATTTAAATATAAATGCGCTTAAGAATAATTATTCAAAAGCGAGCAATTCAGTATCAATTCTCATGTCAATGCGCTTAAAAATATATATTCATTCAAAAGTGAACAATTCAATCAAAAACCCATGCGCTCAAAAGACCATGTGTGGATACAGACCCTATGTGATCACATAACTATATGTCAATATAATTGACCATGCCAGAATTCATCATACAGGTCAAATCATATCCACAAAGAGCGAAACAGTCATAAATCATATATGGACGAAAGCATTTTAAAAACATAAGTTTTTAGTTAGCAAAAACCCACCTTATAGCTAAAATAGCTGAAGCTTTACACGTGTCATGTAGATACTAAGCCCGAGATCTTGGGTGTGGGCCTACAAAAGGAAAACTACCTATTAGGATCATGCTAGGCCTTGAACCTATAACATAAGGTAATTTCTGGGCTAAGAAATGAACTCTCGAAATTCGGGCTCAAACGGAACTTTTGAAACTAGATTTCACACTCAAACCATGTCTTCTACTCTCTACCGGGCCTATACATTTTAAACAAATTTTGAAGTAATATTCACTCTTTTCCAGCCATCATTTTCGTATACTTACCACACATGTACACACTTTTCAATATCAAAACATTTATGCCTTTATTTATCCTCATCACTAAACAATCTGTACCATTAATTTCTTTTAAAAATCAAAGTCAAACATATAACTCTATCTCACACTCTCTCATCCCCTATCTCTCTCTCTTTCACGGCTGCACACACTCACTTGGGAAACAATCACATTTCTCATTTCTCTCGCCTCACTTTCCATGAATGAATTAAAATAAAGCAATTCTTTACCTCTTTGAAACACAACTGTCATCAGCATACATCCACACTTACTATAATATTTCAAAAATAAAATTTTCTCTTTTCCCAAGCTTAACACCCGTCTGTACTCAAGCCCCCTGAACCCACTTCAATTCACAAATTTTAAAACAACAACCAGTCTATCTATCGGCAGAAATCGTTGGCGTCACTTGCACACATACACATGCCCAAAGTCTTTTCAAAGCTTCTTTCAATTTATATTACACATGCACCAACTTATTATACCCTTAATTTGTATAAAATAGCTCTCATGAGGTAAATACATCAAGATATACAAAAACAAATAGCAATGATGGATTAGAGGGTATTTTCAAATTGTAATACCCCGAAATATTTTAGAAGGTTTAATTTAACTTATGTTACCTTCTGGTAATTAAGAAAATAAGTTGGGTCCTTAAATGGTTCAAGTAAAGGAAAATCGCAGGCAGGAAAATCTGTTACATTTTGTTTTGGTCAAAAATTGCTTTAAAAATATGTTATAATACTTTTCTCGAGTTGATAGAAAAAAATTTCAAGCATCGTGCCAAACTTTGAATTTTCTAATTTCGAGTTCAAATGAACTCTTGGCACAACTTTAAGTTGGAAAATAATAAATTTAATAGAAAAAGGCACATCCGTCATTATTCAATTTCTTTTTCAAAAGGTTATCTTATTCGTAATTATCCTATTCTTTTTCCATCATTATCCTCTTTCTTTTATTCGTTATTATCCTATTTATTTTTCCTCTACAAATAGGAGCTTAAGGTTTCATTTTTCATTCATTTTCAAAATCGAAACGCCGAGCAGCTTCCAGAGAATGTACGACTCTAGTTTCCTATTTCAATTCTGAAATAGTAATTTTGAAGGTGTCAACGCGTAGATCATAAATACATGATTGAAATGATGACACGAAGGATGATCACGATGGAAAATCATCGTGACCGCCGCCAATTCCTCAGAGAATGTACTTTCTCCGATTCTGATCATTCGGACCGATGAATTTAAAAATTTCAAGTTCTAAATATACTTATATTTTCATTATCTTTAATTCTACCGATTCCAATTTTTGATGTTGTGAGTTTTCAGTCTTTTTCTCCGTTTTCATTTTATGTCAATCTCAGATCTATTATTCCTGAATAGTCGTATTAGAAATCTTCTTTTTATAAATAGTGTTTCATCATTTGGATCTTGTAGTTAACCGGAATAGATTTTTGATTTCTCATCGTTTGAAATCCAGATCTGAATATTATATTATAAATCTGCCCAGTTCGAATTTGTGTTGTAGCCGTCCGAACTTTCATCTAATTACACCATTAAATTCCTTATTTTCTGCACTATCAAAAATTGTACTTTTGATCAAAAATCCAACAAGTATCGAGCTCGATCGAGACCGATACATTTTCAGCTAAAATCTGTGAATATTGTTACCGAAACTCCCGTTTTACCCATTTTGGGTCGTCAAATCGAAAATGTTTCTTCTCGAAAGTTGCTCCACATATTATTTCCTATAAGCCTGCCAAGTTTCGCGATCTCGTTGGGGGGTTTTGAATAATTTCGATTATTTAAAGTAGACAGTTATTTTTATACCGGGATCATGTATTATCGAAAAATTCTAAAATTCTCATTCCTTAGTCTTGGCATATATAGTATTATCCCTGAATATTTTCGTAATTTTCGAGCGGTTAAAAAGTGTTGTGGTGTAGATCTGGTAAAATTTGGATAAATGACAAGTTTTGGAAAGAGATCTCTGTCAAATCAGTTGATCCCAGTAAAGCAAGAATAACGTTTTGGAATTTATTTCCTTCTTCATCGAAATTATTCAAGGTCTCTAGAGTCGCGCAATCTATTTTAGAATAGAATTACTAATAAATCTGTTTATAGTAGATTAATTCCCGAAAATATAGCGATTATCCTGAGTTGAAGTTTACCTTCTATAGTACCAGCTGAGCTAGAGAAAGAGTATCAGGGTTGATTCTTCAAAAGTTAGCTTTTCAAAATCCCGAGAAAGGTGGGTTATACTATACTATATCTTTGCAAATTATATCTTTCGAGTTATTAAGCTCTGCTTTTGTTAAAATTGCATATGTGACTATCTGTGTTAAATATTTACATGCTACTGTATGTTGTCGAAGTCTCATAAACCAGCGTTGTGTCAATGTGAGTAGCTACAGTATGCATGCATTATTTGTCATGCCCTACTCCTTGTCGGTGAGACTAAAATGAAATACTTATTGGTTATACTCTTTGGGTATACTATGGCCATACTCAACTTTATGCGCTGGTGATGTAGTTCGGATTGCGGGCAGTGACGGGTTATACTCTTAAGCGCTTCACGATAAAATGTTTTGGTGAACTTAGATTACTTCCAACTTTTAAACCTCCTAAGCTTCACTACCTGCATGAACACAAATAGATTACTTCAACAAAATGATTTGCATAACTTAAATTGTGAGAACTTGCCCACTGAGTGCATTAGTACTCAACCCAAATCTTTTCAAACATTTTCAGGTCAGTAGGCTGAAGTGTGGAGGTGACAAGGCTGAGATATGGGCTATTATGATTTACATATTTTTCCGTTGTCCCTTTTTGTTAGTATTCTGTTAAGAATTGAGCTTTCGCACTTATGATATTCTTTTGCTAAATGCTAAGAACTCTGATCTTGGTGTTTTATTAATATGATTCTGCTTCTCTGATTCTGAACATTTGTTGACTTCCTAGTTGACATGTATCATATGCTTAGCTACATAATTATTCCAAAGGGAGGAAGCCCATCTTTCGTTATGTCTATTTGATCATTCATTTTAGCCTATGGAATGGCTTCATTTGTTCAGCATATTGGTGTCTGTTTCTTTTGTCGACCTATGAATGAGTCTATTAATTGTTGGTATCTAGTTATTTGTTTCCGTTTGGCTATGAAAGGGCTTATTGAATTGTTACAGCTTCCATTCTTCTCTTATAAGCCATTATAAACGGGGATTCGCTCTAGTTACAGAGGTTATGCTGTCTAATTTTCCGGAAGGCATAACCTATCTTTGGCATACTCGGTTGTTAAATTTTATTCCAAACATTAATCCTTTTGGATTAACACCCCATCATTAATTTAATTACCCCATTTCTTTCCCGCTTCTTAATTCCCACCCCCGTGGCGTCCATTTTCACGATCTTTCAGGATCAGGGCGCTACAAAGTGGTATCAGAGCAGGTTTGCAACTCTGCAGACCTGTTAGGTCTTATTTTGTCTTTCATTGAAATTTCGTATGATAGTATATAAGCCCTCAGCTCGTCACTCACGCAACAACTTAAAAGGTACGCATGTTTTTATGCAAATTTTAGTTTTTAAAAGTTTACATTAGCTATTGAAATGTTATGTTTATCTGAAAATGAAAGATTAGGATTCGCCATGTTGATGGGAATTCCTCGAAAGATTGATTATTATGCGAATAGCATACTCTGATTAACTGCGCTAATTGCGTACTCTGTTGCTATGGTGATAGCATACTGGTTTTGAAATATGTCTGTGAGCATACTGGTTTCTGTCAAAAAACTATGTTGATTACATATATGTATGAACTTGTTTATATATGCCTTGTGCATACTTGTGATGTTGGGAACGTGCGGAATGCATACTGTAAACCTTGATAGCCGGAATGTGTTTATTATTCATACTCTTGGATGAGTACAAGAACTTGAAAGTGAGAGAATGTAAGATTAACTTAGCCTATAGTTGCTGAACTTAGGCTGAATTTGTAAACACTAATGAGATTGTTGAAAACATAGTTTGACTGAGGAAACATTTCATTTTGATGACTGAACATAAACTTACGGCTCAGAATAACTGTCACATGTATATCACAATGAGTGGATTACGAGATTTTGTACGTATACCAAGAAAGAGATCGATTCGCTGTTTGAGTTCGTTGGGGAAATAACCTACTCTATGGGGGTCAACATCCGGTTAAAAGAAGTCTTTCAGATTGAGATGTGTTAAAGTTGACCAAGAATTTGCGTTGTTACTAGGAAGATGGACACATTAAGGAATAAAATATTTTGAAAACAAAAACATAAGTCAACGATCTATGTGGAGACTGTGAATTTTTGTGGGTAGATATGTTAGACGATGATGGCTACTACAAACAAGGTTCAACATCAGAATTGTCACCTGAGTGAAATATTGAGGTAAACCGATCACCGTCTTTTATACCTCTATGTGGAGATGAGGTTATAAAGCTTTAACTTTGAACTAGAAGTAAAGAAACGAGTAATCGATTTATAAGCCAGTTATCAGATTGTAGATCTATTACATGTTCAAGAAATCCCTACGCAAGCTTTCAACTTAGGAGTCATGTTTAATGATCCTGTTGCGATTACAGGGAATAAAGATTCGTTCCTCCAAGAGAAAGCTCTTCACCTCAGTGGATGGCTAATCGAGGCCCTGACGTGTTTCATTCCCAAGATTTGTAGCTTGTTTTAGATCAATTTTTAGAATGGGGGTAAAGATGGTCGTCATGGTTACTACCAAATTAATTTAAAAATATGTTTGCCGGTGTTCTACTCAGCTTCCAGGAGAAGTTAAGTCAAATTATTTTGAGTCTAGGAGGTATCATAGATCAAGTCGTTCTCTTGTATCCTTTCGATGGGTAGAAAATGATTCCCGAGAGGTCACTTTTCCAGCCAGTGCAAAGTCTAGCCGACTCGTGCTTTATCGTAGCAACCTCGTAAAAAAAAGATGGGTGAAGCTCAAGAAAGAAAGAAGGAGAACCCGAAGAAGATCGTTAAGAAGATAGACCAGTGTTCGATAGATTGAGAGTTTCATTATGATAGGAAGTTTTGATGAGTCTATTTATTCATTCTCGTGTCGATAGAATCGATTTATTCATTCTCTTTTGAAATCGATTTATTCTCTTATTAATTGAATCAATTTCCATTCAACACCTTCATATAATTTGAAATTCTCCATTTATACCACTTGGGATTCGTTGATTTTATCCTCTTGGATAATTTGAAATCTTTTGGATGATACTTCTTTGATCATCAAGAATCAGCAATGACATTTACTTGTTAGGCTATGCTGACGCCTTTATGAAAATACTTCAGCACGGTTCTCAGCTCTTAAGCGTTGATTTTGTTTTGTTATTCTCATATATCTTTGTAAAATGTGAGAACCCTTCGAGTTATAAATCCTCTAAAAAGGTAATATTTTTGGTATAAATAACCTAGTGTTACCTCTCTTCCAGCTTTTGTTGATCAGATAAAGTTCTCACTCAGAGGTGTTTGATTTATTTTAATCTCACTCATAGAACTTAAGTATGAGTCTTCAAATAGAAGAGAGAGCTTATAGAAGTATTCATTTAAGTATATTGTCAGGAGAGCGAATGATAGTATTCCATAATGACGAATGGAACCGAAACAGTATCAGTTAGTGTTTTCCAAAGTCAAAAGTACATTTCTAAAGTAATTTCTCAGTTCATAACATTTAAGATAATCAATGGATGTCAACAAGCAAGTTTCAAGCTTACAGTTAAAGTCTAGACATGCGATTCTTATTATGCATGCAAGCGAAAGTGATCACTAGCGGGAGCCAGACAGTCGGATTACCACTTTAAAGAAAAGAGAAGAGTATAACAAGGAAAATAAGACTAATTTGCATTGGAAATACGATTCAAGCACGCTTCAAGAAGACGTGAACGTCGAATCTCAACATTTTAAGGAAAGAGATAAAACACAGTTCGAACCTGATAGAATTTGTAATCCAACCGTCCAAGGGCGTGCTCATTCGAATCATTAAGAGATTATATAAAGTCGGTGCATCGTGATAGCTCTCATAAAGGAGAGAGAAAGATGGCAAACGTTTAGGCTTTCGGAAAGATAAATCTGCATGGAAAAGAAGAGCGAGTATAGACTCTTCAAAGAAGTATTTAACCAAGAAGAAAGCGGAAATAGGGATAAAGGTTGAGAATCAGCCTAAAGAATGGGAGAACCTTATTAGTTCTAGGCGGCAAGTACAAAAATTGAGGTTTTGAACCCTGAGAATGTACTTTGATACTTCTTCTCAAGATATGATGGAAATTTCGGGACGAAATTTATTTAAAAGGGGTAGAATGTAATACCCCGAAATATTTTAGAAGGTTTAATTCAACTTATGTTACCTTCTGGTAATTAAGAAAATAAGTTGGGTCCTTAAATGATTCAAATAAAGAAAAATCGTAGGCAGGAAAATCTGTTACATTTTGTTTTGGTCAAAAATTGCTTTAAAAATATGTTATAATACTTTTCTCGAGTTGATAGAAAAAAATTTCGAGCATCATGCCAAACTTTGAATTTTCTAATTTCGAATTCAAATGAACTCTTGGCACAACTTTAAGTTGGAAAATAATAAATTTAATAGAAAACGGCACATCCGTAATTATCCAAAAAAAATTTCAAAAGATTATCTTATTCGTAATTATCATATTCTTTTTCCATCATTATCCTCTTTCTTTTATTCGTTATTATCCTATTTATTTTTCCTATATAGATAGGAGCTTAAGGTTTCATTTTTCATTCATTTTCAAAATCGAAACGCCGAGCAGCTTCCAGAGAATGTACGACTCTAGTTTCCTATTTCAATTCTGAAATAGTAATTTTGAAGGTGTCAACGCGTAGATCACAAATACATGATTGAAATGATGACACGAAGGATGATCACGATGGAAAATCATCGTGACCGCCGCCAATTCCTCGGAGAAGGTACTTTCTCCGATTCTGGTCATTCAAACCGATGAATTTAGAAATTTCAAGTTCTGAATATGCTTATATTTTGATTATCTTTAATTCTACCGATTTCGATTTTTGATGTTGTGAGTTTTTGGTATTTTTCTCCGTTTTCATTTTATGTAAATCTCAGATCTATTATTCCTGAATAGTCGTATTAGAAATCTTCTTTTTATAAATAGTCTTTGATCATTTGGATCTTGTAGTTAACCGGAATAGATTTTTGATTTCTCGTTGTTTGAAATCCGGATCTGAATATTATATTTTAAATCTGCCCAGTTCGAATTTGTGTTGTAGCCGTCCGATCTTTGATCTAATTACACCATTAAATTCATTATTTTCTGCACTATCAAAAATTATACTTTTGAGCGAAAATCCAACAAGTATCGAGCTCGATCGAGACCGATACATTTTCAGCTAAAATATGTGAATATTGTTACCGAAACTCCCGTTTTGCCCATTTTGGGTCGTCAAATTGAAAATGTTTCTTCTCGAAAGTTGCTCCAAATATTATTTCCTATAAGTCTGCCAAGTTTCGCTATCTCGTTGCAAGTTTTGAATAATTTCAATTATTTAAAGTAGACAATTATTTTTATACCGGGATCATGTATTATCGAAAAATTCTAAAATTCTCATTCCTTAGTCTTGGCATATATAGTATCATCCCTGAATATTTTCATAATTTTCGAGCGGTTAAAAAAGTGTTGTGGTGTAGATCTGGTAAAATTTGGATAAATGACAAGTTTTGGAAAGAGATCTCTGTCAAATCAGTTGATCCCAGTAAAGCAAGAATAACGTTTTGGAATTTATTTTCTTCTTCATTGAAATTATTCAAGGTCTCTAGAGTCGCGCAATCTATTTTAGAATAGAATTAATAATAGTTCCGTTTATAGTAGATTAATTCCCGAAAATATAGCGATTATCCTGAGTTGAAGTTTAACTTCTATAGTACCAGCTGAGCTAGAGAAAGAGTATCAGGGTTGATTCTTCAAAAGTTAGCTTTTCAAAATCCCGAGAAATGTGGGTTATACTATACTATATCTTTGCAAATTGTATCTTTCGAGTTATTAAGCTCTACTTTTGTTAAAATTGCATATGTGACTATCTGTGTTAAATATTTACATGCTATTGTATGTTGTCGGAGTCTCATAAACCAGCGTTGTGTCAATGTGAGTAGCTACAGTATGCATGCATTATTTGTCCTGCCCTACTCCTTGTCGGTGAGACTAAAATGAAATACTTATTGGTTATACTCTTTGGGTATACTATGGTCATACTCAAATTTATGCGCTGGTGATGTAGTTCTGGTTGCGGGCAGTGACGGGTTATACTCTTAAGCGCTTCACGATAAAATGTTTTGGTGAACTTAGGTTGCTTCCAACTTTTAAACCTCCTAAGCTTCACTACCTGCATGAACACAGATAGATTACTTCAACAAAATGATTTGCATAACTTAAATTGTGAGAACTTGCCCACTGAGTGCATTAGTACTCAACTCAAATCTTTTCAAACATTTTCAGGTCAGTAGGCTGGAGCGTGGAGGTGACGAGGCTGAGATATGGGCTATTATGATTTACATATTTTTCCGTTGTCCCTTTTTATTAGTATTCTGTTAAGAATTGAGCTTTTGCACTTATGATATTCTTTTGCTAAATGTTAAGAACTCTAATCTTGATATTTTATTGATATGATTCTGCTTCTCTGATTCTGAACATTTGTTGACTTCCTAGTTAACATGTATCATATGCTTAGCTACATAATTATTCCAAGGAAAGGAAGCCCGTCTTTCATTATGTCTATTTGATTATTCATTCTGGCCTATGGAAGGGCTTCATTTGTTCAGCATATTGGTGTCTGTTTCTTTTGTCGACCTATGAATGGGTCTATTAATTGTTGGTATCAGGTTATTTGTTTCTGTTTGGCTATGAAAGGGCTTATTGAATTGTTACAGCTTCCATTCTTCTCTTATAAAACATTATAAACGGGTATTCACTCTAGTTACAGAGGTTATGCTGTCTAATTTTCCGGAAGGCATAATCTATGTTTGGCATACTCAGTTGTTAAATTTTATTCCAAACATTAATCCTTTTGGATTAACACCCTGTCATTAATTTAATTACCCAATTTCTTTCCTGCTTCTTAATTCCCACCCCCGTGGCGTCCATTTTCACGATCTTTCAGGATCGGGGCGCTACACAAATATTTTAAGGTCTTTTGATTTTTAACTCGAAATTGAATCTCAAATTTTCATAGATCTCAAAATCAGCAAGGGATAGGAGATAGAGAAATAAAAGAGGAAAATATTTGTGCAATTGCATGTTGGATCCGACCACCGGAAAAGTTCGTCGGCAACGCACCGACTTGCAGCGAAGATGAACATTTTCCGGCCATTTTGGTCTTCCTCTCCTTACAAAAACTTGCACCATTGAACTAGAAATAAAAAGGAGAGTCTAGAACATATTTTTAACAAAATTTTTGTTGGAAGTGAAAACACCGGTGACGATGGACGGTGGTCGACGGTGGCGCTCCGCCTCAAGGAAATTGCCGGAATCTGCTTAATGAAGAAAGAGAGGAGAAGTGATGAGAAGCTCAATTTTTGAAAATGAGAGAGAAGAAAAATGAGTTCCAACTTGTAAAGAAAATGATATTTATATTTACGAATTTTGGGCTTGAAACCCACAAACTGAAAATTAAAATAGATTGGCCCCTTTTTCAATTATTTTCGAGCTCAGTCCACTAGAATAAGTTTGGACTTCAGGCTAATAATTAATCTTCCTACAAATAAGCCCAATTTACTAGGTTTTGGGGTATTACATTCCTACCCTCTTAAAAGAAATTTCGTCCGGAAATTTACGTATTTGCAACCGGTAAGGTTAGGCACCACATCATAATTTCGTTTTCTACTTCAGGTGTAGCTCCACTCTTTCTGTACCGGCTCTACTAGACCTTCACTATCATTTTTTTGTACTCTGTGAATTTTGCGATCAAGGATCACCATTGGTATATATATCCCTTTATGAGTAAGGTAGAGATTTTCTTCAATTATTTATGTATGAACAGTATAACTAGGGTCAAACACATATTTCCGAACAATCGACATGTGAAACACATCATGTATACCGCTAAGCCTTAGTGGTAAGGGAAGCTTGTAAGCAACTTGCTCGCTTTGATCGAGAATTATTATGATCCAAAGAACCATGACTTCAATTTCACTCTCTTGTTAGAATGAACTTCTTCTCTTGGCGTAGACAATTTCGAAAATATTTTATCCTTGATTTAAAATATAAATCCCTTTGGCGTTTGTCCATATAAGATTCATGTCTATCTTCTATTTATTGATCAATCTTTTCATTCTGTTGGCAGCTTTCTCTATTGTTCACACCACCTCGGCTTTTGCTTTTTTTTCCGACTCCATACTAGTATAGAGGTAATCTACACTTTCGAGCATAAGGCCTCAAAAAGTATTATTCGACGAACGACTCTGCTTTCATTTTATTTATCATAAGTTTTTTTTATGTCGCGATATATCTTCGTGCTTCTAGAGTGGCCCGTGTAAGATGCGTCATGAGTTTCAATCATAATTTTGTACTTCAATTTTTCATTATACAACACATGTTTTGTTGTCGAGTAGCAATGTCGTATCATTCGTTTCAACATATCTTTTGCAACCATTTGTCTTCATTTTTCAGTACATCTTGATAAATTGTCCGCTGGGTTGAGTTGTAACAAATCATTCTCATAGGTTTAACCTAGTTACTATCATAACAATTTGTGCTTCTTCATGTTAACAAAGAGTCTATCTTCATTCGTACAAACATTTTAGCAAGCTCCTCTTGCTAAGTGTATACCCAAGCACTCATCTGGCCCTTGACTCAAAACGTTAGTCACTACATTGGATCTTCTTGGGTGTGGTAAAGAATAGTGCAGAAATTTACATATAAATAAATTCGTCATACTTGTCATGTTTCCGAGCTCTTGAGTTACTTGTTGGTGTTCGTGATTGTCTTTCTGATTTTCTACACCAAGACAATAGAATACGAAATGATCCATTTGTTTGCATCAGTAGCAAACATTCTTCATCATGCCTCTTCTTGTGAAATTTTGCACAATAGTTTCTTCCGTTGACTCTCCATATTAGTTTTTTCTCCACTTTTAACATGCTAGTAACCTCCAGGTTTATCCTATTCTTAATTAGTCCTTTGACCCTTGATTTTATGATTATTACTTCAGTTGTTCACTTGCTCACACATGCTTCGGTTAGTTTTGGATATGATGATCTAGCTCTTGCATTTAGAACATGCATTTTTTTCCCTTAAGACATTCTCCCTTGTATTATTTTTCACAAGCATAACACAACAACTTCTTTCTTTTAGCCGCGTGACTGTAATCTCATTTGCCTTATTTGGTTTGCTTAAACTATTCCCTTTTAACTCATTTCCCTTGTGTTTTTTTTCAACGGTTCACTTGCACCTCCACAGTTACATTGAAGTGGAGATTAATTCTCTCGCATTTCATTTATATCTCCTCCGCTTCAGATAAAATGTTAGCCACTAGTACGTACAACCAATAGAGTATAGGCATGTCAATGAAGCGGCACGATTTACCTAAATAACAAAAAGATTCTTCGAGAGGTCGGGATACCTAATATCGAGTGTCCTGGTCCTTGAATTTACTTTCACTTGTTTCTTAAACATTTCATCGCTCGGTATGCACATTCATCTCACCACATAACGATCCAAGAGATTGTAGCTTTGTAGTTGTTCACGTCTTCTAGTATTTCTTTAGCTTCTGATCACTTGTTCATCATTCACAAAATATACATCACTAAACAGTGCTCATGATTTCTTCTATAAGGCTTGGACACACGATCTGTCGAGATGTTCTATTAACAAATCTATAGTTCACAAAATGTTAACATATAGATTCCCTAAATTCTCGTTCTCTATCATGAAACAATTAACTAAAGTTCAAAAGCCATCTTATAGTTCATACTAATGGGTAAGAACTTAAAAGCACACTATCCAGTTATAGGTTCATCTATGTTGATGTTCTTGTGGAGATATACACATACTCATTATATCTTTCAAAATAAATTTATTTCGAAAACATTTATTTCCCTTTAGTGTATATATATATATATATACACTTATCATATTTCTCATCTCAAACTTTTTATAAATTAATAAATACACATAGTATTGTACCTGTGATGTCGAGGTATGACGTGGACGTTGAACAAAGGATCAAATAAAATATTACACGTATTTAAGAATATTTTAACAATATTTCAAAAATGATCCCACAGGCTACAGATTCGTAGACCCGCTTTGATACCACTCTGTAACGTCCCAATTCCAGAAATCTGAGGCGCTAAACAAGATTAAAATAAAGTCCCTATTTTCATAATCATTTCACCTTTAAAAAGAAAACATTTTTAAAGTAATTTCTTTAGAAATTAAATCCACCAATCATCGTTCTAGAAGACTTTTCAAACAACCAATCACAAACACATTCTACAAACGACTAGTCAATGTTGAAAGTCTAATTTTTAACAAGTCAAAAATAACGGTGGAACATGTACGATTTTAATATTCGTAAATATTCAAAATATTCAGCGGAAGCATAATACGTTAAAATATTGACCAAAATCAACATTCAACATTCAAAATACAATTTGAATAGTCAAAATTTTATAGAACACATATGTCCACGCCAGCTGCCTGCATCACCTTGTACCTGAAAAATATTTTAGAAAACTTGGGTTGAGTGCCAGAAAACACTCAGTGGGTTTATCGTGTTCGTCCAAACACATGCAAGAATTTTTCATGTCAAAATTTAATAATCCAATATTTATAACGTTGTCCATGCGGTTAAGAATATTTATTCAAAATCCGATAAATCAAAATACATTTAAATATACATGTGCTTAAGAATAATTATTCAAAAGCGAGCAATTCAGTATCAATTCCCATGTCAATGCGCTTAAGAATATATATTCATTCAAAAGCGAACAATTCAATCAAAAACCCATGCGCTCAAAAGACCATGCGTGGATACAGACCCTATGTGATCACATAACTATATGTCAATATAATTGACCATGCCAGAATTCATCATGCAGGTCAAATCATATCCACAAAGAGCGAAACAGTCATAAATCATATATAGACGAAAGCATTTTAAAAACATAAGTTTTTAGTTAGCAAAAACCCACCTTATAACTAAAATAGCTGAAGCTTTACACGTGTCCTGTAGATACCAAGCCCGAGATCTTGGGTTTGGGCCTACAAAAGGAAAACTACCTATTAGGATCATGCTAGGCCTTGAACCTATAACATAAGGTAATTTTTGGGCTAAGAAATGAACTCTCGAAATTCGGGCTCAAACGGATCTTTTGAAACTAGATTTCACACTCAAACCATGTCTTCTACTCTCTACCGGACCTATACATTTTAAACAAATTTTGAAGTAATATTCACTCTTTTCCAGCCATCATTTTCGTATACTTACCACACATGTACACACTTTTCAATATCAAAACATTTATGCCTTTATTTATCCTCATCACCAAACAATCTGTACCATTAATTTCTTTTAAAAATCAAAGTCAAACATATAACTCTATCTCACACTCTCTCATCCTCTATCTCTCTCTCTTTCACGGTTGCACACACTCACTTGGGAAACAATCACATTTCTCATTTCTCTCGCCCCATTTTCCATGAATGAATTAAAATAAAGCAATTCTTTACCTCTTTGAAACACAACTGTCATCAGCATACATGCACACTTACTATAATATTTCAAAAATAAGAACACTTAAATTTTCTCTTTTCCCAAGCTTAACACCCGTCTGTACTCAAGCCCCCTGAACCCACTTCAATTCATAAATTTTAAAACAACAACCAGTCTATCTATCGGCAGAAATCATCGGCGTCACTTGCACACATACACATGCCCATATTCTTTTCAAAGCTTCTTTCAATTTATATTACATATGCACCAACTACTTATACCCTTAATTTTTATAAAATAGCTCTCATAAGGGAAAAATATCAAGATATACAAAAACAAATAGCAATGGTGGATTAGAGGGTATTTTCAAATATTTTAAGGTCTTTTGATTTTTAACTCAAAATTGAACCTCAAATTTTCATAGATCTCAAAATCAGCAAGGGAGAAGAGATAGAGAAATAAAAGAGGAAAATATTTGTGCAATTACATGTTGGATCCGACCATCGGAAAAGTTCGTCGGCAACGCACCGACTTGCAGCGAAGATGAACATTTTCCGGCCATTTTGGTCTTCATCTCCTTAAAAAAACTTGCACCATTGAACTAGAAATAAAAAGGAGAGTATAAAACATATTTTTAACCAACTTTTTGTTGGAAGTGAAAACACCGGTGATGGTGGACGGTGGTCGACGGCGGCGCTCCGCCTCAAGGAAATTGCCGGAATCTGCTTATTGAAGAAAGAGAGGAGAAGTGATGAGAAGCTCAACTTTTGAAAATGAGAGAGAAGAAAAATGAGTTCCAACTTGTAAAGAAAATGATATTTATATTTACGAATTTTGGGCTTGAAGCCCACAAACTGAAAATTAAAATAGATTGGCCCTTTTTTTTAATTATTTTCGAGCTCAGTCCACTAGAATAAGTTTGGACTTCAGGCTAATAATTAATCTTCCTACAAATAGGCCCAATTTACAAGGTTTTGAGGTATTACAAATTCATTTCTTGTAAAATGACATTAACTGTTGCAAATTCTGTTGCATTCCCTTCCCTGTTGCAACTCTTCAATATTTTAAAAATATATATATTTTTTTAATTTATTATAATTTATTTTAATTTAAATTTTATATTTAGGGTTCATCCATCCTCAATTAGGGTATATTAAAAAAAATTAAAAAAAAATAGTTATGCAACACTAAATGTAACATAAAAGGCAACAGAGGATCTGCTCTGAATCATATATGTATGATTTGTTCAGTGAATGTGATTACTGATTACTATATTTTTTAGGAGAGAAAAATACATTCTACTTTGAGTATGATTTTGTAATTATATTGATTTATAGGGAAATTGTCCAAAAACAATCTTAACGTTTACTTTAAGAGCTAAATTCATCCTTAACATTTGTTTTTGAGCAAATATGTAACACCCCGATTCCGGAAAGTCAAGGTGCTAACAAAAGATTAAAATAAATTTCCTAATTTTACAAAAATTCTATATTTGGAGAGAATATTTATACAATATCTTGTCTTATAGTTAAAACTAACCAATCACAACTTGAGAAGACTATTCAAATAACCAATCACAAGCAAGTTCAAATCATGACTAGTCAACATTAAAAGTCTACTATTTTCAAAGTCCAGAATAGCGGCGGAATAATATAAAATTTTACGATACTTTAAAATAATCTAAAATAGCAAGCGGAAGCATAACATGATCTAATATTGACCATAGTCAATATTCAAAATTCAAAGTACATATTATTGACACAATCCAAAATAAACAAAATCCAGTGTCTACGCAGCAGCCTCCATCACTTTGGATGCCAGAAAATATTTAGCATGCTCATCGTGTTTGTCCAAGCACACGTAAACATTTTTCATCTCATATGGCCAAACAATTCAATACTCATTTCGGGATCAATGCGCTCAATTAATCATGCATGGAGACAGACCCTATGTGATCACATAACTATATTTCAATAAAAATGTCTGAATTCATCATGCAGGTCAAATCATATCCACGAAGAGTGAAAATATTATATTTATGTTGAGCAAAATCTCAATTCATTTAAGCATGGACGAAAGCATTTAAAACATGTTCGTAAAGGTTTTGGTAGCAAAACCCACCTTGTAGCTAGTATATAGCTGAAGCTTTATTTGAATATCCCGTCGATTCTCCTAAGCCTGAAGTCTCGGATTTGGGCCTACAAAAAGGTAAACATCCTATTATAATCATGCTAGGCCTCAAATTATATCATAAATAAATTTTGACCTAAGAAACGAGCTCTCAAAACTTTTGGACCGAACGAACATATTTGAATTGTTTAGTGGATTCAAAATAATCCAATGGGTTCATTTGTAGTTTTAATTGACCATAAAATATTTTAGGAATAGATTCTTAGGAAATTAATTTTAGTTACCATTGGCTAATTAAAGGATAATCGCAACTGTTTTGACATATGTTTATAAATTATTTTCATAACATCAACCAACCTTTCATGAATAAATAAATAAATAAATAAAAACAAAGAAGATAAAATAGAAACAAAAAACAGAATGCACCTATCCGATACAGTACCCATTTTCAAACACAATTTGATCTACTTCTTTATTTAATACAACAATATTTCCATTTTCCCATCATTAATTCACGTCTGTACACACACACAATCTTTCTCTTTATTTTTATTTTCATTTTGATGGTCAACTCTCTCTTTCTCTCTCATGCACATTACTACTTTTATAAGTATAGATACAAGAGGTTTCTCTCACTACTCTCACTCCCTTTCTTGGTCTGTGCACATACATGCACTCTCATCAATTGTTGATTCATTTTTCCCAGAAAGAAAACCTACCAAAATTTTAATTTAAACAAGGGTTCGTCTATTCATACAGATTCTGTATATGCATAAAATATTAAATTAAAGATTAATTAAAAAGATTTAGATATTTTTACTAATATAATCTTACTTAGTTTTGGCTCCAAAATTAGGGTTGATAGGCAGTAACCGTTCCTTCCCTTTTCTCATCTCCCTCCCGCTAATTCTTCTAGGTAATCTCAAAGAGTTTTTAATTATTTTCTGATATGGCAACATAATAAATTAGCACGGTTAATAAATAGACCACACCATTTACATAGCTATCGTTCCTCTTGCCTCCATCACATTTTCTAGTTTCATCCATAAGATGGCTACAATTAATCGTAGGGTATTGTTCGAGGAATTATTTGGAGAAGATTCTAACTTAAGTGGAGATGAAGATACAAACAATGGAGATGGAGAAGCTAAAAATGCAAATAATGGAGATGGAGAAGTTAAAAATACCATCGAAAATGGCGAAGCTGAAACAACCATTGAAAATGGTAATGCTGATTATAGTAGTGACCCTCAAATAGGTATGCTATATGCCACTCTCGAAAGCCTATTTGAAGATTATCAAGCATTTGGTAAACAGAATGGATTTTCTGTTATGAAAAGAGCATTTCGCAAAATGGGTTCAGCAAACAGATTGGATTTAGAGAGAGAAGTGAAGTATACTCTCATTGTTTGTTGTAAGTCGGAAAACGATCGCCAACAAGTACCCTTTCTAAGAAAACTGATTGCAAAGTTAGGCTAAATGCAAAGAAGATGATTGATGGAAGTTAGGTTGTGTCATCATTTTTTAAGGAACATAATCATATGCTTGATCCAGTTTATTCAATTTTGATGCCTGCACATAGGCATTTAACGGTACACATGAAGAGATAATTAGAAGCAATTGATAGGGCATGTATAAGACCTTCTAAAATATTCGATTTCTAGAAGTTCAAATTAGTGGTCCTGAAAACTTAGGATGTCTCTGTAAAGACTGTCAAAATTATATCGAGGAACGATGAAGAATGAGAATAGGGGATGGAGATGCAGAAGCTGTTCGAAATCTTTTCAATAGACTGAAATTTAGAGATGAAAATTTTTATCATTTGATGGATGTTGATAATGAGGGTAGACTACACAATGTTTTGTGGATTCATCCTAGAAGTTGAGTAGCTTACGAAGAATTTAACGATGCAGTGAGTTTCGACACAATCTACCTCGTCAATAGGTATGCTTATGATTACATTAATTTGTGCATATATATGCTTATACATGTATACGATATGTTTTCTAATATAATTATAATATTTTAGGCACCAAATGTCATTTACTTCGGTCATTGGAGTCAATCATCATAGTCATTCAATATTGTTGGGTTGTGTTTTGGTCACACAAGAAAACACAACTTCTTTCAAATGGATATTTTTGAATTGGTTGTTGTAATGGGTGGGTTGGCTCACATCGGTATTATTACGAACCAAGATGACAGTATCAAACTGTCCTTGCAAGAAGTTATGCCTAAAACTATTCATCGATACTGCATTTGGCATATTATGGCTAAATTGTCAGTCAAATTCTGAGGCGTGGCTGTTTATAATAAAGTTATCAATGAATGGAAAGGAATTGTTTATGACACTCTTGATATTGCAACATTTAAAATGAATTGGGCAGCCTTGATTGTAGAACATGAATTTGAAGGCAACAGATGGCTCAGAGACTTGTATAGTGAAAGAAAAAAATGAGTTCCGATGTACTTAAACGCTAGCCTTGCGCACGCACCGTGCACTCGTTCTCGTCCCCACTCTTACGCGGAACTGAGGCCGAGAATACGAGAACGACGATAGACCGCCATGAAACTCAATACACAACTTCACAACCTTCCTATATCTTCGAAATCATGAATTTTAACACTTCAAACCTCATCTCAAACATGCCTTTAAGCATTAATCAACTCATAATCATCTAACATGCTTTGAACACCAAATAAAACACATAACATGGTTTCGAAAATACCTTTCAAAAATGACTCGAAAAAGCCTAAAAAGCTGTGATAAAGGCTGGAACAAGATTGATTATAGCTGCTACTTATCCTCTCCTTTGTTGCTCTCTCTTTTTCTCGATGATTTTGAGTAGAAATGAAGATGAAAAGATAGAATAGAGAAGAGGAAGAAATGAGAGTTGATGCAGCTGTTTCCTCTCTCTCTCTCTCTCTCTCTCTCTCTCTCTCTCTCTCTCTCTCGATAGCTTTTGTGTAGAAAAAGAAATGAATGGAAGATGATGAAAAGTGGTGAAGAAGAAATGGTTGTTGCCTTGCCATATATCTCTATACAATACATATATATCTATTTACTATTTTGGAGGACAAGGTGACGTGAGAGGCATGGGAGAGGTGAGGGGAGGTGTTGCCTCCCATGCCTTGGGTTGACTTAAACAAAACCCATTTTAAATACTGATTGTTCGGTTATCGTTATATTTTCTATCTCCGGAAAAATCCCGAACTTACCCGAGCTTGATGAAATAAATCACTTATTTTAAAACAATAATTTATCTGAAATTATTTGATTTTAAAATACTACTTTGAAATACTGGTTTTAATTTCTCGACTATTAAACATCTGAATCTTAGAGAATATCTAATTCTCTTGACTTGAACATCTCGTTTAAATTATCTGAATTTAAACAATTGCATGACTGGAGAATATTTGATTCTCCCAGTCTTGAAAAATATTTATCGGAATATTTGATTCACGATAAACACACACTGTAATTTAAAAGAATAGGAATCAAATTTATCTGAAATTATGATTCCGGCTTTCCATACTGAAATGGGAATTAATTGACCTTGAATTCAATGAAACTTAACAGATACTTTCGACCCTAATCTGACTGGAAATTATTGTACGTGTACAGTAATCACGCACTTAACTGTAATTAAACAGTAATTAAGATGTGGGGTATTACATTCAATCTTCAAGCGCGTTCAAGATAATATTGAGCGAATGAAATATTATTTTGTCCAATATGACCAAGAGTCACAGCAGGTTAGTTAAGTTAAATATTTTTTACATGTTGTTAAATATGAATTGCATGTATTATTTAATTAAACTAGGCTAACATTGATTTTATATGAGTAGGTTGGGATTGAAAAATATACCGTATTGGAGACAAAGATTATCAATAATTTTTATAAGAGGGATTATACATATTTAGTTGAGAATCGGAGAAATTGTGAGTATTTTGAATTTAACTGTAGGAATTTTAAGTTTAAAGGATTGTTATGTTGTCATATTTTTGAACTCATGAGCACTCTACGTTTAAAATTGTCAATGAGAGGTACATTTTGAGGAAGTGGAGAAAAGATGTACTTAGGAAATGTTCTTCTATATTTTTTTCGGAGGATATCCACACATGACGGATGAGTACAAAAGATATCAAGAGATGGAAAAATTATTTCTAGTCACGGCAGATTTGGTAATTGGAGATAGTGAAAAGACGGAGTTTGCAAAAATGACTATTAATGCAATTAATAAATCAATTGAGAATTGAGGAAAGGGGCTGGCCAACAACGCGAATGAACAATAGTCGTCACAAGTTAGAAAAAAAAGATCATCACAAGTGAACGAAAACGCACCGATTCTTAATCCACAAATTACTAAGACGAAATGAAGGCCTACTGAGAAACAAATTATCTCATGTTTGGAAAGAGGTGGTCGTAGAGGTCACGGTCGTATGACAACTGTGGCGGGACATGGCGGAGGTAATCATAAAAGTAGTGGAGTTGCAATCTCATAAGATTAATGTAATTGGATCCATTATTTTGACCATGTAGGTGTAATCGAGAACAATGTTTTTTAATCAAGTTCTTATGCTAAGTTATTTTACGCCCTCACTTCAAGGAAGTCACTCACGTACACTCCAGTGCATATAGAAATATATATATATATATATATATATATATATATATATATCAACATTTCAAAACAGATTATTACTCTCTCTCTACTGTAAAATATTTGGCAATTATCAACCAAAACTTCCACACAACTCTTCTTTTCCTTCTTGCCACTGTCATCGTCACAACACGCACGCACATTTAAATTCTATATTTTTCTTTCATCATCCTTTTTTTACACATGCATCAACTCACATGCATTTAAATTTATATAAAACAGTTTTCTCATACAATAAAATATTCAATAACATAAAAATAAAATAAAATAAAAAAATAGAAGATAAGGGTGTTTCCCATATTTATGGTCTTTTAGGATTAAACTCAAATTTTAACCTTCAAAACACTATAGATCTTAAAATAAAATAAAGAAAAGGGTAGAGGAAGAAGAGAGGAATTCGTTGGTGTGATTGCATGTTAGATCTGGCCATCGGAAAAGCTCCGACTTGCGGCCATGGTAGCCATTTTCCGGCCATTGCAGCCTTCATCTCCCCACCAAACATGTTCCAAAGTAATTAAGAAGCATAAAGGAGTTGAAAATGGGTTTTTGATGAAATTTGACCGGAATTGAAATTTTCCGACAGCGGCGGCGCATGGCCACCTTGCCGAAAATCGCCTAGAAGAAGAAGAAAAAGACTCACCTTTGGAGTGAAGAATACATGTATTTATATTTAATTAGGTTGGGCTAAAAGGCCCAATGCATCATTTATTTAGAATCTGGGTCTGCTCAACCATTTTTTAAAACAACCCATTTAGCTTGACCCCTTAACATTTAAATTCTATAAATCTAATTAATTTGACCCAAACCTAAAAAAGTCCAATCAGCAATGTTTTAGGGTATTATAAAATAATACCATAACGTTACTCAGAAGGTGCAAATTCCCCCTCACCTCCCTAAAAATAATGTGTGTATATATATATATTTATATTTGTGCAAAATACCTTTCTTATTCAAGATTTTTTTCCATCACTAAAAACTTGTTTATTTTTTGTAGAGTTTCATTATAAAGAAAATATATTATGATCTCTCTTTAATTATAGACCTAAAATTATTATTATTATTATTATTATTATTATTATTATTATTATTATTATTATTATTATTATTATTGTATTGAGATTTAGTTTGTATTTTTTGAATGAAATTTATTATGAAAAAGTAAGAAAAAATACATGTACGTTTTTTTATTAAATTTCCTTCACAAAATTTACAAGTTTAATTGTCAGAAAATAATATTAATTTATTAATGTAGGTTTAATTTTAGGCCTATGATTAAATGAATATTATACAAAAAATATTATTATTTTGGCAAGAAAAATATGAAAAAAAATTGCACAAAAATATTATAGTGGGGGAAGAGAATGGGGGATTTGCACCTTTTTGTACATGTTAATGGTGAATTTACACCTTTTAGGGGAGTTTTTGCATATTTTGCCTTCATTTATATGACATATATTTTAGATAATAAGGATCGAATTTGAACTGAGATTAAATATCATGGGTGTCATGTGCTTGGAAAGAAAAAAAAGAAGGTTTTTAATTAGCATAATTGCTACTTGTACCAAAAATAAAGTGAAGAGTTCTGTTTTGTTTAGCGTTACATTTCTTGTTATAATCGGAGAAAATTTCGCTTTTGGTCACACAGCATATGCCTGAGCCCGATTTTGGTCTCAATATTATCACTTTTGATCCTATTTCAAAAAAATAATTCAAATATGCTCCCATAGAATTGACGTTCGGTTTTGGTCTCAATACTATCACTTGTAGTCCTATTTAAAAATAATAGCTCAAATGTGATCCAATAGAATTGATGCTATCATTTCTGATCCCACGATTTAAACGATTCTTTAGGATTTAGCCGAAAGCTTTTGGCATGTGATTCACGTGCTTAATAACCCTCCTCTCCCAAATTTTCCCGATTTTAAAAAACACCTAGAATTCTCAATTTCAAAGAACACCCAAGTCCCAACAGAGATTTGTTGAAGAAGGAGATTGTGCGAGCACTAATTGAGGCAAGACATTTGAGTGGCTTCAGATTGGAGGTGCATGGCTTGGTCGGGTTGTCGATGAGGTTAGCGAGGGCGATGAGCTCCTATTCCTCTCTCCTTGATATCAAGGTTTTTGCAATACTGTCTCTTCTCTCCTTGTTTCGGAATGAAATTGAAATCATGAGGGAATTGATAGTTTATTCCCATGATTTTTTCTTACATAAATGATACGGGAGGTGGCAATGATATTGGCGGCTAAATTGAAGTACTTTTTATCCAGTTTAATTAGGTTTCTAGGTAGTTGATGCAAAATGGCATCCTAATAGAATTTAGTTTGTTTATCAGAGAATTTGCAAAGGTTTTGATGTCCACTGCTCGAATTGCTGCAGCTATATAATAATGAAAAAGATTCAGTATAATGCAGGTTCTATCAGGAAGATTAAAAGATCAAATCTGCTTCAACAAATTGATGAGAGTTTTGAGAAGCTTAAGGGTATAGTTTATTCAGGAAGAAATGGCGCACTTGTGATAACGATCACTTATTTTTGCCTCTTTTGATGCATGGAGATTTCTGTTTTTAGTGTTAATGGTTACTTTATTGTAGCGCCCCGGTCCCGAATGACCGTGGAAATGAACGCCACGGGGGTTGGATTTAAGAAGCGGGAAAGAAAGGGTAATCTTACCAGAAAATTCAGAAATCAAACATGCATTATAATTATAAAATCCTGGTTCAATAATAATACGAAGATCTGAGTTATAGAATAATTTAACAACAATAACAACAAAAGTGCGGAAGCAAGACTTTGAACAAAAGAGAAGTCAACGGAAAAAAAACATATAATTGACAAAAGCCCGTTCCTCAGCATCGTCACTTCCACGCGCCAGTCTACTGACCTGAAAATATTTTGAAAGATCTGGGCTGAGTACTAATGCACTCAGTGGGAAAGCTTTCACAATGAATTTTATGTAATTCGTTTTCTAAAAGTGATATATCTGTATTTATGCATGTAGTGAAGCTTAGGAGGTTTTTAGAATATAAAAGTAACCTAAGTTCACCAAAATATTTTATCATGAAGCACTAAGTGTATAACCAGTCACTGCCCGCAACCTCTACTACATCATCAACGCGTAAGTTTTAAGAGTATCACCAATGAATATAACCGTTCATTTTAGTCTTCACGACAAGGAATAGGGCATGACAAATAAAGCATGCATACTGTAGCTACTCACATTGACACAGCGCTGGTATATGAGACTCCGACAACATACAGTAGCACGTATATATTTTTAATACAGATAATCACATATGCAATTTAAGCAAAGCAGAGCTTAATAACTCGAAATGTAAAGTTTATAAAGATAGAATAGCCCACCTGGTTAGCTAATAATAGCTGAAGCTTTCACGATTATTTTAAGAGTCCCATAAGTCCGATGTTTCGGATTTGGTCCTACACATAGAGGCTAAGTCTTAGAGAAATATTGAGGTTGAAACCCAGATTATAAACTAACTTAGTAAAGATTATAGGGCATAAGGCTTTACGTCTTTTGAATTGGATGGTGGAATTGAACCTAAGATCTAAAATTATTTGAAGTATATAGTAACCACTTGGCTAAACACTATTTTCGAAATTAAACCAGTTTTAGAATTAATTAAGGTAAATTGAAGAATATATTGAAATTAAAAGTTGTAGAAATCATTAGCTAAGAGATTCAAAACTTAGACTATTTTGGCATAGAAACTCGACTTTACAACTGGATCACAACAACATTTGTAATATATAATCAATGGTTTCTATTATGTCAAATAGAATGTTTAAAGAAGAATTAATTTAAAATTAAACACCCCAAGATTAAAAAAAAACAAACTCTCTCTCCTGTCCAAACCCATTTAATTCAACACACGTCTGCACATACACAAGCCATTTCACAAAATGGGAACCAACCAAAATCAAAATACAATATTTTAAAAATCAACCCATTTATGACTCTTTATCTCTCCTTTGTAAAGTCATCCCCAACTTTTAAAATTAAAAGCACATTACTGTTTCCCTTTCTTCTTCTCAACTGCACACACACACACACGTATATATACATGCACAAAACAACCCAAATAAAATTCTCATTTCCCTTCTCCATAGCCGACGCCCTCACAACACTAACACATTCAAACTTGTGTTTTTATATTGATTCACATATGCAGTCACTTAGTTTTCTTACTAGATATAAATATATACTTCCAACAATAATGAAACCCAAATAAAAATGGAGGTTTTGGGAAATTTTGTAAATATTTTAGTTCTATATTTTCACATGCAATTTCGAAATACTATTTCATAGTATCCATTAAATTTAGAATTCAGATTTTCCAACACCATCATCATCATCATCTCCTTTCCAAATTTCTATATAATTTATTTACTTATTTTCCATTAAGTTTGCAAAAATGACAAGCTCCACGAAAATAGAAAATAAATAGAAAAGAAAAGGAGCTTACAAGAGAAACTTCAATTTGATAGCAAATCTTGAGGAAGAAGTTGATCACAATTGTTCACCACTATCTTTACCAATTAACGTAACCAAGTATAAGAGAAAGATTAAGGAAGAGTAAAGAGAAGTAAAGTGTGTTGCTGTGATCCGGAATTAATTGTTGGAAGAGATGAATGAGTAGAAATGTTGAATAGTCTAGATGATATGACAAGTGTCCCCTTATGTGTCTTAAGCAAAATGTGACACCTCAAATTCATTTGGGCTTTACATTCTTAACCTTAAATTTTAATTATTTCTCATCAATCTTTGGTACTTAGCAATATTAACCCACTAGAAAATTAATTATGGTCCACTACAAAGGTTTTATATATATATAAACTATAATACTTATTCTATTCTAACTATTAGATTTATATTTCTAATTAAATTTATATTATAGAATTTTGGGGTATTACATTCCTCCCCCCTTAAAAGAATTTCGTCCCGAAATTCACGTACCTTAGAACATCTCTGGATATTGTTGTCTCATTTTGCTTTCAAGTT
Source organism: Perilla frutescens (assembly GCA_026008535.1). NCBI lineage: Eukaryota > Viridiplantae > Streptophyta > Magnoliopsida > Lamiales > Lamiaceae > Perilla > Perilla frutescens. Next base: position 35,014,469 of record BRKX01000002.1, on the reverse strand, counting down.
CCCACATTGCTTCTGTTCGATCATGATGATTCCATTGCACAAGTACCAATGGAATTTGTTTGTTTCTGAGGACCTGAACTTTTCTATCAAGGATCTCGTGGGGTTTTTCTTCGTACATCATGTCAGAATGTAGAATTATTTCATTTTCTTTGACAACGTGTTCTGGATCAAACACGTACTTTCTGAGCATTGACACATGATACACATCATGAACTTGTGCTAGGTCTGGCGGTAGAGCTAATCGGTAAGTAACCTCACCAATTCTCTCAAGTATCTCGAACGGCCCGATATATCGTGGTCTCAATTTGCCTCGTTTGTCGAATCTCACAACACCTCGTGTTGGAGATACCTTTAAGAAAACTTTTTCACCAACTTGAAATTGTAGGTCTTTTCTGCGCTTATCTACATAAGCTTTTTGTCGATCTTGTGCTTCTTTCATTCTCGCTCGAATTTGGTCAATTATCTTGATAGTGGTCTGCACAATCTCTGGACCCAAAATTTTTCTTTCTCCAACTTCATCCCAATACAATGGTGATCTGCATTTGCGACCATATAAGGCTTCATACGGTGCCATCTTTATCGTTGACTGGTAGCTGTTATTATATGCAAACTCCACTAAGGGTAAAACATCTTCCCAACTTGTATTTCCATCCAATACAACTCCCCGGAGCATATCTTCCAAAATCTGTATCGTTCTTTCTGATTGGCCATCTGTTTGAGGATGGAAAGCGGTACTAAAGTTTAGCTTTGTTCCCATAGCTTCTTGAAGACTTTTCCAGAATCTTGATGTGAAACGAGTATCACGATCCGATGTGATGGAAACAGGAATTCCATGAAGACGAACAATCTCTTTTACATAAATCTGCGCCAACCTACTTAACTCTGTTGTTGTTTTGATTGGCACAAAGTGTGCTGATTTGGTCAATCGATCAACGATGACCCATACCATTGAGTTTCCTTTTACTGATCGTGGTAAGCCTACCACGAAATCCATCGTTATATGCTCCCATTTCCACTCTGGAATTTCCAACGGCTGCAATAATCCAGAAGGTCGTTGATGTATGGCTTTCACTTGTTGGCATGTTAAACATCTCTCCACAAATGCCGCTATCTCTCTTTTCATATTGTTCCACCAAAAATATTGCTTCAAGTCTTTGTATAGCTTCGTACTGCCTGGATGAGCAACATAGGGGGTATTATGAGCCTCTTTCATAATTTCCTGTTTCAGTGTGTCATCACTGGGAACACATAGTCTGTCACGGAACATTAGGGCTCCGTCATTTGCCTCACTGAACTCTTTTGGTTCACCCGCTTTGACTCTCTGTCTTATCTTCTCCAATCGTTCATCTTTTATCTGAGCTTCTATGATTCTTGGTCGTAATTCTGGTTTAGCTATCACTGCAGCTACCACACTTGTTGTAGAGCTTGGTGGAAACACCAACTCTAACTCCATCTTTTCTATCTCTTTCACAAGTCCCTCCTTGTCCATTAAAAGATATCCCAGTACTCCTTGTTTCTTTCTACTTAAAGCATCTGCTACTACATTTGCTTTTCCGGGATGATAGTGTATCGTACAGTCATAATCTTTCACCAGCTCCAACCATCTTCTCTGCCTCATATTAAGCTCTTTCTGCTCAAAAATGTACTTTAAGCTTTTATGGTCAGTGTAAATCTCGCATTTCACCCCATAAAGATAATGCCTCCAAATTTTAAGTGCATGCACCACAGCAGCGAGCTCCAAATCATGGGTTGGGTAGTTCAGTTCATGAGGTCTCAATTGTCGTGAAGCATAAGCTACTACCCTCCCATTTTGCATCAACACACATCCTAAACCTAATTTAGATGCGTCGGTGTAAATTACAAATCCTTCTACTCCTTCTGGGAGAGTTAAGACCGATGCAGTTGTCAATCTTGTCTTCAGTTCTTTAAAACTTTTCTCGCATTCATCAGTCCATACAAATTTGACTTTCTTTCTCAAAAGTTGTGTCATTGGTCTTGCTAACTTTGAGAAATCCTTGATAAACTTCCGATAATAACCTGCCAAACCGAGAAAACTTCTTATCTCATGAATGTTGGTTGGTGATTTCCATTTCATCACTGCCTCAACCTTTGCAGGATCTACCTTGATTCATTCTGCTGACACAATGTGCCCGAGAAACATTACTTCATTTAACCAAAATTCGCACTTACTAAATTTGGCATATAATTTTTCTCTCCGTAGTGTTTCCAACACTAGTCTCAAATGTTCCTCGTGCTCTTCTTCACTTTTTGAGTAAATTAGTATGTCGTCAATAAAGACTAATACAAACTTATCCAAATATTCATGGAAAACACGATTCATTAAATCCATAAAAACTGCAGGTGCATTTGTTAATCCAAACGGCAACACTAGAAACTCATAGTGGCCATATCTTGTTCGGAATGCAGTCTTGGGTATGTCATCTTCTCTTACTTTAACTTGATGATACCCAGATCGTAAGTCAATCTTGGAAAAGACTTTTGCACCTGATAACTGATCGAAGAGATCATCTATCCTCGGAAGTGGATACTTGTTCTTCACCGTTATCTTGTTCAACTCCCGATAATCGATGCACATCCTCATAGTACCATCCTTCTTTTTGACAAATAAAATCGGTGCTCCCCAAGGTGATATGCTGGGTCTTATAAAACCTAATTCCAACAATTCCTCTAGTTGAACCTTCAACTCTTGCAACTCTTTCGGAGCTAAACGATATGGGGCTTTGGATACCGGTGCTGCTCCCGGTTCCAAGTCTATTGTGAATTCTACTTGTCTATCTGACGGTAAACCTGGAAAATCATTTAGAAATATGTCAACGTATTCTCACACCACTGGTACCTGATCCACTGTTAGACCTTCTTCTTTCTTGCTTGAAAGGTTTACTAGAAACGCTTGACAATCTCCTTTCTGCAACAACTTTACAGCCTTCAACGCTGAAATGATTGGAATTACATTTCCCATTTTTGCTCCATAGAACTTCACCTCCTTTTCGCTTAGCTTCTGAAATATTATCTCTCTCTCGTGGCATCTTATTGTTGCACCCTCTTTTGTTAGCCAGTCCATCCCGAATATAATGTCAAAGTCCCGCATCTCAAGAGCATATAGATCAGTTGTAAAATTCTTTTCACCTACTACCAAGTCTAAGTTCTTACAAACACAATCAGCTAAGAGTGTTCGTCCTGAGGGAATGCTTACTACTAAGGCTTCTTTTGCTAATTCTAGCTCTAGATTGAGACGTTTACATGCATCTTTAGATATAAATGAATGTGAAGCTCCAGTATCAAATAAAGCAAGCACAGGTATATTGCTCAAACTAATCATACCTGCCAAATTCCCGGGGTTTCCAGCTGCCTCTTGCTGGTTCAGAGCATACGCTCTGGCTTGTTGTGGTGCCCGGGGACCTTGCTGATTCTGTTGAGGCCTGGGATTACCTCTGTTGTTGTTATATTACATATGCACCAACTTCTTATACCCTTAATTTTTATAAAATAGCTCTCATAAGGGAAAAATATCAAGATATACAAAAACAAATAGCAATGGTGGATTAGAGGGTATTTTCAAATATTTTAAGGTCTTTTGATTTTTAACTCAAAATTGAACCTCAAATTTTCATAGATCTCAAAATCAGCAAGGGAGAAGAGATAGAGAAATAAAAGAGGAAAATATTTGTGCAATTACATGTTGGATCCGACCATCGGAAAAGTTCGTCGGCAACGCACCGACTTGCAGCGAAGATGAACATTTTCCGGCCATTTTGGTCTTCCTCTCCTTAAAAAAACTTGCACCATTGAACTAGAAATAAAAAGGAGAGTATAGAACATATTTTTAACAAACTTTTTGTTGGAAGTGAAAACACCGGTGATGGTGGACGATGGTCGACGGCGGCGCTCCGCCTCAAGGAAATTGCCGGAATCTGCTTATTGAAGAAAGAGAGGAGAAGTGATGAGAAGCTCAACTTTTGAAAATGAGAGAGAAGAAAAATGAGTTCCAACTTGTAAAGAAAATGATATTTATATTTACGAATTTTGGGCTTGAAGCCCACAAACTGAAAATTAAAATAGATTGGCCCTTTTTTTTAATTATTTTCGAGCTCAGTCCACTAGAATAAGTTTGGACTTCAGGCTAATAATTAATCTTCCTACAAATAGGCCCAATTTACAAGGTTTTGGGGTATTACAAATTCATTTCTTGTAAAATGACATTAACTGTTGCAAATTCTGTTGCATTCTCTTCCCTGTTGCAACTCTTCAATATTTTAAAAATATATATATTTTTTTAATTTATTATAATTTATTTTAATTTAAATTTTATATTTAGGGTTCATCCATCCTCAATTAGGGTATATTAAAAAAAATTAAAAAAAAATAGTTATGCAACACTAAATGTAACATAAAAGGCAACAGAGGATCTGCTCTGAATCATATATGTATGATTTGTTCAGTGAATGTGATTACTGATTACTATATTTTTTAGGAGAGAAAAATACATTCTACTTTGAGTATGATTTTGTAATTATATTGATTTATAGGGAAATTGTCCAAAAACAATCTTAACGTTTACTTTAAGAGCTAAATTCATCCTTAACATTTGTTTTTGAGCAAATATGTAACACCCCGATTCCGGAAAGTCAAGGTGCTAACAAAAGATTAAAATAAATTTCCTAATTTTACAAAAATTCTATATTTGGAGAGAATATTTATACAATATCTTGTCTTATAGTTAAAACTAACCAATCACAACTTGAGAAGACTATTCAAATAACCAATCACAAGCAAGTTCAAATCATGACTAGTCAACATTAAAAGTCTACTATTTTCAAAGTCCAGAATAGCGGCGGAATAATATAAAATTTTACGATACTTTAAAATAATCTAAAATAGCAAGCGGAAGCATAACATGATCTAATATTGACCATAGTCAATATTCAAAATTCAAAGTACATATTATTGACACAATCCAAAATAAACAAAATCCAGTGTCTACGCAGCAGCCTCCATCACTTTGGATGCCAGAAAATATTTAGCATGCTCATCGTGTTTGTCCAAGCACACGTAAACATTTTTCATCTCATATGGCCAAACAATTCAATACTCATTTCGGGATCAATGCGCTCAATTAATCATGCATGGAGACAGACCCTATGTGATCACATAACTATATTTCAATAAAAATGTCTGAATTCATCATGCAGGTCAAATCATATCCACGAAGAGTGAAAATATTATATTTATGTTGAGCAAAATCTCAATTCATTTAAGCATGGACGAAAGCATTTAAAACATGTTCGTAAAGGTTTTGGTAGCAAAACCCACCTTGTAGCTAGTATATAGCTGAAGCTTTATTTGAATATCCCGTCGATTCTCCTAAGCCTGAAGTCTCGGATTTGGGCCTACAAAAAGGTAAACATCCTATTATAATCATGCTAGGCCTCAAATTATATCATAAATAAATTTTGACCTAAGAAACGAGCTCTCAAAACTTTTGGACCGAACGAACATATTTGAATTGTTTAGTGGATTCAAAATAATCCAATGGGTTCATTTGTAGTTTTAATTGACCATAAAATATTTTAGGAATAGATTCTTAGGAAATTAATTTTAGTTACCATTGGCTAATTAAAGGATAATCGCAACTGTTTTGACATATGTTTATAAATTATTTTCATAACATCAACCAACCTTTCATGAATAAATAAATAAATAAATAAAAACAAAGAAGATAAAATAGAAACAAAAAACAGAATGCACCTATCCGATACAGTACCCATTTTCAAACACAATTTGATCTACTTCTTTATTTAATACAACAATATTTCCATTTTCCCATCATTAATTCACGTCTGTACACACACACAATCTTTCTCTTTATTTTTATTTTCATTTTGATGGTCAACTCTCTCTTTCTCTCTCATGCACATTACTACTTTTATAAGTATAGATACAAGAGGTTTCTCTCACTACTCTCACTCCCTTTCTTGGTCTGTGCACATACATGCACTCTCATCAATTGTTGATTCATTTTTCCCAGAAAGAAAACCTACCAAAATTTTAATTTAAACAAGGGTTCGTCTATTCATACAGATTCTGTATATGCATAAAATATTAAATTAAAGATTAATTAAAAAGATTTAGATATTTTTACTAATATAATCTTACTTAGTTTTGGCTCCAAAATTAGGGTTGATAGGCAGTAACCGTTCCTTCCCTTTTCTCATCTCCCTCCCGCTAATTCTTCTAGGTAATCTCAAAGAGTTTTTAATTATTTTCTGATATGGCAACATAATAAATTAGCACGGTTAATAAATAGACCACACCATTTACATAGCTATCGTTCCTCTTGCCTCCATCACATTTTCTAGTTTCATCCATAAGATGGCTACAATTAATCGTAGGGTATTGTTCGAGGAATTATTTGGAGAAGATTCTAACTTAAGTGGAGATGAAGATACAAACAATGGAGATGGAGAAGCTAAAAATGCAAATAATGGAGATGGAGAAGTTAAAAATACCATCGAAAATGGCGAAGCTGAAACAACCATTGAAAATGGTAATGCTGATTATAGTAGTGACCATCAAATAGGTATGCTATATGCCACTCTCGAAAGCCTATTTGAAGATTATCAAGCATTTGGTAAACAGAATGGATTTTCTGTTATGAAAAGAGCATTTCGCAAAATGGGTTCAGCAAACAGATTGGATTTAGAGAGAGAAGTGAAGTATACTCTCATTGTTTGTTGTAAGTCGGAAAACGATCGCCAACAAGTACCCTTTCTAAGAAAACTGATTGCAAAGTTAGGCTAAATGCAAAGAAGATGATTGATGGAAGTTAGGTTGTGTCATCATTTTTTAAGGAACATAATCATATGCTTGATCCAGTTTATTCAATTTTGATGCCTGCACATAGGCATTTAACGGTACACATGAAGAGATAATTAGAAGCAATTGATAGGGCATGTATAAGACCTTCTAAAATATTCGATTTCTAGAAGTTCAAATTAGTGGTCCTGAAAACTTAGGATGTCTCTGTAAAGACTGTCAAAATTATATCGAGGAACGATGAAGAATGAGAATAGGGGATGGAGATGCAGAAGCTGTTCGAAATCTTTTCAATAGACTGAAATTTAGAGATGAAAATTTTTATCATTTGATGGATGTTGATAATGAGGGTAGACTACACAATGTTTTGTGGATTCATCCTAGAAGTTGAGTAGCTTACGAAGAATTTAACGATGCAGTGAGTTTCGACACAATCTACCTCGTCAATAGGTATGCTTATGATTACATTAATTTGTGCATATATATGCTTATACATGTATACGATATGTTTTCTAATATAATTATAATATTTTAGGCACCAAATGTCATTTACTTCGGTCATTGGAGTCAATCATCATAGTCATTCAATATTGTTGGGTTGTGTTTTGGTCACACAAGAAAACACAACTTCTTTCAAATGGATATTTTTGAATTGGTTGTTGTAATAGGTGGGTTGGCTCACATCGGTATTATTACGAACCAAGATGACAGTATCAAACTGTCCTTGCAAGAAGTTATGCCTAAAACTATTCATCGATACTGCATTTGGCATATTATGGCTAAATTGTCAGTCAAATTCTGAGGCGTGGCTGTTTATAATAAAGTTATCAATGAATGGAAAGGAATTGTTTATGACACTCTTGATATTGCAACATTTAAAATGAATTGGGCAGCCTTGATTGTAGAACATGAATTTGAAGGCAACAGATGGCTCAGAGACTTGTATAGTGAAAGAAAAAAATGAGTTCCGATGTACTTAAACGCTAGCCTTGCGCACGCACCGTGCACTCGTTCTCGTCCCCACTCTTACGCGGAACTGAGGCCGAGAATACGAGAACGACGATAGACCGCCATGAAACTCAATACACAACTTCACAACCTTCCTATATCTTCGAAATCATGAATTTTAACACTTCAAACCTCATCTCAAACATGCCTTTAAGCATTAATCAACTCATAATCATCTAACATGCTTTGAACACCAAATAAAACACATAACATGGTTTCGAAAATACCTTTCAAAAATGACTCGAAAAAGCCTAAAAAGCTGTGATAAAGGCTGGAACAAGATTGATTATAGCTGCTACTTATCCTCTCCTTTGTTGCTCTCTCTTTTTCTCGATGATTTTAAGTAGAAATGAAGATGAAAAGATAGAATAGAGAAGAGGAAGAAATGAGAGTTGATGCAGCTGTTTCCTCTCTCTCTCTCTCTCTCTCTCTCTCTCTCTCTCTCGATAGCTTTTGTGTAGAAAAAGAAATGAATGGAAGATGATGAAAAGTGGTGAAGAAGAAATGGTTGTTGCCTTGCCATATATCTCTATACAATACATATATATCTATTTACTATTTTGGAGGACAAGGTGACGTGAGAGGCATGGGAGAGGTGAGGGGAGGTGTTGCCTCCCATGCCTTGGGTTGACTTAAACAAAACCCATTTTAAATACTGATTGTTCGGTTATCGTGATATTTTCTATCTCCGGAAAAATCCCGAACTTACCCGAGCTTGATGAAATAAATCACTTATTTTAAAACAATAATTTATCTGAAATTATTTGATTTTAAAATACTACTTTGAAATACTGGTTTTAATCTCTCGACTATTAAACATCTGAATCTTAGAGAATATCTAATTCTCTTGACTTGAACATCTCGTTTAAATTATCTGAATTTAAACAATTGCATGACTGGAGAATATTTGATTCTCCCAGTCTTGAAAAATATTTATCGGAATATTTGATTCACGATAAACACACACTGTAATTTAAAAGAATAGGAATCAAATTTATCTGAAATTATGATTCCGGCTCTCCATACTGAAATGGGAATTAATTGACCTTGAATTCAATGAAACTTAACAGATACTTTCGACCCTAATCTGACTGGAAATTATTGTACGTGTACAGTAATCACGCACTTAACTGTAATAAACAGTAATTAAGATGTGGGGTATTACATTCAATCTTCAAGCGCGTTCAAGATAATATTGAGCGAATGAAATATTATTTTGTCCAATATGACCAAGAGTCACAGCAGGTTAGTTAAGTTAAATATTTTTTACATGTTGTTAAATATGAATTGCATGTATTATTTAATTAAACTAGGCTAACATTGATTTTATATGAGTAGGTTGGGATTGAAAAATATACCGTATTGGAGACAAAGATTATCAATAATTTTTATAAGAGGGATTATACATATTTAGTTGAGAATCGGAGAAATTGTGAGTATTTTGAATTTAACTGTAGGAATTTTAAGTTTAAAGGATTGTTATGTTGTCATATTTTTGAACTCATGAGCACTCTACGTTTAAAATTGTCAATGAGAGGTACATTTTGAGGAAGTGGAGAAAAGATGTACTTAGGAAATGTTCTTCTATATTTTTTTCGGAGGATATCCACACATGACGGATGAGTACAAAAGATATCAAGAGATGGAAAAATTATTTCTAGTCACGGCAGATTTGGTAATTGGAGATAGTGAAAAGACGGAGTTTGCAAAAATGACTATTAATGCAATTAATAAATCAATTGAGAATTGAGGAAAGGGGCTGGCCAACAACGCGAATGAACAATAGTCGTCACAAGTTAGAAAAAAAAGATCATCACAAGTGAACGAAAACGCACCGATTCTTAATCCACAAATTACTAAGACGAAATGAAGGCCTACTGAGAAACAAATTATCTCATGTTTGGAAAGAGGTGGTCGTAGAGGTCACGGTCGTATGACAACTGTGGCGGGACATGGCGGAGGTAATCATAAAAGTAGTGGAGTTGCAATCTCATAAGATTAATGTAATTGGATCCATTATTTTGACCATGTAGGTGTAATCGAGAACAATGTTTTTTAATCAAGTTCTTATGCTAAGTTATTTTACGCCCTCACTTCAAGGAAGTCACTCACGTACACTCCAGTGCATATAGAAATATATATATATATATATATATATATATATATATATATCAACATTTCAAAACAGATTATTACTCTCTCTCTACTGTAAAATATTTGGCAATTATCAACCAAAACTTCCACACAACTCTTCTTTTCCTTCTTGCCACTGTCATCGTCACAACACGCACGCACATTTAAATTCTATATTTTTCTTTCATCATCCTTTTTTTACACATGCATCAACTCACATGCATTTAAATTTATATAAAACAGTTTTCTCATACAATAAAATATTCAATAACATAAAAATAAAATAAAATAAAAAAATAGAAGATAAGGGTGTTTCCCATATTTATGGTCTTTTAGGATTAAACTCAAATTTTAACCTTCAAAACACTATAGATCTTAAAATAAAATAAAGAAAAGGGTAGAGGAAGAAGAGAGGAATTCGTTGGTGTGATTGCATGTTAGATCTGGCCATCGGAAAAGCTCCGACTTGCGGCCATGGTAGCCATTTTCCGGCCATTGCAGCCTTCATCTCCCCACCAAACATGTTCCAAAGTAATTAAGAAGCATAAAGGAGTTGAAAATGGGTTTTTGATGAAATTTGACCGGAATTGAAATTTTCCGACAGCGGCGGCGCATGGCCACCTTGCCGAAAATCGCCTAGAAGAAGAAGAAAAAGACTCACCTTTGGAGTGAAGAATACATGTATTTATATTTAATTAGGTTGGGCTAAAAGGCCCAATGCATCATTTATTTAGAATCTGGGTCTGCTCAACCATTTTTTAAAACAACCCATTTAGCTTGACCCCTTAACATTTAAATTCTATAAATCTAATTAATTTGACCCAAACCTAAAAAAGTCCAATCAGCAATGTTTTAGGGTATTATAAAATAATACCATAACGTTACTCAGAAGGTGCAAATTCCCCCTCACCTCCCTAAAAATAATGTGTGTATATATATATATTTATATTTGTGCAAAATACCTTTCTTATTCAAGATTTTTTTCCATCACTAAAAACTTGTTTATTTTTTGTAGAGTTTCATTATAAAGAAAATATATTATGATCTCTCTTTAATTATAGACCTAAAATTATTATTATTATTATTATTATTATTATTATTATTATTATTATTATTATTATTGTATTGAGATTTAGTTTGTATTTTTTGAATGAAATTTATTATGAAAAAGTAAGAAAAAATACATGTACGTTTTTTTATTAAATTTCCTTCACAAAATTTACAAGTTTAATTGTCAGAAAATAATATTAATTTATTAATGTAGGTTTAATTTTAGGCCTATGATTAAATGAATATTATACAAAAAATATTATTATTTTGGCAAGAAAAATATGAAAAAAAATTGCACAAAAATATTATAGTGGGGGAAGAGAATGGGGGATTTGCACCTTTTTGTACATGTTAATGGTGAATTTACACCTTTTAGGGGAGTTTTTGCATATTTTGCCTTCATTTATATGACATATATTTTAGATAATAAGGATCGAATTTGAACTGAGATTAAATATCATGGGTGTCATGTGCTTGGAAAGAAAAAAAAGAAGGTTTTTAATTAGCATAATTGCTACTTGTACCAAAAATAAAGTGAAGAGTTCTGTTTTGTTTAGCGTTACATTTCTTGTTATAATCGGAGAAAATTTCGCTTTTGGTCACACAGCATATGCCTGAGCCCGATTTTGGTCTCAATATTATCACTTTTGATCCTATTTCAAAAAAATAATTCAAATATGCTCCCATAGAATTGACGTTCGGTTTTGGTCTCAATACTATCACTTGTAGTCCTATTTAAAAATAATAGCTCAAATGTGATCCAATAGAATTGATGCTATCATTTCTGATCCCACGATTTAAACGATTCTTTAGGATTTAGCCGAAAGCTTTTGGCATGTGATTCACGTGCTTAATAACCCTCCTCTCCCAAATTTTCCCGATTTTAAAAAACACCTAGAATTCTCAATTTCAAAGAACACCCAAGTCCCAACAGAGATTTGTTGAAGAAGGAGATTGTGCGAGCACTAATTGAGGCAAGACATTTGAGTGGCTTCAGATTGGAGGTGCATGGCTTGGTCGGGTTGTCGATGAGGTTAGCGAGGGCGATGAGCTCCTATTCCTCTCTCCTTGATATCAAGGTTTTTGCAATACTGTCTCTTCTCTCCTTGTTTCGGAATGAAATTGAAATCATGAGGGAATTGATAGTTTATTCCCATGATTTTTTCTTACATAAATGATACGGGAGGTGGCAATGATATTGGCGGCTAAATTGAAGTACTTTTTATCCAGTTTAATTAGGTTTCTAGGTAGTTGATGCAAAATGGCATCCTAATAGAATTTAGTTTGTTTATCAGAGAATTTGCAAAGGTTTTGATGTCCACTGCTCGAATTGCTGCAGCTATATAATAATGAAAAAGATTCAGTATAATGCAGGTTCTATCAGGAAGATTAAAAGATCAAATCTGCTTCAACAAATTGATGAGAGTTTTGAGAAGCTTAAGGGTATAGTTTATTCAGGAAGAAATGGCGCACTTGTGATAACGATCACTTATTTTTGCCTCTTTTGATGCATGGAGATTTCTGTTTTTAGTGTTAATGGTTACTTTATTGTAGCGCCCCGGTCCCGAATGACCGTGGAAATGAACGCCACGGGGGTTGGATTTAAGAAGCGGGAAAGAAAGGGTAATCTTACCAGAAAATTCAGAAATCAAACATGCATTATAATTATAAAATCCTGGTTCAATAATAATACGAAGATCTGAGTTATAGAATAATTTAACAACAATAACAACAAAAGTGCGGAAGCAAGACTTTGAACAAAAGAGAAGTCAACGGAAAAAAAACATATAATTGACAAAAGCCCGTTCCTCAGCATCGTCACTTCCACGCGCCAGTCTACTGACCTGAAAATATTTTGAAAGATCTGGGCTGAGTACTAATGCACTCAGTGGGAAAGCTTTCACAATGAATTTTATGTAATTCGTTTTCTAAAAGTGATATATCTGTATTTATGCATGTAGTGAAGCTTAGGAGGTTTTTAGAATATAAAAGTAACCTAAGTTCACCAAAATATTTTATCATGAAGCACTAAGTGTATAACCAGTCACTGCCCGCAACCTCTACTACATCATCAACGCGTAAGTTTTAAGAGTATCACCAATGAATATAACCGTTCATTTTAGTCTTCACGACAAGGAATAGGGCATGACAAATAAAGCATGCATACTGTAGCTACTCACATTGACACAGCGCTGGTATATGAGACTCCGACAACATACAGTAGCACGTATATATTTTTAATACAGATAATCACATATGCAATTTAAGCAAAGCAGAGCTTAATAACTCGAAATGTAAAGTTTATAAAGATAGAATAGCCCACCTGGTTAGCTAATAATAGCTGAAGCTTTCACGATTATTTTAAGAGTCCCATAAGTCCGATGTTTCGGATTTGGTCCTACACATAGAGGCTAAGTCTTAGAGAAATATTGAGGTTGAAACCCAGATTATAAACTAACTTAGTAAAGATTATAGGGCATAAGGCTTTACGTCTTTTGAATTGGATGGTGGAATTGAACCTAAGATCTAAAATTATTTGAAGTATATAGTAACCACTTGGCTAAACACTATTTTCGAAATTAAACCAGTTTTAGAATTAATTAAGGTAAATTGAAGAATATATTGAAATTAAAAGTTGTAGAAATCATTAGCTAAGAGATTCAAAACTTAGACTATTTTGGCATAGAAACTCGACTTTACAACTGGATCACAACAACATTTGTAATATATAATCAATGGTTTCTATTATGTCAAATAGAATGTTTAAAGAAGAATTAATTTAAAATTAAACACCCCAAGATTAAAAAAAAACAAACTCTCTCTCCTGTCCAAACCCATTTAATTCAACACACGTCTGCACATACACAAGCCATTTCACAAAATGGGAACCAACCAAAATCAAAATACAATATTTTAAAAATCAACCCATTTATGACTCTTTATCTCTCCTTTGTAAAGTCATCCCCAACTTTTAAAATTAAAAGCACATTACTGTTTCCCTTTCTTCTTCTCAACTGCACACACACACACACGTATATATACATGCACAAAACAACCCAAATAAAATTCTCATTTCCCTTCTCCATAGCCGACGCCCTCACAACACTAACACATTCAAACTTGTGTTTTTATATTGATTCACATATGCAGTCACTTAGTTTTCTTACTAGATATAAATATATACTTCCAACAATAATGAAACCCAAATAAAAATGGAGGTTTTGGGAAATTTTGTAAATATTTTAGTTCTATATTTTCACATGCAATTTCGAAATACTATTTCATAGTATCCATTAAATTTAGAATTCAGATTTTCCAACACCATCATCATCATCATCTCCTTTCCAAATTTCTATATAATTTATTTACTTATTTTCCATTAAGTTTGCAAAAATGACAAGCTCCACGAAAATAGAAAATAAATAGAAAAGAAAAGGAGCTTACAAGAGAAACTTCAATTTGATAGCAAATCTTGAGGAAGAAGTTGATCACAATTGTTCACCACTATCTTTACCAATTAACGTAACCAAGTATAAGAGAAAGATTAAGGAAGAGTAAAGAGAAGTAAAGTGTGTTGCTGTGATCCGGAATTAATTGTTGGAAGAGATGAATGAGTAGAAATGTTGAATAGTCTAGATGATATGACAAGTGTCCCCTTATGTGTCTTAAGCAAAATGTGACACCTCAAATTCATTTGGGCTTTACATTCTTAACCTTAAATTTTAATTATTTCTCATCAATCTTTGGTACTTAGCAATATTAACCCACTAGAAAATTAATTATGGTCCACTACAAAGGTTTTATATATATATAAACTATAATACTTATTCTATTCTAACTATTAGATTTATATTTCTAATTAAATTTATATTATCGAATTTTGGGGTATTACATTTATCTTGATAATTTTCACACATTTCTTCCCTTCCGTGTATGCTACTTAATGCGTATTAACCTCATTTAAATTATTTATTTCCAATCTATGGTTTTGTTGGAAATCATATAAAGACAATGTCTATTTCTTAACTGTCTCTTATACGGATCTTGTGTTAACTTACTATAACTACCCGTCATCTTGTTGCATTGGCTTTTCATAACTTGGAAAAGATTTAGTCCAAGAAGCTCTAGTAATGTGCCGTTCTGAATTAACAAAGTTTGAACTATCTTTCCCAATATTCAGTGCTTCACTGATGAGACCGTCCAAGGCACTCAAGAGGAAGAACCCGAGCTGCAACTAAAAGGGCCGATCACGAGATTTAGAGCAAAGAAACTTCAAGATTATTTTCAAGTGTTAATTAGAAGAAAGCTTGAAGTTTGAGAACAAAAAAATAAAGATAGCCCAAGAATTATCAATTTGATGACAATTGAAGAAGAAGCCCAAGAAGATTGATCCATCATGGTAGCGTGTTGGACAGCCCATGGAGAAGCCCATCTCCCCACATATGAAGGGCCAAATCCATTAGGATTTAATTTATTCATAGTTTAGATTTTTATTATTTTATTTTTGATGTATTTATTTTATATATTTTCTAGAAAGTCTTATTTGTTAGGTAATTAAAATTTTAATCATTAAACTTCTTTCCTACTTCAAATTCTAGTTATGGTAGGTTTCAAACTACACTAGTATAAATATGACCCCTTTGTATCATTATTATTGAGGCTTTGCATGAATTTGAAGATTAATTCTCAATTGTCTCATGATCTTTTGTTGATCACCTTATCTATAAGTTCTTAAAACTTAGCATCCTTTAAGTCCTATCTTAAGATTTGTTCTAGTACTTCGAGTTCTAGGGTGAATTGCTATCTATCGAGGAGATTCCAAGTAAAGTGCGTTTTGTGGAGTTATCTTCACTAGGTGTACTTTCGTGTTTTCAACTTATTCGAGAAGTTACTTTAAGTTCGAGTTTCGTTGATCAAATTAACGAGGTTCAACGGGTTGTTGCTCTTCTACCGATCATTAACGCCAATTCCATCTTCAATAACATCCATCTTCATTGTTCGTCCGCCTCGACCTCATCCATTCCAGCCGTGTTCATTATTCATACAAGTCTATCGTTCATCAAGTTCATCATCCGTAAGTTATCTAAGTCTAGTTGTCTTAGTTAAATAGAGTCAAATTCGAGTCTTTTAGTCCATATTTCGAGTATTCTACATAATTGAGTCATTTATATTGGATTGAATCCTTCTACCGCTGACATGTTTGTTCCTAAATCTTCCGCGTGATTCTCTACCCGGTATCGTTTATCTGTCCGGGTCACATCATTCACAACTTGTTGTGTTCTTATTTTTTCAATATTGGTTATAGTGTTCTTATTAGGGTGCAATACTGTTAATTCTTGACTTGATTTTAAGTGGTAGTCTATTACATCTTTCTTGAGATTAATTTTTGCACTACATGACTTATCCAATTCCATTTAGATGACTTTGTTAAAGGTGATGATGGAACATAATTTTAGCAGGTGTAGTCTCTGGTTTGTCTATTTTAGGGTCGGGAAGTCTAACTCGCTGCTCTTTGTGTTTTGTGTGTTTCCAACATTAAATGATTGTGTTAGACTGTAGTCTTTGGTATAGTATATTATTACATTCAAGAACCATGGTATCATATTCTTAAGATATGGAACTTGTGCTTCAGGACTTTCTTCTATGGTTACTCTGATGTATACTATCAGTTGCTCTTTAATATTTTATTTTCTCCAATTTTCGCTTTTGTATAAAAGTTTCCATTCCGTGTGTATCTAATTATAAGAACTTCTCAGGTTATGTATTCCTTTGTTATGCGCCCTGAGAGCTTGCCAAAATCATATCAAGATTTCATTCAGAAAATAGATCATGTTGTGGCACCTTTGTACAGGGATGTGAGAGATTAATGTAGAGGTTCTCCAGTAGACATTGATTTCTTATTTGCTTACCTGTCTTGTAGGACATCCAACAATGTGAAGTTGGATATGTTTCCTGAAATTATTCCCTATTCCATCACTCATCCTGATATAAAATTCATGCCTAGCTCACATGCAAATGTTGCGAAGGCTACTTTCAGGAAAACATTTCCCTTGTACTTCTCTTTTTTATTTTCCTATTATTGACATTATTTTCTTCATTTTCTTGTCGCAAGACATGATTGATTATATTGATTTGGGTTATGTATGGATTGGTATAATAGCAGACATGGATGGATGCTTTCGTTTGGGACTTTTGCTTTTTTTTTTTATGGTGGTGGTAATTGTGTTTTGATGGTTTGGTAGTTATGTTGGTGGAATTTTAGATCCAAAAGAATGTTAAATTTCCCTCCAAATCGTTTCAATTTTGCCTCCACTCACTATTCAAGTTTTTTTCTGAAAATTTTTGAAAATTTTCTGAAAAATTATTTTGGGGCAAAAATGATATTGAAATGGGATCAAAATCGATAGTATTTTTAATGAAAACCATAACGGTGGGACTAAAAATGATACTTCATGTCCTATGGGACCAAAAATGACAGTATTGGGATCAAAATCGGGCTTGGACGTATCATGTGGAACCAAAAGTGAAATTTTATTTTATGTAGTACATCATCTGTGCGATGCATAATGAATATTATTAAAAATATTTATGTACAATAATATTATTCAATCATAAATTTAGTATATAAATATATGAATTATGTACTTCTATATTTTTCAGGGTTGGAGAAATCGAAACAGGCGGACCCTACTTTTTCGGGTGTAAAATCGAAGAGGCTGAACCCTAGTCGCACTGGAAAACTCCACGCATATTTTTTTCTCATTTCGTCTTAATTTTTTTGTTCAAAATATGACCAAATAAAAAAATTTAATTTGAGGTTTTCCACCATTTGATACAACTTACATCTCAATTCCTCAATCTACAACCATTGTGGGATGTAGAAAAATTGAGAAAAAAAATTAGAGAATCAATTTCAAGTTTCTATTTAAGGTTATGTACCCAATCTTTTAAACAATAACCCTCATCCCAATTTTTCAATCTACAACCGATGTGGAATGTAGAAAAGCTTGAAAAATTAATTTGAGCTTTTATACAACAACCTACATTTCATTATACAATTAATGTGGGGTGTAGGGTAAATGAAAATTTTAATATGTAAATAACAATATGTTACAATATTTTATAAAATTAAAAATAAAAATGTCTAAGCTCCGCCTAGACAACCTAGGCGTTAAGCAACCACCTACCTAGCGCGTAGCAAGTTCTACAACCTTGGTATTTTTCAATAGAAAATGTGGCAATCATCTCTTTTGACTTCATAAAAGAAATGACCATCGAAACATGGACTGTAATGTTTCTGTCTTTCTAATTGAATTGTTATATGTTATTTGTAACGTCCCAATTCCGGAAACTCGAGACACTAACACAAGATTAAATAAAGTCCCTAATTTCGTAACCATTTATCCTTTAAAAGAAAATATTTTTTGGCAATTTCTTTAAAAATAAAATCAATCAATCATCATTTGGGAAAATTTCAACAACCAATCACAAACATATTTCACAAACAACTTGTCAATGTGGAAAGTCTAATATTTGAATAAGTTCAAATTAATGACGGAACTTGTAAGATTTTAATATTTTTTAATATTCAAAACATTCAGCGGAAGCACGATATAATACCATAAAGTCAACATTCAACATTCAAAATACAATAATCAAGACTTTAAAGAACCCATATGTCCACATTAGTTGTCTGCTTCATCTTATACCTGAAAAACATTTTAGAAAACATGAGCTGAGTGACAGAAAATACTCAATGGGCTTATCGTGTTTGTCCAAACACATGGAAGATTTATCATATCAAAAGCCAATAATTCAATATTCATAATAATGTCAATGCTCTTAAAAATATTTATTCCAAAATCGATAAATCAATATTCATTATAATGCTCGTGCGCTAAAGAATAGCTATTCAAAAGCGAACAATTTAATATTCATTCTCATTTCAAGACGCTTAAGAATATTTATTCAAAAGCGAACAATTCAATATTCATTCACATATCAATGTACTTAAGAATATTTATTCAAAACTCAATGTGCTCAATTAACTATGCGTAGATACAAACTCTATGTAATCACATAACTATGTTTCAATAAAATAAAATGTCAGAATTCATTATGCAAGTCAAATTATATCCGCGTTTAGTAAAAACAGACGTAAATCTTATAAGGACAAAAGCATTTTAAAAATATAGGTTTTAGTTAGCAAAACCCACATTATAGGTAATTTAGCAAAAATTTTACACGTGTCCTGCAAATCCTAAGTCCGAGATCTTGGGTTCGAGCCTACAAAAGAAGAACTATTTATTAACATCGTTCTGGGCCATGAAACTATAAAATAAGATATGGTTGGGCTTAAGGGATGAGTTCTCAAAATTTGGGCTCAAACAACAATTCCCGAAAATTTGATAGATTTAAATCGGCTCAAAAGGCCTGATTAGAATCTTGATCATTTAAAATATGTTAAGAATGAACTCTTAGAATAAATCTGATCATATATAAAAGATAATTATAACACTCATTGTAATAAATCCATAATTATTTTGTTCACCATTAAATACCTTAATTATTTAAGACTTAAAATAATGAAAGAAAAATTAAATTAAACATTCACCTAATTTGAGAAAACAAGTCACCCAACCACACATTTTAGAAAATTAGATATGCTCACGTTTCAAATATCA
The DNA here is from genome assembly GCA_026008535.1 of Perilla frutescens. Taxonomy (NCBI): domain Eukaryota; kingdom Viridiplantae; phylum Streptophyta; class Magnoliopsida; order Lamiales; family Lamiaceae; genus Perilla; species Perilla frutescens. The sequence continues at coordinate 34,994,760 of BRKX01000002.1, read as the reverse complement.
AAACATGTTTCTTTTCTCATATATTAATCATTAAAATAATTTAATGACCAAACCTCTCTCTCCCTCTACCTCTCCTTGCGCGCGCGCACACACAACCAAAACAAAACAAATCTATACTATATATAAAAGCAAAGAAAATCAAATTGAAATTGATTTCAAATTGATTTGAAATTGATTGATGGCAATTTTGTAATAACAATTAAATTCTGAGGTCATTAAATTTACCCTTATTATTCACTTAAAATATTATATAAATATTTTTAATAATCAACCACGAAAAAGGACGTGTATTGAGAAGTTTTATTCAGTGTAGTTATCGGAGAAAAATCCTATATTTACGCACGACGTACACAATATCTAAATCTAATTTCAAAATCTTCTGCGTCTTCTCCCCTCCCTCAATCTCTCTCCAAAAATCTCTCATATCACCCGACAACGATCTCTAAATTTCAATTTCATTTTTTTTGTTTGGAAGATTGATTTTGCCCAATATTTATTTCTATGCTCTACTTTGAACAAACTTCTACATTTGAACGCATAGACGATAACATACGACAACGCCGATGATGAAACAATGGATCGAAGATAACGCCGAGGACGGTGCTGCCATCAATGAGATCCTCACATCCTGTCGGAATTGTTGAGCAAGACTCCTTCTCCACACAAGGTAAAAATCTCAACTATGATAAATCCCTTTTCATATTATTTACGGAAATGTGTCTGGCTTCTTCTCATTCTTCGTGTAAATCAACTACTTCTGATGTAGCTTTTCGAGATTACGGCCCATCTCTTGAGTCCTGCTTCAATATTCGTATTCTCTCCCTGCAAAATATTTACTTTTCAGTGACACCGAGATTATATTTTAGGTATGTACGTGATCTCGATGAAGCATATATACTCCAATAGTTCGATTGAATCATGAATCGATCGAACTTGATTTATGCTTCGGGTTAGTCTTTTCTCTTTAGAATTTCATTGATATCGACTGAAATTCAAGGTGGATTTCTGAATTGACATGATTTTAGTTGGAAGATAAGATATTTAGTTATTTTTTTAACTATGATGTTGTGCAATTGGGTATTGTATTTCCACGATCAATCAATAGAGATCAGAAACTATTGGTCATTTGTTCTAATCACAAAATTTATCAGCTCCTCATTTGTGCGATGGTAACATGAGTTGAAAAGCCAAAGGCGGGAACGCCTGTTATCGTACATGTTATTCATTTTTGTTTTATTTTTTTGCATTCCATGACTGGAATTGCTTCTCGATCTAATTGTTAATACTTATTTCCTGTAAATAAATGATATCCATTTATTAGGTAATCATTGTAGAATACGTGTCTAAATTTTTATTGATTCAGGATCCTCACACATGATACGGAAACAAAAAAGGGACTCGGAGAACATAAAGATAGTATTAATCTGTGGAAAGGTGATTTTATGTTTTTGCACATCTTGCGAGGTTTAGTTAATTATATGCATGTAAGATTTCTTTAATCCTAATGCAATAATGTGTTGCCCTTTATTTTTGAAGTTATTCTTCATTCAGCTTGCAAAATAGCTAAAAAAAAATCTATTTTCATGTAGTTTAATGCGAATTGTTTGAGATATAGAACTATTACTGCATTATACAATAATTTATAAGTAACTAAAAATCATTTTCATATACTTCTTATATCATGTTAATTTCCTGACCATGTACTGGATATATCATCTGCTCCCACTAAGTTATGATAGTGATGACTGTAGTAGAAATATAAATTTTGTATATGAAGATACATTTTAAAATGATATTTTACTTGGTCTGATATGATAACTTTATTTCACTTTTCCTCACCATCAACCATTCTTCATTTTGTTCATCTTTCAATTTAATTTTTATTTTTTGATTGGAATTGCAAGATTATAATCGAGACCAATGACAAGCGAATACAATTGTTTTCTTTCATAAATAGTTGTGAAGAACTTTTTTCTTTTTCATGGTTCAAGTACTAATTGCTAATTTGTTGATTTAAATATAATCTTTCTTAGCTTTTACAGTAATCTTTATTTTTATATAATGTTTAGGGAATTGAGCAATAAATATTTATTTTATTCAGTTACGTAATAATTTAGAAGAACATATTCTTAATTACGTGGTTTTATTGAAACACAACACCAATTCAGTAGGTATTAAGAATTTATGCTACTAATGATTACACACGTAGATGTTGATGAATAAAGGGTAAACCAGTATCATTTTTCTTTCACTTTTTTTTTAATTTTTCTGAACTCATCTTTTCTTTCTTTACATTTGCAGCAGCAATATATGTTTTAAGTGGTGGAAGGCAGTGACATTGGATGTTGCAAATAGAAACCATTGGTAACTGATGACTGAAGGTATCACTCAAATTCTTCTCAATTGTTTTTCAAATTATATTTTTACCCATGTTTCTTTCTATCATCTTCTTTATATAAAACTCTACCCTCGAGCAAGTGACGCTTTTAGCGGCCTCGGAAGCAAAGAGGGAGTCATCTTTATAAAGCAAAATCATAGCCAATGAGTACTTCAAAATGTGATGGTGGTAAGTGGTAACTTTTCTCCCTTATTCTCCACAAGCAGAAATTTTGTGATTCATATATATGCCTGAGCAGTGTTGGGGTTCTAATGCTTCTCTATGTAAAAAGAGAATAGTTGATCATATTTCCTCATATTTTCTTTTAAGAGAGGTATTTGTGTAATTCTCTACTCATGAAAATGAAGCTTTGACCAAACTGTATTCAATGTTGGCTTAGCAGCTGCCACTTTTTTTATTTATTTATTAATGTAGCTTTCTTCATCCACCTGATACTATCAATCCAAGCGGCTTATGTGATTGTGCAAGAAAGAAATAAGGTCATTCGACTTTTTCTATATTCTACTAGATTTTTTTGGTAGCTATCTGGATGTGTTATCTATTTTTCGATTTCTGCTCCATAATGATGTATACTTGCATTTTAATGCCCTCACATGATCAAACCCTATTTTCTTTACCTAGTTGTGTCAGATCTTTGTTTGATGGCATGAAATCATGGTTGTTGCCCTATAGTTGTGTATCGAGATATTAATTTGAATTGAATATAGAATTCTATCTCATCCCTCCGGCCAGTAAATCTCCATATATATCAAATGTGGAGCATTGTGAATTGAATTTTTTAAAAAGGTAAGGAGTAAAAGATGAAGAATATCGTTTCTTGCATTGAGTCTCTAAATATATTTTTTTTTTGCTACAGTATAATAGGTTTGAGCGGTATCGCATAATTATGCTAATGAGAGGTTCCAACAACACTGCAATTAATATCTCATCAAACTTGAGATTGAGCATCGTATATATTTTCCAATCTTTAGGTTGGCAAATAGGCATGGCTAGAGCTAATACATATTTTTATTTATCACTTATTTACTTATGCAAATACTGTTCATAAGCATTATTTATTTGTGAATCCATAAGTCTTAAAGTTTGTGCCTTGATGTTGGAATGTAATTTTCTATGGGAAATTGGGAATGAAATGTTTTATTAGAGCTATTGGCCATAAATTTATGTATTTCTGAATTTTTGTAATTTTTGTTGTGTAGGATCTAGAGAAGAGGAGTCCGACAGCAATATGGCATTGGCCTTTCTCTGTACTCCCTCAGAAAGAAATCATATTTTTGATGTATTTCTTTTAAAAATATTTCTGATGTATTTCTTTTAAAAATAAAGTACATATTTCGTTTTCATATGATCTATAGACTATGTAGTTCATGTACTTGATTATTAATAATGATGAATTTGTCACAGCTCCTATATCAAAAATTCAAAATAAAGAGAGATGATGTCGAAACATTAATCAAATTAAGAAAGCGTTGCTTCAGTTGTGACAATTTTCTCTCAATGATGCACTTTGGAAGGATGAATATGTGTATAAATAATTTTCTTAAATGTGTTTTACGGCGTTGTGTCGTTTTCTTCTTAATTTTTTCTCATTGTGACTAAAATTATAAAAGATTTCAATTATGTGTGATGAATTTCAGGAGAACCAATTATGTTATTTGTTTTATTGGGTACAATGAATGGAAAATATAAATTTATTTATAAATATGGATTAGCTGCCAATCAAATATAGAATAAACTTGAATATATATATATATATATATCTAACATTATATTATTTATACATTTTATAATTATATTGTTTATATAAATTATTTTATTAAAATTTAATTATTTAATTATTTTATTTGTACAAATTATTTATTATAAATAATTTATATATCTCTTACCGTGCATCACACGGGATGTAATACTAGTTCATTTTAAAGTCAAACTTCTCTCTCCCTATTACACATACACCAATAAAGACAAAATCATTAATTAAAACAAGAGTTTCTCTCTCTTCACTCCCACATCCAAACCCAGTGATGCATACATACAAAAATTCATTTCAACCCCACCTTTCTCTCACTCCTTAAAATTTTGTCTACTTCGCAGCACACACATTCACAATTTTATTTTCATTTTGATTCACACATGGAATCATTTTATCTACTTATTTAGGAGAAAAATATGCAATATTTTAAAGAACAATAAAAAGCAACTAACAATGGAGGATTTGAGGGATTTTTCAAAGTTAAAGTTATTTGAGACCAAGTTTGAAATTGAACTTTCAAGTCTCCATAAATTTTAAAATAAACAAGGACAAAAGATAGAGGAAGAAGAGATGAAAAGATTGATATAATTGCATGTTGAATCCGGCCACAGGAAAAAGCTCGCTAGAGACAAGCCAATATGCGACCAAAGTGGCTTTTCCTGGCCATTTCAACTTCCATTTCCATACCAAATTTGTTTCATTGCTCTTAGAATGAAAATAGGGCTCTAAAACATATTTTTGGGAAATTTTTGATTGGAAATTGAGATTCCGGCGACAGCAGACGGTGGTCCAGTGCGGAGCTCCGCCTTCGGGCACCTCACCGGAAATTGATGGAGGAGGACGAGAGAAAGGAGTGAGAGAGTGGTTGACCTCTTATTTGAACGGGAGTTGTATCAAAATATTACATGGGAAATTAATATTTGTATTTATTTGGAGTTGGGTTATATAAAGCCCAGAAACTGAAAATCATAAGTGATTGGACTTTATTAATTAATTTTGAGTTAAATCCAATAAAATACGATTAGGCTCTAAGCTATTAGTTCCATACTTCCAATCCTCTAACAAAAAGACTTAACTACTTAATATGATACAATTGCATGGTTTTGGTGTATTACGTTATTATGTATACCTTTACGAATCTATTTGTAGAGAAGCAAAATATCATGGTCCCAAAAATTGATATGCAAAATTAGGATTTCACATATCTATAAAAAAAAAAATTAAAAATCATATATATATATATATGTATATTAAAATTCAAATCTTTAAATACAATGTACTTGACTTTTTTAATATATATATATATTATATATATATATATATATTATATATATATATATAATATATATATATATTAAAAAAGTCAAGTACATTGTATTTAAAAATTTGAATTTCTTAAAAGTTTTGCCATGGATCTTGAATTTTTTAATATATTTAATTAAAGTTATAAATTAAAAATATTTTACATTAATATATTTAAAATATTTTCTTCGAACTTTTTTATATATTTAATTTCAAAAAAATAAAATATATGTAATCTTAAATTGATAAAATCAAATATCAAATATAAATATTACACTTCATCTCAACTGAAAGATCAAGAAATATGCAAAGACCACTATTGGGTTCCATAATTTATGGTTTAATCATATAAAATAATATTTCTTAGCTCTTAGATGTAGAATAAATTTTGGTTGAAAATTACAGTATATAAGTTTTAACTATTTAAAATATATCAAAGTTGAAAACTTAAATATTATAACTTTAAAAATTTAAAAATATCTAACATTAAAATGATTAGATCAATTAATATATTTGATTCAAAATTTATATATATATTTAATTTAAAATTTTGTATGTAGATCGTGATTTGTTTTAAAATATATTTAATTAATTAATTATGTATAAAATTAAAATCAATATTTTTTTAAATGTTTTATTTGAGCTTTTTGTTTAATTTAAATCAAATCTATAAATTTAAATATATTTAATATTTAATATTAAAATGATAATATCAAATATGAAAATATTATACTTGACTTTAACTGAATGACCGAAAAAGGTGAAAATACTATTGTTGGACCTCACAATTTATAATTTATTCATGCATAACGATACTTATAAGTTCTTTGATGTATGATGCTTTTTGTTTAAAAAATAAAAAAATATAAGTTTTAACTATTTAAAATATATTTAAAGTTTATGACTTAAATATGTTAACTTCAAAATTATAAATATATTTAACAATTAATTTCTAAGTTCAATCAGTTCATTTAATTTAACATTTATGGATGTGTATCTTGATTACTTTTAATGTATTTCATAAACTTTAAAATTAAATGCATTTAAAATTAATATATTTAAATTATTTTATTGAAAATTTTAATATACTTAATTTAAATTTTAAATTTTCAAATACTTAAGTTTTATAAATTTAAAATATATTTAATATTTAATATTAAATTAATAAAAACAAATTTTAAAATATTACAATTGATCTTAACTGAAAGATAAAAAAGATGGAAAGATCAATTTTGGGCCTCATAATGTATAGTTTGTCCATTCATGACAATATTTGTAAGTTCTTTAGTGTGGGATGAATTTTGTTTGAAAAATAAAAATATACAAGTTTTAACCATTTAAAATATGATTAATTATGATTAAATACATAAATTTTAAAGTTTGGTTTGTAATTAAAACACAAACTTACTTCTTCCTTTTTTTTACAAAATAGATACCCCTTTTTTTTCCAGGCAAACAGGAAACTAACTTGGCAAAAAAGTAATGTTATGTTTTGGCTAGGTAGAAAATATTTTTGCCTCATCACAAAACAACATTTTGTACCTAAAAAACTAAAAACTGAAAAATTCAAAATTGTATATTCTTCCTTTAGTTCTTTGTTTAGTCACAAAATAATGCGTTTTGCGAAGAGATGAGAAATATTTTATATATCATTACGAAACGACATGATTTTTGTGCTACATCAGTTTTTGTTTACCGAAAAAATTGGAGTGACTATTTTGCAAAAATATGTGAGTTTAATTGTACTTTAATTGCAAACTTTTGAAGTTTGTAATTGTACTTTAATTGCAAACTTTTGAAGTTTGTATCTAAATCACATCCCGTGCGATGCACGGCGAGAGATACATAAATAATTTTTAATAAATAGTTTGTACACATAACATAATTAAATTACAGTTAAATAATTAATATGAACAATTATATATATATATATATATATATATATTCAAGTTTATTCACTGTTTTATTGGCTTATTGGCAGACAATCCGTATTAATGAATAAATTTACATTTTCCATTCATTGTGCTCAATAAAACAAATATGATAAACCCTTAAAATCTATTACAAATATAATTAAAATCATTTATAATTTAGTTACAATGAGAAAAATTAAAAAGATACAACACCGTAAAATATATTTAAGAAAATTATCATCTATGCATATGCGTCATCCTTTCAGACCGTATGAAGTGAATATATAGGACATCATTGATGGACTTTAGCAGCGCTTTCACAATTTGATTAATGCTTCATCATCATCTCTTTTATTGTGGTACAACAAACTCCATCTTTGACATTATATCATTTTATGTCACTTTACGCACGTGTATTAATGTATTAAATTTTAATATTGTAAAAAATATTGGTCTGTATATACGTAGTGTGATATTAAACATTGATCATTTTTATATATGATATGTAAAAAATATACATATAATATCTAACTATAAAAGAAAAACATTGTAGAAATTGAATTGTGTTGTATAAATAATTTCTTAGATCAAATAAGGCAACATAGAAATATTCAAACATGTAGTCTCTCATATTTGAAGCTCATTATAATATAAATCTGCTAACTAAAAAAATGTTCATTTTCCACATATATAATTTAGCATAATTTGATAGTCCAATAATCAAAATTTTAAAAATTAGGCCCGAAGTCTCGCATATAAGTGAAACTCAATTCAGATTTAGGAGTCATAAACAACTTCACAAAATAATATTAATAAGTGAAATTATTTATCTGAAATGAATCATTGAAAAATACTTCATCGATCCTTTCTAAATAAGTATTATTTTAACACTTTAGTTTTGTTTCACAAAAAGTGTCATTCTACACAATCGAGGTGGAAATTTTAAATTTTTTCACATTTTCCCTCATTTTAATGTATTCAAACATCCATATTTGACTCATTTAATATATTTATATAAGGGTGTATAAAGTAATTTGATTACCTTATTAATATATGTCATTTATCCATAATTACACTTATTAAGAAATGGGTGGAGTAATTCATTACTTGATGCTAAATAAAATCATTAAGAATTTTCTATACAGCATCAAATTAATCACATTAACTTCACCAATAGAGACGAACCTAGGGAGGCCTGGTGGATGCAACGGCCCTCCCCTCAGATTTTGTAACAAAAAAATAGCATATATATGTGCGTGTGTATAATTATTATATAAATATAATATTTTTGCCCACCTCCCGAGTATTAATATTTTTGGACATTGAACATATTTATATCTAAATGTGACCTATATGGAGTTTAAATTGATGTAGTGAGAGGTAAAAAATAGAATATTGATAAATAAATAATTCTATTTAAAAATTTAAAAGTATTTTCATTTCATTTATATTGCTACTTTACGACTTGTGTAAGTTCATTTTATTGTTATATTTTCTCCTTTTTATTCTTTTTATTATTTTAAGTTTATCTCATTATATATTTGATGTATTTTTTTTTTTATATTTATGGATTTGAGAATGAATGATTCAAGACATTAATGTTATGATTTTATTTATGTTTTATGATTTCACAATTTACCTATAATATAATAGTGTGTCATTATGTTTAAATTGTGCATATAAATTATTTTTTTATTAATTTTGTTGGAGTTTTGTAATAAGTTTAAGTTAGGATTTTTCATTCCCCAACGTACATTGAGAAAGAAATTATTGAGACTTTTGATTCTGACTCAATCATAGATGAATTTAGAATTATGAAAAAACGTCGAGTACAACTTACGATGCCAAAATTTTAAATAAATATAGTTTTGTTTTAATTGAGATAAGTAGTTGCATGTGTATGTGTGTGTGTGCGCGCACACATGTTTTTCACACCTCCTCTCCCAAATTAAAATCCCTGCACCCGTCCATATTCACCAATGAAATGCGTGGAAATGCTCTATTTGTTCAATGAACCAAACATTAATATAAAAAATATATTTATTTGAACAGTGAAATGCGTTGAATACATTAAAATAAATTTGAATGTACACAATGAATTTAAAAAAATATTAAAAAATATATACAATAATGAATTATGTCCAATATGAAAAATTCAACCCAAAAAATATATTCTATGTTTTAGATTTGTCATTCTTTGAATTTTCTCTCCATTTTCGACCTTCGTCGATTCATATTTCAAGAATAATTTTCATTCTCAATTTTTCTTGGCATGCATTTTCAACTAACACTGCTATGTTAATTTCTTTTCACCTTTCGATTTATATTCAATTTTGTGAAGAATATAATATACTTTAAGCATAAATTTTATATTATTTTTACACCATTTATCTA